>OY755045.1:22993240-25849177 GCA_963576565.1 Aspidapion aeneum | reverse complement strand
GCTCCATAAAAGACTGTTGACATCCAATAACCTTTTACTTTACTATTATTTTTTTCAGTTCTTTACAGTCTACCTGTGTTATCAAATGTGACACCCAAATTTCGCTCAATAATTTGTGTTATAACCAAAAACTTCCTAAGAGCTTTAGTTTCTGAGATATTTACAAAAAACTGTTTTTAGGGCTGATACATCATGGCTTTACTTGAAGTGTGCTAATAGGATAGCTAGGAAGGTATCAGATCCATCATGGATCCATTTTTTTTTCGTTAAAAGCCTATCTTTCAAAAGTGTCGCTATGTTTGGTAAAAATATTTATTGTTCAGCGTTTTTTAAAATACATTCTGGAGGTTGAGAAAAAATTTATTTTTTAAAATTGTCTCTGTTTTATTTATTCTGATATGACATTTTATCATCATTGGGAAAGCATTACAATGTGTTAAAGACATAAAAAGGTAACTTTTTACCAAATTACGCTGGAAATCTTAAAAACCATTATACACCCCTAAAAGTTCAACCCATTTCACCCTTGTATCTCGGATCAATACTAATTTATTTTTTCCATTGGCGACTGTATATTTCCTTACAATTAAAACAGTTTTCATGCAATTATAAATTCTTTATTTTTCAAAATATTTTCACTAATCTATTAGAGTTAGATAAAGGTGTATTGCAAGGATTCCCTCCACAGTCGCTAACGACTAAGATTTATTTGTCTACCACTGGTTAAAAAGAGATACGAATCTCTTTTCTTATATTCGAATAAATGGCTGCGACTTGGTCGTAAGCGATCGTCTAGGGAATATAGGTGTTGAAAAAGTAACTATTCGTTACTCGAGTACTCGTTACTCGACAAATAACGGAGTAACGAATACCGATCTGAAAATTAAATAATCACTTTCGTTATTTATTATTATTTATTAGATTATTTAAGTATTCAGTAATCACTCGAAAGTCGGTAATCCGGTTTTTTTGTTTTTGTCTAAACTTTTAGTATATTTTTTGAGTTCTCGTGAAACATTGTTAATTTTATCTCTATTTTTATTTACTTTTAGATTTAAGTATGTATTTCTTTGTATGTAAGGCATTAGATTTTTAAAACAAAGTTGTACACAGAACAGTTCCTACGTAATTCCTACCTTTATTTTTTTAATTTAGGCCCGCATTTTGAAAATTTCAATTGAATATTTCCATAATATCAACAACAAAAATATATCTACAAGTAAATGATCTTCGAATTAACGACAGTCCGAGAATTTTGCGCTAATTATATAACTGAATTGAATACAGTTACAGTAATCAAAGTAACGATAGTAAGGACTATATAGAATGATTACTTAGTAGTCGAGTAACGATTAGTAACGAGTATTTAAAAGTAACGAAAATCAACACCTCTAGTAGGGAATCCTTATTGGCCGGAACGACTCTTATGCCATCTATAATCTACACAAATGTATAATCATTATTATCTCTAACGAGGTAAGGATCGTACAACTCAAATAAATATACATATATCGAAAATGTATTGGATCTAACAAATTTGATAGGATTAAATGAAGTTCAGAATAGCGCGAGGTTGGTTATCAGAAGGGTTAAAGTTGGGTTTTGAATATTTAGTGGCTGATTTCTGTTGAATGTGATAACTTTTACTTATGAACTCAGATAAATATCATAATGTATATCACAATTACGATGGAATAGTCTAGTCCATTCATTATACAGGGTGTCCAATAACTTAGGGGCCATAGTGCAGCAGGTGATACAGGAGGTTATTTCCGAGAAAAATCTTTATAAAACATGGGGGTCAATCATATACATAATATTCCAATACCCACGGTAACTGCCCATTCAGGATGCAAACATGAGGGCTTTGGGGTCTTTAAGAAAAAAATACCTGATTGGTTGCTTTCAAAGACATATGCATATTATTTCCATATAGTACGTATTATTGCAATACCTACGGTACCTTACGATGCAGAATGCAATCATATTTGAAATAGCAATATAAATGGGTATAAGTCTATCCTTTTTGCAGTCCTTAAGATAAAATGTCCTGACTGGGGTTATACTTTTACGCATGAATATTATTTTATTCTTGTATTCGTTACGTCAAATCATCGCCGTGCAGTTGACAAAAACTTTATCTATGTAAATTTGGTATCTGTGCATTTTTCGTACCTTTATTTCTGAATGTTTGCATCAAACGCCAACCATTGTGTAAATAGGTAACAGAGTATTGGAATATTACGTATATGGTTAAAGTTGGGTTTTGAATATTAAGTGGCTGATTTCTGTTGAATGTGATAACTTTTACTTATGATCTCAGATAAATATCATAATGTATAACGCGATTTTGACATATGTTGTTGAAATTGGAGTCCTAAAAACAAATTTGAGTTTTCGACCTTGGGGGGGGGGGCGGCTCCCCACCGCCAAAGTCAGTTGAACAAAGGTTAAAGCCGACCATCGGCATATCCTTTAAAGAAAGTGACATGGGCGGCGGTAGATATACTCATGAAAATTATTTCATTTAATTATGGCGTAAACTAAAGAAATAAAAATAGATAATAAAACTTTCTATTCCTACACCTACAGAAACGACACTGATTTATTTTCTAACTCTGCATACTGCCGACTAAAGGGGTCCCGAAAAGCAGACCCGAAAGCAATTAAAAGCGCATCTCAAAAAAATCTGCCAATCAGGTGTCGTCTATCCACCTGTGCTGGGTCGGTCAGAAAACAAATACTTTGTGGTCGGACCGCAAATAGCAGCGCCTTTTCTCTGTCGGTAGGGTTGAAATTATACCGGGAAGATTTTATATGAATTTGGATAACTTTTGAAGGGCAGATTGAAGCAAAATTTCATGAAATCGATAGAACCCCGTATTAGGAGCATTTCAGGTGACTTTGCAAAAACTATACAGCCGTTTGCTATGTATTTTCATAATATATGGAAAATAAAAATTATTAAGATTTATGTCGATTTCCCGAAAGGTAAGTAAGTTTACCGAAAGTGTGTAATCAACTTTATTGTAGAAAATTAAATTATGTTTTTTAAATATGTAACACCTAAGTGGGCCAAGTCCACGGTTAGTACTTAATTGGCATCCATAATTGGGGTTATTTTTTAGGATCACGAAAAAAAATAATCTTTTTAGGTTTAATCAGTTTTCAAAAAAACTAAGCATTAAAGGGAAACATGTTAAAAACCCTTTTTTAGGGAAAATAAAATGTTCTTGTAAACGGCGTAAACATAAACTTGTGTTAAAGCTAATATTGACATTTCAGGAGAGGCCGCATATTGAAATTATTTTTTTCAAATTAATTTATTTGTTTTATTTAATTTTCTTCTCTTTATCTGAAACATCTTGTTTTACTCTATTTTTTTGAACATAAAATTATCTTTAAAACGATATGTATCTAGTGGGTTTTTGTTAACGGAGAACACTCAAGGAATGTACGCATCAACCAGTGGCGTATATAAGGGGAAGGCCTGCCCCCCCAAGCTAAGATTTTTTAGATATTTTCCACATATTTCATGAAAACAAACATATAATAACATAAAATACGGCCTCATGAGGTCTCGCCCCCCCCCCCCCCCCCAAACTATCTCGGGCCCCCCAAAACATTTTTCTATATACGCCACTGGCACCAACTATACATAAGTATCACAATTACGATGAGAGTTATAATAAGAATCCTAAAATTGTATATAAATGTGATGCTCCACCAACTATAAAAATCACTGTTACACATTCGAAAGAGGGGTATTTCGAATGTCTAACAGTGATTTTTTCCTAGAATTACACAGAAAAATATTTTATGTAGGTACAGGGTATTTCCGTATATTTTTACACCATATCTAAAATGCTTATTTGAATAGATATCAAAATATTATAAATACAAAAGCTTCATAAATTTTTACGAAGTTTAGGCATTTTTGGGCCCGAGTGTCAAAAATAAAATCTAAATGTCAAAATTTCACAGGTTGACGGTTTTTTTAAAAATGGAACACCCTGTATATTATTTTAGATTATTCTAAATCTATTCTTCCTGATTTTAAAAATATATATGTTGGGATTATTTCGTTTATTAGTTTTGGAGATCTATGCGTTTAAAAGTTTTAAAAACTCACATTGATACTCTTTAAAACATCAAGACAGCCATGATAAAAACAATCGCATTGACACAAAAAGTGATGCTGTTGCTTTTGTAAGGTACATAATTTATTAATATTTAAGATCCGCGTTGATTCTGCACAGTAATGTGTGGCGCCGCAAGCCAGTAAAAACAAAAAATAATACAATTTTTTTTAGAAAAAAATAAATATCTAATACTTTATTGGTAATTTTCTACATAGCCTCCTTGATTAAAAGTACAATTCTGCATAATTCTTATAAAGGTTAATAGATAGAGTGCGCAGAATTTCCATTAAGATGGACGATTGCAATATGCCTTATTTTTTAGGTAGCCCCAAAACAAATAAAGGGGAGAAAAATCGGGACTATTTGCTGGGCATAATAATGTGTTTGTTTAATGTATTTAATATGGTTTGGCGGGTTGGTTGTCTTCTGCCGGGAAACTGAATATAATACTGGTTGCGAGCTATAGATGTCTCGGTTCAGTTCGGAAAAAACATTTTTAATGCTCTTAAAACTAAATTTGACAAGTTGACAAAACAATAGCATCACTTTTTGTGTCAATGCGATTGTTTTTTTCATGGCTGCCTTAATGTTTTAAAGAGTACCAATTTAAGTTTTTAAAACTCTTAAGCGCATATATCTTTAAAAGTAATAAACAAAATAAATTTTTGAAAACAGAAAGAAAAGATCTATGAAATTTTTAAATAATATACAAGGTGTTCCGTTCAAAAATTCTAACATAAATATTCTTAAACTTCGTAAAATTTATAAAATTTTGATATCAATTCAAACATTTTAAATATGATATAAAAATATATACAGGAAAACCCTGTATGATCACAATGTCTTACACTGTGGTATGACCTTTATTATAAACAAGAAGTACAAGCAGTAGTGGCAACCACCTGTGTCCTTGAAGGACATACACACATACAAATAAACAACGTGCCATACATACCAAGTGGTACCGAGTCGTGTCTGGGAACTAAGAAAATTGCCATTTATAGACATTGCAAATTATTGTCAAGAAGGTATTTTAAACATAGCTATAGAATATGAGTATTTTGAATAATGATGGCGGTATATATATAATTCGACTTTATTTGGAAATGCGCCAAATAAAGTCGAATTTATACAATTCTATCCAATTTGCGGCATTTTTCGTCATAAAGAAGAGAGATTATAAAAAAAGCATGAAAAATGTAAAAAAAATACCATCAAGACTTTTAAATATATTTTAGTTTAGTAATTAATAATGAGTTGGTCCGTAGCGTAGTGGTTTTAAGGTTTTTTTAAATTTTTTCAAAAACTAACCTTTTTAGCGAAAAATGAAAAGAATTGTTTGTAGAGAACAAAATTTACTTTGCAACTGCGATGTATTGGTCGATAGGGTTAAGAGAAATTAGGATTATTCGGTTCGGTTGAATTATCAGAAATTACCACCTCTATCACCAATTGACCTATGGCTTCTAAGTTATGGGACACCCTGTATAGTCAAGGCAAGATTTCTAAAAATCGACATTCTAACAGCATTTTATTTTGGGCAAATAGTCTATTGCCCCTATTTCGACCCCGCTAAATCTGAGTATCCTGCCCGCGGCCCCCCGAAATGTTGACAGGGGCGCTGAGATATTCAAAATGGCGGCCAACATGGCGCCGAAGATGATGTAAAGCCCCATTTCAAAAACCCATTTCAAAAATTTATAATACATTTTATTGTAGATAGTGAAATTCCCTTTTTATAAGTTACAATGTATAAGGGGATTAGACTGATTATAAACTCTCCAACGACGTTCGTTATTTGAATTAATTTAAACAAGTTAAAAAGATGTTGAAAAGAATATTGTGAGTACATACTTAACGAAAAAACAACAAAGCTTGCGGGCAATTCCTCAAAACAGGGATATTAGTAGCTCGTATACTAGTTTCAGTCTTGTTGGACTTTGTTGTTTCTTCGTTAAGAATGTCCTCGCAATATTCCTTTCAATTTTTTAATTTTTCTCCGGGCTTGAGAGATTTACTGAGGCTGATTATATCTGTCTCCGTCGCGATGGTAAATTTTGCCTCAAAATGTAGGCTACCTTGACTGATGCTGCAAATCGGCAGTTGGTCTGTAATAAAAAGTGTAAAAAGATCTATAACTTAAACCAAACTAAAGTTGACATTATCTGTCACAACTTGTCACCCTCACAAGTAAATTAGATATCCAGGGCCGTGTCTTTCTCTAGAAATTAACGGGTAGTATTCACAAATATTGTGTTATTAAAAATGGAGCACGTTTAAAATTGTAAAATTTTCCGGGAAGATGTAAATTCGGATTTTCAAAAATATGACTGCAAACTTAAGTTTTATCAATTTTTTAATAAATAGTTAAGACTTGGTTAAATATTATTTATTAGGATATTTTTTTCAATCTGAGTTTTTAATATTTGGTTTGGGACTACACCAGAGGAATGAGGTATTTGCTTTGTAATTTAAAATTACAAAGCAAATACCTCATTCCTCTGGTGTAGTCCCAAACCAAATATTAAAAACTCAGATTGAAAAAAATATCCTAATAAATAATATTTAACCAAGTCTTAACTATTTATTAAAAAATTGATAAAACTTAAGTTTGCAGTCATATTTTTGAAAATCCGAATTTACATCTTCCCGGAAAATTTTACAATTTTAAACGTGCTCCATTTTTAATAACACAATATTTGTGAATACTACCCGTTAATTTCTAGAGAAAGACACGGCCCTGGATATCTAATTTACTTGTGAGGGTGACAAGTTGTGACAGATAATGTCAACTTTAGTTTGGTTTAAGTTATAGATCTTTTTACACTTTTTATTACAGACCAACTGCCGATTTGCAGCATCAGTCAAGGTAGCCTACATTTTGAGGCAAAATTTACCATCGCGACGGAGACAGATATAATCAGCCTCAGTAAATCTCTCAAGCCCGGAGAAAAATTAAAAAATTGAAAGGAATATTGCGAGGACATTCTTAACGAAGAAACAACAAAGTCCAACAAGACTGAAACTAGTATACGAGCTACTAATATCCCTGTTTTGAGGAATTGCCCGCAAGCTTTGTTGTTTTTTCGTTAAGTATGTACTCACAATATTCTTTTCAACATCTTTTTAACTTGTTTAAATTAATTCAAATAACGAACGTCGTTGGAGAGTTTATAATCAGTCTAATCCCCTTATACATTGTAACTTATAAAAAGGGAATTTCACTATCTACAATAAAATGTATTATAAATTTTTGAAATGGGTTTTTGAAATGGGGCTTTACATCATCTTCGGCGCCATGTTGGCCGCCATTTTGAATATCTCAGCGCCCCTGTCAACATTTCGGGGGGCCGCGGGCAGGATACTCAGATTTAGCGGGGTCGAAATAGGGGCAATAGACTATTTGCCCAAAATAAAATGCTGTTAGAATGTCGATTTTTAGAAATCTTGCCTTGACTATACAGGGTGTCCCATAACTTAGAAGCCATAGGTCAATTGGTGATAGAGGTGGTAATTTCTGATAATTTCAACCGAACCGAATAATCCTAATTTCTCTTAACCCTATCGACCAATACATCGCAGTTGCAAAGTAAATTTTGTTCTCTACAAACAATTCTTTTCATTTTTCGCTAAAAAGGTTAGTTTTTGAAAAAATTTAAAAAAACCTTAAAACCACTACGCTACGGACCAACTCATTATTAATTACTAAACTAAAATATATTTAAAAGTCTTGATGGTATTTTTTTTACATTTTTCATGCTTTTTTTATAATCTCTCTTCTTTATGACGAAAAATGCCGCAAATTGGATAGAATTGTATAAATTCGACTTTATTTGGCGCATTTCCAAATAAAGTCGAATTATATATATACCGCCATCATTATTCAAAATACTCATATTCTATAGCTATGTTTAAAATACCTTCTTGACAATAATTTGCAATGTCTATAAATGGCAATTTTCTTAGTTCCCAGACACGACTCGGTACCACTTGGTATGTATGGCACGTTGTTTATTTGTATGTGTGTATGTCCTTCAAGGACACAGGTGGTTGCCACTACTGCTTGTACTTCTTGTTTATAATAAAGGTCATACCACAGTGTAAGACATTGTGATCATACAGGGTTTTCCTGTATATATTTTTATATCATATTTAAAATGTTTGAATTGATATCAAAATTTTATAAATTTTACGAAGTTTAAGAATATTTATGTTAGAATTTTTGAACGGAACACCTTGTATATTATTTAAAAATTTCATAGATCTTTTCTTTCTGTTTTCAAAAATTTATTTTGTTTATTACTTTTAAAGATATATGCGCTTAAGAGTTTTAAAAACTTAAATTGGTACTCTTTAAAACATTAAGGCAGCCATGAAAAAAACAATCGCATTGACACAAAAAGTGATGCTATTGTTTTGTCAACTTGTCAAATTTAGTTTTAAGAGCATTAAAAATGTTTTTTCCGAACTGAACCGAGACATCTATAGCTCGCAACCAGTATTATATTCAGTTTCCCGGCAGAAGACAACCAACCCGCCAAACCATATTAAATACATTAAACAAACACATTATTATGCCCAGCAAATAGTCCCGATTTTTCTCCCCTTTATTTGTTTTGGGGCTACCTAAAAAATAAGGCATATTGCAATCGTCCATCTTAATGGAAATTCTGCGCACTCTATCTATTAACCTTTATAAGAATTATGCAGAATTGTACTTTTAATCAAGGAGGCTATGTAGAAAATTACCAATAAAGTATTAGATATTTATTTTTTTCTAAAAAAAATTGTATTATTTTTTGTTTTTACTGGCTTGCGGCGCCACACATTACTGTGCAGAATCAACGCGGATCTTAAATATTAATAAATTATGTACCTTACAAAAGCAACAGCATCACTTTTTGTGTCAATGCGATTGTTTTTATCATGGCTGTCTTGATGTTTTAAAGAGTATCAATGTGAGTTTTTAAAACTTTTAAACGCATAGATCTCCAAAACTAATAAACGAAATAATCCCAACATATATATTTTTAAAATCAGGAAGAATAGATTTAGAATAATCTAAAATAATATACAGGGTGTTCCATTTTTAAAAAAACCGTCAACCTGTGAAATTTTGACATTTAGATTTTATTTTTGACACTCGGGCCCAAAAATGCCTAAACTTCGTAAAAATTTATGAAGCTTTTGTATTTATAATATTTTGATATCTATTCAAATAAGCATTTTAGATATGGTGTAAAAATATACGGAAATACCCTGTACCTACATAAAATATTTTTCTGTGTAATTCTAGGAAAAAATCACTGTTAGACATTCGAAATACCCCTCTTTCGAATGTGTAACAGTGATTTTTATAGTTGGTGGAGCATCACATTTATATACAATTTTAGGATTCTTATTATAACTCTCATCGTAATTGTGATACTTATGTATAGTTGGTGCCAGTGGCGTATATAGAAAAATGTTTTGGGGGGCCGAGATAGTTTGGGGGGGGGGGGGGGGGCGAGACCTCATGAGGCCGTATTTTATGTTATTATATGTTTGTTTTCATGAAATATGTGGAAAATATCTAAAAAATCTTAGCTTGGGGGGGGCAGGCCTTCCCCTTATATACGCCACTGGTTGATGCGTACATTCCTTGAGTGTTCTCCGTTAACAAAAACCCACTAGATACATATCGTTTTAAAGATAATTTTATGTTCAAAAAAATAGAGTAAAACAAGATGTTTCAGATAAAGAGAAGAAAATTAAATAAAACAAATAAATTAATTTGAAAAAAATAATTTCAATATGCGGCCTCTCCTGAAATGTCAATATTAGCTTTAACACAAGTTTATGTTTACGCCGTTTACAAGAACATTTTATTTTCCCTAAAAAAGGGTTTTTAACATGTTTCCCTTTAATGCTTAGTTTTTTTGAAAACTGATTAAACCTAAAAAGATTATTTTTTTTCGTGATCCTAAAAAATAACCCCAATTATGGATGCCAATTAAGTACTAACCGTGGACTTGGCCCACTTAGGTGTTACATATTTAAAAAACATAATTTAATTTTCTACAATAAAGTTGATTACACACTTTCGGTAAACTTACTTACCTTTCGGGAAATCGACATAAATCTTAATAATTTTTATTTTCCATATATTATGAAAATACATAGCAAACGGCTGTATAGTTTTTGCAAAGTCACCTGAAATGCTCCTAATACGGGGTTCTATCGATTTCATGAAATTTTGCTTCAATCTGCCCTTCAAAAGTTATCCAAATTCATATAAAATCTTCCCGGTATAATTTCAACCCTACCGACAGAGAAAAGGCGCTGCTATTTGCGGTCCGACCACAAAGTATTTGTTTTCTGACCGACCCAGCACAGGTGGATAGACGACACCTGATTGGCAGATTTTTTTGAGATGCGCTTTTAATTGCTTTCGGGTCTGCTTTTCGGGACCCCTTTAGTCGGCAGTATGCAGAGTTAGAAAATAAATCAGTGTCGTTTCTGTAGGTGTAGGAATAGAAAGTTTTATTATCTATTTTTATTTCTTTAGTTTACGCCATAATTAAATGAAATAATTTTCATGAGTATATCTACCGCCGCCCATGTCACTTTCTTTAAAGGATATGCCGATGGTCGGCTTTAACCTTTGTTCAACTGACTTTGGCGGTGGGGAGCCGCCCCCCCCCCCAAGGTCGAAAACTCAAATTTGTTTTTAGGACTCCAATTTCAACAACATATGTCAAAATCGCGTTATACATTATGATATTTATCTGAGATCATAAGTAAAAGTTATCACATTCAACAGAAATCAGCCACTTAATATTCAAAACCCAACTTTAACCATATACGTAATATTCCAATACTCTGTTACCTATTTACACAATGGTTGGCGTTTGATGCAAACATTCAGAAATAAAGGTACGAAAAATGCACAGATACCAAATTTACATAGATAAAGTTTTTGTCAACTGCACGGCGATGATTTGACGTAACGAATACAAGAATAAAATAATATTCATGCGTAAAAGTATAACCCCAGTCAGGACATTTTATCTTAAGGACTGCAAAAAGGATAGACTTATACCCATTTATATTGCTATTTCAAATATGATTGCATTCTGCATCGTAAGGTACCGTAGGTATTGCAATAATACGTACTATATGGAAATAATATGCATATGTCTTTGAAAGCAACCAATCAGGTATTTTTTTCTTAAAGACCCCAAAGCCCTCATGTTTGCATCCTGAATGGGCAGTTACCGTGGGTATTGGAATATTATGTATATGATTGACCCCCATGTTTTATAAAGATTTTTCTCGGAAATAACCTCCTGTATCACCTGCTGCACTATGGCCCCTAAGTTATTGGACACCCTGTATAATGAATGGACTAGACTATTCCATCGTAATTGTGATATACATTATGATATTTATCTGAGTTCATAAGTAAAAGTTATCACATTCAACAGAAATCAGCCACTAAATATTCAAAACCCAACTTTAACCCTTCTGATAACCAACCTCGCGCTATTCTGAACTTCATTTAATCCTATCAAATTTGTTAGATCCAATACATTTTCGATATATGTATATTTATTTGAGTTGTACGATCCTTACCTCGTTAGAGATAATAATGATTATACATTTGTGTAGATTATAGATGGCATAAGAGTCGTTCCGGCCAATAAGGATTCCCTACTAGAGGTGTTGATTTTCGTTACTTTTAAATACTCGTTACTAATCGTTACTCGACTACTAAGTAATCATTCTATATAGTCCTTACTATCGTTACTTTGATTACTGTAACTGTATTCAATTCAGTTATATAATTAGCGCAAAATTCTCGGACTGTCGTTAATTCGAAGATCATTTACTTGTAGATATATTTTTGTTGTTGATATTATGGAAATATTCAATTGAAATTTTCAAAATGCGGGCCTAAATTAAAAAAATAAAGGTAGGAATTACGTAGGAACTGTTCTGTGTACAACTTTGTTTTAAAAATCTAATGCCTTACATACAAAGAAATACATACTTAAATCTAAAAGTAAATAAAAATAGAGATAAAATTAACAATGTTTCACGAGAACTCAAAAAATATACTAAAAGTTTAGACAAAAACAAAAAAACCGGATTACCGACTTTCGAGTGATTACTGAATACTTAAATAATCTAATAAATAATAATAAATAACGAAAGTGATTATTTAATTTTCAGATCGGTATTCGTTACTCCGTTATTTGTCGAGTAACGAGTACTCGAGTAACGAATAGTTACTTTTTCAACACCTATATTCCCTAGACGATCGCTTACGACCAAGTCGCAGCCATTTATTCGGAATATAAGAAAAGAGATTCGTATCTCTTTTTAACCAGTGGTAGACAAATAAATCTTAGTCGTTAGCGACTGTGGAGGGAATCCTTGCAATACACCTTTATCTAACTCTAATAGATTAGTGAAAATATTTTTGAAAAATAAAGAATTTATAATTGCATGAAAACTGTTTTAATTGTAAGGAAATATACAGTCGCCAATGGAAAAAATAAATTAGTATTGATCCGAGATACAAGGGTGAAATGGGTTGAACTTTTAGGGGTGTATAATGGTTTTTTAAGATTTCCAGCGTAATTTGGTAAAAAGTTACCTTTTTATGTCTTTAACACATTGTAATGCTTTCCCAATGATGATAAAATGTCATATCAGAATAAATAAAACAGAGACAATTTTAAAAAATAAATTTTTTCTCAACCTCCAGAATGTATTTTAAAAAACGCTGAACAATAAATATTTTTACCAAACATAGCGACACTTTTTGAAAGATAGGCTTTTAACGAAAAAAAAATGGATCCATGATGGATCTGATACCTTCCTAGCTATCCTATTAGCACACTTCAAGTAAAGCCATGATGTATCAGCCCTAAAAACAGTTTTTTGTAAATATCTCAGAAACTAAAGCTCTTAGGAAGTTTTTGGTTATAACACAAATTATTGAGCGAAATTTGGGTGTCACATTTGATAACACAGGTAGACTGTAAAGAACTGAAAAAAAATAATAGTAAAAGTAAAAAGGTTATTGGATGTCAACAGTCTTTTATGGAGCAGAGGGATAAAAAAGAATGTAAAATACATAAATAAAACAATGGTGAAAGGCACGGTCTTGTATGAAATAGAGACTTGTTGCGTAACACAAAAATACAAAACAAAAATCGAAAGTGTCGAAATGGATGCAATAAGAAAATCAATGAGAATATCTAGAAGAGATCATATAAGAAATGAGACCATAAAAAAAATTATGTGAATCGAGGGAAAAATAACGGATGATATCACTAAAAGACACCTACCTGTGTCGTTATTCTGGCAATCTCCCCGAGCGAGTACTCCTCGAAATTAGAGCGAGGACCAATAGAGATGCGGAAATCAAGTGACATCGCATGCGCAGTTTGACTTTCACCCGATTTTGAGGGAGTACTCCCCGGGGAGATTTCAAGAATACTGACACTGATATGGTACGGCCATGTACCAGGGATGAACGACGAAAGATTACTAGAGCAGGTCCTAGAATGGGAACCAGTAGGGCAAAGAAAAATAATGGCAACAGTCAATCCAAGAAGTTTACAGAAGATGAATGTCAGGATCGAAGGAGCTGGAGAATAGGCGTCGGACAACGTAGGAAACGTTCTAAGCGGACATAGTAGTAGTAGTGTATGTCTATCGTAGTCTTGTTGGTGCCTCTTTCATAGGGTTTGCACTCCATTTACCAATACCAATATACCTGCTTATATAAAGTTCCTATCGAACTCCAACCGAATATTAAGTTTCTTTCAAAGTTATAAATCAGATTAATATTTTCCAATGTGAGTTTAAATCGAGGGAGGATTTAAACGCTTGCCGTTTAGAGCGTAAATGGTTGCGCTGTATGGATCGTTTATAAAGTAGTTTATATCTGCTCTAAAGAGAACATGCATAATATTTTACATATTTTTAATACATTTGGATTTTATTTTCTAAACCAATAAGACTAAGTTACTTGCAAGACTAAGAAGCAAATACAAATTAAGGCAAAACAGCGACTTGTTTTTAGGAAGATTTTCAGGATCGCCACATTTATATAAAATGTACAGGGTGTCACAAATTCGATATTTTTGGAGGATTGAAGGTGTTTCTAGGGGAGCCTATAACTTTTTTATTTATGAAAGTGTAATTTTGGTGTGATTTCATTTTTTATTGATATTTTAGAAAGAATCCAACTATTAATTTGAAATTAATCTGGCAGTTTTAGTTTTTGACATATTACATTAAATGGAATCCTTATTTAGTGACCCCTGTATTTCTTTATTTTTTTTGATGATTCAAGTTGAGAAAGTAACATAAAATAAAGATGTAATTAAAAAACTAAAGTATAAAAATAAAATAAATGGATCCATGACGGATCTGATACCTTCCTAGCTAGGCTATTAGCACCCTTTAAGTGAAGCCATGATATATCAGCCACGAAAACAGTTTTTTGGAAATATCTTAGAGACTAAAGTTTCTACGAAGTTTTTGGTTTTAACACAAATTATTGAGCAAAATGTACTCCACAATATCTCGAAAACCGCATACTGATAGGATGCTCCGTTAAAAAGTTAGCATTTTTTAAAGTTTATAATTGTCAAAAAACTGTCAATAGCATTAATGAATTTTGACCAAAATCTAATCGGCTCGTTAGAGTGTCGAACGCTATTTTACCTGAAAATTTTATGAAAATAGTTTTAGCGGTTTAGGAGCTATCTTGTTACGGACAGAAATAATATACACACAGACAGACATCACGACGATATTGCTAGGATAGGTCAAAATACACCAAATTAACATATTTTTGGCGTTCTGTCAAAAAAAAATTCTTCGAAAATAATACCTTCTCTAGCCATTGCTACGCGGGCTAGAAAGATAAAAATATTGAGTGCGTCATCATAATTTTACAGGGAATTTTACGCTGATTCCAAATATCGAATACGTAACAAGAAGAAACGTTATGTAATATCTAAAAAAATAAACGTGACAGATGCAATTCAATTTGACAGTTAGATTCTCTATAAAAAATCTAAAAAAGCAATTGACACCAAAATTAAATGTTTATAATTAAAACAGTTATGGGACCATCACAAAATGCAGAATTTTGAAAAACCCCCAGTAACTTAAAAACGGCTTGCAATATGCGATTTTCACCTTTAATAATCTGTTGAAATACCTAAAACCTGCCAGAAACATCGAAGTTGGGATACCCTGTAGATCCGGATAACTAGTCCTTCAGCCACTAACATCAAGCAAATTTAAACATTGTGGCTGGAAACTTAAAAAAGTAATTTATTTTGAACCCACTATTCTTTGTTCGTTCGTTTCGTTTTTACTTATTGGCCTGTCCGCTTATTGCAGACAATTGGCGAGCTCAATTCGGTGGACACCAAGATAATATGACTCGAAGCCACTTGGTGCCCGGGATAATCACAACTCATTCACTCACACATTCATACTATACATCAGGACCTAGCAGGCCGGCCTGCTAAGCACTCCCTGGCAATTTTTTCTTTTCTCAAGGAGGATTTACTTTGCCTGATATCCTTTGTCGGGCACAGGGGTCATCTACGCTATTAACACGGGACTTCCAGCTTAACGTGACTTCCGAACCACGGCCTTGTATTGATCATCAACTTTGCCTACTTCGTTGATGCCCAAACTTCGCCTAAGACAAGCTTTACCCCTACTTCCGGTAAATCTGTATTCACAAACGGATAGTAGTTTCCAGTTTGTAGTGACAGGCATGAGATTCGAACCCACCACCCTCTGATTCCAAAGGGAACGCACGCCCACTAAACCAATCAGGACCACAAACACAGTATTCTTCAAAATTCCGTTGTTATAATACAGGGTAAGCCAAAAATAAGAGGGCTTAATTACTAAATCAGGTAGCACACTTTGTAGCATAGTTTTTTAAAATATTTTTTCGGTCCACCAGTTTTCTAGATATTGACAATTAAAATGTAAAAATTTGATTTTTTGCCACCTGTATCTTAATTTCTGTAAGAGATAATCAATTTAAAAGAAAATTTTGGTCTCATTAGTGACATAAAAATTGCTCGAAAAATTGGTATAAACAATAACGACTCTCTTCTATTGTCGTATTTTATATTAAGTATTATATTTTATACCAATCCCTTTTTAAAATCTAAATTCCACTCCAAAATAAAATATTCATGGACAAAGATACAAAGCAAAATCAAGCGGCACAATAAGGGGCTTCCGCCACAGGCAGACAGACAGACAGACCGAGAGATGACAGAAGAACAAAAAAGAACAACCACAGGATTGTATTGCATCTCGATTTCGAGAGATTCAGGGAATAAACAGGGTGAAAAACGGCCCCAGATAAAGGTAAGGATGATGTCTTTTTTTAGGGCACAGTGTGCCTGATTGAAGTATAGGTTACATAAAAATGGATCCCAAAACTAATTGCACATTTTGAATATGGACTCTTTCTTTCCTGACTTCAGAGCCATATTCATATAAATCCTAGCTGATCCTCTTCTCAAAATTTTATCAATTTTTTGCCATTTTTCTATTTAGCCTAGGCGCTGCTCCTGTCACCTGGCTCCTGTCACAATTATTAGTTATTTATTTGCTTTGTCTACAAAGTTTTATACTTAAGACAATAAAACTTGATTTGATTTGATTAATTTTGATGATTTAATCTGGGCATTATGAGCTTAAAATTGTCTTGAGGTAAGACACGGGACGGAGCGCTGCACGACATGGGCATATATTAACTAGTATGTTGGCAACAACGCACTCTGCAGCCGGGGAATTACCTCTTTCCGTTTCAATGCGGAGACTAATTACTTCCTGTCGTATTTGCAACATATTTTATTCCGCGGGACTGCTGTGTTTTCTTTTTATTCTTCAGTTGGGCAGTAATAGATCTCTTTGAAATGGCCGCCTAGTAAAAAAATTCTTAGTTTACGTGAAAGAATGGGAATTGTTAAACGTTTCGGTGAAAAATGTTATTAATATCGGAAAAACTCAAGCAGCGGAAATTGTTAATAAATATATAGTAAAACACCTCCAATAACCGGACAAAATCGACGAAACCGCGAGTGTCCGCTTATAGGAGGTTTCACTGTATATATTTTTATATCTCAGGTAGAACAATTTAAAATGATCACCCTGTATGGAGTATTCTTGGCAACCACAAAATTTCCGAATTTGATTACCTCTTGTGTGGAATCTCTGTCTGTCTCTCTCTTGCTTTTCGATTCAATAAGACGGAAAATCGGCACAGGCTGCATGTCTGGAATCGTTATTAGCAATATTAGCTATATGTTCTCTTAGCTACGAGTCAGCTACATTACGTATACAGCTGCTTAGACATGTATTTTTATGTGGCATGGTATATAGTAATTTTAGATTTTTGGACTTTATGTAAAAGTAATAAGTCATACAGAGTTTTCCACAAGTTCTCCAAGCTACTGTTACCTTTGAAGATTTGCTCGTGAAACCGTTTTGATTATTCGTTTAACTTTATACTTCATGAATTTCCTTTCAACTTAGCATTCGTATAATATCGTTTTCGATCAACCATCAAAAATTGCTCCACAGCGATCCGAGAGTCATCTCAAAAAAGTCTGTCTGTTCAATTTAAAGCTGAGTGTCGCTCCCGCTGAGATTTTTTGTTCGATTAGGCAAAACCCTTACCAGCAAAGCTCGCGCGGATCGATTTCTGTTGCGCTCTGTTCTGACATGGATCAAAGGTTTGGGATCCAAACAATAAACACAACCCTACGTTTTGCGTTGTATTTCGGCGCTGCTGGTTGAGTTATCTCAAATTCGCCACGGTTTTTTTTAAATACTAAAATCTTTTACAATTTCTCCGTTGAATAAAAATTCTTCAATAAATAGCCAAAACTGTAGCGAACACTACACACAACTTATATCTTAGCTGCATAAATTAGTTTTTATTGGGTAAGATAAAGTATACGTAAAATATTCAAATCTCTTATTATTTATATAAATGGTCCGCACAGCTGTTTGTCGACTTGTCCAACGGTGACTAAGGCCTAGACGGAACCACGCACTTCTTTGGAATCCGTGATCACGTGTTTCATCCTGATAGGTTGATACACCTGCCAGGCACAAAATCACCACGTTCTATGGTATATAAAAAAATACTCCATCTTTATATTACTTCTGTTAAGTACTTAAACTTCTTTTATTCACATGCACCGATTCAATCCCCTAGGGCCCTTTCTGTAAAACCGTTTGACATAAAGAAAAGTGTTAACGAAATTTATCGAATCATTTGGGAAGGGATGAAAGCTGCGAGGAAGGGGAGACTTTACAAATCCTGTAATGTATTGCTATTTCGCTAAATGACGTATTTGTATTCTAGAGAAAACTTACGCGAAACTGTTAACTTACTTTTGCAACAGGTTTTAAACTAAAACCAACTTAGTAGTAGATATATGTATGTTTCAGCTCACAATGAGGAGGTATTGACGTCATCATTATAGGCGAATAGTGTGGGTGGTCTTTTTGACCATATGCCAATAGTGTGAGTGTGTTTTTGGCGTTGAAAAGTTGCGAAGGCCATTTTGTATGCGGAGGCGAATAGTGTGGGTGGCCTTTTTGAGCATAGGCCAATATTGTGAGTGGTTTTCCGACCTTCATATAATATCACATGGTTACGAAGGCCTATCTTTTGTGTGTAGAGTGTGACTGATATGAAATTGTAAAGTTATGTGTGTCTTTTTCTTTTCTGTGCAGGTAGGTCTTTGTCTTTTATGTGCAGGTGTGAATAGTGTGGTTGGTCTTTTTGACCTTGATAGGATATTGCATAGTTTTGTGGGTCTTTGGCTTTTGTGTGCAGGTACAAGTGGGTCTTTGTCTTTTGTATGCAGAGGACAATAGTCTGAGAGGTATTATTGACCCTGTGAATTGCCTTGAGCATAAATCAATACTTCAAGGCTGGTCATTCAAAAATTTACCCGACAAGTCAAGGCAAGTTTAAGTCAAGATCGTATATATTGTGAAAAAGTGTGTCAACTTAAAACATGTTTTTCCTATTTTTATTTTCTAGTTTTTAGTTTGATTTTTAGCTCGTATCATTATGCAAATACCTCATTCTTACCAACTCTCTTACTTCATCTTTGTTAAACGATGATCCCAGTAGCCTTAAACAACCCCATGGACTAAGTTTCAGACAAATTGGTTCATAAATAGGATAGTCCCCCATTTTGGATTCGCCATGTTGATTTTTTTAAAGGTTTGGGTCAAAAATCATACACTAACCTTAAACATCTCAATGTTCCAAGTTTGATACCTATCGTTTATAAATGAAAAAGTCCGCCAAGTTCGAGTCAAATAAGTGAGAAAACTTAGCAAAGTTTCAAGCTTAAGACACACGAATATTTTATAAGAACGTTTGTCATTTTGGATCTGTCATTTTGAATTTGTCATCGCGAAGTAGTTGAAGGGGCTGCCGCAAGATTTAAAACAAAGATTATAAATAACCATATATACGGAGTAAAACTTAAAACCATTTAATAATGTCGGATACGTCGTTGTGGAGTCGATTGGAAAGATTGTAGCAAAGTACAAATCTGTTGATGTATTGCATGCAACGCAATGTGATATGTCGTCGCCCCCTTCTCAAAGGGACAAAACGATTCATTTGAGGAAATTGAAATTTTCCGAAGTGGATAGGGGATTGGAAATATTCAGTGGAGAATTCGCGATCACGATTTCCGAATTAAAACAGTGGAAATCCATTAATCTAGAAAAACAAAACTCCCTAAATAAAAAAAAATATTAAACTGTATGCAATTTTTTTTCTATTGTCGTCGTCATTAATTAAAAACATGTAACTGCATAACATCTTACACCAATTAAAAACAATATATATTTTTATTTTGTTTTTATCAGTACTTTTTTTTAAACATTCCCTTTTATGTGATATTTTTAGCTTATTTTGTTAACCTTGCACAGAAAAAAAACATCCTATGCTTCTAAGTTTAAAACTATTTTAAAATCCTATGACTGGACGGACTTGATTTCCAAAAAATAACGTATTGTTACGAATTCTTTATTTCGTTTATCTTAATTTTTACAGTTAATTTGAATTTTCATTAGATAAAAACTCAAAACGATCTAGCACACACATTCATAAGTCAATCTCTATCATATTTTAAACTTGGAGGCGTTTCAAGTGGCTAATTATGATTTTTGACTCAAACTTATACAAAATTTAAAATGCCGGATCCAAAATGGCGGATTTTCTTAGATTTGTCTCAAATTAAAAGACTATTGTTTAAGATCAGTTAATACAATTTTAATACAATTTATGACTCAATCATAAAAAAATCAAAATGGCGGACTTTCCCGTTTGTGAATCAGTATTTATCAAATTTGGAACTTGGCGGTGTTTCAAGTCGCTGATTATGATTTTGAACTCAAACTTATAAAAATTTAAAATGGCAGATCCAAAATGGCAGACTTTCCCATATATGAATGGATATGTATCAAATCGCCATTTTACATCCGCCATTTTATTTTTTTAAGTTTGAGGCATAAATTGTATTAGGTGACGTTAAGCAATACAATCTTCAAGTTTAAGATAAATCGGTTAGTAAATAAGAAATTCCGCCATTTTGAATTATTTATGAGTTTGAGTCAAAATCATAATCAGCAACTTAAAACATTGCCAAGTTCCATATTCGATACATATCGGATCATAAATAATCCGCCATTTTCAGTTTTTTTTTAATTTAAGGATAAATCTGTATTACGTGATCTCAAGCACTGCAATTTTCAAGTTTGAGACAAATCGGTTTAAAACTAAAAAAATCCGCCATTCTTTTAATAAAAAACGTAAATTGTATTGTTACCAGAACCTACACTCCGTATTATTTTATGAGTATTCCATCTCTTTTTGTGAAAAAATAAACCTTCTATTATTTTTTAACATGTTAAAAACATGCCAATTTAAACGTTTTAATCAAAACTTGCACTCGCAGTCAGCTATTCGATAATGCCATTCTGATTATTTTCCTACCTACACAATGACAAATTAGCCGCTTCACTCAGCTTAAATGTCAGAGAGCCTTGTTAGCAGTGTAGCTAACTTCGTTATCAAGGTATTGAGCCAAGCTATTATTATTAAATTGAATTTTACAGCGAATTATAGCATGCCTACCTACGCTAAATGTAGCACGGAACAATGATCTCTATACCATTTGTCCTATAATTAAAAGGCGACTTACAAAAAGTTCGAAAAAAGTTTTGTCGAAACGTGGAATAGTCGAAAAAAATTTATAGAACCGTAATAATGACGAACGAACGAAAATAAATAGTCGACGGTTTTGTTTGGCATTTCTCTATGGCTCCTATAAAAGTAACTAATTATGGATTTTTGGGGAAACTAAAAGTATTTTTTTTCGAAAACTAAATAAACAAATTTTATAAAATTTGATATTTTTTTATTAGCGACGACTGCCACTCGAATGACGATAACGAATTTTCTTTCGGCCTTTTCCTGTTTTTTAGAAACCGTTTCGAAAATCCTTATATACCTATTTCCTTTTAGTTTGAAACTCGTAGATGTTAGTAAACAAAATTTCGGACTTCCATTGTCTTTATTTATTTTAAACACGACGTTTCGGTTAGCAAGTATCTCTAACCGTTTTCAAGTGTAAACTAAACAATCTAGTCCCTAGGCTACTACTTATACTACTTGGGGTGCAGTCAGGTGTGATGGCCGCCCCCGTTTATTCCTAAGACGCTTGTTTTTTTTAAAGAGTGGTTTCCATATGTTTTGTATGTCCTTGTATGGTGCTTGGTTGACTGAAAACTTTTTTATTCTGCATTATAAACGCAGCTAAAATAAACTTTCGTTTTCGCCAATGCGACTCCTTATGCAAAACTTTAGCTTCACACCATTGAATCCTATGATCATTTGACCAACCAATACCGACGGCATGATCCGCTAAACCGGATTTTTCAATATCCCCTAATTGGGTACTTTTTAGATGTTTATTTACTCTAACCTGAAGGGGGCGTTTCGTTTCACCTACATATAATTTACCATTCTGACACGGTATTTGGTAAATGCATTCCTATACAAACCTCGGATTTCCCGATAAAAATACGGTTATATTATAGTGTTTGGCTATTCATCTTATGTTTTCTGAAATCCCGTGAACATATGGAATGTTAATAACACCTAACGGATTATTATTTTGTGAATTTGCTACATTTGGTTTGTTTTTAATTTTATAGATCGTTGAGTTTATTATTTTCTCGAAACAACCATTCTGTTGTAAGTCCTTTTTAGTTGTAGATTTCTGTGATTAATTCTTTATTATTACTACAAATATTTACGGCTCTTAAATACAAATTTCTTATAAATCCATGTTTTGTAGCAACAGAATGGTGAGATTTTATATTTAGGTACTGTCCTGTATGTGTAGGTTTCCTATATACAGTGGTTGGAATGTTTCTGTCTATTCATTTGACAAGAAAATCCAAAAATGTTAAGGTCGAATCTTTTCCAATTTTCAGTGTGCATTTGGGTAGATTTGGAGATTAGAGAAAGTGAGGATACAGTTTTTACAACTTTTGTTTGACGTTTTTATCATAATTTTTAAAAGATTTAAAAGCTATTGCACTTCGAGACAAATAGTCAATTTTGAATTTGTTTGTCGGAAAGTCTTTCATAAAACAAGCAATATAAATAAACACCGTTGGTTTTTCGGAAGAAGAAGCCCTTGAGGAATTTAATTAAATAAACTGAATGACAAACTATATATTTTTTTACTATTAGGTTCAAAATATAAAAAATTATGCCTGTTACCTGAAAAAAGTAGAACTGAAGTTTGTGTTACCATTTTTGCATCATTATTCATTACAGCCAATCAAAAAGATAACAAAAAAAAACGCTCAAGGCTACACGCAGACCGAAAATACCGAAATTGACCCGATATCCTGATAAATCGTTACAAATATTTTCTACGGGACGCGGCCTCTCCATTTTTTTCCATTTTTTCCAATGTTTCCATCTTATATGATTTATACTGTCATGATGATGCGTTTTTTTGTTTGTTTTCGTCGAAAAAGAGAACGTGATAAATAAATGAAAATGGCCGCCTATCAATATCCGTCTGATAAAACAGAAATATAAGACCAGTGCCAGTATTTACTAAAGGATCTTAAGTGCTTGGTTCTAAAGTTCTGGATCGAAAAGTTTTGGTTCAATGTATAACTTTTATTATATAACGAAATCATTTTAAATAAATAATTATAACAATAGAATAAATTAATAACATTGTATAAAAATCAAATACCAGAAATAAAAAATTTAAAAATATAGAAATAGATAAATATAAATAAACAAACAATCAAGCCAAACTAAAAAGCGACAATCTCTTCCAGACCAGTATCCGCGAAATTACGAAGGGTTCCTAACACAGAAATGGCATTTCCTCCCTGGATTGCCAAGCTGATCCTTTGAATGAAGAACTTTAAAGTTTCTGGATTTAACTCTCAAACTTAATTCATCCAAAAACTTTTTGGCCTCTCCACCCCAAGGACCATGAGTTTCCACACAGATATATATGTTTAAGTTACTTTTTCCCTTGGATGCAATAGTTTTTAATATTTATATAATTTGTTTATAAATACCTTGCAACATAGTATCATAGAAATGTTTTTTTGTTGTAGCAATGACATTATATCCACACACGCAAATGGCATTTCCTCTCTGGATTGCCAAGCTGATCCTTTGAATGAAGAAGGCTTTAAAGTGTCTGGATTTAACTCTCAAACTTAATTCATCCAAAAACTTTTTGGCCTCTCCACCCCAAGGACCATGAGTTTCCACACTAAAAGGATATATATGTATATATGTTTAAGTTACTTTTTCCCTTGGATGCAATAGTTTTTAATATTTATATAATTTGTTTATAAATACCTTGCAACTTAGTATCATAGAAATGTTTTTTGTTGTAGCAATGACATTATATCCACACACACACATAAAATAAATAAAAAAACCGTTTTCGTTTAAAAATGACAGCCGTATTTAAACCTCGAAACGTCACTAGAAGATGTCAAATAAAAACTGTGTAAGTACATATGTACAAGTTAGTGGCGATTAAACCGATTTTTACTTGTTTTGGTTGATATTTGACTGAAAAAGGATTCTAATATATCTGGCGCTATTAACAATATTTTAAGATTGATACTAAGATAGTTTTAAGTTATTTATGCATTATTTAGTTTTGAAAATTGATGTATTCCATAGTGTTTCGAACTTTAAACCACCCCTCAGGGGTGGTACTACAATTTGAGACTATTTTTATTTGGTTCTTTATTTCTAAAGTTCAACATCAAACTTACTGCGAAATGCTTACTATGCTATTGCACGTTAGTGTGTACAAAATCTTTGCAGTTATTTGGCCTGTAAGTATTAAAAAAATACACTTAAACTGGTCGAGGTCAAGTCTATAGATTTAGTTCTTAGCCTTGATTCGATTCTTGGTCTTGTGAATCAATTGAGGCGATCGATGCCGCCTGCACCCTCGTGATGCCTTCACTTGATGTGCACCTTAAATTACTGCACTGAGTTGGCGCTATCGGTCGAGCCGTATTTTTTGATTTCGACTATTTCGTAGTTACGAGAATGGTGGAAGTGTCTAATTCTGATAGCATAAGCGTGCTAGAAGCAGTTGTTATCTATTGAGAAAAAAATGATTCTAGAAATTCCAAAGTTCAATGAATTCGTTATTGAAAAATTTATTTCAAAAAAGTCTTCATTTTCAATTTCAATACAAAACGTGATTGTGAAATATAAAAAGTGGGTATGATACATTTATTATGTATTTATAAAAAAAATAATAATAAATAACTAATATCTAAGTAAGTATTTAATTTTTTAAATATTTGCTCTAAATTATATGATATAATAGCACAAAAAGTGGGGCGTGGCACTGCAAGGCGCGTATTTATTGGAAGCATAATGCGCACGCCTCGCTGCGAGACCGAACAAGCA
This sequence comes from Aspidapion aeneum, assembly GCA_963576565.1. Lineage (NCBI taxonomy): Eukaryota > Metazoa > Arthropoda > Insecta > Coleoptera > Brentidae > Aspidapion > Aspidapion aeneum. The sequence goes on along the minus strand of OY755045.1, from coordinate 25,823,962 downwards.
CATGTATGTGTACGAGTCTTCGTGGCGCGGCAAACAGCATTAGGTTCGGACCCGAGGCATGCGACGCCTGCCCATCGGATCGGATCGGAGCTGATATGGACGGCATTGGTTGGTCTAAATGCGGTATTCACTTGAGCATGGATGCAAACGAGCCGTTCGTTTGGGCTCGCAGCGACGCATGCGTTTTTGTGCTGAAGTGAATACGCGGCATAAAAAGAGTCATAAACATTGTTTAACAAATCGCATGCCTGGTTTAGTCATCCCGACGCTCGAAGGATGTCTGCGCCTGCGCAATCTGTTAGAAATCACTTTCAAGAATCCTCGCAGAAGCAAAAGTTTTTTTTTAACGAGAATTCAGCCTCACTTAAAAAATAGATCGAGTTTTGTGGACTCAATTAGCTTGGAATCGCCTAGTGACTTTTAGTACACCTGTATTATTAGACTTGTTTAAGACAGATCTAAATTACTTGCAATTGTCGTTTTTGCATTTTACATTTAGAAAATTGCTCGCCGTTCAGTGAACTCATGCATACATGTACAGCAATCAGTGGCGTGTGTTATACATATATGTACAGTGTGCCCCAAATTCTCAAAATCTTTTTAGGGGGTCTCAGATTTTTCTAGAGAAAAAACTGTATGCAAGGCTCGATTTTTAAGAGATGCTTAAAGGTAGAAACCACATTTATATATAGCAAATTTTTTCAAAAGTCTGCATTTTGGAAGGTGTCCTATAAATTTTTTTGTTTATAAAATTTAATGTTGGTTTGTTATAGATTTTTTCAAGGATTTAATTTTATTTTATTTGTCCCTTTTAGTTTTTAAGATATTTCCTAAAATTGTTATTTCTTTATATATTTATTTTAAATTGACCACATTAAAAAAACTTATATAAAAAAGAATATATTAAAGGTGATACGTCATTTTAAAGGAAATTATACACTGATTCCAAAAAACGAATAAAAATAGGGTCATAAAATCAATTAGAAACTTATTTCTCAATAACTAGAAGTAAGGAAAAAATTTAACTTTACAGTTGAATAGTTTTTTAAAACAATATCATAAATAAAAAAGTTATAGCCCCTCTCCCAAAATGTGGACTTTTCAAAAACCCCCTGTAGCTTATAAATGGCTCTGTATATCAAGTTCCTGTGTTTACCTTTAATCATCTCTTCAAAATCGACGCTCGAAAGTGGGAGTTAGTTTTTTTATCTGCCCTTGAAATTTCTGAAACCCCCAAATATTGAATTTGGGACACCCTGTATTTTCCAAATCGATAATAGAAAAAGTACCTATTTTTTTGGAAATAAATATGCATCAACGTAAACGGACAATACTTGAACCACCTAAGATATGCTGATGATATCGCCTTAATAAACAGATAAGAAAGAAGAACTGATAAAAATGCTGGCAAAACTGGATACAGCAGCTAAAAGATAGGCTTGAGTATGAACTACACTAAAACTAAAATCAAAACAGATGAAGAAATCACGATTAGAATAAATCTCGAGAAAATAGAACAAGAAGAATATATATTATACCTCGGACAAATTATGAAACTAAAAAATGGAAACCAAACAGTTGAAATCAAGAGACGAGTAAGATTGGCCTGGGCAGCAAAACGAAAGTGTATAAACAATGTATCCTTCCTGTACCTACCTATGGATCTCAGACCTGGACTCTTACAAAATCAAACATGGATAAGGTAACAAAAGCCCAAAGATCAATGGAAAGACAAATGTTACATGTGAAGCTAACAGATAGAAAGAGGTATGAATGGATAAGAAATAAAAGAAAAGTAAAGGATGTTAGAGGAGAGGTAGCAAAATTAAAAGGGAAATTTGCCGGTCATAATATCAGAAAGACGATCGATGGAACAAATGTATTTTAAACTGGAGACCTTGGGAAAATAAAAGAAGTAGGGGAAAACCCAAATGGGATGGGCGGACGATTTGAAGAAACATGCGCGACAGACAGGGAAGAGTGGAAGACATTGGGGGAGACCCATGTCCAAAGATGGATCGAAGAAGGCTAAATAGATAGATAGACCTATTTTTTTTACGTTTAATCTTTTTATTTTTAATGTCATTAGAGACGGAGATTCATCCTCCTTATCCCCCTTCTCCGTACGTACGCCACTGACAGACATTGCGATGCTTAAGGATACAAGATTATGATAAATCTAAGTTAAACTCCAACGTAGTCCCAGCAAAATAACAACGTAATAATACAAGTGACAAACTGTATTCTGCAGAGTGATTCCATTCCAACTGGTCATTTTTAGACGTTTTTTTGGACGCCCTAGCGGATGTTGGAAAGGAGCATAGCAAAGGTCTATTCAGAATACATTCCAACTGGTCATTTTTGGGATATTTTCTTCTTTTTTAGACGCCCTAGCGGATTTTGGAAAAGGAGTAAAAAATCCTAAACTACACACAATTTTTGGATAGATTATATATTTCTATTCATACCCCGATTATCGGAAATTTTACAATTCCATCTTCAATGGGCAATAAGTTATTTATCCAGGAGGTCAACAAATGTGAACAATATGATTAGCAGTTACATAACACTAAACAACATTAAAAGCTTAGAACACTTACAGAGAAAACTAAAAATTTTTGTTAAAAAAAATATTAAGTCATATTAAAACGATTTCAATAGAGGTTAACAGACAGTAAACAAAACGTTAAAATTTAAATATTAACGTTAAATTTTAACGTTACTGATAATAATTCTGGCATATCTTGCACTAAACACTCTAGTCAACTACTTAAGGAATCCTACTAATTTCCCTCGTATTCATACACAGCGTCGCGACGTCTTACGCGCGCAAATGATCTCTCGGCCAATAGCATCGACCGCAACTCTACGGTTTTCGGCAATAAAGACGGTAAAGTGGGTTACTTGCAGGAGCGACTGCGACGCCTAGCTTTTGCAAATTGTTCCGCGGTTTCCACTAATGCATCATCAACACGCAGACGCGCCGTAGCCTGATCAGGGTTTTTTTCCTGTACATCCTCTTTGCTGAATCCTGGTGAATGATTTGAAACGTGATTAATTAAAATATTAGTGAACCTTTTGGGTCAATCACACACAAGACCAAGTTGAATGTTGGCGGCCGGTCATTTTTGTTATTTTTAGGTAAGTTAAGTGAGAATATCGTTAATTAAGGCCTCCCGTATTTTGTGTTCTTATTTAGAGGTTAGGTTGTTATGAGGGGTTAGCTACAAACATTGTGTCAGGTCAGGGGATTGCTAGCGAATTGTAGGTAAACATTTTTGTTATTTTTCGAGGCGAGACAAAATTAAAGAACATAAACCAAACCTCCAGTCTTCTTCGTTGCTAACCCTCTACTATCCCTGAAAATATCAGTGCAATCTTTTTATTATTTTCAGAATTGGAGGCATGGGACATTTTGACCAATATAGAAGATTAAATCTAGCAAATTAAAAAAAAATGGCACTATGTGGAAATATATTACTATGTTTTCATTAATATTTTAACAAATAGGTGTCCGAATGCCTTATGAAAAATAAATGACTTTATTTTTTTGAAACAAAATAATTCTGTAAAGGAAATTTTAGACTCGATTAAAAAATGGCAGTATAAAAGCATGACGCTTTTCAATGCATCCATTATGATTTATTACCAAACATCTGGGGCTTAAAATAAAATAATAATTATAAGCATAATTACAGGCAAAAGGGGCCTAGATCAAACAATAACCAGTATGACTCATTATAACAAGTATAGGAATATCAAAGTGACACCAAATAAAAAATTATGCTAAGCGGTGTCTATTTTCCCCAATAATCGTCGAAAAAAGAGATTTTACGATAATAGTGTGTTTGCTATTCTCAAATAATAGTTTAAAATCGAGAAGTGAAGGACAGTTTAAAAAAAAAATAATATCATAATAATTGTATAACAAAAATTTGTTTAAAAATTGATAAGTGCAGAGTTATTATCGAAATTATAAGAGTCAATCGCATCTCACCCATTAAAATTTTAGAGTTAACAAGACAAATAGTTTCTAAAAAATTAAATGTACCTCATAAGAATTTTTTTCCAGCTCATGTTCCTCCTGGGTGGTACCAGCTACTAAGGTAGCATTTGCTTGTTGCACCGCTAAAACCCGGTTCCCACCTACGACTTTCTCGTGCGTGCCCGCGCACGCGTCACATGACTGTCATAACATTATGTTGGGATAATGTGACGCGTGAGCGGGCACCCACGAGAAAGTCGTAGGTGGGGACCGGGTGTAAAGCCCGGTGCCCACCTACGACTTTCTCGTGCGTGCCCGCGCACGCCTCACAGGACAGTCATACCATTTCATATTGGGATAATGTGACGCGTGAGCGGGCACCCACGAGAAAGTCGTAGGTGGGAACCGGGTGTAAGCTATTTTTCTGTGTGATGAAGTGAAGCGGTTGATCACAATGGATTTTTTTGCATTTTCTGAAACAAACCAATCCTCTAGCTTTTTATACTTTAACACCAATATTTTATAAGATTTTAAGACTTAGCACTTAGACCAGGGTCTAAGTACTAAGTTCATAGACTTAGTCCCGACTGGTTTCACTGTAACTGTTTTAATACTTACAGGTCAAATATCTACATAGATTTGGGTTACGTTACCGTGCAATAGCACAATAAGCATTCTAGTTTTATCTCATAAGAATTTAAATTATCTTTAAAAATAAAGAAAAACTAAATAATATTTTGGTAACGGTATGCGATTTTTTGGAAATCTAGTACGTGCAGTCATAGAATCCCGTATAAAATTGTTTAAATTACCCCTTGATTTGTTTCCAACCAACCCCTTGGTTTTACATTTGTTGAATGACATTTTCTTTTATTTTTATTGAATTTTTGACATTTAATTTCAACCCGGTGTTAAGAATAAATAATATTCGGTATATTGGGATCAAACAACCAGATATGTTTTTTGCACATTGCAATTGTAAATATTAAAATTAAAACTGGAGCAGTTCCCAATCACATCATCTTGATGTGTGTCCTTTAACACACATGATATTCCGTTTGCGTAATTTCTCTAAACTGACCCATTTTAAATACGAGTACCTACGTTGAATGGAGTCAACAAGCAAGAAACTGAAACGAAATGGTCTGCATTCGGCGTTATTTTGACCCAGTCTACAAAACTACTTGCTAATTGGTGTTAAACTAAACCCAATAAATGAAACTAAATCATTACGCCCCAATCGCGCAAAACTTAACAGTGCCTTAAAAATAGCGAAGTGCTGTTAAAACATACAATTTAAGTGACGCTAAAAAATATAATAAAAAATAGAAACAATCAATTTTGGATAAAAATAATGTATAGACAAAATTTTTTAAGGCCAATAAATACATAAATAACTATCTCTTTAGATGCAATACAATGATAAATGAATAAATATTTAAATATGATAAAAAGTGCCACTTATTTTGGAATTTTTACTCAGTAACGTTAGAACCGAACCAAACAGAGGCCCAGCAAGGGCACTCTCGTCCAAGTGCTCTTGTTGGGATTATGATACCGGCATAACAAAACTAATTAATTTGAGGTCATTGTGATATTCGTTTAAGGAATATAACGATGATGATTTAATACTACTCATTTTCATCAGGCCGCTTTAATTACGATTTATTTACGACGAAATGTTATGCCCATTTGAATCGTAAAAGTGCCTGGGAGTAGCATTATTTTTCGACAGGAAATATACAAGGTGATCAAGAATAAAAAGACAATTTTTTTATCATCATTTTAATGGTAAATGAGCTTGAGAACTGCATTATTTTTGGACAGGAAATGTACACTGTAATTATTACATAAATACGATAATATATTAAAAGGCGTAGTACAGAAGGTCAAAAAAGAATAATAAAATTCAAAAACCTTAACATAAACGCTTTTTGTTTTTTATTTTTTCATTAATTTAAAACAAAATAGCAATTTTTTAAAAGTTAATTATCATATATTAAAGGTAAAACACAAATAAAAATTGTGTTTCAAAATTATTTTCTTACATACACTACTTTTTAAAGCAAATTTTAAATAAATCGGTATTAAATTTTATGCCTATACTTTTATTAAATAGGGAGATGTTCATTTAATAAAATCATACAGTGTAGGGAAGAGCGGGGCAAGATGACGATGTTAAGGATTAAAGCTTTCTAGAAAATACCCAAACCCAGTTTTGACTAAAAAACTTCGTTTATTTGTTAGATAGATGTTTCGGTTTACAAATTAAAAAAAACACACAAAAATTTAAACCTTAAAAATCTACACAACAAAAAACTAAAAAAATGCATTTCCGTCATCTTGCCCCACTAGCGGGGTAAGTTGACGAGCATTGGGACAAGATGGCGACTAGGCGCATAGGTCACAAATGAACGTCCCTTTCATATGAGGTGCACGACTCATGCCCCCAACCCTCGCACAAAAATATTTTCGTTCACTTTTTTTGTTTCTGGTAGCTTATGGTTAAAATTATTAAAAACTTTCTTTTTAACTTTTAAGACTTTGCCATGAGTTTTCTTGTCTTTTTAAAGTTTATTTATCAAGCTCTTCTTTATTCGTCATCTTGCCCCAAGGTACATTTTTTTAGTAAAAAATAAAAACAAAAACCAAAGATGGTCATTTACATGTTCTTATATTGAAATTATAATAAATAATTTCCTAGTTACTAACAAATATTATTCCCTTAAATTTTTCCGCAAAAGCTTATTTTTCGCCATAAAATTTTATAAGCGACCAGTCGAATTATAAGTTATAAACCACTGTAATATTATTATTCTTACGTACTCCATCTATCTTTAACACATAAAACTTTGAGTTTAAAGAGTTCTAACAGCACAGTAATAAACTCGTTGCCAGTTATAAATTAAGTTGCCTCGTTCGTCATCTTGTCCCGCTCTCCCCTAATGTTTTTTGTGGATCATTACGTTTCTAAAAACATTCACAGTGACTTGCTTAGTATTGCATATACCGCATCTGTTAACCGAAAAACAGAAAGAAGCTAGGGTCAATTTGTGTCAAAAAACTAGACCGCCTTATGGCCAGAGAATAAACGTCAGTCGTCTGTTTGGGTGTTCCAAAATGAAGAAAAGCCAACAAAAGTCATCCGTTCTCGAAGTGTATCCAAAAAGATGGTCGCGGCATTTGTCTTAAAAGCAGGTCATTTAGCAACAACTGCTCTGAAAGATCAAAGGACTGTTACTGCTAATTGGTACATCATTAAAGTCATCGCTGAACTTCGAACGACGAATTATCCTCCACCAAGACAATGCAAGTTCGCACAAAGCACAAAAAACTTGGACTTGGACCATCCGTCATACAGTCCCGACCAGAGTCCCAACGATTCCTATAGTTTTCCGAAAATCAAGAATGGACTGCGTGGTAAAAGATTTCAGCAAAGGTGATCCGTGGTACCATCAAGTGGAAATATAGCGTTGACAATTGGTTTAAGCGCATGTAAAAGTGCCTTGTTCTTAAAAGACAACCCTAGTACTTTCAATATTCCGCTGCATTCTCAGAGAAACAGATGCATATATTTTGAAATACATAAAAGAAAGAGCGACTGATATCAGTTTACCTTACTTGCAAAATTATTTTTATCCCTTACAAAGCAGTATAAAGGGAATAATATGCATTATGCAATTTTGGCGTACCTATACTTCACATTTTTTTGGAAGTTTTGACTGTGATCAGCAGAAACGCTGACCGTTAAAACCATCTTTTTTGTACATCCTTCGCGTTAGATGTTAATAAATTAGCCGTATTTTGATACGGGCTAAATTCTAATCGAAATTGATGAAAAAAACCTTTTATAGGAAACGAGGCATAGTCATTTATAACTACCGGATTCAATAGACTGCCGACAGGAGAATTTATTGTTTCTTTTTTGTGTTTACAATTTTCTTCTACTATCAGTGGAGGAAATTAAGTAGAATTAATAGGTAACTCTATAAGAGTGCAAAAAAAAGAGCTCCCAAAAAATATATTATTGTTGAAAACCCTTAACATAATGGTTACTAGAGCAAAGCAAAGCTGAAGGTTCCGACATTCTATCTCATCAAATATTTTATTAAAATGGCTTTATAGTAAAGTATTGATTAATCTTAAAGAATACGTTTTAGGTTATCTTTGTAGTAAACAAAAATATTTTTGAGTTTGTGCAAACTGAAAATTTACAGGTGACTAATATAAATGACGAACTACATGTCTAATTCTACCAATGGTTACACAACCCCTATAGATATGCAACCCAACAAACTTAATAACAGCAGCGGACAGATGGCTCTGACGTATATTCATGTAGTTCCAATGATGACACGGCAGAGCCATCTGTCCGCTGCTGTTATTAAGTTTGTTAGATTGCATATTTCATATCAGCCGTGATTAGATCCGGATCCTAGTCCAAAATATCAATCTAATACCGGCCTATTTTATTTTTGCCTTGTTAGCATTTGTCTACAAAATATATTTTAATAATTGCTAAAAATACGTTGAATAGACTATATTATTGAATCAATGAAAATACAAAATATGTCCAATCAGTCTCTAATCAATGAGTTGAAAACTGCTTTTATTAGAAAAACTTTTCTTTCGCTCTATTCTTTTCTAAAAACTATTTCTAATGGGGTAATAAAAGGAGCGTATTTTTCCTATATCTGTCAAGAAATGTGTGGGCCGGAAATAGGTAGTTTAACATAACATATATGTCGGGTAACAAAAATAGCCAAGTTTAGAAAAACATTTCTAGGCTAGTAAGAACCTTTCATTTTTAAATTGGTATTGGAGATCTTGGCTTTACTTTTGTCTCAATTCTTTTTACGGAATACCATTTTCGCGTACTTGGCTTTTTTTACTTGATATGTTTTTATTATGATTTCACTCCTTTTTTAAAGAATTTGGATAATATTTTTGCTTTAAAGTAGTAAAATATGCGGAATATTGTTCAAAACTTTTGCAATCCCTTATTTAAATTTTTGAGGTTTTTTAATTTTTTCCTATGGTTTTATCATAATTCTATCAGCCTTCCAAACCTCAGCTCTCTAGCGTTTCTGAAAGTGGGCAATGTTACTTTTACTTAACTTTACATTTATAGGTGAGAGAAGTAAATTAAAATTTTGGTGTTTTTAAATTGTTTCCTATAGTTTTATCAGCCTTCCAAAGCTCAGCTCTCTTGCGTTTCTGGAATTGGGCAGTGTTACTTTTACATAATTTTATATTTATAGGGAAGGGTTGGTGTTTTTAAATTTTTTCCTATAGTTTTATGATCGTTCCTATCACTCTGCCAAAGCTCAGCTCTCTAGCGTTTCCGGAAGTGGGCAATGTTACTTTACTACTTTATGGAAGTCTATGAAACTTGGAGGGTTAACTCTATGAAGATCTACGACTGTGCAAAGTTTGTTGTGCATTCCGAAGTAGAAGTTTAGATAGGTCAAATATGGGCTGAAATGTTTCAAGAAAAGATGGTACAGCAGTTTACTTTGAATCAGGCTTTAAGAATGGCTGAGTAATCCCAGTCCGTTTAATGTTCTGTTGTTTTCTTTAATTGAGACGTTTGCCAGCTGGTATCCTTAATAAACTCGAGTTAATCCTGAACAAATTAGAACAGCAAACAAGCACCCTCGTCTTCGATGCAAAAAAAAAGAAATACGACAACCTGATAAAAATAAGAGAAGCAACGCCTATTTGCTCAGCTGCTATCTGTCTGTTTTGCCTGTCTGTCTGTTTGTTGTCCTTTTTTTTTTGGTAAACGTGGGGTAAAAACAGAGGCTCTTAGTTTTCGACTCGAATTTCTCTTGTACAGTGTGTCCCAATTTCGATGTTTTTAAGGGGTTTCAGGTATTTCGTGGGGAGAAGAAAAATCTGACCCACACTTAGGCTCAGTCATACATTTTTGAGGTTGCAAAAGGTTCGAATTATAGGGTTGATGGTCCCAAATATTCCCAATAAATGGCCCTCACATTCAGTTGTTTATCATTTCCCTTGTATTTCTATGTAACTAAAACTTATAAACTGAAATTACTAGATTTAATTTCCCACAATAAAGTTTATTACATGTTTTCTATAGAAAGCTTAGTTTTCAAGACTTTTTTTTGATTTTTTGACGTTCTTTGGTTAAAATTCTCGCATTTAAACTTTAACCTTTTCTTTTTATTTTATTAATTAATTTTACCTGTTATTCATCAAATCACATTAAATTTTCACCTGAATGGTGCCTACCCTTAACTCCAAAATCATCTCCAATATACTGCAAGATTTTGCAGGGATTATTATTATTGTTGGAGTATCTCGAAGGGTGAATCGGTGCCATAAGTCAGGGGTGGGATAATTATTAATCCGATGGGGAGACTAATTGATTGGAAACTAGACATATTGGGTATTAAAAGGGGGGCTGCAGATGATCGGAAACAGTCGGAATTAATCGGTATAGTCATTTTTATCTTTTTCTAACAGTGGAAATTTGGAGGAAAGTTCTTTTTCTTGTGTTATGGTTTTTTATTTGTTAATCACATTGTCTTTATCAGTAAACGTTAACTAAAACTTAGGATTCATTCCACATTACTCCCCGCTTTGCTTCGTCTGTAACTCACAATTGTGTTTTGTTTATAGCATTATTTTATTTTGTATAATTCATTTAGTTTACTAGCTCAAACAGCTTCACTCTTTTTAGTCTTTGAACTAGCATAGTATTGTCTAGAAGTTGAACTGCTGCCACACTTACATGTCGATGGAGTCTATCTTCATGGCGTATTGCGTACTTTTTTATATTATCTGCAACAGTTTCGATTTTTAGGTCCCGGTGAATGTTGCTCTTACAAAAGTACCAAGTTGATTTAACAATATTTCTTAGTACTTCATGTTAGTTTACATTATCTGTACAACTACTATGTTACTCTTTTTTGTACGACCTCAAAGTTAAATACAAAATATCTATACTGGTTTCAGTATTTGTTTATAAAGCAATAACTTGTTATGAATGGTTAAATTAGACATCCTTCCAATTAGCGAGTTCATTTTTCTATGCTTTATAACAAGATATTTCTTTTTTTTCTTAACGTTGTGCTTTCCAGCAATTTGGCAAGTGTAGTCATATACTTGTTAAATCAACATGAATTGATTTGGTTTCATTTAATTTTATTCGCGATTTTTTGCTCCAATTACAAACTTGGTTGACAGCATCCTGAAGTTCTTCTATTGATTGTTTCATGCATTTTTCTACTGTCAATAAATCAGTATCACCGGCAAATGTTGTTAGGTGGCAATTTTCTCTTTTTAGATTATTACAAGCGAATAATAAATATAAATAAGGGCCTCGAACGCTACCCTGAGAAATGTATGCTTTTATTTTTCTTAAATTTGAGAAGGAATCTTCCAATTTTACTCTAATAAGTGTATGTTTTACATTAAATCCGCATCAAATCCGCATCGTTCGGATCGTAGTTCTTTATAATCTTAAAAAGAATTGAGATAAAAGTAAAGCCAAGTTCTCGAATACATATTTCAAAATTAAAGGTTCTTACTAGTTTGGAAATGTTTTTTTCAACTTGGCTATAATACAGCTGCAAATGACTCTTAGGCACAGTGCTAAATTGAACATAAAGACTTTTGGCTGTTTAAAAAAAAACATTTCTAAACTAGTAAGAACCATTCATTTTGAAATTTGTATTAGAGAACTTGGCTTTACTTTTATATCAATTCTTTTTACGGAATACCATTTTCGCGTACTTGGCTTTTTTTTACATGAAATGTTTTTGTTATGATATCTTTTTCTAGATAATAAATTTGAGTTGTCAATTGAATTTTAATGCAATATAGGAGTCATTTCTAATTAAAAGCTAGTGAAAAGAATTATTAGAAACAAAGCAACACCCATTAAGTATATTCTTTTCAACCACACACAGGCTTGTTTAATTTCTAAGAAAAATGTTAAGTATTCGCATTGCAAAAGACTCAGCCAATGTTATTTCATAAAATGTCAATTTGATTTACGACTCCATTCGAGGAAACAGTAACTTGAGGAAAAAGGTCAGAGTGCATGTAACTGTTGGTTTCGCCATTTTCGATATTAACTGTAAGGTCACTGAATTCATTCTTAGAAATGTCGGATGGTGATTCTCGATATTTTGCAGTAAAAGCTGAGAGTTTTTCTTTATGACGAATAATTTGTTTAATCCCGCTCTATTATCGTATACAAACTTCTTATAACTCCTTGTTTTGTAGCAACAGAATAGTTAGACTAAAATTTAGGTCCTGTACACAGTGATTCGAATGTTTCTGTCTATTCTATTTCCATTGTGCATTTGATTGTTGGCCGAATACCGTTCAGATGGTGTAGAAAATTCAACAGTTCGTCTTCATTTTTCGGGCATATAATAAATGTGGCATCGATGTATCATAGTCATAGTTTTGCCTGAACTCTTGCTGGGTTGATCGCATGGTCCTCGAACCACTCCATGAAGATGTTTGCTACCACTGGCGAAAGAGACCAACCCATTGGCAGTCCATCATTTTGTGCGTAAAAATTATCTTTCACTCGAAAGTAAGAGTTACGAAGACAGAGCTCCCACAGATCCACCCCCCCTGCACCGACAGCGTTGTCCCCTCTTGAAGTATATCATCAGTTTGTAGTTTTTTTTCTGATGATACTGAGTGACTGATTTATTGACACGTTGGTGTAAAGACTTTTTACATCAAAACTTGCAAATGTATCGTCGGGATCTAATTCGATCCTCTTTAAAACCTCGACAAAATATTCCTAGTTTCTCATAAAAGATTCGGACTTACCCTGTAATGGTTGAATTATATCCATAAAAAACCTCGAAAAAGTGCTGGTCGGTGAGTCCCTGTAGCTGGTAATTGGTGGCATAGGTATATCCTTCTTATGGATCTTTGCTCGTTCATAAAAATGTGGTGCCTTACTGTGGTGTGGATCATACTTCTTCGTCATCGTCCTATAAATTTGTCCTTCTATGGTTGTAGTTTTATCTTTTGTTAGTGGTTTGTAGTCTCCTTTCTCCAGAACTTCTTCGATCTTTTTGTCACATATCTCGACATTCATGATCACCGTCGCGTTTCCCTTGGCGGCAGGTAGAATCTTGATTGATTTGTCAGTCTGCAGGTTCTTGATTGCCCGTTGTTCTTGAATGGTGATGTTTGCCTTTTGTTACTTTTATCTGTTTAAGGTTGTTCTTACTGTATCACGAAACTCATCAGCTTCGGGTTGAGGTAGACTAACGGTCTCTATTGCCGCAATAATGTCCAGTGTCGGTGTCTGTGTCCGTGCAATGGCGATCTTAAGTCCTTTACTGTGTACCAATTCTTGGTTGGTGCTCAGATTTATTTTTGAGATGTTCACTATATTGCTGCTTGGTGTTGTTGAGTTTGGTCTATCTTGAGTACGTGTCTGATCTTATATTCGTATTCTTGAATATTTCTGCATAATTTAAACCTCTCACGTGTACCTCTATGTCACTCCCCCCACAAAGAGGTAATGTGAAAATGTCACTGTATTAAAAAACTAATTGCTAGGTGGTAACTAAACCGGTTCTCATTTCCTATTGTACAAAAAATTGTAATTAATTTTACTGGAAGGCATAGTAGCCTTATTTTTCGATCAAGCCTTATTTTTCGATCAGTTATTATCATTCCAAGAAATGGGCATGTATAAATAATCGGGTCACGCGATACAGACACACCCCCTGTGTCTCTAGTTTAAATCGGTTTTAGTCAGATTCAACAAGTTTAGTGGATAAAGGAAACGTTTTATTAATATGAATACAAATGGCTTCGTGTGCAAATGCCACTTAAAATTAACTCTGCAATTTGGGTAAACTGACCAGTGAATGACCACCCTGTACTGTTTTTTGTATTATTAAGAATTGTGAAAAACCAAAATAAATAAATTATTCTGCAATTTGATCCTTATATTTTCCCCAACTTCCCTATGTGTTTGGCAGCCCTGCATAACAAATATTGTTTTACAAATGTTATTAGTACTTATTGGTTAAAAGTACAACTGTTTGTGTTTACTAAAAAGTTGATATAAAATTAATAAAGTAAGCGAAGCACAGAGCTTATTAATTTTGCAAAAAAATACTGTAAAAATTGTTAAATTATTATGTGTGTTTACTTAAATTGCATAAAGGATGTTAAAGTTAGTATTTTTTAGGTTGTAATTTTTATTTAACCTTAAAAACATATATTTTTTGTGTGGTCATCTACTGGTATTATAAAAAGTGAGAAATCCACTGAATGACTGCTCGTGGTCATTCACTGGATACCCCGTTAATCCAGACCAGAGACTGGTTAATTTTTATTAAAAAAAATTTCATTTGTGCAATTAGACAATTGATCAGGTTAAGCTCAACTCCCAAAAATATATGTCATCAGCAGGGGCGGATCTACGGGAGGGCCTAGTGGGGCCGCCCCCCCTTTAAATTTTTTAAGTTAAAAGGTTATTGTTACAAAAAGGTCATAATTTAAGTAGTTTTATTCTTGGGCACTCCCAACTTTTAGGGCCTAGAAGTTTTGGGTCCCCCCAATTTTTAGGGCCTAGATTCTCCATTGGTCCTCAGGACAATTGAACTGGTTATTGGTCTTTTGAAAAAGACAAAATATGTTGGCCAAACTTTTTATACAATATTTAAAAAACCTAACCTAACTTTTTTGTTTTGTAACCGATTTGTAAAAAAATGTTTTTAAGATAAGTTTTTATTTCTATTTTGATTTTCATATCAATTTCGTGTTTAATTTTCTTAATCTAAATCTACATCTAAATCTAAATCTAAATGTAAACTTAAATCTGAATCTAATTCTAAGTCTAAATCTAATCAAAATCTAAATCCAAACCAAAATACATCACTTTATTGTCACCCTGTGCATAGTGAGGAATAGACATTTAAATCTTGAAGTAAAAAAACAGAGAGCATTTGTGGAAACAGCATAAAAGTTCCGTTCGTTGTTCTGCTCGTCTAAATTAAAAAGTCGATTTTTTCGCCGTTTGGCTCGTTGCGCGGTTAATTTTTGTCGAAATGTTCGTACGAAGCCTAACTAACATACTATAGTGAATATCGGTGATAACGACATTGAAGGGACCGCTTAATTTCTGTCGTTATAGTGAAAAAAGGTAACATAATGGGTTATATTATAGAACTCTGTCGGGACCTTAATATGTCGTCTCTATAACCGATATGTCGTTATATACGACGTCGTTATAAGCGATATTCACTGTATACCTACGTTTCACATAATAGTTTGTTAATGCGCATATTGAATTCTTTATTTGTTTTGGCTAGACAGAGCTTTAAATGTTTGTCCATTTCTATCCAATGCAATCCATTAAAATCGACCATTCTATCCACGAAGGCGGACAATCCGGACATCCCCCGTCAAATTTCCATAGAATTTATGTGTTCAAATGGACAGAATCGATGCATTATTTTACACCTGAGTGACAGCTTTGAAATGACGCGTGCATTTTTGGAGGATGTTTAGCATACAGGGGTGTGTTTGAAAATTGTCATACTAGGGGAAAGGTTATACCGGTCTAGCCCAAAATCTTTCGAAAATTACTAGGGTCGAAACCATGACGTCATACATCCGCGTACGAAAATCAAAAAGGTGATGACCCGGGGTGCGCCTAATAGGGTTTTTGACAGTAGTAAAAAATAAATATATATTTATTTTTAGATATCTCTTTAGGTCTTGGTAATGCTAAAAACAAACTTTTTTGTGTAATTTTTTCTCAAATTCATAGTTCTTTTAATTAGATAAATTCATTGAATTAAAACAATTAGCCACGTGATTCGAAACAGGCGGTCTACCAATCAGCTGCAAGTGACGTCACAAAACAGTAAACGCCTCGAACGAACCTATTTTCTGTGTTATTTTCTTATGGATGGTAATGTTTGCTTTGGTTTAAAGTGCGAATTATCGTCCTAAATTAGATTTTATTTTGTGTTTTGCTTATAAAAAATATTTTCAATGGAAAATGGATTCTACAAAGCCGATAGCTCCAACTTGCCAATGCTGCATTCCTTTATCGTGGCAGGCTTCTTTGCCAACAACAGTGATTTTTGTTCTGCGGAATTTAGAAACGTTAAAATGTTAGTATTCGATGAGTTGTTTTGTATATAACTGAAAGTTCTTTTATGATACTCTTCGCCTACTTTTACTTATTTAGGTTTTGAGGTTAGGTTATATGTTCTGCTTTTTTGTTTAATATGCCACTTACAATAGATTCAATTAAATTCCCAATCATTATTATTTTAAGCATTAAGAAACAATCAAAAATTGCAGGACAGGGAGGCAAAAAGCAAACAACGACCAGCAATACTTGAAGTACTGCATAGGTTACACTGCATAGTCCTGCGTAGGTACTGCCTAGTCCTGCCTATGCACTGCCTAGTCTTGCATATGCACTGCTTAGTCCTACATTTAGCCTGCATGTGCACTGCCTAATCCTGTATTTAGAGGTACTCCTTAGTCCTGCCTAATAACTGCCTTAGGACCTTTAGGGCCCTATGTCTGGCAAAGCTCAAGGGTGATTTTGGCGGAGAATATGTGGGGATGTGTCCCAGATTCTAAGGAATAATTATCCAAAAATCCAGCTTGCACCTATTTTTCTCCAAGTGTCAGGGTTTTTTCACCTAATATGACTGGGCTATAATTATTTGTATAATTTTAAGAATGGTTTTTTTTTAAGTTAAAAAATATATTCAAGACAACTCAAACGTTTGATTTGAAAAAGAGTTTCTAACGAGTCTTTTTTAAAACTAGACATGCAGGCTATGTCGTGAAGTCAAGTCAATTGGCTTTGAGTGAAGATCATATGTTTAAGAAAATAAGTTTTCTAGATTTGAGATATTTTTTTTATTCAGGTAATTAGTTTACGCCAAAATAACCTATTTTTGTATTAAAATATATATTACTGCATTAGTCGTCTTCTGGTTCAATCCCCGTCTTTTTTAAAAGAAAAGTAAATCTTTATCACTCGTTGCATGCCTGTTTCAAATTTAAATTTACCCCGAAAACCAAATTTGTTTGAACGCTGATACAAAAACCTCTAAAAAAGTATTATACTCCTAGAATATTGTATAGATTAAAGTCTGAGTCAAAGTTTGGGTCATATTATACAGACAAAAGAATATTTTAACATAAGATGCCAATATTTTTTTTATTGATTATTTGATACGTCAAATTTCTTAAACAACCTTTGAAATAAATCATCAAACGATTTTATTTTTGAGGTGTTTTTGAAATATTTTAACATTAAAAAATCTGAAAAAGCTTCTAATTCAAAATATCTAAAATTTTAAATTACAAGTTGAATAAGTGTACCAAAAACTATTACTATAAAATCAGAGAGACTCTAGTCAAATTTTTATTTTTTTTTGCACGATTTGACAGCTTTATGCCGGTTTTCCACCAAACGGACAAAACAAAAACAAAACATAAACTCGTGTCGAATAAAACAAAACTGAAACTTTTGGCCAACTTTTTCAAGAATGGCGTTTTGTGACAGTTGGAGAGTTTTGTTTTTCGAGTCCCGTTTGAAAGCGGTAACATCAAAAGGTTTTGACTAGTTTCGACGAGTTTTGAAACTCGCATCTGTTTAGTGGAAAGGGTCGTGTTGAGTTTTTTTATGTTCTACTTTTATTTCGTTATGTACCAGTGAAAAGGACCGAAAACAAAAACAAAACTCAAACAAAACTTAGTCCGCTTGATCGAAACAAGAGTTTTGGGTTTGTCTTCAATTTGTTTTTGTTTTTCGGAAACTAGAAAACACAAACAAATCACAAACTCAACTGTCCGTTTGGTGGAAAACCCTCTTTAACATTGTTGTATTTTAAACAATGATCTCTATATATATAACTGGATAGGCCATTACATATATACAAAGTAAGGCACAAATATTGGATATTTTTTGTAGAGAGGGCACGCTGCGTAACCTTTTATTTTTTACTACTACTCTCCGATGAAATTCTGTGGTGATTTTGACAGTTCGCGGACGTTTGATTTTTAATCTATAACTGGATTTTTACTGCGATTAGGTATTAATAAAGTTTTTTAAATAATCAAAGCTACTTACTTCGAAAAGAAAACCGGCTTTTCAATCCTATAAAACTAGTTTTACATGCAACGATAGTGTTCCAATTTTGAATTTCGAGAAGCCGACAAACAGTCAACATCTGCTGAAGATGCCATCCACTCGAGATGGCGAAACGTCGAGAACGAATTTCCAACGACGACGGCCGAACAGCCCGAAAGCACACCCACCATTGGACAATGGCCGCGAAAGCCTTTCACAATTTGTTTTGAATTTTTGTTCAACGAAAACAATTTAAAAAAATACTGACAACCACTGACAGACACTTTAATGACAAATCACAAATGACAATCTCTTTGAAGTATTAAGTTCACAGAATACCACCGGTGGATAGAACTAGAGAGAGAAAGGTTGTAATTGTTACCATTCATAAATGTTCTCACTCTAAAAAAACTCTTTAAATTTTTGCCTCAGTGTCCCAGATGCGTAATGTATAGCCGTGGCCGTTCCAGTTACTTCGTATATATTTTATTGATTATTAATTATATTCTCAAACCTCGACAACAAATTATAGATTTAATGTATGTAAATTTTAATTTTTTGTTGAAAGGTTTTTTAGCAATAATTTTTATAAAAATCAGACCGAAAACTAGAATGCGGAACTTTGTCAAGCTGAATTTGCATGCTCTTTTCTGGCAAAGTGACATTCAAATAATATGTTCACAAATGTGGAGGTGGGGGTCCGAAGAGAATTTTTATAGAATACTTTAATTAAGTTACTGTATCACCGCAAGCATGCCTTATGCATTTTAGCAACACTAACTTTATTGGATCTAAGCCTGGAAATTTAAATTTCCATAAATTTTTCTTCCGGGCTACGCGAAAATTTGCTATACGCCCACATATTACGTGTAAAGAAAGTTCTTTGACAAAGAAGTTTTTTTTATTTAACATTTGACAGTATAATAGCCCATATTTTATTTTAGAAAAATAATTGTTTTCTAGGCTTCACACTGTCAACTATTTTACAAAAGACAATTTATAAATCTTTTGTAAAGCATTGTTCACATACTTACACACTTGCCGCTTGAAAACCTAGCACTCACTTTTCTCGATTGTTATTGAAGTTAGAAAATTTTACTTTATATATTATATACACAGACAAAAGTAACAAAGAAAACTAGAAATCAAACCGTAGGCAGAGCTGTCACAAAAACATTATGAAAGTACTTCAAGTACAAGTACCAAATATTTTAAGATTTGTAAAAGTACTTGACGTACAATGTACATTTTCTTTTCAAATGTACTTAAGTACCAAGTACATTATAAAATTACTTGATTTTCCCCAAGACCTTTACTTTTACAATAAAAGTACTTCAAGTACTTTTAATATGTCAAAAAACGAAAAAAATGCCAAAAATATCAAAAAAATTTCAAAAATGTTAAAAAATTGACAAAATTTCAAAAAATGACAAAAACCGGCAAAAATGTTTAAAAAAATTTAAAGATGTAAAAAAATTTTAAACATTTCAAAAATGTTGACAAAATTTTTAACCTGAAATGTTTTATTTTTTGAATATTATTGTATGTAAATATGTATTACTTATATACCTAAATTGCATTTATTTATTTTTTAGGAACTCATCATTTTACATACAAATCCTATAGAAAGGTAATGGAAAGAGATAATTTTATTACACAAAAAGCTGCAAAATTGACACAGTCGCATCAAAATGTTTTTAACGTGTTATAGTTTTGCAATAGAGGTGTCACAGTTACCCCGAACTCCGGGGTAAGTGGGACCTACCCCTAAAGACAAGAATTTTAAAATATATTTAGCTTTACCGTCTAAAATTGCATACGGTTGTTCCAATAGATCACATTTGTGTAAATCCAAATATATTTGACTTTGTAATGAGACATATAAAAAACTCTAAAAGTCCTTTGAATGTACATGAAGTACTTTGAATGTGCTTGAAGTACTTATAATGTACTTGAAGTACTTTACTTGATAAAATCAAGTACATTTCCAAGTACATTGTTAAAAGTACTTCAAGTACCAAGTACAATTACCGGAATCTAGATGTGCAACAAGTACAGTACTTGAAGTACAATTTCAAGTACTGTACTTAACGTACCTGACAGCTCTGACAGTAGGTAGTCGCTAACAAAACCACCAAATTTTATTAAATTTCCAGATAACAGCGATATTTAAATTTTTCGAAAAACATCAATTTTTAGTTGCTTGAAATTTTGAACACCCTTGTAGATATTTTTATATTGATACAGCATCTGGTTGTACTTGTCAGTTGTCAATTTCAATCGCTGTTTACTTTGTTAAGTTTATTTTATATTTTTTTTATTAAAATAAAAGGATGTAGGACATTATTGAGTTGATCCTTGACGTACTTCGTTATTATGTTTAATAAAGATAAAAGGATTGCAAGTTGCTCCTACGCATCCTCAGTGAAAACCATAATAACGAAATGTCAAATAAGTGTTGCAAAATATCCCTAATATAAAATAAAACCAACTTTATAATGTATTATTTGATTTTATGTTTGGTTGGAATAACTTAGGTTCCCTTTATCTTATGTGGTCCAGTAGCGCACTCAGGCATATGACATATAGCGGGAGCGATGATGAAGTCACGTACGCAATTTTTATAAAATCATGAATAAAGTGGAAAATAAATAAAAAAATTCTTAGAATAGCGGGGGGCGGACCTGCGCGTGCCCCCCATGGGTATGCCCGTGCGTGAAAAGTAACTTTTTAACCATCAACTTGTAATATAGGGCATCCTTGCCATTACAGAATAATAAATTTACATAAAAACGCACTTACAGCCAGACAAAGAGGTCGTTAGGTGCACTAGAAATGCATTATCCCACACACATCACACATTACGCTATAAAAGTATTTGAAGATTTACATAAAAATGTCTGTGAGAAGTTGTAATATGTGTAATCGACAATTTTAATACCTACTCTCAATAACATGTAGCTCAAGCCTAAAACTAACATGGATGTGTGAAAAGATCCAGCAATATCACCAGTGGCGCACCCAGGAATATGTATTGGGGGGGGGGCGAAGCCTCATAATGTCGAATTTTAAGCTATTTTTTGTGTTTTTTCATGAAATATGTGAAAAATATGTAAAAAGGACTTGGGTGCACCCATGAATATCACAATACTTTAATAGATCCACACAAAAAACATTTTTTTTGTACTATAATGAGAAAAGTGCACTTTTTATTCCTCATTTTATGAATAAAAAAATCACTTTTTACACGGATCACCTAACATTTGTTAGGTGATCCGTGCTTTTTATCCCTGGAATAAAAAACGAGAGATTAGGAAAAGAAAGTAAAAATAAGACATGAAGAATGACAGGAATAACCAAGCGCGGATTTGAGGGGGGGGGTAACGGGGTAATTACCCCCTCCCTAGAAAAATAATATACACTTTTTCCTAATAAAATAAGGGAAAACAGGAGAATTATCCCCCCCCCCTATAGATAAAAAAATTATATTACAAAAAAAAAATCGTCGACTTTTACCCCCCCCTAGATTTTGACCCAGATCCGCGCTTGGGAATAAAAAGTAAAAATCGAGGATGGAAAAACTTTCAAAGTACACAGAAAAATAAATAAAATAATAAATCTCGTGACAAAAGAGCGTTGTTCGCTCTTCTCGGTCTGTATCTTGAGTACACGACTGGCAAAATTAGGCTTTAGACCAGTCATTAAAGTGAAAAAAAAGACCCCAGCTTGCAAAAGGTAGTGTGTAGTCGCGATTTAGATATATCTTGTTCACATTGGAGCCCTAAAAAAATTTTAGATTTCGACCTTGGGGGGGCCGGCTCCCCCCGCCATCCTGGATTTAGTGTGCACGAAAAGGTTTTCTTTAAATTACTTGGTGCCTATACATTTTAGAAGAAAACGTTTTTGACAAAAGACAATACAATTTCCTACAAAAGCGCTATTGTACGTTTTTTCATCAGACAAATGGTTTTCGAGTTATGACACAAAACATTTCGCCGCCATTTTCGATTTTGAGAATGTTTTTTATTTAGTGGCCTTTAACTTCAAAACATCATATTTTTGAGAAAATCTGTAAGAATATAAAATAAAGACCAACGAATAGCCCATAAAATGAGATATCCCTGAGTTCTCTGGGTAGTACCCTTGTTGAGATACAAACCCTGAAGTGCTAGCAGTACACCCGTTTCCTATGTATTTCCATAGTAGTATATACAAAGTAAACCAAAATTATTTAGTTTAATGTCAATCAAGGTGAGCATTTTAAAGAAAGTGCGTAATCAACTTTATTATAGGAATTTTCAAATATTAAATGAGAGAGGAGTAGAGGGCATCAAAATAAGCAATTTTGCCTTATAAACAAACCCCTGTTTATGCCGTTTGAGCACTACCCCACACTACTTCCCAACCAACAAGAGCTACTGGGAAGAGTGATGGCGGCGTCCGCACATGTTTAGGACATACCGGGGGTATGCCACAGAGTTCGTCGATCATTGAACAATCGTGCCCAGCTGTGTATTGAGCAAGGTGGAGGACACTTTGAGCAATTACTGTAGGTAAGCTGACAGGGGAACCCCTATCATTTTGTCGCAATAATTATGGAACACCCTGTATAGATCTATTTTTGTTATGTATTATAGGAAAATAAAATATCTTTTAAACAATGTATCATCGAAGTGGGACAAGTTTACAGTTAGCACTTAATTAGCATCCATAAATTGGGGTTATTTTTTAAGATCACGAAAAAAAATTCAGTTTTTTTTTAGGTTTTATTCAGTTTTCAAAAAAACTAATCATTATTGACACACCAGGGGCGTCCGCATATTGCAAAAAATTTCGAATAAAATATTCTGCAAAAGTTTGCCCAAATTTTATATTAATTTTTCCTTTATAAACGCGGATAGTTTTAGTTTAGTCATAAACTAATACTCGTTTCTGGTTTAGTTATATCTATTTTGTTTTACATGCGTTATTTTGAACTACATAAGTATTACTCTAACCTTTTTATAAAATCTATTAAAGCACTAAATCTCGGTATCAGAGATTAAAAGTAATTCAAAAATAAATAATAAATCCAAACAACCGCACAACTGCGGTAATAAAAATGGTTTATCTGGAGTTTTATTATAACCCAACTTGCCCGATTTTATTAAGATGAATGACAAAAAATCGTAAAAACGAAATTGGAATAAATTACTTTTCTCCACATGTTTTACAATTTCTCGAAGAGTGAGACACTAACTCAGTCAAAGTATTTAACTATAATTTACTGTATTGCAAAGTATTTCATTGTACAGTGAAACCCCTCCTTGCGGACACTTCTATTAAGCGGAGACTCCCTTTAGGCGGACAAATTTGTTGGTACCAAGCTTTTCCTTATTTCTTTACATGTAAAATTCACTCCTATAACCGAACACTGATTAACCGGACGCGGACAATTTTTTTTTTGGATAAGGAATTTTGAAACCTCCCTTAACCGGACACGAACCTCTGATATCGGGACGAAGCGCTGCACGACATGGACATAATTATTATGTATAGTATGTTGGCAACAACGTACTCTGCAGCCGGGAAATTATCTCTTTCCGTTTTAATTCAGAGACTAAATACTTCTGTCATATTTACAACATATTTTATTTGGCGGAACTGCTGTAATTAAGTAAAAAACTTCTCAGTTTACGTGAAAAAATGGAAGTTCTTAACGTTTCGGAGAAGGAACATCTATCAGCACGAAAGATCGCTGAAAAATGTATTATCGAAAAATCTTAAGCAGCGGAAATTGTTAATAAATATATAAATTTAAATTTTGCCGTTTTTTCTCATAAGCGGACATCTCCAATACGCGGACAAAATCGACGAAACCGTGAGTGTCCGCTTATAGGAGGTTTCACCGTATTTCAAACCGTTCTGATATTTTATTGTATTTTAAAGTATCTTAACGTCATTTTAAAGTACTTAAAACCAAATTTGTACACCTATTTCATGAGTGTCCCACCCACCAATTCTCACCTTATGGAAAATTTTGCAATGTTCTTCTACTTTTTGATATTATTTTTATTATAGAAACGTGTCACTTTGCTTAATCATATATTATTATTATATGCTGGATTAGTGAAGAATTTTTATTATCGCCCAATTAAGATTTAATTGGAAATTTAGGTTTTAATTGGACTGCTACTCCAGTCAATTTAGTAAAAAAATTAAAAAATCAGTCTTAAATTTTTTTGGAAAGGCGTTATTTATAATAAACTAAAATTTTTGAGGGCATTTTGGACTAGTAAAACTCCCTTTAAATAAAAATTGTTGTGGTTGTTTCGCCTCTGATTGTATCAATATTAATGCTAATTTGTGTATTTGATGTTAGGCAAGAGGTACCTATGTATCTAACCAGCAAAGGTAATTGTAAACTGATGTGCTTTTTTTTTGAGAAAATCTGTAATAACATAAAATAAATACCATCTAATGGCCTATAAAATGAGACATAATACGAACCCTTAAGTGTTAGCAGCAGACACCCGTTTCCTATGTATTTCCATAGTTTTATGGTGATTTTCTCAAAAAGTAACCTAACCGTGGACCTGGCCCACTTTGTTGATACATCGTTTAAAAGATAATTTAATTTTCTATAATATAGTTGATTACACACTTTCTGTAAACTGCTTACCTTTTGAGAAAATGACATAAAACTGAATAATTTCGGTTTATTTTGCATATACTATGGAAATACATAGAAAACTGCTAAAAGCGGATTTACACCAAACCGACAAAACAGCAACTCGAGTTGAAAAAAAACAAAACTGCAACTTTTTGAAGATTTTTTGAAGATTTCTCGGCAACTCAACAGTTGCTGTTTTGTTTTTTGTTTGACAACCGATGTCGGAAACATCAGAGTTGCTGCGTTTATTGCTCAGTCGGCTTGGTGTAAACGGCTGTGTTTATCAACTTGAGTTGCGGAGAGCTCGCGAGCTGTGTAATTATGTCCAGTCGCGGCAAGTTTGAACTAAACAAAACTGCAACTGTTTCTCTGATGTAAAACGACAAAAAACAAAAACTCGACAGCAACTAATTTTTGTCTGTTGAGTGTGAACAGAGTTTTCGTTTTTTAAAAAAGCAGCAAAACAGCAACTCAACTAGTCGGTTTGATGTAAAACCGCCATAACACTTCTATTCTATCTCAGCAAGCGTACTACACACACCGAGAACCTTGTGATATCTCATTTTAAAGGCTATTGGTCTTTATTTTATGTTATTACAGATTTTCTCCAAAATAAGCAGTTTCAAAGTTAAAGGCCACTAAATAAAAAAAATTGGTCAAAATCTAAAATGGCGGCGAAATGTTTAGCGTCATAACTCGAAAACCATTCGTCCGACAACAAAACGTACAGTATCGTTCTTGTAGTAAATTTTATTAGGAAATCAAACGGGTTATTGTCTTCCTCCACTAATTTTTTAATTTGTTTTAAACAAATAGTCCCGACATGTTTCGTAAGCAGAAACTTACATCTTCAGGGGACATTACCAAACTAAATTAGCACAACATTTTAAAAAAACTGGTTAAAAAAACTATGCCTAGCTACTCAAATGGTTCAGTCATAGACATTTTAAAAACATAATGTTTTTAATATGTCTATACTGACTTGATAGATCTTGTGAAACTTAACCGAAAATCGCAAAAAAAGCACATCGGCAAAGAAACGGATATAGCCGCTTTTGAACGCAAGCTCCTCAAATATAAAAAATGTCTATTTATTTAATAAATAATTATTTTAGTTAAAAGAATCTGTCGAAACTGATACATTTTTAAGTAAGTTGTTTATAAAGGAATTCTTATTGTATTCTATCTTATTGCTAGGTAAATTGATTGAAGTATATTATTTTTAATTGTGTCATTGAGTAAATATTAAAATATTACTTCAGTGTATAGTTTATGATCTAACTGTTTGAATATTCATAACAGTTAACTATAATCACTAACATGTGTGGGAGTATCTTGGAAATGCAGTTATACGTTATACTTAATTGTGTAACTTTGATGCATAGAAAAAATCTTAATTGTTTTGATGGTTTATTCAATTTTTTGTCAGCAATCACTCTTTTTTTCAGAACCATAGAATTTTATTTATGTTTGTTTTTTATTCGTTTTATTCAGGAAAATCCTGATTTAGCATCTAAGCATTCACTGTTTTTTTGGCATATATGGTCGTTTTTTTAAGGTTTATCGTATGGTGATTGCAAAGTCAATTGAACAAAGATAAAAAGCAACCATCGGCATATCCTTTATAGAAAGTGACATAGGCGGCGGTAGATATACTCATTAAAATTATTTCATTTCATTATGGCGTATACTAAAGAAATAAAAATAGATAATAAAACTTACTATTCCTACACCTACCGGAACAACACTAATTTATTTTCTAACTCTGTATGCTGCCGACTAAAGAAGGCCAGAAAATCTGCCAATCAGGTACCGTCAATCCACCTGGGCTCGGTCGGTCGGAAAACAAATACTTTGTGGTTGGACCGAGAAGAGCCGCCGCTCTTTTTTGTCGGTAGTGTTGAAATTATACCAGGATCATTTTATATGAATTTTGATAACTTTTGAAGGAGAGAATCAAGAAAAATGCCATGAAATCAATAGGAGTATTAGGAGGTATTTCAATTGACTTTGCAAAGACTCTACTTTAATATGATTTCCCTAAATAAATAAATACCGGCAAAACGGACAGGCTTTGATACTATTAAATAAGAAATATCCTTAATAAAAGTTTTGTTAAAACATAGTCTACTAAATAGGATTTGAATAAGCTTGTTTTTTTTAGCTCACTCATATACTATACCTATAGTAGTGTGAGCTATAGTGATCGTAACAAAACAAAGAAAAAAAATCTCCTATTTTAAAAATCTTGAAATATCTTTGCGTTCATCTGATTTTAAAACTTTTTTGTCGCGTCGTCTGTCTGTAACAATAAACGCGCATAACTCAAAAACTGCTTGCGCGATTTTAAAGAAATTTAATAGATGTTCCCATTTAAAAATAATTAAAATCCACCGGACACAATGAAAAAAAAAGGGTGGTGTGAGAATCCTGTGCTTAGGTGCGCATAAATTGGCAGAGTATTTTAATTCAAATTATTCACTTTTTTGAGTAGAGAATCGACGAACTTATTTGATCGAAACCAAAACACATTTATATCGCTTACAGAATATTGAACATATGCACTCTTATCGGATTCAATTTCCTCATTCATATTTCCTGTGTAGCACATATGCATATAATAGCAGGACCATTACTGCACTCCAGATGGAATAACGATGCACTTGAGCTCGATTGAGCGGATCCCATACATCCGGTTTAAAAATACATAGGAGGCAAATTACGGAAATTTCTGGAATAGTAGATAAAAGATTACAATAATTATTAGGGACTTATTGGAGTTAAGTTAAGTTAAGTTAAGTTAAGTATGAGGTCGTTTTATATTAAATCAACGAGACGTTTGGCAGACCACCTCACCGATTTTTATATTTTTTGGTACATTTATTCTGCCCATAAAGAGAATGAAAATCCCAAATTTCTCTGATATGTAGATAAAAAAACTGTTAATTTGACTTAAACAAGTACTAACAAACATTAAGATATTTCGAGAACTACTTACACTAGTATAGTGACATAGGGCTTATTTGAAAGGTTTTTAAACTACCTTTTAAATAAGGTACGCATGATAAATTTTTTTATAAAAAACCAAATATATTTTTGGAAAGAAATTTTTTTTTTAAATTCTTAAAAACGTATTTTTTCTTTTTTTAACTATATTTTTTTCTTTATGTTTTAACAATGTCCTCACCAAATATTAACAAAAAAAGTTTCCGAGATACTTACAAAAAACTGTTTTTAAGGCTGATATATCATGGTTTCACTTGAAGTGTGCTAATAGGCTAGCTAGGAAGGTATTAGATCCATCATGTATTATCTTAAATGTTTTTATGCTTTCATTTAAGCTAATATTTCACAATGATGGAAATAATTCAGTTGTTTTTTCGCTAAGGTCTGTTTAGTGTATTTTTTCCAGAAAACAAATTTTTCGATGTATTTTTATTGTTAACGGTTGTTTTCAACATAAACCCATTATTTCTCTCTCTTGAAATATGGTGAGAAACATGCTATAACATTAAGGAAAATAAATTTGGAGCGTTCAAAAAGATTGTTTTTTTCGAAGAAACCTTATATCGGTATTATCTCAACTATAACAAATAGAAACACTCGTACTGAATTTCTTCCTTTGTTTTGTGATAACTCGCTTCATCATCCTGCGTAACCGCATGACTTCCGCATTCGTACCATCGTCAGATTAAGGCCATAAATACTCAGTTGGTGTTACGATCGCGTTTGACGTTTATACCAACGATATTTTATGTTTCGCTTTTGAAGAAATACGACCCAATCACTCTACATTTCAAATAGTTGTTTTAATCAGATGCATTGTCCTCTCTTGAATGAAGAGTTTCTCCGGCTCAAATCTGACAATTTTCTTTGTTAACAAAGCCATTTAAGTTAAATAATGCCTCGTTGCTAAAAAACATCGTCAGAAAAACATTAAACATATTTGAAATAAGTTTAAGCATTAAGATTAATTCGTTGTTCGACCAATTCTATTTTGATAAGAACCTTGCTTCATAAAATGAAAACCGAAATGATACACTTATTTAATTAATAAAGTCCGATGTTAAATTTCTCAGCATACTCGTAACCAATTGAGAGAGTAATATAATAATCTGTCTCCTGGTCCCGGACAATAATGGAACGAACTAGCCTTGGAAAATGCCATTAGTGGAGAAACGTGGATGAATGGAGGGTAAGGTCGTCGGTCGTTCAGGCACCTTCCATTTGTTACTTAAACTCGAACTTGAAAGTCATTAGTAATTGTGTCGTGTCATGGATAAAATTAGAAAATTAGAGCATTATAAATAGGTCAGGTCGGTTTAGGTTCTAGTGTAGTTGACGTTGTATTTTGATCTATATCATGTACAAAAGTAATTCCTAAATAATATTCCTTTCATTGAAGTGGGAGAAATAAAGGTAACATCGTAAAGCCTAGTTTCCACCTATGCGAGCCCACCCTGATTCAAAAAACGTATCAGGTGACGGGACATGGATTTGCACCGATTTTAAATGCAGCGTCAACTGATTTTTGAAACAGTGTGGGCACGCATAGGTGGAAACCGGGCATAACTGAATTACTTCGTGTTTATTGTGAAAAGTCGCATCATCATCCTACCATTGCAGCAGGGCTCCTGCATTCGTACCACCAGTTTATAGCAACAGCATTTCCTGATTAGTTTTTAAAGAAATCCGGCTCTACGATTTGTAATAGATGCACTGACGATGCATTGTTCTCTTGTGAATAAAAATGTTCTTCTCAATATGACAATTTTGTTTGTTCAAAGCCATCAAGGGCTCGAAATCCATGAAGCAAACAGAAGAATTAGCACCTTGCAGAGTAAGAAGAGAAAATATAGTTCAAAATTAAATTTATCAGCATACTCGTAAGCCCTTGAGAAAAAAATATATAAATCTGTTTCCCGGTTGCGAACAATAATGGAACAAACTAGCCTTGAAAAATGTCATTAGTGGAGAAACGTGGATGAATGGAGAGTAAGGTCGTCGGTCGTTAAGGCACCTTCTATTTGTTACTTAAACTCGAAAATTGCGTCACATCGGGTGGGTAAAATTGAAAAATTAAAGCATTATAAATAGGTCAGGTCGGTTTAGGTTAAAAAAGGTAGTGTAGTTGACGTTTTATTTTGATCTACATCGTGTACAAAAGTAATTCCTAAATAGTATTCCTTTCATTGAAGTGGGAGAAATAAAGGTAACATCGTAAAGCCTAGTTTCCATCTATGAGTGCCCACCCTGATTCAAAAAACGCATCAGGTGACGGGTAATGGATTTGCACCGATTTTAAATGCAGCGTCACCTGATGTGTGTGTTTTTTGAATCAGTGTGGGCACGCATAGGTGGAAACCGGGTATAACTGAATTACTTAGTGTTTATTGTGAAAAGTCCCACCATCATCCTGCCGTAGCAGCATGGCTCCTGCATTCGTACCACCAGTTTATAGCAACAGCATTTTCTGATTAGTTTTTAAAGAAATCCGGCTCTACGATTTTTAATAGATGCACTGACGATGCATTGTTCTCTTGTGACTAAAAATTTTGTTCTCAATATGACAATTTTGTTTGTTCAAAACCATCAAGGGCTCGAAGTCCATGAAGCAAACAGAAGAATTAGCACCTTGCAGAGTAAGAAGAGAAAATATAGTTCGAAATTAAGTTTATCAGCATACTCGTAACCCATTGAGAAAAAAAATATAAATCTGTTTCTCCGTTGCGGACAATAATGCAACAAACTAGCCTTGAAAAATGTCATTCGTTTAGAAACGTGGATGAATGGAGAGTAAGGGCGTCGGTCATTAAGGCACTTTTCATTTGTTACTTAAACTCGAACTTGAAAGTCATCAGTAATTACGTCGCTTCTTCGGCAAAATTGGAAAATTAGAGCATTATAAATAGGTCAGGTCGGTTAGGTTCAAAAAGGTAGTGTAGTTGACGTTGTATTTTCATCTACTCAGTGTACAAAAGGATTCTCTAAATACTCCTTGCATTGAAGTGGGACAAATAAAGGTAACTCAATTATATGACACTTAAAGAGATCACATTCCTCAAACTGAATGCCAATGTCATGGCTATCTTTGAAATTGTTATATAACTTCTTGGAATTCTTCTTTCTACAATTAATTTATCCTGAACAATGTTAAATAAGCCTCAAATATCCCATTAACTTTAATATTTATAATTTCCATTCATTTCTAGAAATTTGCAACGATTTTCAAATCATTAAATCGACTAGTTTTTGTTTGATCTTTCTACTTCTGTGCAGAATATGTTGGTTTATTTTATTTATTGTTAGTTTTATTGAAATTTTTGCACTTTTTGCTTTAATATTAACTTGTTTTTCTTTTTTCTTTTAGGTAAGTTTTCCCCAACCTACGATTGAAGTTCTGATTATGGAGTAAGTAGTTATTTCTAGAAAAATACTTGCTGGCATGAAGAGAACTTTTGATTCTCTTTTCAAGACATTTACACCAGTATTTACTTAAAGACCTTAAAACTTAGCATTTTAGACCGGTCTGTATCAAGTTTATAGACTTGATACAGACCGCTTTAAGGGTATTTTTTTAATACTCACAGGTCAGGTGAGATAGGATAGTAAGCATTTCTCAGTGAGTTTCATCGCATATAAATTCAAATGAACTCTAGAAATAAAGAAAAACCACATAAAAATTTGTAAGAAAATGTAATTTTTTGGAAATTTAGTTCCTACAGTCGTAGAATTCCCATTAAAAATAGTCTCAAATTGTAGTACCACCCCTGAGGGGTGGTTTAAAGTTCGAAAAACAATAGAAATAATCCATGATTGATAAAAAAAACTTACTAAAAAATAATACACAAATAACTTAAAACTATGTCTGTAGATGCATTACCCTATTAAATACGTATCAATATTTAAATATTGTAAAAAGCACAAGATATATTAGAATTCGTTTTCAATTACACATCCACTAAAACAATTGAACATCGGTTTAATCATCGCTAACTTTTCTAAAAATTAACATGTAAAATATAGCGGACAGCTGACACTGACTTACACCGTTTTTATTGGACATCTCCTAGTGACATTTGGAGGTTTAAATATGGCTACCATTTTTAAACCAAAATATTGTATTATTTTTATTCATTTCTAACTTTTGTGTGAAAATAATTTCTTTGTTACAACGAAAACAGATGACCCATATCGCAAAGTATATATGAACAATTTAAATAAATATTAAAAACTATTGCATGCACGGGAAAAATAAGTTAAATCTTCAACCAAAATCTAGAGCTGTGGACCTGAGATTGTAGTACTTAGCACTGTAGACCCTTTAGTAAATACTTTTGTTAATGTTTTCTTTTAAGAAAACGGAGTTTTGTATTACATTTGTTCAGTCTTACTACATTAAACTAATAACTAAATCTTAAACTATTACCAATGAGTATATGACCCATATAGAGTGGCAACCGGCGAGCTTTGCCACATTCAGGGGCAGATGGCGCTGAAATAAATTCGTCTAGCTCGCCGGTTTCCAATCTCTATGGGTCATATACCACAAAGCCTATATTTTTTTGTGCATATACTCATTGCTGTTACAGACTATCTAATGTACTTAAACAAAACATACCAAAGATTGAATCCAACTTGCATTTATACTTATTTTTAGGCGAAACGTGTAAGAGAAATATAACATTATCTTTAAGTGAAACATTTTATATGGTTTATTATTTTGTTTGGTTTGGGAACAAAGAACTACTTTGTCTAATTTTATAAATGGTTTTTTTAGGTAACATAATGAATTTAAAACAAGTCAAACACTTGATTTAAAAAACAGTTTTTTGTTTTGAAATAAGTCAAGTCAACTTGATTTGAGTGAAGGAAACATTTTTGAGAAAATAAGTTTTCTAGATTTGAGAGAATATTTTTGCGTGTGCAGCGATAAATAACTCAAGAAATCAAATCAGCTACAAAGTCCGTTACAAAGTTATTCTATGCACGTCTCCAAAAGGGGCAAAATTGATGAGGGGGGAATGTTTGCGTGGAAGTTTCGTTGACCATATTTGTTACACAGCCGTTGTCCCTGGCTGTGTAACAAATATGGTCAACGAAACTTCCACGCAAACAGATTGCCAACAAGAAACATTATTATGGATAGGCGGAATGGAAAGTTTTCCTGTTTGTTTGACAACTCGACGAAAATAGATTGCTTTTCTTCCTACTCTCTACTCTTTGAATAGGACCATAAGGAAATTCCTATTATATCAATCGTTTGTAAACTACAGTTACAAAATTAACAAACAAAAGGGAAAAGGGGGGAAAATTAAAGATCGTAAAGTTTAAAAAAAGGTTTTATGTCCAGCAGCATTTAAAATTATTAAGAAACGAGGCATTTATAAATTAGTAGTAGTAATATATTTTATTTAGCATTTTGCTACTATGTACATATATACAAAATATTTATAATTGAACTAAATTATTCACTTTGTTGTTTTTTTAAAAGGTCACATTTTAAAGATTTTTTAAATAAAGATATAGATGTTTTTGATTTTATTTAATTTTTTTAATTGATTAAATTCTAAAAGCCCTTTATAAAAAATTGAATTAAATTTTATATTAGATATGCAATTATCAACGTAAAAATTTGAATTATTTCGAGTCAAATATGAATGTTGTTCAAAGTTTATTGTAATAAATGCTTTTAAATTTTCTAGAAGTAAATTATGTTGAATTTTATCGATAAAAATACAAACTAAATAAAATGCGAAATTTTTTCAAAAAAAATTTACCATTCCAATTTTGATCTCATAAGACTTATTTTTGTATATTTATTTGCATTTAAAATTATCATCATTGCTTTATTTGTGGAACAATAAATAAATATAAAAATAAAAGTGTGGTAATATAATTGTATTATATATAACTTTTTTTGATCATTTACTTTTTTTAAATAACCTATTTTACTACCAATTTTGTTTATCATTTTTTCATGCTGTTGGTGGAAATTTAATTTTGAATCTATTATAATACCAAGATATTTGAATGAATTAATTATGTTCAATTTATTCCTTTTAACAAAAATATTTAACTTTATCTTATCATTATAAGTTCCTATTATTAAACATTTTGTCTTATCTGTATTTGATTTTAATTTATTTACTTTTAACCAATTTTCAACTGAATTCATAATTTTTGTAGCTTCGGAAAGATCTTTGTGTTTTACATAAATTAATGTGTCATCTGCAAAAAAGCAATATTTCAAATTTAAAGGCAAATCAAAAATAAACAATAGTGACCCCAATTTACTTCCTTAAGGCCCCAATATTTATTGACTTTTCTTTAGAGTAAATATTTAAAATTTTCGTTTTCTGATATCTCACTTTTATTAAAATACTGGGCGTTTCATTTAAAATAAGAAGCATTGTGTCAAATATGAGATTTACCAAAAATGTTTAAGCTTTTTGCGTGAAAATCCCTAATTTTAATAAAACATGAAACTTGATAGATATAATTCAATTTGACAGTTAGATTCTATATAGATCTATCTATAAAAAACACTATAAAAAAGCAGTCTGCACCAATGTGAAATTTTTATGAATAAAAAAGTTACCGTCCCAAAATGCAGACTTTTCAAAACTACCTCGTAGCTTAAAAACGGCTTGCTTTATCAAGATGCGGTTTTCATATTTAGTTATCGAAAATCGAGGCTCGCAAGTGGGGATCATTTTTCTCCTCTAGAAATACCTGAAACACCCCCAAAAACATCGCATTCAGCACTCATAGATCAAATAAATCTTTCGTGATGGCATGCGGAAATGAAACATACTACACACGTCCACCTTTCTTGTATTTAGCGGCCAGTTACAGGGCACAACAGCCTATATGGTCGAAAAGTCCACCTTACAGCCATTATTGCTATATGGTCATTGATCATGAGACTGCACGCTGCACTAACACAAAAGGTCGTATTTGCAAGTTTTTAAAAACTTATTGGGCTTCTGCACTGACTTGTAGGGCTATTTCGTTCATAAACCTAGATTTGTTTTAAAACTTCTATCTAAAATATAATTACTAAGTTGGCAAGAGATACAAAACACGTTTTGTTTTAGGTTTATTCTGTTTTACCAACGTTGCGTTGTTGCGTTCCTTCAACCAAAACATTATGTTTTTTACATACACTCCTAAACCATTATATCGGATAAGAAAATAGTTTTTATAGTCTTTCCTCGAAAAAAAAACGTTACTTTAATTTCTCGGTTTCTCTTTTTTAGATTCTTCTTCTAGAAGTTCCATATAATCCTATAGGCTCTTAGATTCTTAAGCCAGGATGTTCGTTATAGTACGTTTTTCAACGTGTCTTTTTATTGGTGTGTATGTATGAATAGTGAGATTTTCAACGGCTAATAGAAACCATGAGGTTTTATTTCTACTAGCTATGATCTAATCTCTCTTTCTCTTTCCCTCTCTCTCTCTCTCTGTCTCTCACTGGTTTTTTTTTCTTGTCATAATCTAGCAATACTTCACGGGTGGGTGTTGGAACTGGAAGTGAAAATATGGCAGATACGATCTCTGAAAAGCTTAAAAGCAGCATGTAGGCTCAAATATCATTACTGCTGCTCGCTCGGTCATATAATGTTGCCAAAGGGGCTTAACTTGGGGCTACTGCGTGGCCACTTAAAAACCAATTACTGCTGGAATTACTTCAATACTTCACCAAGAGCAGTAGGATATGAATGAGGGGCTACTGCAGCCTGCATAGACGTTTATTACGCATTAAGCCGGCATATCACGGACGCGGGGACGATTAAGTTCCTGGCTTCCTGTTCGATATTTGTAGTAAAAAACCTTTGGCAAAATTAGGTTTTAATTCACATAACTTGACATGATATTCTACAGCTAAGAAGAAGTTAAAGATTAACTGACAACTAAATCATACATATCGGATAGATATTTCAGAATAAAACTAGACAATAAATTAAAGAAGGAGTTCCACAGGGAAGTGTGCTGGACCCTTTCTTATATCTGTTATAAACCTGCGTTCTTTTGGAACCGAAAAACTGCCACATAGCTAGCTTTGCAAATGACAAAGGTGTGATAACAGTTGGAAAGTCTAACGAAGAATCTACAAAGAAACTAAAAAATGCTATCACCCAAATCAACACGTGATTGGTTGACGAAACAATCAAAAGATTTGCAAAAAGTCATGAAGAAAGGCTTTATACGCGTATCATCATTGAAGCAATACAACTAGAAACGAATAAAACCATTTGAACCAGTCGGTAAGGTACGTTGTTAAAAATTCACTTATACAAATCAGAATAAATTGATTGTATTCAACACCAAAAAGATGAATTTTCAAAATAAATTCGAACAAAAAACAAGAGGCAAATATATTAATCACAAAACAATTCCTTCGGCAAATGCGTCACTGATAGCTACTGTTCCTGGGGAGCCAGGTTTGAAGGAATTGTTTTGTGATTGATATATTTGCCTTTATTTGTTATTGAATGCAGATGCATTTTTTACTTTTGTAAGATGTAACTACCTTAATCAAATTATTTATTATCTAAAAAAAAAAACTTACAATCTTAATTATTACAATAACACTTTAAAGTTATGATTTTTAATAGAACAAAATAGGGAGCGTTGTGTTACTCCCTAGTTCATAATATGACAATCTCTAACAATTTAGGATAAAACAATGTTGCTAATTAGCCTACTGTGAGTAGATTATAATTAAAGTAACATTGCGTGTAGTATTTTTATACCACATTCACCGAGGCTTATGTATCTGCAAAACCTTAATTAATAAATATTTTGGTCGGTTTTTGATTTTGTGTATATCGGCGTAGAGTTTCAGTTGAATTTTGTTTTTGTTCAGTAGACTTACTAGTATTTTTGTTAGGGTGGATTTGTTATTGTGATGTAAATCCTTCGTCCAGATCATCTTGAGTCGTTGCGTCCACTATGGTGGTTGCTTCTTCTTTATCAGAATCATTATCAGAATCAAGTATTCGTAAATCTCTTCTTGGGGCTAAATGCTTAGATCAACTGAATCTTTATTGTGTGGTGCAAAAATACTACTCTATGTTTATTAATATTATTATTTATTCCACAACAAACTATAATGGAGAGATGTTAAAAGATTTTAAGTCTTACCTGCTATAACCTCTACCTCTGGTGGTATCATGGTTGTGATTAGGCTATTACCTAATAGTCTAAATACTGCCTAAAGGAAATGAAAAACTGAACGAATCATAGCTTGCCCTGAAAACAACGGAAAATTCCAACCCGCGGCTTATGTTTTGAAATAAACACATGCAGTTTGGGGCTTTCTTTATGGTGTGTCATTTTAAAAAGCTAGGAAACGTCGAGTAGTAGTGGTGGGGAGACCATTTTTGGTCTAGCGACTAGGTACCCGGCGCGCTCTTTGCGCAAACCCCAATTTGTCCGTACACCATGTACCAAACTGATGCACGTGCCCCTTAGGATGCAAGTTTTCTTTCTCTGAGAGGACTTTATTTTGCCTGGCACCTCTTTGTCGAGGGCAGGGATCTTTAGACTGCGTAGCAAGTATACACAGTGGACCCATGCCCACGCTTTTACACCCCTTCCGACTTGCATCTATCTAACATCGCCATCGTCCCAGCAGAACTTGGTTATAGACGATAGACTTCTTTCCTTTTCAGCGCAACAGTCGTGGTCGTCGTGAGTTAACTGTAGGAGATTTATGATGGCGCCATCCTGGTACCGACTATATATCACTTATAGCAGGCTCCTGGGTTGTTATTCCTGGTTCTGCGTGTCGGCTCCTGGGCTACACCTGCGTATATTTTCGATGACGATTGTTGAGCGCTGAAAAGAAAGTGCGCGGTAGGGCAGACTTTTTTTTTGTTTCTGCATCGTTGTTCGAGACGCGAACCTGGTACCTTCTACATGTGAAGCCGACGACCATACCACGACACTACCCTGCCGCCCTTCTAGAAACTGTTATTAGCTTTAACTTTTTGTAAAGCTGGTACTTATCTTATTATGGTTCCAAATATCCTCGACCAGTTACAGTAGAATAATTTCTTAAATCAAACCTGCACAAATTGACAAATCAACTAATGGTTACAAGAAATAATTGCCATAACTTCAAAATTTTGACAGCTTGTTAATTTATATGTCAAAAATATCACTAAAACTAATACGTGCTTTAAAAATGGTGTGAAGGAATGCATAAAATAAGCCATGAGGTCCTTATATGTGCTAAGGCTTTTTGTTTACATTGTTGGCACGCCACTGATGGATCTGTATTAATACGCCGCCCGACGTTTCAGAAAAAAAAAACCTGGAAATACTTGATTGAAAAGAATCTACGAATGGATAAAATCTAAAGTAAAGAAAATGAGGCTTTTTTCCCACATAAAGACGACCGATATAAGATATAACACATATTAAGGGATCCAACGGGAATCCACGAGGGATTTTTCCTTATATATGAGATTTCGTTTTTCATTTCTTTATCTTTTGACGAATCGGACATTGGGGAGAATCCTAACTTTGTTTAAATAAGAAGTGAAGCCTTGAAATGAAATTTATAAATCGCCTTTTTTGTCAGCTATTCTGATTCCTTTTTGATATTCTTCAGCTAGAAATTGAATTTTTGATAAAGGGAGGCTTTTATTTTTACCGCTCCAACCACACTTCTGTGTCTAAAAGGTCGAAAGTACAAAATGTCGAAAGTACAAATGGTTGAAAGTACAAAAGGTCGAAAGTACAAAAGGCCAAAAGTACAGTATTAGGGGATGTGAATCCAAACCGAACCAAAAAAAAACCGAAACGAACAAGCATATTAAAAAAAAACTTCCCTGACTTTGAACCGAGTTCGCTGCGGATTTACACCCTCTAGGATCCCAGGAAAGAAGTCAGGGGTTTGGTTTAGTTTTTCTTTTCGACTTTTTGTACGTTCGATCTTTTGTACTTTCGACCTTTTATACTTTTGCCATTTTGTACTTTCGACCTTTTGCACTTTCGACGTTTTGTTTTTCGACCTTTTGTACTTTCGACCTTATGTTTTCAAACTTTTGTACTTTCGACCTTTTTTACTTTCGACTTTTTATCCGCCGCACAGTGGGCCAGGGAGACTCTAGGTGTTTGATTAATTCGATTTCTTTTTGTAAATCAATTAATTTTATAAAAACATTGATAACCAAACAATAATAAAAAGTTAAAAGTAAAAGACTACAGTCAAACTTTTAAAATATATTTATTATACAGGGTATTCACAAAAACCTCTATATTATATAAATATTTTTTAACTAAATCATAAAATCGATTTTAATAATACTACTTTCGCAAAATTCGGAAACAATAGGAAATTATATTTAGGAAAATATAAAAAAACATAATACAGGGTGTTCGATTAGTAGGGAAGAGTCGTCCTAAATAATCGCCCTAAGTCATTTTGATTTTTTTTAACAGATAATTTTTTCGATTTTTTTAAATGTAAACTTCTTTAGGCGCGTTTAGCACTTTTTCTGGGTACTAAATTGAACTGAGCCGTAAGGCTAGGCTATGTAACGCTCGCGCCAAGTCGGCTCGAGTCGACTAACTGTGAGGGAAACAGTCAGCGATATGATGATGCAGATGAAGGCCAGTATTATTAATTTCGCCTTGTTGACGTTTACACTTCTGTCGTGTGGTCTTAAGCACACACAATTTTTTTTGTCAGAGTATCCATTAATCAAGATCAAATTTTTTTTTTAATCACCAAAAAAGTTCAAGAAATAAAAATACTCGGAAGGATCATTTTAGCCCACGGATGAAGGTAATATGAGCCCATTTGTCTAACATCACAATAAAAAAAACAATATTACAGAAACGACTGATCCGATTTTAATAATTGGTTTTGCATTATACGTGGCGGAAATAAGGCTTTCCTGGCAATTTAAAAACAAAAAGGTAAAAGATTTCTCGGAATAGGAAAAAGAAAAAACGGGTTTTATTTGATAGTCAAGCTTAATCTTAACGGCCATCTTAAATTTTGAAATGGGGGTAACAAAAATACTTCAGTACACAAGCCTAACCAGTTTCCTGCAAAACACACTTTGTTGTCAATTGGTCAAATAGTTCAAAACTTATAACAAAAAGCAATTTTTCCGTTTTTTTTGTGGTGCACCCGGTAGACCTTTAAAAATTATTTTTCTAAAATGAAGCAGGTGGGAGCAAGATTTTGTCTTGCAACTAAAACTGTAAGATGTGCCTTTAATACATAGTACTAACAGCATACCTAAATTATGCTAAAATGATAACATATTGCTTAATAAATTTGAAAAATTGTTTTTTAACGTTATTTTTTGACATTACTTAATCTAGAATTTCTTTGAGACACTTAGTTTCTAGGGTAACATGTTTATCATAAAATTTGCCTCACAACTTACCTTTACTGACGTCCTGCATTTTGAATTTTCTAAAAAACTCTTTTCTTAAAAAAAAACTGCTTCACTTTTGAAAAGAAAAATTCCACAAATAAAACATTTACAAAATGACACTGTCAACAAACTTAAACCAATTACTCTTGATTTTTCCATGGTAACAGCCGGTCCTCAATTGTTTGTTTTCTGAAGGTTCATGGCCTACTTAATCAGCCTGATATAAAGAAAACATTCTTTTTACAAAATACATTATGGGCTCATTTCAATGGTTCCGGCTATCCCTGGCCCACTGTGCGCCGGCCGGCATGATTTAGTTTGTGTTATCGCTACTAGGATTGTACATGCTGCGCCTTTTTGATTCCTCGCTTTAGTTCTCGAAAGACGTTGTATTCTGCAGACCGCTGGTGCTGTAAGAATAAGCGAGACAGAACAAGGAGGCATCGCGTGGATTGTTCGCGTCTCGTCTTGGTCGTGTGCCATGTATGCGTGCGCGTAGCTTGGTCAAGAGAAATTCTGCCAACTGTAGAGAAAGGTGCAATCTGCAAACCAGCAAATTTGTGGAAAATCGGCTTTAAGTAGCAAATGTTAATTTTTTCCAAAAGGCAGTAAATGTGTTATTGAATATTTACAACAATCAAAGTAAATTACTGGTTTTTTTTATGTTGAATTTGGGCCCATAATATATTTAAGTTTAATTGTTACCAAAAAAACGCATTTGTACGCTAGTGTACTGCGGGTAAAAAGGTTTTGTTTCTCTCGTATTTTTCCTTGGGTAATTTGAAAGCTTATCCTCACGATGTCCCAAGATCTAATGGACACCTAAGGAGTGTTGCCAGTTAACTGTTTCGTCCTTATAGGACTCAGAAAGCTTGGTGAATATGACACCCTTGCGAAGTTAATTAGATGGTTTTGTCTCTTATTCTACATTTATAGTGAGAAAGCTACATCGTCTATTCCGCAATAAGCGCCATCTACCAAAATACGATTTAGTTTTCTCGCTTTAAATGTAGGATCAGAGACAAAACCTTTTGATTTTTAATTCACATGTACTAAAATTTACGTTTGTAAAATTTTTAATTTTCGGAATTGAAGCACTTTATTGAATGAGTCGAATATAGGCACAACTTAAACCGAACAAAACTAAAACAAAAATCAACCCCTATTTTTTCCTGCGTAATGTCAGATATTTCAACCCTTTTCACGAGCCTCGCCCCGAACCAATAATAAATTCTTTTGATGTCGCGTCGCCTGCGATATTCGTGCGGCCAAATCATAGTATGTACTTATTATTTAAAATAATGCACCACTTACCATTTTCGGCAAACCGGACCTAATCTAACCTAACCATAATAATATGTAATCCAACTAACCATACAACCTAATCGTACCCACCCCTCCTGTACAAGCACTCTCCTGCTCAGGCATTCGCGGGTCGTCCCCGTCAACAAACCGAACCTAATCGAACCTAACCATATGTAGTCCAACTAACCATACCACCCCTCCTGTACAAGCACTCTCTTGCTCAGGCAATCGTGGAGCGTCCCCGTCAGCAAACCAAACCTAATCGAACCTACCCATATGTAATCCAAAAATATTGTCTGGTACGATTTTGTTTTAAATCAAACCCTTAAAAGAGGGTACCGTAGTAGCACGGATCACCTAACAAACAGATAGGGAACTCAGGTGGTGGGGGGTGCTACGCGCATCTTTCATGCAGCCTGCCATGTTGGGGTCAACCACTCCAGCGGCGCATTCTGTATTTCAATATTTTTTAAACTTTTAGTACGTGTTGAGCATTAGTGGTGTGTAGATGTGATTTTTGTATTTGATATATGTTATTTTTGATTTTAAACAATGGGAACGGTTTGTGCCTTAAGAGACTGTAAATCCACGCGACGGTATACTCTTAATCGAAGTAATTTTCGATTTCCGCAGTATCCTATAAGGCAAACTTATACATTATTTTATCTTTCGATTTTTTAAAAACTTTTGCCATATCCTATACAAGGTGTTCAATAATTAAATGTCCTATGAGATGAATCTGTAAATGATTTAAGTACAAAGAGTTCTTAAGGACATATAGATCTGCAACCCCTTTGATTTTGTTTTTTTATTTTTTTATACTTTTGCAGGATGTGTTATATTTATCTCAAATTTAAAAATGCGCCGCCATTAGATCCTATAAAACAAGATATAAACTATGCTTTGTTTAGAAAGTTTTTGGTGTTTTTATGAAAAGCTCAGTTTGTAGAAAAGGGAAATTTGTAGCTTGGTATTTTAATCCTTAAATTAAGCAGAAGTTCACAAATTAAAAGGGTAGGGGACAATTCGCCGCAGCCGATTAACCGCGGCCGATTCGCCGCAGCTGGCTGATTGGCCGCGGCTCGTTTTGCCGCGGGGACATTTTGCCGCCAATCGAATTGCCGCGGGGACAATTTGCCGCAGGGACAATTCGCCGCGAAATTTTTGTTT
The DNA here is from genome assembly GCA_963576565.1 of Aspidapion aeneum. Lineage (NCBI taxonomy): Eukaryota > Metazoa > Arthropoda > Insecta > Coleoptera > Brentidae > Aspidapion > Aspidapion aeneum. The sequence continues at coordinate 25,781,318 of OY755045.1, read as the reverse complement.
CATGATATTGTTTTATTTACCTTGACTTCATATAATATTTTTTTATAAAAATAATTCAAACTTTCCAACTATTTATTTGGTGGTAACTATACAATCCAGCATTTTTTAATTGGAAAAAATAAATAAAATGACAAATGTAAAATGGCGGTTTTTGCCATTTATGAACCGATATGCATCAAACTAGAAACTTTAGGATCTTTCAGGGCGCTGATTATTATTTTTAACTTAAACTAAAAAAAATCAAAATGGGAACCGACCTGAAACACCCAAATTTCTAAATTTGATGCATGTCGGTTCAAAAACGAAAAAATCCGCCATGTATTGCCATTTTGATTTTTTAAAATTTAAGTTAAAAATAATGATCAGCGACCTTAAAAATCTTATCAGTCCGAGTTAGATACAAATCCGTCCATAAACGGAAAAATCCGCCATTTTGGATCCGCCATTTTATTTATTTTCCTAATAAAAAAAATGTTGGAAAGGTTTTAAAAAAGTTATAATCAAACAAATATATATGAAGTCAAGCTAAATACAACTGTTTAAACAATTCCCAATGGTAACATCATAAAACAAAAAATCTCACGGTGAATTGTCCCCGCGGCGAATGGGACCACAGCGAATTGGCCGCGGCGAATTGTCCCCTATCCATTTAAAGGGCCCTTAATAAAAAAATGCATTTTAGCACTAAATTTATTAACATTTTTAAAACAGATTTTTGAGTAATACGTTTCAAAATTTTTAGATATTTTGGAATAATTTTGAAACTTAATTATTACCGTTATGATAATGCATAATTCCACAAAATTTTAATGGTGTGTTATAATTTTTAAGAAACAAACAAAAAATCGAAAAAAAAATGCTAAGTTTAACACCCTGTAAAAACAAAGAGGTCTAAAACTAATGCGAAAAAAATCTTTGTTTTGGCCATTTCCACAACCCCTTAAAGTTTCATGCTTCATTTAAATTAAACCCTGTATAATACACTATTATATAACAATTGGTCAAGAGTTTTTGACACAAATTTGTTATAATTTTTTATTATGCTACTATTTACACTTTTAAGAATACATATAAAACAACTATTTTTTTTAAATATTGGATTTTACTAAGTTTTAAAATAATAATTTACCGTGAAGCAATTTTGTGCTAATTGTAAAGATTATTTGGTCACCCTGTATCTCCTTAAACTTTCAATTTTTTTTAAAAACCAATAAATAATATCTGATTTCAGTAAATTAAGAAATTACTCTACAATGTCAAACTTCTTATATTTAAAATTCACAATTTTACTCCTCTTGAAACTTAATAAATGTTATCCCATACAACAAAAAAAGCAATCAATTTTTTTCTTTTTGTGTTTGGCTGTATGCTGGAAACGACAACATGCTAACGTATTCTGAACGAAGAAGAAGACCTCTTTTTGTGCTTCCCATATCTCTCATTCAATAGAACACATTATTTCCATAGTCCCCTACAGCGGACAAGATATAATATTTTTACGCGGCCGAGACTCTAAAATTCATTTTAGCTCCCATTTTTAGCAAAACAAAACTATTTTAATGTTTTTATTGTTTCTGGCAGTAAAAAATATTTTTTCGCATCAACAATCTGAAACATTCATATTTTATGATAAATTTATTTTAGTCCGGCTCTGAGTTTGATTCCCAATGCTCAGCCATCGTTGAATTCTCCGAGATCAAAGACGGCCAGCCGGCTTATTTATCTGTTTGTTAGGTGATCCGTGGTAGTAGATCTCTTGTTTGTATAAAATAAATATAATAAAACAGTTTTAAAAACGTTACAAATTTTAATAAATACAAAATAAAACTTTGTTGCAATTTACGAATTGTTACAAGATCTTTATGAAACAGATAATAAAATAAATTCTTTAACTTACCAAAATAACAAACTGCAAAATATTCTTCAAATATAAAAATCTTATGTCTCTTTACTGATAATTAATTTAGAGGTTTTAGTTTAAGTTCAACAAAACTTAGAATGAGACTACCGACTTGTCTTCTCAAAGTTTGGGGTTTTATTGACGTTAGGTTGGACCTAAGTAATCCATTATCCCCTCTTTGAAGAGCTTGGAGGAACCAAGTCAGTGGCGTTGCTGATAATCCTATAGTTTACTTTACATTCTTGCTAATGAGCTAAACAAGAAAACCTAAACAAAAACATAGATAAAATGATATTTTATAGAAAACCGAACCGAACCGAACCCTTTCCTATCTCACAGTTTTTCCATAGCCAATCACGTTGAAGGGAAAATCCTCTTTCTACTTGAGGTTTCCTCTCGCTTAACCCACTCTTAACTTTTCAGTAGTTTTTCTCGCATCAACCTGCTGTGTGGTAGGCGGCAAGCAAATATGGAGGGAGGCGGAACCACTTTCAAAACCGTCTTTTGCGCTTTTCGTTTTTCCAAGCTGGTTTCGAACAGTGGCACAGTCAAGGGTAATTTGCATTCCTAACAATATCAGCTGTGTTCTGATCAGCTGCTGAATTGCGGTATATATAAAATGCAAGTCTTACTATACTATTTTGATACTTATGTGATGCTTTCAAATAAAAGAGTGGAAAAATTCGATTTTCACATTAAACTGCGGAAATTAAAGCAAATATAAATGCCTACAAAAAAAATACAAAAAGAGGTGAGGTGTACAATCTCGTTTGCGGGACGTGCTGGCACGTTTGCGAAATTGTTATCGCAGGAAAACAGCAGGTGTTATACTTGCTTGCAGTCATTAAAAAGTACACAAAAAAAATCGCTTGGAATTAAAAATATTAAAAACATTGATTGTGATTTAGACTTTAAAATTGGATAAAACCTGTAACAAAATTGATTGGTTTGATGACACCACTGAAGAGGTATTTACAAAATAACTTTTACGTTTGCGTACAGAGCAAGAGATCCCGGGTTCGAGTCCAGGCCAAAGCAAAAACTTTTTTCTTATTTTTCTTTTTTTAATTTCACTTGTTGTTTATAGTTTAAGGTCCTTGCATTATTTGCAATTTGGTATTTGATAATTATATTGGCAATCGCCCATTTGCGATCAGAAATTTTAACACACGAAAAGGTGATATCATGCTTTCAGACGTTGATTCTTTACGTCTAATTTGAGTTATCATACCTTTGACAGTGGGAAAGAAGAATTAAAAGAGATCAGTTGGATGACTTGGTCGAGTTAATACCCCGAGAATTTCTCGTTCTTGTATTGAGACACCGCAGCCTGCATAGATGAAAGTTTTCCGAAAATTTATGTATGGCTTCGGTAGTTCAACGTTTAGAATGTTTGCGTACAGAGCAAGAGATCCCGGGTTCGAGTCCCGGCTGAAGCAAAAACTTTTTTCTTATTTTTCTTTCTTTAATTTCGCCTGTTGTTTATAACTTTTACCCTGTTATAGAGCGTTTAGAAGGAAATTTTATTGTCTAAGATGAAGCATATAACAATTTTTTGATAAAGAGCTTTGGTTTTGGGAAAATGGGGTAACATTTAAAAAACGTGTTTTTTATTTAATTTTTTTTAGTGACTCATTTACGGATGTCGCTGGAGAGTTTGTTATGAGTCAAACCCCACCCATAGGTATGTTACGTTCTGCGAAACACCATTTAAAAGGAAATTTTATTAGCCATCGTAAAATAAGAAATCTATTTTATCGTAAGAAGCTTAGTTTGTAAGAAAATTGGATAAAACCTGTACCAAAATTATTTGTTTGATGATTAAAAAAAATTACTTTAAATTAAAGACACCACCGGAGTAATTTCAAAATAACTTTTACCCTGTTATACAGCATTTAAAACGAAATTTATTGTCTACGACGAAGTATAGAACAAATTTTGTGATAAAGAGCTCTGTTTTTGAGAGAATCGGGTAAAACATTTAAAAACATGTTTTTTTTATTTACAGATTTCACTGGAGATTTCTGTTTCAATTCAAATCCATTTATACATCGTTAAAAAGGGAGTACAATTCATAAAACTTGTAACAAAAATGGTTTATTTTCTGATTTTTAAAATTTTATTATACAATAAACTATCATACATATTTTTCTTATGGAGCTTGGCTTTTAAAGAAATCGAATAAATCATATGAAAAACATGACTTTTTTAAACTTTTTTAAATTACTTCAATTCACGGAACTCTCTAGGGGTGCGCGCCTAGAGAGTTTGTAATTAGTCTTACCCCACCGACATTGTTAAAAAAGGAATAAAGTATATCATACATTTTTTCCCTTAGAAGCTTAGTTTTTGAGAAAATTTGGAAAAACCCAAAAGTTACAGATTTCTTGGTGTCTGGGGGTTTTTGGGAACTTCTAATTTAAAGAACTTGATATTATTCTTTGATTTTTAATTACACATTGTGAATGCATACCTGTGTTAAATGGAGCTTTTACGTTTTGAATTTAAAATTTCGGCGCCATGTTGGTCTCCATCTTGGCCTCCATCTTAAATGTCTTTTTTAGAAATATTTTCATAACTAAGCAAGCTGAAATGAAGCTTCTGGCCGGTGACTCCCTGCTACAATTCTGCCGTACAAAGCAGAAACCTAGTAAGTCAAAAACTAGTGTTTTGGGAAATAGAGTTTGAAGTTTATTTAACTACATACTAACTATAGTTTATTTAACTACATACTAACTACATAACTTCCTTGTTTTTCAAGATAGCCACATTCTAGAAAAACTGGCTGGTGTCGTTTTTTACGGCGATTTCAATGATATAAAAATCTCATTTTTGAGTAAGGCGAGTTGCTAGGTTTTTGCTTTGCACGGCAGAATTTGAACTAGTAAAATGGTGTTTAAAAAAAAATCTGAAAGCGTATGCAGAAAGAATTTTTGAAATCGCTCTATATTTGATAAAATTATGCGAATATGGTTTTTGAATAGGGTGGGGGGAATGACCGGAGGGGAGATGGGTGGGGGCAGGGAGGACTACAAAGTAGAGGACATTTGCAATGGGTAATCAAATAAATTTCAATAAAATCGCCTCAAATTTAGATAATTTGTATGCCTTAAAGCCTACATCATGTGACAAAATGGCGTCTGAAGACCGTTATCTTGATACCTGTTTAAAAAGATATAGCCTATAGCACCTCTCGACATCAGTAGCAATTCAACGACACCTTTTTTGTCAAAATCGGTTCAGCCGTTTAGCCTCTAGCGTGACACAAATATACATATTTACTTACATACAACAATCGCAAAATATTACCCTTCCTTTCGCCGTGCTGCAGTTGGGTAAAAACAGATCTTTCCACTACTTTCTTAAAAATGCATCTATTATAAATTACGTAACGCAAATTCTGGACTATTAAACCCCCCTCCCCTTTTTGCCACGCAATCCAAAAAAAATACATGAAAAAATTATTGAGTTTAATGCAAGACTAAAGCCCCCTCTCCCCTTGACCATTAAGTAGTTTAATAATCATTAAGCTTGGTAGTTTTGGAGATGTAATGTATCTATTATCTCGAAAAGTCGCATCCCACCGTAAAATTATGTATTATATTGTTAAAAAAATATTTGGAATGGGGCGTCCTATTCGTCCCCTCGGACGAGGCACTCAAAAAGAGTGTAAAGGGGTGTTTACAATTTCTCATAAAATTTACAAAGTTTTCACATAAAATTCGACAAAGCTCTCGACACCTGCAAACACAACGATAACATAATCCACTATATGTATGGCAGGGCTGCCAACCCTTCTATTGCTAATATTTTTCCTGCTCGCATGACTTTATTTCCACCCCTAAACTAATACGTTCCTATAGAGCAAATAGCTGCGCCCCGACAACCCGGTTGTTGGTCAATGAAAGGGGTTTGGTACAGACAGCTACGCATTAATACAGACTTAAGATAAGACAGGATAGATTTATTTCCTTTAAGACAATTTACAAATTGTATCGGATACGTCAAAGTTTTTACAATTTGCTCTAAACACAACATGTAGTTTGTAGAAGAGATCTTAAAGTCGGAAAAAATACAATATATTTTTTTAAAATACCCTTAATAAAAAATATTTTTTCACCCATTTTAAAACATTTTTAACTATTTAAACTATTACAATTTTATTAATTTTCTTTGGTAAACTTTTATACATTTTAGCACCTAAATAATTTGGACTTGTTTCAGTTATTTCAAGTCGAAGCAGGCTACCAACGAATTGTTGTTTTATTTCACCTAGTTTTATTTATTATCTCGAAGTTTCATCTTCTAGCAAAGGTTGGAAATATTCAAAGCAATTTAAATCTTGTTTGCTGCTGTTGTGAACAGTTGATTCAATCATGTCGCGTCTCTTAAATTCTTCAGCGCGGATATTCTTACTCCTTAACTTCTATTGTGTTTAATTTATCCCTCCATTATATTATGTTATATTGTATTTGGTGCCTTTTTTATTTTCTTTTCCATTTCAGACTCAGAATAATTTCTTTTTCAATTCTCTGCTTCAGTTCTTGATTCATGACTCTGTCAGTGTGTTCGTAATAAAATCAGAAAGGAAATTTGTGCTAGAGAGAGAGTGAGAGAGAGAGAGAGTAGAGGGATTTGTTTCTGTTTCGTTTTTAATTTTTGACATTATTGTGCAGGTATTAATGATCTTACTGTTCAAAACAGTACTTCAGAAGTTATGGGCGATCGTACTTGATCGCTAACTTGAAAATTCTTGGACGACTACTTATTAAAAAATAATTATTTGTTACAATTAATAGGCAAAAACTGCAATATTTTGTTCTTGTGAAATGAGGACCACTAGGTATTCCCTTGAAATCGTGGCCGTTTGTTACATGTTTATTTAAGGATGACTGTACTGTACTGTAACCCTAATCAAGCAGGAATTCATTCGCAGGAATCGCACCATTTATTATTAAAACATTACTATGAATGAAGGGGGATGCAAAACAATGCTATGCAGATATGAAAATGGATTATCGTCGACCTCTCACCCTCCTTTCCACTCGTGATGTGTTAAGCAGGAATTGTTTACCCTCTCAAATTATATTCTAATCTGTACAGTGGTGGATTCCCCCCCCCCAAATCATATTTTTGATAAAGCATACCGGTTTTCGAAAAACACTCGAACACGTCGATTTTGTTTTTAAGTGGGATACCTTTTTGGCTAGTTTGAATAGAGGAAGCAGTTCGAGTGATACCTTGTTTTTAATGGTTCTTGAATGCCCTTAAAATTTCAAAAATCCATCAGTTCGTTTTTGACCCAAAGCAACCAGACTTAGATGCTTGCTGGGACGGACACGAAAAGACGTTGAACTGCTGACCCTACCTGACCAGCCTGTGGACAGGAAGAAGAGACATACTGGACTTTGCAAAGAGTACAGGAAGACCCAATCACCTACCTGGACGGAAATGAAATTTTTTCAAAACCATTTTTTTTTTAAAACGAATTTTTTTGCGAATGACATTGAGTCGAAATCGGTGTTGACCTAATCTTTGTCACTGATCGCGAACATATTCTAACCTGTCTAAAACAGCCCCTGAAATTTTTCCCCCAAAAAAATTGACAGGTTAGGATACATTTCCAATCTATGGTCAAACACGGATTTCGACCTCCCAAAAGGAGGAGCTTATTAAGGAAAATAATTTTTCTAAAGAAATGTCGTTCGACGAAAACGGTTTTGAACAAATTTTTGTTGGAAGAAAATGTTTTCGAAGAGATTTCCGTTTGAAGACAATATTTTCAAACAATTTTTCGTTGACAAAAAACTCTAACAAACAAACGACCCACAAAATTTGCGCATCGCAAGGTTACAATTTTTCTTACTTACTTTCCCTTTCTCTTGCTCATAATAAGCTTTCATTTAGTTAAGAAGATCAATGGTAGCTCGTAAAGACCCCAAACGACCGCTTAATTGGTATCCCCTCTTTTTTGGACTCTAACCGAGCTAAATGGGGTTGAAACGGGGGTAAATCTTGGCGCCCTGTGCACTGTCTGCTAAAGTGCCGCATGGGGAGCCCTTTCATTGAAAGTTTTCGTTTTTTTTCTTTATTGTGTAGACTTATTTGGGTGTAGTCATGATTAGGAAATTATGTGGCAAAACCAGGATACATGTGCATAAAAAAAGAACAACCGTTTTTGCGTAAGAACTGTCCAGTGGCGTCTCATAGCCAAGTCTATTAGTAGGGGAGACCGTCAAGCTTTTGGTAACTTATTTTCTTAGTCAGCAAACATCGATAGAATTGTTCATTGATCAATTCTAAGCAAAATTTGTAATATGAATAAGGGGGGGGGGGTTTTCCGATGGGTTTAGGCGCAACATGCAAAATAAGATATGAATACAAGGAACTTATTTTCTTACTAATAAAACTAGTTGTACTAGTAAAGGGTATACCTAAGTTAACTAAAAAAAATACTCTGGCTGACCTCTAAGGATGGCAAGTATTTCTGACAAGTGAAAAACGATATGAAATGAGTGCCCTTATTTTCTTAGTTCTGAAAGTTTATGAGATGATAGGTTGTATTATAACAAAAGCTTAAAATACCTTCTGGCTGTTATTTAAAAGTCCCAAAGGCTTGCCAAAGTTATCTAACGCCCACCTTCGAATATGTTAATGTTTGTTAGACCCACGTGAAAATGAGAAGAAGTGACTATTTGGCTTATGTTTAGAAGAAGTTTCCATGCGCATAGGTCCGCAAACGCTTCGTTGCTGATTTACACACTGTTGAAATCAATAAATTTTTTTAATTTTTCGTTGATGGCTCTCGCAGTTTCTAAGATATTTAGTTCAAACCTAAAACCTAAATTAAGCTACAGTCACCTAGGCATGACAAATAATAATTATAATTTTAAATAAAATATTTTTTCAGCGGGTATGCTTCTTTTTCACTTTCCCCTGAACCTGGTGCGCCATTGATAGATTCTAAAATACAGAATAAATTCCTTGTTTTATCTAGAAATTTTTCGGTATCTTGTAGTTTTTTTGTATCTGCCACCGTTAACGAGCAATACATTAACCATTTTTTAGACTGGATCCTAGAGCTTTTCTGGCGAGGTTTTCGTGATTTTAAATAACAGCCAGAATAGTGTTCTCTATGTCGTTATATTATAATCTATCATGTGACAAAATTTCAAAACTAAGAAAACAAGTTCGTGATTTTCCAATTTTGTAAATCTAAGTGGCGCTAAGTACCAACTTTGTAAATCAGTCAGAGTTATTTTTAGTTATAGTGTATTATAACATCAGTTTATACGTTCACTTTCAACCGAGGGGTGGCTCGATCGCCGATGTTTGTACACCAAAAGGAAATACCTTGTTATTAGTTTCATCAGTATAAAATAATAAACCAGGGGTAGCAAACAGTGTATCACTCCTAGTCACACTCTCTCAAAACTTGCTTAATGGAGACAACAGCGAAAGGAGATAAAGGAACCGAAAGCAAAGCGCACAAACAACCTTAACTTGGCTGTGGCAACGCGAAGGCTAAAACTTTGTTAGCCCTAAGGGCATATAATAATTTTTCCATATCTTAAAACCGGATTTGATACAGGAACACGAATGTTATGCTCGAATAAGGTTTCAGCAGCTTTCAGCAAGTAGTGGAGTCGTCGGTTCACCGGAGTAATAGGATATAACGAAAATTTATTAAAAATTTAATAAATTATAGACATGAAATATAATATTTTTTAATTTTAAATCATTAATTAACATAAATACATACAATAGCCATTCAAGACAAGAATTCTTAAAATATTTTTAATATATCTTAGCTCCGTCTCCAAAGTTTTAAACAAAGAGGCGAGGGTGGAAAGCACAAACTCAGGAAGACGTCAAGACAATTAAGGCAATACACAAAAGACAAATTCCTGAGCCTGGAGGTCGTCAAAGGGGATGCAGAAAACCCTTTATTGTCTGTGGAGATGGCCATCTTGATTACCTCGTTGTTAAAGCATGGGGAAAGAACCGTATAAACAGTTAATGGCAAATTAAACTCTTTTTTTTGTTCTACCGATCAGAACACTTCATGTCGTACAATTTTTGAGACAAAAAGTGTCACTTCACAAAGCAATTTCTTAAAAAAAACTCCATTCTCAAAATAGAATTTATTAGGGCTCCTCTTTTATTCCTTTTTAGTTACCCATGTCTTCTGTTTTTTATTTAACAGTTATATTTTATTTCTCAAAGTTAGAGTTTTTTATTCGCTTTTTAAAATTGGCAGCTAAAAATATAGCAATAAAAGCAAATTAGGAAATGAATTAAAAATAAAAAGTTATAGAAATAATAAAAGTATAAAAAAATTAAATATTGGTTATTTAAGTTATTTAAGAAATTTTTCGCTGGTTTTAAAAAGCGAACAGAAAAGTAATTCCATAAAAAAGTCATAACTTTATGTATATATCAAGATCTAAACCTGCCAGTTAAAAGAAAGTTTGACAGAAAGTTTGACAGTTGACATATTAATAAAAATATTTAAAAAGAGCAATGTAAGTCAAAGTAAAATTTTTATAAATAAAAAATATAAAGACCCTTCCCAAAATGCAGACTTTAAATACTTTAAAATGGCTTGCTATATCCAGATGCGGTTTTTACCATAAAATTCTCTTAAAAATTGAGACTCTCAAGGTTCAGTTTTGTTCTATGTTCTCTAGAAATGTCTAAAACTTTCGAAAAGCCTTAAATGTGAGACAACCTGTACAGGATCCGTACAGAACTTGGTATTTACACTAAACAAAAAGAAAATGTTAAGACCGCAATCCGGGATGATGTTCTCTGGTGCTACAATTTCGAGAGTGAACGGGCAAGAACAGAGAATGGAAAGTAATCCTTTATTAATCTTAAAATCTCCAAAATCTCATTGTAATCTGCCTAAAGTTAAGTGAAACCCTTGTTTTAGAGGAATTGTTTTGTTTAACTTTACTTAGGCCTGTTTTTGTCAGTCGAGAAGTCCTTAATTAGCTTTGAGCGTTTCTTGCTGTATGTGTGTCCCTGGATTAAATTTGAGCATGACCTAGTTTAGCTAATTTTATGGAAGTTAAATTATAATTTTTTGTAAATCTTTGTCTTGTTTTCTTATTTGCTTTAAGTTAGACTAGATACAGACGAGAGTATACAACTTTGGAAGTCTAGAAATCAATCGAAAGTGCGCAAAGATTGTATCAGAGCGATTAGAGGAAAAATGAATAAACACACAACATTCATTTGAGGAGATATCTATAAACATAGTAAAAAGCTTGAAGGAAGCAAGCAAAGAAGCTGTTGGATTTCAAGATAATAGAAATGGCAATAAGAAAACGCATATACTTGAAATGGCTTAGTACTAAAGAGCAAAGAGATAGGGAAACCAAAAGACAGCTAGGAAATTTGATACGCACGGAGAAAAATGAGGTGTTTGAGCGCAGATGCCACGATATAAATACACACGGAGGAGGTAGGCACAGTTCTGAAGTATGGAAATTTATTTCTACGGTAATAAACCCAACAAAAGAAAAAGTAAACCATCAGATCAAGGAACTGCAGCATAAGGCCCGAATATATGTCAGCCTCTCCGAGGAGAGACATAAAAGTACATGGAGAGGAAGTAATTATCGAAAAAGAAATGATAAAGAATACTAAGCATAAATCCGCAAAAGCTATGCTCAATTATGGATCAGAGAAACTACTAGAAAATCTTACATATATTATCAATCGATGCATAAATGGACATCCAGTACCTGATGATTGTCAAATAGCATTCATATCCTCGATACACAAAGAAGGAAACAAGCTGGGTTGCAACAATTACAGAGGAATTTCAGTAACCAGTACTCTAAGTAGATTGTACGGTAGGATTCTTAGAGATCTAATAGAGAATGATATTCATGAACAAGAAGAAGAAGAAGACCAATGTGGGTTTCGTGCAGACAGATCTTGTAGTGATAATGTTTTTTGTCTTAAACAAGTAATTGAGAAAGGGAGTGCCGGAAATGTAGAGACTCATGTTACCTTTGTAGACCTACAAAAAGCATATGATACCATTCCAGTAGAAAAATTATGGACAGTGTTAGAGCAAACTAATATCAATCATACATATAAAAGCGATAAAATAACTATTCAAAGGGTCAAAATCTAAAACTAAAATTGGAAATCGGCTTTCAAAAGAATTCCTGGTAACGAAAGGATTAAGACAGGGATGTTGTTTCTCTCAAACTCTTTTTGAGATATATATCGCAGTAGCTATAAAAACTGGAAACGTAAAGTAATACATACTACAGTTTGCTGACAAATAAGTAATTGTAGCTAATGATAAAGAAGACATGGAATATATGATGACAAGGTTAACAATATCAAAAATGGGTGTTGACAGTGAACGTCGACACGGTACTTATGAAACGAATCAAGTGAGTGAACTAGATAATGGCCAAACAATATGTGTCACATTTGATAAGACAGGAACAGACTGCAAAGAACTGGAAAAAAGAATAGTAAAAGCAAATATATATAGGAAACAATAGTTGTTCTATAGAATAGAGATTTGTCGCGCGACCTAAACTGGAATGGCAACAGTCAATCCAAAAAAAATAAGTCAAAAAAACTTGACAGAAATAGACAACGTAGAAAAACGTTCTAAATCGACATAGTAGTAGTAGCTAGTGAGCTTTGGGCTCAGGATGAACTAACAATTTTTGGGGAAGCAGGAACAGACTCCAGACAAACTAAACCAGACATGGGCTGGGACACGAAAAAACGTTGGACTACCTGTCCAGCATGTGTGTAGGAAGAAGAATCATCAGACACTTGGTGGCAAAGTGTGAGGCTGAACCAAGAATGAGACAGCAGGCACTTGGGTCACCACCCCTGAACAAGGCGGCAGGGGAGTACCGTGGTATGGTCGTGGGCTTCACATGCAGAAGGTACCAAGTTTGCGTCTCGAACAACGATGCAAACAAACAAGAAAAGTCTCGTCGCCCTGCCGCCCACTTCCTTTTCAGCAGTCAACAGTCGTCATCGAATTAGCGTGCGATGATATGCAAAATATAAGTTGACCTGGAACATTGAGAATATACGCAGGTGTAGTCCTGGAACCGGACCAAGATGGCGCCAGCATAAATCCCCTAAGGTCAACTCACGACGACCACGACTGTTGCTATCGTCTATAACCAAGTTCTGCTGGGACGATCGCTATGTTAGATAGATGCAAGTCTAACATGTAGCAGGACCACCTTTCGGAAGGCGTGTAAAAGCGTGGGTTCGGTTCTGTCCTCGACAAAGATGTGCCAGGAAAAATTAAGTCCTCTTAGAGAAAGAAAACTTGCATCGTCAGGGGCACGTGCATCAGTTTGGTATATGGTTTACGGACAAATCGGGTTTTGCGAAAAAGGCCTAGTCGCTAGACCAAAAATGGTCTCCCACCACTACTACTACCCCTGAACAAAGAAGACAAATGCCCTGACATGATAAGAAAAGAGGAACGCCCAATAAGCAAGCTGCATATTAAGGGGCCGCCGAAAAACCATTCCTAAATATATCCATACAAATAAAAATTCAAACAAGGTACCAATTTAAATTTTAAACCAGATTCAGTCCAGACGATGTTAATCTGAATTTCATAAAGAAAACATTTAAAAGTCGAATTAAGATTATCGTAGATATAGCCTTAGCCTTTGAAAACACTGTAAAATGTAAAGTTCCAGTCAAATAAAGACGGAAATGCAGGGTCTTTACTATAAATTTTAAAATGTAAAAAAGATGTTTTTCGAGGATTAAACATAAATTTCGTCAAAATATTAAACAAGATGCCTAAGCTGGGTAGGGGGTCACCGTCGTTCGGGTCTGCAACAAAAGTCGGGGAGGGGGGGTTGGTAATGTTAGGTAAGGTGGCATACCACAAACTGGCAAAATCACACTAGAGTTCTGTGGGTTGAGGAGGAAACGCCACTTCATTTAATCTACTATTGCAAGCACGACAGAGAACTAGGGCGAAATCATTCGGACTTGGGGACAGAGCCTCAGGACCTTGAGGAAATGTCACCAAACAAACTGATCTCCTGCATAAAGGTATTGGTGATATTTAAGTGGGGATCAGCCAAAATAAACCAATCAAACAAAACCTAACCTACAGCTGCTTTGACTATTCTATCATCATGAAATTATTATCGTTTTTAGGGGTTAGGTTTGGTGTGCCTTTAACTTATGTATCTTTAGAAGCTATCAACTCTCATACCTTACATATTTTTGTAATTCTTACTAACCATTCCTAATCAAATTTAGATGTAATAATGCCACAAAGAATGGGATCTCATTTGGGTGTTAATGTTTCCTATCGCAACAGGCTATGCAAGTAAAATTTTTTAAATACTATCCTAAAGTGTAACGCCAAAAAGCTAGAAAGCATGCAGAGGCTGGCGACCTTAAGCATCAACGGAGCTTTAAGGTCTACTCCTAACATAGCCCTGAATACGATCCTAGTTCTCCCATCGCTGTCAACCTGGATAAAGAAGGAAGCGATGGCAGCATACTTTTGGATAAGGGACGCGGGCGTGTGGTGAAGGAGCGGTGGACAAAAATAACATTCGGAGGTCGCGACTGTGACGAAAAAGGAGATTCCTTTATTGACATACAGGCTAGCGATGCCAGAGAAGCGGTTAATGGAGAAAAGGAGATACCGTGTAACCATACCGCCAAGGGATGCATGGAAGGAGGACGGAGTTGAATTCCTTAGCGATGCCGCGGTCTGCTATACAGACGGATCAAGGCTGACAGACCGGAATTCGACCGGTGCAGGTGTGTACGTGGAAAGCAAGCGTATTGGAAAAAGCTACTCGCTGGGATCCAATGCAACAGTCTTCCAGGCGGAGATTTACGCTATACTGGCGGTAACATGGGAAGAAGAAATTAGGAACGAAACAGGAAAACGCCTCTTCAGATAGTCAAGCTGCGCTGAAAGCACTGTGCAAACCAACCATGTCCACTGGTTTGGTGCAGGAGTGTGCGGATGTACTTCAGGAGTTGGCCGGAGCAAGAGAAAGGGGAAGAACTCGCCAGGGGAGGATCCCTGCAGAAATGCGTCGGGCCAGAGCCTTTCCTGGGGCTCACAAGAGGGCAAATGAAGTCGGCCCTAAGGAGTGGACCCAGAAAGAGATACAAAAGAAATGGACCAACACAGGAAGCGCCAGACAGGCGAAGGAGTGTATGACAGGATACAGCAAGTCCCGTAGGTACTGGCTGCTCCGTAGGACACAAAGAGAGGAGCAGCCATAGTAGGAGTCCTAATCGGACCCTACAAGGACACCTGGCAAAGATGAGAGTGAAGGAGGACGCCACGTGCGAGCTGTTGGGCCGAGGACGAGACCTTGGCGCATTTCCTCTCATCATGATGACCTAAATCTGAGGTGGCCCGATAGTCTGGCCTTTGTACAGAAGACGGGCCGATTCCTTGGCGAAGGAAGGACGCAGTAGGGGGGATGCCCGGGGGTTGGCGAAAAGGGCGCTTTATGTGCCTAGTCACCGGGCCTAGAGCCTACCCCACACTACTACTACTACTACTACTATCCTAAAGTGCAATATTTATGCATGGTTTCCTCCAAACCATAGACGTCCATGTTTAGGGGAAACCGTAATATTATCCTGATCACTCTTTTATTTTTTGGTTAAACCCTGCATGCTATTTCAGTAATAAAGTTTAAAATTACGACAGAGCAGATGCAAAAGATCGGATAGATCGCGGAGATATTAAAAAGTCAATTTAGTTCTTCTTGTGAATAAAAGAACGATTTTTTGAATACAATATTAGATACTCTTGTCTTGTAATATTATTTTGAAAATGTTTAAATTGGCCAGTTTTTGACCCGAGGTAAGCAGATCCAAGATTTCCGGTGGGGATGGGCCAAGGAGGCAGCAAAAAGGAAAAAACAATTTTCTTTGCTGTGAACATTTTTGAAATTTTGGTAAAATGTTTTTTTTTTCATTAGAACTAAAACATTAGTGTTATGTCGGTTAAGGAAAGGGAAGCCACCAATTTTTCAGTTTTCCTAAGTTTAATAACTGCGCTAACACACGCCATCTAACAATCTCCTTTATAAAATATGTAACAAAAACTTATCTCATAACATTCCGTTTTGTTTGCTTTTTGTTTTTCTTCTACGCAGTTTTATATTAACTTACGTCTGGTAATATCACATGTCAAATTATTTCAAAGAAGAAAAAAACGTGTGCAAAAAATAAGTCTAATGGAATTAGATTTTTCCTTTTTGCTTTATTCCATATGCTGGTATCAAATCAAATCAAAATTTTACGTCAATTTTGCAACTTGTTATTGTTGATTGATATAAATAGCGACAATTTTTGTCATGTGAAAAGTAAAATTTTCTTCAATCATTCCTACACAGCAAAGTTAGGTTCTAGAGCCCGGACTCGGCATCGGCTTAGCGTATTGTATCTCTTGTGTGTTTTCCTAATCTATGAGGTTCAAAGACATCGCGAAGCGAAATATCCCCTTTATTGTAGGTTCTGACAGTCTGCCTCCTCAAAGAAGTCTTTGTCAAGAAGGTTTCTGGTTCAGCAGGAGGTTGGTGGTCACTTGTATTTGATTTGTCACTCGAAGCAGTTGGGTAAAGTAAGAGAAACAATGACCAAGGACAAAATACAACCGAAAAAATGTAGTTACTGTAACGAAACCAACCACATCATCTACAGCTACTCCCAGCACAGTTCCTAGCATTAACTCCACCAGCACAATGTAAATTTGTGAAGGAGAACAAAATTTGCAGGAACTGTCTCAGACACTAATCTGACCTCAATTGTAATTTAAGCATGGTATGTCGCACATGCAGAAGATTCCACCATACTATGATACATGTACACCTCAATGATCATAGAAATCAGAACGGAGCAAGAAGCATGCAGTAACCTTAAAACAACAGAAACTTTTAATTAAGTCAACAGCATCGCAGCAACGCAAGGCAGTCCTCAACCAATCACCTCTGGAGAAAACGAATTGGTTCTCTTGGCAACTGCAGTCATTAAAACAGAGAATAACTTGGAATGGTTGAATATCTTCGAGTTTTAATTAACATAGGCTCCCAGCGACATTTATATCAGAAGAGGCAGCCTCACTCCTAGCAGTACCACGTCAACTCCTAAGAGCAGATGTGTCCGCACTTGGAAGCGCAGAGCCTCAAGTCGCCAAATGGATGATAGAAATAATCGCCAAGCCAAGATTCTCAAGTAACTTCTAAATGAACATTTCATGCATGACAAGAACACTACCAAGTAAAGAAATCGACGTAAACATTGACAAATGGAAAAATGATGTGCTTGCTGACCCTACATTGAACCGACCAAGCCCAATCGATATCATACTAACAGCAAAAGAATATGGAAAAATCATCCAAACGGGTATCCGAAAATCAGCAGATGGGCTACTCGCACAGAATACCGAATTTGGATGGCTCCTGTCCGGCAACATTCTAAGTTACGAAACAGACTAATACCTTGCATTCAAGAAGACCAGCAGCTAGTCAAATTTTGGGAATTAGAAGAAGTGTATATATACAGTCAGTCGACAACAAACTGAATCGTCGGATTTTATAACATAGTTTGCTTATCTCTGCAGACTCCCATTCTGTGCACGTGTTTCTTTAGTGTACAGTGACTGGTTATTAGTCCCGTCACCTGTCAGATTGCTTCCTTATTTATTTTAAGGAGATAATGGTCACAGGTGAGTAATGTTGAGGAGGACCTCACCATTCTTTTGCTGTCATTTTGCCTCGGTGTTAAATCCCAGTGGTTTCGATGTTGTTTATCCACTCATCTCTTTATACAGCTAAGCATTGAGGTTTTTGGAATTTCAAATATAGGCTCTGGACCTATTCATGCTTTTTCAGATCCTCTTCTTGCTAGAGAATTGCGTTCTCATTGCCTGGTACACCCGTGTGTCCCGACACTCCTGCAAGAGTAACCATGTTGTGCTTTACCAGGGTTAGAAATACTATATGTGTACATATTATAGGGACCTATTGGAATAAAACATGACCTTATTTTAAAATCGGCAGTATTGTGACAGATTTACATATAAAAAGTGCGTGTTTTATTAAAGGAAAGTTAGCGACTTTATTTTTAATTAAGTCAGGTTTTATTCCAGTAAGTCCCTAATGTGTCAACCTTTTATTTTCTAAAGTTTCTTCCCAAATAACATCATGGGATAAAAATTTTTAGAAAAAATAAAAGAAGAAGATTTTCCGCCATTTTAATATCTCTTCGCCTTCCTTCTGCAATTCTTACATTCATTGCACTTACAATTAGTTCCGCTTTAATAAAATAAATTATGCAAAAATAAATAACGAAAGTGATATAGTTTTATACAAACCGTTTTTCTTCCTGAAACAAGGCGAGTCGAGGTCGTCAACCCAAACATATCTTGTTCACAGCACACTTGCATTGCAAAACAGACACCGAGCGAGTCAAGTGACCTTAAAAACTGAGATGCGTGACATTGTGCGTGAGCGGACTAAGGAGTAGTCACAGCGACGGGATTCTAATATATCTGCTATCACAAAATCCTCAATATTTGTTGATGATCCTAATTATTAACAGTAGACAAATTTTTTTAGTTATACTCTTCTGCCGTTCCTAAGAAGAAACCCGCATGTCAATCTTTTGTCATATTGAGTTAATAACATTTTCAGATTCTTTGGACAAAAATCAAATCCAAAATTTTCATAAAGAAAATTAATTTTGAAAATAAGTGGTTTTGGACGGGCTTAAATTTTTACTTAGCATGTGATGACCTGGAAGCGTCTATTTACTCTATCAAATGGGAGTCCAGCAACCTAAACCTAACAGAAACGCCGTATGTGACGCAGTTTTCTCTGAAAATACTCATTTGGAATAAAATAAATTAATTTAATTAAATTTCCTTACCACTTTGAAGTAAAATTTAAAAAAAATATAACCGCATCACTTTTTTTTTAATTACAAGGCATTAAGAAGTAACACTTTAAACCCTTTTTTTCAAAACGTTAAATTTCCACATACGACTTTCTTCTTAGGGACGGCAGTGTTTTATTTTGTCATTTTCATTTTATACAATGTTTTGTTAAAACATAAAAAATATCAGTTTATTTGAGGATCACTTTTGAAAGTTGACGGCTATTAAATATAAAACACGAATCTATTTGCTGTATTTTTTTTTAATTTTGAAGAAATTATTCATAGCGCTATAAGACATTTAATTGATAAATTATTTTAATGTTCCAAAAATTTCTTTGGATATTTTTACTCCACGACGAAAAAAATGTCGATAATTCTTTGAACTATTGAATAATGTCAAGGTTATCGGATTAAGTGAATGTTTGTTTATACACAAATTGATTTTTTCCTGGAAATAAAACATACTTTTTGGGGCTCCAAGTTTAAAAAAATTTGTTTTAAACATAATAAAGTTTTGCAAACAAAGTTAGCACATAATAACTAAATTATATTAGCAAAGTTACAAGTCCGATAACATGCGCTGACTCTTCTATAGAACTCAGATTTTTTGCCTTTCTTAACCTTTGAAACGTTATGGTTTACACAAGAGTTTATATGATTTGACTAATTTGGTAGTCAGATGGCTTTCATACCGGTCCATATTTCTTTCTATAAAGGCTTTTCGTTTGATATCTTTTGTTTTAGCTCACACTACTACTATATAAGTAGTGTGAGCTATGGTGATCCTAATTTTTTCGAGAAAAAAAAAGTTGCTCCGATTTCAAATTTTTTTTATATATCTTTGCGTTTCAGATGATTTTGAAACTTTTTTGTTTTGCTGTCTGTCTGTCTGTCTGTCTGTCTGTCTGTCTGTCTGTCTGTCTGTCTGTCTGTCTGTCTGTCTGTCTGTCTTTCTGTCTGTCTGTCTGTCTGTCTGTCTGTCTGTCTGCCTGTCTGTCTGTCTGTCTGTCTGTCTGTATGTCTGTAACGACCAACCCGCATAACTCAAAAACCGCTTGTCCGATTTTAATGAAATTTGGTACCTAAGTTGGGTCTTGGGCCGTGATGGTCCCATTTAAAAATAAACAAAATCCACCGCACGCAAGCCAAATAAAATGGTGGGGGTAGATTCCAAAAATTAGAGTTTATGTGAAAATATGGTGTGTGTGATATCAAACGAAAGGTAATTAAGTCTGGAGTTAAACAAAATGAATTTTAGTTTATTTAAAAAAAAAGGGTGGGGGTAGATGTCAAAAATTAGAGTTTAAGTGAAAATATGGCGTGTGTGATATCAAACGAAAGGTAATTGAGTCTGGAGTTAAACAAAATACATTTTAGTTTTTTTTTAAAGGGTGGGGGTAGATTTAAAACATTTGAGTTTAAGTCAAAACATGGCTTGTGTGGTATCAAACGAAAGGGAATTGAGTCTGGAGTTGAATAAAATATATTTCAGTTTTTGATTATATTAGCTCACACTATAACTATAGTATCTAGTGTGAGCTTAGGTGCCCATAGATTGGCAGAGTATTTTTTTGCGCATTATCCATGTGTCGCAAACATAATGACCACGTGTCAGGCCATAGCTCTTTCATATTTGTTTGCGCACTTGGGAATAAGATATTGTTGTGATAGAACATATCGTCGTTAATCTTACAAACTGACGTAACTCATTTATTGTAATTTTACAAGAGAGCAATTTTAAGTTTTAGGGAAAGTTTATATTGGATTTATATCACTAAAAATGTTCTTGGATCTAATGATTTTGGTGCTATTTAAAGAATTTTTGTGAGTTACGACTCTTTGTAAGATTAAAGAACCACACAAATAAGGTAGTAGTAAACTATATTTTTTTGAGATACGTCAGTTTGTAAGATCAACGACGATATGAGAATCTATCAGACGAATAAATATTAAGAATGAATGGAAGTCCAAATATGTTCAAGCAGGAGAATCAGATCTTGTCTTATTTGATTGATGGTATAAAATTATATTTAATAAACATATTATTGTAAATATTGTAATTGTAAATATTTTAATATACTTGTGGCTATCCCTACCTGAAAACATTTGATAATGAACCTAATACCTCAGCAGTGAGGTCAAAATGTTTTAGCTCACACATATACTATACTATATAGTAGTGTGAGCTATGGTGATCCTAATTTTTTCGAGAAAAAAAAAGTTGCTCCGATTTCAAAAAATTTTATATATCTTTGCGTTTCAGATGATTTTGAAACTTTTTTGTTGCGCCGTCTGTCTGTCTGTCTGTCTGTATGTCTGTCTGTCTGTGTGTCTGTATGTCTGTCTGTAACGACCAACGCGCATAACTCAAAAACCGCTTGCCCGATTTTAATGAAATTTGGTAACCAGGCTGGGTTTTGGGTCGAGATGGTCCCATTTAAAAATGAACAAAATCCATCGAACACAAGCCAAATAAAAGGTGGGGGTAGATTTCAAAAATTAGAGTTTATGAAAAAATATGGCGTGTGTGATATCAAACGAAAACTAATTGACTCTGGAGTTAAACAAAATACATTTTAGTTTATTTAAAAAAAAAGGGGGGGGGTAAATTTCAAAAATTAGTGTTTAAGTGGAAATATGGCGTGTGTGATATCAAACGAAAGGTAATTGAGTCTGGAGTTAAACAAAATACATTTTAGTTTTAAAAAAAAGGGTGGAGGTAGATTTGAAAAATTAGAGTTTAAGTCAAAACATGGCTTGTGTGGTATCAAACGAAAGGTAATTGAGTCTGGAGTTCAATAAAACATACTTCAGTTTTTAGTTATATTAGCTTTCACGTAGATACACTATAACTATAGTACCCAGTGTGAGCTTAGGTGCCCATAGATTGGCAGAGTATTTTTTATAAATATTTAACTTATTACCTTCATAACCCGCGCAGCAATGACTTACTTATCATCTTTTTTAAAATTTATTGACAATCTTTGACTTTTTATTAATAAAACTGTAAAGCTGTTTTTTTTAAACTTTTATTGGTAAAATCTTTATGTAGAGATAAAACAATTTTTATTTTTTAGTTAAAAACGACGCATCGTAGAAAAAAAAGTAAAGAGACATTTTTTAACTGAAATTAAACTATGATTTCAAAAATAATTTGAAAGCAAAAAAAAATCAATTGGCGTATCATTTTTTCTTCAAAAATCTGACAGTCACCGCCCGTGCGCAAGCCAAAATTGTTGCTTTATAAAGAAAAGTATACAGCTAAATTAACATTTATTCTGTACTAAATTTAGCTTTATTGTCCCAAGTAGTTTTCTAAATAATAATTTTTTTCCTTTTTTTTAGAAAACTTTAACACACTGTATTTTCCTAATGAAACATTTTTCGACCTATGTTATATGTTTTCATATTATTCAACGTACAATACGCTGGTGAAGTTTGGCTTGTTAAGATCGGGTCACCCTGTATATTATAGACAACGTGAGAAAAATTATTAGAAACAATTTAGTTATACTCACATCAAAGTGATCTTCACAAATGTAAAGTGAAGATGTATTAGATAAGGCCCTTGTGTCTCTTTCTACCCACTTTTTCAGTTCTTTTACTGCTGTAGGCACATGAATAAATAGTTTTTCAGGTGTTGTTATGCTAGTATTCAAACACTAAGGCCATATACACCACTTATAGGACATTTTTTTACATAAAAAACAGTAAAAACACAGACCAAAAACAAATAAACACTTGAATGCCGTGTATCTGTCCGCGAGTTTACTGCGCTGTTCAAATCGGAAATTAGAAAACTTAATTTTAAATGAAGTCATGATAAAATATACTATTTTAATAATTTTGCGTAGCAAATTAGGGACCTATGTATCATTCTAAACACTTTTCTAAAATTTGTCAAATACCCTATTCACTTTATTTTGGGACAAATTTTAGCGGCTATGAGATATAAAACACGAATCTATTTGCTGTTATTTTTTTAAATTTAAAGAAATTACTCATACTGTTATAAAAATACTGACTGAGACATTTAAATATTAAATTCTGTTCGAAAGTTCCAAAAATACATTGAATTGAATTGAATATTTTTATTTCAAACAAAAAAAATTTCGATAATTCTTTGAACGATGAATAATGTAATAATGTCAAGGTTCTCAGATTAAGTGAAAGTTTGTTTATCCAGAAATTGATTTTTTTTTCTAAAAATAAAACCTAATTTTTGGGGCTCCAAGTTTTAATAACATTTGTTTTAAACGTAATAAAGCTTTGCAAACAAAGTTAGCATACAATAACTAAATTATATTAGCAGAGTTACAAGTCCGATTACGCGTGCTGCCTCTTGTCCAAAAATGATGGACTTTTTATAATATACATTTTAATATTGCCAACCGACCTATCTATTTAGCCTTCTTCTTTCCACTTTTCTCTGTCTGTCGCCGTGTTCATCCATCTAGTTTCCGCGTGTTTCTTCAGATCGTCCGTCCGACATCTCATTTGGGGTCTTCCCCTACTTCTTTTATTTTCCCAAAGTCTCCAGTTTACAATACATTTGTTCCATCGTTAGTCTTTGTGTCTGATATTATGACCGACAAATTTTAATTTTAATTTGGCTACTTCTCTCCTCTGACATCTCTTACTTTTGTTTTATTTCTTATCCATTGATTCCTTTTTTTATCTGTTAGCTTTACATGTAACATTTGATGATTTCCATTGATCTTTGCGCTTTTGTTACCTTATCCATGTTTAATTTTGTAAGTGTTGTCTAGGTCTGGGATCCATAGGTAAGTACAGGAAGGAGAAGGAATCTTACTCGCCTCTTGATTTCAGCGGTTTGGTTTTCTTTTGCTAGTTTAACTTGTATTATAATATATTCCCCTACTTGTCTTTCTGTCTATTTTTTCTTGGTTTATTATGTGATATCTTCATCTGTGTTTGTTAGGATTTTAGTTTTAGTGTAATTCATACACAAGCCTATATTTTTAGCTGCTGTATCCAGTTTTTCCAGCATTTTTATCAGTTCTTCTTTCATATCTGTTATTCAAGCGATATCATCAGCATATCTTAGGTGGTTCAAGTATTGTCCGTTTACTTTGATGCCTATTTCTTCCCAATCTAAGTTTCTAAAAACATCTTGTAGGGCCAGGTTAAATAATTTAGGGGATATTGTGTCACCCTGTCTGACCCCTCTTCTTATGAGGATTGGTTAATTCCTTTATCATTATTCAAAAGTTTAAATAATGTAGGCATTTTGTAAACTAATTTATTAAAATTTGCTAGTTTTGTAGTAGCGCCTACGGTCAATGACTTCAACGATTTTATTCTCGTCCTTCTACTTTTTTTAGAGACCGTTTCTGATGACTAGTGTTATCTAGACTAGAACTTTTCATTTCTAATTATTGTTTTTCGATTCATCCTGTAGGGCATTTTTTTTACTGGGACTTTCCAGCCAATCAGGATCAATTTCCTAGTCTCGCAAAGTTAGAGCAAAGTTAAAACATTTAAACAATCACAAACAAACAAGTACCTAGACAGGGATCAAACCCAGACCGGTGTGTGAAGAAAATATTGCTACCACTACACACTACGACGGCGACCCTGTAGGCCAATTTTAAACACATGTTTTTATTTTGAAAATGAGAACATACATACATATAATTATGTAGGTACATCCAAAAACACATATTTATTTGTGTTGGGTAATATTGGGGCCAACTCTGTTTGATCAGCAGGAAGTTCAAACAACTATAATTTTTTTATCGTGCTGTTACTTAGTGTGCTTCTGCCAGCGATGTTTAATGACACGATACCTGATCTTAACCGAGTATTAGCGTCTTTTTGGTCAGGCACTTTAATCGAGAATTTCGTCACCTTTACCGTAAATAAAGCTAACTTTATTTCGTTAAAAAAGACCTTTTTATCGTAGTCAAGAATAACATTTGGCAGCATCTCGGAGTGCTTGACTAATATGTGTTGCATATGGATGATACTGAATTTTTTAAAGAATTGTTTGTGCAGTTGATTTGGGTACTTCAACATTATTTTTCAGTTCACGAAGGGAGATGCGAGGATTGTCAAGGACACTTTGTAAAACCAGACCTTCAATATTTTCATCAGGTTGTCAATTACGATTTTGTTTTTTAAAGGAACCATCTTCAATTAAATTATTTCTAAGTATTCTGAAGATTGACAAACCTGGTTGTCGTCTTTCTCGATATCTCTGAAAGTACATATCTCGAGCTCTTCCAGCATTCTTATTACAGAAAATATAACATTCATACATATCTACTTTCTCCCAAACAGATAAATCAAATAAATGACAAAGTTTTGACAGATAGTTACGTATATGGCAACAAACGCAACTACGGCCTTTGTTTCACAGCCAACCAAGTGAAAAACAGTTTTTCTAAAAAATTCACATTTTCCGTCATTCAAAGATAGGCTTATTATACATGGTTGAAAAGCTCTTTTAGTGCTCTATTTATTGACGTATAAATTCAATATGTCGGTCACAAGAAATAACAAAGTTGGCTATCGTTTCAAATAAACTAGACGGCCTAGAAAAAAATTGTTAACGTCATTCGATTGGCCGTCGTTGATTATACAAAACTACCAAATTTCATTAAATTTGTTTGCAAGATGGCGGCGATATTTCAATTTTTCAAAAAACATAATTTTTATTGATGGATATTTTAGTAACCCCTGTAGATATCTTTAATATTGATTCAGCACCTGATTGGGCTTAGAATAGCGCAACTTTTTTGTCATTCATTTGTAGGTCTTACCGTTTCCGAAATCCTCATGTACTTGTTTTAATCTGGGACACCCTGTATGTTTGTTAGATTTTAAGATATGAATTTTATTTCATTTTTACCACCTTACTTGGTGTTCTATTGCAATTAGACGGCTAAGTGCCTGAAGGGGAGAAAACTAGAGATTTCAAAAAAAGGATCCCAAAGTTAAATTCACCCCGTCTGGGAAAACAAACGTTTATTGAACTAAAACAAAGGAAAAAAACACGCTAGAAGCTTACCTTCTTTCATTTAACAGCAGTTCCACAGTTTCACTCGCGGCGCCGGCCGCGGACTTTCTTGTGGATGGAATTTTGGTCTTAATCTCAAAAACACGTGTGACTTCTTCGGTGATTTTTTCGGAAGTGGTTTTTCATTCCCATGACATACAGGGGGGCGCTTCAAAACTTCCAGCGTGTTTTTGTGCATGATTTTTGCCAAAATGATCAGGTGTTCAAAGAGAAAATAACTTTCAACAAAGAGAAAAATTATCACCTGATGTTTCCCAAACAAGGAGTTTCTTTTTTAAAGGTTTGGCTAAAGAGCCCAAAAATATCAAAACAAAAAATTTAAGGTTAGGTTTTTTCCAAAAATTCAAATAAAAACAAAAACAAAAAATAACTGGCAGCATTAAACAGCAATCATAAAACGTATTAACAGTTTTTTTATTAATTGTGTGATCTATTACTAATCGATAGATCTAGGGTAGTTTAAAAAAATCTTCCACGGGTATCCACTCAACTATATACCTTTGTGTTGACATTTGTTGTTTTAATGGACTAACAAACAAAGAGAAAACAGTACAAAAAGCTTGTTTATCTTATCATTTAATTTGGTTTTTAGTTTTTTCAAATCACAGCATAAGAAACTTTTCAACCTATAAATCTCTTATCACAAGTCATAAAAAGTCATAGTATGTAGAAAAATTGGGCATTAAATTATTTAAAAAATTTCTACTCAAGTCAAATAAATAAAGTTGTCTGACTTTTGAAAATTTAAGATGGCGACCAAGATTTAAAATTAAAACGATAATCTAATTCTAATAGTAATACTCTGTTAATGAGATTTTTTATCTCGACTCAATATTGTACAATTTATTAAACTTAAGTACATAATAAAGTTAGCACACACCTTTTTTCCAAGCATTAATCCAAGTCTTATAAGTTAGTCTTACACATTTTCTCTTGCACTTACAAACTGGTGAGATTTTGGTGAAAATTGTGTGAAAAAATATCTATAATTCTTAAAGTAAAACCAAATTTTTGAAGTTTTCAAAAGATATTCAATTTTTTTTGGCTCAAATTACGACAGTTTTGCATCAGTGTGCATCATCTAAAAATTACCACCCAGGACTTGTCGAGAAATTAAAAAAAAATCCCAAGACACTTCGATATTAATAAATTTTTGAAGTAGTAAAAATCTCTCCCTCTAAAACTAAATCGACGTGTTTCTTGGTTTTTTTTTCTGATTTGTAATAGTTATTGACGTTTTAAATGACACACACTGTATAATTTAGAACATTTTCTGTTCCGTAAGTTATCGTTTAAATATTTATCTAAATAATATAATAATTAATAATCATCCAGTAATCGCTAAAAATCGCGAGTTAAAAATGTCTGAAAACATTGTGCCGAAACCGCAAATTCCAAAGACTCCTAACAGTCCTTACTTTCCAAGGAAGTGGAAAAATGAGCTTGTCGGCCAAGAGCACTTTGCTAATTTAAGGCCACCCATGGTTATTAGGATTACTTATGTGTCAGGTAGCGTATTTCAATTATTTTTAGGGATTTTTGACAATAAGCAAGACTTTGTTAACTATATGATGCCAGAAATTAGATTATCCACTTAGTTCTTAGGTTTTTTCCAAAAATTGAAATAAAAACAAAAACAAAAAATAACTGGCAGCATTAAACAGCAATCATAAAACGTATTAACAGTTTTTTTATTAATTGTGTGATCTATTACCAATCGATAGATCTAGGGTAGTTTAAAAAAATCTTCCACAACTATCCCACGGGTATCCACTCAACTATATACCTTTGTGTTGACATTTGTTTTAATGGACTAACAAACAAAGAGAAAGCACTCTAAGTAGATTGTACGGTAGGATTCTTAGAGATCTAATAGAGAATGATTTTCATGAACAAGAAGAAGAAGAGCAAAGTGGGTTTCGTGCAGGCAGATCTTGTAGTGATAATGTTTTTTGTCTTAAACAAGTAATTGAGAAAAGAAGCGCCAGAAATATAGAGACTCATGTTACCTTTGTGGACCTACAAAAAGCATATGATACCGTTCCAGTAGAAAAATTATGGACGGTGTTGGAACAAACTAATATCAATCATACATACATACAAGCGATAAAAGAACTATACAAAGGGTCAAAATCTAAAATTACAGTTGGAAATCGACTTTCAAAAGAATTCCTGGTAACAAAAGGCTTAAGACAGGGATGTTGTATCTCTCCAACTTTTTTTAAAATATATATCGCAGTGGCTCTAAAAAACTGGAAACGTAAAGTGCACGGCATGGAAATACAACCTAACGACCGATTTACTACATACACACTACAGTTTGCTGACGACCAAGTAATTGTAGCTAATGATAAAGAAGACATGGAGTATATGATGAGAAAGTTAACGGAAGAATACCAAAAGTGGGGACTAACAGTGAACGTGGACAAGACACAGTACTTATGTATTGGAAACGAATCCAGTGAGTTAGAACTAGACAATGGACAAACAATATCTCCATGCAATGAGTATACTTGGGTGTCACATTTGATAAGACAGGAACAGACTGTAAAGAATTGGAAAAAAGAATAGTAAAAGCAAAAAAGGTTATTGGATGTCTTAACAGTATTTTATGGAGCAGAGAGATAAGAAAGAATGTAAAATTTAACATATATGAAACAATGGTAAAAAGCACGCTGTTGTATGGAATAGAGACTTGTCGCGTAACAGAAAAATACAAAACAAAAATGGAAAGTATCGAAATGGATGCAATAAGAAGATCAATGAGAATATCTAGATTAGATCACATAAGAAATGAGATCATAAAAGAAAGAATGGGAATCGAGGGAAGCATAACGGATGACATCACTAAAAGGCAATTGATATGGTATGGCCATGTACAACGGATGAACGACGAAAGATTACCAAAACAGGTCCTAGGGTTGCAACCAGTAGGGCGCAGAAAAAGAGGACGTCCTAAACTAGAATGGCAACAGTCAATCCAAAGATCAATGAGTCAGAAGAATCTGACAGAAGATGATTGTCAGGATCGAAGGAGGTGGAGAATAGGCGTCGGACAACGTAGAAAAACGTTCTAAACCAACATAGTAGTAGTACTTAGTTCTTTTAATTTATTAAACACACTGTTTATTATATTACAATCTAGTCACTAAAACTAATTAGCAATTTTGTTTAAACTTAATTTACTAGAAAACTTACAGCTACAAGTGCTACAATTCTAGGTCTACAAGTCTAGATTTTGGTTAAAGGTTTAACTTATTTTTTCCGTGAATGCAATATTTTTTAATATTTATATAAAATGTTCATCAATACCTTGCAATATGGGTCATCATTTTTCGTTGTAACAAAGAAATTATTTCCACACAAAGGTTAGAAATAATTATAATATTTTGGTTTAAAAATGTTAGCCACATTTAAACCTCCAATCGTCACTGGGAAATGTCCAATAAAAACGGTGTAAGTCAGTGTCAGCTGTCCGCTATATTTTACATGTTAGTTTTTTAGACAAGTTAGCGATGATTACACCGATGTTCAATTGTTTTGGTGGATGTGTAATTGAAAACGGATTCTTGTATATCTTGTGCTTTTTACAGTATTTAAATATTGATACGTATTTAATACGGTAGTACATCTACAGACATAGTTTTAAGTTATTTATGTATTATTTAGCTTTAAAAAATTTTGTATATAAGTTTTTTTATCAATCATGTCTTATTTCTATTGTTTTTTGAACTTTAAACCATCCCTCAGGGATGGTACTACAATTTGAGAATATTTTTAACGGGAGTCCTACGACTGCACGCACTAAATTTCCAAAAAATGACATTTCGTTACAAATTTTTTTGCGGTTTTTCTTTTAAAGTTAATTTGAATTTATATGATATGAAACTCACTGAGAAATGCTTACTATCATACTGCACATTAGGATGAATAAAATCTTTGCAGTTATTTGATCTGTGAGTATTAAAAAAATACACTTAAACCGGTCGGTTCTTTGATTACACGGTAAAGAAAATTGTCTTAGATCAAAGCAAATTGCTTTGAAGTAAAATAATTTGTGCTTTCCTATTCACCAACAAAATATTTTCTTGATATAGCACAAAAAATGTCTTGCCTCTTTATTTTAATGTGCTATAGAAATTGTTTTATTATAAATTGGAATTAAATTAATCTAAGGCACTTTTTTCTCTGGAAGTAAAATATTACTTATATAAAGACAATTTGCTTTATACTGTATACTGAAACAAAACAATTAAAGGAAAAAAATAAAGTCTTATTTCAAGATTAAACGTTGCGTTGAACTAAAAATAAATATTTTAATTCAAAACAAATTGTTTTAAGGTAAAACAATTTATTCAAGAAAGTTTTTATTGTAGACAAATTTTTTTACCGTGTATTTACGAGTATACATCATCCACTTTATTTAATTAAAAAAATATTTTTTCATAAATAAACTCATTATATTGAACCCGTTCGTTTCCACTTTGCCGAAAATGATTACAAAACTTTTTCCATAACCATATATAAAAGGGTTATAAAAAGTTTTTCATTGAATTTCCGTGAGGGTTAAAAAGTTTTCATATTTTTTGAATGGAACTAAAAAAGCACGAGCAAACGCTTTTAAAGAATGGGGATGTCTGAATCGGAATGCTCGTATTATTGTCTTTGTTTTAATGAGTGGAGTTTTTTGAGGAATAAAACAAAAATAAAATAAAAGGAGTTTCGCGGATTTAATGATTTCTCAATTAAAAAACATTTTGAATAGCGAAAAAATTCTACTATTTTTTTGTATAAAATATTCTGTTTTTTAAATAATAAAAAAGTCCGCACCGGCACAGTTTACTTCAAAAAACTATTATTGGGTTATACAGTGAAACCTTTCCTTGCGGACACCTCTATTAAACGGACACTCCCTTTAGCCGGACAAATTTGTTAGAACCAAGCTTTTCCCTATTTCTTTACATGTAAAATTCACTCCTATAACCGGACACTCTAATAACCGGACGCGGACAATTTTTTTTTGGTTAAAAAATTCTGAAACCTCCCTTAACCGGACGGAAACCTCTTACAACGGGACGGAGCTCTGCGCGACATGGGTATTAATATTATGTATTATGTTGGCAACAACGCACTCTGGAGCCGGGGAATTGCCTTTTTCCGTTTTAATGCGGAGACTAAATACTTCTGTCGTATTTACAAAATATTTTATTTGGCGGGACTGCTGTGTTTTATTTTTATTGTTCACAAACTTCTTAGTTAACGGGAAAAAATGGAAGTTGTTAACATTTCGGAGAAGAAACATCTATCAGCACGAAAGATCACTGAAAAATTTAATATCGGAAAAACTCAAGCAGCGAAATTGTTAATAAATATATATTAAAATTTAGCAGTTCCCTCTCATAAGCGGACACCTCCAATAAGCGGACAAAATCGACCAAACCGTGAGTGTCCGCTTATAGGAGGTTTCACTGTACTCTAAAACTAAAGGTGCAAGCACAATAAAAATTTCTACTACCTCCTACAAGCCTCTTAGGTTTTTTGACTCATTGATCTTTGGATAAATTGGATTAATTTTTAATACATCTGAATACATACTAATACGCTATTTATACATAATGTAGATGGCGCTTCATATCGAGTAAACCTCGTGTTCATACATATTAATACAGTTGTGATCTCTTATAAAAGTATAAAAAAAGTGTCGTTTGATTCCTAATAATGTCTAATGGAGAAAAGTTGCCATTCCAGTTTAGGACGCTCTCTTTTTCTGCGCCCTGGTTGCCATTCTAAAACCTGCATTGGTAATCTTTCATCGTTCATCCGTTGTACATGTTCGTACCATATCAGTTGTCTTTTAGTGATGTCATCCGGTATGCTTCCCTTCTTACATGATCTGTTCATTGATCTTCTTACTGCATCCATTTCGACACTAGCCATTTTCGTTTCGTATTTTGCTATTACGCAACAAGTCTATTCCATACAACAGCAAGCTTTTTACCATTGTTTCATATATGTTAAATTTTACATTATTTTTTATCTCTCTGCTCCATACAATACTGTTTAGACATCCAATAACCGTTTTTGCTTTTACTATTTTTTTTTTCAGTTCTTTAGTCTGTTCCTGTTTTATCAAATTTGATACTTATGTACAGTGAAACCTCTCTTTGCGGACACCTCTATTAAGCCGACACTCCCTTTAGACGGACAAATTTGTTGGAACCAAGCTTTTGCCTATGTCTTTACATGTAAAATTCCCTCCTATAACCGGACACTCTAATAACCGGACGCGGAAAATTTTTTTTGGTTAAACAATTCTGAAACCTCCCTTAACCGGACGCGAACCTCTGACAACGGGACGGAGCGCTGCACGACATGGGCATAAATATTACGTAGTATGTTGGCAACAATGCACTCTGCATCCGGGGAATTACCGCTTTCCGTTTTAATACGGAGACTAAATACTTCTGTCGTATTTACAACATTATTTCATTCGGCGGGACTGCTGTGTTTATTGTTCAGTTGGGTAATAATAGATCTCTTTGAAATGGCGCGCAGTAAAAAAACTTCTTAGTTTATGGATATAAATCGAAGTTGTTAACGTTTCGGAGAAGGAATATCTATCAGCATGAAAGATCGCCGAAAAAATTAATATCGGAAAATCCCAAGCGGCGGAAATTGTTAATAAATATATATCAAAATTTCGCAGTTCCCTCTCTTAAGCGGACACCTCCAATAAGCGGACAAAATCGACGAAACCGTCAGTGTCCGCTTATGGGAGGTTTCACTGTATACATACTCATTGCATGGAGATACTGTTTGTTCATCGTCTAGTTCTAACTGACTTAATTCGTTTCCAATACATAATTACTGTAACTTGTCTATGTTTAGTGTTAACCTCCACTTTTGATATTCCTCCATTAACTTTCTCATCATATACTCCATTCTCTCTTCTTTATCATTAGCTACAATTACTTGATCGTCAGCAAACTGTAGTGTGTATATGATAAATCGGTCGTTAAGTTGTACCCCCATGCCGTGTACTTTACGTTTCCAGATATTTAGAGCTACTCCGATATATATTTTATTAAAAGTACAAGCGACTAAATACTGGTGTTAGACGCTCTGGATACATTTGACTGTTGTCTGGTGTAAAACAACTGTCAAAATATATTCAGAGCCTTTCAGCAACGTCAAACGTCCGTATTTAGTTCCTTGTATTTTTAATTGTGCCTTTAGCCTTACAGTTGACTATTACTTGTGCCAAGGACTTTGTCGTAATCGGGAAGCAATTTTTTTTTTTCGGCAGTAACAGTCCTTTGATCTTCGAGAGGAATTGTTGCTACATGACCTGCTTTTGAGACAAATTTCGCGACCACCTTTTTGGATACATTTCGAAAACGGAGAACGTTTGTTGGCTTTTCTTCATCTTGGAACACCCAAACAGACGACTGACGTTTATTTTCGGTTTCATATGAGTAAATTCACGATTCGTCACCACTGACAATGCCGTACACGGTTTTCGAGTTTCCTTTTTCCAATTTACCCTAGATTATTTCTGTTCTTCGGTTAACAGATGCGCTATCCAGCGAAAAACTAATTTTTTATGCATATTTTCCTTATTGAGTTCTTTAAAATCCCCAATGAAGCCTTATTCTGGAGATATGTCACATATCGATCTTCTGTGATGAGCATGCGCACAGCATCGATGTTTTCCTTGGTGACGCCGTTTTTGGTGCATCTAGCGTTGGATCGTCGTTAAGGATAATTCGTCCACGCTTGAATTCAATTTAAGTCGATCCCAATAGCCATCCCGGTAGGGATCGCTGAAAAAGCAATATTTTAAACAAATTTTACCATAATAATTTAAAACGTTACGTGATTTATCTGAATATTTTTTAAATAAATATCAACAAAATTAGCTGTACACAAAGCTACCAGTTAGCCAAACTACATCGTTGCTTTCTGACGCAACATTAAAATTTATTTGCGTTGCCTATCCAAACTCAACTCATGTTTTGCAAAATTGGACGAAATTTGAGGTTGTTTTTCCATAGCCTCACAAAATTGGCAAAATTAAATTTTCTACCGTTATACGGTCATTTTAAAATTTTAAAAAGCATCCTCAGATTTAAGGTATTTCAGCAACAACAATTTTTACCTTCCTAGCCCGCGCAGCAATGGCTAGAGAAGGTATTATTTTCGACGAAAATATGTTATTTGGGGCTCTATTTTGACCTATCTTCGCAAAATCGTCATGATGCCTGTGTGTGTGTGTGTATGTCTATTTCTGTCCGTAACACGATGGCTTCTAAACCGTTGAACCGATTTTCATAAAATTTTCAGATTACATTTTGCTCAATAATTTGTGTTATAACTAAAAACTTCGTAGGAGCTATAGTTTCAGATATTTATAAAAAACTGTTTTCAAGGCTGATATATCATGGTTTCACTTGAAGTGTGTTAATGGGCTAGTTAGGACCCACTAAACATAAAAACATTTTAATAATGTCAAAATGTTTAATTTAAAAACATAACGTTAGGTTGGATGTTAGTTCTAACGTCATATTCATATTGAAAAAGAAGCTTAATAACCCGTTTTCTGACTTTAGAAAAATAATCTTATGTTTTTATAACGTTTTTTTAAGTGTTTTTCGAACGTTAAAAAAATATTGATTTTTAACAGTGGAAAAGAAATGTTTTTCTAACATTGAAAAATAAATGTTTTTTTAACAATAAAACAATATATTTTTTTCAAATATCTCTAAAGATAAAGTAACCTAAATAACGTAAATAAAATTCTTCTATTTTGGAAACGCAGGGCAGCAACAGTCTGTGGAGGTTTTCGTGAACTGGAAACTCAGTAGATAAAGGAAATTCGGATCCGTAGCTTCTGAAAATAAAATTTAAAATTCTATGTAAACAATAATTTTGTAGTAAATGCCTCGCTACGAGGCCAAACAATTCAGCTCAAGTGAATACAAGGCAAACAATTTCAAGGCGCGTATTCACTTTAGCATGAATGCAAACGAAGCATTCGTTTGGTCCCACTGCAAGGCTTGCGAATTCTGCCTCAAATGAATACGCGGCTTAAGGTCCGGCGGCTAATCGTCCGCGGTGAATTGCATTCCCTGTCTGATTACCTCTAACGTTGGTCTGCGATATTCCATACAAAACAATTTTTGTACTTTTGTTTACTTTTCTTACGTAATTTTGTGATGCTTCATTTAAATCACTGCATACAAATTTGTTGTTCTTTAACTATACCATCTTTTCCACACAACTGGTGTATATTCCTATCAAAATATGTATTCACTATCATTATTAATAACTGTGCTTTTCATTTACCATGTTTGTTTCTACAAAAGGTAAATATTTTTAAAATTGCTACCGACTCGTATGAACTCGCAGCGAAACGCAACTAAAAATGGCGATGGCCCGTTCTGGTAGTGGAACTATGCGGCAGCGCCCTCTATAGTATCTATAGTATATTTTAGCTCACACATATACTATACTATAGTAGTGTGAGCTATGGTGATCCTAATTTTTTCGAGAAAAAAAAAGTTGCTCCGATTTCAAAAATTTTTATATATCTTTGCGTTTCAGATGATTTTGAAACTTTTTTGTTGCGCCGTCTGTCTGTCTGTCTGTCTGTCTGTCTGTATGTCTGTCTGTCTGTCTGTCTGTCTGTCTGTCTGTCTGTCTGTCTGTCTGTGTGTCTGTATGTCTGTCTGTAACGACCAACGCGCATAACTCAAAAACCACTTGGCCGATTTTAATGAAATTTGGTACCTAGGCTGGGTCTTGAGTCGAGATGGTCCCATTTAAAAATGAACGAAATCTACCGAACACAAACCAAATAAAAGGGTGGGGGTAGATTTCAAAAATTAGAGTTTATGTGAAAATATGGCGTGTGTGATCTTAAACGAAAGGTAATTGAGTCTGCAGTTAAACAAAATACATTTTAATTTATTTAAAAAAAAAGGGTGGGGGTATATTTTAAAAATTAGAGTTTAAGTGAAAATATGGCGTGTGTGATATCAAACGAAAGGTAATTGAGTCCGGAGTTCAACAAAATACATTTTAGTTTTTGTTTTTTTTAAGGGTGGGGGTAGATTTCAAAAATCTGGGTTTAACTCAAAATATGGCTTGTGTGGTATCAAACAACAGGTAATTTAGTCTGGAGTTGAATAAAATATATTTCAGTTTTTAGTTATATTAGCTCACACGTACATTATAACTATAGTACCTAGTGTGAGCTTAGGGGCCCATATATTGGCAGAGTATTTTTTAATGTATAAAAAACAAAACATTTATTCGCTTCATATATCTTAAATTTAACGTTAGAAATGAGATCTAGGAAAAACATTATAAAAATAACCATATATTGATGGTATTATTTTTAATGTTAATAAAATATGGTTTTTGAAATATTGGTTTCTTAACGTTATTAAGAAATATATTTTTTGTAATGCTTTTACATGAAATTTTCGTAAGGATTTTCTACATGTTTTTTTAATGTCAAAAGTTGACTTAATTTTAACACAAATTTGTGCTAGAAAAAAAAAACATTTCTTTTTTCAACATTTATTTAACGTTTTTTACGATTTTGTGCTTAGTGGGGAAGGTATCAGATCCGTCATGGATCCATTTATTTTGTAAAGTGGTTGGGACACAATGGAAAATAACCATTTTATTGGTCTCGTAAATAAAAATACTTATAACGTGGGTTAAAAAACAAAAAAAAATCGGCGGTAGCTTTTTTACCATTTGTTTGATTTTTGTGATTTGGATCTCTATCGAATGCTAATGCTTGCTATACGATGTTTTTTGTCAAAATTGATATTGATATGTATAAAATCCAACATTGACCACGTTGCACAAAAATATATCAACTGAAAAAAATGGTTAAGAATTAATAAAGTTACCCTTTGTGTAGATTAGGACAAATAAACGGTTGTTTTTGTTCTACTGTGGATTTATGAAGGACTATTTAATTTCTACGTTAATGGACTTTACGCAATGGATTTTACCAAGACCAAGGCCCAAACTTTAGGGATTTGAATATTTTTAACCCACTTGCCAAAAGTTTATGTCGGCCAATGACCTTAAATATTGACAAAAAAGCTACGTCTATGCCGTTTAGAAGGACATATCACTTGAAAAAAATGTTTTAACTCACTCACTCATTAAAATATAAAATCGTTTAAACCCTGTATAGTGCTTTATTCCCCTAAAACCTTTTTGGCAAAGCAGAACTCTGCGATCACTACTGGCCCATATTTTATTTTTCTCTTAGAATGTTTTTGAATTACCGGAAACATTTCAATAAATCTTTGAAACCGGAAAAATACTTTTCCAAAACAAAACACAAAAATATGACCGAAATGCAAAATGAGAAAATCGACTTTTGCACAAACGAGCAAAACATTTTAAGCCCAACACAGTGCCAAGCTGTAAAACTTTTCACGTTTTAACTTTGTTGTGATTTTCAGCTTTGAAGCTTAGAAAAACTGGATATTTTCTGTGTTTGAAGTTAATTCAAATAATTTTTAAACGTTTTTAAAAGTAAAAATTTACGATATTGGTAATACAAAAATCTAGTAATTTAGAAAATTTGTAGCAGGATTGGAAAAGATAAATAAAAAGGGGTCGATATATATCAGAAAACGAAAGACATGAAAAATACTTGGTTAATTTTTGACATTAGGAAATGTTTTTAGGGCTCAAAGAATCTTTAGGCAAAATTATTTTATCTAAAGCTCAAAATAAGCGCTCCAGATGTGTCTGCAGGGAAAAATGATCGCACTGTACCATGTCCTGAAATTTATAATTGATTTCTTTCAAAATTTGAGTTGGCTGAAACAAATAATATGTTTTACCTACGACCAACCAATAATACTAGTTTAACTAGCGTGAAGCTTAGACGTAAATGACTCAATAACAAAATTCCCAAAATTCATTTTTCAATTTGAAAATTTTACTAATTTTTTTCTTAATTTTCTCACAAATTTCACTATTATTGTCACTTTGTTCTATTAGAAATATTAACACCAGTATTTACTTAGACCTTAAAACTTAGCATTTTAGACCAGGTTTAAGTATCAAGTGTATAGACTTCATACCGACCGGTTTAAGTGTATTTTAGCTCACACATATACTATACTATAGTAGTGTGAGCTATGGTAATCCTATTTATATATCTTTGCGTTTCAGATGATTTTGAAACTTTTTTGTTGAGCCGTCTGTCTGTCTGTCTGTATGTCTGTCTGTCTGTCTGTAACGACCAACGCGCATAACTCAAAAACCGCTTGGCCGATTTTAATGAAATTTGGTACCTAGGCTGGGTTTTGGGTCGAGATGGTCCCATTTAAAAATGAACAAAATCCACCGAACACAAACCAAATAAAAGGGTGGGGGTAGATTTCAAAAATTAGAGTTTATGGGGAAATATGGCGTGTGGGATATCAAACGAAAGGTAATTGAGTCTGGAGTTAAACAAAATACATTTTAATTTATTTTAAAAAAAGGGTGGGGGTATATTTCAAAAATTGGACTTTAAGTCAAAACATGGCTTGTGTGGTATCAAACGAAAGGTAATTGAGTCTGGAGTTCAATAAAATATACTTCAGTTTTTAGTTATATTAGCTTTCAAGTAGATACACTAAAACTATAGTACCCAGTGTGAGCTTATGTGCCCATAGATTGGCAGAGTATTTTAAAAACTCACAGGTCAAATAACTGCAAAGATTTGGTTCACCCTAATGTGCAATATAATAGTAAACATTTCTTAGTGAGTTTCATCTCATATAAATTCAATTTAACTTTAGAAATAAAGAAAAACCACATAAACATGTTGTAACGATATTATACCATTTTTTTTTATATCTAGTCCGTGCAGTCATAGGATTCTCGTTAAAAATACTCTCAAATTGTAGTACCACCCCGATGGGGTGGTTTAAAGTTCAAAAAACTATAGCAATAATCCATTATCGATAAAAAAACCTATATACAAAAATTCTGAAATTACTTAAAACTATGTCTGTAGATGCATTGCCATATTAAATTCGTATCAATATTTAAACAATTTAAAAAGTGCAAGATATATTAGAATCTGTTTTCAGTAACATATCCACCAAAAGAATTGAAAATCGGTTTTATCATTGCTGACTTGTCTAAATAATTAACATGTAAAATATAGCGGACAGCTGACACTGACTTACTGCGATTTTATTGGACATCTCCTAGTGACGTTTGGGGGTATAAATATGGCTGCCCAAAATATTATATATTTTTATTTATTTTTAAGTTTTTTGCGGACATTTTGTTACAACGAAAAAAATGACTCATATCGCAAGGTATTTATGAACAATTTATAAAAATATTAAAAACTATTGCATTTATGGGGCAAATAAGTTAAACTTGTAACACTTAGCACTGTACTACCTTTGGTAAATACTGGTGTAAGTGTTGCATAAGTAAATAATACAAATTACGTTTACTTAATTAATATTTGAGGGATGAAAGTGCACTTTTTATCAAAATTCGAGAAAGAGAGAGAGAGAGAGAGATAATATAATAATAAAACTCCACTAACTCCAAGCCTAATCCTTCGTGTCTCTAAGCGTAAAATGGAGTTATGAGTCATTGCTAAAATGACCATCGCAAACTGAAAGGTGTAAAATTTCAAAGTTTCAGTGAGGTAATGGCGTGAAAAGGCCACTGAAATATTCCCACTTTCATGTGTTGAAAACAAATAGTGTAAGCAGCGATCAACAAATATTAATTAGTATATTACAATAACCAAATAAGCATAAAAACATAAGAAGAATGTAAATTAAATAAAATAATTAATTAGCCAGTGGCGTATAAACGGGGCGGCCCGG
Source organism: Aspidapion aeneum (assembly GCA_963576565.1). Classification (NCBI taxonomy): domain Eukaryota; kingdom Metazoa; phylum Arthropoda; class Insecta; order Coleoptera; family Brentidae; genus Aspidapion; species Aspidapion aeneum. The sequence continues at coordinate 25,741,546 of OY755045.1, read as the reverse complement.
GCCACCCCCGAAGATTTTTTAAGATTTGGTAGATATTTTCCACATATTTTATAAATAAAAAACATATTTGGCCTTATGTAGTCTCGGGCCCCCTCAAAACTGTCTCGGGCCCATCTCAATTTTTTTTTCTCTAATGTAATTAGCAATCCAACACATGGAATAAAATTAGCAAAATAAACATAAATGCAGTAAAAATAAATACAATATTTTTTTTTTTTTAATTTAAATACATAATTAATGGGAAAAACATATACAGTGAAACCTCCCATAAGCGGACACTCACGGGTCCGTCGATTTTGTCCGCTTATTGGAGGTGTCCGCTTAGGAGAGGGAACTGCAAAATTTTGATATATATTTATTAACTATTTCCGCTGCTTGAAATTTTCCGATATTAAATTTTTCGGCGATCTTTCGTTCGGATAGATGTTCCTTCTCCGAATCGTTAACAACTTCCATTTTTACTTTTTTTTAGCTTCAGATGTTCTGTCTAACTATCTAACTAACTATCTATCTATCAAATCTTGTGAAGCGATTTTGACACACTTCCCATTATCCGAGTTGGATCAAATTTGGTACACACATAGTGGTCCCATGACAAAATTTCCATCAGTCGGCCATCGCTTTTATTATTATGATAATATTAGAATGTTAGAAAATTATTTTTTAATTTTTAGTGCATTTTATAAAAGCTTGTGACTTAAAAATTTTTTTAACCAATTTATTTCACATAAACTAAGAAGTTTGTTTAGTAGGCGCCAGTTCAAAGAGATCTATTATTACCCAACTGAACAATAAACACATCATTCCCACAGAATAAAATAATGTTCGCATTAAGGGCGGAAAGAGGTAATTCCCCGGCTTATGCACATGTCGTGCAGCGCTCCGTCCCGTTGTCAGAGATTCGCGTCCGGTTAAGGGAGGTTTCAGAATTGTTTAACCAAAAAAAATTGTCCGCGTCCGGTTATTGGAGTGTCCGGTTATAGCAGGGAATTTTACATGTAAAGACATAGGCAAAAGCTTGGTTCCAACAAATTTGTCCGCCTAAAGGGAGTGTCCGCTTAATAGAGGTGTCCGCAAGGAGCGGTTTCACTGTATATATAAAATTAAATAAACATAAAACAGTAATAAATAAAGCCTACATAGAAAAAAAAATGTCTTCAGTCAATGTCTCGCGTCCCGCGTTACTATGGAATCGGGGTGGGAGCGAAGTGGGTCATACCAGTGGCGTATATAGAAAAAAGTTTCGGGGGGGGGGGCAGGCCCCCCCCTTATATACGCCCCTGGGTCATACCGCTGTTTTATTGCAAAGAAATTATTTTGCGCCCGGGCCACAGAATATCGTGGTTTAGTCCGCTTGTCAATGTTATGGGCCAGTCTGATTAATATAACAGGATAAGACGGTCGTTTTGTACCTTATTCATATTGTTTTGTTTTTTTAGTCGTTATAATTTACTCCGAACCTTTATTATCGATCTTGATAATGAATTGCGTCAGTCTTTCTTTGGTAGATAAAATCAAAATTAGAGAACAGGGGTATGCCCTTACCGGATCTAAACCTAACTCAAGTTAGTCAAAGAAGGACACAAAACATTCATTTAACTAACCTGTTGTACTGTTTCCCGTGTGTATTGTTTTATAATGCCGCATCAAAAATTGACAGTAATTGCATTTTCTATCATTTATGTGTATCCTTACTCTAAAGAAAATTTGTTTCAGTCTTGTTTCATTTAGACACCTAGAAAGGGGAAAAATCTATTTCGAAAACTGTATTTTAGTGGTTGAAAACCGGGGTAACCATAATTTATTATCCAGCGGAGGAGCGAAAGAGTTACGTGCTTCATAAATTCCCACCAAACCGCAGATTTATAAATGGTTTTTGGTTGAAAACCGAAAGAATCTCGCTCTCTAGCAAGAAGCTCTATTATTCTAGAGTCCCTGTGAATATGATAGAAGTTGTAATGCATAGCTATCAAAACTAGAGCTCCTTGCAACAAAACGGTATTTGAACAATAATTATTATTTAGCGATTTACAAACTTTTATATATTTTTTTATTTTGATATTATTTTTGGGATCAACAAGCATTGTTTACAATATGCATAACTAGGTTAAGAGAAAAGAAAATGTATGGAAACTAACGACTTGGTTTTACGTGCTTCATAAATTCTCCCCAACCGCAGATTTATAAATGATTTTTGGTTGAAAACCGAAAGAATCTCGCTCTCTAGCAAGAAGCTCTATTATTCTAGAGTCCCTGTGAATATGATAGAAGTTGTAAGCAAGGCTATCAACACTAGAGCCCCTTGTAACAAAACAGTATTTGAAGAATAATTATTATTTAGCGATTTATAAGCTTTTATATATATTTTTTATTTTGATATTATTTTTCGGATAAACAAGCATTGTTTACAATATGCAAGACTAGGTTAAGAGAAAAGAAAATGTATGGAAAATAACGACTTGCTTTTACGTGCTTCATAAATTCTCCCCAAACCGCAGATTTATAAATGGTTTTTAGTTGAAAACCGAAAGAATCTCGCTCTCTAGCAAGAAGTTCTATTATTCTAGAGTCCCTGAGAATATGATAGAAGTTGCAATGCATGGCTATCAAAACTAGAGCTCCTTGTAACAAAACGGTATTTGAAGAATAATTATTATTTAGCGATTTATAAGCTTTTATATGTTTTATTTTGATATTATTTTTGGGATCAACAAGCATTGTTTACAATATGCAAGACTAGGTTAAGTGAAAAGAAAATGTATGGAAAATAACGACTTGCTTTTACGTGCTTCATAAATTCTCCCCAACCCGCAGATTTATAAATGGTTTTTGGTTAAAAACCGAAAGAATCTCGCTCTCCCGCAAGAAGCTCTATTATTCTAGAGTTCCTGTGAATATGATAGAAGTTGTAAGCAAGGCTATCAAAACTGGTGCCCCTTGTAACAAAACAGTATTTGAAGAATAATTATTATTTAGCGATTTATAAGCTTTTATATATTTTTTTATTTTGATATTATTTTTGGGATCAACAAGCATTGTTTACAATATGCAAGACTAGGTTAAGAGAAAAGAAAATGTATGGAAACGAGCGACTTCCTTTTACGTGCTTCATAAATTCTCCCCAAACCGCAGATTTATAAATGGTTTTTGGTTGAAAACCGAAAGATTCGCTCTCTAGCAAGAAGCTCTATTATTCTAGAGTCCCTGTGAATATGATAGAAGTTGCAATGGCTATCAAAACTAGAGCCCCTTGTAACAAAACACTATTTGAAGAATAATTATTATTTGGCGATTTATAAGCTTTTATATATTTTTTTATTTTAATATTGTTTTTGGGATCAACATGCATTGTTTAAAATATGCAAGATTAGGTTAAGAAAGAAAAAAAATGTATGGACACCAGCGACTTGTTTTTGGTCAGGTTTTCAGGCTTGTTTTATTTTCATAAAAGTTGTATTCGGCTAATCTGTCCTTAAGCCAGTTATATCATATCAATTTAAATTTTGTATTTTTGTATTTTTATTTTACCAGTTTGATTACAGTAGTAGATATTTATAATGAGATCAAGTTCTTTACCTTGTACAAGATCTTGGAGAATTTTGAATAATTTGTCATGTTGCACTTTGCCGAAAGCTTTGTTGTAATCTATAAAGCAAACATCTCTCGTATCTCAATATCTCTGAAACAGTACCTGAACATCGAAAAGAACATATCTTATGTCTACAACAAACCAAACCAAACGTTTCCACTTTAAACCTTCCTTAACACTAAATGCTTGGGCGTAGCTTTCAGAAAGGGAGTCTCATTCTTTACTATCTGTCAATTGGTGTTTTTAGTCAAGAAGCTAGGAACAATAAGAAGGGAGGTGATTTATCTTATCTAGGTTAGATTATGAACCATAAGTAAGTTCGTTATTCGGTTGCTAGTTAAAACAAAAACTGACATGTTAAGCCAAGAATTTCGTGAAAGATAATTTGTAATATATTTTCGCGAGAAATTAGAGAATTATTTAAATAAAGCCAGGCTGTAATAGTGCCAGGCACAATTTTGACACCTTCACATTGTAATATCAGCTGTGATCTTTCAACACACGGCCTTTGTTTACTATATGAACCGGAATAAATAGTGCCTTCTTAAATTCGACTTTGGTATGTCAATTTTGTCAGTTTTCAATGTGAATGTGTCAAAATAGTGCCTGGCACAATTATAGCCTGACTGTATTTCAATAATTCTCTATTATCTAAATAACTACTTTGTTTCCTCATATTTTGACTGTTTTTCGGATTTTGTTGTTTTTTATTTAATCATAAAGTTGTCTTATAAAGGTCTTTTATGAGTCCCAATTTCAATGTTAATAAGTTGACGGACTTCCGGAATTGTACAGCAATATTGACCTTTTCATCATAATTTCCATTAACAAACCGTAGGTGCTACATTATTATTATGATTACTATTTGAGTAAATTACTGTAAATTTAAAACCTACCTAATTACAGTTAACTAGAGAAAGGCGTATTTCGTGTAAATTTTTTATTATTAATTTTCTACCAGCAGTGGAACGTTTTCGGCTTGTACCAAGCCATCTTCAGCACCACTTTGTCAGAGGTTGAAAACTTTTCCTTCCATGAATAAAACCAACATTGAGACGATACAGGTTAAAATATTACGTCTAGACAATTTACACTATCACTGGAACATTAACAAACACTTTAAAAATTTTTATATATATAAGACATGAACTTGTTTTACGTTTGGTACTAAATAATGTAAATTTTTAGGTTATATATTTTGACAACGAAAACTCATATAAAAATATATAACCTAAAAATTTACATTATTTAGTACCAAACGTAAAACAAGTTCATGTCTTATATATATAAAAATTTTTAAAGTGTTTGTTAATGTTCCAGTGATAGTGTAAATTGTCTAGACGTAATATTTTAACCTGTATCGTCTCAATGTTGGTTTTATTCATGGAAGGAAAAGTTTTCAACCTCTGACAAAGTGGTGCTGAAGATGGCTTGGTACAAGCCGAAAACGTTCCACTGCTGGTAGAAAATTAATAATAAAAAATTTACACGGAATACGCCTTTCTCTACTTAACTTTATTTAAAACGTGTACACAGCGACAAAAAATCAACTACCTAATTACGAAATTTGCGAGATCTCCTTTGTTGATGGAAATTATATTAAAATGTCCGCAAATATTAATTTAGTTGCAGAAACGGTAATTTGTTTTGTAAAATGCTCGGTCGAAATTTAACATAAAACAGTCATAACAGCAACGAACTGAAAACGTCTAAGCCCGGCAAACGCCTGATCATCAGTTTCACTTCTTGCCGTTCACTTCTATTTCCTCCTTTCTCTAATAGAAAAAGATAAAGATATAAATTGTATGTTTATCTCTTTCTATTATAAGAAGAGGGAAATAGAAGCGAGCGGCATGAAGTGAAACTGTAGATGAGGCGTAAATCAATATGTTCGTGACAACCATATAAGAGTTTTGATGTCTCTACTGAAATCATTTAGAAGAAGACATAAATAAGATGCAAGTAAAATATTGAGCTAATGACTAATTAGGGAAGTGCTTCGTGTTGGGAATCACAACCAATATAAAAAATAATATTACTAATAATAAATTGTCTTTTGAAAAAATGCGATTAGTACAATATTCCTGGAAATTAAAGACCTACTAATTAAAAAAGCACTTTTCAAAGGACGAAGTCTAGCTGACAGTTCAGCTACTCAACATTAACACTTCCAAATTAAAGGACTGTACCACTCTACTCCCTTACCGCCGACCCCGGTTTTGATGACCCGGTGCCACTTTCATACAATATCAACTACAGTTAAGCACTAGTGGAGAAGTCTAAAACAAAAATTATTTTTTCTAATTTTGGCGTATGTTATAATTTCCTAGCTTCTTTAAAAACTTTTTTTAGTGCATTTTATATCATCGAGTTAATAATAGGAGAGTTTATAAATTAACATTCTGTGTAATAGAATTTTCATCCCGTCAATACAATAGATGCAAATTTTCCAATGAATTGATGGCTTTACGTCCCGCCGGATTTTAAAGGCTTGCTGATTTTTACTACGGTTTTATGTAGAACTGAATACGGTTTCAATAGGATACACTTCGGTTTTTGGATGAAAAACAGTGTTGGCTGGAATCCGCTGTTAATTTTTAAAGCTGTTTTTTTTTAAGTTATTTTATTTTTGTGTTTGCCTTATTAACATTTGCATATATTAGAAAAGGTTATAAAATGTGTCTTCTAAAAGTAAACGCCGCGTTTTTTGCGACAATTTTAGGGTTTTTTTTACATTTACTACATCAACCAAAATAACCCATGGAATAAAACTGCGACCTATTAGTTTCGATGCGATCTCCGTTAATATGGCAGTCGAGTTCCGATACGATCCCAAAAAAGCGGTATTAAACGTGGGTTTGGCCAACGAAAAAAAAATTTTGATAGGCATTTACATTCGCGCGGAAACATGAAAACGCAGTGTGACAGGTGACCTCGTTGACTGTGGTACTATCAACACAAGTGGCCAAGGCTTGTATGTTGCAAGCTACCAATTTGTGCAACACTTTCAACGTGTTATTATACATATATATATATATATATATATATATATATATATATATATATATTATTTATTAGGATCTCGAAAGGGAATTTGGCGGTTATTGGAGGAAGTATATACTATAAGCTTTTTTCTTAATTATGTAAACAATGTAGGAAAATCATACATACCCGTTCAATTTTCTTCTTTAAACTTCACATTTTCACTTCTTAATATACATTTGACTTCAATGTTAAAATTATTAAACTTTTGTATTCTAATATTTACACTTTTCAAACTTTAGAAACATTTTGTATGTAGGTATTTGTTTATCAACATTTTAAACGTTGATTGAATAAAGTTATTTAATCAACTGTTTTATTTACTAATTCTGTTTAGGTTTGGGACATTATATTGATTAAAAATGCCCATTTTAGGGCAACGAATGGTTTATATTTGATGTTGAGAAAACCAGAAAAACATAGAAACAATATTTTAAAACACTGGAAACGGCAATAATAAAAAGGTTTAAAATTAAAATACTCTAAAAGTAAAGATCAAAATAGTTAGGAATAATAAAAAGAATAATATGCAAAGTTAAAATAATTGATAGATTTAACATTTCCCCAGTTAAACAAAAACCCCCTCTTCAGTCAAGCGAAGTGAAGCGTACCAAAACCAACTTAAGAATGTTTTTTAACAATTTTCTTGTCCCAGCGAAAACAATCCTGGCTTGCAGGCACCCATAGCTTGCCGTTAATTGGTTTAAACTCTAAGAGATAGACGGTGCCTTGAACGCTCCAAACAAAGATATAAAACCGAAGGGTGGCTCGATCTCCGATGTTTGTACACCAAAAGGAAATACTTACGGTATTTCCTCAAATTTCAATGGTATTTCCTAGTATTTCCCAAGCACTTTCCGGTATTTCCTAGTATATTTCGCAGTACTTCCCAAGTATTTTCTGCTATTTCCCCTAACCTGTACACCAAAAGGAAATACCGAGCTACCCCTCGGATAAAACCCTAGCGCAAACCAGAGACGCGTTGACCGTTACAGATCAAAATTAAACAGTGTGTTTTTAAAAATTGAAAATGGTTTGGTAAATTTGTTTCCAGTTACAAAATATGAATTATTTTAATGTTAGTGGCTCAAAGGATAGATTAGCAGAATAAAACTTTTATTAATATACAGCAATCCTGAAAACCGCGCCTAAAAACAAGTCGCTGCGTTGCCATAAATGTTTCTTGTTCTTAACCTAGTCTTGCATGTAATTAATGCTTGTTGATGTCAAAAACAATATTTAATTAAAAATATTTAAAAGCTTATAAATGGCAAAAATACCATTTATATTCAAATCCCGTTTAGTTACAGCAGTATCTATGTAAACCTGCTTATGCGTACGTAACAACAGAGGGCATTATGCAAACATTGTGACGTCAATGGAAGTGCTCTCCATGTTTGGTCACCATCATAGACTTATTAGTTTCTATAATCACCCAAAAAAAAGGACCGAACCGAACCACTGGTTTTGACCGAGAAATCGCACGATATCACTGCCGAAAAGATTTTGGCGCTTGCGCGATAATTTCTGTTGGCACAAAAATTATTTAAGAAGACTTTAGTATGGTATCACACTGAACACTGACAAAGTTTACACAATTAAAATATAAGTTCCACTTGAGCCGACGTCAAACGCCGAAGCGCACACCTGTTTTGCAGCGGGTGTTGGCTGGTGGATCTTTGAACCGGCGGCCGACATCAAACGCTGAATCGCACACCTGTTTTGCTGTTATAGTTTTTGCAAAGTCAGTTGAACAAAGATAAAAGCAGACCATCGGCATATCCTTTATAGAAAGTGGCATGGGCGGTGGTAGATATACTCATGAAAATTATTTCATTTAATTATGGCCTAAACTAAAGAAATAAAAATAGATAATAAAACTTGCTATTACTATACCTACAGAAACGACACTGATTTATTTTCTAACTCTGCATACTGCCGACTAGAGGGGTCCCGAAAAGCACACCCGAAAGCAATTAAAAGCGCATCTCAAAAAAATCTGCCAATCGGTCGGAAAACAAATACTTTGTGGTCGGACCGCAAAGAGCCGCGCCTCTTCTGTGTCGGTAGGGTTAAAATTATACCAGAAAGATTTTATTTGAATTTGAATAACTTTTGAAGGGAAGAATAAAGCAAAATTTCATGAAATCGATAGAACCCCGTATTAGGAGTTATTCAAGTGAATTTGCAAAAACTATACGACCAGTGACGGCCTACGTCGGCACGCGTTTGATCTCTATATTTCCAGTGATTTTTGACAAATGCAGCAACTTATATTTTAATTGTGTAAACTTTGACACTGATTATCAAAAATTTCAATAAACTCAACCTAATATTTCGCGTTGTGTTTTTGGTTTTCTTCGTTTGGGTTTTTTAAGTACTTTTTTAACTTATTGTTATGTTTATTATCTTCATGTTATAAGTTGTCAACAGAAATTGTCAAGCAATGGCGGACCTTCATCCCGTGATTTTCAGACATAATTCTCAAACAAGTTTCATGGCTAATCGGGCAAAAAGGAGTTTTTTGTTTCCCTTATATTTTTCCGTGGGTAGCTTGAAAGCTTAACCTCACGGGGGTCCAAGATCTAATGGACACCTAATAAGTGTTGACAGTTAACCGTTTCGTCCTTATGGGACTCCTCAGAACACTGCTGGTCAAGTGACAAATCTTGCGAAGTTAATCAGACGGTTTTGTCTCTAATTAAACGTAATTAGTGAGCGAACTATAGCAAGAGGCGCCATCTACCGAGATACGAGAGAAACAAAAAACCAAAAGCAGCGAAACACTGCTATACAATGTCGATCAATGAAAAGATCGAATGCAAATAAAAGAAAACAACTATAGTCCGTGACCTACGACAGCTCTTTGTCTTTTCAGGCCGGATCAACGCATTTTGCATTTTTACCCGTCATCAAGACAGTGAACGTCAATCAACGGAATTTTTAAGCCAAACAATACTAACAAACGTGAAATTTCATACCCGTGAATTTAAAAATCAAACAAGTTTCATGGCTAATCGGGCAAAAAGGAGTTTTTTGTTTCCCTTATATTTTTCCGTGGGTAGCTTGAAAGCTTAACCTCACGGGGGTCCAAGATCTAATGGACACCTAATAAGTGTTGACAGTTAACCGTTTCGTCCTTATGGGACTCCTCAGAACACTGCTGGTCAAGTGACAAATCTTGCGAAGTTAATCAGACGGTTTTGTCTCTAATTAAACGTAATTAGTGAGCGAACTATAGCAAGAGGCGCCATCTACCGAGATACGAGAGAAACAAAAAACCAAAAGCAGCGAAACACTGCTATACAATGTCGATCAATGAAAAGATCGAATGCAAATAAAAGAAAACAACTATAGTCCGTGACCTACGACAGCTCTTTGTCTTTTCAGGCCGGATCAACGCATTTTGCATTTTTACCCGTCATCAAGACAGTGAACGTCAATCAACGGAATTTTTAAGCCAAACAATACTAACAAACGTGAAATTTCATACCCGTGAATTTAAAAATCAAACAAGTTTCATGGCTAATCGGGCAAAAAGGAGTTTTTTGTTTCCCTTATATTTTTCCGTGGGTAGCTTGAAAGCTTAACCTCACGGGGGTCCAAGATCTAATGGACACCTAATAAGTGTTGACAGTTAACCGTTTCGTCCTTATGGGACTCCTCAGAACACTGCTGGTCAAGTGACAAATCTTGCGAAGTTAATCAGACGGTTTTGTCTCTAATTAAACGTAATTAGTAAGCGAACTATAGCAAGAGGCGCCATCTACCGAGATACGAGAGAAACAAAAAACCAAAAGCAGCGAAACACTGCTATACAATGTCGATCAATGAAAAGATCGAATGCAAATAAAAGGGTAAAAATGCAAAATGCGTTGATCCGGCCTGAAAAGACAAAGAGCTGTCGTAGGTCACGGACTATAGTTGTTTTCTTTTATTTGCATTCGATCTTTTCATTGATCGACATTGTATAGCAGTGTTTCGCTGCTTTTGGTTTTTTGTTTCTCTCGTATCTCGGTAGATGGCGCCTCTTGCTATAGTTCGCTCACTAATTACGTTTAATTAGAGACAAAACCGTCTGATTAACTTCGCAAGATTTGTCACTTGACCAGCAGTGTTCTGAGGAGTCCCATAAGGACGAAACGGTTAACTGTCAACACTTATTAGGTGTCCATTAGATCTTGGACCCCCGTGAGGTTAAGCTTTCAAGCTACCCACGGAAAAATATAAGGGAAACAAAAAACTCCTTTTTGCCCGATTAGCCATGAAACTTGTTTGATTTTTAAATTCACGGGTATGAAATTTCACGTTTGACATAATTCTCATTAAACCAAGGCTGGCCATCCATTTTTTTAAAGACATCCAGTGGTTTAGGGATTATTTTAAGTTATACAAGGATGGGATGAAAAGTTTCCGGCCTAACCTATAGCAGGTCCGATTTGCTTTCTTGTTCCAACGTGCTTGTGATCAGTATACGCTCGAAAACGAGATAAGAGCCGTGATAAAATATTTTCATATCAAAGAGTTATCGCCGACGGAAATAAAAGCTGACGGAAATAAAAGCTGAACTAGATGCTACACTAGTGGAATCTGCTTCTTCCTATACCACATTTAAAACCTGGATATCGGACTTTAAACGTGGTCCTACTAGCACTGATGATACTCCGCGTTCTGGCAGGCCAAAATCCGCAACTTCTGAAGAAATGGTGCAAACCATTCACAAACTAATTCTAAAAGATCGCAGATTAAGACTGGAAGAGGTAGCTGAGGCTCTGCGCATATCAAAAGAGCGAGTTCACCATATCTTATGTGAAGTTTTAGGTATGAGAAAGCTATCCGCCCGATGGGTGCCGCCTTTGCTCACGCCAGATCAAAAGCTCGTGCGTCTAACCATTTGAGAGGAGAATTTGGCACTGTTTAGACGTGATTCAGGGGACTTTTTGCGTAGATTTATTACGGTTGATGAAACATGGGTTCATCATTATACCCCTGAAACTAAGCAACAGTCCAAACAATGGACGACAAAGGACCAACCAGTTCCAAAGAAGGCAAAGACAGTACCGTCTGCTGGAAAGGTCATGGCAATGGTCTTTTGGGTTGCTAAAGGGATACTCCTCATAGCTTATCTCGAAAAAGACTTACTGGGCCAGCTCAAGCACAATATAAGCAAAAAACGCCCTGGTTTGGCAAAAAAGAAAATATTGTTTCATCAGGACAATGCACCTTGCCACAAGTCCGCTCTTGTAATGGCTAAAATCCATCAGCTAGGCATTGAACTGTCAAACCATCCACCTTATTCGCCCGACCTAGCCCCTTCAGACTTTTATTTGTTTCCAAACCTAAAAAAACGTCTTGCTGGAAAAAAAAATCCTCAGATTTAGAAGTCATTGCAGCTATAAACGCCTATTTTGACGAGTTGGATAAATAAGACTTCAGTGATGGCATCAAATCAGTTGAACATCGTTGGGCCAAATGTATCACCTTACAAGGGTACTATATAGAAAAATAAATTATGATTAAGTCACTATGGTGTTGCGTTCTATGTTAGGCCGGAAACTTTTTATCCCATCCTCGTAAATACCTAAGATTCGAGCAACATTTATTTGATCGTTATATGAATGTTGGTCATCAGTAGGAGTAGCAGTTAACAAAATTACCCTTAGTTAACAATGTGTGTTCTCAAACCCATTATACGCTTGTACCGAAAGCATAGACCAAGGGCTTCATTGCATTGCAAATTTAAACGACACGAGCAACAAATTATTCCGCATCACTGCATTTAAACGCAGACATTAGTCCACAGTACACCGGTATATTTTTTAAGTTAGAGTAGGAGGCTAAATTTTTATTCATGGCTTTATTTTGTCGATACGCCCAGTTTTTTCCTCTGCAAAAATTCTTGAAAGTGGTTCCTAACAGAGTGCGTGGGTGCAGGTAGATTTTTGAAATTTGTACACATGAATTGTTTAAGACATTCAAGTTACCTTCAAAACAAGGTATCGCCCAAACAAACTACAGTATAATGCAAAAAACTTCTTTGCAAATTTTAAACGTTTTTTTTTTCCTTAATGTGCTCCCTATTTATGTGAACAAGATATAAAGGATAAAGCAAAAGTTAAACGTTCTATTTATAGTTTTCAAATGAGTTTCTGTGGTCCCTAAAAGGGACAAATTTATACAGTTCCCAAAAGACATCCCTTACAAACCGACTGTTTTAATCAACTGACAAAGCAATTAAAATTTAGTGGGGCTAGACAAGAGGTAGTTTACAATCAGTAAGTGACTTTATGATCAAAAACATCCATGTTTTTTTGCGAGGATTAACCGCCATTGTTTATCCAGATTTATTTTTTGATTTTTATCCAATAGTTTATCCTAATCGCGAACTATGTAATCCTAAAGTTGGCCCAATCTCACAGTGGTGAAAAATGCAGCACTACACTATCAATATCATTATTTTACTAGTATGTCGGTTTAAAAAGTTTTTCTACGTTGCCCGACGCCTATTCTGCCGTCCTTAGTAAGACCCACCTATCAGCAAAAAAATCAAAAATGAGTTAGGACCGAAAATGGCTTTAAATAGGTTACTTTCTTTCTGTTTTTTTAAGAAAAATACCCAAATTTTTGTTTGAAAGTATTTTATTTTCAAAAAGAAAAAAAATATTACTATGTAGTCTTAGCAAGCATTTAAACTTTAAACTCGCTTTTCTCGAAATAAGTGAAAACGTAGATAGGTGGGTCTTACTAAGGACGGCAGTAATTCTCCACCTCCTTCGATCCTAAAAAATATTCCTCTGTCAGGTTTTTTTTGGATTGACTGTTGCCATTCGAGTTTAGGACGCCCTCTTTTTCTGCGCCCTGTTGGTTGCCATTTTAGGACCTGCTTTGGTAATCTTTCGTCGTTTACCCTTTGTACATGACCGTACAATATCAGTTTTCTTTAAGTGATGTCATCCGTTATGCTTACCTCGATTCCCATTTTCTTTTATGATCTCATGTCTTATATGATCTGTTCTAGATATTCTCATTGATCTTCTTATTGCATCCAATTCGACACTTTCCATTTTTGTTTGGTATTTGTCCTTCACGCAACAAGTTTCTATTCCATACAGCAGCATGTTTTTCACCATTGTTTCATATATGTAAAAGTTGCATTCTTTTTTATTTCTCTGCTCCATAAAATACTGTTAAGACATCCAATAACCTTTTTTGCTTTGACTATTTTTTTCCAGTTCTTTACAGTCTTTTCCTGTCTTATCAAATGTGACACCCAAGTATACATACTCATTGCATGGAGATATTGTTTGTATATCGTCTAGTTCTGGAACATTTCCAAACTAGTAAGAACCTTTGATTTTGAAATGTGTATTGGAGAACTTGGCTTTACTTTTACCTGAATTCTTTTTACAGAATACCATTTTCACGTAGTTGGCTTTTTTTTACATGTAATGTTTTTGTAATGATTATTACTTTTTTCACAGCATTAATGTTTGAGACAACTTTAGTATGTATAGGTAACGACCGCTTGGTCCAGTTTATACATTTTATACAATTTTAATTTTAGATTCCTAATACTAAAGTATTTGCTAGGAGCCTTTTTGACCTTTATAAAATATTCAATTAAATTATGGTTGTCAGCATCCGTTACGGAAAGTGATCTCAATAGAAACTAAACTTTGACAGCCTTAAGCCCGTTTTCCACGATGCAAAATTTCTGGCTTTTTGTTTTATAGTACGACAGAAAAGAGAATAGATATTATCAATCAAAGCATTCAACGGACATCCAGTACCTGATGATTGGAAAATTGCATTCGTATCCTCAATACATAAAAAAAGAGACAGCTGAATTGCAACAATTACAGAGGAATTTCAGTAACCAGTACTCTAAGTACATTGTACGGTAGGATCCTTAGAGATCTAATAGAAAATGATTTTCACGAACAAGAAGAAGAAGAGCCAAGTGGGTTTCGTGCAGGCAGATCTTGTAGTGTTAATGTTTTTTGTCTTAAACAAGTTATTGAGAAAAGGAGTACCAGAAATATAGAGACTCATGTTACCTTTATGGACCTATACAAAGCACATGATACCGTTCCAGTAGAAAAATTATGGACAGTGTTCGAGCAAACTACTATCAATCATACATACCTAAAAGCGATAAAAGAACTATACAAAGGGTCATAATCTAAAATTAAAATTGGAAATCAACTTTCAAAAGAATCCCTGGTAACGAAAGGCTTAAGATAGGGATGTTGTATCTTTCCAACTCTTTTTAAGATATATATCGCAGGAGCTCTAAAAAACTGGAAACGTAAAGTACGCGGTATGAGATTACAACTTAACGACCGACTTACCATATACACACTACAGTTTGCTGATGAAAAAGTAATTGTAGCTAATGATAAAGAAGACATGGAATATGATGGGAAAGTTAACGGAAGAATACCAATACTGTTAACAGTGAACGTGGACAAGACACAGTATTTATGTATTGGAAACGAATCAAGTTAGAACTAGATGAGTACGTATTCTTAGGTGCCACGTTTGATAAGACAGGAACAGGCTGTAAAGAACTGGAAAAAAGAATAGTAAAAGCAAAAAAGGTTATTGGATGTCTTTAAAGTATTTTATGGAGCACAGAGATAAAAAATAATGTAAAATTTAACATATATGAAACAATGGTGAAAACCACGGTTTGTATGGAATAGAGAATTGTCGCGTAACAAAAAAATACAAAACAAAAATTGAAATTGTCGAAATGGATGCTATAAGAAGATCAATGAAAATATCTAGAACAGATAGATCATATAAGAAATGAGACCATAAAAGAAAGAAGGCGAATCGAGGGAAGCATAACCGATAACATCACTAAAAGACAACTGATATGGTACGGCTATGTACAACGGATCAACAACGAAAGATTACCAAAGCAGGTCCTAGAATGGCAACCAATAGGGCGCAGAAAAAGAAAGCGTCCTAAACTGGAACGGCAACAGTCAATCCAAAGATCAATGACTCAAAAAACCTGTTAGGATCGAATGAGGTGTAGAATAGGCGCCGGACAACGTAGAAAATCTTTCTAAACCGACATAGTAATAGTAGAAGAAAAGACCCATTAATTTCGTTTAGATTAATGAAATGACCTATCGTTGAAATTTGAGAGAGCAGGCAGTTGATTTAACATTTTCTTGCAGCGGGAGCAGTTTAACCATCGTGGAAAACGGGCTTAGAAACTTTGCTTTGTAGTGAAACTCCCTAGTGCAAACTCTGGCAGTTATACTGGCAAAACGGGGAAAACTTTCTTCTGACAGGCAACAAAACTACTAAACGTATGCGTTTAGCTTAAGTGAATTTATGGGAGTTTATATTGTATACAATCTTTTCTGCAGTTTTTTAGAAATCATAGCTATTATACTTTTTGCAAAAACTGAGCAACATTTACCAAAATCATCGTGTTGCAAAAACACATCTGCAACAGAGCAACTTGTTGGCCGGCGAAACATCAAAGGATTTTCGTCCAAATCGAGCAACATTTAACAAAAACATCGTGTTGCAAAAACACACCTTCGACAGAGCCACTCGTTGGTCGGCGAAACATCACAGGATTTTCTTGCAAGTTGCAACAAACGTTTTTTGATTTGGACAAGGTATTGCCCATTTTCGAGGTGTAGTCCTGTGTAGCCACTTTTAAAATTGGGGAGAGACGAGAAATCTCCCTCAAATAATACACGCATTTAACTTGAGATTTCGGGAAGCGTTTTAGCGATTTTTGAAGAATGAATTGGGATATGTAGAATGTGACAAAATCAGAATGAATTTAGTTTCAGAAATACGTTATTTTGGCATTTTTGGAGTGTATTAAATTCTAATAAAACTCACCAGGCTTTATAATAGGGACTTATTGCAATAAAGCCAGGCAGTAATAGTGTCGGGCACTATTCTGACAGCTTTCCATTGAAAACTGACAGTTCATCTTTTAAAATTGACATACCAAAGTCGAATTTAGAAATCCAGTCGTTTATTTTCCGGCCCTTATAATTCACAAAGGCCTAATTTTGAAAGAAGACGGCTGTTCTTATAATGCGAAACTGTCTGAATACTGCCAGGCACAAGTTCTTCCTGGCTTTATTGCAATGTTATGTGCCTTTTTATAATATTTACTATCAAGACTAAATGTAATTTTCAATGTATAATTAAATATTTAATTTTTAATATATTAATTATAGCTAATTTTACTAATTCAAAGCTTATTAATTAACTGCATATAACATTTTGTGATGCAATGTAAATAAGTGTAAAATTGATGCGATTTGTTGTAATTATATTATCATTGTGTTTAAAATTAAAATAAACATAAAATGGGTCTTTTCGCGATGCTGTTTTGTTTTAAATAAATTATATAACAATATTTATTTTGTTTTAGTAACGTAAGCGTAAATGAAAAATATAACAAAATCATTTTAAAATACCTTGACAACTTTCCTAGTAGGAAATAATTGTTTAGTGACCTATCTTTACAAATTTAATGATTGATTAATTTTTACCTTCCTAGGCTGCACGCATATTTGTAAACGACGTACATGATTGCGATTCGGTTGTAGCCCGAACGCTGCCGTAACCGTGTCAAAGAAGCCCTATTCTACATTGACACGGTTCGGTTACGTTGGCTATCGATTGACAACGGTTAGGTTTCACATTCTCTAGGATCCCGGGAAAGAGGTCAGGGTTTTAAAAAAATATATGTATGTTAGAAATTTACGAATTCTTTCTTAAGAAAGATTGTGGTTCTGAAATCCAGACTGATTTTTAACGAACATTTTTGCATCACGGGTGTTAGTTACCCAAGCGATTTACCATATCGTCTGCTATTTACCAGAGATGTTCGGGCGAAAGCCGACTGGCGATCCTGGGTGTTGTATACAAATATGCAGGCCGCACATCAGTGGCTAGAAAAGGTATTGTTCTCGATGATTTTTAGCTTGCTAACCCGCGCATCAGCAATGGCTATAGAGGCATTGTTTTCGACGAATTTTTTTTTTTTTTTTTGAGAAACGCCGACAATGTGCTCTTTGGATTTATTTGGACCTATCTTAGCAATAACGGCGTAACGTCTGACTGTGTGTGTGTGTGTGTGTGTGTCTCTGGTTGTGTGTGTAGGTGGGTATGTTTGTGTGTGTGTGTGTATGTATGCCCGTAAAGTTTTTGCAAAGTCAGTTGAACAAAGGTTAAAGCCGACCATCGGCATATCATTTAGAGAAAGTGACATGGGCGGCGGTAGATATATTCATGAAAATTATTTCATTTAATTATGGCGTAAACTAAAGAAATAAAAATAGTTAATAAAACTTTCTATTCCTACACCTACAGAAACGACACTGATTTATTTTCTAACTCTGCATACTGCCGACTAAAGGGGTCCCGAAACGAACACCTGAAAGCAATTAAAAGCGTATCTCAAAAAAATCTGCCAATCAGGTGCCGTCTACCCACCTGTGCTGGGTCGGTCAGAAAACAAATACTTTGTGCTCGGACCGCCAAGAGCCGCGCCTTTTCTCTGTCGGTAGGGTTGAAATTGTGCCGTCTATCCACCTGTGCTGGGTCGGTCAGAAAGCAATTACATTGTGCTCGGACCGCCAAGAGCCGCGCCTTTTCTCTGTCGGTAGGGTTGAAATTATACCAGGAAGATTTTATATGAATGTGGATAACTTTTGAAGGGAAGATTGAAGCAACATTTCATGAAATCGATAGAACCCCGTATTAGGAGCATTTCAGGTGACTTTGCAAAAACTATAACACGATACCTCCTAAACAGCTAAACCCATTTTCTTGAAATTTTCAGGTAAAATATATAAATATTTACAAAAAACTGTTTTTATGGCTGATATAGAATGGAGTTTACTTGAAGTCTGCTAATGGGCTAGGAAGGTATCAAATCCGTCATGATGAGTGTCATAGGGAAGCCCCAGTCGCTTTGCTACACACATGTCGAAGTTACCCCCGTTGTCGAAGTTATATAGTAGAACTTATTTTTCTCAATAATTTGTGTGATATTTACAAAAAACTTTTCAAGGCGAATATGGCGTAAAGTTCACTAGCAGTGTGCGTGCTAACGGGCTAGGAAGGTGTCAGATATAAGAGAGATAACTTTATTATTTATAAATGCTGCATTAGTTAACAGATGTCACGTGATATTTGTCCAATTTCACCTTTTGCAGACAAAATTTTTATTTGCGTTGTTTTCGTTATCCTTTATTTATCTGTCACAAGACGAATTTTCATATTTTTCGCTGTAAGGCCGCCTTGTTTGTAGTAAAAACAAATTGTTACTAACTTAATAATAAATAAGTCTAAGCTGTTACCTGTCAATCAGCTACGAGCAAGTTTTATCCCAAAAACCACCTTCACTTAGCTTCTACCACCAAAAAACCAACTACTAGTACCTTCTCCTAGCTTTAGCCACCAAAAAACCAACTAATAACATGGTCCCCTAGCTTCTACTACCAAAAAATCAACTACTACCGCCTTTCCCTTGCTTCTAAGATAAAAAAAAACCAATTACTACTACCTTCGCTTAGCTTCTGTCACCAAAAAACCAACTACTGCCACCTTCACTTAGTCTCTACCACCAAAAAACCAACTATTACCTCATTTGATTATGATTGTAGTAGTTGGTTTTGTGGTGGTAGAAGCTAGGGGAAGGTCAGGTAGTAGGTGGTTTTCTGAGGGTAGAAGCTAGGGGAAGGTGGTAGTAGTTGGTTTTTTGCTGTTAGAAGCTACGGAAAGGTGTTAGTAGTTGATTTTTTTGGTTATAGAAGCTAGGGGCAGGTGGAAGTAGTTGGTTTTTTGGTGGTAGACGCTAGAGGATGGTTTTTTGATGGTAGAAGGCACAGGAAGGTGGTAGTAGTTGATTTTTTGATGATAGAAGTTAGGGACAGGTGGAATTAGTTGTTTTTTTGGTGATAGAAGCTAGGGGAAGATGGTTGTAGTTAGTTTGTTTATGGTAGAAGCTAGGGGATGGTAGTAGTTGATTTTTTGATGGTAGAAGCTGGGAAGGTGGTAGTAGTTGGTTTTTTGCTGATAGAAGCTAGGTGAAGGTGGTAGTCGTTGGTTGTTTGGTAATGGAGCTAGTTGATTTTTGCGTGGTATAACACAGGTGAACGTGGTCGTAGTTAGTTTTTTGGTAGTAGAAGCTAATCTAGTGGTAGGTGGTTTTTTAGTGAAAAAATTTTTTTTTTAGATAAAACTGATCTGTACCTACTTAAGTGATAGATAGATAGGTAACTGTTAGGGAGTGGTAGCAGCTTTAATTTATTAGGTAGGATTTGTTTCGACCTCAAACAATTCGCTCCGACATCGAAAAGTGTTGTCAGTCGTTAGTCAGTAAAATACGTAGACTCTGTGTAATGTGTGCTTCTTCTTTTTTTTTACACACTACAGAACATTGATGACTTTTGGTTAGTTGGTAAACACTGTCACATACACATATCTAACAGTTTTTATAAAAAATTATTTCCAATAATTGGCGTAAAATTAAATCTCCGGATTACCTCGCATTGGTAGCTCTTGAGATAATTGTCTGGTATCAAAATATTTTAAATTTAAATTACATTTTGTCGTAACGGTATATGCGCGGCAACACTGTCTCTAAATAAAGGAACTAGTAGCGTGCGTTATTCGAATACAAGTAAGGTCATACATTGTCCTTTAGTAAGAGATAAAGTTCGAACCAGGTAACTGCGCATGCCTTAAAGAATAAGTAAAACATGGGACATGCTAAAGGTCCCTAATAATTTATACCAAGGGCGCTAAAACTAACCTTTGTGATTTATTGTTTTTGCTCAAAATAAACCTTTTCAGCTTTAATCAGAACGTCGAAGGGCGCATCTGATGCAAAGAGCAGTCGCGCCGAAAATACATACTATAAGATACTTTCATGTAAATTATCAATTTTTTTTTTAATTATGTTTTTTTTTTAGGTAAGTAACACCCACTAACTAGCAGAATTATTCAAACGTGAGTATATCTTAATAACGGATTATCCAAAAATATAAAATGTTAGACAGAGTTTGTTTGTAAGAATAACATCAGGGTTGCCTATGCATCAAAGGCCATCTAGCCACAGTCTGCAACTTAATGCTCTGATTTCTGATTTGGACAATCACAACACACTCACATTCATACACATAGAGACCCCCATGGTAGGCAATTTTCTTTTCTCATGGAGGATTTAATTTTGCCTGATGCTCTTTGTCGAACACAGTGGTCTTTATCGTGCTGGCGCCATCTACGCTCTTAACACGGGACCACGGGAACACGTGACTTCCGAACCACGGTCTTGTATTCATCATCAACTTTGCCTACTTCTTTGATGCCCAAACTTCGCCCAAGACAGGCTTTACCCCTACTTCCCGTAAATATGTATTCACAAACGGAGAGTAGGTTCGACTTTGGAGTGGCAGGCATGGGATTCGAACCACACACCCTCTGATTGGCAATCTGACACTTCGCCCACTGAACCAATCAGGGCCACTAGTACAGAAACAGAAAAAGTGTGTTTTGGTCATCCTAACCCCACTTCTTTAAATGGTTTGAAGTATATTATTTTAATTGCGGCACCTCGTCTATTTAATACGACCGCGACCTTTAGAAGTATTCATTAATTTTCCTGGCTGAACTTTCATTTACTTTTCTTGAAATCTCAACGCCCACAGTCTCAAGCTCAATCTTTAACTCCAAGGGTTGAACATATAACTAATAGAATAAATACTAGCCAAAGCAAATGGAAAATTAAAGTAATCTTGGATTGTTCGAAAACAACGGAAAATTCCAACGCTCTTTTTATGGTTTAAAGTCATAGATAGAAATTGATTCCAAAGTGAGATGGGGCTAGTGGGGGCAAAACACGGACAAAAACGAATTATATTGTATGGGAAGGACTTCTTTTTTGAATTAATTCAAAGTTTTGAGTTAGAAAAACGATTTGATTTTGTATTTGCTCCAGAATTTAGAAAAGTAAAGTTTTATATGAATTTTAATTTAAAACCATACTTAAACTACACTTAAAAACACTAGTATTTTTTATTTTAATAAAATATACTACAACTATGTCGGTTTAGAACGTTTTTCTACGTTGTCCGATGCCTATTCTCCACCTCCTTCCACCTCTTCCGTCAGGTTTTTTTGACTCATTGATTTTTGGATTGACTGTTGCCATTCCAGTTTAGGATGCCCTCTTTTTCTGCGCCCTATTGGTTGCCATTCTAGGACCTGCTTTCGTAATCTTTCGTCGATCATCCGTTGTACACGGCCGTACCATATCAGTTGCCTTTTAGTGATGTCATCCGTTATGCTTCCCTCGATCCCCATTCTTTCTTTTATGATCTCATTTGTTATATAATCTATTCTAGATATTCTCATTGATCTTATTGCATCCATTTCGACACTTTCAATTTTGGTTTGTATTTTTCTGTTACGCGACAAGTCTCTATTCCATACAACAGCGTGCTTTTCACCATTGTTTCATATATGTTAAATTTTACATTCTTTTTTATCTCTCTGCTCCATAAAATACTGCTAAGACAACCAATAACTTTTTTTGCTTTTACTATTCTCTTTTCCAGTTCTTTACAGTCTGTTCCCGTCTTATCAAATGTGACACCCAAGTATAAATACTCATTACATGGAGATATTGTTTGTCCATTTTCTAGTTCTAATTCACTTGATTCGTTTCCAATACATAAGTACTGTGTCTTGTCCACGTTCACTGTTAACCCCCACTTTTGGTATTCTTCCGTTAACTTTCTCATCATATACTCCATGTCTTCTTTATCATTAGCTACAATTACTTGGT
This sequence comes from Aspidapion aeneum, assembly GCA_963576565.1. Lineage (NCBI taxonomy): Eukaryota > Metazoa > Arthropoda > Insecta > Coleoptera > Brentidae > Aspidapion > Aspidapion aeneum. The sequence goes on along the minus strand of OY755045.1, from coordinate 25,719,068 downwards.
CGTCAGCAAACTGTAGTGTGTATATGGTGAATCGGTCGTTAAGTTGTATTCCCGTGTACTTTGCGTTTTCAGTTTTTTAGAGCTACTGCGATATATATTTTAAAAAGAGTTGGAGAGATACAACATCCCTGTCTTAAGACTTTCGTTACCAGGAATTCTTTTGATAGTCGATTTCCAATTTTAATTTTAGATTTTGACCCTTTGTATAGTTCTTTTATCGGTTTTATGTATGTATGATTGATATTAGTCTGCTCTAACACTGCCCATAATTTTTCTACTGGAACGGTATCATATGCTTTTTGTAGGTCCACAAAGGTAACATGAGTCTTTATATTTCTGGCGCTCCTTTTCTCAATTACTTGTTTAAGACAAAAAACATTATCACTACAAGATCTGCCTGCACGAAACCCACTTTGCTCTTCTTCTTCTTGTTCATGAAAATCATTCTCTATTAGATCTCTAAGAATCCTACCGTACAATCTACTTAGAGTACTGGTTATTGAAATTCCTCTGTAATTGTTGCAATCCAGCTTGTTTCCTTTTTTATGTATTGAGGATATGACTGCAATTTTCCAATCATCAGGTACTGGATGTCCGTTTATGCATTGATTGATAATATATGTGAGATTTTCGAGTAGTTTCTCTGATCCATATTTGAGCATTTCAGCATATATTCCCCCAGGTCCGCTAGCTTTTCCGGATTTTAAGCTTTTTAATACTATTCCTTATCATTTCTTTTCGATAATTACTTCCTTTCCATGTACTTCTATGTCTCTCCTCGGAGAGGCTGCCAGATATTCGGCCTCTCCTGCAGCAGTCCCTTATAGTGTTCTGTTCATTGTTTTGGTTTGATGATCTGGATGTTTACTTTTTCTTTTCTTGGGTTTTTTACTGTAGAAATGAATTTCCATACTTCAGAACTCTGCCTACCTCCTACGTGTGTATTTATATTGTGGCATTTGCGCTCGAACATTTCATTCTTTTCTGTGCGTATCAAATTTCTTAGCTGTCTTCTGGTATGCCTGTAGATTTCTAGGTCTCTTTTTTTTAAATAAAATATAACTAGAACAATAAGTTACAGGTCTATCAATCAAGCTTCCTAAGGTTTTTTTAAAATAAAGTTTGCAATAGTTTGCATTTCAGACCTGTAAACTTAATGTACTAGTTATATTTTTTATATAAAAATTCGTATTAAACTTCACCTTTCTAGATTCCTACTTTTAATAAAATCGTTTTCCTAACTCAAAGCTTTGAATTAATTCAAAAAAGAGGTCTTTTCCATACAATATAATGCGTTTTTGTCCGTGTTATGCCCGCACTAGCCCCGTCTCACTCTGGAATCACTTCGTCAGCATTGCGCTTATGGGACGGGCCCCATGTTTGAAGGGCGCATGCGTGTATTTGGGTATAAAGGACAGCTGTCTGAATATCATTATTTTTATTTGTTTACATTGTATAGTTACCATCTTAAAAAGACAAGGCGGTAGGATGAGGGTTTTACTCCGTACTATGTTGCCAATTCCACGTGTTGGTTTAGAATAAGCGTGATAACTGAGCGCATCCAGACCTAGCTAAGAATTTTGGGGGTCTTTGCTTTAAAAAATGGTCTGTATTAATGTATACAAATAGTCTGTATTTCTATTATTAGGTATATGGGGTTAAAGTTGTCAACCCTTAACAATCGTTGAAATTATTAAATCGTACAGAAACGACAATTAGAATTTCGTCAAGCACCTTAAGAGAGAAAATGTTCGAGAAACTCTCAAGAATTTACCCGAAAGTTTAATGATGGAAAGCAAACTTCAAAATTAATAAATCATAACCTTCCTTAAGTTGATTATGGAACTTAAAAAGGTTATACTTTATTTTCTTTATCCACTTCAACACCATGGGCGAACCCAGGCGGCAGCCTCGCCGCCCACCCCTCTAGCCTAAATTTTTTAAAGCATTTTTGACATATTTCAAGAAGAAATAAATTAAATAGCATAAAATACGCCATCATAGGGTCTCGGCCTCTGGGTGCGCCACTGTCTATACTGTAGTACAGCGGTGGCCAATCTTTTTGTAAGCTGTGCCACTTTCTTTGCTACATTAGTTTATGCTTTTTAATATATAAAGGTAAATTCTTTACTACATTAGTTAATGCACCCTGTCAAACAAAAAATTTATTTACAGTTTTCTGGAAAACTGATTTAGCGAAATTTATATACAAAGTTTGTGAAAAATTATGAAAAAAGCCGCCATCTTGGATTTATGACATCACACAGGCGCTTTTACTCAAATCAGAGGCAACATTTATCACTCATCGATCGAGGGTAGTCTAAAACTTTCTGGCTCAATTTCGAATTTTTTTAATATTTAAAAAAATAACAATATCTTTTTTAGTTCTTGAGATAAAGCTTATTAAGACGGTAGTTAAAATGCTGTTCTATTGCAAACAAATCATAACGTATACAATTTTTTTGTAAAGTTGATGTGGCAAAAGTAAAAAGCAAAAGTTTGTAAAAAACAGGAAAAAATCGCAATCTTGGATTTTTGACGTCACACAGGGTAAAAATAAAGTATTTAAAAAAAAATCATATCTTTGTTAGTTTTTAAGATATGAAGCTTATTTCAATTCTCCACTACATTAATTGGTATTCTATTTTAAATAAAAAAAGTATTATTAGTTTTTCGAACCGGGCATCTTGGATTTATGACGCCACATCAGGGTTTTTGACTATAAAGCGGGGTCTACACATAACGTTTTGCCTGGCGTTTTACTTGATCAGGTAAAACGGATCAGGCAAAACCTTTCGTGTAGACAATAAAACGTACGTTTTTCCTGAACTGAACAGTACTAAAGTCGGACCGGTTGAACTGATCGGTAAAGGCTTTGTTTCCAGTAAAACGTCAGTTTTAGCGGCATTCTTGTGGTAGTGCACACAATTTTAATTCCTTTCGAGTGCAACTTAGAAGTTGGTATACGAAACGTCCGACATTAGATAAGATAATTTTTTAGGAAATCAAACAGGTTGTTGTCTTCCTCCACTAATTTTTAATTTGTTTTAAACAAATAGTCCCGAAATGTTTCGTAAGCAGAAACTTACATCTTCAGGGGACATTACCAAACTAAATCAGCACAACATTTTGAAAAACTGGTTAAAAAACTATGTTTAGACATTTAAAACAAAAAACATTATTGACAAAAGCAGTGCTTCCTCCATGGTGTATCAAAAACTGATCTAAAAACGTACGTTAAAACTATCAAGTGTGTACGTTAGTCTTTCAACCGTCAAACTTGACCCTTTTGACTGACAGGCAAGACGTAAGGTAAAATGTTATGTCTAGACCGGGCTTAAGTCCACCAACTATTACTAAATTAGGGGTTTTGCGCCCAAATGTTTACCCACAAGTCATTAGAAAACACACCTGCTACTACTATGTTTGGTTTTTCTAAATCTATTTTTTTTTAAGAAACTTACCCATGCCCACCCGAATTCCGCCATGAAATGACTCAAAATTTATCAAAAAATTCTGCTGAAATAATTGAAATGTATTGTAAAGGGCGTAAATTAAAACAGCCATGCTCCACGCACAAAAACAATGCAAGTAATACGACTAACTGATGGCCTGTGCCAGGCAGAAAATTTCTTTAATTTTTCCTATTTAAACAACGCTAAAATGTCCAACATCATCACTGTCGCTCATATAGATTGCAGATAAAATCTACCTGTATTTCAGTGACCCATTTATCGCGTTGGCATCGCCGTCGCATCGAGTCGGAGTGTGATCCCCTGCATTGCACAGGGCTACCGAATTTCATATAATTTATACATGAAAAAAAAATGCAAAAAATAAAATAAAAACCAATAAAGATGCTATAAAAACAAAAGACATGTTTTTGCAGAAAAATACGGGCCGCCACTGATTAAATGTATAGGAGTTTCAGATTGTTTTCTTTTTATTTCAGTCTTATATAAACTCAGCTATAGCTTCATTTTTATTTGAGCTTTCTTTACTAAGCTTTTTCATGGTTTTTTTATTAATTTTTCATTATCAACAAGGTGTCGCTTGTTTCTCGAAATCCTCACAAAAGGAAAATTAAATGGGGTTTTAAGAAGGGGAGACCAAAGTTAAAACTGTTTTCTAATAAACGATTGATCCCGAACATTAAGCGAAGTTCGCTCAGTTTTAAAGAAGCGATTTGTAAGAGATTTATACACTCTAAAATTAATTTGGTTTATTATTACAAACAGGGATGCAGGTTTCTTGATTCCTTGAGTTTTTAAGCATTTTTAGACTTTTTTAAAGCTTTTTTCATACTGGGACCTCCATCTCATTGCAACAATCGCCAGGGGCTTAGTGTTCCCACAACTTAATTTAAACGTGATGGTAACAAAGTAAGTTAATTAGAAACGAATAGAACACTCAGTGGTAAGGGGTGGTTCCCCTCCCTTAAACGTGCTTTTTAACAGTTTTTTGCTAATAACTCGAAAACTGTCAACTTGTCAAAAAATCCTCAAGAAATCATTTTTCGAAAGGAAAAAATTTTAGTCTCTCAACTATTACTAAATGTGTTAGATTATTTTATTTTTATTTCAGTCTTGTCTAAACTCAGCTATAGCTTTATTTTCATTTGAGCTTTCTTTACTAAACTTTTTCATGGTTTTTTATTCATTTTTCATTATCAACAAAGTGTCGCTTGTTTCTCGAAATCCTCACAAAAGGAAAATTAAATGGGGTTGTATGAAGGGGAGAACGAAGTTAAAACAGTTTTCTAATAAACGATTGATCCCGAACATTAAGCGAAGTTTCCGCCAAGTTTTAAAGAAGCGATTTGTAAGAGATTTATACACTCTAAAATTAATTTGGTTTATTATTACAAACAGGGGTGCAGGCTGCTTGATACGTTGAGTTTTTAAGCATTTTAAGACTTTTTTATCATAACAAAAACATTTCATATAAGAAAAAGCCAAATACGCGAAAATGGTATTCCGTAAATAGAATTGAGATAACAGTAAAGCCAAGGTCTCCAAACAAATTTCAAAATGAAAGGTTTACTAGTTTGAAAATTTTTTTCTAAACTTTACTTACGGCTGCAAATGACTTTTAGGCACAGTGCTAAATTGAACATAAAGAAGTTTGGCTGTAATAACAAAGTTTAAAAAAAAACATGACCAAGTTAGTATAAGAACCTTTTATTTTGAAATTTGTATTGGAGAACTTGGCTTTACTTTCATCTCAATTCTTTTTACGAAATACCATTTTCGCGTACTTGTCTTTTTCTTACATGAAATGTTTTTGTTATGACAAAATATTTTGGTGATATTTGTCATTTTGTCAAACTCGTAATGTAATACGTTTGCTCTATGATAAATGGCAAATTAACGCCACCCCAACGTAGAAAAGTACACCCTGTACGTGATGAGTTTCGTACTTGGCGAAAACTCCTTCAAGATTACAAATGCACCCTTAAGCCTTTAGAAGTTTAGCAGCGAGTTTAGCAGTTTAACTCCCCCATCCTAAGGCGACACCCCTGCAACTCAAACGTTAACTGTTAACTTCGCTCTTCCCCCGTGAGTTGGAGTTATTGCGTTGTGCATCTATCTGATTGGTTTTCTGTTACCAACTTGAGGTTTAAAGTTTCATTTAGGTAGTAGCATTTTTGTTTTTTATTTTTTACGCACCCACTAACAAATAAAAATACGTTTTTATCTATCGAGAGATTCTAGAACATCAGAGATTGGATGTCATAATATAACGAACCAAAATTAAAAAGGTGGGTACACCACACGGATTATTGAATATTAAAGGATTGGGTTTGACCAAATAAAAAGAAATAAGAACTCACATCATGGAAATGCATAGATCCGAAAAAAAAATTGAAAACATGAGGTTTGAAATTCAGAGTGTTAACATACAGGGTGTCTCTAAAAGGTCTGTACAAAATCCTGTTAAATAGTTATACACATTTTCGTTTTTGAATTAAATAGATTCTACTGACATTTTACACCTAATATACAGGGTGTCTAAAAGGTCTGTACAAAATATTAGCACATATTCAAGAGGTCAATAGAAGTCGATTTAATGCAAATTACCTTAGTCCAAAATTGCTCCGTTTCAGAGATACAGGGTGGTGAATTTAAAAATTCAAAAATGTCATGAGCGAAATTGCCGAAAAGCAACAAATTTGAATAAAGCTTTGAGAACAATAGTCAGTAGAAAACTCACCGTTGCTATGACATTTTGCCAGTGTAAAACACTCTAGTGAAATAGTAATTCAAAATAATTTCAGTATTCCGTTGCAGCATCGAACACTAAAAACGGAAATATCTCGTAAACGACTTACTTTAGCGCATGTTAACAAGAGTACCTTTTTGGCTTAAAAAGACTCAGGAAAATATTTTCTTAACAAAAAAAGTTAAAAGTTACACTGAGAAAAAAGTTATAGTCATTTTAAACTATAAAAAGAGTATTGTGAAGCGCCCTCTAACGACCACAGTGAAAAGATATCCATATTTAGGTTTCGCATCCCAATAAACCCCCGAGTACCAATTTTTAAAGTAATGCGTTGAGAAATGTTCATAAATTTTAAGACAATCGATTTTTAATTTTTAAATTTACTACCCTGTATCTCTGAAACGGAGCAATTTCGGACTAAGGTAAGTTGCTTTAAATCGACTTATTTTGACCTCGGGAATATGTGCTAATATTTTGTACAGACCTTTTAGAGACACCCTGTATATTAGGTGTAAGATGTCAGTAGAATCTATTTAATTCAAAAACGAAAATGTGTATAACTATTTAACAGAATTTAAATAAAGCGAATGTAAGAAGAGCAAAGCATCTTGATACAGAAACAAACCCTAAACCCCTTAAAACCCTTTTCAATTCTCAATTCCCACTGCAACACAAACTGACTGACAATAACACTTTATGCAATCCTCTCTTGTTGCTAAACCCTCTTCTATTCTCACTGTATTCACTCCTTTTTTACCACACACTTAAAATAATGGCGGAAACGCTTTTGCCGTCAGTAATAAACACACAAAGATGTGACATTTAGCCACTGGGGAAGGGGATTCTTAAATTGCAAAAATGTTTAAAATACATTTTTGAAAATCGAAATCAGACTCCCGTAACTTTCCGCGTTAGAACACATGATGTGTTCATTATTTTACCCTAAGACAATTTAAATCTTGCTTATAGTATATTTAGTTGAATTCAGTATAATTATTTAAAAACAGATATTAAAACACTTGATGTTAGTAACTCTTTCACAGGATTTAAATAAAACAAATTTAACAAGAACAAAGCATTTTGATACAAACAAACCGTAAATCTCTTAAAACCCCTCCCTTTCAATTCTCAATTCCCACTGCAACACAAACCAACTGACCATAACACTTTATGCAATCTTCTCTTGTTGCGAAACCCTATTCTAGTCTCACTGTATTCACTCCCTTTTTACCACACACTTAAAATAATGGCGGAAACGCTTTTGCCGTCAGTAATAAACACACAAAGATGTGACATTTAGCCACTGGGAAGGGGATTCTTAAATTGCAAAAATGTTCAAATAAATTTTTGAAAATCGAAATCAGACTCCCGTAACTTTCCGCGTTAGAACACATGATGTGTTCATTATTATTAGCTCACACATATACTATACTATAGTAGTGTGAGCTATGGTGATCCTAATTTTTTCGAGAAAAAAAAAGTTGCTCCGATTTCAAAAATTTTTATATATCTTTGCGTTTCAGATGATTTTGAAACTTTTTTGTTGCGCCGTCTGTCTGTCTGTCTGTCTGTCTGTCTGTCTGTCTGTCTGTCTGTAACGACCAACGCGCATAACTCAAAAAGTGCTTGGCCGATTTTAATGAAATTTGGTACCTAGGCTGGGTCTTGGGTCGAGATGGTCCCATTTAAAAATGAACAAAATCTACCGAACACAAACCAAATAAAAGGGTGGGGGTAGATTTCAAAAATTAGAGTTTATGTGAAAATATGGCGTGTGTGATATCAAACGAAAGGTAATTAAGTCTGCAGTTAAACAAAATACATTTTAATTTATTTAAAAAAAAGGGTGGGGGTATATTTTAAAAATTAGAGTTTAAGTGAAAATATGGCGTGTGTGATATCAAACGAAAGGTAATTGAGTATGGAGTTTAACAAAATACATTTTAGCTTAATGAATTGTAGATTTCTCCAGGGTGAAGTCCTTGAACCATTTTTAAAGGAGAAGTCAAACGGACATAAACACGTAATTTTAAATTACGTGTTTATGTCCGTTTGACTGATTTTTAATCTGTATGTTGTTTTAGACTGTTTCTAAATGTTTTTTAATTTTTTATTTTTGTGTGTTCCAGTTTTTCATTTGTTTCAAGGATGATTCTTAACTGTCTACCAGACCACTTGATAATGGTTTTTTAAAAACCGAAACGCGTCGTGATTAGACAATAAAATATTTGTGAAGTAAGCAGGACTTTTCGTTTCTTCTCCTTTAACAACATTTTAGCTTTTTGTTTTTTTAAGGGTGGGGTAGATTTCAAAAATTTGAATTTAAGTCAAAACATGGCATGTGTGGTATCAAACAAAAGGTTATTTAGTCTGGAGTTGAATAAAATATATTTCAGTTAGTTATATTAGCTCACACGTACACTATAACTATAGTACCTAGTGTGAGCTTAGGGGCCCATATATTGGCAGAGTATTTTTACAGGATTTAAATAAAACAAATGTAACAAGAACAAAGCATTTTGATACAAACAAACCGTAAATCTCTTAAAACCCCTCCCTTTGGGCCGAAACGCTTTTGCCGTCAGTAATAAACACACAAAGATGTGACATTTAGCCACTGGGAAAGGGGATTCTTAAATTGCAAAAATGTTCAAAATAAATTTTTTAAAATCGAAATCAGACTAGCTTATAATATCTTTAGATGAATTCAGTATAATTATTTAAAAACAGGTATTAGAACACTTGATGGTATTGAGTGTCAGAACCGAGCAGAACAATCTAATTCAAAAATTAAAGTCAGTAAAACTCTTTCACAGGATTTAAATAAAACGAATGTAATAAGAGCAAAACATCTTGATACAGAAACAAACCCTACCGTTAAATTCCTTTTCGATTCTCAATTCCCACTGAAACACAAACCAACTGACAATTTGCAATCCTCTCTTGTTGCTAAACCTCTTCTAGTTTCACTGTATTCACTCCTTTTTTACCACAAACTTAAAATAATGGCGGAAACACATCTGACGTCAGTAATAAACATATAAAGAGTGTGACATTTAGCCCCTGGGGATGGGGATTCTTGGATTACAAAAATACTATTCAAAATGTATTTTAAAAATCGAAATCGGTTTGCTTTTTTTCCCTAAATTTTCATATATTTTTTTTAAAAGCACAACCTTAAAAAGCGGTAAATCTGTCGGACTCGGAAAGATCCCAGCTGAACTTATTAAATATGGCACTGAAGAACTGTTTTGGAGATTACGGAATCTTTTCCAAAAATATTTAAATGGAACTGTAGTACCAACTGAGTGGAAAACGTCATATATATCCACAATACACAAAAAAGGACGGAAAGGATATGTGACAATTAAAGAGGTATATCTGTGACTAGTGCGCTAAGCAGAATATACCGTAAAATAATAAGAAATAAAGTGGAAAGCGAATATAAAGACATGGAGGCAGAAGAACAAGCCAGTTTCAGGACGGGTAGATCGACTTCTGATCATCTCTTTTGTAGAACCCAAGTTATTGAAAAGAAAATGGCATACGGACAAAAGCTGCATCTGCTTTACGTTGATTTGCAGAAGGCATATGATAGTATACCACTAAATCTACTTTGGAAAGCGTTGAAAAACACAAACATAAGCATACAACTAATTAAGGCCATCAAAGAGTTATACCGCAATAGTAAGGCAAAAGTTAAAATAAAAGCAACACTAACCAAAGGCTTTCAAGTAAATAAAGGTATTAAACAAGGTTGCTGTATCTCGCCTACGCTCTTCAAGATATACTTGGAGCAAGTGCTTAAAGTATGGAAGAGAAAATGCCAAAATATGGGAATTCCGTTGGACGAAACCACCTTGTATACTTTATGTTTCGCCGATGATCAGATAGTAGTGGCTCAGGATTATGACGACCTCGAATATATGACACGAAAACTAATAGAAGAGTACAATAAGTGGGGACTAGAGGTTAATATCAATAAGACAGAGTATATGTGTATCGGTGGAATGAAACAGGATCTAATCTTAAATACCGGGCAGCGAATTCAGTCCTGTGATGAGTATAAATACTTAGGTCTAAAAATTACAACTGACGGAACACTAGACACAGCTATAAAATATCGAAACGTACAAGGAAGAAAAGCAATAACTTTATTAAATGGAATAATTTGGGACCAAAGCTTATATATAACACCATTGTAAAAAGTATTATTACATACGGCTCAGAAGTATGGCCAATCAAGGATAGAACAGAAAAAATGCTTTCCGCTACAGAGATGGACTATTGGAGAAGAGCAGCAGGGAAATCAAGAAGAGAAAGAGTTACAAATCAAAGAATAAGAGAAATTATGACAGTGGGTGAACATACTTTAGTGGATGATATAAGAACAAAACAACTGGTGTGGTACGGACATGTACAAAGAATGAATGATGAAAGACTACCTAAACAAATACTACAATGGAAACCAACTGGCCGAAGAAAACGAGGACGGCCAAGGAGAAGCTGGAGAGAAGGAATAGACAGTGAAATAAGAAGAAAAGGCCTAGATGATGAATTATGGGCAAACAGAAACGAGTGGAGATTGGGTATCGGAAGACGTAGAACGTTGTGAAACCGATAAATATATATATATATATATATATATATATATATATATATATATATATATATACTTTTAAAAGATTTAACAGGTTAAGTTGTCCTCTTATATTTTATACTCTTCATTTTTGTTATGTTAAAGTTCTTGAAAATTTTCCAAATTTAAAAAATAATAAATGATTACGATGTTTATTGGTGGATATGGGCATCAAAGAATTAAGGTATAATAATATATTTTTCTTTATGTTAATATAAGAATCTGTAAGCTCCAAATACAAGCACGCATCATCAAAATACTCATATACCAGACGCGACGGACCATTATAATGTTTGACGTGACTTCCTGCCTTTATATTAAGAAAGATAGAGAAAAGGCAGAACAATACGAGGCCGTATGGCACAAGCAGCTCATTTCCTGCAGAAAGTTGTGACTTTGACTCTGACTCTGTCACACTTGCACCTTAATACTACGAGGGTAAATCAAATATGACCGGAATCTAAGGGCACGGCAGTGCCCCGGCAAGTTTGCGTAAACTGCTGTATCTTTTCTTAAAACATTTCAGCCCATATTTGACCTATCTAAAACTCTACTTTGGAATGAGCTACGAAACTCAAACTTTGCACAGTCGTAGATCTTCATAGAGTTAACAGCCACAGGACTTCCATAAAGTAGTAAAGTAGTTACAAAATTTCATAAAACGTCAAAATTTCCACTCACTCACTAATCATTCATGTATAGACCAGAAAAATTCTACTGACACGCTACAAAGCTGAAATTTAGCAAACTGATAGAAATTATGAACAAACCCTTGGAAAAAATTTAAAAATCCCAAAATTTTCCTTTGCTTCCCTCCCCTATAAATGTAAAGTTATGTAAAAGTAACATTGCCCACTTCCAGAAACGCTAGAGAGCTGAGCTTTTAAAGGATAGGGACTATAATAAAACTATAGAAAAAAATTTAAAAACACCAATATTTAAATTTACTTCCCTGCCCTGTAAATGTGAAGCTATGTAAAAGTAACATTGCCCACTTCTGGGAACGCTAGACAGCTGAGCTTTAGAAGGCTGATGGGAACTATGATAAAACCATAGAAAAAAATTAAATAACCTCAAAATTTTGCAAGACATTGCAAAAGTTTTGAACAATATTCTGCATATTTTACTACTTCAAAACTTAACTATTATTCAAATCCTTTAAAAAAGGAGTAAAATCGTAACAAAAACATTTCATGTAAAAAAAAGCAAAGTACGCGAAAATGGTATTCCGTAAAAAGAATTGAGGCAAAAGTAAAACCAAGTTCTCCAATACAAATTTTAAAATGAAAGGACAAATGCTACAAACTGCTCATATACTCGTTCGCGCCATACTGACTTACCCCTCTCCTCTTGACATCTCTACCTAACATATAGGGTGTTTCAAAATTCAATAACATAATATTAATGTTAAATTCCTTGAGTGATTTCAAGAAAAAAAGTTCATATAAACATACCGGGTGGGCCAAAAAAACCGGACAATTTTATTTTTAATATAACTTTTGAACTATACAATCGATTTTAATGGGACAAACTGCACTTGACAGAGAATTAAGCAGAGTTTTGACTAAATGTATTTTTTTGTCCGCCATCTGAAAATCCAAGATGGCGGACGAAATTAAATTGTACCCTTCAAAGATGCTCGTTTATTCTTGTGTTGCGAACATGTTTTATTTATTTATTTAAATCAGTAAAAAAGCTGCATTCTTGCCACGCACAACAAGGTATGAATCAGCAAAATAGGTTCGATGGTTCTAAAAAAATATCTTTGTTTCAACCATTGTTTTGAACATTATACGATTGCCTTGCCAATCATGTCTGCACTTATTTCCTTATAAATTCATTATTACTAAACCGATTTTAATGAAATAAAAAACATCCTGGTGAGAATGATTGCGTTTTAAAAATCATGATCAAAATTATCCCCATCTTAAAATTTAGGATGGCGGACAGAATCATACTTGATTCTTCAAAATGGCGTCTTAATTTTTATTTTCTGAAAATGTTTTAGTTTTAGCTCACACTACTACTATATAAGTAGTGTGAGCTATGGTGATCCAAATTTTTTCGAGAAAAAAAAAGTTGCTCCGATTTCAAAAATTTTTATATATCTTTGTGTTTCAGATGATTTTGAAACTTTTTTGTTTTGCTGTCTGTCTGTCTGTCTGTATGTCTGTCTGTAACGACCAACCCGCATAACTCAAAAACCGCTTGTCCGATTTTAATGAAATTTGGTACCTAAGTTGGGTCTTGGGCCGTGATGGTCCCATTTAAAAATGAACAAAATCCACGGAACGCAAGCCAAATAAAATGGTGGGGGTAGATTCCAAAAATTAGAGTTTATGTGAAAATATGGCGTGTGTGATATCAAACGAAAGGTAATTGAGTCTGGAGTTAAACAAAATACATTTTAGTTTTTTTAAAAGGGTGGGGGTAGATTTAAAAAATTTGAGTTTAAGTCAAAACATGGCTTGTGTGGTATCAAACGAAAGGTAATTGAGTCTGGATTTGAATAAAATATATTTCAGTTTTTGATTATATTAGCTCACACTATAATTATAGTACCTACCTACCTAGTGTGAGCTTAGGTGCCCATAGATTGGCAGAGTATTTTTTATTCTATAGAAAAGCTATACTTTTCTCCCGCTCAACAAGGTACAAAGTAATTAAATCGGTTAAGTGGTTCTCACACAATCTGATTTTGTTTTAACCAATGTTTTACAAATTATACGATTGCATTGCCAATCCTGTCTGCATTCAGTTCATTATAAATTTATTATTACTGAGCCGATTTTAGTAAAATAAAAAACATCATGGCGCAAATTGATTGATCTGTGAAGTTGACGCCATGATAATTTTTATTTCATTAAAATCGGTTCAATAATAATGAATTTATAAAGAAATGAGTGCAGACAGGATTGGCAATGCAATCATATCATTTGTAAAACAATGGTTAAAACAAAATCCAATTTTGTGAGAACCACTTCACCGATTTTATTAATTTGTACCTTTTCATGCGGGAGAAAAGTGTTTTTCTATAAATAAAAAAAAACATTTTCGCAAAATAAGAATAAACACGCCATTTTGAAGAATCAAGTATGATTCTGTCCGACATTTTAAATTCCAAGATGGCGGAAAATTTTTATAACAATCTTTAAAGAACAATCTATTCTTATAAGGAAATGAATGCAGACAGGATTGGCAATGCAATCGTAGAATCTGTAAAACAATGGTTGAAACAAAAATAGATTTTTTTGAGGACCATCACACCGATTTTACTAATTTGTACGTTGTTGTGTGAGCAAAAAGTAGTGATATTTTATAAATAAAAAAAAATTAAAAGATTTTCGGAAACTAAGAATAAACACGCCAGTATGATTCTGTCCGCCATCTTAAATTTTAAGATGGTAATAACTTTTGATCAAGACCCTTAAAAAGCAATCAATTCTCACCGGACTTTTTTATTTCATCAAAATCGGTTTAGTAGTAATGAATTTATAAGAAAATAAATGCAGACATGATTGGGAAGGCAATCGTATAATATTCAAAACAATGGTTGAAACAAAAATATTTTTTTTTTAGAACCACTGAACTGATTTTGCTGATTAATACCTTGTTGTGCGTGGCAAGAATACAGCTTTTTCACTCATTTAAAAAAATAAATAAAACATGTTCGCAACACAAGAATAAACGAGCATCTTTGAAGGGTACATTTTAATTTCGTCTGCCATCTTGGATTTTGAGATGGAGGACAAAAAATATATCTAATAAAAACTTTGATTAATTCTCTATCAAGTGCAGTTTGTCCCATTAAAATCGATTATATGGTTTTAAAGTTATAATGAAAAAAAATTGTCCGGTTTTTTTTGGCCCACCCGGTAGATACTTAGGGTGCGTGTCCTTTTAACAGAAATACTCTTGATAGGATTTCTCGCAAATGGATACATTTTGGAGTAACCTGTCAGTTACTAAAAACTAAATTGGAAAAATTGAAGAATATCTATTTTTATTTTAAATTAAACTAAAAATAAAAATCGACCATTATAGACGCTCTTAATTAGCCCTGCCTTTGACAAATTGTTAATTAAAAAACTCCCTGATGAGCTTGACATTTCAGCATTTTAATTAATAATAAGTAATTAAAGTTATAGTGGAGTGCACTTTTTGTTTCGTTAACGGAAATATTTTAAATTTATTTTAACTTTTTATACACAAACACAAGTATGTTGTTTTAGTGTATGTTGACCTGCAAAAAGCATTTGACACGGTAGAAATTGAGCTAATGATAAAGAAACTGTATAGAATGGGTCTACATGGTGCGTTTTTAAATTTATTAAAATCTTATTCAACTAACCGAGAGTATTACAGACAAATAAATGGCAGTAAAAGTGAAAAAGTTAAATTTCAAGTAGGTGTAGCCCAAGGCTCGGTGCTTGGCCCTATACAGTACTTATTATATGTCCACAGTCTAAAATATGTTTTACTTAAATCCAAATATTATATGCAAATATTTCTTAGCATTAAAAAAATATATATCTCAGTTAGTTTTTGAGATATAAAGTTAATTTCTTTAATTTTTTAATTGTTGTTCAATTGCAAACAGAAAATGTATTTTCAGTTTTCCTGTAAAAAGGCGTTTTGATCATTCTTTAAGATTTTTTTTGCTTAACTTTTAGTTCTTACTTCTTTTTAATTTAATTTTTTTTTAAATATTTTATTAACGATAAATTTTCTTTGTCAATTATTTTCTCGAAACTGCTTAATAAGCTTCTTTAAAACAAAGTTTGCATTTATTTTTTGCCTTTTTCGCTCTTTTTCTTAATAAAAACATCGCTGAAAGGGTTTATTTAAAGTACAGACCATTAATTAGAGGCCTTCCGAGAAAAATAAAAAATGAGGGTGGAAATAAAAATGGAGGTTTGAGAGGGTATAGGTAAAAGGGGAATAAAAAAATGGAGAAACGTCCTTAGCTTAATAAACTATGACATAATTAAATAAAGTACTTAGTTTAAAGTGCCGAAAACGTATTTTTACCCAACTGCAGCACGGCGAAAGAAAGATGCTAAACGGCTGAACCGATTTTGACAAAAAAGGTGTCGGTGAATTGCCACTGGTCCCGAAGGTGCTATAGGCTATATTTTTTTAAAAAGAATAGACATGGCGTTCGTCAGATGTTATTTTGTCAAATGATGTAGGCTTTAAAGCATACAAATTACCTAAATTTCAGGGGATTTTAATAAAATGTCTTTGATCACCCGTTACAAATGTCCTATTATTTGCTGTTATTACTTGGTAGCCCTCTCTTCCCCCCCCCCCCCCCCCACGCCGGCATAATTTTATCAAATATAGGGCGATTTCAAAAATTCTTTCTGCACACGCGTTAAAAATTTTTTTCAATTACCATTACTCTTCCTCACTCCTTCCCACCCAACTTATTAGTAATAGTTGTAGCTATAACTTTCACAAATATAGAGCAATTTCAAAAATTATTGCTGCACACGCTTTAAGATTTTTTCAACACCAATTTACTCAAAGAAAAACGATTCTTGAAACTAAAACTACACGAGCTATAAACAGGAAACCTATGTTTATGTAAACTTTTTGTCTTAAAAATCACTGTGAATTTTGAAACACCCTGTTTTTTTTCAATTAAATTTAAGAATACAAAAATCAAAAGGTTTAGTTTTTTACTAAGGCTTTTTAACAAATTTACACGGGTTCAAAAGACTCCCACTTAACCTTATAACCAAAGAGGGCCATGAAACCCCAATAACTTTCAATTTAGCTACGTGATGCCGAGATAGCTTTTAGCTGAGTTTAGCTGAGATTTTAACTACGCACGTGTAGTAATAAGGAGGGGCAATAAATAAAGCTATTCCGGTCTTTTTAGAGGTAGATTCACATATGGTATATTCAGTGTATTTTAAGAAAATTTTTAAAAGTTGTCCGCCATGCCTGGTAGTGAATATAAAATCCTGCATGGGTAAAAACTTGCAGAACTGTGTTATGGGCAAAGTCTCTAAAATAATTTTTATGTAACAAATAAAGGAAGCTTAGGACATCTATTTGATTTTTTGAAAAAATGTTTTGGCTTTTCGGCGCATGCGCTGTTTAAAATAGGCCTTTTATGCAAAGCTTGCAGTTTTGTCGACAAAACGGTGATTCCAGATTTTTTGTAATTCCTGTAAATAAAAATTTAGGGTTATGTGGACACCATGAAGAGTGTTTAACCTCATCTATAAACCACTCTTAACTTTATTAACAAATTATTTAAAAAAAAACACACAGGTACTAACCTATGGAATGGCACTCCCTTACTGCTCTCGGACATTTGCCCACAAACCGCACATGTTTTACGTGAATTATTTCGCATTTTTCACAGAAAAAAACATAATTTTACACAACAAATGGAAAACACCGCAAATTGTAAATAAACAACAAATATGACGTCCACCCACACAGCAGCTATGTGTCAACGTGGCAAAACGTCTGCGAATCTGCAAGCCATGAATGCTTCACTTTTCAATTTTTTGAACATATATTTATTCTCTGGCGTATGTGGTGAACCGTATCTTTAGATAAATTTAGTGGCTTTAATAACCAGAAAAAAAGGTGCTCAATATTGCTTTCGTTAAAATGTACCTTTAGATAAACTCAAAGGGGCTTTAATAACAGGAAAAACTAATCGCAACAATCAATGTTGCAATGTTAATTACAAGAGGTTATTTTTAGGGAGCCGAAATTGCTTTTTGTAAAAAATAACAATTTTCCTCGCATAATCAAATTTACCAGCCTCGATTTAATATTAAATGCCATTTTGGTTTATTCTTTCGTATATGCGTCTCGTGTTTCTCGACTTTTACGGTTTCCATTTGTTTCCCAAAATGGAACTTCCGTCTTGCCACTTTTCCGCTCTGCTTTTTATCCATTTTTTCCATGTCTTAGAAAGACGGCTTTTTTAGGTCTGTAGGGCATTGCTGGTTTTTAGGTGGTTTCACCAAAAATTGGATTTTTAAGAAGTTATCAAGTCGTTAAATCGTTAAATATACAGTGTGTTTCACAAGTGTTGTACCGAACTCATAAATGTTGGTAGTACGATTTACCTTTTGCCCTTTTGAGAATTTGCTAACAAACCTATTTTTCACCATAAACATAAATAGAAATTATAAATTTTTTGTTTCCATCAATGAAAACAAAATTGTGGGCGGCGGATAAAAAGTCGAAAGTTCAAAAGGTCAAAAGTACAACATAAGGTCGAAAGTACAAAATGTCGAAAGTACAAAAGGTCGAAAAACAAAACGTCGAGAAAAAAACCCAAACCGACATTTTTTTTCAAAAAGAAAACTTTCTTGACTTGTTTCCCAGGATTCCAGAGGGTGTGTGTCCAAACCGAACCGAACCAACATATTTAAACTTCTTTTCCGAGATCCTAGAGGGTGTTAATCCAAACCGAACCGAACTCGGGGTTTTACACTTTTTAGTACTGTACTTTCGATCTTTTGTACTTTCGACCTTTTATCCGCCGCCCCAAAATTGTTACCTAGTTCTTTACTCATTTTTCCTGCTAATAAATCAACATTGAGCAAATGTAAGAATGAGAGAGACTGAACAAGGAGGCGTCGCGTGGTTTGTTCGCGTCCCTTGCACACGAATATTCATGTGTCCCATGCATGCGTGTGCCTTGCTTGGGTAAAATTAGTTTTGCCCACTAAAGCGGAAGGTGGAATCTGCAAATTAGCAAATTTGTGGAAAATGGATTTTAACTAGCAAAGGTTTAGTTTTCCCAGAAGGCAGTAAATGTTTTATCGAATATTTACAACAAATAAAATAAATTACTGCTTTTTTAGGTTGAATTTGGGTGCAAAATATAAAATAATTTAAGATAAATTGGTACAAAAAAAAACGCATTATGGTTTTTTTGTTGGTTACTGCCTGTGTTACTGGAGATGACGACTGTGACAGAAAAGGAGATTTCTTTATCGACGTACAGGCTAGCGATGCCAGAGAAGCGGTTAAGGGAGAAAAGGAGATACCGTGTAACCATACCGGCAAGGGATGCATGGAAGGAGGACGGAGTTGAATTCCTTAGCGACGCCACGGTCTGCTATACAGACGGATCAATGCTGACAGACCGGAATTCGACCGGTGCAGGAGTGTACGTGGAAAACAAGGGCATTGAAAAAAGCTACTCGCTGGGATCCAATGCAACAGTCTTCCAGGCAGAGGTTTACGCTATACTGGCGGTAACATGGGAGGAAGAAATTAGGAACGAAACAGGAAAACGCCTCTGCATCTGTTCAGACAGTCAAGCTGCGCTGAAAGCACTGTGCAAACCAACCATGTCCGCGGGTTTGGTGCAGGAGTGTGCGGATGCACTTCAGGAGTTGGCCGGCGTAAGAGAGAGCTCGTATGGGTTCCAAGCCACATGGGAGTCCCCGGAAACGAGAAAGCGGACGGACTCGCCAGGGGAGGATCCCGGCAGAAATGCGTCGGGCCAGAGCCTTTCCTGGGGCTCACAAGAGGGCAAATGAAGTCGGCCCAGAAAGAGATACAAAGGGAATGGACCAACACAGGAAACGCCAGACAGGCGAAGGATTATGTGACAGGATACAGCAAATCCCGTAGGGACTGGCTGCTCCGTAGAACACGAAGAGAGGTGGGAGCCATAGTGGGAGTCCTAACCGGACACTGCGTCCTACAAGGACACCTGGCAAAGATGAGAGTGAAGGAGGACGCAACGTGCGAGCGATGTTGGGCCGAGGACGAGACCTCGGCGCATTTCCTCTCATCATACAAGGAGGCAAGAAGAGAGGTATTCGAAGAGGAAGCCTTTGAGACATAAGACCTTCTGAATCTGAGGTGGCCCGATATTCTGGCCTTTGTATAGAAGACGGGCAGATTCCTTAGCGAAGAAAGGACGCAGTAGGGGGGATGCCCGGGGGTTGGCGAAAAGGGCGCTTTATGTGCCTAGTCGCCAGGCCTAGAGCCTACCCCACACTACTACTACTACTACTGCCTTTTTCCATATTGGCAGAATTATCTCGATTTCATAATAGCTATAATAAATTTGTTAGATTTTTTAAGTGCAGCAACGGATCTTTGTTTCCCAAGCAGCAAATTATTTTTATAAGCGTTTTTTTTTTAAGGTCCTAAAACAATAATCAAAATTTATTAGGGTTCAGTAAAAACATTAATAAACGTCATCAAGAATTCGGCTTAAATTTCGGCATGGCAAAGACAAACGTTCCACAAATCGACTACATAAATCTGCGAAATGAGCCTACATTATTATAAACGACATACGTTTATAATGTTGCGTCAAGACAAAATGGCTGAACGATGGCTTCATTTGTTTTAGCTCGGTCGGCGTGGTCAATAAATTGGCTAAAGTAGCTTAAAATTTAAAATCGGAATCATGACGTTAAAATCATAAGAACGTAATAAAACTAAATAAAACAAGAAATTATCTTATAATATTATAATATGGAAATAATATTATAATTTGGAATGGTTTAAAAATTATTTGGTTAACAGAAAACAACATACTAAAAAAATAAACACACTATCATCAAAAAAATAAATCAAAATTGGGGTACCTTAGGAAAGTAATTAATAATGGCCCCTAATTAATAATGGCCCCATTATTATTTATTCTTTACATAAACGATTTACCATCCATTTTAAAATATTGTCTAATTCACATGTTTGCGGATGATACGTTAATTTACTTAAAAGGCAATTCTTTTAAAATTAGTTTTAAATTGGTTAAATACAAACAAATTAAAGTTAAATGTTAATAAAACGAAATGTATGACAATAAATTTGAAACGTAATCCATTAAATTTGGAAATTAAAATAAACAATAAAAAATTGGAAATCGTGAATTCATTCACATATCTAGGAATTATAGTAGACTCAAAATTAAAGTTTAATTTATACTACGATAATATCATCTCGAAAATAGCAGCAAAAATTGGATATTTAGGAAGAATAAATCAATATTTATCATTTTTCTCAAAAAAATGTGTATACGTAAAACACAATAATTTTGCCATATTTTTTGTATTGCTCAACTATTTTATGTTCAGCTAATGAAGACATTCTGGAGAAATTAAAAATTTTACAAAACCGTGCAATGAGAATAATTTTAAATGCAGATAAATATATCAAAACAAAAACAATGTTAAAGCAATTAAACTGGCTAAATGTTAAAAATTTTATATTTTATAAAGTTTGTATTTTTATTTATAAAATTAATAATAATTTACTACCAGATTCATTAAAACAATTTATAAATCAAAATTATACTTATCATACTTAATACTCGCACTAAAGAAGATTTTCGATTAAGCACTACATCAAAATTTAGTTATTTAAAAATCAATATTTTCAAAAGGCTTCAGTGACTACAATAAATTAAAAGTGTCAATTAAAAATGAACCAAATTTGAATTTTTTTTTTAAAGTATAAAAAAATATTTATTTTTAATACAATGTATATAAAGTTGTTAAATTTTATTAATATAGTGTTAGTTTATACGTATTTATTTATTTGTTTTGTAAATTTGTTAAAAAGCTAATTTAAGAAAACATTGTAGCAAAATTGCTAAATAAAAGCTTAAAACAAAAAAAAGTTCCTACTGTTCGGTGTTCGCCAAAAAAATTGAGCAAGTGAAAATATTTTGTAGTTTACCTTCCTAGCCCGCACACTGGCAATACCATCGTGATGTATGTCTGTCCGTAACACGATAGCTCCTAAACCGCTGAACCGATTTTCAGGTCAGAAAAGAGAAAGAAAAAAAAACAGGTAAAATAGTGTTTTTGATCAAAATCCATTTATGCTAAGTTTTTAACAGAGCATCGGCTTCTGTAATTATTCTTATGCTGGTCCTCAATCAATCAATCCAGCGTTTAACTTATTTGAGATGTGTATAAAAGACGTTGGCTGGGTATTGTAACTAAACATTATTCCTGTTCAATTGACTATAAAGTATTTGCTTTAAGCTTTCGTACCCAGCATTTTGTTTTAGCCCTTGACTTGGTAAACTCTATACTTAAAACTCTTCCAATAAAAACAAACGTTTATGCACTCTCGGACAAGAATGCAGACGCTGAAAAATGCGAAATCTATTCAGCGATCGAGCTAGAGCTGAAGTCTATTTATCCTAAAAGCGAATTTTTATCCGGATATGCCAGAATGGCAGACGTCGAAGTGCAAAAAGTGCAATCTTTAAATCCCAAGCAGTTCTGGTTGCTTTGTCTTCGACTTATAGGATTAGATTAGATGTTACCAAGACGTGTTTAGTTTGGACTAGAGTCTCTTGATACATTTGACTGATCTTTCTTCATTTTGCTTAATCCAGTATTGCATGTAAAATTGATTTATTATTTGTCTGTGTTATATCTTCAGACATATTATTTTTGGCGTTTTTATAATATAAGGCTAGAAAATACCTTAAATTTGACAAAAGAACAAAACATTTTACTAATCACGGAAATAATGACACGCAAATGCTAAACTCTTAGTACAATTTATTTTAGATCCTGTATGTATGACATATTTTAAAGAAATATAGAAAACTCACATTTTTGGTTATTATTATTTTATTGTCAAGTTAATAGGCATCCAACTGAAATAATTCAAGTTGTCAGCGGTGAGTGACATAAGTCAACATGCAAAAAATAAAGAAACACGTTTGTCCGTCACCCACCCCACAGTGTTTTAATATCAATGTTTTACAAAGAAGATCTTAATTAAAATACTGTTCAACCCAAACGTTGTAGCCAAACAATGAAACTCTACCTACTTCCGAGGCTTCCAGAGTATTTTTGTAATTAAGAAACAAAAAAAATTGACTAATAAACAAAATAAAATTCTAAAAGATTCCTAAATGAATCAAAATGACACCAATAGAAAGTTGTTTATAGGTAGATGCATATTTCCAACAGGTCACAGTGCACCTACATTTGAGTCAGTAGTGTAAGACTCAATTATACACATGACTGTAAAAAACCACTTCCAAAATCACTCTGTCATAGGGGAGGTCTAGACCAAATATCTGCTGTCATCATTCTACGTTGGGTAGAATGAGACAGACAGCAACCCAGTCCGAGATCTACCCCATGAAGTAAAGCAACGTAAGGAAACCGCTAAAAAAATATAATCTCATCTCTCTTTTGTCTCTGCAAAGTTGGTTCATTGGATTGTACAAATAACGCCAAAATTAGTTCATCTTGTTTATTTCAAAATCTGAGGAAAGATGAAATATTATAGGACAGAGTAAAATAAATAAAAGCAGAGCACTTTGAATTATATCAAAAAAATGTTTACTTGCGTGAAATTATAGAAAGCTCCTACCTTGATCCTGTTTTTATTTTTTTTATAGTTACGGTAGATGGGTTCCCTAGAGTGTTGTGTAGTTCCTCGCTACTACATCGGTCCCAGTTCTGCCCGCGTCTCCCATGCTGATTAACTAGCACATGGTACTAGGCTAGCACATGGTCTCAAAAGTGTGCTGGATCTTTGCCCGAGCGAAAAACCCTTTCCCAGGGTTACAGTGCTACACCCGGCTTCACACCAGCGTCCAGCACAACTGTCCCAGTGATGGATTGGACAGGGCACGCTTCTTTCCGTAGGAATGGCGTAGGTCGTCTTTTAGTCCCTCTCAAAGAGGATACGAGCCGTCCACGAGAATACGCCTCACGACGGACTCACTTCTACAGTTTCTGGGATATCTCCTGCAATCGCTGCAGTGCCAATAACCAAAAACAATGGCGATCCGAGAAACTGTTGTCGACCCACCGCCGACTCTTTAGGAAATTGGCATAAATCATTTATTTTGATTTTCCGACGCTTATTAGTTAACAAGGATGTGGAGAAGGTGCTCTCTCGAAACAATGCTAGAGTATAGAGATTTCCCTTCTTTGATTTTGACTTAAATAAATTTGACTTTAATAAGTTTGTCGCGTCTCTATTTTTTTTTAAATATGTCATATATATAGGGTCCCTACAATTTATAATCTTTAAACGACCCATCGTTTAGCTAGAGAGTTGAACCATATTTTTAATCGATTTATTTAAAAAAATCTTTAAATAAATAATTACAAGCCGGCAGCGCCGCGCGGGGCAAGGTTTTAATTTCACCCGTTTTTCACCGTGGGTGGGTGGTGGTGTGTATGGGTGGTTGTTTTCGCGCCGGGGCGGGAAGAATGTTTGTTTTAGTTTACGTCGGCCATATTCACCGTGCGTAAACGTTCATTGCCCTTTCTAGTATTGCCGGTTCTATCCTTAGTGAAGACGTATGAATTTGTTTTGATTTGGGGTTTGTCAGTAGTAAAAACCCTTGCCGGTCGCGTGTCATTGTTTATTTTCGTTATCGTTTGTTTAGAAAATGGAAATAAATACCGTCGATTACATAATTAACTGTGCTAATTTAAATACCTTGACATATAAACTTCGATTACAAATAAAATCTTTAGGGCCACATTAAAAATTAACCAAAATTTTAGTGTAAGTAATGCCGAGGGGTGTTCCATAAAAACTTATAATAGAAAGTTTAATAAAAAATTATGCGATGCTGAAAACTGGTTGTGCGGTTCGGTTCGGTTGTGAAAACTGGTTGTGCGGTTGTGAAAAAAGAGATGCTTTTTTTTGCTTTATTTGTCTGAACAATCCGCGAAGTGATCCTGTTGTCCGCCATGCCTGGTAGTGAATATAAAATCCTGCATGGGTAAAAACTTGCAGAACTGTGTTATGGGCAAAGTCTCTAAAATAATTTTTATGTAACAAATAAAGGAAGCTTAGGACATCTATTTGATTTTTTGAAAAAATGTTTTGGCTTTTCGGCGCATGCGCTGTTTAAAATAGGCCTTTTATGCAAAGCTTGCAGTTTTGTCGACAAAACGGTGATTCCAGATTTTTTGTAATTCCTGTAAATAAAAATTTAGGGTTATGTGGACACCATGAAGAGTGTTTAACCTCATCTATAAACCACTCTTAACTTTATTAACAAATTATTTAAAAAAAAACACACAGGTACTAACCTATGGAATGGCACTCCCTTACTGCTCTCGGACATTTGCCCACAAACCGCACATGTTTTACGTGAATTATTTCGCATTTTTCACAGAAAAAAACATAATTTTACACAACAAATGGAAAACACCGCAAATTGTAAATAAACAACAAATATGACGTCCACCCACACAGCAGCTATGTGTCAACGTGGCAAAACGTCTGCGAATCTGCAAGCCATGAATGCTTCACTTTTCAATTTTTTGAACATATATTTATTCTCTGGCGTATGTGGTGAACCGTATCTTTAGATAAATTTAGTGGCTTTAATAACCAGAAAAAAAGGTGCTCAATATTGCTTTCGTTAAAATGTACCTTTAGATAAACTCAAAGGGGCTTTAATAACAGGAAAAACTAATCGCAACAATCAATGTTGCAATGTTAATTACAAGAGGTTATTTTTAGGGAGCCGAAATTGCTTTTTGTAAAAAATAACAATTTTCCTCGCATAATCAAATTTACCAGCCTCGATTTAATATTAAATGCCATTTTGGTTTATTCTTTCGTATATGCGTCTCGTGTTTCTCGACTTTTACGGTTTCCATTTGTTTCCCAAAATGGAACTTCCGTCTTGCCACTTTTCCGCTCTGCTTTTTATCCATTTTTTCCATGTCTTAGAAAGACGGCTTTTTTAGGTCTGTAGGGCATTGCTGGTTTTTAGGTGGTTTCACCAAAAATTGGATTTTTAAGAAGTTATCAAGTCGTTAAATCGTTAAATATACAGTGTGTTTCACAAGTGTTGTACCGAACTCATAAATGTTGGTAGTACGATTTACCTTTTGCCCTTTTGAGAATTTGCTAACAAACCTATTTTTCACCATAAACATAAATAGAAATTATAAATTTTTTGTTTCCATCAATGAAAACAAAATTGTGGGCGGCGGATAAAAAGTCGAAAGTTCAAAAGGTCAAAAGTACAACATAAGGTCGAAAGTACAAAATGTCGAAAGTACAAAAGGTCGAAAAACAAAACGTCGAGAAAAAAACCCAAACCGACATTTTTTTTCAAAAAGAAAACTTTCTTGACTTGTTTCCCAGGATTCCAGAGGGTGTGTGTCCAAACCGAACCGAACCAACATATTTAAACTTCTTTTCCGAGATCCTAGAGGGTGTTAATCCAAACCGAACCGAACTCGGGGTTTTACACTTTTTAGTACTGTACTTTCGATCTTTTGTACTTTCGACCTTTTATCCGCCGCCCCAAAATTGTTACCTAGTTCTTTACTCATTTTTCCTGCTAATAAATCAACATTGAGCAAATGTAAGAATGAGAGAGACTGAACAAGGAGGCGTCGCGTGGTTTGTTCGCGTCCCTTGCACACGAATATTCATGTGTCCCATGCATGCGTGTGCCTTGCTTGGGTAAAATTAGTTTTGCCCACTAAAGCGGAAGGTGGAATCTGCAAATTAGCAAATTTGTGGAAAATGGATTTTAACTAGCAAAGGTTTAGTTTTCCCAGAAGGCAGTAAATGTTTTATCGAATATTTACAACAAATAAAATAAATTACTGCTTTTTTAGGTTGAATTTGGGTGCAAAATATAAAATAATTTAAGATAAATTGGTACAAAAAAAAACGCATTATGGTTTTTTTGTTGGTTACTGCCTGTGTTACTGGAGATGACGACTGTGACAGAAAAGGAGATTTCTTTATCGACGTACAGGCTAGCGATGCCAGAGAAGCGGTTAAGGGAGAAAAGGAGATACGGTGTAACCATACCGGCAAGGGATGCATGGAAGGAGGACGGAGTTGAATTCCTTAGCGACGCCACGGTCTGCTATACAGACGGATCAATGCTGACAGACCGGAATTCGACCGGTGCAGGAGTGTACGTGGAAAACAAGGGCATTGAAAAAAGCTACTCGCTGGGATCCAATGCAACAGTCTTCCAGGCAGAGGTTTACGCTATACTGGCGGTAACATGGGAGGAAGAAATTAGGAACGAAACAGGAAAACGCCTCTGCATCTGTTCAGACAGTCAAGCTGCGCTGAAAGCACTGTGCAAACCAACCATGTCCGCGGGTTTGGTGCAGGAGTGTGCGGATGCACTTCAGGAGTTGGCCGGCGTAAGAGAGAGCTCGTATGGGTTCCAAGCCACATGGGAGTCCCCGGAAACGAGAAAGCGGACGGACTCGCCAGGGGAGGATCCCGGCAGAAATGCGTCGGGCCAGAGCCTTTCCTGGGGCTCACAAGAGGGCAAATGAAGTCGGCCCAGAAAGAGATACAAAGGGAATGGACCAACACAGGAAACGCCAGACAGGCGAAGGATTATGTGACAGGATACAGCAAATCCCGTAGGGACTGGCTGCTCCGTAGAACACGAAGAGAGGTGGGAGCCATAGTGGGAGTCCTAACCGGACACTGCGTCCTACAAGGACACCTGGCAAAGATGAGAGTGAAGGAGGACGCAACGTGCGAGCGATGTTGGGCCGAGGACGAGACCTCGGCGCATTTCCTCTCATCATACAAGGAGGCAAGAAGAGAGGTATTCGAAGAGGAAGCCTTTGAGACATAAGACCTTCTGAATCTGAGGTGGCCCGATATTCTGGCCTTTGTATAGAAGACGGGCAGATTCCTTAGCGAAGAAAGGACGCAGTAGGGGGGATGCCCGGGGGTTGGCGAAAAGGGCGCTTTATGTGCCTAGTCGCCAGGCCTAGAGCCTACCCCACACTACTACTACTACTACTGCCTTTTTCCATATTGGCAGAATTATCTCGATTTCATAATAGCTATAATAAATTTGTTAGATTTTTTAAGTGCAGCAACGGATCTTTGTTTCCCAAGCAGCAAATTATTTTTATAAGCGTTTTTTTTTTAAGGTCCTAAAACAATAATCAAAATTTATTAGGGTTCAGTAAAAACATTAATAAACGTCATCAAGAATTCGGCTTAAATTTCGGCATGGCAAAGACAAACGTTCCACAAATCGACTACATAAATCTGCGAAATGAGCCTACATTATTATAAACGACATACGTTTATAATGTTGCGTCAAGACAAAATGGCTGAACGATGGCTTCATTTGTTTTAGCTCGGTCGGCGTGGTCAATAAATTGGCTAAAGTAGCTTAAAATTTAAAATCGGAATCATGACGTTAAAATCATAAGAACGTAATAAAACTAAATAAAACAAGAAATTATCTTATAATATTATAATATGGAAATAATATTATAATTTGGAATGGTTTAAAAATTATTTGGTTAACAGAAAACAACATACTAAAAAAATAAACACACTATCATCAAAAAAATAAATCAAAATTGGGGTACCTTAGGAAAGTAATTAATAATGGCCCCTAATTAATAATGGCCCCATTATTATTTATTCTTTACATAAACGATTTACCATCCATTTTAAAATATTGTCTAATTCACATGTTTGCGGATGATACGTTAATTTACTTAAAAGGCAATTCTTTTAAAATTAGTTTTAAATTGGTTAAATACAAACAAATTAAAGTTAAATGTTAATAAAACGAAATGTATGACAATAAATTTGAAACGTAATCCATTAAATTTGGAAATTAAAATAAACAATAAAAAATTGGAAATCGTGAATTCATTCACATATCTAGGAATTATAGTAGACTCAAAATTAAAGTTTAATTTATACTACGATAATATCATCTCGAAAATAGCAGCAAAAATTGGATATTTAGGAAGAATAAATCAATATTTATCATTTTTCTCAAAAAAATGTGTATACGTAAAACACAATAATTTTGCCATATTTTTTGTATTGCTCAACTATTTTATGTTCAGCTAATGAAGACATTCTGGAGAAATTAAAAATTTTACAAAACCGTGCAATGAGAATAATTTTAAATGCAGATAAATATATCAAAACAAAAACAATGTTAAAGCAATTAAACTGGCTAAATGTTAAAAATTTTATATTTTATAAAGTTTGTATTTTTATTTATAAAATTAATAATAATTTACTACCAGATTCATTAAAACAATTTATAAATCAAAATTATACTTATCATACTTAATACTCGCACTAAAGAAGATTTTCGATTAAGCACTACATCAAAATTTAGTTATTTAAAAATCAATATTTTCAAAAGGCTTCAGTGACTACAATAAATTAAAAGTGTCAATTAAAAATGAACCAAATTTGAATTTTTTTTTTAAAGTATAAAAAAATATTTATTTTTAATACAATGTATATAAAGTTGTTAAATTTTATTAATATAGTGTTAGTTTATACGTATTTATTTATTTGTTTTGTAAATTTGTTAAAAAGCTAATTTAAGAAAACATTGTAGCAAAATTGCTAAATAAAAGCTTAAAACAAAAAAAAGTTCCTACTGTTCGGTGTTCGCCAAAAAAATTGAGCAAGTGAAAATATTTTGTAGTTTACCTTCCTAGCCCGCACACTGGCAATACCATCGTGATGTATGTCTGTCCGTAACACGATAGCTCCTAAACCGCTGAACCGATTTTCAGGTCAGAAAAGAGAAAGAAAAAAAAACAGGTAAAATAGTGTTTTTGATCAAAATCCATTTATGCTAAGTTTTTAACAGAGCATCGGCTTCTGTAATTATTCTTATGCTGGTCCTCAATCAATCAATCCAGCGTTTAACTTATTTGAGATGTGTATAAAAGACGTTGGCTGGGTATTGTAACTAAACATTATTCCTGTTCAATTGACTATAAAGTATTTGCTTTAAGCTTTCGTACCCAGCATTTTGTTTTAGCCCTTGACTTGGTAAACTCTATACTTAAAACATAAACAAACGTTTATGCACTCTCGGACAAGAATGCAGACGCTGAAAAATGCGAAATCTATTCAGCGATCGAGCTAGAGCTGAAGTCTATTTATCCTAAAAGCGAATTTTTATCCGGATATGCCAGAATGGCAGACGTCGAAGTGCAAAAAGTGCAATCTTTAAATCCCAAGCAGTTCTGGTTGCTTTGTCTTAGACTTATAGGATTAGATTAGATGTTACCAAGACGTGTTTAGTTTGGACTAGAGTCTCTTGATACATTTGACTGATCTTTCTTCATTTTGCTTAATCCAGTATTGCATGTAAAATTGATTTATTATTTGTCTGTGTTATATCTTCAGACATATTATTTTTGGCGTTTTTATAATATAAGGCTAGAAAATACCTTAAATTTGACAAAAGAACAAAACATTTTACTAATCACGGAAATAATGACACGCAAATGCTAAACTCTTAGTACAATTTATTTTAGATCCTGTATGTATGACATATTTTAAAGAAATATAGAAAACTCACATTTTTGGTTATTATTATTTTATTGTCAAGTTAATAGGCATCCAACTGAAATAATTCAAGTTGTCAGCGGTGAGTGACATAAGTCAACATGCAAAAAATAAAGAAACACGTTTGTCCGTCACCCACCCCACAGTGTTTTAATATCAATGTTTTACAAAGAAGATCTTAATTAAAATACTGTTCAACCCAAACGTTGTAGCCAAACAATGAAACTCTACCTACTTCCGAGGCTTCCAGAGTATTTTTGTAATTAAGAAACAAAAAAAATTGACTAATAAACAAAATAAAATTCTAAAAGATTCCTAAATGAATCAAAATGACACCAATAGAAAGTTGTTTATAGGTAGATGCATATTTCCAACAGGTCACAGTGCACCTACATTTGAGTCAGTAGTGTAAGACTCAATTATACACATGACTGTAAAAAACCACTTCCAAAATCACTCTGTCATAGGGGAGGTCTAGACCAAATATCTGCTGTCATCATTCTACGTTGGGTAGAATGAGACAGACAGCAACCCAGTCCGAGATCTACCCCATGAAGTAAAGCAACGTAAGGAAACCGCTAAAAAAATATAATCTCATCTCTCTTTTGTCTCTGCAAAGTTGGTTCATTGGATTGTACAAATAACGCCAAAATTAGTTCATCTTGTTTATTTCAAAATCTGAGGAAAGATGAAATATTATAGGACAGAGTAAAATAAATAAAAGCAGAGCACTTTGAATTATATCAAAAAAATGTTTACTTGCGTGAAATTATAGAAAGCTCCTACCTTGATCCTGTTTTTATTTTTTTTATAGTTACGGTAGATGGGTTCCCTAGAGTGTTGTGTAGTTCCTCGCTACTACATCGGTCCCAGTTCTGCCCGCGTCTCCCATGCTGATTAACTAGCACATGGTACTAGGCTAGCACATGGTCTCAAAAGTGTGCTGGATCTTTGCCCGAGCGAAAAACCCTTTCCCAGGGTTACAGTGCTACACCCGGCTTCACACCAGCGTCCAGCACAACTGTCCCAGTGATGGATTGGACAGGGCACGCTTCTTTCCGTAGGAATGGCGTAGGTCGTCTTTTAGTCCCTCTCAAAGAGGATACGAGCCGTCCACGAGAATACGCCTCACGACGGACTCACTTCTACAGTTTCTGGGATATCTCCTGCAATCGCTGCAGTGCCAATAACCAAAAACAATGGCGATCCGAGAAACTGTTGTCGACCCACCGCCGACTCTTTAGGAAATTGGCATAAATCATTTATTTTGATTTTCCGACGCTTATTAGTTAACAAGGATGTGGAGAAGGTGCTCTCTCGAAACAATGCTAGAGTATAGAGATTTCCCTTCTTTGATTTTGACTTAAATAAATTTGACTTTAATAAGTTTGTCGCGTCTCTATTTTTTTTTAAATATGTCATATATATAGGGTCCCTACAATTTATAATCTTTAAACGACCCATCGTTTAGCTAGAGAGTTGAACCATATTTTTAATCGATTTATTTAAAAAAATCTTTAAATAAATAATTACAAGCCGGCAGCGCCGCGCGGGGCAAGGTTTTAATTTCACCCGTTTTTCACCGTGGGTGGGTGGTGGTGTGTATGGGTGGTTGTTTTCGCGCCGGGGCGGGAAGAATGTTTGTTTTAGTTTACGTCGGCCATATTCACCGTGCGTAAACGTTCATTGCCCTTTCTAGTATTGCCGGTTCTATCCTTAGTGAAGACGTATGAATTTGTTTTGATTTGGGGTTTGTCAGTAGTAAAAACCCTTGCCGGTCGCGTGTCATTGTTTATTTTCGTTATCGTTTGTTTAGAAAATGGAAATAAATACCGTCGATTACATAATTAACTGTGCTAATTTAAATACCTTGACATATAAACTTCGATTACAAATAAAATCTTTAGGGCCACATTAAAAATTAACCAAAATTTTAGTGTAAGTAATGCCGAGGGGTGTTCCATAAAAACTTATAATAGAAAGTTTAATAAAAAATTATGCGATGCTGAAAACTGGTTGTGCGGTTCGGTTCGGTTGTGAAAACTGGTTGTGCGGTTGTGAAAAAAGAGATGCTTTTTTTTGCTTTATTTGTCTGAACAATCCGCGAAGTGATCCTGCGTGCAAAGGCAAGTTAAAAAGACATAAAGTAGGTGGTATTCATTTAAATAACCACATAGAATTTTCTGTGCTAGGCAAGACTAATATTAGGTGCCAATTGAATAGTGCCTATATACTTAGTAGGTTAATAGACTGTTTAAAATTCTGTGGTTTTTGAGGTTGCTCTACGGGGCCATAAAAAAGAAAGGCGAATGGACTTTATCTATAAACAAATAAACTAAAAACTACAACAACCTATAAAAATACTAAAATAAAATTGTTTCGGTAAGTTTTTTTATCTCATTTTTCATGCAAAATTTTACTAAAATTTTTTCCCCCCCAATTTATTACGTCACCAGCCGCCACTGATTATAGGTCCTTTTGGTTTGTCTTAACTTTATGAATGGAAGCGTTATCACTTAACTAACTAGTTAAATTAAATATCAGCGGAGATAACGGTTAAATATTTTTAATTTAAATTTTGACATATACAAATTTCAAAATCTACATTAACTTTTTTATTTTTGAACGCATTCTGTAGATTTGCTAAAATATATTTTTTTTAAATCCAATAACACCATATATTTATATAGCTATGTATATTTTACCTAGATTGCCGTATCTATGCCACAGATTTCACATCGATTCTCTAAGTGGTTTTCGAAAAGATGACACTGGTATATATATTTTTTAAAAGCAAAATGGAAACTTGAGCCTCGACATAATGTTGAAGTAAAATGTATTTTGTTATCATTTTACATAGCTAGCTTGTTACGTTTTGCTTTATACAGAACTTTGAGCATCGAAATAGAACTAAATTAATTTTTTATCGCTATTGCACAGATTTATGCGGGTTGCGGCAAGAGAGAGTTTTTGCTTTAATAAAAGCTTATCAAACTGAATTTTAAATTTTACCTTATAACTTTCAGTTTTTGAGATATTAAATAAAGTTAACATTTCTTTATGGATTTTTATTCGATTTTTTAAATCAGCGACTTCCTTTAAAATGACAGCACATTTAATATTCAATTTTTTAATATTCTTTGTTACCTCTTAATTTCTGAATAAGATTTAGATTTGCAATTTTAGAAATATGTTTAACCGAAACGAACCAATTAAAATTAAAAAAAAAACAAAATTGTAAAATACTAAAATAAAAAAATAATCATGAAACTCCAGCAATCAGAAAACTTATCTAAAAACTAATCGCTAGTTGCTGTGTTGCTAGATCTGCTAGCTAAGGATTCAATTAAGGTGCCACTCTAATCTCCTTAGCCACGTATACAGCTGACAAGGGCAGTTATTTTCATTACGTAAGAATCTCTTACACTTCTTGAACAAAAAAAAAACAGTTAAAAATTCATTAAAAAATCCGCAAAAGCCAGCGACCGCAGAAACACAGCTTAAACTGTCAGCCAACTTCCTCGGTTACACAACTTTAATGTCGAAGCCGAGAAAAAGGCTTAATTTCTAAGTTGCTGCAAATTAAGTTACCGGCGGCCGACGTGTAGTTATGTAGCTGTCTTTTTCGAATAAAACGGGTAAATTTGGGAAATAGAAATCCTTAAGAATTTCCTACATATGAGAAACAGGAACTTTTAGCAACAAAAACATGCATTAGTTAATAATTAACTATAGTTGATATTGTATTAAAGTGGCACTGCGTCATCAAAACCGTGGTGGACGGGAAGAGAATGGAGTGGCACGGACTTCCTTTAAAAAAATTGTCTTTGTCGAATAAAACGGGTAAATTTGGGAAATAGAAATCCTTAAGAATTTCCAACAAATGAGAAACAGGAACTTTTAGCAACAAAAACATGCATTAGTTAATAATTAACTATAGTTGATATTGTATTAAAGTGGCACTGCGTCATCAAAACCGTGGTGGGCGGGAGGGGAGTGGAGTGGCACGGACTTCCTTAAAAAAAAATTGTTATTGATTCCGAATACGAGGCACTGCATTAATTAGTCATTAGCTTACTATTTTACTTGTTTTTATTTATGTCTTCTTCTAAACGATTTCATTAGAAAGGATTATATACAGGGCTCGACTTCGAATGTTTAGCCTTCATGAAAAGCGTATAAAAAACGATGAACTTATGGAAAGCAAGAAGTCAGTGAGGGACCAAAGACGCGCATATTTAGGAGGGTTTGCCGCTGTGACTTAAAATTCATTAATAGTTTTTTATTACTAAACAGGAGCAATCAAAGTAAAATTTTCACTTTTAAAAGACGAAGAAATAGTCATTATTATTTCGTTATTTTAGCTTTAATCGGGAAACATTAAATCGAGAAAAATTCAATTTTTTAATATTTTTTTTATACAATAAACCTTGCTCTTTTATTAAAGTCGCGCTCAAATGCCGCTCAAGTGTTCGCTCTTGTGGCGGCAGCTCACGAAGTCAAGTTAGGGGACAACTCTCTACTAGTTTCAGTCTGCAGAAAAAAATGTTTGTCACGTTTTACTACTCCTTTTAAAATTTTATTTTTGCCCCTTAAATGGAGGGGCCATTCCTCTTGAAAAAAAAACAATAAGTTGAAATGCGGTGTTATGGTAATTGCAATTATTTAAGTTTTTAAAATAATTGAAAAATTATTTTACAATTATAATGAAATTATAAAAATGCAATTGAATTACTAAAGTGGTGTGTTATTATTTGTAAAAAGCTATTTTGCTTTTATTATTTAAAGCAATCCACGTTTTGTACTGAATTTAAGGGGTAAGTTCGGAATGTATTACGAAGGAAGAGGGCTCCTAAATTAAGCATTTTCACATTTTGTAAGTTTTTTTTTATTTTGCAAGTAGGAAATTTATAATTAAGTTATTTTTTGTTGTAATTAATTACACCGTTTTCTAAGTACATTCCTGTAAAGTAATTTGTAATGTAATAGTTACTTTTCAAAGTATTGGTTTCTAACTCTGGTTGAGAATAAATCGGTACACATAAAGACCAAGAATTTTGTAATTTGGAAATTTATAATTAAGTTATTTTTTTGTTGTAATTAATTACACAGTTTTCTAAGTACATTCCTGTAAAGTAATTTGTAATGTAATAGTTACTTTTCAAAGTATTGGTTTATAACTCTGGTTGAGAATAAATCGGTACACATAAAGACCAATGTTATCCATAAAGTTGAATTTGTGGAATATTTTGTTTGTGCGTGTAGTAACCTCCTTTAACATTTTTGCCATGTTAGAGCTCTACCTGTACACTTAATTACGGATTCGCAGTATTGATTATTAATCATACAGTTCAAATGACAACAAATGATATCTAAGAGATGGCGCTACAGCAATTAAAATCAAGGGGTTTTAAGGATTTTATGCATCGCCGTCTTTGGCCTACTCAGCCGGTAAGAGTAACGTCATTAGATCGCGAAAAGAAAACCATTTGACTCTCTTAGTGCCATTTATTTAAATAGCGATCTTACTTCAGTTCACATATTTTTCAATGGCCAAACGATCGTTGACGAACCCTTTATAGTCTTATCTGGTTGTTACGAACATATTGATTTAGCCGGGCTTTGACGTTTTCTGTTCGTTGTTGTTTTGACTGTTTGATGTCAAATAAATTACGACCGAGCTTTTTACAAAACAAATTACCGTTTTTGCAACTAGATATTTGCGCATATTTTAATATATTTTTTTTTTCAACTAAATAAAATTAATATTGGGTTTTCTTTCTATTTGACGAGAAGTTATAGCAAACAAACTACAATCAGTCATATTTTTCTATATTACAGTGGCGCGAATTTAAATAAGTATAGCTCGAAAACGAAACCGATGACCCCTAATTTCTTTGAGATAAGTATTTGGACGGTTTGTGTCCTAACATATCATAAATTCACCTCATTTAACGCATTTCGGTAAACACCCTATTGCGTAGACAATTAGTAAACATGTCATGCGTTGAATTAATTTTTTTTAAATACCCTGTAAGCTTACCACATAACCTTTTATACAAACATCACTCTAGAATAGTTAAAACGACTCACATGAAAGCAAGTGAAGTTAATTTTGGCCATGCATTTTTAGTTTCCTTTCTTTATATTTATTAAATCTCAGGTATTTTTCCTGTATCTTTTTTAAATTATTTTGAGCCACTCTGTAGGTATGTGACGCAAGCTATATGTCAAAAATTGATAAAATTCCTAAAAGGACTCTTTTGTCAATAAAATAAGACTAATATCAG
Source organism: Aspidapion aeneum (assembly GCA_963576565.1). NCBI lineage: Eukaryota > Metazoa > Arthropoda > Insecta > Coleoptera > Brentidae > Aspidapion > Aspidapion aeneum. The sequence goes on along the minus strand of OY755045.1, from coordinate 25,682,612 downwards.
TTTTTTACTTTTATTTAAGGTCATATTTTTTCATATTTCAGTGGCGCGCATTTAAATAAGTATAGCTCGAAAACGAACCTACGACCTCCGCAATTCTTTTTGGTAAAAATATCAGGAAGGTTTGGCCTTCAACATATCTGAAATTCAGCTCATCTAACGCATCCCGGTAAACAATGTATTTAGTGCCTCCTCCTTTGGTATTTTATTGGGTCTTGAATTTTTCGGTTTCGAAAAAACCAAAATTCAAAGTTAAGTCATTTAAAGAGCAACCGCAGGGCCGTAACACGAAAGCACACATGAAGAACTTGGACATGCGTACATCCGTTTTAAAATAAAATTAAAATTCAGCGAAATGTTGGTCAAGTCGGTCAACTTTTACTTTAATTATAAATATTTAATTTTTTTATTTTATTTTTTTTCAAGTCGGTAGTTACATTCTAAGTTTTGTTGAAAAAGCCTCTAAATTAATTGTCAGTAAAGAAACAAAAGACTTATCTATTTGAAGAGCATTTTAAAGTTTGTTATTTTGGTATGTTAGATTTTTATTTTAATATTTTGGGTCTTGTTTGTTTTCTATATCATAAGAAAAGCCTTGTTACAATTTGTAAATAGCAATAGAGTTTTATTTTATTTTATACACACAAGAGAGATTCCACGGTACCCTCGTTTAAGGGCTTGATTGAACCGACAATACGAGCAATACGAGTAATGTGAATATACATCTAGTACCGTAAATACCTTTACGTTACTAGACCGAAAACGTAATAAACGACATAAAAATTTACAAACACACTTTGCATTTAAAACTTTGTAAAACGATATAAACCACCACATTATAAAGGTAGTTACACAACAGCTACTAATTTATAACTAAAATAAAATTAGCTTATATAGTCCAAATTATACGCATTTGTAATGACGTCATTTTTGTTTATCTTTGTTTAGGATATTATAAACAGCGGTGGCAATAAACTTTTTAAAAAAAGTAGTGTCTATGTTTAATTCATTTTTTAAATAGTAGGTAATTGGTTATGTGAAGTATCCGTCACTGTCAATCAAAAAACATTAATTGGCAAAAATATCTACGCCATACGTTTTTTTCTCACCTGGTGATGTCATTACAAATGCGTATAATTTAGACTATATCATTGATTTCGATGGCTTATACATATAAACTCAGCATTACTTGTTCATAAATCCCCATTTCACGAACTAACAGATAGAAGCTCGAGTCAAATGAAAAACTTTTTAATTTTCCTAAATAAATTGACGTTGTAAACTTAGACTTTAAACGGCATTCGTAATTAGGGCAGGCCGAAATGCGGAAATGTTGGAAGCCTTTGGAAATATTGCCATGCAGAAGCTTTGGAAATAATTAAAAAATATAAGAGTAGTGATATTAACGAAAACAAGATAAATTTCTCAGTTGTGCCAGAAAGTTGTCTTACTTTAAAATTAAATAAATTTTATATTTGAAATATTTTATTATAATATGTTGTGGATCATACAGCATAGCGCTATACTGGCGCGGGCACGCTCAACCGAACCAGAGTCATATAAGAAACACAGAAATAAACATGTCTTTAAAGTTCAAAATCAAAGTCAAAATATGCTTAATTAAAAATATACACAATTTTTTTTTTAAATAGTGAATAAACTAAATTTGTTTCCTATTTAGCTTGAGGATATTAAATACATATATATATATATATATATATATATATATATATATATATATATATATATATATATTATATGTTTTTTGCACATCTAAATTGTAAATAATAAATTAAAACTGGAGCAATTCCAAATTACACATATCTCGATATGTGTTAGAGAGTCTCCTGTTATAGTTTTGTGTTTGTTATTTATATTATACCTGGTTTGTCAGATTGTTTTTAAGAATTTTGATTTTGATAGTTGTCAATAGAGAAAAAGTTCTAATCAAATTGTTTTTTATAGTTTTAAACAGTTTTTGGTATATATAGAATTCATAGAATAATAGAAATATTTACATTTAGTCCTTCGAACTACGGAACAGCTCTATAGAAGATAGTCCACAAAGAAATTTATAGAAATAATCTTTGAACACTGAAATAATTATGAGTCAAATTTCAAAAGAAAATAATGGTAAAGAAAATATAAATAGTCAAGAGTTGAACAGTTTAGAACTTGCTAGTGAATGTAAAGGTTTCTCAAACAAAGAATTTGATAGGAAAAGTAAGTCATTAGTTAGCCAAAAAAGTGAAAGTCAAAAGACATGTAGAACTGCTAAAACCTCTTCAAGCAAAGAAAGGTTATTACTAGAAATTCAAAGAAAGAAAGAATTAGCTATTTTACAACAAGAAGAAGAACAGGAAATAATTGACGCTGAAAAAGAAAGACTCGCTGAAAAAGAAAGAATCCAACAAATGGAAACAAAAAGGAGACAAAAAGAACTAGACCTTCGTAAGGAAATAATGGAAATGGAATATCAGTTAAGTTTGAGGGATGTAGATTCATCATCTAAAAGTCAGATAAGTGTTAGTAATAAGTTCGATGAAGTAAAAAGTACTAAAAGCAGCCACTTTTTGGATGTAATTTGTGAAGAAGATATAGATAAAGTTGGAACTTGGCTGGAAGATAATAAAAACAAATTTTGTATTCACTCAGAAAACCATTTAAATGAAAATATACATCAAACACCAAACAATATAGAAAACTTCTCTGTAAGTGAGAAAACACAATTAGAGAAACTCATGCTAAGGCAAACAATTGACAAAGAACTACCTGTATTTACAGGAACCATAAAAGATTGGCCTAATTTTTACAATCAATATAAACATACTACTAATATACTACAATTATCAGAAGAAGAAAACATTTGCAGACTTAGAAAATGCCTAAAAGGAGATGCCAAAAAAGCAGTGGAAGGTTTACTTATTTCCACCACAGTAAAAGCTACTTCAGTGATAAATGTTTTAAAAGAAAAATATGGTAGACCAGATATTATTGTAAGAACACTAGTACAAGATGCAAAAAATATGTCAATTGTACGAACGAACGATTTTGCTGCTTTAACTTTTTTTTATGAAACTGTAAACAATTTATATTTGACTCTCGAGTCACTTAATATGCAAAATTATCTAACATGTCCACAGTTATTAGATGAACTCATGCAGAAATTGCCTTATGGTATGCAGCTTTCTTGGGGTGAGAAAATTTCATTTAAGGAAGGTCAATACACCCTAAAAGATTTTAAGGATTGGGTAGCTATTAAAGCTCGAGCTTGTACATATGTTCAAGGATCATCCAAGCCTAATAATGATAAATTTAAAAGAACCATGTTGGTCTCAAATCAGAAAACTAGAAATTGGACTGAACAGTGCATTGCCTGCTCCGAAAAACATAATATAGAAAATTGTTCCAAATTTCTCAAAATGAGTGTAAATGACAGATGGAAATTTGTTAAAGAACACAAAGCTTGCTATTGTTGTTTGAAAAATACACATCGTATAGTTAATTGTAGAAATAGACAAGATTGTGATGTTTCACACTGTAAGAAGAAACATCACAAACTTCTTCACTTTGAAACTCAAAAATCATCCGAACTAAGTTTACATAATGCTAAAAATAAAGAAGAAAATATTCAAATAAAGTCAGAGAATTTAGAACCAATGCCATCTACTTCACAAATGGTTGGGCACATGTTGAAGAATGAACATAATGAAATAATTTTAAAAGTTGCTCCAGTAATTTTGAAAACAGATACAAAAGAAATACAGACCTATGCAGTTTTTGATGAAGGCTCAACAATAAGTTTAATTGACGAAGAATTAGCAACTTCGCTTGATTTAAATGGTCCTAAAAAATGTTTAAATTTAAGATGGACAGACAAAAATACAAATAAACAGACATTTTCAACTTTAGTCAACTTTAAAATATCCAATACCCTGGATCAAGAGTTTTTCCAAATGAATGATGTTTATACAATCCCAGACATGGACCTTCCAGTTCAAAATATTAGTTTGAAGTCACTTCAAAACAAATGGAAACATTTACAAAACGTAAACTTGATTGATTTAAATGGAGCCCACCCTAAAATTTTAATAGGCCAAGATCACGCTGACCTTATTACGACAAGACATTTGATAGAAGGTCCGAAAAATTCTCCAACATTATCTTATACCAAGTTAGGTTGGATAGTGCACGGAAAGTCTGGATTTTTTAAAGGTCGCCTAGATATCAATCTACACATCAGAGTGGAAGAGAGGGATGAAGAGCTGCATAAACTAGTAAAAAGCTTTTTCACATATGAATCACTAGGCGTAAAGCTTCAAACAAAACAGTCTAATGAAGATGAACAGGCAGAAAATATTATTAAAGAAGTTTCTCGAAGAAAAGATGGAAGATGGGAGACTGGCTTATTATGGAAAAATAAGAATGAAATTCTACCAAATAGCAAACCCATGGCACATAAAAGATTTGAATTTATTGAGAAAAAGATGTCCAAAGACCCTATTTTTGCCGAAGCTTATGCTAATAAAATAACAGAATATGAAGAAAAAGGTTATGCAAAAAAGTTGACCAAACAAGAAACTCAAAAAGAATCAGAGAAAACATGGTATTTACCACATTTTGCAGTGGTTAATCCAAACAAACCTGGAAAAATTCGATTTGTATTTGATGCTGCGGCTAAAGTAGAAGGACAAAGTTTAAATGATTTTCTGCTTAAAGGTCCTGACTTATACAATTCACTAGTCAGCATGATATTTAAATTTAGAGAGAAACCCATTGCTTTTTCTGCCGACATTAAAGAAATGTTTCACCAGATTTTATTAAGACCAGAAGATCAAAATTCTCAGAGATTTTTATTTCGAAAAAGTCCCGAAGATCCTTTAGACACTTACGTAATGCAAGTTATGATATTTGGTGCCATTTCATCGCCTTACTGTGCACAATACATTAAAAACCTAAATGCTCTAGAGTTCAAGACACAATATCCTCAAGCAGTAGAGGCGATAGAACATAGGCATTACATGGATGACTATTTAGACAGCAAAGAATCCACAGATCAAGCTATAAAACAAATTGATGAAGTAATTAAAATTCATCAAGCAGGGGGCTTCGAATTAAGAGGATGGGTGTGTAACTCTCAACAGGTCTTTGACAAAATTCCACCAGAACTCAGAAGCGATGAAAAAATTTTGGAAGATACAACTTGCCAACAAAGAATATTAGGTTTAAAATGGGAACCAAGAGAAGATATGTTACTTTTTCCATTATCATTGCATAAAGTGTCTTTAGAGGTTATTTCGGGAGAAAAAATACCTACCAAGCGAGAATTATTAAGAGTCATAATGTCTCTTTTCGACCCATTGGGGCTTTTAAGTCATTTTGTAATAAAAGCAAAAATTTTAATGCAAGAAGTCTGGAAAAGTGGTATACAATGGGATCAACAGATTACAGATTTACAGTTCAAGAAATGGTCAACATGGTTGTGTGGTTTAGAGAAAATTAAAGAACTTAAATTTCCCAGATGTTACAACCTAGAATACTTTCAAGTTAGAAACATAGAACTTCACATCTTTTGTGATGCAAGCGAACAAGCATGTTCAACAGTAGCATATTTTCGATTTGAACTACACGAAAAAATTCTTGTTTGCTTGATTATGGCAAAAACACAAGTGTCCCCCTTAAAGTCGACAACTATACCCAGAAAAGAACTTCAAGCAGCTTTGATGGGTAGCAGATTAGCTAAAAATATCAGAAGCGAGCACACACTCAAAATTAACAGAACATTTTTATGGTCAGATTCAGTAACTGTTTTATGTTGGCTACGATCAGAAACTAAGAATTTTCCAATTTATGTCAATCACAGAGTAGGAGAAATTTTAGATAATACAAACGTTTCACAGTGGAGATGGATTCCTTCTAAATTAAATGTTGCTGATGATGCCACTAGAGATGACAAAGAAGCTGATCTGAACGAAAAAAGTCGATGGTTTAACGGTCCAGAATTTTTGCTACAACCGCCATGTTTCTGGCCCGAGGAAGAATTGCTTATTGGACAACAAAAACAAGAAACAATTTTGCTTCACTATGTACAGGAAAAAATGTGTCTTCCAGAAGCAACTAGATTTGCGTCATATTTAAAACTTTTAAGATCAACAGTTTATGTCTTAAGATTTATTAGAAAATATAAGACAAAGAATGATTGTACCAAAAATATTTTGTGCGATGAAATTACTAAAGCAGAGAAAATTTGGTGCCTTAAAGTTCAAAAGGAGTCATTCCAAGAAGAGTATAAAATTTTGTCCAAAGGAAAAAATGTTGAAAAAAGCAGTAGAATTTACAAATTATCACCGATGCTAAATAATGGATTAATTTGTATTGATGGCAGACTTGACAGTTCCCCTGAATTGGCTATAGAAACAAAATATCCCATCATTTTAGAAAATAAACACCAATTTACGAGACTTTTAGTTGATTACTATCATAAGAAAAACAAACATGCAGGGATCGATTTAGTTTTTAATGAAATAAGACAACGATTTTGGATAATAAATGCAAGAAAAACAATAAAGTCAGTAATAGATGATTGCTACTTTTGTAAAATTAGAAAAGCAAAAGCCCTGGTGCCTGAAATGGGAAAACTACCAATAGAAAGAACAACAAGACCACCAAGAGCTTTTACTTATACAGGAATAGATTACTTTGGACCCATGCAAGTATCAGTCGGAAGAAGGAGAGAAAAGAAATATGGAGTTCTATTCACTTGTTTGTCTGTCAGAGCGATTCACATTGAGATAGCTGACAGTTTAAATACAGACTCAGCTCTATTAGCAATCAGGAGATTTATATCAAGACGTGGACAGCCTGTCATTATTTATTCTGACAATGCAACCAACTTTAAATCATCAGACAAAGAAATGAAACAAGCGTTAAAAAATGTAGATTTTGAAGTTTTAGAAAATAAATTAGTAGCGGAAGAAATCCAATGGAAGTTTATCCCACCGGCGGCACCGTCAATGGGAGGAGCTTGGGAGAGAATGGTTAGAAGTGTAAAAGAAACGTTAAGAATTATTCTTAAGGAAACAAATCCAAGATTCGAAGTTTTGAATACTCTTTTAACTGAGGTCGAACACACAGTAAACAGCCGCCCATTGACGTATGTTTCCTCTGAAAATAGTACTGCCAGTATCACACCAAATAATTTTTTAATAGGAACGTCTAGTATTGCCAAGCCTATGGGTATTTTTCCAGAAAAGGTTGACTTAAGAAAACACTGGCGCTATTCACAACAACTTAGTGAACATTTTTGGAATAGATGGCTTAAAGAATATTTACCAACTTTAATTAACAGATCCAAATGGCTACAGAAAAATCGTAATATCCAGATAGGCGAACTAGTGGTAATAATGGACAATCAGTTACCCAGAAATAACTGGCCATTAGGTAAAATTACAGCTACATACCCCGGGAAAGATGGAAAAGTGAGGGTGGTTGATGTTAAAACCAGTAATGGAGAATACCGGCGTCCAGTAGTCAATATTTGCCCCATAAATAAATTAGAATTAACAGAAGAGTAGTGGTAGTAATCTTTAAGAGAAGATTACTGAGGGGAGAAATGTTAGAGAGTCTCCTGTTATAGTTTTGTGTTTGTTATTTATATTATACCTGGTTTGTCAGATTGTTTTTAAGAATTTTGATTTTGATAGTTGTCAATAGAGAAAAAGTTCTAATCAAATTGTTTTTTATAGTTTTAAACAGTTTTTGGTATATATAGAATTCATAGAATAGTAGAAATATTTACAATATGTGTCCTTGTTTAGCATGCCTGATATTCCGTTTTCCTATTTCCTCTAAACTGACCCATTTAAAAGACCTCCCTTGAATGGAATCAACAAGAAGAAACTAAAAACAACGAACAGATAGTAGCAATGATCCTTGATTTGACCCAGTCAGCCGCATCAAATTTCCAAAATTGTACGGTAGCCAAGATGCGTTACAAAAGGGTTGATCCTTGACTCCATGTGGCATTAACCAACAGCCCTTGCCGAATTAAGCCTACTTGCTAATTGTTCTTAAACCAATGCTAATTAAAAACTAAATCATTAAGCCGCGATCGCGCAAAACCTAACAGTGCCTTAAAAATAACAAAATTCTGTAAAAACCTACTGTAAGGGGTTACGATGGCCCAAAGAAGACAAACCACAATCGGATTAATCCATTTCCACGGTACTCATTTCCTTGTAAAGAAAACCATGTCAGTCTTATTTTCAATCATAACTCTCTTTAGCTCCGTTTTTTTCGTTTTAATAACCATTAAGGGTCGTTTCCCCACCTCACTGCGTCAGCTTAAGTTACGGTCTGCTGTTCTCGCGCTTCCCATTGTTTACAGTAGGTGCCCGATTGACTGGTAGATTCATAGCTCCTTAGCAAAGAAGCTATTACACACTCGGCCCGTTTCAAGGAGTTCATAGGTGAGTAATGTTAAAAGAGATTATTATACCATTTTCTTGGTGTAATTTTGGTTCGGTTCTGAATTGAAATGTTTCGATGTCTATCATTTTGTTAGTGGTAGTAAAACCACTTAAGAACATACAGATTATGGACTGATACGCTGAAAACGCTCATTACTCATATTTTCCAGTTTTGTCAACGGTGTGCAGGGATGAAGTGAAAACATTATTTTGTTTTATCAGTGAAAGATCTTTAATTTCTTTGAGCCTCTAACAAATTAACTGACTTAAAGAATTAATAATACACACGAAAAACTTCTGAAACAAATTGCTACGCCTCACTACACTTTCTTTGTTTTTTAATTAAATTATTCTCGAATTAATATCTAAAACTTTATCTCACGAAACAAGAAGAAAGCACCTTCTTAATTCACATTACTTTGTTGCCGTAAATTCTTTTCAGGTCGAAGTTTAAGTGGAAGTTAGAAAATTTTTAGAGTTTAACGATGAAGAAGTTTTAACTTTTGTATTTTATTAAGCTTTCCTAGCTCGATGCAACGAGTATAGCAGAGTTGTTTGTTGTGTATACTTTCAATAGTATGAACCACAGTTATGAACTAGCATCGCATCATTCGGCGAGTGTACACGGATGGGTTAATCTGCTTCATTTCATTCTACAGGGTGCCCCAAACTTATTATTCATACTTTGCAGGTTAGTCAATAGTGTGTAAGAGATTCTGTTTTGAGGTTCGTGATGAAATAACAGAAGCAAATGTGATACATTTCCTCTACCTGCATGTTAAAAAGTTCTGCCGGGGGATGAAGTGGAAAAATTATTTTGCTTTGTGTCAGAGAGAGATCTTGGAGTTATTTGAGCCTTTCACAAAATATATGACTCCAAACTTAAAGAATTAATAATGGACACGACAATCTTCTTAAACAAATTGCTACAACTTACTACCACTTTTTTTTTTTTAATTAAATGATTCTCGAATAAAACCGACAAACTTTAGTTCAAGAAACAAGAAGAAAACACTTTCTTATTTCACATTGCTTTGTGGCCGTAAATTCTTTTCAGGTCGAAGTTTAAGTGGAAGTTAGAGAATTTTAAGAGTTTAACGATGAAGAAGTTTTAAACTTTTGTATTTTATTAAGCTTTCCTAGCTCGATGCAACGAGTATAGCAGTGTGGTTAGTTATGTATACTTTCGATAGTATGAACCACAGTTGTGAACTAGCATCGCATCGTCCAGCAAGTGTACACGGATGGGTAAATCTGCTTCATTGCATTGTACAGGGTGTCCCAAACATTATTCATATTTTCCAAGTTAGTCAATGGTGTGTAAGACATTCTGTTTTGAGGTTCGTGATCAAATAACAGAAGCAAATTTGATACGTTTCCTCTACCTGCATGTTAGAAGATTCTGCCGGTGGATGAAGTGGAAAAATTATTTTGCTTAGTGTCTGCTAATATTGCTTTGGAGCATTTGAAAGCAGTTTTTTTTTAATCGATGCTATTTGTCTTGATTTGAGACATTTTTTTATGTGTGGAAATTAGAAAAAACATCATTTCATTACTCAATCGTTAACTTCTTTAATTACCTAAACACCTGAACTTGACACCTCATGTATAAACCGATATGGCTGTCTGAATATCGATTAAATCGGGGCCGCTAAGTCGGTTAAATAGGGTGGAAAATCGGGGTGGTTTTAAATTTGTCGAACTTCCTAAACTTCGTTGAATTTCAAGCGGTTTCGGCTTCATTAGGTTCGGGTTTCATATTGCATCGCGAGCCACTGTGAAGGGTATAAATTAATAATTATTATTATTGATAATATCAGTAGCGCACCACTCCCCTCTTTAAATAATGTCAACTCAAAAAATTGAGTTTCAAGTTTATAACAATAACTAGATCTTTTTATTTACTCGCCTCAATGTATACCGATTTACTGATAAGATCACAAAAGTAAATGGTATAACAGTCCAATGTCAAAAACGGAATTATTAATAACAGGACATTATCAAAAACTTCAGAATCAAAGTTTTGTATAATATCTTTTATTAAATCGCACAAAATTATAAAAATTTGCTTGTGTTGTGTGTTGTTTACTCAAAGAAGAGCCGTTCTGAAATTGCTATGCAATTGAAGCGTCCTTCCCTGCAACCTCTATAGCCAATTTGAAAAATCAAAGGAGCCTTTTTAGATTTTTTGGCTAGACTACATTGTATATAAGATTTTTGTTTGTGTTTTATGTTCTAAAATTGCACCGAAACCGCAACTTAACGAACTAATTATCAAACCAGCAAAGGGGGCGCGGCGGCGGTGGCAGTGTGACTCATTGGCTTTGCCAGATCTTTCTTCATCCTCTTGCTAATATATCGCTCTAATTTTTCACTCTACAGTTTCGTAATACGAGTTAAATCATAAACACTTTTAAGAAATATGTAGTGCTGGTTTTAAGGCGTTTTTGTAAATTCCTTTTTTATAGCATTTTTTATGATTTATTCAACTGTCAAACTGAATTTCGAGTCAATTTTAGTTTTTGAGTTATTACATAATGTTGGTGTTTTTTTATGACACGTTCCACTCAATGTTTTTAAGGTTTTATTATTTCTATATATAAAATTTAGTTGGATAGTTTGATTTTTATTAAACAAAAACATAAAATACTATTTACATTAAAATAACACTTGTATAAATAAATGCAGTAGTTTATAAACCCCTCCTAGTAGCTTCAAAACAGCTTGCTTTGTAAAGATGCGATTTTCATCAAGCTTCTCTTCAAAATCGAGGCTTGCCAGTTTGGGGTCAGTTTTTTCTATGTTTTCTAGATTCCCCAAGAACATAAAATTTGGGTGACCCTGTCCTATTGGAGTCGCCGGGAGATGCTTAGCATTACTCCTTCGAAAGTGTACCTAGCTTTACCCATCCGAAGCATACAATAGTGCCAAAAAACAATGTGCGTAAAGGAAAAGTTTAAATACCAGCTAAAGAGGCCAGCAAAAACAGTGCAGCCAAACCGATTTTGCCCGCCCTCCAACACGTGTTCGGTTGCTTATGTATTTGTTGTTGTCTTAATGTTTAAACGGTCTGATTAAAAAACTAAAAAAATCAAAATAACCTTGTTCTAGCTTCTTTATAAATATTAAAATGGATGGAGAATAGCTTTTAGCAATACTGGATAAATATACCAGAACTCGTTCACTCTAAACAGTTCATTAAAGGACCTTGTAGAAACAAAGCCAGGAACATCATTGGATTTACCTGACAGGACATTCGTATAGTGACTGGTCTTTTTACGGGTTACTGTCGACTGAGAGTACCCAGACACAGAATGGGACTAACAGAAGAGACCGAATGTAGATTCTCTATGGAGGATGACAAAACATTCTGACATGTCCTGTGCGAATGTCCGGCTAATGCACGTTTACGTGTGTCTTATCCAACCTGATAGCCGACCTTTTTGGACTATTAGGCATACAGTGGTGAGAAACCACTCTAAAGTGAGACACAATACACCCACTGGTGGTCGCAGTGGAAGGGCTGCAAAGTCCACTCACATATGAATCTTCAATCATCATCTAGCTTCGTTACTTAGTATTTTACTTCTACGTGTCCCTTAAAGGAACATTCTGCAAGCCTCCATATCAAGTTTTTCCCTGGAGGTAGATAGTGTTTATTGCGGGATGTTGTGACCCTCAAGTAAAACATTAATGCGTGCATGTTCTGTCGTGCTCAATGAAAATGCCGTAACCAACAACTTCGCGATTTTTGGTTTATAACATGTTCTATCAGAATAATTCATCCTGTGTCTATTTCTGCTACTCAAAAAGCAATATGTTCCCTGGCAGATAGAACGTAGACCAAGTAGCGAGGGAAGCGGCATCTGCCGAATTTTTCGGTTCCGAACCAGCCCTGGGGATATCATACGATGCTGCTAAATCAACCATATTAAAATGGATGGAGAATAGCTTCGAAAAATACTGGAAAAATATACCAGAACTGGCTCCTTTAAAGATTTATTAAAGACCTTGTAGAAAGAAAGCCAGGAACGTCATTGGACTTACCAGACAGGAGATACGCATGTCTGGTCTTTTTTACGGGTCACTGTCGACTGAGAGTACCCATGCACAGAATGAAACTAACAGAAGAGACCGAGTGTAGACTCTGTATGGATGATGACGAAACAGTCAGACATGTACTGTGCGAATGTCGGGCTATTGCATATTTACGTCAGAACACTTTCGGTAAACCTCAGATTGAGTCAGAAGATCTGAACAGTGTCTCACCCAAACTGAAAGGCCGGCCTTTTTGGAGGATTAGGCACACAGTGATGAGAAACCACTCAAAAGTGAGCCATAATAGACCCACTGGTGATCGCAGTGGAAGTCCTGCAAAGTCCACTCACATATGAATCATCAATCATCATCTAGCTTCTTTACTTAGTATTTTACTTCTACGTGTCCCTTAAAGGAACATTCTGCAAGCCTCCATATCAAGTTTCTCCCTGGAGGTAGATAGTGTTTATTGCGGGATGTTGTGACCCTCAAGTAAAACATTAATGCTTGCCTGTTCTGTCATGCTCAATGAAAATGTCGTGTCTATTTCTGCTACTCAAAAAGCAATATGTCGGTTCCCTGGCAGATAGGCCGTAGACCAAGTAGCGAGGGAAGCGGCATCTGCCGAATTTTTCGGTTCCGAACAAGCCCTGTGGATATTATACAATGCTGCTAAATCAACCATATTAAAATGGATGGAGAATAGCTTCAAAAAATACTTGAAAAATATACAAGAACTGGCTCACTCTAAAGATTTTATTAAAGGACCTTCTTGACAGAAAGCCAGGAACATCATTGAACTTACCAGACAGAAGATACGCATGTAGTGACTGGTCTTTTAACAGGTCACTGTCGACTAAGAGTACCCATGCACAGAGTGAGACTAACAGAAGAGACCTAGTATAGAATCTGTATGGAGGATCAGTCAGACATGTACTGTGCGAATGTCCAGCTATTGCACGTTTACGTCAGAACACTTTCGGTAAACCTCAAATTGATTCAGAAGATCTGAACAGTGTCTCAACCAAACTGATAGCCGACCTTTTTGGAGGATATTTGATAGCGGTTTATAATTTTTTAAAATACGGTTGTTTATGTAGATACGGGATTTTCATCAAGCACGACAGAAGGAGCAGACCTAAAATTGGATTTTTAAAAATGCAAAGCGAATTTTTGCAAACAGGTGTACCTTTTGCGAATAAATCCTTTTAACATAAATAATAATCATACCCACCTAAGAAGTTTTTTTTGCAAATAAAAAAGTTATTATTTTCGGTGTATAGCTCAAAAATACCCTTTTTTAAACTTAGTACTAAGACAAATAATCCCTTATAGTCAGAGCAAAAAATCTGAAAAGGCTCTCCCGTTTTCCCATTTCCCCGTAATTCGACACCGCTGAATCCGAATACCCCCCCAAACCCCCAACAACTGTTTTTTTTTCAGTTTTATTCAATTTTCTCGAAAACTAACCTGTTTATGGAAAATTGCAAGCAACAGTTTTTTGTGGAGAAAAGAATTCCCTTTCCGTCAATGTATTGCTCGATAAAGTTAGAAGAAGAAGTGTGGAAGTAGATCTTCATTTGAGTCCGTTAATTGGGATTATTTAGAAAAAACATTTTTATTATAGGTTTTATAAAATTTTCTTAAAAACGACACTTCTTCGGAAAAAATGTGTAGTATACTTTATCGTCATGTTGGCCGCCATCGTGAATATCTCAGCCCCTGTCAACATTTTGCGGTGGCAACCGGGATATTCGGATTCAGCGGGGTCAAAATAGGGGGAATTGACCATTTGCCAATAAGTGATATAAAATGCTTTTAGAAAATGAATTATAGGTAGATATTATGTTTAACTTTAATTAATCAAATCAAAGATTCAACTAAAGGGTAAACTAGAATAAGCTGGGTCAAAAAATGATTAAATAGAACACCTCATCTTTTGTGCGAACCAAACGATTTTTAACTAAATAAACCGTAATTAATTAGCCTAAAGTGACACTTAAACAAGGCTTGCTCTCTCTTTACCTCCTTGGGAGAAAATTACACTTAAAATGAATGGAGCATTAAAACTCTTATAATTTATAAGTGTTAATTAACGGCACAGACTACGTTAACTGCTGTCGCCATTAGCCATAGGCTTTTTACCTAATTTCACTAAAAACAACACTAAATAATTGAGCGGCTACTTTCTTGCTTATTAAGATATTTTAAAAAATATGCCAATTAGCATCGCTATCTTTATTAAGGCGGAAGAAAACGGACATTCGAGAAACACCTGCGGGGCATACGAGTAGGAAGAGGTAAAAGAAACTGTCGAAAAGGCGGAGTTTACAGTTCCCTCAAACTCCCTCCTGTTTCTTCTGCACCTTATCTTCCCAGGTCCGGGTCGCATTTTTCTATGTACGGGCAGTTCAGATATGATGGAGACAAAGGCTGTAGATGGCACGCATCTATGTTTTAAAGGTCGTGACTTGAGTTTGTGATAGATGGGTCCTTTACGAACAGTGTGGCATAGTTTTTGTCGGAAGCGCATGCTTCACGCGCGTGCTAACGACCATGAGCATTGAGTAAATAACCTATACAGATGAGCCACCGGCGAGCTTTGCCATATTGAGGGGCAGATGGCGCTGAAATAAATTCGTCTGGTACGCAATATTCAGGGACTGCTAATACGATTTAGTTACATGTGCGAGTTCCGAGGCTCATGCTTATCATACAAACATTAGATCATAGTAGTTGTCTCTAAATATTGCGTACCAGACGAATTAATTTCAACGCCATCTGCCACTCAATATAAAGCTCACCGGTGGCTCCTCTATATGGGTTATTTACTCAATGCCATGAGTGAACGTCAAGTGTCGTCATTCGTTTTTTGGTGTGGGAAGGCGTTAAAAACAAGGAAATTTTTCTGCGTTTGCGAAATCAGTTGTGAGTGCCTGAGTAGGGCTGCTGTGTTTAAATAGGCCAAAGCATTCAAGGATGGCCGCGAAACCGTCGAGAATGACCCGCATGATCGTCGACCGCGAACCAGCATCACACCAGACAACATTCGCCGCGTAGTACAACTCATTTGGGAGGACCGTAGGATGAATGTTCGAGACATTTCGGCTGAACTCGGCATCAGTAATGGTAGTGTAGAGTCTATCATCCATGAACACCTTCAATATCGCAAAGTAACGGCGCGATGGGTTCCGAAACTGTTGAACTTCCACAAAGTTTGTCGCCGCTTGCTGATGCGATACGACGTGGAGGGGGGCGGTTTTTTAACGCAAATCTTCACTACAGACGAGACATGGGTACACTATTACACTCCCGAAAGCATGGTGTCGTCTAAAGAGTGGAGGAAGAAGGAAGAAGAGGCGCCAGTTAAAGCGAAGACAACCAGGTCCGCGGGTAAGGTTATGTGTACTGTGTTTTGGGACCGGGGCGGGGCGTGCTGTACGTTGACTGCCTGCGCATTCAACGTTCCATGGATGCTGCATACTACCTTAACCTTCTGAAAACACACGTGAAACCCGCTTATCGCTTGAAACGAAGGAGCATTCCAGCACGAAATGCGATTCTTCTCCAGGATAACGCGCGTCTTACGCTCGATACAATATCGAAATTGGGGTGGGAGTTACTGCAACATTCCCGCCGCTACAATCCGGATTTATCACCCTGCGACTATCACATGTTTGGACCACTGAAAGAAGCCCTCGGAGGTCTAGATTCAACACCGACGACGAGAGGACGAGTTCGCACATGGCTGTCCGAGTTGCCCAAGGAATTATTCGATACCGGCATCAAAAAGCTTCCGGTAAGGTGGACAAGATGCGCAACTAGTGAGGCGAAGTACTTAGAAAAACTGTTAATTTTTAAGATAGTAAATAAACGTGTCAGAGCATTTCTCTTGATCCTATTCAAACCACCCTCGTAGCATAAGTGATTCGCAATCGAGAAAACTACTTTGATTAAGTCACCCAGTCTCAAGGTTCAAAATAACCTAAAACTTTTTTATTTACCATATCTATTCAAATAAACTCTTTACGTGTAACAAATATACCGGAAATCTAATACATTGTATTCTTCCCAACAAAGATGTTTTGCAAAAAAAATTGGATTTTCTAATGCATTAAAAAAACCTTTTAAATAAAAGAAGTTTCCGGAAAAAAATATGTTTTTGTTCAAATTAAATTTATTCTTTTCACTGCCTGGAATTA
The DNA here is from genome assembly GCA_963576565.1 of Aspidapion aeneum. Classification (NCBI taxonomy): domain Eukaryota; kingdom Metazoa; phylum Arthropoda; class Insecta; order Coleoptera; family Brentidae; genus Aspidapion; species Aspidapion aeneum. The sequence continues at coordinate 25,665,907 of OY755045.1, read as the reverse complement.
TTTTTTTGTCGTTCGTGATAAAATTGCTTTAAGGAATTTGAATGGAGTAATCTGTGGAAACATTTCGATTTAAAAACCGTGTAATTTAAGGCCTGAATTTCTGTACACTTCTTAATCAAAAGAAAATATATAATTTTAAACCCAAATTTACCAGAAACTTCCTTTTGTGAGTGTGTTTATTCCATTTAAAATTTACTACACAAAATCTGTCGAGAAATGCAAAAAAAAAAATTTTAAACCTTGTGAGGACATGTCACTTTAGTTTTAAAAGACGATCTCTTTTTGCGATCTTGAGATAGGGTCGACCGGGGTAAATGTAAACGATTTTGACCATTTTTTGAAATTTCAGATTTGAAATAAAAAAATAGACTCCCGTTTAAGAGAAAAATTATACAAAATTTTTGTGGTAATATTTGGACATTATCCTTTGCTCTAAGAACGAAATTAACAATAAAACAAAAGCGCTTTTAAGAAAAAAAAATTGTTTAAAAAACTGTCATATGTTTACATTTATTTCAACAAACCGGGGTAAATGTAAACTGGTATTTTAGCTTATCTTTGTCGCACAGATATCTTGCCCTGGCCAGTAGGCAATCTACAATGTTGGATTCTACATCTGCATTAAACTCCATTTTGTGACGAGGACCAGTGGAATCTAAGGAATTCCTTCGACCATTGAGCCGATGGAATATTACAGATATCGGAACATTGTAGAAACTTTGAGCTTCACAATATGTTTTATTCCTGTTTTGCACATCAGCTATAGCGTCCAGCAAATCCTCCTTTTACTGTATGATGGCCCATTTGTCTTGCGCACATATTTTCGAGGCATCTGGAATTAAATTATTAATCATTTTAGCTATGTTTACAATTACCCCACGTGTGTTTACATTTACCTCAAAAGTGTATTTACATTTGCCCCTAGGCAAATGTTGCTGGGGGTAAATGTAACCATGATAATAATAATAATTTATTTTGTTGATATTATGCAATTAAACATGTTTAAACAAATATAATAATGCATTGTGTTATTTATAATTACTTTAGTTTGAAACCTTGCCGACAAAAAAATACTGACAGATTTCAGTGTCTCTGAAAAAATTAAATACGGTTAAACTTATCACCACACTGAACCAAACTGATCTGGAAGCTAATTTTCATTGCCGCTTACTGTCAAGGAAGCGTGGTATTAGAATTGGCTCCAATATCGAATTTAGAGGCAAATTTAAATTTTTTATTAGGACCGTTTACATTTACCCCTGTTTACATTTACCCCGGTCGACCCTACATCTATCTATCAACCCTAGGGTGTATTTTTACCCTTGATTTTGGAAAGGTTTTTACTTTTTTTTTAGGCGTACTGCTAAAATTTCAAGTGTCATAATCATTTTGTAAAATTACAAAAGAAAAACTTCAGTCTTCTCAACTAAATTTTATTTATCGAATTAGATTGCGACGATAGATTTGTAAGTTTTGATGTAGAATGAAATTACACCAACATGCCAATAATGCTATCGGTGGAGGGGGTGATGGATCTGTTGAAGCTCTGTCTACGTAACTCTTACTTTCAAGTGAAAGATAAGTTTCGTCAGTGCTAGCGAACATCTATATGGAGTGGTTCGAGGACCATCCGATCAATATAATATATGGATGTCACATTTATTATATGGCCGGAAAATGATGACGAACTACAAAATTTTCTACACCATCTGAACTGTATTCGAATAAGAATCAAAATGCACAATGGAAATTAAAAAAGATTCGGCCTTACCTTTTTTGGATGTTCTTGTCAAACGATTAGACAGAAACATTCAAACCACTGTATATAATAGAAGGGCGTATAAGAAAAGACAACCATGTAAGTAGTTGTCTTTGTTATACGCGTAGAAAACGAATAAGAATTCATTGATTGTCGGTCAAATTTGACCCGAGCGCAGGGCCTCTTTCGCGGTTCGTTGCGCTCCACGCCGTAGATAGAATTGCTTCTCTCGTTAGGTAAAACACAGTGGAGGTCAATGCATGCAATCCCAACGCGAGGAATTCCGTTCGCGCCATTTAGCCTTGAAATAAGCAGTCTGTCGATTACCTACGCGTTTCACAATGACGTGCCCGCAAGAAGCTGCGGTTTTGGTAAAGGATATTGCAACGGTCGTTAAAACTATACAGTTGTGTGATTGTATAGTGTATTTAACGAAAATATAAATAGATATCATAAATAATGGTAGGCTAAAGCAACAAATTAAACTTTACCGAAAACTAAAAGGGATAGAAAAATACAAATAAGCAAGTTTAAAGTTTCAAATTTCACCGCACAGGGCGTGACAGATACCCAAAAAGCCTATGTTACCCTTAAAAAAACACCCTGTATTTGCCTTCATATTCAACGAACCACGCCTAAAAATGGCACGTAAAAAAATGGTGGAGAAATAAAGCATTGTGGCAATTTGCAAGCCGTCAACAGATGAAAGTATGAATAAAAGAAGAGAATATAAATTGAAATCACACCCTAGACATATGGAACAGTCTGCCTCTAGATATCAAATTAGATTTTCATAAGGATTTAAATAAAAGATCGGGTGTCAAAAAACGAGAAATATGCAGATCAGAATTTAATTTTGTAATGTTCAAAGAATCAGAAATAAAAATTTCATATCAATTAATGAGAAAGCGAATATGATGGCGATTCTAAAAAATAAATTACTAAAAACCATCGTATGTGTAGAAGGTGCTACAAGCTTTGTGGATTCTGCGTTAGTTGAACACTCCTCGAACTCGCTAGTTGAACACTTTTCGAAAGTTTCGAAAATCATTCTATTCGCTTCTTCAGAGCACGTCTGAAACTGATTTGCTTCGTCTCTTACACTGGAGATACGTATGACTGATTTCCAATAACGTGAGGGTTGATTTTGTTAGGATGTTTCAAAATTTCAATAGGTTCTGTTTTGTAATGCATTAACGTATCGAAGTATGTGACGAATTTTTCATGTTCTTCCAGTCTGGTTGATATTTTTCGTCCTGTTTCTTCATTGAATTTTTTGCTGCATCAAAATGAAAATTTGTCTTCTTTATCGGCTTTCTTCATTTTTATCTTTCTCCAACCTTTCAAGCCCTTACCTTACCTTCTGGTATATTCATCCAGTATTATTGAAAGCTGTTCTCCATCCATTTCAATATGGTTAATTTAGCAACATTGTATGATATCCCCAGGGCTGGTTCGGGGCGGAGAAATTCGGCAGATGCCGCTTTCCTTGCTGCCTGGTATGCGGCCTCATTTCCCTCGTGCCCAGAATGCCCTGGTATCCATACTAATGACGCATTATTAGCGCTACCAAGCGCTTTCAGCGAGCCCCTGCAGCTCGTCACGGTTCTCGATTAGTTCAACCGGAAATATAGTAGCCAATTGGCCGAGACTATGTTGAATCTCGCCTTTTTCTTGGATACTAACAACTCCAGATCCAACGCCTGATGGGATTTTGGATCTGTCGGTATAACAGAAGCTATGGTTATTTAAAAAATCGGTCCTGTTCTTTATCAATATATTACTCTGTCCAGTTTCCGTCCACCTTTAAAACTAAATCACCATGTTGACAGTCAACTGGGTCGTCCTAAAGCGACTCATCAGTACTCAAGTAGTTTTTTTACATTTTTAATAGCGAATAATAATAAATCCACATTTTTACCCGATAGCCACAAAGACTTTTAATTTGTTTTGGTATACCAGAATTTGCCTTTATTTTTTAAAATTATTACTGGTTTACTTCATTTATTCCTTGTCGGTTTTCTTTTTCAATGATTTTCTGACAACAGGTATATCTTTGCTTTTCCATCCTTTTTCATTTTCTTATCTCTTTATGTTTTTTTACCCTCCTTCCCGCTGTAAACATCGTCGTTTTCTTTGTTCCCAATTCGAGTTTCTTTTGCCACAAATTTAAACCCTCAAATTCAATCCTTTAAAATCCAATACTTCAGAAGCAAATCGGGATTCGAGTGCCACTTTTGAGGGGGCCACAAGCTTTATTGTTTTAGATCGAAAAACGATGGTTTTCTTAGGTTTTGGAAATTGTATAAAAAGAGGGTTTTTATTGCAGAGATTTGGCTTCTTTTTAGATACTTGAAAGTTACTGTTAACGTTTATGTATACAGGGTGTTCCAGAAAATATTTTTCTAGAAGTTCCATCTCCTAACAGAGATTGGAAAAATTGCCAATTCTCTTAAACATATTAAGCTAGAATGTTCTTCTTCCTTGACTTCTTTTGCCTTTAATTTAACCTCTTAGATTTCTGTATACAACTAATTCTTCTTTCAGAAGTTCCATCTTTTAGTGAAGGTTAAAAATGTAACCGTTGTAGTCCGAATCTTGTTGCTCTAAACATTGCATTCGACTTCATTCCGCACCAGTTTCTTAACTTATTAAGCCAGGATGTTCTTTATCTTCTTTGACTTCTTTTTCCTTAAATTTAATCCCTCAAAAAAAAACGACGGTTTTCTTAGGTTTTGGAAACTGTGTAAAAAGCGGGTTTTTATTGCCGAAATTTGGCTCCTTTTTAGATAGTTTATTGTTATGGTTGCCATTTCTGTTTATAGTGTGTTCCAAGACTAATTATATCAGAAGTACTATACTCTGACGAAGGTTAACAATAAGATTATTGCAATCCAAATCTTGTTGCTCTAAACAGTTGATTCGACTTCATGCCGCAGCAGTCTCTTAAATTATTCGCCTTAATTAAAACCCTCAAACTAAATTACTCAAAATCCAATACTTCAGAAGCAAATCGTGATTCAGGTGCCACTTTTGAGGGACAAGCTTTATTGTTTTAAAGCGGAAAGCGACGGTGTTCTTTGGTTGTTTAAACTTTATAAAAATAGGATTTTTCTTGCCGAGATTTGGCTCCTTTTTAGGTAGTTGATGATGATGATTTATATGCGAGTGGGCCTTGCAGCCCTTCCACTGTGACCCCCTATTGTGGCTCACTTTTGAGTGGTTTCTCACCACTGTATGCCTAATCTCCGAAAAAGGTTAGCTATCAGTTTGGGTGACACTGTTCAGATCTTCCGAATCAATCTAAGGTTTACCGAAACTATTCTGACGTAAACGTCCAATAGCCGGACATTCGCACAGTATATGTCTAACTGTTTCGGCATCTTCTATACAGAGTCTGCATTCGGTCTCGACGTTCTATCTTCTAACGAAGGTTGAAAATGATAGTTGCAACCTGAATCTTGTTGCTCTAAGCATTCAACTTCATGCTGCACCAGTCTCCTAAATTATGAAGTTTCAAACAACGTCTTTCCATTTTTCCATCGGTGACCAAAAAATCCACGTTTTTGTAATTTGCAACAGTGGATAAAATGGAATTTTAGACAAAGGTATAAAACACCACCTTACACAATATCGCTTAGTTTTTGACGCTTTTCGCCTCAAAAAGCTTCGTTACCCGGTTATTTTTCTTTCTTGTTTTTCGCGATTTTTTCGTCTTTTTTTACTCAGTATTTGAGCTTTTTTGTTCAGTCCCGCCTCGCTGCAAAAATAGAGCCAATTCAGGCAACTTGTGTACAGAGCTCTAGCCCATCCACGTACCTTGTTCATAAAAATATATTCGTGTGATCATTTTATTTTTCCTGTTTGATAACTGTAGCTTTTTCGCCAACACTAAGTCTAATAGTAGGGAAGGGGAGATTTTGGGAACTTATTTTCTTTGTCAGCAAACATCGCCAAAACTGTTTAGGGGGGTTTTTCCGATGGGTTTAGGCGAAAATGCAAAAAAAGTTGTAAATTCGAATTAACTTTTTTTCTTAGTTATGCATGTATATGTTTATTAGTGAAAGCTACACTTAAGCTAAGTATAAAAAATAGTATGACTAATCTCTAAGTATAGGGAATATCTCTGGCAAAATTGTCAAATAAATATTCAATTTTTGACAATTTTGCCAGAGATATTTTTCAAGTTTAGAGATAGGTCATACTATTTTTTTATTATTACAAGCTTTTATTTAACTTCACCTGTATGTATGTATGTAATCAAATCTTGCAACTCATTTTTGAAGAACTTCCAAACATCCGCTTAACTTCAAATTTCGCACAGCGTCTTAGTTCCGATGACAATACAATAATCCGGTACCTACCTCCCCCCTAACGTGGGGGGTGGAGAGGGGGTAAAACTTTAGTTTGTCCGATTTCAACCAAAATTGGTATCTGGGGGTTTTTGAGTATGAGAATTACGAATTTTTGATCAGATTATAAAAATTCAATATGGCGGATTCAAAATGGACGATTTAATGTCAAGTTTTTACGATTAGTTTCAACTGACTTCCACGTATCCGATTGACTTCAAATATCGCATATCATTGTAGTTCCGATGACAATTCAATAATGTGGTATAACTGACTGCCTACCTCACCCCTAACCTGGTAGGCGGAGAGGGGGTAAAATTTTAGTTTGTTGGATTTCCACCAAAATTGGTATCTGGGGGTTTTTGAGGATGAGGATTACGAATTTTTAATCAAATTACAAAAATTCAATATGGCGGATTCAAAATGGACGATTTAATGTCAAGTTTTTCTGATTACTTTCAACTGACTTCCACGTATCCGATTGTCTTAAAATTTTGCATACCGTTACAGTTCCGATGAAAATCCAATAATGTGGTTTCACTGACTGCCTACCTCCCCCCTAACGTGGATGGCGGAGAGAGAATGAGGATTACGAATTTTTGATCTGATTACAAAAATTCAATATGGCGGAATCAAAATGGACGATTAAATGACGATTTTTTCTGATTACTTTCAACTGACTTCCACGTAGGTATCTGATTGATTTCAAAATTCACATGCTCTCCCACTAAAAAGAGGGGGGGGGCGTAGAAGACTTAGATATTTTAAAATTGACAGGAAAGACTCCCTGCAATATCGATGCGCAAGCTGAAATGCATATTAGACAAATCTAAAAATTAAAAAATAAATTTAGAAAAAAAAACTTTTTGAAAACAAGCTTTTATAAAATGGACTAAAAAGCATAAAATAATTTTTTGAGTGTTCTGATATCATAATAATAAAAGCGATGGGCGTATTTAATATTAGGTAAATGCCTTTCCATGCGCATTAGGTGGATCGTCCAGAACCGATGATGAGCCCACTATTCTTTTTCAATGTGACAAAATAAATCGACACACAGCCGGTCGCGGATGATCTGCCTAATATGAAGCAGGCGTAATAATGTCCATCCATATCAGAAAAATGTAAGAGTAGCTTGAGTAGGGTTGGGTTGGGTTAAATTGTCTACCCTTACATTTCTCTGCTATAATATAATGAATTTTCACTAAACTTCGAGTTAACAAGGCTAAAACAAAAACGCATGCTTCTCTTGCGAAACGCTCAAGGAAAAAATTAGTAAATATTTATACTGTGGCCAGATCGAGATTGATTTTGGAAAAACCGAAAACCATTTTAAACAAGTAATTGAGAAAAGGAGTGCCAGATTTATAGAGACTCATGTTACCTTTGTGGATCTACAAAAAGCATATTATACCGTTCCAGTAGCAAAATTGTGGACAGTGTTAGAGCAAACTAATATTAATCATACATACATAAAAGCGATAAAAGAACTATACAAAGGGTCAAAATCTAAAACTAAAATTGAAAATCGACTTTGAAAAGAATTCCTGGTAGCGAAAGGTTTAAAACAGGGATGTTGTATCTCTCCAACTCTTTTTAAAATATATGTCGCAGTAGCTCTAAAAAACTGAACACGTGAAGTACACGGCATGGGAATACAACTTAACGACCGATTTACCAGATACACACTACAGTTTGCTGACGACCAAGTAATTGTAGCTAATGATAAAAAAGTCAGGGAGTTTATGATGAGAGAGAACGGAAGAATACCAAAATTGGAGGTTAACAGTAAACCTGGACAAGACACAGTACTTATATATTGGAAACGAATCAAGTGAGACAGTGGACAATGGACAAACAATATCTTCATGCAATAAGTTATGTTGTGTCACATTTGATAAGAATGTAAAGAACTGGTAAAAAGAATAGTAAGAGCAAAAAAGGTTATTGTATTTTATGGAGCAGAGAGATAAAAAAGAATGTAAAATTTAACATATATGAAACAATGGTGAAAAGCACGCTCTTGTATGAAATAGAGACTTGTCGCGTAACAGAAAAATTCAAAACAAAAATGGAAAGTGTCAAAATGGATGCAATAAGAACAGATCATATAAGAAATGAGATCATAAAAGAACGAATGGGAATCGAGGGAAGCATAACGGATGAAATCACTAAAAGGCAACTGATATGGTACGGCCATGTGCAACGGATGACGAAAGGTTACCAAAACAGGTCCTAGAATGGCAACCAATGGGGCGGAGAAAAAGAAGACGTCCTAAACTAGAATGACAACCTGGCAAAAGATGATTGTCAGGATCGAAGAAGGTAGAGAATAGGCGTCGCACAACGTAGAAAAACGTTCTAAACCGACATAATAGTAGTAGTAAAAACCGAAACTACATTATTTTTGAGTCTGTCTGGTTTACGTGATCGTACGGTGTTTGCACAAAAGCTTGGCCAAAAGCAATCGTGCTCTCTAGAAAATTGTGACGTTTTTGTTTCGTTATGGCGACATTTATTTTTATCGTATTGAGCTCTGTATGGCGTAAAATGTAAGCGGGAGGAAATTGAAAGTATAAGGAGGAGAACAAAAAAAATAAACAAAGTTATAGACATTTTCAAATAACGAAAAAACTATTTTGCTCTCCACTTCTCACGTAAAAATAGCATACCAACATTTTGTTAAACAAATTACTTGTCAACACGTTTTTTAAAATGTTTCACTTTCCTAGAAACCTTGTTAAAATTTCACTTCTGACACCTAATTATGCCTTTATCATGTTCACCTTTGTGCCTCCATCATATTAAAGCGGGTAGGTCTTTTATTATTTCCTATTTTAGTTTTCGTTGCACTACATAGACTATTCTCTATAATTTTCTGTCTGACGTTGAATAACACATTCTAAGAGGAGTCCCTCCTTTTTACAGTTTTTGTGACGTAAGAGAAGATCATATCTCTGTATTAGTTACGAAATTTAACCAGGAAAACTTTAAAACAACTGTAAATAATAGAAAAATAACTCCGTTTAACAGAAGTAGCAAAAATATGTAAAAAAAACTGTTATAAAAAAAATAAAAAATGTTAAAAAAGACTTGATTGCTCCCGTAAACTTGCTCACGTTTCTAAAGAAACAATAAAAAATGCGACAGAAAATAAAAGAAAAGAAGCCAGAAAACAGATAACAGTTAGACTTAACACAAACTGTGAAAGTTCTCTAAAGGAGTTGAAATGTCCTAGGAATGGCTACTGTATGGATATTTAAAGGTAGAAATGGCAGATACCGATGCGCTAAAAATAGGGACTTATTAGTTTGTTGAACTGTAGGCTTGCTGTGTTTTATCACTGTATACAAAGGTCTTTCACTACTGGATTAGTATTAATAAAAGATAAGACCTCAATAAATTTAATGCGAAACAAGAATTATTTCTCACGTAAGCTTGCTGTCGTTTTTAAGGAAACATTAGAAATTCTGATCGAAAATGACGGAAAAGAGGCTAAGAACATAGAAAAAACAGTTAGACTTAATAAAAACAGTGAAAAAACTGATTTTCTTAAGCAATTAAAATCCTCTAGGCATGGGTATTTTATGGATATTTAGATTGCTTGCTGTGTTTTATTACTGTATGGAAAGATCTTTCACTTCTGGATTAGTATTGATGAAATATAAGACCTCAATAAATTTAATTACGCAAAAAGAATTCATTGCTTACGTAAGCTTCCTGACGTTTTTAAGGACACAATAGAAAATGTGGCAAAAAATGAAGAAAAAAATGCTAAATAAAAGAAACAGTTAGAAGTAACAAGAACAGTGAAAATGCTGATTCTCTAAAGGAAATAAAAGGCGCTAGGAATGGGTATTTTATGGCTATTTAAAGGTTTGAAATGGCAGATGCCACTGGGCTAGAAATAAACACTTTTTAGTTTGTTAACTGTAAGCTTGCTGTGTTTTGTCACTGTATACAAACATAGATCTTTAGTCTTGCTGACGTTTTAAAAAAAAAACAGACTTAAAAAGAACGGCGGAAAAGTTAATACTCTAAAAGAATTAAAATGCACTAGGCATGGGGACTTTTAGTTTGTTAAACTGTAGGTTTGCTGTGTTCTATGAAGCATGATTACTTGCCTTGTGTATTAGTATTGATAAAATAAGGGACCTCAATCAATTTATATAGAAAAAAAGAATTGATTCGTCATGAAGCTTGCTGGCGTTTCTAAAGAAACTAGAAAATGTGACAGAAAATCAAAAAAATTAGCTAAGAAAATGGGAAAACAAGGGCCGGAATTTACTGTGGCCGGAAGTTAATTCTCTAAAGGAATAGGTAGATGAAGTTGAATCAAAAATCGAAGAGAAGAAGCACAAAGCATTGAATAAGTTGTTTTGGTAGGCTAAAAAAAACATTTCGTCAATAACAACTTTAACTTTAACCGTTGTTTGATAGAATCTCCATCAAACAACGCTTTAACCAAAGCTAGCAACCATCTTGCTTCTGTTATTAAACAACTATCCTAATGTTTCCTATTCCTTTCTCTTTATCCTCCTCTCGCTCTCCCTCTCTTTCTCTTTGTAAAGTATGCACTTTTAACTTTAATAATTAAGCTTAAAGGTGACGTTGTGAAATTGTAAGTCGAGAGCTAGTTAAAAGAGCTTGTTAGTGTATAGCGTCCTCATGCGACTCTTATGTTGTAAATTTTTGTTTTTCTTTCGCCTACTTTTTTCTGGAGTTTGCATTTTTACCACCTTAAGTATCCTTGCGGAATGTTTAGTTTTTTAACGAGTATTTTTATCTCGGTAAAGTGGTTTTTTTTTGTTAGGTGATTACGTTGGCGTATGTATGTCGTCACTACGTTTTCATTTTCACTTGCTTTAAAGCATTACATCGTTCCTCTCGTTCCAAATTTTGTACACATATATAATGCAGTATTCGTTCGATCGCAGTTTAGTATATATATATTGCATCGTACCTGCATGATAGTACTAACGAGGTCAAAGTCGAAGTTTGTTTTGTTTACAATAAACCTCCGCGCGAAAAACCTGTGTTAAAAATCTATATACAATGTGTATTATTATAAATAATATATCATGTTTAAAAGCAAAAAAAGTGTACCATAACCTGTGAAACTTGTTTTAAAAATTAGCGAAAAGCCCAAACAAAATCAAGAAAAATGGATAATGCCGAATTATTTCAGGATAGCCATGCTAGAACACAAAATGAAGAAGTTTTATATAGCGAATGGAAAAAATCCCAAAACGAAAAAAATTCACTTAGTGTACAAGTGGATTATCTCCGAAGTCAACTGGAAAGTATGCAAAGAAAGCTTGCAGATTTAGAGACAAAAGTCACTAAAAAAGAAGAGTCTGACATGGACTACATTACTGATGAGGACGATCTGGCAAGAGAAACTGAGTGGATCAGACAAAAAGGAAAAGGTTGGAAAAAACGTCGAATGGATACTTCACTCTCACCACCACAACAAAGCTCGGGCACTGGCGAGCCCTCCAATAAAACACAAAATCAAGAACCCCCAACTAAGGTTAAAAAAGCTCCATTACCTCCACCGATTATGGTAAATGGCGTAAATAATTTTAATGATATTTATGAAAAGTTAAATATCATACAAGGAGTTAAAATAAAAGTTTTAAATAACGAAAATATTAAAATAAATGTACAAGACGCAGACAGCTATCGGCTGGTTACTAAAATAGGCTACATTTCTCATGTGACCCACAAAAAATTGTAGCTGAACTACAAAAAAAAAGGTTTTAAGGCACTGGAGGCCAGCAACAAACTTAAATGGAGAACAAGACAACGTCTTAACATGTTTATGCTCACATTTAGCCACGATGAAGATATCAACAAAAATTTTGAAATTTCTAGTATCCTTGGGATTGAAGTGGAAATAAAAGCACTAAAAACCTCAAAGTTAGTCCCTCAATGCAAAAGATGCCAATCTTATGGACACACGCAAAAATATTGCGCTAAAGAACCACGTTGCGTAAAATGCACGGGGAAACATCTTACTGTAGAATGCCCCAAACCAAAAGAATCTGAGCCAAAATGCATCCACTGTGGAGGCAAGCATCCTGCTAACTACAGAGGATGCCTTGTTGCTAAGGAAATACAAACATTGAAAAATAAACCTAAGAAACCGAATCTCATACCAAACGTGAGTACAAATAGACAAAACCAACAGACAAGAAACACAGTCACACAAAACTCTGTGACAAGGACATACAGCCAAGTAGCAGCAACAGCTACTATACCTGATATTAATATCAGTAGTCAAAATACTATGGAACAAACACTACAATTAATTTTGGAGAAATTGAACAAACTTGATGAGCGATTAACTAAACTAGAAAGTAGCAATAACGGAGCTACCAATATGCCTCAAAATGGTCAGTAATCTTAGAATCTTAGCTTGGAATGCCAATGGTCTTTTGCAACATCAGCAAGACTTGCAAGTTATTCTAGACATAGAAAAAATTGACGTGTGTCTTGTGTCAGAAACGCATTTCACTAACCAGTCTCACATTAAATTTAAAGGTTATAAAGTGTATCATACAACTCACCCTAACAATACTGCACATGGGGGAAGTGCTGTAATAATTAAAGAAAATATATCACACTATGAGGAGATGGGATATAAAACCATAGAGATTCAAGCTACATTAGTAAGTGTAAAAACCAAAACATATACATTAGTCATAAGTGCTGTCTATATACCACCAAGGCACTTACTAAAGAAAAATCAATATCTTAATTTTCTCAGAAAATTAGGAAACCGTTTTATAATTGGAGGTGACTTTAATGCAAAAAATACCTACTGGGGATCTAGACTGACGAATTCTAAAGGAAAAGAACTTTTGCAAGCTATTAGTGAATATCATAGTGAGCCGATATCAACTGGTAAGCCCACATACTATCCAACAGATCCAGGAAAAATTCCAGATCTAATTGATTTTTTTATAGTAAAAAATTTATCTTTAAGTTTTGTAGATATAGAAGAAAGTTTTGATTTACACTCAGATCATTCACCTATTATTCTAACTCTTAGTAAAAACATAATAAAGAAAGAAGCAAATATCTCACTAGTTAATAAACTGACTGACTGGATTAGTTTTAAACAAAGTCTGTCAGAAAAAATAAACCTATCAGTACCATTGCAAACGCCAGAACAAATCGATAAAGAAGTTGAATATTTTGTTACAAATATTCAACAAGCAGCTTGGGAAAACAGTCCAAAACCAAAGAGAAAAAAGTATCCAAAGGAAATTAGAGACCTTATATTGGAAAAAAGGAAACTAAGAAGAAAGTGGCAGCAAAGCCGTGATCCTCGGGACAAAACAAATCTCAACAACATGACGCAGCGCATTAGGCGAGAAATTCTAATAATAAAAAATGAATCTATTAACCATTTTCTTAATGAACTTACAGATGATAAAAATACCGACTATTCCCTTTGGAAAGCAACCAAAGATTTTAAAAGACCAATTATCCAAATTCCACCCATACGAAAATCTAACAACCAGTGGGCAAGGAGTAACGAAGAAAAAGCTGATATTTTTGCAAGTCATTTAGAAAAAACATTTCAGCCCCACGAAGCACCAGATGAACACTTTCATTTAAATGAACCCCATCAAATCGAGGACCATATTAAGCTTACAACACCAAAAGAAATATTAACAGAAATCAAAAATATTAATTCGAAAAAAGCCCCAGGGTATGATCTTATTAACGGGGTAGTCATAAAACAACTCCCCAGAAAAGCTATCGTAAAACTATGCAACCTAATTAATGGGTCTTTTAGGCTTAGGTATGTACCTAATCTGTGGAAAGTTGCAGAAGTTATCATGATTCCAAAACCGGGAAAACCACTCCATGACGTGTCATCTTACAGGCCAATATCTTTACTACCAATTATATCCAAGCTCTATGAAAAATTATTGCTTAAAAGAATAAAACCCATCATAGAAAGACAAGAAATTATTCCATCTCATCAATTTGGTTTTCGAGACAAGCATTCCACGATAGATCAAGTACACAGAATTACTAATATAATAGAAAAAGCACTAGAAGAGGGAAAAGTTTGTTCTGCAGTTTTTCTAGATGTAGCACAAGCATTTGACAAAGTGTGGCATGAAGGCCTTAATTTTAAACTAAAACGGTTTCTGCCAAAACAATATTCGGATATTTTGGAATCATACATATCTGATAGCCATTTTAGAGTAAAACAGGAAGACTCATACTCAAATTTAAGAGAAATTCAAGCAGGCGTGCCCCAGGGTAGCGTACTAGGCCCTTATCTATACTTATTATTCACTTGTGATATCCCAAAGCCAGAAAATTGTCACTTAGCAACATTTGCCGATGATACTGGTTTATTGACGGTAGAAAAATCTATTGAAAAATGCATAGAAAAACTTCAGGATGCAGTCACCCAAATTCACAGTTGGACCACAAAGTGGCGAATAAAATTAAATGAAACCAAATCAATTCATGTTGATTTTACAAACAAAAATATAAATCACATACAAATAACAATTAACAACATTCCAGTACCATATTCGAATCAGGCAAAATATCTAGGTATGACACTTGATGCCAAATTGCGCTGGAAAGCACATGTTAAGAAAAAAAAGAAGAACTTGAGATAAGGTATAGAAAAATGAACTGGCTAATTGGAAGGAAGTCCAATTTAACAATTCATATTAAGTTACTGCTTTATAGACAAATACTGAAACCAGTATGGACATATGGTATTCAACTATGGGGTTGTGCTAAAGAGAGTAACATTCTAGTTGTACAGAGATTTCAAAATAAAGTATTAAGAAACATTGTGAATGCACCTTGGTACGTTCGAAATAGTGACCTTCATCGAGATCTAAAAATCGAAACTGTAGCAGAGACTATTAAAAAGTACGCAAAAAGTCATGAAGATAGACTCCATTGGCATGTGAATGTGGAAGCAATTCAGCTTCTAGACAATACTATGCTAGTTCGACGACTAAAAAGAGTGAAGCCGTTTGAGCTAGTAAACTAAGTGAATTACACATAAAACAAAATAATGCTTTAAACACAACACAATTGTGAGTTACAGACTAAACAAAGCGGGGAGAACTGTTGAGTGAACCCTAAGTTTAAATCTGACTTTTCTAGTAAATTAAGTTAAAACAAAATTGCTAAGTAGTCTTACTGACTAGATTGTAATAAAAAAAACACAGCGTGTTTGACAAATAAAAAAATATATATACAATGCCCTTTCATGGTTCCAAGAACCTACTTCTTGTTAACTTTTTTGTGACGATATTCATACAAACATAAGTTTCTTATTTATTATATTTCTTCACAACCGGGACCACTCTGTAAATACTGCCTACATTATTTAAAAGCTGATAAGATTTCTAATAGAATGATGTATTAGATTATTATTTTTTGTTTAAAATTAAGGAAAAATAAGAGCAAGTATCTATTTTTTCCAAAAAATTATTTTTTTGTTATTACAGTTTAAGCAAGTTTTCTTTAAAACTGTTTTACTTATTTAAATGAATTAAACACCAGTTTATAGCGGTGTTATAGTGCTTTCACAAAAAAAAAAAAACATTCCTAGATACAAGGATAAGCCACATAAATAATCAGAAATATTAAAAATGCCTGTTTCTTGTATTTTGATTTTATTTCAAATTTATCCGTTTTTACCTCATAACATTGTCATTTTTACTGGGGATTTTATCTGGTAATATTTTTTGTCGTTTCTTGTGTATTTCTAACTAACAATCTAAATCACATTTGTCTATCTGCGCGATGGCGCTCTATATGCAACTATTTATTCTAGCAGGCCATGTTTTTTAAAAAAAGAGTACTTTTTTACCGTTTTCAACGTTTGAAAAATAACAATCAAGCTCCCGATAGGGATACATTTATGAAATTTGGTACAATTAACAGAAATATTAAAGTTGACAAGCAATTTTATATAATTACCTGAAATTTTACACACATGTCAAAAAATCGCCATTTTTTCTTGTAAATATGACAATGTAGACAATGCCGAACTTAACAAAATATGAACAATGTTTCCGTTTTTTGGTTAGGCTCGGACTGAATTAAGCCTTAAAAATCAGAAACGCAGAGTCTCCCATTCGAGGATTATTTGCCCGTTAAACTTTTTTTTTAGACTAAACGTCTACACTACAACTTACACCTTCATGAACTTTGATGAACGTTTTAAATTTCAAAATATTTCTCTTCGATTAAAGTTTTAAAATTGTACAGGGAGATAAGAGAAAGGAAGGGTACGTGTACAAAATTTGGGAAAGAGGTACGATTGTTTGGAAATCCTACATTTTTGCCTGGTCTATTATCTTTGCACCACGTTTTTATTTTGGTGTGTTAAAAGTACGGTTTGTTTCCTAATTATCTTCATTGATTATTGTATATTTAATGAAATTTTTTAGTTTTTAGTAATGCCGATGATTTAAAATAAAACCATTTAGCTTACGTTTTTTTTACCTATTTTAATTTTTATCCAATTTTTCTTTTCCCTGCGCTTTCTGTTTTATAGCCCGGCAAAAACTGTTTTAAATTTTAATCGGCCTGAGAGGTAGTTAAAACTTAAAAATCTTTTACCCTATTTTGCCTAACAAAGTGCTTTTGGTTAAACGGTCTGTTGAACTAGTTAAATTGTGTGAAGAGGAAAAACGAACAAGACTAAACAAGGTTTTAAATTTTTAAATAAAAAAAAATATGTAGGTAAATTGAGGGATAATAAAACAGGTAAATTGGTGCACAAAAAAGTTTCAAATTGAGTCAATCGGCATTGGATCAAAACAACAACTGTTTTCCCATGGAGGAAAGCAATTTCGACTTCAAAATAAGATAATTTTTGTTTGAAACTCTGAGACAATGATAAAATTTCGTTTATTTATTTTAACCACGACGTTTCGGTTAGTAAGTATCTCTAACCGTTTTCAAGTGTAAGCTAAACAATCCAGTCTACAGGCTACTACTTTTTCTACTTAATGTGCAGTCAGGCGTGACGGCCCGCCCCCTTTTTTAATGCTAAGACGCTTTTTTTCCTTAAGGAGTGGTTCCCATATGTTTGGTGTCTCTGCTTGGTTGACTGAAAATGTATTTATTCTGCATTATTAACGCAAATTCAATAAACTTTAATTTTCGCCAATGCGACTTCTTATGCAAAACTATAGCTTCAGACCATTGAATCCTGTGATCATTTGACCATGAATGATCGGCTAAACCGGATTTTTCAATATTCCTTAATTGGGTACGTTTTAGATGTTCATTTACCCTAACCTGAAGAGGGCGTTTTGTTTCACCTACATATGATTTACCACACTCACACGGGATTTGGTAAATACATTACTTATTATTTGAGGGATTTTCTGGTTTTATTTTAGTTACAAAACTCCTTATCGTATTTCCCGATAAAATTACTGTTTTAGTATTATAGTGTTTGGCTATTCGTCTTATGTTTTCTGAAATCCCTTGAACATATGGAATGTTAATAACACCCAACGGATAATTATTGTCAGAATTTGCTACATTTGGTTTGTTTTTAATTTTGGAGATCGTTGAGTTTATTAATTTCTCGGAATAACCATTCTGTTGTAAGTCCTTTTTAATGTTGTAGATTTCTGTGGTTAATTCTTTGCTGCACAAATATATAATGCAAAAATAATGCTGCTGGGAAGGTAAAAAAGAGTTGCTAAAAGGAGTAAAAAAAAGTAGAGCTAATCAAAGTTTGATCCCTTTAAAAAAAAATATAGTTTCAAAATAGGCTCGTTAAGTGAAGTCAACTTACTTTGAGTGAAGATAATATTTTTGAGAAAATAAGTTTTCTAGATTTGAGAGAATTTTTTACGTGACATGGTGGTCTAAAACATAAACTTTTGCAATAGGTGGTTCAAAAAAACTATTAATCTTCAGGAAGTTAAACTCTTATGTATCGCCAAGCTACCTTATTTTACCTTATGTCCTCTATGTGTTTAACAACAAAGATAGGTACTTTGTAAAACAAGGTGTTAAAAGTGGCAACATTTTAACAATATAAAGGGAAAAAGGTTTCAGACTTTTTTGTAAAAGTGTCAAAAAGAACGAGTTCAAACTTCAAAGAGCTTACAGTGGAGCGGGCTCAAAAAGGTATGTGGTCTTGTCGGAAAAAATCAAAGAGAACTTTGTGATGTTTGGGTTTTTAATCATTTGAAAATATACTCAAGAAATACCTGTTAATATTTATAAAAGAAATTGAAAATAAAAATGAACTTTGATTTCATTTTTTGCAGATATACATAAAATTTAATTTTACTCAAAAGTATCAAAATATGTATCTCAAAATAAAGAAACAATGCATTGGCTTTACAGGCTCCTGTAGGGTAGTAGTAGTAGTAGTGTGGGGTGGACTCTACGCCTAGCGACTAGGCACATGAAGCATCCTTTTCGCCAACCCCCAGGCATCCTCCTACTGCTTCCTTCCTTCGCTAAGAAATCTGCCCGTCTTCTATTCAAAGGCCAGAATATCGAGCCACCTCAGATTCAGAAGGTCCTCCGTATCAAAGGCTTCCTCTTCGAATACCTCACTTCTTGCCTCCTTGTATGCTTCACATGATGAGAGAAAATTCGTCCTCGCCTCAACATCGCTCGCACGTCGCGTCTTCCTTCACTGCTATCTTCGCCAAGTGTCTTTGTAGGACGCAGTGTCCGGTTAGGACTCCCACTATGGCTCCTACCTCTCTTCGTGTTCTACGGAGCAACCAGTCCCTGCGGAACTTGCTGTATCCTGTCACACACTCCTTTGCCTGTCTGGCGTCTCCTGTGTTGGTCCATTCCTTTTGTATCTCTTTCTGGGCCCACTCTATTAGGACCGACTTCTTCGACCCTCTTGTGAGCCTCAGAAAAGGCTCTATACCGACGCATTTCTGCCGGGATCCACCTCTGGCGAGTTCGTCCGCTTTCTCGTTTCCTGGGGTTCCCATGGGGCCTGGGACTCATGCAGAGTTGCTAACTCAGATAGTTTTTTTATGCGCCTTTTATTTTTTTTAAAGTCCTGTAAAAATTAGATACTACTTAATACCGTGTTCGACGCTGCGCTGGACTACATGCAGCGAAATTTTCGCGGTAGCTAACGTCTTTATTTTAAACCGTGTAGATTGACAGGTGGTAAAGAAATGCAGCGCGGGCGCAGGTGTTCGAAGGAGCGCGCATATCACGATAAAAGAAATAGCGATAGCATACGTCGGCAGATTATAGACTTCATTGGTCGACCTTACTTCCGCGGTCTGTTTGTTTTTTATTAATATTACAATGCGAAAGTATTTTTTATGTTAGGCAATAGCAAAATGTCTTGTTAGATCATGCAAGGTCATCAAAAAAATACAGGCCTTGACCCTAAAAAAATCAGCTTATATTTCAAGGCCTTTTTTTAGTTTGGGGCTTATGAGAGAATAAAAGTTTTTTCGCGATATTCTTATAATGGCACTACCGATTTTCGAGAAATTTCTGTCAAGTATTCTCTGACACTAAAGATGCAAGGTAGTTAATTAAAAGGTTAAAATAATTGAAATTTAGAATTTCTTACTCTAAATTCAAATTTCCCGCCATGTTGTTTATGTCAAACTATTTTTAAATCTTTTACAATAAAATTAATTTGAAATCCAAAAGTAACAGTATTAATTTCAAAATAAAATTACGCTACAAAAATAATGATTGTTTAATGTTGTTTGTCAAAAAACGAGAAAGTTTAATGTTATACCGTGTGTTCCAAAATGAATATTAAAAGCCAAAGTTGTACGCCGCCTTTAATACATTCTATTGGATACAGGGCCCCGCCCCGTTCTGCCCCTAACAGTACAGCAAGCAAATGGCGACGCGCGACGATGCAAGCCATTCTCGATTTCGGCGACTTTTGGTAGCGATAATAGAGGCTACTTAAAAAGGCGAGTCATGAAAAAAATAAAAAGTTTTTAGGAAACGTTAATGAATGAATGAATGAAGTGGATTTGATGGGTTTGTCGACTCTCTATTCCTTTTAAATATGTAATACATACAGGGTCTCTAGCTTGTGGCAACAACAAAGTGGTAGATCGTCCATTTGATTGCTCTGTATAACGTAATTATTTTTTTTTAGAAAGCTCTTTGCATTTTTGGGAGCCTACGAGGTATGACAATTAAATTTTAAGACGCCCCCGTACTAACAGGTTTTAAATCTCCATGCCTCGGGCGGTTGGAGTTATTCACCCTGATGTGCGTTCTACTACCGCGCGCAATCTTGTCTTCTTTCCTCTGCTAGTGGTTTAAAGCGGATCGTGCATAGCTCATTTGCCGGAATTACGACAAACGAAAAAATTGAGCAACGTATTAATTTAAAGTAAAACTCAAAAAAAAACGGCTACTGAATACTTTCGAATGCTAAAGGATCTCTACGGGGAGCAGTGCAATGATTTTTATGTGGCATAAAAGCTTTTTTGAGGGTCGTGAAGAAGTTAAAGATGATGAACGAGAAGGGCGCTCCAACACATCCAAAACAGCGATGCTCGTTGTTTTTCTTTTCGATATTAGGGGTGTTATTCTTATTGAATGGGCGCGTGAGGGTCAAACAGTTAACCAACATTTATATTTGGAAGTATTGATGTAGCTAAGGAAACGTCCAAGGACAAAACGTCCAGATTTGTGGAAGAACAATGCGTGGCTGCTCTACCAAGACAATGCCCGGGCCTACAATGGCCTATCCATTAAGCAGTTTTTAGCTAATTGACCCGTTTTAAAATATTAGAACATATCAAGGAAGAAACGGCAAGACTTCTTCTGATGATTTCCAAAATTGCTTCCAACATTGGAAAAAAACGCATACAAGGCTGCGTCGATGTAAAAGGGGATTACATTGATGGGCAATCAATCGTTAAGTTGTATTAGTATTTAAATAAAGTAGATTTTTTACACCAGTCTTATAATTTTATTGTCACAGCTCGTATAATATAATAATACATTTTAATTAAATTCCAAAACAAAACTTTCATGTATTATTCTAGCTACCTATATGTGGCCGTATTTATGCATGCGAAGAGAGCCCTAGGGAATCCCTCGGATCGTTTCGGGATGCGTCATCCTGAAAGCACGAACGGGGCCAAGCCGGTCGCCTCGCCTACACCTCCTGCAGGATCGATAACGGGGTCACAGGACTGAGCGAGGTCGTAAACGGGTCTGCGGAAAATGGGTCAACAACGGGATAGAGAGATAAAAGAGCACAGATATTTTAATTTTTAAATGGTTGGTTGTGCGGATTTCTAATCCCCGGATTGTTTTTACTAAAAATCTTATCTATCTATTTAGCCTTCTTCGATCCATCTTTTGACATAAGCCTCCCTTAATATCTTCCACTCTTCTCTGTCTGTCGCCGTGTTCATTCATCTAATTCTCGCATGTTTCTTCAAATCGTCCGCTCATCTCATTTGGGGTCTTCTGCTACTTCTTTTATTTTCCCGTCTACTTTTGTTCTATCGATCTTCTTTCTGTCTAATATTATGACATCCCTTACTTTTGTTTTATTTCTTATCCATTCATTCCTTTTTCTATCTGTTAGCTTTACATGCAACATTTGTCTTTCCATTAATCTTTGGGCTTTTGTGACCTTATCCATGTTTGATTTTGTAAGTGTTCAGGTCTGGGATCCATATGTGAGTACAGGAAGGATATATTGTCAAATACCAAATTGCAAATAATGCAGGAACCTAAAACTATAAACAACAAGTGAAATTAAAGAAAGAAAAATAAGAAAAATACCTTTGACAGTGGGAAAGAAGAATTAAAGAGATCAGTTGGATAACTTGGTCGAGTTAATACCCTTAGAATTTCTCGTTCTTGTATTGAGATACCCCGCACCTGCATAGATGGAAGATTTCCGAAGATTTATGTTTGGTCTTCGGTTGTTCAATGCTTAGAATATTTGCGTACAGAGCAAGAGGTTCCGGGTTCGAGTCCCGGCCGAAGACAGAAAAACTTTTTTCTTATTTTTCTTTCTTTAATTTCACTTGTTGTTTAAAGAATACATTGGTTATACACTTTCGTTTTGAAGTACTGAGGATATTTTAATTTTTTTAATATGTAGCTTAATTTATCGAATGCTGCCCAGGCCAATCTTACTCGTCTCTTGATTTCAGCTGTTTGGCTGTTTTTTTAGTTTAATAATTTGTCCCAGATAAATATATTCCTCTACTTGTTCTATTTTTTCTTGGTTTATTCTGCTCGTGATATCTTCATCCGTGTTTGTTATGACTTTAGTTTTAGTGTACTTTATACTCAAGCTTATATTTTTAGCTGCTTCCTAGTTCAGTTTTTTACCTATTTTTATCAGTTCTTCTTTCTTATGTGTTATTAAGGCGATACCGTCAGCATATCTTAGTTGGTTCAAGTATTGTCCACTTACTTTGAGGCCTATTTCTTCCCAATCTAAGCTTTTAAAAACATCTTCTAGGGCCTGGTTAAATAGTTTAGGGGAGATTCTGTTACCCTGCTCACACCTCTTCGTATGCGGATTGGCTTGGTTCCTTCGTAGATTTTGATTAATGTTGATGCTTCGCTATATATATATATATATATATATATATATATATATATATATATTGGGTATTAAGTCCGTGTGTCTGTAATCTATTCGGCTATTAATTAAATATGTTTTCACTGCCCATTGCTCAAACTCGAAATGTTGTATTCTTTGACTCGTTGTATTAGGATTTTCATGGTGGTTAATAGGTGATCAACTGTACTGAAACCTTTTTTAAAGCCTGCTTGTTCGTTTGATTAATATCCGTAAAATTTTGTTGTTAATATTTTCTTTCTTGTGTAGAATAGGCGATAGAGCAGACCTAAAAAACTATCGATCTGTAACACTAAGGGTATAGGGGAGGGGGTAAATAAAAATTTTGGGGTTTTTTGATTTCTGCCAAATGTTAGCTTTGTAGCATGTCTGGAAGTATAGTAAAATTTTGATGATCAAGTTCTACGACTTTTTGAGTTTCGTAGCTCAATCCGAAGTAGACTTATAGATAGTCAAATATGGGCTGAAATGTTTCAAGAAAAGGTGTTACAGCAGTTTGCGCAAACTTGGCGGGGCACTGCCGTGTCTCATGATATTGAATCGCCAATCTACGTTTGTGTTGCTATCTCAGTGGAAATTTTGAGGAGTCGAAGGAGTTTGTTGCTACCGTAACTCGAACTCACCTGTGCGGCCGGTCGCATGTAATGATGAGGCTTCTGTGTTTTATAATAACAAGAGTCAAACGCGTATAACGTATGCAAATAACAGTTCTTTACAGCTTAAGAAAAAAAATATAAGTTAGTTTGACGACCAACAAAAAAAAGGTCTTTCCTCCAAAACTTAAACTAACAAAAAGTTAAAACAAGCACAATTGTATATTATTAATATTATATTATTATAATTTAATATAATAATAACCTAACTAAAAAACAAATGTACTTACTAAGTTTCATTACTAGAGTACAAAGCCTTTTTTTTAATTTCACAGGTCCTATCAAAAAATGTTCTGAAAAAACTCATGGCTGTCATGCAACTTTTTCTCTTCTATACAATTTTTGATGTTCAAATGCCTGTTTAGGATTGGTTTAATTTTTCCCAAAAAATTGGAAAAACGATAAAAACGTGTTTACATGGAAACTTTTTTTCACAGGAAAAATTAGAAGTGTTCTTGACCATATTGTACTCAATAGCTTTAGCTTAATATTGATCTGACAGTAGGTAACGTTTAAATTAATAAAGTTAAAGGAATCCTGAATCATCAGGATCTGATGTCCAAGATGAAATATGTGAAAATTTTGACATATAGTTTGTTTTTTTTTTAATGATATATTTTGAGGTATTTCAATTTTTTCCTATGGTTTTGTCATAGTTCCTATTAGCCTTCTGAAGCTCAGCTCTCTAGCGTTCCTGGAAGTGGGCAATGTTACTATTACATAACTTTACATTTATAGGGGAGGGAAGTAAATTAAAATGTTGGTTTTTTTCCTATAGTTTTGTCATAGTGCCTATCAGTCTTTCAAAGCTCAGCTCTCTAGCGTTTCTGGTGGGCAATGTTACTTTTACATAACTTTACATGTATAGAGAAGGGGAGTACATTAGAATTTTGAGGTTTTTTGATTTTTTCCAAGGGTTTGGTCATAATTTCTATCAGTCTGCTAAATTTCAGCTTTGTCTGGAAGTACAGTAGAATGTTTCGATATTTTTTGAAATTTCGTAATTACTTTACGGAACTTTGAGGGGTTGTTAACTCTATGAAGATCTACGAGTGTGCAAAGTTTGAGTTTTGTAGCTCATTCGAAAGTACAGTTTTAGATATGTCAAGTATGGCCTGAAATGTTTCAAGAAAATATGGTACAGCAGTTTACATGAACTTGGCAAGGCCCCGTGCCCCCAAACAAGACTTTTCCAATTTGGTAAATGTTGATAGAGTCGTTAAAATCTGTCACTGACCAGATATTGAAGTTTTCGTTCTCCTAGCTAACTTGATGTTTGCAAACCAATAGGACCTTTATAACGCCACGTAATTTCTATGCTGTAGCCTCACAAGAGCCAATTTTTCCAGATATATTTTCTCTTTTCTGTGGTTTCACATATAAAGAGTAATTTTATTTACTTTCTTTGTTGAAAAATCAAAAGGTATGTTCGGCCAACCGAGCTCCTAGAGTGACCCTGAGTTGTAATTTGGCTTGGAAGTATTGGCTGGTGTTTTCACCGAGGATCAAATATAAAACAGCACACAGAAAAAAAGAAGTTCTTCAGTTAAGAAAAGTAGTTTTCTTGAAAAAATTATCTTGCCCAAAAACAACAGTCTCCGAACAAATTGTTTTCTCTTCATCTAAGCAAACCGCTTGTTTTGGGAAAAAAAATAATTGTCTTTGTAAATTGTTTTGGTTTAAAACAAACTGCCTTTCGCGAAGAAAAAGTGGTTTTGAAGCAAGATATAAACTGGCTTACTAATATCTTCTTAACACAAATGAAGCTTTACTTTGCGTCAAGACTTTTAATTTTTTAACTCAAAATATCCGGCAAAACGAAAATGGCGATTTATTCCATAATACTAGAAAACACAAAACAAGAAGGTTGCCGCTTCCATTCAAAACAAATCAATTTTCTTGGATAAAGGCAACTTTTATTTTCAACGGAAACCAGCAGTTCAAAAGGATAGTTTTTTTTTTGTTAAGGAAATATCGTCTTCGTACATAGGAAAGCAGATTTTTTCTTGGATCAAAGCAATTTGCATTGACTGAAGACATTTTTTTTTCTGTGCTGTGGCGGCTGGTGACCGGTTAAAGCAAAGGCGGATCTAGGAACTTTATTTGGGGGGGAAATATCCAAATAAATATTGCACAAAACTATTTTGATGGTGTATTCTGTGTGTCAAAACTAAGTAAACTTTCAGATTTTTCAGAAATTTCCCCTTTTTCCGCTCCCGTAGATCCACACCTGTTTAAAGTAAGGACACTCATCGTAAAGGCAAGCCTTATAGGAAGCGCAGCCAAGGCCAACACAAAAATAGAGGCCACGACCCTGAAAAAATCAGCTGTTCTCCCGGGGCTGAATTTTACATTGGGTCTTATGGGAGTTCAGACGTTTTTTTATGATATTTTCAAAATGGCACTACAGATTTCCGCAAAATTTCACTGAAATATTCTCAGACACCATCCCGATATTCCACCAAAGGTTTGTAAGGAAGCAACATGATTAAAAGGTTAAAATCTTCAAGATTTAGCATTCCTTATTTTGAATTCAAATTACCCGCCATGTACCACATGCCAACTGTTATATTTGACATGTATTTGACTTTGTCATATGTGATTGTCACATTCGCTTCTGCTTTAAACTTAATTTTTGTGTGAGCTAATGAAGCGGCTATGAAAAATTAGGGCTTACTATACATTTAAAAAAAATTGTTCTGCCAGAATAAAGTAAAAACAATCTCAAAAACTGCTTTATTAAAAAAAAATCAAATATCCATGAAACGTCATTCCAACTTCAATATTTTAAAGACAATCAGCTGTGTCGTAACGTGACCATCAAAAAAAAATCAGCCCCGGATGTGACGTCAACAAAGTGGAGGATCGTGGCCCGTCCATTTTGATAGCCCTGGCGCAGCTAACGTCAGGCTTTCTATTTTTTTGGTAATTATTTTTGACATGTTTTCCTCGGTTTCGCATTGGCGGTTCTGTTTTATTTTGAAAATGTTGTTTTACAGAGTATGAAGGTACCTAAACTATATATATTTATGTAATTAGAATTAAAAAGTTATGCTTCAAACTATCTTGAAACTGTATCATTATTAAATAAATACTCTGCCAATTTATGGGCACCTAAGCTCACACTAGATACTATATTTACAGTGTACGTGTGAGCTAATATAACTAAAAACTAAAATATATTTTATTCAACTCTAGACTCAATTACCTGTCGTTTGATACCACACAAGCCATGTTATTACTTAAACTGAAATTTGTGAAATCTACCCCCACTTAAAAAAAAAAAACTAAAATGTATTTTGTTTAACTCCAGACTCAATTACCTTTCGTTTGGTATCACACACGCTATATTTTCACATAAATTCTAATTTTTGAAATTTACCTTCACCCTTTTTTTGTTAAATAAAATAAAATGTATTTTGTTTTACATAAACTTAATTTTTGAAATCTACCCCCACCCTTTTATTTGGCTTGTGTTTGGTGGATTTTGTTCATTTTTAAATGGGACCATCTCGAGCCAAAACCCAGTTTAGGTACCAAATTTCATTAAAATCGGGCTAGCGGTTTTTGAGTTATGCGCGTTGGTCGTTACAGACAGACATACAGACAGACAGACAGACAACACTACAAAAAAGTTTCAAAATATCTGAAACGCAAAGATATATAAAAAATTTTGAAATCGGAGCAACTTTTTTTTTCTCGAAAAAATTAGGATCACCATAGCTCACACTACTATAGTATAGTATATGTGTGAGCTAAAAATAGAAAATTAGAGTTAGTCTTCGCTACCTGTAAAGCTTGCTTGACGATAAGTGACCTTAGTTTAAAGGGCTAGTGCTGCAAAGCATAAGAGAGCTGTCTTTTATATTTTGCATTTAGGAACATAGAGGGCGATACTGACCGAATGTCGTTACTAAAACTTAACTTCAATCTTTACCTAACCTAAATTCTATATTCAAAACGTCATGTCAGTACGATACATGTAGTGTTATAGCTACAGTGATTTTTTTAAGTTAACAAAATCAGTCGAAAAATGGAATTAAACTGAGAACATTTTCGGGCTACAATTTTGTACAACTTGCGAAGTAAATTATCTCAACAAGGATACCTTGCCGAATTGATTTCTGTTTTCGGTAATGAACCACCACATCAGTCGACAGTTTCCCGTTGGTATGGAGAAATTAAGCGTAGACGGATTAGCCTTGGCGACGATTCAAGGTCAAGTGTTCCAAAATCGCCTGTTACCCAGAAAAACATCGATGCTGTGCGCATGCTCATCACGGAAGATCGATATGTGACATATTGCGAGATTGAGTCTTCATTGGGAATTTCATAGACCTTAACTTAAGAAATTTTGCATAAAGAATACCGGGTCTGTTGCTACGAAACAGTATCTCAGGGCTTTTTGGTGTGTTAATAGCTGGGATTATATTTTTGGATTTTTTTTTAATAATAACGCTTATTCGGATCCAGATGTTTTTTTACTAATTTCCTTGCCTAGACCAGGCCACTTTTCCTTTCACTAATAAGTGAAATTTTAAGAAAAACCACAAAGGCTCTAAAGCAATGGAAAATTAATAATTATTTTCGCACAAAATATGCAGTGCTTTGAGTGATTTTTATATTGCGAATGACCGGATAAATTTAAAATGCCAAAAGAAAAAAATTCGGTACCAGTTTTTTTCGGCTATTGATAAGAAGAAATTTAAGTAAATCCTTGTCGCCTTTTTCATTGTGAATTATTTTTAAACATTAAAACTATACTCGGTGGACCATAATGTTATTCTATAGGGTGTCTCAATAAAACAAATGTAATTAATAAAAATATATACAAGGGGACGCTGTTGGTGATGTAGTACTGTTAACCGAAGAGCAGAAAGAAGCTAGGATCAATTGGTGTTAGAAAACTCTAGACCGCTTTGAGGCAGGAAACTCGAAAACCGTGTACAGCATTATCAGTGGTGATAAATGGTGGATTTACTCATATGAACCCAAAAATAAACGTCAGTTGTCTGTTTGGGTGTTCCAGGATGAAGTAAAGCCAACAAAAGTAATCCGTTCTCGAAGTGTATCCAAAAAGAATGTCGCTACATTTGTCTCAAAAATAGGTCATGAAGCAACAATTCCTCTGGAAGATCAAAGGACAAGTTCGCACAAAGCACAAAAAACCATTAAATTTTTAACCCAACAAAATGTCGAATTGTTGGACCATCCTCCATACAGTCCCGACCTAAATCCAAATGATTTGTATACTTTTCCGAAATCAAGAATGGACTGCATGGTCAAAGATTTCAGTAGCCAGAGGAAGCAGTTTGCACAGGATCAACAAATGAGTGAAACAACAACAGCTTTGAGCACATGCAAAAATGCATTAATTTTCGTGTAGAATACTTCGAGAAACAATAAAATCTTTAAAAGTTAACTACCGTTTTATTCCAGCTGTATATGCAAAACTAACAAAATAGACAACTGTCATAGGTATCAAAAAAAAAATAAAAATAAATAAAAACAAATCTGTGCTTGGATATTTAGATAGAGCAAAGAACGTTCGAATCGTTTTATTTTAAGTTTTTCGTCAATATTAAAATTCTAAAGAAGCTCAAAGTTAAGAACTAAATCTTCTGATAACCGGATAACATAAAAATCCCGTGCAAAAACCTTAACGACAACTGAACTATGCAGCTCCAAGACGAGCACGCGCTAGACTAAAAAATTTGACTGAATAATGACGTATATCAAGCGCTAAAGTGAGAGAGTAGAGATGTTTCTCTTTTCCGATTGGTCGTGTTAAGAGCGCCCTTCTATATAGTGAGGTATATTGCCCGTGCTGCAACAACACTTTGACGAAACGAGGCTCTAGCACAGACCTGACAAATGACATTGATAATATGGAATGATTACGTTATAACAAATATAATTTGTTGTGAACAGACTCAAGGAAGAGGCAGCTCTTAGACACTAGCTGCCACTGTAGACCAGCCTTGGCAGGAACTTGGAAAATTATTACCAGAAGCAAAGTAAAAAAAATATCAGATTTCAGGTAAAATGAGTATGAAAATATAAAATGAATTTACTGTTAAAAAACACATTTCTACGAGGGCGTTAACTAACGTCAAAAAAATGTAGCATTTGATAAACTAGGTCAATCCGCTGGAGCTAAAAGAAGTTATCCGGCTTTCAGCTCTTACCCGCAATAACAACTTAAAAGAATATTTTTTTGTGAATTTACTAAAATTTCCGTACAAGCAGCTGTACTAATTTTGACCTAATTTACCGGAGGTTCTGGTAATTAATAGGCATCTGGCAACACTGGTATCGAATATGAAGCGTCAGTGCTGCGTCGGCGCTGAGCCGAGGCTAGCGTTTCTAGCAATAATAGGGACATTTTGGGTCAGGTCAAATAACAGAAAATTTGACAGCTGTTAACGTTATTGTTACTAGGAATGACGGCAACATTCAGGGCAAAAAAGATAGATTTTGGAACACTTAAGATAACACAACACAAACGTTAATTTAGTAGTTTCACACACCTTCAACTTTTTGTTTATTTATATTTGTTAATTTATTTTTATTAGATTTATGGCTTTTTACAAACCAAACTACCGAATTATAGTAAAAAATTCGACTGCATTAAACAAAACAATACAAAACTAACCTTAAAAAATATTGGTAACATTAAAGGCCGGCCACCGTCAGTACCGGTCACCGTCACCGTACATAACAAAAAAGGAGCGAGAAGCTGTTAATGCGCAGACTCAGTAATAACAATAACGGTAACAAAGTGAAAAATACGCGACCCAAAATGTCCCTAATAATTATTGTTTCATATGTTCTGACCCGTTAGGCAATCGCACGGGTTTTATGTTCGCAAAGGTTATTTAATCCTTTCCGTACGGCAGCCTTACTCAAGAATTTGTTCCGTACGGAGGAAGATTTAGACCGTGCCGCAGAGACGGGTGTCGACTATGTGCGACACTACTCCGAAGTTGCCTTTCCCTCTAGTTAAATGTTAAAACCATGTTTTTTATTGTAAAAGTGTAATGTTTTGACAAAACACTTCTTCTAAATAATAGAAAGCACAAGCACTGCACTCGACACAAAACGGGATTTGCAATATTGCCGGATGTCCCATATAATCGACTGTGTCGACCATATGCGTCAGCTGCCTGAGTGGTCAAGTACGCAATGAAAGCAAAAGCTGCGACAGCAGCCTGTATAACAAGTCTAAAAATTATATCCGTCGCATCAAAACCGACAGTCGTCCCGTAAAAAGTATACATACCGTCGACCATATGCGACAGCCGTCCGTGCGGCACATTTCCTCGGTGTCACATAAGGTGCGTCAGCAGTTTGGAAAGGGTTAAAATACCAGAGGGCTTAAAAATACTAAAAACTCAACAATATTAATTTGCAGAATGTTGTAAATTTATTTACCCATACATTAAAGCACACGCCGGGAGCAGCACTAAATTTAGTAAAACGTCAAATTTTCTCCCGGGATGTTACAGATTCCAAGTTTAAGATCCCCCAGCTGCCCCAGGCGTGTTGGGGATATGCAATGTGTAAATTTCGAAGCGAACAAGATTCACACTACAGATTATGATGGAATTTTCGGTATGAAAATTTATGAGCAAACAACGTTTAAAAGTTTACCCTCCCTCCCTTCTATACATTTTTATTTTTAAAAAACCCCAAAAAATTCATAGAAAAATTGACAAGTCAAATTTGATGTAATATTATTGTAGCAGCGTTCGGTATTTGCATCTCAGACGCGACGGATTTTTCGTCACGTGATTACAGATTAGTCTGAGCAAATTGGAATTAACGAACGATCCGGATCAAATCGATCAAATTTTTATAAATGGTTATAACCTTAAATATAACCAAAAATATTATGTACATATTGCAACTCACGCCCAGCTATAATTTGGAAAAAAATTTCCTGTGATGTCGGAAATTTATATAATTTGTTGTCTTCAACATCAAATAATTCGATTTCAATCTTTTTACATAAAAACATTATTTTTGTAAACAAAACAAATACACAACATACGTCACAATCTCAGATTAATCTGTTTCGTCGATCAAAATGTACGGAGCAACCAGATTTACGTCAGACTAGTCTGAGCAGAATTACCGAATGATTCAGATCTACCTCCCCTAGATCTAGATGGAATTAACGAACGACCGACGTAAATACCGAACGCAGCTTGTATATCGTTGTTGATCTAACATACTGACGTAACTCATTTATTGTAATTTTACAAGAGAGCAATTTCAAGATTTAGGGAAAGTTTACATTAGATTTATATCACTAAAAATGTTCTCGGATCTAATGATTTTTGTGCTATTTAAAGGATTTTTATGAGTTACGACACTTTGTAAGATGAAAGAACGACACAAATAAGGTAGTATTATGGTCTTATCACAAAACTGCATTTTTTTGAGATACGTCAGTTTGTAAGATCAACGACGATATATTAAATATCCCCTAAACTAATTAACCAGGCCCTAAAAGATGTTTTTAAAAACTTAGATTGGGAAGTGATAGGCATCAAAGTAAACGGACAATACTTGAACCACCTTAATAACAAATAAGAAAGAAGCACTGATAAAAATGCCGGAAGAACTGGATACAGCAGCTAAAAATATAGGCTTGAGTAGGAACTACACTAAAACTAATGAAGATATCACGGTCAGAATAAACCAAGAGAAAATAGAACAAGTAGCGGAATATATCTTCCCCTTAGTGCAACAACTAGTTAACTCGAAATATATGCATTTTGGGTTATCCAGTTAAAGCTGACCCATTTTTCATTCTTTCTCTTTTTTTTTAATACAACATCTTGATACCTGGCACGAGCAACCAAACTTGTTGATAAGAAATAGATAACTCCAAAAATGCACATTTTATAAAAAGACATCTTGAGACTTTCTCAAAACTATCAATTTCAAGTTGTCTAGTTGTGACACTAAGGGGACGATATATACCTGGGATAAATTGTTAAACTAAAAACAGAAACCAAACTGCTGAAATCAAGAGATGAGTAAGATCCCTCTGTACCTTAAAACGAAAGTGTATAACCAATGCATCCTTCCTGTACTTACCTATGGATCCCAGATCTGGAAACGTACAAAATCAAACATGTATAAAGTAACTAAAGCCCAAAGATCAATGGAACGGCAAATGTTACATGTAAAGCTGACAGGTAAAAAAGGAATTAATGGATAAGAAATAAAATGAAAGTAAGGTATGTCAGAGGAGAAGTAGCAAAATTAAAATGGAAATTTGCTGGTCATTCTATCAGACAGAAAGACGATCGATGGAACAAATGTATTTTAAACTGGAGACCTTGGGAAAATAAAAGAAGTAGATGAAGACCCCAAATGAGATAAGCCGACGATTTGAAGAAACATGCGGGGACTAGTTGGATGAACACGGCGACTAACAGGGAAGAGTGAAAGATATTGGAGGAGGCCTATGTTCAAAGATGGATCGAAGAAGGCTAAATAGAAAGATAGATAGATTATTGTATTAGTCCAGACTATTATAATTGTAAAGCATCGGCGTATTAAGCAAAAGGTTTCAGGTTCGGATCCCTGATGAGGTTTTTTTTGTTAAAATTTCTGAAATTAAAAATCTGTTTTCACACTAGATGTCAAGACAAAGTCTGTATCTCGTAGACTAATAAAACGATTTTGTTTCATCCAGATAAAGTATAAATGTCGATATATTCAACAAACTAACACTAAATTTGATTCTATTGTAGAGTTTCTCTTTAAAAAACTCCAAACTCTTTTTTTGTTTGAAGGTCGGTTAAAAATAAAAGTCTAAACACCAAGTCGACTATTATTCACAGCCGGCGCCATCGTTTATCAAAATTTTGAATTTTAAAAAGCGAAACTTCCCCCTTTTTTTCGTAAACGGCTTTCCACTTTTTTATTATGCTGCGTAAAAGTGTTTCAGACTTTTATAGAAAAAATATGATTTATTGACGACCGAGTTTCTTTCTTCCGGTAAAAAGATAGATGGCAGTAGTGTGTATGGTGCGACCCAGTCAACAACTCGAAACATAGCAGAAAAATCGTAGTTAAATTCACAATAAACGTAATAGTATATTTCTGAATAAGTTCGGAAAGTCTCGCTTTTCCGCTGGCAATTGCAGTTGCCCGATCGACGTGCAATAGTTTGGCCAATAATCAAGTGCGGAAAGGAACTATCCGAGAGATTCTGACCATGAAGATTCTGCTTAGAAAAAGAAAAACTAATTTAGCAGGTATTTAGATAAAAATAGAAACAACTTTCCCTCTCGAGTCATGCTCCGACTTTCATAAGCCACATCGAATAGATTTTATTGTATTTTTTTTGGTAGGTATAAAGATATTTAATTGTCTAGTTCGGGTGTGGTCTATGATTCTGTTACATTGAAATTTTCCAAGAGGAATTAGGCCAGGCCAGGCATTCATAGACCATCTGATCCTCTAAGGTTCTTCTTGTTTCCAGCCACTAAAACAACGGTCATTTGTCGGTATGTTTAATCGGATGGCACACACCCGAAACAGGCCGTGATCTGTAAAATCAGAAGTCAATTGTCTTAGCCCTTTCCGCCTGTGCCTAAGTACCATGTCATTTCCCATTTTGGCCATAGATTCCTTGGGAGACAGCAGGTTTCTAATAAAAGTGAAATTTAGTACCCGTGAATTTAAAAATTAAACCAGTTTCGTGGCTAATCGGGTAAAAAGAAGTTTTTGTTTCTCTTATATTTTTTCGTGGGCAGCTTGAAAGCTTAACCTTACGGGGGTCCAAGATCTAATGGGCACCTAATAAGTATTGACAGCTAACTGTTTCGTCCGTATGGGACTCCTTAGAACACTGCTTGGTCAATGTGACACTCTTGCGAAGTTAATTAGACGGTTTTGTCTCTAATCCTATGTAAATAGTGAGAAAACTCTCGCAAGAAGCGCCATCTACCGAGGTACGAGAGAAACCAGAACAAAAGAAAAGATCGATTACAAATAAAAAGAAACAAACTAATCCATGACCTACGACAGCTCTTTTGCCTTTTAGGCTAGATCAACGCTTATTGTGTTTTTACTCGCCATCAGACACGTGAGCGTCAATCAGCGAAATTTTTAAGCCAAATAAGAGTAACAAACGTGAAATTTAGTACCCGTGAATTTAAAAATCAAACAAATTTCGTGGCTAAAAAAATCCCTAACGGTTTATCTCAAGTTTCTTGTAAATTTGCATTGAATTAATATATTTTCTTCTTTTTTTTGCAGCGGTCTCCAAGGAAGAGCAAGACGAGCACAATCACCACCATCATCACCACCATGGCAAGCTACCGTACAACGGTTACAGCGATGAGTTCCTAGACCGGTTAGAACCTAACGGTAACATCCCTGCTGGCAAGGATGACCTCCGATACGGTAAGTACCCATTATTTATACGCCTACTTGCGGTCGGCCAGTGCCGTGCGGAATAAATTAGACATAATAATTTATTAAACTAATTCCCAATATAAAACAGTACGCCTATGGATCTCCGAAACAGCCAATCACAAGCTAGAGGCGGGGGCCAATAGATTCCCCTCAGCCGTGACGTAGGTGGCTTCAACTCTCGCCGCGCGAACTTTAATAGAATATTCTGTCATATTGTAAAGTGCATTCGAAAATTTCAAAGCAGATTTTTTGTGTTTACCTTTATGATACCGTTCTAGTAGAAAAATTATGGATAGTGTTAGAACACACTAATATCAAGCATACATACGTAAAAGCGATAAAAGAATTATACATAGGGTGGTCAAAATCTGAAATTAAAACGGGAAATTGTATTTTAAAAGAATTCCTGGTAACGAAATTACTCTCTCTCTTTAAAATATATATCGCAATAACTCTAAAAACTGGAAAAGTAAAGTACACGGGAATACAACTTAAAGACGGATTTACCATATGCACACTAGATTTTGCTGACGACCAAGTAATTGTCGCTAATGATAAAGAAGACATGGAGTATATGATGATAAAGTTAAAGGAAGAATACCAAAAGTGGGGATTAACAGTGAACGTAGACAAGACACAGTACTTATGTATTGGAAACGAATCAAGTGAGTTAGAACTAGACAACTGACAAACAATACTTGGTAAGACAGGAAGAAACTGTAAAGAACTGGAGAAAAGAATAGTAAAAGCCAAACAGGTTATTGGATGTCTAATAGAGACTTGTCGCGTATCAGAAAAATACAAAACAAAAATGGAAAGTGTCGAAATGGATGACATAACTAAAAGACAACTGATATGGTACCAATTGGGCGCAGAAAAAGAAAGCGTCCTAAACTAGAATGGCAGCAGTCAATCCAAAGATCAATGAGTGAAAAAATCTTGACAAAAGACGATTGTCAGGATTGAAGGAGGTGAAGAATAGGGGACGGACAACGTTTAGTAGTTTTTTGTATAGCTTTAAATTACCGTTCCACCAATGTGCCTTTTAAGTTCCTCGAGGTTGTCCTAAAGCATAAAAAATAGTAAGGAAAACATTGTTGCAACAAATCGTGGGTCGTTCATATGGAAGCCGTAATAACTCAAAAACTTTTTAACTTATCGTAGAAATGAAATCCACTATGGATACAACTTGTCAATGCATATCTTTTGTGTGTCTTGTGATTTTTGTGTAAAATCAGCAGTTTTTCTATAAAACACAAAAAAAACGTGATGTTGAGGAAAATAATTTTTTTGAGACACAGAAACATAAAAAATGCAAGTGATTAATAGTTTTTTTTTAATTGCACTATAATCTAAATAAAATTAAATTAAATTATTTTGAAAAAAATTGGTTTCGAAATAAAAAGTTGTGAATTTTCCAAAATTATCCTGTTTTTCATGTCTGAGTCGCCATATTGTATTTGGCATAAGTTTGAGACATGTCCAATAAGTGGAATTGTGTTCCCACAGGTAAAGGGCTTTTAACCCCTGGGTAGCTATTCTGGGTCTTGAACGATGTCACATATAAGTCACATGTCACATATACCATCTACATCACACGCTCTGACCAATAGCAAACTCTGAGCGGTCGCGTGTTGTGCGAAATGATTCTCTCTCTTCTCTCTCGTCGTCTCTACCAATAGCATAGTTCAGAGTTAGTAAATTTTACGCGTTTAAAGTGAAATCTGTTCTCCTTCTCCTGCTCCGTACCGACTGAACATTTATCGTTCGGATCGTAGGAGAAGCTTGCGCAATGGACGTCTTTTCGCATAACATGTGACGGCTCGGAGGCATTACTAAATATTACTAATTTATGGAGGCTGCTCAGGATATTCCGAGATGCTTTCTGTGGGGGTTGAGTCATGTCCCTACGAATTGCATTTTAGGATGTCTGGAGATGAATATAGAGTTTCTACATACATACATACAATACCGAAACCTAGTAGTTAAGGCAAAATTTCGGAAAATACACTTTCTACAAGCATTTTATATTACTTTTTGGCAAATGGTCAACAATGCCCCCTATATCGACCCCGCTGAATCCAAATATCCCTGTTGCCACCTCGAAATGTTGACAGGAGCTGAGATATTCCAGATGGCAGCCAACATGGCGGCGAAAGCCCAAATTTACTCAGAAGTACATACATTAAAAAATATACATTTTTGGATTCCTTAAGTGATTTGAAGACAAAATTTTCATATAAACACAGGTGTTCAAACGCCTTGTTTTTGAGATACAGAGTGTTAAAGTTATTTTTCTTTTTGGTTTTTTGTTTATAGATCGTGCAGTTTTTGAGATATTTAGTTCAAATTTGGCACGTATATTAAGGTATAGGCACTATACTGTTAGACATGCCAAATAATAGTATAAATCTACAGTGATACTTTTTCAGGGGTCATGTCGCCTTTTCCCCTGGATTTTTTTCGTTGTAAGCCACTGGTAGCCAGAAGTAGGTAGTTTAATAGAAGAAATCGTTATTTCATTTGCAAACTTTTTTGTTTCCTGAATTTGTTTGCATCTTTAACGGTTTTAGAGAAAATCGTTGTTGCATCAAAGACTGGTATCATAAAATAAAAAAATGCTCCTATGTGGTATGGGGGATATATCAAAATAAACAAATTAAATAAAACTTACTCGGCATGCCTAATAGTGTATTGCCTATAACTAAATACACATGCCAAATTTGAGGTAAATATCTCAGAAACTGTAAGAGCTATAAAAAAACAAAATTTATAACCCTGTATCTCGAAAACTAAGCGTTTGTGGACCTATGTTTATATAAACTTTTTATCTTGAAATCATTCAAGGAAATTAACTGGCTGCAAAAACCTCCAAAAACCCCCACAGGCCCTCCAAAATCTGAACGTTTTTTTAAAATTTTCTTAAAAACTAAGCTTCTAAGAGAAACATTTATAATGCGCTTTATTGTAGACAATAAAATTCCCTTTTTAACAAGGTATAACTTAATGGACAGATAACAAACTCTCCAGCGGCGTCCGTTAATTAAAGTAATTTAATAAAGTTCAAAAATACCCAAGTTTTTCCAAGATTTAATTATTTTTTTTTAAAGTAATTTCTACAGGAAAACATGTGTTATTTCAAATGATCTGTAACTTGATCGGATTGGTTTCATAATTAAAACTTTAGGGGCATCAGTAAATTCAATCAATTTTAAAAAAACAGAAAATAAACCATTTTTGTTACTGGTTTTTTTTCTAATTTTCTCAGAAAGCTTAATATGAAAAAATGTATACTATACTTTATTGAAATTTTCATTTTCAACAATGTGAAACTCGGTGGGGTTTGACTTATAACAAACTTCAGCGACGTCTGTAAATGGGAGTGATCTAAAAAAATCATTTAAAAAACATGTTTTTCACACGTTTTATTTAATTTTCTTAAAAACCAAGCCCTTTATCAAAAACTGTTTTATACTTCGTTATAGATAATAAAATTTTCTATCAAACGTCGTATAACAAAGTGGAAGTTATTTCATACTTACCGCTCCAGTGGTGTCCTGAATTTAAAGTAATTATTTAAACTCGCCAAACTAATCAATTTTTTATAGGTTAATCCCTATTTTATACAAACCTGAAACGTCTAAAAACACAAAAAAAAATTTATTGTCCTATCTGTACTCACTATTTTTCAATTGCAACATATTACTAATAAGTCACCCAACCGAATTTTATCAGTCTCAATTTTTCAAACCTAAAAAAAATATTTTTCTTCGTCTATGTTTGCAAAATATTTGCGAAATTAGTTTTATCTTAAAATACCGGAACTCTAAAATTATTATTAACTCGTTGTGTGAAAGCTCTAATATAAAACAGCTTATTTTACATAGAGCTATATAGCTAGAACCCAGTTATTATACTCATGTTTCAGCTTAATTTACTGCAATATTCCGGCACACAGTTCGTTCCGCTTGATAAATTTCAAAGAAGCTTTGTAGCTGTGTAAAACAGCCGGTGTAATTTGCTATTTGGTAGCTAGAAAAATGTTTTTGCTACGAGGCGTTATTTTTCTTTAAAATTCAAGAGGATTGTGTCATATTTGGAATCCACCTGGAAAAAAATAGGTACAACCCACTAAGCACAAAATCGTAAAAAACGTTAAATAAATGTTGAAAAAAAAATGTTTTTTTTTCTACCTCAAATTTGTGTTAAAATTAAGTCAACTTTTGACATTAAAAAAACATGTGGAAAATCCTAACGAAAATTTCATGTAAAAGCATTACCAAAAATATATTTCTTAATAACGTCAAGAAACCAATATTTAAAAAAACATAATTTTATTAACATTAAAAATAATACCATCAATATATGGTTATTTTTATAATGTTTTTCCTAGATCTCATTTTTAACGTTGAATTTAAGATATATGAAGCTAATAAATGTTTTGTTTTTTAAACATTAAAAAAATAATAATACAATAGAGCGCGCTGCCGCATAGTTCCACTACCAGAACGAGCCATCGCCATTTTTAGTTGCTTTTGCTGCGAGTTCATATGAGTCGATAGCAGATACGCTTTGTGCAATTATGGTTTAAATATTTACCTTTTCTAGAAACAAACATGGCAAATTAAAAGCACAATTATTAATAATGATAGTGAATACATATTTGGATACGAATATACACCAGTTGTGTGGAAAAGATGGTATACTTAAAGAATAACAAATATGTATGCAATGATCTAAATGAAGCACCACAACATAAGGTAAGAAAGTAAACAAAATAAAGAAAAATGGTTTTGTATGAAATATCGCATACTTAACGTTATAGGTAATCAAACAGGGAATGCGACAATTCACCGCGGACGATTAACCGCCGGACCTTAAGCCGCGTATTCATTTTCATCCAGGCAGAATTCGCAAGCCTCGCAATGGGACCAAACGAATTTTCGTATCTCTATGACGCCACAATACTGCAACTCAGTGCTTTTTTTGATAAACTGTATAGTTTGTAAAATATGAATTTTCAAAGTTTTGCCATTTTGGTCTTATGGGTTTCTCTATACTAAAAATCGCTAAATGACTTTTTTTGGAATCTCAACTCACTCAGTGGTTTTTTCGTATCTGTATGACGGCACAATACTGCAACTCGGTGCTTTTTTTGATAAACTGTATAGTTTGTAAAATATGAATTTTCAAAGTTTTGCCATTTTGGTCTTATGGGTTTCCCTATACTAAAAATCGCTAAATGACGTTTTTTGGAATCTCAACTCACTCAGTGGTTTTTTCGTATCTCTGTGACGCCACAATACTGCAACTCAGTGCTTTTGATAAAATGTATAGTTTGTAAAATATGAATTTTCAAAGTTTTGCCATTTTGGTCTTATGGGTTTCCCTATACTAAAAATCGCTAAATGACGTTTTTTGGAATCTCAACTCACTTAGTGGTTTTTTAGTATCTCTATGACGCCACAATACTGCAACTCGGTGCTTTTTTGGATAAACTGTATAGTTTGTAAAATATGAATTTTGAAAATTTTGCCATTTTGGTCTTATGGGTTTCCCTATACTAAAAATCGCTAAATGACGTTTTTTGGAATCTTAACTCACTCAGTGGTTTTTTCGTATCTGTATGACGCCACAATACTGCAACTCGGTGCTTTTTTTGATAAACTGTATAGTTTGTAAAATATGAATTTTCAAAGTTTTGCCATTTTGGTCTTATGGGTTTCCCTATTCTAAAAATCGCTAAATGACGTTTTTTGGAATCTCAACTCACTCAGTGGTTTTTTCGTATCTGTATGACGCCACAATACTGCCACTCGGTGCTTTTTTTGATAAACTGTATAGTTTGTGAAATATGAATTTTCAAAGTTTTGCCATTTACTATACTAAAAATCGCTAAATGACGTTTTTTGTAATCTCAACTCAATCAGTGATTTTTTCGTATCTGTATGACGCCACAATACTGCAACTCGGTGCTTTTTTTGATAAACTGTATAGTTTGTGAAATATGAATTTTCAAAGTTTTGCCATTTGCTATACTAAAAATCGCTAAATGACGTTTTTTGGAATCTCAACTCAATCAGTGATTTTTTCGTATCTGTATGACGCCACAATACTGCAACTCGGTGCTTTTTTTGATAAACTGTATAGTTTGTAAAATATTTGCTATACTAAAAATCGCTAAATGACGTTTTTTGGAATCTCAACTCACTCAGTGGTTTTTTCGTATCTCTGTGACGCCACAATACTGCAACTCAGTGCTTTTTTTGATAAACTGTATTGTTTATAAAATATGAATTTTCAAAGTTTTGCCATTTTGGTCTTATGGCTTTCCCTATACTAAAAATCGCTTAATGACGTTTTTTGGAATCTCAACTCAATCAGTGATTTTTTCGTATCTGTATGACGCCACAATACTGCAACTCGGTGCTTTTTTTGATAAACTGTATAGTTTGTATAATATTTCATAGTTTTGCCATTTTGGTCTTATGGGTTTCCCTATACTAAAAATCGCTAAATGACGTTTTTTAGAATCTCAACTCACTCAGTGGTTTTTTCGTATCTGTATGACGCCACAATACTGCAATTCGGTGCTTTTTTATAAACTGTATAGTTTGAAAAATATGAATTTTCAAAGTTTTGCTATTTTGGTCTTATGGGTTTCCCTATTCTAAAATTCGCTAAATGACGTTTTTTGGAATCTCAACTCATTCAGTGGTTTTTTCGTATCTGTATGACGCCACAATACTGCAACTCGGTGCTTTTTTGGATAAACTGTATAGTTTGTAAAATCTGAATTTTTAAAGTTTTGCCATTTTGGTCTTATGGGTTTCCCTTTACTAAAAATTGCTAAATGACGTTTTTTGGAATCTCAACTCACTCAGTGGTTTTTTCGTATCTGTATGAAGCCACAATACTGCAAACTCGGTGCTTTTTTTGATAAACTGTATAGTTTGTAAAATATGAATTTTCATAGTTTTGCCATTTTAGTCTTATGGGTTTCCCTATACTTTTTTTGAGCGAAAATACAAATATCTTAGAAACTTCAAATTTTTTTTGTTTGTTAAATATTGTGAATAAACCAAGTTTTGTTAAACTGGCATTATTTTATTAAAAAAAAAAGACAAAAAAAATTACGGTTTTTTTAATTTTGCTCGAATTTTTATTTTTATGGCCTATAACTTTTCTGTATGTTACTTTTTTCTCCAACGTCAACTTTCGCCGTAAATTGCAATATTACGATCCCCTGTCCCTTTTTACCCCCCCCCCCCAAACCTAACCCGCAACGCCCATGCTCACGCATTTATTTTTTTTAACTTCGATTTTCACCGCTCTACAATTTCCAATGCTTTAAGTCCTGTTAGTAAACATATTCTTTTTACCTTAAAATATGGTTATTCTACTGGCCTATTTGTGATTTGTCAATAAAGTGTCTGTCAGTATATTATTGAAATTGTTTTTGTTGAACAAAAATAAAAAATGGGAACACGATGTGTTACTTGTAAAAACGAGTTTTATAGGAGTGAAAAGCCGTGTTCTTTTAATTATTTAAAAAACTTTGTTTGTACCTAATCGCAGTATATATCCAGTTATAAATTGAAAATCAAACGTCCGCGAAATTTCAAAACCACAGAATACTATCGGAGAGTAAAATTGAAAAAGGAAAGGTAGCAGCTCCTGCGCAGCTTGCTCTCTCTACAAAAAATATCAATATTTTTGCCTCACTTTGCATATATGTAAAGGCCTATCCAGTTATATATATATAGATTATTGGTGGGGATCAAGCTTAATATTATAAAATATTAACATTTTAAAACAAGTTACCTACACAGTGGGAAAATAATTAAATAAAAAAAAATCATTTTTTTTATATATTTTTAAAAACGTTAGATTAGGTTTTTTCTTAATTTTATAGTATAGAACATATAATTTTGCGTATTTTTTCACTCTTGACTTTTTTTGAAAAAGTTATTAGTTTTCCAGAAAATCACAAAAAACCGATTTTCAGAACATTTGGTACCTTATATCGAGCGAAGCTCAAGGAGGATTTTGACGGAGAATATGTGGGGATGTGTCCCAGTTGCTAAGGAATAATGATACAAAAATCCAGCTTGCATCTATTTTTTTCCAGGTTCATCATGATTTGCCGCTTGCCTATTTGTGATACAATATTGTGTGATACGTCAATATTTTCAGAAAAAAATCTTAGAATACATCTTTTTATGGTGGAGATACCACTCTGCACCCTCTCCAAGGGGGTTCGGTTCGG
The DNA here is from genome assembly GCA_963576565.1 of Aspidapion aeneum. Lineage (NCBI taxonomy): Eukaryota > Metazoa > Arthropoda > Insecta > Coleoptera > Brentidae > Aspidapion > Aspidapion aeneum. Next base: position 25,622,826 of record OY755045.1, on the reverse strand, counting down.
CGTTTTTTCAAAAAATTAAAACTCGGGTTGGTTTTACTTGGATTTTTTTAATCCATCATTTTTCAGCATTTTCCAATACATGTTTTTTTTAATTTCTAAACATAGTAGGCGCGATCAAAAGTACAGGATAAGAGCTTTAATTTAATGTATCGCTTACTCATATCGCCCCACAAATAACACCCCTACAGGGTGTCGAATTAGGGGTAGTTTTTTAAAATTTTAAAAGTGATTTTTTTAAATTAAATAATTTGTGTTTTTAAAAAACTCGTAGAGACCAATTTTGTAGAGATTGAAACTGCCTACCAAAAAGTATCTAACTTAGCGTTCTAGTTTGAATTTGTAACTATCCGGGATATAAAACAAAGATTTCTGGATAACCAGTAAGCGATACGTCAAATCGGTTATGACACAACGAAGAGCAGCACTTATAGGTACAAGTTTTTGTGAGGAATTTGTTGAGAGGGTTGTATTATGAGACACTTGGTTTAGGTTTTACATCTTTTATCATCTTTATCATACAAGAAGTTTAATTAATAATAATGATGTCCCATAAGTATCTAAGACAATTTCTATCATTCTACATCGGGAAAATTATAAAGTAAACAATTGCTGTTTTAGCTTAGCACAAAACGTAACGTCGTTCAAAAATTAGGTTCGTTGATGTACCCTGTATAAAAAAATATTTCATAAAATGTTCGTGGGTCACACCAATGTCCATCTAAAAAAGTTTTTCAGATATTTTCATCTCCTTTTGTGCTTGACTGGAAGAAAGGGAGAGAGAAAAGTCAATATTTTCTGGCAATCCAGAAGCAGAGAAAACTTTCAGAAAAGGTGCGTGTGTTGGACTAATTTCGATCAAAAAAAGTTGTAATCCAATAATCTGGAACGGCCTATCCCGGACGTCTTTTGACAAATTACTTACAGAAACACATTTTCTCGGAAACTACTTAAGAAAATAACAAGAAACAGGGGTAATTTTAGATCTGCTTCGCCGAAGGGATTTAGAAGAATTATTAAGTGTTAGGTTTTGGGTCTAAAATAGAAGTATTGCGTGTGTTCACCTACAACCGCAACTTTCGATGTCACGCGCATTTTTTTCGTAAAATTAATGGACCACTCCTTGCAAATTAGTTTAGTTATTAGCGAAAAACCAACCAGCAATGAATGCAAGAAAATAAAGACGCATGTGACTATTTTTTAGACTTACAAAAAACATTTAATTCGGTATGAAACCTATGGACTGCGATAGAAAAATTGTTATAGAAGAGCAATGAAACAAGTTCAAACAACTTCTACAAATAAGTAAAACTTAGCCAGAACTAGGTTTGAAAACCAACTCTTTCAGTGAAATAGTTCCTTATATCAATATATAAAAAAAAACAACGACTACCGCAGATACTGCGAAAACGCAACACAGACAGTTGATATCCTGCTCTGCGAAGGTCCTGCCCAACTCCACAAAAGGCTTCATTTAACATATCGAAGGAATAGTACTGTTGCCTCCAGAAGTAGCAGAAGTCGCCACGAAGAAAATAGCTTCAACCGCATGAATCTAGATTCACGAGTCAAGAACTGACAAAGAAAATTTAAAAGGAAAAATAAGGAGTATATAACAACATTGTCACACCCAAAAATTAAAACTTTAGTTTTAAGAAGAGATGCTGCGACCTTTTAGATTCTTCTATAAAGCAAGTAATCTTACTTGGAAGCACTTTGAGCGTTCTTTGATCCTTAATTAGTTTTATCTTAAAATCAGATTACCGCAAGTTATGGCCAATTCTTTTGGGAAAAAAGTGCAGTCACTAGTGCAGTTTTCGTATTCTTTTGGGAAAACTAGTGCAATTTTTTGTATTCTTTTGACCCACTGACAAGCCCAGTGTTGCACTCAGTGCACATTTTTTGGCACGGACTCTCCGAGCTCGTGTTGCACTAGTGCACTTTTGTATTCTTTTGAAACTGCACCGGGGCAATTTTTTGACAGCACCAAGACAGTGTCAGTGGACCACGAGTGGCCCACTAACTTTCTCAAAAGAATTCGCTATTAGTTAAATGTCCAATCTAATGCAGCGTTCTCGCCGTAGATAGCCTTGTTTTGCGGAGAGACTTACAAAAAGATTTCTAGACTTACAAAAAGCCTATGATTCGATATGAAACCTATGGAAGGTGATAGAAAAACTCACATCGAAGGACTAGCAGACAAGTTCGAACAACTTCTAGAAATGTTCAGAAACGATCCAGGACTAGTTTTGACTACCGAACAATCTTGTGAATTAGTAAAATATTACCTCATGGCAATTGATAAAGCAGATACTGCGAAATGGCAACACAGATAGCTGAGCATCTATTCTACGATATTCTGCCCAACTCTGCATAAGGCTTCATTTAATATCACGAAGGAGCAGTACTGTTGTCTCAAGAATTGGGACAACTAGCCACTAAGAAACTAGCTTCAACCGAATGAATCTAGATTCATAAATCAAGAACTGACGAAGAGAATTTGAAAGGAAGAATATGGGTATATAACGGTAATATAAACGTTCTGCCAACCAAACATTAAAACAAAAGTTTTAAGGAAAGGTGCTGGCAAACTTGTTGATTCTTCTATAAATCAAGAACTGTTACTTGAAGGCATTTTTAGCGTTGGCAGATCCTTAGTTAGTTTATCTTAAAATCAGATTACCACAACTTATATAGTTAAATGTCAAATCTAATGCAGTGATATTTCTCTTATCCAATTACAGGTAATTCCTTTAGCTTCTTTCTTTAGATAGCCTCGTTTTAGGGAAAAAATAATAACAACACTCACCCTCGACAAAAGCTCGTGAAGAAGAGCATTTTTTTTTGTAGACTTACCTAGAAGGACTACTGACCTAGAAGGACGAGCAGATAAGTTTCAACAACTAGAAATGTACAGATATGATCCAAGACTAGTTTTCTGATTGCTTACCGGACACTCCCTAGTAAAACATTACCTCATGGCAATAGATAAAGCAAACAACGACTACTTTAGATACTGCGGAACGCAAAACAGACAGTTGATCATCTGCTCTGCAAAGGTCGTCGCCTCAAGAATTGGAACAGCTAGCCACCTAGAAAATAGCTTCAACCGAATGAATCTATAGTTTCGATTCAAGAACCGATAAAGTTACTTCAAAAGAAAGAATAAGGGTTATATAGAAACTTTTTAGCAACCAAATATCAATACATAGTTTTAAGGAAAGGTGCTGGCAAACTTTTAGATTCTTGTATAAATCAAGAAATGTTACTTCGAAAAACTTTCAGCATTGTCTTATCCTAAATTAGTTTTATCTTAAAATCAGATTACTTCAACTTAGTTAACTGTCAAATCTAATGCAGCGATATTTCTCTTAGCCAATTAGAGCTAATTCTTTTAGCTTCTCGCCTTAGATAGCCTTGTTTTGGGGAAAAAAGAAAAATAATAATAGCATTCACCCTCGCCAAAAGCTCGTGAAGGAGATGGGCTATAAACTATAATAAATGGAAGGGCTTTTATTCCGTCCACTGACCCAGATATTAATATTAAATGAAATGCTGCACCTAACTAGGGAGGGGACTATAATAAATGACATCGAAAAGAATTTCAGTAAATTTTTTGTTTGGAAATAATCGCACTACTTAATTCTAATTAGTTTATTTAGGGATCTCCTTTAAAACCTGACGGCTTGGTTTATTCTGTTTGAATTCTTGTTCGGGTGTCCGAAATAATAAACTGAATTGAATATTGTATTGTTTTTTTTTAAACCTGCAGAACATGATTTAACAAAAACAGAAGTTATAAAATATGTCGACACTTTTTGCAAGTTAAAATATAACTGACTTTAAAGTGTGTGTCAGAAGTTAGTAGCAGAATTCAAAAACTACTTCTTGAGGCTTACCAAGTAAAATACTAAAATAAAAGTATTTTTAATTTATCAAATCAGTGTGTTAATTATACTGAAATACAGTCTATACGACTAATTAGCAGTTTTGTTGCAACTGAATTTACTGGAAAAGTTTACAATACATAAAGTTCACTCTACAGTTTTCCTCGCTTTCCTTTAACTCTATAAACAACATGTTTTTGCTTATAGTATTATTTTGTTTTACTTAGTTTACTAGCTCAGACGGCATCTTTTTTTTTTATTCTTCAAATTAGCACATTATTGTATGTAATATTAGTTCAGGTCCTACATGTTAGATTTCAGCGATATACTGCGTTTAATAAGAGAAGCAACACACTTGGTATACATAGACATGAGACTTCTCCGAATATTTTACGAAGGGGAACCACCCTCACCCTGGCAGGGAGGTGGTTCCCCCTCAAACGTCCTTTTTGTTTTTGTTTGTTTGTTGTTGTTTTTTGCTAATAACTCAAAAACTTTCAACATTAAAAAACTTTTAAAAAAATCTTGCGGAGATCATTTTTCAAGCGGACAAAATTTTCTTTTTAACGATGTACACAAGTGCCCTCTGAAGGCAGTGGCGCACGTTCCATAGACGTACGAAAAAAAAGGTAAATTTTGAAACTTAAATTTTTTATTTTTCTTGTGGTATTTTTTATTGTTAACACATTGTTTTTTCGAAAGAAGTATTTTTGGTCAAAAATCCATTGGGTACAGTTAAACATTTAATAAGTTAGACAAACCTTTTTAAAATAGTCGCTTTGAAATAAATGTGTTTCTTCAAATTTAACATTCATTTTTGTAATTCAGTAAATAATAATTAAGTGAGTTAAAAATTGTTTTTGGTTAGTATTGCCTTAAAACTTAATTTTGCGAGTTGACCTCATTTATAGTGGAGGTACAGGAACTTAATAATTTAAAAAACAAACCTTTTGCGTGCATACTAAACCCAAGATGTCGGTGGGAGCCGTCCCCCCCAAGTTCCAAAACTCAAATCATTTTTTAGAACTCAATATCAAGTGTCATAGCACAATTAGTTTTAGAACACTTAGAAGAAAACGTTATAAAAAACTTAGACCTCACCTTCTTTTTCCGGTACGCCGACGACTGCGCATGCGCTGTACCAAAAAACAAAAAAATTATATTTTAAATCATTTTATCACAAAATACTTAAATTTACAATAGAGACAGAAAAAGATCAAAAGATCAACTTTTTAGACATGACCTTACATAGACAAAACGACACAATAAAAATTGAATGGTACACAAAAGAAACATGGTCTTCCAGATATTTATTTTTTTAAATTTTTATTTCAAATCGCAACCCCCTTTTTCCCAAAAAAAAAATCAGTTATAATTGGTCTTGCAGACAGAGCGATACAGCTATTCGATCCAGATTTTCGAGAATCGTCTATAAAAAAAGTAGAAAAAGCCCTTTTACTTAACAACCACCCTGAATCTTTAATAGATAAAACTTTTAAAAACAGAATGTATTTATTTTACAATAAACTTCAACATAAAAATAAAACAACAAATACAAAAAATATTAAATATTTATCAATCCCATATGTACCAAGGCTATTGAACAAATAAGCAATATTTTTAAACGCTATAATATAACAACAGCCTATAAAGGTTACAACTTATCTAAAAAAAATTCAGTCAATTAAAGTCTTCAATCCCAAAGGAGAAAAAAAGCCACGTTGTATATCAAATACCCTGTAGAAACTGCAATAACATATACATCGGATAAACATCTCAATATCTCAAAAACCGATTAAATGGACACAAATATGACAAAAAAAAAATAAAACAGCTTTAACCAACCACAGTACGTCTATTAAATCATACATTTGATTTTGAAAATACAAAAATCTTAAAAATTGAATGCCACCAAAAAAAACGAAAGTTTTTGGTAATGATTCAAATACGGACTGACATAAAACAACTAAATCCAATATATTTTATCTTATTAACAAAGAAAAAACCACCCCCCCTAACCAAACTCAAACTTGTCAAAACATATATCGCTAAAAGGATACATAACAAAAACAAAAAAAATAAAATTATAAGAAAGTACAGAAAAACTTATCTTTATACCTCCCACTAGACTCCATACTCCATACAGACATATCGCGCTGTTAAACAAAATTGTAGGTAGTTTGCGAAATATGTTAGAATGTAAAATTTTCAAGTCTTACCCATATGTGACTTATGTAGTAGAGGTGTTGATTTTCGTTACTTGTGAATAATCGTTACTAATCGTTACTTGACTACCAAGCGCGGATTTGAGGGGCGGGGGGGTAACGTGGTAATTACCCCCCCCCTAGAACAAAAAATATGCACCTTTTGTTATTAATAAAAGGAAAAATAGGCGAATTACCCCCCCTAGAAAAAAAAATATATAACAAATAATTTTTTTGTCGACTATTGCCCCCCTAGATTTTCACCCAGATCCGCGCTTGTTGACTACTAAGTAATCATTTTATATATTCGTTACTATCGTTACTTTGATTACTGTAAAACTGTATTCAATTCAATCAGACAGTGCAAAATTCTCGGACTCTCGTTAATTCGAAGATTATAGTTATATTTGTGTTGTTGATATTATGGAAATATTCAATTGAAATTTTCAAAATGCGGGCTAAAATTAAAAAATAAAAGGTAGGAATTACGTAGGAACTGTCCTGTGTACAACTTTGTTTTAAAAATCTAATGCCTTACATACAAAGAAATACAGTCGAACCTCTCTAACTCGAACCTCTCTAACTCGAACCTCTCTAACTCGAACCTCTATAACTCGAACCCCTCTATAACTCGAACCTTTTAAGCGGCCCCTGCACTTTTTACATGTATTTTAACCTATGTAACTCGAGTTTCTATAACTCGAACTCTCCATAACTCGAACTGTTTTGGTTGTCCCTTTAGGTTCGAGTTATAGAGGTTCGACTGTACATACTTAAAATCTAAAAGTAAATAAAAATAGAGACAAATACTAAAATAATCGAAGGAATCAAAGTAACGAAATTAATCACTTAATTTTCGGATCGGTATACGTTACTTCGTTATTTGTCGAGTAACGAGTACTCGAGTAACGAGTAGTTACTTTTTCAACACCTCTATTATGTAGCTTTATAACCCAAAAAACTCTAAATGACGTTTTTACGTATCTTAACTCAAAGTGTGTGGTTTCGTGATTTTGCCCTCAAAATTATGTAAAAAAAAACTTCTAAACACCACAAAGAAACGTTCCTGCTTAAAAGGCTTACCTACACGTTTTTTAAAAAGAAAGCCTGCTCGGGAAATTGGCATTAAGTACTATTTAAAGAGCTTATTGGAATTAACTAGAGCGTGTGTTTTCCAGTTTTGGTCCGATTTCAACACAAAATAATTCCGCAGTTGTTGGGGAAAACAAAAAACGTCTGTTTCCCCCAGAGGAAAACTTTTTTGCGTTCGGAAAACACGGCTTAATTGATGGCCTATCTAAACAAGCGATATCAACCACCAACAGTGGCGCAGTGTAGTGGTTTGTGTTTGCATTAGTTATTTTGTTAAAAACCTCCGTGCAAAGGAAAAGATCATTCTCTTGAATGCAGAAAGTTAAAATAATAGTTTTGTTCCATCAAAGCGTGGAACGGTTATAGAACGGTACGAAAAATCCTGTTTGCATTCCAGGTCGACGTTGAACTGTTATGGGACAGTTAGTTTTCCGTTCCATCAAGCAATCTAAACTGGTTTCGGACTCCTCTGAAAGACAAGAATTGCAGACAGGCGCATTCGAAGGCGCGGAAAAATTGTATGTAAAACATGCGCATTTCTAGTTTACTATCTCTATCACTATCACCTGAGATAATAATATACCATAAAATTACATTAAACTTACTTAATTTTTATTACTACGGGACTGCGGATCGTGTAGGTATACCACATGAAAAAAGCTATACTGACCATAGGGTAGCTTGCTTAGAAAAAGAAAAACTAGTTTAGCAGGTGATTGGATAGGAATAGAACCATAACTATTTACCCTGATCGCAGCAAATCCCGGTGACCTGTGAACTAAAACTTAAAAGAAGAAGGATAACACCGGAAGTAAAATTTTACACCAGATTTGGCGGAAGAACAAACGACTTCGCTTTAAGGCATCGACATTAAGCTCATTACTAAAGTACAAGCTACAAAATGTAATTTTCCTAACTTCTTAGAAGTATCACGATCTCTATTTCCTAAAAATGAATAAAATCGCAAAAACCTTGTGAATATTAAGGCTTTCTATAATATGTAGGTAATTTCACAAATTTTTTATAATAATCAAAATACAAATAAATAAATATATAAATTTCACATAAAACTTGTGATTTTAGAAAAAATAAATATATTTTCACAAGTTTCGCCCAAAAATATGTGCTAATGCAAATTCGTTGTAATTTTTGGTATATTTAATTTTTTAGTCTGTAGTGGTTTATAGTTTGTGAATACAGGGTGTAACTAAATAAGTGTAAAACATTTAAGGGGGTGATTCCGCATCAAAAAAAGATAGGATCTTTCATATAAAGAAACTTCATTGGAGCATCCCTTGTTAAGATAAAGCCCCTTAAAGGGGGTACATAAAATTTTCTACTACCAAAAAGACACTTAGCCGGTAATGAATTTGGTTTACCCCATGGTTGTACGGGGTGGAAAACGCAACCCCTAAAATTTATTTCCAATGTAATTTTTTGTCTTATTATTTGTTTTCCATTTAAAAACGTATTTCCGATAGCCTGTTTCATTGTAAATAAAAAATGTCTCTTGGATTTTTTGCCCAAAATAAACCAGTTCGCAGCAAAAAATTATTTCAAGAACAACTACAGAGATACATCGTCATAAATGTATCTTAAAAAGGGATCTTAACAAGGGATGCTCCAATAAAGTTTCTTAATATGAAAGATCCTATCTTTTTTTCGATGACGAATCATCCCCTTAAATGTTTTACACTTATTTGGTTGCACCCTGTATAAATTAAATGGATGTAATTTTATCTGCATTTTAAAGAACTAAAAAAATATATTATGATAATCCTATGTGTGCAACTTTAATTTCGTGCTCTCGAATTCATACATTGCCTTCGATTTATCTTTAAGCGAGTCGCCAAACCTACCCTTTCTTTTAGTCACGTAATTTTGAATTTAACTCTCTCGTATATGATCACGTGCCTGAAGTAAATCGAACAGCATTCGGTTTTTGGACAGTTATTTGGTCGTTCCATCTAACCCAAACAGTTTTAAAACAGTCCTCGAACTCCTCGTACTGCATTGCGCGCGGGATTTTTTGGACGGTTCTATGACCGTCAAACTGTTTGATGGAACAGAACTATTATTAGCTTTTTTATTACTCCATATTATTTAGGATCATCAATTGGTAATAGAACCGATTGGTAATAGAACCGATTTGAGTGAGAGGGTTTTGTTTTTTCACCATATTTCGCTTATAACTTTCGCTAAATTAGTTTTACAGGAAAACTGTTAATACTTTTTTTGTTTGCAAGAAAACACCAATTAACACAGTGAAGAAATTAACTTTATGTCTAACTATAAGATATTAATTTTTTTTAAATACTAAAAAACAGTAACTTGGTTTTACCTAAAAAAAAATGAAGAAGGAAGTTTTGGACTACCCCAAATCGATTGGGTTTGGGTCACTTAATTTTAAGTCATCGGGTTTCACCGCAAGTTTGAGTAAGAACGTATGTGTGACGTCATAAATTTAAGAATGCCTTTTTTCCATGTTTTTTCAGAAACTTGTGCTTTTAACTTTTGTCATATCAACTTTACAGAAAAATTGTATGGGTTATGATTTGTTCGCAATAAAACAGCAATTTAATTGTCGTTTCAATAAGCTTTATATCTTGATAACTAAAAAAGATATAGTGACTTTTTTAAATACTAAAAAAATTAGAAAAATTCAACATTATTCAAGAAAGTTTTGGACAAAGAAATTTAATGAATGTTTATAGTTTTAGACCACCTTTGATCGATTGGTTCGGTACGGTTCAATCAATATTAAGTCGCCGGGTGTTTGCCTCGAATTTGAGTAATAGGGCCTGTGTGACGTCATAAATCCAAGATGGCGGTTTACAAACTTTGGCTTATAACTTTCGCTGAAATAGTTTCACAGAAAAACTGTAAAAACGTTTTTTGTTTGCAAAAGAACACCAATTAATATAGTGAAGAAACTAGCTTTATATCTCAAAAACTAACAAAGATATTAGTTTTTTTTTTGGTAAAAAAAATTACAATTTTTTTGTATTAATTTTTTTTATTAAGTCTTGTCTTTTATTTTGAAAAACTTCGTCCATTAATTCTTAAAAAAATTTTTAATTCTTTATCTGCAATTAAGTTTTTTAATGTCACGTTAAAACAATGTTTCAGGTGATTTTGTTTATCTTATCTTCATGGTAGGAAGAGGGTAAATATTAACCGTTATCTTGTAGTCGTCGCAAAATCTCAACTTGTTTAAATTAATTCACTATAAAAATTGATGTACCCAATTAAAACTTTTGACTCCTCCTAAATTTTGTCTAACTTATTTATGTAGCAGTTTTTGACAAGGCTTTAACACGTATTTATTTTTGATGAGGTCATTAAAACAAATGCGTCACGAATTTTTAACTGAGACGACACATCTAAAGTTTTAATTCGCATTTTGACCCAAACAGTTCCTTGCACAGCCCCCTCAAATTAACAAGGCCGATCCTTCTTTGAAATACAACACTGTCGAAGGCTGATATTTCCACTAATTTCTTGTCAACCTACATTTTTTTGTTTTCAAAATAGTCAACATTTTAGATCTGTCAGCCTTCGAAACTGTTGCCATTCAAAGTGGAATCAGGCTTAATAATTTAAGGGGGCTGTGGTCCTTTGGCATACGTAGTTACACTTTTGTGACTGACATGAAACAAGGGCGCACCCCCCCTTAAGCTTTAGATTTTTTTACATATTTTCGACATATTTTAGAAAAAGACACAAAAAATAGCTTAATATTCGACATCATGAGGCTTCCCCCCCCCCCCCCCCCGAAGAGGCCTCGGGCCCCTCCCCCAAGAGGCCTCGGCCCCCCAAGACATTCCTGGGTGCGCCACTGCATGAAATAAACATATTTCCTAACCCGAAATATATTAAAAAATAAACATGTCATGTTGGTATAAAATTAAACGTAAAACTGTCATTGTCTCTAGATAAAAAGATGCTGACTGTAGGTTGACAAAAAAAAAATGCACATATAAAATGAAGTCAAAGACATGCCATTTTTCAGATTTTTTTTGTTGCTGTCAGTATGCATATGATAAATAAAGAGGTTGGAAATGTCACAAAAGTGTTACTGCCTATGGCAAGGACTATACTTACGTCCTTACGCCAATGTCCAATACGTCAGAAACATATTTGTACGAAACAGTGTTTATAAACATTGGGGTTTTTGTCAAAAAAAACCCTTGTTTCGTTTTGGTATCGAATTCCGTGTTTCAAATAAATTTAAGAAGCCCTCGGGAAAAAATATGGGGTCGAAAAAAAGGCAATTTTGTTGTTTCGGTCGCTATTTGACCTAATGGTTTTATAGGGAGCGAATTCCTACAGATAAAGTTAATTCATTGTGCGTTTGACAATAGAGAAAATAATCTAAAATGAGACACTTAATAATCATCATAAAAAGAACACTTAATACTCTTCCAAAGCACGATTAAAAATTATTTATCTATCTCTATCTACTGTCCGGCCAGAATAAAATGAGTCGCAAAAGAGATGGCTCAACTCAATCTATCTCCCTCTGTCTACAGCACTTTTGTCTTACTTACTTGGTGGTCTTCATTTTTAGCAAATTAACCATGAACAAAATTTTAATATTACAAGAAAAAACGGTACTCGTTTGGTACGATTAACGAAATCGACTCCAGCCCGTTCACAATTCACACCCTTTTATTGGGCTTTTATTGTTATTAGTTCAGGCAAGATTCGGGAAAACCCACTTTCTAGAAGCATTTTATATTACTTTTTGGCAAATGGGCAATTCCCCCTATTTTGACCCCGCTGAATCCGAATAGCCCTGTTGCCAACTCGAAATATTGACAGGGGCTGAGATATTCAAGATGGCGGCCAAAATAGCGGCGGAATTTTAAATTGCCGCTGGAAAGCCCAAATTGTCACAGGTGTACATTCAAAAAATATATTTGTATAATTAAAAAATAATAACATATATTTTTTTTTTTAATGGCTGCAAAAACCTCCAAAAACCCCCCCAGACCCCCCAAAATCTGAAAGTTTGAGGGTCTGTTGCCAAAAAGTAATATGATTTGCTTCTAGACCGAAAACGGAAAGCCTTTTAAAATAATATGCTCTGACTATATCGCGGTGCTCAAACAGGATGACTAGGCATGTTTTATACACATTTCGACCAATAAAAAGAAACAGTGGCGTATCATTTACTCTTTTTTAATTTTTTTTATAAAACTGTGAGGAGTTCCAGTTTTAAAGATATAACGGAATGGTGTTATCCAACACCATTCGTTATATCTTTCAAACAATGCAATTTTTAGAAAGTCAATTGGTATTTTTTTAGGTTTCTAGATTCGTACGCACCTACCTAATGAAATAGGCAGGTACGTATAAAAGTCTTGAAAGAATATTTATTTTTAAGAAAAATAAGGTACGGAGTTTTCCAGCAACAAGCTTAGGAGGAGTAAAATATAAAACTAATACCTAATAATGATGAATTAAAAAATTATAGCACGCCACTGGACATCTCTTTTGCAGCTCATTTTATTCTGGCCGGACTTATAGCAGGCTTTAGTCTTTCTAATTCCTTAAATTTTGTGTGTCCTAACTATTGGCAATTTTTACTAAGAACATAGTAATTTAACAATTGAAAAGCTTAGTGCAACATAGTGTTAAGCCACATTTTTAAAAAGTGGAGAAATTATAGTATAATTTTTTTTTTAAATATGTAAAATATTGGTTTTACTGTATATGTTGGTTTTAGCGTAAACAATGATTTTTCCCCAAACACTTATCAGTTAAAACCAATGTTTACCATTTTGTGGCGTACCATTATGTTGCATGCGGAAAGTGTCTTTACCGCCCTTGACGGCTTGACCAAACTCCGCCAACTGCCGTCGCGTGCGGTAAAGTATTACTTTCCGCACTTGTTTGTTAGGTCAATAACTATATCCTGGTACATAGACGGGAAAAAGATAGTCTAAACAAATGGTAAAATAATCTTGGAAAAAGTGTCTTGTTATCCTCACGAAAAAAAAAGAACAGGAGAAAAAAAAGTACAAAAAGGCAGAAGAGAAATAGAAAAAAAATATAAGAAAAAATTGAAAAGGAAAACATAACCTATAACCCTTAAGCAGGGCAACGAAAATATTCAAAAGAACTAAAAACACGCTGAAAAAAAGAAACTAACGAAGGGTCATTTTATGGTTTTTTAAGCATCAAATAATAAACTTAAAGAAAATAGCGCGGGACAAAAGAGCACAAACAAAATAGCGCGGGACAAAATAGCACAGGACAAAATGGCGCATATCAAAATAGCGCAGGACAAAATAGCGCAGATAAAAAAACCTTCCTGGGCTATTTTCCCGGGATCCTAGAGGGTGTGAATTCAAATCGAATTCGACCAAAGAAAAAGGTTTAATTTTTTGCGTAAACTGCCGAATTAAAAATATAAAAAAATATAAATGTCTCAAAATGGCCTTGTTAATGAGAAAATGTCCTAATATCTTAAACTTTTTAAAGGCGTTTTGAGTCATAAGGTCTTAATAATAAAAGTTGCCCGATATATAATCTTGTTATAAGTACTTTTTTTTTTCCTTTTTTCTCCGTCTTATTAACAAAGTAAGCTTGGCGATGGTATTTAAAATTCCAATCCGGTTCGGAACGTGCTTTCATGATTTTAAGTGCAGCAGTCCCGATATCTGTCTGGAATATCAACGAGAAGGTGATAATCTCGTTAAAAAATCAATTGCTTCATGCTGAATCTCAGAATTAAAATAAAAAATAACAAAAAACCTTGCCGAAAAAATCCAACTCAAAAATTAGAAACCACTAAAAAAACATTTTAATATGCCAATAAAAAAAAATACCCAACTCCTAACAACTGCTAAATCTACTTGTACAACCTACTAGTCGCAGTTGGTTACAAAATTGATAGGTATAACAATTATATAGCTACAATTACTTGGTCTTCAGCAAACTGTAGTGTGTATATGGTAAATCGGTCGTTAAGTTGTATTCCCATGCCGTGTACTTTACTTTTCCAGTTTTTTAGAGCTACTGCGATATATATTTTAAAAAGAGTTGGAGAGATACAACATCCCTCTCCTAAGACTTCCGTTACCAGGAATTACCAGGAATTATTTTGAAAGTCGATTTCCAGTTTTAATTTTAGATTTTGAACCTTTATATAGTTCTTTTATCTCTTTCCTGTATGTAGGATTAATATTAGTTTGCTGTAACACTGTCCATCATTTTTCTACTAGAACGGTATCATATGCTTTTTGTAGGTCCACAAAGATAACGTGAGTCTCTACATTTCCAGCACTTCCTTTCCTTTAAGACAAAAGACATTATAACTACAAGATCTGCCTGCCTGCCTGCAAAACTTCTTTTCAAAACCAATCTGGCCTAGGCTTGTGACGTCAACAATATGGTACATCGTGGCCCGTCCGTTTTGATAGCTCTGATTTAACAAACAAATTACTGACATGACAGTTCTGAAAATTTTAAATACTGTGACAACAGACCAGACGCCTAATATAGAGAGAGACTGCTTATTTAAGCACTCTTCTGACTACTTCGTTAACGCGTTAACTAAGTTTTCCTCTATTCGCTCTAATCGTAGAGCTCCTGGCTGTGTCTGCAAAAATTTTAATCGACTTGATTGAATATATGGCTGAGAGAGACAATTAATTTCAAAAGCAAACAATAGAACGAACATTCTAAACGTTCTGACTTCTTAGCAAAAAAAGTAAATACCAAAATTAAAAGACTGATGATTAAGTTGTTGTATGTACAGTCTTATTTATATTTTAATTCAATCTTTGGCTTTATTTCAAGGGCATTTAAACCAACCTTTTAGCCCTGCAATTGTCCAATTAAAACATGAATTCTTTCCAATAAAACCCGACTATGGAAAAAGGGAACCGAACCAAATTGTCGGGACTATATTGGTCTATTCAAACACGCAAAGGGCTGGGCTTTATCGAGAAATTAAACTCTTTTCCAGAAAATAAAAAACACAAGAGTCAAATTAAAAGCCCGGCATAATAAAACTTTTACCCCAATATTTTTTATCAGGCTTTATCAAAAAGAAAATGTTTGGTATTGTTACAAATTTAAGTTATTTAAATTTTATAGTTAGAATTTATTTAGGTTTAGTGTAGTATTAGGTTGACGTATTTCATGGTTGTATTCTTAATCTAGGTTTTAGTTGCGTTATCTGTGACGAACTGGTATGTGAACGGTCCGGCTCCAGAAAAGGGCGGAATGATTCGGAATTGAACAAAGATGGAAAATTCTCGAATTGTAGGCAGCCCCTCATATATAAGGCCGGACGTCGTGCATCAGGCAGTCAGTCACAGATAACGTACTGTAGTGGTCGTGAGATATTAACACGAAGTTAATAGACCGATTATAGTAGTGAATTATTAGCAAGTTATTAGTAAGTTTAAGTGCGTGTTTTTGTACATAATTTGTCGAAATAAATTGACGTATCGTTTTCAACAATTGCGAGTTTTAATTTGTCGTTGTGAACCCGTAACAATTGGTGTCAGAAGTGAGATTAAAAGAAATAAATAGTGCAAAGACTATCCTTACACAGTACCACCGGCTAGGACAATTAAAAAGAAGAACAGTAAGTGATTTTGCCAGAATATTCGGAACTGAATAGTGCAAAGACTACCCTTACATATTACCACCGGATAGGACAATTGGACAGAAAAACAGTAAGTGATTTTTCCAGAATATTCGAAGAAGTTCGATATTGTTTTATTCAAAAACTAAAAGAGATATTTAATAACCGACTTCGACATTAACTTTACAGTCCAAAAATTGATAATTAGAGAGATTTTCTAGAATATTTTATAACATTCTACGACGTTCTATTCAAAAACTAGAAGAGATATACAAATACCGACTTCGACATTAGATTAGTAATTTTAAAAGTAAGAATCAGAAAGAATTTCTAGAACATTCCATCACTTTCTACGACGCTGTATTCGAAAACCAGAAGAAATATCCAAAAAGAGACTTCGACATTAGCTTAGTAATTTCAAAAGTAAGAATTAGAAAGAATTTCTAGAAGATTCCATAACATTCTACGACGTTCTATTCAAAAACTAGAAGAGATATACAAATACCGACTTCGACAGTAGCTTAGTTATTTTAAAAGTACGAATTAGAAATTATTTCTAGAATATTCCATAACATTCTACAACGGTCTATTCGAGAACCAAAAGAGATAATCAAAAAGTGACTTCTACATTTGCCTAGTAGCAAAAAGAGTAGCATTTACCAGTATATTCCAGAACATTCCATTAGGTTCTATATTCTATAGATATTGAAAAACCGACTTCGACATTCGCTTAATAGCCCTAAAATAGACGTTTTAAGTGATTTATCAGGAAGTTGATGCTTACTAGACAAGGATCGGCAAAGATGGAAGATCTAACTAAAATGATACAGGCTCTAGCAGCTCAAATGGCTCAAAATCAGAACGATATAAGACAGACCATTGAGCAAAATCAGGGCGATATGAAACAGACCATGGAACAAAACCAGAATGACATGAGACAGACATTAGATAGCATGCAAGAAAACTTCGATCAGATAAAGAGCAACTCCGAACAGCTGAGAGAAGAGTTCAAGACTGCAACCGAAGATCTTAAGGAAGAAATAACCCAAAGAATGCATAGTGTAGAACAAAAGGTACAAAATAATTTGCGGAATGTAGAAGAAACGGTACAAAATGTTAAAGAGAAGGTACAAAATGTTGAAGAAAAGGTACAACATGTTGAAGAAAAAGTGGAGAACAAACTACAGAATGTAAGGGAAGACGTTTTTCAAACCATGGAAGAAAAATTCCAGGACATATCGAAACAGCTTATACAGCTTCAGAAAGAACACATCAAAATAAAAGCTCAGGGATGTGTCGTGAATTCCAACCAGAACATTAAGCCTCCAAATTTTGACGGTACGTCCTCCTGGTCCACCTACAAACAACAATTTGAAGCTGCCGCCGCTGCAAATGGTTGGGACGAGGACGAAAAAGCTAGAGCGTTGTTAGTAGCTCTTCGGGAACCTGCACTCGGACTTTTACGGTCCATTCCAGTCGAACAAAAACAGAATTATAACGCTTTAGTGGCAGCGCTAGAAAGAAGGTATGGAGACGAACACTTGCGAAATTTACATTGGTCAGAATTAAATGTTCGTCAACAAAGAGCAGGGGAGTCATTACAAGAGTATGAAGCGGATATCAGTAGGCTGATGTACTTGGCTTACCCAGAAATGCCAGAAAATTACAGAGATCCCTTCACGGTAGATCGCTTTATTAACGGCTTGCGAGACACGGACTTAGCAAAATTACTTCGTCGAGAACGCTTCCATAACAGCAGTGAAGTGTTGATTCGAGCCCTTGAAATTGAATCATCAAATAATATGTCCAGGCCAAAAGTAAGAGCTGTTTCAATTCAGGAGGGAGAAGAAATGAGCACTGGAGATCAGGTCAACTTAAAAACGCTAAACCAACTGTTTCAATCACTGATAGAGAAGATTGATTCTTTGAAAGAAAGTAGACGATCCCCTCCAAATGTAAAGTGTTTCAGATGCGGACGTACAGGGCATATTCAACGCGATTGTCGTGTCCAAATGAGGTCTCGCTCACCATCTAGTGGGACAGAATACCAAATAAGAGATCAGGAAAACTAAAACTAGTCAACGCAGAGGGGCTGGTGTTGGCTAATGGGAATTTAGCCCCCAAAATTTACTCTATCAAGAGCTTAAAACATACTGCTGACAGTCTTAACACATCGACGGACTTATTAATGAAAGAAAAGTTAATATAACAGTAGACACTGGTGCTGCCATATCATTGCTTAAGTTCAAAATTGCAACGAGATATAAAATTCGACCAACAGAAAAGAAAATAACACTTATGTCTGTGACTGGAGAATCCGCCGACGTGTTGGGGCAGACAGACATAGACCTACAGCTGGGGAGGTTGAAGATTCGCCACTCGGTATTAGTTGCAGACATAGAAGACGAATTTATTTTGGGAATGGACCTGATAAGTAAACATGGATTTGCGTTTGATAATAAACTTAATACCCTAAGATTTGGGAACGAAGAGTTCATTTTGTCAAATAGTCACATCAATAAAGAACCAATAAAGGTAGTGGCAGTATGCACAACAAGACTAGTCGGTAACAGTGAGACCATAATTTTTGGGAGGCTGGAAAGTAAAAATCAAGCTGCGTCGGACTCATAAGCCAACAAAACACACCCAACACCTACCTCGTTGCAAAATCACTAGTTAAAACCGATAGACATCCCGATTAGAGTCGCCAATATTTTCCCAAATAGTGTCAAAATTAATAAGGGGGAGGTGGTAGCATTATTTGAACCAGTACAGAAAGTAACAAGATGTGAAGAGCCAACTTCCGAGGATACAAGCAAGTTACCAATGGAGGTACTTCAGCAATTTGAGTCAACTTGGCAACATCTCACTCCAGAAGAATTAAGTAAAGCGAGAGAGTTTATAGAAGAACAAAGTAATATCTTCGAAACTAGGAGTAGTTCGGGACGCACAAACCTTATTCAACATGCTATCAACACTGGCGATGCCCAACCGATAAGACAACCCCCAAGAAGACTACCAATGGCCAAGCAAGAAGAAGTTCACAATCTCATTAATAAAATGCTCAGCGACGGTGTTATTGAAGAGTCATCAAGTCCTTGGTCATCTCCTGTGGTGTTGGTCACTAAAAAGGATGGAAGTACTAGATTTTGTGTCGACTACAGGAAACTTAACGATGTGACCAAGAAAGATAGTTACCCACTGCCAAGAATAGACGACACATTAACAACGTTGGCAGGAACATATTGGTTTTCTACTCTTGACCTGAAAAGTGGGTATTGGCAAGTAGGAATCTTTGAAAGAGATAAAGAGAAGACTGCATTCTCTGCTGGAAGTGGACTTTATCAGTTTAATGTGATGCGATTTGGCCTGTGCAATGCCCCAGCTACATTTGAAAGACTAATGGAAGTCGTTCTACGAGGCCTTACTTGGAAAACCTGCCTAGTCTATTTAGATGATGTCATAGTAATGGGGAAATCATTTCAAGATCATCTAGATAATTTACGAGAAGTATTCTCAAGAATCAGGAACGCAAATCTTAAATTGAACTCAAAGAAATGTTTTCTGTTCCAAGAAAAAGTTGAGTTCCTGGGTCACGTCGTTTCCCGAGAAGGCATCCATACCGACGAAAAGAAGTTACAAGCAATAAAAGAATGGCCTCAACCTCGTGACAAACATGAATTGAGAAGCTTTTTGGGTCTGTGTACATACTACAGACGATTTGTAGAAGGATTCGCCAAAATAGCGTCTCCATTACATAGACTTACAGAAGATAAAGCTTCTTACAAATGGAATACCGAATGTGACCAAGCATTTAGAAGACTAAAAGCAGCATTATGTTCTAGTCCGATTCTTGCATATCTCATTCCAAAAGGAAAATTCATATTAGATACTGATGCGAGCAACGATGGCATAGGAGCAGTACTCTCCCAAGTACAAGATGGAGAAGAACGGGTCATCGAATTTTTCAGCAAGAAGCTATCCAAACCAGAGAGAAATTATTGTGTTACTGGAAAGGAGCTCCTAGCCATAGTTAAATCCGTAGATCACTTTCACAAATATCTCTACGGACAAGAGTTTCTGATTAGAACGGATCATGCTGCGTTACAGTGGCTCATGAAAATGAAACAACCTGAGGGGCAAGTCGCGAGATGGATAGAAAAGCTACAACAATACCATTATCAAATTAAGCACCGAGCGGGAAGGGTGCATAATAATGCGGATGCATTGTCCAGAAGACCTTGCCCTGAGGATTGTAAACATTGCAGGAAAATTGACCAGAAAGAAGGAATTACCTACGTGCGCCAGATAAAGTTAGAACCAGATGAAGAATTTGTTTGTTTGTTTGTTTAGTTTCTTTATTGCCATCAGATCATTATTACAAATGCAAAAGCAACGTCTAAAATAATATCTTAGATATCTAAAAAAATATAAATACAAATATGATAGAAAGAAAAAGAAATGAACAGTAAAAACAAATTAAAAGTATAGGTACAAACAAATTAATATAAACAAACTAGGTACATAGTTTTTGGTTTTTTTACTACCTACATTAAGAGAGGAAATTGAAGGAGTAAAATTGTTTTTCCAGAGCAAAATTATTTACCTCTTTCTTGACGCGCACTGTACCTTCAATATCCCTGACTGACTTGGGAAGCATGTGGTAAGCTTTAACTGCACGGTAGTAAGGGCCCTTTTCGTAAAAACTGGTATTATGGGTGGGGATAGCGAGATCGTCTCTATTTCTTGTGACCATGGCAGTTTCTAGAGCATTTTCTCTATTTGTAAGAAACAGATCTTCGTGTTTTTTAACAAATGTTACTAAGGTTTTAAAATAAAGGGAAGGAGCAGTTAAAATATTTAGTTTTTTAAAATATGGTCTGCAAGAGGTTCTTGGGTGAAGTTTTAGCATTGTCCTTATAACTCTCTTTTGTGCTTTAAAGACTGACTCGGCATCCGAACCTGCTCCCCAGAACATAATGCCATAAGACATAACAGACTGCACTGAGGCATAGTAAAAGCATTTCATGCTGTTGACAGTTAAATTTTGTCGAAGTCTACGTATTGCGTAACAGTGGCAGTTTATAGTTGATGCAGTAGTCTTTATTTGTGTATTCCAATTTAGGGTAGGTTCAAGTATAATTCCAAGGAATTTGGTGTGGTCACTTTCAGGTATTGATTTGCCTTGAATTGGAACATATAATGAAGCATCAGCAGATCCTGTTTTTCTGAAGGTTAACAGATTTGTTTTTTCAACATTGAGTTTTAGGCAGTTATTGGTAGACCAATTTATCATCCCCCTCGCTGCAGCCGAACAGCCCGCTGACAGAGCAGACACTGATTCAGCTGTTATAACTGCTCCTGTATCATCAGCAAACTGTGACAGGAGATCAGCATCAACCAGGACCGACAGGCCATCGACATACAGCAGGAAGAGTATTGGCCCTAAAATTGACCCTTGCGGTACACCTTGGTTTATATTTGTTGTTTTAGAAAGGTATTCCTTAGTATTGTGTCGTACACAAGTAGTTTGTTTTCTAAAACTCAAGTATGAATTTATAAGTTTAGTGCAAATACCTCTTATGCCAAAATTATTAAGTTTTCCGATGAGTAATTTGTGATCTACCGTGTCGAAGGCCTTCGATAGGTCAAAGAAAAGGCCGGAAACTGTTTGTTTTTTATCCAGTTGGTCCACGACAAACGTTATTACCTTAAAAATTGCAAGTTGCGTAGATTTGTTAGGTAAAAAGCCAAATTGAGTTTCAGATAACAGTTTATTGGAGGTGACAAATTCCAGAATACGTTTATATATGACCCTTTCAATGACCTTCGACACTGCAGGAAGAATCGATATGGGCCGGTAGTTTTTTAAGTCAGTTTTTGCACCTTTTTTATAAACAGGGACTATTTTAGCAATCTTAAGTTTATCAGGAAAAATTCCGGAAGTAAGGCAACTGTTTATGATTTTGCAAAGGGGAGCAGCTATATATTGTGCAATGTGCTTTAGTAAAAATATGGGAAATTCATCTATACCTGCGGAATTTTTGTTAGGAAGATCAGCAATAATATTTAATATTTCTTCAGTATTACATAAAGTCCATTCATCTAAAAAATGCGTTTGATGTAAATCAGTATTGACAATATTTTGAGTGTTTTGTATATTGTTGACCGGGAAATCAAAAGCAGCCCCAAACATATCAGCAACAGCTTGAGGATCCTTTATTACATTACCCTCATCTGTTTTTAGCTGTATTTCAGTAAAGTTATTTTTATTTGTTGGAATGGATGTCGGCTTCGATTAGAACCACACAACTTAACGACAAAGATGTAGGACCTATCTTGCGATTGAAAGAAAATAACAAGCCACGACCATCATGGCAAGATATCGCAAACTAAGGGGTGATATTCAAATCATTGTGGGCACAATGGGATTTACTGATAGTAGAGGAAAACATCCTTAAACGTGCCTGGGAAAGTGCCGATGGCCTTACTGTGGTTAATCAAGTAGTGGTTCCTAGGAGCATGGTAGACAATATAATGGCCGAATGCCATGGTGGAAAATCAGGCGCGCACCTAGGCATAAATAAAACCATGGACAAAATTCGAAACCGATTTTATTGGGTCAATTACTTTCAAGATGTGAAAAACTGGTACCGCCGATGTTCGACTTGTGCAGCCAGCCAAGGTCCCAAAACAAGGTCCAGAGGTCAAATGAAACAATATAACGTAGGTCTGCCATTCGAACGCATTGCTATTGATGTGGCCGGACCATTTCCAGAAACTAAAAGGGGCAACAAATACATCCTTGTTGTCATGGATTAGTTTAGCAAATGGCCAGAAGTTTTTGCTTTGCCTAACCAAGAGGCCGCTACAGTTGCAGAAGTTCTGGTAAATGATGTTTTCAGCCGATTTGGTATTCCTTTGGAACTACATTCAGATCAAGGAAGAAACTTTGAATCAAAGCTCTTCCAGAATCTCTGTGACCTTTTAGGAATACATAAAACACGGACTACTGCTTTACATCCGCAGTCAGATGGCATGGTTGAAAGATTTAATAAAACAATAGAAGAACATCTTTGCAAAGTTGTTGATGAGCACCAAACAGATTGGGACCAATATATTCCATTGTTTTTGATGGCCTATAGAACCGCCATTCACAATACGACAGGAGCTACTCCATCTAGTATCCTGTTTGGTAGAGAACTGCGTTTACCATGTGATATCATGTTTGGTTCAACTGAAGAAGAACACTTAGAGGTTAATGACTATGTCGAACGTTTAAGGCAAAAGCTGCACGATATCCATGAAGTGGTTAGAGAGCGAATAGAAATAGCCAGTGACCGCATGAAAGCGAGGTATGACCTGAAAGCAAACTCTTCAGGGTTCAAAGAGAATGATCAAGTCTGGCTATACAATCCTCAACGCAAGAAAGGAAGATCACCTAAGTTGACACCACCATGGGAAGGGCCTTATAAAGTTGTTAAGAGAATTAATGATGTAGTCTACCGAATCCAGAAAAGCCCGAAGTCCAAGATGAAAGTTGTTCATCTAGACAGACTAAAACCTTACCTGGGAAATGTTGATCGAGACGATCAAACCTGAAGAGGAGGATAGTGTTACAAATTTAAGTTATTTAAATTTTATAGTTGGCATTTATTTAGGTTTAGTGTAGTATTAGGTTGACGTATTTCATGGTTGTATTCTTAATCTAGGTTTTAGTTGCGTTATCTGTGACGAACTGGTATGTGAACGGTCCGGCTCCAGAAAAGGGCGGAATGATTCGGAATCGAACAAAGATGGAAAATTCTCGAATTTAAGGCAGCCCCTCATATATAAGGCCGGACGTCGTGCATCAGGCAGTCAGTCACAGATAACGTACTGTAGTGGTCGTGAGATATTAACACGAAGTTAATAGACCGATTATAGTAGTGAATTATTAGCAAGTTATTAGTAAGTTTAAGTGCGTGTTTTTGTACATAATTTGTCGAAATAAATTGATGTATCGTTTTCAACAATTGCGAGTTTTAATTTGTCGTTGTGAACCCGTAACAGTATAATCATATCAATAAAAGACCTTTAAACACAAACATTTCAAACATCCACTTCAGTCAAGAGCCAAACGCTGACTGCCGCACTACTGCAGCTTATGTCACCGTTCAGGCCTCCCTTCAAGCAAAAATAGGCAAATAAAACCCTAGAAAGTAACAATGATTTCTATTCTTTTGGATAACGCATTGCCTGCAGTTAGTAATTAATCGAATTATAATCAAGATATAGGTAGATTTTTATTTATTTAAGAAACAGGTTTAATTTAAATTTAATGAAAAAGAACAAACTCAATCAAGTACTTAAAAAGGTTCTCACGCGCGAAGGAATTAGCATTTTTTCGCCGTTTTATTGCTATTGCTTTTTTCAGAAGCTTTTTGTCGTCTGTGTTTTAAATAAATTAATTAAATGAGTCGGATTGTCTTCTTAAAAATGCACGAAGATTTTTTAGATAGAGCTCTTTTGACTTAATTAGGTTTTTTTTTAAATCAACAAGCAGCTTATTTTTAGTCTTTCAGCAGATATAACATGATAATAATGAAGTATATTTTACTCCATTTGAATGTATTAGGATCTAGTTAACACATTACATAAGAAAACTAAAATAAAAGGTACTATTTATATATTATTATGTATTTAAATTATTGTCTTATACTATAATATGGTCTGTTATTTCCCCTATAAACTTTAAAAACGAGGCAACATAGAGGAAGTTGGAGCGTAATAACCAGCACAATACACGTTAGGTCCGGATGAAATCCGGAAACCGTTAGACCTTTTAGTTGGCCTTTAGGCCGTAAATACCCCGTTTTTCACATTGTCGAGCTCATAATAGTTGATTTTTATTAACGAGGGGCCTTTTTCCGGGTAGTAATAGAAAATTAAAACTTGATTTAAATCTGTCTTTGTACCAGGTACATGTGGCTGCTTCAATTGATTTGGTTCCTATTTTTTCAATGGTAGGAACAGACTAAATATTAATAGTTTTCTTGCAGTCACCCCATTATCATAATTCGAATTGGTGTGGCCGGGCTTGAACTTTCAATTAGTGTTAAAATATTTTGCTCCACTTGTTTATTTAACTTTTCTCTTCAGTTTGAATTGCCCCAACAAGCAATTCATTTTGCTTCAGGGCCAAATTGTTTATTTATCTTTATTATTATTCAAAATTCTAGTAAGATGTATTGATTGATTTATTCATTTTTATTAACAAGGGGCGGTTTTACAGGTAATAACAGAAAACTTAAACTTGATTTAAAACCCCCCACTATACAAGAGACATGTCTCTTATATTTAACCTGCCTCCTGATTCTTCATCCATAATTGGTTTTTCAGTGTTACTGTAAAATGCTACTTTATTTGATTATGTTTACATATCTTCAGTGTGAGGAAGAGATAAATATTAATGGTTCCTCACTGAAACACACAAACACTGAAAAACCAATTATGGATGAAAAATCAGCAGGTAGGTTGAATATAAGAGACATGTCTCTGATTCTAGGACGGTATTAAATCAAGTTTTAGTTTTCCATTACTAATCGAAGATTAATCAAAAAGTCAAGCTCGGTTACTCCAATTTTTATTGCAAAGAAATTATATAGAAAGTTAAGATTGTAGGATGACTACAAGACAACCATTGATATTTATTCTTGTTCTACCACTGAAGAAATAGGAACCAAATCAATTGAAGCAGCGCCTTACGTTACCGTAACACTAAAAAGTTTAATTATAAATGAAGAATCAGCAGACAGGCATTGATTTAAAAGACATGTCTCAGGAGCAGGACGGTTTTAAATGAAGTTCTAGTTTTTTATTACTACCCCGAAAATCGCTCCCCGGTAACCAAAATCTATGCAACTAAGTATTAGAAAAGTAGAGTTAAGAAAACAATTTGAGCAAAATACACCTGTCGAATTTCAAATTGGGATTCACCAACGTAATTAAAATAAATTAAATAAAAAGTTAAGATTATGGACCGACTACAAGACAATCATTAATATTTATCCTCTTCCTAACACTGAAGATATGGAAACAACATGAAATAATAATACTTTATTTGATTATGTTTCCATATCTTCAGTGTGAGGAAAAGATAATTATTAATGATTGTCTTGTAGTCGGTCCATAATCTTTTTATGTAATTTATTTTAATTAAGTTGGTGAATGTCGATTTGAAATTCGACTGAGTATTTTGCTCAACTTGTTTTCTTAACTCTATTTTTAGAATGCTTAGTTAGCCGCATAGATTTTGATTAAGTGATTTCTCATTTATAATTAAGCTTTTTAGTGTTAAGGAAACGTAAGGCGTTGCTTCAATTCCTCTTGTTCCTATTCCTTCAATGGTAGGAAAAGGATAAATATTAATGGCTGTCTTGTAATCATCCTACAATCTTAACGTACTATTTACCGTGCTTGAACATTTGATTAGGGTTGAAATACTTCGCTTGTTGGTTTTACTTTTTTCTTTATTTGCTAACTTTTTTAAATTTGTTATTAATGGTTTACAGGTAGTAATAGAAAACTACTTAACTCAACCTGCTTATCCATAATTACTTCAGTTGATTTTGTTTATATTAATGGTTGTCTTATAGTCACCACATAATATTAGTGTTCTATTTGATATATTTTCTTCAAAAGTTGGTACAACCCAATTTAAATCATCGACTTATTGTCTTCTTATGCCTACCTACACTCCTTTATAGATTTTGACTAATG
Source organism: Aspidapion aeneum (assembly GCA_963576565.1). Taxonomy (NCBI): domain Eukaryota; kingdom Metazoa; phylum Arthropoda; class Insecta; order Coleoptera; family Brentidae; genus Aspidapion; species Aspidapion aeneum. The sequence continues at coordinate 25,596,280 of OY755045.1, read as the reverse complement.
AGGAGCGATTTCCCGGGTAGCAATAGAAAAGTTAAACTTAATGGAAAGCCTTTATTCTATTTCTGGTAGGGAGAGGAAAAAATATTAACGGTTTCCTTATAGTCTCCCTATAATCTCAACTTTCTTGAAAAAGTGGTAACTGAGCTTAAACTTTTGACTGGTGTTGAAATATGTTGCTGAACGTCTTTGATTATTTCTTTCTAAAACAGTTATTCTAGCGAGAGACAAGTTTTCAGTATTTTCATGAAGCGTATTGATATTAAAGTGTTTAAAGTTTCTTAGATTATTTTTTTATCTTTTTCTATGTATTACCTAAAGCAGTTTGCCAAATTTTAAAAATCCCATGCTTTTAGTTGCCAAGAAGTGGAAATAAATCTTGATATTCATTCACTAAAGAAAACTGGTTTAAAATGGCCTTTTCAGTCAAACTAAAACTAAAGCCTGGCATATTAAAATCCAAATTGCAGTGATTTTATAGTTGAAAGATTTTGTTTTATGGTTAAATCTTCTTTCTATATTCCAGAACGGCGAACATTACATCATCCTCAAATTAGCTCAATTTTCAATTTTTATTTAAAGGGATTAACGAGAATAAAGCTAAAACACTAATCAATATACGCAATAGAGAGTTTTGTAATAATCAAAACTATGACAACTTTCACAGCCGTTGTGGTAGTGCTTAAGAACTTTTCTCAGAGTTTTTGGAGCACCTTTAAAACTGTCACTTGTAAAAGTCAAAATATTAAAACCAATCTTTGGTTTTAGCTTTATTTTACAAAATGAATGCTTTAAATGTTAGAAACGGGTGATATTTGATCATTTTTAATAGTCACAATAAAAAATTACCACTACCACAACGAAACTGCACCGTAGCTTATAGTAGTGGTTAAGTAGTAATACGGAAGACATTTCGCTAGTGCGCATGCGCAGTGCTTACTACTACCACAACGACGTGTCAAGTAAGCGTTCCCAAGACTGCCTATTATTTGAAAGACAAAGATTCAGCACTCCTCAGTATAAATATAATATTTAAGTGGATTATAGATAAAAAATTTAAGAAAAATAAACCAAAACACACATACACATACATCGAAGTACTTGAAACTCTATACTGTAATAAAGGTCCAAGCTCAATTGAAAATACAATAGGGTATTTGATAAATTTTAGAATGATACATAGATCCCTAATTTGCTACGCAAAATTATTAAAATAGTATATTTTATCATGACTACTAAAATCAAGTTTTCTAATTTCCGATTTGAATTTGCCGCTAAAACGCTCATTTCTAGCATGGCGTTGCAATGACGTCACAGCGCAGTAAACTCGCGGACAGATACACGGCATTCAAGTGTTTATTTGTTTTTGGTCTGTGTTTTTACTGTTTTTTATGTAAAAAAATGTCCTATAAGTGCCTCAGTGTTCGAATACTAGCATAAAAACACATAAAAAACTATTTATTCATGTGTCTAAAGCAGTAAAAGAACGGAAAAAGTGGCTAGAACTTGCTCGAAGAGACCCAAGGGCCTTATCTAATACATATTCACTTTACATTTGTGAAGATCACTTTGATGTGAGTATAACTAAATTGTTTCTATTAATTTTTCTCACGTTGTCTATAATATATATAACTATTTCGTAAATGACGATGAAATTTTTGAGGTTATGTTTATTACAAGGGGTGAACAACTATAATAGGCAGAAAGGTGTACAAATTTTTAGGCGGTGCTAGGCAGTTATTAGGCAGGACTAGGGAGTACCTCTAATAATAATAAATAATAATGCAGGATTAGGCAATGCACATGCAGGCTACATGTAGGACTGAGCAGTGCATATGCAAGACTAGGCAGTGCATAGGCAGTACCTACGCAGGACTATGCAGTACTTCAAGTATTGCTGGTCGTTGTATACTTTTTGCCTACCTGTCCTGCAATTTTTGATTGTTTCTTAATGCTTAAAATAATAATGATTGGGTATTTAATTGAATTTATTATAAATGGGATATTAAACAAAAAAGCAAAACACATATATATATATATATATATATATATATATATATATATATATATATATAAAACATATAACCTCACCTCAAAATCTAAATGAGTAAAAGTAGGCGAAGAATATCGTAAAAAACTTACATCAACATTTTAACGTTTCTAAATTCCGCAGAACAAAAAATCACTGTTGTTGGCAAAGAAACCTGCCAAGTTAGAGCTATCGGTTTTGGTGAATCCGTTTTCCATTGAAAAGGTTTCTTATAAACAAATCACAAAATAAAATCTAATTTAGGGCGATAATTCGCACTTTAAACCAAAGCAAACATTACCATCCATAAGAAAATAACACAGAAAATAGGTTCGTTCAAGGCGTTTACTGTTTTGTGACGTCACTCGCAGCTGATTGGTAGACCACTGTTTTGAATCACGTGACTAATGGTTTTAATTCAATGAATTTATTTAATTAAAAGAACTATGAATTTGGGAAAAAATTAAACAAAAAAGTTTGTTTTTAGCATTTCCAAGATATAAAGAGATATCTAAAAATAAATATATATTTATTTTTTACTACTGTCAAACACCCTATTGACTAAATACGGGTGTTAGACACCCTGGATATGTTTGACTGATGTGTGGTGTAAAACAACTGTCAAAATATATTGAGGACCTTTTATCAATATCAAAGTCTGTATATAAGATTGAAGAAGTAATCCATATCTCTAAATTTTATTTTACTTTATATAAATATTTTTAATTTTATTTTATTTTAATTTTTTATTCTATTCACACTAAAAATGTGTTACTTTGTCAGGTGACCTCTTCTAGCTCACTTGTTTCATTTGTTTTACTTTATTGTTTTGATTTTTTACAATTTTTATCATCTTAAATTTCAAACTTTTTTTATGTAGGCGCCAACCCTTATTTCTGTATAAGCAGGCCTTAACTTAAGTCTTACTTAAATGATTGCTGGCAACCCATCATTCGTTAGATTTTGTTATGCGTAAACTTACTCATTAATTCTCAACAAATAATTTTAAGCTTTTAATGGATTTCATTTTAAACTAAATGTTTCTGTATTTTAAGGAACTGTGACCATTGTTTTGTGTTTTGTCTTGTGATATATAGGTATACCAATATGTAAGATAGATAAGTCGAGTTTTTTAACTTGTTAGGTAGTTTACTAGTTACTCTTTACGTATTATGCTTCTACACGGTAAAAAAATGTCTTAGATCCAAGCAAATTGCTTTGAAGTAAAATAATTTGTGGTTTCCTATTCACCAAAAGAATATTTTCTTGATATAGCAAAAAAATGTCTTGCCTTTTTATTTTAATGTAAAACAGAAATTGTTTTTATTATAAATTGGAACTGAATAAATCTAAGGCCGGTGCCTTCTTTCTCTGGAAGCACAATATTACTTATATGAAGACAATTTGCTTTGTTTCAAAATGGGGAATATACAAAACAATTAAAGAAAAAAAGTAAAGTCTCATCTCAAGATTAAATGCAGCGTTGAACTTAAAAGAAATATTTTAATTCAAAACAAATTGTTTTAAGGTAAAACAATTTCTTCAAAAAAAGAACGTGTTTTGATTGTAGTACGGTATTTCCTAAGGTATTTCCTAGTATTTCCTCAAACTTCAATTGTATTTCCTAGTATTTCCCAAGCATTGCTCGGTATTTCCTAGTATATTTCCCAGTACTTCCCAAGTATTTCCTGGTATTTCCCCTAATCTGTACACCAAAAGGAAATACCGAGCCACCCCCAGCGGCGTAGCGTGCCCGAAAGGGCGGGGGGGGGGGGGGGGGAGACAGCTAAAAAGGGCGCATCTGAAAACTGATGAAAAATCGTGTGACAAAAAAAAAAGGTCAAAAGGGCGCCTCTCACAAATCTTGCGACCAAAAAAAAAAAGGTCTTTATGTCGTTAGTTTCCTTTGGCACCCACTCAATTGGCCGTTACCGGCCCGACTTAATAAAGCTGAGGGCGCTTCGGCCACCTATGGGGCGCCACTAACCTCGGGGCGGGGGGGGGGGGCGACGAACCCCCCCCCCACGCTACGCCGCTGGCCACCCCTTGCTGATGTTGGCCGTATAGGCCGAAACTAGTATAATCTAGGTAGTTTTGGTTGCTACGGGAACAAACGGCATTTGACACAAAAACGCGTCTATGATAGCTTTCCCGCACAGTATGTGGGTAAAATGCATATACGTAATATTCCAATACTCCCTGTTACCTATTTACACAATGGTTGGCGTTTGATGCAAACATTCAGAAATAAAGGTACGAAAAATGCACAGATACCAAATTTACATAGATAGAGTTTTTGTCAACTGTACGCCGATGATTTGACGTAACGAATACAAGAATAAAATAATATTCATGCGTAAAAGTATAATCAATCAAGACATTTTATCTTAAGGACCGCAAAAAGGATAGACTTATACCCATTGATATTGCTATTTCAAATATGTTTGCATTCTGCATCGTATCGTAGGTATTGCAATAATACGTACTATATGGAAATAATATGCATATGTCTTTGAAAGCAACCAATCAGGTCTTTTTTGCTTAAATACCCCAAGGCCCTCATGTTTGCATCATGAATGGGCAGTTACCGTGAGTATTTGAATATTATGTATGTGGTAAAATGGTACTTTGCGAGGACTATTTACAACTAGGGCGACGATATTATAAAAATAACAAATAAAAACGTAGTTTTTTTAGGGAATTCCATTGTAAAGGTTTGGGTTAAATTGTTGATTTTTGGTGGGATAGTGATTTCCGGAACCCATTCTCTATCCAACGACCGACGGGCTAAATTGGATAAATGTCTATATTTCTTAACTTTCCGGCTGGATAAACGGATGAAATTTTTAAAAGGCGACGTTTTATGAATGTAGACTGGAATGAGACGTAGGCAATATTGGCACTTCGAATGAATTGAGCCTTTCAGACACTGCTTGACAACTTATCATTTTTAAAATAAAAATTATTTTATAAAAGATAAATTTTTAATTTAGCAGTTTTAGCAGTGAGGATTTTAAACTTGGCAAAAAAATTCCTTGTGACACTCAAAATACCATTAAGGCTTGTTTGTAAGCATTTTTACAGGGTGGTATTGAATAGCTAACATGCAACATGTTTTAACTAACACTGTGCGACAAAATTTATTGAAAAAATTATATCCGAAAAATTTCCTAGAAATTTGTTAGTGTTCTGTCCCTGATTGCACGACCGAGAGCATTTGAAGGCAAGGAATGCCACATTAACTGTGTTTTGAGATACAGTCGAACCTCTATAACTCGAACTTAAAGCGACAACCAAAACAGTTCGAGTTATGGATAGTTCGAGTTATAGAAATTCGAGTTGAAGAGGTTAAAATACAAATTAAAAGTGAAGGGACCACTTAAAGGGTTCGAGTTATAGAGATGTTCGAGTTAGAGAGGTTCGACTGTAATTAAAAATTTAGCATTTGGGAGTGAATATCTTTAAACCAAGGTATTAAGGAAATGATATAAATTTATATTTGTTAAAGAAAAAGTATAATCTAATAAATATATGAACACATTTTATTCAAATTTTTAGAGAACAGATAAAAAAAATAAAAAAGAATCTTAACTACACGAAAAAAACGAAAAAAACAATGTCCCAATGTCACATTGTGGAGCTCCGGTTGCACAAACTTCCAGCAAAGCTAAAACATATCACTGTTAATAAAAATAAAGAAAAAAAAAGTTTGCTTGCCCTTACTGGTAAAGTAATCCTATTTGTAAGGTAGGGCAGTGTAATAGGCCTGAGCATCACGTTTACAAAACCTCATCAGTGTCATCAGATTTTTGTATTTTGCAGCAGGAATTGGTAATAGATCTGAAATTTTAAAATCAAAATGATAATATTTTTTGACAGATTCACATTAAACAAACTTGTGCCAAAAATGTGCCTTATTTTAATGTGTTATAGGCTGTACTTGTTTTGCAGACACAAAGAATCAGATTGCCAGTATGACAAACAGTTTCCAAGTGCAAACATTTTTAATATTCGGAAAGTACTTTAATCTGAAATGTTGTACCGTAAAAAACACACACATTATAACTTACCGGTATATGCGGGTGATGGAAGTTCAAACTTCTCTTCTGACACGTATAAAGAAATAAACTAAACGATTAACAATCGTTTATTTCAACGAGATTGAATAGAAAGGAGGCGTCATCCCTGTTTTCAAAACGGTTTCACTTTTCACTTGTATGTGCTAGGTTTACGTCAAGTCAGCTGTTCGAGTTTCGTGTGCGGTTTTTGTTGGGTTTTAGTTATTTAGTTGAACTATTTTGGATATTTTTGACGAAAATTGTGAAGTTTAAGAATGTCATGATATGCAATGCTTGGCTGTAGAAGTTGACAAGGCGTCGATAAATAAATAATTAGTGGAATACCATTTCATATGAAATTGTAAACATAATACTGGCCCGAACTATATCATTTCATATATTTTTATAATGGTACAATTATTATTATTCTCTGGGTCACATTAAAATCGGTGTAATTTTTTTGTGTCTAGGTGTATACCAGTTTTTATTTATAATATGATTTTTGCCTTCATTTTTATATCAAAAAATTATACTTTTTGATGTCGCTTCGAGCAACAGCTGTCGAGATTTTTGCATTTCAAAGTATTTATTGCATGGGTAAAAATTTTGTGACATGTTTAATTCACGTCTTCCTTCCTTAATAACTTTTTTACAATTAACATTGAAAATTGGGTAGTAATTTTTTTGTAACAAGCGATTCGATTTCGGTAGAAATGTTGGTGTAACTTGTACAAGGTGTTCTCTGGGTTCCTAGCCTTACATTTAAATAAGTGTAACTTCTTTGTGCCTCGGCGTATACTAGTTTTTTTTTTAAATATTATTTTCCCCATTATTTGTCTGTAAAAAAGGTAAATAAATTCGTCGCCCCGAGCCACGGTTCCCAAGATATTTTCATTTAAAGTTTTTATTGCATTTTTGCATATATTGTTATTTCACCTATTATTTTCTTTAATATTTTTTGACCCATGCAATAAAAACTTAAAATGCAAAAATCTCAAAAACTGTTGCCCTGAGCCGCATAAAAACAATATAACTTTTTTACATAATACTAAGGCACAAAAAGTTACACCGATTTTAATGTAATGGTAGCAATCCAGAGAATACACTGTACAATATACACTGTACAATATACACCAAATTTTTTATCAAAATCGAATCGCTCTATTCAAAAAAACCTTAAATTTTTTTGTAAAATTATTGATTAGTACAAAATTTACTGAAAAAATTGAAATGAAAAAATAAAGTTTAACACTATATATCTCAGTTAATAGCAACTTTTGGGCTAAGGTAAGTGTAGCTAAATCTTAAAATTTTGAACCAAGTAATCTACAGCTTTACCTTGTAGAGCTACCCCCAGATTTTGCATTTGTGCCACCTAGAATCAGTGGCGGAATCAGAAGTGCTTTTTTTGTGTTTGTTATGGCTATATTATATACTAAAGAATAAGCTGGGGACTTTTTATTTCAAGGCGAAAAGTTTGTACTACGAGTGTTGCGAGGGCAACAATTGTCAAGGGTTAAAAAGGCAATTAACACATTTTTTTGGACTTTTTTGAATTTTTTTTGAAGTTTTTAGGTGTTCGTAGTTTTTCTCAGGGCTTTATACTTTTTATCTTTGATCTGTCACTTTTCATCTTTAATTTTTACTTTTTATTTCCAAAACGGTCCCTTTTAATTCCTGTTTTTTCTATCTCTGATCTGTCACTGTTCATTCCTGATTTTTAATTTTTTTCATACTTTTATCATATTTTAAGGTAAGTAGGTACTTATGGCACCATTGGCACCGCAGGCAAAAAATTCTGCAGGTTCGTTGTTCAGGGTAAATATATTCCAGTATGACTAAGACAATTTTAATAACAATAATAATATTTTAATAATAATAATAATATTACTAAAAAAAAAGCTTTCATGTTTTACCTATTTAGCGTATATAGAAAAAATTCTTGGCGGGAGGCATTTGCTCCTAGTCCCCCACCCTGGACTCACCGCTGCAAGTGATTCTTTTTTTGGTAGCTTTTTAATATTTGTTATTCATAATTAAGCTTATTATTCTTGTTATATTGCAAAGCTTCCAGGAACGGAGAAAGTTTTATATTTAGTAATTTATATCTAGATATAGATATTTTGGCACTCTAGTCCATCCCTCCATTTAATAAAGCTTATTTTATATGTCTTTCATACACATTTCAATGCTCAATTTCTTAATAGCGATGCCCTATTAAACAGGAAATTACTGTAGACCGGCCCTGGGCTCAGCGCGATGTAGGTGCTAGGATAGGCTCCGCCTAGTGCAACCACTTTTGCTAGGCAGATCGAATTGATGCAGCGCATCCTTCTAATTCAACATCGTTGGTTTATTTCTTTTTATGTTGTGATTGATGTTCCAGTGGACCCTCCTTGTTACTTACCTTTTACGCATGGACATTCCTTGTTTTTAACCTGATATTTTAAATACGCATATTTATGAGACGGTCCTAGTTTTTAGTCACCAGTGTACTGCAAATGGTAGATATGCATTATACCTTTTAGATTGATATAGATGGAAAAGTCCCAGTGAAAAAAAAAGTTTCGGTAGTCAAGTGAATAATTATATTCCTGGTGCCAGTTCCCTGGATGTTTTTTGTGTTGCACAGTGTAATATTTAAGGAGGTAATTTTTGGGTCCATTTGAGAGAAAAAGTTCATATAAACTTACGTCTTAAAATCACGAAATACCTCTTGGTGAATAGACAGTCTGTACAAATTTTATCAAAGAAATCTAGAGCAGTATGATAGATATTAATAAAGAAGAAGATTTTATGAAAATCTTTAACTATCTATCTTAAAAGTTAAGACAAAAATTACCTCCTTAAATATTCACATGGTATTAATAACAGCCTGTATATATGATGTTTTCTCTTTTTACCGCATAAAGATATGAAACTAGCGAACCGATCGTGATGAAATTTACAGAAAAACTAGTGGTCGATAAGATGTAGGGGTTGTTTTATTAAAAAAATTTTCTACCCTAGGACGCTTTTAAAAAGTTTCTAAAATTTTCAAAATATCTTCATATATTTTATAATGAACACTAAAACACCAAAAAAATATTGAAAACCGGTTTTCAGTGTTTGAGAAAAGTATTTATTTACAAAAGTAAAAATTCAATAACTATTAAAGTTAAAAGATAATCCAAACAGTTTCAGACATTCCGTAAGACTAACGTTATAATGTTGAAGTCAAAAATGTTCTCGGAGCTTCAGCTTAAACTAGTGAACCGATTCTGACAAAATTATAAACAATTTTTTACCAGGGTCAGGCAGGATTCTGGTCTATACCTATACCTTGCCATACCTCAAAAATCCCTAAACTAAATTAATGTTTTACATTTACAGTTTGTTAGTATTATTTGGCTTAAAAATTCCGCTAATTGAAGCTCACGTCTGATGGTGGATAAAAACGCTAATCAGCGTTGCTCTGGCCTGAAAGACAGAAGTGCGGTGGTAGGTCACGAATGGTTTCTTTTTCTTTGCAATCGATCTTTTCATCGATTCGATCGATATATATATATATATATATATATATATATATATATATATTATATATGTTTATACTCGCCTGCTCTTGTTTTAGTTTCTCTCGTATCTCGGTAGATGGCGCTTCTTGCGATAGTTTTCTCACTATAGACGTAGGATGAGAGACAAAACGGTCTGATAAGTACGAAACAGTTAAATGCCATCACTTATTAGGTGTCCATTAGATCTTGGACCCCCGTGAGGTTAAGCTTTCGAGCTACCCACGGACAAATATAAGAGAAAGAAAAACTTCTTTTTATCCGATTAGCCACGAAAACTTGTTTGATTTTTAAATTCACAGGTACTAAAATTTATGTTTGTTAGTTTTACATTTACCCTTTGTGTTGTAAATGTATTTTTTTGTAACCGGAATTACCTACATTTTGTCGAGCAAAGCAAAGTCTAGTCTAGCAGAGAACAAAATTATACATTCAAATCTGGTTGCAATGCAAGGAAGCAAAATGGAAAATGGGCTAAAAATTTAAATGAAAGAATAATAAAGTGGATTTTTCAGTGACGTAGATATTTTAAAAGTGAAAATTGCTAATTTTAAAATATTTGTTTAACGTTTTTATCATAAATTATTAGTCAATATCCATTTAAATGTATCTTGTTAGTCAACATGTATTTAAATTTTTCTTGTTAGAGCAAAGTGACAGGTTAAATGTCAATTAAGCATTATTAAATAATTGACGCTGCAGAACTAAAAAATAAGTTATGTTTGGGAGGGCAGGCTCCTCTGCCGTCCCCCTACCCCACCCCTGGATCCGCCCTTATACCCTTACTTGAGATTAAGTGAGATATTGTTAAACTTTCGGCTGACTGGTACATACAATTTGATATACAATTATACAAACAAATAATACCAATAACCATAAGTGTTGAAATAGGTACTAACTTACCTTATTCATATCATAATTAATTTCTCAAAATTAGTCTTTAATTCCTAGTTATATGGCCTGCAGGAAGCGTTTTGTCCCTTTGTGATTATTTTAACTGCAAGCAAACATTTTGTGGACTTTGCGAGGGTTTTTCAGATGCTTAAATATGTAAATTTCGGACAAATTCGGACAATTTTGCTGCTGGGTTTTAAGGTAATTAGGGAAACATGGTTTAAAGATAGGAAGGCCGACCGACGCGACGACGACGCTTTTTGCTTTATTTAGCAAATTTGTTTTTTGTTGCTCTTAGGCATATACGCATAAAGCATGGTTAAATGCGATAGGATTCATGGGAAATTAATACTCTATGTAAGATAAGAACAACTGCAAATGCATAAAATATGTAGTATGTAAGAAAAAAGGATAGAAGTTTCAACGTGGTTACGCCCATTGTTTCAGGACGACAGTTCGTAAAGAAAATCGATCGAAAATTTAGACGATAACTACGTAAGGTATAATCCCTTTTTGCAAGCTTGTTCTTTTTTATAATATTCAAAAAATAATAACACAAATAATAGAGGGGTCTGTTTTAAAAGCAAATTCTTTCATACTCATTTAAAAACTACCTTACAAATTAAATTCTGAAAAATACCACCGCTCTGTGCTAAATGTTATAAAATTTAGTTCAGACATTACAGGGTGGTGATTATTTTTGCCCGAAGTTCATTTAAAAAAATCCATAAATTTGCCACATCTTAACAGCTAGTTCCCCCGTAAAACCATTAAACCATCTGTACTTTTTCCTAAATGTAATACGCGGCATGGCTTAACCTAAAATTTGCGTGAAAAACAAATACCCACTTCTTACCTGTTTCGCTACATACGACAAAATGACGAAAAACTTTTTCGTGAAGACAAGAGGTTACGATGTATTCCCCTACTATCCCACCTCGATGTGTTTTGTTGCAAATGAATACCTACTTTAAAACGGGGAAGAATTATTTTAGTAGATCTTGATGTCATTGCGCCATAGTTTAGGACTTCCGTCTCGCGTTGGTTATACAACCAACCATTAATTAACTTGAAGTGCAATCAACTAGGTTGTAAATTAAGTTGAAGCCGCCGCATGGCATGACACACGGATCAAGTGTTTAAGTCAAGTGTTACCAAGTTATTGCAATTTACTTCCCTATTCGGGGACGTATAGGATGTTGTCTTTAATTAAATCAACCATCTAAATAAAACCTGTTCCAAATAATTTTTTAACAATATAAATCTTCAAATAAATAGGTAAATAAAATATTTAGAAAATTGTTTTTTAAGTTCAAAAGCAATAAAAATATATACTTGGATCATTTGTTCAGTCCAACCAACTTGATTGAGGCGGAGCAATAACGTTTTAAACGTTCAGTCCTCCATTCGAATAATTTCAGTGACTAATCACATGTCAGAAAGGGTGTGGCTTTATTACTGTTCTCAGTTTGGTCCGCCCTTAAATAAATAAACTGATGAGGATTTGCATTTCTAGCGATTTTTCTTGTTATTTTTTAAATAAAAAAAATATTAAAAAGACTCTTGTTTGTGGAGCTCCGAAGACGTTCTAAAGAATTAAAGGCTGCTCATTTTACTGTTTCCTGTTTCAGTTCGCTCGGATTAAAATTAATTTTTCAGCAGATCTTTGCGCTTCCGTCGACTTTCTCGTGCTTTTTTCTCTCTATTATTTTTAACTTTCGGTACACTTAAAGATAGCCTGCGATAGCGAAGGCTTGAAAATAATTGAAGTTTCTTTCCGCTAGACATGTTGATATTAAATTTCTAATCAGTAGATAATGAAATTGCGATTGGGAGAGTTCTTAAACTAACCTGAAATCCATCTGATTGTTACCATCGATGCCAAGAGTCGATAGAACATATGATTATGACAGTCATCAGTGATGAGGCCAACAAAAATTAGAACCCCATGCGTTCAATCTAATTTTTGGATTTTATGACTTACTTCAACCGAGTCTCGGGTCATTCGAAAGTGGGATTTAAAGTCACTTAAACTATAATATTCCACCGTTTTCTCGACGTAATCCAGGATTTGTGCATGAGGTTTTCCTCGTGCAAATCTGATGAACTGGATGAATCATCATCATCATCCTTCAATAAATTTATTGCCAATTTCGCCGCAAAGCTGTTTACAGGCAACATTTCTTAAAAAGATTTATGAAATTTTAAAAACTTGAAATTTGAGGTTATCGCATCAGAATTTTTCTAGAACCCGTTAGATTGCATCGATGAGATTAAGAACTCTCCTCTTTTATCAGGACTTCTTAATTCATAATATACAGGGTGAGTTCTAGCTAATAGTCCAAAATTGCAGGATCAATTCAGGAGCTCAAAATATTACTATTTGTTCATATTTGCCTTAGTCCCAAAGTTGATAGTTTAGAAGAATAGGGTGTTAAAGTTTTTTGTACCTACCAAATTGGTTTTTATAGGTGTTTTGGAACAAAAAATGGTTTATGGGGGTTTTTTATGTCGAGAAATACAAATGTGGTATATGGTTATTTTTGATAGATTTTGTAGGGGGCGCCACTTGCGGTATCTGTAGTGCCTTTAATTTCGCATATATTTTTTGTGGGCTAATTTATTACAAATCTGATACCAAATTTGAAATCCTTGATGTCTTTTATAAAAAAAAAAACAGGTTGTTTAAACTCTCAACACCCAACCGTTTTCTAGAAAAACAATAAGTAAGACAACAAACATAAAAATAAATTAATTTATGAAAATAGAAGGTATGTGTACATTTATTTATTTACATATTTCAAAATGGAAAAAACAATATTGAATTAAATTTTCAAAGTGTCCGCCATTGCACTCAATACATGTATTTAGACGTTTGCTTATAGATCGCCTAACATTAATAAAAGAAAAAATTGGTTTTTGTTGCCTCCTTGGTTTTTCCTCCCCGGACATGCTGAATCCAACACTGTTCAGTAAACTTAAGTGCGAATCTATTTTACACAAAAAAATTCAAAAATTCAAAAGGTTAAAATTTAAATACTTAAAACTACACTATAACCAAGGATAAAAATTTTAGGCAATTTATATTATAAATAGTATAGAAATATAATTTAAAGTATAATGAAATATTTACTAATTTTTCTTTATTTATGCAGCCTTCGCCCGGTCTATTAGAAATCTAACCTTAAAAGTGTAACTGTTAACTTGAGATTAGACGATTCAATGTTATTTTCGCAGGCTAGGAATGTTAAAAATATAAATAAAAAAACATTCCGTCTAACATTGCAAACAGTTATTATTTTCAATAATAATTAATACCTTTTCGTTAATTAATTAATACGATGAGAGTGGTTAATTACACAGGGGCGTAATTCGCCATGTAAAGACCCACTTAACGGCGCCCAACCACGCGATGCAGCAACAACGCATCGGGGTCTCGTCACAAATTTTGAAAAAAACATTAGAGCCAAGAAACCAAAATCAAACACTATAAAGCTTGACAACTTTAGGCAGGCTGCTGAGAAGTATGCGAAGATAGAGACGAAGCGTTAATAGAAGGGTTATGCTCTGCGAAAATGGCAACAATTCAACGCTGCGAGAGCCTAAGAAGCAGCTAATAGGGAAGTTTGTTTATAATTGAGTGGCTTCTAGTCTAAAATCGTGTCCCGTGGGATAGTTGTGGAAGATTTTTTAACACCACCCTACATGGTAATAGATCAAACAATTTTAAGTCACCGGGTGTTTGCCTCCAATTTGAGTAGGAGGGCCAGTGTTACGTCATGAATTCAAAAGCAAAAGTTTGTGTATCTTAACAGTATCTTCCACTCTCCAATTTCCATTTTAATTTTGCTACTTCTCTTCTGACGTCCCTTACTTTTCTTTTATTTCTTCTCCATTCATTTTCCTTTTTGTTAGCTTAACATGTAACATTTGTCTTTCCCTTGAGTTTTGGGCTTTTGTTGTGTCCAGGTCTGGAATCCATATACACTTTTGTTTTGAGATATTTGTATTTTTGAATATGTAGGTTAATTTACTGAATGCTGCTCAGGCCAGTCTTACTCGTCTCTCGATTTCAGCCGTTTAGTTTTCTTTTTTTAGTTTAATAATTTGTCCCAGGTATATTTATTCCTCTACTTGTTCTATTTTTTCTTCGTTTATTCTGATCGTGATATCTTTACCTGTGTTTGTTATTATTTTAGTTTTAGTGTACTTCAGCATTTTTATCAGTTCTTCTTTCTTATCTGTTATTAAGGCGATATTATCAGCATAATTTAGATGGTTTAAGTATTCTCCGCTTACTTTGATGCCTATTTCTTCACAATCTAAGTTTTTAAAAACATCTAGGTCCTGGTTAAATAGTTTAGGGGATATTGTGTCACCCTTTCTGACACCTCTTTTTATGCGAATTGGCTTGGTTCCTTCGTGGATTTTAATTGATGTTGTTCGTTCGGTATAGTATGTGTATCTGCGATACATTTGGCTATTAATGAGAGATGCTACAAACTTTTGATACAATAATATTTTCTCAAAAATATAACTGATCTTTTTCTAAAATATAATTTGTCTTTACGAATATTGGTTTACTGTGTGAAAGTTGTGGCAAAGTGATAACTTAAAATTTTGACAATAAATTATTGATATGTGATGGTAACCTGCAGACACCAATTGTTTTTTATTTAAAACTGTCAAAAAAAGTTGCCCACCTCTGGTGTAAAACAACTGTCAAAATGTATATGGTGCCTCTAGTTTCAAAGAAAGCCCGCCTTCGCGCATCTGTAATATCGTGACTGTCATAAACCAATTTTGGTTTTACTCTACCAAGTTTTTGTTTTCGCATATTTCTAGTTGGTTAAAAAATATTTTTTTGTGAAGACTCCATTTAAGCGTAATCTATGTATGTTGTACATTATATGTAATATGTAGAGCATGCCGTGACCTAAGTGACCTAACCCAACAATTACTGCTTGATAAATTTATCAAACATGTTGGACCTGTAAACTTGTATCACTATACCTTTGACAAGACAAGTGCTTTAGACATTAAAATATATAGACACTGTACAACCGTGTCTCTCTATCTTTCGTTTGCAACAGTGACTAACCTAATTGACAAATTAAAGTTTCTTTGAAGATGCAAAGAGGGCAAAAACTTGTTAAAATGATCCACAACAATGCCCTCGGAAACGGAGGCTTTCTATACTAAAACTCAAGATGGCGGAATTAATGTGAGCAATTAGATGTCTACTCACAAAAAGATTGTAATAAAACTATATCTCTGCTAACGGTGTTTCGTACAAATTTATTATGCCGACTTTACACTCTCGTTCGAGTGCCCTTGCTAAGTCTCGGTCGAGAAGCAGTACTGGGTCTCGTAATCTTCGCGAGACCCTTTGACTTTTGTACAGAAAACTGACTCCAGATGGTGACCTCTGCAAGGCGGGACAAGGCGAAGTGAGAAGTACATCTACACCGCAGCCCACGAGAAAGACCGGCCCGGGCGCGGAAATATCACGTGACCGTAGGAGGGTCACAAAAGAAAGCCTCCCGGCCAGCGGTCATTATAAAACATGTGTGTTTTCAGTTTTGGTATGTTTGTTTACGTCGATTTTTTTTTAATTCGGGCACGTATTTTATGTGAATTTTATCAAAGTTATTAAAATAACGCAGCGCACGAAAAAGACAACAATGCCGCGAACGTGTAGTGTTGTTGGTTGTCGGTCCAACTATAAAACTGAAACCGAGTATATGTCAACTTTTAATTTGCCATTGGATAAACAAATGCATGAAATTTGGTTGCGAAATACTAATGATTTAAGTGGCCGATTTAAGTATCTTAAAACGTCCACAAGTTTGCATCAAACATTTTCCTAACGAGCAGGTTATTTGGTTTGATAAGTGTGTTGTAAATGGAGAGCTAAAAAATGTTAAAAGACAAATACCCAAATTAACAGAAAATCATACCTACGATTTTTTAAAATGTTCCGAAATACCTAAGTAGACAACCTGTATCTACTGTTCGATTAGTTGATGTCGAGAGGCAACAAATGGAAACTGCAATACAAGAAAGTCTTGAAACACTTCAAGCTCATAAGAAATATCAAAAGTTTTATCAAATATTGAGGACATTTCGAAATTTTATTGTTCTATCTAATACTAAAATAAACAAAAATTAACCCAAGAACGTGACACAGTCTGCCTGTGCCTGATGACATTTTTGAACAACAATCCATCACTGTTAGCATCTCTAGTTGTTGAGGGATATCTGTTATTTTTTGTAAATGTTAACAATGTGTCCATACCAAAAAACAAACTGCCAAAAAAAGTAGGAGTTTTATTTTTGGACAGCCCCGATACACTTGAAAGCTAATGCAGTTTATTGAAATGAAAGTTGCAAACGGGAAAGAAGTGGTTCGATTCGGTTCGGTTCGGTTCATAAATGTAAAAGATAAGATTGATCAAGTAATAGACATCTTTAGTGACATTTTCGATAGTGAGAGTGAAAAATGTGTTCAATTGTCATTTCTTATTGAACAATTAGGTCTCTTGAAAAGGTCACCTGAGAATCGAAGATATTGTGGATACACTTTAATGTTGGCTACATCTTTGTTTATCCAGTCATTCAGTGCATACATGACAATTTACAAAACTAATATGTCTTCTGCACCCTCGCAATATTAAAAAACTGATTTGTAAAATATCGTTAACAGATAGTAATCTCTCCGGTAGTGTGCAATATTTAAAAAGTAAGATACAACTTTTAAAAGAACATGAGTTGGTAGTTAACTTACACATTGATCAAATATATATTAAACTTTGTGAAAAGACAAAGAAGAATTTAAAAACTTAAAGCTTAGGTTTGTTATGTCCAATTTTAAAAGACTTGTATATATTTGAAGTAACCAAATATATGTACCTGAAGATATTAGAGTGCAAATTTTATATAATTTTTTATTTTATAGATCAAGTTCTTTTATCCATAATAAACACATACATCAGCAAAATATTTTTTTCAATTTTTGCCTATATGAGAACACAAAATTTGATCAATTTATTTATTGTGTAAAAACAGATAATATATTAAGCAATACAATAAGAATCCTGGAACTCCTAAGATCACGTGACCGCCGACTTGCTTATAACGCGCCATGGCCGGTCTTTATCATTGGCTGTGATCTACACTCTCCGTCTTGGCGTGTCTCGCATCTTTATTCATACTCGAGTTTCCCATTTAATCTCATCAAAATTGGGACACGCTGTACATCCCCAAAGGAATTCGTCGGCGCCTTTTGATGTATTATTGCGGCTTTTAGTCTGGCTGGATACGTCATCGGCAAGGGGGATTGAATTTAATGGAACTGCGTTTTACCTCGCCAGTTTTCGCTTTTCCCTTTCTCCCAAAAGGAGGGAATGACGTACTTAATTAGGGAAATTGGATGCGAAAAATTAGTGCTCTACAGAGCTCGTTTTTGTAGCAGTAAATTGTACAGGAAATATAGAAACTCGTTAACGAAGCGCAAGAAATACACAGTGGTCCAATCCCTAGATTTTTAAGTTTTTTCTGTAATCCGTCAAACTTCACGAAAGTTTGGTATGTTGTAGACTGAACCTTTCTTATCAAAAGTTCTTTCTCCTGGGCCCAACTCAAATTATTGACCAGTTTTTGAAATACAGGGTGTTGAAAGTGATAATGTCCAAGAAGCATAATAGATCTTTCAAACATATGCAATGTTACTATTACATATATTTAGGATATATTTATTATTTTTAATCTGTTGCTTTAAAATATTATCTAAAGGGTGTTTAAGTAAATATTAGGCGAAAGTTTTTGACAGTGGGAAGGAAGAATTATAGAGATCCTTTGGATGGCTTGGTCGAGTTAATACCCTGATAGTTTCTCGTTCTTGTATTGAGACACCGCACACATGCATAGATGAAAGTTTTCCGAAAATCTATGTTGATCTTTGGTGATTCAATGTTAAGAGCGTTTGCGTACAGAGCAGAGATTCCGGGTTCGAGTCCCGGCCGAAGACAGAAAACTGTTTTTTCTTATTTTTCTTTCTTTAATTTCACTTGTTGTTTAAAGCTTTAGTATGTTGTAGATTAAACCTTGCTCATCAGAAGTTCTTAATGACCAATTTTTGAAATACAGGGTGTAGAAAGTAATAATGTGCAAGAAGCATAATGGCTCTTTAGAGAGGTTTTCCAAACATAAACGCAATGTTACTTATACATACTTATATTTGCGATTTATTTATTATTTTTAATCTGTACCTTTAAAACATTATCTACAGCGTATTATTATTATTATCTGTGGCCAAAAAAGTTATGTTTTAGTAGTTTGCTCAGATCGCATAAAATAATATATTTGACGAGGGTGTAAAAATTTTTATTTCAAAACGATATCAATAGCAAAACTCGTCAAAAAAAATCCCTCTTTGAATATTAGTTTACCTTTCATCGTAATGGAAAAAATAGAGTGTGGCTAACGATGCGTAAGCTTTTTTATAAACTCAAATTAGGGAGTCAGCGAATTTAATTTTTGATTATTTTACCTTTTGAAAGTTTAAAATGAAAAATGACGTGAAAAAATTTAGTTTATCTTCCACTCAGGGTAATTGCTGATTTCAGGGCTGCTTCTAAAAAACTTTGGATAACCTTTAAAAAAGACCTCATTAGCTAAAACAGGGTAAACAAAGAAATAATGGTATCCAAAGTAATGAGTACTTAACTTATTTTAATATGAGCATGAAGTTAGCGAAGCAACCATCACAAATCGGATCGCGACTAGGTAAATAATTTGCCGTTATTTAGTCGTTAATTAGTTGTGGAAAAATATTTTTGGGTGCTTCGCTAACTTTATATGTAGTTAGCAAACCACCCTCGTCAAAAATGGCTTTAGACATCGCCTATTGAAATCAGATACGGCGGATAATTTGCCGCTAATTAGTTGTGATTTTATCGCTTTTATTTTGTCTGTTTTTTTGGCAGCTTCCTTAGCTGTTTTTTGGGTGCTTCCTTGTTACAAATCGAACCGCGTCTTGGTGGATAATTTGCCGCTAATTAGTCGTTAATTAGTTATGGAAAAATTAATCTTGTAGCTTTTATTTTATTTTTTTGTTTTTTAGGTGCTTCGCTAACTTTATATGAATTTAGCAAAGCACCCTTGTAAAAAATTTGGCGTTTTAAAATATATTTTTAATTTTTTTCTTCTTTCTTTTCAGAATGGAACAACGTGTCGGGTCACGACCGGGTCAAACGTCAACTGTCCGTCTCGTCCGACAGCAAATTGCTGGAGGAAGACATCCTAGAAGAACAAAAAGTCATCCTCAGGCCTCGAAAGCCGCCCAGGCCCAAGTCCGAGGTGTTACTGAACCAACAAGGCCACCCGACAGATCATCGACGGACGAAGCGGTATTCTGCGTTTGGGGTAGGTATTCTAACAATGTGGAAAATATTGCCACAAGTCGTCTAAACATTTTTATTGTTATAAACGTTATCATAAGTGTCACGACCGGGTCTAGGAACCAGTTATTTCTTCGATGATTTCGGTTAGGGCATCGAAGAAATAATGTTATTTATTCCATGGTTAGGGCCTATCCTTAAATTTCGTAACGCTCAAGGAGGGAGGGGGAGTTTGGACTTGCGTTACACTCAATGTTATTTTAATAAGTTTTTTCTTGAAAATGCGTTACGAGTGGGTTCAAAAATGAATTTTTGCGTGACGTAATTTAAGAACGCTACCTAATATTCAATACCACATGTATATTGTATTATACATACCGGGTGGGTCAAAAAAAAACCGGTCAATTTTTTTTTCCTTATAACTTTTGAACTATCCTATCGATTTTAATGGGACAAACTGCACTTGACAGAGAATTAATCATAGGTTTGACTAAATATATTTGTTTGTCCGCCATCTAAAAATCCAAGATGGCGGACGAAATGACATTGTACCCTTCAAAGATGCTCGTTTATTCTTGTGTTGCGAACATGTTTTAATTATTTGTTTAAATCAGTTAAAAAAAAACTGCATTCTTGCCACGCACAAAATGGTAAGAATTAGAAAAATGGGTTTGATGGTTCTAAAAATAAATATTTTTGTTTCAACCATTGTTTTGCATATTATACGATTGATTGCCTTGCCAATCATGTCTGCATTTATTTGCTTATACATTCATTACTACTAAACCGATTTTGATGAAATAAAAAACATCCTGGTGAGAATTGATTGCTTTTTAAAGATCATGATCAAAATTTATCGCCATCTTAAAATTTAATATGGCGGACAGAATCATACCTAATTCTTCAAAATGACGTGTTTATTCTTATTTTCTGAAAAATGTTTTGGTTTTTTTTTAATCTATAGAAAAGCACTACTTTTCTCCCGCTTAACAAGGTACAAAGTAATAAAATCGGTTAAGTGGTTCTCACAAAATCTGATTTTGCATTAACCATTGTTTTACAAATTATACGATTGCAATGCCAATCCTGTCTGCATTCAGTTCTTTATAAATTCATTATTATTAAGCCGATTTTAGCGAAATAAAAAACATCATGACGCAAACTGATTCGTCTTTAATATTTGCACCATGATGTTTTTTATTTCACTAAAATCGGTTCAGTAGTAATTAATTTATAAAGAAATGAATGCAGACAGGATTGGCAAAGCAATCGTATAATTTGTAAAAGAATGGTTAAAACAAAATCCGATTTTGTGAGAACCACTACACCAATTTTATTAATTTGTAAGTAGTGTTTTTCTATGAATAAAAAAAAATAAAACATTTTCGCAAAATAAGAATAAACACGCCATTTTGAAGAATCAAGTATGATTCTGTCCGACATCTTAAATTTCAAGATGGCGGACAACAGTGGCGTATATACGGGGGGGCCTGCCCCCCCCCCCGAAGCTAAGGTTTTTTGAATATTTTCCACATATTTCATGAATACAAACATAAAATACGGACTCATGGAGTCTTCCCCCCCCGAAATATTTTTCTATATACGCCACTGGCGGACAATTTCGATAACAATCTTTAAAGAGCAATCAATTCTCACCACGATATTTTTATTTCACTAAAATTAGTTTAGTAATAACGAATTTATAAGGAAATTAATGCAGACAGGATTGGCAATGCAATCGTAGAATCTGTAAAACAATGGTTAAAACAAAAATAGATTTTTTGAGAACCATCACACCGAGTTTACTAATTTGTACGTCGTTGTGTGGGGTAACAGTAGTGATTTTCTATAAATTAAAAAAAAAACTAAAACATTTTGAATTTTAAGATATCGATAAATTTTGATCATGATCTTTAAAAAGCAATCAATTCTCACCAGGATGTTTTTTATTTAATCAAAATCGGTTTGGTAGGAATGAAGGTATAAGGAAATAAATGCAGACATAATTGACAAGGCAATCGTATATATGCAAAACAATGGTTAAAACAAAAATATTTTCTTTGAAAACCACTGAACCGATTTTGCTAGTTCATACCTTGTTGTGTGTGGCAAGAATGCAGCTTTTTCACCAATTTAAAAAATATATTAAAACATGTTCGCAACACAAGAATAAACGAGCATCTTTGTAGGGTACATTTTAATGTCGTCCGCCATTTTGGATTTTGAGATGGCGGACAAAAAAATATATTTGTTAAAAACTCTGATTAATTCTCTATCAAGTGCAGCTTGTCCCATTAAAATCGATTGTATAGTTTAAAAGCTATAATGAAAAAAAATTGTCCTGGTTTTTTTGGCCCACCCGGTATACTATGATATTGTATACTATAAAATGCCGAGATGCTTGTCAAACATAGGCATCTTGTTCACAAAGTTCAACAATGGAAACCTTGCAAAATTAGACAGCATTGTTTTCTAGCTACGAATTACGGTTGCTGAAGTTTAATTACTGCAGATCTCCTCACAGACGCTATGCAACTTCAATTCCAACTTCAATTGTCTAACACTAGCAATAATTACCTACTACACAGATGCGTTAAGTTTTAATCAAAGCAATACGACATTGCGACGCTTAAGAAAATACTCTGCCAATATATGGGCCCCTAAGCTCACACTAGGTACTACAGTTATAGTGTACGTGTGAGCTATAACTAAAAACTGAAATATTTTATTCAACTCCAGACTAAATTACTTTTCGTTTGATACGACACAAGCCATGTTTTGACTTAAACTCAAGTTTTTGAAATATACCCCCACCCTTAAAAAAAACAAAAACTAAAATGTATTAGCTCACCCATATACTATACTATAGTAGTGTGAGCTACGGTAATCCTAATTTTTTCAAGAAAAAAATTGTTGCTTCGATTTAAAAAAATTTGATATATCTTTGCGTTTCAGATGATTTTGAAACTTTTTTGTCGCGTTGTCTGTCTGTCTGTATGTCTGTAACGACCAACGCGCATAACTCAAAAACCGCTTGCCCGATTTCAATGAAATTTGGTACCGAGATGGTCTCATTTAAAAATTAACAAAATCCACCGAACACAAGCCAAATAAAAAGGTGGGGGTAGATTAAAAAAATTGAAGTTTACGTGAAAATATGGCGTGTGTGATATCAAACAAAAGGTAATTGAGTTTGGAGTTACACAAAATGCATTTTTGTTTTAAAAAAAAGGGTGGGGTTAAATTTCAAAAATTAGAGTTTACGTGAAAATATAGCATGTGTGATATCAAACGAAAAGTAATTGAGTCCGGAGGTAAACAAAACACATTTTAATTTTTGTTTTTTTTAAGAGTTTTTTTAGATTTTAAAAATTTGAGTTTAATTTAAAACATGGCTTGTTTGGTATTAAACGAAAGGTAATTTAGTCTGGAGTTGAATAAAATATATTTCAGTTTTTAATTATATTAGCTCACACGTACACTATAACTATAGTATCTAGTGTGAGCTGAGGGGCCCATATATTGGCAGAGTATTTTGAATAACTTTGGACTCAATTACCTTTCGTTTGATATCACACACGCCATATTTTCACGTAAACTCTAATTTTTGAAATCTATCCCCACCCTTTAAAAAAAACTGAAATGTATTCTGTTTAACTCCAGACTCGATTACCTTTCGTTTGATATCACACACGCCATATTTTCACATAAACTCTAATTTTTGAAATCTACCCCCACCCTTTTATTTGGCTTGTGTTCGGTGGATTTTGTTCATTTTTAAATGGGACCATCTCGACCCAAGACCCAGCCCAGGTACCAAATTTCATTAAAATCGGCCTAGCGGTTTTTGAGTTATGCGCGTTGGTCGTTACAGACATACAGACAGACAGATGGCGCAACAAAAAAGTTTCAAAATCATCTGAAACGCAAAGATATATAAAAAATTTTGAAATTGGATTAACTTTTAATTTCTCGAAAAAATTAGGATCACCATAGCTCACACTACTATAGTATAGTATATGTGTGAGCTAAAATACATTGTATCTCCAATTTTCTCTGAATTTTTGTGTGACGCAGGAAGAATGTTTTATAACGACTAACGACTTCGTGCATACAGGTGACAATTTTTGTCATTTGTTTTTTGAGAAACCGATTTCTGTTTGTATTATTTATTTTTTTTTTCAGGGAGATTCGCCGTTCGGAAAGTCGGAAGCCTATATAAAACTAGAACAATTAGGAGAGGGGTCATATGCAACTGTATACAAGGGATTTAGCAAGTAAGTCGGATTTCTCTGGCTAGTTCTGGGTAGAGCTGACATATTTTTACAAACCCATTAAAGTCACTGAAATTAACATATTTTGGTTATGTTATTTTCTTTCTAAGTTCATTGGCGTTTCACTAAAATAATTTAAATTGTCCGCGGTTAGTGACATCAATCATCATGCAACATATAAACAAACACGTGCGTCCCTACCCCCTGTATAGATTTTGTTAAAAATCGTTTATTTTTATTTTCCGACGCTTATGAATTAACAAGGACAGAAGGTGCGTCTCTCTCTAAACATCGCTAGAGTATAGAGGACCGATATTTTCATCCTTTGATTTTGACTTAAATAAATTTGACTTTGAAGAGTTTGTCGCGTCTCTTTTTCTTTAAAATATGTCTTCCACATTGAAAATATTTGAAAACAAACTTGTTGCTTTCACAAGTAACAGACTGTAGGACATGTACAGTTAGACTTGGAATCCTAATCCCCATTTTTTATTCATAAATCTAGATTTGTTTTGAAACTTGATAATTAAAACAAAGCATGTTTTGGTTTGGTTTTTTCTGTTTCAGTAACGTCGTTTTGTTGTTTGTTTCTTTATCCAAAACCTTAACACCAGTATTTACTAAGGCCTTGGAACTTAGCATTTTAGACTGAGTTTAAGTATCAAGTCTATAGACTTGATACCGACCGATTTAAGTGTATTTGTTTAATATTCACAGGTCAAATAGCTGCAAAGATTTGGTTTACTCTAATGTGATAAATTCAATTTGTCAGTGTCAGTGTCATTTTTAGGAAATTTATTTCGTGCAGTCGTAGGATTCCCGTTAAAAATAGTTTCAAATTTTAGTACCACCCCTGGGGGGCCCTTTAAAGTTCGAAAAATAATAGAAATAATCCATGATTGATAAAAAAAAGTTAAACTTATATACAAAAATTTTCAATGCTAAATAATAGATGAATAACTGAAAACTATATCTGGAGATGCATTACCGTATTAAATACGTATCAATATTTAAATATTGTAAAAAGCACAAGATATATTAGAATCCGTTTTCAATTACACATCCTCCAAAATAATTGAACATCGGTTTAATCATCGCTAACTTGTCTAAAAAATTAACATGTGAAACTAGTGGCGTTTGGAGGTGTTAAATATGGCTACCATTTTTAAACCAATATATATATATATATATATATATATATATTCTTTTTGTTTTTTATTTATTTCTAATCTTTGTGTGGAAGTAATGTCTTTGTTACAACAAAAAAGATGAATCATATCGCAAGGAATTTCTAAACAATTTATATAAATATTAAAAACTATTGCATTTACGAGATAAATAAGTTAAACCTTCAACCAAAATCTAGACTTGTAAACCTAGAATTGTAGCACTTAGTACTGTAGACCCTTTAGTAAATACTGGTGTAAGTTTTTTAAGTACAGTCTACTTCCGTACCAATATATCGGTTGAGAAAAATGTTTTTATAGTATTTTCGTCGAAAAAAAATTGTTCTTCAATTTCAAAAATATCACGGAAAAACACACTACTGAAGATGTCAAACCTAGCCAGCAACACCGCACCATGGAGGCGAATTTGTCAAAAGCCCACTACCGTCAGTTTAGTTTATCGGTTCGGTCAATTAACGTATTAACTCCTATAGTCTAAATTATACGCATTTGTAATAACGTCACCAGATGAGAAAAAAACGTATGGCGTAGATATTTTTGCCAATCAATGTTTTTTGATTGACAGTGACGGATACTTCACATAACCAATTATCTACCTATTTAAATCATATCATAGACACTACTTTTTTTAAAAAGTTTATCGTCACCGCTGTTTATAATACACTAAACAAAGATAAACAAAAATGACGTCATTGCAAATGCGTATAATTTGGACTATAATACGTAAAACTTCTCTGCCGCACTCAGAGCGCAAGGGTTTGACAGAGATGCAAGCTGTCGCGATGTTTTAAGGTAAATTATAAAAGATATACTGTTCTCTATCGTGCCTGCAATGGGTCGTGTTTCCATCTTCGTTGCTTGTTCAAAGGACATTCGTCACATAACAGAGAACATTA
Source organism: Aspidapion aeneum (assembly GCA_963576565.1). Taxonomy (NCBI): domain Eukaryota; kingdom Metazoa; phylum Arthropoda; class Insecta; order Coleoptera; family Brentidae; genus Aspidapion; species Aspidapion aeneum. Next base: position 25,569,993 of record OY755045.1, on the reverse strand, counting down.
GATCTTGTATCAGCTACTTCTCTCTTATACCCTATCTATGCCTACACCTCAATGGTACCAACGTTTTTTAATAAGAAATATATCTTAAACTCTAAATAGTTTTTGCCCAGTAACTAGCCGAAATCTAAAACAAATATTTATTGACTTCCAGCATCAGGGTTTTTACATTTCAATGTACATACGTAAACATACATATCCATGTTGGCCAAATTATACTGAATAAATATTGAATTTTTTAATTTATTGCCCGTGCAGGTTTGTTAAATAAATAAAATACTTTCATTATTTGCCAACTGTTAACATGTCTCTTTTTTCATTTATATTTGTCAAAAATATTATCTGCGTTTTATTAATTTTCGCAAATTATTGAGTTAACGAAACATAATACAATATCCGCTAATTATTATTTTGATATTATTTACAAAAATGTTTTCAGATGTTATTCAATTTAAGTCCCTAAAGTTTAAAATTGTTTTTGTTATTTTTTTTTATATACTTCTTATACTGAAACGGTAAACGTGGTTCATTCTACTAAAATCACCCAAAAAATTTAAATTAATGTTGATTTTAAGCGTGGATCTGGTCCAAAATCTAGGGGTGTTAGTGGTCGACAGAAACACTATTTATATAAAAAAAATGTTTGGAGGGGGGGTAGTTTTGCAGTTAGCGCAATATTTATTATTATATTATTTAAACGTCAATTATTGCTGCATTGTGCAAAGAAATGTGTGTTGCTCCGAATGCAAGTAACTTCTTGCTTTTTATCTTTTAAAACCAAAAAAATACTTGATGGCAACAAAAATTCTTATCTTTTCTATAATACAGTAGTAACATTAAAAAACAAATTCTTCTATTCTTTCAAATAAATGCTTTATTCGTTTTATGCTTAATGATTTGTTCAATCTTTTAAGTGAAAATCAGGATTCTGTTGTTGTTGTTGGCATTCAATTTTTACCTTCCTAGCCCGCGTAGCAATGGCTAGAAAAGGTATTATTTTTGTCCGTAACACGATAGCTCCTAAACCGCTGAACCGACTTGCATAAAATTTTTAGGTAAAATAGTGCTCGACACTCTAACGATCTGATTAGATTTTGGTCAAAATTCATTAATGCAAATGACATTTTTTTGAGAATAATTTTTTTAATAATGGTAACTTTTTAACGGAGCGTCGCATCAATATGCGGTTTTCGGAATATGGTAGACCGTATTTTGCTCAATAATTTGTGTTATAACCAAAAATTTTGTAGGAGCTTTAGTTTTTGAGATATTTACAAAAAAACTGTTTTTATGGCTGATATATCATGGCTTTACTTGAAGTGTGCTAATAGGCTAGCTAGGAAGGTATCAGATCTGTCATGGATTCATTTATTTTTGATCATTTGAGGTGTTTCGGACGGGGACAAAAAATCTTAACTCGCTCAGATAATCATCATATAAAAGCAAAATTTTGTTGAAATCATTATCATTTTAGTAAAATAGGAATCTCAAAGATTCTAAGTTATTTATAGCAAATAAAATTAATTGATCCATGACAACTCTCATACCTTCCTAGCCCACTATAAGTAAACTCCATGCTATATCAGCCTTGAAAACTTTTTTTTATAAATATCTGAGAAATGAAAGCTTTTTGTTGCAAAAGAAATTAAAGATATGTTCTACAATATTCAGAAAACCTCATCTTGATGCGAGGCTCCGTTATAAAGTTAGCACTTTTTCAATTTTTTAACTGTCAAATAATTTACTTACTCATTATCATTAATGGATTTTGACCAAACTTATTGTAGCTCGTTACAGTGTCGAACACTATTTTTCATGAAAATCTCATGACAAGCGGTCAAGCGGTTCCGGAGCTATCGTGGGCCGGACAGGTACACACACACGGACAGACGTCACGACGAAATTGGTATGATAGGTACTTAGCCATTGCTGTGCGGGTTAACAAGGTAAAAATAAAGTCCAATTTTTAAAAGTTGCCCAAAAAAAAAAACACTCATATCGATACCCTAATTCTGATATTCGTAACCCACAAAAAAAATTAAAATTCATATTTTTGCGTCAAATGTTAGTAATTATGCATAGCTATATGCGGCTAAATCCTCGCAAACAAAAAAAAATATAAAACGGTCATTCCCGCGATTTCTAAAGCGGGATCTACACATAACGTTTTGCCTAACGTTTTACTTGATCAGGTAAAACGGATCAGGCAAAACCTTTCGTGTAGACAATAAAACCTACTTTTTGCCTGAACTGAACAGGACTGAAGTCGGACCTGTTGAACTGATCGGTAGAGGCTTTGTTTCCGGTAAAATGCCAGTTTTAGCGGCATTTCTTGTGGTAGTGCATACAATTTTAATTCGTTTCGAGTGCAACTTAGAAGTTGGTATACGAAACGTCCGACATTAGATAAGATAATTTTTTAAGAAATCAAACAGTTTATTGTCTTCCTCCACTAATTTTTAATTTGTTTTAAACAAATAGTCCCGACATGTTTCGTAAGCAGAAACTTACATCTTCAGGGGACATTACCAAACTAAATCAGCACAACATTTTGAAAAACTGGTTAGAAAACTATGTTTAGCTACTGAAACGGTTAAGTTTTAGACATTTAAAACTAAAAACATTATTGACAAAAGCAGTGCGTCCTCCATGGTGTATCAAAAACTGATCTAAAAACGTACGTTAAAACTATCAAGTGTGTACGCTAGTCTTTCAACCGTCATACTTGACCCTTTTGACTGACAGGCAAGACGTAAGGTAAAATGTTATGTCTAGACCGGGCTTAATAAGTCGCATAATGCTTACCCTATGTAATTTGCTTCTAACTTTTCTTATTCCTGTAAAATTTTGTTGAGTTGGGTTACGACGTGTCAGAATTAGGGTGACGATATTCAGGATGTAATGATGATGGAAACGGTTCCTAAGAAAAGCTCGTTAACGTTATTTAATTGGCTGCGTAGTCGCTAATACAAATTTTTTTAAAATTATTTACAAGATGGCGACAATATTTCAATTCTTTGAAAACTCCTGTAAATATTTTAAATTTTGTTCCCATGTAATCAAAATTGTCTTATCATTTAGAGAGTGCAGGGACGTACCCAGGGGGGAGATCAAGTACTGATCATCCCCCCCCCCGAAATAAATAAAGTGTGTGAAAAAAGATTTCTCAGCAATACAAATAAGAAAAAAATTGCACAATACGTACGTTTTATAAAATTTTATTTGAAACTGAGAACCCTGAGAGAATGTGTCATGTGAAAATTATAAACTATATTTGTTATAAAAATTGTTATATTTTTTTAGTTTGCAAAACCAAATAGTGGCGCTAAAAGAGATTAGACTGCAAGAAGAGGAGGGGGCACCGTTCACGGCGATACGAGAGGCCTCTCTGCTCAAAGAACTGAAGCACGCCAACATTGTCACCCTGCACGACATCGTGCACACCAAGGAGACACTCACCTTTGTGTTCGAATATGTCGTAAGTATCTTACAATTCCACAAATTTATTTACTACTATTTATGGTTAATAAAATTGGATTGCCAGCAGTCAAAGTACTCTGAGGAAATCCTGTATATCTCAAAAACCACTATAGTTGATATTATATTAACCTGGCACCGCCTCATGAAAACCTTGATTGGCGGGAAGGGAGTAGAGGGGTACATACAGTGGCACGCATTTCCTTTAATTTTTTTATTGATATTGATTCCCAAAACGAGGCACTGCACTAACTAGTCATTAGTTTACTATTTTACTTACTTTTTATTCATGTCTTCTTCTAAACGATTTTATTAGAAAGGAACATATATACTCTTATCTGGTTTTTTCGAACATATTGATTTAGCCGGGCTTTGACGTTTTCTATTCGTTGTTGTTTTGACTGTTTTATGTCAAACAAATTATGACCGAGCTTTTTACGAAACAAATTACCGTTTTTGCAACTAAATCAATATTTGCGCACATTTTATTATAATTTTGGATTGTCTTTTATGTTTTGGATCTTTATTTATTAGGTAAGTACCTATTTTCTCTCTCCTTTAAAAGGTCTCAGTATTTTATCATACACGTATAAAGCGACAGACTGCATGTACAAAGTAAAACACTAATTTTTTAAGGCTTCTTTACTTAGATTTTGCCGCAAAATTTGGTTTACCATAGCTATGACGCCGTGCCACTTATATACATTCTCAACTATAGCTTTATTTTAATAGTTTTTTATCTTCTCATAGACCATTGCGTTTGCTATAAATTTGTAGAATTGCTTATAATATCGGATGATTGGTTTTTGAATGATGACGACCTGTGTCCAAGGTTATCAATGGACTTGCTTCGTAATAGGCTTCATGAGGAAATCTCATATATCTCAAAAGTTGCTTAATGTATTTTGATGCTTTCAGGATTAACTAACATTATATTTACTATAAATATGCAAAATTGGTCATGTATCGGTTTATTAATTTTATTTTTATGCTTTATAGATCGCCTACCGAAATGTTGTATAAGCTATAGCAGGGCTATCAAAACGGACGGGCCACGATCCTCCACTTTTTTGACGGCACAGCTGATTGTCTTTAAAATATTGAAGTTGAAATGACGGTTCATGAATATTTAATTTATTTTTAAATAAAGACGGTTTTGAGATTGTTTTTACTATATTCTTGCAGAACAATTTTTTTTAAATATATAGTAATTCTTAATTTTTCAGAGCCACTTCATTAGCTCACACAAAAATTAAATTTAAAGCAGAAGCGAATGTGACAAACACAGATGACAAAGTCAAATACATGTCAAATATAACAGTTGGCATGCGGTACATGGCGGGTAATTTGAATTCAAAATAAGAAATGCTAAATCTTGAAGATTTTAACCTTTTAATCATCTTGCATCTTTACAAAAGTTTGGTAGAATATCGGGATGGTGTCTGAGAAAATTACACTGAAATTTCGGTAATAAAGCACCACATCAAGCATGTCTGGAAGATCAAAGGACTGTTACTGCCGATTGGTACATTACCATTTGTTTGCCGAAATTCATCGAAAAACGAACCTCGAACGACGAATCATCCTCCACCAAGACAATGCAATCTTCTGTTTTCTTTCAGCTGTATATGCAAAACTTAATTTATATTTGATTGAGTAGCGACAGAGAACATATATGAGTTTTTTTTTCGATGGTATCGGTTTTAATAACAAAGGTTCTCACAAAGTTTTCAACCCTTATGAAATGCTAAATATTCAGATAATTGCTGGTGTTTTCAATTTGACCGTAATTTGCTAATTATTCAAACAGAAACTGCGGTTCAGTTCAAAAGCGGAATAATTAATAAATGCCTGTCAGTTGTATATCAACGCAAATGATAAAGTTCGTTTAACGTGGCTTTGCCCTCTTCGCCCTAAAATTTCAACCGTATTTAAAATGAATGGATTGTTATAGTTAAATAATTTTCCTTTGATTTTTATCCATCGAGTGTCACGATGTGTATTTTGAGGATAATTTGTACTTGTACCTCGGTCAAAAATACCATTTTACGCACTGTGAGCGACTGGCAGAAACATAACTTTTTATGCCGACTGATGCAAAAAAAATACGCCCACGTACACAGGTGTAACAAAATTGGTCTGAATTTATCACTATGATAGTTTTCCCTCGTAAAAAAAATCGACGTGTCTCGGCATTTTTAAAATTTTCCGCAGTTCTCGAAAAATTCCTGGTGGAACGGTTTAAATGGGACACCCTGTATAAAAAGAAGTTAAACGTTCTTAAGAAAATTGGTGTATACAACCATGGGTGTATCCAGCTAAAAACAGAGGCAAATTCATAATCTATTTGTCAAAGTCAAAAAGTAGCTTTATTGTCTGTAGAAGAATATTACATTGACAAAGCCATGCTTACCTAACTTAATGTCTACTTAATCTGCACTGTATAGGTTAATATTAGTAAGAAAATATAAGTATACCTAATCTTACAATATGATTAAAGTAAAATAATAATTATTACCAGCAAGTAAATTTCATTCTGGTTTTATAATAGTCGAATCTATAAAACTGGAAAGGTGTAAGCTTACTTAAAATTTATTAAAATTTGAATCCAAGAAAGGATATTTGTGTGGCTAAGAATTCTTTTGTCATCCATCTGAATTTTTTATAGCAAACAATTTGCCTAATTTCTATTGGCAGTTGCAATAAAAAGGGACGACGACTAGAGTAAATACTATGTCTTTCTAATTCACCTCGATATTTTTTAAACACCAAACAAACAGTCTCCAAAATAAAGATACAACACAAGGTTAGTATTTTATGTTCATGAAATAAAGGTCTCAAGATCTACGTCTTTTTACTCTACAAAGATTTCTGATTGCTCTCTTTTGTAAAGTAAATACCGATTTAAAAAGTTGATTTGAACAGCATCCCCAAAAGCATATGCCATGAGAAAGATGTGATTGAACCAAAGAATAGTATACATTTTTTGCCGTAACAAAATCCCAGTTCTGTGCTACTACTCTTAGAGCAAAACAGCCTGAAGCAATTTTACCATTTAACTTTTTAATATGTTCATCAAACTTGAGTGAATTATCAATTATGATACCCAAAAACTTATTAATACCTTGGTTTGTAATATTTTCATTCTGTAGTTGAATATTATTCAGATCACATCTAAAATTTAAAATATGTGTCTTTGAGACATCAAAAGATAATAAATTTGCATCACACCATTCCTTAATGAGACTAAGGTCATTTTGAACTGTAACTGCGAGTCTTCTTTCTTTGCTTTTCAATGTCTGATTTTAAAAAAAAATGTATAAAAGGCGGAACAGCTGCCCCCTTGGATACTTCATGTATACAACTTGTGGTATATATATATTTCTTGTTTAGTTAACTAATTACATAAAACAAGGTATAATTAATGTATAACAATTGATTAAATTAAAAATAAAATCAAAGAAATAAATAAATTATAAAACTAAAAAAAAAACAAAAAAAAAGGAAACATCAACAATAAAAAATTTCCTCTAAACCAGTATCGTCTGGGATTGTTCCAAGAATTGAAGCTGCGTTGTCGCGTTGAATTGCAAGACCTATTTGTTGTTTAATGAAGCAATTTGCATTTTTATTGTTTATCAATTTTGATAATTTTTGAACAAAATATTTAGCTTCTTCAACCCAGGGCCCCAATGTTTTGACGCTAAAGGGTACGAAAATGTACCCTTTGGCTTCCAACTCTTACGGGCAGCTTCTCCTGATTTTATTGGCTCAGCTTCTCCTGATTTTATTGGCTCTTTTTTAACTAGTGGTCTTTTAAAAAATTAACTCATAAAAAAGGGTTTTAGCTACTAGATCTCTAAACTACTATTTTAAAATTTGTGTATCGTGGATATCTATCCTATCTTGTCTGAGCAATCATTAATAGAAGTTAGGTTATTTAATTTTAATCAAACATTTAATCCCTCTAGTAGTAATGCTATATAAACGCATTATCATATTCTTAGTAATTTAATCCAGCAAAATGTGCAAATTTCCCACTTCCGGAGCTCTCAAACTTCTGTCTTCTGCTTTAAATGCTTATAAACTCGGCACTCAGAGCTCCTAGAGCTCTATATACCTAGAGGCCCCTTAAGCTTTTGTAAATTCCATTTGTTTATGAAGTGCAACATAACTTGCAGAAAAACGATTTTCTCTGTTTAAAATTTCATAAAAAAATATTGTATGTAAATAGTTGTTGGAATGGAAAAATGATTAAGCCAACAGTACAGGGTCTCTCATTATATTTTTCCCACCCTTTTAGACCATTAATAATTGACATAGGAATATAAAAGAAATTGTGGTCGAATTCGCGAAATTTTTACTTTTAAATTGCATCTTGACTTTATTCCTGATGCTTAGCGTATTTGACAGGCGCTCAAATTAATAGTTGTTGTAAATTGGATGCTCCTTATATTATTTAATTAATAGATTAGGCTTGGAATATACTTTCCAAAAATACCCCATTTGTCGCAGTTTTGATAAATAGTTTCTGAAATATTAGCGATAATTTTTTAAATGATAAAAAAATAACATTACCACTTTTGTGTTAATTTCAGTGTCCTTATTTCGAACTATGTGACTCCCCATGTATAAACAACGTGACAATGACAAATATTTTTTTTAAATGACGCTCAAAATGACAACCGGTAACGACAACAAAGTTTATATGTCTTGTCACATCATGCCATTGTCACTGTTGATACATGGGGACTAACAAAATTTGGAATAAGGATACTAAAATTAACACAAGAGCAGTACTGTTATCTTTTTATCATTTTAAAAAATAATTGCTAATATTTCAGAAACTATGGCTCTAAACTACGGCATATCGGATATTTTTGGAAAATATGTTCCAAGGCTAATCTATTAATTAAATAATATAAGAACATCCAATTTACAAAAACTATAAATTTGATCGCCTGTCAAATATGGTAAGCATCATGACCCACATAGCACAATCACGTGTTTAGCACGTAAAAAAGGCGTGAGAAAAAAAAACCGTTGATTTTAAAAGCTGCTAGAAAAAAACGTTTATTTCATATATGAAAACAAGCTTAATAGGTCATTCATTAGTTCGTTATAAAAAATAACGTTGCTAAAACTGCGTTTTAATATCGCCATTATCAAATTAAAACTGCAATGTTTTTACGTTAGTTTAACGTGATTTTTAGCAACGGTAAAATCACATTAGATTCACGAATTTTCTACACGAATTGTAAAACGCGACTTGCATTGCTTTTCTACCGAATATTTTTGAGATTTTACTAGCAGCAGCGCCACCTATGGTCGGGATTTTTCACTTTGACTAAATCTATCAGGCAGTGCTTTAGCCTATAAACTCCAAAAACCTGTTAAGGAACTGATCCCTGATCCACGATCACGACGCATCTGTTATTAATCTGATATAGACACATTAATATTATGTGAAAGTGTTAACTGTTAAAAAAATCTTGTTTAGCTTTTAAAGAAAACATAATGTATATAGATAGATATATAGATATTTTTTCTTGCCTTGAGCGCCATCTTTAAAATTGTCATGAAGTGTTGTAGTCTTAAACTAGTGAACTTTTATAACTTTCTTTCGCATCTCTTTTAAGTTAAAAACGTGACCAAAAAAGACGCAGAAAGTTAGTAGGTTTGAGAAATCTTAATCTAGTGGCGTTTTAGAACATGTTGTGGAGGACTTTTCAAGTGTGAATTTGGTACATGAAAATAACGAGGGTAAAAAACACGTTATATACACAGCACGACACAGCACTAGAAACTTCAGCAAAAAGTACATTTTTATAGCTTGATTACTCCTTGTTTTTAAGTTATCTTTAAGCATGTAGATTTAACAAAATAAATATTACATGGTATGCGGTTGTTTTCAAGTAAAAAAAAACTTTGTTATTTTTGTTCACGTTAATTTAACGTTGATGTGATTTTTGTGTTATGTGGGGAATAAAGCAAAGATGCAATTTAAAAGTAAAAATTTCACGAATTCGAACACAATTTCTTGTATATTCCTACATCAATTATTAATGGTCTAAAAAGGTAGAAAAAATATAATGAGACACCCTGTACACCGCACCAAACTAATTTTTTATGCGATTAGTACCTGGTTGAATTTTCGTAAATAGTTTTATTTTTCTGAGACGCCCAAATGTTTTCTCTGCAAAAATTCCTAAAAGTGATTCGTCACACTGTGTGCAGGCGCCAAGTTTACCGCTGACCCTAGAGAAATCGAAGTCATTTCGGGGTTTACGATAATTGACCAATAGAACGGTTCCATGCTGGACTTTTTTGAGGACGTGGAAGTTAGCTGTCACGCAAAAGGACGAACGTGGAAACGGAACGGTTCGGTTCATATGAAGGAACGGTGGCTTTATCGGGGTCGTGTTATTCGGTTTTGAAAATTAAGGATCTCAAGTGGCCCAGGCCAGGAATCCGCAGGACTAGGAAAGACTGATTAGTAAGCAAACCAAGCTGAGTCAACGGGGTGTGAAAAAGTGTATTTTCTACAAAGTGAAAACCGCATAGTTTTATCAAATTCCCAACGAGAGCCTCAAACTATCAGTATAATTCAATGCCGGTAGGAGTATTTTCCCTCGGAGTAATTGTTTCTGTTGGTTTCACACAGCTCATGTTCCATACAGAGCTATCGCTTGCATTTAACGAAAGGATGGCCCAAGAAGGCCGAAACCGGTCGTGCATGGATCACTGTTCCTGCAGATTGTTAGGACGTGTTCCTTGGAGAAAGTGAAAAACCACATAGTTTTTTTTGTCAATTTAGTGACTCTAAACAAATCATTAAGTAGTAACAATTAGTTTATTGGGAGGGATGCCCCATGATATAACCCATTAGTGTTATTTATTTAATAAAGTTATTTAATGAACCAACGCTAAAACATATGGGGACTCTAAATGTTGGCATTCTTAGTTTCCGCAAAACTAGACGATTAAAATAATCAGGTGAGATATCAAGTCGGCAAGCACCGCCTGTAGAGTAATGAGAATTTGCAGGAATTTCCTCGAAAATTGAGTAACTTTGAAAGCCGCAGGAATGTTTGTAATAGTTGCCAATTTGCATAGTTTGTCGTATTTTCGAGTTCCAGGGACAATTGTAGATATAAAACAATACATAGAATACTTGTGTGTGTATCCACCATTTTTATCGTAATTGGACAAGGCCAACTTTGATTAACCATATGTAGTAGAAACGAAAAAACATTCAAAAATAGCAATCTTGGATTTATGACGTCATACAGTCGCTCTCACTCAAATTTGAGGCAAACACCGGACGACTTAAAATTAAGTAATCCACAACCAATCGATTTGCGGTAGTCTAAAACTTCCTTCTTCAATTTTTTTTTGGGTAGAAAAAAGTTACAATTTTTTTGTATTCTTAACAAAATTAATATCTTTGTTCGATATATTAATTGGTGTTCTCATGAAAACAAAAGAAGTAAATAGTTTTTCTGTAAAATTAATTTAGCGAAAGTACTAGTAGTAGTAGTATACACCAATGTTTGTAAAAAACATGAAAAAACCCGTCATCTTGGATTTATGACGCCACACAGGCCCACAAATTGGAAGCCAACACCTGGTGACTTATGTGATCTATTACCAATAGATCTAGGGTAGTTTTAAAAAATTCTACACAACTATCCCACTGGTCACGATTTTTGACTATAAGCAGCGAAAATACCGGGTGGCCAAAAAAATCCGGACAATTTTTTTAATTATAACTTTTGAACCATACCATCGATTTTAATCAAACTGCACTTGGCAGAGAATTAATGAGAGTGACTAAATATATTTTTTTTCCGCCATTTCAAAATCCAAGATGGCGGAAGAAATAAAATTGTACCCTACAAAAATGCTAGTTTATTCTTGTGTTGTTTTAATTTTTTTTTAATCAGTAAAAAAGCTGCGTTCTTGCCACGCACAACAAGGTATGAATCAGCAAAATCGGGTCGGTGGTTCTAAAAAATAATATTTTTGTTTCAACCATTTTTTGAATATTATACGATTGCCTTGCCAATCAGGTCTACATTTATTTCCTTATAAACCCATTACTACTGAACCGATTTTCATCATTCATGATCAAAATTTATCGCCATCTTATAATTTAAGATGGCGGACAGAATCATACTTGATTCTTCACAATAGTGTATTTATTCATATTTTCTGAAAAAGTTTTAATTTTTTTTATTTATAGAAAAGCATTACCCCCGCACAATGAAGTATAAATTAGTCATATCGGTGTGGTGGTTCTCAAAAAGTCTAATTTTGTTTCAGCCATTGTTTTACAGATTATACGATTGCATTGACAATCCTGTCTACATTCATTTCCTTATAAATTAATTATTACTGATCCGATCTTAGTGAAATAAAAAAAATCATGGTGACAATACTTGACCCTTCAAAGAGGCACGTTTATTCTTATTTTCCAAAAATGTTTTAGTTTTTTTTTTAATTTTTAGAAAGGTACTTTAATAATTAATTAATAAATTTGTACCTCTTTATGCGGGCGAAAAGTAGTGTTTTTCTATAACATTTTCAGAAAATAACAATAAACACGCCTTTTTGAAGAGTCAAATATGATTCTGTCCGAATTCTTAAATTCTAAGACGGCAGCAAATTTCGATTAAAATCTTTAAAAAGCAATCAATTCTCACCATGATTTTTTTTATTTAACTAAAATCGTTGTAGTAATAACGAATTTATGAAAACGAATGCAGACAGGATTGGCAATGCAATCGCAAAATCGGTAAAACAATGGCTATAACAAAAATAAATTTTTTGAGAAACACCGACACGGATTGTTGTGTGGGAGAAAAGTAGTGCTTTTCTATAAATTAAAAAAAAACTAAAACATTTTCGGAAAATAAGAATAAACACGACATTTAGAAGAATCAAGTATGTTTCTGTCCGCCATCTTAAATTTTAAGATGGCGATAAACATTGATCATGGTCTTTAAAAAGCAATCAATTCTCACCAGAATGTTTTTAATTTCATTAAAATCGGTTCAGTAGTAATGAATTTATAAGGAAATAAATGCAGACATCCCACCGATATTACGTGGTTTTGAAAATAACGTTAAAAAGCGACCTAATAAACTTAAAAAACTGTATGTTTTTAACGTTGTTTTGATTTGTGCTATGTGGGATGATTGCCTGGCAATCGTATATTATGAAAAACAATGGTTGAAACAAAAATATTCTTTTTTAGAACCCCTGAACCGATTGTGCTGACTCATTAATTGTTGTGCGTGGCAAGAATGCAGCTTTTGTACTGATTTGAAAAAATAATTAAAACATGTTCGCAACACAAGAATAAACGAGCATCTTTGAAGGGTACATTTTAATTTCGTCCGCCATCTTGGATTTTGAGACTGCTGACAAAAAGATATATTAAGTCAAAACTCTGATTAATTATCTGCCAAGTGCAATTTGTCCAATTAAAATCGATTGTATAGTTTAAAAGTTATAAAAAAAAATCCTGTTTTTTTGGCCCATCCGGTATATGTTTTCTGCTATGAGCCACTCAACTATAAAGTGACCGATCAAAAAAAATCCTATTTATGTATTTCCTATTTCTTTTGCTGCTCTAGAACTATGATTTATTGCACTTCCCCAATACTTTTCTTATCTATTCTGTTTTTTTTATTGTTTGTATCCAGGCCTTTATTTTATCAGTTCAGGGGAAGTATATTCGTGTTTTAGGAAAATATAGTGTATAGTATTTGAGGAATACATATAAATCACAAGAATAATGGTTCTAATAAAAAATGTTACATTTTGGTTCGCGTATTTTACACTTTGTTACCGTTATTGTTATTACTGAGTCTGCGCATTACCAGCTTCTTGCTCCTTTTTTGTTATGTATGGTAACGGCGCCCGGTACCTACGGTGGCAGTCGTTTAATGTTACCGTTATTTTTTAAGGTTACCTTTGTATTGATTTTTTAATGCTGTCGAATTTTTAATTAAAATTCAGTAGTTTGGTTTGTAAGAAGCCATAAATCTAATAAATATAAATAAACAAAAAGATGAAGGAGCGTGAAACTACTAAATTTATGTTATCTTTAGTGTTCCCAAATCTATCTTTTTTGCCCTGAATATTGCCGTTATTCTTAGTAACAATAACGGTAACAGCTGTCAAATTTTATGTTATTTTAACTGACCCTAAATGTCCCTATTGAGATTCAAGCCTAATTTTTGTTTCTTTTTCAGCACACAGACCTGTCTCAATATCTCGAAAGGCACAGTGGTGGCCTTAGTCCATACAATGTTAGGCTGTTTCTTTTTCAACTTTTAAGGTAAGAATTTCTTAGAATGTTTTATTTTAAAACCGACTTTTAAAAGGCACTTACATTTTTTGAAATAATTGTAAGGATTGTAAATGCAATCTAATAAAAAAACATGTTTAAAGCAAAAATAGACTTTCTAAATGGTTACACACAACCATTTTACAAAAATGCAAATGTGCAACTTTTATATATTTGTTTATATCTTAATAATTTTTGCTGTAATTTTTGAAACAAAAGTAGAGTTTTAAAAATGCAGAAGAAAATATTATAAATATATTTCTATACCTCTTAAACCAGTGTCGAAAGTCATTACATATAGATTTCGTATAAATGCAAAGTAGTTTTGAAAATATCGCAAAATAAGTGGTGGTTTAGGGCCATTGCATCTGGAAGGCACAGTTTTCGTGATCCACTGACCCTAATTTTGCCAAACTTAAGTATTGTTGTTTAATTTTGTTTTTTTTTCAGGGGGTTAGCTTACTGCCATAAACGATTGGTGCTACACCGGGATGTGAAACCTCAAAACCTGCTCATCTCGGAAATAGGAGAATTGAAATTGGCTGACTTCGGCTTGGCTCGGGCGAAGTCGGTGCCGAGTCATACGTATAGGTAAGAAATTTTTTTGTGTTATTTCCGGAAACCTTTTTGACGTTTTCATTATTAGAGATTAGAAAATACGAAAGAAGTATTTCCCTTGATTTTAAAAACATACACTTTCTTAATATCTGTTTAAGCCGTTTTTGAGTTATTTAAGTTACAATTATTACTCAACAACCTATATTTTTGGAAATCAGGGCAAATATATCTTTAGTTTCCTTTAAGTTAAAAAAGTTACCATCCGACAACTTTTGTATTTTGTAAGTTTTTTCATTCATCATCTACAGCTCAAGCTCTTAAAACAATTCATGACACTTAAAGAGCGCCATCGCGTAGCTAGCGAGTTGAATTGTTTTACTACGCTGCTTTTTGAGATAATTTTAGTTTGTTTTTGAGTTGATAGGCATCGACTTTTGAAACTAATAAAATGTTAATAATGTATCCCTTTCTATTACCGTAAAATGAGGTTACTTTGCTCCACTTTTTTGAGTTAATTCGAAAAATTCCAAGAAATAACCAAAAATTATACCATAAAAAATGTTTTTTTGGTTTTAATGAAAAACACATGGCATAGGTAATTAACAAAGGACATTTTTATTACAAAATACTTAGTATTATAAATATTTTTTTAACTTGAACAGTGGAGCAAAGTTTCCCATAGGCTAAGGTTACTTTGCCCCACTTAATAAAATATGAAAAAAACATTGGTGTTTTATATGTTGGCCCAAACTACACCCAATATTTTAGTTAGCTTTTCCCCAAACATTTAAAATGATGAATAAAAAATTTAAAAATATTGGTTTTTAAAGTTTTTATTGCATAGAAATCGATAACTGCACTAGACACCAAATTTTTCGAGGTCAAATTTTAAAGCGTCTTTGAAAAGTCAAATTCGCAACGGATAATTCACGCGTGGTGGCGTTGTGGTGCATGCGCAGATTTTTATTTTTTGGAATATCTAAGAACTTTTTTTTGCAATGGAGCAAAGTAGGACCAGGGGGCGCATAGTAACCTCATTTTACGGTATTTAAACCGACAAATTTTGACAATAATATAAATAGATAAATAATGTCAACCTGCAGGTACCAATTACTTTTTATTTATAAGAATAATCCTAATAACTGTCAAAGAGAGTTGTTCACCTCTGGTGTACAATAACTGTCAAAATGTATTGAGAGCCTCTAGGGGTAGCCTAGGAACCTTATTTTTTTATTAAATCTTATTACGAACAGATTCATATTTTCATATAACATTATTAATTTCACACATTCAGCTTACTAGTCAAATCGTTTATTAAATTTGTGTATTGTTTTGTTTTAGTCATGAAGTAGTCACATTATGGTACCGGCCGCCAGATGTCCTCTTAGGTAAGTCAACTTTAAAAAATATTTATCTGCACAATATGGAAATTTTAAATGCGGACCTAAGATTCATGCGTTTATTTTTAATGCAACTTTTAAACCCTTGATCACCTTTCCATTTGAGAACAGTGTAACTGGGAATTTGTGAATTATCTGTGCTTGGTTTAGTCATTCCACCATTCGAAAGATGTTAATTCGGTTTCGCGCCTGCGCACTCTGTTAGGAATGTTCAGAATTTCCGCAAAGGTAAAAGTTGGGCGTCTCGGCAATTAAAATATAGACCGGTAGCATTTCAGTAACAGCAGACGTGCTAGACTTCCGAATCGCTTTCGGCGATGACAGTAATAGCAGACGGTCTAGGTCTACCACGTCTGCTGTTTCTTACCTCCAGATAATTCCCAAATAGATAACACTGAAGTTAAAAACTACATTTTATTGTATTTAATGCTGAAGAAACAAATACGTTTGGATTTAGTAATTAATTTATTTGTTTACAAAAACATAATAACATTCCTAAATTGGAGATCATGTTTTAAACTTATTTTCACCTGAGCCTATATTCATATTAACACATTATTGCAGAGAATGAGGTGCGAAATATTGCTTTTTAGAGTCTTCTTTTGAAATCCAATTTTTAGAAATTTGAATCCACTTCCAACACGCCTTTAAAACGTGAAATGGCATAAAAGCAAAGTAGACTTGGGCCAAAATAACTTTAAGACATTATGCTCACCTAAATCAACATCAGTTATTCTGACTGAAGGAGCTAACTGAATGGGCAGAATTTGAAACAGAGCAGTAACACCCAAGCGGAAAACATATACTCTTTGACTGCTGCAGGAATACCACCACCGCTGACTGCGTTAAAAAGAAATAAACGTTATGGTCTTTCACATCGCAGTTTCCAGACGCATCCACAAACATAATTTCAGAGGCTTTGGGCAACTTTGCCGGTCTTTGCATTATAGGGGTGCAAATAGCAACACAATAATCTTCTTTGTCCTTTGTGACAGCTAATTTTGTATAAAGTGTTATTGGCTTCTAAAGCTTCTTTAAGGCAATTTTCTAACTGTAGTAACATACCTTCGCCTGTTCGAGGTTCGTAGTTATCTTTAAAATGCTTTCTCCAAAGCGTTTGAACGTCAGTTTTTGTAGGAATGTTATGCCTGTCTAAAACTTGATTTTTGTATTCATTACCTAGTTCTTCCATCATATTCATACAAAAAGTATAATAAGCAGAATTAACTGAATGACCCTTTTCAAATAAATGTAATATTTTAACCCTTAGAATGTCGATTTCAAAGCTTATAAATACTATTTTATGAAAAACTAAAACATACCTCAACATCATCTTTTGAATTTAAATTACATCTAATACTCTTATCTTCAAATTTCTTATAATTATAATTAGCTGGTAACAAATCCATTTTTTGCATTAGCTAACACGTTAAAACAATGTACACGATGCATTCAGGACTGAGGATGTAGTACGTCTGGTGCGTCAAGTCGAACCAACCCTGTCGTATCGGCTACTACTTAAAATCCGAAAAGACCCGAAGAGTCGCTAGAAGGTCTAGCACGTCTGCTGTTACTGAAAATGCAGACGGGTGTACTCAAATACGTTATAGCATAAAGACATGTTCAAAGAATCGAAAAGTGAAGCCCTCATAGCTGGCTGGCTGGCATAGTTTCAAGTGCGCAGGCGTGTCTCTTCTCATGTAGACACATAGCTGCCGTGCCTTCTCATTTACATTTTGCGGTGTTTTGCATTGGTCGTGTAAAATTATGTTTTTTTCTGCGAAAAATGTGAAATAATTCACTAAAAGATGTGCGGTTTGTGGAAAAATGTCCGGGAGAAGTAAGGGAGTGCCATTCTATAGGTAACTAATATTTTTCTTCATAATTTGTTATTAAAGTTAAGAGTGGTTTATAAATGCCATTAAACACTCTTCACGGTGTCCACAATAAATCTGCACAGTTAGTTTTAGAAAAACTACAAATTTAATCCACAATTTGATATATTTTCACCCAATCAACTAGTTTTTAGAAAAAAATAATAGACATAACCCTAAACATTTGACAATTGTCAAATAATCTAGTGACGTATCGGAGTATGTTCCAAAACCATCAAAACTACCGCATGCGCAGTAACCGAAATTCTGTCTACCCGAAAAAGGAACATTAAGAATTAAATAGGGGTCCTGGCTTCAAGTATCGCGTGTGTGAATGCATATGCAGTATGCCCCATATTTGTGCTCTAACGTATTTGGGTGTACTGTAAACTATTACACTACTATGTGTGTGCCTGCCTAGCCTCACTTCGAATAGTCACCTTCATTACACGAAGGTGCAGAGTGGCCGCGTGCAGAGCAAGCCCTCTCCGCACCGCTAAACCAAGCATATTGTATGTCATTTAAAAAAAGTAAAGAAAACATTACTCTTCCTAACCATTGCTTTGTGAGTTGGTATACTGTGTTTGTGAGCTAGGAAGGTAAAAAATATTATTGAATTTTCTAGGTTCAACAGAATACTCTACTAGTCTGGACATGTGGGGAGTAGGCTGTATATTTGTGGAAATGATTACGGGTATGGCGATATTTCCTGGTGTCCGGGACACCTACGACCAACTCGATAAAATTTTTAAGGTAAGGACACACAAAAATTGGTTAACTCCCAAAAATTGTATATAAATCTGATCCTGTACCAACTACCAAATAATAAGTGGTAGATTTGAAAATCTTAATCCAGTTAGCAATTCATGTGCTTCGGGGATCTTTCCCACAAAATCCTGTAGTGCCTTTTAGTCCTGTTAAAAAAAAAATAAAAAAAAGTTATGTATGCCCAAAAAGTTTTTTGGAAATTGGAGAAAGGATAGTCTACATATAAATGATTAAAATTTGCAAACATGATCAATATTGGCAAAAATCTTGAAATATTGGTTATTTTTAGCAATTTTCAAGTTTCCTTTCTGGACTATCTTTTGTTCATTCTGGACATTTATCACTATTACGTCTCGTTCCAATGTTATTTGCCATTTTTGCCTAAAATTACACAGAAAGAAGCTTTGTTTTGCTTTTTTTAAACGCGACAAAAAGGCACTACAGGATTTTGTGTGAAAAATCGCCGAAACACGTGAACTAAGAACTACTGATTGAAGTTTTCAACAACACCACTTGTTCTTTTGCAATTCGTAGAGGTTCAGATTTTGATACAATTTTAGGGAGTTATCTGTATTTTGGATGATTTAATTCTCGTTCTTCTTCGAGAACTTTCCGGCTGCTCCCAACTGGATTCGACGTCATGCCGCAACAGATTCTTAAAATTTTGAGCCTGGATATTCTTCCTTGACTTTAATTTTGTCTTTCATAACTTTTGTTGTAGCTTATACAGCTTCATTTTAGTTTTTAAAGTCAGAATAATATTTTCTGCCGTTTGAATTCTCTGCATCAGTCCCTAACATTCGACGATAGCCTTTCAAAAGCTTCAAGTCTGTTCATTTGCTCTTTTTTATTGTCCCTCAAATCACATTTTCCTTGCAGAGAAATTTTCTAATTTTTACAAATGCATGTTGTTTATTTAAATTGTTGATCTTATTTTCTTCTTCAAACTTTCATCGACGTTTGGATTCTTTCAGTCACCCAAACCTAGTCAATATTTAAAAGAAATCAGAATAGAATGCATCCTTGAAGGATAAACTTTCTTCAAGTTTTAATTGCTTCGTTCCAATAAAGATTCGGTGTTTTTGACAGGTGCTGGGAACACCTAGCGAAGAAGACTGGCATGGTTGCACCAGGTTACCAGGCTACAAGCTGCACAAAACAAGCAATTACAAGACGAGGCGGCTTGGCCTGTGTTGGCCCCGCCTACATGATGTGGTTCACGGTAAGTTAAAATTAATTTTCGCGGTATTTAGCTGCATTTTATTATTAGACTAAAACTAAATCTAAGACTAAGCCTCGTACAAACCAGACAACAAAATTATGTTTTTTTTTTTTTTTTTTTTTTTTTTTTTTTATTTGTCAAACACACTGTGTTTTTTTTTTATTACAATCTAGTCAGTAAGACTAATTAGCAATTTTGTTTTAACTTAATTTACTAGAAAAGTCAGATTTAAACTTAGGGTTCACTCAACAGTTCTCCCCGCTTTGTTTAGTCTGTAACTCACAATTGTGTTGTGTTTATAGCATTATTTTGTTTTATGTGTAATTCACTTAGTTTACTAGCTCAAACGGCTTCACTCTTTTTAGTCGTCGAACTAGCATAGTATTGTCTAGAAGCTGAATTGCTTCCACATTCACATGCCGATGGAGTCTATCTTCATGGCTTTTTGCGTACTTTTTTATAGTCTCTGCTACAGTTTCGATTTTTAGATCTCGATGAAGGTCACTATTTCGAACGTACCAAGGTGCATTCACAATGTTTCTTAATACTTTATTTTGAAATCTCTGTACAACTAGAATGTTACTCTCTTTAGCACAACCCCATAGTTGAATACCATATGTCCATACTGGTTTCAGTATTTGTCTATAAAGCAGTAACTTATTATGAATTGTTAAATTGGACTTCCTTCCAATTAGCCAGTTCATTTTTCTATACCTTATCTCAAGTTCTTCTTTTTTTTTCTTAACATGTGCTTTCCAGCGCAATTTGGTATCAAGTGTCATACCTAGATATTTTGCCTGATTCGAATATGGTACTGGAATGTTGTTAATTGTTATTTGTATGTGATTTATATTTTTGTTTGTAAAATCAACATGAATTGATTTGGTTTCATTTAATTTTATTCGCCACTTTGTGGTCCAACTGTGAATTTGGGTGACTGCATCCTGAAGTTTCTCTATGCATTTTTCAATAGATTTTTCTACCGTCAATAAACCAGTATCATCGGCAAATGTTGCTAAGTGACAATTTTCTGGCTTTGGGATATCACAAGTGAATAATAAGTATAGATAAGGGCCTAGTACGCTACCCTGGGGCACGCCTGCTTGAATTTCTCTTAAATTTGAGTATGAGTCTTCCTGTTTTACTCTAAAATGTCTATCAGATATGTATGATTCCAAAATATCCGAATACTGTTTTGGCAGAAACCTTTTTAGTTTAAAATTAAGGCCTTCATGCCACACTTTGTCAAATGCTTGTGCTACATCTAGAAAAACTGCAGAACAAACGTTTCCCTCTTCTAGTGCTTTTTCTATTATATTAGTAATTCTGTGTACTTGATCTATCGTGGAATGCTTGTCTCGAAAACCAAATTGATGAGATGGAATAATTTCTTGTCTTTCTATGATGGGTTTTATTCTTTTAAGCAATAATTTTTCATAGAGCTTGGATATAATTGGCAGCAAAGATATTGGCCTGTAAGATGACACGTCATGGAGTGGTTTTCCCGGTTTTGGAATCATGATAACTTCTGCAACTTTCCACAGTTTAGGTACGTACCTAAGCCTAATAGACGCATTAATTAGGTTGCATAGTTTTACGATAGCTTTTCTGGGGAGTTGTTTTATGACTACCCCGTTAATAAGATCATACCCTGGGGCTTTTTTCGAATTAATATTTTTGATTTCTGTTAATATTTCTTTTGGTGATGTAAGCTTAATATGGTCCTCGATTTGATGGGGTTCATTTAAATGAAAGTGTTCATCTGGTGCTTCGTGGGGCTGAAATGTTTTTTCTAAATGACTTGCAAAAATATCTGCTTTTTCTTCGTTACTCCTTGCCCACTGGTTGTTAGGTTTTCGTATGGGTGGAATTTGGATAATTGGTCTTTTAAAATCTTTGGTTGCTTTCCAAAGGGAATAGTCGGTATTTTTATCATCTGTAAGCTCATTAAGAAAATGGTTAATAGATTCATTTTTTATTACTAGAATTTCTCGCCTAATGCGCTGCGTCATGTTGTTGAGATTTGTTTTGTCCCGAGGATCACGGCTTTGTTGCCACTTTCTTCTTAGTTTCCTTTTTTCCAATATAAGGTCTCTAATTTCCTTTGGATAGTTTTTTCCCTTAAAAATTCTCTTTGGTTTTGGACTGTTTTCCCAAGCTGCTTGTTGAATATTTGTAACAAAATAATCAACTTCTTTATCGATTTGTTCTGGCGTTTGCAATGGTACTGATAGGTTTATTTTTTCTGACAGACTTTGTTTAAAACTAATCCAGTCAGTCAGTTTATTAACTAGTGAGATATTTGCTTCTTTCTTTATTATGTTTTTACTAAGAGTTAGAATAATAGGTGAATGATCTGAGTGTAAATCAAAACTTTCTTCTATATCTACAAAACTTAAAGATATATTTTTTACTATAAAAAAATCAATTAGATCTGGAATTTTTCCTGGATCTGTTGGATAGTATGTGGGCTTACCAGTTGATATCGGCTCACATTGATATTCACTAATAGCTTGCAAAAGTTCTTTTCCTTTAGAGTTCGTCAGTCTAGATCCCCAGTAGGTATTTTTTGCATTAAAGTCACCTCCAATTATAAAACGGTTTCCTAATTTTCTGAGAAAATTAAGATATTGATTTTTCTTTAGTAAGTGCCTTGGTGGTATATAGACAGCACTTATGACTAATGTATATGTTTTGGTTTTTACACTTACTAATGTAGCTTGAATCTCTATGGTTTTATATCCCATCTCCTCATAGTGTGATATATTTTCTTTAATTATTACAGCACTTCCCCCATGTGCAGTATTGCTAGGGTGAGTTGTATGATACACTTTATAACCTTTAAATTTAATGTGAGACTGGTTAGTGAAATGCGTTTCTGACACAAGACAGACGTCAATTTTTTCTATGTCTAGAATAACTTGCAAGTCTTGCTGATGTTGCAAGAGACCATTGGCATTCCAAGCTAGGATTCTAAGATTACTGACCATTTTGAGGCATATTGGTAGCTCCGTTATTGCTACTTTCTAGTTTAGTTAATCGCTCATCAAGTTTGTTCAATTTCTCCAAAATTAATTGTAGTGTTTGTTCCATAGTATTTTGACTACTGATATTAATATCAGGTATAGTAGCTGTTGCTGCTACTTGGCTGTATGTCCTTGTCACAGAGTTTTGTGTGACTGTGTTTCTTGTCTGTTGGTTTTGTCTATTTGTACTCACGTTTGGTATGAGATTCGGTTTCTTAGGTTTATTTTTCAATTTTTGTATTTCCTTAGCAACAAGGCATCCTCTGTAGTTAGCAAAATTATGTAATGTTGCGATTGTGTTTGTACATCATCGTCAGCTACATTTTGTTGTCACTCTTATGCAAGCCCGGTTGTGCATTCTTACTTCTCAGTTCCAGAGATCTATATGTCTGCTCAGTTTCCATTTGGTATCTTTCTACACCAGAGGCCTGCTGCTGACGTCCCAAGCTTTAAACGGGTTCCTTAACCATTAGTCATGCTTGAATCGATAAGTAGTAAAATTTTAAATTAAAGCAGTTTCAGGCAGCTTTTTTAAAAGATTTGCAACGAACAAAAATATTTTCTTTGATGATTCGTTAGTTCACGGACTCAAGTTTGAACAAGGGCGACCACGTACGAGTTCGTTCGGTCGCGCTCGCTATATTTAATGAAAACCAGGCATTAGAACAAACAAAACGTACCACGTTTTTCTGCCTAACCTTGTATAATTTTCGAATGTTTTGTTTAGGTGAAGCAATGGCGACAGGTTTGTTGCAGCTGGACCCCTCAAAGAGGTTAGGCGCCGAGGAGGCGATGCACCACCGGTACTTCGAAGGACTGCCTAGGAAATTATGGGAACTGCCTGACGGTAAGTACCTACCTACAAACGTTCATACTCAAGTGGCATTTAAATGATCGAATTTTTAAGTATTTTGCAAACTATAAATATTTAAAACGCAATCCGCACTTTTGCTTGAAGTTAACATAGGTAAGATGGCAGACCACTAGCAGGCATCGTCAGCTGAACTGAGATTGTAGTACCACATGCACATAAATAATTTCACAAAAGTAACCTTAACCCGGCGGCAGGGTAGTGTCGTGGTATGGTCGTCGGCTTCACATGCAGAAGGTACCAGGATCGCGTCTCGAACAACGATGCAAAAACAAAAAAAAATCCGCCCACTTCCTTTTCAGCGTTTAACAGCCGTAATCGAATAAGCATGCGATGCGATGCACGTAAAAATATAAGTTGACCTTGATCATCGATAATATACGGAGGTGTAGTCCAGGAGCCGACACGCAGCCAGCCGAGGAACCAGGAATAATAACTCAGTAGCCTGCTATAAGTGCTATATAGTCGGAACTAGGATGGCGCCAGCATAAATCTCCTAGTCAACTCACGACGACCACGACTGTTGCGCTCAAAAGGAAAGAAGTCTCATCTATAACCAAGTTCTGCTGGGACGATAGCGATGTTCGATAGATGCAAGTCTAACATGTAGCAAGACCACCTTTCGGAAGGGGTGCCTTTTCAGCGTTTGACAGCCGTAATCGAATAAGCATGCGATGCGATGCACGCAAAAATATAAGGTGACCTTGATCATTGAGAATATACGGAGGTGTAGTCCAGGAGCCGACACGCAGCCAGCCGAGGAACCAGGAATAATAACTCAGTAGCCTGCTATAAGTGCTATATAGTCGGAACCAGGATGGCGCCAGCATAAATCTCCTAGTCAACTCACGACGACCACGACTGTTGCGCTCAAAAGGAAAGAAGTCTCGTCTATAACCAAGTTCTGCTGGGACGATAGCGATGTTAGATAGATGCAAGTCTAACATGTAGCAAGACCACCTTTCGGAAGGGGTGCCTTTTCAGCGTTTGACAGCCGTAATCGAATAAGCATGCGATGCGATGCACGCAAAAATATAAGTTGACCTTGATCATTGAGAATATACGGAGGTGTAGTCCAGAAGCCGACACGCAGCCAGCCGAGGAACCACGAATAATAACTCAGGAGCCTGCTATAAGTGCTATATTTTCGGAACCAGGATGGCGCCAGCATAAATCTCCTAGTCAACTCACGACGACCACGACTGTTGCGCTGAAAAGGAAAGAAGTCTCGTCTATAACCAAGTTCTGCTGGGACCATAGCGATGTTAGATAGATGCAAGTCTAACATGTAGCAGGACCATTTTTCGGAAGGGGTGTAAAAGCGTGGATCCACTGTGTATACTGGCTTTGCAGTATAATGATCCCAGCCCTCGACAAAAGAGGTGTCAGGCAAAATTAAGTCCTCTTAGAGAAAGAAAACTTGCATCCTAAGGGGCACGTGCATTAGTTTGATATATGATGTACGGATAAATCGGGGTTTGCGAAAAGGGCGCGCCGTGTGCCTAGTCGCTAGACCAAAAAATCTCTCCCCCACCACTACTACTACTACTATGTATGTAACCCTTTGTGTGTTAATATGAGAGATCTTCAGAAAACGGAATATATGTGCATTGGTGGGTTCATAGGAAGCAACAGTACCTTATATTATTATTAAAACAATGCAAAAACTACAAATATCTGGGAATGCACATCACTAATGAAGGTAGTTTAGATGAGAAAATCAAACACAGAAATAACCAAGGAAGACAAGCAATTAGACAACTCAACAGTATTCTCTGGATAGGGCTGAACAGCATAGTGAAAATTGTCATAAGTTATGGTAGTGAAGTATGGTCCCTGAAAGAAAAAGCTCGCAAGTCTCTTGAAGCCACTGAAATGGATTATAGGAGACGCGCTGCAGGAAATTCAAAACTGGAAAGAGTGAGAAATAAGAGAATTCGAGAAATTATGGATGTTAGACAACATAACGAAAAACATACAATTTAACCAACTTACATTACATTACAAGAATGGCGTAAAACAGAATCCCAAAGAAAATACTAAATCTCTGGACCAACTGAGACCAATGGAGACTAGAAATCAGAAGACGTCGGACAACGTTATAGACTAATTTATATATATAACCTGTGTTTGCAAAAAAAACACAGTTTTTATGTGTAAAATTAGACACTTAAACCATTTTTTGTATAAATATTTTTATACGAATATGTACAGGGAGCCAAAAAATATGAATGAAATTTGAAATTGCTGATTTATACAGAACTTAATATTAATTAGAAAACTACAATCATCTTGACACAGATTAGGAGAAGTAGCAAACATATCAAAATATTTTTTAAAGACACCGTCTGGCTTGTTTAGGACGTTATTTTCTAATGTCTAAGGGTATCAATGTTTTTTTTTATAGACACCTCGATATTCAGCGTTGAAGGCATTCATCTCGCTCCTGAACAATATTCTGGGATCAAATGAGACCGGCTTTCATTCGAGAGGTCTACCTCCGTCTCAGGTTAGTGCAGTGTGCAGTACAATTTCGTTGGCAACGTTTCGATGAATATTTTATTCTACTTGCGAAAAAAAAGTCTATTTTTTAAATGATAAGTAACAGTGATTCCTTGAAGCATGTCATACATTATTTTAGGTATACCTATCAATTTTGTACCCAACTGCGACTAGTAGTTATAAGTAAATTTAGCAGTTGGGTGTTTTTTTATTTATATTTTTTTTATATCCAACTTTTAGGTTTAATTCTTATTCAGCCTTATAAAAAGCACTACGCATTTACAATTCATTTAGCTTTACTTAAAAAGTACGTGTCGATTTTCTACGGACGCGAAAAGCGTTATCTTCCATTGAATGAAGGTGGGGCCGAAAGAATTTTTGAAATCGCTCTAAATTTGTGAAAGGTATAGCTACAACTATTACTAATAAGGAGGGTGGGAAGAAGAGAGGGAGAGGAAGGGGGAAATTAGTAAAATTATGTTGAAAAAAAGTCTTAAAGCGTGTGCAGAAAGAATTTTTGAGATCGCTACAACTATTACTAATAAGGAGGAAGGGGGAAACTAGTAAAATGATGTTGCAAAAAAGTCTTCAAGCGTGTGCATAAAGAACTTTTGAAATCGCTTTATATTTGTATAATAGCTATAACTATTACTAATAAGGATGGCGGGGAAGAGAGAGGTAGAGGCGTGGGGTGGGTACTAGTAAAATGGTGTTGAAAAAAAAATCTGAAAGCATATGCCGAAAGAATTTTTGAAATCGCTCTATATTTGATAAAATTATGCGAATATGGTTTTTGATTAGGGTGGGGGGAATGACCGGAGGGGAGATGGGTGGGAGCAGGGAGGACTATAAAGTAACTACAGCAAACTAGAGGACATTTGCAATGGGTAATCAAAGGAATTTCAATAAAATCGCCTGAAATTTAGATAATTATGATGATAAAAATGGCGTCTGAAGACCGCCATGTTAATTCCTATTTAAAAAAATATAGCCTATAGCACCTTCGGGATCAGTAGCAATTCAACGACACCTTTTTTGTCAAAATCGATTCAGCCGTTTAGCCTCTAGCGTGACACAAACATACATATTTACTTACATACAACAATCGAAAAACACTACCCTTCCTTTCGCCGTGCTGCAGTTGGGTAAAAATGATTCCATGAGGGCCATACTATTGGCTGAAATGGTTTTTAACAAACAATTTTAAATAATAATGAATTTTATTTATTTTTATTTTATATGACAATGGGAAAAGTTAACTTTGGCAGGGATTTTTAGGTTCGCTGGAAGTGTAGCCTCGAATTTAAAGGCCTATAATTGTATTTTCAGGTATCAGCTGTTTTTTGTTCAGCAAGCAATGACCAATCGAAAGCCACTACTGCGACCAGCAGCGAATGAAAACGTCAACATCTTTTAGTAACTTTTAAACAAAATAGCCAAATTTCGAAAAGTGAGTCAGTTTTTAGAGAAATTAATTAATATTAAAAAATTAGAGAAAATTTTAAGTTAAAGTACGGCAATTTTAAGAAGATCAATTATTAAAACTTTAATAATTAATCAAATCGTTATAAAATTCAATCCATCATGTCCAGGGTGATCCAAATAGGCCAGTTTTAATTTCAATTTAAAAGGTAAAAACCTTTGATATTATTTATTTTTAGTGTCAATTGCTTTTATACCCAGGGGTGTCCCAGATAAAATAACTACATGGAGATTTTGGAAACGGCAAGTGATACAATTTTGGTTAAATAAGAAAAAAGTTGCGCTATTCCGATCAGATGTTGTATTGAAATTAAAAATAGCTAACAGGTTTTCAAAATATCGAGCAAAAACTGAATATTGTGTTTTTAGAAAAATTGAAAACAAATTTCTTAAAATTTGTAATTTTTGAATTAACTACGCCCCTTGTAGCTGTTTTTAATTTTGATACTGCATCTGATTAAGCTTAAAATAGAGCAACATTTTTATCATTTAACCAGAATTAGATCTCTTCCCATTTCCGAAATCTCTATGTAGTTACTTTTATCTGGGACACCCTATATAGTTTTTTTTTAAATAAAGACTCAAAATGTCATACTGAATTTCTTGTTATTTTTAGTTTTTGATATATTAATTACATTAAGTTGTTATTTTTATTTTTTAGGTATTACCCTCTTTTTATTCTTTTTTTGAAATCAGCGTAAAATTTCCTTTAAAGTGACGTATGGTACTCCAAGTTTAATTTTTTATATACAGTATTATTTTTGGTAATTTTTTTTTTTAATCTACTGTTTAAAAAAAAAAAAATTTTTTAATAAAACAAAGAATATAATTAAAAACACAAAGAATATAATTAAATAATAAACAATAATATTTAGTCTAATTGAGGTCATTTTAAAGAAAATATTGAGCTGATTTAAAAACAAGAAGGTCAGTTCAAGAAAAAAACTAGAAATACAGGGTTTTCCCGTATATTTTTACACCATATCTAAAACGTTTATTTGAATAGATATCAAAATATGATAAATACAAAAGTTTGTGTGTCAAAAAGAAATTCTAAATGTCAAAATTTGACAGGTCGATTTTATAGATTTTTTCTTTCGGATTTCAAAAATATATATGTTGGGAGTATTTCGTTTACTAATTTTGGAGATATATGCGTTTAAAACTTAAATTGGTACTCTTTAAGACATCAAGGCAGCCGTGGAAAAGACATTAGCATTTACACAAAAAGTGATGTTATTGTTTTGTCAACTTGTCAAATTCAGTTTTAAGAGCGTTTAAAGATGATTTTTTCCGGGGCGAAGAACAACAACTGGATATGATTAAATTGTTTTCCTCAAATAATAAAAAAGCATCTATAAATACATTATTAAATACAGTAAACACATTATTATTGCCAGCAAATAGCCCCGATTTGTCTTCCCTTGATTTTTTTGTCGGGCTACCTAAATAAGGTGTAATACACACAACAGGCTGGAAACACTTCAAATTCTATAAATGAAAATACACATACAAACAGACAATAGCCGATCTTAATGGAAATTCTGCACAATCTGCCTATCAAGCTATTCACAGAAAATTTCTAAGAATTATTCAAAATTGTATTAATAATCAAGGCGGCTATATAGAAAATTACCAATGAGGTAATGATTTAATTTAAAAAAAAATTGTATTATTTTTTTGTTACTGGCTTGCGGCGCCACACATTATTGCGCAGAATAACCGCGGGTGGTAAATATTAATAAATTATATACCTATTATATACAAAAGCAACAGCATTACTTTTTGTGTCAATGCGATTGTCTTTTTCATGGCTGCCTTGATGTTTTAAAGAGTATCACTTTAAGTTTTTAAAATGTTTAAACGCATATATCTCTACGAAACGAAATAATCCCAACATATATTTTTAAAATCAGGAAGAAAAGATCTATAAAAATCTAAAATAATATACATTTAAAAAAAACTATTGACCTGTCAATTTTTGACATTTTGACCTAAAGATTCTTAAACTTAGTAAAAAATATTGAAACTTTTGGATTTATTGTATTTTGATTCTATTATGCCCAATTTTAATCACCCTTTTTCGTTTAATATCTTTATTTTTTCTTAGCCACAAGTTAATAAACGAGAGAACAATTATTTTTATCCTACCAATTTTCTTAAACTTGCCGAACTTTATTAAGAAGCCGAAAAAAACTTATACATATAAGAACAAAAACAAAACAAAAATAGTTTGCGGGGTGATAAAATTTCGTTTTTTGTAATGTTCTTGTATATGTCAAAAAATATACAAAAATGCGTCTTATTGAAAATTACTTTCCAAGATTTTCTTTGATCAAAATAGAGTCTCAGTTGAAAATGTAACGAAACTCATAACGCAAAAACATTTTTATATTATAAAAGAAAAGCCAATTGACCCTACAAAGCTTTCTAATATAATATATAATAACTCTAAAATCATATGAGATTCGTTTGAAATGTTTACTTTTTCTTCTAAAATGAAACCTTGCAATGTTTTTAAAACTTTGACTTATTTAAATCATTTACCTACCCTAAAATGTTGTGGATATACTTTAAATTTGGCATTTATTTTTATTTTTGTTTAACCCAAACCAATATTTTTGCTTAGTTTTTAAGTTAGTAATCTGGCATTTTTTTGAAGACTGCAAAAATTACTTCTATATCTTATTTTTTTTTTATGTGTATTATTTCTTGCTGCATAGTTTTTTTAGTCAGTTTCTCCTTTACACAAAATAGTTACCTCTTTTTTTACAATTTTCAAAAAAATCCTTAATATCAAGTGGTTACAGGGTGATCCGTTTAATTTTACTTAACAGCTGTCTCCGTTATTATTAATCACCCACCCAGTATTAGTTTAAATAAGCAAAGTTGTAGTATTTTTTGTTAATCTTTAGAATCTGATGCCAAAAATGACACAGGGTGTTTCACGAACATCGAAACAGAGGCCTTTTTGGGTATTTAGAGTCCGAATTTTGAGACACGCTCGGGCACGTCGATTTTGTTTGCGAAGGGGACACTTTTTGGCTATCTTGAAATTTTTGTAGCACGAACCCCCTTCGAGGGGTATACCTTGTTTTGAAGGCCTTTCGAATGTCCTTACAACCGTGTAAAAATTTTAAAAATCTATCCATTAGTTTTTCAGATAATTGCCTTCAAACTTTCAAATTTAACATGAACTGATAAAATAAAAACTTAATTAGAATATTATATTTTTTGGATTTCATTTTTGTTTTATCATTCCATGTTAAATTTAAAAATTTTAAAGCAAATACTCCAAAAAACTAATACATGTATTTTCGAAATTTTTACACGATTGTAAAGATGTTCATGAGAGCTTCAAAACAAGGTATCACTAGACCCACGTCTCCTATTCAAAATATAAGGGTAAAGTATACCCTTCGAAAGGGATTCGTGCTACAAAATTTCAAGATAGCGAAAAAGTGTCTCCCTCGCAAACAAAATCGACGTGTCTAAATAATAATAATACTAAAGGCCTTCTGTTTCGATGTTCGTGAAACATCCGATATAACGCATTATTTATCCATTAAGACTTTCTGGTTCAGTGATAATTTTTCAGAATGAACCCATAGGAGTATTGCTTGAAATGCGCTAAATCTCAAAAAATATTTATTATAGCTTATTATATATTTTTGAATTGAGAAAAAAAAAGAGGAATTTGAAAAGATGTTACGGATATGCTATTTTTGGTTCAGATTGTGACGATTCAAGAAAAAATCCTACAAGGCTGTCTATTTAAGGTGATCAATATTAATCGAGAGCCATTGAGTAAAATATATCGGATACCCTGTAGAGGGTCTTTCATTATAAACGTTTCCTGAAAAAAAGTTTTTTGCTATTAGTTTTACGAGGTTCAAACCAAAAGCATTAAAAAGAATTGACAGCACTTCTGTCAAATATGACGTTTATAATTTACATGGTGAGTACAAACTATATTGTAAGCCTTAGTGGCTCGGTGCGTTCACGCATTGAACACAAGTGAGTTAAGGAATCTCGCTTACTACAGTGGCGGGTTCGATCCCTGCGGTTGCCGAGGTCGTGTGCGGCAAACATTTATAGGATTCCTGGGGAGTGTAAAATGTAATAGTGTTCTTCATTTACGCCGGTAACCAGGCCGGATGGGGTCGGATATCTCGTGCATGCGGACTTTGTTACACACTCCTTCACCCGGTCTGGGGTTCCTAAGGTGGCCGATGACCCCTGCAATTAGGCGTTCCGAAATGGCGGCCTTAGTGTCGGCGAAAGAGTCACGGTTATCAAAATGAGAAAAAAAAAACTACAAACTATATATTTTTTTAAGTGTATTATTTATTTTTTGAAATCTATCGAAAATTATCTTAACGACACCACTTATAGTGGGTTTATGAAATATTGACAGTTAATTTTAAGAAATGCATTAATAGGATTTTTAATGCAATAACAAAAAAACACCGCGATTTGATTAGCAGGTTGGCAGCTTCCAAAAAGATATTTTAATATTGTAATTTTGACAGAAAAACAATGAATTAGATATTTTGTTAGATATTGGGTTATTACATTGCAAACCTTGTTAATGCCTTTCTTAAAATTAACTGTGTTATATCAAAAACCATTAAAGAAAACGCAACTATGAGCAGTATTGTTAAAAATACAATTTTTGGTAGATTTCAAAAAATGATCAATATAATGGGTGTTCAATTTAAACAAATATTTAATTTGTATCACCGTGTAAACTATAAACGTTATATTTGACAGAAGTGCTGTTAAATGTGCAAAAAACCTTTTGAATGCTTTTGGTTTGTAACTCGAAGAACTATTTAATAGGAAAAAAGTTTTTTTCAGGGAACTTATAATGAAATACCCTGTACATAAATGTTTTGTGTCACTTTCCGCACTCGATTGCAGTTGGCGACGCGTTAGAGAGTTCGACCAGCAAACAAGGGCAATAAAGTCACTTTGCGCATGTGTTAGGTACAAATTTTTTCACTTGTGTGTGTAAAGTACTCACTTTAAAAAACAAATAAATTTTAAAAATTATATAAATTTAGGCTGGGTTTATACAGAAACATAGCATAACGAAAGACAGCATGACATAACATAACATAACATAACATAAAAGCTTGGTCCAATCACAGTTTGACTTTGTGTGTGTACGCAATTTTGGGTACAAAGGGTGCAGGGCTTCCTTGTTCTGTACCACAAAAAAGACAACGATTCTTCATTCATATAAAAGAAATAAATAACACCACCTATGAAAGTAACCAAAGGGCCATCACCACATGTATTAGGGCTGAGCCCCAATTAACTGTAACATTAATAAACAGCCACCCTTCTACATGTACCCAAATATCATATCAAATATCTGACATTTTGCTTACGTTTTTTGCCCAATTAGGTTTTTAAGACAAAAAAAATATTAAAACCAGCAAACACAATAAAAAAGTAGGGTTATGGTGAAAAATCGTAAACAATGACTACGCGGACATGCGTGTAATATGATTTCACAAAAGACATGACATAAAAATATAAAATTTGGCATCTTTTTATGTCTCATAAGTCATAAGCTAAACTCTTATGTTATGTCATGCTATGTCTTCAGCTTTATTCTTATTTATTTATTGTTATGCATAGTTATCAATTTTAATTAAAACTGTCACTCTTTCAAAATCTAATCAGTACAAAATTTCAAAAATAAATTTTATATTTTTTTTTTATTTAGAGTGTGTGTACACACCTTTTGAGAAATAAGCAAACTTTATTTCCTTTTCATCTTATATTCACTTTCCGAAGTTTTTTAGTTTTGCAATGTTTTCCGCATCAATATCAGCCACAAACAGTACGGAAAGTGAGTACTTTTCACACGCAAAAATATTTTCTAAATGTTTATTTTAGAAGTTTTCCAAAATGTTTTTTTATATCATAGGACTTCAATTTATTATCAATTTTTATAGCTTGATTATTAGATATTTTAATTTATTCTTTTGTTCTTTCTTTATTTTATAATTCTTATTTAGCGTTATGATTTAAATGATAACTTTCGCAATACCTAAAATTTAGTTTAATATTTTTTGCTAATATTTACTTTTGTTTATAGATCAAGTTTTTCTCCTACCTAATTTTAGTGTAAATATTAATCATAATAATCATTGTTATTATGGTAAAGATCATAAAATTTATTATAATTTTTAATAAAATATCAATTTAAAAAAAAAACTTTTTTGTTTGTTTTATTTATTTTCTTTACATAAATCCTTTGTTTTATTATTTGTTCGTTAATTATTAATTTGCATAAACAAGATATTGAAAATACAGGGTCTTCAATTTATAATTTCATATTAAAATTACTAGGTAATAGTGGAGGTCGAAAAAGGAAAAAAGTTTAAATTGTTTTCTAGGTATGTACAGGGTTATCAAAACTGGATACTTTTAAAGGGTTTAAGGTAGTTCCAGGGTAAAAAAAGAAAAATTGACCCACCCCACTCCTTTGCAAGGATCAAATTTTAATAGAAGTTAAAAGCTTAAAACCATTATCTTTATAAATTCGTGGATATCTATCATATCTTTATACATCAAGCCTTTTTAAAGATAAGGGAAGCTCTTCAAAAGTTTGCTTATGAGGGGGGGGGATTGTTCTATAACTTATTTATGAAAATTTATTTTAAGTGTAAATTACTTTTTTTATAGTTTTTTTTTCTGTAAAAAATCCAACGCTCAAATTGAATTTCATTAGTTTTTGAGATATTAAATAGTTGTTATTTTTTTATAAAATAACCCTCTTTTTATTCGATTTTCAAAATCTATTAGTAAATTTTGCCTTAAAATGATTAAACTAAAATCTTGTTTATTGATTAGTTTTTTATTTTTTAAGAAATATCAAATAAAGACAAAAAATATAAACAAACACAAAGAATATAAAGCAAAAACAAATAAAAAATTAATACTGTAAGACGTGTTTATAAAGAAATTTTTAGGCTGATTTCGAAAAATGAATAAAAAGAGGTCAGTTCCACAAAAGATACCAATTTTATGTCCTCTTTTTCCAAGAACTTAAATTGTGAGATAAAATTCAGTTTTACAGTTTGGTTCTTTGTAAGAAAATCTATTTAAAAAAAAACAATTTATGCTAAACAAGATTTTTGCTAAAACCTTTGTCACATCTTTATATCTATGTTTAATTTATACTTTTGTTGTAATATACGATTTCACAAAATTTCAATTTTTTATTTTTAAAAAAGTAATAAAATTTGGGACAAAACTTTCAGGTATTTAAACTTTTTTTCTCTTTTGACCATCCTATTATCCATATTATTTCCACAAAATCAATAACAATGGATCTACACTTCAAGGTTTCATAAATAAGATTAACACGGCTATGATCTGACTAGTATAAGTATTATAATTTTTGTCGAAATAGATAATTAAAATACACTACTTAAATACGAGGTGTGACTAGAAAATAACGATATTAATAAAAAGGAGATTTTTTAAAAATCTTTAACTCTGTATCTCAAAAGTTAAGGACAGTTAGGACAAGTTTTTCTCAAAATGGACCCAAACATGTCCTCTTTCATTATTACATGGGCGCACCGGGGAGGGGGGGGGGGCTTTGGTACCCGTCCCCAACTTTCAAGCCAAGATTTTTTTAATATATTTTCCACATATTTCAAGAATACAATAATAAAATAGCATAAAATACGGCATTGCGGGATGCGCTACGGATTATTAGCATCTTGTTCAATAACACATTATCACCGTACACCAAAAATATTAAAAGAGCTAGAGATTAAATTTAGCAACCAACCAAAATAGAAAGATTGGGTATACCATGCGTTTGATTTTACCATTCAAAATGTGGTAAAAATAGCCTATTTATTAATTTAGTCGGTTTAGAAGGTTTTTCTACGTTGTCCGACGCCTATTCTCCACCTCCTTCGATCCTGACAATCAACTTCTGTCAGATTTTTATGACTCATTGATCTTTGGATTGACTGTTGCCATTCTAGTTTAGGCCGCCCTCTTTTTCTGCGCCCTATTGGTTGCCATTTTAGGACCTGCTTTGGTAATCTTTCGTCGTTTATCCGTTGTACATGGCCGTACCATATCAGTTGTCTTTTAGTGATGTCATCCGTTATGCTTCCTTCGATTCCCATTCTTTCTTTTATGATCTCATTTCTTATGTGATCTGTTCTAGATATTCTCATTGATCTTCTTATTGCATCCATTTCGACACTTTCCATTTTTTTTGTATTTTTCTGTTACGCGACATGTCTCTATTCCATACAACAGCGTGCTTTTCACCATTGTTTCATATATGTTAAATTTTACATTCTTTTTTATCTCTCTGCTCCATAAAATACTGTTAAGACATCCAATAACCTTTTTTGCTTTTACTATTCTTTTTTCTAGTTCTTTACAGTCTGTTCCTGTCTTGACACCCAAGTATACATACTCATTGCATGGAGATATTACTTGTCCATTTTCTTGTTCTAACTCACTGGATTCGTTTCCAATACAAAAGTACTGTGTCTTGTCCACGATCACTGTTAATCCCCACTTTTGGTATTCTTCCATTAACTTTTTCATCATATACTCCATGTCTTCTTTATCATTAGCTACAATTACTTGGTCGTCAGCAAACTGTAGTGTGTATATGGTAAATCGGTCGTTAATTTGTATTCCCATGCCGTGCACTTTCCGTTTCCAGTTTTTTAGAGCTTCTGCGATATATATTTTAAAAAGAGTTGGAGAGATACAACATCCCTGTCTTAAGCCTTTTGTTACCAGGAATTCTTTTGAAAGTCGATTTCCCATTTTAATTTTAGATTTTGGCCCTTTGTATAGTTCTTTTATCGCTTTTATGTATGTATGATTGATATTAGTCTGCTCTAACACTGCCCATAGTTTTTCTACTGGAACGGTATCATATGCTTTTTGTAGGTCCACAAAGGTAACATGTATCTCTATATTTCTGGCGCTCCTTTTCTTAATTACTTGTTTAAGACAAAAAACATTATCACTACAAGATCTGCCTGCACGAAACCCACTTTGCTCTTCTTCTTCTTGTTCATGAAAATCATTCTCTATTAGATCTCTAAGAATCCTACCGTACAATCTACTTAGAGTACTGGTTATTAAAATTCCTCTGTAATTGTTGCAATCCAGCTTGTTTTCTTTTTTATGTATTGAGGATATGAATGCAATTTTCCAATCATCAGGTACTGGATGTCCGTTTATGCATTGATTGATAATATATGTGAAATTTTCGATTAGTTTCTCTTATCCATATTTGAGCATTTCAGCATATATTCCTCCAGGTCCGCTAGCTTTTCCGCATTTGAGCTTTTTAATACTATTTTTTATCATTTCTTTTTCGATGATTACTTCCTCTCCGTGTACTTCTATGTCTCTCCTCGGAGAGGCTGCCAGATATTCGGGTCTCGTTTCCTGCAGCAGTCCCTTGTAGTGTTCTGTCCATTGTTCTGGTTTGATGATATGGATGTTTACTTTTTCTTTTGTTGGGTTTTTTACTGTGTAAATGAATTTCCATACTTCAGAACTCTGCCTACCTCCTACGTGTGTATTTATATCGTGGCATTTGCGCTCGAACATTTTATTTTTTTCTGTGCGTATCGAATTTCTTAGCTGTCTTCTGGTTTCCCTGTAGATTTCTAGGTCTCTTTGTTCTTTAGTACTGAGCCATTTCAAGTATGTGCGTTTTTTCATTTTGACCTAAAAATAGCCTAACCAAACCAAAACCAATACTTTGATTTTATCACGGACTTCAAAATGGCGGAGACTGTCAGTTGTTGTTTGTTACATCTAAAGTTAACAGATAAAAAAGTAATGAATGGATATGAAATAAAACAAAAGTAAGGGACGTCAGAGAAGTCGCAAAATTAAAATGGAAATTTGCTGGTCAGAATATCACGCAGAAAGACGATCGATGGAACAAATGCATTGTAAACTGGAGATCTGGGGAAAATAAAAGAAGTAGGCGAAGACCCCAAATGAGATTTGCGGACGATTTAAAGACAGACAGAGAAGAGTTGAAGATATTGGGGGAGGCCTATGTCCAAAGATAGATCGAAGAAGGCTAAATGGATATATAGATAGATTTAAAATTGTTTACACTTTTAACTTGTTAATAAGTTAATGGTTTATACAGTGTATCAAACACGATATAAAAAAAATATTTTTGCAAAAAAATATGGTGATAAAAATTTATAAAAACCATATATTAAATTTCAATTTATATTTTGATTGTTTTTGCTACGATCTTACAAATAATAAACTCACATAAGTCAATTGCAAAAAAGGGCGGGGCAACTGTTTGGTGGCAAATCTTTAGGCGGTCCAGCTATTTTCTAGTCACACCTATAGGATCACTCACAGGGGTCTCGAACGAATAAAAAGTCAAACAAAAATGACAACCAAAGAAAGAAAAAGCATGCCATCCTCATTTAAAAACAACTTTTCACAAAATCTCAACTGATCCTTTTCGTAAGACTTAACTTTTTTCTGTGTATTTCAAATTTTTTTGGCTAATATAAACCTATAACAACTACTAGGTGAGCCCTCACCCATAAATTAGATATAAAACACACTGGGTGTCGGTAAGACGAAACAACACAAATAAATATAGTAAACTAATAAAAAATTTCGAAAATTCCGAAATCTCAAGAAAAAGATAGCTGGGATTTACAGGGCCCATTTACAGTTTTCATCATTTTTGTCCGACTTTTGATTCGTTCTAGACCCCTGTGACATATATACCTAAGGGTGTACGTCTGGTCATCTAGCGTACCGTCAGAAATAGGAAAGATTTTGACATATTGGGTGTCCGTAATAAAACTTTACTCTGTATTCTGTAGACCCAACCTAAATTTCAATTTCCCAAACATCCGAGAAAAGTGAGTTTTTGCACGGATAAAAAAATAAATAAATAAAAATAACATTAAAAATGATCCACCTGGATTTTCACAATTAGCTTGATGACCCACCCTTAAGGGACCGATCTTAAATTACGTAACGCTCAAGAGGGGGTAGAGACGGGATTTAGCTTTGCGTTACACTCAATTTGTTCTTTTCTCCTGAAAATGCGCTACGAAGGGGGAGGGGGAGTCAAGAATGTAGAATTGATGTGTTACGGAATTTCAGAATGTTCCCTAAAGGTACATACTAATATTTTTAAAAAAAACCATTCCTTCCAAGGTGCTCAATTATTAAAAATAAACACATAAGTGCGTGTCTGTCTATCTATTGGTTTATTTTAGTTCCTAAGCCGGCCACACACAATCAATAAGATAAAATTATTAATAGATAAATATTTATTTTCTTTTTGACCTTTTCTCTTTAAACAGTTTTCAAAAGTACGAGGTGGAATACTTACAAACGTAATTAGTCAAATTTGCATTAGAGAAAGAAAAATCTAGTTGTCACACATAGTGTCCAAAATTCGATGATTTTTAGGGGTTTAGGGGATTTTTAGGCTAGATAGAAAAAAAACTGAGCCCCATTTGCGAGCGTTAAAATCCCATCTTCATATGGAAAGCACTGCCAAGCTGTTTTTAAACAACGGAAGTTTTTTAAAAACTCCGAATTTTAGGAGGGGGGTCTATAATTTTTTTTATTTATGAAATTTTCATTTTGGTGTAAATTGCTATTTTATAGTTTTCGAAGTTTTAAATTAGCATCAAATTTTATTTAAAATTATGTTAATATATTTGTATATTATTTGTATTTTTTGGTTTTTATATTTAAATGTTTATTCGTTATTTTAAATTATTTTTAAAACAGCAGTCAAGAAATTTATGAAAAATAAAAAACAAATACAAAAAATAAAGTTATAAAAAATAATGAAAACAAAATAATTTAACATTGACAGTCCATAAAAAATACAAATTTTATGAACACTATCGGTATCATACAAGTGGCACATGTAAAAAAAGGTATATGCCAAAAAAAAACATTAAAAAAAGCAATTTAGATCAATAAAATTTTCATAAATAAAAAAGTTATAGACCACCTCACAAAACACCTACTTCACAACCCCCCCCCCCCCCGTAGTTTTAAACCGACTTCCACATGAAGATTCGGTCTCCATCTTTAACCTTCTCTTAAAAATCGAGGGCTTAGTATTTTTCTATCACTCCC
The DNA here is from genome assembly GCA_963576565.1 of Aspidapion aeneum. Lineage (NCBI taxonomy): Eukaryota > Metazoa > Arthropoda > Insecta > Coleoptera > Brentidae > Aspidapion > Aspidapion aeneum. Next base: position 25,530,288 of record OY755045.1, on the reverse strand, counting down.
AAAAAAACCGAAACCACTTCCCCAAACAGTCTCTAATCGTTATATTAGACACACTTATTGATCGTGTGACGCATCTTAAACCTCTGTAGGTAGTTTTTTTTACAAACAAATTGATTCTTTGAAAGTTTGAAAAAAAAATCACAAAAAAAATGTTTTATAGGATATTTTAAACGGTTTTTCAACTTAAAAAGTGCCAATAAATGCATAAAAATCACTACAAAACTAAATGGTAACATTATTGTAATGAGTGTGACCATTTAATATAATTTTTGTTGAATCTTACGCCTTTATAGAGCAATGGGTGTGACCAAATAGGAATTACTAAAAAAAAAACAAAAACAAGTTGCAATAAATGCGATTGATTTTGTTATTGGCCTAAATACCTATTAGACAAATTTTGTTTTAGGGAAAGTTTTAGAAAACCCTTTTTTGATAGAATGGTCTTAAAATTTAAACTAATATTGAGTCTACCAACAAAAATTTGACTTTCAAATCCTAGAATTTTGGTGTATTTATATTCGATTTTTTCGGATTGTGATTAAAATATTTTAGGTGTCTACTTAAAGCATGTTTTTTTTGGGATTAAGAGCTTTTTATAGCTTCAGAAACTAGGAAATTAGGTTAAATTTCTTTGAATTTCTCAACATATTCTTGCAAAAAACACTGTATATTCCCCGTTCCTTCTCTAAAAATAATAAAACTATAACTCCAAAAATGTTCTACAGTGTTGCCAGAGGGCATGAAATTTTATCCCCCAATATGTGAAATTTTCATCAAACTCAAACGATTGGATATCTACAGACACTTTTGAACTAAATTTATTTATTAGTTTGGAAAACAAATTAACAAAAAAAGTTACTTAGGGTTGGACAAAATCATTAACGTACGCGGGCTAGGCTTGGAATAATTTGTTTTAAAAGTTTATCAAAAATAAAATAAGTGAATTGAAGAGAGATACAAAACACAAAACAGGTTTTGTTTTGATTATATTCTGGTTTGGCAACGTCGCATTGTTGTTTTCCTACGTACGTTTCTCTATTCAAAAAATCAATACACTCCCGAACCATTATATCGGTTGAGAAAATTTTGTCGCTAGTCTCTTGTTGCAAAAAGAAAATTAATTTGTCGTTAATTTCAAAAATATCACGAAAATACAAACGGTAAAATGGCACTGCTTTATTTCTCCCGGACATTTCTCCACAAACCGCACATGTTTTACATGAACTATTTCCCATTTTTACCTTCCTAGCCCACGCAGCAATGGCTAGAGACGGTATTATTTTCGACAATGTTTTTTTCAATAACGCCGAAAATTTGTTATTTGGCTGTATTTTTACCTATCTTAGCAATATCGTCGTGATGTCTGTCTGTGTGTGTATGTGTAATAGAAGAGACCCTAAACCGCTGAACCAATTTTCATAAATTGTTCAGGTAAAATAGTGTTCAACACTCTAACGGGCTGATTATATTTTGGTCAAAATCCATTAATGCTAATGACAGTTTTTTGACAATTAAAAATGTTTAAAAATGCCAATTTTTAAGCGAAGCATTGCATCAATTGCAAGATTATTTTGCTCAATAATTTGTGTTATAACCAAAAACTGCGTACGAGCTTTAGTTTCTAAGATATTTTTTAAAGGCTTCACTTGAAGTGTGCTAATAGGCTAGCTAGGAAGGTATCAGATCCGTCATGGATCCATTTATTTACAGAAAAAAAAACAGTTTTACACAATAAACGCAAATCACCGCAAAATGTAAATAAACAACAAATATGGCGACCATCCACACAGCAGCGTGCCAAAACACGCATGCTCATTTGAAAATTTGGGTTTGCGAATTTAAATTTGCTATTGTTTCCAATGGAAGATATGATTGCTTCACTTTTCGAGTTTTTGAACCAGTATTTATGCTCTGAGGTATTTGGGTCTGACAGAGATGCAAGCTGATGTATACTCCTCTCTATATTATTTGTTATATCGTCCTTATATTTCACTATTCGTTGCTGGTTTAAAGGACATACGTCTTAGCCTTGTCTAAGCTTTTTATCTCTCATTTCCTGTCTAATATACACGTTAAGGGAAAATCTAGCAAAAAACTTTAAATTTAGAGCAGCCCTGTTAATTAGGTATTCTTATAAAAATATTTCCCTCTTTCTTCCAGAAGAAAAAAATGTTAAAACATTTTTTGGGAACATGGAATTTTTTTTTTAAATCTAAAAACTACGAAAAAATGTTAAATATATGGTTTCCTTTATTTGGAAGCTCCAGCAGTTCATAAAACAAAACTATTTTAGTGGACACCTAAAAATCTAAAAAAATTTAAATAAATACACCATTCGACACACAGAAATTCGGTAGGAAAAAAGAGTAATTTTTTTAGAACGGTATTTAAAAAAATCTGATTTTGTAAAATTCATAAATAGAAATCCATCGTAGTAATGTAACGACATGTAGGCAAGACAAAATTCATTTTATAGAAAATAAAACTTCCGAAAAATCATAACAAACTATAGTGAGAATAGCAATTTTTTAGTAAATAGAATTTTTAGTAAAAACGCAACGTAAAGTCCACAGTATGGTTCCTTTTTTTACGGACTACTAAAAGGCTGAAATAGTAGCCCAATCTTTTTAGATATAATTTGATGTACCTAAGAAAGAAAAAAATGGCGAAGGCAATGTCTTAACGCAGTTAAGTGTTAACCAATAATAATTAATCATGAAAGTGCGGGGATTTTTAACCGTTTAACTTATCCCTAAAAAAAATACTGTACTGTGGATTAACAAACTTAAAAATAAGATCTCGAAAATCAAAAATGTGGCACTAAACTTTATAAAATAGAACATTTTTGCTAACGGTGCACGCTGCTCCCTCTGCTAGATTAGGGTGACTAAATCGTCCTTAAAATCAACAATTTAGTCACCTTAAACTGACTTATTCGTCCAATAACTTTAAACCGTCTGATTTTTCTATACTGTGAATTATACTAATAATTGTTACAAGTATTGAATTTGTAAAAAGTTTAACCAAATTTTTTGGTCAAATTTTTATTTGTAAGGCATAGAAATAGGAGAGGAAGTGGAACAAAAAATTAATAATAAGATAAAACACTGTTCGCTAATATTCGGACTTCTGATTTCAAAACACCATTTCCGGTCGGCGTCGTAAATTGAAAATATCTTTAATAGAATGAGCATACACAGGGTTTTTAAAGATAAGGATAGATCTAGGATAGGGTATTTGACAAATTTTAGAAAAAAGTTTAGAATGATACATAGATCCCTAATTAGCTACGCAAAATTATTAAAATAGTATATTTTAACATGACTATATTTAAAATCAAGTTTTCTAATTTCCGATTTGAATTTGCCGCTAAAACGCTCATTTTTAGCATGGCGTTGCAATGACGTCACAGCGCAGTAAACTCGCGGACAGATACACGGCATTCAAGTGTTTATTTGTTTTTGGTCTGTGTTTTTACTGTTTTTTATGCAAAAAAATGCCCTATAAGTGGTGTGTAGTGCCTCAGTGTTCGAATACTAGCATAAAAACACCTGAAAAACTATTTATTCATGTGCCTACAGCAGTAAAAGAACGGAAAAAGTGGCTAGAACTTGCTCGAAGAGACCCAAGGGCCTTATCTAATACATCTTCACTTTATATTTGTGAAGATCACTTTGATGTGAGTATAACTAAATTGTTTCTAATAATTTTTGTCACGTTGTCTATAATATATATAACTATTTCGTAAATGACGATGAAATTTTTGAGGTTATGTTTATTACAAGGGGTGAACAAGTATAATAGGCAGAAAGCTGTACAAATTTTTAACAACTGGATAGAGGAGAGGAGAAGACAGATGAAGGAGGGAGAAAACAAAAAAAACAAAAATCCGGATTCCAGGTGACCTACGAGTCAGACTATCTTGGAATCCAAAAGAAGAGTGCTGGCAAATTGCCTTACAAAAGGCAGAGCCAAAAATCTAAAATAGATAGAAATAGGTAGGTGTACAAATTTTTAGGCGGTGCTAGGCAGTTATTAGGCAGGTCTAGGGAGTACCTCTAAATGCAGGATTAGGCAGTGCACATTCAGGCTAAATGTAGGACTGAGCAGTGCATATGCAATACTAGGCAGGACTAGGCAGTACCTACGCAGGACTATGCAGTGTAACCTATGCAGTACTTCAAGTATTGCTGGTCGTTGTATACTTTTTGCCTACCTGTTCCACCCTCAGTTTCGTAATATTTAAAATAATAATGATTGGGTATTTAATTGAATCTATTGTAAGTGGCATATTAAACGAAAAAGCAAAACATATAACCTAACCTCAAAATCTAAAAAGGTAAAAGTAGGCGAAGAATATCGTAAAAAAACTTTCAGTTATATACAAAACAACTCATCGAATACTTACATCAACATTTTAACGTTTCTAAATTCCGCAGAACAAAAATCACTGTTGTCGGCAAAGAAGCCTGCCACCATAAAGGAATTCAGCATTGGCCAGTTGGAGCTATCGGCTTTGTAGAATCAGTTTTCCATTGAAAATGTTTTTTATAAGCAAAACACAAAATAAAATCTAATTTAGGACGATAATTCGCACTTTAAACCAAAGCAAACATTACCATCCATAAGAAAATAACACAGAAAATAGGTTCGTTCAAGGCTTTTACTGTTTTGTGACGTCACTCGCAGCTGATTGGTCTGTTCTGAATCACGTGGCTAATTGTTTTAATTCAATGAATTTATTTAATTAAAAGAACTATGAATTTGAGAAAAAATTAAACAAAAAAGTTTGTTTTTAGCAATCCCAAGACTTAAAAAGATATCTACAAATAAATATATATTTATTTTTTACTACTGTCAAACACCCTATTCCAAAGAGCCGTGAGCCGACAGACAGAAAACGAAATGAGCAAAAAAGAGACGGGCATAGGTCGTCGTTGCCATTACAGAATAAAAGTAGCGGATGTTGGTAACAAAATTTCATAATTTTGTTTTTTTACACATTTTTAGTTTACATTAAAAAATGTTTTTTATTGATTTTTCCTTGAAAATTACTGAGTACCATATTAAAAATTGTTTTTTTTCTAACAATTTTTATCCAATGCCAATACTCTTTAACTCAGAGTCGGTTCGCTACAAAACAGCTGTCGAAGGGAGAAACGCATCGGGTCAATTATATCGATTGAGTTCACAGACTTCTGCGCCGAATTGGTGTGGCATTAATTCGATTAGCTTAGTTTGGCCTCTTATCGCAAAGATGAAGATATGAGTATAAAAAACGTTTTTTTAATTACTAAAGTAATTTTTTTCGTTATTTCACACAAAATAGCCATAGAACGAAATAGCAACACACGAAATGGCGAGTAATGAAATAGCAACTATCAAAATAGCGATGTATTAAAATAGGGTTTGTTACAAAACAGCGACATAATATAATAATAATAACGATGTATCAAACTAACGACAACGAAAATAGCGATGTATCAAAATAGCGACAACCAAAATAGCGAAAATCATAATAATAGCGATGTATCAAAATAGTGATGTATCAAAATAGCGATATTCATTTGGCAGCAGCGGCGTAGCGTGCCCGAAAGGGCGGAGGGGGGGGGCGACAGCTAAAAAGGGCGCCTCTGAAAACTGATGAAAAATCTTGTGACAAAAAAAAAAAGGTCGTCACAAATCTTGCGAACAAAAAAAAAAAAAAAAAAAAAAGGTCTTCATGTCGTCATGCCACCCACTCAATTGGCCGTTACCGGCCCGAGTTAATAAAGCTGAGGGCGCTTCGGCCACCTATGGGGCGCCACTACCTTCGGGGCGGGGGGGGGCGACGAACCCCCCGCGCCCCTCCCCCCCACGCTACGCCGCTGTTTGGCAGTAGTACAAATTAGCGCAGGTCAAAATTGCGCAGTTCATAATAGCGCGGCCCAAATTGCGCAATCCAAAATAGCGCATGGCCATAATAGCGCAGGCCAAAATAGCGTATTATTTCTTTCGCGGGATCCTAGAGGGTGTGAATCCGAACCGAACCGAGCCGAACTGAACCGAAAGATCATATTTTTAAAAAAAGAACAACTTTTCTGACTTCTTTGCCGGGATCCTGGAGGGTTTGAATCCGAACCGAACCGAAGTAAACCGAACCGAATTTGGTTCGGTTCAGATTCACACTTTCTAGGATCTCAAGAAAATTCAGGAAAGTTGTTTTTTTTTAAAAATAAGTCGCTATTTTGTTCCATCGCTATTTTGTTACATAGCTATTTTGATAGTAGCTATTTTGTTACATCGATATTTTATTACATCGCTATTTTGTTACAAACACTATTTTGTTACATCGCTATTTTGTTACATCGCTTTTTTTGTTATATCGCTATTTTGATGGTCACTCTTTCATTACATCGCTATTTTGATTGTCGCTATTTCGATACTGCTATTTTGTAGATCGCTATTTCGTTCCAGAGCCAAAATCTACATAGCATTTCTGTTTGGCCTATTGAAGATATCTCAAAAATAAATTGATATTGCTTAACTCATTTAAAAAAAAACGGACTGAAAGGACGCGACGGTTTGACCAGATCACTTCCGGTCGGCACCGGAAGTTAAAAATACCATCAATCAAAAAAGTGAAGATAAGATGGTTTTGGACACCCTGTAAATACATGTGTGATATTTCCCCTCCTATATCTATGACTGTATTGTTTTGAATAGACTAAAAAACGCTGTTTTTCACACTCTGATATTTCCGAAAATCGCTCATTGCACGCTTCAATGCCTGCATTTTTCGTTTGTTTCGTTTATTAAGGTTAATTTGTCGTAAACTAACCATTCCAAGTCACGTGGTTCACGTGACATAAACGTTTCGTTTGCAGGGCAAATGGATATAAAAATATAATCGTATTTTAAAGGCATTTTTGAAAATGTCCTTCTCAATATGTTTTCCACCATGCAAAATAGGAAAAATTCCTTTAAACATATGATAGGTTTAGCAGTTTTAAATGTCATAATGTCACGTGACTGAAAAATGGTCATGTGACTTTGGAATGGCCAATGCATCTTTTATAGCAAAGAAAAACTTCTTTAAGATAGCTTTTCAGATAAACATACACAGACACCCAACAAAAAAAGATAGTCTGACTCTAAAAAATTAGGTTTGTGAGATTGTTTTAGAATGTTTTTCTTTGCTATATTGATAATGCATTTAAATCGAAGATAAAAGATATTAATCTTCGAAGAAGATTAAAAAACATCTTATTATGTTATCTTTTTATTAAAATAATAATTTTAAAACACCAGAAAACCAAATGTGAAAAATTTATACTATTTGTGATAGAATTTTTTGTTAAAACCTAATAAATATAGGATCTTTTCTCTAGTTTTTTAGAGAAAAAAAAAATAAGTAATAAAAATTATTGTAATATTTTGACACAATTTTTTTAGGACTTTCTTTTGTTTTCAACGACATTCTTTATAAATTAATATTGTTTTTGCTCTCCATAAACATCATTTATAATTAATAAGTTAAAATATACCGTATTATGACTACCATTGATGAAATATTAGTAACAAATCACAAAACGCAAGAAATTTTAAAAAACAGTTGATAAAATGCAAAAAAAATGATCAAGTATTTTTTTAAATTACTTGCGTACTGTGATTTGTTACTAATGTTTCGTCAATGAATGTAGTCATATCTGTATATTTTAACTTATTAATTATTGATGTTCATGGAAGAGAGGACTACAAAGTAGCCGAAAACGTTCTATTGCTAATAAAATTATTTATACAGAATTTTTATTTTCTTATTTTAATAACGTTTACTTAGCGACAAAAAACAACAACAACAAAGATAATATTTGTCAAGAAAACACTTTCAGAAAACAAAAGAAATTCTTGTAAAATTTACAAAAAAAATTGTGTCATTTTGTTGCTATCGATTGTAAAAAAAAGGAAATAGTTGTTTATAAATAAGTTTATGAAAAGTAAATAATTTGAAAATTATTAATAAATAAATGTATTTGTATTTCGTCGTTTTCTTTTTAAATCCTGTAATTTTTGTCAAATATTATATTATTATTTTTCTAAAGTAGCGTAGAAAAATGTCCGCTTATTAATAAATCTTATAGTATAATAAAATTGACTTTGCAACGGTACCTATCACTTCTCTGAACAGAGCTAGATTTTGCCAATCGTTGCACAATTTTATTTAATTTTTTGAATTTTTCATATATATTTTATATTTTTTTGAGGGGTTCATTCAATCTACAAAAAGGAATATTAGGTAATAAAAACTGGTCTTATTTGTTTAAACATATTTATACTATATATTTCATATTTAATTAAAATTATTATTATCATCACTTTTTCTAATTTTGCCCAATAAAGGATTTTCTTATTAAAAGCAAGATGACCAAATAAATAAAAAAAATTGCTGTAAAAGGCAATAATTATCGACAATCCAAATAAACTGCTCAAAAATAATATTAAATTTTTTTGGAAATTTTTTAAATAAATTTATTCCTTAACGTAACGGTCAATTCCCAAACAATTTTCTATGTGATATAGCGTCATTCATCCTCTTTTAATGTTTAGTTTCCTTGTTGTCCTGCGCTTGACAGGAAGCTTCACTGAATGGCTACAACGCAAGTGTAACAAAAGTGCGAAAGTTTGCACGGCTCCCATATCCAGTACGATTTTTTTCAAAAAAAAAATTATGACAGTAAAAGAGTATTTCTCTTTAGTTTCAGAGATATGATTTTTTTTTCTATAAAATTGTACTTTTTCTGATTCTGGGTTTGACTTTTCTACCCGGTTTGACATATAGCCACCAAATTTGCTATGAGGCAAACCAAATGTTGGTCTTTTGGCGTGCAAACACAATTTTTCATAAATTCTCCTTTTTATGACCAAACCTGAGTTTCACCTTCTGTGGGTGATTTGATATCAACTCTAGGTAAGTGCAAAACACGTTTTATTGAAGTTTGAACATTTATGCCGAGACGGTTTTTTCAGTTTTGTTAAAATATCACCCCTTGGCGACAGAATGATTTTTTGTAAAAATGCCATTTTTTTTGCAAATGGATTCAAACGAATTTTTTCACTAAACTACAGATGATTTTGCTGCTGCCTCACTATGGTTTACAAACATAGGTTTGGTCATAAAAAGGAGAATATATGAAATATTGTATTTACCCCTGATTGTGCTCAGTGGTCATCTAGGGCACAATGGCATACAATGTTCGAAAAGGTCAATATTTGGGTTGCCTCGTAGCAAATTTGGTGGCTATAGGTCAAACCGGGTAGAAACGTCAAACCAAAAATCAGAAAAAGTACAATTTTATAAAAAAAAACAATATCTCGAAATTTAAAAAACTAAGAAATAACTTTTTTGGCTTTAGCTGACTGTCATTTTGTCATTATTTTTTTTTTAATCGTACGGGAAATGGGAGCAGTGCAAACTTTCGCACTTTTGTTAAACTTGCGTTGTAGCCACCCTGTGAAGCTCTGTCAAGGGCAGGACAACAAGGAAACTAAACGTTAAAAGAGGATAAATGACGCTATATCACATAGAAAATTGTATGAGAATTGACCGTTTTGTTTAGAAATAAATTTATTTAAAAAAATTGGTTTACATACATAAATACAAAGGAAATATTTTTTATATTGTATGATCATTATGTCTTTGATAGCTGCAAAGAAACCACACAGAACAGAAACCAGACAAAAACATGATGATCCCAGTAATGATCTAACCACCAACCTGTCAAAATAATTGAAGCTGTCACTCAAATATACATCATCTCGGCCATACTTGACATCTTTTTGGGAATATGGACACTGGTCTCGAAATAGCTGGCCAACTCGTCTATTGTGATGTCACATGGCGCCGACGATGTGCTCATGCGCGCCTACACAAACATAAAAAAACTTTTTTTAATTATCTTTGTAACCACTAATATCTTCAGAACTACAAAATATTTTTTTTATAAAATTGATTTATAAAAAATTAAAAGCAAAATTTTAATCTTATATTTATTACGTCACACAAGTGCTCTTACTCAAATTTAAAGCAAACACCCGGTCTAGGGTAGTCTAAAACTGACAAAGGAATGAATTTTGAATTTTTGGGTAAAATTTAATTATTATTTTATAATATTTTAGTTGAGAAGCTTATAGTCAAAAATCGTGTCCTGTGGGATAATTGTGGAAGATTTTTTAAAACTGACAATAGATCACACAATTGTAAATCACCGGGTCTTTACCTCCAATTTGAGCGGGCGGGCCTGTGTGACGTAATAAATCCAAGATGACGGCTTTTTTAATGTTTTTTCACAAACTTTGGCTTATAACTTTCGCAAAATTAATTTCACATAAAAACACAACATCAATTGATACAGCGAAGAATATAGCTTTATATCTTAAAAACTAACAAAGATATTAATTTTTTTTAAAATACAAAGAACTTTCTAAGGAAGTTTAAGACTATCTCAAATGAATTGGTTATGAATCACTCAATTTAAGGCCACTGGGTGTTTGCCTCAAATTTGAGCAAAAGGTGTGATCATAAATCCAAGATTGCTATTTTTTGCATGTTTTTTCACCAATTTTCGGTTTTACATTTGCCACATCAACTTCCGAGAAAAATTATATGGATTATGATTTGTTCGCAATAGAACAATTTAATTGTCGTTCTAACAAAGCTTTATATCTCAAGAACTAAAAATTGTTATATTTTTAAATATTAAAAATATATACAAATTTTAGGCTACCCTCGATCGTGTGGTGTTACATTCTCTCTATCTATTTAGCCTTCTTCGATCCATCATAAATTGAGACATCCTGTTCGTAATAAATGGGTCACTATTTTGTGGACAGCGCTACGACTTGAAATATACCTTCCTCAAACGCGGCAACAAACAAATTTGCCCCATCTTGACAGATATTTCCCCTGAAATACCATTGAACCACCTGTACTTTTTCCTGAACGCTAAAAGTAATACGCGGCATGGCTTGAGCTAGAATTTGCGTGAAAAACATACACCCACTTCTCAACCTGTTTCACACGACGAAATGACGAAAAACTTCGTGAAGACGAGAGGTCACGACGTATTCCCCTACTTTCCTACTACCAGCCCGAATACGGGTCTAAAACAGCGTAAAATATTTTAAGATACCATTTAAAATATATTTTTCTCTTTTACTTCTCTCTTACACACATTAGGTACAGCACTCTACGAATCCTATAGCTTTCAACCATGCTTCCTGCTAGTTGAAACCTTTAAATATAATTTAAGGCTTTTTAAAGAAAAATGTTCTAGGGTATCAATCTTTGGGCATTTTACCCTATGTCTTACACAGTTTTTCTGTAACCCAATTTAGAAAAAGTTATGAGCCAAAGTAAGTAAAAAAAATATGGAAAAAGCCGCCATTTTGGATTCATGACGTCACACAGGCCCTCTTACTCAAGTTTGAGACAAACTTCCCATCTTAAAATTGTATGATCCATCCAAATACGTTTTAGCATAAATACATGTTCAAAGAATCGAAAAGTGAAGCATCATAGCTGGCTGGCTTTGGAACCAATGGCAAATTCAAATTCGCGGAAGCGAATTTTCAAGTGCGCAGGCGTGTCTCTGGTCATGTAGACACACAGCTGCCGTGTGGGTGGAGGCCATCTTTCTTGCTTATTTACATTTTGCGGTGTTTTGCGTTTGTCGTGTCAAATTATTTTTTGCTGTGAACAATTGAATATAATTCACGAAAAACATGTGCAGTTTGTGGAAAAATGTCCGGGAGAAGTAAGGGAGGGCCATTCCATAGGTAACTACTTCTATTTTTCTTCAAAATTTGTTAATAAATTTAATTTTACTTTATAAATTTCACTGTGACTAGTACGCTAAGCAGAATATACGGTAAAATAATAAGAAATAAAGTGGAGAGCGAATACAAAGACATGGAGGCAGAAGAACAAGCTGGTTTCAGGGCGGGTAGATCGACTTCAGATCATCTCTTTTGTATAACCCAAGTTATTGAAAAGAAAATGGCATACAGACAAGAGCTGCATCTGCTTTACGTCGATTTGCAGAAGGCATATGATAGTATACCACTAAATCTACTTTGGAAAGCGTTGGAACACACAAACATAAGCGTACAACTAATTAAGGCCATCAAAGAGTTATACCGCAATAGTAAGGCAAAAGTTAAAATAAAAGCAAAACTAACCAAAGGCTTTCAAGTAAATAAAGGTCTTAAACAAGGTTGCTGTATCTCGCCTACGCTTTTTAAGATATACTTGGAACAAGTCCTTAAAGTATGGAAGAGAAAATGCCAAAACATGGGAATTCCGTTGGACGAAACCACCTTATATACTTTGTGTTTCGCCGATGATCAGATAGTAGTGGCTCAGGATTATGACGACCGCGAATATATGACACGAAAACTAATAGAAGAGTACAATAAGTGGGGACTAGAGGTTAATCTCAATAAGACAGAGTATATGTGTATCGGTGGAATGAAACAGGATCTAATCTTAAATACCGGGCAGCGAATTCAGTCCTGTGATGAGTATAAATACTTAGGTCTAAAAATTACAGCTGACGGAACACTAGACAAAGCTATAAAAGATCGAAACGTACAAGGAAGAAAAGCAATAACTTTATTAAATGGAATAATTTGGGACCAAAGTATATCAAAACATAACAAAAAGCTTATATATAACACAATTGTAAAAAGTTTATTACATACGGCTCAGAAGTATGGCCAATCAAGGATAGAACAGAAAAAATGCTTTCCGCTACGGAGATGGACTATTGGAGAAGAGCAGCAGGGAAATCAAAAAGAGAAAGAGTTACAAATCAAAGAATAAGAGAAATTATGACAGCGGGGGAACGTACTTTAGTGGATGATATAAGAACAAAGCAACTGGTGTGGTACGGACATGTACAAAGAATGAATGATGAAAGACTACCTCAACAAATACTACAATGGAAACCAACTGGCCGAAGAAAACGAGGACGGCCAAGGAGAAGCTGGAGAGAAGGAATAGACAGTGAAATAAGAATAAGAGGCCTAGATGATGAATTATGGGCAAACAGGAACGAGTGGAGATTGGGTATCGGAAGACGTAGAACGTTGTGAAACCGATAAATATATATATAAATTTCACGGTGTCCACAATAAATATGCATAATTATTTTTAGAAAAACTACAATTTTAATCCACAATTTGATAAAGATTCGCCCAATCAACTAGTTTTTAGAAAAAAATAATAGACATAACCCTAAACTTTTGACAATTGTCAAATAATCTAGTGACGTATCATGTTACAAAACCATCAAAACTAACGCATGCGCAGTAACCGAAATCCTGTCTACCCGAAAAAGGAACATTAAGAATTAAATAGGGGTCCTCGCTTCAAGTATCGCGTGTGAGAATAAATGGGTATGCCCCATATTTATGCTTTAACGTATTTGGATCCATTACTAATCGATCTAGCATAGTGTAAAATAATCTTCCTCAACTATCCCCGGGACATTAATGATATTGAAAACTAACAAACCACTAGTAAAATTTTTGCAAAGTCAGTTGAACAAAGGTTAAAGCCGACCATCGGCATATCCTTTAAAGTAAGTGACATGGGCGGCGGTAGATATACTCATGAAAATTATTTTATTTAATTATGGCGTAAACTAAAGAAATAAAAATAGATAATAAAACTTTCTATTCCTACACCTACAGAAACGACACTGATTTATTTTCTAACTCTGCATACTGCCGACTGAAGGGGTCCCGAAAAGCACACCCGAAAGCAATTAAAAGCGCATCTCAAAAAAATCTGCCAATCAGGTGCCGTCTATCTACCTGTGCTGGGTCGGTCAGAAAACAAATACTTTGTGCTCGGACCGCAAAGAGCCGCGCCTTTTCTCTGTCGGTAGGGTTGAAATTATACCAGAAAGATTTTATATGAATTTGGATAATTTTTGAAGGGCAGATTGAAGCAAAATTTCATGAAATCGATAGAACCCCGTATTAGGAGCATTTCAGGTGACTTTGCAAAAACTATACCTCTAAAAATAATTGCTCGCAATAATCTTTTACCAACCTGAGTTGAGCAACTGCTCGGATTCAGCTGTGTCTGAAGTGATGTGGATGGCTCTGATGGGATGTGAGATGTTCCAGCCAGAGGTAATGACCTGCGGAGGCGATCAGTCGTCCTGTGGGGGGCGGGGAGTGTGGGGCGGACCATCTGAAAGCTTGGAGCTGAATACCTAAAAAATAATAACATGTTAAAGTAATTTTATTCATATAATATTTTATAGTCTTTTCAGACTTCTTTAACAAAATATACACTAAAATAAATAATTTTATTTATTTTAAACACGACGTTACGGTTAGCAAATATCTCAAACCGTTTTCAAATGTAAACTAAACTATCCAGTCTACAGGCTACTACTTATACTACTTGGTGTACACTCAGGTGTGACGGCCTGCCTCCTTTTATTAAACCTAAGATGCTTGTTTTCTTTAAGGAGTGGTTTCCATGTTTGGAATATCCGTGTTTGGTTGACTGAAAACTTCTTTGTTCTGCATTATAACTGCAGCTTCAATAAACTTTCCTTTTCGCCACTGCGACTCCTTATGCAAAACTTTAGCTTCAGACCATTGAATTCTGTGATCATTTGACCATGCGTGATCTGTTAAACCGGATTCTTCAATATCTCCTAATTGGGTACTTTTTAGATGTTCATTTACTCTAACCTGAAGAGGGCGTATCGTTTCACCTACATATGATTTACCACACAGACAATTTGAGAGATTTGCTGGTTTTGTTTTAGTTACAAAACTTCTTATCGTATTTCCCCATACTGTTTTAATATTATAGTGTTTGGCTATTCGAAAGAGCAGAAAGCTTAGTTTTTGAGAAAATCAAATAAAACCTTATACTTTATAAAAATATCCTTAATGTTTGGACGCCGCTCAAGTAACAGCCTTGGCTTTAACATTACTTTGTGACATCATTTAAAAGAGAATTTTATTGTCTAAAAAAGTGTTTTTAATATTTTATAAGGTGATACGTCGTTTGAAACGTTATTTAATTTCCTATAAAAGTTTATACATTTTCTCTAAAATGCTTAGTTTATAAGAAAATTAGATAAAACCTAATAAATTTATTTTATTCGGCATATGAGATAGAAATACATAGGAAATGGGGGTCTCCAACAAATTAGGGTTTGTATCTCAACAAGGATACCACCCAGACAACACATTAATGTCGTTTTATAAGCAATTTATCAATATTTTTTTATATTATGTCATTGCAATCATTCTCAAAAATATGGTAGATTTTGGGCCACAAAAGAAAATAATCGGATGGATCTGATACCTTCCTAGGTAGCTTATTAGCACACTTCAAGTGAAGCCATGATAATATATCAGCCTCGAAAACAGTTTTTTTGTAAATATCTCAGAAACTAAAGCTTTTACGAAGTTTTTGGTTATAACACAAATTATTGAGCAAAATTTAGTCTACTATATTCCGAAAACAGTATATTGATACAATGCTTCGTTAAAAAAGCATTTTTTAAAATTTTTAATTGTCAAAAAACTGTTATTAGCATTAATGGATTTTGACCAAAATCTAATCAGCTCATAAGAGTGTCAAACACTATTTTACCTGAAAATTTTATGAAAATCGGTTCAGGCGTTTAGTAGCTATCGTGTTACGGACAGAAATATTATACACACACACAAACACACAGATAGACATCACGACGATATTGCTAGGATAGGTCAAAATACACCCAAATAACACATTTTCGGCGTTATCTGAAAAACAAAAATTTCGTCGAAAAAATAATATCTTCTCTAGCCATTGCTACGCGGGCTAGGAAGGAAAAAAAATTGGCGGCATAATGGTGATATCATAAGTCGAAAAGTATTAGTCTGACAAAAAAAATACATAACATTTTTGTAGGAGATTTTGTTGTCTATAAATTTTGCTAAACCTACAGAAACCAAGTTCTTTTAGTAAAATTCACCTTGAGCGCAATTTTTCCAAGATGGCGGCGCAAGCGGAAATTGCTGGATGTCGTAAATTTACTACAATATTAGGGACCATCGTACCATCGATCCTATAATCATGTCAAGTTTCAAAACTTTCGGACCTTTTGCACCAAAACATTCTCAGTATATTATTAGATTTTTATTTTATATATGTGTGTTGTAGACTTCCAGGATGCAGTGACCCTACGGGGAAGGGCGATGCCGCATTACCTATTGGTAGTCACGCGACGATATAATACTGCTGTACACACCCAGTGTTGCCAAAACTCACGATTAATCGTGAGATTACACGATTTTGGAAAGTATCTTACGATTTCACGAATTATGTAGCGTTTCTCATGATTTTTGTATTTTATCAAAAAAAATACCTTTATTCCTGATGTGGCAATGTGTTTTTCTAAGTTTGCGAGTGCAGAAAACTATCAAGACTTAGATAATGAGTGGAGAATGCTACAAAATTTTCCACTAGATAATGCTGTGCATGATGATATAGAAATGTTTTGAAAAAAAATCGCATTGGTGAAAATAGGAGACGATTCCCTCAAGTTTCCAACTTTAGTTGAGTTTGTGTTCAATCTATTGTGTTTGCCCCACTCAAGTGCCGCCATAGAAAGAATATTATCTCAAATAAATTTAACAAAAACGCAGTCTCTAAACAGGTTAAAAGTTGATACTATCGAAGGAATTTTACATACAAAACGCTTGATGGGAACAGATATATGCTGATTTTGACATAGGTATTAATATGATTAAAAAACTAGGAACTAATGAAGTATAATTGAATAAAAATGATGACTCGAGCGATTCCGACTCTGACTAACTATGTTAGGTATGAAACATTCTTATCTCTACAGTTTTTCAGCTTTTTGAAATATGTTTGGTTTTATGTATCAAAATAAATTTATTTTTGCTTTTTATAAACTTTTATTTATGCCTTCTCTATTTTGTTCTCTATTTTGATCTCTTTTTAGAATTTTTTTAAAATCTCACGATTTCTCACGATTTTTAATATAGCATTTTAGCAACACTTTACACACCTCAGTTTGGACTTACCTAAGCTTAGTTCTGGAGCTGCCCAGATTCAGCCCTTCACAGGCGTCTAGAAGTGACTTAAAGTCTTTATCTCGATGTTTTGAACACTGTCCAAAGAGCTTGTCTTTGGACTTCTCTTTAACTTTTGTTTGACTGCTACTTCGTTTACTGACAGTATCACATTTGGGCGTTTTATCAGAGGGGAATTTTAGAAACTTCAGTACTGGATCTCGAAGGACTTTCTTTGATCTAAAAAACACAATTATTTTAATCCAAAAAAAAATTCATGTTGGCATTCACATTCTGGGTGTCCAAGTAGAATCATTTCATATCATATCAACCAGAGGTTTAACAGAATATCTTACAGATTTCTATAATTTTTGGTACATTTATTCTACCGATAAAGGGGATAAAATCTCCAAAATTAGTTGTTTTTTTTTTTTAATTTTGAAAATAAAAAAAACTAACATGTACTTAAAAAAATCTAAAGATATCTCGAGAACTGCTTACACCAAGTTAGTGATACAGGTCTTTAAAATATTCACCTTTCAAATGCTGCATTAAGTATTAACAAAAAACAAAACTGAACTTTAAAAAAAAAAAGGTCTGAAAAGAAAAGAACCTTTTTTTAAATCTTTCTCAAAAAAACTTCAAGTTGGAGAAATGATGGATGAGAAGAATAGTAGGAAAATGGTTATTGATAAAATACACAAAACAAAGATTTTAGAGAAAAAATTAAATTGTTAAGTTTACCAATGTTACATATGTCCCTATTACTTTAATAAAAAATCTAAAATCATAAAAAAAATCTAAAATCATAAAAAATATTTTAAAATATTTAAGATATTTTTTAAACAACAAACAATAAAAATTTATATATTCCTACAAAGGGCCTGTTCTTAAATTATGTAACATTAAAATTCCAAAACTTGACTCCCCCTCTCTACTGTAATGCACCTATAACAAAACCTCTGACCCTCCTTTAAAACCTACATAACTTTTGCTACCACCCCCAACCCCTACTTATTTTTTAGTATCTCACAATATACAAGGTGCTGAGGTTGATAAGGTCAATTTTTTTTAATTGAACACCCTATATATTTTTACAGTATTAAATTTGTCTTTTCCTTTTGATTAAAAAAATATATAGTATGTCCATGATGCAATGAACATTTTCTAAGATATAATACTTTATTTTCCATTAAGATCCTATCAACTTTTACACATCTATTTGGGTTTACTACTGTACACTTTATTATAGGAGTATTGGTATACTTTATATGCATTACATCTTAAGAAATGTTTATTTGCAGCATAGCCATAGACTAATATAGATTTTTAAAATCAGAACAAAATGCAAACTCAAAAATGTAAAAATATATAGGGTGTTCAATCAAAAAAATTTGCCTCATTGACACACCCTGTATATAGTGAGTTACCTAAAATAACTATTGCAACACTTGAAGTGACCATAATTTTCCAAATCAACCAGTTTTTGTTTGAACTTTCTACTCTCAATAATAATTGAGTACAGGGATTTTCTGGGATTTTGCTCTTGAGAGGTCCAAAACAATAACCTGCTAAGTCGTCTTTTACAAATATTTCAGGAGATAAAAAAACATGAGCAGAATTAAAATTTTGAAAAATCTGAAGTACTTGGTAAACTTATCACGTCCTTGCAATGCAACTATAGGTAAATTTAGTGGGAATAAGGACACTGTTGTTCTGGTAAATATACGTTTTAATCCATCGGGAACGTTTTGACAATGGTTTTTGTCTTCATCAAACCTTCCCCAACTAACATTTATAGTAGCGGCTACATGTTCTAAAGGCTTTGCTACTTTCTTATAGTAGAAATGTGGTGATCCCAACCAAAATTTGTTACTTTTTAGTTCTAACTATTTGATACTATTTAGTATCAGGAAATAGTAGATGTTTCGTAAAACCGACCCTCTAAACTACTTCTTAGGATTGTTTCTTGATAGTCGATTCTGATAGTCTTCTCTACCACAATAGGACGTTGCTAAAGTTTTACTTTCTTTTTAGTCGTTATTTCGTAGTCGCCCTGACTTTTATATCCTACTTAATTACCACTAGAAAGTTAAGCTTCATTGGAGTCCCAAACAAGTGTATCCGACAACTACATTATAACTTTAATTTTTACCACAAAAGTTTGTGTCATCATAGTAACATCTGATGTAACAATGTAGACAAAATAACTTTTTGGATCAACTTTAAAGCCGCAACTACTTTGACTTTTTTTTAATGTCGATCTTTTAAAGTAATCTCTCCTTCCTGTTTCTACTTTGAAAACGTAGACTTTTTTTTGAAATCGCATCTTGGTCGCACACATTCTTAACCCTACTTTTTGTGGCTCCTTTTATAATATGGGAATATTAGGAATAGTTTTGCAAATATTTTTTTAACTACCTTGAGCCAGTCCATTTTTTCGAGCTCATTGCTTGACCATTTTGCAAAACAATCAAAATGCAAAATATTGATCCAAAGTATCGAGTACCGCACACGGATTTTAAGAATTCCCTGGTCTATGCTTAATCTCCATCCTTAATCTTTTACGCTACTTGTTGCTGTTCTATTCTTGTACTGTCTACGGTCGTTCGTGGTTTGTGCTGTGGCACCACCCTATCGCCATCGTAACCCTCTTGTGCGGACTAAACCGAATTCGTTTATCTATGCCTCTTGTGCTGACGTGTCGTGTCTCACTGTGATTAATTTTATGTGATGAGCTTGGGTTTTCTTCAAATTTGTGCTGTTGTTAAAGCTTGGTTTGAAGTGAATAAACTTAAATTTCTGCTGTGTTTTGTGCCAGGCTTTATTTCAATAGGTCCCTAATATCTAATTTATGCACGGCCCCTAAAATAATCTCTGGGATATGCTAGACTTCATCTAGGAACTTTTGCGCTGTTTGCGGCTAATAAAAAAACAAGTTAAATATATCGTGGTTACATGCGGACAACGATCTAATCTCGTTGCATGCGGATTTCTAAGCTATCTAACAAGTCTCAGAGATTGTTTTTTTACTTGTAGGGCTTATAATAATAAAAATTACTGAATATTGACAATGCCAAAATATCTAAAAACAATAAAAAATACTACATACGAATTGTGAGAGCAATGTGTAAATAAAAAAAGTAACAATAAGTTGATTTCATTGATGTGACTACGTTCTTTTAGTTCCTTGACCAACACTTCCTAGAAATTCTAGAATAGGGGCCATGCTCTCCACTGCAACATACATTTTTAAAAAACACTTTTTATTGGCACTTCATTTATTGTTCTAATGGATTTTAATTTATCTTGTTTTTGTTTTAAAACCTACCACAAATTCACGCTGGTACAAAACCTATAAGCAGTGGTGCTGTTGTTGACAGAAACGGCAAATGACAAGTGGCGACACCCCAATAACTTGAGGGTAGTAGTAATACTTATCGCGTGGTTCCTATCATTCTGTAGACGTTTTCTAGTGGCGAAAGCTAGTTAATACTATGTTTCTGCAACGTAGGAGTAGAAATTCGAGTGTGTTATCTAGAACTAAAAAGGAATGCCGACATAAAAGTCGTAAGTGACACGTTGCCGTAACTTAGGCTCACTTTCAAGTAACCCTTTCGACTATCAGGGAATATAGTTTGGGACGCCATGTTTTTATGTAAGAAAGAAAATTTAGTATTTTTGTTGTCGTTTTATGAGCTTATATTAAAGAGCTATACTATTTTATAAACAAATTAGTTGAAGCTTACCAAAAATGCTCTTCTTAAGCACCATTTGTTGGAGTTAACTGTCGATTATGAAAACATAACCTCCCAAATCACAACACAAAAATTCCATCAACTACCAGAAAACGGCTCAATTTTACGGGCGCACCGGTTTTTTGCAATATATATAATGCATGTTATACAAAAAACTTTGTGTCACACTCGAATTTTGATCCTCTGCTCGTAAATTCTCACACTTTTGGATAACATAGTACATATTATAACCATAACCAAACAAAAAAACTAAGCGAGTCTGTTTACTGTTGTGTCCACCATATTGTGTAATAATTCTACCAAAAAGAAACGATTATATTATATGCAACTACATCGCAACTTTTATGCCATTACAGAAAAAAAACAGCCTCTACGACATAGTAGATACCTGGCTATGACATAGTAGTGTAGTTGTTACTACAGTGACTTTAAACCCTTGGCCAAGTAGTTATAACCAGAAATTGGTTCCCCACTTAGGGAATTATAACGTCACTGTATGGTTTACTGAGACGTAGCGGGAGTACGTTGCGGTTACTTTTAAGAAATTCTTTCTAGTTGGGGTTTTGTCGTTACAACTTTAAATGTTTGTTGGGTCAGACTAGATTGTACATTGGAACAACAAAAAACAAGAATTCAAGCACATCAGGAAAACAAACGGCACAAAATTAAAAATGAAACCCAACATTAATCTGCTAATTATTTATATTTTCTTTTGTTTTGTTTTAATCCAAAACACAGTGTCCTTATTCCCACTAAATTTACCTATAATCTGAAGTACTTTATTTTTAAATGTGTTTCAAATGTTTCCTAGAAGCCAGTTCTTGGACCTTTTGATTTAGTGTTCTAAACTGTGCAAGAACATGTTGTTTTGTCTAAAAAATGGACTTAGCTGGTTATTACTTTGGACCCCTCCTTTATAAAAAATCACCCTGAACAGAATCAGTGGGATGGTCTGCCAGACCTTTTGGGTTAATTTAAAAAATATGTTTCTTTCTAAAAATATCTTAACAAATCAAACCAAATCCCAAGTGAAATACCTTTTAAAAGATGTTGTATGCTTTACAGTAACATTCTTCTTACTAGTACAACCAATACAAGATCCTAAATTAATACTAGACAGAGATTTTGCTCTCCTTCTAAATGGAGTAACTCCAAATGGGTTAACATGGGAGTCATCAGGTTTATTTCTCAGAACATTTGAGGTTAACAGAGTGTCCAGTTCAAGATTTTGGAGAGATGAAAGGAGTTTTTGATCTTCTTCATCCATTGTGCTCTAAAAAATATTTATAATTGTAGTTTATCATTAACGAAAAAATTCGGGTCGCACCCCTTTTAATGGCAGTAATAAATCTTTGTTGTAACCGAATAAAAAACAAAGTATCTACAACTACAACAACACATAAACTGACCCTAAACAACCTTGAACAACATCCAAAAATAGAGCAGGAAAAATTCTTGAGCAAAAATCTAAAAATACCTAACCACAAAACCAGTCAAAATGTTCAAACTTGTTTTTAATAAAACACAAATTTACATACCATTGTATAAACGAAAAATTGAACATTAGATAGATCAAGTTCTTTTGGGCACAAAATTCACACAAAAATGCAATGTTTACAAACAGAAACTGATGAGTAATTATGGCGTCTCAATTCTTATGACACTCAACTGCGTTCATTTTGGCTAGATAATTGTAATTCAAACTGAAAATTGCGAATTCACCCTATTCGTTTCGCGATGCTCTGTCTTTATTGTAGGGGAACCAAAAAGCAAAGACGGAAGACCATCTAGTTCAGTTTAGTTGCAAGACAAAAAGCAAATGATTTAGGAAAATTCTATTAGTTTTTAACATTCTTTTAATTTCGTTGATCTATCGTCCTCCTTTTATACAAAAGAATGAAAAAGGTTAAAATGATGAAAAGCAAACGGATGAGTTCCAAAGTATTTTGATAACTACTGAATTTGGGTGCAAGAGTAGGCCATCCGGCTAAGGAAAGGCAATGCAAATGGATAAAATAAAAGTTAAATTTTTGAAATGGATATGATTCTTGTAGCATGAGTTTAGCAAGAGCTACAATTCTCCGATCGACACTCTTATAAGTAATATGTTTTTCGCTCTTTTATTTCAGTAAATTTTTTCTCATAAGAAATCTAAAAAATAAAATGTCTTATGCTGGTTTAAACAGATAAAAATAAAAATAAATATAAAATTAAAAATTGAAATAAAAATTAAAAATATTTTGCTGTTTATAGTCAAATAAGAATTAAAATAAACTTTTAACACGGTGAAAGTATTTTCGGATTAAACCGCAGTGGCGCACCCAGGGATTGGGGGGGCTGTGAGTCTTGGAGGGGCTGTGGGTCTTATCGTTTTAAAGTAGGGTTTTCAAAGTATATGCTCTTCCAAAAACCAACTTAAGAAATAAACTAAATCCTGAAGCAGATATATGCACATACAACTTTCAAACATTGAACCCGATATTGAGAAACTTGTGTTTATAAAAAAAAATGACAAAATATGTTTAATACTAATTATTTTAGTGTTTTTACTATTTCCGAGTTATTAATTTATTATGTACCTACTATACAGACAGGCAAACAGATATACAGACATACAGACGGCGTGACAAAAAAGTTTCAAAATCATCTGAAACGCAAAAATAAAAATTTTTGAAATAGGAGCAACTTTTTTTTTCTTCTTTTTGACACGATCACCAAAGCTCACACTACTATGTTATAGTATACGTATGAGCCTAAAATGTAAGAAATAATAGGAACAATAAAATGTTTGATTTCGTACCAAAATTTGTTTTGTGTTGAAATAAATACATATAAAATGTTCCAAAAAGAAATGATTCTATTCTAATAATATCACTCGGAATAAATTTTATTTTCTAATTGTTACTTAAATAATAATTTGATTTATTGTTATTAGTACTTATTGTAAAATATCACATAAAACAAATTAATAAACAAAATTAAAAAAATAAATTTGCAAACAATTTGACCAGCCGGTATGCTCGCTTAAAACTACCAAGTCTTTTGACACCTCCCCACTCCGTGATCCCCCACTCCACACTAAATGTCAATGAACTGTCAAAAATCCTTTTGACACTGCGCATTTCCGCGCTTTGCTTGTTTTCATTTTCTCCCACAAAAACAACAAAAAATAAAAATAAAATCAAAATTTTATTCCGTCTAGAATCAGTATATCGCGCAGTGTTTAAAAAGAAACAAAAATGACTACCCAACCGCACAGCAGGAAGCGTGTTTGCTATTATTACGATAGTAAGTATTTATTTATTTCTAGTGCCTTATCTGATTTTTTTGAGTATTTTAAATCTAGGCTTTTAGCTTTATAAAAGATTCATATTTTCACGTTAGAGTGGTCTCAAAAAGCCTTAATTTAGCCCCTTAAACTCCCCTGTTTGCATGACTATTTTGCAAAGTTTAATTGCATCAATACACGACTGACTCAAGATGGCGTCGGGCAACCGTAGTTTTCCCGAGCGCTGATTGGTCGATAGTAAAGGATGATGCTAAAATTCTATGGTTGTTCGACGTATTTTTGCAGTTTGGGCGTTGTTTCGTATCGTTATAATTTTTGGTTTTGCACTTTGTATTTTTAGGATTGATGAATTTGTTTTATAATTAAGAAACATTTTATTTAGATTATGTTGAAATATTTAACTAATATTGAAATTATTTATCTTTTACAAATACAAATGAATAGAGGACCTATGTTTTTTTAAGTTACCTACCATTTAATTTTTTCAGGTGACATCGGAAACTATTACTATGGCCAGGGCCATCCCATGAAGCCCCATAGGATACGCATGACTCATAATTTATTGCTCAACTACGGGCTTTACAGAAAAATGGAGATTTATGTAAGAACATAGTACCTAGTCTGCCAAGCTCATTTTTCCACACTTGACTTAAACATAAATGTTTCAAAAATCTAAAATCTTTCAAACCCGGTTCCCACCTACGACTTTCTCGTGGGTGCCCGCTTACATGATCTGAATATGAAATGTTATGACAGTCATGTGACATGTGCACGGGCACACGAGAAAGTCGTAGGGGGGAACCAGGTTTTAGTTTTCTTTCTTTTCTTTTTCTAGAGATGATTTAAGTTTAGAACTACATCTTGATATAACAAGCTGTTTTAAAGTAAAAGTCTGCATTTTGGGAACGGGTCTATACCTTTCTTATTTATCTAAATTCCTTGTTTATATATTTAATAAATAGGTTTGTGTCAATTTGTCAGGCAAAGAAGTCAAATTTTCCAAGCTGGATGCCAAATAATTTACAAGAATTGATAATTACAAAAAAAATTTTGCACAAGGAATACAAAAAGAGTATTATGTCTTGACTGTAAAGAATTATACAAACAGTCTCAGGAATTATTTATCAACAATTTAGAAATAAATATGCAAGTCAATCCAAATGAATTTTGGAGATATGCAAAAAATAAAAATAATTCCAGTTCCTTACCTAATACTATGTCATATGGTAATGAAACATCTTCAGATGCACAAGATATAGCCAACATGTTTGCCACTTTTTTTGGTGATGTTTATGAATCTGATTTAGAAAATGACATTGACTTTGAGGTTAATTTAATTGATGTATATAATGCAATAGAAAAACTCAAAAGATCTCTAGGAAAAGGCCCCGATGGCATTCCTTGGGATTTCATATATAACTGTAGGTTTATTTTGGCACCAATTTTACACAAAATATTTACTAAGTCATTATCATTAGGGGAATTTCCAGAAAAATGGAAGATTAGCTTCTTAACTCCCACATTTAAAAGTGGTAATAAGGAAAAAATCGAAAATTATCGTGGGATTTTGAAAATAAGTTTATTTAGCAAAATATTTGAACATATAGTAACAAATAAAATAACCCCTTTATTATCACCTCTTCTCTGCCAAGAACAACATCAGTTTCAGAGAGGTAAATCGACAGTAAGCAATCTTCTTATTTACACAGAATATATATCGGAGGCTTTGTCGAGCCATTGTCAGGTAGATGCAATCTACACGGATTTCTCTAAAGCCTTTGATAAAATTAACCATAGGATCCTCTTAAGTAAGTTAAAACATCATGGCTTCTCTGGAGGGTTCTTTAGATGGATTATGAGCTACCTAAGCAAAAGAAGTCAAATGGTTAATATAAATAATATTCATTCATTTAGAATTGAAGTTTGCTCAGGAGTGCCTCAAGGGGGACATTTGTCACCACTTTTATTTAATTTATTTATCAATGATCTCTATTTCTGTGTAAAAAACTGTAAATTCTTACTATTTGCAGATGATTTTAAATTATAGTTAGTAATTAGATGTCATCAAGATTGCCTATTAATTCAAGAAGATTTAGACTGCTTTAATTTATGGTGCCAAACTAACAAGTTATCATTGAACTTAAACAAATGTAGTGTCATGAGATATTTCAGAATTCATAAACCAATAATATTTGACTACATCTTAAATTCTACTACTTTAAACAGTGTGGATCAAATTAAGGACTTAGGTGTTATTTTTGATCAAAAAATTGAATTTAATTTGCACATTGAAAATATTTGCAACAAAAGTCTAGGAGTGTTAGGGTTTATATCGCATACTTTAGAGGAATTCAATAACATATATTGCTTTAAATTGTTGTACTGTTCTCTGGTGCGATCATTGATTCAGTATGCTAGTCAAATTTGGAATCCACACTACTTTAAATATATAGATATGTTAGAAAAAATTCAGCATAGGTTTTTAAGGTTAATAAACTATAAACTAAAAATACCAAAAGATCATATTGACTACAAATCTCTACAGAATTTATTGAGTATTCAATTTTTGGAAAAGCGGAGGTTTATGATGGATACCAGGTTACTGTTTAAAATTATAAATAATAATGTTGATTGTCCTAACTTATTAGAAATGATCTCTTTTCAAGTTCCACAAAGACAGACTAGAAATTATTCTTTATTGTTTGTGCAATTTCATAGAACTGCACATGGGATAAACTCTCCTCTTACTAGAATGGCAAATTCTTTAAATTAAATCGATGTAGATTTATTTAAAGTAACTTTACAACAATTCAACAAGTTTGTGAAAAAATTTGCGCAATAATTATTACTACATAATAATGTTAGTTATAGTTCATACTATTGTAATTTACATTTTTGTAAATGGCATGACTGTTGAAAATAAAAAAATAAAAAATAAATAAAATAAAGAATCCAACCTTTAAATTAAATTTTACCTGTCACTTAGTTTGTCGGTTATTTAGTATATAAAGCTAGTTTTTTTTCTAGAGAAACAAAGAATATAATGAAATTTTTATTTTTGTAAAAGTACTACTCTAGTACATACAGGTATTCCATACCTAGGCATGGGCATAGTCAGGGTGGGGCACTTGCCCCACCCTAGCTTGTCACCTGCTCCATCTTGGCTTTAGCTCATTTAGTAAGACATTTTATCAAGGTTTATTCGCAATCCTCACAGGTTAATATTAAATTAAGTTTGGGTTATTTGATTGTACATTTTTGCCTCACCCTGAGCGAGACCCTGGCGATGCCCATGTACCTAGGTATCTTAATTTAATATTTTTAAGAAGGAAAAAAAATGTATTAAAATAATTATTGTAAAAAATTGGTTAATAAAATACTAAATCCCATATTCCAAACATTTCATAAAAAATATCAATTTCCAGCTGGGTTTATATAGAAACATACCATAACATAAGACATGGCATGACATAACATAACATTACAAAAGGGAGATTGCTGTTTATACAAAAAACATAACATGACATAACATAACATAAAAGCTTGGTCCAAATCACAGTTTGTTCCCTGTCCTGTACAACATCCAATGAACTTGTAAAAATATTTTTACAAGTTCATTGACAACATCCCATCTAAAAGAAATAAATGACACCACCTATGAAATTAACCCAGGGGCCATTAACACATGTATACTACCTACTCTATGTACCTAAATATGAAATATCCAATGTTTTGTAGGGCTATGGTGAATATAATGTGATTTCACAGAAGGCATGACAAAAAGATAAAAGTTGGGTATCTTTTTATCTCTCATATTATGTTATGTTGTCATGTTATTTTTCTGTATAAACACCAACAGGGTTTGTGGTAAGCTCAACTCTGTTATGTTATGTCATGCTATGTCTTATATGGCATGCTATGTTTCGGTATAAACCGAGCTTTATGTGATAATTTCAAAAACTAGAAGTGATTAATGAATTTATCTTTGACAGTTTGAGTCTTTATAAAGAAATCCATAAAAAAAGCAACTTATACCAAAATGAAATTTTCATAAATAAAAAGTCAGAGGCCTCCCCCCTAAATGCTTTAATGGTTATATTAGTTTGCTCTAACACTATCCATAAATTTTCTACTGGAACAGTATCATTTGCTTTTTGTAGGTCCACTACACATAACATGAGTCTCTATATTTCTACCACTCCTTTTCTCAATTACTTGTTTAAGACAAAAAACTTTCTGCCTGCACAAAACCCACTTTGCTCTTCTTGTTCATGTAAATCATTCTCTATTAGATCTCTAGGAATCCTACTGTACAATCTACTTAGAGTACTGGTTAGTAAAATTCCTCTGTAATTGTTGTAATCCAGCTTGTTTCCTTTTTTATGTATTGAATGCAATTTTCCAATCATCAGGTACTGGATGTCTGTTTATGCTAAACCTATTAGCATAAACAGACATCCAGACAAAACTACTGGAAAATCTCACATATACCTTATGTGAGATTTTCCAGTAGTTTCTCTGATCCATATTTGAGCATTTCACTGTAGATATGCCCCAGATCTGTTAGCTTTTATATATACACACTATATTAGCTATTTAAATTCAATTTCAATAGCTCTTAAATTATACAATATCAACTGGACACAACAGAAAAAAAAGTCCTTAAGATGAAACCTGAATAGGCTCTTTCTCAAACACATAGTTCTTGCATTTTGTTTTAAAGTTGTTAAATTATTGCACATTTTTAATGAAAGGAGGTAAACTATTATAAAGAGTTAGACCTTTGCTAATACTGTGTCAACTATATTTTCCATAGCACTAACAAAAATCATTGTTCAGTCTAGCTCACATGTTATGGTTATGTACATTTTGTGTGAATATTTTATGAACATTTTGTGTGAATATTTTGAATGAAATAATTAGGCAACATTTTATTTTTTAATTTCTATACAAACAGAAAGATATTATATGTAATTCTTTGATGAATACTCATCAATGAAAGCTTTTCTAACATTTCCTTAACTGGCGTTTTTTTTCCGGATTTAAGCCTTTTAATACTATTTTTTATTATTTATTTTTCAATAATTACTTCTTCTCCATGTACTTCTATGTCTCCTCGGAGAGGCTGAAAGATTTTCGGGTCTTGTTTCCTGCAGCAGTCCCTTGTAGTGTTCTGTCCATTCTGGTTTGATGATCTAAATGTTTACTTTTTTTTTGTTGGGTTTTTTAGTGTAGACATTAATTTTCATACTTCAGAACTTTGCCTACCTCCTATGTGTGTATTTATATCATAGCATTTGTGTTCAAATGTTTAATTTTGCATAAAATTTCTTACATCAGAATGGGGAAGTCTGCTGCTTCTGTGGTGAAATCTGAGAATTTACAAATCTGATAAACTTTACTTGAAGGATACATGTTTGCAGAATATACCTTATAAATTAAAAAATATTTATTTAATTGTCTGTTTTCTAGATTTTTTTGTTCTATTAATGTTTCTTAAAATGAGTAAATATTTTTTTTGTTTGTTTCTTTAATTTTATTGATTTTTTACCTTTTTAAGAGACCTCACAAAGCCACAGCTGAAGAAATGACTAAGTTTCACAGTGATGAATACATCAGATTCTTAAGATCCATCAGACCAGACAACATGGCTGAATATAACAAGCAGATGCAACGGTAAGCTATTAATTTATATACTAATGTCAGTCATAAGTTGAGTATTGCTTTTAAAGCATAGCCTTTATGTTACACTCAATGAGTTAAAAAAAGAGGGAGTGGTTTTTTTTTATGGATGACCCCTTTACTAGAAGATATTTTGGTGTAAACTTAACTTTTTCAAATTTCTTAAAATATAAAATAACTAAAAATATTAAAAAACAGATAGGGTCTACTTTCACCTTCTCAAAGGAATATGTAGTACAAAACAGAATTTATTTGTTTTGTACTCATTTTAATTTATGTTTTTGTTTAAGTAAAGAAATACTTTGTTGATTAATTTTTTTTGCTATTACCTATGTTTTAGACATATCTTATGTATATTTTATTTTTCTAGGTTTAATGTAGGTGAGGATTGCCCAGTATTTGATGGTCTTTATGAGTTCTGTCAACTTTCAGCAGGTGGATCTGTTGCTGCTGCTGTCAAATTAAATAAACAGGCTTCAGAAATTTGTATAAATTGGGGTAAGTGACTATTTTTAAACTAAAATGTCTCAAAGTAATAGTTCACAAAAGAGAGATGATCAGTTTTATTATTAATCATCATCAAAAATTGTTTAAGCTACAACTTTGTTGTACGAGTTACTAACTATGGACAAAATAGATATTTATTTATGGTCTAGCTCAAAAATGGTTTGAGATGGATATAGGGCTACTAAACCAAGGGATCCTTGCTGTCCATGTCTATACAGAGTGATTTACTAGAAATTATTACCCCTTTGGTTAATATAAAACCTAGAAACAAAATTTCTTAATATTTTGCAATAAAAAAAATTAAAACCTTATTTTTTGTTGTGTAACTGAAATTCGCTTTAAGCAATATTTTCTTTTAAATGAAAGAACATCTTTAGTTTGAATGCATTTTTTATTTCTGATTCCAAAGATGCAGACCCTTATGTATAAGAATTTGCCAGTAAAATCAAATAAAATAACATTTTTATTTATTTTTGTTCAGATTTAATTTGATATTAACCATAAATATTTTACGACTTTAGGACAAAAACAATATTTGGTACAAAAATAAAAGATAAAGCAAAAACGACTATGGGGTAAAAGGTTATAATGGTATACTGGGTGTCCCATTTAAAAGAAATTAATTTTTTGACATAACTCGTGAACATAATGTTCGATTTTTGTTCTGTTTTGACAACCGTGATCAGCGGAAAAAATATAACATATTTCCTATTCACTTCACTTTATAATAATAACTATATAAAACCTAACAATACAAACTTTTCATTGTGATTTAGCCTCTTTTTCCAAACAAACTAAATCCTATCGGCACTGGCAAGTAGGAGACAAGTACAGCTAGGCAGATAGACCATCATAGAGTTTGATCAGCTCCAACTTTGGGGGTTGGTAAAAATCGGTATTGAGGTGTCGATTCTATCGGTCGAAATGAGGGTCATCTGAACTCAAAACGATCTTGTACTGGCCCTGGTTATTAAGGCCGATTTTGTCATATTTAAATGGATATTAACTAAGAATATTTTAGGACTTTTTGGTACTTTTTTAAAGCAATATAAAAGTTTGAAATATGCTTTTTAATATATTTTATTCAAAAATTAATTTCAACAATCTCATTTTTTAACAAAATTAACATAATTTCTATAGCTAGGTAGAACATCTTTGATACTTTTTTATGTTGAGTAAAGTCTTATAACTAAAGTAGGTACTTATAAATCTGCGGTAGGAAGTCAAAACGGGGAAACTCAGATGTAGCAAAGCCTGGGTTACCCCTTTTTGACTTCCTACCACAGAAATAATGTAGTAATGAGAAAATTATACTATATACCTATAAAAAGTACATAAAAACAATATTTGGCACAAAAATAAAAGATAAAGCAAAAACAAAATTTGACAAAAGAGGCTCACACATGTGTATGACGTTGGGATAAAAGGTTATACTAATATACTGGGTGTCCCATTTAAAAAAAAAATAATTTTTCGACATAACTTGTGAACACAATGTTCGATTTTTGTTCTGTTTTGACCACTGTGATCAGCGGAAAGAATATAACGTCTTTTCTATTCAGTTCACTTTATAATAATAACTGCATAAAACCTTATAATACCAACTTGTTATTGTAATGTAGCCTCTTTTTTCCAAACAAACTCTTAAATCCTATCTGCACTGGCAAGTAGGAGACAAGTACGGCTAGGTAGATAGACCATCATTGAGTTTGATCTATTGTTCCAACCTTCGGGGTTGGTGAAAATCGGCATTGACGTGTCGATTCTATTAAAGCCTCCGAATTGAGGGTCATCAGAACTCAAAACGATCTTGTACTGGCCTTGGCCGTTCAGGCCGATTTTGTAGTCGGGGAAACTCTGAGTTGGGTGGAAGTTGAACAGGAATACACAGCCTGCTCTTTCGAAAACTACAACTTTGTCTCCTTCATGTTTGAGACTGACATAACCTAGTAATAGAAAAACAAATGGTTAGGTTAAGCCTGTGCAGAGCATCCCTTTCTTTTTATGTATTTGACTTGATCATTTGAAGGAAAAAATTTTGGCGATTTCAAAATTTGTATACAGTGAGTTTCAAAATAAACGATTTTACAGAAGAAAAATTATGCAAATAAATATGTTTCATGTAAATTTTGACACTTGCAATTGTCAAATACAATAACTTTTTGACTTTTTCTCTCATGCTGCATATTTTTAAAATTCAGTTAAGTAATCATTTTTTTGTGTTATTGATAGTTAAGAGTCAAAATTTTCACACGACCTTAAAAATGTCTAATAAATGATGAATAGGCCATTAGTTCTTTGATGTCACTTACCGGGATCGGCTGCTAACCAGCCAAACTTCTTTTCGTTGTGGTTCATTTCTCTGTCCCAGTTATTCAAAAATTTGTATTTTAGTATATCGTCATCCACCAAGTTCCATTGCCTTCTGGCATAATGATATGAGTTGTTATTACCTGAAAGAATAATAAGTCAAAGTAATACAAACACCTGAAACCGCCTTTTGTTTATAAAATGCTAAAAAGATACAAATAATCATATTTTTAAACTTTTTCGCTTACTTATACTTTAAAATCTATGATATGTTATTATTGTCTATCCCTAGACACCTTTTTCTTATAACACAAAATATCAACAAAGACATTGCGTTTTATAATAATATGGCATTTATAAAAATTTAAAACAAAAAAGAAAACAAAAATTTTTTCAAAAAAATTTGTCCAGATGAATTCTTTTCAAAATAATTGTCATTTTTAATTTTGAGGTACGCTTGTTCTATTACTGTTACACGACTTTCTACGAGATTTTCATATTTTTGCTGCTATTTTTGAAGAAATTACAACCAAAAAAGTTTAAAAAATTGTCAACTTTGATCCTTTGTATCTTGACCACAAAAGAGTTTTGATCCATATATTATATGAACATTTTTACTTTTTTTGAACTCTTATCATTCATTACACCCTGTAGATAATCGGGAGATTTTTAATGTCTTACCTTCTCTGGGAAAGTCCAACCATTCAGGATGTCCAAACTCGTTTCCCATAAAGTTGAGATATCCTTCGCCTCCTAGTCCATGGGTTATAAACCTAGAAATAAAATAACGTTTGACAAGTTCACTTGAAAGTGACAGTTTACATTTCACAAATGACGATTCGCAGCCGGCCAGATTGGTGGTCTGTCGACTGCTGATTTCGTGCGTGGAAACGTTGCTTAAACCCGCTAGTCGATATAGGCTGTATTTTTTTAAACACGAATCAACATGGCGGTCTTCAGGCTTTAAGGCATACAAATTATCTAAATTTCAGGAGATTTTATTGAAATTCCTTTGATTACCCATTGTCCTCTAATTTGCTGTAGTTACTTTGTAGTCCTCCCTGCTCCCACCCATCTCCCCTTCCGTCATTCCCCCCACCCTATTCAAAAACCATATTCGCATAATTTTATCAAATATAGAGCGATTATAAAAATTCTTTCTGTATACGCTTTCGGATTTTTTTTCAACACCATTTTACTAATCTTCCCCCCCCCCCACCTAACCGAACCCTCCCCTCTCCCTCTCTCCTTCCCATCCTTATTAGTAATAGTTATAGCTATAACTTTCACAAATATAAAGCGATTTTAAAAGTTCTTTCTGCACATGCTTGAAGACTTTTTTCCAACATCATTTTACCCTCCTTATTAGTAATAGTTGTAGTTATACCTTTCAAAAATATAAAGCGATTTCAAAAATTCTCTCTGGACGCGCTTTTTAGACTTTTTTTCCAACATCATTTTACTAGCTTTCCTCTTCCTCTCACTTCTCCCCACCCTCCTTATTAGTAATGGTTATAGCTATAACTTTCACAAATATAAAGCGATTTTAAAAGTTCTTTCTGCACACACTTGAAGACTTTTTTCCAACATCATTTTACTCTCCTTATTAGTAATAGTTGTAGTTATACCTTTCACAAATATAGAGCGATTTCAAAAATTCTTTCTGCACACGCTTTTAGACTTTTTTTCCAACATAAGTTTACTAGCCTCGCCCTTCCTCTCACTCTCTTCTCCCCACCCTCCTTATTAGTAATAGTTGTAGCTATACCTTTCACAAATTTAGAGCGATTTCAAAAATCCTTTCGGTACACGCTTTAAGATTTTTTCGACACCATTTTACTAGTTCCCTCCTTTCTCTCTCCTCCCCCACCTTCACTCAATGGAAGGTAACACTGTTCGCGTCCGTAAAAAATCTACACGTACTTTTTGGGTAAAGCTAAATGAATTGTAAATGCATAGTGCTTTTTAGAAGGCTGAATAAGAAATAAACCTAAAAGTTGGAAATAAAAAAAATTAAATAAAAAAAACACCCAACTGCTAAATTTACTTGTAACTACCAGTCGCAGTTGGGTACAAAATTACCCAATAACCTGATCCATGAAAATACAAAACTGTATAATTTCGTAAATGCGCTTTGGGCATCAAAACTAAAAGTTGTCGTACAATATAGGTATACCTATCAATTTTGTACTCAACTGCGACTAGTACTTTCAAGTAAATTTAGCAGTTGGGTGTTTTTTTTATTTAAAATTTTTGTGTAAAATAGCCTAAATATTTATTTTACCTGATCATTTTGTGTAAAGCAATTCCTCTATCAATGATTGAGGAGGGATCGGAGATCGTGCTCATATGGGTGTACATCTCCTTGTCCATTAGCCAAAAAGCAATGGTCTTGTCACCAACCAAGGCCTACAATGATAAAAAGATTTACTAAAGTATTTTTTTCGAAAACAAAATACTTTTTTTACCAGTATTTTTAGGGCTCACTGGCCTTAAAATTATATAGCCTTGAAAATCTCTCAGAAAAT
Source organism: Aspidapion aeneum (assembly GCA_963576565.1). Lineage (NCBI taxonomy): Eukaryota > Metazoa > Arthropoda > Insecta > Coleoptera > Brentidae > Aspidapion > Aspidapion aeneum. Next base: position 25,495,117 of record OY755045.1, on the reverse strand, counting down.
GAAAAAATATTTACACACGTTCACGATATTTAATGCTTTTAGAGCTAGGTTACGTTGTCAGCCATAAAAAGTCATAAAATTTTAATCACTAAGGTTATAAAAGTCATTTTTTTTCCAAAAAACGTCATAGAATGTCTTAAAATATAGGAAAATTATAAAAAGGCGACTTCAAATTGCAGACTGCTCTTAACTTCCGAATACTATGTTTTTCTCTCCAACCACTGTGACCAACGGGCCTATTGTGATCTTAACCAAAAATACTTCAGCCAATAAAAAATAAATAAATTATACCTGATCGTGAGATTCAGCATATGCGATGTTGCCTTCCATCCACCTTCTGTTCGTTAAAGTGTGCACAATATCGCCCATATTCCACTCTTCGTCTTGTTTGTGTTTGAGAAGCTTGATCCAACTGTCTGGAATTGCCATGGCCAACCTATAAAATATTTGTTTAGCAGTCTTTAATTTCACTCCCTTATTCCTAGTATGAAATCTGGGGCCAGTACTTGGGAATGAGTTACGAAACTCAAACTTTATACTAACTCTTTATAGAATGAACAACCCCTCCAAGTTTCACCGACTTCCATAAAGGAGTAAAGTAGTTACGAAATTTCAAAAAACGTCAAAATTGCCACTCAGTCACTCACTCATGTATAGATCATCAAAATTCTACTGTACTTCCAGACATGCTACAAAGCTGAAATTTGGCAGCCTTATTATGACCAAACCCTTGGAAAAACTCAAAAAACACCAAAATTCCAATTTACTGCCCTCCCCTATACATGTACAGTTATGTAAAAGTAACATTGCTCACATCCAGAAACGCTAGAGAGCTGAGCTTTGGCAGACTGATAGTAACTATAATAAAACTATAGAAACAAATTTAAAAACCCCAACATTTTAATTTACTTTCCTCATCTATAAATGTAAAGTTATGTTTAAGTAACATTGCTCACTTCCAGAAACGCTAGAGAGCTGAGCTTTGGACGACTGATAGGAACTATGATAAAACTATATGAAAAAATTAAAACACCTCAACATTTTAAATAGGGCATTGCAAACGTTTTGAACATAATTCCGCATATTTTACCACTTTAAAACTTAAATATTATCCAAATCCTCTAAAAATCATTTAATTTTTTACATATATTTTAGTGTTACCTAATTTCGTGAAAAATAAAAAAAATTGTCACTGTAATAACTCAGATCGAGTATAATTTATTTTTTCCGGTAGATGCGCTTTATTCCTTTCTTTTTCAAGTTTTTCTGCTGCTATAATTTTTTTTTTGCCCCAATCATACTACCACAACTTATGTACAAGTCAATAGTTTTAGATAAAATTTTGTCATTAGGAAGGCGGGTAATTTGTTGAAAATGTTGTTGTAAGTTGTTCTCTGCGTGCCTTTGAATCGCAGTAAACAAAATTGGGAACTATTTACTTCGATTCATTAAGTCTGGGATACCCAGTAAAATATACCTGTAATCAAATCCAAGACATCCTTCAGAGACAGGCCTGCACGTTCCCGGCATTCCAGAAACGTCTTCAGCAATTGTGATGGCATCCTTGTGTACTTGATGTGCCGTGTGATTCGCTAGCATAAGGTAGATGACACCTACAAAAAATCATTTTCATTCAGAATTAGAACTATTAACATTATACAAAATCTATAGGTCAAAGAATCAAAATTTTTATATAAATTTTTGACATTCGCAAATGTCAACATTTGAATTGACATGTATAATTTTTATTCATTTGTATCATCGTAATAAAATATACCAAATTGGTTTGTAAAAATAACATTTTCGGGATACCCTGTATAAAATTTACCAAAATTCGCGAAATACATCAGTCAAATATATTCAGGGCCTCTATTGGCTATAAAACTGTAGGCTATGCTTTAGACAAAGATAGCAAGATATTACCTTCCGTGTCGACCCCCATGCTGAAATAGTCGTCGTAATGGCCTCCAAACCCTTGTCCAATGCCCCTCGAGTGATACAACATGGAAGTGACTCCATCGAATCTAAATCCATCAAAGTTGTATTCTTCCATCCACCATCTGACATTTGACAGAAGGAATCTGATAAAAATTATAATAATGTGAATTTTTAAATGCTAATTACCTAGTTCCTCAAATTCAACTACCTCCACTGACCGAAAAAATTTAATAGTTTGGTATTTTATCCGCCATTGCTAGTATAGCAAACACTCACTCACTGACAATACTCTTATATTTGTGAAGGGCAATGTAATTTATAAGGTTTTCATGAAAATAGTAGCAGATAGACTAACAACAAAATTTTGCGGATATCAATCAAAAAGCTTCAGAAAAGGTTTTACTACAGTTTACAACAAATACAACATTCTACTATACATTGCGTTTATAGACTTTTAAAAAGCTTTCGATAGTATTGAGCAATGGGCAGTATAAGCATATTTAATTAATAGTCGAATAGTCACAGATACAAAGGCTTAATAACGAATATATATAACAAAGCAACATCATTAAATCTGACATTAAATCTCAATAATCGAACCAATGCTGACGACATCGCCTTATTAACAGATACGAAAGAAAAACTGGGAAAAATGCTGGAAGAACTGGATACAGCAGCTAAAAATATAGGCTTGAGTATGAACTACACTAAAACTAAAATCATAACAAACACAGATAAAGATATTACAATCAGAATAAACCAAGAAAAAATAGAACAAGTAGAAGAATATATATTTCTGAGACAAATTATGAAAGTAAAAAAAGAAAACCAAACAACTGAAATTAAGAGACGAGTAAGATTCGCCCGGGCAGCATTTGTTAAATTAAGCTACATGTTAAAAAATATCCTCAGTACTTTAAAACGAAAGTGTATAACCAATGTATCCTTCCTGTACTTACCTATGAATCCCAGACCTGGACACATCAAACATGGATAAGGTAACAAAAGCCCAAAGATCAATGGAAAGACATGTTACATGTAAAGCTAACAGATAGAAAAAGGAACGAATAAGAAATAAAGCAAAAGTAAGGGATGTCAGAGGAGATGTAGCCAAATTAAAATGGAAATAGCAGACAAAAAGACGATCGATGGAACAAATGTATTGTAAACTGGAGATCTTTGGGAAAATGAAGGAAGTAGGGGAAGACCCCAAATGATATAGGCGGACGATTTGAAGAAACATGCGGGAACTAGATGGATGAACACGGCGACAGACAAAGAAGAGTCTCCTCTGACATCCCTTACTTTTGATTTATTTCTTACCCATTCATTACTTTTTCTATATGTTAGCTCTACATGTAACTTTTGTCTTTCCATTGATCTTTGGGCTTTTGTCACCTTATCCACGTTTGATTGTGTAAACATTACATTAAAAAATAAAACAGAGTTAGAATAAAAACAAAACTAAATAAAAAGCATTAAATCCTAATCATAAAATCGTTGCTTAGATTTAAATAGTTACCTTAAAACTTCAAATTCTGAATAGTTGAAGAGTCTGGAGTCCCACAATGAATGGTTCCCTCTTGACCCAGCATGGAAATAGCAAGTGTCGGTTCCATCAAACATGTTTAAACCATCTAAAAATCGTAAAATATTTAATTTGAGAAATTATTAGTGATTTTAGTTAATTTTTCAATACAATACACACAGACACTTTAGTTCTTCGAAATAATGAAATACATACCTAAAACATTTTTACTGGCGTGCGAGTGAACTAAATCCAATAGGACAACCAAACCCAATTCGTGAGCTCTGTCTATAAGTCGTTTGAGGGCTTGAGGAGGGCCGTATCTGCTGGAGGTAGCAAAGAAACTTGTCACCTATAACCAGAAATGAAACTGTCATACTTGATTTTTGTAATGTTTGTGCTCGGAATAGGTATTTAAAGTATACCAAATATATCATCAAGTTTACTTAAGTTTTCTGTGTTACTAGATGTACAGGGTGTTTTGGTATATTTCCACAAAGGTCTACTGCACTTATTTCAAGAGATAGAAAATAGGGTACCTATTTTCAAGAAATGTAGAGTAGGTCCCAAACCGCTAGAAATTGTAGATACTAATATTTTAAGAGTGGCTTTACCAAATGGCAGTTTATCATATATTTTTAAGTTTGGAAAGAAAATATCAATTTTTATTTTTGCTTAGTAAATGAGTTTTGCTAAAAAAAAGTTGGGTTTGACATAACAAGCCATTTGGTAGACGACCCAAAAAAAAACTTAATTTTTATATTCATATTTCCTTCATATTTTGTTTTCTTAATTTCATATTTTTCATAATTTTATTAAAAAGGTTCATATTTTTCATATTTTCTTGCTGTTTATCTGTTGAGAGCCGTGAACGTTATGTCAAAATGTAAAGTAAATTTAAAATATTTTTAATACCAGACAATTATTTCAAGAGTTACCAATGCGATGTAATCAGCAGATTTATTTTTATGCCAGTTATTGAAAATTATTTTATTAAAAAACTGGTAGGTATGTGTTGTTTGGCAACAGTGTTGACCAACTAACCAAAATTAATCAATGTTCTGTGACGTGCGTAACAAAAATAAGAAGTACACAGTAAACACAAACCTAATCCGATATTTTCCTAGTAGTTTTTCATTGGTATTGCTCTTTCAGTTTTTCCCTAGTTGTTTTCGGAACTTTTTAATTCATTATGCCTACAGAACACAAAACAGGCTTTTGACAGATACATAAAGGATAAAGGATAAAAAATTGTGTTTGCAAAAGGTCAAAATTGGACTTCTAAATATCACGTGACATCTGTCATTTAATGTCGCATTTATAAAGGATAAAGCGAGCTAAAGGAGGGCGTGCAAAAGCTCCCTAATAAATGAAGAATTTATAGTGAATCCCACAGTACCTGATATCCAAAACTAGCGTAGTACGCATGCTCCATAACAGCCATCAATTGAATGACGTTGTAGCCCTGCTTCACGATTCTGGGCAACACGTTATCCGTGAAGTTGTCGTAAGATCCAACACAGAGGTCGTTAGTGGCGATGCCCACGTGACATTCGTAGATTCTGACGCTCTTTGGGCGTTGGGGTCTTGGATGTTTGAAAGTATATCTAGATAATAAAAAAATAAAATAATTATGTACTAGGTAGTCTGAATTGGGCACTTTTAGTAGGTTGAAGAACTCCTTGCAACGTTGATTTTTAGAGAGAAGTTAAATCGGCGAATCAATATTTTTTTATGGTTTTGTTTTGATTTGATTTTTTAATTGTTTTAGTTAGTTGAATATACTCAAAAAAAGTAATTGATGAAAAAATTAAATATTGAGTGATGTGTGATAACATAATGTTAAAGAAAAGTTTACTATGCTGATTAAATTTCTCTCATGTATAAAAAAAGTGTAAACATCTTTCACATATCCACTTTGATGCTTTATTCTTGCTGAGCTGACTGCTTACAAGTCTTGAAAGATTTTTTATCCATACAAAATGGTAAGTTGCAGTAGAGATATATGAAATATCTTCATTTTCAGCGTAATATGTGATTTGAATCATAGGAATATTGACATGTCTTTCTTGTTTTTCATTAGTGATGTATGCAGGTATTACTTTGTAGCTTTTATCTATATTTTTGTGAAGTCTGTATGCGTTTATAGATACATTATTTTGCTTTTCAAAATAAGCAACTTGGGTTAAAGTCATCGGAAACTTAATGCCTTTTAAATTTAGTACTTTTCGTGGATATGAGGACGGCCTTTTTGAGCTTTGTTCAGTAGGAAACAATGCTGACACAACCGCCCAGCCAAAGCACAATTCATCATTGTTCTTTACATTAACACAAGCTTTACGACTAAGAATTGATTTGGTTAGCTCTAAACAACACCCAGCTCTAAGCGGATTGTACTTATTTATTCCTATAATAAGGTTGTTTATTTTCATGACAGACCACCCATTGATTTTCCGCAAATTCTTCAAGATCAACCAATAACTGATTTTTCATATGCTTCTCAAACCATTTAACTAAATCAGTATTACGGTCAATTGGTGCATTCCCAGTATTGAAATGTTTTGTTTCGGTAATTATTTCTTGTTGTTTTTGAATTTGAAAATTCCCACTTAAAACTGTGTTTACTTTTACCATTTCTTCTTTTTTCAAAATATTTTGAATTCTCGTTTTAAATAAGCTACAACTGTCGTCCAAAAATTGCCTAGGATCGTTGTTTTTTAGGTTTGTAATAACGCCACTTCTTACCCGATTATTAAAAGCTGAATTTAGATGTTCCCACTGAACACTGTGTTTTGCAGTTTTACTGTTCGTGACTTCTCCACCTCCTACTCTTAAAAGTGTTTTTAAATTGTGTTTAGCTTCTTTCACTTGTACAAGGCAACCTGTTAGGTGAGCTTTTTCAGATACAGACTTGGAATTTTTCAGGGCAATTATTTTTCTGCTAGCTAAAGCACACTCCTGTAAGATTTGTAAAATCTTTGCAGCATTTTGATCACCATCGGTCATCTTAAGCTGACCTTTGACTTGACATATATTTTAAATATTTCAATTTTTTCAACAGGTTTTAAAGTTTTACAAAGAACTAATATTACAAAACTTACTTTTCACTTTGGGGTGGATTATAGAACATTTGTTTGAACGGTTCGGTACCCTTCTGCGTGACGTAAGGGGCCCACGGAGACAACCTGCAAACAAATACTAAATTTTTAAAAAAATCCAAGATTTAAGAAAATAATATACATTACTAATTAATTTGCCACAGTCCGGATGGTTTAAATAGTAGAATACCGGCCCATAAAGCCAAAGTCACCAGGTTCGAATCTTAAGTCATTTTTTTTAATTTTGATTTTTAAACTCTCTAGTTTTGATAAATTACCTTTCTTCCTTGGATCCATTGTGTGTCTCCACAATGATCTGCACTTGACTCAAATGCTCAATAGCTGGCTTTCCATCCCTGGGTGGGATGACCAGTTCCCATTTTCCAAAGTCTAGTTTTTTGTAAGGGTTTCCTTCCCTGTTCCAATTGTTGAAAACTCCTGTGAGATAGAGTTGTTTTGCTCCGGGGGCCCATTCTCGACATACTATTGTGTTGTCTGGCTGGACGTGCATTCCTAAGAAAATAAGATTCAAATTGGGCAATATTTGAGGGTTTCAAGGCAGATAACTGACTTCATTTTTTGCATTTTGAGAGGTAATCTATAACTGTATATTTATGAAAATTTGATTTTGGTGTTTTATTGGTAGTTTTATTTATAACGAGTTCAACTGTCAAACTGAGTTTCAGCTGTGACTTTTAGTTTCTGAGATAATGAAAAATTTAGTAAAGTTTTCTTTAAAATGTCACACTCAATATTTTAAAATTTAAAATTCTTTATACTCTTTGTATTTTAAAAAATTTTTATCTGTTTTTATTTGATATTAAAAGTTTTTTTGGTTAGGTAAAAATAATTTAAAACAGTAAACTAAAAAATTTATCAAAAATAAAAAGGAATAAAAATATAAAAAATTAATAAAGAACTATAATATTATGTTTTATATCTCATCTTATTTTAAGAGGGATCTCTGCGTATGGTCAAGAAGTTTTGGCAGAGGAAAAACGTTAGGCCTCTTAGCAAAATTAAGCTTTTTAAGAATATTCAGCCTATTAATCATCCCTTAAAAATTACACCAGTGTACTTTAGACTATTACAGGATCTTGCAATCTTACCATAATACTCATATCCTTTGGTAAACTTCTCCAGGCCCCCACCATCTTTGTCTATGCTCTCCAGGTAGTCCTTGAAAACTCCATATCTTCGTCTGATTTCTTTTTCGTAAGGGTGTAAATAGGAATCTCTGTCCATTAAGTCTTTAATGTGGGGCACTTCGATGTCCATTGGATCCATTTTGGAGTATTTTCCACCCATATTGACTAAAAAATTAGGGAATTAAAAAAAATAAACTAGTGGTGTTTTGAGTTATTGTAATAGAAATAGGGAATATGTTTTCATTATATATTTATTTTAATTTAATTTAAAGGAACACAAAATTACTGTTATTTATATTTTTTAGATTATTGTTTTATTATTGATAATTTAAGATAAATAACTTTTATTGGATTAATGTGTCTCTGATAAAATATTATGTCAAAAGATCAAACTTTATGTAATCCAAATAAAAAAGAATTAAATAAAAAAAACACCCAACTGCTAAATCTAATTGTACCTACTAGTCGCAGTTAGGTACAAAATTGAAAGGTATACCTATAATGTACGACATGGTTCAACTTTTAGTTTTGATGCCCAAAGCGCACTTACGAAATTATACAGTTTTGTATTTTCATGAATCAGGTTATTGGGAATGTTGTACCCAACTGCGAGTAGTAGGTGGAGTCGGGGACTTTTTAAATTGCCGTTGTATTTTTTTTCTTTCAAAATTAATCATTTAAAGAAATCAATTTTTTTTATTTTTAAATATGTATGTATACAGACAGAGGTAACGTTCAGAATTTTTTTGTTTTGGTTTAAACTACTTTTTCGAATTTCAAATAGGAATATTTTTTATTTTCGAGGGCGGCAATTTAAAAAGTCCCCGACTCTACAAGTAGATTTAGCAATTGAGTGTTTTTTTTATTGATTTTTTTTATTTCCAATTTTTAGGTTTCATTCTTAATCATCCAATCATTTAACTAAATCAAGGTACCTTAACTAAACATTAAACTATGTCCAAAGGGTAGATAGGTGCGTTTCTACAAACACTGAGTGAAGATAGCGGAGGGAAGAAGGTTGGGGAACTAGTAAAATGGCGTTAAAAAATATCTTAAAGAGTGTGCAGCAAGAATTTTTAAAATCGCTCCATATTTGGGAAGTTCTAGCTACAATAGGCAGGGGAAAATTAGTAAAATGGTGTTGGAAAAAAAATCTTAAAGCGTGTGCAGAAAGAGTTTTTAAAATCGCCCTATATTTGATAAAACTATGCGAATATGGTTTTTGAAGAGGGTGGGGGGGAATGACAGGAGAGGAGATGGGTGGTAGACGACTAAAAAGGAATTACAGCAAATTAGAGGACAATTGCAATTAATGATTAAAGGAATTTCATTAAAATCGTCAGAAATTTAGGTAATTTGTATGCCTTAAAGCCTGTGACAAAATGGCGTCTGACGACCGCCTGTTGAAAAAAATATAGCCCATAGCACCTTCGGGATCAATAGCAATTCAATGACACCTTTTTGTCAAAATCGGTTTAGCCGTTTAGCCTCTAGCGCGACACGAACAAACATATTTACATACATATCCTAAGCGAAAAACATTACCCTTCCTTTCGCCGTGCTGCGGTTGGTTAATAAAAAATAAATAAAATCGGATCTTAAAATTAAAAATTTTAAAAATATTGAATTGCAAGATTCTAAACTTTTTTGCCCTTTAAGGAAACTCCCTCATTCAGGGAAAAAAGTGACATATTTTACCCCCCCCCCTCCGATGAAAAAAGACGGATCAGGGGTAAAAAGCAAAAATCGGGTTGAAAAGTGACAGAACAAGGATAAAAATAAAAGATAATTTAATTATTTACATTGTAAACACATTGCCCATATTAACCGATTCCAAAGGTGCCTATTAGCCATGTGGCAGTCCTTTTACTTTTAGTAGAGTACTGTCTGCAAAGCGGACTGAACCGCGATGTTCTGTGAGAGTACAGATAGTCAGTCTAATAATTTATTATTTCTTATGACTGTATAAGAAAGAATGCCGTAAAGTGGGAAAAATATCCTAATAAAAGTGTCTTTTTGTCCCTCGACTATTTGTAGCCCTCGCTATACTTGTGCTTCAAACTTTTCACCTCGGGATAAAAAGTTTATCCCTTGGTATTAAATATACTATTTATTTATTAATTAATTAAAAAATTAGATTTTTAAACATTAGAAATATCCAAATACTGAAACCACTGACATTTTTTTGCAAACAATTTTTTACTTACCTTATACCAAAGAGAATTCTGATACTTTGTGCTAATACCAATGTTTCTAAAAGAATCAGTTCAGTATTTTTATCAACAGTTTCAAATAATATTTTTTTCAAAATTTATTTTGCTTAAAAACTTATTTTGACCTTCATATAATACATTTGACCTTCAAAAAATAACATGAATTCCAGCATTTATTTGATAAAGAAATAAAATGCCTTTTTTTATAAATAGTAGGTATTTATTTTAGGTCCTGTTTTATTTATTGAAATGTATTTTTGTAGTATTAAAAAATTAGAGAAGTCTTTCGTTTTTAATAAATTATATCTGGAATAAATTTAGTTAATTAATCTTAATTTTATAAATATAATTTTTTTTATGATTTGAATATTATTTTCTTTCGTACTTAGCCGGCAAAAAAAAATTTCAACAAAATCCATGAAAAAATTGCATTTGACATTTTTTATGCTGTTTTTGGCCTATCCCAACTGTTTTCTAGTCATTGAACTATTTTTGTAAAATACTTAAAAACTTCAAAATTCACCTACCTATTTTGTTTTAATGTTGCAGGAAAAATGCACGTTTTTTAAGGTTAGACTCAATATTTACACTTGAACTTGTGAATCTGTCTCCTCCTGATGCCAGGTCAAATAATACAAGTTTATTGCGTTCGTTTCACTTATCAACTCACCCGAAATCACATCAATATGTTTGTATACGGACTGTCCCAAAATACACAGAAAGTTTGCCATGTCTTTTTTTTTGCTATCCTGAAGTGACGAACTCCTCAAGGGACAAAACCGGGACACTCCGGTTATTCAATGTGTTTTATACCCGAGGTGGATCGGTGGGGTAACTTGAGGTACACGCTAGGGGGATTGGGGGTATTTCCGGGGCACTGCAGGCTTGCAAAAGCATTGCCTGGGTCGTCAAAAACTTAAAAATGACCGGAGGACTTTTTGTTTTGGTCAAAAGTTGTTCCACGAATTTGGATAGATGGCATTGTGGGCATTTCTTGGGCATCTTTGGTGTACAAAAAACTATATAGTATAGAGGCCTATGGTATCCCGTGGGATAGTTGCGGAAGATTTTTTAAAGTACGCTAGATCGATTGGTAAATCACACAATTTTAAGTCAAAAACTAACAAAGTTTGGAAGGAAGTTTTAAACTACCCCAAATCGATTGATTATAATGAATCACTCAATTTTAAGTCGCCGGTTGTTTGCCTCAAATTTGAGTAAGAGCGCCTGCGTGACCTCATAAATTCAAGAATTTGATTTTTTTAATATTTTTACAAACTTTTGCTTTTTACTTTTGCCACATCAACTTGAAAAATTGTATAGGTTATGATTTGTTTGCGATAGAACAACAATTTAACTGTCGTTTTAATAAACTTTGTATCTCAAGAACTAAAAAAGATATTATTTTTTTTAATATTAAAAAAATTATAAACATTCAAAATTGATCATGAAAGTTTAAGACTACCCTCGGTCGATTGGTGATGGATCATTTTAATTATTTAAAAAACAAAGCTCGAAAACCAAAAAACTTAGCAAAACATGGTTTTAATTTTATTATTGAGACGTGCCTGGCTGACGCCAATTTTTTTCTTTAAAAATTATCACTCGATGTTTTATAGTTTTATACCAAAAACAAGAGGAACTAAGCGAAAAGATGGCCACATTACTGCAGTGAAAAGAGAATATGTACTTCTTGACCAGGAGAATACATTGTCTCATAGGCCATGTTAACAGAAATTCTGTTTTATTAAACGTCGCGTCGGTGTTGTCAGCGGTGTTATAAGCTAAAAATATTAGTAATAGATGTACATACAAAACACTTACATATTTTTTAATAGTATTTAAAAAATTATATTTGCCGAAACACCCTGTGTTAAATACCTAATAAGTTCAGTCATTAAAAAACTAATAAATATTCTATATTATGTAATAGTAGCATTTCGTATAATATGTTTGGAAACCATGTCTAAAGAGCTATTATGCTTCTTGAACATTATCACTTTCAATGCTCTGTATTTCAAAAAGTGGAACTTATTTTAAGTTGGGCTTATGAGAACTTCTGATTACCAAGGTTTAATCTACAACATACTAAAGTTTGTTTCTCATTAAAACATTCGACTAATATTTACTTAAACACCCTTTAGATAATATTTTACAGGTACAGATTAAAAATAATAAATAAATTGTAAATATATGTAATAGTAACATTGCGTATATGTTTGGAAAACCCGTCCGACGAGCTATTATGCGTCTTGGACATTATTATTACTTTCAACACATTTCGAAAACTGGTCATTAATTTGAGTTCGGCCCAAGGGAACTTTTGATAAGAAAGGTTCAGTCTTAGTAAATTTTATTAAGCTACGAAAAAAAAACCTGGATTTGATAATTTTGGATTTATGGACATACTAAGTATTTTTTTTTGTCATATTTATTCCTAGATTTCTCTCAAAAATTTCTTTAATTTGGGACAACCTGTAGGTACATATACCAGTTAAAAATAACTGGAGTAAGTTGGGATCAGTTTGGATAGGTTTGTATGATTTTACTGCGTATCAAACTTACCCGATGTCACTTAAAGATAATAGCAGGAGTGAGGATGAGTTTGGGTGAGTTTGCAGGTTTTTAAACGGTCTTCAAACTTACCCAATATCACCCCAAGTCACCTTAGTTCGCAGGAGTGAGTTGGGATCAGTTTAAACTTAACCAATGTCATCCTAAGTCACCTTCTATTGCAGGAGTGAGTTGGGATCACTTTGGGTGAGTTTAAACAATCTAAATTAAACGCGTTTTCACTCTACCCAATACCACCTCAGTCTGCAGAAGTGAGTTTGGATAAGTTTGCGGGATTTTAATGATTTTATGTTTAAGAACTTGCAACAGAATGTACAGTCGAAAGCAAAAATATAGATATATTTTTGTGTACAGTCAAAGATTTCAAAAAAATATGTTTCAAAATTTTTTGCTCAGTAATATACATTAGTTCTTAAACATTAATAAAGTACGCATTCTTTTACCTGGATACCACTAACTTTGTTATTTCTAAAAACTGAAAAACCCGATGCTCAATTGTTTTTTTTAAATTCATGTCATGTTAAAACTCACTAAAAATGCAACTTTAGTTTGCATATTTTAAATATTCTGCTTATTTAATAACAACAATGGTGACCACTTAATTTGGAAAGGCCTTTATAATGAAAGCCATAGAGTGCCATTTCATTGGCCACTCAAAAAAACATTCGGGCTGCTGCGTCAAATGTTTGCCCAAAATTGGTTAAAAAACATGCCTTGATCAATTTTTTTAGTGGGGCAAAACAAGAGCGCATAGTTTTGTATTATATGTTTACTATTTTTCGGGTTTCTAACCCTAGCTTTTTAAAGAAATTAACCCAGACCTACCCAAATTACACCACAAAATTACTTAAAATTTATCAAAAATTCTGCTGAGTTAACTTACCCTTAGTTAGGTATTTACAAAAATAAACATTATTTTTAACAAAAATAGTTTTATTAAACTTACGCCAATGCGATTCTTTTCCACTTCCACGTTTGTTTTGCAATTATTAAATCAGGTAATGACTGGCCTAATTCTTAAATTTTTAGTTTTTCCTCTAGCGAAAAACCACTAAAAGACGCTAATTTTATTCATTTTTACTTAAAAAGTAGAACAATATGCAGAGTATACTCCAAATCATAATTTTTGAGATAACTTTTTGACAGTTATCAGCTCTTTACCATAACGAATAGCATAGGCCAACGAAAAAAAGTTGTCTGAAAAATAATGATATGAACAATATACGGATACCTTTTTTATTGCTTGATTTAGAGGAGGTAAATTAAAGCATACATGCTCTACGAACAAGAACAAGACGACTAACTGCACACTAAGTGACTGGCACAAATTTAAGTTGATTCTCTTCATTATACAATGTAAAAATTGTCAAAATTGATCCGCTGCATTGCACAGGGTTTACCATATTTTATATAAATTAAAAAGAAATGCGTAAAATAACAAATATATAACAAATAACACATAGATGTTTTAAAAATACAAAAACCTGTTTTTGTACAAAAATAAGGCTCCGTGTCACTACCTCACGAGCCGCCACTGCCTAGAGGCCCTGGATACATTTGAATATATTTCAGTGTATCAAGGGCCTCTAGTGCCATCTAGTAAATCAATGACGTCCATCGCTTATGGAACTCAATGCAACTAATCCATTTGGTTATGGTTGCTGAATAATAGGGGAGGTTTGGAAAACAAAGTGCAAGTGCAAATAATTTTGACATTTACCTCCCCAGTCATCCATTTCAATACTTCATCAAATCAAAGGTTTTTTAGGCAACTTAAATTTCTCTTGTTTATTTCAGGAGGAGGACTACATCACGCCAAAAAATCAGAAGCTTCCGGATTTTGTTATGTCAACGATATCGTTTTGGGAATTTTGGAACTGTTAAAATATCATCAAAGGTAAAAACTATAAACTGAATGTCTCAAAAAGAAAAACTCTTAAAACAGCTTTAATTATAATAAACATTTATAGCAAAAAAAAATGTTTTATCGAACGCCAAAAAAACGAATTGCAATATCCATCTTTCGTGGTTTAAAACTTAATTTTGAATTGAATAACCGTTTTAGTTTTATTAATTGTTATGCAGTAGCGCACCCCGGAATATGTCTTGGGGGGGGGGGGGTTGAGAACCCATGCCGTGTTTTATGCTATTTAATTTTTACCTTCCTAGCCCGCGTAGCAATGGCTAGAGAAGGTATTATTTTCGAGGAAAATTTTTTTCTTAATGAAATATCGTCGTAATGTCTGTTTGTGTGTATATTATTTATGCCCGTAATACGATAGCTCCTAGACCGCTGAACCGATTTTCATAAAATCTTCAGGTAAAATAGTGTTCGACACTCTTACGAGCTGATTAGGTCAAAATTCATTAATGCTAATGACAGTTTTTTGACAATTAAAGTATTTAAATTAGTAGACTATATTTTGCTCAATTATAACCAAAAACTTCGTAGGAGCTTTAGTTTTTTAGATATTTACAAAACTGTTTTCACGGGTAATATATTATCATGGCTTCACTTGAAGTGTGATGATAGGCTAGCTAGGAAGGTGTCAGATCCGTCATGGATTAATTTTTACCTTCCTAGCCCGCGTAGCAAGAAGGTAATGGTTTCGACGAAAAAATTATTTTTGGGAATAACGCCGAAAATGTGTGATTTGGGTGTATTTTGACCTATGTTAGCAATATTGTCGTGATGTCTGTCTGTGTGTGTGTGTTTGTCTGTGTGTATGTGGGTGTGTATATTATTTCTGTCCGTAATACGATAGCTCCTAAACTGTTAAACCGATTTTGATAAAATTTTTAGGTAAAATAGTGTTCTACACTCTCACGAGCTGATTAGATTTTGGTCAAAATCCATTAATGCTAATGACAGTTTTTTGACTATTTTAATACAAAATTTTTAAAATGGCAACTTTTTAACGGAGCGTCGTATCAATATGCAGTTTTCGGAATATAGTAGATTACATTTTGTTCAATAATTTGTGTTATAACCAAAAACTTCTTAAGAGCTTTAGCTTCTAAGATATTTATAAAAAAATGTTTTTTAGGCTGATATATCATGGCTTCACTTGAAGTGTGCTAATAGGCTAGGAAGGTATTAGATCCGTCATGGATCCATTTATTTTATTTATGATATATGAGGCAAATTTCTAAAAAATTCTCAGGCTAGGAAGGGCGGTCCCCGAGCCCTCCCCTCCCCCCTTGGGTGCGCCCCCGCCTTAAGGAAGTTACCATGGAACTAGGTTGCTACTATAATTTCGAAAAAGTTATTAAAATCGATCCAGTATAGTTCCTGTCACCAGTTTAAAAATTTGACAAATGCTTCTTAAGTTATGATGATAAAAAGTAAGAGTTACGTTGTTCGTGGTAACTGTATAAATTTGTAAATTTTTTGCAGGGTTCTCTACATAGACATAGACGTCCATCATGGAGATGGTGTAGAAGAAGCGTTTTACACCACCGACAGAGTGATGACAGTGTCCTTCCATAAATATGGAGAATACTTCCCTGGTAAGAATATTTCATACAATATTTCTTTGCCTGTAGCGGTACCTCCAGTGTAGGAAATGTATAATATATTTGCACGGTTTTTGTTCAAGGCTTAAAACGTGCGAAATTTGGTGTATATTGGTTAAGTAGTTTTTAGAGTAATGACCTGATGTATTTCAAAAAACGGTAATAAATTTGCCAAGTTCTGGAAAAGTCAAAATGGGGCACTTGTTTTTTGGTGTACTAACAGAGGAACATTTAAAACAGGCAATTTTTGACAGCTTTCATTTTCCCCAGATAAATGTTCCGATTTTTTCCAAAGTCGACTTCCGTCTGTTCTAAATACAGTGAAACCTCCTATAAGCGGGCACTCACGGTTTCATCGATTTTGTCCGCTTGTTGAAGGTGTCCGGTTATGAGAGAGAACTGCAAAATTGTAATTTATTAAAAATTTCCGCTGCTTGAGTTTTTCCGATATTAAATTTTTAAGCAATCTTTTGTCCTGATAGATGTTCCTTCTCCGAATCGTTAACAACTTCCATTTCTTCACGTAAACTAAGAAGTTTTTTACTGGGCGCCATTTCAAAGAGATCTATTACTGAACGCAACTGAACAATAAAAATATAACTCAGCAGTCCCGCCGAATAAAATATGTTGTAAAGATGACAGAAGTATTTATTCTCCGCATTAAAACGGAAAGAGGTAATTCCCCGGCTGCAGAGTGCGTTGTTGCCAACATCCTACATAATATTTATGCCCATGTCGTGCAGCGCTCCGTCCCGTTGTCAGAGGTCCGCGTCCGGTTAAAGGAGGCTTTACAATTTTTGATCCAAAAAAAATTGTCCGTGTCCGGTTATAGGAGTGAATTTCACATGTCAAGAAATAAGGAATAGCTTGGTTCCAGCAAATTTGTCCGCCTAAAGCGAGTGTCCGCTTAATAAAGGTATCCACAAGGAGAGGTTTCACTGTAATCGTGCCAAGTTTCATCACTGTAATTTAACGGTCTATAGGGGGCGTTGACTGAAAAATAAAAATGTTACGTTGTTAAAGACGCAAGGTATTGATTTTTACCACAAGCACTAATTTTCACTTGATTTCTAAATTTTTTTAGGAACCGGGGACCTGCGCGACATCGGTGCCGGTAAAGGCAAGTACTACGCAGTAAACATCCCATTACGAGACGGTATGGACGACGAATCGTACGAAAGTATTTTCGTCCCAATTATAAGCAAAGTAATGGAAACTTTCCAACCCAGCGCTGTCGTGTTGCAGTGCGGTGCCGATTCTCTGACCGGAGACAGACTGGGGTGCTTCAATTTGTCAGTTAAGGTAAGCAGAAAAAACACTTCCAACAATCAAATACGAAGACTTTCTACTTAGAAACACAGTTTATTAAAAAGTACAACAATAAAATTAGGTACAAAACTCTTAAGTTAAACAGTTTTTTTTTGGATTATCTGCTGTACCAAATTTCAGCTTTGTAGCATGTCTGGAAGTACAGTAGAATTTTGATGATCTATACATGAGTGAGTGAGTGAGTGGCAATTTCGACGTTTTTTGAAATTTCGTAACTACTTTACTACTCTATGGAATTCTATGAAACTTGGAGGGGGACCTTGCAAAGTTTGAGATTCGTAGCTCATTCCGAAGTAGAGTTTTAGATAGGTCAAATATCGGCTGAAATGTTTCAAGAAAAGATGGTAGGGCGCGCGAACTTGGTGAGGCACTGCCGTGCCCTCAGATTGTTACTGTAACACTACACCTACCAAATTTCAGGCTATCGAATCGGGGTTATGGATTGATGTGATATTTTACTGCGTGCGAACCGAAGAGCTTTCTTCTTCTCACTGCTACAAGAATTATCCCTAGGTCTCAGCTCATCGGGAAGTAGTTTAAACAGTTGTCTCAAATCAAATTAAATAGAACCATGTAATTAACAACTTTGTTTTTGCAGGGTCATGGTAAATGCGTCGAATTCGTTAAAAAATACAATTTGCCCTTCATGATGGTCGGAGGAGGAGGTTACACCATCAGAAACGTATCGAGGGCGTGGACCTACGAAACTTCGGTGGCACTTGGTGTTGAGATCGCCAACGAACTACCCTACAACGATTACTTTGAATATTTTGGACCCGATTTCAAGCTACATATCAGGTAAATTACCATAAAACACACCTCCACCAAAATAACCAAGTGTTATTTTGCTCCCGTGAGTTAAAAGGCGGGGACAGTATTAGTCAAGGACCTTAAAACTATAAGGTATGGTTAGATATGGTTACAATACTTAAAATTTCTTAAAGAGTATACTTCACCAATTTTCAGTTTCTTAAGCAAACATAAACGCCCCTAGATTTTCTCTATCAAATATATATTTATAGATATAGGTTTATCGATAATAGCACAGATTTATCGAGTTCCTGAAGAAAATCCAAGAAAGCTATCGCTGGGTTTATTTTTTTTTTCATTGCTACAATTTTTCTTCTTTGTATCTACTGATGTCAGTAAAATTTGTCAGAGTTAACTATTGGCAAAGATATAAATATTGTAAATGTTTTTTATTTCTTCTGAAATAGCTTCTACCACATTTAACAATTCATGAAGTTTGATGCCCTAGAACTTTTTGCAGGAAACAAAAATAGAAATGAAAGTTGTAATTCCAGAGGTTGGGACTTATTAACAGTTCGAATACTTGATTTTCACAATAATTTTAATCACTGATTAATTTCTGAATATTGGCCGCTTCTGACCTCATTTTAACCCCTGTGGGCCGGTCGGCTGAAGTGATTTCGAGTTAGATTATCTTGGTGTCAAATTGTCTCCAATAAGCTGACAGAACCAATAATATAAAAACGAAACATTATCGCATATAACTACTAAACACCTGTTCTCTTAAACCCCTCAAGTTTGTCCTAATTGATGGTTGTTTTTGTTCTTAGCCCAAGCAGTATGGCCAATCAAAACACTCCAGAATACCTTGAAAAAATGAAAACGCGCCTGTTCGAGAACCTAAGGATGTTGCCTCATGCACCAGGCGTTCAAGTTCAGGCAATTCCTGAGGATGCCATTAACGAGGATAGTGATACCGAAGACAAGGTAAATAACAATTTATACAACTAGTGGCTAAAACAGTTTACTTGTAATTTAAACAATTTTGCTTTACATCTTCATAAAAAAAATTTTGAACAAAAAAATACCAGGGAGTAACAGCTCCGTTCCATCCGATTCGAAGGACCATGAAAAAAAAATTACTTTTGGACCCTTTCTATGAGATCGCGGGTGAAAAGGATAAACCGGTTCTAAAATAGGAAAAATAGTGAACCTTTAAGCTAATAGAAACTAATTAGCCTACCTTGAATACTGCAGTCGGTAAACGAAATAAGGCCGAACCAGGGCATTTTCCGCCGCTCTTGGGTTCTTCTCCAGTAACAACAGAGTGGAAGAAGCACACGACTCGGCGTAGCATGCGGCCAATAAAGCACTCAAAGGTTCACATACATAGAAGTATATTAGAGTAAAACGAAACATGTAATACAGTAGACTCGCACTAGTGTGAACATGAAAAACATCTGCACATTCATACCATGGAGACCCTTCACACTACGGAAGGTCTATTCTAAAACCGAAATATTATTGGTAAGATATAATAAATTCATACCTTTTAAATGTAACTATTCTTATAATTTAGAGCAAATCTATAAGTTTCTGCTGAAAATGACAATTTAAAGTATCGACAAATACTACAATTATGAATTTTTATGAAACTTCAATATATATCATTAGGTAAAATATGATGTTGTTTTAGTCCGAACTTATCTAGCTGACCAATGAGTGGCAACTGCTCGGTCTCAATATTTCTTAGGCAAAACATCTATGTTGTTTATCAAAAAGAATGAAAAAATAGGTAAAACCTATTTTTCATTCTACGAGTGAAACGACAGCGAACCAAGGAAACTAAGTATGGCGGGCGGGATGAAAACGTCCACCGGTCTATAAGGAAGAAAGACATTATGTCACAGTTCAACCAGACCATGCTATCACCGTCTCCACGGTATCGGTTTGAAACCGAAAACAATGAGTTAACAAAGTATAAAAGGCAACTTTATAGGGGTATAGTCAACCACGGACACCGGTGTTTCGGAAAAAGGCATTTCCATCCTCAGCGTGGCTTGCCTGACAGAAAGTAGAACAAACTGACTACAAGATACAAGGTAAATCAAAAAGAATGAAAAAATAGGTAAAACCTATTTTTCATTCTACGAGTGTAACGACAGCGAACCAAGGAAACTAAGTCCATGGCGGGATGAAAACGTCCACCGGTCTATAAGGAAGAAAGACATTATGTCACAGTTCAACCAGACCATGCTATCACCGTCTCCACGGTATCGGTTTGAAACCGAAAACAATGAGTTAACAAAGTATAAAAGGCAACTTTATAGGGGTATAGTCAACCACGGACACCGGTGTTTCGGAAAAAGGCATTTCCATCCTCAGCGTGGCTTGCCTGACAGAAAGTAGAACAAACTGACTACAAGATACAAGGTAAATCAAAAAGAATGAAAAAATAGGTAAAACCTATTTTTCATTCTACGAGTGAAAAATAGGTTTTACCTATTTTTTCATTCTTTTTGATTTACCTTGTATCTTGTAGTCAGTTTGTTCTACTTTCTGTCAGGCAAGCCACGCTGAGGATGGAAATGCCTTTTTCCGAAACACCGGTGTCCGTGGTTGACTATACCTCTATAAAGTTGCCTTTTATACTTTGTTAAATCTATGTTGTTTGTTTCTGAATATAATGTAACCACTTTAAGTGATTAAAAAACATACTTTACTGCAACTTTTTTAGGTGTCTTCATATCGTTCTCAAATTCGCCTTCCAAACTTACCTCTGGGAGGAAGAATTAAAAACTTCTTGGTTTTTACTATTTTACAACGCAAAACATGAAATGGTCCTAGTAT
Organism: Aspidapion aeneum; assembly: GCA_963576565.1. Lineage (NCBI taxonomy): Eukaryota > Metazoa > Arthropoda > Insecta > Coleoptera > Brentidae > Aspidapion > Aspidapion aeneum. The sequence goes on along the minus strand of OY755045.1, from coordinate 25,474,173 downwards.
TTACCACAAAAAAAAACGAATTAAAACTAAGTAATCCTTGGTAATACCCCTAAATTTTAGCATTTGATTAACACCTTTTTCCGTTTTTATACGATCGAGACTCGTTACTCTTTATACTAATACTAGTACATTGATCTTCACTGTTCACACTACTGGGAGGTTCACACCAGCGCGAAACTACTGTATTAATATTAATTATAATTAATTACCGAATCGGCAAAAAACATACAAGTAAAAATTTTATCATTTTATCATTTACCCCTAGATAATGAATAATTTTATTAAATTTACCCAGAATTCAACAAAATGCTTTGTCTTTTCTTTTCTGATATATTGACCTAGCGGATAAATCAGTAAATACATAGTTGAAATACCAAAGTTTAATACAAGCTTTCTTTAACTGAATTTGATATAAAAATAGTATAGCGGCTAACTTCAGACCAATTTTTTTACGCTCGCGTAAGTGATTTTTGACAAAAGAATAAAAATATATTTTTTTATTTTTACTTTATCTTCCTTTTAAATAGCATCTTTGTCGTGTTCTGATTTTTAAGGAAATGACACAAAAATTATTTTTCGACCCGACAGCATCTTAAAAATAGGAAAGTTTTGCGATTTCCTTCTTCCCTATTATTAGCGTTTTTAATATATTTAACTAAAGTTAGGGGTTTTTAAATTACATACATATTTTTTTTTTAGGTTGATAAGGATGATCGATTGCCTCAGAAAGACTTGGACAAGCGTATAGTACCAGAAAATGAGTTTTCAGACAGCGAAGACGAAGGTACATACAAATTTTGAACAAAATTTTTTATATTTGTACCATAGAATTTTCCTTAAGCTAAAAATACATTATTAGACAAAATTATAGCAACAAATCATACAATTATACAAAACAGCACATTAAGTTAAGGTCACTATATAACCAAGTTCCTTTTAAGAACTTCGTTATATAGTGACCTTACATTAAGTACATTTGCACATGGACTGTTTGAGATTTTATTTTCTCTGGTTTTGGAAATATAATTGTTTTAATAAACTGACTACACTTTTCTGCTGGGCAAAAATATAAGTTAAGGCAAGGTTTCAGAAAATCCACTTTCTAGAAGCATTTTACTTTTTGGCAAATGGTCAACCCCCCTAAATCCGAATCCCGGTTGCCACCTCGAAATCAGGGGCTGAGATATTCAAGATGGCGGCCAACATGGCACAGATGTACATTCAAAATATATATTTATATATACAACAAATTATATCCTATTAGTTTTTTTTTAAATGGCTGCAAAAACCTCCACGGACCCCCCAAAATCTGGAAGTTTGACGTTGTTTCAAATTTTCTTAAAAATTAAGCTTCAACAAAAAAACATTAAAATTCCCTTTTTACCAAGGTATAATTCAATAGGGTCAGAATGATTACAAACTCTCCAGCGGCGTCCGTTAATTGAAGTAATTTAAAAAAGTTCAAAAAATACCCGTGTTTTCCCATGATTTATTTAATTTTTTTAAATACCAACGTCTACAGGAAAATATATGTTATATTTAATAAAATTTCCTTTAAAATGGTGTTTAACATGGTCAGATTGGTTTCATAATTGAAACTTTAGGGGCGTCCGTAAATTAAATCAATTTTAAAAAATCAGAAAATATGCCATTTTTGTTACAAGTTTTATCTAATTTTCTTAGAAACTAAGCTTAATATGAAAAAATATGTACTATACTTTATTGTATAGTTGATGTTGTATATAAGTGGCACTGCGTCATAGCTATGGTAAACCAAATTTTGCGGCAAAATCTAAGTAAAAAGCCTTAAAAAATTAGTGTTTCACTTTGTACATGCAGTGTGCCGCTCGGGGTTTAATGTTCGAATGATAAAACACTAAGACCTTTTAAATGAGAGATCAAATAGGTACTTACTTAATAAATAAAGATCCGAAACATAAACGAGGATCCAAAATTATATTAAAATGTGCGTAAACATTGATTTAGTTGCAAACACGGTAATTTGTTTTGTGAAAAGTTCCGTCATAATATGTTTGACATAAACAGTCAAAACAACGAATAGAAAACGTCAAAGCCCGGCTAAATCAATAATATGTTCGTAACAACCAGATAAGAGTATATATGTTCCTTTCTAATGAAATCGTTTAGAAGAAGACATCAATAAAAAGCAAGTAAAATAGTAAGCTAATGACTAATTAGTGCAGTGCCTCATTTTGGGAATCAATATCAATAAAAAAATTAAAGGAAGTGCGTGCCACTGTATGTACCCCTCTACTCTCTTCCCGCCTATCAAGGTTTTGATGACGCGGTGTCACTTTAATACAACATCAACTATAGACAGTAAAATTCCCTTTTGTGCAAATATACTTAATTTGCTGTTTTGTATAATAGTACGATTTGTTGTCATAATTTTGTCCAGTACTGTATATTCACAATGGGAATTTCATTAATGACCTATTTGGTTTTTTATTTTTATAGGTGAAAGTGGACGAAAAGATAACAGAAGCTATAAGGGTCGAAAGCGTCCCCGGTTGGACAAAACTAGCGAAGCCAAGGTCGACAAGGAGGGCTCAGAGATAGACAAGTTAAAGGAGGAGGCCAAACCAGAAAAAAGTAAGTAATTTTATGCAGGGTGTAAATGGTATGACTCACAATATTTTGGTCAATGATATAGGAGCCCAAAATAAGAAAAAAATTATTTTCATTTGGGTCAAATATAGTTGTTTTCGTAAAGGTCATTAGTTTAAAAAGTCGCGCGAATTCTTTCAAAAGCCAGAGTGTGTTTTACACTGGCTAATTTTTAAAAACAAAAACAGTTCACTTAAAATAACGACTCCCAAAGTTAGTGTTGATCAGCACTATCAGCAGGTACCTAGGTACCTAAATACGAGCATTACGGTTTAATGAAAATAATTAAAACCATTATTCTTTATACCCAAAACATACAAGAATGTTTTAAAACAAAGACAGCTTGATAAACAAAGTTAAATTGTACACACCCCAAAATAAGCCTTTATCGGCAGGTTGTACAAGCAAGTTAATTTGAAACAATTATTTACCTGCAAAACGTGATATTTTTGGTGAAAATAGTCACCTCACTACACTGCACTGTGATTTTTTTGGAAAATTTTTATTTTTTTAAATATCCACTATTTTTTTACGATTTTTTAATGAAATTCTCTCCCCATAGATTCTTTCAACGAGATGAGAGCTTGGGTGAGCCTTACCATAAACAATTATCATGTCAGCATACTCCTGAATATACTAAAATTTGTTTTTGTTTAAGTTTTGCGCAAAAATGTTCGTATACTGTGATTATCGCCCGTTCCCGGTTCGTCCACACACGCTCTGTCTTCATACTGAGAGAGACAGTGAGGTGACACGCGACTGCAGTCAAAAGTTTTAACTTGTCGGCTAATCTACAAAGGGATTTTCCTATGCACAAGTGTTTTGACAAAGTTATAGGTCAAGTTTTCATGAGGGCCAAAATGATGCGCTGATGCCGTTTATTTTTAAAACTTTCAAGAAAACTTTTTTAATGTTTTTTTTTTTACTTTTAGACCAAGACTCATGGAACTTTTTTAGATCTATTAAAGAATATTCCTGCTAAAAAATTATTAAGATGTGAAACGTCAAATTTTTATTATTTGAAAGAGAATGGCTTCTAAATTTTAAAACTTTGATTTAGACAAAAATCAGTTGAGTTTTGAACCCCATGTCAAGCGCGGGTTTTACTCCCCGCCCCCTCCTAGAAAAAAAATATGCATTTTTGCTAAGAATAAAACGGAAAACAAAAGAATTACCCCCCCCCCTAGAAAAAAATTATATTACAAATAATTTTTTCATCGATTATTACTCCCCCCTAGATTTTGACCCAGATCCGTGCTTGCCCCATGTTTTGAACTTTTTTCTTATTTTGGCCTCTTCTATCAACCATAAAATTTTTGGGAGTCATCTTGTTTATTTTTTCCTAATAAAATAATAAGTCCCCACACTTTATTATAAAGGACAATAGAAAAATCATAGAACGATCACAAAGGAAAATAGTATAACAGTCCAATGTCGAAAACGGAATTATTAATAACCGGAGTTTATCAAAAACGTCATTCATCAAAAACAAGAAATGAGCAAAACGGTCTGCGGTTAATAACTAATTGGTAATAATCGGACAAAAAAAGAATCGAAAAAAGGGGCTGCCTTGTGTGTTGTTCACCTAAAGAAGAACGGTTCTGATACCGCTATGCAACTAAAGCTTCTTTCACTGAAACATCTACAGCCCCTTTTAAGCAACTGAACTAAAAAAGAGCGAATTTTGTATTGTTATATGTGGTGTAAAAGTCAAAGGGAACGTGTTGGGCCCTAGGTTCGGATTCGTCTGCGATTAATTGGCCTAGTTCTTGTGTTAACACCGATTTCAACCTAACAACAGAACACTAAAAAGTCATCAATTTTTTTTATCTAAACCTAAAAAGTTTATAAATACAAAATTAGATAATATAATTTGGGTTTTGTCACCACGACCTGCTACTTTTAATATAATGGCAACCCCGGCCTATGCACCTGTCTTCCTGATATCGTTTTCTGTCTGTTTAAACACCAAGCGTTGGGGATAGAGTAAGCTCCGTACTATGTTGCCAATTCTGTGTGTTAGTATGAAATTATAGGATGTAAATATCTAAAGTAGGCAGGAAAAACGATTATTTAAATTATAACTCTCCTGTTCTCATTTGGAAGGTCAAAATCGGTGTTAACCTTGGTCCAATAATCGCAACTCTATCCTAACCTAGGCGTGTCTGGACAGCTTAGAATGGGTTTGCCATTATTGGAACGGTAGGTTCACGCCGATTTCGAACTCGGAAAAAAAGGACACGGGAGCTAATTTAAAGTCTTAAAAAAGAAACTAGAAAAGAAATGTTTAAAGTCCTTGGCAACTGATACCATCTCTCGAAATCGTGCTGACACCTGACGCAGTATTGCCATTTGTGCGTAGCTGACCCTCTCCCCAACGCTTCGTCAAAATTCCAGGTTTTTTAAAATTTGCCAAAAAATGGTATTTATGACAAAGGTATAAAGAAAACTTTTTTTGACTTCACCTATTATTACCCACGGTGGATATAATAGACCGGTGTTTGGATCTTTGATATATATATATATATATATATATATATATATATATATATGTCGAATTTTTCACGTCACTGGTGGGCCAGCTGATTTTTGCAAACAATAGTTAGATATGATATGAACAACGGAACTACTAATAATTTTGGAATTTTTTGAAAACTAAGGCAATTTTCCCACTGTTTAAATATTTTTTTCTAGACTTATTGTCATTATTTTTTTTGCCCGCTTTATTTTTTATTACACAAAACTTAAACTACAAGTCAAACAGAATGTGATCGTTTAGTATCAAAGGTGAACCGAGGACTTGGGAAGTAAACAAAGATGTAGGTCAGCGGATTATTTTTGAAGCTGAAACGGGCTAAAAAAAATAACGACTGGTATGTCTGAAAAATATTATTTTATAAGAATATACTAAACAATAGTAGGAAAACTGCCTTAGTTTTTAAAAAATTCAAAAAATATTAGTTGTTCATATCATATCTAACTTTTGTTTACAAAAATCAGCTGAACCACCAGTGTCGTGAAAATTCGACATATATTTCTAAGATCCGAACACCGGTCTATTCTATCCACCGTGATTATTACCCTTTTCAATATAATACAATTATTTCCCCAATTTCCGCTGTATATTGATTTCCAAAAAATGTGGTTTTAAATTAGTTAACAATTTCTTTTTTTTTTCAGCTGAAGAAAAACTAAAACTTGATGACACAAAAATGGACACGATTCCTCCCACGTGATCCAAAAAAATATTCGTGAATAATTCTGTAAATGTACTTTTTGGTTTATTAATTTTTTTATACCTTTTCCCACATTTTTATTGTAAGACTATTTAAAACAGAAAAAGAAAAATGTTTTTTCTGTGCAATTTAATAGTAAGAAGTAAGAGTTGTTCCTTTTTAAAATAAAATATATTGTCAATACTATTTTTGTTTTTGAAGCTTTTAATAACTAGATTGTGAATTTTTGTACGCCATCTTAAATCGAAGATAGCTGTCAAAATCAATCTTAGCCCTTCCAAAAGACTCGTTTATTGCTCTGTTCCAGAAATTTTATAGATTTATTTTTAAATCGTAGAAAAGCTCTGTTGAGTTTCCGCCAAGCACAATGAGTTACGCATTATTAAAATCGGTCTAGGAAACGTTCTTAAATTACATAACGTCAAAATTCAGGATTTTTAACCCCCTCACCCCTTTGCAACGCATTTTCAAGAAAAAACACATTTAAAAACATTTAGTGTAACGCAGGACTAACCCCCCCCTTGAAGGTTACGTAATTTAAGTATGGTCCTTTAGTGGTTCCTGAAAAATTAATTTTTTGTTAAGTAAACCATTCTTTTAAGATTATACACTGCTCAATTGGGTCTGCATTTATGAATAAATTTTTACTGAACTTATTTCAATAAAATACAAAGCTTCTCATTGCTCTTAAAGACCACAAAAAAGTTGCCGTCATCTTGAAATCCAAGATGGCGGACAGAATCAAACTTGACTCTTTTAAGCGACTAGTTATTAAATTTTATGTTTCGAAAAACTTTTGAACTTGAATTTATAGAAAAGGCCTCCGATGCAAATAACGAGGTAGAAACTATCAAAATCGGGTCAGTGGTTCTTGAAATATTGATTTTTGTTTCAGCCATTATTTTACAGATTAGGTTCGGTTCGGTTTTGCCTTTCCAATTCTCTCTGCATTAATTTCTTAATAAGAAAACAAGAATACCTTATTCGTTCAGTGGCGTATTTAGAAAACAATTTGGAGGGGGAGCAACTTTTTACTGCCTAAAATTTCAAGATCTTCAAATAAACCTTTGAAATTTTTATAGTGGTATAGTCCAAATTATAGGCATTTGTAATGACGTCAGTTTTGATTATCTTTGTTAGTTAGTATATTATAAACAGTGGTGACAATAAACTTTAAAAAAAAGTAGTGTCTATGATTAATTAATTTTTTAAATAGGTAGGTAATTGGTTATGTGAAGTATCCGTCACTGTTAATCTAAAACATGAGTTTGCCAACTTGTCGGAAATTATTTTAAAAAGTTGTAAAATGTCGAGAAACAAATATAATAGGTATAATGAACAATCGCAGCTGATAATTTTAAATATATTGGCTCTTTTTCAACTGGAAAGGGAACAAGTCCGAAATGGAATCGCACTTCAATTTGAGAATGTGATACAGCGAGCCGCAGATGCAACATAATTGAGGCCAACAACGATAGTAAATATAAAAATATCTACGCCATACGTTTTCTTCTCACCTGGTGACGTCATTACAAATGCGTATAATTTAGACTATACTAAGGTCTTGGAGAAGAGGGGCCGGGCCCGCGGTCCCCTCAAATACGCCACTACTTGTTTCGTCTAAAGAAGGACATCAGAGCCAAATAGCCTGATTTTGGATAAAACATTGCCCTAAAAAAACTGGATGACCAATTAATTGACAAGACACCTTGGGACCAGTAGCGGCTAGTGACGTTATAAATTGGGGGGCAGACATTTATATTGCATGAAAAAGGAGATAAAAAAAATTACCTAAACAATTTTATAAAAGTATAAAGTCTATTCCCCCTTCTTTTACATGCGCAAAGTGCTTGGATTAGCACCAGTTTTAGACTCAACCTCAAAAATCCCACAGCATTTTAAACAGTCTATTAACCTACTAAGTATATGTCTATTTTTTGCCACATTTTCATTATGTTCGGTAATGTTTTGCCTATAGGGACTATTATCAGTCTTGCCCAGCATAGAAAATTCTATGTGGTTATTTAAGTAAGTAGCACTTTGTGTCTTTAACTTTTCACTAAAGTGCTAGAGATCACACATTCCTTTTGCCACCCACGCAACCGCACAACCAGTTTTCAGCATCGTATAATTTTTTATTACTTGCCGATCTATGTGGCCCTAAAGATTTTATTTGTAATCAAAGTATGTCAACGTATTTAAATTTGCACAGTGGGGCAGAAGCACAAAAAGATGCGATAAAGTCCCACAGTGCAATGGATGTATTCCTTTGTAGTCAGGAATGTTTAAAATGAATTACTTAGTGATCCAAAATAAAAAAAATTGACCCCGAGCTGTTAGTCGAGGTATAAGTGGTTGAATAAGCTTCAAAATATTTCCTAAAATACTATGTACGACGGCAATGTTTACAAAATGTTATATTATGTTGTCGACCCTACAGAAACGGAAAGGCCAAGTTTGCCCCCTCCCCAATAACTAATCGTCCCCCAGAAAAATTAAAACACCTAAACCCCCCCAAAAAAAAACATTACAGAACCGACATTAAATTTTTACACACTTCTTCTGTCTGACTTTCGCTGTTTTTAAAACGACTTGACAGAAGCTTTCAGTGGCGTATATAAGGGGGGCCTGGGGGGCAGGGGCACCCCCCGAAGCTAAGATTTTTTCTAGATATTTTCTAAATATTTCATGAATACAAACATAAAACAGCATAACATTCGGCCTCATGGGGTCTCGACCCCCCCCCCCCAAACTGTCTCTGGCCCACCCAAAGACATTTTTCTATATACGCCACTGGAAGCTTTCTTTGTTTATAAATAATCATGTTTATATATTATACTAAACAGAACAAAAAATAATTTAACTATATTAATAAATCAAATAATAAGTTAAAAAAAAAGATCGGGCTGAAAGCGTAAACTTAACGTATAAACCTCGTTATAAAAGAGTAATTGTAGCTTTCGCTACGCTCGTGCTAAAAACTTTTTACCTTGAGATAAAAAGTGTCACTTTTATCCCTTGGTATATATTATAAGAACAGAGCCCTCTTTAATCCTTATTTTAGGGATAAAACTGTCACTTTTTATCCTTAAAATTCAAAATAAAAGGCTCTATCAGACATTATGTTTTTAGTAAATTAGCTGAAAACCACATAATTATAATTTAATTTTAGGGCAGAAAAATCCAAAAGTTTAAAAAATATCTTCAAAAATTCGTAATTAGTGTCTTGTTAGCTATTGGCCAATTATATACCTCGCTACGCTCAGGCTACAAACTTTTTGCCTCGGGAGAAGGTGTGACTTTTATTCCTTAATATATAATGAGTACAATAATAGTATGTGTAGATGTATATGTATTTAGTACGTTATATTTTAAATATCTATACTACAATTTAAACACGTATTTCGCTAAGTTTGGAGAAAAATGTTAATATTTAAAAATTAATTCCGCCCTTATTAGCAAAAACTAGCAGCTAAATGTGGCATCATTTTAAAAAGGAAGGTTCAATAAAAAATGACATGTGAAAACTCGCCCGCGACAGCGGGCGACAAGTTACGTTGTTTCCACGTATATTTTTAAAATTAAAGAAAATAATACATTTTTGAAAGATTTTACAAAAATGGCAGTTTGAAAAAAATCAACAAAAAATTTTGCTTTTTTTTTTATACGAGAATAATGTACTCACAATAGTGATTATCTGACATAATTAAAATTATTTTAACCAAACTTAATCAACATTAAAAATTGTGGCACAGTTGATTCATTTGTTTTCTTAAAACAACTACGCAACGTCAGTTTTCAAAACACGCTAACTTTGACAATGTGTTATTCATTTGTTTGACGTTTGACTATCCGAAGCTAACTTGCTATGGTAAAGCGATTATTAATAAATAGTTTTCAGTAAAAATATCTCCCATAATAGATAAATGAGTTCTGCACTAAATCGCATGTTTTCTTGATTTTGCCCCTCTGTGCGACGGTATTTATTTCCATTTTATAAACAAACGATAACAAAATCAATGACACGCGACCGGCAATGCTTTTTACTACTGACAGCCCAAATCACAACAAACTTATCATCGTGTAGAAGGGCGACGGACGTGTCCGCACGATGATGATGGCCGACTTCAACTAAAACACACATTCCTCCCGCCCATGCTCGAGAATATCCACCCATACCCCGCTGAAAAACGGGGGAAATTGAAACCTTGCCCCGCCTGGCGCTTCCGCTTGTAATTGTTTACGCTAAAAAAGTTCACCCAATTATTCGCTTGATGTTAACCACAGATAATAAAAAGAACTAGACAATTGTAAATATTGTAAGGACATTACGTCACTCACGTGCACGTCTTATATTTACAAAAAGAAATATTAATTGATCATTATATAAGGAGCTTTAATATTTTCCGTTTCATATCAGATGAGGATATTTCCAAAGATTATGGAACGTTCCACATCAATTTAAAAATAAACAAAATCATTCACATTCTTAAGCTTGACGTTCCTTAGTGTACCAGTAAAATGTTGACTAGTGTTTGCCATCTGGTGGCAAGGACGGCAAACATCAAGTTTTTTTGTAAATGTTTTATTTTCACAGTAAAATATTTAATATTTTTGTACTAAAATAAAGTGCTTTAAAAGCAACTGCGTAAATATACTTTTAAAGTGTTTTTTTGCCATTAACCCTGGCTGCACTTGTCATTCTTCATAAATAAAGTATAACTTTTCGTTGTATTAAAAATAAACTACTAAAATGTTGCGTTTTTTGTACTTTTAAATAATATGCAAATTAGACAATTCAAAAATAATAAAAATATTGCATATCGTTGCCGATGCCAGCAGTTAAAGTACAATATTAGTAAAATACCAGCAGGTCAATGTTTGCTGGGATCATCATAGAAAATAGTATATTTATAAGAGAAGAAACTGACAAATTTCAAACGAGCAAAGATGTTACGAGGCGCTAGCCGAGTTGCGGAAAAGTAGGTAACAGTAAAAAGCTGGATTCAAAGTTCCGTAAGCGTTATAAACAGTAGCGGATCTAGATTTCGAGGGGGGCGGGGCTAAGGAGGAAGCAAAAACCAGAATATATTTCCTCCTCGCTGTTTTTATTAAGTCTGAAACAAAAATTGTCTGGCATTGAAATTCGCCACAGGTGAAAATTTTTGGAATAAGTAATTTTAAAAAAAGTAATGTGGCGGGTAAATTTTGTTAAAAATTGCGGTTAATGCAGTGGAATTTTTTCCCTTGAACTAAAAAAAAGTTTAATGTCAGGAAGGGGATGGGGGGGGTGCCTGCGGGCTCCTATGCCCCTCCCCCTGGATTCGCCACTGGGTATGAAGTAAGAGGTAAGATGTAAGGACTTGTCGTTAAATTACATAACGCTCTGGGGGGGGGGGAGGGATTTTTGGCCTCGCGTTACACTTCATGGTTTCTTAATGTGATTTTTCTGGAAAATGCGTTGCGCGGGGGGGGTCAAAAATCCTGAATTTTTGCATTACGTAATATAAGGACGTTCCCTAAGTAGTAAGGAAAATGATTGTTCATAGCGTTGTTATCAAACAACACATATCTTTGCAACTGATGAAACTATAAAAATATGTAACTATAAGGTACCTAAAGACCTTTTTTCCATGATCCTTTTAACTGATAAATCTACAAAAACTGTTTAATACATATCCAGCGGCGTAGCGGCCCTGAAGGGGCGGGGGGGCCGACAGCTAAAAAGGGTGCCCATGAAAAATCTTGCGACCAAAAAAGTTATTTTTGTATGTAAAAATTCCCCTATGCCTTTATAAAATTGTTTTGCCAATTTAGTTCCAAGAGTTTCATAGTTGTTGAGAAAAACAAAGAAAAAATTTAAAAAAGTTTTTTTGTTTTTGAAGTGAACTTCTTTAGGCGCGAATAGCAGTTTTTGTGGGTAGTGAATAAGGTGCTGACTGTGACGTAGCACGGCACCCCGACGAAAAATATGATTCCGGAACGTACCACCAACTAATCTAATCGTGTCATTGACTGAACTTACACATTATTATCCGATTATTTACCATCTCTTTTTAAACTAATGTATTAGTAAGGGCACTTAATAATATTAAACACACATGAGTTTAATAACTAAACATTGGTCTACTCGTTTTATTTACTAAACTCATACATTGTTATCCAGCTACTTACTCTCTCTTTTTAACTCAAAGTAGTGGGACGGGCGCATCCAGTCTAAAACAGTTGTGCCATTTTGACAATCAACGTCAATGAATTTTCTAATGCACACAGTGGGCTCGCGGATCTAATTTTTGACCAAAAAGCGTTAAATTAAAAACATACTGAAACTTCTAAACCTCTTTACTAAAAGGAGTAGATAGTGCAGCAGGCCTTGAAAAAACAATGACTTAATTGACGTAACTTTCAGTTATTTTTTAGAAGTGTCATTTTTCCTTTTAAATGAACGCGTTAAAGTACCATATTTGTATGGCGGTTTGATCCAGATTTTAAGCCATTTTACGTCAATATTTTATGCTGTATAAAATTCACATAAAATAAATCTTGTAAAAAGAGGTAGGGGAAATGGGGGCAAAATGGGGTACGCAGGTAAAACGGGATATCGCAGTTTTAAGCAAATTGCGCAAAAATAAAACCTCTTAATATCAGATGTTTTATCCTTATGACTGGTTCAATTCTCTGCAATATGATTGGTGCCGGTCAGCTGAGCTTCAGTTAGTTTTTGCTCAACAGTTGATGTTGTGCGCTGTTTATTGTAGAAATAGCTTGCGCATTTTGTCACGGTAAATACATTTTTTACTGACTTTAAAATTTTGTTTACATTAAACGATTAGCGGGTTTATGTATTATTCATAATTAAACGCATCACCCGTAAGATTAGTCCTTTACTATGTATGATTTTTGTTTGGTTTGGGCCAAAACGGGGTTTTTCCATGGGAACAAAATGGGGTACCTTGTTATACCTAGTAACCTACAACCCATTTTGCCCAAAAAACATTTTTGTTTTTTGATAACAACATCACTGAAACTCGTATTTTATGTTTTCTTTGCAAAAAATTGACGTAAAATTCGTGTAGGAGAGTCGACAGCGATGACTTGGTCGCTGTAATTCTTTATAAATTCTGTAATGACTAAATTTTATGATTATAAATGTATTTACAATATATTACAACTTTTTATTTTTTAAATAAGTATTTTTAACTTGTTTAGTATTTTAATAAATAAGACTGGTCTTACAAACATATTGATTCTAAATTACACAACCGGCCCGCCCGTTTCGCCACATAGGCACCCCATTTTACCAAAAGCAACTTTTTACAAAAATAAAACTATGATGGAGTTCTAAATCGTTTAAACTAAAAACTAGAACATAAAGATACAATGGTGACCATTTAATAGGAGAAATAAGCCTATAAAATTAAGTATCCCATTTGGTCCTCCTTTCCCCTAATTAGACTTTCTACCCGTACATTTTGAGTCAAATTTTAATGTATAGACAGGTCAGACAATGGTTCATTGCGTGGCATTTCTGAAATTCTATAAAAATATAAATTTCTTATAAATGTTGGACAAAAATTTTGCTTCCTTCATCAACCATGTTTTAAAAAATTTTATTTTTATAAAGAATATACATATTTTTCAAAAATTGTACTTTAAAATCTGCTGCTAGAAAAGATTTTGTTTATTATTTTTAAAACACTTTAGGCTAAATTAAACAAACAAACATGGAAAAATATATATTAATAAAAAATATAAATAATGTGTAAAAATACTAACTATATACTAATTTCAAACAAATAAAAAGATGGTCACTCCATAATAAAAACCAACTGCAATATCTCAAAAACCAAAAATTACAGATGAAATTAACTTTTACAGGTGGATTGTTTATGAAAGACGAATTAGGTAAAACAGCTTTAAAGGTAAACGGTTCTATTTCAACTCATCAGCAGTTTACTAAACCTGAGTTTTAACAAACTAGTATAAAAAAGTGGACGCTTTAAAAATATTTGTTTTGTTGAACTTAAAAACAACTTTTTCTAGAAAAATCATTTTTATTTGATTATGCAGTCATTAAACTTGCAGGTTCTTATCCGCTACAAAGTCAGGGTTACGTTCGTATTATTTTCTAGTTTTTGGTAGAGCCAAAGATAATACCGTTTAACTTTTTTTAATATTTTTGATTTTCAGTTTGATTTTAGCTTATGTTAGTTAGTTATGTAAACTTCTCATCCTTTTCAACGCAGCTTTGTTGCACATTACACGGTGAGCTTTAGCCTTAACTAAAGTACTAGGTTTGACACAAATCAGTTTATAAATATAGGATAGTGTATAGGATAAAGATTTTGGGTCCGCCGTGCAAGTTTTTTTGTTTGAGTAAAAAATAATAATAAGCGACGTTAAACACCGCAGAGTTCCAGATTTAATACATATCGGTTCATAAATGTAAAAGTTCTGCATTTCGGATCCGCCATGATATTTTTTCTAGGTTTGAGTGAGAATTCTTAACTATCGGCTTTATACACACCAAAGTTCCAATTTTACAAATAAATAGAAAACTCTGCCCTTTTGGATTCGTCATTTAATTTTTAAGTTTGATTTCATAATTATACTCAACGACTTTAGACACGCCAAGGTTCCAAATTTGAAACCTATTGGTAAATAAGTTTTTTTAAATTTAAGTCAAAAATCATATTTAGCGACTATTATCACTAAATTTCCTACTTACCGGTTCATAAGTAGGAAACTTCGTCATTTTGGATTCGCCATTTTGATTGATAATTACTTCTTTCTCATTTCAAAACAAAATATTGTGACAAAACCTATTTTTCTAATTTTGGTCAAAAATCAGATCCGGGAGCCCACTGTGCAGCGCTATGGGTTGGACAGCAATAAAAAATAAGCTGTGCTTTAAAAAGAGATGCAAATGAGTATGTTCCAAAATTACAATTTATGACGGGGTGCTAATGTCAACCTACGTCACGAGTCAGCGCCTAAAGGCTCGGCTATGTAACGCTCACTCGGGTGAAGTCGACTCGAGTCGAGAGGAACATTCAGCGAGCGATATGATGATGCAGATGAAGGCCAGTATTATTAATTTTGCCTTGTTGAAGTTTACACTTCTGCTGTGTGGTCTTAAGCACACACAATTTTTTGAAGTGTAAACTTCTTTAGGCGCGTTTAGCAGTTTTTGTGAGTAGTGAATTGAACTGAGCCGTCAGGCTCGGCTATGTAACGCTCATTCGGGTGAAGTCGGCTCGAGTCGAGAGGAACATTCAGCGTGCGATATGATGATGCAGATGAAGGCAAGTATTATTAATTTCGCCTTGCTGAATTTACACTTTTGTCGTGTGGTCTAAGCAAACACAATTTTTTTTTGTTAGTGAAAACTGAGCCAACCTAAAAACATGAAAAGTAGTTATAGATTCCGTGGTTTATTCCCAAAAAAAATCCGTATTTTTCTTTTTTGCAACATGTATTCAATGTAAAATTGAAATTTTTCGCAAAACTTAAATATAATTTGTGAACAGTAGTTTGGTTCTTTAAGCGTTACCGGTATGCTCGCCGAAAACGAATTAGAAAGAGGGCGCGGGCATCGATACCACGTGTCCTTTAGGTTGGCATCATTGGCGGGAAAGTGACAACCTGTCAAAATACTTGTCAAGACTGTCAAAAATCGACGGAAAATCAAAAAAAATCGTGGATTCCGTGGAATTTTCGTATAGTGAAAAATTCCATTTTCCGCCCTTTCAAATCGAGCAGGTTGAGTCGTCAAAGATGCCCGCGTAAACCGTTTCGATTGGCCAAAAATTCGCGTCGCGTCGTCGCTCGCTGCCTCAATTAGCGCAAAAAAGCTGTTTATCACACACTTGTACATTACAGGAAAAAGTGAGGTTAAATCGTATTATTACGGTACTGCAACATTTCGAGTCCTGTGTTGTCTCCACCTCTTCTGTGTACCTTTAATCGTTTATTAGCGAGGCATATTCGCGCGTGCAACATGGTCAAGGGCAAGAAAAAGAACTTCGTCAAATTTGACGACGATTCGGCTAAACGCGCCGCCCAAAAGAAACAAGAGGGCGGTGCTGCATCCGATAAAACGACCGCCCAGCAAGTCAGCACTCAAAGCCAGGTTGCTAGAAAACCACTGAGGCCATCTAGAAACCAGCACAGCTTTGATAATACAATGGCCAATGACAGTGCTGAAAGTATGTCCCATCTCTCACTACAAGATGCTGACTTTCCTGTAGCAACCAATTCCACTCATGGTTCAAACTCTGCCCATTCAACTTTTTCTCCACCCCTAGCAGCACCAGACACACCCTTGCCAATGCCATCTTGGAAGAGTGTTGTTAAGGGCGAGTCAAAAGGTACTCATCGGAAAGAAAAGTCCCCAAAGGTAAGTATTTTAATAAATACCATGAAAAATACTTAAGCATTTTAGTTAAAACTATTTTGTTGAGTTATATCTTACCTGCTTAGAGCTTGATTCATATGTGTATGACAGGTACCTAAAATATCTAGTACAAAAATCACATTTAAAAAATTATTTGTTTGATTGTATTTTTTTAGGAAAAATCTTGGGAAAAATGTTAGGTTTTTCTAATATTTTTGTAACTGCTTTAGGTAGAGATTTTGTTTTTGATAATAAACTAAAAGAGCTTACAAAAAGGTTGGCCATGACCAGCCTATGCTTTATAAAGGGTGTTTTGTCCCCTGGCCCAAGGTGGTAACAACTGACCCACAGTATTGTTTGGGCAAGTGTTTAGGTATACTTGACCTGACAAAAAAACCAAGGGCCTATTTTGGTTACAAGAATAAGAAAACACCTTCTAAACTTTGACTTTTAAGAAAAATTTAATTAAAAAAAGTATGCCGTTGCTGTGCTAGCTTTAATTAATAACATTTTAATTTCTACTAGGTGGAAACTCAAACCAATCTTGAAACTTTATCAAAAGGGAGCTCTTTACCAAATGAGCACCCCAAAGACACCTCAGAAGGTGCCCCACACATGGTGCCTACAATCAAACCAGAACCTACCACAGATAACTGGGTTAGTGGGCCCACAGGACCACCTGTGTCAACACCAAAGCCCTTTGGGGCTGGCTTAGACCACCCACTCACTGTCAATGTTCCTGTTGAGCCTTTAACTGTTAATGTTCCATCTGTGAGTGGGTCTACCACAGAAATGAGTGTGCATACACCATTATCAGCTTCAGCCACATTGAATGTTGATGCACCTGTTTTTCAACCAAAGTCAGCTCAAACTATAACAGGTAAGCCAGAGTGTCTCCAGAAAAAATCCAGAATTAGTGTGGGTAGAGAAGCAAGATTAATCCCATCTGTTTACAACAGGGGTGAGATACTTAAGGACACTCATTGTAAAGGCAAGCCTTATAGAAAGCAAAGCGAATGTCAGGCTTTCTATTTTTTGGTTATTATTTTTGACATGTTTTCCTCAGTTCCACATTGGCGGTTCAGTTTTATTTTAAAGATGTTGTTTTACACAGTATGAAGGTACCTAAACTATATATATTTATTTAATAAGAATTAAAAAGTTATGCTGCAAACTATCTTGAAACTGTATCATTATTAAATAGATCTTCAGATTGTGTTAAAACCACATTTTTAAAATAACAACGAGCTGCCAATGCGAAATCGAGGAAAACATGTCAAAAATTATAACCAAAAAATAGAAAATCAGAGTTAGGCTTCGCCACGGTGGATAGAATAGACTGGTGTTCAGATCTTATATATATATGTCGAATTTTTCACGTCACTGGTGGTCCAGCTGATTTTTGTAAACAAAAGTTAGATATGATATTAACAACGGAACTACTAATATTTTTTGAATTTTTTGAAAACTAAGGCAATTTTCCCACTGTTTTCTAGTACATCCTTATAAAATATAGTTTTCTAGACTTATTGTTGTTATTTTCATTAGCCCGCTTTATTTTTTATTACACAAAATTTAAACTACAAGTCAAACTGAATGTGATCGTTTAGTATCAAAGGTAAACTGAGGACTTGGGAAGTAAACTAAGATGTAGGTCAGTAGATTATTTTTGAAGCTGAATCGAACACATTATTTTCTTCGAATTTTACTTTTTGTGTAAAGAGAAATGAAGCGGGCTAAAAAAACTAATGACTGGTATGTCTGAAAAATATTATTTTATAAGAATATACTAAAAAATAGGAAAATTGACTTAGTTTTTAAAAAATTCAAAAAATATTAGTTGTTCATATCATATCTAACTTTTGTTCACAAAAATCAGCTGGACCACCAGTGTTGTGAAAATTCGACATATATTTATAAGATCCGAACACCGGTCTATTCTATCCACCGTGATATATATATGTCGAATTCTTCACGTCACTGGTGGCCCAGCTGATTTTTGTAAACAAAAGTTAGATATGATATGAACAACGGAACAACTAATATTTTTTGAATTTTTTGAAAACTAAGGCAATTTTCATACTGTTTTCTAGTACATCCCTATAAGCTGTAATTATTTAGACATATTTTCGTTATTTTTTTTTAGCCCGCCTTATTTTTTATTGCACAAAACTTAAACTACAAGTCAAACTGAATGTGATTGTTTAGTATCAAAGGTAAACCGAGGACTTGGGAAGTAAACAAAGATGTAGGTCAGAGGATTATTTTTGAAACTCAAACAAACACATTATTTTCTTCAAATTTTAATTTTTCTGAAGAGAGACATGAAGCAGGCTAAAAAAAATAATGACTGGTATGTCTCAAAAATATTATTTTATAAGAATATACTAAAAAATAGGAGGAAAATTACCTTAGTATTCAAAAAATATTAGTTGTTCATATCATATCTAACTTTCGTTTACAAAAATCAGCTGGACCACCAGTGACATTTAAATTCGACATATATTTATAAGATCCGAACACCGGTCTATTCTATCCACCGTGCTGGTAGGCAGCCTAACCAAAACTATTATATTTTGGTTTTTATCATGGCCTTGTCATAATGGCAGAGACTATCAGTTGACTGTTATTGTTGTTTTGGTTTTGTTAGAAAGGAAAACAAATCTCGGACTTTCTCTACTCTAATAGAAAGAGTAACGTTTTAAGACCCTGAATAGTTTCTGACAGCTAGATTTTACCCCAAATTTAACTAAAAAAACTGGTAAGAACCAGCTGAACCGGTAAGAACACAATAAACAAAAACAGCAATTGACAAACTAAATCATAGAACAAAATGCCAATGATTAAAAAGGACGGGGGGGCCATTTGGGATTTACCACTTTAACTTTTGTCATATCCAATATTCAATAATACTTGATTAAAACTAAAATAATTAAGAAAGTTTTTAATCTTTTTGTAATTAATAAATTCTAATCTTCATTTGTTCTAGTGATACTTTTGATCCGTTTCAAAAAATACTTTATTTTGTTTTTTTCAGAATTTGCTCCTCCGCCACAAGTCGACCCCCCTGCCTCAGCACCAGAGCATATTGAATATGTTCCATACGAAGAAGGTACTTCTCACCAGCAAGGCTACCCAGAGCAGATTTACCAGACCGAAGTACAAGTACCTAATGCTATGGTACAATCGCCGGAGTATTATCCGAACATCGCATCTGTGATTTCTCAACCTATGATACCGTTTTTGCCGGAAATGACATATGCAGGTAAACTAAAGTATGCAGTAACTTGTGGCTTTGAAAAATGGTGAAGGTCGACTTAAGCAAAATAAATATATGAGTTTGTCAATAATATATTATAATAAGTGTTTTATGATGTGAGATAATAGGCAAAGAGGAAAGTCTATCTTGCAAAATGGCATTTCTTGAAATAGTTTTTAACGTTTTTAAACATAAAAAACAAACTTCTACCGATACATTCTAAAAACCAAAAAAGAAAAATTTGTGTTTAAAATCTCAGTAAATGGAGTTTCCAACCTATTACATACTATCGCTTGCTGTCCATGGAGCGTATTATCCGCGCGGATTTTTTTCTTGTCTTTGATTGGCTGAAACTTTTAAATCAACCAATCAGAGCCCAAGAAAAGACAAGAGAAAATATAAATCCGCGCCGATAATACGCTCCATGGACACCCAGCCTTAGTCATTAATTAGGTTCATTTTTTATTTATAATATAATTATAAAATCAAAATACATTTATAAGGGTTACCAACATGTTTTGAACACACAAATAAACCTAATGGTTTGTTTATAGCTTCGTTCCATCAGGCCGTTCGACAGCTATAAAACTGTCCGAAAAATCTCCAAGCGCGCGCAATGCAGTACGAATACTGTTTTAAAACGAATGCTGTTGCCGTAGTGGCGATTTACTTCAGGCATGTGATCATATGCGAGAGTACTTTGGAACTTTTAAAAACCTTAAAAAATCAAATTACAATCCGGATCAAAAAATAATTTATCTTAACCACAAGAAAGCGTATAGAAGAATTATATCCACCAAAAAACGCGAATACGATATAAAGTCAGTAAATTCACTTACAGAATGTAGAGACCCTAAATCGTTTTGGATGACGATTAGGCAGTTAAAAGGCATAACAAACAATCTCAACCTAAACATTGAAACTTGGGAAAACTTTTTCTCTCAAATTTACACTGGTAGACATTTACTTACACCCACGTTTCTCGGAACCTTTGACCCTATATTGGATGGATCCGTAAACCTAGACGAACTTAACTCTGTACTTAGAAAATGCAAAAATAATAAAGCTCCTGGTTCAGACGGGATTACGTATGAATTTCTAAAAAGTCTCAGTCAAAATTGGAAGCTCTATCTTTGTGTTTTGTTTTCCAGAATCCTAGAGAAATCAGTTGTGCCTAAAATCTGGACCCATATTTCATTCTCCATGCTCTTTAAGAAAGGGCTTAGTGAGGACCCTAACAACTATAGGTCTATTGCACTTATCAATTGCACATCAAAAGTGTTTACACAAATTTTACAAAATAGGCTGAATACATGGCTAGAAGCACATCGGGTCATTCCTGAATCCCAATCTGGATTCAGGAAGGGATGTGGTTGCATTGATAATGTGTTTACACTTAATGTTTTAATACAAAATCACCTCCGCCTCCGAAAAAGAAAACTATATGTTGCATTTATTGACTTTCGGCGTGCTTTTGACACAGTTTTCCACCCTTTGCTTTGGTCCAAACTTTACTCTTGTGAATTCAGCGCTAGATTTATATCTGTAGTGAAAAATTTGTATGATAACGCGACCGTTAAAATTAAGTCTAGCGATGGAACTACAAGAAGTTTTGAAATCGATTCGGGGGTTTTGCAGGGGGAATCACTAAGCCCAACACTTTTTAACGTGTTTATATCAGATATAGAAAGGTTTTTTATACAGAAGGGCTCTAGGGTGTCAGTATCGACTCACTAAATAATATTTTGCTATTGTTATATTGTGATGACCTACTGGTTCTCGGTGACTCCGAGATTGACATACAGAGAAAGCTTGAAATATTGGGTGAATACGCTGCGCTGAACCACCTCGAGATAAACTATAATAAATCAAAAGTAATATGTTTTAATCGCTCGGGTAAAAAGCCCGATTCGCATTTTAAAATAGGGGAAACAAATATTGAAGTGGTGAATGAGTATGTTTATTTGGGGACACTTTTTTCCGGTTCTGGACGTTTCAGAAATATGACAGATCAAACTGCACTAAAATCCAAGCAGGCAGCTGGGGCTGTCCTGAGCCTGACTTCTAAAGTCAAATTAGGATCATTTCCTCTTGCCAAAAAATTGTTTATACCTACTATTTTTAACTCATTTACTGGCTGTTTGCCTGTTTGGAGCCTGTGTTATATAGAGAGTCTAGAACGAATACAAACTAGTTTCTATAAGTCACTGCTACGCCTTCCATTAAGCACAAGCTCAGGCTTGAAACTGGCTCCTCCCGAATAATGTTTTTTATATTTAAGCAAACAATAAATTTTTTAATTAAAGTGCTTCAAATGGATAATCAAAGACTGCCAAAAATCTGCCTTGATCGTCAGATCAATCTGCTTGAAGTCACGTTAGACTCAAGGTTTAATTGGGTCTCACAGGTTAGGAATCTGTTCGCGACTTTGGGTCTTTTAGATTTCTGGTCCCTTGATCCCTTAATACTTAAACAAAATCGCAAAAATATGTTTCAACTTTGCCAAGAGAAATGTTTTGATTTAGATAAGAATCTCGCTTCTAACGCAATGTACACTCTCTTTTACTCGACATTTTCTCCTACTATTAATTTGTATCCCAAATACCTCGATTTTAAATATGACATTTCTCTTATACGCTTAATCGCCCAAATTCGAACTAGCAATAAACACCTCTGCAAATTCAATATAAAGAATATTACTTATCAATTTGATCCGGAAGTTATTTGTTCCGTCTGTAACCTGCACGAGGACGAGACCTTTTACCATGTTTTTTTTATATGCCCTTTGTACAGAAATCTCCGTCCGCCTGATTGGAGTGACCGAACGCTCTGCGCAAATTTGAATAACTTAGTTTTAGACAAGGCCAAAGAGATCTGTAACACATTTTCGCAAATCTTGCGACTTAGGTCGTTTTTGCGAAACGAGTGGTAATGATCAGTGGGTAGTTCTGTTCCATTTTTAACTTTTCGTTCTTTATTTTATACTATACTATTAGAGGCAGGAAAGTTTTGTATTTTTAGCATCTATTTTTGTTTTTATTTTCAAAAATTAATTTTGCCGGCATTTTATTGCATTTTTTAGTTGGACTTTGTAGTGATCGGCTGTTTTCTTTTTTTTATTACAGGGTTTTCTTTACATTTATAGTAATTTTGTAACTAGAACTCTTGTTCATAAGATATTTCTTAAAGGAAGAATAAAGTAAAGTAAGTAAGTAAGTAAGAGTTAAATTCAAAGTCACGTGACTAAAAGAAATGGTAGGTTTCGACGTCTCGCGTGAAGATAGATCGAAGGCAACGTATGAATTCGAGAGCACGAAATTAAAGTTGCACACAGAAAGGATTACACAATTACATAGGATTAGCATAATACATTTTTAATTTTAGTTCTTTAAAATGCATATAAAATTACATTAATTTAATTTATATTCACAAACTATAAACTACTATAGACTGTCTAATAAACTAAATATACCAAAAATTAAAAGGAACTTGCATTAGCACATATTTTTGGGCGAAACTTGCGAAAAAATATTTATTTTTTCTAATATCACAAGTTTTATGTGAAATTTATATATTTATTTATTTGTATTTTGTAATTTTATTTTTACAAAATATTTGTGAAATTACCTACATATTATAGAGAGCCTTAATATTCACAAAGTTTTTGTGATTTTATTCATTTTTAGGAAATAGAGATTGTGATACTTCTAAGAAGTTAAAAAAATCACATTATAGCTTGTACTTTGGTAGGTATATATGTATAGTTAAAGTGAAGTCGTTTGTTCTTCGGCCAAATCTGGTGTAAAATTTCACATCACTGAGATTTGCTGTGATCAGGGTAAACCCTTATGTTTCTTTTCCTATCCAATCGCCTGCTAAACTAGTTTTTCTTATTAGGTTATGTAAACTAGAAATGTGTGTTTTACATACAATTTTTCCAGTGCAACATATGATAAACACACACAAAGAAAAGAGAGAGCAATCATTTCTAATGCGCCTGTCTTCAATCCTTGTATTTCAGACCTTCTGTGTTTCAGAGGAGTTCGAAGCCAGTTTAAATGGCCTGATGGAACGAAAAACTGACGGTCCGATAACAGTACAACGTCGACCTGGAACGCAAATAGGATTTTTCGGACGGTTTTACGACTGTCGAACAGCCTGATGGAACGTAACTTATGTGTGCTCTATAAAAGTTTACATCTACAGTAAAGAATAAACTTCAGAGAGAATAAAAGAGAGAGAGTAAAATTTAACACTGTTTTATATAATTTTTAAATAAATCTTTCGAAATATTCTCCGTGTTCTGTGCACACACAGTTTAGATTATCTCCCACTCCCATTCTGATGAAAGTGCTTGTGTTATCTCTGTTGATGTCTGTATCTTTTGAAAACAATGACTTTTTGAGTGAGTGTGGTATAGTTTTTGCAAAGTCACTTGAATAACTCCTAATACGGGGTCCTATCGATTTTATGAAACTTTGCTTCATTCTGCCCATGAAAAGTTATCCAAATTCATATAAAATCTTCCTGGTATAATTTCAACCCTACCGACAGAGAAAAGGCGCGAGCACAGGTGGATAGACGGCACCTGATTGGCAGATTTTTTTGAGATGCGCTTTTAATTGCTTTCGGGTCTGCTTTTCGGGACCCCTTTAGTCGGCAGTATGCAGAGTTAGAAAATAAATCAGTGTCGTTCCTGTAGGTGTAGGAATAGAAAGTTTTATTATCTATTTTTATTTCTTTAGTTTACGCCATAATTAAATGAAATAATTTTCATGAGTATATCTACCGCCGCCCATGTCACTTTCTATAAAGGATATGCCGATGGTCAGCTTTTATCTTTGTTCAACTGACTTTGCAAAAACTATACAGTCAAGTTCTTTTTAATTTGCGCCGGTGCACATAAGGACAGAATAACAATTTACGGCGCCAAAAATCTAAAATTTGATTTGATTGATTATGTGTGATAATATGATTATAAATGCTTATTAAGGAGCACATTTAGTTAGTTAGTTTCATCATAAAACTGAGTTGTTATTTTAGTTTTTTTCTTTTACTGGAGCTTTTGGATAGTCACCACTTGCTTGCCGCTGCTATAGTTCTTGATACATATCGACTCATAAATCTGCCATTTTGGGTCGGCCATTTTAATGTTTTAAAGAACCAAAAATTATATTTAGTGACCTTAAGCAGTGCAAGTTTTTGAATTTGAGGCAAATTGGTTTACAAAGAAACTTGTCCGCCATTTTAAGTTAAAAATTTTTATTTTTTAAATAAACCGAAACTAAATACATATACCAAGTTTCAAGTCTCTAGCTCATCAGAAAGTATCTGAAATAGCTGTCACAAGATTTGAAACAGAAATGGTTATGGAAACAAGTATACGGAATCAAGTAAAATAAAAACATTATACTTTTTTAAATTGGCTATAAGATGTGTTTACCAGATAGTGAAGAAATATCGGTGTACTCGGCGGAACTTTTTTTATAACTCTAGCTGACTCAACCATTTTAATATTTTTTTAATCAAAAATACTTTTTCATAAAACCTTGTGTTATAAACCGAACCGAACCAAACCAAACCAACTATTGCAAAATAAAGTACCTACCTGCTGCTTTAATATCCATGTTGACACCGTCTAAATTTGACGTCTGACAACAAATAACAAATAAGTTTTTTTCTGTCAGTTTTAAAAACACCTAATTTAATAAGCAGCGTGCAAAGCCAACTTTGGGCTAATGCTAATATACTTGAGTGAGTTTAAAAAATAAAATTCTTATGTTGCCTTGCGGTAAGATTTGTTTTACTATTATTGGCGCCCTAATGTAGCTATTTGTCCTTAAGGAGAATTTACACATGCATGGATTTGCTGGCGCCAATAAAAACTGGCGCGCCAGTAAGTTAAATTTGCAAGTGTAAACACCGACTTGTACACAAGTTATTTTTTTGCATGCATGTATCAAAAAAGTCTGCAGCTGACTGAATTTGCTGGCGCCAGTGGTGACGCATGCGCGCAGAAAAATAAAATTTTCATGTGTAAACAAGTGCTTGCACGTCGGTTCGCCAGTTTTAAGTTAACGCATCTCTCATGTGGGTATCCATTTTTATAATTCGTGGCGTCACACAGTCTAGAAGAATATCAAAATGTTGCTTTGTCATTCGAAGATGGTTTTTATAGCTCGCAGGATCTTCTGCTGCAAGTTCTCCTAAAAGTTTTTCGGAAGCACCCAAAAAGTAGATCGACGAGCAATCCATGCTTTAACCCAGATACGGCCTTTTCGTTGTTCCTTTTTCTGAATCTCTTATTTTTTTTAAATAAAAGTTTGGCGACTATTTTGCAGGCTTCCGAGAGTTCAGCCGACATATCGCGTACCGTGTACACTTTAAAAATGAATCTGGCGTGCCAGTCTTTTTAATTTTCGCACAATAGTGTAAACCTTTACTGGCGTGCAAATAAAACTGGGGCGAACACTGGCGCCACTAAATTCAGGCATGTGTAAACCCACTATTAAGGAGAGTTTACACATGCATGGATTTGCTGGCGCCAATAAAAACTGGCGCGCCAGTAAGTTAAATTTGCAAGTGTAAACACCGACTTGCACACAAGTAATTTTTTTGCATGCATGTATCAAAAAAAGTCTGCAGCTGACTGAATTTGCTGGCGCCAGTGGTGACGCATGTGCGCAGAAAAGGAAAATTTTCATGTGTAAACAAGTGCTTGCACGTCGGCTCGCCAGTTTTAAGTTCATTATTTTACATTATTTTTTATTTTCATTGTGTTTGAGCTTAAAAATTTTGTTTATTTTTGTTTTTATAGCTTAATATGGCTAAAAAAAGTGGTCAGCAGAACTGACCATACAGTTTCTTGAAGGCTATGAATGTTTTCCTTGTTTATGGGATGTACACAGTAGTTCGTATAAAAACAAAGATAGTCGAGATAATGCTTCCCAAAAAATTAGTAAAATAATGACTATTGAAGGCTTTGAAGTTGCAGAAGTAAAAGCAAAAATATGATCCATAAGAAACACATATGCTTTGGAATTGACAAAAATTTTAAAAAGCCAACGTTCCGGAGCCGGTGCAAATGAAGTATACACCCCAAAAGTACCATGGTTTAAAGTAGCAGACCGAATTTTAAAGAATGTTGTTTAAATAAGAGAAACTCTAGAAGAATATCAAGCACCCAAAGTAGATCGACTAGCAATCCATGCTTTAACCCATGCAGATACGGCCTTTTCGTTGTTCCTTTTCCTGAATCTCTTTTATTTTTTTTTTCAATAAAAGTTTAGCGACTATTTTGCAGGGTTCCGAGAGTTCAGCCGACATATCGCGTATCGTGTACACTAAAAATGAAACTGGCGTGCCAGTCTTTTTAATTTTCGCACAATAGTGTAAACCTTTACTGGCGTGCAAATAGAACTGGCGCGAACACTGGCGCGACTAAATTTATGCATGTGTAAACCCACTATAAGTTAAATTTGCAAGTGTAAACACCGACTTGCACACAAGTTATTTTTTTGCATGCATGTATCAAATAAGTCTGCAGCTGACTGAATTTGCTGGCGCCAGTGGTGACGCATGCGCGCAGAAAAAGAAAATTTTCTTGTGTAAACAAGTGCTTGCACGTCGGTTTGCCGGTTTTAAGTTTATTATTTTACATAATTTTTTATTTTCATTGCGTTTGAGCTTCAAAATTTTGTTTATTGTTGTTTTTATAGCTTATTTATGGCTACAAAAAAAAGGTCAGCAGAACTGACCATACAGTTTCTTGAAGGCTGTGAATGTTTTCCTTGTTTATGGGATGTACACAGAAGTTCTTATAAAAACAAAGGGATAAATTTTGAAATTGTACATTTGGTAGACGATAAAGAAATTGCAATGATGCAAAAGAATCTCCTGTTGCAAGATATCTTAATGTCACTTCCAATTTCAATTTTGGGGTTAACGCATCTCTCATGTGGGTATCCATTTTTATAATTCGTGGCGTCACACACTCTAGAAGAATATCAAAATGTTGCTTTGTCATTCGAAGATGGTTTTTATAGCTCTCAGGATCTTCTGCTGCAAGTTCTCCTAAAAGTTTTTCGGAACCACCCGAAGTAGATCGACGAACAATCCATGCTTTAACCCAGATACGGCCTTTTCGTTGTTCCTTTTTCTGAATCTCTTTTATTTTTATTTTTTTCAGTAAAAGTTTAGAGACTATTTTGCAGACTTCCGAGAGTTCAGCCGACATATCGCGTATCGTGTACACTTTAAAAATGAAACTGGCGTGCCAGTCTTTTTAATTTTCGCACAATAGTGTAAACCTTTACTGGCGTGCAAATAGAACTGGCACGAACACTGGCGCCACTAAATTCATGCATGTGTAAACCCATTATTATGTGCAGTGGCAAACACTCCTTTACTGCTCCACTGTATGGTAATTATACTTTCAAAACAAAAAGTAAGATGGCGCTCTAATTGGTAGTAGTGTTCTTATTTCTCTGTGGTCGTGAAAAGGTAATTCCCGGGAATTCCCCATTTGAGTACTTTGGGAATTCAATGTGCCCAGACCCAGAACATTTAAAGAAGGGCAGAATTTCAAAAGTTGTGGTGATTTTGATATAAATTGGTAGGTACGATTCATAACATTATAAAGGCATTTACAAAAATCACTTTTTTTCGGGAACGTAATAAATAAAACGCGGCGTCGCGATTCTTTAAAATTTGACGTGATATTGATCCAGATTTTTTGTAATATCTAAAAAACTACCTATATTAGCTAGGACAGTTTTAATTTCACTTTGAGGCAGGCAATGAGTATCCCTTTCCAACAATGTGTCACACTTTGGAAGCGTATCTAAGTTCCTTTAAATAGAAATTGTCAAATTTATTTTTTATCAAAATGTACATTTTTATATTTTTCGTTAATCTTGGTTTATATGATGAGGTTAAGTGTTTTTAAGGATGGCTTTGGGTTCTTTTGTAAACTAAGATTCCTTTTGAGTGTCCAAGGTCGAACCGAACCCCCCCCCCCCCCAAATCGCATTTTTTTAGGCAGAATGGACTCTCAAACTAACATTTGGATTCCATTATCTAAAAAAACTAAAACCGTCTTTACTTAGGCATGTTCCGAAACGGATGTGTAATTTTTTTTCTAATTTATTAAGCAAAAATTAAAAAATATGCTAGAAATTAAAATTATATTTTAAACGGGGCCGGTGCACTATCCGGACACACGATTTTGTGGAAAAAATAAAAATTACCTTAAAGTAGACCTTCTAAATAACGTTTTTCCAAAAAAAAATTGCGGATTATCCAGTATTTTTTGAGAAAATAAATAAATAAAACCTTAAAAAACACCTACAAAACAGCATTCTAACCTCACTTTTCATTCAATTTTGACTTCTTTTTTTTTCAACCCCATCAAAACAAAATTTGCCAATATCTGTGACTTTTATTTTGCAATGTTGCCACGTTTCCGCAAAAATAATCAAAATAAGGAAACAAATATTATTAAATCTGTTTTGATCACACCTAAAAAGATAAAATTAACCAAACCTAGTACAATGAAGCTTGTTGGCAATAAAGTGATATTTTATTCTAAGTAACCCCAGCCCAGCTCTACCTAAACCAACCCAAACTAAACTGAACCAAACCTTGTACAACCTAACTAACCCCAACCCAGCTCTACCTAAACCAACCCAAACCGAACGCAACCCAACCGAACGGAACTGACCCGAACCGAACGAAAACAACCCAAACCGAATGGAACTAACCCAAACCGAACAGAACCAACCGAACCGAATTGAACCGATCCCAACCAAACCGAACCCGAACGGAACCGAGCCCAACGGAACCGAACCCACATCCGAACCGAACGGAACCAACCTGAACCGAAACCGAACCAAACGGAACCAACCCGAACCGAACTGAACCTATCCCAACCGAACCGAACCCGAACGGAACCAAGCCCAACCAAACCAAACCGAACCGAACGCGAACCAAACTGAACCAAACCAAAACAAAACAAACCAACCCATCCCAACTGAACCCAAACCAAACCTAAATCAAGGCATCCCAGCTCTACCAAAACCAACCCAAACCCAACCTTTCTACAAATATAATGAAACTTATCCTGATCCAAGCCTTCCCTTTTAATTTATTGCTTAAAAAAATATGAATGCCAGAAAGAAGGGACAATTAGGTAAATCAAAATATTTTATTTTATTACTATTTTCAAAAAGAATCGCCATCAAAAAATGTAAAAAATAAATGCAAAAAATAATGCAAAAAATTTTTGAAGTTGGTAAAGTCCGTTTTTTTAAATAAAATACAGGGTTTTGGCTCATAACAAAAATATATTTTTATTAAACTTTATTTTAAACTGTTTTATTTTTAAATTTTTGATATGTTTTAGAATTAAAGAAAAGTAAAAAAAAATATGTTGCAGCTAAAAAAAAATTGTCAGGTAGTTAGTTGAGAGATTAATCCAAACACAAGAAATCATACTTTAAAAATCTTTGAAGTTTGAGTCAATTTTGGCATCTCTTCATTCATGTTCTTGGGATTTTTATATTTCCCGTGTGTTTTTATTGCTCCGGCAGAATTAACTTTCCCAAGGAACACGCTTTCAAAATTTATATAATTCGCCAATAACCATATTGGAGTTTTCAGGCCATGTGCCCCCAACAGTAACTCTTTTTAAAAAATCTATGAAATCCAATGAAAATAAGTCATTACCATTATTAACTTGCTCTATATCTATGACTTGAACTTAACTATACTATAGAAAATTTTTGTACTTTTATAAAACGTTTATTTTTTTTTTAAATAGTGGGGGCTCGGTTCGGTTCACATTATTCTAGTTAATTAAAATACCGGGTGGGGCAAAAAAATTGAGCAAAAGAAAACGGGCAAATAAAACGGACAAAATGTTTTTCGGTATAACTCTTGAACTGTGGTCTTAAAATTTAAGAGAGCGCACAAAATTATATTTAACGCGTAAAATTTGCCTTGAACTTAACTATAGAAAATTTTTGTACTTCTATTCTGTAAAACGTTTATTTTGTTTTAATTAGTGGGGCTTCGGTTCGGTTAATAAAATTCTAGTTAATTACAACCGGGTGGGGCAAAAAAAAACGGACAAAATGTGTTTCGTTATAACTGCCACCGATTTTATTGGAAAAAAGTGAGGTTTGAAGGGATAATTAGAATTTTAAGTAACAGTTACTTTTATGCGCCATCCTAAAATCCAAGATAGTCTCAAAATCATACTTAACCATTAAAATTTGCTTGTTTATTTTTATGTTCGGGATTTTTTGAGATTTTTTTAATTTACAAAAAAGTCCATTTCTGCCACGTGCGAGGGAAGTACGAATTATTAAAATTAGGTGGATGGTTCCCAAAAAATTAATTTTTGTTTTAACCATTGTTTTACAGATTTTACGATTACTTTTTCAATTCTTTTTCAATTATTGCTAAAGCGATTTTATTCAAATGAAAGGCATCACGGCAAAAATTGATTGCTCTTTAAAGACCACTATCGAAATTTGTCACCTTCCTAAAATTCAAGATGACGGTCAGAATCAAACTTGACCCTTCAAATAGGCTCGTTTATTCTTATGCTTCGAGAAACTATTCGTTTTTTTCTTCGCCGCACGAAACAAGGTTTAAACAATTAGAATTGATTTAGCAGTTTCAGAAATATTAATTTTTATTCCAACCATTGTTATAGCAAATACGATGTTTTACAAACTATAGAATTGCCTAATTCTGTCTGCATTCATTTTCTCATAAATTCATTAAAACTAAACTGATTTCAATTATATGGAATGTATTATAGTAAGAATCGATTTGCTCTCACAGAACACTAAAACTCTATATCGCACTGACATTTTCAATTTAAGCCGCTTTTCAGCGAACAATTAGTCATTACTGGTATTTACCAGTGGCGTTCAAGCGGCCTTGGTAAATACCACTTCTTAAAGAGTGACGTCACGAATGAGCCCTGTGTACGTCATCGTTTATTACCGGTAATTACCACACTTTTGAGGAAGGTTGTTGGGTTTTTTAACCTCACAATCATTTTTTTTGTTTCTTTTTGCGTTAATGAGTGGAATTTATCGTGTGTGCCTCCATTATGAGGGAAAATTGTACAAAGAGATGGCCTCCTCTATATTGTCTTGGCTTTTTTTCCGTTTCATCAACCCTTGGCTTCCTCTAATTTTTTCAATGTAGACTGTGATAAACAAAAGTTTATTATACATATTTAAGTTTTTTTTCCAAATTATGTTCATTTCGAATCAAATATGCCAGTATTTGAGAGTTGGTCGAGAAGAACTCAAATTCAAGAATGGCAAGAAGATTATTATTCATCTTTTAAAAAGCGCACTAAAACCAACTAAATCTATTTAAAAAATCGCAAAAACCAACAACAAACAATAACCGGTTATAAAAAAAGCTATTCAAGCGCTCTTTCTGTGGTAATAGGCTAAGGGCCTAAACAGCTGATTTTAAATGTCAATCAAGGGATAACCATAGGTAATTACTAGTTATTCGCTTGAAAACAGCTTTAGTAACGACATTCGATCAGTTTCGCCCTCTATGTTTCTATATGCAAAATATAAAAGACACATCGTAATGTAGGAAGGCTAGGTCTTCAATTAATCTTTATAATTCTTCGCTCCAACTGTTAATATTTAATTACAGCCCTAGTGTGGATTTGTTGTAATTATTGCATTTTGTTAAAAATAGTCACTTAATATTTTAGCTTTTTCATATTTCTTTTCTATTATAATCTTTGTGTGATATTTTTATGTTGTCCTTTTTTACATACTTTACACAGGTACTAAAATTTACGTTTGTTAGTATTATTTGGCTTAGAAATTCCGCTGATTGACGCTCACGTCTGAAGGTGGGTAAGTGCTGTCTATCGATATATATATATATAGCAGTTTATACTCGCCTGCTCTTGTTCTAGTTTCTCTCGTATCTAGGTAGATGGCGATTCTTGCAAGGGTTTTATCAGTATAGACGTAGGATGAGAGACAAAACGGTCTGATTAACTTGGCAAGGATGTGACATTGACCAAGCAGTGTTCTGAGGAGTCCCATAAGGACGAAACAGTTAACTGTCAACACTTATTAGGTGTCAATTTAGTTAGATCTTGGACCCCTCCCCCATGAGGTTATGCTTTCCAGCTACACACGGAAAACAAAAACTTCTTTTTATCCGATTAGCCACGAAAATTTGTTTGATTTTTAAATTCACGGGTACTAAAATTTACGTTTATTTAACTTATTGTTTATTTAATTTTCACAGGTTACAGTGTAGTACCAGTGCAGAACTCAGACGTGCACCACATTCCGACCGAAATGGCACCCCCTTACGGCCCCATGCTTCCCGACATGCAAAATTCAACGACCGCCTGGACCCAGCAACCGATGTACCACGACGATCAAATGGACCCCAACAGAGATCCCACGAGGGGGGGTCATCGGACGGTGTACCCTCCTGGCATGGCAAACAGGGGCTATCCCCCCCATTACCAGCCACGGTACGACGCTGGTAGAAGGAACAGTGGGCAGCCCAGGTGAGTTCTTCTTTTAGTTGACAGATGACATTTGACATTTGAAAGATATAAGCTGACTTTGGTTGACAAATGTCAGATCATGACATAGTAATGATAGATGGTAGTTGACATTTGAACAATATCAGTTGACCTTGCTGAGTTGTCATCTGTTCGTGGTTGATGACGTGGAGGACTTACAGTTATACATATAAAAGGTCGCCTGGTGTTTGCCTCAAATTTGAGCAAGAGCGCCTGTGTAAAGTCAAAAATCCAAAGTGCGATTTTTTCCATGTTTTTTCACAAACTTTTGTTTTTAACTTTTGCCATATCAACTTTACAGAAAATTTGTATAGGTTGTGATTTGTTTGCAATAGAACAACAATTAAATAATTGTTTCAGTACGCTTTATTCCTCATGAAGATATTGTTATTTTTTTAAATATTAAAACAATTAAGATTAAGTCAAAAAGTGTAAGACTACCCTCGATCGATTGGTGATTGATTACTCAATGTTAAGTAACCAGGTGTTTGCTTCAAATTTGAGTAGGAGGGCCTATATGACGTCATAAATTGAAAATGGCAGCATTTTCAATTTTTTTTTTTCAAACGAACTTTTCCAAAACTAGTTTTACAGAAAAACTGTAAATAAGGGTTTTGTTTGCAAGAGAACAGCGATGAATATACTAAAGAAATTAGCTTTATATCTTGTAGACTAACAAAATCTTATAAAATAATACAAAATATACTTTTTAGCCAAAAAAAAATTCTTAGCTTTGTTAGTTTTTAACATGTAAAGCTCTACTACGTTAATTAGTGCTCTCTTGCAAACAGCAAAATGACGTCACACAGGCCCTTTTCCACAAATTGGAGGCAAACACCCAGCGACTTAACATTAGTAATCCATCACCAATCGATCAAGGGTCTAAATTTCTTGCTCAGAATTAATTTTTTAAATTTTTTTAATATTTAAAAAAATAATATCTTTTATAGTTCTTGAGATATAAAGCTTACTAAAACGATGATTAATGTTGCAATTTTTTAGTAATTTTTAAAAAAAACAACATCTATTGCCAATCCATCTAGGGTAGTTTAAAAAAATCTTCCACAACAATCTATCCCACGGGATACCACAGGCTTTTTAACTAATAATGCCTTTTGATGAATAGAAAGTGGGAACCAAATTTCACAGAAATATCTAGAGGCGTATCGCAGGTATTAATAAAAAATGATATTTTTTAAAAGTAAATCACTCTGTATCTCAATGAACTTTGGATGGATGGCAAGGATTACCTCTTTAAATATATTAGCAAGTTATTCAATAACACCCTACCACAGTGGCGTATTTAGGAAAAAGTTTAGACTGGGGGGCTCAGACAGTTTTTGGGGGGGGGGGGGTGACTTGATCGCCGATTTTTGTACACGAAAAGGAAATACCTACGGTATAATACCTGGTATTTCCCAGTATTTCCTCAAATTTCAAGAGTATTTCCTAGTACTTCCGAAGCACTTCCCGGTATTTCCTAATATATATGTACCAGTACTTCCCAAGTAATTCCCCTAAGGCCAGGCTCAAACGACTCGTGTACTTGGCAAATACACAATTATTTGCGTACTTGGCAAGTATACGCAAGTAACAATTATTCGCCAAGTACACGAGTCGTTTGATCCCGGCTATTGACAAGTATTGTATTGGCAACTGTACGAATAATCGTGAGCCCTTTGACTCGGCCCATTTTTACCGACCTCAAATGAAAAACCAACGAGTGACAAATAATTATACAAGTAACCCACTCATACGACATGGCAAGTATACGCAAGTAACAATTATTCGCCAACTACACGAGTCGTTTGATCCCGGCTTAACCTGTACACCAAACGGAAATATCGAGCCACCCCTCGGGGGGGGGGGGGGGGGCTGGTGCTGAGACAGTTTTTGGGGTGTGGAAACCCCATGATGCCGTATTTTGTGCTATTTTATGTTTGGATTCATTAAATATGTGGAAAATATCTAAAAAAGCCTCAGCTTCGGTGGAGGGGGGGCTATATACGCCACTGCTCTACCCTGTATGTTTAAATATGATTTTTCATTCCATTTATTATTGGTTTTTCCCGCTTTTGGTCTAATATAAATACAAAATATAAAAAAATAAGTACACCAACTAAACAAGAATTATTTTAATCTTCTTGTTAATCAATGATATCAACTAGTTCATTGCATGCTATACAAATAGTTGCAAGTTTAGTTTTTGATAAGGCAGCCCCGTATTCTGATAATTGATTAGAAATGATGCCTGTTAACGATATTTTAAATTTTAAATATTATCTCATAAACTAAAAATATATTTACCATATTTATACAGGGTGCCCCAGATAAAAGTAACTCACTTCAATCAATAGCTATTGGTGTTCCACTAAACATTGTAGAGATCTGAGCCCTGAAGGGGAGAAAAACTAGAGATATCCCAAAAAAAATAACCCCAAAATTAAATTCGCCCCGCCTGGGAAAACAGAGTCTATTAAACTAAAAAACAAAGGAAAAAATCGGCAACACGCTAGAAGCTTACCTTCTGTAATTCTGCAGCAGTCCCAAAATTTCACTGGCGGCACCGCCCCTTCTTGGGACTGGAATTTCGGTCTTCAGCCCGAAAACACGTGTGACTTCTTTTAGTTTTTTGGCGGAAGTGGTTTCTTCATTCCCCTGTCACACACAGGGTGGCGCTTCAAACTCCCAGCGTGAGAAAAAAACGCGCATGATTTTAACAAAATGATCAGGTGATCAAAAAGAAAATAACTTTCAACAAAGAGAGAAATTATCACCTGATCGGAATTTTTCCCAAACAGGACTTTCGTTTTTTGAAGGTTTTTGCAGAAAGCCCAAAAATATCAAAACAAACTTTAAGGTTAGGTTTTCCAAAAAATTCAAAATAAAACAATAAAGAAAAAATAACTGGCAGCATTAAACATTCCGCCCACCATAAAAATTCCCAATTTTTATAGAAAAACCCAAAAAACCAAACTACGGTCAAGTAATCCTTTCGCGGTTTTTACTTGCACGACACGGGGAATTCTATCTGGACTCGAGTAAATTTTTTCAATTCTACCGAGTGACCACTTCAATGGGGGTAGGTTTTCGTCTTTCAACGCTACTAATGTTCCAACTTTTGGAGGGTTATCGGGGGTATTCCATCTTTCGCGTTGTTGCAACGACTGTAAATACTCCATATGCCAGCGGCGCCAAAAATGCTGCTGGATCTGCTGAACAAGCTGCCAGCGATGGAGACGGTTTAACTTAACATTGGTTAGGTCTTCATCGGGAGGGGCTGTCAAGGGTTCCAAAGTGAGGAAATGTCCAGGAGTAAGACCCTGGACCCACAAACGTTGCATTAAACATTTAGCAACCAAAACAACTGGGGCTAGGAACCCGAGTGGATCATATATCCTTGCAATCTCAGAAAGAATGTTTCTCTTGGTAACGAATCCAATTTTGGACACCACTTTAGTCCAAGGATTTTTAAACCAGCAGATTCATCATCAAAGGAAATTGGTTGCTGATGACTAGCTGGAACCGATTCTAGTAACTCAGGAGTGTTGCTAGTCCACTTACGAAGTTCAAAACAACCCAATTTTAACAACGCAATTAGCTGTTTCTGGCTTTCTAAAGCTTCAGCTACAGAATTAGCTAATCCGATGGCATCGTCCACATAAGTAGTATGCATCAACACCTTGCTCGCTAGTGGAAAGCCACTGCCATGATCTTTAACGAGCTGGTGAAGAGTACGAATAGCTAGGTATGGGCTCGAATTCACACCATAAGTTACTGTTTGAAGAGAGTACTCTTGAATCTCCTCGGTTGGGCCGAACCGCCACAATATCTTTTGATAACACACATCAGCCTGATGCATATCAATCTGCCTGAACATTTGACGTATGTCACTAGAATATACAACACTATAAAGGCGAAAAGTAAGCAATATTGACACAATATCTCTTTGGAGTTTAGGTCCTACCAATAAAATAGAATTTAAGCTACGACTATTTGAGGTCTTGGCAGATGCATCAAAAACAATTCGAATTTTTGACAAGTCACCATCTGCCTTTAAACTGGGTGGTGTGGAATAAAATATGAATGGAAGTCAGGGCTAGAATTGTCCAATTTCATATGCCCCTGGTCTAGGTAATCCTGAACAAAGTCTTTGTACGCACTATACAAAGCAGGATTTTTCAACAATCGGTTTCCATCATATTAAATCTACGCAATGCTTGACCTTTAGAGTTACCAAGTTCTTGTCGAGGCTCTCTGAAAGGCAAGCGAACAACATATCTGCCGGACTCAGTTCTTGAATGAGTGGTAGCAAATATTTTTTCACACAAATCCTCATCAGAGGAAAGAGGGATTTTTTGAGGGGTCGATTCTAATTCCCAAAACCTTTGTAAGG
This sequence comes from Aspidapion aeneum, assembly GCA_963576565.1. Classification (NCBI taxonomy): domain Eukaryota; kingdom Metazoa; phylum Arthropoda; class Insecta; order Coleoptera; family Brentidae; genus Aspidapion; species Aspidapion aeneum. The sequence goes on along the minus strand of OY755045.1, from coordinate 25,436,664 downwards.
TACTATCCAATCGAGATTCTATAGGGGAAGACACTGAGGTCAACAAACTAATGGGTTTTTGAGTTTTACGAGGACCATCAATACCACCAAGGAGTATCCAACCAAATATTGAATTAATGGCACAAGGTCCTCCATTTTCTCCTTTTTTAAAGCCAGGCACAAGCATCTGACCAAACAAATCAACACCAATTAAAAGGTCTACACTACTAGGTTGTCCAAAATTAGGATCAGCAAAATCTAAATTTTTTAGGTACGGCCACTGAATAGAATCATATTCTACAACAGTCACAGGTATGGTTCCACAAATTTTAGGAATAAGAATGGCATCACAGGAAAACAAATTATCAGGAAACTTGGACGAGCTTATTTGCAATGTTACATTGCCATCTGATGTACTAGAAATCCTGCCATTTATTCCTTCAATAGGAGTTTTATTCGGTGCTACTTTAAGTCCTAACCTCTCAGCCAAAGAGACGGTTACAAAGGATGCTTCACTAGCGGAATCTAAAATTGCCCGACAAGACACAAACTTGTTGTGGGCATCTAACACTAAAACTGGGCAGTTGCAAAAAGCACAGGTCTCCTCTTACGAGGTTCAAAATGGTTGCTACTGGGTGTAGCGGTACACATTGCCTGTTTGGCACCTTCACTATTAGGTATGTGGGGGCTCTCCCCTGGACAATCATCTAAAAACACAGGTCTCCTCTTACGAGGTGCAAAATGGTTGCTACTGGGTGTAGCGGTACACAATGCCTGTTTGGCACCCTCACTATCAGGTATACGGGGGGTCTCCCCCGGACAATCAACTTGGTGGCTCGGAGAGCTTTTCACAAAGTGCAACAGGGAATGGTGAAGACCCTGGCACTGACGACACGTGGCATTTGTAGGGCATTGAGATACACCATGTTTGCCAAAGCAGTTAAAACACAATCGTTCACGCTTAACAAATTGATGGCGCTGACCTACTTCTAATTCCAGAAATCTGGTACACTTAACAAGGGGATGGTAGGGCTGTTGCTGGCAATAAACACAACCTTTATTACCAGACTGGCCTGTTCCAGAAAATAACACAGGATAGGGTGGTTTGCCACCCTTCCTAGGGGGTAGAGAAGGTGAGACCTCCTTCGGCTTATTCAAAAGAGAACTATTTTCCAAAGCCCGACAATTTTTCTCTAAGAATTTAAACAAATCTTTATAGGACGGGATTTCCTTATCACTATACTCAATCTCAAACTGAGTTTTCAATGGGGTATCAACTTTTTGCAAAAGAAGAATCATTTTAGCAAAATCTAAAACGTCTACATCATCATAGTTTGACAATGCTTCCAAATTTTCCCGGAAAGTGGACAACAAGAACCTCAAATCATGTGGGTTGCTCGATTTTGCAGAAGGGGCTTGACAAATAGACGTCCAATAATTTGTTTCCAAAAGTCTTTTATTATTAAAGCGTCTAATCATCGCATCGAAGGCTACTCGATAATTATCTGAGGTTATCGGTATGTTCCTAATTACAGATGCAGCCTCTCCCACCAGAGCAGTATTTAAGGCTTGAAATTTAGCTATTTCACTCATGTCAGCCTTATCATGCACAAGTGACTTAAACATATCAAAAAAGGTGGGCCATTTTTTAAGATTACCGTCAAAATGGGGTACCTCTATTCTTTTAATTTCAAGACCCCTGTCCACATTTACCAGGGAATGGTTCAAAATTGTCTGTGAGGCATCTTGGTAATCCTCCGGATAGAGCTCACGACAAATCGATCTAATTGTGTATTTCATTTCATCAAATTTCTGACTTTCTTGTATCTGATCACTACTATCCAAGCTTATAATTTCAAAATGCAATGCATCAAATTGACTTACCAGAGAAGGCACATCTTCCCATCTGGGTTTCAACTTTTTTGCCTTCTCTGCATTGCCCTGGGCTTCGACGGCTCTATTATAAGTCTATTTTGTTGTTTTTTCAAAACTTTTATGTCAGACATGACAAAGCGGTTTTTATCAGATACAAAAAAGTAGGTTTTTTCCGCGACAAATCCGCTATCAACACCCGGGTACGGTTCGCTAAGAACGCGGCAACAATCTCGCGCTTAACGAAAGCAAAAAACGAAGGTAAATTTCGACGGATTTCACACAAACAAATTCGAAACCCGACGAATAATCAACAATTTTCTAACCTCGGAGGTAAACAAAACAACACGTGAAGTTGTGAGGTTAGAACACACAAACGTCAATGAAATGTCAGCCAGCAAGAAAAAAGAACGGGGGCCCGGGCCGAAGCCAAATGTCGAACGGGGGTTTTTTTATCGCCGCACGAGGTCATAAACCAAACTCAGGGCAACCAACCTTCAAAACCATGCGGACTAAAAAAAAAACCGGTACAAAAACAACAATGTCCGAATCTGGCAAAAAAAACGATAAAATATGGTTGCTGCAAAAAACTATAAAATTACCAATTTTTTAACAAAAAAAACTGTAAAATCCAAAGGGCTTTTTCAAAACATAAGGGTCTGAAGGACCAAATAGAGATCTGAGCCCTGAAGGGGAGAAAAACTAGAGATATCCCAAAAAAAAATAACCCCAAAATTAAATTCGCCCCTCCTGGGAAAACAGAGTCTATTAAACTAAAAAACAAAGGAAAAAATCGGCAACACGCTAGAAGCTTACCTTCTGTAATTCTGCAGCAGTCCCAAAATTTCACTGGCGCCACCGCCCCTTCTTGCGACTGGAATTTCGGTCTTCAACCCGAAAACACGTGTGACTTCTTTTAGTTTTTTGGCGGAAGTGGTTTCTTCATTCCCCTGTCACACACAGGGTGGCGCTTCAAACTCCCAGCGTGAGCAAAAAACGCGCATGATTTTAACAAAATGATCAGGTGATCAAAAAGAAAATAACTTTCAACAAAGAGAGAAATTATCACCTGATTTTTCCCAAACAGGACTTTCGTTTTTTAAAGGTTTTTGCAGAAAGCCCAAAAATATCAAAACAAACTTTAAGGTTAGGTTTTCCAAAAAATTCAAAATAAAACAATAAAGAAAAAATAACTGGCAGCATTAAACACATTGTAAAAACTCTGACCCACCTTCCTCCAAGAACATTGTCAAATAGACGCCGCCATCTTGGATTTTCGACTGTTTTTTCCTTTGTCAATCATTTACTCAAAAAGTACGTACTAAACTAATATGTGTATCACTTAGTGCGGTTTAGATTCTGGGTAACGCTCCAATGGCGTCCGTAAATTATAATCATATTTAAAGAAAATATATACAGGGTGTCTCAGATAAAAGCACCTACATGGGGATTTCGGAAACGCTAAGCGATACGAGTTTGTTTAAATGAGAAAAAAGTTGCGCTATTCTAAGCCCAATCAGGTGCTGTATAAATATTAAAGATATCTACAGGGGTTACTCAAATATCGAGCAAAAACTGAAAATTGTGTTGAAATATCGCCGCCATCTTGCAAACAAATTTAATAAAATTTGGTAGTTTTGTATAAGCAACTACGGCCAATCGAATGACGTTAACAAATTATTTCTAGGCCTTGTAGTTGCTTTTATTTGGGACACCCTGTATATTATACGTTTTTTGCGGTTTTCGCAAAAACTAAGCATTTTAGGAAAATCTATGTATAACCTGGGGGCACGGCAGTGCCCCGCCAAGTTCGCGTAAGCTGCTGTACCATCTTTTCTTGGAAACATTTCAGGCCATATTTGACCTATCTGAAACTCTACTTCGGAATAAGCTACGAAACTCAAACTTTGCACAGTCGTAGATCTTCATAGAGTTAACAACCCCTCTAAGTTTCATGGACGTCCCTAAAGTAGTAAAGTATAGTTACGACATTTAAAAAAAACCTCGAAATTGCCACTCACTCACTCATGTATAGATCATCAAAGTTCTACTATACTTCCAGACATGCTACAAAGCTGAAATTTGGCAGACTGATAGAAATAATGACCAAACCCTTGGAGAAAATCAAAAAACTGCAAAATTTTAATTTGTTTCCCTCTCCTATAAATGTAAAGTTATGTAAAAGTAACATTGTCCACTTCCAGAAACGCTAGAGAGCTTTGGATGGCCGATAGGAACTATGATAAATCTATAGAAAAAATATTAAAAAACCCCAAAATTTTAATTAACTTCCCTCCCCTATAAATGTAAAGTTAAGTAAAAGTAACATTGCCCACTTCAAGAAACGCTAGAGAGCTCAGCTTTGACAGACTGATGGGAACTATGATAAAACTATAGGAAAAAATTTAAAAACACTCTATAAATGTAAAATTATGTCAAAGTAACATTGCCCACTTCCAGGAATGCTAGAGAGCTGAGCTGTAGAAGGCTAATAGGAACTATGACAAAACCATAGGAAAAAAATAAAAAACCGCAAAATTTTTAATAAGACATTAAAGAGGCATATTTTACTACTTTAAAACGTAAATATTAGCCAAATCCTTTAAAAAAGGAGTGAAATCATAACAAAAATATTTCTTGTAAAAAAACAAATACGCGAAAATGTTCTTCCGTAAAAAAAATTGAGAAAAAAGTAAAGCCAAGCTCTCCAATACAAATTTCAAAATAAAAGGGTCTTACTAGTTTCGAAATGCTTGTCTAAACTTGGCTTGGCAAATAACTCTTAGGCACAGTGCTAAATTAAACATAAAGAAGTGTGGCTGTAATAGCAAAGTTTAAAAAATACATTTCCCAACTAGTAAGAACCTTTCGTTTTGCAATTTGTCTTGGAGAACTTGGCTCTACATCTCAATTTTTTTTTCGGGATATCAATTTCGCGTACGTGGCTTCTCTTTACATGAAATGTTTTTGTTATGATACTTTATTCTAGAGAATAAAACTTTCTGTCAAATAATGTGTAATTAAATAGGGTAACGTCTAATTTTTAACGAAAACCAATTTATACTTGTTGTCTTAAAAAGTTACGAAAATGCATTTCTTGTTACGGACGTCACTGAAATGTTAGTTGGAATTTTGACCCAAGCATCCATCATTTAAAAGAAAATTTTTCATAAAAATTAATTAGAAACTTAGTACTCAACTAAATTTTCGACGATTTCTGTAAATTGCCCCCATTTATGTTCGCGAAACTGCTGTACCATCTTAAAATCTACTTCGGAATGAGCTACGAAACTCAGCAGTGCCCCGCCAAGTTCGCGTAAGCTACTGTACCATCTTTTCTTGGAAACATTTCAGGCCATATTTGACCTATCTGAAACTCTACTTCGGAATGAGCTACGAAACTCCAACTTTGCATAGTCGTAGATCTTCGTAGAGTTAACAACCCCTCGAAGTTTCATGGACTTTTATAAAGTAGTAAAGTAGTTACCAAATTTTAAAATACGTCGAAATTGCTACTCACTCACTCATCTACTCACTCATGTATAGATCATCAAAATTCTACTGTACTTCCAGACATGTTACAAAGCTGATAGAAGCTTTGGAAGGCCCATAGCAACAAAGCAAAGTTTTAAAAAAAACATTTTCAAACTAGTAAGAACCTTTCATTTTGAAATTTGTATTGGAGAACTTGGCTTTACTTTTATCTCAATTCTTTTTACGGAATATCATTTTCGCGTACTTGGCTTTTTTTACATGAAATGTTTTTGTTATGAACTTGTTTTCTCAATAAAGTGTTATTACAAATATTTTTCTAAAGAGCTTAGTTTTTACGAAAATTGCAAAAAAGAGGTAATAATAATGCATTTTTTTTGTAATTTTTAAAAATTATCCCGGTGTAGGGATGCCACTGAAATGTGAGCGCAACCTTAAATAAATTTTGTTATGCAAGTTATGAAAGTAAATTTTATCATCGAATTAAAGCGTCTAAAACTTTTTTTTCTAGGGAGCTTTGTTTTAAAGAAAATTGTAGAAAGACGTCCAGATTCAATAGATTTTCGACGATTTCAATAAATCATCCACATTTATGGATGCCACTGGGCCGTTAGTGGTATATTTATACCCAACAAGTTATACGTCGTTAAAAAGAAAATTTTATTCTCTTAATAAAGTCCTATACATATGGTTTCTTAAAATGCTTAGTTTTTAAGAAAATTGCAAAAAACTAATTATTGTGATTTTTTTAAACGTTCCCACTTTACGGACGCCACTAAAGTGTTACTCACAATCTGGACTGTACCAAAAATGATACATATTTTAAGTGAACATTTTATTGTCTATGAAAAAGTATAATATACTTTTTTTCACAAAAGGCTTCATTTCATTAAAAATAGGTTAAACTAAAAGAATCAGCATTTTAGGGTACATAGCTCAGCAAGGGTAGCACCTGGGTAGCTCAAAGATATCTCGTTTAATAGGTCTTGTAAGGAGCATTCAGCTCTCCCTTAAAATATTTTCTCAAAAAATAAGTACTTTCTGAGTAAAAGGCTATTAAAGGAAAAAATTATCGAAAATCCAAGATTTCCAAGCGGCGTCATTTTGAAAATGTTCCTGGAGTAAAAGGGGTGGGGGCTTATATTATGTTTAATTATAGTCTTCTCTTGATTTTATGTTTACCGAAGTGCTGTATTTTTTTATTTTTTTATCCATACTCGGGCGCCATCTGGAATATTTCAAAATACTTAAGGGTGCCAGAGCTCATGGGCTACCAGAATCAGCAATAAATTTTTCTATATACATTAAATCCAACCTCTTTGAAAATCTTTCTCTGTTTGCTTAAAATATGTCATACTTACAGGCAATGATTGCACAACTTGTGTAATCATTGATACAGGGTCTCTAGTCCAACCCACACGTATTTACTGTACACATTTTCAAACAGATGGCAGGGCTATTCAACAGGAAGCTGGCGGTGATTCCCCTGTATCGTAAAATTTTTCCAACACAGCAAAATGTGGCAAAATTCATAATTGCGGAGCCTACGTGAAATTTAGGCCCATTATTAGATACTGTTACGTTATTCTATAGTTCTTTGTGCTTTTAATAGGGACCTTTATTTTATCCTTTATAATTGCCACATTAAATGCCAGATGTCACGTGATATTTAGAGGCCCAATTTTGGCCTTTTGCAGACACAATTTTTTATCCTTTATTTATCTGTCAAAAGCTTGTTTTGTGTTCTGTAGTCAAAACTAATTAAAAAGTTCCGAAAACAACTAGGAAAAAACTGAAGAGCAATAACAGTGAAAAACTGTCAGGAAAATATAGGATTAGGTCTGTGCTTACTGTGTACTTCTTTTTTTTTTATCCCCTGGAAGTATCTTAAACCCCTCCAATGTTCTTAATTTTGATCACCTTGTACTGATAAAATGCATTAAAATGTAATAAACTAACCTAAAATGTCCAATTAATAATGTATAATAATAACCCCCTATCCGCCACCCGAGTCGCGTACGATTGGAGATTAACCGAACCCCCCCCCAACCGAACCGAACCGAACCGAACCCCCGATCCGAACGCCCCCAGTGTAGCACCACTAAACACAACAAACTATAATATAGTATCACACAAGGAATACTTTTACCAGAACTCTAATTTTTGAAATCTACCCCCATCCTTTTTTTCGGTTTTTGTTTGGTGTATTTTATTTATTTTGAAATGGGATCATCTAGAGCCGAACCCAACCTAACTTTTTATTCAAATCGGGCAACTAGTTTTTGAGTTATGTGCGTTGGTCGTTACAGACAGACCGACGGCGCGACAAAAAACTTTCAAAATTATCTGAAACGCAAGGATATATAATTTTTTTTTTAAATCGGAGCAACATTTTTTCTTTTTGACATAGCTCACATTAGTATGTTATAGGATACTTGTGAGCTAAAATTTCTAGAATTAGAACTGCAGACTTCTAAAAAACTGTAGAAAAACTTCAAAAATTACAAATAAAAACACCAACCATGCCGTTAGTATGTAAAAATACACATTTGGAATAAAATAATTTTATTTAATTAAATGCTGTTACTACTTAACATGGACTGATAAAATAAAAATTTAATTAGAATTTTATATTTTTTGGATTTAATTATCATTCCATGTTAAATTTGAAAATTTAAAAGCAAATATCTCAAAAACTAATCGATGTATTTTCGAAATTTTTACGCGGTTGTGAAAATACACATTTGTAATAAAATAATTTTATTTAATTAAATGCTGTTACTACTTAACATGGACTGATATAATAAAAATTTAATTAGAATTTTATATTTTTCGGATTTAATTTTTATTTTATCATTACATTTTAAATTTGAAAATTTGAAAGTAAATATCTCAAAAACTAATCGATGTATTTTCGAAATTTTTACGCGGTTGTAAAGATATTCAAGAGAGTTTCAAAACAAGGTATCACTAGACCCGCTTTCCCTATTCAAAATGTAGGGGTAAAGTACCCCTCGAAGTGGGTTCATGCTACAAAAATTTCAAGCCAAAAAGTGCCCCCCTCGTAAACAAAATCGACGTTTTGCGCGTTTCTCCAAATTCGCACTCTAAATACCCAAAAAGGGCTTTTTTTTTTTGATGTTCGTGAAACAAATCTCCTGGTGGGATTTTTTTGTAAATATTAATGGCATTTTTTGAATTTTGTCGGTCTCTAAATTTTCGTAGGCTCTCATAGATGCATTCCATTATGTACATACATATAAAATAACTTTTGCACACAGTTGCTTTTTAGAGATAAAATCGGTTATTGTACGCGAAAAACGAAAAAGTGAACGTGGTTTTAAAATATGGGGAAGAAAAATAAAACAAAATATAAAAAGTTTGAAGGTGTGGCTGCTACCAATAGCGTTGCTGTGGAGTAAGTTGTTACGAATATGTTTTACCTAGGGTAACCATACGTCCGGATAAAGCCGGACAAGTCCGGCTTTTTGGGCAAAATGAAAATGTCCGGCCGGCTTTTTTCGTCGCCCGGCTTTTTGGCGATCCAATTAGGAGGGAGGAATCTAGAAGGGTTAGAGCTCCAAGCTTAAAATTAGTTCCCCCAAACGAAATGAGCACAATTTTTCAGGAATGAACTATTCAAGTCATTAAAAAATTTTATTTTGGTAACATTTTTCCCCAAATTTTTGGCACCATTTATTTTTTAAATTATTTAATTTTTCGCTTGCTGCATCATTTTTTTTTGTTTTAACTAAAAATTTTCTTCTGCGGCAGCATTTTTTGAGAAAGATACTTAATTTCCTCGGTGTAATTTTTTTCGCCCCCATCGCATTTAAAAAAAATTTTCTAGTAGTTTTTAGATTGCAATTTTTTTTCCTAAAAACTCCTTTTAAGCGCCATTTAATCTGAAAAGTGTAAAACTTCCGAAATTTTTGCCTGCACCAGTGGCGCAATTTTTTTCAATTCTTCAGAATTTCTTTATTTTGCGGAAAATGTCTTCTACAGTAGAACTTTTTGGTACTTTTAATGATTAATTTTTTTAATTTTCGCCTGCAGTGCCATTTTTTTTTCTAAAAACTTTCAGTCTAGCGTAATTTTACCCGAAAATTACCTACTTACTTATTTTCATTCGATTTTCTAGTAACTACATAGATTTTTTCTAGATTGCAACTTTTTATTTATCGTATGTTGAGCCATTTTTTCACGCCTTTCGGTCCCAAGAGACTTGTTTTGGTCATAAAAAAATTTAAAATGACCCGTCTTGTCCGGCTTTTTTATCGAAAATCCGGCTTTTTTGTCTCTGATGTCCTCCTTTTACGCGAAACTCATATGGTCACCCTATTTTGCCCCTGATTTATAAGTTGCCGTTCACGGTTGACGTTCACGGTTCACCGTTCGGTAATAATAACCTAAAACCCGAGGGGTGAACAGCTCTCACAATCGGTGTACACATTTCTCACAATCTTTACACAATCCCTCCCAATCTTACCACAATCCCTCACAATCTTACCACAATCTTCACACAATCACTCACAATCTTACCACAACCCCTCACAATCTTATCACAGTCCTTCACATTCTCTCGCAAAGGAAACTATAGACATGATGACCTTTGTTTTGTTTTTTTTTGGTTCCAAGAATTTTTGTCGCCCCCCGCTTCTTCAGGCACGCTACACCGCTGCACAGTCCTCCACAATCCCTCACAATCTTATCACAATCCCTCACAATCTTAGCAAAAGATTGTGGATTTTCACAATCGGTGTACACATTTTGGGTTAGCTGTTCACTCCTCGCTAAAACCTTTCATAGTTTTTTTTGTTTAAAATGGAGCCTCTAACCATTTCTGACTTAGCTTTTGTTATAAAGAAAAAAAAATAATAGGAAAATTAAAGAAGCCCCTGATTTATAAGTTACCGTTCGTGAAAGTTGGGCAAAGTTCGGCCTCGCCGTTCGCAAAAGTTGGTGATAATTAATCTTTATCTTTCGCCGTTAGAGATTCGTAGTCGGCCACGTACGTCAAACTTAGTTCGTTTATTTTTTTATTTTCCTTTTATTTTGTTTTCTTTATAACAAAAGCCAAGTCAGAAAAGGTTAGAGGCTCCATTTTAAACAAAAAAACTATAAAAAAAACATTTTTTTATTATTATTACCGAACGGAAAACGGCAGCCTACAAATGCTAAAATCCGTCTACGACCTGTGAACCGTGAACGGCAACTTATAAATCAGGGGTAATATTTTTCAAACGTTCAAGATGCAACTTTAAAATCGCCTTATGCTTATTTCAGACGGCGCAATTTATTTCTTTTTTCCAAAAATCGCAGCGATAATTATAGAACAGGCCTGCAAAATTGTGCAGCGATCAAAATGAATTCAAAAATCGCATCATCAGAAACGAGCATTACAAAGCCACATTCCTACCCCATTGAAATACAGTTGACTAAAAATCGCAAGTGATTAAAGTCTGGTTTACTCATCAACTTGATGCACAATGTACAGGGTGATCCGAGTTATTAACTTTTGGGGCGTTTAAAGTACTTCCTTGGAATATAGAAAAAAACTGAGTCCATCAAATTTAAAGAAAAATTAAAAGGAGAAAATTGAATTTTGATACCTCAAGACGTTTTTAAAAAGTTAACATTTTGAGAGGGGCCTATCACTTTTTACAATGCTTTTTACCTTCCTAGCCGGCGCAGCAATGGCTAGATCCTACCCCTATTTAAATACAGTTGACTAAAAATCGCAAGTGATTAAAGTCTGGTTTACTCATCAACGTAATGCACAATGTACAGGGTGATCCGAGTTGTTAACTTTTGGGGCGTTTAAGATACTTCCTTGAAATATAGAAAAAAACTGAGTCCATCAAATTTAAAGAAAAATTAAAAGGAGAAAATTGTCTCTTAATAACTCAAGACGTTTTTAAAAAGTTAACATTTTGGGAGAGGCCTATGACTTTTTACCTTTCTAGCCTGCACAGCAATGGTTAGATCCTACCCCTTTTAAATACAGTTGACTAAAAATCGAAAGTGATTAGGGTCTGGTTTACTCATCAACGTAATGCACAATGTACAGGGTGATCCGAGTTATTAATTTTTGGGGCGTTTAAAAAAACTTCCTTGAAATATAGAAAAAATCTGAGCCCATCAAATTCATAGACAAATGAAGAGGAGAAAATTGTATTTTGATACCTTAAGACGTTTTTAATAAGTTAACATTTTGGGAGGGGCTTATAACTTTTTACCTTCCTAGCCGGCGCAGCAATGGCTAGATCCTACCCCTATTTAAATACAGTTGACTAAAAATCACAAGTGATTAAGGTCTGGTTTACTCATCGACGTAATGCACAATGTACAGGGTGATCCGAGTTGTTAACTTTTGGAGCGTTTAATATACTTCCTTGAAATATAGAAAAAAACTGAGTCCATAAAATTTAAAGAAAAATTAAATGGAGAAAATTGTATCTTGATACCTCAAGACGTTTTCAAAAAGTTAACATTTTGGGAGGGGCTTATAACTTTTTACCTTCCTAGCCCGCTCAGCAATGGCTAGATCCTACCCCATTTAAATTCAGTTGACTAAAAATCGCAAGTGATTAAAGTCTGGTTTGCTCATCAACGTAATGTACAATGTACAGGGTGATCCGAGTTGTTAACTTTTGGGGCGTTCAAGATACTTCCTTGAAATATAGAAAAAAACTGAGTCCATCAAATTTAAAGAAAAATTAAAAGGAGAAAATTGTCTCTTAATACCTTAAGACGTTTTTAAAAAGTTAACATTTTGGGAGGAGCCGATAACTTTTTACCTTCCTAGCCGGCGCAGCAATGGCTAGATCCTACCCCTATTTAAATACAGTTGACTAAAAATCGCAAGTGATTAAAGTCTGGTTTACTCATCAACGTAATGCACAATGTACAGGGTGATCCGAGTTGTTAACTTTTGGAGCGTTTAATATACTTCCTTGAAATATAGAAAAAAACTGAGTCCATCAAATTTAAAGAAAAATTAAATGGAGAAAATTGTATCTTGATACCTCAAGACGTTTTCAAAAAGTTAACATTTTGGGAGGGGCTTATAACTTTTTACCTTCCTAGCCCGCTCAGCAATGGCTAGATCCTACCCCATTTAAATTCAGTTGACTAAAAATCGCAAGTGATTAAAGTCTGGTTTGCTCATCAACGTAATGTACAATGTACAGGGTGATCCGAGTTGTTAACTTTTGGAGCGTTTAATAAATATACTTCCTTGGAATATAGAAAAAAACTGAGCTCATCAAATTTAAAGAAAAATTAAAAGGAGAAAATTGTATCTTGATACCTCAAGACGTTTTTAAAAAGTTAACATTTTGGGAGGGGCCTATAACTTTTTACCTTTAGCTCCAAGTTACGCCGAAAACTTGTTATTTGGGTGTTTTTGAATCTATCCAGTGTTGCCAGATTTGACGGTTTTCCATCAATATGAAGGATTTTGAACGAAAGATTTTGAACGAAAATTTTGACTATTAAAGGATTAAAGGTTTTATGTGAATTTGAAGGATTTTGACTATATTGAGGCAAAGTTATATATTTTGCAAATATTTCAATAATTTTACCAAAGTTAAGTATGTTGTTAAATTTAAATACTTTATTTTTACTTTTGGTTTTTATAATTTATGATTTGAACAAAAAATCTTTTGTTTAGTAGTGGAGGTCGTGAAGATTTTGGGAACTTATTTTCTCTGTCAGCAAACAGCAATAAAACTGTTCCTTGAAAATGCAAAAAAAGTTATAAATTCGAGGAACTTTTTTTCTAATGCATATATATTTATTAGTGAAAGCTACACTGAAGCTTAGTATAAATAAATGGATCCATGACGGATCTGACACCTTCCTAGCTAGCCTATTATCACACTTTAAGTCAAGCCATGATAATAGATTAGCCTTGAAAACTTGAACTTTTGGTTATAACACGAATTATTGGGCAAAATATTGTCTACTATATTCCGAAAACAGTGTATTGATACGATGCTCCGTTAAAAAGTTAACATTTTTTAAAGTTTTTAATTGTCAAAAAACTGTCATTAGCATTAATTGATTTTGACCAAAATCTAATCAGCTCGTAAGAGTGTCGAACACTATTTTACCTGAAAATTTTATGAAAATCTGTTCAGCGGTTTAGGAGCTATCGTGTTACGGACAGAAATAATATACACACAGACAGACATCACGACGATATTGCTAGGATAGGTCAAAATACATCCAAATAACACATTCTTGGCCTTATCTCAAAAAAAAAATTTAGTCGACAAAAAGACCTTCTCTAGCCATTGCTACGCGGGCTAGGAAGGTAAAAATAATATGACCAATCTCCAAAAATGAAATTTTTTACAATTTTGCCAAAGTTTATGTAAAATATATTCTTAAATTTTAAATAAATGTTTCCACCCATTTGTGTTTCTTTGTTTTCCATGATATCCAATGTCCAACAACTGTATTAGCTTATTTGCACTTATAGTAACGATAGCCTTTGTTTTATTTGCCTATGTTGACAAAAGCAGATAGTAGCCTTCTAGATTTATAATAAATCAGTATTATTATTTACTACATTAGCATAATCTTCTATTATTTTATGTCAGTAAAATCTAGAGCTTTGTTTTAATATTTTGTGAAAAGAATTAGTCAGTATTTTGGGTTCAACACAAGACCAGTTAAATAATATAATAGTTTATTTTATTACTACATAAATTTAATAAGAATTATACAAAAGTAAAAATATAAATATAATACTACTAAATAAACCTACTCACTTTTGAAGTGTTTGTAATAACAAAATCATAAATAACAAAAATTCAAAAATTATGGAAGACAAAGATATGAAAAGACATAGATCTTATTATTACAAATCACATCGACATATCAAAAATAAAGAGGATAAGCACAAATACAGACCTTATTCTTATAATGGTAACCGTTACTCTTATAGACACCCGGCGGCGCCAGCCTACGTCAGACGGGATAGCAGGGACAGTGAAGCCTCGGATTCTCTAAACCACCAAAGAGGACCTTCAAGACAAAGTAATGACCGGTAAGTAATTTGTAAAAATTAATTAAAAAAAAAGACTTGTGGTATACTACAAGGTTCGGTTCGGTGATTGCGCTAATTTTATTTTTAATATACATCAATTCAATAGAAAAACTAAAATTAAATGGAAATATCTGGGGACATGGTAATGCCCCGCCAAGTTCGCGCAACTGATGTATCATCTTTTCTTAAAACATTTTAGCACATTTGACCTATCTAAAACTCTTCTTCAGAATGAGCTACGAAACTCAAACTTTGCACAGTCGTAGATCTTTATAGGGTTAACCGAACCGAACCGAACCGAATGAACCCCTCCAAGTTTCATGGACTTCCAAAAAGTAGTAAAGTAGTTACGAAATTTCAAAAAACGTCGAAATTGCCACTCACTAACTTACTCATGTTTAGATCATCAAAATTCTACTGTCCTTCCAGACGTGCTACAAAGCTGAAATTTGGCAGACTGATATAAATTATTACCAAACCCTATACATGTAAAGTTATGCAAAAGTAACATGCTTACTAGTTTAAATATGTTTTTCTAAACTTGGCTATTACGGCTGCAAATGACTCTTAGGCACTAAGCTAAATTGAACATAAAAAAGTTTGGCTGTAATAGCAAAGTTTAAGAAAACATTTCCAACCTAGTAAGAACCTCTCATTTTGAAATTTGTATTGGAGAACTTGGCTTTGGCGTTTTCGCATGGCATTTTTGCGTACTTGGCTTTTTTGTACATGAAATGTTTTTGTTATGATCAGAATATTTGCAGATGATACGACACTCATATCCAAAGGAAAACATTTTAATGAAATAAAAATAAATGTTTCAAATTATTTAAAAATCTTACAAATTTGGCTACAACAAACAAATTAATCATTAATTTTAAAAAATCATTTTATATGTTTATTGATAAAACAAAAATTTCAAATGAACAAAAAAATACAATTAAATTTCAAAACAATACCATAGTATATAAAAATTCGATAACATTTTTAGGACTTCACATAGATGAAAATTAAGCCTGAAAAGAACATACAGGGTGTCCCAACTAAAAGGTAACAGACGTGTTTTTGGTTATTTTTCGTGCGGATTTGGAGAAACGCATTATTACGCATTATTTCACTCAAAGATTCAATATCTGATTTCAATTTGATGATCTGCAAATAACTCAATATTAAAGCCATTAAAAAAGTTACAAAATAAAATTGCTATAATGTATTCATAGACTCTTTAGAACCAACACTTAATTTGTATAAACCACTTGGTTATCTAAATTTTTATAAATTATATAATTTAAAAATATCAATATTTATTCACTCAATATTAAGAAAACAATATCAAAATTAAATCTTCAAAGAAGTGATTGTCATGATCACATAACTCGCCAAAATAAAAATTTGAAATTAATACAGTTTAAAACTAATATTGGCAAAAATATTTATTATAATCAGGTATAACAATTTATAATAATCTACCACAAAGACATTAAACCTCTTCATTTAATTAAAAAATATGCAAGACAATTATTATCTTAAATTAAAATAAAATAACATCATAGTTTGACCGCTGGGTTTTCATTTTACTTTATTCCTATTATTTTTATTATGAATTAATTTGTTTTTTATTTTCTCTGTAAGACAATCTGGAGTTCCCGCGGAAACTGGTGTACCATCTTTTTTTGAAACATTTCAGCCCATATTTGACCTATCTAAAACTCTACTTCGGAATGAGCTACGAAACTCAAACTTTGCACAGTCGTAGACCTTTATAGAGTAAACAATCCCTTCAAGTTTCAAGCACTTCTATAAAGTAGTAAAGTAGTTACGAAATTTCAAAAAACGTCGAAATTGCCACTCACTCACCTCATGTAATGTTCCAATAGCAGGTGGTAAAACCTATACATGTAAAGTTATGTAAAAGTAACATTGCTCACTTCCAGAAGCACTAGAGAGCTGAGCTTTGGCAGACTGATAAATATGATAAAACTATAGGACAAAATTGAAAAACCCAAAAATTTTAACTTGCTTCCCTCCCCTAGAAACGCTAGAGAGCTAAGCTTTGGAAGGCCGATAGGAACTATGATAAAACTATAGAAGAAAATTAAAAAAAATTATTTAACTTCCCTCCCCTCTAAATGTAAAGTTATGTAAAAGTAACATTGTCCACTTCCAGAAACACTAGAGAGCTGAGCTTTAGAAGACTGATAGGAACTATGATAAAACCATAGGAAAAAATAAAAAAAACCTCAATATTTTTAATAAGACATTGCAAAAGTTTTGAACAATATTCCGCATATTTTGCTACTTTAAAACTTAAATTATCCAAATCCTTTAAAAAAGGAGTGAAATCATAACAAAAAAGTACGCGAAAAATCGAATTATTTAAATATTCTGAACAATTTTAAACGGATTATTTTTAAAATTGGTTCCCGGAGGTTTTTTGGAATGCTAAACTTGAACATGAACCATTTTAGTATGTCCGCTTTACACTGCACTTCTGAGGGGTCACATAAGGACGAAACAGTTAACTGTCAGTCAACACTTATTGGGTGTCAATTAGATCTTAGATCCCGAGGATAAGTTGTCGAGCTACCCACGGAAAAATACGAGAGAAACAAAATCCTTTTTACCCGATTAGCCACGAAAATTTGTATGATAAAATAATGTATTTCTTTTAGGAACTATAATAAATCCAATACAAGACCACCAAAGAACGACCTTCCACGACCGGACTATCGTTCGAGCAACAACAATCACAACAAGAATCGGGATCAGAACCAACAGAGACCCTCGGAGGGGATCGACAATCAGGAAAAAGTTCACCCGAGTCCTGACGTTGACGACTGGGACAGTCCCCCCGGTGGGGCCGAGGAGGCCATACAGGGGGCACAACAGCAGGTAAGTCCGCCATCATGCAACTTCAAAAAAAAATACCTGGTGTTTTGACAAAATATATCATTTTACCCTTACACCATAGCAACCAAGGAATTTTATAGGAAATATTATGAACAGAAACTTCAGATCTATACAGGTTTTCAAAATTTGATATTTTTGTTTTGCACTAAAAATAGTGTGGAAAATCGAATTTTGTAGAAAAAAGTTATAGTTTAAACACTGAAAAAACTGTGAAATTTAAAAATAACGAATTTGACAATGTCAAATAATTTTGTGGGTGATTATGATCAAAAAATTTTATATTGCGTTTTTGCAAAAAACTATAAGGATATACAGGGTGGCCAATTAACCGTTGCATAAGATATATTTTTTTAAAAAGAATAAATTGTATTTTGAGCTATTACATTTACATCAAAAAAAATTGAGACAGATTTTTGTACATATCTAAGGGCTCCTTAAAAATTACAGAAAATAATATTATTAGCACTCATTTTTCTTTTAAATTTATTGAAAGAAAAATTATTTTTGTAATAATTTTAAGTATTTTTCTTTTTTACCTAAGGTATTATTTTCGACAATTTTTTTTTCAGATACGCCGAAAATGTTTTGATTGGGTTGATTTTGACCTATCTTAGCATTATCGTCGTGATGTCTGTGTGTGTGTGTGTGTCTTTGTGTGTCCGTAACACGATAGCTCCTAAACTGCTGAACCGATTTTCATAAAATTTTCAGGTAAAATAGTATTCGACACTTCAACGAGCTGATTAGATTTTGGTCAAAATCCATTACATCCATGACAGTTTTTTGACTTTTAAATTTAAAAAATGCTAACTTTTAACGGAGCATTTTCATCAATATGCGGTTTTCGGAATATAGTAGATCACATTTTTATCAATAATTTGTGTTATAACCGAAAACTTCGTAGGAGCTTTTGTTTCTGAGACATTTACAAAAAACTTTTCAAGGCTGATATATCATGGAGTTCACTTGAGGTGTGCTACTAGGCTAACTAGGAAGGTCTCAGATCCGTCATGGATCCATTAATTACCTATCTTACCTTACCTTCTATTATTTTCGACGAAAAATTTTTTTTTGAGATAACGCCAATTTTTTTTTATTTCGGTGTATTTTGACCTATGTACCTTAGCAATATTCTACCCGTAACACGATAGCTCCTAAACCGCTAAACCGATTTTCATAAAATTTTCAGGTTATGTAGTGCTCGACGCTGTGACAAGCTGATTAGATTTTGGTCAAAATCCATTACTGCTAATGACAGTTTTTTGACAATTAAAATTTTTTAAAAATGCGAACTTTTTAACGAAGCATCGCATCAGAATACGGTTTTCAGAATATAGTAGACTACATTTTGCTCAATAATTTGTGTCATAATCAAAAACTTCGTAAGAGCTTTACTTTCTGAGATATTTACAAAAAAAAATTTTTAAGGCTGATATATCATGGCTTCACTTGAAGTATGCTAATAGGCTAGCTAGGAAGGTATCAGATCCGTCATGGATCCATTAATTTTTTTAATAGTTTCAACACAGAATTTTTACCTTTATTGTGTATTACATATCACTGTGCGACAAAATTTAATGAACAAATTATATCCAGGGAATTTCTGCCAGAAACTTGTTAGTGTCCATTTCCTGATTCCAAGACCGAGAGCATTGCTCAAAGTTAGCTCGTATAGCCAAGATACGGAATTGAATTTTAAAAATAGGAAGGGCGGCGTTTGCTTTTTTTTTATTTTATCGCATAAACCAACATTTTTACGACAAAACATCTAAAAACATGTTTGGAATAGAATAAAATTATCATTCAAATGAGGTATCAACCTTGCAATTCGGTTAAGAAATAAAGATTCTTTTTATGAACAATTTAAAGAATAATATTTCTTTAGAACTGCTTGGATTTGGAGATATACGCAAAATAATTGTGAATCATTCCACATATATTTTGTTTCTTGACCAAATCGATCGCACAATACTAAATTGTGACAACAGTTTTATTGGCTTCAAATAATCTCTACACATTTTTTTTGAGAAAAGCTTTCTTTTCAAGTTATACGGGAAAAAAAGAGTAGGCCGATCTTTGGTCTTCAGTTCCGAATATCTCGGAAATAAGAGTTAACCTAGCTGAATCCTTTTGGTAGTAAGTTTTGGGGGTTAAGTAAAATATATTCCCGGTGCCAGTTCCCCGGATATTTTTTTGTGTTGCACAGTGTAATAGCACCAAAGATGTAGATGAAATTTTATTGAAATTATGTTAATTTCGTTTGGCTTTTTTAAAACGGACTCAAAAATAAATGAATAAAGATAATTTTTAGGGTATTGGTGTGGCCAAAACAACATTTAGTAAACTTAAAACTGAGTTACTGAATAGGAACACATAGAAAAGTCTTCTGTTGGTATATTAGTGAATTAAATATATGTATATATTTTTTAGAATCACCAAGGGATAGTAGAAAACAATTACGAAAGGCATCATCCAGCAGACACACATTACAATGCAACACACAGCAATGATAGCAGTTTTAACAACAGTAGAATTAGTCCAAACTGGAGAGATAGAGGTAACTATAACCGATCAGATGTTTGCGGGGGCAACTGCATGTACAGGGTGTTCTCAAAGTTGAGTCATTTATTTTAACAGGTTGTAGAACTCGTAAAAATAAGTAATTGTACCAAAAATCATCCATATAAAAATAAGTATGCCTCATTTTGTAGAATACAAATTACTCATCATTTATTCATTCATTGTATTTGACCAGTAGTAAATAATTCGCTAAAGTGCGTGATTTTTTGTATTTTGGGCATTTTATGCGATAAAAATTATGAAAACAATGAACTAGTGGACATAATATTAACTTACGGGGAGTGCCAACAAAATGCAGCAGCAGCATGGCATTTGTACGTAAAAAGTTTTTAAATTTTACATTTTTCGAATTGTTAATAACTTTATTCTGCAACTTTTACATAAATGATTTTTGGTAAAATTAGTTATTTTTACGAGTTCTACAACCTGTTTAAATAAATGACTCAACTTTGAGAACGCCTTGTATACAGGGTGTCCTATAACTTAGGGGCCATAGTGCAGCAGGTGATAGAAGAGGGTATGTCCGAGAAAAAAGTTTATATAATATCTGTTTTTAAGATATAGGATTTTTAAAGTGAGAGGAGTGGGGGGAAAAAGGGTTTTACAAAAGAAAGAAAATCTGTCACAGCCAGCTGAATACTCAGCTAATTGTGATTCAAAAATGTATTCCTTTTTTTGACAAAATTACAAGTTAAGGAGATACAGGCTGTCAAAATAACCTGCAAAAATGAATAAAAAATAATAATTTTCTTAAAAAATTAATTTTTGCTTACTTATTCTTTGAAAAAATATCAATAAAAAATATTTAAAAAAAAACATTGCGTTTAATATGACATTTATAAAAGTTTATACCAAAAAAATAGTTTTTTCTAAAAAAAATTGTGTCTGTCTCTACCGGAGGTCAGATGTTTTTTGTGATATTTTCAAAATCGCACTACAGATTTTCGCGAAATTTCAGTGAAATATTCTCAGACACCATCCCGATATTCCACCAGACTTTTGTAAGGATGCAAGATGATTAAAAGGTTAAAATCTGCAAGATTTAGCATTCCTTATTTTGAATTCAAATTACCCGCAATGTTCCGCATGTCAACTGTTATATTTGACATGTTTGACTTTGCCATCTGTGTTTGTCACATTCGCTTCTGCTTTAAATTTAATTTTTGTGTGAGCTACTGAAGCGGCTCTGAAAACTTAAGGATTACTATACATTTAAAGAAAATTGTTCTGCAAGAATATAGTAAAAACATTCTCAAAACCGGCTTTATTTTTTTTTTAAATCAAATATTCATGAACCGTCATTCCAACTTCAATATTTTAAAGACAATCAGCTTTGTTGTGACGTGATTATCAAAAACAAATCAGCATCCGATGTGACGTTAACAAAGTGGAGGATCGTGGCCCGTCCATTTTGATAGCCCTGATTGAACATTCAAATTTTTGAGTGTTATGTACCATTATAAAAGTATGAATTGTC
This sequence comes from Aspidapion aeneum, assembly GCA_963576565.1. Lineage (NCBI taxonomy): Eukaryota > Metazoa > Arthropoda > Insecta > Coleoptera > Brentidae > Aspidapion > Aspidapion aeneum. The sequence continues at coordinate 25,415,296 of OY755045.1, read as the reverse complement.
GAAAGAAACCTTTGAAATAAAATAAAAAAATTGGATGTTCTTATTTTTTAAATATCTCACTCTAAACTCCCTTCGAATTTTCGGCTCAGGTGGCCGTATTCCTAATACATTGTGTGCTCCTAAAAATCTGTTTTTTTTTTGTTAAATCCTTTTAGAATTAGTAAAACTTGTTTAATAGGTCCCGGAAGGTCTAATCCGAAGGATCACAGAACAGGGGACAAAGGTAGAATTAAACGTGAAGATGGAAGAAAACCGGGTACTTTGGATGGTTGGCTCGATAGGAGTGAGAAAGATGAGGTATGTCCTTATAAGATATGAAAATGGTAATTTTAGCGCCTGTGTTATGTTACATACCCTAAAGACTTAAAAATTGTTTTTCCAAAATATATCGATTTGTATTTCGGTTTAATTCAAAATAGTACTCATCAACATTTTCTAGCACATTAATTAGCGCATTAAGTTATTTAAAAAAAGCTATTTTGCAAAAAAAAATTACATATGATTTTAACATTAATAATAATAACTTTTTAATTTTTTGACGCCCTGTAGGTTTTCTAGAATAATAATAGAATTTTTTGTTTGAATCCCGCGATACTACACACTTTATATCTAGGTTTTATAGTTTTGAAACTATTAGCAGAAAAGTCTAAAATATAAATGTCTTACTTTATTACTAGCTCATAGTGATTAATAAGGTATATTATCGATATTTATAATTTCTGTTGTTTATATACTATTGGGAGTTTATAATGTACTTATTTAAATTTTTTCTCCAACGTCGTACGGACTTGTATTTTACCTAAAAACCTGGCTGAAAAGGTAGAATGCTGAGCAGCAACAACAAAGCTGTAAGTGGGTGCGTTCAACTGTTAGATAAAAAAGGCAATCAGTGAGTGGTAAGAGCTGTCGAAACTTGATACTTTTTATTAACGAAAGTGTTCGTTCGCAGTAATAGAGCGTTTTTGTTGCGAAAATTTTAGTATTTTACATTATCTTTGTGACAAAATTATTATGGATATTGTTAGGGATGTTATCTACATTGTGCTGATAATGGTTGTATAAATGTTAAAACCTTTTTATACGTGTTTTTACCGATCTAAAAACCTTCGATTTTTATAACTTTTTTTTGCATAATTATATTAATATTTTTATCGCCCCAGCATAAAACTTACTTCTTGGTAGAATCAGTGGCGTATATAGAAAAAAGTTTCGGGATGTGCCCGCGACAGTTTTTTTTTTGGAGGGGGGGAGCGAGACTCAATGAGGCCGTATTTTATGCTATTTTATGTTTGTATTCATGAAATATTATGTGTAAAATATCTAAAAAAATCTTGACTATATACGCCACTGTGCAGAATAAACCTTCATCAGAAAAGTTTGCCCGAGTTTGCACATTAAAAAAATAAAGCACCAAATATACTATGTGTCCTGTAGAACATGCTTCTTTACATAAGAATATATGGGGATATTTATATTTTTTTTAGATATTTTCCACATTTCATGAATAAAAATATAAAATACGGCTACTCAGCCCTATCGAGACAAATTTCTGGGGCGCCGCTGGATGTCAAAATAATTTTGTAAAAAGTGTAAAAAAAATTAGTTCGACTATGTTGCAAAATTGTTTTTTGTATGCAGATTGCATTAGGTGCAACCATAAATATGCTTACTGTCACAAGTACAAAAAAAAAATTATTTAGTAAATAAATTAAATTAAATAAAAATATTAAGACAACAAAAAAATTAATAAAATATTTAAACAAATGGGATCTTATGAGAATTTCGAAAACGGTAAGATATACAATTTTAGTTGTTTTGGAATAAAATGGCGCTATTCCAAGCCCAAGCTGAACGCAACTGTTCACTATTTTATTTATTGCTAAAATTCACAAAAAATCACAAACCCTTATAATCCCATTTTCCCTATTCTATACGAAACTTATTTGGAGTATTCCACCTTTCTCTTTGTTGTAATCGATTTAAATACTCCGTATGCCACCTTCGCCAAAAGCTTTCGTGCAACTGTTGCACCAATTGCCATCGATTTAGTCTTCCAATCTTGATACCATTTAGATCCTCATCAGTAGGAGCCGTCAGAGTTTCCAGGGTCAAAAAATGCCCAGGGGTTAAACAAGTATGTAAGATCATTGGGCGAAGGGCTGACACTACACAAAGGTCGAGAATTCAAAATTGCCTCAATTTGCACCAACACTGTGTATAATTCCTCAAACGTGAGAATTTGTTCACCAATAATACGCAATAAATGCGATTTTGTTGACTTGACACCTGCCTCGTGGAGGCCACCAAAGTGGGACGCCCCAGGACGCCACTTTATGCACAAAGATTCTGCCGCTTGTTTGCAATAATTATCCAAGATGTTCCTCGCTCCCAAGAAATTCGAACCCTGATCACTGTAAAGCGAGGAACAGCCCTCTACGTGATACAAATCGCCTCAGAGCAGCGATGAACGCTTCTGACGTTAAGTCCGATGACCGAAGATGCTGTTTTAAAATTAAAAATATCTACATGAGTTTTCAAAATTTCGACCAAAACTATACATTGTCTTTAATTATTAAATATTTATTTATGCCTCGATATTTTGAAATCCCCTGTAGAATTTTTAATTTTGATACAGCATCTGATTAAGCTTGGAATGACGCAACTTTTTTCCCAATTAATCACAACTTACCATTTCCCCCTGTAAGATTCCATGTACACAGTTGTTTTTAAAAAAATATACACCCTGTATATTTTTAAGAAAAATTATTTAGCTAAAAAATACTTTTTTGTCTAATACAATTTGTTAATGATTAGTATTAGATCGAAAAAACCAAAAAGATATTTTTGGCCAAGTATTGCGCAAAAATACCAGTCTGTACGTCGCGTCGATCGACCTTGTTTGAAACACGTCCTGACCATTGACTTCTATAATGGTCCTAACAAAGCTTGCTTGACGATGAGTGACCTTAGTCCTGACAAGTTACAGACACAGTGATGCATGCCAATCCATGACCAGTTTCGGTCTTTTTGGACACTTTCCATGTGGATGTAGGCGATAGTAAGGTCACTCATCGTCAAGCAAGCTTTACAGATAGCGAAGCCTAACTCTGATTTTCTATTTTTTGGTTATAATTTTTGACATGTTTTCCTTGTTTTCGCATTGGCGGCTCGTTGTTATTTTAAAAATGTGGTTTTAACACAGTCTAATGATCTATTTAATAATGATACAGTTTCAAGATAGTTTAGTTATATATATAGTTTAGGTACCTTCATAGTGTGTAAAACAACATCTTCAAAATAAAACAGAACCGCCAATGCGAAACCGAGGAAAGCATGTCAAAAATAATAACCAAAAAATAGAAAGCCTGACGTTAGCTTCGCTACCTACAAAGCTTGCTTGACGATGAGTGACCTTAGGCGATAGCTCCATGTAGAGCGTAAGCTGTGTGAAACCAAAAATTAAAAGTGACAGATGACATTTAGATTGACAGTTCAAAATACTATAAAATCATCATTTGATGGAAATACCCTAGAGCGTGTCTACATAATGAAATACTTGGGAATTATCATTGATTGTAAACTTACTTTTCAGTGATCATGTTGACTACATATCTGCCGTGCATAAGCTATAATGCCGTTAACCAACATTTGGACAATTTTGATGTTTTGGTGCTCTCTTAATCACAACATTATTCTACATCAATTTTTATAAGCAAATCTTCTTTAGCTTTTGTGGTTTTCAAGAAACTAATAACTTCCAGTTATCAAGGAGCATCGTTTTTAGCTCACACATATACTATACTATAGTAGTGTGAGCTATGGTGATCCTAATTTTTTGGAAAAAAAAAATTGCTCCGATTTCAAAATTTTTTATATATCTTTGCGTTTCAGATGATTTTGAAACTTTTTTGTTGCGCCGTCTGTCTGTCTGTCTGTATGTCTGTAACGACCAACGCGCATAACTCAAAAACCGCTTGGCCGATTTTAATGAAATTTGGTACTTAGGCTGGGTCTTGGGTCGAGATGGTCCCATTTAAAAATGAACAAAATCCACCGAACAGAAACCAAATAAAAGGGTGGGGGTAGATTTCAAAAATTAGAGTTTATGTGAAAATATGGCGTGTGTGATATCAAACGAAAGGTAATTGAGTCTGCAGTTAAACAAAATACATTTTAATTTATTTAAAAAAAAGGGTGGGGGTATATTTCAAAAATTAGAGTTTAAGTGAAAATATGGCGTGTGTGATATCAAATAAAATATATTTCAGTTTTTAGTTATATTAGCTCACACGTACACTATAACTGTAGTACCTAGTGTGAGCTTAGGGGCCACATACAAAAACAGTAGAACGATTTTACATTTTAAAAGCAAATTAAAAAAGTTTTTCAAGTTATCGCCAGACTTTAAAAATTTTCAAATTATATTGTGTGTTAAAAATTGCTGTGATAAATTTTAAATAGTTCGTTATGTTCGTGTAATTTTATTCCTTTTATCATTGAATTGGACTACTACTGCATTTCTTTTGCACCAGCTGTGCTGGTTTTCTTTGGTTTTTATATAAATTTGTAATTTGTTGGTCTAGCTTTTTGCTAAATAAAGAGAATTTTGAATTGAATTGAATTAGCCTTGAAAAAAGTTTTTGGTTATTTTGGTAACATAAATTATTAAGCAAAATGTAGTCCACTATATTCCGAAAATTGCATTTAGCATTAAAATTAACATTAATGGATGTAAACCAAAATCTAATTAGCTCGTTAGAGTGTCAAACACTATTTTTTATGAAAATCGGTTTAGCCGTTTAGGAGCTATCGTGTTACGGACAGAAATAATATATATACACACACACATATAAGATGGGTCAAAATACACACAAATAACACATTTTCGGCGTTATCTCAAAAAAAAATTTTTTCGTCGAAAATATTACCTTTAGCCATTGCTATGCGGGCTAGGAAGATAAAAATTAAATAAAAAAGTAACTGTATCCTTTCTAAGATGTAGCTAAAAATGGCTTCCCATATCAAGATGCGTTTTGCACTAGTAAAAAATCAAATATTGAAACTTGCAAGTCAGGGGTCAGTTTTTCTCTTTATTTATTTAATAACATCGAATTTGAAACACCCTGTACACAGTTTAATAATTATTCTTATTTTTCAGGCGTTCAACCATTGGATTTCTCACTGGCAAGACTACCAAAAGTTCACAAACGTGGAAGAAATGACAGGCGATCTTTTTCAAATGCCCAAAGAGAATTCGCTGGCTCACTGCGTCGCCGAAGATATGAGGATGGGTAGCGGAATAGCTGTTACATTCAAGTAAGTCACAACAAAAACAGTAGAAAATGATATTCCGTAAAAATAATTGAGATAAAAGTAGAGCCAAGTTCTCCAATACAAATTTCAAAATGAAAGGTTCTTGCTAGTTTTGAAATGTTTTTTTTTTACTTTGCTATTACAGCCAAACTTCCTTATGTTCAATTTAGCACAAGAGTCATTTGCACCCGTAATAGCCAAGTTTAGAAAAACATATCCAAACTAGTACGAGCCTAAAATATGCGGAATATTGTTCAAAACGTTTGCAATGCCTTATTAAAAATTTTGAGGTTTTATAATTTTTGCCTATGGTTTTATAATAGTTCCTATCCACCTTCTAAAGCTCAGCTCTCTAGCGTTCCTGGAAGTGGGCAACGTAACTTTTACATAAGTTTACATTTATAGGGGAGGGAAGTAAATTAAAATTTTGTGGTTTTTAAATTTTTTCCTATAGTTTAATCATATTTGCTATCAGTCTGCCAAAGCTCCGCTCTCTAGCGTTCCTGGAAGTGGGTAGTTACTTTTACATAACTTTACATTTATAGAGAAGTAAATTAAAATTTTGGTGTTTTTAAATTTTTTCGTATAGTTTTATCTTAGTTTCTATCAGTCTTCCAAAGCTCAGCTCTCTAGCGTTTCTGAAAGTGGGCAATGTAACTTTTACATAACTTCACATTTATAGGGGAGGGAAGTTAATAAAAATGTTGTGGTTTTTAAATTTTATCTTATAGTTTTATCATATTTGCTATCAGTCTACAAAGTAACAAATTTGATGTTGATCGGATATGTACAAGTTGGTCAAAATTCTCCAAGGGGGAGGGGGGCGTCACTTTCACAATTTTAAAAATCTAATTAAAAATTCTTGATCCCCATCCCCAAAAATCCTTGCATACCAATTTTGAACGATCGGACATACTTAGATAGTAGCCCCCCTCCAGCATTCCCAAAGGGGGGGGGCTGTGAACTTCATAATATCATTATATTATATTGTCATCAGAACTTTAACTGTGTACCAAATTTGAAGTTGATCCGATGTCTAGAAGTGGATTAAAACTGAGTTGAAATTGAGTGTCGCGCTAGTCCTCTCATATAACCCATTGTGAGCCCGTACACACATTAATGGTGCAGCAGAGTCAGATTTTTTTACAGTTTTAAGGTGCTCTTATTATAATTTTTTTATATCTTTCAGGCGCGACTTTAAAAAACAAGACGAACTTCTCAACCAACGTGCCAAACCTGGTGGTTTGGCCTTAATTCCGCACGAAGGACGGTTCATTTACTATTTGGTGACCAAGAAGCATTCAACCGGCAAACCGTCTTACTATACGCTGTGGTGTTCTTTGCAGAAAATGCGGGATCACATCGGGAAAAATAACGTCGAGAAATTGGCTATGCCAAGGTAAGTCTAGCGTCCATTGTACAGGGTGGTCCAATAAGACTGGCCACCGGATTTATCTTAGAAACTACTGTCACTACGACTTCGGAAAAAATATAACAAAATCGGGTAATCAATAATCGTAGTAATCGACTCGAAAAATTGCATTTTTGGATGAAAAACTATAACTAACACTCGCAAATATACCATATTCACATTCCTTCCAAATTTCTGAGTAATTATGACCCCTCGCATGTACAGGGTTTTCCCGTATATTTTTACACCATATCTAAAACGTTTTTTTGAATAGATATCAAAATATGATAAATACAAAAGTTTCATAATTTTTTACGAATTTTAAAAATCTTTGTCAGAATGTTAAAAAAAATTGTAAATGTCAAAATTTGACAGGTCAGTGGTTTTTTTAAAGGAAACACCCTTAATATTATTTCAGATTTTTATAGACCTTTCTTCCTGATTTCAAAAATATACATATATGTTGGATTACTTCGCTTAATAGTTTTGGAGATATATGCGTTTAAAAGTATAAAAAAACTTAAATTGGTACTTTTTAAAACATCAAGGAAGCCATGAAAAAAACAATTGCATTGACACAAAAGTGATGCTATTGTTTTGTCACCTTGTCAAATTCAGTTTTAAGAGCGGTCAAGGATGATTTTTACCGAGGAAGAAAAACTGGATATTATTAAATTATTTTACTCAAATAATGAAAATGCATCTGTAGCTCGCAACCAGTATTATATTCAGTTTGCCTACAGAAGACAACCACCCGCCAAACCATAGTAAATATAGTAAACTCATTTAATGAAAAGAAAAACACTTAAAAGAAAAACTAGAACAGTCGAAAGAAACGCTGAAGAGGACTTAAATATTTTGTTATATTTTCAAGGTTAGTTTTTCTTTATAAGTTAGTGTATCATATTAAAAAAAAAATTCCCTTATTATTTTAGAGAATCCTGAACGGTCAATTCCGGATGCAGCACCTTTTTTTAACAAATCATGGCATAAAATTCAGTCTGTTTTAAAATATCACAAATACAAGGCTATAAATTTTTACCCGTGCAAAATTTAAGCAACCAAAATAAAATAAACAGATTACACTTTTGTCCGGAAATACAACAAGGAATAGAGGCAAATCAAATAAATTTGTCAAATATAATTTTTACTGATGAGGCAGCATTCACCACAGCGGGCATGTTCAATAGAAAAAATAAGCATATTTGGTCTAGAGAAAACCTGTCAAGCTGTTAAAATTCAAGGACGCAGATCCCTACATGTTTGGTGCGGTCTCCTGAATAACAGTTACTGGGCCTATATTTTTAAATGGTAACTTAACCGGAGAAAAATTCCATGATTTGTTGCGAAATTAAATAGAAGAGTTTTTAAAGAACTCCCTGTTAATAACTATAAAAATTTAATATGGCAACAGGACATCCAGCCAGTAACGATTTTTTTAACTAATAGATATATGTATTGGATAGGAAGATACGGCACATTATTATGGCCAGCAAATAGCCCCGATTTGTCTCCCCTTGATTGTTTTTGTGGGGCTACCTAAAAAATACTCTGCCAATATATATGCCCCTAAGCTCACACTAGGTACTATAGTTATGTGAGCTAATATAACTAAAAACTAAAATATATTTTATTCAACTCCACACTAAATTACCTTTTGTTTGATACCACACAAGCCATGTTTTGACTTAAACTCAAATTTTTGAAATCCACCCCCACCCTTAAAAAAAACAAAAACTAAAATGTATTTTGTTGAACTCCGAACTTAATTACCTTTCGTTTGATATCACACACGCCATATTTTCACATAAACTCTAATTTTTGAAATCTATCCCCCCCTTTTATTTGGTTTGTGTTCGGTGGATTTTGTTCATTTTTAAATGGGACCATCTCGACCCAAGACCCAGCCCAGGTACCAAATTTCATTAAAATCGGCCAAGCGGTTTTTGAGTTATGCGCGTTGGTCGTTACAGACAGACAGACAGACAGACGGCGCAACAAAAAAGTTTCAAAATCATCTGAAACGCAAAGATATATAAAAAATTTTGAAATCGGAGCAACTTTTTTTTTCTCGAAAAAATTAGGATCACCATAGCTCACACTACTATAGTATAGTATATGTGTGAGCTAATAAGGTGTATTATAACAGGCCGCAAACACTTAAAATTTTACAACATAATAGAGCAATCTTAAAGAAAATTTTGCGAACTCTATCTTTTAAGCTATCCACAGAAAATTTGTAAGAATTATTCAAAATTGTATTAATAATCAAGGAGGCTATGTAGAAAATTAAAAATGAAGTAATAAATATTTTTTTCTTTCACAAAAATTGCATAATTTTTTGTTTTTACTGGCTTGCGGCGCCACACATTTCTTCGCAAAATCACCCCGGATAGTAAATATTAATTAATTATACCTTACAAAAGCAACAGCATCACTTTTTGTGTAAATGCGATTGTCTTTTTCATGGCTGCCTTAATGTTTTAGGGAGATCAATGTATTTTAAACTTTTAAGCGCATATATCTCCAAAACTAATGAAGAAAATAATACAATGATATATATTTTTAAAATCAGGGATAAAAGATCTATAAATGTCTAAAATAATATACCTTTAAAAAAAACATCGACCTGTCAAATTTTGACATTTAGAATTTTTTTTTTGACATTCCGACTTAAAAATTCTTAAACTTTGTAAAAAAATATGAAACTTTTGTATTTATCATATTTTGATATCTATTCAAATAAACATTTTAGATATGGTGTAAAAATATACGGGAAAACCCTGTACCTCAATGTCACTTATCCACCGGAAGAGAATTTTATAAAAAACTACTAGTGGTTCATAGCAAGCTATGATTACTTCATTTCTTGATTTTTTTGGCTGTATTTGGACGGCGTTATGCAGAAAGCTACCAATCCACAATAGGCTAGATATTGGGTTAGCTTTTTTTCAGGCCAGATCAACGCTTATTGCGTTCTTACCTATTAAGAATTCTTACCCGCCATATGACACGTGAGCGTCAGTCAGCGGAATTTTGTCTGATGGCGCAATAAGCGTTGATCTGGCCTGAAAGGCAGAAGAGCTGTCATAGGCCATGGATTAGTTTCTTTTTATTTGTATCTTTTCATTGATCGATATGTATAGCAGTTTTCGCCTGCTCTTGTTTTGGCTTCTCTCGTATCTCGGTAGATGGCTCTTCTTGCGAGAGTTCTCTCACTACTTACATAGGATTAGATACAAAACCGTCTAATTAACTTCGCAAGAGTGTCACAATGACCAAGCAATGTTCTGAGGAGTCCCATAAGGACAAAAAAGTTAACTGTCAACACTTATTAGGTTTCCATTAAATCTTGGTCCCCGTGAGGTTAAGCTTTCAAGTAGTAATTGTTACTACTTTGACATTTAGCGCCTGCGCACTCGGTTAGAAATCACTTTCAAGAGTATATCGTCGCTGAAAAAGCAAAAGGGCAACCGGCAAGATAGGCGATTTTGTGAATGTTCGCCTCTTTGTCTGATCCTACAATATAAATAATGTCGCTTTCGCCTGTAGACGATATTGCTGTATAGAGCAAACGACTATAGATGGACGTTAGCCTCTTTGTCAGTTCATAGATACCAATAAATCTTATCACTTAATACATAACTCCAATACGAAAAAAATGTCGCATTCGCTCCTTTGCCTTTTCAGCGACGATATATTTACTCAAGTATTTTAATTACAGGATAGGCTGTAGTTTGAACGACAAATTGGAGTGGACTATGGTAAAAAGTATGATTCAATGTATTTTTGAAGGAGTCAAAGTGCACATAACTGTTTGCAACTTCCAACTATGATTCTCGATTTTTTTGGCCTGTATTTGGACGGCGTTATGCAGAAAGCTACCAATCCACAATAGGCTAGATATTGGGTTGGCTACAAATTTGGATAATAGAATACACGTTCTCAATTTTGTAAAAACCTACCAAGCCTCAAGTAATAAATACCCTATGTTCATTTTGTCGACATTTTTAATTTGCAGGAACCTACCAACCCACTTGATATTATTTAAATATAGCGCTGAAGCAAAACTGAAGATGTTGAGGGTACAATGTCGTAGATTTAAATTTTGAAGTAGAAGAAGCAGAATAAAATAAAATTTTTTTAAAACTAATACTTCATTTAAACTTCATTACCTATTTAATTTTTTTGGAAATAAAAAGAAAATTATGAAATTATTTTGCTTTTATTGGAATTATTTATTAGTAATTTTTCCCCATCTTGCAAAAAGCAAAAGCCTACCCACAAATAATCGACATTTTGAATTTTTGTTTATATGTAAAATATTCAAAGATTATAATAATGGGTTTCACCTATTTTTTAATTCTTTTTTATTTACCTTGTATCTTATAGTCAGTTTGATTTACTGTAGTCAAGCAAGCCATGCTTAGGATGGAAATGCCTTTTTACGAAACACCGGTGTCTGTGGTTGATTTTACCCCTTTGAAGTTGCCTTTTATACTTTGTTAAAACATTACTTGTTACTAAAAAACGTGAAATTTAGTACCCGTGAATTAAAAAAATCAAACAAGTTTCATGGATAATCGGGTAGTTTTTGTTTCTCTCATATTTTTCCGTAGGTAGTCTCAGAACACTGCTTGGTCAATGTAACACTCTTGCAAAGTTAATTAGACGTTTTTGTCTCTAATCCTATGTAAATAGTGAGAGAACTCTCGCAAGAAGCGCCATCTACCGAGATACGAGAGAAACCGGAACAAGAGCAGGCGAAAATAAACTGCTATACATATCGATCAATAAAAAGATCGATTACAAATAAAAAGAAACAAACTAATCCGTGACCTACGACAGCTCTTCTGCCTTTCAGGCCAGATCGATATGTATAGCAGTTTTCGCCTGCTCTTGTTATGGCTTCTCTCGTATCTCGCTAGATGGCGCTTCTTGCGAGAGTTTTCTTACTATTTACATAGGATTAGATACAAAACCGTCTAATTAACTTCGCAAGAGTCCCATAAGGACGAAACAGTTAACTGTCAACATTTATTAGGTGTCCATTAAATCTTGGACCCCCGTGAGGTTAAGCTTTCAAGTAGTTATTCATTTATTTTTCAATTTTATTAGTCTAATCTATCTAGCATCAATTCTTACCATAATATTCTTTTAGGGCAGTCAGGCTGTACTTTTTGGGAAGATAAATTATTTTTCATTAATTATGTAGGTAGATATGTTTTTATAATTCACTGAGATTTAGCCTGTAAGGTATTTTTGTAAAATGGCATTGTCGTTAATAAACTATTCTATTCTATTCTAGTAATTATTACTACTTTGACATATAGCGCCTGCGCACTTGGTTAGAAATCGCTTTCAAGAGTATATCGTCGCTGAAAAAGCGAAAGGGCAACCGGCAAGATAGGCGATTTTGTGAATGTTCGCCCCTTTGTCTGATCCTACAATATAAATAATGTCGTTTTCGCCTATAGACGATATTGCTGTATACAGCAAACGGCTGTAGATGGACGTTGGCCTCTTTGTCAGTTCAAAGATACCAATAAATCAATACGAAAAAAATGTCGCATTCGCCCCTTTGCCTTATCAGCGACGATATATTTACTTAGTATTTTAATTACAGGATAGGCTGTGGTTTGGACAAATTGGAGTGGACAATGGTAAAAAGTATGATTCAACATATTTTTGAAGAAGTCAAAGTGCACATAACCGTTTGCAACTTCCAGCAGGTAACTTTCTTGTTTTTGAACTGCAAGAAAAGGTATAAAAATCAGAAAAAATGTTTTGGGGACATTTAATATCAGTCTAAAACACTGTGCGACACAAAAAATATCCGGGGAACTGGCACCGGGAATGAATGTACCGCCTCTTACGACAGGCCTAGGGGTTTCCGGACACCAGACGGACTGGATCCCCAAAACTACCAAGAGGATTCAGCTAGGTTAGCTCTGGTTTCTGAGATATTCGGAACTGAAGAGCGGCCTTCTTAGCCGAATTTCAAGGTTGATACCTCATTTGATAGATAATTTAATTCTCTTCCAAACATGTCTCTACACGTTTTGTCGTAAAGATGTTGGTTTCTGCCATAGAAGAAAAAAAGCAAATGTCGCACTTTTTATTTTTAAAATTTTTCTTAGTTATACGAGCTAACTTTGATAAATGCTTTCGGTCGGTGAAATTCCCCGGATATAATTTTTTCTTTAAATTTTCGTCGCACAGTGTAATTTATCATTTTTTTTGGTTTTTATTACGTTTCTTGAAAGCTCATTTTTATTAAATATTTATTAGACCAGTGTGAATAATTTTTAGAAAGGAAAAAATTAATAACAGCTTTAAAACTGTAGGAAATGGAAGGAAATATACCGCAGCTAACGCGACAAATAAATTAGATTCGATCCGAGCTATTAGGCTGAAATTGAGTAAAGTTTTATGCGTTTTTCAGGATTTTCAGCGACACTGGACCTACTTAAAAAACGTATTTGTTAAAGTGTTAACAACTTTTATGCAAACCATTTTTTTATTAACTCAAATTTTTTCAGAAAAATAAAAAAACCCGCTTTTTTCGTTTGTTATTTTTATTTTGCACAATGTTTTTTGTTTTTTTACAAAGTTTGGATAAACCTTACTTTTATTTGCCCCAAACTCATTCTATTTTTTTAAGATCAAAATACTTTTATTTGGTATAAACCTATAAAGAGACCTCATTTTCACCTGAAAATACCAAAGCCCCCTGGAAAATACCCATGTTCTGGAAGCAGTTTTATAGAAAAAAAAAACAGTGCTTTGAAACGTTAATTTTTAGATTGTTTCAAAAATAAACATTACTGTAGCAAAATTTACCAGAAAATGCAAAAAACGCACGGTGAAAATCATTAATAGCACAAACGAGATCAAATTTTAAATTATGGCTGCTGTAAATAATTTAATTCAAATTCTGTTTTCTGACAAATTTTTCCATAGTAATGTTTATTTTTTAACATAATTTAAAAATAGACGCTATTTTTTTAACTGATTGAATAAGTTTTTCGGTTAAAAATGAGTTATAACTTTTAGATTTTCTTGTTTTCGATGTCTAGTTTCACTGGAAATTGTAAAAGTTCACTCCATTTTACCCTAATAACTCGGATCGAGTCTATTTTTCCCGTAAGCTGCGCTATATTCCCTTTTACTTTCAACAGTTTCCATATTGTTATTAATATTTTTTAAATTAATTGTCCTTTTAAAAGGTATCTGCACAGTGTCCACGGATTGAGTGTGGGTAAGGTATTCAGAAAAAAAAATCGAATTATTTTTTTGGGAATTGAAATCGTGGGAGCAACTGCAAACTGATCCTTGATTGATACTACTAGTATGTCGGTTTAGAACGTTTTTTTTTACGTTGCATGACGCCTATTCTCCGCCTCCTTCGATCCTGACAAGCATCCTCTCTCAGGTTTCTTTGACTCATTGATCTTTGGATTGACTGTCGCAGTTTAGAAACCCTCTTTTTCTGCTTCCTAGTGGTTGCCATTCTTGGACATGCATCCTTTATACATGGCCGTACCATATCAGTTGTCTTTTAGTGATGAGTCATCCGTTATGCTTCCCTCGATTCCCATTCTTTCTTTTATCATCTCATTTTTTATATGATCTGTTCTAGATATTCTCATTGATCTTCTTATTGCATCCATTTCGACGCTTTCCATTTTTGTTTTGTATTTGTCTGTTACGCAACAAGTCTATTCCATACAACAACGTGCTTTTCACCATTGTTTTATATATGTTAAATTTTACATTCTTTTTTATCTCTCTGCTCCATAAAATACTGCTAAGACATCCAATAACCTTTTTTGCTTTTACTATTTTTTTTTTCAATTCTTTACAGTCTGTTCCTGTCTTATCAAATGTGACACCCAAGTATACATACTCATTGTCTAGTTCTAACTCATTTGACTCGTTTCCAATACATAAGTGGTTTGTCTTGTCCACGTTCACTGTTAACCCCCACTTTTGGTATTCTTCCGTTAACTTTCTCATCATATACTCCATGTTTTCTTTATCATTAGCTACAATTACTTGGTCGTCAGGAAACTGTAGTGTGTGTATGGCAAATCGCTATCGCTAAGTTGTATTCTTATGCCGTGTACTTTACGTTTCCAGTTTTTTTAGAGCTACTACGATATATATTTTAAAAAGAGTTGGAGAGATACAACATCCCTTTCGTTACCAGGAATTCCTTTCAAGTCGATTTCCAATTTTAATTTTGTATTTTGACCCTTTGTATAGTTCTTTTATCTCTTTTATGTATGTATGATTGATATTAGTTTGTTTTAACACTGTCCATAATTTTTCTACCGGAACGGTATTATATGCTTTTTGTAGGTCAACAAAGGTAATGTTTTGTTTTTTGTTTAAAAAACATTTTTAAACAAGCAAAGCAACAAATTTTAAGAATTGTGATTACGTTTGTGCGCAGCAATTTTCCTCCATCTCTTAATTCAGCAACAAGAAATCCTGTGACTTCAGAACTTTCATTTATTTTTACACAGGAACGAGAAAAGAAAAAACACGCCAAAACTCAATGAAAAAGTAGGGTATTTTTATTGTTTTGATCCAAACCCGTTAATCCGTCTCAAGGACTAAGAGCAAGCAAGATCGATCCACGTCAGATTTGGCAGCAAATGTTTTGCCTAATCGAGCAAAGAACTCTCAGACAATGCGACCTGACCCTTAAATCTTTTAGAATTTGATCGCTCCGAGTGGTTCTTGAGCGAAAATGGTATAAGATGTTAAGAAAATGAGTAAAATCAACTTATATATAGGGTGGTTTAGTAGGGTAATATGATAAAAAGTGTGAAGTAAACTACCTTTGTTAAGTTAGAATTAAAGTTACGGCAGATTCTTAATTTTTAGAAAAATCAGCCTACTTTGATTTTATAATTAGGTTATGAAAATTTTGTTTAGACAATTTTTTAGATGATTTTTCTGAAAATTGTGAAGAATCTGTTATAACGTTTAATTCCAAACAACTTTTTATATTAACCTTTTCCGATATCTTTTTAAACAAAAGTACTGTACTCTTACTTTACTTTTTATTAAAGTAGCCTACTAAACCACCCTGTATTTTATTTGATTTAGCTTATTCTCTTAACATCCTAATTTCAGACAAAACAGTTACAGCGATTACCAGAAAATCAGATTTTAATTCGAACATTTTTTGTAATTTTCCTTACCCACACTTAATCCGTAAACACCCTATATAAACATTCAAACCTTGACACAATTTTTTTTTATTGTGATGGTGCCTTAGGCTGCCTTTTTCCTAGTGTATGCTTTTTTGTAGAACCACGGCAAAGCTCAAACTAAGAAAGGTCCTAGAAGTAAGCCGCCTGACTCTGTTGTTTCTGGCAAGGCGAAAAAGAAAAAAGCAAAAAAATAACCTTAGGTTATTTGCAAGCATTGCGAGCTGCCAGGATCAGCTGGTGAGTCGATCAGCTGATTCATGTGCGCGCAAAGACAGAACGGGGCCAGAACGCGGCAGATAGACTGTAATTAAGGGCCTGTTTCTCATTAGCGAGTCACCTAGGGGTAATTATAACTCGAGTTTAAACGTTTCACCACCTCGGGTTAGCTCTAACTCTTGGTGTAACCTCGAGTTAAAGTTAAGTACAGTTTCCAATTTATTTTCTTCTATAACAAATGGTTATGTACCAATTGGTAGTAACAGTCCTTTGATCTTCCAGAGGATTGTTGCTACATGACCTGTTTTTGAGTCAAATATCGTGACCATCTTTTTGGATACACTTCGAAAATGGATGACTTTTGTTGGCTTTCTCTTGGAACACCCAAATAGACGACTGACGTTTATTTTCGCGTTCATATGAGTAAATCCACGATTCATCACCACTGAAAATGCTGTACACGTTTTTCGAGTTTCCTGCCTCAAAGCGGTCTAGAGTTTTCTGACACTAATTGACTAGCTTCTTTCTGTTCTCTGGTTAACAGATGTGGTATCCAGCGGGAAACTAATTTTCTTACTACGAATTATTCATGCAAATTTTTTTAAATTAAAATCTTTGACATCCCCAACAAAACCTCAATCTCGCGATATGTCACATGTCGATCTTGCGTGATGAACATGCGCACAGCATCGATGTTTTCCTGGGTGACAGCCGTTTTTGGTGCACCTGGCCTAGGATCATCGCTAAGGTTAATGCATCAACGCTTGTATTCTCCATACCAACTTAGCAAGGCATTCTTATTGAGATAATTTCTTTCGTTGTAAAAAATTATAGCCCAAAGATGTTCTCCGTTTAATTCCAATTTTCGACTGATTTGTTAGTTATAAAAATTCACTGGAGCTATAAAACTATATGTATCGCACTGACATTTTGAATTTAGGTTAGGTAAATATTGAGGTTAAGTTTGAGTAACGACATTCAATCAGTGTCGCCCTCTATGTTCTTATTTGCAAAATATAAAAGACAGCCCTCGCTAATAAGTCTGTGTATCTGTGATCTATTCGGCTATTAATTAAAGATGCTGTTACTGCCCAGTGCTCAATACTATCGAAAGCTTTTTCAAAGTCTATAAACGCAATATATAGTAAAATGTTGTGTTCTCTGGATCGTTCTATTAGAACTTTTATGGTTAATAGGTGGTCAACTGTACTGAAAACTTTTATGAAGCCTGCTTGTTGTTTTGATTAATATCCGTCAAATTTTGTTAGTCTGTTAATAATTTAGTGATACGCTTATAAATTACATTAAGAAGTGTTATATGTCGATGGTTTTTTAGATTGCTCTTTCGCCTTTCTTGTGTAGAATGATGGTTAAGAATTCTTTTCAGTTGTTTGGGATTATGTTTTCTTTTAGTATTTTATTCAGAAGAATATAGAGGATATTAACTACAGCTTAACCACTTGCGCATTTCTGCCGTTACTCCGTGTTTTCCAGGTGATTTGTTATGTTTCAATTTCTTTAATGGTCTCTTTATTTCCGCTTGGCTTATTTCAGGTTGTATTTCTGAGTTTGTGTTCATTATTTTTGTTTTGAGTTTCTTCATTGTTTCTCGCGATGGTTGGTTCCCCTTTTGTTTGGTATAATTCTGTAGAGAATAGTTGTGTGATATTTATAATACCCTCTTTAACGTTAGTTTCTATTCCGTTCATATTCTTTATTTTAATTATTTCATATCTGAGTCGGCCTTAGACATTTCATACTTGTTATTTTCTATAACTCTCTCAACTTTTATTTCTTGGCTCTTTCTTTTATCATTTTTCTTATAGTTTTATTTATTTCTGTGTGTCCTTTTTCCTTTTTTCTCCAGGCGGACCTTTTTTCAATCAGTTTCTTTATATCTTCTGATATACAATTTTCTCTTTTTTTATCTTTTTGTGCCATGTTTACCAACTTTGGTCATAGCTCTTGTCACCGTATAATTAATATCATTTTCATTTTCGTTAAGTTTTGGGTTAGCTGTTCCTTTAGTCTTCAAGTAAAGTTGTTCATTGTTATTATTAATTTTTCCTTTCATTTCGAAATTTCTATCAATGCAAATTTTCGTTCTGACCATCATGTGACAGTCTCTAACGATGTTTCTCTTAGTAGTCAGTATGTAATCAATTTCGTTTTTTGTTATTCCATTAGAGCTGAGCCATGTCCATTTTCGTTGCGGTTTCTTTCTATAGAACGAATTCAATGCATAAAGGTGTCTGTCCTGTAGATAAATCATTAAGGTTGTGCCCCTGTCATTCCTTTCGCCATATCCAAAATCACCTATTTTAGTTTCTTCTATGTTAATTTTCTTACCTAATTTGGCATTGAAATCTCCCATTGCTAGCGTAAGATGGGTTTTGTGTGCTTCCATAGCTCTTAAGATGTCTTTATAGAATGCTTCGATGTGCTCGTCAACGTAGGTAGAAGTACTTGGATAACTTTAAGAAAGGCATGTGATAACCCTGTCAAAGTGCTTAGTTTGATAAAGGACATTACGATAAGATCGCCGTGCTTAAATTTTTTCTAAATTTGAACTTTTTTTCACATTTCCAGAACGAAGACCAACAGGCATCCTCTCTGCCCAGTCCGAAGCAATACTTCTCATGCAAGACTGTCAATGTCTCCTACCCTATTTGTGATATCGAGCAGGGGACAATCATCGTGTTCCTGTCGACGGAGACCGGTCAAGTGAGTAAGGAAATGCAGGAGTTGGACAATAAATTCCACTTTTTGACGAAATTCAGGGAGGCTCAGAAAAAACAGGGTGAACTTTTCATATACGAAGATTTTCAGAAAAATTATGTTCTGTGCGGTTGTATAGTTCGCCAATCACCCAAAGACAAGTTAGATTTCACCAGTTTAGCCAAGTGCGTCCTAGCAATAAATCGGTATAACCAGAAGTTAAAAACGGGTGATAATTACATTTACGTAGGTTTTCAAAATGTCACAGAAAAAGATTACCAAGAGGACAATTTGAATAATAGGATAATCACTATTCTAATCAACTATTTAAGAAAAGTTGACGTTTACATTTGCGAAGATAAAAGGGAAGAATAAGGGTTGTTATTTACTTATTTTTATTATTGGGGAATGTTTGTTTGGTTTTTAGATATTTTAAGATTGAAAATGATTTGAGGTATTCCGTCTGCAAACCAGGGATTTAAAAATTAATTCAAATGATCTATAGACAGGCTTTTAAAATTCTTAAATTCATAGAAAAGACACCGTTATGGACAAGTCTGTTGTTTTGCAGAAAAAGGTAAATGACAATAAAAAACATGGTGAACATGGATATATTAATTTAGATTTTGGTTTTATATTATTTAAACCAAAAATTGGTTCGATTTTGATAGTTCAGTCAGGAGCGTTTAATTAATAAATTGGCACATCCAGAAATTCGGCATGCCAGACTGTCACCAGTCAATCATCGTTTTTCTGTCCACGGAAGCTGGTCACGTGACTGGAAATGCAGAAGTTGCACAATACTTTTTGACGAAATTAGGAAAGTAAAAAAAAAACAGGGTAAACCTGTCATACATGAAGATTTTCAGAAAAAATATGTTCTGTGCGGTTGTAAAGTTTGCAAAGCACCCAAAGACAACCAGTTTAGCCAAGTGCGTCCTAGAATAAATCGGTACAACGGGAAGTTAAAAACGGTTAAAAATTACAGTTACGTAGGCTTTCAAAATGTCACAGAAAGAGATTACCAAGACGCCAATTTGAATAATAGGATAATCACTATTCTAATCAACTATTTAAGAAAAGTTGACGTTTACATTTGCGGAGATAAAAGGGAAGAATAAGGATTGTTATTTGCTTATTTTTATTATTGGGGAATGTTTATTTGGTTTTTAGATATTTTAAGATTGAAAATGATTTGAGGTATTCCGTCTGCAAACCAGGGATTTAAAAATTATTTCAAATGATCTATAGACATGCTTTTAAAATTCTTAAATGTATAGAAAAGACACCGTTATAGACAAAAGTCTGTTGTTTTGCAGAAAAAGGTAAATGACAATAAAAACATGGTAAACATGGATATATTAATTTGGATTTTGACCAAAAATTGGCTTAATTTTGATAGTTGAGTCAGGAGCGTTTAATCAATAAATTGGCATATCCAGAAATTTTTCATGCCAGACTATCAGACCAGTTATGATATCAATCCGGGCACTACCATTGTTGTTCTGTCAACGGAAGCCAGTCACGTGACTAAGGAAATGCAGGAAGGCTCAATGAAAAACAGGGTGAACAGAAAAATTATGTTCTGGGCGGTTGTAAAGTTTGCAAATCTTCCAAAGACAGCTTAGATTTTACTCGTTTAGCCAAGTGCATCCTCGCAATAAATCGGTATAACCAGAAGTTAAAAACGGGTAAAAATTACAGGTTTTCAAAATGTCACAGAAAAATATTACCAATAGGATAATTTAAATAATAGGATATTTATTGCCGTTTTAATCAACTATTTTATTTGCGAAGATAAAAGGAAGAATAAGGGTTGTTATTTCTTATTGGGGAATGTTTGTTTGGTTTTTAGATATTTTAAGATTGAAAATGATTTAAAATATTTCTATGCAATCCAGGGCCTAAAATGTTATTTTATTCTTTTTTCAAACATTCTAATTTTAGAAATCCTAAATTTATAGAAAACACAGGGCTTGTGAAAAAATAAATAAGGAGAGAGTTTAATTTAAAATAATAACAATGGGACAATTTTTAAATCCCTGGACAAAACACGTCAAATGACAAAACTTAGCAGATGGTATAATATAAGAATAAGTATCTATCCTAGACTAAATATCTTTTCCTGTCAAAATTTCAGGATGAAAAATTGATTTCGAAACAATTTCTAGCAAAGTACTGAAGCGCAACTTTTAGACTTTTTTGAACGATTTTAGGACCATTGTAGAAAGTAGATCAAGTAAAATTTTAGCCATTTTTTTTTGTTCAGTTTTTTTATTGCATTTTAACAATTATTCATTTTATCTGGTCATTTTTGGACAACAAAAAATTTAAAGAATGTTACAAGGTCACTAACAATAAATTAACAACCACCTATTAAGATTAAGAAAAATTATTTATACAGGGTCTTTTTTAGGTAAGTGCGAAAAATATATGGTTCCATTAATAACCCAAGCCGTCACCCTCAGTATATAGTTTTAGTACCCTTACACTCGGTCTTGCTACCATTTTTGCCTCCGTTAGGCCTGGTCCGCAGTTTCACTTCTTGCCGCTCACTTCTATTTCCGTTTTTCTCTAATAGAAAGAGATAAAGATACAATTTATATTTCCATCTTTTTCTATTTGGGAAAGAGGGATGTGGATCAGGCCTTAGTTAAAATGCCGCAATAACATAGAGAAACAATGCATTTTACCCCCTTTCAACGAACGAGGGCAGATTTGAATAGATAAATAATGTACCAGCTTTAATCTATGTCAAAAATGGCAGTGGAATAGGTTGAAAAGGATACTAAATCGGGAGAAGATAACGGCTTGAACCCTTTTGTAAAGACATGACAACACATGACAAGCACACTGGTAATGTCCAAAATGGCACATATTAAAGTTTTTTTTTGCGAGAAAATAATGGTTTATATTTGTCTCTTGTTTTAAATATGCGTAACTGAGAGAGATAATCCAAACTATGGGTTGATCAATCTTCTGCAAAAGTTAACTAATCTATCCTGTAGCGCTATTCTTGAGTTCCGGCGAGAGTTTATTCCTTCATCGAACAAGGCAGCAACCAAATACGTAAGAGCATAAATATGAGGCATTCTCATGCATTCTCATACGCGATGCTTGAAGCCAGGACACCCATTTGATTCTTAATGTTCCTTTTTCGAGTAAACAGGATTTCGGTTAATGCGCATGCGTTAGTTTTGGTGGCATTGGAATATACTCCGTTACGTCACTACATTATTTGACAATTGTCAAAAATTTAGGGTTATTTCTTTTATTTTTTCTCTAAAAACTAGTTGATTGGGTGGAAATTTATCAAGTTGTGGATTAAAATTGTAATTTTTCTAAATATAATTGTGCAGATTTATTGTGGACACCATGAAAAGTGGTATCTAAAAACCACTCTTAACTTTATTAATAAATTATAAACAAAAATACCACCAGGACATTTTTTCACAAACCGCACATGTTTTACGTAAAATTATTTCCCATTTTTCACAGAAAAAATACATAATTTTACACGAAAAACGCAAAACACCGCAAAATGTAAATTAACAACAAATAAGGCATCCACCCACACAGCAGCTGTGTGCCTACATGACAAAACACACGCATGCGCAATTCGCGTATTTATGCTCTAACCTATTTTTGACGCACATGACATTATTTTTATGGTCTTTGTTCTATTGACAGTTTAAAGTGAGCGTGAGAGAAACTGCTTGCCTGGACCAATCGGAGCGTGTATTCAAGAGAGAGGTATAAAATTTCCCCGAAAATCAAGAAAAGTTTAACAGATAGTTTTCTTTTGTATGCTTTGTTCAAATCATGGTTGATTCGTCTCCTTCATTTACACGCATTTAAAACAAGAGACTAAAATTTAATTCCTAATCATCTTGCGAAAAGATCACTTAAAAAATTAATTAGTCAATGTCAAATGTGTTAATTGCTAAACATTTTTGGTTTTTAGAACTTTGTACAGTATATTCACAGAACTGTGTTTTTTGTATCTATTTCTAAAACGAATCACTTAGTTAAATATCATTTTAATGCCTACTATGGCAGTTTTTAGTAGATTTGTATAGGGTGATCTTTTATAAACGCATACTCCTTTAACTTTGTATTTTTTCCTCTTGATTTATCGAATTAAAAAAGCGATGTGGCTTTTATAAACTAAGTTTATGAATTTGGAAATAATTCATACTAGAGAAGAATTTTTTTTGTTTTTCTTAAAAAGTAACACAAATAAGTTACATGGGTTTAAATTTAAACAAGATCGCCTTGTATGATAATATTTGGCCAAATTGTAAAAAAGAAATGTTGCATATTATAGAGAGGCTTTACTACTAAGTACTGTATATACCCTACATTTTAACATAACCTTAAAAATGGTGTTAAGGGCTGTTTTAAATTTTAGTATTTAAAACGATATGTTACGATAGTCTAAAATGGTTTATAAAATGTACTTTTTTCAGCTGTTTTCATCACGCATACCCGGTTTTTTCGCTTGCCGTTAGAATTTCTCTTTACCGTTGCGTTGATTAACGTTAACGGCAACTGTAATTTTTAAATCGGAACGAGGATTTTTGTCTAAATCATCTTAAGAAAATTTTAGCACTCTTGTAAAAAATGTATCCTAATATTTTAAAATTTTATACCGTTTCTGGTAAGAAAATAGACACTGATGGAGTATTGCCAACCCTCATAAAGAAAAACACTCAAAATATGTTAAAAAATAGAATGTGTCGTCCTCCTTTTAAAACAAAACCACTATTTTTATTATAAAGACAGACAGACTTAGACTTACATTTAAATTACTTTCTGTAGATTTTTTGTGCAAAAAAAAAGTCATTTTAAATTCTGTAAATTTGAGCTTCAAAGTATTTTGATTTTTTCCAAAAGGTACACTCAGGAGAGTAATTTTATATAAATTTTTTTAAACGCAAAATAGACACAAAAGAATTATAGCAAGATAGCTGTTTTCTTATCCGAAACGAAATAATTCTTCTCTTAAACATTTAACTGTTTTGAGATAATTTGGTTGAGATTTCTGACAAACCGAAACCAAACCTGACCTGTGTGCTCTTGTAATAGGTTAGGTTAGCATATTAAAAAAGAACCTAACCCGATCTCCGCCTTTTTAATACAGTCCTCTTTTGTTATTACAATAATACAGCGCTGTAGTGTTGTTACGCGCTGTATAGTTACGGTTTGTTTTTTATAACGCCCTTTTGTGCAGCGCTCTTTCGCCGCATAGCCTAGGTTAGGTTTGTTTCTCATACTTTATGATAAGAAGAAATATCTTGACCTTTTGATAACCATTTTACCGCCGCCGAGAAGTTTATTTACCTCAGCTTTTTAACCCTAGGTTTTTTTTATATTATTTTTAAAGCGAGATTCTACGAAAGAGCTTTAAGGCACTGTGTAGATTTAGACGTACAGCGTTTTTCCCGTATATTTTTACACCATATCTAAAACGCTTATTTGAATAGATAACAAAATATGATAAATACAAAAGTTTCATAATCTTTGACGAAGTTTAAGAATCTTTGGGTCTGAATGTCAAAAAGAAAATTCGAACAGTCAAAATTTGATAGGTCTATAGTTTTTTAAACACCATGTATATTATTTTAGATTTTTATAGACCTTTTCTTCCTGATTTCAAAAATATATATGTTGATATTATTTTGTTTATTAGTTTTGGAGATATATGCGTTTAGAAAAACTTAACTTCATACTCTTTAAAACATCAAGGTAGCCATGAAAAACGCAATCGCATTAACACAAAAAGTGATGCTGGTGTTTTTATAAGGTATATATTTAATTTATTAATATTTATCATCCGCGGTGATTCTGCGCAGTAATGTGAGGCCACAAACCAGTAAAATAAAAAAATAAGACAATTTTTTTAGAAAAAAAAATATGTAATACTTCTTCATTGGTAATTTTCCACATAGCCTCTTTGATTGCTTGATAGAGTACGCAGAATTTCTATTTTCTCTTGTAGAAAGTGTTTCCAGCCTGTTGTAATACACCTTATTTTATAGGTAGCCCCAGTGACGTATATAGAAAAAAGTTTCGGGGTGGGCCCGAGACGGTTTGGGGGGGGGGGGCAGACCTCATGAGGCTGTATTTTATGCTATTTTATGTTTGTATTCATGAAATATGTGGAAAATATCCAAAAAAATCTTAGCTTCGGGGGGCCCTCAGGCCCCCCCCCCGTATATACGCCACTGGGTAGCCCCACAAAAGAATCAAGGGGAGAGAAATCGGGGCTATTTGCTGGCCATAATAAGGTGTTTTTTAAGGGAAGATTTATAAAATTTTAAAATAATATACGGAGTGTTCCATTAAAAAAAACATCAACCTGTCAAATTTTGACATTTAGAATTTCCTTTTGACATTTTGACACAAATGTTCTTACACTTCGTAAAAATTATGAAAGTTTTGTATTTATCATATTTTGATATCTATTCAAATAAACGTTTTAGACATTCTGTAAAAATATACGGGAAAACCCTGTACATAACTCCTTGCTCGCCGCCATCCATGTTTGATGTAATCGTGTAAAGGTTCAGGCAAACTATCGTGGTCACGGCCACGATCACGGTAGCTTGCGGTGGCAGCCAATTGCAGCTGTGGAAAAAAATAACCATGACCGCCACGGTGAAAACCGCGACAGGAAGCTACAGCGGGATTGTGGTTAAACCCTCTTAGATTTTCGTTTTAAAATTTGTATACAGACTGTTGCAAAATAAGTGTAGTAGCTTTAGCGCCCTTTAAGATGGTGTAAAAAAAGAATTGAGCATCGCGTTTTAGAGCTTTAAAAAAATAATTGAACCCTCTGTATATTATATTTTTTTCTGATAGTCTTCAAATAAAATTGTGAAATTTAGACATCTTATTGGAGACAATATAAGAAAAATAATAAAAAACTGTCAGAAGTAAATCGCCGCCAGGAGGAGCTTATGTTGCTAAAAAATGGAAATAAATACGTCTGACAATTTCTACACTTTTTCAGTAGTTCAAAAAGAAATTACTTACAAATCGTCTGAAGGATAGGTTGAAGCTTGTTGCCTGTTTAAGCCCTTACCCTCACTTTATACTTCCAGGGTGTTTTCTGACGGCTAGCCTCTCGCCATGTCGGCAACAGTCGAACCTGTGTATAAAAAATTTTTGGCGTTACCGAGTGACCTCTATCCCTCCGTAGCCAGCCAGTATAATAAGCTAGAATGGTTCAACAGAAAATACATTTCAATATTTCCGATTCGTGACGTAGCTTTAAAAGTGCACCCCGACATAAATTGTAATTTTCGAACATACTCATTTGCATTTCTTTTTAATGCACAGCTTTAATATTGCTTTCTAACTCATACCGCTCAAGAAAGTCACTGACATATTGTCACAAATTTACAAAATATCCCAGGGCTGTTTTAGATTGATATGCGCCCGTACCAATACATTGATTTAAAAAGAGAGAGTAAGTAGCTAGATGATAATGTATGAGTTTAATAAATAAAACGAGTAGCCACTGTCTGTTCGTTGATGTCATGGGTGTTTAATATTATTAGGCGTCCTTACTAATGCATTAATTTAAACAGATGGTAATATTTTAATTGAATAATAATGTGAGTTTAGTTAATGGTGGTACATTCCGGAATGATATTTTGTGTCGGGGTGCACTTTTTATGCTGCTACGTCCCAGTCAGCGCCTTATTTTTATTAACGAGGTAGCTACTGTTTAACAAAAGCTTATTTCTTTAGAATTTAAATATCTATCAGAAAAACTTTTAATACACAGGAGGTATAGCTAAAAAATGCAATTTTTCAAAAAATCTCAAACGATATGCTCCATCTTAACGGGTGTTAAAAATACTACAAGTTCATTTGAACTATTTCCTATTTTTAATACTAATAAAGCAACGGTGGACACTTAATTTGGTACAGCCTGTAAAGTATAACCTGGTTAATGCCGCTTGACCGTATTAATCATTTTATTTTGTTCCATTGTTTTAGCCTAATCGTAGCTAAGTTTTTTATGAAATTCATAATTTATAATTTTTTATGGGGACATGTATAAAAACACGCTAATAATTATTGCAAATTAGTAATAATTTTGTTTTTATTAATTAAATATTTGAGAGATATTATAAGAACATTATGGCCCACGTAAAACAAGAAAATTTTTGTGTTAACAGTTAAACAAAACCTGCTTGTTAAACAAAATAATTTTTATTCTCTTGCATTATTTTATGACTGATTTAAAAGCCCTAGATATGGATTCACCATAACATGCTGATAATTAAGCATTTTATCCTCATTGGGACTGGCTAGAGGCTTTTAAAAGGCAACGCCGTAAACCAGAACGCCACACACAGTTTTACCTATGGTGCCCTCCGCCAACTACAGAGGGCGTCACACACAGTTTGACCTATGGTGCCCTCTGGATGTATTTTAGAACCTCCTTGGTATAAGGTTCCTAAGCCATCTAGGGTTGAATATATTATAGGCACAAAACTTTAATATAAAATATTACCGATGTTTTCCACTGTGCCAAATGTTTTTATTATATTCTTTCCTTAATTATGCGTTTTCTTATTATTAATAATAATGATTATTAATTATAATTTGTATATTACTTCACCTACACAATTTTTTAATATTTTTTTAGCCATTAAGTAGTTGTTGTTATTTAGAATTTAGAAGTTTTTGTTTTTCGTTCGTTTTAGCTATTAAGTTGTTTTTTTCTTTTCTAAAAAGTTTTCAGTTTTGTTTTTAAATTATTTTTGGCTCTCTGATATGTATTTATGAATATTTCCGTTAAAAATCTAAACTTTGGGATTTTTAGGCATTACAAAATTTTTAAGGCTTAAGTTTTTGTTATTTTTGGTCAAATTCTTACCCAGGATAGAAATTAAGTAACAAAACTTTGCTTGTTAATACTTCGTCGGATTCTAGGGGTTTCGGGTTTTTCTAGCATATATAAAAAAAATTGTATATATCCTGAGCCTTATTTTTGAGGCGACTTTAATTACGAAATCTGCATCTTGATACATTATGCCGTTTTTCAACTACTTAGTCTTTTTACAAAGTTTGCATTTTCATAAGGAATCCAATACTCTTTAATTTATGAAAATGTATTTTTGGGGTAAATTGCTTTTGTCACATTTAGTTTTTGAAATATAATCTATACTTGATTTTGTTTCTTATGGAATGATTTTTTGAAATTTTATTTTAAAATTTCCCTTAAAATGAGGATCACACTAGATATTTTAGTTTTTTTAAAATTACATATTGTATCAAACAAAAAAATCTAGAAAAAACTAACTAAAGTTATAAAAAATATCAAATTTTAATGTGATTATTTCAAAGGAAATTATAGGCAGCATGCAGAAAAAAAATTAAATGAAAAAGGGTAATTCCATAAGAAAAAATCAACTATGTATTCTCACCAACTAAATGTGATAGATTTAGTCCAATTTAACAGGCAAATATTCTTAAAAAATCTGAAAAAAAAAGCTGCAAAAAAAATATAAATTATTCATATTTTAACTCGCCTGAAAAATGGCCCAGGACATGTCTGTCCATTCTAATTTGTATTTAGTTTGTTTTTTTTAACAATTTCTCGACTGAGGGTGGTACTAAATTGTGAACACCCCAGCTTTTAAAACGTATATCTCGGAAACCAACGTACGTAATCAAAGTAAAATGCACAATATAGGCAGCGCTGGATATATTGAATACAATGATTCAATTAACGTGGCAGTGTCGCCACCTTGGCAGCTTTTTTAATGGCTAATCTATCCCAACTTTAATTTTTGACGGAAATATTTCTTAAAGGACCTTGTATATCATTTTAAAATGAAAACAGTTTAATACGGGTTTATTTGTTGCTTAATAAGTTACATAATGTAAACGCGATTTTATGTTGATCGAGTATTTGTGTCTAAATTGAGTGAATCCATGAGAGTGCTATAGTCAATTCAGTTCATTGTGAAACCATTTTTAAAAGTTGACAGTTCGTTAAGTTGAGAAATCGAGCCGTAAACTTTAAAACTGGTCACAAAATAAATTAAATGTGTGAATTTTTAAGAGTAGTATAGTCAGTTCAGTTCGCTGTGACACTATTTTCAAAAGTTGACAGTTCGAGTTAAGAAATCGTTAGTTAGTTATGAACCGAACTTTTAAACTGGTCACAAAATAAACTAAATTGACCTTAAAAAAAGTATACAGCTTTTAGATTTATTTAAAAAAGTTAGCTACGTAACAAATTAGCCAATATTTCATAGTACATAAACATAGCCAAAAAAAATTTGTTGTGTCGATTTTTAAAATTTGTTGTACAAGGTCCTTTTCTTTTAAAAATTTTGCGCGTTAATTACAAAAAAAATCATTATAGAAAAACAGAAGATATTTTTATACAATATTGAGGTATTTTGAAAATTTTTATAAAAAAAGCTCATTACGAGAGTAAATGTTTAAATATTAATATAAAAATACACAACTTGTATATATAGTTAAAGTGTTAGTTAGATTTTATAGGTCGTAAGGTAAGATTTGCTTCATTAAAAAAAAAAGATAAAATATTTGAAAAAAAAATAAACGCAAAAACTGTAATATTTGGTAGAATGGACGTACACACTGGTGTCTAATTATGTATACTAAACTACTATTATTATTATTATAAAAATATTAAATTGCAAAAAGTATTTCTTTGTTTTTTGGGTTTTACCATATATACAGAGTGTCTCAAAAATAATTATATATCTTTTATTTATAGGCTGGATAGATACAATTACTTCATTGTTTAAACTACCCGCAAGTTTTTGTTTATAAAGGACCTTAAAGCACAATATTTACAAAATAGTTGTTGTGGTAAAATTGTTTAAAAAAAAAATATCTTGCTTGTTTAAGGGTCCATCTCACCGACTTTGTTTTCGTTACTTAGCTTAAAGTGTTTCTTAATATAATCATAATATGACGTAATAAGGAACACTTAAGGCTAAGTAACGAAAACAAAAGTCGGTGCGATGGGCTTTTAATCACTTAAATAATGAAAAAATTACCAAATAACAGATTTTTTTCCAATATTTAAGGTTTTGTATTGTGTTTCACATTTTATTCAGGAAAATTTGACCAACGGTAAAATTTCCAAAAATATAAATGTGTATTTTTTGGAGGTTTATTTCCAAGATACAGGGTGTTAAGGTTTTAAAATAAAAATATTTTTACAATTACAAAAAGCCTATCAAGATATTTTAAAATGTTGAACCCAATAAAAAAAAAAAGTTACATCAGAATTTTTCCTGTTTTAACCAATTTAGTTACTCTGGAACGCCACAGAAATATTAAAAAAAAAACTTTTAAAAATATCTTTAATAACAAAAATCGACCAAACGTTTTTTAAAGTATAAATAAAAAAGAATTTTAAAATTTTTACCACCTTGTATCTCAGGAACGAAACGATATCTTTTTATTTCGCTAAATTTTTCCGATTTAAATCTGGTACTCCCAGTAGTTCACTGCCAAAACTAAATAATATGTAAAATCAAACCACTTCGTTGTTCAAATAGGTATGCAACCAACGGTATAAGGTTTACATAGCAGCACGTCTCTGAAATTCCCGGAGAGAGGGCGTCTAAAACCTTAAACAACAGCACCCTCTTCCCGCTGTGGTCGCGTACTGGCCGGAATATACAGCAGACCCATCTAACGGCTGATGTTAGGAACGGCGCTCCTTTTTTGTTCGTTGTTTTGCCTATCTTATATACGAATATGACACTTAAAACAAATGGTGTGTTAGTGTCATTTAAAACTTTGAATTTGGAGGTAAATTTGTAAATAAAATCAATAAGATAAATGCAGTTCTACTTATTTACCTCATGATTTGTTTATTGATATTTTCAGGTATCCACTGAAATACGTTTTTTATAGGTATGCTCAAATTAAAAAATGTGTTAACATTTTTAGTACACATTGTAGTTTATCAACTGCTCTAATACCTACTTCCAATTCAAGAAAAATACACTATTTCCTTTTTTTACACACACACACTTTTGTATACGCAAAGTAGCACTTTCCCGCACACTGTGCGGAAAAACTTACCATATTACAGACGCGTTTTTGTGTACAGTTTCAAGTAGTTCGATGTGTGTGTGTTTTAGTTTATTTTGCTTATAATTTTGTTTTCTGTATGTTTCCGCACACTTGAATAAAAAATATTGTTCATGACACGTGCACAAACTACTATTTCGAAAATAATGAGTTTAGGAAAGTTTAAGGGGAGAGGCAGTATAGCCCCTCCCAATTTTGAGTAGTTGGAATGTGGGAATAAAAATACGGTAAAACAGCCAGTCCTAGTCTTTTGAGTTCAAAAAAAGTTACTTCTTGCCATTTCTAAAATGTCACTTTACGAGACACTCTGTATTAATTTTGTACAGGGTGATAAAAATCATGTAATAAATATGTTTAACATAATTTTTAGGATTTAAGCTTGATATGATATGGTATTGACTAAACATGGTAAAAAAGTGTTTATAGATTTTTTTATTAATTCCCTTCGAAAAAAAAACGTTTGTTATACCTTGTATACTGGGTGTGCATGGTGTTCATATATAAATTTCTCCAATCTAAAAATATTTTTTTAAAGCAATTAGTTTTTTTAATGAAACACCTTTCAATTTATTGCATTTTCAAAAACTATGTTTTTGTCACTAAATTCCAAAAAGATTAATTAAATCATTTGAAAGGAAAATGGCGGACTTGTGGCCATGATGGAAAATTTTTAATAAACACCTTGAACAGGTAGTATTACATTTAAAACGTATTTTATATTTTGTTTTATTTTGGGCACTTTTAAAAAAACTATAAAGTGTAAAATAATAAAAATTTTAGAAAAAAAAATAAAAATCAAAATTATTTAAAATTTGTAGAATAAATTAGCTGTTAAGGAGTTTTAATTTTTTGTTTTTTTTTTTGGTTCCTTATTCCTTTTTTTACAGGGTGTCCAAAAATATGCCAAAAACTATAAAACCTTTCAATATTGGGCAAAAATGGTTTTGTTTTCCTTGTATAGGGCCAAATTGATGCAAGGGAAACAAAATACTTTGTCGCAAAAATTTGTATTAAAATAATAAAAAAATGGCTTTTACAAAAAAAAAACAAGAATTTTAATAGGCACCAAATTTGAGATTTATTTTTTCACAAAATCATTTCTTTTGTTTTTTTTTAAATTAAACATTGTTTTCCTTCATGTTTTTAAAAGAGATCTTTGATCATGTGATTGACAGTTTAAACAACATAATATTAGGCGATTTCTAAACGAGCTTTCGGCAAAATTAGAAACGTTTTCACAATTTTTTATAGTTTTTCAAAGCGATCTCTAGGTGCAAGTGACTGGGGACTATAATGGGGTTGCCCTTTCTGTTTCAGTACTGTCACTGCATGTCAGGATCTCTAGTTTTTGTAAGTGCCTTAAATGAGTATATTGTGTGTTATTACATTTAAATTTAATGTTTAAAAAATGAATAAAAGGGATATAATCAAGTAGAAATTAAGGTTTTTGATCATTTATTTTCCTTGCCTTTCTCGCTTATCACAGGCCTGACCCGATCCTTGTATTTATGACATATTTGGAAATATCAAAGGCGCAACTACTCGAATAAAGTCACTTGACTTTGCATGTGGTTTATGCGATTTTCATTAGATTTAATCAATGAGTATATGACCCAAATATACAGGGTGTTTCAAAATTCAATAACATAATTTTAGTGTTGGATTCCTTAAGTGATTTGAAGACAAAATTTTCATATAAACATAAGTCATTAATAAACAGAATAAATAGGAGTGGGGATAGCACACTACCTTGTGGCACCCTTTATCTTTGCTCACAAGTACTAGAGAAATCTGAACCAAACTTTACTTTATTTTTCTACCTGTCATAAAAGAAGTAACAAGATTTCTGAAATCACCTCGAAACCCTAAAGTATTCAGTTTTTGAATAAGAAACACACAATCAAATGCACGTGTGAGGTCAAAATAGAGAGCAACAGTGAACTTGCTTGAGTCCATTGAGTTGTAAATTCCTTGGGTGAAATCATAAGCGGCAGTATTAGTTGACAATTTATCTCTGAAACCATGCTGTGCATTTGAGAGAAGGTTTTCATGATTCACTAAACACGACGTTTTGGTTCGGTCCAGTTCAAGTTTACACTTGAAAACGGTTAGAGATACTAACCGAAACGTCGTGTTTAAAATAGATAAAGACAATGGAAGTCCGAAGTTTTGTTTCTATATCGTAATTTCTTTCAGTACATGTTCAAGCAAAATACATTTTTTGAACAATTTTCATGGGTAGAATAAATAAACAAAAATGATCAAAATCGGTGCTTACATGCTCAGCCAATCAAAGCTTTCGTTGATTAAGGCCGCTTGACATGGTGCATGACAATAAAATTTGCAGGCAAATGGCATGAAATTTTGCCCAGGTGCATGCGCAGTACAAATCCAGCTGATTGTTGCAGGCAATCCATTTTTATCGGTCCGGTGCCATTCTTTTGCATGCAAACTGGGGAATTTTTACCTAGATTCTGGGGAATCAATGCATGGCCATGCACAATGTAAAATGAAAAGAAGATTTTTTGCAGGCAACAATTTGACCGAAATTTTTTGCTTGCAAATATTTGCAGCGCGTCATGCACCATGTCAAGCGGCCTTAAAAAATATAAAAAACGAATCTAGCAGTAGTTTATTACTGCTAAGGGGTAACTGTTTTATTTCAAAGCGCTTTTATACATCACTGGGTTGATATTTTCATTGCAGCGTTACCATAAATTAGTGTCGTGATGTGGTGTGTGTGTTATTGAGCGACGTGGTGAATCTGTACTTATTAAAAAATATAAAAAGAGAATCTAGCAGCAGTCACTTACTACTCAAGGGTGCCTTTTTTATTTCAAAGCATTTTTATACATCACTGGGCTGCTATTTTTCATTGAAACTTTAATATCAATAAGTGTCGTGATGTGTTGTGTGTGTGTTGTTGTAAGATGTGTAGTTAGTTAAAAAATATAAAAAATGAATCTAGCAGTATTCTCTTACTGCTAAGGGGTGCCTTTTTTATTTCAAAGAGTTTAAACGTACTAGGTTGCTATTTTTATTGCAGCGTTAACGTGAATAAGTTTGGTGTTGTGTATAGGTTGTTGTGAGATGAGGTGTCTGTCTAGTTGGTTAAAAAATGAATCTAGCAGTAGGCTGTGCGATGTGTAGTTTGCTAAAAAATATAAAAAACGAATCTAGCAGTAATTTATTACTGCTAAGGGGTAACTGTTTTATTTCAAAGCGTTTTTATACATCACTGGGTTGATATTTTCATTGCAGCGTTACCATAAATTAGTGTCGTGATGTGGTGTGTGTGTTGTTGAGCGACGTGGTGAATCTGTACTTATTAAAAAATATAAAAAGAGAATCTAGCAGCAGTCACTTACTGCTCAAGGGTGCCTTTTTTTATTTCAAAGCATTTTTTATACATCACTGGGCTTCTATTTTTCATTGAAACTTTAATATCAATAAGTGTCGTGATGTGGTGTGTGTATTGTTGTAAGAAGTGTAGTTAGCTAAAAAATATAAAAAATGACTCTAGCAGTATTCTCTTACTGCTACGGGGTGCCTTTTTTATTTCAAAGAGTTTTAATACGTACTAGGTTGCTATTTTTATTGCAGCGTTAACGTGAATAAGTTTGGTGTTGTGTATAGGTTGTTGTGAGATGAGGTGTCTGTCTAGTTGGTTAAAAAATGAATCTAGCAGTAGGCTCTTACTGCTAAGGGATACGTTTCTTTATTCTAATACTATTTTTTGTTGCAGCGTTAACATCAGTAAGTATCGTGATGTGGTTTGTGTGTTGTTGTGCGATGTGATGTATGTGTAACTGGTAAAAAAATATAAAAACGAATCTAGCAGTAGTGTCATACTACTAAGGGGTGCATATTTTTTTCAAAACGTTTTTATACGTCACTGGGTTGCTATTTTTTATTGCAACGGTAACATATATAGATGTCATGATGTTGTGTGTTGTGCGATGTGTAGTTAGCTAAAAAATATAAAAAATTAATCTAGCAGCAGTCTCCTACTGCTAAGTGGTGCCTTTTCTATTTCAAAGTGTTTTAATACGTGACTGTGTAGTTGGCAAAAAAATATAAAAAACAAATCTAGTAGGAGTCTCTTACAGCTAAGTGGTGCAATTTTAGCATCAATAAGTGTCGTAATGTGGTATATGTGTCGTTTGGTGTATGTGTGATTGGTTCAAAAATTAATCCAGCAGTAGTCTCTTACTGCTAAGGGGTGCGTTTTTTAATTTCAAATAAGAGTCGTAATGTGGTGTGTGTGTGTGTGTTGTTGTGCGATGGGTAGTTAGCTAAAAAATATAAACAACAAATCTAGCGGTAGTCTATTACTGCTAAGAGGTGCCTTTTTTATTTCAAATTGTTTTTTACATTACTGGCTTGCCATTTTTATGGTAGCGTTAAGATAGATATTAAAGTTGTTGTGTCGTTTGGTGTATGTGTGATTGGTTCAAAAATTAATCCAGCAGTAGTCTCTTACTGCTAAGGGGTGCGTTTTTTAATTTCAAATAAGAGTCGTAATGTGGTGTGTGTGTTGTTGTGCGATGTGTAGTTTGCTAAAAAATATAAAAAACGAATCTAGGAGTAGTCTCTTATTGCTAAGGGGTAACTGTTTTATTTCAAAGCGTTTTTATACATCACTGGGTTGATATTTTCATTGCAGCGTTACCATAAATTAGTGTCGTAATGTGGTGTGTGTGTTGTTGAGCGACGTGATGATTCTGTACTTTGAAACTTTAATATCAATAAGTGTCGTGATGTGGTGTGTGTGTTGTTGTAAGATGTGTAGTTAGCTAAAAAATATAAAAAATGAATCTAGCAGTATTCTCTTACTGCTAAGGGGTGCCTTTTTTATTTCAAAGAGTTTTAATACGTACTAGGTTGCTATTTTTATTGCAGCGTTAACGTGAATAAGTTTGTTGTTGTGTATAAGTTGTTGTGAGATGAGGTGTTTGTCTAGTTGGTTAAAAAATGAATCTAGCAGTAGGCTTTTACTGCTAAGGGGTACGTTTCTTTATTCTAAAGCGATTTTATACGTCACTGGGTTGCTATTTTTTATTGCAACGGTAACATATATAGATGTCATGATGTTGTGTGTTGTGCGATGTGTAGTTAGCTAAAAAATATAAAAAATTAATCTAGCAGCAGTCTCTTACTGCTAAGGGGTGCCTTTTCTATTTCAAAGTGTTTTAATACGTGACTGTGTAGTTGTCGAAAAATTATAAAAAAACAAATCTAGTAGGAGTCTCTTACAGCTAAGTGGTGCAATTTTAGCATCAATAAGTGTCGTAATGTGGTATATGTGTTGTTGTGTCGTTTGGTGTATGTGTGATTGGTTCAAAAATTAATCCAGCAGTAGTCTCTTATTGCTCAGGGGTGCGTTTTTTAATTTCAAATAAGAGTCGTAATGTGGTGTGTGTGCTGTTGTGCGATGGGTAGTTAGCTAAAAAATATAAAAAACAAATCTGGCAGTAGTCTCTTACTGCTCAAGGGTGCCTTTTTTATTTCAAAGCATTTTTATACATCACTGGGCTGCTATTTTTCATTGAAACTTTAATATCAATAAGTGTCGTGATGTGGTGTGTGTGTTGTTGTAAGATGTGTAGTTAGCTAAAAAATATAAAAAATGATTCTAGCAGTATTCTCTTACAGCTAAGAGTGCAATAAGTGTCGTAATGTGGTATATGTGTTGTTTGGTGTATTTGTGATTGGTTCAAAAATTAATCCAGCAGTAGTCTCTTACTGATAAGGGGTGCGTTTTTTAGCTAAAAAATATAAAAAACAAATCTGGCAGTAGTCTCTTACTGCTAAGAGGTGCCTTTTTTATTTCAATTTGTTTTTTTATTATTCGTTCGATCGCAGTTCAGTACGGTTATATTGCATCGTACCTGCATGATAGTACTAACGAGGTCAAAGTCGAAGTTTGTTTTGTTTACAATAAACCTCGCGCGCGAAATACTTGTGTTAAAAATCTATATACAATGTGTATTATAAATAATATATCATGTTTAAAAGCAAAAAAAGTGTACCATCACCTGTGAAACTTGTTTTAAAAATTAGCGAAAAGCCCAAACAAAATCAAGAAAAAATGGATAATGCCGAATTATTTCAGGATAGCCATGCTAGAACACAAAATGAAGAAGTTTTATATAGCGAATGGAAAAAATCCCAAAACGAAAAAAATTCACTTAGTGTACAAGTGGATTATCTCCGAAGTCAACTGGAAAGTATGCAACGAAAATTTGCAGATTTAGAGACAAAAGTCACTAAAAAAGAAGAGTCTGACATGGACTACATTACTGATGAGGACGATCTGGCAAGAGAAACTGAGTGGATCAGACAAAAAGGAAAAGGTTGGAAAAAACGTCGAATGGATACTTCACTCTCACCACCACAACAAAGCTCGGGCACTGGAGAGCCCTCCAATAAAACACAAAATGAAGAACCCCCAACTAAGGTTAAAAAAGCTCCATTACCTCCACCGATTATGGAAAATGGCGTAAATAATTTTAATGATATTTATGAAAAGTTAAATATCATACAAGGAGTTAAAATAAAAGTTTTAAATAACGAAAATATTAAAATAAATGTACAAGACGCAGACAGCTATCGGCTGGTTACTAAAATGCTTAATGAAATAAAGCATCAATGGCACTCATACGAAAACAAACAAATAAGGCCAATTAGAGTAATAGCGAATAGGCTACACTTCTCATGTGACCCACAAAAAATTGTAGCTGATCTACAAAAAAAAGGTTTTAAGGCACTGGAGGCCAGCAACAAACTTAAATGGAGAACAAGACAACCTCTTAACATGTTTATGCTCACATTTAGCCACGATGAAGATATCAACAAAATTTTTGAAATTTCCAGTTTCCTATGGATTGAATTGAAGTGGAAATAAAAGCACTAAAAACCTCAAAGTTAGTCCCTCAATGCAAAAGATGCCAATCTTATGGGCACACGCAAAAATATTGCGCTAAAGAACCA
The DNA here is from genome assembly GCA_963576565.1 of Aspidapion aeneum. Taxonomy (NCBI): domain Eukaryota; kingdom Metazoa; phylum Arthropoda; class Insecta; order Coleoptera; family Brentidae; genus Aspidapion; species Aspidapion aeneum. Next base: position 25,377,310 of record OY755045.1, on the reverse strand, counting down.
CGTTGCGTAAAATGCACGGGGAAACATCTTACTGTAGAATGCCCCAAACCAAAAGAATCTGAGCCAAAATGCATCCACTGTGGAGGCAAGCATCCTGCTAACTACAGAGGATGTCTTGTTGCTAAGGAAATACAAAAATTGAAAAATAAACCTAAGAAACCGAATCTCATACCAAACGTGAGTACAAATAGACAAAACCAACAGACAAGAAACACAGTCACACAAAACTCTGTGACAAGGACATACAGCCAAGTAGCAGCAACAGCTACTATACCTGATATTAATATCAGTAGTCAAAATACTATGGAACAAACACTACAATTAATTTTGGAGAAATTGAACAAACTTGATGAGCGATTAACTAAACTAGAAAGTAGCAATAACGGAGCTACCAATATGCCTCAAAATCTTAGAATCCTAGCTTGGAATGCCAATGGTCTCTTGCAACATCAGCAAGACTTGCAAGTTATTCTAGACATAGAAAAAATTGACGTCTGTCTTGTGTCAGAAACGCATTTCACTAACCAGTCTCACATTAAATTTAAAGGTTATAAAGTGTATCATACAACTCACCCTAGCAATACTGCACATGGGGGAAGTGCTGTAATAATTAAAGAAAATATATCACACTATGAGGAGATGGGATATAAAACCATAGAGATTCAAGCTACATTAGTAAGTGTAAAAACCAAAACATATACATTAGTCATAAGTGCTGTCTATATACCACCAAGGCACTTACTAAAGAAAAATCAATATCTTAATTTTCTCAGAAAATTAGGAAACCGTTTTATAATTGGAGGTGACTTTAATGCAAAAAATACCTACTGGGGATCTAGACTGACGAATTCTAAAGGAAAAGAACTTTTGCAAGCTATTAGTGAATATCAATGTGAGCCGATATCAACTGGTAAGCCCACATACTATCCAACAGATCCAGGAAAAATTCCAGATCTAATTGATTTTTTTATAGTAAAAAATATATCTTTAAGTTTTGTAGATATAGAAGAAAGTTTTGATTTACACTCAGATCATTCACCTATTATTCTAACTCTTAGTAAAAACATAATAAAGAAAGAAGCAAATATCTCACTAGTTAATAAACTGACTGACTGGATTAGTTTTAAACAAAGTTTGTCAGAAAAAATAAACCTATCAGTACCATTGCAAACGCCAGAACAAATCGATAAAGAAGTTGATTATTTTGTTATAAATATTCAACAAGCAGCTTGGGAAAACAGTCCAAAACCAAAGAGAATTTTTAAGGGAAAAACTATCCAAAGGAAATTAGAGACCTTATATTGGAAAAAAGGAAACTAAGAAGAAAGTGGCAACAAAGCCGTGATCCTCGGGACAAAACAAATCTCAACAACATGACGCAGCGCATTAGGCGAGAAATTCTAGTAATAAAAAATGAATCTATTAACCATTTTCTTAATGAACTTACAGATGATAAAAATACCGACTATTCCCTTTGGAAAGCAACCAAAGATTTTAAAAGACCAATTATCCAAATTCCACCCATACGAAAATCTAACAACCAGTGGGCAAGGAGTAACGAAGAAAAAGCAGATATTTTTGCAAGTCATTTAGAAAAAACATTTCAGCCCCACGAAGCACCAGATGAACACTTTCATTTAAATGAACCCCATCAAATCGAGGACCATATTAAGCTTACATCACCAAAAGAAATATTAACAGAAATCAAAAATATTAATTCGAAAAAAGCCCCAGGGTATGATCTTATTAACGGGGTAGTCATAAAACAACTCCCCAGAAAAGCTATCGTAAAACTATGCAACCTAATTAATGCGTCTTTTAGGCTTAGGTATGTACCTAAACTGTGGAAAGTTGCAGAAGTTATCATGATTCCAAAACCGGGAAAACCACTCCATGACGTGTCATCTTACAGGCCAATATCTTTGCTGCCAATTATATCTAAGCTCTATGAAAAATTATTGCTTAAAAGAATAAAACCCATCATAGAAAGACAAGAAATTATTCCATCTCATCAATTTGGTTTTCGAGACAAGCATTCCACGATAGATCAAGTACACAGAATTACTAATATAATAGAAAAAGCACTAGAAGAGGGAAAAGTTTCTTCTGCAGTTTTTCTAGATGTAGCACAAGCATTTGACAAAGTGTGGCATGAAGGCCTTAATTTTAAACTAAAAAGGTTTCTGCCAAAACAATATTCGGATATTTTGGAATCATACATATCTGATAGACATTTTAGAGTAAAACAGGAAGACTCATACTCAAATTTAAGAGAAATTCAAGCAGGCGTGCCCCAGGGTAGCGTACTAGGCCCTTATCTATACTTATTATTCACTTGTGATATCCCAAAGCCAGAAAATTGTCACTTAGCAACATTTGCCGATGATACTGGTTTATTGACGGTAGAAAAATCTATTGAAAAATGCATAGAAAAACTTCAGGATGCAGTCACCCAAATTCACAGTTGGACCACAAAGTGGCGAATAAAATTAAATGAAACCAAATCAATTCATGTTGATTTTACAAACAAAAATATAAATCACATACAAATAACAATTAACAACATTCCAGTACCATATTCGAATCAGGCAAAATATCTAGGTATGACACTTGATGCCAAATTGCGCTGGAAAGCACATGTTAAGAAAAAAAAAGAAGAACTTGAGATAAGGTATAGAAAAATGAACTGGCTAATTGGAAGGAAGTCCAATTTAACAATTCATAATAAGTTACTGCTTTATAGACAAATACTGAAACCAGTATGGACATATGGTATTCAACTATGGGGTTGTGCTAAAGAGAGTAACATTCTAGTTGTACAGAGATTTCAAAATAAAGTATTAAGAAACATTGTGAATGCACCTTGGTACGTTCGAAATAGTGACCTTCATCGAGATCTAAAAATCGAAACTGTAGCAGAGACTATAAAAATGTACGCAAAAAGCCATGAAGATAGACTCCATCGGCATGTGAATGTGGAAGCAATTCAGCTTCTAAACAATACTATGCTAGTTCGACGACTAAAAAGAGTGAAGCCATTTGAGCTAGTAAACTAAGTGAATTACACATAAAACAAAATAATGCTATAAACACAACACAATTGTGAGTTACAGACTAAACAAAATTGCTAATTAGTCTTACTGACTAGATTGTAATAAAAAAAACACAGTGGGTTTGACAAATAAAAAAAAAAAATTGTTTTTTACATTACTGGCTTGCCATTTTTATGGTAGCGTTAACATCAATAAGTGTCGTGATGTGTGTTGTTGTGCGATGTGTAGTTTGCTAAAAAATATAAAAAACGAATCTAGTAGTAGTCTTTTATTGCTAAGGGGTAACTGTTTTATTTCAAAGCGTTTTTATATGTCACTGAGTTGATAAATTAGTGTCGTGATGCGGTGTGTGTGTTTTGAGCGACGTGGTAAATCTGTACTTAGTCAAAAAATATAAAAATTGAATTTAGCAGCAGTCACTTACTGCTCAAGGGTGCCTTTTATATTTCAAAGCATTTTTATACATCACTGGGCTGCTATTTTTCATTGAAACTTTAATACCAATAAGTGTCGTGATGTGGTGTGTGTGTTGTTGTAAGATGTGTAGTTAGCTAGAAAATATAAAAAATGAATCTAGCAGTAGTCCCTTACTGCTAAGGAGCGGTCTAGGACAACTGGGCTCCGCCAACTGGGCGCCGGGCCAACTCGGCGCCGCCAACTGGACGCAGGCCAATTCGGCGCCGGACTAAAAAATTTTTTAGATGAAAAATAAAATATATTATTTATATAAAAACATCTTTAAAAAATCCTTTACGCAGTTTTTTTGTAATTTGTTTTTGTTAAGTAAAGTTAAATCCATTAAGTCGACTGTTGAATCTTGGTAGTTGTAGTGTTTGGTAACCTGGTAACACTACAATTTACGTTTTTTATTACAATGGCGAATCCAAAAATCAAAATGGGGCATCCAAAATGGCGGATTTTCTTATTTACTAACCGATTTGTCTCAAACTTGAAATATTACATTGCTTGAGGTCATTTAACACAATTTTTAACTCAAACTGAAAAAAATTAAAATGGATCCAAAATGGCGGATTTTCTTGTTTACCAACCGATTTGTCTCAAACTTGAAATATTACATTGCTTGAGGTCATTTAACACAATTTTTTACTCAAACTTAAAAAATCAAAATGGCGGATCCAAAATGGCGGATTTTCTTATTTACTAGCCGATTTGTCTCAAACTTGAAATACTACATTGCTTGAGGTCATTTAACACAATTTTTACCTCAAAGTTAAAAAAAAGCAAAATGTCGGATCCAAAATGGCGGATTTTCTTATTTACTAACCGATTTGTCTCAAACTTGAAATATTACATTGCTTGAGGTCATTTAACACAATTTTTTACCCAAACTTAAAAAAATCTAAATGGCGGATCCAAAATGGCGGATTTTCTTATTTACCAACCGATTTGTCTCAAACTTGAAATATTACATTGCTTGAGATCATTTAACAAAAGTTTTTACTCAAACTTAAAAAAAACAAAATGGCGGATTTTCCAATTTACTAACCGATTTGTCTCAAACTTGAAATATTACATTGCTTGAGGTCATTTAACAAAATTTTTTACTCAGACTTAAAAAAATCAAAATGGCGAATCCAAAATGGCGGATTTTCTTATTTACTAACCGATTTTTCTCAAACTTGAAATATTACATTGCTTGAGGTCATTTAACACAATTTTTTACCCAAACTTAAAAAAATTCAAATGGTGGATCCAAAATGGCGGATTTTCTTATTTACCAACCGATTTATCTTAAACTTGAAATATTACATTGCTTGAGATCATTTAACAAAAGGTTTTACTCAAACTTAAAAAAATCAAAATGGCAGATTTTCCAATTTACTAACCGATTTGTCTCAAACTTGAAATATTACATTGCTTGAGGTCATTTAACAAAATTTTTTACTCAGACTTAAAAAAAATCAAAATGGCGAATCCAAAATGGCGGATTTTCTTATTTACTAACCGATTTTTCTCAAACTTGAAATATTACATTGCTTGAGATCATTTAACAAAAGTTTTTACTCAAACTTAAAAAAAATCAAAATGGCGGATTTTCTTATTTACCAACCGATACCAATTGATTTTTTTAAGTTTGAGTAAAAAATTTTGTTAAATGACCTCAAGCAATATAATATTTCAAGTTTGAGACAAATCGGTTAGGAAATAAGAAAATCTGCCATTTTGATTTTTGGATCCGCCATTGTTGTAATAAAAAACGTAAATTGTAGTGTTACCAGGTTACCAAACACTACAACTACCAAGATTCAACAGTCGACTTAATGAATTTAACTTTACTTAACAAAAACAAATTTCAGAAAAATTGCGTAAAGGATTTTTTAAGATTTTTTTATATAAATAATATAGTTTATTTTTCATCTACACATTTTATCAAAAAAAAAATTTATAGACCGGCGCCGAGTTGGCCGGCGCCCAGTTGGCTGCGCCGAGTTGACCCGGCGCCCAGTTGGCGGCGCCGAGTTGGCGGCACCTATTTGGCGGCGCCCAGTTGTCCCATTCCGTGCTAACTTTATATAAAGTTAGCAAAACACCAATTTGAAAAAAAAAAACGGGCACGGCAAGTTTTTTGTTTTTACAACTAATTTACGGATAATTAACTGAAAATTGTGAAGTAAAGGTTTTTTAGATAAATCCATTGTTTCTATAGGTGTTCTGCTAACTTTATATAAAGTTAGCAAAACACCATACTTAAAAAAAACGGACACGGCAAATTTTTTGTTTTCACAACTAATTTACGGATAATTAACGGCAAATTACGAGCATATAATTTTTTTCAATTTCCAAAGTTAATAAAAAAATTCAAATGGTGGATCCAAAATGGCGGATTTTCTTATTTACCAACCGATTTATCTTAAACTTGAAATATTACATTGCTTGAGATCATTTAACAAAAGGTTTTACTCAAACTTAAAAAAATCAAAATGGCAGATTTTCCAATTTACTAACCGATTTGTCTCAAACTTGAAATATTACATTGCTTGAGGTCATTTAACAAAATTTTTTACTCAGACTTAAAAAAAATCAAAATGGCGAATCCAAAATGGCGGATTTTCTTATTTACTAACCGATTTTTCTCAAACTTGAAATATTACATTGCTTGAGATCATTTAACAAAAGTTTTTACTCAAACTTAAAAAAAATCAAAATGGCGGATTTTCTTATTTACCAACCGATACCAATTGATTTTTTTAAGTTTGAGTAAAAAATTTTGTTAAATGACCTCAAGCAATATAATATTTCAAGTTTGAGACAAATCGGTTAGGAAATAAGAAAATCTGCCATTTTGATTTTTGGATCCGCCATTGTTGTAATAAAAAACGTAAATTGTAGTGTTACCAGGTTACCAAACACTACAACTACCAAGATTCAACAGTCGACTTAATGAATTTAACTTTACTTAACAAAAACAAATTTCAGAAAAATTGCGTAAAGGATTTTTTAAGATTTTTTTATATAAATAATATAGTTTATTTTTCATCTACACATTTTATCAAAAAAAAAATTTATAGACCGGCGCCGAGTTGGCCGGCGCCCAGTTGGCTGCGCCGAGTTGACCCGGCGCCCAGTTGGCGGCGCCGAGTTGGCGGCACCTATTTGGCGGCGCCCAGTTGTCCCATTCCGTGCTAACTTTATATAAAGTTAGCAAAACACCAATTTGAAAAAAAAAAACGGGCACGGCAAGTTTTTTGTTTTTACAACTAATTTACGGATAATTAACTGAAAATTGTGAAGTAAAGGTTTTTTAGATAAATCCATTGTTTCTATAGGTGTTCTGCTAACTTTATATAAAGTTAGCAAAACACCATACTTAAAAAAAACGGACACGGCAAATTTTTTGTTTTCACAACTAATTTACGGATAATTAACGGCAAATTACGAGCATATAATTTTTTTCAATTTCCAAAGTTGTTCTGCTAACTTTATGTACATATACACATGCCAAATTTGAGCTAAATATCTCAAAAACTGTAAGAGCTATAAAAAAACAACATTTTATCACCCTGTATCTCGAAAACTAAGCGTTTGTGGACCTATGTTTATATGAACTTTTTATCTTGAAATCATTCAACGAAATTAAAATTAAAATTATGTTATTGAAGTTGAAAGACCCTGTATATATTTAAAACATAATCTTAAATTATTGACAGAGGTTGTGACTATGTATGTTCAAAAATGATTCAAATTCGCAGGCGTTGTAATCAAACGCGTCCCTTATCTACGAATTAAGTTAAGTATAGATTTTTTTATTATTTTAGAAAAAAAAAACAAAAAATGTTTTATAAGAAAATATAACACAATATTAATATATTTTTGGTAAAAAAAAGACAAATATTAAAAAAGTAATGCAGTAAATCTAAACACACAAAAATATAATCCTAACAATAAATATACATACAAATTACCTTTCCGATAACTTTAAAATAGCCTCCCAATCGAAATCATCACGCTCGGCTAATTTTAAGGCGTTTTTCTCCAAAACCGATGAAATTTTTTGGAATGTAGTGTATTTTTGGAGAGTCAAAAAGTCCCCCACTATTATTAGTTTGTGCTTGGCTCTAGTTATTGCTACGTTCAGTCTTCTTTTGTCATTTAAAAGTTCAAACTAAAAAAAAAAAAGATTTTGAAAACGAATAATTACACAGAAAATGGGATTGCTGGAAGCCAGTGGGGCCAAGAAGGAGAAGCCGACCAAGAAGGTGCAAAAGATGTATAAAAGGACTTATCAGAACAGTGCTTGGTCAATGTGACACTCTGGCAGGCCGTATGCTTTTAAAAGTGGCGCCGTTTATCAAATACAAGAGAAACAAAAAGCAGGCATGCCATAAACTGCGGTAAAAACAAAAGATGCATCCCCAGATATTTAAATTCTGTAAAATAATATAGCAACTTTTTTTGAGGAAAAGAATGATGTTCGTGACGACATTGTGTTTTTTGACACATCTCCCAAAGTTTATTATTTTAGCATAATCACCAATTAAAAGCAATTTTTACTTTAGAAACAAAAATGTCCAGGTACATATTTAACTTTTTTTATTTTAAACATGCGACATTTTGTGGCCACGCCAACTGCAAAGTTATTAAGAATGATGATTGAAGCACATAGTATCTTACGGTTTGAAAAACTCTGCAGATAACCCGCACTATTATTTTTTTTGGAAGGGTTTTATTTTTTTTTAAACGCACTATTTTTTTTATAATTTTGTAATGGAATTTTCTCCTGATAGATTCTCACAGCGATATGAGAGCTTCGGTGAGCTTCACCATAAATAATTAGCATGTCAGCATACTTCTGGAGAGAATACTTTTTGTTTTTTGTTAAGCCGTACGCAAAAAATCCGCCCGCGCCCGGTCCGTCTACGCACGCTCTATTTTCAGACCAGCTTCAGACTGAGACGAGACAGTGAGGTGACACGCGACTGCAGTCAAAAGTTTGAACTTGTCCGCGGGAGAAGCCTCGGTTCTTGTTTTACTGGACTACTCCAAAGCCTTTGACATGGTAAATCCTACAACTCTACTCGCTATCTTAAAATACATAGGCTTTGATAACTCCGCATGTCAATTCATAAAATCATATTTTACCGATAGACAACAGAGAGTTGTTCTTGAAGACAAAAGATCGGAGCCGGTTAATGTGACCTCAGGTTGTCCCCAGGGTAGCATTCTTGGTCCCCTTCTGTTCAGTGTCTATACCGTAAATATAGTAAAAAATCTTGAACACTGCAAATGTTATTTATACTGTGACGACTAGCAATTAAAATTGTCTTTTAAACCGTCTCAGGCATTTACAGCACAAGCCAAAATCAATATCGATCTTAGAAACATATTGTCAGCATCAAATAATCATCTTCTTAAAATAAACCCAAGTAAAAGTGTAGCCATGATTTTCTGTACTGATGAGGTGCGAGAAAACCTAAAACAGACTGTACAGTTTATGATCGGAGATTCTCTCTATCAAATACAAGAGTACCGCTAGAAACGTTGGTTTGATCTTTGACGAAAAATTAAAATTCACCAACCACATTAATGCTTGCCTTCAGAAAGCCTACTCTGTATTAAAGTCTATATATCCGCATAGGCACTACTTATGCCGAAAAACTAAAAAATTCTTGTCTTATCTTTTTTTAATTTTTCTGATACAGTCTATGACCCTTTTCTTGATTGTATCACAAAGAAGTGAGTCCAGAAAGTTCAGAACTCTTGTATTCGATTTATATTCGGTATAAGATGTAGACAGAGAATTTCTCATAAACTAGTTGACTGGGCTGGCTAAATATGTTCGATCGTCGCACCTTTCCCTCACTTTGTTTTTACTTTCAAATTCTAAAAAATAAAAAACCCTTCTATCCTACCAATAAAGCGATCCACCGCAATCAAATTCATAATCGCAACTCTCACCATAGAAACCTGTTAGAAATACCAAAGCATAATAAAAAATTTTTTAAGAAAAGTTTATCTTATGGTATCGCTTCCGTTAACCAACATTTTAAAATTTTTGACCTAACACAATCAATCATTACCGTTTAAAAAATTTGCAAGAAAAGCTATTAGCGAATGAACCTTTTGCCAATTATTAAAATGAACATTAATTATTTATTAATATTTGCTCAACCCGCTTAGCATTTCTTCTTTTTCTTATTATTATTTTTTCTTTTCGTGTTCTCCTCCCCCCCCTCCACATTTCTCTGCATTTATTAGTTTAGCTTTCTCATTTAAGTCACCCTAGTGTTAAGAATCTTTAGTGTTAGGGCTTATAAGGAATGTTAAAACTAAGCGCTTCAACAGCGCTTGACCTTTTGGGTTAAGATGCTGCAAACCAGCGCATTATTCCCTCATCTCTAGCTTGTAATATTTGTTTATAGTATGTACTATATGTGTAAAACTGTTAAGAAGAATAATAAACGTCTTACTTACTTACTTAATACTAATCTACAAAGGGATTTTCCTAGGCACAGGCGCTGATGGCGTGTATTGTTAAACTCGTTAACTTTCAAGAAAACTTTTTTTTAATTATTTTTTTAATTTTTAGACCAAGACTCATGAAACTTTCTTGATCTATTAAAGAATATTCCTGCTAAAAAATAATCATAACAAAAACATTTTATGTAAAAAAAAGCCAAGTACGCGAGAATGGCATTCCGTAAAAAGAATTGAGATAAACGTAAAGCCAAGTTCTCTAATACAAATTTCAAAATGAAAGGTTCTCACTAGTTTGGAAAAATGCGAACTTGGCGAGGCACTGCCATGCCCTCAGATTAAGGTGTCACACACGTCAAATTTTTAGTATTTGAAAGATAATGGCTTCTAAATGTTAAAACTTTGACAAGATTTAGACAAAAACCAGTTGAGTTTTTACCCCCATGTTATATTAAACTTTTTAAATATTTTGGCCTCCTCTATCAGGGCTATCAAAACGAACGGACCACGATCCTCTACTTTTGTGACGTCACATCGGGGGCTAATTTTTTTTAATGGTCACGTCACGACACAGCTGATTGTCTTTAAAATATTGAAGTTGAAATGACGGTTCATGAATATTTGATTTTTTTTTAAATAAAGCCGGTTTTGAGATTGTTTTTACTATATTCTTGCAGAACAATTTTTTTTTTGAATCTATAGTAGTCCTTAATTTTTCAGAGCCACTTCATTAGCTCACACAAAAATTAAATTTAAAGCAGAAGCAAATGTGACAAACAAATACATGTTAAATATAATAGTTGGCATGCGGTACATGGCGGGTAATTTGAATTAAAAATAAGGAATGCTAAATCTTAAAGATTGAACCTTTTAGTCATCTTGCATCCTTACAAAAGTTTGGTGGAATATCAGAATGGTGTCTGAAAATATTTTACTGAAATATCGCGGAAATCTATAGCGCCATTTTGAAAATATCATAAAAAACATCTGACCTCCCATAAGACTCAATGTAAAAGTCAGCCCCCCGAGAACAGCTGATTTTTTTCAGGGTCGTGGCCTGTATTTTTTTGTTGGCCTTGCCTCTATCAACCATTAAAATTTTGTGAGTCATCCCATTTACACCCTATATAAAGCAGGCCTTTATGACATGGCAATCTTCCCTCATGACAGCGAGGTTTAACAACGTATTCACCCTTCCTGCTTACTCTCACGCCTACCTTTTTGCTTCGGCACTCCTTTGACATATCCTGGGATTTCGAACATGAGTAAATGATCACACTCTTATCTTTGCCTTGATACTGATCAACAGTGTTCACTTCCACTGATGTGTTTTCCAAGATTTTAGTTATCTGTCTGACTTGCGAGCGGTAGGTGGCTATGACTCCTATCAAACTAGGCGAAACATCAGCCTAAAAACAGAGTGGAAACAAGTTACAAGACAATAAAGTCCCTGTATGTTGACATATTTGGATATCATATGTCAACATACTCTACAAGACACGAAGAAAGGTTTTTTTGTCGTCCGTAGTGTAGTGGTAGCAGCATTTGCTTCACACACTGGCTGTCCGGGTTCGATTCCTGGCTAGGTACTTGGCTGTGATTGTTTAAAATGGTTTAACCTTTCTCTAACTTTGCGAAACTGGGCGATTGATCCTTCTTGGAGAAAGTCTCAGTATAAAAAAAAAGAAAGATTTTTTAACCTTTACATTTTTTACAATTTTTTAAATTATTTTTTGTATTTTGGGCTCCACTGCCGCTGACAGTTTTATAACTTTTAATACACTAACATGTTTTAACATGACAAACATTTCCAGGTGGCTTTTATTTCAGAACAAGTAAAATAAATAAAAATACAATATCATGGGAAAATCCTTAGAGGTACAAAGGTAGCTATGAGACGCGTTATTGCCTTATTAATCTTTCCGGGCATAACCGAAAAATGGAAGGAGATGATAATGTTTCTAAAAAATAAAGATGAAACACGGTGTTTACTGAACAAAGATAAACTCTTCATTTGCAGCTTGCGTCAGGGTAGAGTTATTGACAGTGTAACATTTTTCCTTCGCCATTTGACTTTAAACTTTAATAAATATCATGAAAATTGGTCCAGCGGTTCGGGAGATATAGACACAAACACGCAGACGAACAGCGTCGAGACGAGATTGCTAAGATGGGTCCTAATACCCTCAAATAACAAATTTTCAGCGTTATCTCAAATTTTTTTTCGAAAACAAAGGCTTGTAAGTTAAAAATGATTAAAAATACTAAATCTAAACATTTAAAAGTCCATACACTTGTATTATTGATGCAACATAAGAGAATCAAGACAACATTTGAAAAATAATTTGTCCTTATAAAAAAAAATTTCGTGACTTGGCGCCCCTCTTATGATTTACAATGTAAGCTTCATTATTATTATTTGGTCGTAAATAAACATAACAATACTATTTTACCTCTAATAACGCTTGGACCAAATGATATACCACAGCAGCTTCATATACGTTGACCAGTTTGTCTACTAACTCATCGTCTCCACTTTCTTGAATGGTCCAATTCACTTTGTGGCTTAAGTTCCATACTGGTCCTGTGTCCAGAAACTGGATCGCCTTGTCCAAGGATTGGTCCAATACGGTGGAGAGCCAGTTGGGCATTGAATGAAGGATCTGTAATCAGCACTTTGATGACTATAGTACAATCACTCATTAGGGACATAAAAATGCCGTTTTGGTACAAAAAGTCCGAAAGTTTTGAAACTTGGCACGCTTACAGGGTCATTAATATTCCACTAAGTTTGCACCCTCGACAAATTTTGTTTCAAAATTGTGATAAAAATTATACGATTGCATTGCCAATCCTGACTGCCTTCATTTCTGGTTCGTCCCGCCTTCCTTTTTGTAAATATGTTCTTTTTACTATAATTTACCAAATTGGTTCGAATTAGGCTATTTGGTGATTCACTAGAGCATTTTCTATTTTTTGTTTATTTAGTATTAATTAACTAATTAAGTACTTAAAATTACTGGGTTATTTGCATTTGAAACTCCCGCGGTTTTAAAGGCAAATATTACAATTTGCTATAATCAATTTACTTTACATAAAATGCATTTTTGAATTACTAAGGTTCCTAGTTCCTTTAATATGGACCTTCGTAATCTCATTCCCTCCTACTTATTCCCTTTTCTCCTACGCCTATGGATTAACGACGCCACTGGGCGACATGTGGGAGAACGAACGCAGTAGCGATATTTGCTGCAGAACAGAGAACCGTTTCGCCTTCGAACGATAATACACGCGTGTTAGCGACTCTCCTACCACAGGCATGTGGGGTGCAAAAACTACGGTTAAACAGCGTGTCCTCCCATGAGTTCCGCTTCCTGTATAAAAATGGTAAGTGAAAATGCATTATTTTTACCTTACATACATTTGTTTATTGCTACACTAACCTAGAAGGTAAACTAGACCATTTCAGAATCCCTTGTACCAGCTTAGCCTATGACCTTATTCCCTTAAAATTACAGTCCACATCTGACACCGTTAAATTCCAGACAACTCTCCTATCTGGACCACCAGGGAGCCCCATTTTTGGTCCTTCGAGCCGGATTTCTGGAATCGTTTTTTTGCCTTTTTAGGTTAGTTTTTTTTACTGGTTTCAAATGCAAGAAAAACCCTTGTTTTTCCTAAATGCCTTTTTTACTGGTTTTAAATGCAAGAAAAACCCTTGTTTTTCTTACATGCCTACTTTAGAAAACCCCTAGGTTTCTAAAATACATTTTGCGATTTTTTTTTGTGTAAAAACAAATGCAAGAAAAACCCTTGTTTTTCTTACATGCCTACTTTAGAAAACCCCTAGGTTTCTAAAATACATTTTGCGATTTTTTTTGTGTAAAAATTAAATATTTTTACCAATAAATTTAGCCTTTTCATGCGAAAAACCAAACACAGATAAAATCTGTAAACTACTATGCTTTTTTTTGTTTCGAATAAATCAAGTTTTTTCGTTTCTTTTTTGTAAAAAAAAAAAAACCGTATGGAATTTGGGTGTTTTTTTGTTTGTCACTGGAAATAGTTTAAAATAGTGTCTGCAAAGTGCTATTATTTTAGCCGTTGTGCCTTCACATTTGTGGATTGCTATAATTATATCCAATTTGCTCGAAAAAAATCTCCAAATTGCCATATTCATTTTTGCTTATTGCAAATTGCTATGACTATATCCGATTGCGGATGCTTTACTATATTCGTTTTTGCGTAAAAATTGCTATGAATATATCTATTTCTAATTTACTATTATAGTATCTGTCTGCAAATGGCTATGATTGTATCCATTTTTTGCGTGCATAATAAATTTTGAAGGAAATTTAATTCTTAACTTGAGAATTTGTTTTCGTGTAAAGGCAGATAAATAGTTTTACCAAATTAAATGCTTTTGATTTGTAGGTATTTATTTTTAAATTTAATACATATAGGTACCTACTTATTTGAATTCGCGAGGCGAAGATAAAAAAACTTATACACAAGTTTTTTTGTTATCATTAGTTTGCATCGGGTATTTTCTTTACTTTTGTGCGCTTATAGTTTGATTATTGTAATTAAACGTAGGACATTAATATTTATACAGGGTGTCCAAATTTTGATTTTTTTTTCAGTTTACCTAATTTTTGTCAATTATTTTTTGGATTTTTTTTTTAAATCATGTCTAGTTCGGATAAAATTTTAAAGGCTAAAGCCTTGCGCTATAGTGCGATTTCACAGCTAAATTTGATCATTGAATCCGCGACCCTCGCAAAAAATGACCCTGCCTATCACAGCGGCTTTAAAGTCAAATTTCGGACATTGTCAAAAATCAAAAAAGATTTTGAAAAGCACCATAATACTTTGTTGACGTTGGTAGCCTCTGATGAGGATCGCTTAGTAGTAGAAAACAAAGTGTTTATGGACTTTTGCAAACGCTGTGACGAGATTTCCACTATATTTTACGAACTTTTCGAACTACCCTTTGAAGATGGAGGGCTTTTGAGCAGTACGATAAATCCCATGTGCAGTCCCTGTGCCTCCACAGACCAGCATGGTTTACTGCCTAGGATAAAAATACCTCTTTTTCAAGGGGAATTTAAGGAGTTTCCAACCTTTTTGCAAGCCTTTAATGCTACCGTGCACAATAATAGGTCGCTGGGAAACTTTGAAAAATTCAATTTGCTTTTTTCTAATTTAAAGGGCCCTGCCCTGGATGTCATTTCTGACATTCCTATCCTTGCTGAAAATTATTTAAATGCCTACCACACCTTGGTGGATAGGTATACAAATAAACGATTACAAGCTTACCTTCACTGGAAGGCAATTGAAGGCTTCTCTCCTCTTACTAAAGAGAATGCTACGAATTTGAGGAATTTGCTTGATTGTTTTTCGAAAAACTTAAGTGCTTTAAAAGTCATGGGTTTTAAAACGGAGTTTTGGGATTATATTATGGCACAAATGCTCTTGGATAGGTTGGACCTAACCACGCGCAAGGCATTTGAGCAAAATTATTGCTCCAATGAGATCCCCTCTTATGATAAAATTCGTGCTTTTGTTTCTAGCCATTGCATTGCGTTGGAACAAATACAACAAACTCAAGATTACTTAAAAAATAAAGATTTGTCAATTTCAAGTCAGAAAAATCAAGCAAAGTTTCAAAATCGATCTGCTTTGTTTGCTAATACTCAGAGAGCCTCCAAAAATGCCTCCCAGTCTCCAAATGGCCAAAGTGGCTTAAATAATACTCCAAACCCTCAAAATTTTTGTTTTCTCTGTAAAAGTGGCGATCATATAATATACAGATGTCCTAATTTTTTGGCGAAAACTCCCCAGCAACGTTTTGAGATTGTTAAACAACATAAAGCGTGTGTCAACTGTTTGGCCTCAAAGCATAATTTACCCCAACAATGCAAATCAGAAAAAAGATGTTTACATTGTGGCCAATTTCATCACAGTCTCTTACATTTTTTTCCTATTAATTCTACACCTAGTTCTGCGAGTAGCCCCTCTACTTCTGCAGTGCAACCCCCGAGGAGCCCCGTGGCTACCGAATTTAATAGAACCACTAACACCATTGTTACTGGTATGTCTTTAAATGATCGCGAAGTACTTCTCTGTACCGCTTTAATACAAATACAGGATGTTTTTCAAAATTGGCACACAGTGCGCGCCATCTGTGACTCTGGTGCTCAATCTTCATTTATATCTAAGTCATGTGCTGATAGTTTGGGCCTTCCTAAATTTAATATCGCCATGACTCTACAAAGCTTAGATCGAATGACAACTCCGGCAAAATCTGGAATTAATTGCAATATATCCTCTTTGCGTGATAATAATTTTGTTTTTAATTTTGATGCGATAATACTCGATAAAATTTGTAGTGATTTACCTCATTCCTCATTTTCGATTAAAAGTTTTCCTTTTCTCGCCAACTTAGAACTAGCTGACCCAGGCTTTAATAAAAGCGATAAAATTGATTTATTGTTGGGCGGCGATGTGTACCCTTACATTTTGCTAGATGGTCGTTTGTCTACGGGACCCAACAACCCCGTCTGCATTAATACTATTTTTGGTTGGGGAATAATGGGCAATCTTTCACTTTCACCTTCAACTACAAATCAAATTAAAACATTTTTTACTACGTCAATGAACGATTCTTTTGTCAATTTAGATAAAAATCTACAACGATTTTGGCAAATAGATGACATACCTAATGTCAAGGCCATTGACCCCGAAGATGAGTTTTGCGAAAATTATTTTTTGAAAACTACCTCAAAAAATGAGGAGGGGAGATATATTGTATCTTTACCATTTAAAGTTACTGCTCCAGATTTTGGCGACACTCGATCCATTGCCGTACGTCGTTTTTTCTCCCTTGAGAAGAAATTGCTACAAAACCCTGATTTTTATGCTGCCTACAGCTCTGTTTTACAAGATTATTTAGATAATAATCATATGCAACCGGTTTCTGCACCTTTGCCGACCGAAATTTCAAATCATTTTTATATTGCACACCATGCGGTGTTTAAAAAAGATTCTACTAGCACCCCCCTGAGGGTGGTTTTTGATGCGAGCATGCACGCCCCTGGCAAAATCTCGCTCAACAACGCTGTTTATACTGGGCCCCCTTTACAAAGGGACTTACAAAAAATTTTATTACTTTATCGTTTGCATAAATTTTGCTTTTGTTGCGACATCCGTCAAATGTACAGGATGATTTTAGTTGACCCTAGTCAAACTAATTTTCAAAGAATAGTTTGGAGGTTTGATCCTAACCAGCCTATTCAAGACTTCGAAATAAATAGAGTTTTATTCGGGGTCTCTTGTAGCCCCTTTTTGGCTATCAGAACTTTGCTGCAACTTGCTAGAGAGCATGAGGACCTTCCTCTTGCCTCAAAAATCATTGAGGAGGCAGTTTTTGTCGATGATGTGATTTCGGGAAGTGATGACCTTTTTAAGGCCACTGAGATGAAAAATCAATTAATCGAGCTACTTAGCCGAGGTGGATTCGAATTGCGTAAATGGGCGAGCAATTGTCCCGAGTTACTATCCGATCTTCCTGAGTCACACATTTCGATGAAGGCTCTTTCTCTCGATTTAGATGCTGAAAATTCAACTTTGAAAATTCTCGGTTTAAATTGGAACCCTCATACTGATGAATTTTTTTATACTTTCGACTGTTCTCTCCAAACATGCACTAAAAGAACAATTTTAAGTAATTTGGCCCGCATTTACGACCCTCTGTCTTTTTTGGCGCCAATAGTTTTAATTTTAAAATTAATTGTTCAATACTGCTGGGCAGAAGACTTAAACTGGGACGACCCTGTCAGTCCGGAAATTGTTTTTAAATGGGAAAAATTTAAAAATGAATTAAAGTTTTTGCATTCTGTTAAAATTCCTCGTCAAATAATTTTGCCTAATGCTAGTCAAATCCAGCTAGTAGGATTTTGCGATAGTTCAGAACGGGCCTATTGTGCTGTCGCTTATATTCGAATTTTTTATTCTGATGGAAACATTAAAGTTTTTTTTGTTTGTAGTAAATCTAGAGTCGCACCGTTGCGTCGTAAACTAACTTTACCAAGACTAGAGCTTTTAGGAGCTGTTTTGTTGGCTAAATTAATGGATTTTTTACTAGAAACGTTCTCGGAAAAAATTAAATTTGATAAAATTCTTGCTTTTACTGATAGCACAGTGACCTTATCTTGGATTCAGGGATCTCCTCACAAATTTAAAACATTTGTTTCGAATAGAACTGCCTATATACAAGGAAGAATTAGCCCTGAGTTTTGGCATTATGTTCCTACTGAACAAAATCCTGCTGACTGCGGTACTAGGGAAATGTATCCCTCTGATTTACAAAGATTTTATTTTTGGTTAGAAGGGCCTTCTTTTCTAAACCAACCTACAAATACTTGGGATTTTATGACAGTTACTTACGATGGGAATGCAGTTTTGGAAGAACAGCGAAAAAATATTTTTAACGTTTTTACTTGCGAACAAACAGTTGAATATTATGTAAACAACTTGTTTGAAAAATACAGTTCTCTTTTTAAAATTAAGAGAATAGTTGCTTACTTTTTGCGAGGGTTACAAAAGTTTAAAAATCCCTCATACAATTTTGCTACTGATTACCTTACAAATCAGGATTACTACAAAAGCTTACTTTTTATTTCGAAATGCGTACAATCTTTTTCTTTCCAAAAAGAAATTGAATTACTAAAAGATAAGAAACAGCTTCCAAAAGCTTTTCAAAAATTATGTCCATTTTTGCATAATGAAAGCTACGATTTGCTTCGTGTTGGAGGCCGTTTATGCCATTCAAATTTATCATACGATAAAAAATTTCCAATTCTTTTGCCTTCTAGTGCAAAATTCACTGAATTACTGATTTTAGATTTGCATCGCAGCAATCTTCATTGTGGTATACAGACCACAACTTTTTTACTAATGCAAAACTTCTGGGTATTGTCTGCTAAAAAGGTAGTGAGAAAAGTTTTAAGTTCTTGCCATACTTGCTGGAAAACTAAACCTAACTCCCTTCAACCCCCTATGGGTAACCTACCGAAATTTAGAGTTTCCGAAGCAAAGGTGTTCGAAAATGTAGGTATAGATTTTTGTGGTCCGTTCACGATTACTCTTGGTCGGACCAGAGGTGCAAAAACCATGAAAGCATATGTCTGTTTATTTATCTGTTGCGCTGTTAAAGCCGTGCATTTAGAGTTAGTCTCTGATATGACATCAGAAGCCTTTCTGGCTGCTCTGCGCCGCTTCATAGCTAGAAGAGGACTATGCTCAAAGATCTCTTCAGACTGCGGGACCAACTTCGTGGCCTCTGAAAAATACTTGCGACAAATTTTTTCTGATTGCGTGAAGGGGGAAGGTATAGTTTGGTCTTTTAACCCACCTGCTGCTCCCCACATGGGAGGCATTTGGGAATCAAACATTAAATCTTTAAAGACTCATCTTCACAGGGTAGTTGGAAATCAAATACTCACCTATGAGGAATTAAATACGGTTTTAACCCAAGTTGAAGCCATAATGAACTCACGTCCTTTATGTGCCTTAAGCACCGATCCTACTGATCTGGCGGTCTTGACTCCTAATAATTTTTTAAATTTGAGGCCTCCAGGTACAATACCCGATCCAAACTACTGCGATATTGCGTTAAACAGGCTGTCCAGGTGGCAACTGTTGCAAAGAATGCACCGCGATTTTTGGATTCGCTGGCATCGCGAATATTTGCACACTTTGCAACAGCGAGCCAAATGGCACCAACCTCTTGCTTCCATTGATATTGGTACTATGGTACTGATCAAAGATGAAAATTCCACTCCATTGGATTGGCCCCTAGGCCGCATTGAAGACCTTATTAAAGGTTCTGATAACGTTCCACGGGTTGCTATTGTAAAGACTACTAAAGGTACCTACAAACGGCCTTTGGTAAAACTATGCGCCCTGCCTACAAATTAAACTCTCTGAAATGCCCCTGGGCATTCTCAGGGGGGTGGGAAATGGTTCGTCCCGCCTTCCTTTTTGTAAATATGTTCTTTTTACTATAATTTACCAAATTGGTTCGAATTAGGCTATTTGGTGATTCACTAGAGCATTTTCTATTTTTTGTTTATTTAGTATTAATTAACTAATTAAGTACTTAAAATTACTGGGTTATTTGCATTTGAAACTCCCGCGGTTTTAAAGGCAAATATTACAATTTGCTATAATCAATTTACTTTACATAAAATGCATTTTTGAATTACTAAGGTTCCTAGTTCCTTTAATATGGACCTTCGTAATCTCATTCCCTCCTACTTATTCCCTTTTCTCCTACGCCTATGGATTAACGACGCCACTGGGCGACATGTGGGAGAACGAACGCAGTAGCGATATTTGCTGCAGAACAGAGAACCGTTTCGCCTTCGAACGATAATACACGCGTGTTAGCGACTCTCCTACCACAGGCATGTGGGGTGCAAAAACTACGGTTAAACAGCGTGTCCTCCCATGAGTTCCGCTTCCTGTATAAAAATGGTAAGTGAAAATGCATTATTTTTACCTTACATACATTTGTTTATTGCTACACTAACCTAGAAGGTAAACTAGACCATTTCAGAATCCCTTGTACCAGCTTAGCCTATGACCTTATTCCCTTAAAATTACAGTCCACATCTGACACCGTTAAATTCCAGACAACTCTCCTATCTGGACCACCAGGGAGCCCCAATTTCTTTATAAATTATTTTTTTATGAACCGACTTTAGTGATAAAAAAATCATTGCACTGATCTATGCACCATGATGTTTTTTATTTCACTAAAATCGGTTCACTAATAATGAATTTATAAAGAAATGAATGCAGGCAGGATTGGCAATGCAATCGTATAATTTGAAAAACAATGGTTAAAACAAAACCCGATTTTGTGAGAACCACTTAACCGATTTTATTACTTCTACCTTGTTAATCGCAGGAAAAGTAGTACTTTCCTATAAATTAAAAAAAAATAAACATTTTCGGAAAATAAGAATAAACACGCCATTTTGAAGAATCAACTATGATTCTGTCCGACATTTTAAATTCTAAAATGGCGGCAAATTTTGATTTTAGCCTTTAAAGTGCAATCAATTCCAACCATGATTTTTATTTATTTCACTTAAATCGGTTTAGTAATAACGAATTCGGAAGGAAAAGAATGCAGACAGGATTGGCAATGCAATCGTATAATCTGTAAAATAATGGTTGAAACAAAAATAGATTTTTTAAGAACCACTACACCAATTTCACTAGTTTGTACCTCGTTGTGTGGGGAAAAGTAGTGCTTTTCTACAAACTAAAAAAAACTAAAATATTTTTGCAAAATATGAATAAACACACCATTTTGAAGAATGAAATATGATACTGTCCGCCGATGGCGATAAATTTTGAACATGATCTTTAAAAAGCAATCAATTCTAACCAGGATATTTTTATTTCATTAAAATCGGTTCAGTAGTAATACATTTATAAGGAAATAAATGCAGACATGATTGGCAAGGCAATCGTATAATATACAAAACAATGATTGCAACAAAAAAATATTTTTTTAGAACCACTGAACCGATTTTGCTGATTTGTACCTTGCTGGGCGTGGCAAGAACGCAGCTTTTTTAGTAAATTAAAAAAATAATTAAAATATGTTAGCAACATAAGAATAAAACGAGCATCTTTGAAGGGTACACTTTAATTTCGTCCATCATCTTGGATTTTGATATGGCGGACAAAAAAGTATATTTAGTCAAAACCCTGATTGATTCTCCGCCAAGTGCAGTTTGATATTATATAAATTAAACGTGTCAATTAAAAATGAACCAAATTTAAAAAAATTTAAAAAAATTATAAAAAAATATTTATTTTCAATACAATTTATATAAAGTTATTAAATTTTATTAATATAGTGTTAGTTTATACCTATTTATTTATTTGTTGTATAAATTTGAATTTTAAGTATAGTTTTAAGTTGATTTAAGAAAAAATTGTAGCAAATATGCTAAATAAAAGCTTAAAACAAAACAAACAAAAGTTTGTCCCATTAAAATCGATTGTATAGTTCAAGTTATAATAAAAAAAAAATTGTCCAGTTTTTTTTTTGCCCACCCGGTATGTAAAATTGCGGTCCACAGCGGTATTTTGCGACCTAAATGCTTGCTTTCGTTGTAAGAACTGAAAGGCGAGGGCACCTTGGTTCATCTCGACGGGCATGTAGAATCGACACCCGCTTGTTGTTCCAGCTTGTCAAGTGCCTTATGAACTTAAAACGGAACAACCTATGTAATATATAAAGACATTGGCTTCGATTTACTTTTTCAATCCTTACCTGTTTGTTAGGAATCTTCATCGTCGCCTTGGCAACTATTTCTGTGCCAATCAGTAGCTCCCCATTGTAGGTAAGAACGTTGGCAAGCGCCGTAATTGGTTCGTTCATTCGGTAATTCAAATTTAAGGTTATTCTTGCTTCGTCGGTGTTGAGACGTTCGAAAAGGCTTTCACTCATTCCCATTTCACTGAAAAATAATTTATTTTAATACAGTGCGTAATTAGATCGTGAAATATAAATTTTCCCATCTTTCAGTGACGTCACGTTACTGGCAAAATAGGTATGCATTTTAAGTTAAATGGTGCTTACGCGATCCGCGATAAGAAATTAATACAATCAACTTGATATTTGACACAAATGTATGCACTAGTATGCTAACAAACTTCTTCCTGTCTAGATCTAAAAAGGCAACTGCTTCATTTTGGAACTTCTCTGAACCCATGCAAGGTCCGATTATAAATAATATCACTAATTTAAAACTAGCCAATAGATTGAAACCAAATTTTAAAGAATTGCAGGCCCATAAGCCTGCTCGGTAACGAATTAACGTTTAAGAAGGAATTACATCAGTTGTAAGGGGCTGACCTATGTAAGTAATGGATAATTATTAAAATGCTTTGCAAACTACTACTAAGCTTAGTAACAGTTTATAACCTACTTTAATATAAGGTGAAATGCTAAACTTTAAAAGATTTATATAAAATCGGTACAAATTCCCAAAAAAATCCTACAAAGGTTATTGTACGATACTAATAGAAATATTGTTAGACCTCTTTTTATAAATAATTAAACACAAAATTTCGCCGCAGGCGAGAGCCTTAGCGAAAATCAAGGCTGCAACAGTTTTAAGTGTGTAAAAAAATTAACACAAAGGATCCCGCCCGAAGCTTATGGGCAGTGGCTTTCGGTTGGATTTCTTTTAAATCTCAGTATGTTGTAGATCTTGATGCCCTGATGAAAAGTTATCATATACAGATACAGGGGTTCAAAGTTTCAGTTTTTAGCTTTTGTGCTTTTTTCACAAAAAACTATTTCAAGTCATTTCTACCTATTCTAAAAAATGATATTATTATTTGGTATATATCAAACGTTAGATCACAAGTAGAGCTTATTATACAAATAAAAAAATTGGACTTATTAACAGTTTGCTACAGTCAGTGGCGTTCCGAACATAAAAATTATCAAAAAATATTTATTCAAAAAACGATGCTTTGTAGAATTAACTATAAAAAAACCAAACGGTGGAATTTTTTTTTCTCCTGTGTTTTAGGAATCTCCCAAAGAAATGAAAATATGTATAAACGGTAAAAATCCGTTTGTAAAGTTTTTCCCAAAACGCTGTAAAGCTCTAAGCGTTTTAGGATTTTATCATTTTTGAAAGGTAAATTTTAATTTCCTCCGCCATCTTGGATTTTGAGATATCGGACAAAAAGATTTATTCTTTTTCTCCTGTGTTTTAGGAATCTCTCTAAGAAATGAAAATATGTATAAACGGTAAAAATCCGTTTGTAAAGTTTTTCACAAAACGCTGTAAAGCTCTAAGCTTTTTAGGATTTCATCATTTTTGAAAGGTAAATTTTAATTTCCTCCGCCATCTTGGATTTTGAGATATCGGACAAAAAGATTTATTCAGTTAAACCTCTGATTAATTCTCTGCCAAGTGCAGTTTATCATATTAAAATCGATTATATAATTCAAGAGTTTTAATGAAAAAAAAATTGTTCGGCTTTTCTGACCCACCCGGTTTAACTTTTTCGTGTAGAGCTCACCTTTAGCTCATTTTACTAACCTGCCAATGTCAAATTGACAGATCATGTTGTTAAACTTTTTTATTTTACTTTTAATCAATGACAAAAAAGTTAGTATTTCAAACAATTGTCTTGGGAAATTGCACGCCACTGAATAAATAAATGATTACAAAAGTACTGTGAGCAAACAAAAATTATTCCATTAACCTCATAATTATATTTGTTTAAATATTATCGTTAAAAAAAACGAAAGTATTTTGCATTTCTAAAGAAAAACATTAAAATCCTAAAAAGCTTAGAGTTTTACAGCGTTTTGTGAAAAACTTTTCAAACGGGTTTTTACCATTTATACATATTTTTATTTCTTTGGGAGATTCCTTACACAAGAGAAAACACACGATTTTTTTGGCCCACCCGATATAACATTTTTCGTGTAGAGCTCACCTTTAGCTTGTTTTACTAACCTGCCAATGTCAAATTGACAGATCATGTTGTTAAACTTTTTTATTATTCTTTTAATGTCGCAAAAAAATCAATGTCAAAAAAGTTAGGATTAGGTTAGGTTCGAACGATTGTCTTCGGAAATTGCACGCCACTGTATGAATAAACGATTAAAAAAGTACTGTGAGCAACAAAAATCATTCCATTAACCTCATAATTATATTTGTTTAAATATTATCGTTAAAAAAAAGCGAAAGTATTTTGCATTTCTAAAGAAAAACATTAAAATCCTAAAAAGCTTAGAGTTTTACAGTGTTTTGTGAAAAACTTTACAAACGGATTTTTACCATTTATACATATTTTGGTTTCTTTCAGAGATTCCTAAAACATAGGAGAAAGCAAAAAAAACCCACCGTTTGGCTTTTTTTACAGTGAATTCTGTAAAGCATCATTTTTTGAAGAAATACTTTTTAATAATTTTTATGTTCGGAACGCCACTGACTGTAGAAAACTGTTAATAAGTCCAATTTTTTTATTTGTATATTAAGCTATACTTACGATCTAACGTTTGATATATACCAAACAATAATATCATTTTTCAGAATAGGTAGAACTGACTTGAAATTGTTTTTTGTGAAAAATGCACAAAAGCTAAAAACTGAAACTTTGAACCACTGTGTCTTAGAAATCATAGGTTGTACGACGATGGGGCAATGATAACTTTTCATCAGGGCATCAAGATCTACAACATACTGAAATTTAAAAGAAATCCAACCGATAGCCACCGCCCATAAGCTCCGGGCGGGATCTTTTGCGAATATGATTGCTTACATAGCATCCGTGTTACTGACTACAGCTGGCAACTGATCTGGATCACCAATCAAAACAAAAGTTCTGGCAACGGAAAGTGGTCTAAGTACCGAACACTGGAGTACTTGGGTGCTCTCATCTACGATGCAGATATCCAGGGTGCGCTTTGTTAAAGCCGGGTGGCCGGAACCAAAGCAAGTGACGGCCAGAACTTGCTGAAAAAGAAAAGGGTTACAGTCGGGAACGTTTTTAGATATTTGTATTTTTATTGGTCATTTTTATTGGTCAGTTGGTAATTCTGCCGTCCTTAGTAAGACCCATCTACGTTTTCACTTATTTCGAGAAAAGCGAGTTTAAAGTTTAAATGCTTGCCAAGAGTTACATAATAATATATTTGTGTGTTGGTAAATGTTTATGGGTTTCTAATAGCAATGTCTAAGTAATAAAACAAAAAAAAGTTACAAATTTTTACCTATATAAAGCCATTTTTGGTCCTAACTCATTTTTAATTTTTTTGCATATAGGTGGGTTTTACTTAGGATGGCAGAATTTTGTTCAAATTTTTGGTTCCAAGATAAGTGTCCACCATTGCTAACTTTTTTGTTATTAAAGATAGAAAAAAGTTGAAATTGGCAAACTAGTAGAATTTTTGATTCTCTCTAAGACACTTAAATAAAAAAAAATAGAGCACCGCTTTTTGGAGTGTTCGAGTTTTTTCAAAAAACGGATCTGATACCTTCCTAGCTAGCCTATTAGTACAAGTGAAGCTATGATAATCAGCCTTGAAAACACTATTTGTAAATATCTCGGAAACTAATGCTCCTACGAAGTTTTTAATTATAAAAGAAATTATTGAGCAAAATCTAGTCTACTATATTCCGAAAACCGCATATTGATGCAATGCTCCGTTAAAAAGTTTTTAAAAAATTTTAATTATCAATAAACTGTCATTAGCGTTAATGGATTTTGACCAAAAACTAATCAGCTCGTTAGTGTCGTAGACTATTTTACCTTAAAATTTTATGAAAATCGGTTCAGCGGTTTAGGAGCTATCGTGTTACATACAGAAAATAAAAAAACACACACACACAGACAGGCATCACGACGATATTGATAGGATAGGTCAAAATACACCCAAATAACACATTTTCGGCGTTATCCCAAAAAAAATTTTTCGCCGAAAACAATACCACTGTTGAAGCCACTGCTGCGCGTGCTAGGAAGGTAAAAATTAATTCTACTATATTTTATAATTTTTTTGGATAGGTCTTTCAATTTTAAACAAAAAAATGTGTTTTGATATTTTTCCTATAATAATAAAAAATAACGAAGATATTTTAAATTCAAAATTGGACCTCCGTGGTTGTACAGCTTTCGAGCTGCCCACGGAAAAATACAAAAGAAACAAAACCTTTCTATACCCGCTTAGCCATGAAAAAATTTTTATTCACGGGTACTAAACTTTACGTTTTTGATCCTGAACAGGTTTTGTCAATTTCAAATTTAAATCAAAATAAGGCAAAAACATAAATAAACAAAAACAGCGGTTGACAAGCACTTGCGGGCTGCGGCTATTTTGGATTTGACACTTTCATTTTGGTCAATCAATCAAACTTCAGAAGATGATTTTTTTAGTGATTGTAAGAAAAAAATTTCAAATAAACATGGTTCCGCAAATGCTCAGTTTTCGAGATGAGAGAGAGATGAGAGTGTCAAAGTTTCAATTTTTTGTTTGGTTTTTCTTTATAGCTTGTTGCAGTTTCTAAAATGTTTTGCTTAAATTTGGAACATGTGTTTAGCTAGAAGGCATACATACAAAAAACTACAGGGTGATATTTTTTCAGGGGCCCCCTTTTTTCCCCCAAAACTTTTTTGCAGTAACCCATTGGCAGATTTAAAAATATTATATGGATTCTATGTTGTATTCAGAAAGTTTTTAATCTTTTGCAATTTTTTGTATCTCTAACTGTTTTCAGGAAAAAAGACAAAAAATAAAAATTTGTACCATGCTAATACATTATATTAATTTTATGCTAGTTTTATGTAATTTCTACTTTTTTGTATTTTTTCTCAATAACGGTTAGAGATACAAAAAAATGCGAGAGATCAAAAAGTTTCTGAACGAAACGAGGAATTCATTTTACATTTTGGAATTTGCCAGTGACTTGACTGCAAAAAAGTTTTTGGGGAAAAAGGGGGCATGACACCGGAAAATATCACTATATCACCCTGTACTTTTTTCCTAATTTTTGACATTCTTAATGATGTATGCCTTCTAGCTTAATAAAGGTTCCAGATTTAAGCTAAATATCTCAAAAATTGCATAAGTTATAAAGAAAAAACAATCAGAAAATTAAAACTTTAACAAACCGTACCTCAGAAATTAAGCAATTGCGAACCCATAGGTATACAAAGTTTTTTTCTTAAAATCACTCAAAGAATAATCCTCTCAAGTTTGGCGACATACTTCATTAACACACTGTATATAACAAAGTTTTAGCATGCGCGGTGCTATAGCGAAAATAATACGCTCGCTTTGCGTTCCTGGTCCTTTATTTTTGAGTTCCTTTATTTTTACCTCCCACTAGTTTGTAAAATATAGCGAACAATAGGGTACAAAATATTTTAAAAAACTAATTTTATAAGACTTTCGATAGCTAAAAAAATCTGCATATTTATTCCGCAATTAAAAAAAAATTACCTAGTCCTTTACTTACCGCTCTATGATAAACGATATCAAGTTCTTCAGGAGTCTTACAATCTTTGGTTAAATGGTGCTCACTGCATTCTTTTAAATTTTGATGAATTTTCGCTTCACTGCCCAGGCGCATCACTTTGACACCTAAAAATTCAAAATACTTCATGCTCCTCATCGTTGCTGCTGTGCTGATTTAAAAAAAATTTCCTAGCCTAAAATATTATAGATATCCTGGTTGCTTTCAGTTAAACTTAACTGTTTAAAAACATTTAAAAATTGAAAGAACTTTGAACGTAAATATCTAAAAAACGATAAAGAAAAGTTTATAAAATGTTAAATTTGTTAATTTTGAAAAGTAAAATTTAAATTTTAAATTATGTCTCAATTCTCTAAGATTATGTCAGCAGGCAAGGCAGCATTTCTCAAAAAAAATATCTGACTTTCCCTGACTATCCCTGACCAACTTATGGAAATATCTCTGACCATTATCAAAAGAAAACATAAAAAAAGGAAGAAAAATCAGCCTCTTTTTTATTATATTTTTATTTATTTTGGAGAACAATACAAACAGATAAAATAACATTATAGGTACATTTTATCAGGTACAAGTATAATATTTAGGTAAAATTCTTAAAACAGACAAAAGGTAATATTACTAATATTGCGTTATCAGCGACTTTTACACTAAAAAGAAGGAAAGAGAACTTTCGTTCTAAAGAAGATCAAGACAAATTAAACATACATTTTTTTAAATCAACTGTTATTAGTATAAAAACCTTGCTTTAGCTTCTTCTTTTTTTTTTGCCAAACATGCTCATTAAAAAGCTAAAACACACAAAGAATGGTATTCCTACAAAAAAAAATTTTTAGACAAAATAAAAAACAATGCAGCAAATTAAACATTCTAAAGCTGTCAACAGTATAATTTTTCACAACTTAGGTTTTTATTTGCTTTTTATTTGTATGCTACAAACTTCGAAACTAGAGCATGGGAATATCCCCTCAGATACTCTTATTGGGGAAATATCCCTAACTTGCCAGACTTTTGGATAATATCTTTGACTCCCTGACAAATTTTTTGATCCCTAACTTTCCAGGTCTATCCAGAATGTGGACACCCTGTCAAATAAAACTACGTCATCCTGTATACTTACCTAGTTTGATCAGCTTTAAGCAAACATTATCAACTGCAGAATGCGTGTGACTGGTAATCAAAATGGTTTTCTGCATTTCGACCAAAAGTTGGATAAGAGCAACTATGGTTGCAGTTTTTCCTACATTGAAAAAATGACACAATTTAAAATTAATTAAAACATTATTACAAAAAGAAACATTCATAAAATTTTTAAAAAATACGCGACAACGCCGCACTTAAAATCATTATTTTCCATTGTATAAATACGAATAGCTCAAAAACTAATCAATATATTTTTTAAATAATATCAGCGTTTTAAAGGTATTTAAAAAACCTAACAAGGTATTAAAGTCAAAGTTACTTCCCCCATATACAATCAGATTTTTCCGAAACCTTACTTTAAACACTGGAAATGGCCACTAATACGTTTTCACTGGGCCCACCTGTATGGGTACTACAAACAAGAATTATTCTGTTACATCCCTAATCTTGTGCAGTGGGAAAATTAATTAAGATACTTGATAAAGTTATAGACGAATTTGCAAAAAAATAGAATAGAATTTAGTTTTTCTATTTCTTTATGTTTTAATTTTTATTGTTTCTGGTTCCTTGTCTTTTTTCTAGTTACCTATATAATAATACCTAATATATAATTACCTAAATATTATTGTTTTCCTTTGCCCCCGCCCCCCTCAAAAATTTATTTTTATATACGCCGGTAAGTCATGTATTACGGGGCCCAAATACAAGCTAGGTACTACAAATTATAATGAAAGAAAACGTTAGAGGTAAGAGAAGCCGTGGAACAAGATCCTGGCTTAAGATTTTAAAAGACTTGTGCAGCATGATCAATCACTTGTTTAGAGCAGCAGCAAAAAAAATTGAATCGCCATGAAGGAACTTCTAGAAAACGAACCCTAATATAATAACTCCACCACACTCCAAGTGACTCCACGCTATATAAGCCTTGAAAATATCTCAGAAACGGAAGCTCCTTCGAAGATTTTAGTAATAACATAAATGTGGTGTTTGCATATTAGTGAAACGACAAAGACACGAATTTAAATTTCCCGCGCCGTGACAAATTGCTAATGACGTAGGCAATATGGCCGCGCGCCTGACCTATGAGAATGCAGCATCGAAGTGACGTCACATGGGACGGCCTCTCGTTACGGGACCCATTTCAGGTCTACACGTATTTTATAGTAAGTCTCTTTTCATCCATAAATATTTGCGCAATCATAATTAATTACACGGCTTAAATAATGTAAATATCTCAATGGCGACGAGCATGGGATCATGTGCAATGAGCAAAATCTGATCTGCTCGTTAAAGTGTCAAACGCCATTTTTCGTAAAGATCTCATGAAAATTGGTCCGGCGGTTGCGGAGTTATCGTGGGCGGGACAAACACAGAGAGACACACACCCACACGGAGAGATGTCACGACGAGATTGCTAAAATAGGTTCAAATACACACAAATAACACATTTTCGGCGTTATCCCAATATTTATTTTTATCGAAAGCAATACCTTCTGGAGACATTACTACGCGGGCTAGGAAGGTAAATATAGTATATTCTATCGACAGTGATTTTTTTACCTGTTCCAGGCATCCCTTTTATTAGCATGTAATCTTCGGCCGCGATCGCTTTTAAAACTGCCCTTTGCTGGACCCGATTCAGTCTTCTCAAAATTCCTTTACCCTTTTCGGCTATTACTTTTGGTAATTTGTCCAAAAATCTACAAAAGAAAAACTATACAGAAAAAAAGCTTTTCTTTTGTCTTAAACAAGTAATTGAGAAAGGAGTGCCAAAAATATACAAAATCAAATTACCTTTGTGGACCTACAAAAAGCATATAATACCGCTCCAGCAGAAAAATTATGGACGGTGTTAGAACAAACTAATATCAATCATACATACATAAAACCGATAAAAGAACTATACAAAGAGTCAAAATCTAAAATTAAAATTCGATTTTGAAAAAAATTCCTTAGGGGATCTTGTATCACTCCAACTCTTTTTAAAATATATATCGCAGTAGCTCTAAAAAACTATAAACGTACACGGCATGGGAATACAACTTAACGACCAATTTATAATATACACAGTACAGTTTGCTGACGACCAAGTAATTGTAGCTAACGACAAAGAAGTTATGGAGTATGTGATAAGAAAGTTAACGGAAGAATACCAAAAAGTGGCGTTAACAGTGAACGTGGACAGGGCACAGTACTTATGTATTGGAACAGATCAAGTGAGAACTAGTCAATGAACAAATAATATCTCCATGCAATGAGTATGTATACTTGGATGTTACATTTGATTCATGAAGCCAGGAACAGACTGTAAAGAACTGGGAATAAGAATAGTAAAAGCAAAAAATCAATAACAGTATTTAGAAAAATACAAAACAAAAATGGAAAGTGTCGAAATGGATGCAATAAGATCAATAAGAATATCTAGAACAGATCATATGACAAATAAGACCATAAAAGAAAGAATGGAAATCGAGGGAAGCCTAACGCATGACATAACTAAAAGACAAATAATATGGTACAACGGATTAACGTTGAAATAAATGAGTAAAAAAAACCTGACAGAAGGCAATTGTTAGGCTCGATCGAAGAAGGCGTCGGACGACGTAGAAAAACGTTCTAAACCGACATAGTAGTAGTATAAAAGAAATATATTTCACTGCATATTATTTGTTATATCGCTCTCTATCGTGCCTGCAATGGGTCGTATTTCCCTCTCCGTTGCTGGTACAAAGGACAAATGTCACAAAACACCTTGTCTCAGCTTCTTCTCTCCTATTCCCTATCTATCAGCATACACGTTTACTAGTTTATAAAAAAAAGAAATTATAAAGGGTCGGATCAATAGCAGGAATACATTTTTTTGAAGAATGCTTCTTTTATATTTTTATCACCTCATTTTATTACTAACCTTGGAGGTTTTTTATCGATGATAATGTTTCTTAATTTTTGTCCGCCGTCCGATGGGTCCAAAATCAAAAATAAACTGGCCAAGTTGTAATTTAGGAATACTGCTGATTCATACGTGTCCAAAAAGAAGGTGTCGTTTTTGTATTTTTTGCTGAGATCTCTAAAAAAGGTTACAAACAGTAGAAAAAAACCAAAATTTTCAAAAAAAGTATAATCACTGGTATTTGGTCATAATAGACAATTTACGAACGAAAAAAGAATATAGCAACTCCAGGTAAAAGAATACTTATTACGAAAAGAATTAATTGTTTTTGGTAAATATAAGTGACCAGAACCACAGAAAAATTAGCTTCCTTAAAAATGTTAAATTATTATTTTTTATTTATTAAGCATTTATTGTATAAGTATTAGCAGCAGCAGTATTTTCATCGGGAAATACGACAAGGAGTTTTGTAACTAAAACAAAACCAGAAAATCCCTCAAATAATAAGGCATGTATTTACCAAATCCCGTTTGAGTGTGCCTTCTTCAAGTTAGAGTAAAAGAACATCTAAAAAGTACCCAATTAGATTCAATGATCAGAAGCTAAAGTTTTGCATAAGGAGTCGCATTGGCGAAAACGAAAGTTTATTGAAGCTGCGTTTATAATGCAGAATAAAGAAGTTTTCAGTCAACCAAGCACGGACATAACAGACATATGGAAACCCCTCGTTAAGCAAAACAAGCGTCTTAGGAGGCGGGCCAGACCTGACTGCACACCAAGTAGTATAAGTAGTAGCCTGTAGACTAGATTGTTTAGTTTACACTTCAAAATGGTTAGAGATACTTACTAACCGGAACGTCGTGTTTAAAATAAATAAATACTACAAGTTTCAAACACAACACACGTCACTCCCTTTACCTGTCAATTGACACCGATATTTTCTGGGCCTGCACATCCCTCACAAACCCACTTGAAACTGCGGGCCTACTTGTCACACTGATGACGATATAGCTGCTTGTTTGAAGACCGCTACTCAAAAAATTGAGAGGTTCGCCGTTTTCAGGTTGATTCTCAAAGGTGGTTTCAAACATACCGTTTACTTCAGAACCTACGCAGGCTAATCTGAGGTGCATGAGGCATTTGCCTTTGTTCTTTCTAAAAACAATTTGGAAAATTATAAGAGATCTTGTTATCAATCATTAACCCTTTTACTATTTTTGCCTGTTAATATTGATCTTACAACGTTTAAATTAGTAAAGTTAAAGGATTTTTCATGACATATGTCAAACACCTGTCAAATTTTTAACATATGTTTTTTTTTTAAATAAACATCCTGTTTTTTATTCTTTTATCGCAAAATATCAAAACGACTAGGCTAAATGTCAACTTACTGTATATTCTTAAATTTATATAGAAAAATTTAAGATAAATTAAGTTGAAATGATTATATAGAAAGCTTGTCACCAATTATTTCATTAACATACAGATGCAGAACATATTTATCCAAAAAGACTAAATCTATGATATATAATGCATTCTTTCCATCACACTTAACTTTTCAAAAATGCAAATTTTAAAAACTTTATAAATTTTTGTAGAATCAAGTATGATTTTGTCTGCCATCTTAAATTTTAAAATGACGATAAACTTTGATCATGATCTTAAAATGTAATCAATTCTCACCAGAATGTTTTCTATTTCAATAAAATCATTTTAGTAGTAATGAATTTATAAAGAAATAAATGCAGACATGATTGGCAAGGCAATCGTATAATATGCAAAACAATGGTTGAAACAAAAATATATTTTTTTAGAACCACTGAACCGATTTTGCTGATTCGTACCTTATTGTGCGGGATAAGAATGCGGCTTTTTTACTAATTTAAAAACTAATTCAAACATGTTCGCAACACAAGAATAAACGAGCATCTTTGGAGGGTACATTTTAATTTCGTCAAAACTCTGACTAATTCTCTGCCAAGTATAGTTTGTCCGATTAAAATCAATTGTATAGTTCAAAAGTTATAATAAAAAAAATTGACCGGTTTTTTTTGGCCCACCCGGTATATGTATAAATTAGACAGTTTACTAAAACTTGAACAATGAAAATTAATTTATAAAATTCTGAATGATCTTCAAAAATGTAACATTGAACTCACTTTTTCTGAAAAATTCATAACCATCAAACAAGATCCAATAATGACATTTATTGTAACTAACAGTTTACCACAAAAAATAAAATCAATAAACAAATTTGACATGTTTGTAACCATAATTAAAGCCTATTTTTTAAATAGTACAAATTAGAGGACATTTATGTAGATACAAGTAAAAATGAATACTTAATTTTGTTAGTACCCTTTAATATTTAGTTAAGATTTACACTTAAAAAAAAACCAAAATGACAAATTTTAATATTATATATTTAAGTAAATTATTTAAAGTACTTATTTATTTTAAGGCTGTGCATTTGTTAATTACCGGCCATTGAAAGTATTCTATTAACTTGTTTTAAATGTTTTGTATTAATTTTCAGCTAAGATTTGATCTCACACCAAAAAGAATAACGTTATAGATTAGTTTACTTAAAATTTAATGCTAATGCTTCTATATAAGTCTTTTTTTTTCCTAGGTTTTAGTTTTATTTGATTGGTTGGCAATTCTGTTTATTACCACTAACAAACCAACTGTTTTAAACTCACAGTATATTAAACTAACTACAGGGTTGGTGATAAAGTCACATCATAACACTCTAAATATTCAGCTGCCACTAACCTTTCATTTGGCGGAAGTGTGTAGATGTCCTTAAGCCTTTTTTCGTTGTTCTTAGAACTCATTTCCAAATGCAAAAGACCACTCCAATGCATAAAATATTCTATGTGACTGTCTTTTATTCCAACCAGGTCGTCCAATAAACTATTTTGAAGTGTTATTAGCGTAGGTTTACTTGAAAGGTCTTCGTTTATGTATCTAAAATTTAAGAAGAACAACTTTTAAATTAACTAGTTACTAGTCATTCATTTAAGTTATTCGAAATGATGTCACGGTTACTCAGAGTGACTAGTTGTATGACATCATCAGTCAATAATTTTTTAAAAATTCATTGTAATATAGTCCCCAGTAAGAGAGAAATAAGTATCCAGGTTACCTAGGAAAAAAGCTCATACTCAAGGGGGCCCAAGATGTAACGGACACCTAATAAGAATGAGTAGTTAACTATTTCGTCCTTGTGGGACTCCTCAGAACACTGTTTGGTCAATGTGACACCCTTGCGAAGGTAATTAAATCGTTTTGTCTCTCAACATACGTTTATAGCCATCTACCAAAATGTCATCAGTCGATTATGAGAGCCAACAGCGATGAAAGCAACAAAAATTAGTAGTAGAATCCTATTGATTAGAGAACTTTATAAATGTATTAGAAATACAATTTGCCACGAAAATTCATTGTAATATAGTCCCCAGGAAGAGAGAAATAAGTATCTAGGTTACCTAGGAAAAAACCTTATCCTCACGGGCGCCCAAGATGTAACGGACACCTAATAAGTATTAACAGTTAACTATTTCGTCCTTGTGGAACTCTTCAGAACACTGTTTGGTCAATGTGACACCTTTGCGAAGTTAATTAGACCGTTTTATCTCTCAACATACGTTTATAGCCATCTACCAAAATGTCATCAGTCGATTATGAGAGCCAACAGCGATGAAAGCAACAAAAATTAGTAGTAGAATCCTATTGATTAGAGAACTTTATAAATGTATTAGAAATACAATTTGCCACGAAAAACGAAAAAGTGTAATTTTATGCGCATTATACACATCAGTTGACATTGTACAAAACCACCTATATTATAATAAAAATAATAAAATATTTTATGAGGCTTTGCCGGAGCAAAATATAAATATTTAAACTACATAATTTAAATCTGAGGGCACGGCAGTGCCTCGCCAAGTTCGCGCGCCGTACCATCTTTTCTTGAAACATTTTAGCCGATATTTGACCTATCTAAAACTCTACTTCGGAATGAGCTAAGAATCTCAAACTTTGCACAGTCGTAGATCTTCATGAAGTTAACAACCCCTTCAAGTTTCATGGAATTCCATAAAGTAGTAAAGTAGTTACGAAATTTAATTTCAAAAAACGTCGAAATTGCCATTCACTCACTCACTCATGTATAGATCATCAAAATTCTACTGTACTTCCAGACATGCTATAAAGCTGAAATTTGGCAGACTGATAGAAATTATGCCCAAACCCCTGGAAAATTCTAATTTACTTCCCTCCCCTATACAGGTAAAGTTATGTAAAAGAAATGCTAGAGAGCTGAGCTTTGGCAGACTGATAGGAACTATGATAAAACTATAGAAAAAAATTAAAAACACCAAAATTATAATTTATTTCCCTCCCTTATAAATGTAAAGTTATGTAAAATTAACACTGCCCACTTCCAGAAACGCTAGAGAGCTGAGCTTTAGAAGGTCGATAGTAACTATGATAAAACACCCCAAAATTCTAATATACTTCCCTCCCCTATAAATGTAAAGTTATGTAAAATACCTTTGCCCACTTCCAGAAACGCTAGAGAGCTAAGCTTTTTAGGACTGAAAGGCACCATGATAAAACTATGGAAAAACATTTTAAAATACCAAAATTTTAATTTATTTCCCACCCCTATAAATGTAAATTTATATAAAAGTAACATTGCCCACTTCCAGAAACGCTAGGGAGCTGAGCTTTGAAAGGCTAAAAGGACCTATGATGAAACCATGGGAAAAAATTTAAAAACCCCAAACTTTTAATTTGCTCCCCTCCCCTATAAATGTAAAGTTTTGTAAAAGTAACATTGCCTACTTGCAGAAACGGTAGAGAGCTGAGCTTTGGAAGGCCGATCGGAACTATGATAAAACTATAAAAGAAAATTAAAAACCCCAAATTTTAATTAACTTCCCTCCCCTATAAATGTAAAGTTATGTAAAAGTAACATTCTCCACTTCCAGAAACGCTAGAGAGCTGAGCTTTGGACGACTGATAAAAACTATGATAAAACTATAGAAAAAAATTTTGAAACATCAACATTTTAATTTACTTTCCTCCCCTTTAAATGTAATGTTATGTAAAATTAACATTGCCCACTTCCAGGAACACTAGAGAGCTGAGCTTTAGAAGGCTGAACGAATGGATCTTACTAGTTTGGAAATGTTTTTCTAAACTTGGCTATTACAGCTGCAAATGGCTGCTAAATTGAATGTAAAGAAGTTTGGCTGGAATAGCAAAGTTTAAAAAAACATTTCCAAACTAGTAAGAACCATTCGTTTTGAAATTTGTATTCGAGAACTTGGCTTTACTTTTATCTCAATTCTTTTTACGGAATACCACTTTCGCGTACTAGGCTTTTTTTTACATGAAATGTTTTTGTTATGATAATACTTTTGGAAAAGTTTTCGCTACAAGGCCATGTCAATCTCAAAACAAAATTTCTAGATAAATTATCATAGTTCCTCAAAAAGATATCTAAACTGTAGTTTAATACCTTGAATAAGAAGTACACAAAACATTATAAGGGCACTTGCTGCACGCAGGATGATCGATCGGTTCCGGTATTCGAGCGGGTTGGAATTTTTTTGCTTCGCCTTCTACAATTAACCTTGGTTCTTGTTTTAAGTAGTAGGTCAACTCATTTCTCATCAGCATAATGTCTCGTTTCTCTGCTTGGTTCATGGTGATTTCTTTAATAACTCCTTCTCTAAAAGTAAAAGAAAAATATACATAAATATTGTCGCACCCCGGCTTTCCTTCTTAATAAATAAAATATAAAACACACCAATAAAAAATTGATAAGGTTACTTGAAGGCTCTAAAAAACCTTACCAATGTATATGCGATTACTTTCTCAATGTGTCAGCAACATTGATTTGTATAAGGCCCTGAACGGGGTCAGCAATGTCAAGGGTTTAATATTGTATATTGTAGAATATTTTCGATTGCCAACGTGATCATTGCTGACCCATGGACAGAATTTTGCAAATTCGATCAATGACTTTCCCAAGTCACATATTCAATTACCCAAGGTTTTATAATCGTTCCCAGTTCTTATAGAAATTATAACCTGGGGAACAAAAGTTATATTAACTTACCAAAAGTGATTTTAGGAATGAGGTCTAATATAGCCACTGTTCTTCCGGTTATATTACACCTCATCTCACCCTTTAGCTGTATTTATTATACCCACAGTACGTTTTTAGGTTTTATTAGAGGTTTATAAATAGGTTGCCGCCACCCTTATATGATTATGATTCTCCAATTAAGTGTTACAAAAGTGGTATAGAGGTTCCAAGAACGTTCTCGCCACCTCGCTAGAAAATTTTAGGTTTTGTAACTTGGTAGCCGTAAACTTCTAGCAACCCTTATAAAAAAATAAAATGTTACCTGGGTTATAAGATAGTAGATAACTGCGTTATCAGCATTTTGATATAAAATTATATCTGAAAAGAAATAAATTTAAGGAAATACTTGATTGATTATTATAGAAAGGTGATTTACCAGAAAATTCCATCACACCGCACTTAGCTTTATGATGATAAGAGTGAGAAAACATTTTATGTGTAAGTTAAAGATATCAAATGTATATTAAAAAATATCCACTTTTTTATATTTGTTTACGATATATGTATCGCGATGAATGAATATTATTATAGACTTAGCACTTCGTCCCTAGTACAAATGCTAAGTCCTCACACCTTAGTAAATACTGGTGATTGTGTGTAGGTGTATCATGGCTTACTTGATATACAGCAATAATCCATAAGGCACATTATAACCCAAGTTGTTCATCATCATAACATAGAACAACACTTGCGCTCTGTGTTCCACTGAACATGAGGCTCTCCCGGTTTTTACTTCGAGAGGCACCGTTGCCAGACCGCTTTTGACGCTAACGTCTATTTTGCCTTTAACGCCTAAAATTAAAAGAAAAGAAACGTTAAAAATAAATTAATGAATTTATGAAAATCACTTTAGTTTTCGAGATATTTTATAAAGTTGGAATTTTTTTGTTGAATGCCCCTTTTTTGTTTGATTTTTAAAATAAGCATAAAATTTCCTTTGAAATTATTTTTTTATTGGTTTTTATATTTTCATTGTTACAGGTTCGGTAATTTAACAGTATTTAAACCCAAAAAAAAATTAAGTACTCAATAAAGAATAATACAAAGAATATCAGGAAATAAAAGCTTTAATCCATAAAGAAATAACAATTTTATGTAATATCACAAAAACTAAAAAAGACAGACAAAATTTAATTTTACAGTTGAAATATTTCTAGAAAAATCTATAAAAAAGCAATTTTTTTTTGGTTAAAAAACCTCCCTTAACAGGATGCGAACATATTTACAACATATTTTATTCGCCGGGACTGCTGTGTTTTATTTTTATTGTTCAGTTGGGTAGTAATAGATGTCTTGGAAATGGCCCCTAGTAAAAAACTTCTTAGTTTACGTGAAACAATGGAAGTTGTTAACGTTTCGGAGAAAGAACATCTATCAGCACGAAAGATTGTTCATAAGCGGACAACTCCAATAAGCGGAGAAACGACGAAACCATAAGTGTCCGCATATAGGAGATTTCAATCTATTTGGGTCACATAACTAGGAGGCTATATATGTCATATTTGACAGGTATAGCTTAAAATGAGCTAAGCAAGGCCCCTTTTCGCACTCTTTTTATTACACGTATTTCCAAAAAAAATTTTTTGGATGTAAGTTTATAACCGATCACGCTCTACAGAGTATCTCACAATAAATGTCACACTATTCTTTCTCCCCCAATATCATGCTTACCCAGTTCGGTACTCCAAATATTTTCTTCTATGTCATCAATGTCATTTATTGTGCCTTGCCAGTCGCCTTTATTTTTAACTAATTTTGTTTTTCTAAAACCACCTATAAAGGCAAAAATAAATTTTATAATAATAACATACCAATGTACATTACTATAAGTGTACAGCGCCATTATTTATACCTGCACACACATTTCGGGGGCGCTTATTTTTGCTTCAGAATTTTTATACAAAAAGCCGATAAAATACGATTGCCTAAAAATTCTAGGCTCAAGAAAATATTCTTGTCAAGAATTAACCAAATATTGTCCTTAGTTATCTTAAATTAGATGACTGCTTCTTATTTATCTTTCTCGATTCTGCTAAAAATTCTTTAATTAACACAAAAAATATAACAAAATTATATCTATTAGTTTACAAGATATTACGTTTCAAAATAAGGTGATTTAGTGACCTTGAAGCACATTACATCTTGTTTTTGTCTCATTTGAATTTGTGAAAACATTTTGATAGGCATTGACAAAAAATGTCACCTTGACAAACACTAACATGCATCGCCACGTGAAGTATAACATGTGATTAACTTTTTTTTTAAATGTTCCGACATAATATCTTAAAAACCAATAATTAGATTTTTTTCTATTGTATTATGTAGAAAATTTGTGGCAGAATCGAAAAATAAACATAAACAACTAACATTTTTCAATAATGTTCCGACGTATCTTGAAAACTAATGAATTGATTTTTTTTTCTTTAGTATTATGTAGGCAAAATCGAAAAATAAATATAAAAAAAGGTTTGGAGGAATTTAATTAAGGACATGAAAAATACTGGGGTAATTTTTGACATTGGGAAATTTTTTTTGAACCCAGTCTTTAGGAAATCTTAGTTTATCGATTTTTTGTTTGAAAATTCTAAAGCTGCATATAAGCTAGATTTGTGTGCAGGCAAGTGACTGCACTGTACTTTACTTTTTTGTGTTTTAGGTAATTTTGTGATTTATTACTTTAAGAAGTGGAAAAGAATTACGAAAAAGACAAATTTGACATCTTAGAATGATTTTTAGGTTACATTTTTTCTTTGTTTCAGTTCTTGTATTATTACCTATTTAACAATATTTCCAATACTATGTTTTATCAGATTTAAAACAAAAATTTAAGTAGGTTATGGGGTTGGCTCTAAGGCCGGATAAGTAGGATGTGTATTCTGCCTCAAGTAATTTGAATAGTTAAATTCCTACCTAATCCATTTGGTTTGCCAGAATCGACATATTTTTCAATAAAGTCGACAATTTTTGGAATGTAAACGGAACATTCTTGCTCTAAATAATCAACGGTGGCTTCGCTTTCATAAATTCGCCTAATCTAAAAAAAAAAAGAAAATAAACAGAATTTTACACTTTATAATCACATCTTTCTCTGCATTACTAATTTGAATAGAGACAACTTTACCCATTATACCTCTACCCAACTACCATTTAAAGTTCCCGCGACGACACCCTCACCAGTAAGAATTTTATAAAAGTAACCGCAACGTACTCCCACTACGTCTCAGTATACCATATAGCGACGTGGTAATTCCCTAAGTGGGGAACCAATTTCCGGTTATTACTACTTAGCCACGTGTTTTACACTACTACGTCGCAGACAAGTATCTACTACGTCGTAGAGGTTGTTTATTTTCCGTAATGACATAAAAGTAGCGATGTAGTTGCAAATAATATTATCGTTTCTTTTTGATAGAATTATTACACAATATCGTGAGCACTACAGTAAACAAACTGGCTAAGTTTTTTAATTTGGTTATGGCTATAATATGTACTATGTTATCTAAAAGTGAGAGAATTTACTGGCAGAGGATCAATATTCAACTGCGACACAAATTTTTATGTGAAACATGCATCATATTTATTGCAAAAAACCGACGCGCCTGTAAAATTGATTCGTTTTCTGGTATCTGATAGAATTTTTTTGTTGTGAGGGAGTCAGTAATACTGAAAAACCAGATTACTGGAACACCTTATTACTGAAAAACCAGATTACTGGAACACCTTATTTGGTTTTATAAGGGTTCCGCAAACGTTCTTATTCGTCTTATATGACTCAGTAGTTGCTTAGAGGTATTTAAAGGTTACCGCCACCACAACGCAAACATTTTATTTTTTATTAAAGGTTTATAAAAATGTTGCCGCCGCCATTATATGACTCTCCATTTAAGCGTTATAAGTATGTTATAGGGTATAGTTCCAAAAACGTTCTCGCCACCTGGCTATAAAATTTTAGGATTTATAATTTGGTATTATATTTACAGGTTTTGTGTTGGCTATACAAAAGTATTTTTTACCTTCCTAGCCCGCATAGCAATGGCTAGAGAAGGTATAATTTTCGACAAAATATGTTTTTTTGTGATAACGCCGAAAATGTGTTATTTGGATGTATTTTGACCTATCTTAGCAATGATGTCTGTATTTTCACAAAATTTTTAGGTAAATATCGTTGACACTCTTACGAGCTGATTAGATTTTGGTTAAAATCCATTAATGCTAATGACAGAGTTTTTTGACAATTAAAAAGTTTAAAAAATGCAGCGTCGTATCAATATGGGGTTTTCGGGATATAGTAGACTGAATTTTGCTTAATAATTTGTGTTATTACCAAAAACTTCGTAAGAGCCTTACTTTCTGAGATATTTATAAAAAACTGTTTTCAAGGCTGATATATCATAGCTTCACTTGTATAATTCAATTTGTCGAGATGCATGAAAAAGATGAATCTAGTAAAAAAGAAGCTTAATACTTACAGTTTCTGGAGTAGCGAGTAAACTCTTGGCTAACGACTCTATTTCACTGGAACTTCTCAATTTTCTCCTTAAAGCGTTTTGAAAAATATTGTGAATTAAACTTCCGACCAGCAGATATTTGTTTGTACCATCGAAACCTTTAAATTTTTCATTGAATACGCTTTTTCGTTTGCAAAAAACGGATGCTAAAAGAACAATACAAATAATTTTTGGGATGGATAAAATTATTATGAACAGAACAGAACATTTAGGTGTGGCTAAAAGATTTTTATGATTTCCAGTAAAACTGGACCTACTATCGAAAAAAGTTTTAATAAAAAGTTATAACTTATTTGTGATAATTATTTTTTTCATAACCTAAAATTTCGCTGGAAAAGTCAAAAAAATTGGTTTTTTGTTTTTAATTTTATCTCTTATACTTTTTTCTTTGTTTTTCAATAATGACTGATTTTAAATTTACAAAGAGCATTTTTTTAAAAATATTCTTTAAAATATTCTCGTGTATCTCATAAATAACTTTTGTTTTGTTCTGGTAATGCAAATATATAACATATTAATAAAAAAAATAGTAATCATATAATTTTTCTCAAAATATAAATAAAAAAATATAAAAAATTCAAAACATAACGCCCGTCACCATGGAAAATTGCTTTTGGATTGGTTTGGATTTGGATTTTTCTCATTTAAAGTCATGTAACAGAATGATTCATGCAAGGGTAAACTTTCTATCGCCTATAACTTCTACTTTTTTTACCTATAACTGCTACATTTAACTTTTTTGATAGAGGTATGTGGTTCGTCCCGCCTTCCTTTTTGTAAATATGTTCTTTTTAC
This sequence comes from Aspidapion aeneum, assembly GCA_963576565.1. NCBI lineage: Eukaryota > Metazoa > Arthropoda > Insecta > Coleoptera > Brentidae > Aspidapion > Aspidapion aeneum. The sequence goes on along the minus strand of OY755045.1, from coordinate 25,333,733 downwards.
TATAATTTACCAAATTGGTTCGAATTAGGCTATTTGGTGATTCACTAGAGCATTTTCTATTTTTTGTTTATTTAGTATTAATTAACTAATTAAGTACTTAAAATTACTGGGTTATTTGCATTTGAAACTCCCGCGGTTTTAAAGGCAAATATTACAATTTGCTATAATTAATTTACTTTACATAAAATGCATTTTGAATTACTAAGGTTCCTAGTTCCTTTAATATGGACCTTCGTAATCTCATTCCTTCCTACTTATTCCTTTTCTCCTACGCCTATGGATTAACGACGCCACTGGGCGCCATGTGGGAGAATGAACGCAGCAGCGATACCTGCTGCCGCATCACAGAGAACCGTTTCGCCTTCGAACGATAATACACGCGTGTTAGCGACTCTCCTACCACATTCATGTGGGGTGCAAAAAATACGGTTGAACAGCACGTCCTCCCATGAGTTCCACTTCCTGTATAAAAATGGTAAGTGAAAATGCATTATTTTTACCTTACATACATTTGTTTATTGCTACACTAACCTAGAAGGTAAACTAGACCATTTCAGAATCCCTTGTACCAGCTTAGCCTATGACCTTATTCCCTTAAAATTACAGTCCACATCTGACACCGTTAAATTCCAGACAACTCTCCTATCTGGACCACCAGGGAGCCCCATTTTTGGTCCTTCGAGCCGGATTTCTGGAATCGTTTTTTTGCCTTTTTAGGTTAGTTTTTTTTTACTGGTTTCAAATGCAAGAAAAACCCTTGTTTTTCCTAAATGCCTTTTTTACTGGTTACAAATGCAAGAAAAACCCTTGTTTTTCTTACATGCCTACTTTAGAAAACCCCTAGGTTTCTAAAATACATTTTGCGATTTTTTTTTGTGTAAAAACAAATGCAAGAAAAACCCTTGTTTTTCTTACATGCCTACTTTAGAAAACCCCTAGGTTTCTAAAATACATTTTGCGATTTTTTTTTGTGTAAAAATTAAATATTTTTAACAATAAATTTAGCCTTTTCATGCGAAAAACCAAACACAGATAAAATCTGTAAACTACTATGCTTTTTTTTGTTTCGAATAAATCAAGTTTTTTCGTTTCTTTTTTGTAAAAAAAAAAAAACCGTATAGAATTTGGGTGTTTTATTGTTTGTCACTGGAAATAGTTTAAAATAGTGTCTGCAAAGTGCTATTATTTTAGCCGTTGTGCCTTCACATTTGTGGATTGCTATAATTATATCCAATTTGCTCGAAAAAAATCTCCAAATTGCCATATTCATTTTTGCTTATTGCAAATTGCTATGACTATATCCGATTGCGGATGCTTTACTATATTCGTTTTTGCGTAAAAATTGCTATGAATATATCTATTTCTAATTTACTATTATAATATCTGTCTGCAAATGGCTATGATTGTATCCATTTTTTGCGTGCATAATAAATTTTGAAGGAAATTTAATTCTTAACTTGAGAATTTGTTTTCGTGTAAAGGCAGATAAATAGTTTTACCAAATTAAATGCTTTTGATTTGTAGGTATTTATTTTTAAATTTAATACATAGTAGGTACCTACTTATTTGAATTCGCGAGGCGAAGATAAAAAAACTTATACACAAGTTTTTTGTTATCATTAGTTTGCATCGGGTATTTTCTTTACTTTTGTGCGCTTATAGTTTGATTATTGTAATTAAACGTAGGACATTAATATTTATACAGGGTGTCCAAATTTTGATTTTTTTTCAGTTTACCTAATTTTTGTCAATTATTTTTTGGATTTTTTTTTTAAATCATGTCTAGTTCGGATAAAATTTTAAAGGCTAAAGCCTTGCGCTATAGTGCGATTTCACAGCTAAATTTGATCATTGAATCCGCGACCCTCGCAAAAAATGACCCTGCCTATCACAGCGGCTTTAAAGTCAAATTTCGGACATTGTCAAAAATCAAAAAAGATTTTGAAAAGCACCATAATACTTTGTTGACGTTGGTAGCCTCTGATGAGGATCGCTTAGTAGTAGAAAACAAAGTGTCTATGGACTTTTGCAAACGCTGTGACGAGATTTCCACTATATTTTACGAACTTTTCGAACTACCCTTTGAAGATGGAGGGCTTTTGAGCAGTACGATAAATCCCATGGGCAGTCCCTGTGCCTCCACAGACCAGCATGGTTTACTGCCTAGGATAAAAATACCTCTTTTTCAAGGGGAATTTAAGGAGTTTCCAACCTTTTTGCAAGCCTTTAATGCTACCGTGCACAATAATAGGTCGCTGGGAAACTTTGAAAAATTCAATTTGCTTTTTTCTAATTTAAAGGGCCCTGCCCTGGATGTCATTTCTGACATTCCTATCCTTGCTGAAAATTATTTAAATGCCTACCACACCTTGGTGGATAGGTATACAAATAAACGATTACAAGCTTACCTTCACTGGAAGGCAATTGAAGGCTTCTCTCCTCTTACTAAAGAGAATGCTACGAATTTGAGGAATTTGCTTAATTGTTTTTCGAAAAACTTAAGTGCTTTAAAAGTCATGGGTTTTAAAACGGAGTTTTGGGATTATATTATGGCACAAATGCTCTTGGATAGGTTGGACCCAACCACGCGCAAGGCATTTGAGCAAAATTATTGCTCCAATGAGATCCCCTCTTATGATAAAATTCGTGCTTTTGTTTCTAGCCATTGCATTGCGTTGGAACAAATACAACAAACTCAAGATTACTTAAAAAATAAAGATTTGTCAATTTCAAGTCAGAAAAATCAAGCAAAGTTTCAAAATCGATCTGCTTTGTTTGCTAATACTCAGAGAGCCTCCAAAAATGCCTCCCAGTCTCCAAATGGCCAAAGTGGCTTAAATAATACTCCAAACCCTCAAAATTTTTGTTTTCTCTGTAAAAGTGGCGATCATATAATATACAGATGTCCTAATTTTTTGGCGAAAACTCCCCAGCAACGTTTTGAGATTGTTAAACAACATAAAGCGTGTGTCAACTGTTTGGCCTCAAAGCATAATTTACCCCAGCAATGCAAATCAGAAAAAAGATGTTTACATTGTGGCCAATTTCATCACAGTCTCTTACATTTTTTTCCTATTAATTCTACACCTAGTTCTGCGAGTAGCCCCTCTACTTCTGCAGTGCAACCCCCGAGGAGCCCCGTGGCTACCGAATTTAATAGAACCACTAACACCATTGTTACTGGTATGTCTTTAAATGATCGCGAAGTACTTCTCTGTACCGCTTTAATACAAATACAGGATGTTTTTCAAAATTGGCACACAGTGCGCGCCATCTGTGACTCTGGTGCTCAATCTTCATTTATATCTAAGTCATGTGCTGATAGTTTGGGCCTTCCTAATTTTAATATCGCCATGACTCTACAAAGCTTAGATCGAATGACAACTTCGGCAAAATCTGGAATTAATTGCAATATATCCTCTTTGCGTGATAATAATTTTGTTTTTAATTTTGATGCGATAATACTCGATAAAATTTGTAGTGATTTACCTCATTCCTCATTTTCGATTAAAAGTTTTCCTTTTCTCGCCAACTTAGCACTAGCTGACCCAGGCTTTAATAAAAGCGATAAAATTGATTTATTGTTGGGCGGCGATGTGTACCCTTACATTTTGCTAGATGGTCGTTTGTCTACGGGACCCAACAACCCCGTCTGCATTAATACTATTTTTGGTTGGGGAATAATGGGCAATCTTTCACTTTCACCTTCAACTACAAATCAAATTAAAACATTTTTTACTACGTCAATGAACGATTCTTTTGTCAATTTAGATAAAAATCTACAACGATTTTGGCAAATAGATGACATACCTAATGTCAAGGCCATTGACCCCGAAGATGAGTTTTGCGAAAATTATTTTTTGAAAACTACCTCAAAAAATGAGGAGGGGAGATATATTGTATCTTTACCATTTAAAGTTACTGCTCCAGATTTTGGCGACACTCGATCCATTGCCGTACGTCGTTTTTTCTCCCTTGAGAAGAAATTGCTACAAAACCCTGATTTTTATGCTGCCTACAGCTCTGTTTTACAAGATTATTTAGATAATAATCATATGCAACCGGTTTCTGCACCTTTGCCGACCGAAATTTCAAATCATTTTTATATTGCACACCATGCGGTGTTTAAAAAAGATTCTACTAGCACCCCCCTGAGGGTGGTTTTTGATGCGAGCATGCACGCCCCTGGCAAAATCTCGCTCAACAACGCTGTTTATACTGGGCCCCCTTTACAAAGGGACTTACAAAAATTTTTATTACTTTATCGTTTGCATAAATTTTGCTTTTGTTGCGACATCCGTCAAATGTACAGGATGATTTTAGTTGACCCTAGTCAAACTAATTTTCAAAGAATAGTTTGGAGGTTTGATCCTAACCAGCCTATTCAAGACTTCGAAATAAATAGAGTTTTATTCGGGGTCTCTTGTAGCCCCTTTTTGGCTATCAGAACTTTGCTGCAACTTGCTAGAGAGCATGAGGACCTTCCTCTTGCCTCAAAAATCATTGAGGAGGCAGTTTTTGTCGATGATGTGATTTCGGGAAGTGATGACTTTTTTAAGGCCACTGAGATGAAAAATCAATTAATCGAGCTACTTAGCCGAGGTGGATTCGAATTGCGTAAATGGGCGAGCAATTGTCCCGAGTTACTATCCGATCTTCCTGAGTCACACATTTCGATGAAGGCTCTTTCTCTCGATTTAGATGCTGAAAATTCAACTTTGAAAATTCTCGGTTTAAATTGGAACCCTCATACTGATGAATTTTTTTATACTTTCGACTGTTCTCTCCAAACATGCACTAAAAGAACAATTTTAAGTAATTTGGCCCGCATTTACGACCCTCTGTCTTTGTTGGCGCCAATAGTTTTAATTTTAAAATTAATTGTTCAATACTGCTGGGCAGAAGACTTAAACTGGGACGACCCTGTCAGTCCGGAAATTGTTTTTAAATGGGAAAAATTTAAAAATGAATTAAAGTTTTTGCATTCTGTTAAAATTCCTCGTCAAATAATTTTGCCTAATGCTAGTCAAATCCAGCTAGTAGGATTTTGCGATAGTTCAGAACGGGCCTATTGTGCTGTCGCTTATATTCGAATTTTTTATTCTGATGGAAACATTAAAGTTTTTTTTGTTTGTAGTAAATCTAGAGTCGCACCGTTGCGTCGTAAACTAACTTTACCAAGACTAGAGCTTTTAGGAGCTGTTTTGTTGGCTAAATTAATGGATTTTTTACTAGAAACGTTCTCGGAAAAAATTAAATTTGATAAAATTCTTGCTTTTACTGATAGCACAGTGACCTTATCTTGGATTCAGGGATCTCCTCACAAATTTAAAACATTTGTTTCGAATAGAACTGCCTATATACAAGGAAGAATTAGCCCTGAGTTTTGGCATTATGTTCCTACTGAACAAAATCCTGCTGACTGCGGTACTAGGGAAATGTATCCCTCTGATTTACAAAGATTTTATTTTTGGTTAGAAGGGCCTTCTTTTCTAAACCAACCTACAAATACTTGGGATTTTATGACAGTTACTTACGATGGGAATGCAGTTTTGGAAGAACAGCGAAAAAATATTTTTAACGTTTTTACTTGCGAACAAACAGTTGAATATTATGTAAACAACTTGTTTGAAAAATACAGTTCTCTTTTTAAAATTAAGAGAATAGTTGCTTACTTTTTGCGAGGGTTACAAAAGTTTAAAAATCCCTCATACAATTTTGCTACTGATTACCTTACAAATCAGGATTACTACAAAAGCTTACTTTTTATTTCGAAATGCGTACAATCTTTTTCTTTCCAAAAAGAAATTGAATTACTAAAAGATAAGAAACAGCTTCCAAAAGCTTTTCAAAAATTATGTCCATTTTTGCATAATGAAAGCTACGATTTGCTTCGTGTTGGAGGCCGTTTATGCCATTCAAATTTATCATACGATAAAAAATTTCCAATTCTTTTGCCTTCTAGTGCAAAATTCACTGAATTACTGATTTTAGATTTGCATCGCAGCAATCTTCATTGTGGTATACAGACCACAACTTTTTTACTAATGCAAAACTTCTGGGTATTGTCTGCTAAAAAGGTAGTGAGAAAAGTTTTAAGTTCTTGCCATACTTGCTGGAAAACTAAACCTAACTCCCTTCAACCCCCTATGGGTAACCTACCGAAATTTAGAGTTTCCGAAGCAAAGGTGTTCGAAAATGTAGGTATAGATTTTTGTGGTCCGTTCACGATTACTCTTGGTCGGACCAGAGGTGCAAAAACCATGAAAGCATATGTCTGTTTATTTATCTGTTGCGCTGTTAAAGCCGTGCATTTAGAGTTAGTCTCTGATATGACATCAGAAGCCTTTCTGGCTGCTCTGCGCCGCTTCATAGCTAGAAGAGGACTATGCTCAAAGATCTCTTCAGACTGCGGGACCAACTTCGTGGCCTCTGAAAAATACTTGCGACAAATTTTTTCTGATTGCGTGAAGGGGGAAGGTATAGTTTGGTCTTTTAACCCACCTGCTGCTCCCCACATGGGAGGCATTTGGGAATCAAACATTAAATCTTTAAAGACTCATCTTCACAGGGTAGTTGGAAATCAAATACTCACCTATGAGGAATTAAATACGGTTTTAACCCAAGTTGAAGCCATAATGAACTCACGTCCTTTATGTGCCTTAAGCACCGATCCTACTGATCTGGCGGTCTTGACTCCTAATAATTTTTTAAATTTGAGGCCTCCAGGTACAATACCCGATCCAAACTACTGCGATATTGCGTTAAACAGGCTGTCCAGGTGGCAACTGTTGCAAAGAATGCACCGCGATTTTTGGATTCGCTGGCATCGCGAATATTTGCACACTTTGCAACAGCGAGCCAAATGGCACCAACCTCTTGCTTCCATTGATATTGGTACTATGGTACTGATCAAAGATGAAAATTCCACTCCATTGGATTGGCCCCTAGGCCGCATTGAAGACCTTATTAAAGGTTCTGATAATGTTCCACGGGTTGCTATTGTAAAGACTACTAAAGGTACCTACAAACGGCCTTTGGTAAAACTATGCGCCCTGCCTACAAATTAAACTCTCTGAAATGCCCCTGGGCATTCTCAGGGGGGTGGGAAATGGTTCGTCCCGCCTTCCTTTTTGTAAATATGTTCTTTTTACTATAATTTACCAAATTGGTTCGAATTAGGCTATTTGGTGATTCACTAGAGCATTTTCTATTTTTTGTTTATTTAGTATTAATTAACTAATTAAGTACTTAAAATTACTGGGTTATTTGCATTTGAAACTCCCGCGGTTTTAAAGGCAAATATTACAATTTGCTATAATTAATTTACTTTACATAAAATGCATTTTGAATTACTAAGGTTCCTAGTTCCTTTAATATGGACCTTCGTAATCTCATTCCTTCCTACTTATTCCTTTTCTCCTACGCCTATGGATTAACGACGCCACTGGGCGCCATGTGGGAGAATGAACGCAGCAGCGATACCTGCTGCCGCATCACAGAGAACCGTTTCGCCTTCGAACGATAATACACGCGTGTTAGCGACTCTCCTACCACATTCATGTGGGGTGCAAAAAATACGGTTGAACAGCACGTCCTCCCATGAGTTCCACTTCCTGTATAAAAATGGTAAGTGAAAATGCATTATTTTTACCTTACATACATTTGTTTATTGCTACACTAACCTAGAAGGTAAACTAGACCATTTCAGAATCCCTTGTACCAGCTTAGCCTATGACCTTATTCCCTTAAAATTACAGTCCACATCTGACACCGTTAAATTCCAGACAACTCTCCTATCTGGACCACCAGGGAGCCCCAGTATGCTTTAAAAAACCGAAAAGTGAAGGTTTGGAAACAATGGCAAATTTAAATTCGTAGACGCAAAGTTTCAAGTGCAGATGCGTATGCTTTGTCACGTAGACACACAGCTGCTGTGTGTATGGACGCCATATTTGTTGTTTATTTACATTTTTGCTGTGTTTTGCGTTTGCCGTGTAAAATTGTGTTTTTTCTGTGAAAAACGGGAAATAATTCACGTAAAACATGTGCGGTGTGTGGAAAAATGACTGGGATAAGTAAGGGAGTGCCATTCCATAGGTACGTACCGGTATTTTTCCTTATAATTTATTAATAAAGTTAAAAGTGGTTTATAGGTGCCACTAAACACTCTTCATGGTGTCCACAATAAATCTGCACAATTAATATCTGGCAATATTTGGGCCTAGATTTGAGGTATATAGAAAATTTTGTTTCTGATTTTAGTAGTCAAAGGGCTCTAATTTAAGAATCCGGTTGATGCCACTCCAGCATTTTGAAATATTTAAGATGGCGGCTTATCAAAGATATTAAAATCAAAAAGTTTTTAAAAACATAAAACCAAGACTGGGCGCAATCAATAGCTATTATAGTTATGGATAAGGGATTTATTTTTATGAAAATTGAATAAAAACTTATCATTAAAATTGATTTTTGAACATATCTGTAAATAACCGCGATTTATGGAGGTCACTGTAACGTTGGTAGTAAATTTAATCCTACTATATGATACATCATTAAGAAAAACAATTTGTTTCCTTAATAAATTATTATTACGTATGTTTTTCTAAAGAGCTTAGTTTACGATAATTGTAAAAAGTTGATCATAATTAGGGTATCCAGTACCGGGACTTGGTCCCGGGACGGTCCCGGGAGTTTTCCTAAAAAAAGTGGTTCCGGGACTCAGTGAAGGTCCCGGGACCGCAACTTGGTCCCAAAACCGCTAAATTATACCAGACACATGCATAATAAGCGTAACGCAGCGCCGTCTATTGCATGAACGCGAAAGGATCGCAAAAAAGTTAGACGGATTTATTGAAAATGTAATATTTGCTACTGCCTCAACAAGTACAAGAGCAATCATACAAACGTCATCAAGTGCAAAACCAGATCGATTTTCAAAAATAATAAAACGAGAAATGGTCCTTTTTGAGGATGGCGGTTGTCCAGGATAATATTTGCAGCTATGTTACGAGCATTTACGGACTATACCACAACGTCCAATCGGAGAGAGTTTTATCAGTGGCCAGCAGTTTTTGTAACAAGCTTCGTTTAAGATTAAATGATGAGTACTTAAATGCACTTGTGGCACTTAAATCTCACTTTGGACAAAAGTAGTGTTTCCCTATACTTACCTTTTTATTTGCTACGTTTGTCAATTTGTTTTTATGTTAACCATTTACCAATATCAATAAACCTGTGTTCTGTTCTGTGTTAAATTAATTTAATTACTTTTATTTTAATTTCGAGTCCCGGGACCTGACATTTGGTCCCGAAGTCCCGAAAACATATTTGGTCCCGGAACTTGGATACCCTATTCATAATAACGTATTTTTTTGTGATTCTTTAAATTGATACTATTTTAGGGACACCACTGAAATAATATTCGTGCTCTTAAGTTAATTATGTCATACATTATACATACCTTTTTTTATAGGGAGCTCTGTTTTGGAGTAAATTGGATATAAACGTAAAAATTCAATAGATTTTCGACGATTTCTATAAATTTTAGTGGTAAACTTATCCCTACCAAGTTATCCATCGGTAAAAAGGAACGTTGATCCTCTTAGTAAAGTTTTGTACACATTTTTGTGTGCTCAGTTTTTAAGAAAATTTTTATTTCCCAAAATTAAATTGGCGCTGGTTGGGAAAACTATTTAAGTGTGTGAAATCAGTAAACTGTTCCCAAAAGCTGATGACCTTTGCCCAGTTATTTAGTTTAAGTACATTTGAAGATCACAGGCAAAGAAGGCGCTATGTCAAAAAACGGGATTTCGAGAAAACCCGTTCTAAAGTTGGAACAAGGCGCCTTTTTAGCCTGTTCGTCAATATTACAAATTGAAATTACTCCTGACCGAGCGCATTTATAGCCTGAACGATAGGATATGGTGAAACTTTTAAAATTTTTCTAATAGATGGCACTAATAACTCAATTTCTTTAAAAATTGACATAGCGCCTTCTTTGCCTATAGTCTTCATTTCATACAGTCCTTTACCTGATACAGACGTGGTTGAAATAAGAAAATCCGGTTCATACACAATACACCCATGCTGATTGTCTACAAGCCATTCGGTTTCGCTGATTTTTTTGGCTGACACGTGAATCACGTCACCGATACAGATATTAGAATAAACCCTAAAAACAAATAAACAAAATCATGACGCGTAATATTTACGCATGTGCCCGCTGTATAAAACTATTTCTATAAATAACTTAGAAACTAAGGCTCTAACCTACTCCCAGAAAGGGAAGAATGGTTAAAGAACAGGACCAATTTTTCAAACGATAGCTTCTGGTATACCGACGGATCCAAAATGCCATCAGGCGTTGGATCTGGAGTTGTTAGTATCCAAGAAAAAGTCGAGATTCAACATAGTCTCGGCCAATTGGCTACTATATTTCAGGCCGAACTCGTAGCCATTGAACTGTGTGCCCGGTGGATTATTGACCACGAATGGACCAACAGGACAATAAAAATCTTATCCGACAGTCAAGCAGCCTTAAAAGCGCTTGATTCCTACACTGTCTCATCAAGAACCGTGAGGAACTGCAGGGACTCACTGAATGCGCTTGGTAGCGCTAATAAGGTGTCATTAGTATGGATACCAGGGCATTCTGGACACGAGGGAAATGAGGCCGCAGACCAGGCAGCGAGGGAAGCGGCATCTGCCGAATTTTTCGTCCCCGAACCAGCCCTGGGGATATCGTACAATGCTGCTAAATTAAGCATATTGAGATGGATGGAGAACAGCTTCCAACAATACTGGATGAATATACCAGAACTGGCTCACTCTAAAGAATTCAAAGGACCTTGTCAGAAGAGGACCAGGAATATCATTGGACTTACCAGACAAAAGATCCGTATAATGCCTGGACTCTTTACGGGTCACTGTCGACTAAGAGTACCTATGCACAGAATGGGAATAACCGAAGAGACCGAATGTAGACTCTGTAAGGAGGATGACGAAACAGTTAGACGTGTACTATGAGAAGGTCCGGCTATTGCACATTTACGTCAAAATACTTTCGATAAACCTCAGATTGATTCAGAAGATCTGAACAATGTCTCACCCAAACTGATAGCTAACCTTTTTGGAGGATTGGGCATACAGTGGTGAGAAACAAAAGTGAGCCACAATAGACCCACTAGTGGTCGCAGTGGAAGGGCTGCAAGGCCCACTCACATATGAATCATCATCATCATCAAGGCTCTAACCAAATTTTTCGATAGGAATTACATTAATTATTAGGAAAAAAGTATTTTATCTTCCGAGAGCTGTATATTGATATGAAACTCCATTGTAAAGTTAAAATTGTTAATAATTTTCTAACTAAAATGGTGATTTTTTTTTTAAACTTACCAGAACCCTTGTAGACTACAAATGGCTTGCTGATTGGTTTTTGTAGATTTTAATGTCAAAGTGATCTCCATTTGACGCTGCGTTAGACCAGCTATTTTGCAGTGCTGAGACGTTGTCAGATCAAGTGTGTAGTCAGTTTGTTCAAACTAAAATAAAGGAAGTCTCACGATTCTAATACCTTCCCAACTAAAAGGAATTGTTACAAACATAGATGGTGGAGGCATTTTTTAAAAAATACAAAATTTGATCACTTTCCACTATTTTTATTCAAAACTTTTTGCATGAACTACATGTTTTCTCTTCAGGGTCATGAGCAGATTGAGCTGGCATCACTGCAGCATCAAGGGTTAAAAATGGAGAACACTACATCCTGTTATAATAAAACTAACCCATCTCCACTTGGAGACGCCAAAGTAATAGTAGGGGAGGCATTAAAAATAAGAAATTATTTTCTTGGTTTATTGATCAATTCTAAGCAAAATTTGTTATATGAATGAAGAGGGGGTATTCCCATGGGTTTAGAAGCAAAAGGGTATACTCAGATTAACTAAAAACTATATTCTGGCTCATCCCTAAGGATGATCAATATTTCTGGCAAGTGAAAAAGGATACTTATTTTCTCAGTTCTAAAAGTTTATGAGATTATAGGTTGCATTTCTTACAATATTCATAATCTCTTCTTCCTAGTATAAAGGATTTAGAACTAAAAAAATTAGTCGACTTATATCATTTACTAACTTTTTGAAACATATTCACGGCCTTCTCTACTATAACAGACATCAAAACAATCTCAATTGTATTTTATTAGTTTATTTTAATAATTTCCCTTTGCTCTTGGAAAGGTAAAAATTATAACTTACCATTTGATCGTCCCATCCATCGTCATCTTCAAACTCAAAACCAAGATCATTCAGATCGAAATTTTCTTTTTCTTCTACCTGTTTCAAAGGGGACAAATTTTTGTTTTTACTTGGAGAACCTAAACTAGCATTTTGATTGGGTGTATTCTTATTTTTTTCAAAAATTTCCGGGTCTTGTAAAACTGTAGTGTCTTTTTGTGCAGTGTTATCAATGTTTTTATGTTCTTCAATTTTTTTATTATCTATTTTATCACAGTTAGGGTCCCTATTATTCTCATCTTGAGTATTTATTTGGGTATTTTGTAAAACTTTATCACAGTTAGAAAAGTCTAATTTGGCCCTGACTTTGGAAATGGGACTTTGGGAAGCAAAAAGTGACTGGCTGACTGAAATTGATTTTACAGGGGTTTTTTCGTTTTGGAGCTGAGCTTCTTGAGATCTAAAAATGACCAGAAACAATTTAAAAATCTTTGGAGTAAATGAATATAATAATTAAAAAACTTACAAGCCCCGTCCCTAATTGCAAACTTTCCAAAAACCCCCCATAGCTTAAAAATGGCTTGTTATATATCAAAATGCGGATGTTACCTGTTCCTATTTGGGAACCGAACCGCACTCAGGGCTATAATAATTTTTCACCGCGCTTAGTGCTTTAAAGAATTTGCCTCAGAATTGTTATGACAGAAATTTGATTAAATATCTGGTCTAGATTAAATTAATCAAAATTTCTCTTTGTTTTTACTGACCAGCAAATAAGCACTTTTCGTACAATTGTTTGTATGGAAAATTTCACTTTACAGGCAGGCCCTTTTGGAAAACCTTTCAATCTCAACCAGGACCGGTAAAAAAACGAAGAGACGGGAAATTTTTTTTTTTAGTCAAGCTAGTCTACATTTATGTCAATTAGACAATGTGGGGCTCCCTGGTGGTCCAGATAGGAGAGTTGTCTGGAATTTAACGGTGTCAGATGTGGACTGTAATTTTAAGGGAATAAGGTCATAGGCTAAGCTGGTACAAGGGATTCTGAAATGGTCTAGTTTACCTTCTAGGTTAGTGTAGCAATAAACAAATGTATGTAAGGTAAAAATAATGCATTTTCACTTACCATTTTTATACAGGAAGTGGAACTCATGGGAGGACACGCTGTTAAACCGTGCTTTTTGCACCCCACATGAATGTGGTAGGAGAGTCGCTAACACGCGTGTATTATCGTTCGAAGGCGAAACGGTTCTCTGTGATGCTGCAGCAGGTATTCGCTGCTGCGTTCATTCTCCCACATGGCGCCCAGTGGCGTCGTTAATCCATAGGCGTAGGAGAAAAGGGAATAAGTAGGAGGGAATGAGATTACGAAGGTCCATATTAAAGGAACTAGGAACCTTAGTAATTCAAAATGCATTTTATGTAAAGTAAATTAATTATAGCAAATTGTAATATTTGCCTTTAAAACCGCGGGAGTTTCAAATGCAAATAACCCAGTAATTTTAAGTACTTAATTAGTTAATTAATACTAAATAAACAAAAAATAGAAAATGCTCTAGTGAATCACCAAATAGCCTAATTCGAACCAATTTGGTAAATTATAGTAAAAAGAACATATTTACAAAAAGGAAGGCGGGACGAACCATTTCCCACCCCCCTGAGAATGCCCAGGGGCATTTCAGAGAGTTTAATTTGTAGGCAGGGCGCATAGTTTTACCAAAGGCCGTTTGTAGGTACCTTTAGTAGTCTTTACAATAGCAACCCGTGGAACATTATCAGAACCTTTAATAAGGTCTTCAATGCGGCCTAGGGGCCAATCCAATGGAGTGGAATTTTCATCTTTGATCAGTACCATAGTACCAATATCAATGGAAGCAAGAGGTTGGTGCCATTTGGCTCGCTGTTGCAAAGTGTGCAAATATTCGCGATGCCAGCGAATCCAAAAATCGCGGTGCATTCTTTGCAACAGTTGCCACCTGGACAGCCTGTTTAACGCAATATCGCAGTAGTTTGGATCGGGTATTGTACCTGGAGGCCTCAAATTTAAAAAATTATTAGGAGTCAAGACCGCCAGATCAGTAGGATCGGTGCTTAAGGCACATAAAGGACGTGAGTTCATTATGGCTTCAACTTGGGTTAAAACCGTATTTAATTCCTCATAGGTGAGTATTTGATTTCCAACTACCCTGTGAAGATGAGTCTTTAAAGATTTAATGTTTGATTCCCAAATGCCTCCCATGTGGGGAGCAGCAGGTGGGTTAAAAGACCAAACTATACCTTCCCCCTTCACGCAATCAGAAAAAATTTGTCGCAAGTATTTTTCAGAGGCCACGAAGTTGGTCCCGCAGTCTGAAGAGATCTTTGAGCATAGTCCTCTTCTAGCTATGAAGCGGCGCAGAGCAGCCAGAAAGGCTTCTGATGTCATATCAGAGACTAACTCTAAATGCACGGCTTTAACAGCGCAACAGATAAATAAACAGACATATGCTTTCATGGTTTTTGCACCTCTGGTCCGACCAAGAGTAATCGTGAACGGACCACAAAAATCTATACCTACATTTTCGAACACCTTTGCTTCGGAAACTCTAAATTTCGGTAGGTTACCCATAGGGGGTTGAAGGGAGTTAGGTTTAGTTTTCCAGCAAGTATGGCAAGAACTTAAAACTTTTCTCACTACCTTTTTAGCAGACAATACCCAGAAGTTTTGCATTAGTAAAAAAGTTGTGGTCTGTATACCACAATGAAGATTGCTGCGATGCAAATCTAAAATCAGTAATTCAGTGAATTTTGCACTAGAAGGCAAAAGAATTGGAAATTTTTTATCGTATGATAAATTTGAATGGCATAAACGGCCTCCAACACGAAGCAAATCGTAGCTTTCATTATGCAAAAATGGACATAATTTTTGAAAAGCTTTTGGAAGCTGTTTCTTATCTTTTAGTAATTCAATTTCTTTTTGGAAAGAAAAAGATTGTACGCATTTCGAAATAAAAAGTAAGCTTTTGTAGTAATCCTGATTTGTAAGGTAATCAGTAGCAAAATTGTATGAGGGATTTTTAAACTTTTGTAACCCTCGCAAAAAGTAAGCAACTATTCTCTTAATTTTAAAAAGAGAACTGTATTTTTCAAACAAGTTGTTTACATAATATTCAACTGTTTGTTCGCAAGTAAAAACGTTAAAAATATTTTTTCGCTGTTCTTCCAAAACTGCATTCCCATCGTAAGTAACTGTCATAAAATCCCAAGTATTTGTAGGTTGGTTTAGAAAAGAAGGCCCTTCTAACCAAAAATAAAATCCTTGTAAATCAGAGGGATACATTTCCCTAGTACCGCAGTCAGCAGGATTTTGTTCAGTAGGAACATAATGCCAAAACTCAGGGCTAATTCTTCCTTGTATATAGGCAGTTCTATTCGAAACAAATGTTTTAAATTTGTGAGGAGATCCCTGAATCCAAGATAAGGTCACTGTGCTATCAGTAAAAGCAAGAATTTTATCAAATTTAATTTTTTCCGAGAACGTTTCTAGTAAAAAATCCATTAATTTAGCCAACAAAACAGCTCCTAAAAGCTCTAGTCTTGGTAAAGTTAGTTTACGACGCAACGGTGCGACTCTAGATTTACTACAAACAAAAAAAACTTTAATGTTTCCATCAGAATAAAAAATTCGAATATAAGCGACAGCACAATAGGCCCGTTCTGAACTATCGCAAAATCCTACTAGCTGGATTTGACTAGCATTAGGCAAAATTATTTGACGAGGAATTTTAACAGAATGCAAAAACTTTAATTCATTTTTAAATTTTTCCCATTTAAAAACAATTTCCGGACTGACAGGGTCGTCCCAGTTTAAGTCTTCTGCCCAGCAGTATTGAACAATTAATTTTAAAATTAAAACTATTGGCGCCAAAAAAGACAGAGGGTCGTAAATGCGGGCCAAATTACTTAAAATTGTTCTTTTAGTGCATGTTTGGAGAGAACAGTCGAAAGTATAAAAAAATTCATCAGTATGAGGGTTCCAATTTAAACCGAGAATTTTCAAAGTTGAATTTTCAGCATCTAAATCGAGAGAAAGAGCCTTCATCGAAATGTGTGACTCAGGAAGATCGGATAGTAACTCGGGACAATTGCTCGCCCATTTACGCAATTCGAATCCACCTCGGCTAAGTAGCTCGATTAATTGATTTTTCATCTCAGTGGCCTTAAAAAAGTCATCACTTCCCGAAATCACATCATCGACAAAAACTGCCTCCTCAATGATTTTTGAGGCAAGAGGAAGGTCCTCATGCTCTCTAGCAAGTTGCAGCAAAGTTCTGATAGCCAAAAAGGGGCTACAAGAGACCCCGAATAAAACTCTATTTATTTCGAAGTCTTGAATAGGCTGGTTAGGATCAAACCTCCAAACTATTCTTTGAAAATTAGTTTGACTAGGGTCAACTAAAATCATCCTGTACATTTGACGGATGTCGCAACAAAAGCAAAGTTTATGCAAACGATAAAGTAATAAAATTTTTTGTAAGTCCCTTTGTAAAGGGGGCCCAGTATAAACAGCGTTGTTGAGCGAGATTTTGCCAGGGGCGTGCATGCTCGCATCAAAAACCACCCTCAGGGGGGTGCTAGTAGAATCTTTTTTAAACACCGCATGGTGTGCAATATAAAAATGATTTGAAATTTCGGTCGGCAAAGGTGCAGAAACCGGTTGCATATGATTATTATCTAAATAATCTTGTAAAACAGAGCTGTAGGCAGCATAAAAATCAGGGTTTTGTAGCAATTTCTTCTCAAGGGAGAAAAAACGACGTACGGCAATGGATCGAGTGTCGCCAAAATCTGGAGCAGTAACTTTAAATGGTAAAGATACAATATATCTCCCCTCCTCATTTTTTGAGGTAGTTTTCAAAAAATAATTTTCGCAAAACTCATCTTCGGGGTCAATGGCCTTGACATTAGGTATGTCATCTATTTGCCAAAATCGTTGTAGATTTTTATCTAAATTGACAAAAGAATCGTTCATTGACGTAGTAAAAAATGTTTTAATTTGATTTGTAGTTGAAGGTGAAAGTGAAAGATTGCCCATTATTCCCCAACCAAAAATAGTATTAATGCAGACGGGGTTGTTGGGTCCCGTAGACAAACGACCGTCTAGCAAAATGTAAGGGTACACATCGCCGCCCAACAATAAATCAATTTTATCGCTTTTATTAAAGCCTGGGTCAGCTAGTTCTAAGTTGGCGAGAAAAGGAAAACTTTTAATCGAAAATGAGGAATGAGGTAAATCACTACAAATTTTATCGAGTATTATCGCATCAAAATTAAAAACAAAATTATTATCACGCAAAGAGGATATATTGCAATTAATTCCAGATTTTGCCGAAGTTGTCATTCGATCTAAGCTTTGTAGAGTCATGGCGATATTAAATTTAGGAAGGCCCAAACTATCAGCACATGACTTAGATATAAATGAAGATTGAGCACCAGAGTCACAGATGGCGCGCACTGTGTGCCAATTTTGAAAAACATCCTGTATTTGTATTAAAGCGGTACAGAGAAGTATTTCGCGATCATTTAAAGACATACCAGTAACAATGGTGTTAGTGGTTCTATTAAATTCGGTAGCCACGGGGCTCCTCGGGGGTTGCACTGCAGAAGTAGAGGGGCTACTCGCAGGACTAGGTGTAGAATTAATAGGAAAAAAATGTAAGAGACTGTGATGAAATTGGCCACAATGTAAACATCTTTTTTCTGATTTGCATTGCTGGGGTAAATTATGCTTTGAGGCCAAACAGTTGACACACGCTTTATGTTGTTTAACAATCTCAAAACGTTGCTGGGGAGTTTTCGCCAAAAAATTAGGACATCTGTATATTATATGATCGCCACTTTTACAGAGAAAACAAAAATTTTGAGGGTTTGGAGTATTATTTAAGCCACTTTGGCCATTTGGAGACTGGGAGGCATTTTTGGAGGCTCTCTGAGTATTAGCAAACAAAGCAGATCGATTTTGAAACTTTGCTTGATTTTTCTGACTTGAAATTGACAAATCTTTATTTTTTAAGTAATCTTGAGTTTGTTGTATTTGTTCCAACGCAATGCAATGGCTAGAAACAAAAGCACGAATTTTATCATAAGAGGGGATCTCATTGGAGCAATAATTTTGCTCAAATGCCTTGCGCGTGGTTGGGTCCAACCTATCCAAGAGCATTTGTGCCATAATATAATCCCAAAACTCCGTTTTAAAACCCATGACTTTTAAAGCACTTAAGTTTTTCGAAAAACAATCAAGCAAATTCCTCAAATTCGTAGCATTCTCTTTAGTAAGAGGAGAGAAGCCTTCAATTGCCTTCCAGTGAAGGTAAGCTTGTAATCGTTTATTTGTATACCTATCCACCAAGGTGTGGTAGGCATTTAAATAATTTTCAGCAAGGATAGGAATGTCAGAAATGACATCCAGGGCAGGGCCCTTTAAATTAGAAAAAAGCAAATTGAATTTTTCAAAGTTTCCCAGCGACCTATTATTGTGCACGGTAGCATTAAAGGCTTGCAAAAAGGTTGGAAACTCCTTAAATTCCCCTTGAAAAAGAGGTATTTTTATCCTAGGCAGTAAACCATGCTGGTTTGTGGAGGCACAGGGACTGCCCATGGGATTTATCGTACTGCTCAAAAGCCCTCCATCTTCAAAGGGTAGTTCGAAAAGTTCGTAAAATATAGTGGAAATCTCGTCACAGCGTTTGCAAAAGTCCATAGACACTTTGTTTTCTACTACTAAGCGATCCTCATCAGAGGCTACCAACGTCAACAAAGTATTATGGTGCTTTTCAAAATCTTTTTTGATTTTTGACAATGTCCGAAATTTGACTTTAAAGCCGCTGTGATAGGCAGGGTCATTTTTTGCGAGGGTCGCGGATTCAATGATCAAATTTAGCTGTGAAATCGCACTATAGCGCAAGGCTTTAGCCTTTAAAATTTTATCCGAACTAGACATGATTTAAAAAAAAATCCAAAAAATAATTGACAAAAATTAGGTAAACTGAAAAAAAAATCAAAATTTGGACACCCTGTATAAATATTAATGTCCTACGTTTAATTACAATAATCAAACTATAAGCGCACAAAAGTAAAGAAAATACCCGATGCAAACTAATGATAACAAAAAAACTTGTGTATAAGTTTTTTTATCTTCGCCTCGCGAATTCAAATAAGTAGGTACCTACTATGTATTATATTTAAAAATAAATACCTACAAATCAAAAGCATTTAATTTGGTAAAACTATTTATCTGCCTTTACACGAAAACAAATTCTCAAGTTAAGAATTAAATTTCCTTCAAAATTTATTATGCACGCAAAAAATGGATACAATCATAGCCATTTGCAGACAGATATTATAATAGTAAATTAGAAATAGATATATTCATAGCAATTTTTACGCAAAAACGAATATAGTAAAGCATCCGCAATCGGATATAGTCATAGCAATTTGCAATAAGCAAAAATGAATATGGCAATTTGGAGATTTTTTTCGAGCAAATTGGATATAATTATAGCAATCCACAAATGTGAAGGCACAACGGCTAAAATAATAGCACTTTGCAGACACTATTTTAAACTATTTCCAGTGACAAACAAAAAAACACCCAAATTCCATACGGTTTTTTTTTTACAAAAAAGAAACGAAAAAACTTGATTTATTCGAAACAAAAAAAAGCATAGTAGTTTACAGATTTTATCTGTGTTTGGTTTTTCGCATGAAAAGGCTAAATTTATTGGTAAAAATATTTAATTTTTACACAAAAAAAATCGCAAAATGTATTTTAGAAACCTAGGGGTTTTCTAAAGTAGGCATGTAAGAAAAACAAGGGTTTTTCTTGCATTTGTTTTTACACAAAAAAAAATCGCAAAATGTATTTTAGAAACCTAGGGGTTTTCTAAAGTAGGCATGTAAGAAAAACAAGGGTTTTTCTTGCATTTGAAACCAGTAAAAAAGGCATTTAGGAAAAACAAGGGTTTTTCTTGCATTTGAAACCAGTAAAAAAAAACTAACCTAAAAAGGCAAAAAAACGATTCCAGAAATCCGGCTCGAAGGACCAAAAATGGGGCTCCCTGGTGGTCCAGATAGGAGAGTTGTCTGGAATTTAACGGTGTCAGATGTGGACTGTAATTTTAAGGGAATAAGGTCATAGGCTAAGCTGGTACAAGGGATTCTGAAATGGTCTAGTTTACCTTCTAGGTTAGTGTAGCAATAAACAAATGTATGTAAGGTAAAAATAATGCATTTTCACTTACCATTTTTATACAGGAAGTGGAACTCATGGGAGGACACGCTGTTAAACCGTGCTTTTTGCACCCCACATGAATGTGGTAGGAGAGTCGCTAACACGCGTGTATTATCGTTCGAAGGCGAAACGGTTCTCTGTGATGCTGCAGCAGGTATTCGCTGCTGCGTTCATTCTCCCACATGGCGCCCAGTGGCGTCGTTAATCCATAGGCGTAGGAGAAAAGGGAATAAGTAGGAGGGAATGAGATTACGAAGGTCCATATTAAAGGAACTAGGAACCTTAGTAATTCAAAATGCATTTTATGTAAAGTAAATTAATTATAGCAAATTGTAATATTTGCCTTTAAAACCGCGGGAGTTTCAAATGCAAATAACCCAGTAATTTTAAGTACTTAATTAGTTAATTAATACTAAATAAACAAAAAATAGAAAATGCTCTAGTGAATCACCAAATAGCCTAATTCGAACCAATTTGGTAAATTATAGTAAAAAGAACATATTTACAAAAAGGAAGGCGGGACGAACCACAATGATTATGTTGTAAAATCTAAAATATAAAGTGAAAAAGCGGTTTACCTTTTAGAAGTAGAACCTCTTTCTTCGTCTTCCACCCTAGGATTGCTCTTACTCGGCGTAATCTTAACAAAATTCTTCAAAACCTCAACATTAAATGTATTCAACTTGTCTGGACTTTTCTCAAACAACTTCTTTGGCGTTTTTTTACCCTTGTTTGGAGTCGTTTTTTCCCCACTACTTTTACCCGAACTACTCTCTGAAGATGTCTTAATTTTATTTTTTTGAGGTGTAGTTTTTGTCATTCTTTCAATTTGAGACAACTTTATTTGGGATTCTTGGGTCAAAGGTTCCAAAAAATCTAGTTTTATAGGTGTTAAACCATTTTTAGTCTTCTGATGAGATCTTTCATTATGTTTTTGCGACTCTTGAGTGAAAAAGTTTAAAAATTTATCTTTTTGTGGGTTCAAACCATTTTTAGTCTTCTTAGGGGATGCCTCATTTTGTTTTTCTTGATTCAACTGAGTAAAAAAGTGCAAAAAACTATCTTTTTGCGGTGTTAAGCCATTTTTAATCTTCTGATGAGACTTCTTATCATTTTGAGTGTCTTCAAAAATTAAGTTTTGAGGTGATCTTCCTAAGGCATTTTGAGTATTTTCAAAAGTCAATTTTTGTGGTGATAACATTCTTTCTCTTAATGCAATGGGGCTAAGTAGTTTTTCAATATTTTTTACAGCAATAACTTGTGAATTTTTAATTGGTGTCTCACTTAAACTAGGTTTGGGTTGCAGAACAACATTTTCAACATAATCAGTGATTTCTTTAATTTCAAGAGGAAAGTTTTTTGTAACACCACTGGTTGAGGGAACAGGAGAAAGGTCAATACTTAAATATTCATTAATTGGTTGGTTTTTATCCTTTGTCTTCAACTGATTGTATAAAGATGGAGACTTTTCCAGATTTTTATTTTTTGATGGTTTTAGGCTACTAGGACTTTTTGATGCAGATTCAGATGGTTCTGAACTTTTTCTCCTTAAATTTGACCCCTTTTTTAAAGGGGGACTAATTTTTTGCTCATTAGTTGCATCAAATTTACGTTTGGTAGTGAATAATACTGGTTTTCTTCTTGTTACTTCTCGAAAATCGTCGTCATCTTCACTGTTTATTTCAATTAGTTCAGTTGAATTTTGGAGTTTTTTTGAGGATGATGTGTGGGTAATATTGGATTTGGTGATTGTTTGGCTTTTGGTGAAAAAAGATGAGATTTTTTGACAACCTTTGGATGCCTAGAAAAGAAAAAGGTACTGGATTTAGCACAAATAAAATATTGGTAAGGTCAATCCGAGTAAATGGGACAGGGGCCAATGGGGACCCAAAATAAAATAAATATTAAAACTGATATGCGAAATTTGTTATGGTACTGCTGTTTCAGAAGTTCATACCATTTAAGAGCAGTCTGTAAACTGCCAATACAAACCATTTATTTTAGTACACCAGGACTGTAAAATATAAGCCATAGAATATTTAGCATCAGTCTCATTGACTAAGTACTGACAATCTAACCATGCTTACAATTGGTAATTTTTTTGTTATGGTATAATGAATTATATTGTCTTACATTGCTTGCAATTTTTTTTATTGACAATACTTTATAAAAACTTGTACTTGCTAAATATAGAAGGAATTTCTGTAATATTTCAGAATAATTGAAAATGTTCTATATTGTGCAAAACCATTTTAAAAATCATTCACATAGATTAACTGTGTTATCAATCAAAACATGTACTTAAGTCAAATTAAGATTATTATTTTATTTGCCTTAAATACATTAAGGGACTATCTTCTTTTGTCTGATATATCAGGGGCGATCCCAGACTCAAAAAAAGGGGGGGCAATTCAGAGTTTTTGAAAATGTATATAATAATAAAATAATGGAAGTTGAAAGTACAAAGTATCTTGGTATAATTTTTGATTCAAACTTAAAGTGGGCAAAACATGTGTAATATCTGACCAAAAAAATAAAATCTTTTATATATAGGTGTTACATAGTAAGAAATATTTGGTAAACTTATCACGTCCTTGTAATGCAACTATAGGTAAATTTAGTGGGAATAAGGACACTGTTGTTCTGGTAAATATACGTTTTAATCCATCGGTGAAGACAAAAACCATTGTCGAAACGTTACCGATGGATTAAAACGTATATTTACCAGAACAACAGTGTCCTTATTCCCACTAAATTTACCTATAGTAAGAAATATATTATCAAAATCCATGATAACTTCTTTGTATCAGTGCTTGGTGGAATCACTTTTGAGGTATGGTATACTGGCTTGGGGTGCAATGTATGATAATGCACTAAAACCTTTACAAATTATTCAGAACAAAATACTTAAAATTATTTATAAAAAGCAATATCTATATCCTTCACATCTACTTTATGACTCCAAAATAAATAATATTAGATTAATATATTTTAATACAACTGCAACTTTTATGCACAAAACTAAAAACAAAAAATGTGTGTCACATAATCACTTAACAAGAAATAAAACTAGCCAATTGCTTAGTATACCAGACTGCCACAGTGAGTTTTTTAGAAGGTCTATTGGTTTTTTGGGTCCAAAAGTGTACAATTTACTACCGCCTGAAATTAAAAACAAAATAAGAAATAACCAATTTTTTAAATTGGCTAAAACATATATCTCGAATAATAAAATCGTTTTTTGAGACTACTAAGATAAAAGTGTGTCTATTAGTGTGTGTCTCTTTGAGGGATAAGTTAACGTTTTTATTTTATTTGACCAGTGTTTTATTTTTTGTTGTTCGTTTTAACTTTTGTTTTTTTGATTTTTATCAGGTGTTTTTCTAATTTTTTGTCTGTTTGTCTATTTTTTATATAGGGTTTTAATTGAGTTTATACATAAAAGATTACTTTAAAAGTAGAAATCAACAACAGCACATACAGGAGTTTAGTCTTCTAGGTGCTTAGTATTAGATGTTATATATAATTAAATGTAATGTACTATTGTATTTAAACATTTTGAATAAACTTAAAAAATATTTTCTTGCTCAGGTGTGTAGTACACCAGAGTGTGCCTCTTTATTTGGAGTTTTCTGGACAAAAGTGGGGAGAGGCAATTGCCCCATGTGCCCCCCCCCCTGGGTCCGCCACCGGATATGTAGACATTAATCCTATTCTGCTCTATGAATAATGTGAAAATGCATTATTTTATTAAGGCCCTACAATAATTTTTCAACTACTTGACTATAAAATACAAAAACTTTTTAAAAAATTCCTCCATACCTACTTTTTAGCCAAGGATAAATACAATTCTCTAATGCCCTATTTACCCATCTTTTAATTGGTAGTTATGCAGGATGCTTATTTTTGTTATATATTAAGTTTTATGATTTTTTTTAGGTTGTTAGTACTTTCAGAGAGGAACATGTTGAACTTGACATGGGTGAGGATGAGAATGAGCATCTCTCGGAAATCAAGTTAAATCGCATGCGCACTTTGACTTTCACCTGAGTTTGAGGGAGTAGTCCTTCTCGTCCGTTCAAGAAAAATACTAAAAAAACAAATTTTAAGTGGGATATCTGTTTCTTTCCCAAGTGAAAGAATAAATATATACCCAGAGCACTGGATCTTTTCATATATTAGACAGTTTGTATTTGCAAGTGTAAAAAAATATATATTTTAACATGATATCTTCTTATCTTCCATCTTCTTTGATCCATCTTTGGACATAGGCCAACCCCAATATTATCCACTGTTCTCTGTCTGTCAGTGTGTTCATCCAACTTAAATCGTCTGCCCATCTCCTTTGGGGTTTTCCTATACTGGTTTTAATTTCTCAAGGTCTCCAGTTTACAATACATTTGTTGCATTGATCATCTTTTTGTCCGATAGCAAATGTCCAGTTTAGTTTCGCTTCCTCTCCTCTGACATCCTTTACTTTTGTTTTATTTCTTATCTATTTATTCCTTTTTCTATCTGTTATTTATCTTTCCATTGATCTTTGAGCATTTTTTACCTTATCATGTTTGATTTTGTAAGTGTCCAGGTCTGGGATCCATGATAATAAAAGGAAAACATTTTGTGACTTGATTGAATCTTATAATTTTAGGGCTATTATTGACAAATCTACCAGACAAAACAGAATATTGGATAATATACTTTTAAACTTTTATCCTAAACATACAGTAGCGGTTTGGGACCCGGCATTGGGTGATCATCGGGCAGTTCTTGTAGACCTTATTTTAGAATGTGTTAAAGAATCACCTAAAAGTACATATAGACCATTTACAGAGATGGGATATTTTACATTTTTTCATGAAATTTCTAAAATAAACTGGGACTTTATTGACAACAAAAACATTGACCTCAATACAAAGTTTTCCAACTTTTTAATGGCAATAACTGGGTGTATTGAGAATTCATTTCCTCTAAAAAACAACAGTAAAACTAATTTTAACTCCTCACATAGTAGTAGAATCTTTAGCTTACAAAGGAAGGTTAAGGGTTATTTTTGGTCTTAAGTACAGTCAGTCAGATGTCAGAAATATTTTTATTAATAAAACATTGCTAACACTACCTTCCTTATATATACTGAAATGTTTAATGTATGTCAAAGAAAAACTAAGTGAGTACAACTTAATGTCAGAAACACACGATTATGGTACAAGAACTGCTACGAGCATCAGGTTACCCTTTACCAGGTTAGAACATTCTAGGTTTCGTAAGAACTATTATGCCCCAATTTTTTACAATAAAATGCCAAAGGAAATAAGAGCCCTAAAATTAAATGAATTTAAAACTAAAATTAATCAATACTTGTGTCAAAACGCCTTTTATGACCTAGAAACATTTTTAATCAAAAACTTAACTATTTCAGATTTTTAGCTCTGTCTGTGCTATATGTTAAGTATGTTTGTATATGTATGTCTGTGTTTCTGATTTTAAAATGTTTTTTTTTTGATAATAAAATAAATTTTATCTTATAAGTAGGTTTTTAATATGATTTCTAAAACTTTTTACAACAATTTTTAACTACTTATTTTAATTGTATTATGAATAGTGATATTGTTGTTTTAAATAGTTTATGATGACACCATAATGTGACAATGTTATTTGTTAACTATTGTACATGTTTTTAAGCTAATATATTTCTATTTTATTCTATTCTATTCTATTCATGGATGGATGGAACTTTATATAAAGTTAGCAGAATACCATTTTTTTTTTAAACAGGTATGGCAAACTTTTTGTTTTTACAACTAATTTATGGATAATTAATAGCATATTAAAGTTGTTCAGCTAACTTTTTATATATTGTTTTACCTCAGTCTAAGCTTGACAATACATTTGTATACCTATTTGCAAGCGCAGATTTGAGGGTGGGACTTACCCCCCTAGAAAAAAATTCTGGGCTAAACAAATAATAACCCCCTAAAAAAATTTTTAAAACAGCATTTCCATCTACCATTACCCCCGCCTAGCCTTTCATTTTGTTCATTTATTTCATACTAGATACATTTTTTACAAAATTACAGTTTTAGTTGAATTAGTCATCTTGTGCCTTAATGGCTTGTCAGAAGGCTTATCTGTAGTAACATGTCACATTTAAAAAAATTTTAAATATACCTAATTAAGTCTTAAAATATAAGGTACACAGGTAATAAAATTTAAAGCATTTAAAAGCCTAGTCAGTATAACTTAGATAAATAACATACAATATTATAATGTATCACACATATAAATTATAGTTACAAAACAAATACACACATATTAAAATTACACACACCTGTACTAAAATTATAGGAACTTAGGAAATATTTTTGTGATGGAGAAGAGGTTCATCTATATATAAAAAACACACTCACACCATTTGCATTGGTCATCAGAGTGACCCAGAGCCCTTCAAGTCTCTTAAGAGAGTTTAGAAGTTTAGTGTTGATTATTTTCTAATTTATTTTATTAGCCTACATCTGCACTTGCCTATTTGGCACCTTCTTTCTTATAGTAAATTCTTTTAGGAAAAATTTGCAACCAAGACTGCAACACTGGTGTGCCACTAGTGTAATTTTTAAACCTATTCTTTTGAGAAAACTCATACAATTTTTTTATTCTATTGAGCAACTAACAAACCCAGTGTTGCATTCAATGCACATTTTTTGGTATGTGCTCTCCAAGCTTATCTTGCACTAGTGCACTGTTGTATTTTAATAAAACTACACTGGGGCAATTTTTAATAGCAAATTCTTTTGGGAAAAAATGCAGTGACACACCATTGCACACTTGTATTCTTTTAAAACTGCACTAGGGCATTTTTTGGACAGCACCAAAATAGTGTCAGTGAACCATGAGTGGCACACTAATTTTCTCAAAAGAATTTGCTATAACAGCCCACATGTTTTTCTCAGTTTCACATTGGCGGCTCATTCTTATTTTAAAAATGTGGTTTTCAGACAGTCTAAAGATCTATTTAATAATAATAGAGTTTCTAAATACATAAATTTATATGGCTTAGGTACCTTCAGACTGGGTAAAACAACATCTTTAAAATAAAACTGAGCCGCCAATGCAAAACCCAGGAGAACATGTCAAAAATAATAACCAAAAAATAGAAAATCAATGTCAGGCTTCGCTTCCTATAAAAATTGCCCCAGTGCAGTTTCAAAAGAATACAAAAGTGCACTAGGACAACACTGGGCTTGTCAGTTGCTCAAAAGAATACAAAAAATTGCACTAGTTTTCCTAAAAGAATACAGAAATTGCACTAGTGGCTCACCAGTGCTTTACTTTTGCCCAAAAGTATTCGTTAATAGTGAATTCTTGTGAGAAAAAAATGTGGACTACACTGGGGCAATTTTTGATAGCACCAAAACAGTGTGAATGGAACACGAATGGCGCACTGACATTTTCAAAAGAATTGACTATAAATAAAACCATAGTTAAAGCCATATGAGAGGGTGGGTTCGGAACCCACCCATCTCTGGTTAAAGCAAATAAAGAAAAGTAGTTTAATAAATAAAATAAAAATGTTGAAAAAAATATACATATCTAAAATCTAACCTGCGTGGCCTTGCCTTTACTGGACGATTTTTTCATAGTTCATTACTCAGTTACTTGCTAACAAAACAAATTAGAAAAAGCTTCGTTTTTGAATATTTTTTCTAAAAAGAAAAACTTCAAAAAAATATAAACAAAAGTTGGTTAGGATTTTTTGACTGACAGTAATTTGGGCGGGACAATTTTATTCTATGGTTGGCATGTAGCGGACAGTAGACCAGTCTGTTTTCAGCGATCATACCGGTACGTCTTTAGCAAGTACGGGGGTTTTTAAACGGAGAAAAGTAAAAACTACACGTTTTATTTTTAAAAACAGAGTTGTTTTTTCATATTTTTTAGATTTATTTATTTATAAAAAGTAGAAAAACGGGGAAAAAATAGAATGGAACAAATCGCCAGTTTGTTGACTAACCAAAACTCCACGTGATTTTTCTTCTCTGCTCGAAAAAGTAGGGTTATATTTATAAAGATTTTCATGCTCTTTTGCAAAAATCCTAAAATTTGCACAGTTTTGTTTTAAAAAGAAAGTTTAAAAATGCCACGATTAAGAAAACAAAGGAGGAAGAAAGTATACAAGCATAATGTGAATCGAAAACGGATGCGAAATAAAATTAACAATGTTGGAAATATTGGATGGTAAGTTTAAGGTAGTTTTATAAACAAAAACTGCCATAACTTTGTATCTAAGTTACAGTTTTTATGCATTAAAATAAGTATTTAACACTAGATTAAACAAAAATTTGCTTATTTCTTGACAGTAAAGAAATCAAAGATGCCTGGGATGAAAAGAAATCCATTCAAGCGAATTTAGATGAAATGGGACTTTCATACGATCCAAACCACACCATAAAAATTCCAAGTTTAAAGAAAGAAATAATTAAAAAAATAAAAGAAACACAGGAAGACAAAGAAGAAGTAGAAATTATTGAAAAAGATAAGGAAAATAAAATTAAGAAGAAAAACTTTGTTGCTGAAGCATTAGAAGCAGATGCAAGAGCTCCAAGAGTCAAGAGGTTTCAGCTACCAAAGAGTCAGGTAAAAAATAATTTTCAAGATGCAGAACTTGCTATAAAGACTGACTTTTTGGCCATAAAATTGTCAACTTCCATGAATGAGCTGTATAGCTGTCTTTTTAGTTTAATGATGCCAGGCATTTTGATTTTTCTGAATTTTTTGATGAACCTAAATTAGGAGGGTTCCTCATTCTCTGAGTCCTAAAAAGGCTTTCTTCAGGAAGCCATATCCAGATTTTTACTATTCTTTCTCAATAGTTGAATTTGATGTGAAAACTCCATAAAAAATATGTTTAGCTCTATTTATTCTTTAATTTTTTTGGTACAAGTGATCATATAGTAGACAGAGGAAAGAAAAACAATATTAACATGAGTTTTCATAATAAAAATGTTCTGAATTTGAAACAGATGTTCCAAAAATTTGGTTTGGTAAAATGTTCGTTTTGTGTATTTTTGCAAGAAAATGATTATTTTGCTACTACAACATGAACCATACAGAGAGAATCTTGCTAAAACAGTAAGGAAAAAATATATTTAAAAAAAACTTTTTAAAAAATTTGAGTTTTTTATAAGAAATAAATCATTTGATACCTACCTCATTCAAAAGATGTTTTAAAGAACTATAAACTTAAATTCATATAAACCCTATATCACTATCCTGGTAAGAACTTCTTAAGATTTTTTTTATAGTACTTGTTTCACCCAAGAAGTTTGTTTGATTTTTAAAATTTAATTTAAAAAAAAGTAACTTATCAGAAAAATTTGAAATATGGTATTTTTATCCCATTTATAGGTTAAATGAATGTACCAAACTGCCAAACTTATTTTTTTTTGTATTTATATGAAATGACTTAACTTCTTGGTGTCTTCTTTTTTAGGTTGAATGGATAACATATTTAATGAAAAAATACAAAAACAACTACAAAGCAATGGCAAAAGACAGTAAAAATTACTTTCAAGAAACCTGGAAACAGCTCAGACAGAAAATCAGAACTTTCAAGAAAATTCCTGAACAGTATGGAAAATTCCTAAAGGAAAATGGTGTCCAGGAAAATGATTTTGATAGTGATATGAGTGATGGTGAGTTGTAAATTCATACTTATTAAGACTATATTTTAATAGAGGTCCTCAATACATTTTAAGCAATGTTTTCACATAAGTAAATGTATAAAGGGTCTGCTATGTATACCTACACAGCAGTCAGACAAACTTTTGCAATGACTCATGTTTTTTATATTTTTTTAGTAATTGATGCATTTTAGAATGCAAAATTGTTAAAATACAAAAGAAGAAAAAATGTAATATAAATTCATGTTTTTTTATGTGTATTATTTTATACCAAATTATTTTCCTTTTTTTTTCAATCTTTTTATCCTTTTCAAAGCTATTTTGATTTAAAGCTTGCAGAATATACAAGTTTTTAGTATTTTTATAAGGTTCTCGTAAAAAGTTTTAAAGCAAAAAACCACAAATATATTTTTTATTAAATTGTATATTGTATATTATTATATGTTTGCAATACAGAATAGAATTTACACAGCAAAAACAGTAGGTACTAATTATTTTTGGCCTAGTAGCACAAATAGGTCAATGTATTTTTTTCAATAGTGTAAAGAAAAAAAATAAAGAAAAAATAAATGCAACTTAATTTATTGTGAAGATAACCATGATAATATGCAAACAAAAAACATTAATGTTATATTAGTTACAAAAAAGCAAAACTTTTTTTACCAGTATTTGAGGAATTTTGGTGTTTCTGAAAAAATCCATTATTTTTCTCATTTTAAAAAGTAGGTCTACAAAAGATAAATTTTTGTTTTTAATATTTTTAAAAATTCCTAAGAGTTTTTAAATACATTTTTTTACTTAGTTTGTTGCATTTGAAATGTCTATTTTTTATATACAGGATGCTTTAAAATATCATGTTACATACAATCTGTACCAAATTCTTTGGACTACATATTTGATCACAACAACTCAAATTAAAATAGGTCCGCAAACGCTTTGTTGCCGGTGTTAAACATTTTTCATGCTCCCTATTTTTCCCTGATTTTATTTTGTAATGCGCTTCTAATAGATTCTAAAAATATAAAATAAATTATTAGATTCGTTTAGAAACTTTTTAGTCTCTACTAGTTTTTTAGTAATTATTACGATTTTTCTAATTTGCTGCATGAAATCAACATTTTTAAAATAGTCATATCTTGACAAGTTACAAAAAATTGTTTTTAATTTGTTAAAAAAAATTGTTTTTAATATTTTTCAGGCAAGCAAAAAGTTTCTAAATAAAACAGAAAACGAAGCGTCGACCACTGTTTATAATAAACAATAAGTATGCCAAAGAGTTTATTTATACATGGAATCTAGAAACACCCTGTATGTTTAAAGGTTTTGTGGCCGAACCGACCCAAACCTTTGATTTAGTAAAGACCTGCAGTAGTTTACCTCCAAATTAACATTGAAGGGGGAGGGGCGGGGAGGTGGAGGAGTAGAAATGAGCTTTATCTTAGGATAAGGTTGGAAAACAAAAGTAGTTTAAATCGCTCTTACTTTTACATTGTAAAAAATAACACTACAGCAATAATGTAATTAGCAAGGGATAAAAGGTTGTTGGGCTCTTCTCTGGTAAAAGTGCCACTTTTTATCTTAAGGCAAAAAGTTTGAAGGTAGGGCAATTCGTTCGGAGGTTTATACGCTATTTTCCGGACTTTTCGACTTTTTTTGGGTTTTTTAAAATCTCTGATTTTTACTTTTTATCCTGGTGTATCACTTTTTATCCCTGATTCTTACTTTTAATCCTTAATCCGTCATTTTTTATCCCGGGGATAAAGTGACACTTATCATGAGGGAAAGAGTGCATTTTTAATCCCCAAAGCTGGAAAAATATTTTTTAATAATTTTAAAGGAGTTAAATCCCTCTCCCTCCCCCAACTACCAAACTTCTGTATGCCACTGAAAAATGATACTCATTGAGTATGTTAAAAATCGTTAATTAAATACTTTCTAAATCAAACTTTTTTCGCTAAAATGTCAAAAGAAGCTTCTAGTTTCATTTTATAAATATAATTTTTAAATAATAATAATTTACCATAACTTTGATTTATAATAAACAACAAGACTTTTAAACTTTTTACAATAACATTTAAAAAAAACTCTGAGAAATAAACAACAGTATTCATTTCCTAAGCCTGCTTAGAATAAAAATAGTCAAATTGGGTACAATTATGGCCAAAAATATAGAAAATCTGATCCGGTATCAATTGCCAAAAATTAGAGAGAACTGTTTTGTTTTAATGTGACAAAAACGCATTCTCAAATTTTTTGAGGAAAATCGCCTGAACCTTTTTTTTTTTCATAGTTGGTGCAGGATTAGATATTCAAACAATTTTACCCTTTAGTTATTTCTCAGTGTTTTTTTATCTAATTTTTCAACTAGTTGCATAATCAATGAAGACTTAAATTTGGCGCATGAGTGTCAGTTCATTTTTTTAATAACATTTTAGTTTTTTAATTGTAATTTATTTAGAAGAAAAAGGCTGTCAAAATCAATTTTTTAACATTGTGAAGATTTACAATTTCCAGGTGAAAGTGTCAATGGATTGTCAATGTAAATAAAATAAAAATATATAAAGGACTTTTCAGTTCAGTTTTCGAAAGGTATAACAAAATTTCTGGAGAAAGAAAGCCAAACGTTTTTTTTTTCTTTTTAATAACCATGACTTTTAAAGACCACCAGTAACAAAAGCCTGAACTGAACATTTTTTTAAAAATAATTCGCTATTTGGAAGAGTGTTGGTTTGGTTTGGTTTGTAAATGTAAAAAAATTTGCATTTGACAGCCTTTTTGGACAAACAGGTCTAAGGGGATTAGACGGACAACGAGACGAAACTGTTATACTGGGTGATGTTGCGCTTCAAGATGTCCGCGCATAGTCCAAGAACTCTTTCAAACCTGAAATAAAAAAAAATATAGATTTTGAAAAATTTTAAAAACTTTTTAATACCAATTTTTAACAAAAAAACTATTAAGTCCGGTCGAAATGTATTAAATTACAAAATGTATCAGGCGTTTTGGTATAAATTTTCTTTAATACATTGTTTTTTATAAGCCAAAATCAAAATGTTTTCCATCATCAAAGAGAGAGACACTTTTTCGATTTTAATTTTTTTGTTTTTTCTTTATAGCTCGTGCAATTTTTGAGATGTTTGGCTTAAATTTGGAACGTGTATTTTTACATCATTAAGCATGCCAAATATCAGGAAAAAACTACAGGGTGATATTTTTTCAGGGGTTACGCCTCCTTTTTTCCCCCAGAACTTTTTTGCAGTAAGCCAATGGCAGATTCAGAAATATAAAATGCATTCTTTCTTTTATTCAGAAACTTTTTAATCTCTTGCAATGTTTTGTATCTCTAACCGTTTTCGAAGAAAAAGACAAAAAAGAAAAATGTGTACCCTGCTAAATGACATTAAAATTTAAAATAGTCACTACATTTCTATATTCTAATTTTATGCGAGTTTTATATAATTTCTAAATAGCAATCAAAGATACAAATTATCTTTTTTTTGTCTTTTTTCTCAAAAACGGTTAAAGATCCAAAAAATTGCAAAAGATCAAAAAATTTCTGAGTAAAACAAAGAATCCACGGTTTTTTTTTGGAGCTGCCATAAGCTTACTGCAAAAATGTTCTGGGGGAAAAAGGGGGGCATGACCCCTGAACAAAAAAACACCCTGTAGTTTTTTCCTAATATTTGGCATGCTTAATGATGTATGCCTTGTAGCTAAATTCACGTTCTAGATTTGAGCTAAACATCTCAAAATCTGCACAAGTTATAAAGAAAAAACAAACAAAAAATTAACACTTTAACAACCTGTATCTCGAAAACTAAGGATTTGCGGATCCATTTTTATACAAGGTTTTTTTCTTAAAATCCCTCAAAAAATAATCCTCTGATGTTTGGCGATATACTTTATTAAAACCCTGTATAATGGCTACCCCGGCCAATGCCTGTCTCTTTATTCTGTTTCATTTTCTGCCTATCATACTCTAACACAGCTTTTTGGTATACTCGATTTTACCTTGGGAACCCTGTATATAAAAATATTTACCTGGCTCTATCCAACTTGACACACTTCAAGGGTCCCGCAGCGACGACCGTAGCAGCCCTGGGTCTGTCCAAAAGGAGAGCGATCTCTCCGAAGTAGTCGCTGGGTCCCAGGCGACCGACTTCAGTCGGTTCCTCACCCTCGGCGCGGTTCTGCTTGACTATCGCGGTACCCTCGGCTATTATGTAGAAGTCGTCACCTGGTTCGCCTGCAGAAAAAGAAATGGTTCTGAATCACCATCTAATACTATCAACCCGCGACAAAATAATTTTAAAAAAGATCAAGACTTTCTCTACTAATTATCTTCAATAAATCCTTTCTCCCTCTCCCGTTCTGCCCAACCATTAGTGCCGAATAATTTAGCAACCACTCAAAACTGTATGAGAATGTGATATATAATACCTTTTTGTCAAATTTAAAAAACAAACTTAAAAACAACTTTTTTCTGTGTAGCTTTAGGCAAATTCCGTAAGAATTGGACAGAGGATGTCTAGATATGAATTATTAAATTTGGAAAAAATGATCAAAATTGACACAATTCCTGAAAAATTTATGGTCCATCGTTTAATCAATTTTTGACATATATTTTTTTTTACTAAATTTGAGAAAGCATTTATTATTATTATTGACAAGAAAATTAATTTTACCTTCTAATGTCATTTTTACTTACCTTGCCTGACTATCGTCTCTCCGTCCTCGAAACTGACAGTTTCTAACGCGTCAGCGACTGTCAATCTCTCCCATTTGTCAAGGTTCTCCAAGATAGAGACCCTGGACAAAAATTCTTCGTACATTTTTCGTTTCCTTATGGTCGAGCCCATGAGAATTCTGCGGTATGAGTCCCTAAAAAGAAATCAAAGCCTTATGAATCTAATACAGAGCACTCTACGCTACTGTTAAGATCGGGTGTTCAATGCAAACTGGCTATCGTATGGCAATCCTTTCCAAATAAGAGAGAGATAGGTATTATTCTAAAATGTTAGAAATAAGCTCCAAATTCACAATCTAAGAGACCAATGTCCTGTTCTTTTAGGTCTCGCGTAGATGTCGATTGTAGATGAGCATGAGCGAAAAATAGGGATATAGAGTAGTTCCGTTCAACTAAACTGTCAATTTTAAGTGTATGTATCGACGTCACTTAAGACCTTTTCAAGCGGTCCAACGCGGTGGACCGTTCGGTTATTAGTTCTTTGCATTAAAATGCGAGAACCAAACAAAGAGCGCTTAACCAAGAAACGCCAAAAAATCATGCATTTTTATTGTTCTATTCACCATTAATAACCCTGCTCCGGAGGTAGGTTATCTTTGGTTAAAAGAACAATGAAAATGCATGATCTTTTGACGTTTCTTGGTTAGGCGCTCTGTTTGATTCTCGCATTTAAATGAAGAGAACTAATAACCGAACGGTCCACCGCGGTGGACCGCCTGAAAAGGTCTCAAATGACTGAGACGGACTACCTTGGTGACCAACGAAACAGAACCAACAAGAAAGAGTATTGAGATTAATCGGAGCACAGAAGGCAATCACGTGAATCTGGCTCCAATTTCTCAAACTCTGTGCCGTTTTAAGATACCGTCTTACCTGTCAATTCCCCACAGTTTGACATCAGTTTTCGCTTTGACAGTTGCCGCCCTGGGCGTGCCGTAAATCAAGGCCAACTCGCCGAAACTGCCACCCTCGCCTATTGTCGTCACTTGTTCGTTGTTGACGTAAACCTGTCAATAAAGAGTTAATGTAGTGTCTGACAATATTTTGTAGTTCAAAATAAATAACTTGAGCTGGCTAAAGAGGGATAGGGGTGACTCGGTAAAGTCGACATTTTGTTCTTTACAGGTACGGTTTGTTCCGACATAGCGAGAGGCAGGTCATCCTAGAAGTGAGGGTGGGGAGTTGAATATACAATTTTAAATCTGAATGCAGGGCGAATTAAAAATGGCCTGCTTACCTCAACCTCCCCTTGATCAATCACATAGAAATTGTCACCCTCGTCACCCTGTTGAATGATCACCTCGCCGGGAAGGAAAGTAACGGGAAACATGGCGTCGAAAATGTCGCTGCGTTCGTTCTCGTCCAGGTGAGAAAACAGGACGTTTTTCGCAATGGCCTTTGACAAGGCGGCCATGGTTTTGTAGTCTTTAGGCACCACCTGAAAACAATTTGATAAAAATAATCCAGAATGAGTGGATAGAGGGTTAGGAGTGGGTCCCCGTAGTTTATTATAAATGATAATGGCAAAACAGTGCTATGCTAAAAACGGAAGTTCTGTATAACGTCTTTTATCAAAACCGGACAAAATCAAAAAGGACAAAATCAGAAAAAGGGGTCGGGCCAAGCTTGTGACGTTCACCTAAAGAAGAGCGGTTCTGATATTGCTATGCATTTGAAGCGACCTTCATTGCAATTTCTTTACTGGCATGCCTAAAGAAAACGCCGTATCTACATAGGGATTGCCATAGCACATTAGGAATTTTAATTAAGCAAGGCCCATATCAGGTGTTGGTCCCTAGGTTAGGATTTATCTGCAATTAATTGACCAGGAGGTTCGTTTAACACTGATTTCGACCTCTCAAAAGAAGGACAGGGTAGATAATTAAAGGAAAAAACATAGACTTTTTTATGTATTTTTGGGTCCAAAAACAACAATATTTGTTCCCGATTTAAATTTACCGCCAAACTTCCATGAGATCGATTTGTATAAGAGGAAGAGAGACGGAATCAGTGTACATGAAAAGAAAGGAGAGGGTTGCTCATGCTATGCCCAGCCTCTTTTTATCATTTTATCCCTTTTGATTTTGTCCGGTTTTGATAAAAGACTTTATACTTGATGATTGTCGTTTTTGTATAATCTCCAGTTATTAAGAATTCCGTTTTTGCCATTGGATTGTTATAACATTTTCATTTATGATCTTGGACGGATTCGGAAACGAATACAGACAAAATTCAGAAGGCAATAGTCTAATTAGTAAAAAGTATTAAAAAAAATATATAATTTTTTGGGATCCCCTAAACCTTGCCGTAGCTTTTTTATGAATGAATGAATTAGGATTCAAAACATTCTTGGAAGGAGGTATTATTCTCGTTCTTTTAAGATGAAATTTTCAACAAGCTTTTTGAGGTTTTATATAATGGGCTTGCTCTAGAGGCAACGCGAAGTTGTTTCCTTAATTGGATAGATTTTTTGGACAAAAAGTCTTATGGATTTTTTTTGTATTTGTCTTCTTTTCTTAAAACCTAAGTATATTCTAGTCTTTTTATTAGTAATAATTAAGTAATTAAAGGAGGAGGCACTAAATACATACATTGTTTACCGGGATGCGTCAGATGAGCTGAATTTGAGATATGTTGAAGACCAAACCTTAATGATATTTTTACCAAAAAAAATTGAGGGGGTCATAGGATTCGTTTTCGAGGTATACTTATTTAAATGCGCGCCACTGAAATATGGAAAAATATGACCTTTTGTAGTTTTTTTTGTAATAACTTATCGCCAAATAAAAATAAAAAACTGATATTAGTCTTATTGTATTGACGAAATAGTCCTTTCAGGAATTTTATCAGCTTTTGACATATAGTTCAAATTCAGGAAAAATACCTGAGATTTATTAAATATAAAGAAAGGAAACTAAAAATGCATAGTCAAAATTAACTTCACTTGCTTTCATGTGAGTCGTTTTAACTATTCGAGAGTGATGTTTGCATATTAGGTTATATGATAAGCTTACATGGTATTTCGAAAAAAAAAATTCAACGCATGACATGTTT
Source organism: Aspidapion aeneum (assembly GCA_963576565.1). Lineage (NCBI taxonomy): Eukaryota > Metazoa > Arthropoda > Insecta > Coleoptera > Brentidae > Aspidapion > Aspidapion aeneum. Next base: position 25,295,750 of record OY755045.1, on the reverse strand, counting down.
CCTAAGGCTTTCTACTCTCCAGACTTCTTTTCCGGAATCCTAGAAAGTGTGAATCCGAACCGAACCGAATTCGGTTCAGATTGGTTCGGTTTGGATTCACACCCTCTAGGATCCCGGAAGTTTTTTTTTTTTTTTGAAAAAATAAGCTGGTATAGTCAAAATATCGCACGATACAATAGCGCATTTCGGTTCGTTTCGGTTTGGATTGGTTTGATTCGATTCGGTTTGGTTTGATTCGGTATTCTGAAACATCGCATTTTGATACATCGCTATTTTGATTGTCGCTATTTTGGTTGTCGCTATTTTGATATATCGCTATTTTGATTGTCGCTATTTTGATACATTGCCATTTTGATATGTCGCTGTTTTCTTACAAACGCTATTTTGATACATCGCTATTTTGATAGTCGCTATTTCATTACTAGCTATTTCGTACGTCGTTATTTTGTACATCGCTATCAAATGAGGTGAATTTAGGATATGTTAGAGCCCAAACCGTCCTGATACTTGTCTGAAAAATTTTTTGGAGTGATCTGTTTCGTCTTCGAGCTATAATTATTTAAATGCGCGTCACTGGATTATGGAAAAATGTGAGTTTTTGTAGTTTTTTTGCTATAACTTCTCGTCAAAAAGAAATGAAAAACCAATATTAATTTTATTTTGTTGAAAAAAAAAGAGTCTTTTTAAGTATGTTCTCAATTTTTAACGTATAGTTTTCTTCACATATCTACAGAGTGGCTCAAATGATTAATAATAGAAATACAGGTATAATAATACACTTAAGGGGTTTTCCAAAAATTTTTTGAGTTCGCATTACATGTGTATTAATTGCCTCTGGAATAGTGTGTTTACTGGGATGCGTCGGGATGCGGTGAATTTGAGATAAGTTAGAGCCTAAACCGTCCTAATACTTGTAGTCATACTTATTTAAATGCTGGAATATAGGAAATGTGGAATGTGCAAACATGGGGAGGAAAAAGAGTCTACTCACCCCTTTCCGGGGGTTCTACCAAAAATTTTTTGCATCAAAAAGAAAGCCTGTGAACAAACTTAATTGACAAAACTTTAAATATAAACTTTTTATCCCTACAAGACGATAGAAGTTGTAGCAAAAATCAATTTTTTTAAGCAAGTTTTAGGATGGCTCCTACCTGACGCATCCCGGTAAACACACTATTCCGCTAGACAGTTAGTATACCTATCATTTGTTTCATTTACCCTGTAAGTTTACTACATAAACCATTAAGTATGTAAATGTTACTTTATCACGACTCACATTGAAGCAAATGAATTTATTTTGACTATGCATTTTTAATTTTATCCCTTTAGGTATATTTAACAAATTCCAGTTATTATTCCTGTATTTCTATTACTCATATTTTGAGCCTCTTTGTATATATGTGACGAAAACTATAAAAAAAATTGAGAACACACTAAAAATAATTTATTTTCAACTAAATAAAATTAATATTGTTTTTATTTTTATTTGACGAGAAGTTATAGCAAAAAAAACTACAAAAAGTCACATTTTTCTATATTCCAGTGGCGCGGATTTAAATAATTATAGCTCGAAAACGAAAGCGATGACTCCTAATTTCTTTGAGACAAGTATTTGGACGGCCTAGCACTCTTTTGTCAATAAAATAAGACTAATATCAGTTTTTTTTTATTTGGCGATAAGTTATTACAAAAAAACTACAAAAGGTCATATTAATCATAATAATATGAAAAAATATTTCAGTGGCGCGCATTTAAAAAAGTATAGCTCGAAAACGAATCCTATGACCCCCCAATTTTTTTTGGCAAAAATATCAGGAAGGTTTGGCCTCTCAAATTCAGCTCATCTGACGCATCCCGGTAAACAATGTATTTAGTGCCTCCTCCTTTATCATTGATGATACCAATTAGCGTATATGGAACACAAGACAATATTTCATTTTCGCTTTTTTCATGTTTATTACGTATAAAATCTCATATATAGATATAGAACCCCTTCCGAAATACAGACTTTTCAAAAACTCCTTGTAGCTTAAAAAAGGCTTACTGTAATCAAAATAACAAACAACAATAACAACCTAATCATTACTGACACAGGAGTTTTTGGTAAAAATTATTTCCTCCTTAATTCAATTAGCCCTCCGTCATCAATATAGGAAGGCCATGTTAATTCGCTATTAAAATTAGCGCAAATTTATGAATTATGGGAGACGTTTAAAATTTCATTTGGGACGGCCGTCGTTCCTTTAAATTCATCAAAAATATCAATATTAAAGTGCCTCAATTAGGACCAGTGGCGGTTTTGTAAGGGCGATAGGGCTAATAGATCAGGCCATACATGTGAGATCTGCTGAGCCCGCAGCCCACGAGATAGATCGGCCCGGGCGCGGAAATATCACGTGACCGTAGGAGGGTCACAAAAGAACGCCTCTCGGCCAGCTGTCATTATAAAACATGTGTTTTCAGTTTTGGTATGTTTGTTTACGTCGATTTTTTTTTAATTCGGGCATTAATTTTATGTGAATTTTATCAAAGTTATTAAAATAACGCAGCCCACGAAAAAGACAACAATGCCGCGAACGTATATAGTCTAACATATACGCATTTGTAATGACGTCACCAGTTGAGAAAAAAACGTATGGCGTAGATATTTTTGCCAATCAATGTTTTTTGATTGACAGTGACTACTTTTTTTAAAAAGTTTATTGTCACCGCTGTTTATAATATACTAAACAAAGATAAACAAAAATGACGTCATTACAAATGGGTATAAGTTGGACTATAGTGTTGTTGGTTGTCGGTCCAAGTATAAAACTGAAACCGAATATGTGTCAACTTTTAATTTGCCAGTGGATAAACAAATGCATAAAATTTAGTTGCGAAACATTCCTAATGATTTAAGTATCTTAAAACGTCCACAAGTTTGCATCAAACATTTTCCTAACGAGCAAGTTATTTGGTTTGATAAGTGTGCTGTAAATGGAGAGTGTTGAAAATGTTCCGAAATACATAACCGTACTTACTGCACGGATCATTAGGTGATCCGTGCTTACTGTTCGATTAGCTGATGTCGAGAGGCAACAACTGGAAACTGCAATACAAGAAAGTCATAAGAAATCAAAAGTTTTATCAATTATTGAGGACATTTCAAAATTTTATTGTTCTAATACTAAAATAAACAAAAATTGGATTTTTACCCAAGAACGTGACACAGTCTACCTGTGCCTGATGACATTTTTGAACAACAATCCATCACTGTTAGCATCTCTAGTTGTTGAGGGAAATCTGTCATTTTTTGTAAATGTTAACAATGTGTCCATACCAAAAAACAAACTGCCAAAAAAAGTTGGAGTTATATTTTTTGACAGCACCGATACACTTGAAGAGCTAATGCAGTTTATTGAAATGAAAGTTGCGAACGGGAAAGAAGTAGTAAAAGATAAGATTGATCAAGTAATAGACATCCTTAGTGACATTTTCGATAGTGAGAGTGAAAAATGTGTTCAATTGTCATTTCTTATTGAACAATTAGGTCTCTTGAAAAGGTCACCTGAGAATCGAAGATATTATGGATACACTTTAATGTTGGCTTTATCTTTGTTTATCCAGTCATCCAGTGCATACATGTCAATTTACAAAACTAAGGTAATATGTCTTCTGCACCTTGCAATATTAAAAAACTGATTTGTAAAATATCGCTAACAGATAGTAATCTCTCCGGTAGTGTGCAATATTTAAAAAGTAAGATACAGCTTTTAAAAGAACATGAGTTGGTAGTTAACTTACACATTGATGAAATATATATTAAACTTTGTGCTGGGTAATTTTTCAAAAAATTATTCACGACCAATACATTCAGTTTATTGAACGTGAAAACCATCTCACTTATTCACAAAATCACTTGTTTCTTTTTAATAAATTATTGTGAAATGTTTTATAATAAAAAATTTTCTTTAGATAACTCTAGCGTGTTTTTGTGGAGAAAAACGTAGTTTAAGGGCATCTAAAGTTTTTTTAAATAATTTTATTAAAAAGCACAATGATTTAGTGTCTGCTAATAAATCTTTGAATAAGAACACATACAAAAATGACACTATTCGCACCTGCAGACAAAAGGCAATCTACACTATTCGCCTCTGCATACAAAATGACATTAACAATTTTTAAAGTTCAAAAAACCACTCACACTATTGTCCTATGGTCAAAAAGACCACCGACACTATTCGCCATTGTGATGACGTCATTACCTCTTCATTTTGAGCTGGAAGGAACATATCTAGTACTTGTCCGGTTGTAAAGACATTAAAGAAGTTTTAAAATAAAGTGTAACTTAGCCGACTTTCCCTATCCAAAATATAGTGATAAAGTTCGGTTCGTTTTTTTATAGCACTCACCCCTCGAAGGGGGTAAGTACTATAAAAATTTCAAGATAGCCAAAAAGTGTCCCCCTCGCAAACAAAATTGACATGTTCGAAGGTTTTGCAAAAACGTACGAAAAATACCCGAAAATAAAATGATCGATTAAAAATTTTCTAGTATTTTACTGAAGAACAATATGAAATTGACCACTAAAAAGACGCAATACTACTTTATTAGAAAAAGCAAACAGGTGTGTCAGATCGACAAAAAAATGAGGCGTGGGACGACATAATATATAAAACGTACAAACTGTTTTCAGCTCAGACTTTTAATTAATTCTGGCAGGCGACATCGCCACTGGTTAACTTAGCCCACAAAAATCGCAAAATTAGACAAAAATAGATTAAAATATTAATTTTATACATATATATACTGTATTGACACACGTACGGTGTAAATGACAACAAATTTTCGATTTAGATTCTGATTTTCTGGGAATCGCTCCTGCTTAGTATTAAACTAACATGTTAAGAAAATAAGCCAAATCAATCAATATACAGGGTAGTTTAGTAGGTTGATTCGATAAAAAGTAAAGTATAGTTTTTGCAAAGTCACCTGAAATGCTCCTAAAACGGGGTTCTATCGATTTCATGAAATTTTGCTTCAATCTGCCCTTCAAAAGTTATCCAAATTCATATAAAATCTTCCTGGTATAATTTCAACCCTGCCGACAGAGAAAAGGCGCGGCTCTTTGCGGTCCGAGCACAAAGTATTTGTTTTCTGACCGACCAAGCACAGGTGGATAGACGGCACCTGATTGGCAGATTTTTTGAGATGCGATTTTAATTGCTTTCGGGTGTTCTTTTCGGGACCCCTTTAGTCGGCAGTATGCAGAGTTAGAAAATAAATCAGTGTCGTTTCTGTAGGTGTAGGAATAGAAAGTTTTATTATCTATTTTTATTTCTTTAGTTTACGCCATGATTAAATGAAATAATTTTCATGAGTATATCTACCGCCGCCCATGTCACTTTCTTTAAGGATATGCCGATGGTCGGCTTTAACCTTTGTTCAACGGACTTTGCAAAAACTATACCTTTGTCTTAAGAGATATTAAAAAAGGTTATTAAAAAATGTTGTTTAGAATTAAAGTTACGGCTGATTCTCAATTTTTAAAAAAATTAGGTAAAAATTATCTAAAGAAAAAATTTCATAACCAACTCACAAAATCAAAGTTGGCTGATTTTTCTGAGAATTGAGAATCTGCTTTTCCGCACATGTGTGGAAAAGTATTTTGCAACACATGTGCGGAAAAGTATGGTGACAGCAAACGCCATCGTAAACTTTTTCATACATGTGAGAAAAAATACTTTTCCACACACGTTGTTGTAGGAAAAACTTTTTCACCGTTACCTCATCTTTGCGCACGCTTCTTTGATTTATATTTTTACCTTCCTAGCCCGCGTAGCAATGGCTAGAGAAGGTATTATTTTCGACGAAATTTTTTTTTTCAGAAAACGCCGAAAATGTGTTATTTGAGTGTAATTTTAACCTATCTTAGCAATATCGTCGTGATGTATGTATGTGTGTATATTATTTCTCTCGGTAACACGACAGCTCCTAAACCGCTAAACCGATTTTTATAAAATTTTTAGGTAAAATAGTGTCCGACACTAACGAGGTGATTAGATTTTTGACAATTAAAAAATGCTAACTTTTTAATAGAGCGTCGTATTAATATGCGGTTTTTGGGATATAATAGACTACATTTTGCTCAATAATTTATGGCTTCACTTGAAGCGTGCTAACAGGCTAGCTAGGAAGGTATCAGATCCGTGATGTCATATTTTTTTTTATTCTGTCATACGTACCTGAAGTCTTGAAGTGTGCTAACATGCTAGCTAGGAAGGTATCAGATCCGTGATGTCATTCTTTTTTTATTCTGTCATACCTGAAGTCTTGAAGTGTGCTAACAGGTTAGCTAGGAAGGTATCAGATCCGTGATGTCATATTTTTTTTATTCTGTCGTACCTGAAGTCTTGAAGTGTGCTAACAGGCTAGCTGGGAAGGTATCAGATCCGTGATGTCATATTTTTTTTATTCTGTCATACCTGAAGTCTTGAAGTATGCTAACAGGCTAGCTAGGAAGGTATCAGATTCGTGATGTCATATTTTTTTTTATTCTGTCATACGTACCTGAAGTCTTGAAGTGTGCTAACAGGCTAGCTAGGAAGGTATCAGATCCGTGATGTCATATCTTTTTTTATTCTGTCATACCTGAAGTCTTGAAGTGTGCTAACAGGTTAGCTAGGAAGGTATCAGATCCGTGATGTCATATTTTTTTTATTCTGTCATACCTGAAGTCTTGAAGTGTGCTAACAGGCTAGCTAGGAAGGTATCAGATCCGTGATGTCATATTTTTTTTATTCTGTCATACCTGAAGTCTTGAAGTGTGCTAACAGGTTAGCTAGGAAGGTATCAGATCGGTCATGTCATATTTTTTTTTATCTGTCATACCTGAAGTCAGAATGTGGGATAACGCATGTGTACTTTAACCGTCATCGCTTTGTTCTTTTGTTAAGTAGATAGATAAATCCATTAACGTATTAACCGGTACGTTAATGGATAAATCCAATTAACTTAGCCCCATTTTTATCATAATAAATAAGAAAGTACGATTAGTGTTTCCTATTCCTTCGACTCAGTACACCAATTTGTCTCGGTCGTGTGCAAAAAGTCGTTTTGAAAAGTCCATTTACGCTCTTAGGATAATAAGGGCTGATCCACAGTTTCACTTCTTGCCGCTCACTTCTATTTCCCTCTTTCTCTACTAGAAAGAGATAAAGATACAATTTATATTTCCCTCTTTTTCTATTAGACAAAAAAGGAAATGAAGTGAGCGGCAAGAAGTGAAACTCTGGTTTAGGCCTATTGAAGCTTATCATGAGGGGACGCAGCGCTCCATGCCATGAAACTTTCTTTCATAAGAACTGATTGATGCAAAAATGTAAAATAACAAAAATTATAACAAATTTTATTTATAGAATTAAATATAAAAATTTTCAGAGCTTCTAATATTTTGAGAGTTAAAATTTTAAAAAGTCTAAAGAAGTTTCGAAAATTCTCAACATTTTTAAAACTTCAAATGTGTCTAGAAAACATTGCAAAAATATACAAAAAATTAAATATTTTGAAGATTTACGAAATTTTCAAAACTTGAATAATAAAGCAGGTACCGTATCTCCATTTGAAATTGCAACTGGCTTGCGAGCAAAGCACGGTCTAGGACGTTGGAGCTGAACCTTGGCAACCCAACATTTGTCTTGCATTCATGGGGTTTGCCTGAGACTATATCAGGTCTGTAAGAGCCAGTTGCATTTTTAATTGGAGACACTGTACTATTAAAATCCTTTCACATATTTTCTTACTGGGTTGAAGTAAATTTATTAATCAAATTGACATGCAAGCCCACGTTTTATTTTAGTCTGTTTTAGTTAAAAGTTCTAATTATGTTTTCAGGTTTTGTTACAGCTGATAATTTAAATAAAACCGTTTAACCTAAAACTTTTTTTGACCTATTTTATCTTTTAGTGTTAGTTTTATATTTGGTTTGTTCTATCATTACGCGAACTCTTCATATTTTTCCAACTTTTTCATTGCAATAAGATTCATCAGTTTTTTGCAATACCAAAGTTTAGGTCTAGCTAGGCAGTTACACTTTTGTGACATTTCCAACCTCGTTATTTATCATCTGCATACTGACAGCAACAAAAAAAAACTGAAAAATGGCATATCTTTGAGTTGAGTTTTTTTATCAACCTACAGTCATCTTTTTCTACAGAGACAATGACAGTTTTACCTTTAATTTTGTGCCATATGACATATTTACTTTTTAATATATTTCTGGTTAGGAAATATGTTTATTTCATGTCAAACTCACAACAGTGTAACTGCGTATGGCAAGGACTATAGCTGAAACAGCTGTCGCAAAATTTAAAACAAAGATAGGCGGTATAAACCATTTATAAACAAACAAATATAAACTTTATTGGATTGCTCTTTTTGGTTCAGTATTCTGGTAAATAGTTGTAATTCTGTGACTATGACACCTATAAATAATAATGTACCAAAATAACAACATGATAAACTAACACAATATGTTTTCAGCCCACGAATATTTTATCGCTAAACATTGTCAATTATTAAATTTTTAATTTCGCGAGAGCAAACTTCAGAGATCAGGGTTTAACGAGAAAAACAGGCGTGGCATGACTTTTGTCAGGTTCAGAGCGTGCTATTGACCAAAGCTCTTTTGTTTCGTACAGGGCTCGGAATTGATTGCACTGCATTGATCTGAATGCACTGACGTTAGTCTACCTTTTTGACATAACTAGTAGCATCTTCCTCTGTGACAGGCTCGGCAGAAATACCTCCTCTCCTTCTGACGGGTCCAGTTGCGTGAGTGGGGAGTGGCGAGAGGTCTTCGGTATCTTCCGGCGATTGTGCTTGATTTTTCGCGTCTAGGGCTTGTTCCTGGAACAAAAAATAGGTCAAATAGGGTGGGTTAAATCACTCTATAAAGCATTGAAAATTGCAAACAATTTTTTTTTTAATAATAAAAGAAAAATACGGATGATCAAAAAGCTATCTTGGCCATTTTGGTGAGTAGGTACTTGTTTGACAAAATTGTGGCCCATGACAAAAATGTATGCATTATAAAGAAACTACGAGAAAATTTTAAAAAATTTCGCGCAGGTAATAATTTTAGAAATACTACTTTCGGAAAAAACTAAGGTACTTTTTGGAAAAATTTTCTACAAAAGAAAACTCTCAATAAAAACAAACAAAAGTGTCTCACGTATTAAAAAATAGCTACTTTTAGGAAAATTAGGTCCTTTCTAAAAAAATGAGGCCACAGGAGGAAATTTTTCGTAAAATAATTAAAATTGTGCCGCAAGCGAAAACTTTAAAGTTAACTAAAATAATTTAAAGAATAACGGTACCGCAGAGCAAAAATTTTCGGGAAAAATGGTACCAAGTTATTCTCATTTCGTTTGGGAGAGCGGGGATGGGGAGATTTTTAGCTTGGAGAGGCTAAGCCCCCATAGATTCCCCTAATTGCGCCCTTGCGTATGTTTAAGTAAAACATCCTTTTTAAAATGGTCCGTATGTACGATATATAATAGGTAACACAGTAGCGTGCGCAAGGGGGAGGCTTAGAGGCTGACCCCCCCCTCGGAGCCACTGTATATTAACTCCTAAAACATGAATTTTCCCAAAAATCAAGATCAATATTTATTGATCTACGCTCAAGCCCCCCAGGATTCATCTCTACGATCCGCGCTCAACCCCCCCCCCCCCCCGGATTCATTTTTGCGTACGCCACTGGGTAACATAAACTGAAAATTCTAATAAACTAATAACCAATAGTAATAATTAATATGTATGTAATTTTTAAGATTTTGATAATTTCAGCGCTTCTGGAGGGGACACCCGCGTGCCGTGCACTTACCGCGCATCTGCTTGTACAATCAGGGACTTTTTAAATTGCCACTCTAGAAAATAAAGCTTTTTCTTATTTGAACTTCAGAAAACTAATTTGAACCAAACCACAAAAATAGTAAACCTAACCTATGTCTGTATATGTACACATTTAACAAACTCTTTTTTTCTGATATCTTTACATGATAAATTTTAATAGAAAAAAATACCCCGGCAATTTAAAAAGGCCCTGACTGTACCGTAAATGTGCTTGTACTTTTGTTTTAATATAATTCGTTCGTAAAAAAGGGCCTCAAGTTACGTTTAACTGACTATCTTTCAATTTGATCGTATTTACAATATTTTCACTTATTTTAGATGATTTTAATAGAAATGTCAAACCTATCAAAATAAAACCAATTTAAAAGCTGTCAACAAATATGAGCAACTTGCAAGAAAGAGGAATCGTAAAAATGGATTTTTCGGTCTCTTGGTTATACAGGGTTCGTCAACGATCGTTTGGCCATTGAAAAATATGTGAACTGAAGTAAGATCGCTATTTAAATAAATGGCACTAAGAGAGATAAATAGTTTAGCGCTGTTGTCAAGTTAGCAATTCAAGAAAATGGTTTTCTTTTCGCGATCTATTGACGTTACTCTTACCGGCTGAGTAGGCCAAAGACGGCGATGCATAAAATCCTTAAAACCCCTTGATTTTAATTGCTGTAGCGCCATCTCTTAGATATCATTTAAACTGTATGACTAATAATCAATACTGCAAGTATATAGGTAGAGCTTTCTAACATGGCAAAAATGTTAAAGGAGGTTACTACACGCACAAACAAAATATTCCACAAATTCAACTTTATGGATAACAAATTTCTTGGTCTTTATGTGTACCGATTTATTCTCAACTAGAGTTATTAACCAATACTTTGAAAGGTAACTATTACATTACAAATTACTTTACAGGAATGTACTTAGAAAACTGTGTAATTAATTACAACAAAAAAATAACTTAATTATAAATTTCCTACTTGCAAAATAAAAAAAAGTAGTTGACAATTATTTGTTTATTTATTTCTTTCACTTTTTCATAAATTTCAAAATGTGAAAATGCTTAATTTAGGAGCCGTCTTCCTTCGTAATACATTCCGAACTTACCCCTTAAATTCAGTACGAAACGTGGATTGCTTTCAATAATAAAAGCAAAATAGCTTTTTACAAATAATAACAATCACAGTAATTCAATTGCATTTTTGTAATTGTAAAATAATTTTTTAATTATTTTAAAAACTTAAATATTTGCAATTACCATAACACCGCATTTTAACTTATCGTTTTTTTTTTAAAGAGGAATGGCCCCTCCATTTTAGGGGCAAAAATTAAATTTTAAATGAAGTAGTAAAATGTGAGAAACATTTTTTTCTGAAGACTGAAACCAGTAGAGGGGCAAGAGGTTTAGGGCTGTCGTATATCCCTACCCCCAAAAATGTTGTCCCCTATTCTGTTTCCTGGATAGTGTATGGTGACTTTTAGCAACTTGACTTCGTGAGACGCCGCCAGGAGATCGGACAATTGAGCGGCATTTAAGTGCGAGTTTAATAAAAGCAAGGTTAGTATGTAAGAAAAAATTATTGAAAAAATGAATTTTCTCGATTTAATGTTTCCTGATTAAAGCTAAAATAATGAAATAAATAATAATGATTATTTCTGTTTAGTAATAAAAAACTATTAATTAATTTTGAGTCACAGCGGCAAACGCTCCTAAATATGCGCGTCTTTGGACCCTCACTGACTTCTTGCTTTCCATAAGTTCATCCTTTTTTATACGCTTTTCAGAAAGGCTAAAGGTTCGAAGTCGAGCCCTGTATATCTGTCTTTGTTGGGTCAGAGAAAATATAGATCAGTTTTCGATGGTAAAGTGTAAAGTCACCCTTTCCGTACGAAAAATTGCACGGAAAGTGCTTGTGTCCTGGGTAGCTATTCAGGGCCTTGAACGATGTGACCATCCACATCACACGCTTTGACCAATAGCAAACTCTGAGCGGTCGCGTGTTGTGCGAACTGACTTGTCTCGACCAATGGCATAGTCGCCCGCTCTTCAGAGTTAGTGAATTTTACGCATTTGAAGTGAAATCTGTTCTCCTGACTCGTACCAACTGAACGTTTCTCGGTCAGGGTGTAGGAGAAGCTTGCACAATGGAGGTCTTTTCGCATAGTACGTGACGGCTCCGAGTTAATTTAAACCCAGAATAGCTACCCTGGTCGGTTAAAAAGATACTTTAAAAATCGACCTCGTAAATCTTCCACACTTTACATGCTTTATTAAGCCCTTGGAAATTTAAAACTGCTACATTTCAGTTTCTTTTTGTTTTTTTTTCCTTATTTTAAAGTTGGCTCGCTTCCCAGCGATCTAGCTAAGGATTTTTCAATCGCAGTTGAAAATCTGCAATGTTTAAAGTTGTTGACAAAACAACCGGTTGGGTTTACTATTAAGAGAATTTGAGGGAAACAGAAGAATACAAAATTTTTGGATAATGGGGGTAAAATAACTAAAGTGGATTATAATCGGAGAAACTAAAGTGGTTATTTTTATCCCAAGGCAAAAGGTTTGTACGATTCATAGACTGCTTGTTGTGCTTAATGTATGTAAGAGAGAAGTAAAAGAGAGAGTAAAATGTATTTTGGACGGTGTCTTAAAATATTTTTCGCAGTTTTAGACTCGTATTCGGGCTGGAAGTGGGAAAGAAGGGGAATACATCGTAACCTCTCATTTTTACGAAGTTTTTCGTCATTTCGTCGTGTGCAGCGAAACAGGTGAGAAGTGGGTATTTGTTTTCCACGCAAACTCTAGCTCAAGCCATGCCGCGTATTACATTTAGCGTTCAGGAAAAAAAAACAGATGGTTCAATGCTATTTCGGGGGAAATAGCTATCAAGATGTGGCAAATTTATTTGTTGTCGCGTTTGAGGGAAGGGATATTCCAAGCCGTAGCCCGGTCAAAAAAATAGTGACCCATTTCCAACGAACAGGATGTGTCAATTTTTGCCACAAATGCAGTGTTGGAGAGGCACCTCATGTTCGTGAAATGGGAGAGGAACTATGATTTGTGCCGCAGCAGAAGCTTTGTCTCCCTGTTCCAGTAAGGCAATTGCCAATGATGTGGGCGATTGAGACATTTTTCTAGATGATCAGTTATGAAGAATGGAGTTTTGTGAAACCATGATTGAAAAAGCGGATCAGTCAAATTTCAAACCTATTAAAATAAAACCAATTTAACAACTGTCAACAGATATGAGCAACTTAAATGAAACAGAACCCGTAAAAATGGATTTTCCGGTTTCTTGGTTATCTACCGATCTTTGTTAAGTCAGAGAAAATATAGATTAGTTTTCAATGGTTAAGTGTAAAGTGAGCCTTTCCGTACGAAAAATTGGATGGAAAGTGCTTGTGTCCTGGATAACTATTCTGGGTCTTGAACGATGTGACCAACTATGAGCGGTCGCGTGCTGTGCGAAATGACTTGTCTCGACCAATGGCATAGTAGCCCGCTCTTCAGATTAGTGAACTTTACGCGTTTGAAGTGAAATCTGTTCTCCTGACTCGTACCAACTGAACGTTTCTCGGTCAGGTCGTAGGAGAAGCTTGCACAATAGATGTCTTTTCGCATAGTACGTGACCGCTCGGAGTTAATTTAAAGATTGCCATTGGCCAAAGCATGTGGTGGGAACTATTACATCGTTCAACACCCAGAATAGCTACCCTGGTCGGTTAACAAAATACTTTAAAAATTGACCTCGTATATTTTCCACACTTTACATGCTTTTTTAAACCCTTGGAAATTCAAAACTGCTATATTTTAGTTTTTTTTGTTTTTTTTTCCATATTTTAAAGTTGGCTCGCTCCCCCCAGTTGAAAATTTGCAATGTTTTAAGTTGTTGACTAAACAACCGGTTGTGTGTATTAACTATTTAGAGAATTTAAGGGAAATAGAAGAAAATTTCTGTAAAATTGGTGTATCAAAATAAGCATACAATGTATATAATAAACCTAAGGACCAAACTGGTTATTTTTATCCCAAGGCGAAAGGCTTGTATCCTGAGCGAAGCGAGGACCACAATACGTTAAGAGATCGAACTTTAGACACATGGTTTATATATGTAATTTTTTGTCGGACTTTTTGCATATAAGTTCACTTTTCATCCCAATTTTTAGTGATAAAGGTGTCACTCTTTGTTTCCGGGGTGAAAAGTGATAAATAAACAAAAAATCGAGATGAAAAGTGACTGATCAGACATAAACAGTAAAAATCGACGATACGAATGGACCATCAGGACAATAAAAATCTTCTCCGACAGTCAAGCAGCCCTAAGAGCGCTTGATTCCTATACGGTCTCATCGAGAACCTTGAGGAGCTGCAGAGATTCGCTGAATGCACTTGGTAGCGCTAACAATGTGTTATTAGTATGAATACCAGGGCATTCTGGGAGAGGGAAATGAGGCCGCAGACCAAGCAGAGAGGGACGCGGCATCTGGAAATATCATACAATTCTGCTAAATCAACCATATTAAAATAGATGGAGAATAGCTTCCAACAATACTGGATAGATATACCTACTAGAACTGTCTCACTCTAAAGAGTTCATTAAAGGACCTTCTAGAAACAGAGCCAGGAACATCATTGGACTTACCGGACAGGAGATACGTACAGTGACTGGTCTTTTTACGGGTCACTGTCGAGAGTACCCACGCACAGAAGAGGCCGAATGTAGCTTCTGTATGGAGGATGACGAAACAGACAGACATGTATTGTGCGAATGTCCGGCTATTGCTCGTTTCTGTCAGAACACTTTCGGTAAACCTCAGATTGACTCAGAAGATCTGAACAGGTCTCACCCAAACTGATAGCCGGCCATTTTGAAGGATTAGGCATACAGTGGTAAGAAACCACTCAAAAGTGAGCCACAATAGACCCACTGGTGGTCGCAGTGGAAGGGCTGCAAAGTCCACTCATATATAAATCATCATCATCATCATCCCTCGAGGAATTGTAGCCCTACGGAATTCGAAACTTTTCGCCTCGGTTTAAAAAGTACCCGTTTATCCCCTGGTGTATAATACACTAATACGCTACTGTGATTTTTTTATTCGCTTAGGGACAAAAAGTACTTCTTTATTACGCAAAGTGCATAAAAATAATCATTTAAATATGTTACAAAAACAAAATAAAAAACAAATTATTATTTATGGATGTTTAAGCCCGTTTTTACTCTGAAAATGCAATTTTTTATTGCAATATTATATTACCACTGCGATTTTATCAAGTGTAAAATCACTTATCATCGCACATGTATCGAATAATATTCATATTTTTTTCGTCTTTTTTATACGATTTTTTTTTTCGTATCGCTGTGTCAAATCTAATTTTGTGTTTATAATGCGGAAAATAGAAAATGTCAGGGGTATTAAAGCTGTAAGGGCTTTAAAGGTCACTGGTTAAATTTAAAACAATATAAAGGGTGCTAAAAATTAAAGATTCAAAAAGTTAAATTAAAATTTTGAATAAACCCCGATTTAGTTTCTTAGTTGATTAATAACAAAGCCCCAAATAAAAATAAGCGGATCCATGATGGATCTGATACCTTCCTAGCCCATTAACACACTCCAAGCCAACTCCACGCTATCAGCCTTGAAAGGAGTTTTTATAATATCTCTTTAATGTCTCTTTTCTTAAAAATGGGTTACGAAGGGGGGGGGGGTCAAAAATCCTGAATTTTTGCGCTACGTAATTTAAGGACAAGCCCTAATCCAATCCCAAAACTTTCTTAAAACTGTTTTGGTCAGATGGAACGACCAAATAACTAGTCCAAAAAACCAATGCTGTTGGCGTAGTAACCCAAGTAACATTTCTTTATTTATAGCAGAAGCTAAAAGGTTATCAGCGCCTTCCCTTAAAACCATTAGTTTCAATGTTTGGTCGCTAGCACGTTCCCATTACCCTTATATACCCCTTAGACCTCCTAAATGGGACTCCCCAATTGGTGGTGGCAACCTATGTATTAAACTCACTATAAAACCATAAGAAATAAACTCCAGCTTCGCCCTCTAGCGGTTCCACCAGTATAGAACCTTTTAGAGCAACTCAGAAACGTCCTCTATCCTATTATAAAACTAGATTTGGTAATTTGGTATCCTTGCGATTCTGTTGAATACCATAATACCTTTAGAGTAAAGAAGTTTTCCTATAAAAGCTATGGCGATATTTTAGATTCACAATGGCTATATAAAATACTTTAGGTCACAAAATTTCCAAAAATGTCAGTGCCAAAATTATTTTATCACATAAAAATATACCGAGTTTGTCGTTTTGATCAAATTGCCTGCCAGATTTATTTTTCTGATAAAATCGTATCTGAAAAGCTCTCAAAACAAGCGCGCCAGCTCAAGAATGCTTTTTAATAGGTTTTTTATAACAAAATAACAAATATTTAAAATTTAAAAAAAATCATTTACACTATTCACCATTAAAAAAGTCTGTTTGGTTTACATAAATCAAAATTAAAGTAAAATTATTGTTAAAAAACACTGCTAAAACGACTAGACAAACATTTTCTCTTTATAATATTTTTTAAATAAATTTATATACGCCATTATGGTTTTATAGTGGTCACTAGGTTTTATTTGTTACTGTATCGCAAGAAGGATTTTTGAGTGCCCTTATGAAACCAACAAAAAAGAACAATGTAAACATAGTCAACATAACCTCACTTAAATTTTTTGTATTTGTTTTTAAAGTGTTTAAATGTTTTTTATCGTGCAATTTCGACACAATCGAGAGAGCCAGTGCAATGATATTCGTTGTGCCTCCAGGTTGGAGGGCAACCTCTTATATTGGCCGTCTAAACAGGCCCTATCTAGGCCTGGGTGTCCTACCCAGGAGGACGGAAACTCAACAATTATTAATTATTGGGCTTTAAATAATCAATCTTGCAATAGGTAGGTACCAATCTGTACCTAGGTATATCTATTATTTTTATAAGAAATACCTTAAAAAAAATAAAACACGAAAGTATTTACTTACTGTTAGAATCCTTAAGGAAACAAGGTTTTATATGGCCGCCTATTTAAATAATATTTAATATACAGCTATGGGTAACTATAAATACAAAAGAATTAAGTTTACCTTTAAGCCTTCCTATAAAACCTTTTTAAAATGCCTAAAAGTAATGGCAAAAACCAAAAGTCTAAAGTTTATATTTACCACTCTTAAAAACCTTAAGGAAACTAGGTTCTATATGGCCGCCTATCTAATCATATTTACTTTTAAACTACTGGTAACTATAAAAACAAAAGGATATAAGATAACCTTTTAGCTCTATTATAAAACACTTTTGTGATTACCTAAAGTAATGAAAAAAACCAAATGACCAAAGTTTATATTTATTTCTTTTTAAAAACTTTAGGTAAAATGGTTTTATAAGACCATCTTTATAAATCAGAAATCAATAAAACCAAAAGTATCTAAAAGGAACAGAAGGAATATCAGTTTTATTATACTCCCTTTATAAATCACTTTTTGGTTGTATAACACCCCTTTAGGTAATTGGCAATATAAATTACCTTTATGTAGCCAAATTGATCCTAAAACCCATAACAGCAACCTCTAAATAACCTAGGAACCAAATTAATAAAACCTTGAGTGGTAATAATGTTACTTGGGAATCGCTTTACTTCAGTCATGAGATCATATGCAAGAGAGTTAAAAAAGAAAGGATAGGTTTCGATGTCTCGCGTAAAGGTAGATCCAAAGCAAAGCATGAATTCGAGAGCTCTAAATTAAAGTTGCACACAGAAAAAAGAGATTTGTGAATTACTTTGCAAAATTGTTGCATGCGCATTAGACGGAAACACACATATCATAACACACAGAAATGGTTCTAGAGTAGACGCGGCGAGAGTTGATGCCACGCACGTCATCAATTTTTTCTTGGTATACGCCTACTTGCGGTCGGACAGTGCCGTGCGGAATAAATTACACATAATAATTTATAGCGGTAAAATAAAAATAATTGAACCCATAAAACACAACGCCTATGAATCTTCGAAACAGCCAATCACAAGCTAGAGGCGAGGCCAGTTGATCCCCCTCAGCCGTGACGTGGGTGGCTTCAACTCTCGTCGCGCGAACCTAACTTATAACATAGTTCAGACCCTACATCCGAGATTCAAGCGATATGCTGCCTTTATTTAATGAAAGAACCAACACACTCGCCCGAACATTTTATGAAAGGGAACCATCCCCCCAACCCTGGCAGGGGGTTGGTTCCCTCCTTAAACGTACTTTTTAAAAGTTTTTTGCTAATAACTCGAAAACAGTAAACTTTTCCAAAAATCTTCTAGAGGTCATTTTTCAAGCGGCTACAATTTCCTTTTCAACGATGCACCTTAGTACCCTCTGACGGCAGTGGTGCACGTTCCATTAGCGTACGTAAAAAGGGGAACGTTTTTTATTCTTAACACTATTTTTTTCTCAAAAAAATATTTTTGGTTAAAAGCTCATTATTTATTAATACTTATTAAGCTAGAAATATTTTTTTAAATAGCCGCCTTGAAATAAAAATAAATGCGTTTGTAGAAATCCTTAAATCAAACAAAAATGTTGAACATTAATTTTTGTAACTCAGTAAATAATAATCAGAGTGAGTAAAAAATTATTTTTGGTTAGGAATAACTTAAAACTGACTTTTTCTAGTTGACATTCTTTAAAGTGGAGTTGGGGGGCATCACCCTCTCACCCCCCTCAAAGTGCTCTCTTACAGTATTTTCCCAATTACTCGTAAACCTTACCTTGGCAAAAAACAATTAAGTAAGATTTATTGAGGCTGATGAAAATTTCTCTCTAACGATGTATAACACGCCCCCTTACATCAGTGGCGCACCTTTTATAGGCATTTAAATAAATGAGAGGTGTGGAAAAACTATTTTTCTTTAATTTTCTTAAATTTAACTGTCCCACATGTCTGGTTTTAAAACTTATTTTTAAAGCTGCAGAGATTTCCTTTCCAATGATGTACATCACTCCCCCTCAACGTTGCAGTAGATCTTCCACAGACGCCTCAAAAATGGTCAAATCATTAATCATTAAACGCAGTATCGGGGACCCCATAGGGCCTGAACCAACACCTCTGTTTTTTATTCGGGTCCGGAGCTCTAAATAGGTTAACCGAGATATGGAGAGAAAACAAAAATATCGTTGGATTCTGAACAAAACAATATCCATGAGGCCTGGCCTGGGTAAACAAAGATTAAATTATAGTATTTTGTTTACCCAAGCACAGGAGTTGAGGATTAAATTTAATATCACAAGGGATGGAAAACGTGATTATACAGTATGATGTGTATTATAAATTTTTTTAATAAGCAGAGCGAAATTTTGTGGCAATTTACATATTATGCCAAGTATTACATTCGATCAAACTAAGTACTCAATCGTTAGAATTTTTTTTCATTATAACTTTTGAACTATACCATCGATTTTAATGGGACAAACTGCAGTTGACAGAGAATTAATCAGAGTTTTGAGTAAATATACTTTTTTGTCCACCATCTGAAAATCCAAGATGGCGAACGAAATTAAATTTTACCCTTGAAAGATGCTCGTTTATTCTTGTGTTGCGAAAATGTTTTAATTATTTATTTAAATCAGTATGAAAGCTGCATCTTTCTACGCACAACAAGGTACGAATCAGCGAAATCGGTTCAATGGTTCTGAAAAAAAATATTTTTGTTTCTACCATTGTTTTGCATATTATATGATTGGCTTGCCATGCAATCACGTCTGCATTTATTTCCTTATAAATTCATTACTACTAAACCGATTTTGATGAAATAAAAAACAGAATTGATTGCTTTTTGCTGATTCATACCTTGTTGTGCGTGGCAAGAATGCAGCTTTTTCACTCATTTAAAAAAATGATTAAAACATGCTCGCAACACAAGAATAAACGAGCATCTTTGAAGGGTACATTTTAATTTCGTCCGCCATCTTGGATTTTGAGCTGGCGGACATAAAAATATATTTGGTCAAAACTGTGGTTAATTCTCTATCAAGTGCAGTTTGTCCCATTAAAATCAATGGTATAGTTCAAAAATTATAATGAAATAAAAATTGTCCGGTTTTTTTTGCCCACCCGGTATGTAGCCTTTATTTAGGGGCTGCTCCTTCCCCTAAGGAAAAAATGTTTGGCATTTAGTGATACATGACCCACCCAAGTAATGAGTTTAAAATATCCAGATTTCCTGATTATGAAGTGGAGTCCAAATAATATGAGGCCGTGAATAAAGTATAAGCATTTAAAACTAAGAAATGATCCACCACGTCCTTTTAGCCTTCCAAAGTTCAGCTCTCTAGCGTTTCTGGAAGTAGACAATGTTACTTTTGTATAGCTTTACATTTATAGGGGAGGAAAGTAAATTAAAATTTTGATGTTTTCAAATTTTTTTTTCTATAGTTTTATCATAGTTCCTATCAGCCTTCTAAAGCTCAGCTCTCTAGCGTACCTATAAGTCGGTAATTTTACTTTTGCATAACTTTACATTTATAGGGGAGAAAAGTAAATTAAAATGTTGGTGTTTTCCAATTTTTTCCTATAGTGTTATCATAGTTCCTATCAGTCTTCCAAATCTCAGCTCTCTAGCGTTTCTTAAAGTGGGCAATGTTACTTTTACATAACTTTACATGTATAGGGGAGGGGAGTAAATTAGAATTTTGGGGATTTTTCCAAGGGTTTGGTCATAATATCTATCAGTCTGCCAAATTGCAGCTTTGTAGCATGTCTGGAAGTACACTAGAATTTTGATGATCATACATCAGTAATTTCGACGTTTTTTGAAATTTCGTAACTACTTTACTACTTTATGGAAGTCTATGAAACTTGGAGGGGTTATTAACTCTATAAAGGTCTATAACTGTGCAAAGTTTGAGTTTCGTAGCTCTTTCCGAAGTAGAGTTTTAGATAGGTCAAATATGGGCTGAAATGTTTTAAGAATTATGGCTACTGGGCCTTAAGAGCCTCCGGGCAATACCCGCCGGGCAAGACCCGCCGGGCACTATTAGCCACCGGGCCTTATTTGCCGCAGGTGCCTTATAGGTATACATAAGTCAAGCAATCCCAGTTTATGCTGTTTTTGATGTATACTCAATTTTCTGAGGTTTTCACCCACATAACACATTTTTCCTTTTATTCTGGAAGACGTGCTGATCATAAATTTTGTAACGGGCAATCGTGGGAAATGGAGGAGACGTGGAAATGGAAAAATAATTTTTAAGATGGATTTTTATTATTTTATAAAAGAAGCGAAACGACTTAAGACTAATAAAAAATGACAATTTGAGAAATTACGATACTTGATAAAAATTAATGAAAAATATTACTCCTATTTCCCGCTTTTCTTTTTGCTGTCATTTTAGTTTTTACGCAACACAGTAGTGGACACCACAAGGCAGTGGCGTACACAGAAAAAAGTTTTGGGGTGGGCTCGAGACAGTTTTTGGGACGGGGCGGGGGGGGGGGGGTGCGAGAAAATATGTAAAAAAATCCATTTTATCCATTGATCGCATAAATTTAAATATTTTTTATTAATATTATTTTGTTTTAAACCGACCGGAAAAAACAAGAGAGAAAAAATATGGAAAATTATTCGTTGTCAAATACAGGGAGGCGCTTCAAACTCCCAGCGTGTGCAAAGCGCGCATGAATTTAGCCAAATGATCAGGTGTTCAAAAAAGGAAATAACTTTCAATAAAGAGTAAAATGATCACCTGATCGGAATTTCCCCAAACAAGGAGGTTCTCTTTTAAAGGTTTGGCTAAAGAGCCCAAAAAATATAAAAACAAAATTTAAGGTTAGGTTTTCCCAAAAATTTTAATAAAAACAGGGGCCTTGTATCTAGTGAAGCTCAAGGAAGATTTTGGCGGAGAATATGTGTCCCAGATGCTAAGGAATAATAATACAAATATTCAGCTTGCACCTATTTTTTCCAGGTAAATTCCTAACGACTTTTCAGGCTCAAAGGTTTTAATTATTTTCCTATAGTTTTATCATAGTTCCTATCAGTCTGTCAAAGCTCAGCTCTCTAGCGTTTATGGAAGTGGACAATGTTACTTTTACATAACTTTGCATTTAAAGGGGAGGGGAGTAAATTTGAATTTTGGTTTTTTTTTCCAAGGGTTTGGGCATAATTTCTATCAATCTGCCAAATTTCAGCTTTGTAGCTTATCTGGACGTGCAGTAGAATTTTGATGATCTATACACAGAAAAAAAGAAGTGTTCTTAAAAAATTATCTTGACCAAACGCAAAAGTCTCCGAACAAAATGTTTTCTTTTCATTTAAGCAAACCGCTTGTTTTGGGAAAAAAAATTGTCTTGGTAAATTGTTTTAGTTTAAAACAAACTGCCTTTAGCGAAGAAAAAGTGGTTTTCAAGCAAGATATAAAATGTCTTACTAATATCTTCTTAACACAAATAAAACTTTACTTTGCTTAAAGACTTTTAATTTTTTAACTCAAAATATCCGGCATCTCAAAACGGTTGGTATAATACTAGAAAACAAGAAGGTCGCCGCAATCAAACAAATCAATTTTCTTGGATAAAGACAACTTTTATTTTGAACGGAAACCAGCAGTTCAAGAGAATAGTTTTTTTTGTTAAGAAAATATCGTCTTCGTGCATAGGAAAGCAGATTTTTTTTTGGATCAAAGCGATTTGCAATGACTGAAGACATTTTTTTTCTGTGTACATGAATGAGTGGCAATTTGGACGTTTTTTTAAAATTTCATAACTATTTTACTACTTTATGGAAGTCCATGAAACTTAAAGGGATTGTTAACTCTATAAAGATCTACGACTGTGAAAAGTTTGAGTTTCCTAGCTCATTCCGAAGTAGAGTTTTAGATAGGTAAAATATGGGCTGAAATGTTTCAAGAAAAGATCGTACAGCACTTTGCACGAACATGACGGGACACTGTCGTGCCTCCAGATTATTCTTGCTAATGACATTTTTACAGCCACTAAATGTAGACTGTCAGGAATCTGTAGACTATTACTATACAGTGTGCCTGAACGAAGTATAGGTTACATAAAAATTGTTCCAAAAACTAATTGCACATTTTGAATATGGACTCTTTCCTAACTTAGAGCGATATTCTTATAAATCCTAGCTGATCCTCTTCTCGAAATTTTATCAATTTTTTGCAATTTTTCTAGTTAGTCTAGGCGCTGGCTCCTGTCACGTGTGACCTAATATGTGGGCTCAGTTTGACTGCAAGGCTTTGTTAAGCACCCATAGGTGTATAAAAAAAGTTTGGTCACGTGGTCGAACTCATGGTCGTTTGGCCGCAATCTTTGAAAATGGCCGCCAAATTGATAGATTTTTTTATTTAAGCGTATCTCCCTACCCAGTCACCCTATTTTAATTTTTTAAAGCTTGTTGTACTCCTTTTTTAAAGACAAATAAATGTTATTATTACACATTTTTTAATAAATCAAGTAGTTTTTGAGATATACCACGATTAATAGTATTTCCGCTCGCAAAAGAATTAAAATAATACCCATGCTCATTTTATTGTAGCTAAAATATTATAGACATTTGTTTTTTTGTTTGTTACATAGAAGGCTTTAAACCTTTCACAGAAGAGGCTATTGACTTTATGTTTTTAAAGTTCGATGGATGGTACCCCTAAAGAATAACTTAAAGAGGGTGGTTTCTAAAACTGTTCACAAGATTATACAAAAAGTGAATTTGCAGCGAAAGGATCCATCCTAGCGAAAAACGTTAAGAATAATTTTTTATAGTACTTTTAATTCCGCTTCTTTTGATCATTTACATATCTTTTACAATTTCTAAGAAAAAATCGATTTTGGAGCGAAAACATGGAATTTTTACAAAATTGTATATTTTAGCTGGCTTGCACAGCTTACAATTAAAGCTAGGATGTTAAGTGATACATCAAAAGAAGCGAAATTAAAAGTACTATAAAAAACTAATTTTACCGTTTTTCGCTAGGATGCATCGTTTCGATGCAAATTCACTTTCTCTATAATATTGTGAACAGTTTCAGAAACCACCCTTTTTAAGGCAGTCTTTAGGGGTACCATTCAACAAAATTTAAAACAATCTAGTCAATATCCCCTTGTGTGATAAACCTTTCACCGAACCGAACCGAAGCCTTCTATGTAACAAACAAAAAAACAAATGTCTATAATATTGTAGCTACAATAAAATGAGCATGGGTATTATTTTAACTAGTTTGCGAGCGGAATCTCAAAACTACGTAATTTATCAAAAAATATGTTATGATAACATTTATTTGCCTTTCAAAAAGGAGTACAACAAGCTTTAAAAAATTAAAATCGGATGACTGGGTAGGGAGAGGCTAAAACAAAAAATCTTTTAATTTGGCGGCCATTTTCAAAGATGGCGGCCAAACGACCATGAGTTCGACCACGTGACCAAACTTTTTTTATACTGCTATGAGTGCTTAAGAAAGCTCCGCAGTCAAACTGAGCGCACATATTAGGTCACACGTGACAGGAGCCAGCGCCCAGACTAACTAGAAAAAAAGCAAAAAATTGACAAAATTTCGAGAAGAGGATCAGCTAGGAATTATATGAATATCGTTCTGAAGTCAGGAAAGAGTCCATATTCAAAATATGCAATTAGTTTTTGGAACCATTTTTATGTAACCTATACTTCATTCAGGCACACTGTGACTATTAGTTTTATTGTTCAATTTTTAACTTTTTACTTTGCTATCGGTACAATATAATTTTGAACACTTCAGGAAACATTTATATTTAGTAGTTATTTTTTGTTGTAATACAAGCTAACATTTATTAATTAAAGATTTATTTTCATAACTAATTTCTATTTTAAAATTCATAACGGACTAATTACAATATAAATGAAAAGCTAACAAAGTTTTAAGTTTTCAATTAAAACATCGCAACATGTTAAAATATTTTCATGAAGTTTGCTGAAATAGTAAAAGCATTTAATAAATATACAGAATAAAATACTCTGCCAATATATGGGCCCCTAAGCTCACACTAGGTACTATAGTTATAGTGTACGTGTGAGCTAATATAACTAAAAACTGAAATATATTTTATTTAACTCCAGACTAAATTACCTTTTGTTTGATACCACACAAGCCATGTTTTGACTTAAACTCAAATTTTTGAAATCTACCCCCACCCTTAAAAAAACAAAAAACTAAAATGTATTTTGTTAAACTCCGGACTCAATTACCTTTCGTTTGATATCACACACGCCATATTTTCACTTAAACTCTAATTTTTAAAATATACCTCCACCCTTTTTTTTTAAATAAATTAAAATGTATTTTGTTTAACTACAGACTCAATTACCTTTCGTTTGATATCACACATGCCATATTTTCACATAAACTCTAATTTTTGAAATCTACTCCCACCTTTTTATTTGGTTTCTGTTCGGTGGATTACAGCTACTAGTAGTTTTTAGTTTATTTGTTTATAGCCCTTCTTTTACATGCGCAAAGTGCTCGGATTAGCACCAGTTTCAGACTCATCATTGCCCCGTAGAGCAACCTCAAAAATCCCACAGAATTTTAAACAGTCTATTAACCTACTAATTATATGTCTATTGTTTGCCACATTTTCATTATGATCGGTAATGTTTTGCCTATAGGCCCTATTCAATTGGCACCTAATATTAGTCTTGCCTAGTATAGAAAATTCTATGTGGTTATTTAAGTAAGTAGCACTTACTTTGTGTCTTTAACTTTTCACTAAAGTGCTTGATATCACACATTCCCTTTGCCACCCACGCAGGATCACTTCGTGGATTGTTCATAATAAGACAAATAAATTTAAAAAAAGCATTTCATTTTTCACAAACGCACAACCAGTTTTCAGCATCGTATAATTTTTTATAACTTGCAGTAAAACTTTAGTTAATTTTAAGGATTTTTAGGTTAGCTTTATGTGGCCCTAAAGATTTTATTTGTCATATATCAACGTATTTAAATTTGCACAGTAAATTAAATAATCGACGGTATTTATTTCCATTTTGAAGACAAACAAAAACCAAAACAGACAATGGACAGGCGAGTGGCCAGGCTTTTAACTACTGACCTACTTCAAAACAAAAACTCATACGTCTTCACTAAGGATAGAACCGGTAACACGTAGGAAGGGCAACGAACGTTTTCGAACGATGAATATGGCCGACGTCAACTAAACATTTTGGGACTTTTAAATTTTTTCCCATAGTTTTATCATATTTTCTATCATTCTGCTAAAGTTCAGCTCCCTAGCGTTTCTGGAAGTGGGCAATGTTACTTTTACATAACCTCACATTAACAATCGACATTCGAGCCCAGGACATGTCTCCTCGTTTTTATCTAGCTAGAAATACCTAAAATCCCCAAAAAAGATCGAATTTGGACCACCCTGTACGTCGCTCTTTTGAGATGTCGCTCTATCGGGATTTCGCTGGTTTGGAAGTCGCTCAATAATAAGTCCCAATTGTTGAGCCTCGCCAAGGTGTCTAGCTTGCAAGAAACGATATCATCGAAAAACGTGAAAAACCACTTTCAATATTTATCTATTTCACTTCAGCGAACAGACCCAATATAATAAACGACGTATTCATCAATTAAATCAATCTTGTATACCGACAGATTTATCGGTTTAGTTTTCCAAACTCGACTAGTAGCAAAAAAGTAAGAAATAGACACTTAAAACAAATTTTACACACACAATTTTTGTTTTTGGTTTTTTTGGGTTTGACAAAAACAATGTCCAAAACAAAAAAATTTCAGAAAATAAAAAAAACGGTTTATTTTAAAACAAATGATTTTCTCAAATATTTTTTTATTACTCCCAGTAACTATTGACTTTAGAATTCTGTTCATTACATAAGAAAAAACGTTTGTTGCCGTTTAGAAAAAGATAAAAACTGTTTTTGCCAGAAAGAAAAAGTTAATACAAAGAAAACTTACAGTCCTTAATTTTTCAGAGCCGCTTCATTAGCTCACACAAAAATTAAATTTAATGCAGAAGCGAATATGTTCGTTTCTGCATGAAAAGTAATCGGATAACCTACATCTATTTGTTTATATTCGGCACTGGGCAGACTTTTAAAACTTACTATAGTTATTTACATGTGTTTACAAAAATTAGAACATCAAAAAATGTTTTTTTGTAGTGTAATTTTCTTTTAAAAAGATTAACACTGGTATTTTTAGATTCTAAATAAACTTTATTGTAAAGAATCATTAAAAAATCGAAAAAGTTTTACAATAAACAGTAAAAGAAATGCCATGACAACCACAGATGACAGCCCCCCGAGAACAGCTGATTTTTTCAGGGTCGTGGATTTTTTGTTGGCCTTGTGTGAAACTGTCAAAATACAGCCTGGCTTTATTGCAATAAAAGTTCCTATTGGAACAAGATTTTACGGGTTGTTTTTATTAGATTTCTTGTCATATTATTTTAAAAATATTAAGAATGAATGAAGATTTGTGAGGTGATACGATGATGCCATATTTATAATATTATTAGGCCATTTGGGACAATGGGGTGCAAGAAAAAAATGCCTTTAAAAGTCGGAGCTTTTTATCATTTAGTTTTTGTATAACACAACTTTTGTAGAGAAGTTTTAACAGAATTGAAATATCTGCCCTAATAATAAATTTCTGGGATTCCGAACTTTCCGAAGGGCTAAAAAAATCAACTGACATATTAGCTCACACTACTACTATACTATAGTAGTGTGAGCAATGGTGATCGGTAACGACCAACCCGCATAACTCAAAAACCGCTTGTCCGACTTAAATGAAATTTGGTACCTAGGCTGAGTCTTGGGCCGTAGTGGTCCCATTTAAAAATGAACAAAATCCACCGAACGCAAGCCACATAAAAGTGTTTATGTGAAAATATGGCGTGTGTGTTATCGAACGAAAGATAATTAAGTCTAGAGTTAAACAAAATAAATTTTAAGTTATTTTAAAAAAAGGGTGGGGGTAGATGTGAAAAATTAGAGTTTTACTGAAAATATGGCGTGTGTGATATCAAACGAAAGGTAAATGAGTCTGGAGTTAAACAAAATACATTTTAGTTTAAAAAAAAGGGTGGGGGTAGATTTTAAAAATTAGAGTTTAAGTCAAAACATGGCTTGTGTGGTATCAAACGAAAGGTAATTGAGGCGGGAGTTGAATAAAATATATTTCGGTTTTTAGTTATATAAGCTCACACGTACACTATAACTATAGTACCTAGTGTGAGCTTAGGTGCCCATAGATTGGCAGAGTATTTTTTCTTGTCTCATAATTTGACTTTAAGATAATGTGAAATCCCCAATATGTACTGTATACTATAAGTAATATTATAAATTGGTTTCAAATGTCTAAGAATGAAAAAATAACACGTATAACACTACATGCAATTCTAAAAATGAGAAACGAGGTCTTTCAAATGCTGAATTACTTTACTACTAGTACTAAGACGCATTGTGTACATAAGCAAACAGCATTTCTTAAAATGGCAAATATGTTACAATTTATTTACTAAGGGACTAAAGTGGTTTTCGAATCCTAAGAGAATTGAAAACATAGAAATATTTTTATTAAAAATTACACAACCCCACAAAAAAAAAATCGAGATCCGTAAGATAGACGTAGATGGGACAATTCGCTGCAGCCGATTTGCCGCAGGCCGTTTTGCCGCCGTCTAATTAGTTGCGGGGACAATTCGCAGCGGTCCAAATTACCGCCGGGACAATTTGCCGCTGACAAGATCTAAACCAAAACCTGTGTTAAACATAACCTTGGTCAATTGATCGCAAACATATCCTAACCGGTCCAGACACCAAAATTTGGCAAAAAAAATTCTACACGAAAAAAAAAAAGAAAAAAAAAATAATTTCTTTCTTTTTGTTTCAATACCAGTAGTTTTTTGAAAAAGCAGTTTTTTTTTAAACTATTTTTTTCGTGTTGAAATTTTTTTTGCCAAATTTTGGTGTCTGGACCGGTTAGGATATGTTTGCGATCAATTGACCAAGGTTATGTTTAACACAGGTTTTGGTTCCACAACAAAAGGACAGGGGATTAGACACGGAACTGTAACATAAACTGGAATGCTAATTGGCCCCAGAAAATCTTACAATTATGACCGCTAGATGTAGGTGACAGATTGGATGTTAAAAGAACGTATTCACGTCAATCAAATCAACTTAACTTTTTTTAAAATTTTAAGTATTGCCTGTATAACCCACAAATTATATGTTTTCCATATTATTTATTACTTTCATGTTTGCCATGTAGTATAACATTTTGTAATATTTGATATTTTATGTAAAAAATTCAAGTTCTAAACTTTTGAGATTGGTTTAAAATCAGCATGTAAATAAGTCAAATTTTTCACTTGGTTTTTTACTTGCCGCACATAGATTGACAGAAATGATAACAAACACAAAAATTCCCAGATTATTTTTGCGAAGTTCTACCGGGTCGAGTTCGTTTAATTTGTTAAATATTGCGTTATTTTTTTCAAAGCAAATAGCAAATATTGCCTTTTATACATGATTAACTGTTTTGTTGTGGTCTGCTTCTTACAGTCGCATCGATTTGCCGTTGTTTTCCTTTCACCGGTAAGTTGCGTTATTTTTGAAGCTGGGTTAATGCAGAATCCCTGTTGTGCTTAGTACATTAAGGGCTATCATTGTACCCAACATATTGCACAATGGACAAACCTTATTCTTGCATAATGACTGTCTTTTTGCTTCCTGCTTAGTATGGTAAGATGCACTAAGCACCAAATGTATCCATTGTGCTTTATGTTGCTGGGTAAATCAGTAATAAGTTGCAAGGTAAATCAGGCATTAGTTTACACAAGTTTTGTGTTTTTTTTATTAAATTTTATTAAATATCTCTCCTAATTCCAGTTAAGTCAGGATTTTTATCAGGGGATATACAGGACTGGTCCCAGACTTTCAAAAATTAGGGCAGTTTAGATGTTTAAAACATGTGGTTAGAAAAAATCAAATTTTTTTCCGGTGTGTAATACACCAGAATAATTCTTGGAAAATTCTTTGGAAAAAGGGGGGCCTGGCCCTCTAGCCTTCACTCTTGGACTGCTACTGGGATATACATATACATATATAGTGATAGTTATCAGGTTTAATATAAAAAAGAGGGTCCGCTGAATCCAAATCTGCAGTTAAAACAAATTTCGGGTAATTTAAAGCGGTTGGGGGGGATTATTATATTAGGATAGAACTGTCTATGTTTATGAGACTTAACTAACAAACCTTAATCAAGTTTTTTTGCAGATTTTGGCAGCTTTGCTTAACTCTATTATAAAATTTACTAAGGACTTTTGTGCATCAGCCACCATTTTGAAATATTCAAAATGGCGACCGTGAACAAAAAACAAAAGGAAAGCATACACATGCGATACATCAGTTATAGGGTTTTTGGGTTCGCTGAATCCAAATTTGATGTTAAAAAAAGATTTTGGAGTAATCTGAAGGCGTGCGGGGTATTATGGGGTAAACAGTAAAACTGTTTGTATGGAGACAACGAGCAAATTTTATCAAAGGTTTTTTACAGATTTTGACCGCTCTGCTCAACTGTATTATAAAACTAACCAAAGACTTTTGGTCATACACATGCCAGTTTTTGGGTTCGCTAAATCCAAATATGTTGTTAAAAAAAGATTTTGGAGTAATCTGCATATGCTTCTTCTTGAATTTTTTCCCACGGTCGCCATAATCCCAAAAGTTATTAGCTACTTTTCTAATGGGGTTGAGCAGAGCTCTCAAAATCTGTAAGAAAAATCATGATTAAAGTATTTTCGTTAAGACTTCGCATACGGTTTAACCCAAAAATACCCCCACTCGTCCGGCATATATAAAATCTACTTTTAACAAAAGGTTTGCATTCAGCGAATCCAAAAACCCTATAATTGATGTATCGCATGCATATGCTTTTCTTTTGTATTTTTTTCACGGCACCATCTTGAATATTTAAATATTTTAAACTGATGGCTGATGCCCAAAAGTCATTGGTTAGTTTTATAATAGGGTTGAGCAGAGCTGTCAAACTTTCTAAAAATATTTGATAAAGTTCGTTGGTTAAATCTCCATATAAACAGTTTTATTGTTTATACAGTTAACCAGATTACCCCTGAATCTTTTTTTAACATAATATTTGAATTCAGCGTACCCAACCAAGAACCCTATAAGTAAGGTATCATATGCATGTGCTCCTTTTCTAAATTTTTGCCCACGGTCGCCATGTTGAATATTTCAAAATGGTGGCTGATGGCCAGAAGTCACTGGTAAGCTTTGAAATAGGGTTAAGCAAAGCTTTCAAAATCAAAAATAACTTAATTAAAGTTTGTTCGCTAAATCTCCACATAAACAGTTCTACCGTAATACCATAAATTCCCGGCTATCACCTGTTTCTTTAAATTACTCCTCTTAACTGAATTCAGCGGACCCAAATACCCTAGAATCGGTGTATCGCTTGCCTATGTTAACAGGTCGATTTTTTTCATAAAATGATTCTCCCTCCGTTGGGGTACCCCCCAGAAAAAATAGTGTCGAATTTCAATTCTGGCGACCAAAGGCCGACTGAAATAATAGAGAATTATTGAAATACAGCCAGGCTATAATTGTGCCAGGCACTATTTTGACACATTCACATTGAAAACTGACAGTTGATCCTTCAAAATTGACATACCAAAGTCGAATTTAAAACTTTCGTCGTTTATTTTCAATTAATAAGAGAAGGCACTATTTATTCCGGTTTGAAAGATCACAGCTGATATTAGAATGTGAAGGTGTCAAAATTGTGCCTGGCACTATTATAGCCTGATTTATTTTAATAATTCTCTATTGTACCACACACATCTATGCTTGATTTAGATATTTTTTTATTTAATTTTTTCACTTTAAAATGGCCGCTATCTTGAATTTTTAAAAATGTTTAAGGGTGCCAGAGTGACATCACTCGGATTAATAATATAGAGCATCCTGACTAACAAAATCTGTAAAAAAAATTCTTGTACCATTAATTTCCCACTTCAAATAGCTGTTTCGCAACCAGATTATTCCAATTCGTAACACAGTTTCCGGAAAAAAAAGTAGTATATCATTTGACAGTGGCGCACCCAGGAATATGTCTTGGGGGCCCGAGGCCTCTTGGGGGAGGGGCGAAGCCTCATGATGTCGAATGTTAAGCTATTTTTTGTGTTTTTTCCTGAAATATGTGGAAAATATGTAAAAAAATCTAAGGCTTATACTGCCGTCCTTAGTAAGACCCACCTATTTGCAAAAAAATCAAAAATGAGTTATGACCGAAAATGGCTTTAAAAAGGTTATTTTCATCTGTTGTTTAAGAAAAATACCCAAATTTTTGTTCGGAAGTATTTTATTTTGAAAAACAAAAAAAATATATTACTATGTACCCTTAGCAAGCATTTAAACTTTAAACTCGCTTTTCTCGAAATAAGTGCAAACGTAGATAGGTGGGTCTTACTAAGGACGGCAGTATACTCTTCAGTGTACACATTTCTTAAAACTGGGTAACATTTAAAATATTAAAATACATTTTATCGAAAATTAAAATCTTGAATAATAAAAATCTCATATAATCAAAATCTCGAAACTAAAATATCTAATAAAATATCGCAAAATTAAAAGCTGATTAAATATATTCAAAATTCGTTTGGTTGATTTGATTAAATTGGCTGGTGAGGTTGGTTGGTTATGTTATTTATTTAGGTTGGTTGGGTAGTTGTGGTAGTTTCAATATTTCGATTTTCAATATTTTGTAATTTTGCTATTTTGATTTTAAATACTTTAATTTTCCATATTTTAGATATTCGACATTTTAATAACTTTAAATTTTAATTTTCATTATAAAGAGTTCGAGATTTTGATATTCGATAAAATATAATTCGATAAAATATGAACAGTGGATATTAGTTACTAAAGTTGTCTTCAAAAGTGCTAAGAAACAGCCAACACGATAACACCTCCCAGGTTTGCCATTTTGTTATTCAGTTAGGGGCACATTTTTGTATGAATGATTTACCGCCTCAATCTGACTATCTTTCTTACATAATTTTTAAACAGTCCCATGTTTCCTTTTGGGGAATTTCTAAAGGTTGGTGCCGATTTGGGGATATTTTGGCAATACCAACCCATTTACCCTCCACCAACTGTCAAGTACATGTAGCGGTCATTTTCTTTCCACGTCATTAGCATTCCAGTTTATGTTACAGTTCCGTGGGATTAGATCAAATATGCGTGAAATTTCTACATCCTTTGTTGGATTAAAATTAAACAAAAATTCTCACGGCGAATCGGACCTCGGCAAATTAACCAGCGGCGAATCAACCCACGGCGAATCGCCCGGGACAAATAGGGTATTTGACAAATTTTAGAAAAGAGTTTAGAATTATACATAGATCCCTAATTTGCTAGGCAAAATTATTAAAATAGTATATTTTTATCATGACTACATTTATAATCAAGTTTTCTAATTTCCGATTTGAATTTGCCGTTAAAACGCTCATTTCTAGCATGGCGTTGCAATGACGTCACAGCGCAGTAAACTCGCGGACAGATAGACGGCATTTAAGTGTTTATTTGTTTTTGGTCTGTGTTTTTACTGTTTTTTATAATTATAAGTGGTGTGTAGTGCCTCAGTGTTCGAATACTAGCATAAAAACACCTGAAAAACTATTTATTCATGTGCCTTCAGCAGTAAAAGAACGGAAAAAGTGGCTAGAACTTGCTCGAAGAGACCCAAGGGCCTTATCTAATACATCTTCACTTTACATTTGTGAAGATCACTTTGATGTGAATATAACTAAATTGTTTCTAATAATTTTTCTACGTTGTCTATAATATCTATATAACTATTTCGTAAATGACGCTGAAATTTTTGAGGTTATGTTTATTACAAGGGGTGAACAACTATAATAGGCAGAAAGGTGTACAAATTTTTAGGCGGTGCTAGGCAGTTATTAGGCAGGACTAGGGAGTACCTCTAAATGCATGATTAGGCAGTGCACATGCAGGCTAAATGTAGGGCTGAGCAGTGCATATGCAAAACTAGGCAGTGCATAGGCAGGACTAGGCAGTACCTACGCAGGACTATGCAGTGTAACCTATGCAGTACTTCAAGTATTGCTGGTCGTTGTATACTTTTTGCCTTTCTGTCCCCCCTCGGTTTATTACATAATTATAATTTTTGTATTTTTTTTTTCTTTGAATTAATTGAAGTGGCATATTAAACAAAAAAGCAAAACATAATTATAACCTAACCTCAAAATCTAAATGAGTAAAAGTAGGCGAAGAATATCGTAAAAAAACTTTCAGTTATATACAAAACAACTCATCGAATACTTACATCAACATTTTAACGTTTCTAAATTCCGCAGAACAAAAATCACTGTTGTTGGCAAAGAAGCCTGCCACCATAAAGGAATTCAGCATTGGCAAGTTGGAGCTATCGGCTTTGGAGAATCCGTTTTCCATTGAAAATGTTTTTTATAAGTAAAACACAAAATAAAATCTAATTTAGGACGATAATTCGCACTTTAGAGCAAGCAAACATTACCATCCATAAGAAAATAACACAGAAAATAGGTTCGTATGAATTTCAGAAAAAAATTAAACAAAAAAGTTTGTTTTTAGCATTCCCAAGACCTAAAGAGATATCTAAAAATAAATATATATTTATTTTTTACTACTGTCAAACACCCTAATGTCCCATGAAATTATTTTTCGATGCTAAATCCGAATCCGGAGTCAAAAAAGTCCCTAGAGGTCTAGAATTTTCCCCAGTCCATTCATATAAAATAAAGAAAAAACACGAGGTTTGGCAAAATCTCTGGAATTTTAATAATTTTTGACTAGTAGTTTTTGTTAAATTCATTTTTAAAAATCAAAACTGCTCATTTGGCTCAAACATGTAGTAAAGTAAATTTAGATATATCGAGAACTACTTACACCAGGGTGGTGATATATGTCTTGCGTGAAAGGTCTTTAAAATACCTATCAAACGATGTGTCACATAATGCAATTTTTAAAAAAATAATGCAATATACAATTTTTTTTTATTTATTGAATGTTGAATTTGAATTTTTTTGGCTTAAACTAAATTATGTTATACAGTAGACTCGCGCTTGTGTGAACACAAAAAAAATCTGCACGTTCATACCATGGAGACTATTCACACTACGGAGATTCTAAAACCGAGATATTATTGGTAAGATATAATAAATCCATACCTATCAACTTTTAAATGTAACTATATTCTTATAATTTAGAGCAAATCTATAAGTTTCTGCTGAAAATAACAATTTAATGTATCGACAAATACTACAATTATGAATTTTTATGAAACTTCAAAATTTACATATCATTAGGTAAAATATGATGTTATTTTAGTCCGAACTTATCTAGCTGACCAATGAGTGGCTACTGCTCGGTCTCAATATTTCTTAGGCTCACCTATGTTGTTTGTTTCTGACTACTTTAAGTGATTCCAAAACATACTTTACTGCAGCTTTTTCAGGTGTCTTCATTTCGTTCTCAGATTCGCCTTCCAGACTTACCTCTGGGAGCAAGAATTAAAAACTTCTTGGTTTTTACATTTTACAAAGCAAAACATGAAATGGTATTAGTATTTACCACAAAAAACGAAATAAAACTAAGTAATTCTCGGTAATTCCCCTAAATCTTACCATTTGATTAACACCTCTTTTCCGTTTTCATACGATCGAGACTCGTTACTCTTTATACTAGTATAAAGGAGAGTTTACACATGCATGGATTTGCTGGCGCCAATAAAAACTGGCGCGCCAGTAAGTTAAATTTGCAAGTGTAAACACCGACTTGCACACAAGTTATTTTTTTGCATGCATGTATCAAAAAAGTCTGCAGCTGACTGAATTTGCTGGCGCCAGTGGTGACGCATGCGCGCAAAAAAAGAAAATTTTCATCTGTAAACAAGTGCTTGCACGTCGGCTCGCCAGTTTTAAGTTCATTATTTTATAGTGGGTTTACACATGCATGAATTTAGTGGCGCCAGTGTTCGCGCCAGTTCTATTTGCACGCCAGTAAAGGTTTACACTATTGTGCGAAAAGTAAAAAGACTGGCAAGCCAGTTTCATTTTTAAAGTGTACACGATACGCGATATGTCGGCTGAACTCTCGGAAGCCTGCAAAATAGTCGCTAAACTTTTATTGAAAAAAAAAATAAAAGAGATTCAGAAAAAGGAACATCGAAAAGGCCGTATCTGGGTTAAAGCATGGATTGCTCGTCGATCTACTTTGGGTGCTTCCGAAGGCAAGCCAGTTTCATTTTTAAAGTGTACACGATACGCGATATGTCGGCTGAACTCTCGGAAGCCTGCAAAATAGTCGCTAAACTTTTATTGAAAAAAAAAATAAAAGAGATTCAGAAAAAGGAACAACGAAAAGGCCGTATCTGGGTTAAAGCATAGATTGCTCGTCGATCTACTTTGGGTGCTTCCGAAAAACTTTTAGGAGAACTTGCAGCAGAAGATCGTGCGAGCTATAAAAACCATCTTCGAATGACAAAGCAACATATTTTGATATTCTTCTAGAGTGTGTGACGCCACGAATTATAAAAATGGATACCCACATGAGAGATGCGTTAACCCCAAAATTGAAATGGGAAGTGATATTAAGATATCTTGCAACAGGAGATTCTTTTGCATCCTTGCAATTTCTTTATTGTGTACCAAAATGTACAATTCCAAAATTTATCCCTGAAGTTAGCCAGGCCAAACATTCACAGCCTTCAAGAAACTGTATGGTCAGTTCTGCTGACCACTTTTTTTTAGCCATAATAAGCTATAAAAACAACAATAAGCAAAATTTTGAAACTCAAACACAATGAAAATTAAAAATAATGTAAAATAATGAACTTAAAACTGGCGAGCGGACGTGCAAGCACTTGTTTACACATGAAAATTTTCTTTTTCTGCGCGCATGCGTCACCACTGGCGCCAGCAAATTCAGTCAGCTGCAGACTTTTTTGATACATGCATGCAAAAAAAATAACTTGTGTGCAAGTCGGTGTTTACACTTGCAAATCTAACTTACTGGCGCGCCAGTTTTTATTGGTGCCAGCAAATCCATGCATGTGTAAACTCTTTACTTTACATTATTTTTTATTTTCATTGTGTTTGAGCTTCAAAATTTTGCTTATTGTTGTTTTTATAGCCCATTATGGCTAAAAAAAAAGTGGTCAGCAGAACTGACCATACAGTTTCTTGAAGGCTATGAATGTTTGGCCTGGTTAACTTCAGGAATAAGTTTTGAAATTGTACATATTTTGGCACACGAGAAAGAAATTGCAATGATGCAAAAGAATCTCCTGTTGCAAGATATCTTAATGTCACTTCCAATTTCAATTTTGGGGTTAACGCATCTCTCATGTGGGTATCCATTTTTATAATTCGTGGCGTCACACACCCTAGAAGAATATCAAAATGTTGTTTTGTCATTCGAAGATGGTTTTTATAGCTCGCAGGATCTTCTGCTACAAGTTCTCCTAAAAGTTTTTCGGAAGCACCCAAAGTAGATCGACGAGCAATCCATGCTTTAACCCAGATACAGCCTTTTCGTTGTTCCTTTTTCTGAATCTCTTTTAATTTTTTTTTCAATAAAAGTTTAGCGACTATTTTGCAGGCTTCCGAGAGTTCAGCCGACATATCGCGTATCGTGTACACTTTAAAAAGGAAACTGGCGTGCCAGTCTTTTTAATTTTCGCACAATAGTGTAAACCTTTACTGGCGTGCAAATAGAACTGGCGCGAACACTGGCGCCACTAAATTCATGCATGTGTAAACCTACTATAATACATTGATTCTCACTGTTCACACTACTGGGAGGTTCACACAAGCGGGTGTTCATACCAACGCAAGTCTACTGTACCTTGTTCAAAAGGTGTTTTAAAGAATTTTTAAACAAGCCATAGATCACTACCCTGGTGTAAGTATTTCTCGAGTTAAAATAAGCAATTCTCAGTGAGTTTTATTTCACAAGAATTGAAATTACCTAAAAATAAACGATATTTCATTTTTTTTAAATATTTTAAGTGTTGTGTGAATATAATATCATTTTAACCAGAAAAAAACAGCGGCGGCTCGTGTCAAAACAACATGTTGTTTACCCACAAGTCATTAAAAAACATACCTATACTACTATGTTTGGGGTTTATAATTTTAAAAAAAATTTTTAAAAGAAACTTAGCCATGCCCTCCCGAATTTTGCCATGAAATGAATGAATGAATTTATGAAAAAATTCTGCTGAAATAATTGTAAAGGGCGTAAATTAAAACATCCATACTCCAGGCACAAAAACAATGAACTGATGACCTGCACCAGGCATAAAATTTCAACATTGGCCCTATCACTGTCGCTCATATATTCGAAGGAGCCAAGAGAAAAGTGGCACGTGTTCGACGCTGCTTGGGTTTCAGTGGCCCATTCATCGCGTCGCCGTCCCGAATTTCATATAATATATAAATGAAGAAGAAATGCTTAAAATAAAATAAAATAAAAACCAATAAGATATTTTAAAAATAAAAAACGTGTTTTTGCAGAAAAATACGATAGTGCCATGACTCCGTATTAAAAACTCATCAGCTGAACCAAATTTGTACACCGTCGTACAGGACTTTAATAAATTTTTGGTCCTGTAGTGTCCTGTATAGTCTTGCCTGTGTGGTCCTGTGGAAGCAGCGGCGTAGCGTGCCTGAATGCGCAGGGGGTCGAAGGCTAAACATCATCATGTCTTAACTCTCGTTTTTCTTAGACACTCGAGGCGGGTGGGGCGACAAACCCCCACGCTACGCCGCTGCGTGGTCCTGTATAGTCCTGTGGAAGTCCTGTGGAGTCCTGTGAAAGTCCTGTGAGGTCCTGTAGAAAAATTTGTACACCTACTGTGGGCAGCTGAACACCCCTCGGTGAAACCTTATCCAAAATGTATACCGATCAAGACTAAGTCAAGTCTATAGACTTACTACTTAGCACCGTTTGGTAAATACCCATTAACGTTTAATACGTTAATGTAAATACCACTGCAAGATCTAAAATGGAAGTCGTGCAACTTAGAATAGTTAATTACTAGAATAGAAGCGTTTAATTAATTCCTTTGCGGGTGTTTTTGCAAACCCTTTATTAGCATAAAAGCAATACGCGATCTATTTTAAGCTACGGCAAGCAACAAGCGTAGCAACAAGCTAACATTCTAGAAGCATTGCCATTAGGCTAAGACCAGCTGAACTATTAAAACTTTCTATATAGCCTTCAAGAAAAAACATTAGGACAAAAGTTCCATGTCATATTTTCTTGTATTGAAAAATTGTAGCTCTCGAGGTACATGCACTCGTACTCGTAAAAATGTTCCAAAAATTTCCCTAATTTAGCTAGAGTTTTTAGAATAATACCACGACTTGGCAGCAAGGCGTGTTGAATTAAAAGAAAAGGGCATTGAGACGTGTTTCCTCCCGTACTAATACTATGTCAGTTTAAAACGTTTTCCTACGTTGTCCGACGCCTATTCTCCACCTTCTTTGATCCTGACAATCATCTTCTGTCAGGTTTTTGTTGACTCATTGATCCTTGGATTGACTGTTGCCATTCTAGTTTAGGACGCCCTGGACGCCCTCTTTTTCTGCGCCCTATTGTTTGTCATTCTAGGACCGGCTTTGGTAATCTTTCGTCATTCATCCGTTGTACATTCCCTCCATTTTCATTCTTTCTTTTATGATCTCATTTCTTATATGACCTGTTCTAGATATTCTTATTGATCTTCGACACTTTCCATCTTTGTTTTGTATTTTTCTGTTACGCGACAATTCTCTATTCCATACAATAGCGTGCTTTTCACCATTGTTTCATACATGTTAAATTTTACATTCTTTTTTATCTCTCAGCTCCATAAAATACTGTTAAGATATCCAATACCCTTTCTGCTTTTACTATTCTTTTTTTCCAGTTCTTTACAGTCTGTTCCTATCTTATCAAATGTGACACCCAAGTATACATACCATTGTCCATTGTCTAGTTCTAACTCACTTGATTTGTTTGCAATACATAAGTAATGTGTCTTGTCGACGTTCACTGTTAACCCCTACTTTTGGTATTCTTCCGTTAACTTTCTCATTATATACTACATGTCTTCTTTATTATTCGTCAGCAAACTGTAGTGTCTATATGGTAAATCGGTCGTTACGTTGTATTTTCATGCCGTGTACTTTATGTTTTCAGTTTTTAGAGCTACTGCGATATATATTTTAAAAACAACATCCCTGTCTTAAGCCTTTCGTTACCAGAAATCCTTTTGAAAGTCGATTTCCAATTTCAGTTTTAGATTTTGACCTTTTGTATAGTTCTTTTATTGCTTTTATGTATGTATGATTGATATTAGTTTGCTCTAACACTGTCCATAATTTTTCTACTGGAACGGTAACATATGCTTTTTGTAGGTCCACAAAGGTAACATATTTCTATATTTCTGGCACTCCTTTTCTCAATTACATGTTTAAGACATTATCACTACAAGATCTACCTGCACGAAACCCACTTTGCTCTTCTTCTTCTTGTTCATGAAAATCATTCTCTATTAGATCTCTAAGAATCCTACCGCAGAATCTACTTAGAGTACGGGTTACTAAATTCCTCTGTAATTGTTGCAATCCAGCTTGTTTCCTTCTTTTTGTATTGAGGATATGAATGCGATTTTTCAATCATCAGGTACTGGATGTTCGTTTATGCATTGATTGATAATATATATGAGATTTTTTAGTAGTTTCTCTGATCCATATTTGAGCATTTCAGCGTATATTCCCCCAGGTACGCTAGATTTTCCGGATTTAAGCTTTTGAATACTATTCTTTATCATTTCTTTTTCGATGATTACTTCCTCTTCATGTACTTCTATGTCTCTGCTCGGAGAGGCTGACAGATATTCGGGTCTCGTTTCTTGCAGGAGCCCCTTGTAGTGTTCTGTTAATTGTTCTGGTTTGATGATCGGAATGTCACTTACTTTTTCTTTTGTTGGGTTTTTTACCGTATTGCTTCCTTCAAGCTTTAGATCTCTTCAAATGAGTGTTCGGTGTTGATTAATTTTTCATCTAATCGTTTCTGATACATTCTTTGCGTACTTCCGACTCCTAGACTTAGACCTTTTGTACTTTATGCAAAAGGTAGCCCTTTCTAAGAGTGTCACTCTTGTTCAGAGAAACAGATGGATACAATAAGACACGAGAGAAAGATATATTAGTTTACTTTGCAAAATTCATGTTATCCTTTACAAAGACAAAACACGTCAAAATACATAACCACACAAGACAAGGGCCATTGGCTACGCCACTGGTCATTATGTCAATCTTTATGTTCTTGAACTTTTTGACAGAAAAGGGGGATTCATTAAAATACAAATTATTAAGGTTTCTTTAAAATAATTTTTCAGAAAATTTAAAAATTCATTCATGTGAATAGGTATACTTGAAAAACACTATGTATGTAAACGAAGGAATCTGGTTTTTAAGTATACCTATTGACATAAATGAATTTTTAAATATATTTCTTCAGCCTGACATTTAATGACCGACGTGAAACTTTATGACTTTTTATGACACCCTTCAATTTTTTTTAACTTGACCTTCTAACGGTCTGATATTTTATGACCGACGCTAAATTTTATTACTTTTTAACCCTTTCTGTCCCAACGCCGCATATATATGTTTTATAAAAAGTGGGTCTGTAGTCCCAGCCGCCGTATATATACGTTCAAGGTGGAATAGTCTCAATTCACCAAAGCCGAAAATATTCGCTACTTATAAAATTTTAGACCCAATGCCGTAGAAATATGTTCGAAAAAAATTTTAAAGTTTGTTAAGAAATACAGGGTGTTTGGCACATGGACCGTCAAAATTTTTTGGGATATTGTTGAGTCACGGCTAAAGAGATTAAATTAAATAAATTAAAAATTTTTTTTTTCAAATTATCAAAATCCCACCTTGAAACCCTCGTAAGCTTTTTATTAATGTCTGAAAAAGCACTATTTTTTTTTATAATTCTGTAATCTTATGCTTCTTTAACTAATTAATAGATTTGTTAAAATTGATGTACCAAAGGGACATTCGAGGTTTTTTATTGAAGGATATTAGTGATTTTGTGAAAGACAATCAATTTCAAAATTAAAAATCAAAAAAAGTATCGACAATTGAGAACTTCATTTTCTTTTAAAAACTTCTTTAGTTGATTACCTTTCTGCTACACATTGATTAAAAAATATTTCTGCTTTAAAATACGGATATTCCGTCAGAAGGGCGAGACTCGTTCGGAATTGGTAAGAAAAACAATTTGATGTTTATGATCGTTTACCTACTTAAACAAAAGTTAAACTTTTAACAATAATGTATTGTGTGCTTTATTTATACATTTTGTTCGAAACGATCATAAACATCAAATTGTTTTTCTTATCAAGTCCGAACGATTATTGCCCGTCTCACGGAATATCCGTATTTTAAAGCAGAATTGTTTTTTTTTTATCAATGTGTAGCATACCGTTAGAAAGGTAATCAACTAGAGAAGTTTTTAAAAGAAAATGAAGTTCTCAAGTGTCGATACTTTTTTTAATTTTTAATTTTGAAATTGATTTTCTTTCACAAAATCACTAATGTTCTTCAATAAAAAACCTCGTATGTCCATTTCGTACATAAATTTTAAGAAATCTATTAATTAGTTGAAGTAGCATAAGATTACAGATGTATATATATAAAAAATTCATATCTCTTTAGCCGTGACTCTAAGGACACAAGTTCCAAGGTTGAAAAGGTAGCAAATGACCCCAACAGTATCCCAAAAAATTTTGACGGTTCATGTGCCGAACACCCTGATATATTTCTCATTAACATAACAAAAAATACAAAAAATAAACATTGTTTGTTCATTTATCTGTTTATTTATATGCGACGTATATATAAGGCAATGGGACTCTAAGTATGAAAAACCTCTGGGAATGAGGGACCAACATGTAAATTAAGGCCCGGGACAGAAAGGGTTAATGCATTTTATGAATTTTTATAGCATTTTCTGACCACCTTCAAATTTTAGGATTTTATAATCGGTTGGCCGGCCCGGCATTTTTAAAGTATATGTGGTTTTGGGGTTTTTTCCGCAAATAAGGCTTTTTTTCAATTAATTACCAAACGCTGTTCGTAAAACAGGAAAGTGCCCTCTGGAAATCCGATATTCCTTTCCATTAACCGGCATGGAAAACACGGAAAATTGAGTTACGTATAAACAAGGCATCAATTATAGTTTGTCAAAATG
Organism: Aspidapion aeneum; assembly: GCA_963576565.1. Lineage (NCBI taxonomy): Eukaryota > Metazoa > Arthropoda > Insecta > Coleoptera > Brentidae > Aspidapion > Aspidapion aeneum. Next base: position 25,252,475 of record OY755045.1, on the reverse strand, counting down.
TAAAGTGGATTGCTAGCTCTATGGCTGGAGCATTGAATATATTAAAAGCAACACGGTGGGCTGGTTTTGTTTGAGTTCAAGCTATGTAGTAGTAGTAGTAGTAGTGTGTGGGGGAGGCTCTCAGCCTGGAGACTAAGCACATGTACACCTCCGTCGTGCACCCTTCTCGCTGTGTCTGGACAGGTTATTATACGTTTGCAGTTTGGACCTCCCAAATGCAGGACAGGCGAGCTAATTTGATCAATTTTTTTTTCAAAAAATTTTTGTTCGAATAAACTGTTTTTGAGCAAATTTCCGTTGAAGAAAATCTTTTCAAACAAACTTCCGTTATATGAAAATCTTTTCGAACAAATTTCCGAATCAAAAGGCAAATAACTCGAAAACGGCCAAACCAAATGTCAACATGGTATATTACATATTTTTGAAATCAGAAAAAGGTGCCCTTTTGATTAAAAAAATAAAATATCCTGTTTAAAAAAATTAACCATATGTCAAAAAATTGACATCAGATTCTGATAGTTCAGGAAAAATCCTTTAACTTTGCTAATTTAAACATTACTATCAGGTCAATAATCGGGACCTATTGCAATAAAGCCAGGCAATAATTTGCCGGGCACTATTCTGAAATTTTCGCAATAGAAGAACAGCTGTTTTCTTTCAAAATTAGGCCTTCGCATATTATAAGAGCCAAAATTAATAGTGCCGCCACTATTAATGGAAAATAAACGACTGTATTTATAATTTCGACTTTGGTATGTCAATTTTGAAAGATCAACTGTCAGTTTTTAATGCGAATCTGTTAGAATCGTGCCCGGCACAATTAGTGCCTGGATTTATTGCAATAAGTCCCTATTAACGGACGGAGATAGCTATTGAGTAAAATATGGTAAATCACCCTGTATAGCTGATTTAAAATAGCTGATTTAAAAAAAAAACTGATACGACTAGTACTTTTTACAAAATTTGAGCAGTGTATTCTAGGCCATCATCAGCTTTGTCAAAACCGCAGTATTTTGACAAGTAAAAAAATAATAACATTGTCATCAGTTACAGAATAATAAATACTATGTTTATACATTTAATCCTAAAATAACTTTACATACGATCAAAGAGCTAAAAGCCAAATTTGTTACGTAGTTGGGAAATGGTTGGACCTTTACAGAGGTAGCCCAGCATTTTAACGTAAGCCGAACAACAGTTTGTTCTATAAATAAAAGATGGATAAAAGAACAATCACTTTAAAGGATACAAGGATGATTTGACTGGCCAAAAGTCAAGTTCGGGAAGATCAGGCGCTACTTAAAATGACCCTTTCGAGAGAGCAAAGAACGCAAGAATTTTTCAGTTTCCAGGCAGTCAAGCACCCATTTAAGTAGAATTCAATCATCAAACCTCAGGTGCCGAAGTGCAACAAAAAAGACCAAACTTACTTTTTAAATGTATTATATAGCAAAGCTAATAAAGATATTCAATTCAAAATTAAATTTAATTTAACAGAAACAAGCACGTTATTTCTAAAAACGACGAAAAATATATTGCTTGCTGGTTTTTATTAAGTTTTATTTTATTTATTTTATAAAAATGCAATAGGAAATAAACATTCCTCTTAATGGACGTCATAACACTACTGTAAAATGTAAATGGCAACCCTATATAATATAATATACAGGGTTCGTCAACGATCGTTTGGCCATTGAAAATATGTGAATTGAATTAAGATCGCTATTTAAATAAATGGCACTGAGAGATAAGTAGTTTAGCGCTGTTGTCAAGTTAGCAATTCAAGAAAATGGGTTTCTTTTCGCGATCAAATGACGTTATTCTTACCGGCTGAGTAGGCCAAAGCCGCCCATTAATAAAATCCAAAAAACACAATGATTTTAATTGCTGTTGCGCCATCTCTTAGATATCATTTAATCTGTATGACTAAGAATCAATACTGCGAATCCGTAATTCTGCTTTTAGTTCAGGCCCTACATCCGAGATTACAGCCATGTGCTGCGTTTAATAATAGAAGCAACACACTTGGGATGGATAGACATAAGACTCGCCCGAACATTTTACGAAAGGGAACCACCCCCTCCCTGGCAGGGGGTGGTTCCCCCCCCTTAAACGTGCTTTTTGATAGTTTTTCGCTGATAACTCGAAAACAATCAACTTTTTCAAAAATATTCTAGAAATCATTTTTCAAGCGGAAACAATTTCCTTTTCAACGATGTACCCTAGTACCCTTTAACGGCAGTGGTGCATATTCCATTAGCGTACGAAAAAAGGGGAAAATTTTTAAAATATTTCCTTTATCTATTTTTTGTGGTATTATTATTATTATGTGGTATTATTTACAAACTTTTAACTTGACAAAAATAACTAAGTAACAATTATTGAGGCAGTTGAAAAGTCCTCTCTAACGATGTATAACGCATTTAAATGCTTATAAAAGGTGCGCCACTGATGTAAGGGGGGCGTTTTATACATCGTTAGAGAGGACTTTTCATCAGCCTTAATAGTTATTACTTAGTTGTTTTTTTTTCAAGTTAAAAGTTTGCAAATAATTGGGAAAATACTGTAAGAGAGCACTTTTGAGGGGGGTGAGAGGAGGGATCCCCAATTTGAAAAAGGTTAACTAGAAAAAGTGAGTTTTGAGTTATTACTAACCAAAAATAATTTTTTACTCTCTATTTTTATTTACTCAGTTACAAAAATAAATGATCAAAATTTCTGTTTGATTTAAGGGTTTCTACAAACACATTTATTTTTATTTCAAGGCGGCTATTTAAAAAAAACATGCCTACCTTAATAAGTATTTAACTGTATACAATGGGCTTTTAAACAAAAATATTTATTTGAAAAAAAATAGTGTTAAGGATAAAAAATACCACAAAAAAAGAGAAAAAAATATTTTAAAAATGTTTCCCTTTTTTCGTACGCTAATGGAATGTGCACCACTGCCGTCAGAGGATACTAAGGTACATGGTTGGAAAAGAAATTGTATCCGCTTGAAAAATGATCTTCAGAAGATTTTTGAAAAAGTTGATTGTTTTCGAGTTATTAGCGAACCACCCCCCTGCCAGGGGTGGGGCGGGGGGGTGGTTACCTTTCGTAAAATGTTTGGGCGAGTCTTATGCCTATTCATACCAAGTGTGTTGCTTCTATCATTAAACCTGGGCCTGAACTATATTAGCAACTTGACTTCGTTGGCCGCCGCGAGCAGATCGAACGGCGCGAATCGCGACTTTAATAAAAGAGCAAGGTGATTGTCTTAAGAAAAAATTATTAAAAAATTGAATTTTTCTCGATTTAATGTTTCCTGATTAGAACTAAAATAACGAAATAAATAATAACGACTATTTCTTCGTCTTTTAAAAGTGGAAATCTTACTGTGCTTGCTCCTGTTTAGTAATAAAAAACTATTAATGAATTTTGAGTCACAGCGGCAAACGCTCCTAAATATGCGCGTCTTTAGTCCCTCACTGACTTCTTGTTTTCCATAAGTTTATCCTTTTTTTATACGCTTTTCATAAAGTCTAAACGTTCGATGTCGAGCACTGTACATACTGCTTCAAATAAAATACGAGATTTTCCAGTCGTATCAGTTTTTTTCTAAATCAGCTGTACATCGTCATATCATCAAATACAGATCAAATGTCTTGTTGTTTTTTTTTTAATTCTCAGGCACTGATTTTTCTTATTTAAGTATCTCGTTAAATAATTAAAATTCTGCGCAGGTAAAGTGATTCGTTTTCGCAACCATCTGTCAGTGTATCCATTAATGTTCTCTCGAATTCCTACCGCTTGTCTACAATAGGTTTTAATTGATGATTTAACTTTCCTTAATTAGTCATTTAGCCTCAAGTAATTTTTAAATTTGATTGGGATGGCACAAAAGTAATGAGACACTTACAACAGTATTTACTCAGACCTTAAAACTTGGCATTTTAGACCGGGTTTAAGTATTAAGTCTACAGACTTGATACCGACCGGTTTAAGTGTATTTTTTTAATACTTACAGGTCAAATAACTGCAAAGATTTGGTTCACCCTAATGTGCAATATGATAGTAAGCATTTCTCAGTTTCATCTCATATAAATTCAAACTAACTTTAGGAATAAGGAAAAATCACATAAAAAAATTTGTAACGAAATGTCATTTTTTGGAAATTTAGTCCTTTCAGTCGTAGGATTCCTGTTAAAAATAATCTCAAATTGTAGTACCACCCCCGTGGGGTGGTTTAATGTTCAAAAAACAATATAAATAATTTATGATTGATAAAAAAAGTTGTGTAAAAAAAAATTTCAAAGCTAAATAATACATAAAATTCCTGAACAAATGGTTAAAGATGCATGCATGTCTCTAATTCATCGATGCAGGATTTGCATGAATAACAACGGTGGAATTTTCGAACATTTGCTTATTTAATTCAATGCTTTCTTATCGGTTTTTAGTTTTATTTTAAATTAAATAATAAAGGCAAACTTTTGTTTCAGAAATAAAAGATAGATTTTAAGAAATTGTATTATTTCTTAGCCATAGAAAAATTTAAAAATAAGGGCCTTTAAGTTTTGAAAGGTAGTTACGTAGGTATGACAACAAACACAACTACGGCATTTGTTTCACAGCCAACTAAGTGAAAAACTATTTTTTTAATAAATTCACATTTTTCATCATCCAAACATAGGCTTGTTATACACGGTTGAAAAGCTCCTTTTATGCTCTATTTATTGAAGTAGAAATCCAATATGGCGGTCATAAGAAATAACAAAGTTGGCTATGGTTTCAAAAAAACTAGAAGGCATAGAAAAAAATTGTTAACGTCATTCGATTGGCCGTAGTTGTTTATACAAAACTAACAAATTTCATTAAATTTGATTGCAAGATGGCGGCAATATTTCAATTTTTCAAAAAACACAATTTTTAGTTTTTGCTTGATATTTTAGTAACCCCTGTAGATATCTTTAATATTGATACAGCACCTGATTGGGCTTAGAATAGCGCAACTTTTTTCTAATTTAAACAAACTCGTATCTCTTACCGTTTCCGAAATCCCCATGTGGTTGCTCTTATCTGGGACACCCTGTCTATATATATATATATATATATATATATATATATATATATATATATATATATATATACAGTGAAACCTCCTATAAGCGGACCCTCACGGTTCCGTCGATTTTGTCCGCTTATTGGAGGTGTCCGCTTCAGAGAGGGAAATGTTGTAAATACGATAGAAGTATTTAGTCTCCGCATTAAAACAGAAAGAGGTAATTCCCCGGCTGCAGAGTTCATTGTTGCCAAAATACTTCATAATATTTATGCCCATGTCGTGCAGCGCTCCGTCCCGTTGTCAGAGGTTCGCGTCCGGTTAAGGGAGGTTTCAGAATTTTTTAACCAAAAAATATTGTCCGCGTCTGGTTATTAGAGTGTCCGGTTATAGGAGGGAATTGTACATGTGAAGAGATAGGCAAAAGCTTGGTTCCAACAAATTTGTCCGCTTAAAGGGAGTGTCCGCTTAATAGAGGTGTCCGCAAGGAGAGGTTTCACTGTATATATATATATATATATATATATATATATATATATATATATATATATAAATTTTCAAAGCTAAATAATACAAAAATAAATTAAAACTACATCTAAAGATGCATTACCGTATTAAATACGTATCAATATTTAAATAATGTAAAAAGCACAAGATATATTAGAATCCGTTTTCAATTACACATCCACCAAAACAATTGAACATCGGTTTAATCGTCGAAAAATTAACATGTTAAATATAGCGAACAGCTGACACTGACTTCGGTTCGGTTCGGTTTTTATCTCCTAGTGACGTTTGGAGGTTTAAATATGACTACCATTTTTAAACCAAAATATTATATTATTTTTATTTATTTCTAACCTTTGTGTGTAAATAATGTCTTACAACGAAAAAAGATGACCCATATCGCAAGGTATTTACGGGAAAAATAAGTTCCTTAAACCTTTAACCAAAATCTAGACTTGTAGACCTAGGATTGTAGCACGGCTCTGGAACGAAATAGCGATGTACAAAATAGCGAGTATTAAAATAGCGGTATCGAAATAGCGACAATCAAAACAGCGATGTAATGAAAGGGCGACTATCAAAATAGCGATGTAACAAAATAGGGATGTAACAAAATAGCGATTGTAACAAAATAGCGATGTAACAAATAGCGATGTAACAAAAAAGCGACTATCAAAATAGCGACTATCAAAATAGCGATGTAACAAAATAGCGACTATCAAAATAGCGATGTAACAAAATAGCGATATTTCGGTTCCGTTTTGGCATATACTTCGACTAAGGGTTTTTTCTAAGAAATTAAAAAAAAAAAAACTTTTCTGACTTCTTTCCCGGAATCTTAGAGGGTGTGATCCGAACCGAACCGAACCAGCATATTTTTTCAAAAAAAAACTTTCAGACTTCTTTCCGGAATCCTAGAGAGTGTGAATCCCAACCGAACCGAATTCGGTTCAGATCAGGTCGGTTCGGTTCGGATTCACATCTCCTCTAGGATCCCAAAAAAAAAATCAGGGAAGTTTTTGTTTTGAAAAAATAATCTGATATAGTTAAAATACCGCAAGATATAATAGCGCATTTCGGTTTGTTTTGGTTTGATTCGATTCGGTTTGGTTTGATTCGGTACTTTGATAAATCGCTATTTTGGTTGTCGCTATTTTGATATATCGCAATTTTGATTGTCGCTATTTTGATACTTCGCTATTTTGATATGTCGCTGTTTTGTTACAAACGCTATTTTGATACATCGCTATTTTGATAGTCGCTCTTTCATTACATCGCTATTTTGATAGTCGCTATTTCATTACTCGCTATTTCGTAAGTCGCTATTTTGTACATCGCTATTTCGTTCCGGAGCCTTGAGCACTTAGCACTGTAGACCCTTTAAACACTGGTGTTAAGTTTCATTTATGCAAGCGCCCCGGTTCAAATTTTGGGTGACCCCTGGATAAAAAGAATGATAATTTTTTTATTCGAAAGATAATCAAATTAACAAAAAGCTTTTAAAAGTTTTTTGAACATTTGAACGATTTATAATACAATGCAAAGCATGTGCGTTAACCTAGTTAAAAACAATAATAAAATACATGCACCTTTCAATACTATTTTTGTTAAATATTTTCGGAGGGTAGTAGTAGTAGTAGTAGTGTGGGGTAGGCTTTAGGCCTGGCGACTAGGCACATGAAGCGCCCTTTTCGCCAACCCCCGAGCATCCCCCCTACTGCGTCCTTCTTTCGCTAAGGAATCTGCCCGTCTTCTGTACAAAGGCCAGAATATCGGGCCACCTCAGATTCAGCAGGTCCTCCGTCTCAAAGGCTTCCTCTTCGAATACCTTTTCGGAGGGTAGGAGGTACCGTAGGTATGGGCAGCTGTTGGGATCGACAAATTTATTTATTTTTTGTTTTCACTCAAAATAATTAATTTGGGTCAAAAAAGGCCTAACTATCAAATTCTTTAATGGTGTCTGTCTGTGCGTCTGTCTGGGATACGATAACTCAAAAACCGATTACCCAATTTTAACCAAATTTGGCATAAACATTTTGCGGTACCCACGGATGAAGCTATTACATTTTGGTAGGGGTGGGGGTAGTAGGGGATTCAAATATTTATAATTCAAGAAACAGAGCAGCTAACAAAACGAGTTTAATAAGGAACTATATTTTTCAACAAAATTTATCAAAACTTCAGTTTGTCAGAGTCACGATTTTTGACATATAAAAAAAAATAAAAAAATCTTTTAGGAACCACAACGCTACAGCTAGCGAAACGCGGTTATCATATTTAGATTCTTAACAAAATTTCCAAAAAAAATTTAAATTGTAAAAAGATATAAAGGGTGTCTTTAAAACGTCTGTACAAAATCTTAGCACATATTCCTGAGGTCAAAATAAATCGATTTAAAGCAACTTACCTTAGTCCGAAGTTGCTCCGTTTCAGAGATACAGGATGGTAAATTTAAAAATTAAAAATCGATTTTAATAAATATTATGAACATTTCTCAACGCATTACTTTAAAAATTGGTACTCGGGGGTTTTTTGGGATGCAAAACCTAAATATGGATACCTTTTCACAGTGGCCGTTAGAGGGCGCTTTACAATGCTCTTTTTATAGTTTAAAATGACTATAACTTTTTTCTCAGTGTAACTTTTAACTTTTTTTGTTAAGAAAATATTTTCCTGAATCTTTCTAAGCCAAAAAGTTTCATTCATACTTTAGCGCATGTTAACACATGCTTTTCGGCAATTTCGCTCATAAAATTTTTGATAAAATCACTCGTCTCACGACTAGACATTTTGTCAAAAATATTCGCGAAATTGCCGAAAAGCCACAAACTTCGAAAATTTTCCCGGCAAAATTTTTTACAGTAATGCGTTGAGAAATGTTCATAAATTTTAATAAAATCGATTTTTCATTTTTAAATTCACCATGCACGCTGTGAAACTCTGAAACGGAGCAATTTCGGACTAAGGTAAGTTGCTTTAAATCGACTTATTTTGACCTCAGGACTATGTGCTAAGATTTTGTACAGACCTTTTAGAGACAACCTGTATATTTTTTTAATTTTTGACAAATTGTAATTATTAGCAAAAGCCGAGACCCCAAGAAAATATGTTTGGAGGCCCAACATAAGTGTGTGTTGTTTCAATTATAATTGATTTATAATCCCGAAAATTAAAGTCTGGGGGTCCCTGGCCAGTTGCCCCCACCTTGGTTGCGCCACTGGGGCGACAACTTAGTAAACACATCAATAAAGAACGCCTTTCTTAACTAGCTCTTATTAAGAATATTAAAACGGATCTTTAAAAATTGAAAAAAGTTTTTAATTTAAACACTAGTGGAAAACTTAGTTTTAGAAACAATAGCTGGATCCATGACGGATCTGATACCTTCTTAGACAGCCTCTTAGCACACTTCAAGTGAAGCCTTGATATATCAGCCGTAGAAACAGTTTTTTTTATATATTAGAAACTAAAGCCCCTACGAAGTTTTTGGTTATAACATAAATTATTGAGCAAAATGTGGTCTACTATATTCCGAAGCCGCATATTCATGCGATGCTCCGTTGAAAATGTATCATTTTATAAATAGATAGCTCAAAATACACCCAAATCACACATTTTTGGCGTTATCTCAAAACATTTTTTTTACAAAAATAATACCTTTTCTAGCCATTGCTACGCGGGCTAGGAAGGTAACTAGCCATTGCTACGCGAAGAAGGTGAAAAACTTACGAAGTAATAATCAGGATGCAGGCTTAATCCATGAATCAGGCTACTAATAGGCACTATGGACATACTTGTTAATTTAAAAAAATAACAGTTGTGTCATTTAAAATACAGAAAAAACAATTTTTTGCAAATTTTTTAGTTTTTCATTATATAGAGATCTAACAATATTGCAATTCTTGATTATAACTTTATTAAGGAAATTTACTTTTTTAAATGCACACTTTTTAACGATTAAAATTCACTAAGTTTTAAAAAATTTTTAACGCGTATCAAGTACATAATATGTATTTATTTAAACCATTTTTTTAAAACTAATCGAGTACCTACTTAATTTAAACGATCTAACTGTACTTTAGCTTTTTTTCGAATATATTTTTTTGTGGTTTGACGTAATGGAATTTTGTTGTGAGCCGCGGCGATATACTCGTCCAAAACTAAATAAGAAGGTTCCTATTATTAATATTATCGTCTTTGTTTTTAATTTACGTATTAAAAGTAGAGAGATTTTGAAATAAGATAGTTTGAGTAGCGCTCTAAAATTTTGTACATAGTAACTTGAACACAATAAAAAATTTTGTTCAATGTGGCCAAAAATTTGTTCGACGGGAACCGTTTTATTCAACCTTCTTTTCAAAATGGCCGCCAAATTTTTTTCAAAAATCGAGTTAGTCGTAAACAGAAGTGTGAAATATAATTTCTGCATATTTCGACCATGGCGAGTCGAATGCAACCATTCCCAATCTTATCCGACCCGTACTTCAGCCGTAAATCTGGTTTTTAAAGTTGGTGGTTTTTGGAGTTGACTGTACCTGGTCAAGTGAGGTATATTTTATTTGCATAAATGGATCATGGCGAGCCGAATAAAATTACTTATAAGTCAGTCCGCCTCTTACTTGGGCCGGAAAAGCCATTTTTTTGCAAATTTTAGTTCAATAGTTACACTCGTTGACTGTACCATATACATAATATTCCTACGTATATGGACTGTACCGGCACGATCGAGGTATCGATTTCGTATAAGGATGATTCTCAAAATTTGGGACAATTTGATGTAACCATCCAATATTATTAAAACAAGAATACTCTTTATTAATCTATAATTTTTAGGTAATAATATAAAATGCCTTTTGTTAGGATCTTTTATTAAATTATTTGTTTTCAGTTTAAAAATATTTTTAAAAACAGCCCAAAGGCATCAAAATTCCGCTCCATGGACTGTAACCATCACGTTTTGCCTAAAATATTGCTTCATTTAAAAAAAACTATTTTTTTTCGGGTCATAACAGCCATTTACATCAAAAGATTAAATGTCAATAAGTATTATACTATAGCCAAAAACAAATATTTACTAAAAATAGTTATTAAAAATTATTAAGAAAAGTGTGTACCTACATTTGAATTCTACTACGTGGACCTGGGAGAATTTTGCCGCCAAGGGTTGGTACTAGATTATTAAGCGCGCCTGGACTATTTGACACTTGCGTTTTAGTTTGGTTTTGTCGTTCGATATGATAGCATTGCTCAATTTTGTGCGGATTGGTCGTCATGATTGTCGAAGTGCTCGTTGGCAGGTACGTATTTTTATTGTTTTCTACTCCATGGACGCGTTTAAAATTTTTTAGCAAAGTTAATTTAAAAAAAAAAATATGCGTTTAGTTGACCATTTGTTGGCATTTTAATCTTATGCGCCAATTAGTACAGCTTTTTTTGTTTCGCGAACATATAACTATTTTTTTCCAAAAAAATTCTACTCCATGGACTTCTGCTCCATGGACATTTATAAGTCCATGGAGTAGATTGGTGTCTATGGAGTAGAAATAATAAGTGTTTTTTAACCTTAGAAGACGCTTTAATTTAAATTAATTGCTAGTATTTGTTAAGTACTTGTACTGGGGTTGAAGAGTCATCTCCTAGGGTGGGTTAATATTTAGCTATATGACTTTGTATTTATTTAAAAGAACAGCAAAAATAAACTTTAAAAACGTATACATTTTTGCATTAAATACAGGATTTCTGTTCTGGTTTTCGTGCTTGTGAGAAAATCAACAAATAATTTACTCATTCTGCATTCTGATTTTAGACTATAATAGTAAACCGGTCATAAAAATTAATTATATTTACATAGATTTTTGTTTAAGCAAAAATATGGCGAAACCAAAGCGAAGACAGCAAAAAAAAGATTGTCAGCAATATGAAATGGCAAAGATATTACAAGCGGCAAAAACAAGGCAAAATTAGGCTTATTGGGACAAAAAATTAACGCAGCGGTACAAAACAAGACTATATAGAATAATAATAATTATAATAGAAAAATTCTCCATTAACAAACACCAAAAATTTGTTAAAAGATCAAACCGTTTCTTCGGAAGTCAGAAGTTTTAAGAAAACAACTATTTACCAATTTTATGTCTATGAACAAAAGCTATAAGGCTAAAAAACAGTTTATAAAATGCACATCCAGGTAAAAACGATATAATTACCTCCAAAAAAAGTAAGAAACAAAAGTGATACTTAACAGACATAGACTAAATCTCGAAAAACTGATAAGCAACAACATAAAGAAGATAACTCAAAATATGATATAGTACTTAGCCACCAACAGCAAATCTAAACATAATACTAATCTTGAATGGATTCAATGCCTAAATTGTATTAAATGGATCTGTAGCAAGTTCAATAAGAGGAGCTAGAACGCGTTTTTTACTTGTTCTGTATGCGACGACGGTTATGCATGCAAAATTATTAAAATAAATTATTCTCTGTTTAGCGTTTTTTTATGTATTTCATACATTTTTAAACTAAGTTATTTAAAACCTGTTTTTTTTTTAAATACGAGTTTATTGTTTCTTTGTTTATATACTAAAACAGAAAACATTTCTTTTCTTTAAAAAAGTAAGCTTACCATCCATGTTTTATTTTCTCTCTCCTTAATACAGCATTTTTAGTAACATATACCATGCGAAAATTTTAGTTTTAGAATTTTTTAAATATTAAATTAATTCTAAACTACATGAAATTTCAACTCCGTGGAGACACCATTCCACTCCGTGGACACATTATTTTTATTTTTTATCAATAATATTTCAAATTTTGACATAGATTTTTGGCCACACACCTAAACATTATCAGAAAGCGATATCCCATGCAAGTAAATTAAAAATAGTGTTAATATTCATAACTTTGGTCGATTACACTTTTACCCCTCATATTGTCCCAAATTTTTAGAATGACCCATAAATCTGTCATGGCTAGTCGAACGCAACCATCCTTCACCCAACCCGACCCAATTAACATATATAATATAAATATTTATTTTTTTTATACTGGGACTTTCCATCCAATCAGGATAAATCGCCCAGTTTCGCAAAGTTTTAGCAAGGTTAAAGCATTTTTCAACAAACACATATATATTTATATATATATATATATATAATATATATATATATATATATATATATATATATATATATATATATATATATATATATATATATATATATATATAAATATATTTGTATATTTATGTTAAACGCATGCCTTGAGGACATTTTTTTATACAAAGCCTGGTTCGGGGACATTTTTCGGGTTTATCCTAAAAAAAATCTTATGCGCATGCTTGGGTGATCTCTTTTTTTGGCGTGAAATGATCTAGGGTCTTCACTGACAAGGTTGGGATATGTTGGCGATCAATTAGCAAAGGTTAGATTGCACACTTTCTAGACCCTCGGGACAGAGTTCAGGAAATATGATTTGTAGGTATATAAAACCGTCGTCAAAGCATGCGCATAATATAAATATACATATATATTTATATTATATATGCTAAATAGGTCGGGTTGGGTGAAGGATGCTTACACTCGACTCGCCGTGGCAGATTTATGCGAAATCGATACCTCGATTGTGCCGGTACAGTCAACCACAAAAGTGTAACAATTCAACTAAAACTTGCAAAAAAATTGCATTTCCGGCCAAAGTAAGAGTCGGATTGAGTTGGAAGTGATTTTATTCGACTCGCCATGATCGATTTATACAAAAAATATACATTACTTGACAAGGTACAGTCAACTCCAAAATAAAATTCAATGAATTTTAAAATTTATAACGCCTTTTTTTATTTTGATTTACAAAAAATTTTGCCCCTACCTAGGGAGACTCGTTAACAGCGTCCAATTTTTTTTTATATGGCAATCCTGTGGGTAAATATATGAGCTACCAATTTGATACCAAGACATAGTTGTGCGGGTACAATAGGTTAGAAGATATAAGGAATAATCTAAAAACACATTTGCCCCCTTGCAATATATTTTTAAAAAATTTGACACCCAAAAAATTAGTACGTCAAGGCCGATGTGCGTGCCAAGTTTCATCACTATAGCTTAAACTGTTCAGAATTTAAAAAATATTTTGACACCCTAACCTTACTTTTTGACTGAGACAATTTTAGATCTGTTAACAGGTCAGGCAGTGTTGGTGGGATCATTAGATATCGATTAAAACAGGTGTTGTAAAATCTTCATCAAAAAGCCCACGGAGGCTAAATTTTGACACTATGGTCCCGGACCAAAATGGCAAAGCATTTTTATTTTCCAGATCAGATTCAGTGTTAGTTCATTCTATTCTCAAACGCCTGCTATGCTGGAATCGAATAGTATGTATTTTCATTGGAAGATACGGTACCTATGGATTGTTGCTGAATCTCTCTAATTTGTTATTATTTACTTTGGAATTTAGCACCGATATTTGGATAATCATACGTGTACGTAATTGGTGCCCCTTATCGCATCGGTGATGCTGTTGATAGCGTGCACAGTGCCAGGGGCGTACCATAAAACGATCATTTTACACAAAGTTTGTTAGAACATAGTTATAGTGTACGTGTGAGCCAATATAACTAAAAACTGAAATATATTTTATTCAACTCCGGACTAAATTACTTTTTGTTTGATACCACACAAGCCATGTTTTGACTTAAACTCAAATTTTTGAAATCTACCCCCACCCTTAAAAAAAACAAAAACTAAAATGTATTTTGTTAAACTCCGGACTCAATTACCTTTCGTTTGATATCATACACGCCATATTTTCACTTAAACTCTAATTTTTAAAATATACCCCACCCTTTTTTTAAAATAAATTAAAATGCATTTTGTTTAACTGCAGACTCAATTACCTTTCGTTTGATATCACACACGCCATATTTTCACATAAACTCTAATTTTTGAAATCTACCCCCACCCTTTTATTTGGTTTGTGTTCGGTGCATTTTGTTCATTTTTAAATGGGACCATCTCGACCCAAGACCCAGCCTAGGTACCAAATTTCATTAAAATCGGCCAAGCAGTTTTTGAGTTATGCGCGTTGGTCGTTACAGACAGACAGACAGACAGACAGACGGCGCAACAAAAAAGTTTCAAAATCATCTGAAACGCAAAGACATATAAAAAAATTTGAAATCGGAGCAACTTTTTTTTTCTCGAAAAAATTAGGATCACCATAGCTCACACTACTATATAATAGTATATGTGTGAGCTAATTGTGTGTGCTTAAGACCACACGGCAGAAGTGTAAACTTCAACAAGGCGAAATTAATAATACTGGCCCATAACATATTCTGCAAAGCGGACCGAACCGAACTCTTCTGTGTACTGGCCATCATCTGCATCATTCATCATATCGCTCGCTGAATGTTTGTCACAGTTAGTCGACTCGAGGCGATTTCACCCGATTGAGCGTTACATAGCCGAGCCTGACGGCTCAGTTGAATTCACTACCCACGCGCCTAAAGCAGTTTACACTTCAATAAACCCTTGATCTTTCCATGAACGTATCAGGTCCCTAAACGTGCCAGTGGCTTACAAAATACTCTGCCAATATATGGGCCCCTAAGCTCACACTAGGTACTATAGTTATAGTGTACCTGTGAGCTAATATAACTAAAAACTGTAATATATGGTATTCAACTCCAGACTAAATTACCTCTCGTTTAATACCACACAAGCCATGTTTTGACTTAAACTCAAATTTTTGAAACTTCCCCCCTCCTTAAAAAAACAAAAATTAAAATGTATTTTGTTCAACTTCAGACTCAGGCTCCCCCGCCATCTTGAATTTAGTGTGCACGAAAAGGTTTTTTTTAAATTACTTAGTCCCTGTACATTTCTTAGTTAAAGAAAATAACATTTCCTACAAAAGCGCTATTTTACGTTTTAAACTATACATTTCGCCGCCATTTTGGATTTTGACCAATTTTAGCTCACACATATACTATACTATAGTAGTGAGAGCTATGGTGATCCTAATTTTTTCAAGAAAAAAAAAGTTGTTCCGATTTCAAAAAAATTTATATATCTTTGCGTTTCAGATGATTTTGAAACTTTTTTGTCGCGCCGTCTGTCTGTCTGTCTGTATGTCTGTCTGTATCTCTGTCTGTAACGACCAACGCGCATAACTCAAAAACCGCTTGCCCGATTTCAATGAAATTTGGTACCTAGGCTGGGTCTTGGGTTGAGATGGTCCCATTTAAAAATGAACAAAATCTACCGAACACAAGCCAAATAAAAAGGTGGGGGTTGATTTCAAAAATTAGAGTTTACGTAAAATATGGCGTGTGTGATATCAAACGAAAATTAATTGAGTCTGGAATTAAACAAAATACATTTTAGTTTGTTTTTAAAAAAGGGTGGGGGTAGATTTCAAACATTAGAGTTTACGTGAAAATATGTCAGGTGTGATATTAAACATAAGGTAATTGAGTCCGGCGTTAAACAAAATACATTTTAGTTTTTGTTTTTTTTAAGGGTGGGGGTAGATTTCAAAAATTAGAGTTTAATTTAAAACATGGCTTGTGTGGTATCAAAGGTAATTTAATCTGGAGCTGAATAAAATATATTTCAGTTTTTAATTATATTACCTCACACGTACACTATAACTATAGTACCTAGTGTGAGCTTAGGGGCCCATATATTGGCAGAGTATTTTTATTTAGTGGCCTTTAACTTCGAAACTGCTTATTTTTGATAAAACCTTTAACATAAAATAAAGGCTATCTAAAAGCTATAAAATGAGATATCATTGAATTCTCTGGATAGTACCTTTGCTGAGATACGAACCCTGTTAGCAGTACATACATACCCGTTTTCTATGTATTTCTATAGTATATGCAAAATAAACCGAAATTATTCAGTTTTATCTCATTTTTTCAAAAGGTAAGCATTTTACACAAAGTGTAATCAACTTTATTATAGAAAATTAAATTATCTTTTAAACTATATATCACCGAAGTGGGCCAAGTCCACGGTTAGCACTTAATTGGCACCCATAAATTGAAGTTCTTTTTTAAGATCACGAAAGAAAATTATGTTTTTTTAGGTTTTAATCAGTTTTCAAAAAAACTAAGCATTTTAGGAAAAAATTTAAAAAGAGAGAAATAAAAATATTCTTTCAAACCGCATATCACAAAGTTGTTTAAGACTATTATTGATATTTTAGGGGCGTCCGCATATTGAGGTTATCTTCTTTTTTTTTTTATTTGTTTTTCTTCAAAACTAAGCTAATTTATGGATGTCAATTAAGTGCTAACCGTGGACTCTGCCCACTTAGGTGATACATCGTTTAAAAGATAATTTAATATTCTACAATAAAGTTGAGAAAATGACATACAACTGAACAATTCTTCAACTGTTTATTCTTATTTTCTAAAAATGTTTTAGTTTTTTTTTTTAATTTGTAGAAAAGTACTACTTTTCCCCCACACAACCAGTAAACAAAATTATTTGTTTTAGAACCACTTAGCCGATTTTGCTGTTTCGTACCTTGTTGTGAGTGACAAGAATGCAGCTTTTTTACTAATTTAAAAAAATAATTAAAGCATGTTCGCAAAACAAGAATAAAAGAGCATTTTTGAAGGGTACATTTTAATTTTGACCGCCATCTTGGATTTTGAGATGCCGGACAAAAAAATATATTTAGTCCAAACTCTGATTAATTATCTGCCAAGTGCAGTTTGTCCCATCAAAATCGATTGTATAGTTGAATAAGCACTTTAAGCCGAGAGAAATAAAACGTCATTTAAGGATGACTAGGTACAGTGGCGTATATAAGGGGGGCCTAGGGGGCCCGGGTTCCCCCGTAGCTAAGATTTTTTTAGATATTTTCCACATATTTCATGAATACAAACATAAAATAGCATAAAATACGGCCTCGTGAGGTCTCGGCCCCCCCCGAAACTTTTTTCTATATACGCCACTGACTAGGTACAACAACCAGCTGGCGAGATTCCACTTATAAATAATTATAACAGAATAGTAGATAATATAGTGGGTTCATACTCTAGTTTAGGTACTTACGATTTTTTCTTCGTAATTATTAAGCAACTCACCTGAAACAAAAAAAAACAGTTTTATAATCAAGAATGCAATAAGGATTAAATATTATAGTCGATTCAGTTTATTTTAGGCACTTTTAAAAGTTGAACACTCGATATCCTATTCTTGAATCCTGGTTCTGGAATCTGACTCGAAATTACTTGCCCGGGGTAATCACAACTTATTCACTCTCACATTCATACTACATGAAGATCCAACGGGCCGGCCCGCCAAGCACCCCTGTCGTAAGCAATTTTCTTTTCTAGTTTTACTATGTCGATTTAGAACGTTTTTCTACGATCTCCGACGCCTATTCTCCACCTCCTTCGATCCTGACAATCATTTTCTCTCAGATTTTTTTGATTCATTCATCTTTGGACTGATTGTTGCCATTCCAGTTTAGAATGCCTTTTTTTTCTGCGCGCTATTGGTTGCCATTCTAGCACCTGCTATGGTAATCTTTCGTCGTTCATCCGTTGTATATGGCCGTACCATATCCGTTGTCGTTTAGTGATGTCATTCGTTATGCTTCCCTCGATTCCCATTCTTTCTTTTATGATCTTATTTCTTTTATGATCTGTTCTAGATATTCTCATTGATCATCGTATTGCATCCATTTTGACACTTTCCATTTTTGCTTTGTATTTTTCTGTTACGCGACAAGTCTCTATTCCATACAACAGCGTGCTTTTCACCATTGTTTCATATATGTTAAATTTTACATTCTTTTTTATCTCTCTGCTCCATAAAATACTGTTAAGACATCAAGTAACCTTTTTTCCTTTTATTATTATTTTTTCCAGTTTTTTACAGTCTGTCCGTCTTATTAATGTGACACCCAAGTATACATACTCATTGCATGGAGATATTGTTTGTCCATTGTCTAGTTCCAACTCACTTGATTCGTTTCCAAAACATAAGTACTGTGTCTTGTCCACGTTCACTGTTAACCCCCGTTAACTTTTGGTAATCTTCCGTTACTTTCTCATCATATACTCCATGTCTTCTTTATCATTAGCTACAATTACTTGGTCTTCAGCGTTAAGTTGTATTCCCATGCCGTGTATTCTACGTTTCCAGTTTTTTAGAGCTCCTGCGATATATATTTTAAAAAGAGTTGGAGAGATACAACCCAATATATGTGGTAAATATAACTCTCAGAATTTTGAACGGGAAAAGTGGTTTATGTGATGATACCTTGTTTTAACGGTATTTCGATTTTGAGTACAAACCCTTTTTTTTGTCTTAAAGCGATTGATAAGTTTTCGAGATATTTAAAATTTTTAGATCGAACCATGGATGGCGATTTTAAAAGGAAATATCTCGAAAAAGATTGAACCAATTGTAAAGAGAATTAAAATACCTTTAAAGAAAGGTACCACTTTTACCTATTTAAATTCCAGGCAGTGGCGGATACAGGGGGGGGCAGAGGAATCCGGGCACCCCCGCCCTTCCAGACAAAGATTATTTTTTTGTTCTGCCGCAACACTTATTTAAATTTGTGAACAAAATCTACATATATTTTCAAATTGTTTCGCCTGCGGCGAATTTTAACCACCCTTTGACGCTTTGTGTTTGCTGCCACTTTGGCCCCTCCCCCAAGAAATCCTGGTTGCGCCACTGATTCCAGGGACGACATTTTTTACCCCTCGTAAGGGTCCTTTTCGCAAACTAAATCGACATACCTATCTCGGGATATTCAAAATTTTTACCAATTCTCAAAAGAAATCCTGGGTTGAACCTTTTAAATGAGACCAGTGGCGGATCCAGGGAGGGGCAGAGGGGCCCGCCCCCCCTCCCAAACATATAACTTATTTTTTAGTTTAGCAGCATCACATATTTAAAATTTCTCACAAATTTTACTTAATTTTAGCTCACACTACTACTATACAGTAGTGTGTGCTATGGTGATCCTAATTTTTTCGAGAAAAAAAAAGTTGCTCCGATTTCGAAATTTTTTATATATCTTTGCGTTTCAGATGATTTTAAAACTTTTTTGTTTCGCCGTCTGTCTGTCTGTATGTCTGTCTGTCGGTCTGTATGTCTGTCTGTAACGACCAACCCGCATAACTCAAAAACCGCTTGTCCGATTTAAATGAAATTTGGTACCTAGGCTGGGTTTTGGGCCGTGATGGTCCCATTTAAAAATGAACAAAATCCACTAAACGCAAGCCAAATAAAAGGGTGGGGGTAGATTTCAAAAATTGGAGTTTATGTGAAAATATGGCGTGTGTGATATCAAACGAAAGGTAATTAAGCCTCGAGTTAAACAAAATGAATTTTAGTTTATTAAAAAAAAAAGGGTGGGGGTAGATTTCAAAAATCACAGTTTATGTGAAAATATGGCGTGTGTGATATCAAACGAAAGGTAATTGAGTCTGGAGTTAAACAAAATACATTTTAGTTTTTAAGAAAAGGGTGGGGCTAGATTTTGAAAATTAGAGTTTAAGTCAAAACATGGTTTGTGTGGTATCAAACGAAAGGTAATTGAGGCTGGAGTTGAATAAAATATATTTCACTTTTTAGTTATATTAGCTCACACGTACACTATAACTATAGTACCTAGTGTGAGCTTAGGTGCCCATAAATTGACAGAGTATTTTTTTAAATTTCGCCTGCGGCGCTATTAATTTCTTTTAGCTACTAAATTTCAAACCTCAATTTCTATAAAAAACCACACCACAATTTTATGATTGCTGCCACTTTGGCCCCTCCCCCCCGGAAATCCTGGATCCGCCACTGAATGAGACACCCTGTATATTAAAACACCGCTCTTAAAAAGCACTGTTTTACTACTGTTTCGGGATATAACCATTTGTTTTAAAGGAAAAAAGTAATATTGTGGAATGGAGGTATAAATTAAGATAATTATCTAGGAAAGGGAAACCCCACATAGTCCTCACTTATTGATGTCGTAAACAGAAAAACTAATAAAAACTGAAACCTGTGTTATTTTTGGCTTGGCCACTGCAATAACACATTTTCCGAGTAATTTCGAGAATAAACACAACAAATGCTTTGTA
The DNA here is from genome assembly GCA_963576565.1 of Aspidapion aeneum. NCBI lineage: Eukaryota > Metazoa > Arthropoda > Insecta > Coleoptera > Brentidae > Aspidapion > Aspidapion aeneum. The sequence continues at coordinate 25,231,812 of OY755045.1, read as the reverse complement.
GAAAAATGGGAAATAAAATAAACAGAAAACGTATTTCGAAGAGATTTAGATTTTTCATAAATTAAATAAATGGCTCCATGACGGATCTGATACCTTCCTAGCTAGCCTATTAGCACACTTAAAGTGAAGCCATGATATATCACTATTGTAAACAGTTTTTTATAAATATATCAGAAACTAAAGCTCTTCCTAAGTTTTTGGTTATAACACAAATTATTGAGCAAAATGTAGTCTACTATATTCCGAAAACCGCATATTGATACGATGTTCCATTAAAAAGTTAGCATTTTTTTAAATTTTTAATAATTGTCAAAAAACACTTAATTAGCACTAATTTTGACCAAATTCTAATTGGCTCGTTAGAGTGTCGAAAACTATTTTACCTGTAAATTTTATGAAAATCGGTTCAGCGGTTGAGAAGCTATCGTGTTACGAACAGAAATAATATACACACACACAGACATCACGACGATATTGCTAAGATAGGTCAAAATAAACCCAAAAAAACATTTTCGGCGATCTCAAAAAAAAAAAATTTCGTCGAAAATAATACCTTCTCTAGCCATTGCTAAGCGGGTTAGGGTCCATCTCACCGACTTTTTTTTCGTTACTTAGCTTAAAGCGTTTCTTAATATAATCATAATATGACGTAATAAGGAACACTTAATGCTAATTAACGAAAAAAAAAAGTCGGTGCGATGGGCTATTAGAAAGGTAAAAATATCCAAAATTTTGGTTGACTAAGTTATTATAAAAACGTTATGTAAAATCTAGGCAAAAAACTATTAAAACTTTTTTTGAAAGTTTTGTTGGAATGGAAGAGAGTAATTTTTATTTGCGTGGACTATACTTTAATGTAAATTTGTAATAAAATAACTCAAAAACGGCTTAACTACAAAATAACAAACTTTAGATTTTTTAAATCAGGGGAAACACGTCTTTTGTTCTGACAAAAAACATACAAGGTGTTTTCTTCAACGTAAGAAAGTTTGTCAAAATTTGACAAAAGGGAAATGTCAGCAATCACATTGTAGCTGCGTTCGGTATTTACGTCGGATTAATCTTTTTGATCGAAATCGTTCGGTTCGGTTCGGTAGATCTGAATCGTTCGGTAATTCAGCTCAGACTAGTCGGACGTAAATCTGGTTGCTCCGTACATTTTGATCGATGAAACAGATTAATCGAGATTGTGACGTATGTTGTGTATTTGTTTTGTTTAAAAAGTAATTTTTTTATGTAAAAAGATTGAAATCGAATTATTTGATGTTAAAGACAACATATTATATAAATTTCCCACATCACAGGAAAATTTTGTCAAAATTATAGCTGGGCGTGAGTTGCAATATGTCATAATCTTTTTGATTATATTAAAGGTTATAACCATTTATAAAAATTTGATCGATTTGATCTGGATCGTTGGTTAATTCCAATTTGCTCAGACTAATCTGTAATCACATGACCAAAAATCCGTCACGTCTGAGATGCAAATACCGAACGCAGCTTGTAATTGCTGATATTTTTAATAGAGTTACACAAAAAAAATAAATGGATCCAGACAAATCTGATACCTTCCTAACTAGCCTATTAGCACAAGTAAAGCTATGATAATCAGGCTTGAAAACACTTTTTTGTAAATATCTCGGAAACTAATGCTCCTACGAAGTTTTTGGTTATAACACAAAGTATTGACCAAAATGTAGTCTACTATATTCCAAAAACCGCATATTGATGCGATGCTCCGTTAAAAAGTTAGAATTCTGGATTAATGGATTTCGACCAAAAACTAATCAGCTCGTTAGAGTGTCGAGCACTATTTTACCTGAAAATTTTATGAAAATCGGTTTAGCGGTTTAGGAGCTATCGTGTTACGGACAGAAAAAAAATACACACACACACAGACAGACATCACGACGATATGGATAGGATAGGTCAAAATACACCCAAATAACACATTTTTGGCGTTATCTCAAACAAAAAATTTCGTCGAAAACAATACCTTCCGCCATTGCTGCGCGGGCTAGGAAGGTAAAAATGTATTGTGTAATTAATTCTCACCTTTTAAACAAAAAGACACTAATTCAATGTACACGAACATTAATACAACAAAACAGGCATTAATTCAATTTTGTTCAACTTATTTATTTAAAGTTTTTTTTGATCACTATACAGGGTGTCCCAAATTCGATGTTTTTGGGGGATTTCGGGTATTTCTAGGGGAGATATTAAAAAACTGACCCCCCTTTGCGACTCTCAAATTTGAAGGCAAGCTTTCAGGTGAAAACCGCATCTTGATACAGCAATCTGTTTTTAAGCTACCGGGTGTTTTTGAAAAGGCTACATTTTGGGAAAGGATCTATAACTTTTTTATTTATGAAAATCTTGTTTTCGTGTAAAGAGCTTTATTATAATTTTTTTCTTGAAGGATTGGCAAATGTAAACGGTTTTTATATATCTTTCTTGGTTTTTGAGATATTGCATAAGGGTATAATTTTTTCTATGGAATGACCCTCTTTTTACTCAAATTTTAAAATCAGCGTAAAATTTGCTTTAGAATGACGTATCACACTCAATATAAAAAAAATTAAATTTTTTTGTTGTTTTTATGTTTTTGTTTTTTTCAACACTTCTTTATTTTTAAATATTTCATTATTTTAAAATGTTTTTAATTCAATCATCAAATTAAATTATGAAGTAAAAACAAAAAATATTTAAAAAAACAAAAATACTTCAAAATAAATAAAAAAAAAATTGAAAATAAAATATTGAGTGCGATACGTCATTTTAAAGGAAATTTTACGCTGATTTCAAAAATGGAATAAAAAGGGTATAATTCGATAAGACAAATAACAATATCTTAAAAACTAAGAGATTGACAAAAACCGTTTAAATCTGTCAATTCTACAAGAAGAGGACACGAAAACAAAATTTTCATAAATAAAAAAGTTATAGACCCCCTAATAAAATGCAGACTTTTCAAAAACAATTGAAATTTTTTGATTTTTTAAAAAAATTTTCTCAAAAACTAAGCTGTTTTGGAAAAAATGTATTTTACACTTTATTGTAAAAAATTAAATTTGTAGAAAAATGGTAAGTTTTGGTTCAAATAAGACATTTTCGGGGTTATCTCCAAAAAAAATTTTTTTTAGAAAATAATACTGGCTAGCCATTGCTGCGCGGCTGGGAAGGTAAAAAAATTATACGAAAATGCAAAAAAGTCAATGCTGGATGATCGTTATAAAATTCGGCAAACTTATAATTTTGAAATCTAAGAAAAACTTGTTTAATAAAATTTTGAGACAAGATAAATGTATAGTGACATATTATTACTTTTCTTTTAAATCTAGGAAAACTGCCAACATTTTTAAAATTAATTTTCATGAAGGTACATGAATAACTTTTGAGTTTAATATAGAATTGCCTAATAATATTTTCGGCGTTTGCCTAAAAACCTCTAAATCAATAAAGGAATTTGGCTTTAATTCTCCAGTATTGGGTATGTTGGATAATAGTAGAACATATAATAGTTTTCTGATAATATCTCAAATCTTTGTTTGAAACTCATAGACAATGATTGAGTAGAAACACAATTTTGGACTTCCATTGTCTTTATTTATTATAAACACAATGTGTTGGTTAATAATAATAATATAATAATAATAAATGCTTTTATTGCCATATAAGAAAAAAAAATACATAATACTTCTATCTACACTGAGAAAAAAAAGGGTTTTATACGGCAAAGGTCAGGATTCGCACTGCATACTAGTTTCCTAGTAGGAAGCGCGCTCTTCCATCCAGGCCTGACGAACTTAAAAAAAAAATAATAATTCTTCCTTACAGTTAATATACGACACAGAAAAAAATAATTTTGTTACACAAATTATTTTAGAATTTAACAAAACAATAAAAAAAACTATTTTGTCAATACTAATGTCATTTACCTAATCAATATTTAATTAAATAATAAACAAAGTAGGTATTTAGCTAATAAATAACTATTAAGTATAAAAATAAGTTTGGTGCTTTAAATTGTAATTACATCGTTTAACAAATCATTTCTAATTGCCCTTTTAAACGCAGATCTACTATTGAGACATTTATATGAAAAGGGAATTCGGTTGTAAATTTTTGCTATTGAGGTAGAGAAGGCTTTATGATAAGACAAGGTTTTATGTCGTGGTATTGAAATAAGCTTTTTATGTCGTGTATTCCGATCATGGATATTGAATGAAATTTTCTTGTACAAATACTTTGGTAATTTGAAGTAAATTATTTTGTGAAAAAATACTGCGGAATGAAGAAAGCGTCTCTGTTTCATGTTTAGCCAGCCCAAGTCATGAAGTGGTTCAGAGATGTGATCCCTTTTCTTAAGGCCACATATCATTCTTACACAAGAATTTTGAAGGAGTTGGAGCCTTCTTGCTTCCAACTGGCGGATGTTTCGGTCATATATGACATCTCCTCATCTCTATCCGTTTTCAAGTGTAAACTAAACAATCCATGCTACACTACTTATACTACTTGGTGTGCAGTCGTGTTTAAAATAAATTAAGACAATGAAAGTCCGAAATTCTGTTTCCAATATCTTTAAAACTACGAAAGCTAGATATTACGTGTATGGTTCGTATTGCTGGATTAAGAAAAAAATATCTATTAATATTTTTAAAAGTTTACAGTGCTAAAATAAAAAAATACGTAAAATTTTAATAATCATACATGGTTTTTAATAATTTCTAGTAAATTTTATTGTAAAATGTTATTCATTTTTGGCAAAATGTAAATAAATTTTTGCACCTTTTGTATAAACATTGTGCAAAAAACAACATACCTCCAGGGTCTAGAGTAATTCGCCGCCGACTCAACTCGCCGCTTACCCAACTAGTCGCCAAATCAATTCACCGCCGACAGTTTTCAATTTCATTTATTTAGGGCTCCGAATCTAATTTAGTTTTTCTTAAATTCGGTGTTAAGCTAACCTTGGTCAATTGATCGCAAACGTATCCTAATCTGACTAGATACCACTATTTTCCACAAAAAAAAATCAAAAAGTACTTTTTTGAAAAAATATGGTTATGAAAAAATGATTATACAACATAAACTAAAATTGCAAACTAAAACAATGGCGGTGACAAGTTGTCCCGGCGGTGAAATGTCCCGGAACCGCGCGCCGCGGCTGGTTGGACAGGCGACGATTTGGGTCAGCGGCGAGTCGGCCGCGGCGAATTCTCCTACTACCTTTACTCTATTACTTACACTAGTAATAAATTCACAAAAGCTAGTGCAGGCGCTAGAGGTATTTGAGTATGCAAAATATAAGTACCGCAGTTTAACAATGGATTCTGGCTGAGAATAGGTCACAGATTAACGATCTGGATGTTGACAGGCCTGTTTTGGTCCCATTTTTTTCCGCCCTGCTTTTACAGACCTGTTAGAATTTCTAAAAATTTATCTTGCATCAAAAATTTGTAAAATTTAATTTAAAAAAATATATATATTAGATTTTTAAATTTTAGCGGCAAAAACCCCCAAAAACCTGAAATTTTTAGATTTTTTTCCGTTTTTCTCAAAAACTAAGCTGTTTGGGAAAAAATGTATTTTACACTTTATTGTAGAAAATAAAGTTTGTAAAAAAGTTTAGTTATTTTTCAAAATTGATATAATTTACGGACGCTCATAAATTGTTATAGAAAAAATTAATCTTGCCCTATTACACATCGTTTAAAAGGAAATTTTATTGTCTACAGTAAAGTATAAATCACGTTTTTTTGATACAGAAGTTGGTTTTTAACTAAATTGTGTAAAACCTGTAAAAAACATGTTTAATTTTTTCATTTTTTTAAATTATCTCAATAAACGGACGCCGCTGGAGAGTTTACCATAGTAGTTTAGTCGTACCCCACTGACTTATGTATCGTTAACAAGGAAATTTTATTGTCTACAGTTTTTTTCTAAACTTATTTTTTGAGAAAATTTGAAAAAACGCCTAAAAATTTCAGGTTTTGAGGGGTCTGCAGAGTTTTTGGGGGGGTTTTGCCGCTAAAATTTAAAAAGCTAATACAGTGAAACCTTCTATAAGCGGACACTAACGGTTTCGTCGATTTTGTCCGCTTATTGAAGGTGTCCGCTTATGAGAGAGAACTGCGAAATTTTAATATATTTTTATTAACAATTTCCGCCGCTTGAGTTTTTCCAATATTAAATTTTTCAGCGATCTTTCGTACTGATAGATGTTCCATCTCCGAAACGTTAACAACTTCTTTTCCCATAAACTAAGAAGTTTTTTACTAGGCGCCCTTTCAAAGAGATCGATTACTACCCAACTGAACAATAAAAATAAAAGACAGCAGTCCCACCGAATAAAATATGTTGTAAATACGACAGAAGTATTTAGTCTCGGCATTAAAACGGAAAGAGGTAACTCCCCGGCTGCAGAGTGCGTTGTTGCCAACATACTACATAGTATTTATGACCATGTCGTGCAGTGCTCCGTCCCGTTGTCAGAGGTTCGCGTCCGGTTATGGGAGGTTTCAGAATTTTTTAACCAAAAAAAATTGTCCGTGTCCGGTTATAGAAGTGAATTTTACATGTAAAAAATAGGTTTCAACAAATTTGTCCGCCTAAAGGGAGTGTCCGCTTAATAGAGGTGTCCGCAAGGAGAGGTTTCACTGTATAATTTTATTTTTAGGTTAGATTTTACACATTTTTGATACATTTCTGTGTCATTGTGGCTATAGGACGTGAACTTAGATAAATTTTCAGAAATTCGAATACGACAAAGGTTGTCAAACTGCGGTCTTCATATTTTTCATACTCAACTACCTATAGCGCCTGTACTAAGTCACACGCAGAGAACGTCAGAATACTCTTTCCATTTTTAACTGGGACACACTGTATACCTGAAATTAAGAAAATGTGCGTACCTGCGGCATGACGATGACTGTCCTCGACGCCTAAGCGTCGGTGTCGCCAAAAAAACCACTCCTGCTTCTGTCGCACAATCTACGTTACTACGTAATTCCTGATCTAATTCCGAGGAAAAAATTAGGTCAAGTGCTTCTTGAGAGATAGGGTAAGCTCAGTGGTATTTCCTAAGTGATACTTTTATTGTTTGTTTTATAAGCACTTTTTTTGTTTCCTTTGTTTTTTTACACGCAAAAAATTATATCATTGGACGAAGAAAATAGAAGAGGTTCTTCATTCAAAAAGTACTAAGAAATTCAATTAAAAATTCAAAAGGATATCTATAGTTAAGTTTTGTAGTGACTTGGATAAACTGCCTATTGCCGATTTTTAGCGTGGATGGGTTATTCATTCGGTAATACCGCGGTTACGTTTTCGATTGACAATTAACTTTGACAGTTAAATGAAAATGACGTTATTTCTCCTACTACCCAAGAAATATACCCTAACGATCTTAATCGCTAAAATAATAAAAATGATCAAACAAGTTTCGTAGCTAATCGGGTAAAAAGGAGTTTTTGTTTCTCTCATATTTTTCTGTGGGTAGCTTAAAAGCTTAACCTCACGGGGGTGCAAGATTTAATGGACACCTAATAAGTGTTGACAGTTAACTGTTTCGTCCTTATGGGACTCCTCAGAACACTGCTTGGTCAATGTGACACTCTTGCGAAGTTAATTAGACGGTTTTGTCTCTAATCCCATGTAAATAGTGAGAAAACTCCCGCAAGAAGCGCCATCTACCGAGATACGAGAGAAACAAGAACAAGAGCAGGCGAAAATAAACTGCTGAATTGTATCCTATAAGTAAAGATTATTAGGTTTAGTTTGAAAGCATAACTAGGTATACAAAATAATTCAGAATTAAAGGATATAATTTGGTAAATATAACCCCAACGGCTATTATCAAAATATTAACCCAAATCCAAAGTGTGGTAATACACAATTTCCCCTACTAAATTTGGCTCAAACCGCAACGCCGAAATGCACTGCCAAATACCGAAATAATAATCATTCCAGACTATCGAATTAACACACAAAAAATATTTCAGGGACTTATTGGAGTAAAACCTGACTTTATTTTAGAGTCGACTTTATTCTGACAGATTTACACAGAAAACTGACCTCTCAAAATTGACATGACCAAAGTCCAATTTAAAAATAAAGTCACTAATAAATCTGGTCCTTAAATTTGATTGAGCTACGAAACTCAAACTATGCACAGTCGTAGATCTTCATGGAGTTAACAACCCCTCCAAGTTTCATGGACTTCCATAAAGTAGTAACGAAATTTCAAAAAACTCACTCACTCACTCATGTATAGATCATCAAAATTCTCTGTACTTCCAGACATGCTACAAAGCTGAAATTTGGCAGACTGATAGAAAGTGTGACCAAACCCTTGGAAAAAATAAATGCATGTAAATTTATGTAAAAGTAAAACTGCCGATTTCCAGAAGCGCTAAAGAGCTTTGGCAGACTGATATTAAATATAATAAACCTATAGGAAAAATTTAAAAAACCCCAACTATATATAAGTAGTTATGGTTATTTTACAATGACATTGCGCACCCACAAAACTACATAACTCAAAAAATTGGAAAATCGGGTTTTTGTCAGAATTGGTAATGAAATTACAGCAAAATCTCGATGATGTGGCCGGAAAGTGCTTTACTAAGTCACTCTGGTAACTCATGCCTAACTTTTTTTATTTAAAATATTTCTTATCTATTTTCATTGTTGACATAAAATAGTTAATTTTTTTCGTAAAAGAAACATTTCCTAACAAAAAACAAAGTTTCACATTAGATTTATATAAAAAATAACAAAAGCTACAAAAAAACCTATCGTCAGTTATTTGCGTTCCCTGAAAAGTCGTTTTTTGCCATGGAGGAGAGTTCTTTGTTGTTTTGGTGCGATTTCAACCAACCAAAATTTGAATAGTTTTCCAAATTCAAATTTCTGTTATGTTTTAAACATTTTTAGTTATTTTTATGAATGTTTTGACAAGTTTAAAATTATTTTTCATTTTAATTGTTTTTCAAAAAATTGGAGGTTAGTCCAATAAATGTGTTTCTCGCGGCAAAAAGTTTTTGTTAATAACCACTACGTTTACCATAACCATAACGAAATTGACGTTTACATAATATGCTAACCAAAAACACCCTATTAGCTGTTATTTGACATTGATATTTTCAATTAACGGAAACTTAAATCGTGTGATTATTTTTCGGAATATTTTGGCAAGATAAAAATAATTTTTCTTGTGAAACGATTTACTCGTGGTTTCTTAGAAAAAACAACAAAAAAATTGAAGTTAGTTCAACATCAAATGACATTTTCTTAACGTTAGAGTTTGGCGCGTCGAAAAACTCTGTTTTTTGCGACAAAAACTCATCGTTAATTACGTACCACAAAGATAACCACATCTTATAACGTTTACAAAGTGACTGACCAAAAAGACCCTATTATTGGTGGAAAATGACGAAAAAACAAAACAAAATCAAGTGTGATAATCCCAATCTCTGCGGTCAAAGACACCCGCGCTCCCGCCACGCCGCGAAATCGCGACAAAAATATTCGAAATGACCCGCGCGACGCCGAACAAGCAATCGCGGAGAAAGTTGGCGCAATTCTGTCGGCTAACTCGACTAGAAGGAGCCGTAATAGAAGCGAAACGACGACGCATAGCAGGAATAAGAAATAGGAAAACTAGCAGGAATGAGGAATAGGAGAGAACAAACAAAACGGAAGCATTATGGGAACAAAGATAAGCTCGGGGCTCGATATTGTATTTCTGAATTTATGAAAAACTTTTTCTTTTGGTCTTTTGAATGTGTCCTCTCAAAATCCCTTTCAATTTATTTTTATAACTGTGGGTTTGAGCTGTTTGCTGAGGCTGATTATATCTTTCTCCGTCGTGCCTCATATTTATCCTGACTACTTTGACTGATGGTCTGTATTCAATAGTTATACTCGTACTGGGGAGTGCCCAACAAGGCAGAAACTCTCGGATATTAGGGAGCTTTCGCATGTCCCATTTTTCTCTTATCTTCTATTTCAGGCAAGCGTAGTTACCTGGTTTGAACCTTATCCTTTTATTTAAAGACAGTGTTGCCGCGAATATAACGTTATGTCAAAATGTAATGTAAATTTAAAATATTCTTGATACCAGACAATTATTTCAAGAGCTACCAATGCGGGGTAATCCGCAGATTTAATTTTAAGCAATGAGTATATGACCCATATAGTGGCAACTGACAAGCTTTGCAACATTGAGGGGTAGATGGCGCTGAAATAAATTCGTCTAGTACGCAATATTCAGGGACTACTAGTACGATTTAGTTGCATGTGCTACTTCCGAGATTCATGTCTGTCATATCAATGCCATTAGATCATAGAACTTGTCTCTGAATATTGCGTACTAGACGAATTTATTTCAGCGCCATCTACCCCTCAAGGTTGCAAAGCTTGGTGGTTATGTGATGTTTGGCAACGCAACTAACCAAATAGTACAGGCGCTGTAGGTAGTTGAGTATGCAAAATATGAGGACCGCACTTTGACAGTGGATTCTAGCTGAGAATAGGTCACAGATTAACAATCTGGATGTTGCCAAGCCAGGTATTGGTCCAATTTTTTTTATCCCCCTTCCTTTTTTAACTATGTTGATGCCCTAAAGCCACAATGACAGAGAAATTAATCAAAAATGTATAAGACCTAACCTAGAAATAAAATTATATTAGTTTTTTAATTTTAGCTGCAAAAACCCCCAAAAACTCCCAAAACCTAAAATTTTGAGGTTTTCTTCAAATTTTCTCAAAAACTAAGCTTCTTAGTAAAAAATATGTAATGACCTTTACTGTAGACAATAAAATTTCTTTTTCAACAATGTACAAGTCAGTGGGGTACGACCAAAGACAACTCTCCAGCGGCGTCCGTTTATTTAGGTAAGGAAAATTTTTTTTTAAAGAAACATGCATATTACCTGTTTTCCCAGATTTTCTTGAAAACCAAGCCCTCTATCAAAAATTGTGTTCTATAGTCGGTTGTAAACAATAAAATTTCCTTTTAAACAATGTATAATGCTGCAGGATTAGTTTTATTTGTAACAATTTAGGGGCCTCCGTAATTTACATCAATTTTAAAAAATCACTAAACCAATGTTTTTACAAGTTTTATCCAATTTTCTCAAAAACTAAGCTTCTTAGGAAAAAAATTAATCTACACTTTATTGTAAAAAATTAAATTCTGTTTTTAACGGTGTATAAGTTAGTGCAATCAGATTTACAGCAAACTCTCCAGCGGCGTCCGTTTTTTGAGAAAATGTAAAAAAAATTAAATTACTCAACTACCTACAGCGTCTGCACTAAAAAGTCTTCAATGTTCTGTGAAGTGCGTAAAAAAATAAGTCGTACACAGTAAACACAGACCTAATCCTATATTTTCCTGGCAGTTTTTCACTGGTATTGCTCTTTTAGTTTTTTCCTAGTTGTTTTCGGAACTTTTTAATTAATTTTGCCTACGGAACACACAACAGGCTTTTGACAGACAAATAAAGGATAAAGGTCAAAAAATTGTGTCTGCAAAAGGTCAAAATTGAGCTTATAAATATCGCGTGACATTTGTCATTTAATGTCGCATTTATAAAGGATAAAGTTAGCTAGAGACCGCAGCCCACGAGAAAGACCGGCCCGGGCGCGGAAATATCACGTGACTGTAGGTGTCCCACAAAAAAACGCCTCACGGCCCGCTGTCATTATAAAACATGTGTGTGTTCAGTTTTGGTATGTTTGTTTACGTCGATTTTTTTTTAATTCAGGCACGAATTTTATGTGAATTTTAGCAAAGTTATTAAAATAATGCAGCCCACGAAAAAGACTGTAGTGGGCTGCGTTAAAATAATTAATGGCTAATGAGTAAATTATAAAGAAAATACCTGTAAGATAAACAATGCCGCGAACGTGTAATTAGTGTTGTTCCTTGTCGGTCCAACTATAAAACTGAAACCTAATATGTTGCAAACGGGAAAGAAGTGGTAAAAGATTGATCAAGTAATAGACATCCTTAGTGACATTTTCGATAGTGAGAGTGAAAAATGTGTTCAGTTGTCATTTCTTATTGAACAATTAGGTCTCTTGAGAAGGTAACCTGAGAATCGAAGATATGGTGGATACACTTTAATGTTGGCTTCATCTTTGTTTATCCAGTTATCCAGTGCATACACGTCAATTTACAATGCTAAGGTAATATGTCTTCCGCACCCTCGCAATATTAAAAAACTGATTTGTAAAATATTGTTAACAGATAGTAATCTCTCTGGTAGTATGAAATATTTAAAAAGTAAGATACAGCTTTTTTGTTAATTTACTTAAATTGTGTAAAAACATATAATATATTAACAATAAGAATCCTGGAACTCCTAAGATCACGTGACCGCCGACTTGCTTATAACCCGCCATGGCCGGTCTTTCTCGTGGGCTGCGGTGTCTTTATCGTTTGCTGCGCTAGAGATCCTGTATGTATGACATATTTTAAAATATGTCATACCTACAGGGTCTCTAAAGTTAGCTAATGGAGGGCGTGCAAAAGGTCCCTATTATACGAGCTATAGCCTCAGTGTCGTAGCTTGGCGTAGGCAGCGTAGACACTAGGGCACCAAGCGCCAGGGGCTAAAATGAATATTTTTTATTAACCAAAACTTTTACATTTTATACCATTTTTTCCAAAAGGTTTTGCCCTGTGGCGCCTTTTTTTATGATTTTGTTATATTGTACAAAAAAAATTTTTTGGCTTGTTTTTTCCGAAAAGTACTTAATTTTTCTAAAATCTGCTGGTTTTTTTTATATTTTCCCGTCGTTTTTTTTTGTACTGCAAAACATTTCTTCTATGTTGCCATTTGTCCAAATGTACTAACATTTTCGCCTGCGGTGCCATTTTCTTATTTTTTACAAATTTTTGTCGGCGGCACAGTTTTTCTGAAAAGTACCTACTTAATTTTTCTAAAACTTTTGTCTATAGCGTATTTTTTTTAAATTTTCCATTCGTTTGCAATTTCTTTCTTCATCTTAAGGTGTGTTAAGCCATCTTACAACCCCACTCCATCCTGTAGTAGTTTTTTTTGCATTATATAGGTATTAAGCCTGGGGCTCAAGCCTCCCCCAAAATCGCCCGGCTAGTTGTTGCGCCCCTGCCTAATCTCTATACATACTTTGCAAATCTTTTTTTTCTACTCCCGGTATGTTCGATTCGAAATTAAGTTCTTCGGGACAGATGTAGAACCGAACCAAACCGACCCCCTCCCCCTTTCTTGACAGAGCTTAGTTGTTAGTAAAAAAAAACTGAATTTTTTGACAAAAGTTACTTTATTTTCCAATAATTTTGGCCTGTAAAATATAGCGGACAGCTGACACTGACTTTATTGGGCATCTCTCAGTGACGTTTGGATGTTTAAATATGGCTGCCACTTTGAAACCAAAATATTATACAGTGAAACCTCTCCTTGCGGGCACCTCTATTAAGCGGACACTCACTTTAGGCGGACAAATTTGTTGGAACCAAGCTTTTCCCTATTTCTCTACATGTAAAATTCACTCCTATAAGCGGACACTCTAATAACCGAACGCGGACAATTTTTTTTGGTTAAAAAATTCTGAAACCTCCCTTAACCGGACGCGAACCTCTGACAACGGGACGAAGCGCTGCACGACATGGGCATAAATATTATGTAGTATGTTGGCAACAACGCACTCTGCAGCCGGGGAATTACCTCTTTCCGTTTTAATGCGGACACTAAATACTTCTGTCGTATTTACAACATATTTTATTCGGCGGGACTGCTGAGTTTTATTTTTATTCTTCGGTTGGGTAGTAATAGATCTTTTTGAAATGGCTCCTAGTAAAAAACTTCTTAATTTACGTGAAAAAATGGAAGTTGTTAACGTTTCGGAGAAGGAACATCTATCACCACGAAGAATTGCTAAACAAATTTAATATCGGAAAAACTTAAGCAGCGGAAATTGTTAATAAAAATATATTAAAATTTCGCCGTTCTCTCTCATAAGCGGACACCTCCAATAAACGGACAAAATTGACGAAACCGTGATTGTCCACTTATAAGAGGTTTTACTGTATTTTTTTATTAATATAAATATTAAAAACTATTGCATTTATGAGAAAAATAAGTTAAACCTTCAACCAAAATTTAGACTTGTAGACCTAGGATTGTAGCACTTAGCACTGTAGACCCTTTAGTTTTAGTAAATACTGGTGTTAGTGTTTCTGTTGCATGTTTTCAAAAATGTTCCTAAAATTTGCTGAATGTTTCTCTAAGTTTCGAAAACAAATGCCGTAGTACACTCACCCACTTTTTTAATGTCCTTCTATTTTTCTCACATTTATAGAATACAACAGTGCTCTATTTGGCAACAATGCATGGTTTCAAATAAGCATTATAATTTAATAAACAATTTAATTTTGCAGTTTTTAAAGCTTGCTGAAACTCCAACCTTTCCAGACGAGTTTTGGCAATTGAAAGATGACATTAAAAAAGTGGGCGACCGTACATTCCATTCATACATCTTGTCCGGCTCGAATAAAATGAGGCGCAAAAGAGATGCCTTCAATTAGCGCTATTTTCTCTGTCCAGTGGCGTGCTATAACTTTTTAATTCATCATTATTAGGTTTTTATTAAAACTTTTATACTTATTATAGTACATAGGTACCTACCTGTTTCATTAGGTAGGTGCGTACAAATCTAGAAACCTAAAAAATACCAATTGACTTGACTAAAAATTGCAAAAATCCAAAACCATTCGTTATATCTTCACACTGGAACTCCACACAGTTATATTAAAAAATTAAAAAAGACAAAAAGATACGTCACTGTTTCTTTTTGAATTTTAGAATGTGTATGAAACGTGCCTAGTCATTCTGTTTGAGCCCAGCGATAACAATAAAAGCCCAATAAAAAGGTGTGAATTTTAAACGGGCCGGTGTCGAGTTGAGCCAGCGGTAACAATAGAAATTCTATAAAAGGGTGTGAATTATGAACGGACTGGAGTCAATTTGGTTAAACGTACCAGACGAGTACCATTTTTTCTTGTAATATTAAAATTTTGTTCATGGTAAATTTGCTAAAAATGCCCCATCTCTTATGCGTCTCATTTTATTTTGGCCGGAGAATACGTGCAGGCGATAAGGTAGGAAGCTCTCAGTTTGTTTGGTGATTCGTGCTGTCAGCACAGATTCGTCATGGATTTATTTTACCTTCGCATTCACGTCTATGTAAAAAAAACTCAAAGAATACACAACAAAATAGCAGTGATCTTCAGCTTTTCTGATTGCCTGTGGCAAAACAGTGATCGTAAACTTAAAATAATATTTTCTTTAAATAATTGATATGACCACTGTCTTTGTTTGTGTATACAACCATATTATTATAAATAAGCATTGTTTGTCCATCAAACAACGGAATAAGGTAAGTAAAACCATCGAACATACATGTGTGTTATAATATGTTCGATGCTAAGAGTCAGTCAGTCAGTATTGAGTAATAAAATATGCGGAATATTGTTCCGTTGAAACTTTTGCGATGTCTTGTTCCAATAGCTTTTACCTTTTTTTAATTTTCATTTTGAAATGAATAAATTTCTATTTCTATCAATTTGTGCATTAGTATTCTATCCCTGGTTGGTATGTGACGTTTACAATTTATTAGTTTTCATAAGTGTGGAAACCGAGTCATTTTGGATATGAGAGGGGAAGTTAGGGTAATTTTTTTGCAATCATTAGAGAATTATTGAAATACAGCCATGCTATAATTGTGCCAGGCACTATTTTGACACATTCACATTGAAAACTGACAGTTAATCCTTCAAAATTGACATACCAAAGTCGAATTTAAAACTTTCGTCGATTATTTTCAATTAATAAAAGAAGGCACTATTTATTTCAGTTCATATAGTAAACAAAGGCCGTGTGTTGAAAGATCACAGCTGATATTACAATGTGAAGGTGTCAAAATTGTGCCTGGCACTATTATAGCCTGGCTTTATTTCAATAATTCTCTATTAGATTATGATACTTTTCTATATTTTTTGTTATACCTACCTTTCTATATATTATACATGCCTAATTTGTCAATAAATACCTAAATACATGCCTAATACATGCCTAATACATGCCTAATACATGCCTAATACATAAAACATGCCTAATATATAAAACATGCCTAATACATGCCTAATACATGCCTAATATATGCCTAATATATGCCTAATACATGCCTAATGTGTCAATAAATACCTACATGCTTTTACGAGAAAAAGAGAATGGGAGGGCGGGACTTTATGACTTGTCTATAATATGTCAGTTTGCCAAATCCCAGCATTCTATTATATTTGGAAGTGGGCAATAAATGCTTTAAATAACTTTACATGTATAGGGGAGGGCAGTAAAGTAAAATTTTGGTGTTTCTTAATTTTTTTCATATAGATTTATCATAGTTCCTCCAGTCTGCCAAAGCTCAGCTCTCTAGCATTTCTGGAAGTAGGCAACGTTAATTTTATATACCTTTACATGTATAGGGGAGAGAATTAAATAAAAAAAGGTTTGTAAATTTTTTCCTATGGTTTTATCTTAGTTCCTATTGGTCTGCCAAAGCTTAGCTTTATAGCGTTTCTGGAAGTAGGCAATGTTAATTTTATATAACTTTACATGTATACTGGACAGGAGTAAATTAAAATTTTCGGCTTATTTGATTTTTTTCCAAGGGTTTGGTCATAAGTTCTATAAGTCTGCCAAATTTCAGCTTTGTAGCATGTCTGGAAGGACAGTAGAATTTGGATCATCTATATGTGACTGAGTGAGTGGCAAATTCGACGTTTTTAAAATTCCGTAACTACTTTACTGCTTTATGGAAATCCATGACACTTGGAGGGATTGTTAGATCTGTCAAGTTCCACGACTGTGCAAAGTTTGAGTTTCGAATACGAAGTAGAGTAATAGATAGGTCAAATATGGGCTAAAATGTTTCAAGAAAAGGTGGTACAGCAGTTTGCACGACCTTGGCGGGGTACTGCCGTGCCCCCAGAAACACTACTTTTTAAAAAGTATTATTTTTAAAAATAATTTTTTGTAAAAACTTTTTTTTTGTTTTCTTTTATAATTAGTTTTTTGAAAAACTACTTATTGAAACTGCATTTTTTTATCGAAAAGCTAAATTTTTTTGCAAGATGTTGGTGATCCGGACACCGGTTAAAAAAGCTAGCTTTAAAATACGTAGTAAAAAGATGATGGAATGAATGATTTTGCAAAATGAAAGCAAGAAAAAGAGGTTTTATTTTGTTATTACGGCAAAAGACAAATTTTTATTGACAAGCATTTTATACTGTTATGGACTTATGAGGCCCCCCAAAAAAATTTTTGCCCCGGAGCCCCATGACTTCTAGCTACGCCGCTGTAAAAATTGCAAAACACCCTCGATTCGATTTGCCTCCAAAAAATGTAATAAAAAATAAGTCACTGCCAAATTTTCTTACAATAAAAAAACTAAACCTCGTGTTTTGGGATTTTATAAATATTATTCTCAGGAATGTACATAAAAAACGTTTTTATAGCTTCATTTTAAATATGGAGGCAAATATCTCAAAAACGAATCGATGGTTTTTTGAATTTTTACACGTAAAGACATTCAAAAGAAGGTACCACCACTCGACCCACCTCGTAGGAGTTGCGTTCTAAAAATGTAAGCCAAAAGAGCTCCCTCACAAGCAAAATCGACGTGTCCCGGGGAACACTTTTCGAGAAATCCTGAGTGGAAATTTTCAAATTGTCACCCTGTATATTTATTATGTTATTACATTAGTTTGCGGGCTAGGAAAATACAAAAAAAAAATAAAACGGCGGGAAATGATAAGTTTTAAATTTTTTATCAACATAAAAGTAGGGCGTAGGGCCTTAAAATAGGCAACTAGCCAAGCACGTTAGTGCCTACGTGGTAATGTGGTTTCCACAAACCCGATAAACACTTTTCCTATCGCACAAAGTTTCAATGATATCCCCTTCCATTACTTTCAAATTCACATTTTCCCACAAATTACCGCGTTCAATTCGCTGAGTGCAGGTGGTCCGGGTGACTTGAGAGTCATTATGTTACGACTTAATGAGATTTAGACCGAGAGTTACCGACAACATTATGACAAAAGAACGAAAAAACCAAGAGAACTGCATCGAGTAATATACAGGGTGTTTTAAAATTCAATAGGATAACTTTAATGTTAATTTCCTTGAATGATTTCAAGATAAAAGGTTCATATAAACATAGGTCCACAAACGCTTATTTTTCAAGATATAGGGTGACATAATTTTGTTTTTTTTATAGCTCTTAGAGGTTTTGAGATTGTTAACTCAAATTTGGCAAGTATATTTAGTTATAGGCACTACACTATTAATTTGTTTATTTTGATATACTCGCCATGGCTCTGGAACGAAATAGCGATGTACAAAATAGCGAGTATTAAAATAGCGGTATTGAAATAGCGACAACCAAAATAGCGATGTATTGAAAGGGCGATTATCAAAATAGCGATGTAACAGAATAGCGATGTAACAAAATAGCGATTGTAACAAAACAGCGATGTAACAAAATAGCGATGTAACAAAATAGTGACTATCAAAATAGCGACTATCAAAATAGCGATGTAACAAAATAGCGACTATCAAAATAGCGATGTAACAAAATAGAGACTATCAAAATAGCGATGTAGCAAAATAGCGTTTTGGCAGAGAGTTCGACTAAATGGTTTCATTCTTAGAAATTTAGAAAAAAAACTTTCCTGACTTCTTTCCCGGGATCCTAGAAGGTGTGAATCCGAACCGAACCGAACCAGCATATTTTTTCAAAAAAAAAACTCTCCAGACTTCCTTTTCCGGAATCCTAGAGAGTGTGAATCCGAACCGAACCGAATTCGGTTCAGATGGGTTCGGTTCGGATTCACACCCTCTAGGATCCCGGAAAAGATTCAGGGAAGTTTTTTTTTGGAAAAAATAAGCTGGTATAGTCAAAATACCAAAGGATATAATAGCGCATTTCGGTTCGTTTCGGTTTGGATTGGTTTGATTCGATTTCGTTTGGTTTGATTCGGTATTTTGGTATATCGCTATTTTGATACATCGCCATTTTGATACATCGCTATTTTGATACATCGCTATTTTGATACATCGCTATTTTGATTGTCGCTATTTTGATTGTCGCTATTTTGATATATCGCCATTTTGATTGTCGCTATTTTGATACATCGCTATTTTGATATGTCGCTGTTTTGTTACAAACGCTATTTTGATAGTCGCTCTTTCATTACATCGCTATTTTGATAGTCGCTATTTTATTACTCGCTATTTCGTACGTCGCTATTTTGTACATCGCTATTTCGTTCCAGAGCCACTCGCCATACCATACTGGACCAATTTGTATTTTATGATATGCGAATTTCGCTAAAACGGTTAAAGATACAAAAAAAATGCAAAAACAAAAAAGTTTGCAAATAAAAGATAGATTTTATTTACATTTTTAAATTGTTTACTTCTACATCACTTCTACCTACCAGTGGCTTACAACGAAAGATTAATTTTATTATTTGGCATGTCTATTAGGGCACCGGTTCAAAACAGCGATGTTTAAAACGGCGACATATCAAAGCAGCGATTTTCAAAAGAGCGACATCTAATAAAAACGGCGACATATCAAAACAGCGACATTCAAAATAGCGACATATCAAAACAGCGACATTCAAAATAGCGAAAATTCAAAACAGCGACATTTAAAAGAGCGACATATCAAAACAGCGACATTTAAAAGACCGACAATTCAAAAATCAATATTCAGCAACACTTAAAAAAGCGTCTTATGATTTGCCACACCCGGTATTTCAGTAAACCTTCTAGTAACCACGATACACTAAGACAACATCAAAAATCGTCAAATTAAGCCACTGCCAGTCACTTTTAATCAACGTTAAAATGGAAAGTTTTTCACAAAAGAGCAAACCGATTCTATACTACGAGGGGTATATGTTTGGCTCGGTTCGGTTCGGTTTGGTTCGGTTCGGTTCGGTTAGTTTAAGTTCGGTTCGGTTCGGTTCACACCCTCTAGGATCCCGGGAAAGAAGTCAGGAAAGTTTTTTTTTTGAAAAAATATGTTAGCAAAAAGACCCCTTAGTCGAACTGTTGCTATTTTTTAAGACGCTTTTTAATTTCGCTGTTTTTATTAGATATCGCTCTTTTGAATATCGCTGTTTTAAATGTCGCTATTTTAAATATCGCTGTTTTAATATGTCGCTCTTATAATCTGTCGCCCTTTTGATATGTCGCTGTTTAAACATGTCGCTGTTTTAAATGTCGCCGTTTTAAATATCGCTCTTTTGAAGATAACTTAATATAATTGCCAAATTTGAACTAAATATCTCAAAAACTGCACAAGCTACAAACAAAAAGAAAAGTGTTAGTTATTTCCAGGGTAGATGGAGAAAAATTGACCTCTCTTTGCGACATTCAAATTTTAATAGGAAAATAAAGAACCGTCTTTGACCTTTTTCAATAGTTTGCATTTTGGGAGGGGGTCTATATACTTAACTTCTTTATTTATGAAATATTTATTTTGGTGTAAATCATGAATTTTTTTTTTCATACTGTCACAGCTAATTTTACCTGTAGCTTTTAGTTTATTGCGAGTTAACATTTTTTATAAAATACTTAGCCCATTTCTATTCGACTGTCGAAATAAGCGTAGATTTCATTAAAAATTACGACACCAGTATTTAGCTATTGTTAAGATATTGTCAGGATAGAAAATAATGACAATATCTATTTTTAAAAATTAAAAAGTAAGATAATCCATATTTTTGATAAAAGAGGAAAGGAAAAAATTAATATAACATAACGGGAAAAATAAATGGGACTCGATCCAAGCTACTATGTTGAATAATGGGTTTTCGCGATTTCCAGCTGACCTCCAATCGAAATCAG
This sequence comes from Aspidapion aeneum, assembly GCA_963576565.1. Classification (NCBI taxonomy): domain Eukaryota; kingdom Metazoa; phylum Arthropoda; class Insecta; order Coleoptera; family Brentidae; genus Aspidapion; species Aspidapion aeneum. The sequence goes on along the minus strand of OY755045.1, from coordinate 25,210,831 downwards.
TTAAACGTGAAAGTTATAGCTAATAGAAAGACAAATTTTGTTAATTTTCTTTACATATATCCTAAAATTTTCCGATAAAAATCGAAAAAACCGGTTTTTCATTTTTGGATTTTTATGCTGGACAGCGGACCTTCAATCGAAATCAGTTAAACGTGAAAGTTATAGCTAATAGAAAGGTCAACAAATTTTGTTCATTTTCGTTACATATCCTAAAATTCTCCGATAAAAATCGAAAAAACCGGTTTTTTATTTTTTCATTTTTGGATTTTTATGTTGGACATTCTTATTTTTTAACGAAATTTGATGAAAACTTAAAGGTAATTGTTTTTGTCTTAAGCAGGTTGTATTTTTTTTTAACAAAAAACTTATTTTACATTTTATTTTGATTTTAAACCTACAAAGAATCCTTATTTTCAGCAGAAAATGGCCAAGCTTGCTTTGGAAGCAGTTTTTGAAAAAAGAGAGTAGTAGTAGTAATAAAAATAAAGATTAATATGAAAAAATTTGTCAGGAAATTTAAAAACCCCAGTATATATAATGCAGAGGCCTTAGTGGTATATCTTTGAGCCAAAGTATTAAGCCTAAATCATTTATTGTTGTAATCTGCAGAGTTTTTTTATGTGCTGGGTGGCAAAAAAATGCCACTTTAATTAAACTCGGTATGTAGGTACGTGGGCACAATAGATCCATATGTGGTCGCAGTGCATGGAGGTCCAGTAGGGTCTGTCCACTTTCTTCTTGGAATAACGAAACATAATTTGATTTAAAATATTATGTTGCAGGAATTTGATTTTGATTTTTTTTAACTGTTGCAAATTTTTTCCATTGTAATGTTTATTTTTTAACATCCTCTAAAAATCGACGTTTCAACGAATAAAAGGACCACATATTAATTTAATATTTCACTATTGTCGATTGAAATTCGTGAAAAATCAACCACCAACCCCAAAGAGTTCACCATTTCTCCATAATGACTCGGATCGAGTTTTCCCCTTAGCTGCGCTATACAGAGTGTTTCAAACTTCAATAACATGATTTTAGTGTTAAATTCCTTAGGTAATTTCAAAATAAAAAGTTCATAAACCCACCCACCACCCTGTATTTGCATACCTTTACATATCACAAAAGTTTTTAAACTGTTATATATTTTTTGCTTTGTTAAAAGAAAAAATGTCTGGTCTATACCTACATATGTAAATTACACTCTTATTTCCCGGACTAAATTAGACAAAGAGCTCCAATCACCCGGGTCACATCGTCCCATGTGCGCACAGTGGCCACAAAAGTTGGCGTTTTTCGCTCAAGGCCCGTCGCGATCAGCGATGTGTCAGAAAACAAAATCCTATCGGGCGCTATACGTCAGAAATAATCGAATTGCGCGCCCGCCAGCGCACACTACGCAAACGTATCGTCCGTCAGTCACTATGGCCGCAAATTTGACAAATATTACGTTCGCGAATGTGCCGAATTTTAGTATATCCGAGGATAACAAGTTTCCAAAGTCCAAAAGGAAGTTGCAAAAACATCTGAGGAGCTCAGGATTGGCTTACGTTTCCAGAACTGGAAAACTTATTCCAGCAAAAAAAGTCGCAGGTAGGCTTGTGTAAATATAGCGATCAGACCTAGTGCCCTAGTAACGTGACGTCACACCATTAGAATTACTCAAGCCAGTCACTTGCCAAGGCCTTTAGATATTTTTTTTTCTGGGTTTGTCGAAGTTTTTATAACTTTTTTGGAATTTATTTGTTTTTTGTGGTTAGGTTGCTTTGTTTACCTTGTTTTTCTAAAATTAATTTACGTTTTTAAGGTTTCTATTGGGAGTTTGTAGATTGCCTACTTTTAAGCAAACTATTCTAAATTTTTGGAGATTAGATTTATTTTTTGGTTTCTGAAATTCGAAAAAAACTTTGGAAAAAGATTTGAGAAGCTGAAGAACGTCTAAAATGTTGTAGTGTTCAAAACTTCTTCCAGCAAAAAAGTCGCATGTGGGCTAGTCTAAATATAGCGATCATACCTAGTGCCCTAGGATCGTGACGTCATACCATTAGAATTACCAAAACCAGTCACTTGCCAAGGCCTTTAAATAATTTTTTCTAGGATGTCGAAGTTTTAAGAACTTTTTTCGAATTTATTTGTTTTTTGGGGTTAGGTTGATTTGTTTATCTTGTTTTTCTAAAATTAATTTACGTTTTTAAGGTTTCTATTGGAAGTTTGTGCGTCGATTGCCGACTTTTGAGCAAACTATTCTAAATTTTTTGAAATTAGATTTATTTTTTGGTTTCTGAAATTTGAAAAAAACTTTGGAAAAAGATTTAAGAAGCTCAACAACGTCTAATATATTATAGTGTTCAAAACTTCTTTCAGCAAAAAAATTCGAATGTAGGCTAGTCTAAATATAGCGATCATACCTAGTGCCCTAGGATCGTGACGTCATACCATTAGAATTACCCAAACAAGTCACTTGCCAAGGCCTTTAAATAAATTTTTTCTAGGTTTGTCGAAGTTTTTATAACTTTTTTGGAATTTATTTGTTTTTTGTGGTTAGGTTGATTTGTTTACCTTGTTTTTCTAAAATTAATTTACGTTTTTAAGGTTTCTATTGGAAGTTTGTGCGTCGATTGCCGACTTTTGAGCAAACTATTCTAATATTTTGAAAATTAGATTTATTTTTTGGTTTTTTAAATTCGAAAAAAACTTTGGAAAAAGATTTAAGAAGTTCAAGAACGTCTAATATATTGTAGTGTTCAAAACTTCTTCCAGCAAAAAAAGTCGAATGTAGGCTGTCTAAATATAGCGATCATACCTAGTGCCCTAGGATTGTGACGTCATACCATTAGAATTACCCAAACCAGTCACTTGCCAAGGCCTTTAAATAATTTTTTCTAGGTATGTAAAAGTTTTAAGAACTTTTTTCGAATTTATTTGTTTTTTGTGGTTAGGTTGATTTGTTTACCTTGTCTATAATTAGTGTAAAAATTTTTTTGTTTAAGGTTTCTTTTGGAAGTTTGTGCGTCGAATGCCGACTTTTGAGCAAACTATTTTAAATTTTTTTGAAATTATATTTATTTTTTGGTTTCTCAAATTTAAAAAAAAACTTTGCAAAAAGATTTAAGAAGTTCAAGAACGTCTTATATTTTGTAGTGTTCAGAGCTGAAAAACTTATTCCAGCAAAAAAAGTCGCAGGTAGGCTGGTGTAAATATAGCGATCAGACCTAGTGCCCTAGTCACGTGACGTTACACCATTAGAACTACTTAAGCCAGGCACTATTTTCTGGTTTTGTTGAAGTTTTATTAACTTTTTTGGAAGTTATTTGTTTTTTGTGGTTAGGTTGATTTGGTTACCTTGTTTTTTTGATTTTAAGGATTTTATTCGAAGTAAGTGGGTAGATTGGATTTTTTTTTTAACTTTTAAAAATTTTGGAAACTAGATTTGTTTTTTGGTTTCTTAAATTTGAAAAACGTTGCAAAAACATCTAAGGAGCTCAGGATATTGGCTTACGTTTCCAGAACTAGAAAACTTATTCCAAAAAAAAGTCGCAGGTAGGCTAGTGTAATGATAGCGATCAGACTAGTGCCCTAGTAACGTGACGTCACACCATTAGAATTACTCAAGGCAGTCAATTGCCAAGGCGTTTAAATAATTTTTTTCTAGTGCCATCGAAATTTTTAGAACTTTTTTGGAAATTTTTTTTTTTGTGGTTAGGTTGATTTGTTTACCTTGTTTTTCTAAAATTAATTTTCGTTTTTTAAGTTTTTATTGGAAGTTTGTGCGTCAATTGCCGACTTTTAAGCAAAATATTCTAAATTTTTGGAAATTAGATTTGATCTTTACATAATTTTTTTCTAGTTATGTCGAGAACTTTTTTGGAATTTATTTGTTTTTTGTGGTTAGGTTGATTTGTTTACCTTGTTTTTCTAAAATCAATTAATGTGTTTAAGGTTTCTATGTTTATGCGTAAATTGCGGACCTTTTAACCAAACCTTTTTAAATTTTTAGAAATTACATTCGTTTTTTGGTTTTTTAATTTAAAAAAATATTGCAAAAATATTTTAGAAGCTTACTATGTGTCCAGAACTGGAAAACTTATTCTAGCAAAAAAATCGCAGATAGGCTGGTGTTGTAAATATAGCGATTAGCCATAGTGCTTAAGTAACGTGACGTCACACCATTAGAACTACTCAAGCCAGTCACTTGCCAAGCCTTTAAATAATTTTTTCTAGGATTATCAAAGTTTTAATAACTTTTTTGCAATTTTTTTGTTTTTTGTGGTTAGGTTGACATGTTTACCTGGTTTTATAAAAATAATTGAAGTTTTAAATGTTTTTATTTGAAGCTAGATTGCGAAGTATTTGCGCAAACCTAAATTTTTCGGATATTTAATTTGTTTTTTGGTCGGTCAAATTCGAACAAATTTTCCAAAAATATTTAAAAAGGGAAGGAACGTCCCAGTGTCAAGAACTGGGAAATTTATTCAACATAAAGAGTCGAACGTAAATATAGCGATGACCTAGTGCCGTCGTAGTAAAGTGACGTCACACCATTAGAATGACTTAAGCTTGCCAAGGCCTTTAATTTATTTTTCTGTTTTTGGCGGATTTTTTAAAACTTGTTTTTTGGGATGAGTTTGGTTTGTTTACAATGTTACAATTAAAACGTTTTTTAAGTTTCTATATGGGGATTGTATAAAAATTACGAACTTTTAGTTAGTTCGAGATTTTATATTTTCCATATATGATATTATTAGTTTTAATAGTTATGTTTGGTCACTAAAAATGAATATGTCGTGCTGTTTACCAATAAATTATCAAGTTAAAATACATCTGAATTGAATACACGCTTTTTTCAATCATTTTTTTCAACCACCTTGGCAAGGTTGTTACTGCCGAAATGGACATTAAGTTATGCAGCATAGTTTTTGCAAAGTCAGTTGAACAAAGATAAAAGCCGACCATCGGCATATCCTTTAAAGAAAGTGACAAGGGCGGCGGTAGATATACTCATGAAAATTATTTCATTTAATTATGGCGTAAACTAAAGAAATAAAAATAGATAATAAAACTTTCTATTCCTACATCTACAGAAACGACACTGATTTATTTTCTAACTCTGCATACTGCCGACTAAACAAACACCTGAAAGCAATTAAAAGCGCATCTCAAAAAAATCTGCCAATCAGGTGCCGTCCATCCACCTGGCCTCGGTCGGTCGGAAAACAAATACTTTGTGGTTGGACCGCAAAGAGCCGCGCCTTTTTTCTGTCGGTAGGGTTGAAATTATACCAGGAAGATTTTATATGAATTTGGATAACTTTTGAAGGGCAGAATGAAGCAAAATTTCATGAAATCGATAGAACCCCGTATTAGGAGTTATTCAAGTGACTTTGCAAAAACTATACTTACATAATTATCTGAGGGCAAGTTTGCGGCGTAAACTGCTTTACCATCTTTTTTTTAAACATTTCAGCCCATATTTGACCTATCTAAAACTCTACTTCGGAATGAGCTACGAAACTCAAACTGTGCACAGTCGTAGATCTTCATAGAGTTAACAATAATAACATAAAGTAGTAAAGTAGTTACGAAATTTCAAAAAAACGTCGAAATTGCCACACATGTATAAATCATCCAAATTCTACTGTACTTCCAGACATGCTACAAACCTAAAATTTGGCAGACTGAGAGAAACTATGACCAAACCCTTGGAAAAAATCAAAAAACCCCAAAATTCTAATTTGTTCCCCTCCCCTATACATGTAAAGTTATGTTAAAGTAACATTGCCCACTTTCAGAAGCACTAGAGAGCTAAGCTCTGACAGACTGATAGGAAATATGATAAAACTATAGGAAAAAATTAAAAAACCCCAAAATTTTTATTAACTTCCCTCCCCTATAAATGTAAAGTTACTTAAAGTAACATTGCCCACTTCCAGAAGCGCTAGAGAGCTGAGCTTTGGAAGACTGATATGAACTATGATAAAAATATAGGAAAAAATTTAAAAACACCAACATTTTAATTTACTGCCCTCCCCCATTAATGTAAATTTATGTAAAAGTAACATTGTACACTTCCAGGAACGCTAGACAGCTGATCTTCGAAAGGCTGATAGGAACTATGATAAAACCATATGAAAAAATTTAAAAACCTCAAAATTTTTAATAAGGCATTACAAAAGTTTTGAACAATATTTCACATATTTTACTACTTTAAAACTTAAATATTATCCAAATTCTTTGAAAAAGGAGTGAAATCATGACAAAAACATTTATGTATGGTATGGTATTCCGTAAAAAGAATTGAGATAAAAGTAAAGCCAAGTTCTCTAATACAAATTTCAAAATGAAAGGTCTTACTATATTGGAAATGTTTTTGAAAGTTAGTTAATGTTTTAAAAGAATAATTAAAAAAGTGGTGCCGCAGGTAACTTTCGTAAGAAACTGCGGTTCAAATACTTTCTATTTTTGCACAGAAAATAAAATATTAAATGCCAAGTAAAGGGGGGCCTGACCGAGGGGTGGCTCGATCGCCGATTTTTGTACACCAAAAGGAAATACCTACGGTATAATCCTGACGGTATTTCCTGGTATTTCCCAGTATTTCCTCAAATTTCAATGATATTTCCTAGTATTTCCTAAGCACTTCCCGGTATTTCCTGGTATATTTCCTAGTATTTTCCAAGTATTTCCTGGTATTTCCCCTAACCTGTACACCAAAAGGAAATACAGAGCCACCCCTCGGGCCAGACACTGTCACCCCTGGATCCATCCCTGTTCCAAGATCAAAAACGAAACAGTAATATTAATAAAAGTGGCTTTCAAACAAATTCAACTTGTTATTCAAATTTTCCAAAAGGTCACACATGATATTCACACAACATGATATTATTTTTTAAAACAAGGACCTTCGTCAGAATTAATATTATCGCTACTTCGAAATGATAATTAAGGCATTTCGAAATGTAGTACAAAATAAAGTAACAGCCTTTTGGGAATTTGTAATTTGTGATAAGATAAGAAAATTTTAAATTGGTAGACGTGGAGATATGAGTTATAGGTATAATGGCCCGAACAACAAGGCGTTTGTAGTCAGGCGTAAAAAATTTGAGATGAATCAAAAACGACAATAAAAAAATTAATTACTAAGGTTTATCTTTTAACACGATGATCTATATTGGGCATTTTGGGGGAGATAAGGGTAAGATATTTCCAAAGGAGAAAAACTAGATACCCCTTTGCGAAGCTCAAAGAGTGAAAACCGTTTCTTGATACGTCAAGCCGTTTTTGAGCTACGTAAGATTTTTCACAAGTTTACAGTTTGGAAGGGGGTCTATAGCTTTTTTAGTTATATTTTTTTTTAATTGCATGTTTAGCTTTTTCTATAAAAGAATCCAACTGTTAAACTAAATTTCCTTTAAAATGATCTATCACACTTAATATCTAACTTTTGTTTATTTTTCAATATTTCTTTAAATATATAATTTTTAATAATATTTGGATTTATTTATTCAAGAAATTAATTAAAAATAATAGAAAATTCACCAAATAAAAACTTTATAAAATAATAAAAAATTGCGTGCGACACATCCTTTTAAAGAAAATTTTACACTGATTTCGAAAATCGATTAACAAGAAAGCCAGGACATAAAAAGAGTACAAACACAAACATTTTATCAACATATCTTTGGTTGATTTGTTTTTATTTAATACCATTTTTGCCACACCCTGTATACAAAATTTAAGATTTTTTTTTCTACTAATAATAAACTTACGAAACCCAAACGCCGAGAACGCTGGGACACCCTGTACACCCTTCGTTGTAGTAGGGGAGAGCGGGAACAATTTTAACACATTATAATTGTAACGACGCCTATAACAAACTAAGTGGCAGATTTAAATCGACTACACCATGTGACGTCACTAATATTGAATTTCTTTACATCAAAATTTTCAGTGCAATACGACCATCTTAGAAAAAGTTTTTAAAGATGTTTGTTTGATTTTCATACGGGCTCCCATAGTATACAGGACAAACAAAAATCATAAAGGAAAATGGCATAAAAGTCCTTTGGTAAAAACGGAATTATTAATAACAGGACATTATCAAAAACGTCATTCTTCAAAACAAGACAAGAGCAAAATCGAAGTTCTGTATAACGTCTTTTATCAAAACCGGACAAAATCAAAAAGGACATAATAAAAAGGGGTCGGGCCTAGCTTGTGACGTTCACCTAAAGAAGAGCGGTTCTGATATTGCTATGCAATTGAAGCTTCCTTCACTGCAATTTCTTTTACTGCGATGCATAATGAAAACGCCGTATCTACATAGGGATTGCTATAGCACATACGGCATTTTCATTAAGCAAGGCCCCTCCCTAAAAAAGGTCGAGTATTGGGCCCTAGGTTAGGATGATTCATCTGCAATTAATTGACCAAGAGGTTCGGCTCGGTTCCCTTCGGTTCGGTTAACACCGAGTTCGACCTCTCAAAATAAGGACAGGGGAGCTAATGAAAGAAAAAAACAGACATTTTTAATTTTTTATGTATTTTTGGGTCCAAAAACAATAATACTATTTGTTTCCCATTTAAATTTGCCGCCAAACTTCAATGAGACCGATTTGTATGAGAGGAAGAGAGACGGAACCAGTATACATAAAAAGAAAGGAGAAAGTTGCTCATGCTAGGCCCGGCCTCTTTTTATGATTTTGTCCTTTTCGATTTTGTCCGGTTTTGATAAAAAACTTTATACCACAGGTTACCCTTTGTTGGGTGATCCGTGTCTTGATGAATCTCCGGTTATTAAGAATTCCGTTTTTGCCATTGGACAGTTATACCATTTTCATTCATGATCTTGGACGATTTTGTTTCTGTCCTTTGCGACGATGGATAGGGATTCTTTGATATTTATTCAAATAAACGTTTTAGATATGGTGTAAAAATATACGGGAAAAGCATGTACATTACACCTTATTTAAATATTTTTTAATTCAAATAAAATTTAATTTTTTCTCATACTGTCGTTTTATAATAAAAGGTCTGAGACATTAGATAAACAACACAAGCTTCAGAAAAATGCTTACATGAAAATTTTACCTCTTTCAAAAATTGTGACATTCGTACCCTCTCTCCCCTACTAAAGGCTTAATAATCAAATACCAACCCACTCCCCCCCCACCTCAAAATGCTATCTACGCCACTGTGTTACGCTCGAGGTTACGCCAATGTAATCAGAGAAGCCTCGAAAAATAAGCTGCGCAAAAAAACAAGCCGTTTGGCAGAAAATTCCGCGAACGCCTGAATAACATGGGAGTAAAGGCCATTTTACGTCATAGAAAAATAACACGTTTTATCGCTATTTGTGCAATTTCGTCTTTCGTAGTTTTAGTAAGTGTATTACTAATATACGCAACAGCATGAGTATTTGACTTGCCCTATATCAGGGGCGTACTAGAAATAGAAATAGCAGGGACAACAACAGACACTTATTGGAATAAAACCTGACCTTATTTAAACATCGACCCTATGGTGACAGATATACATATAAAAAGCAGCTGCTCTGCGCTTCAAAATTCGGCCTTTGTGTATTTAAAAACCGGATTTATTAGTGTCGGTATTTATTAAATGAAAGTTAGCGTCTTTATTACTAAATTTGGCTTTGGTATGTCAATTTTGAGAGGTCAGTTTTCTGTGTAAATGTGTCAAAATAAAGTCGACTCTAAAATAAAGTCAGGTTTTATTCCAATAAGTCCCTAACATGATTTGAGACGGGGACACCGTAGATTGTACGGTAGGATTCTGAGAGATCTAATAGAGAATGATTTTCATGAACAAGAAGAAGAAGAGCAAAGTGGGTTTCGTGCAGGCAGATCTTGTAGTGATAATGTTTTTTATCTTAAACAAGTACTTGAGAAAATGAGCGCCAGAAATATAGAGACTCATGTTACCTTTGTGGACCTACAAAAAGCATATGATTCCGTTCCAGTAGAAAAATTATGGACAGTGTTAGAGCAAACTAATATCAATCATACTTACATAAAAGCGATAAAAGATCTATATACAGGGTCAAAATCTAAAACTAAAATTGGAAATCGACTTTCAAAAGAATTCCTGGTAACCAAAGGCTTAAGACAGGGATGTTGTATCTCTCCAACTCTTTTTAAAATATTTATCGCAGTAGCTCTAAAAACTGGAAATGTAAACTACACGGCATGGGAATACAACTTAACGACCTATTTACCATATACACACTACAGTTTGCTGACGACCAAGTAATTGTAGCTAATGATAAAGAAGACATGGAGTATATGATGAGAAAGTTGACGGAAGAATACCAAACGTGGGGATTAACAATGAACGTGAACAAGACACAGTACTTTTGTATTGAAAACGAATCCAGTGAGTTAAAACTCTTAATATCTCCATGCAACAGGAACAGACTGTAAAGAACTTCAAAAAAAGAATATTTAAAGCAAAAAAGGTTATTGGATTTTTTTGGAGCAGAGAGGTAAAAAAGAATGTAAAATTTAACATATATGAAACAATGGTGAAAAGCACGCTGTTGTATGGAATGGAGACTTGTCGCGCGCGTAACAGAAAAATACAAAACAAAAATGGAAAGTGTCGAAATGGCTGCAATAAGAAGATCAATGAGAATATCTAGAACAGATCACATAAGAAATGAGATCATAAGAGAAAGAATGGGAATCGAGGGAAGCATAACGGATGACATCACTAAAAGACAACTGATATGGTACAGCCATGTACAACGGATGAACGACAAAAGATTACCAAAGCAGGTCCTAGAATGGCAACCAATATAATAAGAAAACGAGGGCTTCCTAAACTAGAATAGCAACAGTGAATCCAAAGATCAATGAGGTAAAAAACCTGACAGAAGACGATTATCAGAATCAAAGGAGGTGAAGAATATGCGTCGGACAACGTAGAAAAACGTTCTAAACCGATAGTAGTACACCATCATCCTAACAGATTTTTTTAAATATTACTGAAAATATGCAACAGCATGATCCTTTCAAATAATTTTTTTTCAAAACCTAGTTTGAAATTCTTTTTTTTTTCTAAAAACACTGTTTTCCAAAAAAGATGTTCATCGAAAATCAATTTAAAAAAATCTATTTGATACACACTGAAAAATAGGAAAATATATATTTTTAACATACACTATTTCCAGGTTTTTTAATAGCTTAAGCGCCCAAGCAGCCCTCCTCTTTGATACGTCCCTGTTTTTAGACACAGTACGCAGTGAAAAATACGTGGAAAAAAAAGCAAACCAATTACTTCACCCTTAAATATGGTGTAAAATACACTTTAACCATAAAAAAGTAGAAAACATTAGAAGCAGGGTAATACCTCATTAATAGGAGTTAGACTTAATCTTAAAAATGAAATAGAAATGGGCACGCCTTGTTGGAAATGCCATTGCACTCTATTTACCATTTTCCCAAAACGAGGAGTGGGTATACAATTTCTAAGAATCTTGTAGAAAAAAATAACTACTATTTTTTCTCGAACAATGAATTTGAAGGAAATCCGAAATCCTGGGAATTTCAAGCTTTTGCATAATATTGTTTTTGCTATGTTTGCTATTTTATTATAACCTTATAAGACTCATTAGGGACTTATCGCAATAAAGCCAGGCAGTAATAGTACTAGGGAGTTTTTCGGCAGTTTTACATTGTAAGATTTTATTTTATAAGAACCGGAATACTGCCTTCCTTTATTAAAGGTAAATAAACCACTTATTTTTAATGTCGACTTTGTTATGTCAAATTTTAAAGATCAGTCTCCAATGTAGAAATGTCAAAATACTGCCTGGCATTATTACTGCCTGGCTTTATTGCAATAAGTCCCTAATAAGTAGGTTCATGCAGCAACACCCTAATAAAAGATATTCAAAAAAAAATCCACTGGAAGCTGCATCCCCCCTTTTCAAATCGAAAACAAATAGGAGAAGAAGTAAGTATAAAATTCCCACATCATTTTTTTTTAATATCTGTTAGGGTGGGTGTCCATGGAGCGTATTATCCGAGCGGATTTACCTTTCTTTGGGATCTGATTGGTTGATTTCAAAATTTCGGCCAGTCAATGCCTGAGAAAAAAAAAATCCGAGCGGATAATACGCTCCATGGACATTGGTGTGTCATCGATAGAAAGATATCGGATAACGCACCACGGCGACCTTTGACGTATTCATAATAAAATTACATATCTAAAATTCTAGATTCATTTAGGCCACCCTGTATTTTAGTATAAAATAGTTACACTTTACCAACGATTAAAAATAAAAACCCGTGAATCTATAACGCCTTAGTAACTATTAAAACCAGTGAGTCCAATTTAGCAGAGAAAAAAAAACTGCGGTTTTCACAGTCAATAACGACCTTCTGCTATGTGGGTCAGTTGGTTGGCAATAGTGGCACACCAACTAATACTAATGCTAGGTACTGCCTTCATAGCCTAGCCAACTGCGTCTTATTGGTTGTATGAGCGAAACAAAACAACTGAAAAACGACTTTACGCGGATGGATGGCCTTGTCCACAAGGCACGTGTGTTCATTAGATTTTATTTTTTCTAGATGCGTGCATTCCCATGCATATACAGATTTTTTTTGTATCAAATCAAAACAAAGTGTCACTACATTTACTGAGGACAATCCATCTTTCATTATAAAATATATTTGTTTCTTATTTCTAGAAAAAACTTTCTTGTATTTAGACATTTTGATTCTTCTTTTAAGACACTTAATAATTTTGTTTTAAAAATTTTACGCAAACATTCAAATGGGGCTTTCCATGTCAACCCCGCCACCTTTTGCCGATTACACCAAACTAAAAAATTTGAAAAAATGTTGCGATTCCTTAAATCTACAAGGTGTTTTATCTTCTTAATTTACCAAAACATATCTATGGTTTGAACGAACTGAAAAAAAAAATTACTACTGTTTACAAATAAGAACAAGAGGCTTTAAGAAAAATAATTAAAAATGACAAATAATCGCATCAGTGACCTTAGTACAAGACAATTAATTTAAAAAATCGCCATTTTGAAAATGTGACCCCTTTGATTTTTTATATTTAAAAAAAAAAGATGCTCTAATACTTTTAAAAATTTTAGAGCGGGCCGAGGAGTATAAATGCCAAAAAGGAAAACTCTTGTGTAAGTGCGCGGAGGCCTAGGCTGTACTTATATGTATATGGGCAAGCGAGCAGTCATATTGAGGCGCCCGGGGTGTGAATCAATATTCATTTTATTAAAAAAAGTTGTTTTGCTTTAAGGAAAAGATTGAGGTTAAGTTTTAGTAATGACATTCGATTAGTGTCGCTCTCTATGTTCCTATATGCAAAATATAAATGACAGTCCTCGTATATTCTCCTTCAACTACACATACAAGGCAAAATCCAAAAAAACCCGAAATGTGGAGAAGAAAAGAATATTCTGGTTGAGAAATTTGGGAGATTGGTTTGAATGTTTTTTGATCGAAACTTTTTAGAGCAGTCACATTCAAGATTGAAATCGCCATGATGATTGCCATAAAGAGAGAAGCTAAGCTTAAATATAAAGAGTAGATGAATAAGGCAAAGAACATTGCAGGGCGGCCACCTACTGAAATTTCTTTTATAATTTTATGACTTTTATAAACTTAAAAAAAAAATATTACATTTTATGACCTTTTCAAATTTAATTTTATGACTTCAGACTAACGCTCTATAAACTAATATCATTACTTAACTTAGCAAGTTACAAAAAAATTAACGAATAGGTATTTCTCGAGTATTTCAACTTTTTTAGTCAAAGCATTTTGCTTTTTTTGCAAATTTTTTATACCGGTATTAAACTGGGCAATATTCTCAGATTTTTGAACTCCCTGTCTTAGAATTTTATGAAAAATGAAATTTTAGACCTTTTTATGAAATTTTATTACTAACTTTAAATTTTATTACTTTTAATGACAATGACAAGACATTTTCTGACCGTCAAGAAGTTTTATGACTTTATGGCCTTTTATGACAACTTTAAAATTTTATGACTTGATGATTGTATGACCAGAAGCTATTCTGACGTGGTGAAACTTTTAAACTTTAAATTTTAGCCTAAAAAACTTTGAGTTTCAAAAATATTTCAAATACAAAATGTTGCCCATTTACAAAAGTTTATTCTTGTATATAACAAACTCATTTTCAACTTGCAACAAAGCTCAAAACTAAAAATAAGTTTGTTCTAAGTATTTTAAAATGGCATCACATAAGACCAGTCTGAGCAAAAAAAACCTTTCAAAATTCATCAAGGGCTTTATACAATTATGCCATTTCCAATTAACTAAGTGATTAAAAAAACATTTGAAAAAAAATTACTCGTGACTAGACTCATATATATGCGACATTTGGGTTTTTCCTCAGGGGCATTACCTATTATACATGGAATGGAATATCATTATGTCGTCACTTTTTGTTGGTTATTCCTGACCTATTTTGCATTTTTACTTATTTCATGGAACACCAATCACTGTTTGGATCTTGTTTTGCTTTTTATACAGGGTGGCCATGCGAAAATGTACCAGAGGCCCTTTCGCGTGTCTAAAGTAATTTTTTTTTAAATCCTCGGACACATCGATTTTGTTTGTAAGGGGACACTTTTGTGTGATATTAAAATATTTTTATCTATCAACCCGTACTTGGCTTTAACTCCTTGATTTTTGATAGGGAAAATAATAAAATAAAATTTTATGACAAATGTGAAATTTCAAGACTTTTTATGAAATGTTATGACTAACTTTAAATTTTATTACTTTGAATGATACTGATGGCGCGAAATTTTCTTACCGTCCAGAAGTTTTATGACAACTTTTAAATTTTATTACTTGATGATATTATGGCCGGTATAGCCGTTCTGACATTGTAAACTTTGAACCTCTAAATTTTAGCCTAAAAAAGTCTTAGAAATATTTAAAATACATAGTGCTAACACTCATTTTCAACTTCCAAAAAAGCTCAAAACTGAAGAAAAGATTGTTCTAAGTAATTTAAAATGGCATCACATCAGACCAGTCTGAGCAAAAAAACCTTTCGAAATTCATTAAGGGCTTTATACAATTATGCCATTTCCAATTAACTAAGTGGTTAAAAAAACATTTGAAAAAAAATTACTCGTGACTAGACTCATGTATATGCGACATTTGGGTTTTTCCTCAGGGGCATTACCTATTATACATGGAATGGAATATCATTATGTCGTCACTTTTTGTTGGTTATTCCTGACCTATTTTGTATTTTTACTTATTTCATGGAACACCAATCACGGTTTGGATCTTGTTTTGATTTTTATACAGGGTGGCCCAGCGAAAACAAACCAGAGGCCCTTACGCGTGTTTAAAGTAAGTTTTTGAAAAAATTCTCGAACGACACATCGATGTTGTTTGCAAGGACACTTTTTTATGATATTATTTGATAAATTTTTTGATAAGCTATTGAGATATGTGATTGATACATTTTTAAAATAACATCACTTTCCCTATCTCAAATTAAGTGGTCTAAGCAGTGTTGCCAGATTTGAAGGTTTTTCTTCAATATGAAGAATTTTTAACAAAAATTTTGACTATTGAAAAATGAAGGTTTTTATCTGAATTTGAAAGATTGTGACTATTTTTAGGCAAAGTTAGATATTTTCAAAATATTCCAATAATTTTACCAAACTTAACTTAACACGACGTTTCGGTTAGTAACTATCTCTAACCGTTTTCAAGTGTAAACTACTAATTATACTACTTGGTGTGCAGTCAGGTGTGACGGCTCGCCCCCTTTTTTTTTAAGACGATTGTTTTCCTTAAAAAGTGGTTTCCATTTGTTTGGTATGTCTGTGCTTGGTTGACTGAAAACTTCTTTATTCTGAATTATAAACGCAGCTTCAATAAACTTTCGTTTTACCCAATGCGACTCCTTATGCAAACTTTAGCTTTTGACCTTTGAATTCTGTGATCATTTGATAATGCGTGATCCGCCAAACCGGATTTTTCAATATCCCCTAATTGGGTACTTTTTAGATGTTCATTTACATATGATTTACCACACTTACAAGGGAATTGGTAAATACATTCCTTATTATTTGAGGGATTTTCTGGTTTTGTTTTAGTTACGTATTTCTCGATGAAAATCCTGTTTTTATAATATAGTGTTTGGCTATTCGTCTTATGATTTCTGAAATCCCTTAAACATATGGAACGTTAATAAAACCCAACGGATTATTATTTTGAGAATTTGCGACATTTGGTTTGTTTTTAATTTTAGAGATCGTTGAGCTTATTAATTTTTCTGAGTAACCATTCTGTTGTAAGTCCTTTTTAATGTTGTTAATTTCTGTGGTTAATTCGTCATTATTACTACAAATATTTACGGCTCTTAAATACAAACTTCTTATAACTACTTGTTTTGTAGCAACAGAAAGATTAGACTTAAAATTTAGGTACAGTCCTGTGTGTGTAGGTTTCTTCTTTCTTATATACAAAATATATATAAAAAAAGGGTTATTCCATATCAAATGCGAACTTTATGTAATATCTCAAAAACTAAAACTGACAGATGAAGTTTAGTTTATAAGTCAAATTCTTTATAGAAAAAACAAAAAAAAAGCATTTTACACAAAAAAAAACGTTTTATACGATTTATATCTTTCAATTTCTCTTGAAATTTGAACGTTGCAAGGGAAAGTCAGTTTTTCACTCATCCCTGGTACAGTGTAGGTAACTTATATAGATGTGTCCCTTGGTTTGTTTGTAAAGGGAAGCTATGTAAAGCTTGCTTTATGATAAGTATCCTTAGTAATCATTGGTCAAACCCACCAAAAGTGACGAATTTGTATCACCCTGTACCTACATATCTATTATTATTTGAAAAAATCCTTCAAAAAAGGCAAACTACCGTGATCTTCGATTGGAAATGATTGTTTATAAATATACATCATGCACTGTAGAAAAAAAAACTGATTAAGGCTTATTTCGTTTCGTTTGATGGTTAGTAACTCCGTCAAGGTGATGTTCGAGGTAAAATTCTAATAACTAATTATCAAGGCGATGGTGGTGTACCAAATACACACACAAGTTTAGAACAAAAACAAATCTGTTTTGCTTTTATCTATTTTATCAGTGAACGTGGATTATTACTTTACTGCACCTACTCGTAACTAGAGGCCCTGGATACATTTGGCTTATGTGTTTCAACTGTCAAAATGTATTCAGGGCCTCTACTTATAAAAGGGCTGTTGATCATTTTGGGTTGACGGCACAGGGTCTGATTATTGATGTCAAACAAAGCATTGTTTAAATTAAAATGCATGTATAGTCCAGTCATTATAGAATTTTAGCTTGCAAAAGGTGATGTAGTTCGACCTTGGAGGAGAGCCGGCTCTCCCCGCCATCTTGGATTTATTTTGTACAAAAAGGGTTTTTTTAAATTACTTGGTTACTGTACGTTGGAGAAAAAAAGTCTTTACAAAACTTGAAGACAGTAAAATTTCCTACAAAAACGCTTTCGCATGTTTTTGTGTCAGACGAATTGTTTTTTAGTTATGACGCTAAACATTTCGCCGCCATTTTGGATTTTGACCAATTTTTTTTTAGTGGCCTTTACATTCGAAACTGCTTATTTTTGAGAAAATCTGTAATAACATAAAATAAAGAACAACTCATAGCCTATAAAATGAGATATCATTGAGTTACCTGGGTAGTATTTTTTCTGAGATACGAACCCTGAAGTGTTAGCAGTACACCCGATCCCTATGTACTTTAATCGTACAGTGAAACCTCTCCTTGCGGACACCTCTCTTAACCGGACACTTCGTTTAGGCGGGCAAATGTGTTAGAACCAACATTTTCCCTATTTCTTTACATGTAAAATTCACTCCTATAACCGGACACTCTACTAACCGAACGCAGACAATTTTTTTTGGTTAAAACTGAAACCTCACTTAACCGGATGGAAACCTTTGAAAACGGGACGGATCTCTCCACGACATGAGCATTAATATTATGTAGTATGTTAGCACGCACTCTGAAGCCGCGGAATTACCTTTTTCCGTTTTAATGCCGAGACTAAATACTTCTGTCGTATTTACAAAATATTTTATTCGTCGGTACTGCTGTGTTTTATTTTTATTATTCAATTGGGTAGTAATAGTAATAGTTTACCTGAAAAAATGGAAGTTATTAATGTTTCGGAGAAGGAACATCTATCAGCACGAAAGATCGCTGAAAAATCAGAAAAACTCAAGCAGCCGAAATTTTTAATAAATATATATTAAAATTACGCAGTTCCCTCTTATAAGCGGACACCTCCAATAAGCGGACAAAATCGACCAAACCGTGAGTGTCCGCTTATAGGAGGTTTCACTGTATATGCAAATTAAACCGAAAATATTCAGTTTTATGTCATTTTCTCAAAAGGTAAGCATTTTACAGAAAGTGTGTAATTAACTTTGTTGTGTAAAAATTAAATTATCTTTTAAACGATGTATCACCTAAGTGAGCCAAGTCCACGGTTAGCACTTAATCCATAAATTGCAGTTATTTTTTAAGATCTCAAAAAAAATGTTTCAGGGTTTGTATTTCAGCAAGGGTACTACCCAGAGAACTCAGTGATGTCTCATTTTATAAGCTATTTGTTGGTCTTTATTTTATATTACAGATTTTCTAAAAAATAAGCAGTTTCGAAGTTGGCCTTTAACTAAGTAAAAAAATTAATCAAAATCCAAAATGGCGGCGAAATGTTTAGTTTTATAACTCGAAAACCATTTGTCTGTATAAAAAACGTACAATAGCGTTTTTGTACGAAATGTTATTAGGGACTTATTGGAATAAAACCTGACTTTATTTTAGAGTCAACTTTAATTTGACACATTTACACAGAAAACTAACAGCTGACCTCTCAAAATTGACATACCAAAGCCAAATTTAATAATAAAGACGCTAACTTTTATACCGACACTAATAAATCCGGTTATTAAATACACAAAGGCCGAATTTTAAAGGAGAGCAGCTGCTTTTTATATGTAAATCTGTCACCATAGGGTCGATTTTAAAAGAAGGTCAGGTTTTATTCCAATAAGTGTCTATTGTCTTCTCTTTTGTCTAAACTTCTTTTGCTAAAATTTACAAGGACCAAGTAATTTTAAAAAAAAACCTTATCGTGCACACTAAATCCAAGGTCATAAACTCAAAATTTTTTTTGGGACTGCAATGTGAACAACATATGTCAAAATCGCGACTACACCACCTTTTGCAAGCTGGGGTCTTTTTTTCGCTTTAATGACTGTACAGTCAGGGATTTTTTAAATTGCCGTTGTATTTTTTTCAAAATTAATCATTTAAAGACATCAAAAAAAATAATTTTTTAAATATGTATGTATACAGACAGCGGTAAGGTTCACAATTTTTTTGTTTTGGTTCAAACTACTTTTCCGAATTTCAAATAGGAATATTTTTTATTTTCCAGGCAATTTAAAAAGTCGCCGACTGTACATACATGCAGGTCTGCAATTGAAAAACTGCATAAGATTTTTCTTAAATAGATTTTTACTAAAAAAAAACAAAAAAAAACTAAAAAGTTCTATTACGTCTATTTATTTTTGTAAGTGAAGTGTTTATATTTATTTTTTTCATAAAATGTGTGTTGACAAATCTGAATTTTTTTGAATTAAATTCTAAAATTTTAAAACGCGCTAATTCCAAAAATATCGTCTATTTACCCCAATCACGTAAGTTTCTAAACCCCCAGAATCTATTTCGGCGGACGCCACTGGATAAACCAAAACTTATTGCAAGGTGTGTTTATAAAAAAAATAACCAACAGTATGTTAAACCTTTTGATTGATGCTTAAAGTTTTTGTAGTTCTATGACACTAAAATCTATGATGTTTACAAAAAACAAATTATTTTATAACATACGAGTTCAAAATCAAAATTGTTTTTGTTATTTATTAATGCAATCATAGTTGGCGAGAAGCACGCTTTAATAGTTTTAGGTTGAAAATTTCTTGAAACCCCAATCTGAGTCAAGGACAAGGTTGCTTTGATATATTGTTTAAACATTTTTACGACAAAAACTGAATTCAAAACGTAATCCGACATATTTTCAACAGTAATCAATCATAGAAAAACTCGTTGGATGGTGGATACGATATACAAGGTGTCCCAAATTTAATTTTTTTGGGAGGCTTCAAGTATTTCTAGAGGAGAGAAACAAACTAACCCCCAGTTGCAACTCTCGATTTTCAAAAAAAGCTCAAAGGTAAAATAGTTAAGGCAAGATTTTAGAAAATCCACTTTCTAGAAGCATTTTATATTACTTTTTGGCAAATTGTCAATTCCCCCTATTTCGATTCTGCTTAATCCGAATATCTCTGTTGCCACCTCGAATGTTGACAGGGTCTGAGATATTCAAGATGGCGGACATAGCGGCGAAATTTTAAATTGCCGCTGTAAAGCCCAAATTGACAAAGGTGAACATTCAAAATATATATTTATATAACTAAAAAATAATATCATATTTATTGGTTTTTTTTGAATGGCTGCAAAAACCTCCAAAAAACCCCCCAGCCCCTAAAATCTAAAAGTTTGAGGTTTTTTTAAATTTTCTTAAAAACTAAGCTATATTGTAGACAATAAAATTCCTTTTTAACACGGTATAATTCAATAGAGTTAGACTGATAACAAACGCTCCAGAGGCGTCCGTTAATTCAAATACTTTAAAAAAGTTGAAAAAATACCCATGTTTTTAAAAAATTTAAAAAAAACATAAAATAAAAATATTTTGATTATTTTTAAAAATGTATTTTTATAAGTACGCCCCTGTAGACTTTCCTGTGACATAAACCTCACATTATATTACAGCCTTTAAAAGCAAATTATATTTTCTACAATAAAGTATACTACATATTTTTTTCTGTAGTTATAAAACCTATAATTATACCGAAATTATCCCAATTTACAGACGCCACTGAAGAGCTATTTGCTTTTCCTATCCTTATCGACCTATACATCGTTGGAAAGGAAATTATGTCATCAACAAAAAACTTTTTCTTTGCAATTTTTGTTGAAAAGGGTACTTTTCGAGAAAATTGAATAAAACAAGTTTTTGGTAGTTTCGGGGGATATTTTCCGTCCCTGTCGATGTTTCGAGTTGGCAACAGGGATATTCGGAATTAGCGGGGTCGAATAAGGGTTAAATGATCTGTTGCCAAAAAGTAATATGATTTGTTCTTAGACCGAAAAATTCAAATTTTTTGCTCTAACTAAAAACCGCATCGTAATATAGCAAGTTGTTTTTAAGCCAGTGGCGCATCCAGGAATATGTCTTGAGGAGGGCCCAAAGCCTCTGGGGGGGGGGGGGGGGGGGCCCGAAGCCTCTGGGGGGCCCGAAAAATAACTAAAAAACCCGTAGGCTTGGGGGAGGGCCGAGCCCCCCCCCTGGGTGCCCCTATGTTTAAGGTACAGGGGTATTTTGAAAGTCTACATTTTGGAAGCGGGCATTTAACTTTTTTATTTATGAATATTTAATGTTAGTGTAAATTGCTTTTTTATAATTTTTTTGTAAGTAAAAAATCCAAGAGTCAAATTTAATTTTATCTGTCACTTTTAACTTCTGATATACTACGTCAAAGTTGTAATTTTTCGTATGGAATAACCCTCTTTTTATTAAATTTTTGAAATTAGCAAAAAATTACTTTTAAAATGACGTGTCACACTTTATTTTTTACTGTTTATTTTGTTTAAATAAATATTTTTGGTAAATTATTATATCATAGATATACAGTTATGTAAAATGTTTATCAAAGCCAACGTAGTTTTTGGAATATGAATGACCCTATAAAGGGGGGGGGGTCGACGGGTGGCTCGTATTACGTCGACGGCTTCCTAGTATTACCCTTAGCCTGTCTGTAGACCAAAAGGAAATACCGAGCCACCCTCGGGGGGAGAGGGGTCTTGGGCGTTCAAGCCATCCCCCCAAAAACCAGGCAATTGATGATAATAAAAATACTCTGCCAATATATGGGCCCCCAAGCTCACACTAGGTACTCTAGTTATAGTGTACGTACGAGCTAATATAACTAAAAACTGAAATATATTTTATTCAACTCCAGACTAAATTACCTTTCATTTGATCCCACACAAGCCAAAAACTAAAATGTATTTTGTTAAATTCTGGACTCAATTACCTTTCATTTGACAAACAGACAGACCGACAGACAGACAAATTAGACAAAATTAGTATAGTAGATGTGTGAGCTAATATTTATTTTCCTACTTTTTAATGTTACATATATATTACATTATTATATATTATATTATATTATTATATATACATATAAATGTCCAAGCCTTCAACAAGGCAATGTTTTGTATACTTCACTGAATATGAATATATAATATTGTATTGACAGCTAAATGTCCGCAACTCCTGAAAACTACCCAAAATGGTATACCCTGTATATTAAGTATCTATTAAAAGTTCGTATTATTTAAAGCAATTTGTGGCTTTACTTTGTTTCAAGTTATCAATAGTGGCCTAAATAGAAAGCATATTAAATTCACGTTAACGTTAGACGTTTACAGACGACGACATCAAAAATTTCTCTCGGCGAGTCTCTTACACGTTTACACGACGGGCTTTATATCGATCTCAAAAGTAAACAGTGAATTCCAAAAAAAAATACAGTGGAGCCTCCTATAAGCGGACACTCACGGTTTGGTCGATTTTGTCCGCTTATTGGAGGTGTCCGCTTATAAGAGGGAACTGCGAAATTTGAATATATATTTATTAACAATATCCGCTGCTTGAGTTTTTCCAATATTAAATTTTTCAGCGATCTTTCGTGCTGATAGGTGTTCGTTCTCCGAAATGTTAACAACTTCCATTCTTTCACGTAAAATAAAAAGTTTTTTACTAGGCGCAATTTCAAAGAGATCTATTTCTACCCAACTAAACAATAAACATAAAACACAGCAGTCCCGTCGAATAAAATATTTTGTAATACGACAGAAGTAATTAGCCTCCGCATTAAAACGAAAAAAGGTAATTCCCCGGCTCCAGAGTGCGTTGTTGCCAACATACTACATAATATTAATGCCCATGTCGTGCAGAGCTCCGTCCCGTTGTCAGAGGTTTCCGTCCGGTTAAGGGAGGTTTCAGAATTTTTTGTCCGGTTATAGGAGTGTATTTTACAAGTAAAGAATTAGGGAAAAGCTTGGTTCTAACAAATTTGTCCGGCTAAAGGGAGTGTCCGCTTAATAGAGGTGTCCGCAAGAAGAGGTTTCACTGTATTGTCTATTTCAGTTCAAAATAGCGGATCAGCTCAATGCTATGTAAGCATAAAACGTCTAAAGTTATTTCTCTTTTTTTGGTCACATTTTCTAATTTTATTTTTTCCTTTTTTCTTTTTTTTTTCTGTTTTTTTATTTACCTGTCTTTTCTTTCTTTACTTTTTTGCTTGTTTATTTTGTCTCTTTTGTTTTTTATAATATAATTTATTTTACTCTTCAGTATTGTTTTATAAGTAAATAAATAATATTAATGTTAATTTTCTCTTCGTTCGAGTATTTGAATTACGATCGAATTTAGTATGTAAACAAGGTATGTATTTCTATACACTAATCGATCGGTTAAAGCCTTTTTAAGTGTATCGTCAGCAATTGAAAACTTATTAGACCAACCTAAATACTTAGGTTGGTCTAATAATACTTTTTTTTAATACCTTTGTGAAAAATTCCAATTTAGGCTCTGTTAGGAAAGACCCAAAATATGACTGTTTTTTTTTAATCGGAGAAACTTTCTTATTTCCTAATTTTGTAAATTCTTATTTTCTTTTTGGTACAATGACCAGGTGTTTTTTCATAAAAACGAATTTATAAAAAAAAAATACAAAAAATTATTTTTGGAAATTACAGTTTAAAAAAAAATCATTTATAAAAAAACATTTATTTGTCTTTTTAAATAATACTTTTTCATAAAGCAGTTTTCACAAAAACTAATTAATAAAAAAAATTAAAAAACTTTCTTTTTTAATTCTCTTTTAAAATATTTTTTTTTCAAAATATGTTTACTAAACCAAATAAACAAAATTTCAATCTTAAACCTCGTCGGCGGCAAATTTTCCTCGCGGCGAATGGAGAGCGGCGAATCGGCCACAGCTAATTGTCCTATAAGCTAAAAGAGCATTGCATAATAGGGACTTAGTGCAAGTCAGACAGTAAAGTGAAAGGTAGTAATAGTGCCATGCAGTGTTTGGACAGTTTTACACTTTAACATTATAAGATGACAGCTGGTCTGGCCTTCCTTTAAATATAAATAAAGTATTTATTTTTAAATTCGACTTTGTTATGTCAATCTACAGTGTAAAACTGTTAAAATACTGCCTGACACTATTACTGCCACATAATATTGCAATAAGTCCCTAATTTATATATATGCTAATAAGTCCTTAATATCAAAACAAATTTTTAATGTATACGACGCAATCTAATTTTAAAGATTAGAAAACATTCTGCAAATAAGCCTTTTTTTTAACGGGTTTATCAGAAAGGGTCAAAGTCGTGTGTGAAACAATTCGACATAATTATCATTGGTAAAATCCAGAAAAATAACAGCGAAAATAATTATCGGAAAATTTGATAGGTATTATTCACATAATATAGTCAATACCAATTTTAAAAAAAATCTATTTTTGTTTTCACAACGTGTGCTAATAATAAGTATGTCTCAAAAAGTACCTAGCCGATTTTGATAATACATTATTGTCTTAAGACAAACATTGGTATTATATATGGGCTTATTAAAAAACACCTGATGATGTGATGTTTTCCACGTCTGTCACGACTAGAGGTTTATCAAATAGATTTAGTTCGCTTGGCCCCTTATGACGTCACTTTCTGGACTATAGCCATAAGGTCCAGACTTCATGCGTTTCGAAAAATAGGTAATCGCTTAAAACAACCGTGTGCGAGGCATTTACTACACACAGGGTGACCTCGATAAAAATTTCACCATCATTTTGTAGGCCGTATTAACTTTTTATACATCTATGCATGTGCATGATATCGTATCGTTCGTCGCCAAGTGCCTACTTTACACAGCCATAGATATCATGACAATTTAATTAAAATTTTGGTAGGTTTTATACAGGGTGTGATAAACACTGAGTCATAATATTATAGAATTTTAAAAGTTAGAAGAATGAAGATGGCTTTACAGAAAAAGAAATTTTATGCCAGCGTTAAATGATTATTTGACTATTTTCTATAAAATTACACGTTCAGGAGATTACAAGCTGTCAAAGTTACCTCCAAAAATTAGTAAAACACAATTGTTAAAAAATCTTGTTATTTTCGCTTACTTAAACTTAAAAAAAGGGTGTTTTTGGTCAGGCTTTTGCTAGTTTTTACCCTTATCTTTTTTTCCGCGCGGGTGCAGTAGCGGTCACGCCGTTACTTGTATTAAAGGTAACGAAAACGAAAGTGTGTTTTGTTTTGAAGAAAGTAAAACCAAATTAAATTATAAAATAAACCAGTGTTTTGTTCTATTTTCTCCAGTGCACAAAAACAACAAACGCCAATAGAAAGCTATGGTTTGTTTACCGCCAAAAGTTATTTTTGCGTACGTTGAGAAGCTGTTTTTTAATGACTTGGTTACCTTTATTTAGGGTAAAAGTAGGCATAACAGTAAGGAACTTCGCAATTAAAAATACTCTATTAGGGACTTATTGCAATAAAGCCAGGCAGTAATTGTGCCGGGCACTATTGTGACAGTTTCGCATTATAAGAACAGCCGTCTTCTTTCAAAATTAGGCCTTTGTGTATTATAAGAGTCGGAATTAATAGTGTCGCCACTATTAAAGGAAAATAAACGACTGGATTTATAAATTCGACTTTGGTATGTCAATTTTGAAAGATCAACTCTCAGTTTTCAATGGAAATCTGTCAGAATAGTGCCCGGCACTATTATTGCCTGGCTTTATTGCAATAACTCCCTAATATCTCCCTAGAGGTCTCTTTAAAATAACAGAACACATTAGGGACCTATTGCAATAATACCAGGCAATAATTGTGCCGGGCACTATTCTGACATTTTCGCATTATAAGAACAGCTGTCTTCTTTCAAAATTAGGCCTTTGTGTATTATAAAAGCCGAAATTAATAGTGCCGCTTTCTATTAATGGAAAATAAACGACTGGATTTATAAATTCGACTTTGGTATGTCAATTTTGAAAGATCAACTGTCAGTTTTCAATGCGAATCTGTCAGAATAGTGCCCGGCACAATTAGTGCCTGGCACTATTGCAATAAGTCCCTATCAACAAAATATTGCGGCTAACATGATAATACAGGGTGTAATCGATATATCTCACATTATTTTAATGGGTGATACAGAATGCAAAAATAACAAAAAAAAGATCATATATATGATTTTTTAAAGTTTTAGAAGTGGGGGAAAAAGGCCAAATGATTTAAAAAATTATTTTTATTTTTGGCTGTCAAAGTAAAAAATTTTTTTTAAGTTTTCTTTTTACTTAAACTATCAATGATATGTTATCGTTATGTCTAACTAAAGACTTGTTTCTAATAACATGAAACATCAACAAGAGTATTGCGTTCAATAAAGCATTTTTAAAAGTTTATAACCAAAACATCTTTTTTATATTTAATTATTCTTTCTATTTGAATACAAAATTTCACCGAGTTTCATACTTTTGCTGTTCATTCATTCATATTTCGGTTTGGTTGACCTATGCATCAAAGGCCATCTAGCCACAGTCTGCAACTTAATGCTCTGATTTCTGATGTGGACAATCACAACACACTCACATTCATACACATATAGACCCCCATGGTAGGCAATTTTCTTTTCTCATGGAGGATTTAATTTTGCCTGATGCTCTTTGTCGAACACAGGGGTCTTTATCGTGCTAGCGCCATCTACGCTCTTAACACGGGACCACCGGCTTAACGTGACTTCCGAACCACGGTCTTGTATTCATCATCAACTTTGCCTACTTCGTTGATGCCCAAACTTCGCCCAAGACAGGCTTTTACCCCTACTTCCAGTAAATCTGTATTCACAAACGGAGAGTAAGTTCGAGTTTGTAGTGGCAGGCATGGGATTCGAACCACACACCCTCTGATTGGCAATCGGACACTTCGGCCACTGAACCAATCAGGGCCACATATTTTTGCTGTGTCTTTTAAAGAAATTATACCCAAAAAAATTTTAAAAATCGTCAACTTTGATACTCTGTATTTCGAAAACAGAAGAGTTTTTATCCATATGATATATTAACTTTTTCGTACCATACGAATACAGAGTGCACTTTTTATCCCGCATTCAGTTTTTATCCCGTAGTTTGGGAATAAAAGTTTCACTCTTTATGCCAGGGATTCTAAAAAAATATAGAAAAAACTCGAAATAAAAGCCCAAAAGTGCGAAAAATAGCGTATAAACCTCGTGATAAAATTGTCTCTTTATCCCTCCCTGGTCGGGCTAAAACTTTACGCCTCGGGATAAAAAGTGCCCCTTTTTTCCCTTAGTGTATACTATTAGTCTTACTTTGACCACCGCCAATTTTAATTGAATTTCAATTTTTTCTAACAAACTTAAGTATAATGTCTTCGCGAATACTAACTGACTTTTCTAGTTTTATTGTTTACACAAATATTTAGTATCTATTTAGCAACGCAATTGAAAAAAAAACTGTGCAACAGGGCCGTTCGTCACGCCATGGCCATTTCGATTGCCCACAAAACGGCTGATGCGTGTCCTAGTTTTGCCTTTTGTTGTTTAGTTTGGATCCCATCGAATAGAGAAAACATAATTTTGTTAAATAATTTAATCTTCTAGTTTTACTACTAGTATTGTTTAAAGCGGGCGAGGGAACATCGGAAAACAAAATTATTGAAAAAACAAAAGATTGAATGAAAAACTGATCGAAAAGACAAAAGAAAGAATGAAAGAGATTACAAAGACTAAACATATAAAACACGTGGCAAGACAAAAGCTTGAAAAAGATTAAAAAACTAAAAATTAGTTAAGTTAATAATTATTTTAAGAAAAAAACCACTGACCTATTTAGGTTAGTATAAGTATAGTTTTTGCAGTCACCTGAAATGCTCCTAATACGGGGTTCTATCGATTTCATGAAATTTTGCTTCAATCTGCCCCTCAAAAGTTATCCAAATTCATATAAAATCTTCCTGGTATATCAACCCTACCGACAGAGAAAAGGCGCGGCTCTTTGCGGTCCGAGCACAAAGTATTTGTTTTCTGACCGAACTAGCACAGGTGGATAGACGGCACCTGATTGGCAGATTTTTTTGAGATGCGCTTTTAATTGCTTTCAGGTGTTCTTTGCGTAGTATGCAGAGTTAGAAAATAAATCACTGTCGTTTCTGTAGGTGTAGGAATAGAAAGTTTTATTATCTATTTTTATTTCTTTAGTTTACGCCATAATTAAATGAAATAATTTTCATGAGTATATCTACCGCCGCCCATGTTACTTTCTTTAAAGGATATGCCGATGGTCGGCTTTAACCTTTGTTCAACTGACTTTGCAAAAACTATACGCGAAAATGGTATTCTTCCTAGCTATTAAGAACCTCTCATTTTGAAATTTGTATTGGAGAACTTGGATTTACTTTTATCTCAATTCTTTTTACGGAATACCATTTTCGCGTACTTGGCTTTTTTTTACATGAAATGTTTTTGTTATGATTTTACTCCTTTTTTAAAGGATTTGAATAATATTTAAGTTTTAAAGTGGTAAAATATGCGGAATATTGTTCAAAACTTTTGAAATGCCTTATTGAGGTTTTTATGTTTTCTCATAGTTCCTATCAGCCTTCCAAAGCTCAGCTCTGTAGCACTAAAAAGTTCGTAACTTTACATTTATAGAGGAGGAAAGTAAATTAAAAATTTAGTGTTTTTAAATTTTTGCCTATAGTTTTATCATAGTTCAGTCTTCCAAAGCTGAGCTCTCTAGCGTTTCTGGAAGTGGGCAATCTTAATTACATTTATAGAGGAGGGAAGTAAATTACAATTTTGGGGTTTTTCATTTTTTTTCTATAGTTTTATCATAGTCCTATTGGCCTTCCAAAGCTCAGCTCTCTAGCGTTTCTGAAAGTGGGCAATGTTACTTTTACATCACTTTACATTTATAGGTAATGGAAGGAAATTAGTTCCTATCAGTCTACCAAAGGAAGGAAGTGGGCAATGGTACTTTTACATAACTGTACATGTATAGGGGAGGGGAGTAAATTAGAATTTTGATTTTTTTTATTTTTTCCAAGGGTTTTTTGCATAATTTCTATCAGTCTGAAAAATTTCAGCCTTGTAGCATGTCTGGAAGTACAGTAGAATTCTGTAATCTATACATGAGTAAGTGAGTGGCAATTTCGACGTTTTTATAAATTTCGTAACATGGGAATTTCGGAAAACTGAAACGGTGAAAAAGGTTATTCCAAGCCCAATCAGATGCAGTATTTAAATTTTCAAAATATCGAGACAAAACTAAAGGTTGTCTTTTTCAAAAAACTGAAATATCTTCGCCATCTTATAAACAAATTTTATAAAATTTGGTAGTTTTGTATAAGCAACTACGGCGAATTGAATGAAGTTAATAAATTTTAGCTCACACATATACTATAGTAGTGTGAGCTATGGTGATCCTAATTTTTTCGAGAAAAAAAAAGTTGCTCCGATTTCAAAATTTTTTATATATCTTTGCGTTTCAGATGATTTTGAAACTTTTTTGTTGCGCCGTCTGTCTGTCTGTCTGTCTGTAACGACCAACGCGCATAACTCAAAAACCGCTTGGCCGATTTTAATGAAATTTGGTACCTAGGCTGGGTCTTGGGTCGAGATGGTCCCATTTAAAAATGAACAAAATCACCGAACAGAAACCAAATAAAAGGGTGGGGGTAGATTTCAAAAATTAGAGTTTATGTGAAAATAGGGCGTGTGTGATATCAAACGAAAGGTAATTGAGTCTGCAGTTAAACAAAATACATTTTAATTTATTTAAAAAAAAGGGTGGGGGTATATTTTAAAAATTAGAGTTTAAGTGAAAATATGGCGTGTGTGATATCAAACGAAAGGTAATTGAGTCCGGAGTTTAACAAAATACATTTTAGTTTTTTGTTTTTTTTAAGGGTGGGGATAGATTTCAAAAATTTGAGTTTAAGTCAAAACATGGCTTGTGTGGTATCAAACAAAAGGTAATTTAGTCTGGAGTTAAATAAAATATATTTCAGTTTTTAGTTATATTAGCTCACACGTACACTATAACTATAGTACCTAGTGTGAGCTTAGGGGCCCATATATTGGCAGAGTATTTTCTAGGCCTTGTAGTTTTTTCGTAACCATAGCAAACTTTAATATTTCTTATGACTGCCATATTGGATTTATACACCATTAAATAGAGCATAAAAAAAGCATAAATATACTATTATTTATCCCTCGACCAGAAACTATACTTATTTCTGCCTTGACTTTTTAGCACGGGATAGAAAGTGTCACCTGGGTCAGGGAAGGTGTATTAAGGCCCAATAAATAAGTAAAAGTCATAGTATTATATCGGGCCCTGCGGGAAAGTAGGTCAACTCGTGTGGTGGCTCGACGTTTAGGCAGTCATTCGTTCAGAGAAGTTGTTTATGATACGAGTTCTGAAAGAGGATCTCGAAACGAGGCCTTTTTGCCCAATCTCAATGCTAGTGTCGCTGCAACTGATACTTTTCGCTTCAACCGCAAAGAAATCTTTGTATCCATTTTCGGTTATTTAACGGATATATTTTAAAATGAGGTGGATTTTTTGGAACAAAAATGATCATTAAACTGAGAAAAACAAAGTAATAGCCAAAATTCCTGTGTGGTGCTTGATCTTCGAGGAAAAACAAAAACTATAATAGTTCTGATTTTGCAGTAAAAATATGAAATTGGTCGTATATCAAAACAAGAGCAACAACAGACAACATTATTTTGAAAAAATTTATACGGTAAAATTTTTTTGGTATAAAGGTTTATATACATTTCATATGAAATGCAATGTTTTCATGGAGACATAATAATAATATATTTTTTTTAAGTTTAAATAAGCAAAAATAAAGTTTTAAAGAATGCTGTTTTACCAATTTGTGGAGCTTATTTTGACAACCTGCATCTTCTTAACCTGTCATCCATCAAAATCCACATTTTAGGATCATAATAATAATAATAAATAATCATTTAGTAGATTTTCTATTTCTGTAATTCCATTTTCCCCTCACTTCCTCTAACTTCTATATATCTTGAAAACATGGTAGTGTTAAACACACAAAATATGATTTTTTGTGCTTACTTTGTGCCTCGTACAGTTTGCACTCTCTCTGTAGACAGGGTATTTCAAATATTTCAAAAAATTGAATATATCTTTAACATAAAAGTTGATTTTTCTCTAAAACGGTCGACTTTAGAACTTATGACCATGGGCGTCTCAAAACCGTACTTTTTCTAGTAGTGTAGAAGTTGGGGAAAAAACACCCACTACCCCTCCAAAACCTCCACCAATTATGACTTTAAAAAAATCATTTCCACACAAAACAAAGTTCATTATAAGTAGAAAATGCTTACAAAAGCTGTTTTCTGTACGATGAACGGTTCCGGAGATATTCGTAAAAACGAATTTTTCATTTTAACTTCAATACCCTGTATCTCGAAAATAGTGCATTTTAGAGGGTAAGTTAATAGAAACTTTTTCTCATATTTTTGGATTAGCTATGTATTATAAAACACCCTGTATATAAATAAGAAATGGAGAAGGTGCAGTATTATGAAATCTTGGACTAATTGGCTTTACATTAGATTCGGGGACCCTAAAGCCACAAAACAATCGAAAATCGGGCCAAATTTTAAGCAGCGTGGTTTGGAGTGTGTGTGCAATACCAAATGACGTTTGTGTTTTAAGCCGAAATACCACTCTTACCAAAAATTTTGTTAGGTCAGTCAAAAATATTTATTGAACGTGAATAAAATTAAAAAAAAAACATTAACACCAGTATTTACCAAAGGGTCTACAGTGCTACAATCCTAGGTTTAAAAGTCTACATTTTGGTTGAAGGTTTAACTTATTTTTCCCGTGAATGCAATAGTTTTTAATATTTATATAAATTGTTCAGAAATACCTTGCGATATGGGTCATCTTTTTTCGTTGTAACAAAGACATTATTTCCACACAAAGGTTATAAATAAATAAAAAGAATAAAATATTTTGGTTTAAAAATGGTAGCCATATTTAAACCTCCAAACGTCACTAGGAATAAAAAGTCAGTGTCAGCTGTCCGCTATATTTTGCATGTTAATTTTTTAGACAATTTAGCGACGATTAACCCGATAGTCGATTGTTTTGGTGACTACTACTACTACTACAGATATAGTTTTAAGTTATTTATGTATTATTTAGCTTTGAATATGTTTGTATATAAGTTTTTTTTGTCAATCATGGATTATTTCTATCGTTTTTCGAACTTTAAACCACCCGTCAGGGGTGGTACTACAATTTGAGACTATTTTTAACGGTTATCCTACGACTGCACGGACTAAATTTCCAAAAAATGATATTTTGTTACAAAATTTACAAAAATAAAGTTAATTTGAATTTATATGAGATGAAACTCACTGAGAAATGCTTACCATCATATTGCACATTAGGGTGAACCAAATCTTTGCAGTTATTTGACCTGTGAGTATTAAGTATTAAAAAAATACACTTACACCCGATCTACAATGCTGTCTTAAGGTTTATTTGGATTCATTTTAAAACTTTAGTTATAATTTTTTTGAATAGTCCCTTTTTTAAGCCTTGACGGACATCCTTTAGTATTTTTACTTCCTCTGAATCTTGTTCTTCAATGTTTACTCTAGCTATTTGAACCCGATCAAGATTTACAATAATTTAATGTCCTTGTGATCCATGTTCCTGTCTTTTTTATGAGTTTTTAGTATTGAACCTTGTCACAAGCTTTCTTGAAATGAGTAAAGCAGACATATATGTCTTGGTTGTGTCAACATGGCCTTAGCAACTATGCAACGTTCATTTCTTAAGAGGCAATTAACTCCATTATCTCCTTGTATAAAAGTTGCATTCATATACGTAAGATCTTAGAAATACAGGACAATCGTATGCAAAGAATGTTAAGGAACAGAACTAAGGAAAATTGACGAGCAAAAAAACGAAATCCGCTCGGCTCCACAAGTCCCTTCCGTTCGTTCCTTTCTTTCTTTGATCCTTGTTGCTCTTCCAACTTCAACTGTTCCGCTCAGACTCTCTGTTCCGGCAGTTCAGGGACTATTCCGTGATTTTCTTATTATCTCAAAAAATTTACGTTTCTTATAACTTGACGACCAAAAAAAATTCGGCAGGGAATTGCGCTTCTGTATCGAAAGAGAACAGCCTGTGCCGTTATTTTAAAAAAACTGTTCCGCGAACAGGCCGCCCGGAACCTTCTTAGGTGCAAATATATAATATACATATAAAATTACACACACCTGTAATTGGCCTAATCGACAAAAACAAAATGACAATCATATAAATATCCACAAACACTCGAGGCACCGATCGGCCTTATATCAAACGAGCAAGTGTTATTCAAATTCCAATCTGTTCCCATCGAATCTCTGTCTCTCTCGTTCTTGGCCATTTGGTCATAAACCAAAAAAGACAGATAGAAGACGAGATAACTCATGAGAATTAATTTGTGTGTTACTAATCGGCCTTAGAAGTGAAGCAACCCAATTCTTTTCAGCCGGTTTATATCTCGCGTTCTTCCCAATGCTAACGAGTTAAACAAAGATGGACTGAATAAATTAGACATATGGGAATTGAGCCGCGCTTGCCTTTGAAACAAACGCACACACACACAACTTTCACCTTGATAAATACATAGTGGCATAGCCAACATGGCATTGATCTAAATAGGCGCTGCTGTATGTACGAATCTAGAATCTATAAATTCTATCTGCGTAAAATATGGGCACGAGGCCCCCCATAAAAAGTGCATAACATTAACAAAATCTCTAATAAGTCTAATAAACAATATATTAATTCGTTTATAACGTTCTTGGCCGTTTTCTGATTTCCAATCTCCATCAGTCTTGGTTCGTATGTAGTGGTTGGTCTGTATGTATTTTTGGGTCCAAGAACAACAATATTATTTGTTCCCGTTAAATTTGCCGCAAAACTTCGATGAGACCGACAATATATTAATTCGTTTATAACGTTCTTGGCCGTTTTCTGATTTCCAATCTCCATCAGTCTTGGTTCGTATGTAGTGGTTGGTCTGTATGTATTTTTGGGTCCAAGAACAACAATATTATTTGTTCCCGTTAAATTTGCCGCAAAACTTCGATGAGACCGATTTGTATGAGATGAAGAGAGATGGAATCAGTATACATGAAAAGAAAGGAGAGGGTTGCTCATCCTAGACCTAGCGCATTTTTATGATTTTATCCTTTTTGATTTTGTCCGGTTTTGATAAAAGACTCCGGTTATAAAGAATTCCGTTTTGCCATTGGACTGTTATACCATTTTCATGTATGATCTTGAACGATTTTATTTTTGTCATTTACGAGGATGGATAGGGATTCTCCAATACAAAACCGCAGCCAAACCTTTTTATCGTTTTTTTTTCTGTATAAAACAATAATAAATAAAAATTGACTGAATCTGTTATAAAACCTCTCATAAACGGAAAGCAGACAAAAAATGCAAAATGGGTTAAAAAAAAGCGACAGCCAAGTTGACAAATTTCAAAAAACCGTCAAAAATAAAGCTATGTTACATAAATACTACATGACTTTATTCGTGTGGTATTAGGGACCTATTGCAATAAAGCCAGGCACAAATTGTGCCAGGCACTATATTGACAGTTTCGCATTACAAACTGACAGTTGATCTTTCAAAATTGACATACCAAAGTTTATTTTCCATTAATAGTGGCATCACTATTAAATCCGGCTCGTATAATACACAAAGGCTTAATTTTGAAAGGACACACCTGTTCTTATAATGAGAAACTGTCAATATAGAGCCCGGCACAATTTGTGCCTGACACTATTGCAATAGGTCTCCATTAGTCTATCCAAATCCCACTTAAGTCTGCCTTATTGTTCAGCGTTACTACGCAATGGCAAATGCCAAAATAGTGTTTAGTATTATTACCATAGAAGAACCGACTCTTCTCTGTTATTACTGCTAGCTTTTATTTTACTGCCAATAAGTCTCTAGTATTGAAAATCCTGGAATCCACTTTACATTTAAAGTTGTCTGAATGTCAGTCTGCTTTAATACACTTGAAGTATGTAGTCGACCCACTTTCTTAAAAGGCCGTATCGTGCGACTTTTACATTACATTGCGCGGCACTGGGGCTTTCAGATAAAAGTAACTAATGTGAATATTGCAAAAGGATGAGCTTGTTTCACCGACTTTCACTTTTTTCCTGCATAAAAGTCTTTAACAATACGCTACCTACTACCATTATTATGAATACGAACTATTACAATGAAATTGTTACAAAAATTTTGAGTATTTTTTGTTTTATATAGAATAGAAAAAAACTAGGACAAAAAAAGTTAAAACTTTTCCATTACTTTTGTACCTACATACAGAGTGTGTTTATGATTTTCTTTATTTGTGTTCTTTTGATGTGTCTGTCATACGATATTTTGACATAAAAAAGTTTTGGTACCACTGCAGATCACTTTCGTAACGGATTTTTGGGACAAATCACATCACATTGTGTTTAACACAAGGTAAACCCCCCAACGTAATTTAAGAAGAGCCCCTATCTTCTAAGGTATCGCAGAAATTTGTTCAAAAAACGTTATTGTTCAAAAACCATTTCTTTGATTGCATTTTTTTTTTCTGCGGCGCCATTTCTTTTGAAAACTAGGTATTTCTAATTTTTTTTAGCTCACACTACTACTATACTATAGTAGTGTGAGCTATGGTGATCCTAATTTTTTCGAGAAAAAAAATTTGCTCCGATTTCAAAGAAAAATATATATCTTTGCGTTTCAGATGATTTTGTAACCTTTTTGTCGCGCCGTCTGTCTGTCTGTCTGTAACGACCAACCCGCAAAATGAACCGAGTCTTGGGTCGAGATGTCGAACATAAGCCAAATAAAAGGGTGGAGGTAGATTTCAAAAATAAGAGTTTAGGTGAAAATATGGCGTGTGTGATATCAAACGAAAGGTAATTGAGTCAAAATACATTTTAGTTTTGTTTTTGAAGGGTCCGGTAGATTTCAAAAATTAAAGTTTAAGTCAAAACATGGGTTGTGTGGTATCAAACGAAAGGTAATTGAGTCTGGAGTTGAATAAAATATTTCAGTTTTTAGTTATATTAGCTCACACGTACTTTATAACTATAGTATAGTTTTTGCAAAGTCACCTGAAATGCTCCTAATACCTGGTTCTATCGATTTCATGAAATTTTGCTTCAATCTGCTTTTCAAAAGTTATCCAAATTCATATAAAATCTTCCTGGTATAATTTCAACCCTACCGACAGAGAAAATGCGCGTCTCTTGGCGGTCCGAGCACAAAGCACTTGTTTTCTGACCGACCCAGCACAGGTGGATAGACGGCACAATTTCAACCCTACCGACAGAGAAAAGGCGCGGCTCTTGGCGGTCCGAGCACAAAGGGTAGACGGCACCTGATTGGCAGATTTTTTTGAGATACGCTTTTAATTGCTTTCAGGTGTTCGTTTCGGGACCCCTTTAGTCGGCAGTATGCAGAGTTAGAAAATAAATCAGTGTCGTTTCTGTAGGTGTAGGAATAGAAAGATTTATTATCTATTTTTATTTCTTTAGTTTAGGCCATAATTAAATGAAATAATTTTCATGAGTATATCTACCGCCGCCCATGTTACTTTCTTTAAAGGATATGCCGATGGTCGGCTTTAACCTTTGTTCAACTGACTGACAAAAACTTTACCTGGTGTGAGCTAAGGTGCCCATATATTGCCGATTTTCATAATTGGAAAGATAAAATTGGCAATAAATTAACCTAATGCATGCTTTTTAATAACACGCTGTACAGAACTAGTTTACAAAAAACTATTATGCACAAAATGCCATCGGGTGAATCGAGTCAGTATTTAGTCGGCCTTCTAGGTAACAGTCGTCATCGTCATAATTATTTATAAAATTTTTACAACCTAACGAACGTATGGACTGCCCATCATGTTATTAAAGGGTCATTCCACGATTATATTTTATGCAAACAGTGTCGAAACTGACTTACTGCAAGCAGGGCCCGACCCAGAACTAAGATGGCCCTGGGCTAAGGATAAGGACTCTTTTTCTCATATCCGCGTAAAATGACACTGATTTTTTTTTTTTAATTTTTCGTATTTTTATATTATATGAATTTCTTAATTTACTGTTTTAAAAGTATTTTTGACTGGGTACGTAAAATTAAAACATCAAATAAAGACGAAAAAATATCATTTATACTGCATATTCGCACCCCCCTCCTCGGGGCCCGGACCCCCTAAAATTTTTTAAAGTATTTTTGACTTATTTTATCATAAAATACAGCATCACGGGCTTTCGCCCCCCCCCTCCAATGCTATCGAGCCCCCCCAAGACATATTCCTGGGCGCGCCACTGTGTATAGAAATGCAAAGTATTGAAAAAAAATTTGTAAAAAAAATATTTATTAGAAAAGATGAAGTAAAGAAACTGTAATCGAACAAAAAAAAATCATAGAAAACTGAATTCATAAAAAAAATATTTATCAAAACGTAAAATAAAAGTAGAAACCGTAAAGTGTAGAAATGCTGATCTACCATTAGAAGCGCTGTCATCTGCGAAAGCAATTAGAGTATAATGTCCCAAAATTATATTCCAGTTTTTGTTCAGAAAAAATTATTTTTTAAAATTATTTTCCAAAATATGATTAAAAACCGAACCGAACCGGTAGATCAGTGCTACACTTTAAGGCTTTTACGTTTTAAATTTATATAAATTATTTTTTTTATAACTTCACTTCCCTACGATTTTTTTCAGCTCAAATTTCTTTAAAAAACTTTTCTACAATTTAAATTTTCTACATTTTGGGAGGACTCAAAAAGAGAGTCATTCGTAAAAAAATATGAAATTTATAGAATATCTCAACAACCATGGGCGTAGTCAGAGTCTCGGTCAGGGTGGGGCAAAAAAGCGAAAAAATGTACAATCAAATATTTATTTCCCCTTTAATTCTCCTATTACTAAATGAGCTAAAGCCAGGATGGGGCAGGTGACAAGCCAGGGTGGGGCAAGTGCCCCACCCTGACTACGTCCATGTCAACAACTAAAAGTGGCTAATGAAACTCAGTTTGACAGTTGGATTTATTATTTGGGTTTGCTGATAAATTTCTTTAAGCACATTTTATCGATTATTTCGAGGGGGATTGATCACCCTTAATTATTATTTTAATAATTAAACTGCCAATGCTTAAAAATATGTTTAGTTCAAAAAAATAATACGTAACCAGTATACAATTGAGGAACCTATCTATATTCCGCTATGATTATACAAATAAAAAATAGATTGCCTCAATATTTTATGTTTTAAGCTGGAGTATGAAATTTGAAAGAACAGCTTTAATTAATAGCCGAATAGATCACAGATATACGAGCCAATATATATAGCGAAGCAACAACATGAGTCAAAATCCACGAAGGAACCAAGCCAATCCGCAGAAGAAGGTGTCAGTCAGGGTGACACAATATCCCTCAAAGTATTTAACCAGGCCCTAGAAAAATAGGCATCAAAGTAAACGTACAATACTTTAACCACCTAAGATATGCTGATGATATTAACTTAATAACAGATAAGATAGAAGAACTGATAAAAATGCTGGAAGAACTGGATACAGCAGCTAAAAATATAGGCTTGAGTATAAACTGCACTAAACCTAAAATTATAACAAACACAGATAAAGATATCACGATCAGAATAAACCAAGAGAAAATAGAACAAGTAGAGGAATATAAAACCAAACGGCTAAAATCAATAGACGAGTAAGATTGGCCTGGGCAGCATTCGGTAACTTAAGCTACATATTAAAATATAAAAAAAATACCCAGTACCTCAAAACGAAAGTGTATAACCAATGTATCCTTCCTGTACTAACCTATGGATCCCAGACTTGGACACTTAGAAAATTAAACATGGATAAGGTAACAAAAGCCCAAAGACCAATGGAAAGACAAATGTTACATGTAAAGCTAAAAGTAAGGGATGTCAGAGAAGTAGCAAAATTAAAATGGAAATTTGCCGATCATAATATCAGACAGAAAGACGATCGATGGAACAAATGTATTGTAAACTGGGATAATAAAAGAAGTAGGTGAAGACCCCAAATGAGATGAGCCGACGATTTGAAGGAACATGCGGGAGCTAGATGGATGAACACGGCGACATACAGAAAATAGTGGAATATATTGGGGGAGGCCTATATCCAAAGATGAATTGAAGAAGGCGAAATAGATAGATCTAGCTATAGATAGATGAAATTTGGCACGCATATCGGCCTTCAAGTAATGATTATTTGACTGTCATAAAAAATTACATGTGTGGCCACTAGGGGGCGTAAATGGGCAAATCGCCCTGTGTCGGCGTTCTAAACTTGTCGTTGTCATCGGTCTAACGGACCGTAGATCATCATTCGAGTGTTAATAGCCGAGAAGAGCCACCAACTAATCGCCCTGGCCTATAAAAAACGTGGAA
Source organism: Aspidapion aeneum (assembly GCA_963576565.1). Taxonomy (NCBI): domain Eukaryota; kingdom Metazoa; phylum Arthropoda; class Insecta; order Coleoptera; family Brentidae; genus Aspidapion; species Aspidapion aeneum. Next base: position 25,171,032 of record OY755045.1, on the reverse strand, counting down.
TTACCGCAAATAGCCGATAATGGCGTTATGGTATGGTGTTTCATAGGAAAAAATGACCTTAAGTGTTACCTATGTATAAAAACCATTGTGTTATTGTAGTTAAATGGTGATCATGCGGTTTTTTTAGAGTGTTTCAAGGGCACTATTTTATTTTTTCCAATAAATAATATGGCATGTTTTTGTGGCATTATACCAGAAGAAATATTTCATTAAAAATTTTGCATTTATCACATTTCGATATCTATTTAAACAAACTCGTTAGGAGTAAAAATAAACCTGCGGGAAAACCCTGTACAAATTATAATGAAATGAGACGTTTTATTAATTCACTCGGCAGTGGTTTTTTGCTTTTAAAGCATAATAATTACTGTTTTGGCTTTACTCTAAATAATTGCAATATCATTAAAAATGTGACGTCGAATTCTAGATGTGCAAAGTTTACTTTTTAAGGCATTAATTGAACTTTTGCGCCGCAAAAATATTGCTAATTTTTTATGCACTTATATGCATATAATATACAGTATTCTCCAAAAGTGTCCGGATTAACTCTCTAAAATTGTATATAAAGCTGATCCTGCACCAACTAACAAAGAAAACGCTGATCCTGTACCAACTAAAAAACAACAAATTAAGCATTTAAAAACTTCAATTTTCAGTTCGTTTCAGTTTTGTTTCGGCGATTTCTCCTTTTTTTTTCAAGTTTTAAAAAAATTAACAAAAATCTTTGTTAACAAAAAAGTTTCACGAGCAAGACCTCAGAGGTAAAGGTAGCTACCCGCTAGCTTGCCCGTGAAACTTTTTTGTTAAGATTTTATACCTCGTGAACTTCCTTCAAAAATGTTTGTGTCATTTTAGGGAAGAATGGCTAGTACAATTTAAAAGAGACGTAAAAGTTATTTAACAGCAACAATTACAGAGGACTTTCAGTAACCAGTACTCTAAGTAGTTTGTACGGTAGGATTCTTAGAGATCTAATAGAGAATGATTTTCATGAATAAGAAGAAGAGCAAATTGGGTTTCGTGCAGGCAGATCTTGTACTGACAATGTTTTTTCGTCTTAAACAAGTAATTAAGAAAAGGAGTGCCAGAAATATAGAGACTCATGTTACCTTTGTGGACCTATAAAAAGCATATGATACCGTTCCCGTAGAAAAATTATGGACAGTGTCAGAGCAAACTAATATCAATCATACATACATAAAAGCGATAAAAGAACTATACAAAGGGTCAAAATCCAAAATTAAAATTAAAAATCGACTTTCAAAAGAATTCCTGGTAACGAAAGGTTTAAGACAAGGATGTTGTATCTCTCCAACTCTTTCTAAAATATATATCGAAGTAGCTCTAAAAAACTGGAAACGTAAAGTATACCGCATGGGAATATAACTTAACCACCGATTTACCATATACACACTACAGTTTGCTGACGACCAAGTAATTGTAGCTAATGATAAAGAAGACATGGAAGTGGGGGTTAACAGTGAACATGGAAACGAATCAAGTGAGTTAGAACTAGACAATGGAAAAACAATTTACATGCAATGAGTATGTATACTTGGGTGTCACATTTGATAAGCCAGGAACAGACTGTAAAGAACTGGAAAAAAGAATAGTAAAAGCAAAAAGGTTATTGCATTATTAAAGCAAGTCCTAGAATGGCAACCAATAGGGCGCAGAAAAAGAGGTCGTCCTAAACTGGAATGGCAACAGTCAATCCAAAGATCAATGAGTAAAAAAAAACCTGACAGAAGATGATTGTCAGGATCGAAGGAGGTGGAGAATTGGCGTCGGACAACGTAGAAAAACGTTCTAATCCGACATAGTAGTAGTAAAAGTTATTTATGTCCTGAAAATATCACAAAGCAACAAAGGATAGTCTCGATTAGTTTACTGAAATTTCTTTGGTCTACATATGATATTTTACAATATTGCTAAAAATAACCAACAGTCAAGATTTTTCTCAATGTTAAAGTTTTAAATTTATATGAAGACTATCCTTTGTCCAATGGTTGTGAAATTTTCAGGGCTAAAAATTTTACGTCTCTTTCAAATGGTTTGGTTTGGTTTTTGAGCCCTTTATGTCTAAAATTACAGAAAAAACTTTTTTAAGTCATGATTGTAGAGAAAATCGCCGAAACAGGTCAAATGAGAATTAAATTGAAGTTTTAAATGCAACCCATGTACTTTTAGTTGAGTAAATTTGTAGGTTATTTTAAGAAAAAGCTCCAAAAAGGGTATATTAGCTCACACTACTACTATACTATAGTAGTGTGAGCTATAGTGATCCTAATTTTTTCGAGAAAAAAAAAGTTGCTCCGATTTCAAAAATTTTTATATATCTTTGCGTTTCAGATGATTTTGAAACTTTTTTGTTGCGCCGTCTGTCTGTCTGTCTGTCTGTATGTCTGTCTGTATGTCTGTAACGACCAACGCGCATAACTCAAAAACCGCTTGGCCGATTTTAATGAAATTTGGTACCTAGGCTGGGTCTTGGGTCGAGATGGTCCCATTTAAAAATGAACAAAATCCACCGAACATAAACCAAATAAAAGGGTGGGGGTAGATTTCAAAAATTAGAGTTTATGTGAAAATATGGCGTGTGTGATATCAAACGAAAGGTAATTGAGTCTGCAGTTAAACAAAATACATTTTAATTTATTTAAAAAAAAGGGTGGGGGTATATTTTAAAAATTAGAGTTTAAGTGAAAATATGGCGTGTGTGATAGCAAACGAAAGGTAATTGAGTCCGGAGTTTAACAAAATACATTTTAGTTTTTTGTTTTTTTTAAGGGTGGGGGTAGATTTCAAAATTTTGAGTTTAAGTCAAAACATGGCTTGTGTGGTATCAAACAAAAGGTAATTTAGTCTGGAGTTAAATAAAATATATTTCAGTTTTTAGTTATATTAGCTCACACGTACACTATAACTATAGTACCTAGTGTGAGCTTAGGGGCCCATATATTGGCAGAGTATTTTATATATCTTTGCGTTTCAGATGATTTTGAAACTTTTTTGTTGCGCCGTCTGTCTGTCTGTCTGTCTGTCTGTAACGACCAACGCGCATAACTCAAAAACCGCTTGCCCGATTTTAATGAAATTTGGTACCTACGCTGGGTTTTGGGTCGAGATGGTCCCATTTAAAAATGAACAAAATCCACCAAACACAAGCCAAATAAAAGGGTGGGGGTATATTTCAAAAATTGCAGTTTATGTAAAAATATGGCGTGTGTGATATCAAACGAAAGGTAATTGCGTCTGGAGTTAAATAAAATACATTTTACTTTAAAAAAAAGGGTGGGGGTAAATTCAAAAAAGTTATTCTTTTATGTTTATGTGGAAATATGGCGTGTGTGATATCAAACGAAAGGTAATTGAGTCTGGAGTTAAACAAAATACATTTTAGTTTAAAAAAAAAGGTGGGGGTAGATTTGAAAAATAAAGTTTAAGTCAAAACATGGCTTGTGTGGTATCAAACGAAAGGTAATTGAGTCTGGAGTTCAATAAAATATATTTCAGTTTTTAGTTATATTAGCTCACACGTACACTATAACTATAGTACCTAGTGTGAGCTTAGGTGTCCATAGATTGGCAGAGTATTTTTTATATTTGGCATGGTGGTACCTAAAACCCAAAGCTAAATTTTTATTCGAGAATTTTTTTTGTAAAAATTAAATTTGGTCCATAAGCCAACTAATTTTTTTTTAATTTTTTGAAAACTAAGGCAATCCTATTCCTACTGCTTTTTAGTATATTCTTATAAAATCGTTATTTTTTTAGCCCGCTTCATTTTTCTTTACACAAAAATTAAAATTCGAAGAAAATAATGTGTTTGTTTTAGCTTCAAAATTAATCAGCTAACCTACACCTTTGTTTACTTCCCAAGTCCTCGGTTTACCTTTGATACTAAACGATCACATTCAGTTTGACTTGTATTTTAAGTTTTGTGTAATAAAATACTCTGCCAATATATGGGCCCCTAAGCTCACACTAGGTACTAGGGTTATAGTGTACGTGTGAACTAATATAACTAAAAACTGAAATATATTTTATTCAACTCCAGACTAAATTACCTTTTGCTTAATACCACACAAGCCATGTTTTGACTTAAACTCAAATTTTTGTAATCTACCCCCACCCTTAAAAAAAACAAAAACTATAATGTATTTTGTTAAACTACGGACTCAATTACCTTTCGTTTGATATCACACACGCCATATTTTCACTTAAACTCTAATTTTTGAAATATACCCCCACCCTTTTTTTAAAATAAAATAAAATGTATTTTGTTTAACTCCAGACTCAATTACCTTTCGTTTGATATCACACACGTCATATTTGCACATAAACTCTAATTTTTTAAATCTACCCCCACCCTTTTATTTGGTTTGTGTTCGGTGGATTTTGTTCATTTTTAAATGGGACCATCTCGACCCAAGACCCAGCCTAGGTACCAAATTTCATTAAAATCGGCCAAGCGGTTTTTGAGTTATGCGCGTTGGTCGTTACAGACAGACATACAGACACACAAACAGACAGACAGACAGACAGACAGACATACAGACAGACAGACAGACAGACAGACAGACGGCGCAACAAAAAAGTTTCAAAATCATCTGAAACGCAAAGATATATAAAAATTTTTGAAATCGGAGCAACTTTTTTTTTCTCGAAAAAATTAGGATCACCATAGCTCACACTACTATAGTATAGTATATGTGTGAGCTAAAATAAAGCGGGCTAAAAAAAAATAATGACAGTACGTCTACATAATTATATTTTATAAGGATGTACTAAAAAACAGTAGGAAAATTGCCATAGTTTTCAAAAAATTTAAAAAATATTAGGTTCATATCATATCTGACTTTTGATTACAAAAATCAGCTGGAAAAATTCGATATATAAGATCCGAGCACCGTGGGTTAGGTCAGTGTAAAAAACTGTAGTGTTTTACGGAATTTCCCTGCACTGCTACTTTTTACAGTGTTTTACAAAAATTAATTTATCTTATTTTACACTGGTTGGGGTTTGATAAATCCGTGAAAATGTTTTTAAAAAATAAGACCATACAATTAATTTGTCTTGACCTTAATTTGTTTTTTTGTTCTCAATTGATTCTTCTTCGAATTTTATTTTAAATATTACAATAAATTTAAATATAATATTTGTTATTTTCAAAAATTAGTCGTTTAAAACCGGATAAAAAGTAAAAATTAGAACGTAATAAAATGAAATAACTGACTTTAATTACGTTTACTAATTTTATCGTGCAAAAAAATCGAGTTTTCTTCTGCGGTATACAGGGTGTCTCAGCAGAGCAGCGTGTCAAATAAAATTTTGTTAAAAATAAAGCTGTATTGCGCAGTCATGTACTGGGTATATCAGACCCATGTGTGCAGTTAATTTGTAGACATGCAAAGTATAGAAACAAAATTTGTAAAATAATATTTAGTAGAAATAATAAAACCAAGAAAATGTAGAAACCGTAAAATGTAGAAATGGTTCACTGATCTACCGGTAGAGGCGCTGTCGGCTGCGCGTGTTGTGACCGTAGAAAAAGAAGGCGATTACAGTATAATGTCCCAAAATTATATTTTATTTTGATTTTTACACTTTACGGTTCTTACGTTTTCTGTTTTTATTAATTTCGATTTTTACGAAATATTGTATTGGCTTTAAATTTCTTTAAAAAACCTTTCTACAATTTAAATCTTCTACATTTTGGAGGGACTCTAAACATCGTGTTTTTTTTTTCAGATGAGCTATGTCAGTGTCCTCACAAATGCGACGATTTGGTCCCCGTGGAAGCCAGACAGAGGCTGTTCCAACATTTCTATGGCCTCGGAGAGGCGGACGCCCAAAATCAGTTCCTCAGACAGAATATGGACCTCAGAGCAAGGTAAATAACTTGTCTTATACATTAGGGACATTTTGAAACGCTTATTTGACTTTGATATTGTTATGGTTATTGCTGCGGTTGCGCAGTGTCATTCCATTATCTTTATTAAACATAACGAAGTCCGTTAATAAAGGAGAGGTTTCTTTATTGCTCTTGTTGTTTTGTACCGATAAAAAATAAGTTTGTCCATGGTTATCGTTAAGATAACGGCTGTCAAAATTTTAAGCGTCAAAATGTCCCTATTTTCGGCTCATGACTGCTCAATTTTACAAAACTTTACAGAAAAAATAAATTTCAAGATTTTGAGGTCTTGGGATAGGATTTAAAATGTTTTTTTATTTGCCACTTTGCTCCAAAACGAAAAATAAAAGCAGTTTACTTTTTGTTGTATTTCACGTTTTCTTATTTTTCGACCCCCCTGTACAATATTCTCAAATATAAAGTATGGCAATAGACTCTTCGAAACAAGTCAAACTTTTTATCAAAATTGACTTTTAGATTTAGGCACACTATATCCCCCTCCTACCTTTGCGGTAGCCTCCTACCTTTACGGTAGTAGTTAATACATTATTCAAATAATTTTAAATCACTATTATTTTTGTTTTTATATTGACAGGTTAAATGTTCCAGAAACCCCCTCAGCCAATGGCCGGCCTCCAAGGAGGATAACGTGCAAATATTTAGTGCCCTTAATGGACGAAGAACGAACAGTAGAGGTAGGTGTATCCAGCATAAGTTAGCCCAATAAATCTAGATTTAATTTATTGACGTAAGAAAGGCAGGAAATGTTTGAAGGCATGTTTGAATCATTTATTTCCCCCAAATTTGATATGGGTTGGGATAAGTGGTTTTTGCTGACATGTTGTTGGGCTTTAATTTTAAAAACACAATGTAAAAAATGGCTAAAAAATGTCGAATATTTTATTTTAGGTGTGCCAAAAAGCCTTCGTAAGCGCATTTGTGATAACTACCAAACGAGTGAGACTACAGCGAGAAAAACTAATTTCCAGTTTGGGATTGAGTAGCTACAAAAGTCATAATAGGTAAGCTTTTGAAAATTAAAAAAAAATCCACACTGAATAATTAACTTAATACATTGTTGCAACATTCAACTGGTATTGAATTAGTAACTTGATATTCAAAAATAAAAGCGTTCCATGTTGCTGTGCCATTACACACAGCAGAAACTTAATAGTAAACAAATCTCAGTTTTCGGACGTTATAAATCAATTCCGGAATATAACAGAATAAGAAATTAAAGTAATTGATTAGAACTAGACAAAACAGTCCCTATTTAACACCCTGCCTATAAAACAAAAAAGTGTCCCAGACTTTGAGGAATATTCTCATCATCAGGAAAACATCCTTTTCAGTCCGTGTATCAAATTCTGTGTCAAAAAAGCGCGACAAAATAGCGAGCTACAAAATAGCGCATGGATATAATGATGCGTGACAAAATAGCGCGGGACCAAATAGCTCATGGACAAATTAGCACGCGGCAAAAACAGCATAATAAAATGTTTTTTTTTTGTTAAATTACTCAACCAAGTCGAATTGCCCTATAATTTAACTAAAAAAATATTTTATCACGCTATATTTTGCCGCGTGCCAATTTGTCCATACGCTATTTGGTCCCGCGCTATTTTGTCACGCTATTTTTTGTTGTTGTTCGCTATTTTGTAGCACGCTATTTTGCCACAGAGCCGAATTTGTACATGCTATTTTGTCACGTACTTCTATGTCACGCGCTATTTTGTCCATGCTCTATTTTGTTAATATAATATTTTGTCACGCGCTATTTTGTGACGCGGGTTTTTATGTGTGCTTTTTGAAAAAGTTGCATAGTCTGAACCTTGGTCTGAGCAGGGTATAAGTAGGGTTGAATAAATAACAATTTTTATAAGCTTTCGAATAGGGTACCATAACTGAAACAAAAGTTGTATGTGACATGAACGCACCCAGGGAAGGGAACTCGGCGCTCGCCCCCCAAACCTAAGGGGTTTTTAGATATGATGCCAACACACAGAGAGACATGTTTGTGTATTTCCCTAGTTGTAAAAATGGCTTCAAGTAGTGAAGAAGAGTTCTATCTTTTGGCAGTGGCGTACGCGTATTTAAAAAAAATACATTTTCATCCAACAAAAAGAAAACCGAAGACCAAATGGGTAAAGGAATGGCTTTCACTGATTCTTTTGTAGCATTTTCTTCCACTTCTTTTAATTTATCTGTTAAAATTCTATAAGCATCATTTTTTTTTATTTCGGTCTATGTACTCTTTTAATTGAGTCTTCCAGAGACATGGAAAAGATTGATATAGTTGTATGAATTCCGTTAGAAATTCTTTGGAAATACCTCTTAAATTGCTCATTGTTATCGATTTGTTTATGTGTAATATACTAGTTTTAAAAATAGACAAAATTTAAGAAATGCCAAGCACAACACTGACTGATATCTCTCTGCAAACATGAACTCTCGCCACACACTTGCATTCATCACCGCGCGTTGATGTTTTCAAGAAATTTCGGGAGACATAATTGAGCAACTTTCTGTTGCGCGCGCGTGCAAATTTTCCCCACAGACGGGCGTACATGAATGCGCGTTGAGGAACGCGGACATCTCTTTGTGTCTGTGGCCGGCTTAAGAGGCTAAATGTACTTTTGACTTTGACGATTAATAATTTTATCCTTTTCTATTTCAGGAGTAAAGACAAGGACAAGCAAAAGAACCAAATGGAAACCAACAATAACATAATCACCCTAGCCAGCCTGGCGGAGGAAATGAGCAAAGCGAACAACAATAACAACAATTTAAAAACTGCAAACAACAACATTGTGACAGTAACGAATAATAGAAAAAATGGCTATTCAATAATCAGAAATTTTCCAGATACTATCAATATTAACAGGTAATGTTTCAAGATTTGCCTTTATCCGTTCCTAAATTAGTCATCATAAAATTTTTTTCATAATATTCCTTCTTTTTCTTTAAGTTTCTTAAGACTATTTTGAGCAAATTGCATCACTTTTAGTTTTTGAGATATTAGAAATACCTGAAACTCCTCAAAAACATTGAAATTAAAACACCCTGTTCTATGTGTACAGAAGATTTTAATATGGCATCATTTTTAGTGTTACAATAACGAAGCAACCCAAACCAAGGCAGCCCACGCAAAACAACAACCGCAACAACAACAACAAGAGCCAAACCACTCAACAACCAAAACCAACAAACCACAATCAACCGCCCGTCCAAGAAGCGCCCTTAAATCTCAGCGCCAACGTGCCTCTCAACTTAAACTCGAACTTGAGTATTATTCTACAAAGTGTCAATAAATCGCCAGAGAAGCAAAGGACTGTCAAACAAGAGGAGTATGAAATGACAGTAAAAGATGAGTTCGAAAAAGAACGAAATCGGTGGACTCTAGAAAACAGCAATAATGCCAATAAAACATCTCAAGAGACAGTGACGAGTGATGAACCAAAGCCTGTCAAAGAAGAAGATTTTGATGTGACAGTTAAAGATGAGTTTGAAGAAGAACGAAACCGATGGAGCCTACAAACTGTCAACAATATCAATAAAGCCCCAATAACAACCGAGCAAAAGGCTGTAAAACCAGAAACGCCCGAAATGACAATGAAGGCAGAGTTTGTTGAAGGACAATGGAGTCCTCGAAGAACTGAAGAAGGTCTGCTGTTTCTTCAAAGGCAAAAAGGAGGTGTCAAACGAGATGCGCCCGAAGTGATAGTGAAGGCTGAGTTTGTGGGAGGACAATGGAGTCCTCAGAGAACCGAAGAAGGTATGTACAGGGTGTCAAATTGGGGGCGGGGGTGAAAACCGTAATTTGATACACATAAAGCCGTTTGCCAGCTACGAGGGGTTTTTCAAAAAAGTTAATTATGGGAGGGGGACTATAACTTTTTTCATATCATCTAAATTAAGGCGACAGGGTAGTCCTCTTTATTTCTGTCGTGGTAAAAATATTTTGTACTAACGAAACAAACTGAAATAAAAATAAAAAATATAATAAACACAAAAATATTTTAAAATATAATAATTTAAAAGGAATATTAAATAAATAAAATCTATTTTTAGGTTCCTCAAACGTCCCCTCCACCGAAACGAAACCGCCCCCGAAAAAACGTTCCAGGAAAGGCCAACTCGGACCCTACATGCACTACAGCATGCTGATACCAGAAGGCGTCGCTATCACCCCCGTTGTCAATCCCGACTTTGACAGGGACCTGATGATCGTTAACAATTTCTTCCACAATCAACTGTGGAAACCGGAGTACATTGGCGCGCATTCTTGAAGAACATTTTGAAATCTGTTTCAGGGATATTTCTAGGTAAATAGAACACAGGGAATAAATATGCAGGTTGGATCATAGATTTTAAGAAAGGCCCCCAAAAAACGTTTCAGACAATCCCAACTCGGGCCTACATGCACTACAGCATGCCGATACAAGAGGGCGTCGCTATCACCCTCATTGTCAATCACGACTTTGACATTCACCTAATGATTGTTAACAATTTTCTCCACAATCAACTGTGGAAACCGGAGCACATTGGCGCGCATTCTTAAAGAACGTTTGGAAATCTGTTTCAGGGATATTTGTAGGTAAATAGAACACAGGGAATACATATGCAGGGTGGATTATAGATTTTAAGAAAGGCCGCTGGTAATGATTATGCTTCTCATAGGTGGCGCGCAACATGACAATTAATAATGACTTATGACCTATTTATACACGTTTTTATGTGTCCACTGAAAACATTTTTTTGTTTTTTGTAGGGTATGCTTTTTATACATTCAAAATCAAAGGAATATTAAATATTATTAGGTTCTTTAATATATTCACATTTGGCAACCCTGTTGCGTAAAATATGTTTCTGTTTCTATTTTTTTTCAACCTATAGGAGTTGAGAACTTTCATATATTTATCTCTAAAAATATTTTCTGTTGTCATAAATTAAATGAAATATTTTTAAGGGACATATGACAACCTCTTTTCCAGTTTCTTTCCAAAAAAAAATCAGTTTCGGCCAACATTGTTTATTTTTCTTGTAAACGGAATGACTGATTTTTTTCGACAAAATCTGACGTCGTTGATGAGAAGGATTCTCATAACCAGTGAACCTACTAAAAACCACCCACAAAAGATCTGTGATCTCTTGTGAGCCCTTAAAAAAGTTTTAATCAAACTTTCAGCCTACCCAATAGTTTTCCTTAAGGAAATATAATAACATTGTCAAAAGTTTGACATAACGTGTATAGTAAAAGTAAGAAATTTAAACACCAACCTGGTAGTTTTTACGAAATAAAAATTTCTAAATTAATGCTAATATTTAATAATAATAAATTTTAAAAATGTGTGATTTTGTGATTTTGAAGAACGTATATAAAAAACAAAAAGTTGGTGTACCTCGGAAAATAGGCGAGATGTGAAGCATTTTGTTAAACCTTTTTTAGGGTAGGTTGTACAACCTACTTTATTAGTATGTAGAAATTTAGTTACCATGAAAATGCCTTTGCAAGAAAAAACAAGGAGGGAGGGTAATCAAATAATTGAAAACAAAAAAATATTTTTTTTAATGAAACTGAAAATTACACAAGTGCAATTAAAGTCCCTCCAATATAATTTTTCAATTTTAAACAATTTAAAAACTTAATGCTGGGATAAATTATAATATAGATATAAAGTAGATATAGGAAAAAAATATTTTTATTACCAACAAAATTGTATTTTTGCCCCTTTAAAAAGGTGATATAGGTCCATTATTTACTTAAAACTAAGTCAATTTAAACTTTATAAAAAAACTATAGAGGCCTTAAAAACCAAAGTACCTTTTATGCAAAAAGTGATTTTAAAATATTTAAAACAATCTATACAGTGTATATTTTTTGTTAATTTTTATTGTTTTATTATTCTGTAAAAAGAAAGTTTAATTCAAGTTAAAAGTTATAGTAGGTTAGCAACCTCTTCTACTTATTATTTCAAAACAAAACTTTTTAGTACAAACAATTTTTTGATTTTTTTCTTTGTAGATACATACAACATATTTTCTACTTATTTTTTTATGTTTTAAATGCAATTTGCTCATGCAAAACATAATTTGCTGACAAAAAACACAAATTGAATTATAAATCCTACTTAAAAATGTTTGTAAATTATTTAAGTCTATTTGTATATAAAAATATATATAATTTTCCACTAGATTTAAAAAAATATTATACATAAACTGCTAAAGAGCCCTAATTGTACTTATATTAAAATATATTATAAAAGGTATTAGTGTTAGTGAATGGGGATTTCTATTTAAAAAAAAATATATTTCTTAAAACTTCAAATTACCCGAAAAACCCTTTTTCCCGACACTTTTGTTTTACTTAAACATTTTGTTTTCCGCCAAAACATCTATAAAAAATTTTTGACACACTTGACTTTTTTTTATCTCTTATAATTTTTAAATTTAGGAGCATTTCTTGTCGCAGAAAAGCTAATTTTTTGCAAAAAGATCTTGTAAATATTAAAAACTTGACGTTTTTAAAAATTATGGTGGAAAACCTAATTGAATAGACCGCATCTTTAGAGTTATATAAAAATATAAAATATTATATTACTAAAAATGAAACTGTGATGTGAAATATATCTGTAAAAAATTGCCTAAAATCTATTCGTCGGGACAAAAATACAATTTTTTTTTCTTTACTCTGAAATGGAAGAAGAGTTAAATTTATAATAAAATAATTTTTTTATGTTCTAAATATCTTTAAAATGTTTATTTAGATGTCTTACCTGCAGGACATAAAAACAATTTATTTTTACGGTTAGCGTTAAATTTTCCAGATTTCTATTCGTTTAAGTTCAGTAGTTTTTAGCATATAAGGGTAAAAACCGATTCTATGTCCATTTTTTGCATTATTACTTGTACTTAGTGTGTTTACTATAGTTATACTTTTTTGATATAAGGATATTTTTAACAACTACGTTTATAATAGTTTGAAGTAGAAATTTTTTTACAGCAAAATCGTTTAAAAAACAGTACAAATAACTTCTTTTAAAAAAGTTTTTGAAAAATCTTTTAACTAAATACAATAATAATTTTAGATTACTATAAACGTAGTGTTTTAAAATACCCCAAAATGTTTTATACAGTTTAATAAAGTTTATTAGGTACACAAATAAAATCGTTTTATGTATCGTTATAATAATATTATTTTGACATAGTATATGGTTCATTTAGTTTATAATTTATTTTTTGAAGTAGTTCACAAAGTTTAAGAAAATCGTTTTAAAAAATGTAGTTTTTTGTTTTTCAATAAATAGTTTTCTAATTGTTAAAGGTGGCTTGTTTCTTGTTTGTTTGGTTCATTTGCAATTGTAAAATTTTGGCACGTTATTTTGACTGTTGAGATTATTAAAATATTAAAACTTCATAAAATTCATTAAAATATTTTTTATGATTTATTTTTTAATATTATTAAAAAAATAACTTAAGTTTTTCAGGTTTTCCGCGAGCGGATATTAAACAAATTGAAATTTTTTAAGTTCTCAAACATAAAAATCATTGGTGTACCACTAATGTTTTCCTGATTTTGCCAATCTAATTAATCTTAATTAATAATCAGGGACGCCACTGAAATAATTACAAAAAATTAAATTGCGCAAAGGATACATTTAATTGTTAGAAACAAATCTGTCAAGTTTACCAAAAATCGGCAATAGCGCTTGAAAGCAATGGATAAAAAACTATTTTTATTTTTAAACTAATAAAAAATAATTACAAAAAATTAAATTGCGCAAAGGATACATTTAATTGTTAGAAACAAACCTGTCAGGTTTACCAAAAAACGGCAATAACAATAGATAAAAAAAAAATTAAACTTTATCAGCCTATATCTGGGAAATGAAGCTCCAAAACAAAACATTTTTTGACGAGTTTTATTGCCTGTAAAATTTTTCCAATTAAAATCTGATATACCCTATAAAATATAGCAATAAAAAATAAACTTACCACAGTTAACATAAGCATTCCAAATATCTTTTTAACAACTTATCAACCAAAAAACTTAAAAGTCACAATAGCAGTATAGTGTACCAGAACCTGCTTAGTACGTCCACCGATGTATTAAGTAAAAAATAAACATAAACTTACGCAACACTTTAGTTTTTAATATTTATTTTTTAAATTTATTTCTTTAACATGACCCACACCGTGTCGTGCCACTGACCTATTAAAGGTGAACTCTCTCGTTATGACGTCACAAAGGGCAAAATTCCCTGTTTTATCGAATTAAATAGGTCTAGGTATACGAGAACGCAGCATCTCGATATAGCGCGAGTGACCTTTTCACTGGCGCGCTTTTGGAGAATAAAGGGATAATGGAGAAATATTGGGAGGAAAAAAAGGCAGTGGCGCAGCGCCTGCCCAATCGGTATCTGGAGGCACGGTAGTGCCCCGCCAAGTTCGCGTAAATTGCTGTACCATCTTTTCTTGAAACAAAAAACGTCCAAACCCTTAAAAAAAACAAAAACCACAAAATTCCAATTTACTCCCCTACCCTATACATGTAATTGTGATTATGTAAAAGTAACATTGCCCACTTCCAGAAGCACTAGAGAGCTAAGCTTTGGCAGACTAATAGAAAATATGATAAAACTATTTTTTTTAAATTTAAAAACCCCAAAATTTGAATTAACTTCCCTCCCCTGTAAATATAACGTTATGTAAAATTAACATTGCCCACTTCCAGAAACGCCAGAGAGCTGAGCTTTAGAAGGCTGATAAGAACTATAATAGAACCATAGGAAAAAATTTAAAAATCTCAAAATTTTTTGAGCTTTAAATTAATTAATTAAATTTAAAAACCCCAAAATGTTAATTTACTCTTCCCCCCTATAAATGTAAAGCAGTGGCGGTTTCTCCATAAGTGCACATGTGCACGTGCACTCCCAAATTTTGCCTAAAAAATTTTTAAAATTTGATCATTCTTTAATTTAATTAATATTTACCCCAAACGGAATTCACTAGACTGGAATATTAACTACAAATTAATACCCGGTATGTATTCGTGTTCAAACCACCTGCGGTGCATGGCGGATGCGCTATATAGTTAGTTCGAATCTAACTATTCACTTTTATTTGCACCGTAGATGTTATGTCGCCTTTTAATTACGAAATATAGAGAGAGGACGACATGTCCCAATAGAATTTTACAGTACATAGAATCTGAACCTTCCTTCGGCACAGCGCGTATACAAAAACTAGCCTCGATGCCGGCCGCACCCGTAATGACCCCTGCGTTAGAGCAGATCACGGGCACTTTTAATTCGTGCGCTTAGTAGTTATGTGCAACGATTACTTTTCCAAGTATGGAGTAGATACTGATACTTCCTATTCGAGTATCAGATTTTTGATTCGGTACTAAGTAATCATTATATTATCGGTAAATCCAATAAATACTGAGATTTTCTATGTTGTCAATCGTATACGTATACGCAATAGCTCATTTAATAATTTAAGTAAATAAATATCGGTCCAAATGATTACAAGTACTCCAAACTCGTTACTCATACGGCCGATGCCGATACAATTGATACGAAAGTAACACTTCGGCTTCGGTCCCATTCGGAATTCGATTAACGAGTATTTGGCGTCGAAGGATTCGATTACTTCGAATCCGCCCGTATCAGATATTAAAGTATCGAGTAGATAGTATTTACACACCACTAATTTGGCATTATCGGTCGGGCGCTGGCAGTTTGTTTTGATTTCGACGATTTGGTATTTACGACAATGGCGGAAGTTTCTAATTCTGATAGCATTACCATGCAATATTTAAAGGCAATAAAATTTTCATATTTGCCAATAGAAGAGAAAATATGTAAACTAGGTATGATGCATTTAATTTCAATAATAATAGGTAGGTAACTAATATCTAACTAAATATCTCATTTTTTAATTATTTGCAAAAAAAATTTCGCCTGCGCCGCAATTTTTTTTTTTTTTTTTGGTGTGCACTCCCAAAGCTTTTTACCAGGCGCCACCAATGATGTAAAGTTATGTAAAAATAACATTGCCGGCTTCCAGGAACACCAGAGAGCTGAGCTTTAGAAGGCTGATAGGAACTATGATAATACCATACGAAAAAATTTTAAAATCTCAAAATTTTTAACAAAGCGTTGCAAAAGTTTTGAACAATCTTTCGCATATTTTACCACTTTAAAACCTAAATGTTATGCAAATCCTTTATAAAAGGATTGAAGTCATAACAAAAACATTTCATGTAAAGAAAAGCCAAGTACGCAAAAATGGTGTAAAAAGAATTGAGATAAAAGTAAAGCCAAATTCTCCAATACAAATTTTAAAATGAAAGGTTCTTACTAGTTTGGAAATGTTTTTCTAAACTTTGGCGAAATTATTTTGTTTTTTAAAGTATTTAATCCTGAAATATGATGATTCCAGGATTTATTGGAGCTTACATATTTATTTATTACATCAAAATACAAAAAAAAAGTAAAATATGACTTTTTGGTCGGCAGGCTGACAAACCAGGAATTAGTTGTCGTGGTTACGCCAATGGAAAACGGGATGCAGGAAGGATAAAGTGCGTGGAAAAATAAAGGAGTGCTGGGTTGCCGATATTGATTTCATGAATACCTAGGCATTAAATGTAAAAAATTTTGATACATGTAGTTGAATTTGTACAGTCAGGGACATTTTGAATTGCCGCCCTGGAAAAAACAAAAAATCCTATTTGAAATTCGGAAAAGTAGTTTGAACCAAAACAAAAAAGTTGTGAACCTTACCTCTGTATACATATAAATTTTAAAATTTATTTTATTTGATTTCTTTAATTGATTAATTTTAACAGAAAAAAATCAAAAGGCAATTTAAAAAGTCCCCGACTGTACAAATTTGTATTAACGTCATTTTGGATGGGCAAAAACGTATCGTCTACATATTTACACATGCTAACTACACAAGGAAGCTACTTCACAGCGGGCTCGCGAGTTGCCTATAAATTAATATATTAAATTAAGGTAACCAACCGACAATAAGCAGACACTGTCAGTTGACATTTAGTTAGTTTGCTTTTTGTCTTAAGGATATGCAGGTAATATCTTTTTGTTTGAGTCCGAACGTCACGTCCATTACCACAGAACACCAATCCATTACTATGGAATATCTGTCCTATTGGCAACACTGGTCTCGATACTAGACGGTTACCATGGGAATCCGGAAGTTCTCTGGCATTTATATTTCATAATGACGTCACCAGTGCAATGAAAAAAAAGGCGTACACTGGCTGTCCATTATTCCATTTTCACATGTGGTGTTTTAGTTTTTCTATCTAATCGAAATTATTTTAGGGCTAATAAATTACCTTTGAAAATAAAATCAGAAACAAAGGTCAAATAGCAGCTTGTAAAAAACGGCTATTTTTAACTTCTGTATTTTTTAAAAATTTTACCGCAATCTAATTTCATGTGCATTTAAAATCATAGTTTTTATTTTTTTAATGCGAATATATGTATCTTAAAAACTAATTAATACATTTTTTAAATAACATCAGAACTGTAAATATAAGGTGGGCCAAAAAAAACCATAATTTTTTTTCAGCTGTACTTTTTTTATCCTTTGTTTGATTTTTGTGAGGCTTGAGACTATGTGAGTTTTTTGTCAAATTGACAAAATCCAAAATGGCGTATGATTTTAAAATTTAAATATGTCCTTTTAAACGGCAAAAAGATAGCATTCGTTTTAATTTTTAAAATAATGTCATTGGCGTACACACTTTTGCCAAGTGGGTTAAAAATATTTAAGTATTAAAGTCATGCGCCATTTTGGATTTTACCGAGGATTATACCAAAAACTACAAATTAATAATTATGTAGTACAAGGCCCGATTATGCCCATTACCGTAGATATTAAATAGTTTTTGATAAATCCATAATAGAACAAAAACAACCATTTTTTTGCGTACGTGACGCAAAGGGTTAAATCAGCACCTAATTCTTTGTTATTTCTAAACCAGTTTTTTTAGTTGATACCTTTTTGGCAACGGCAAAGACGTGGCTTTTTAGACAATGTTTCAAATCGAGTACAGCGTCTCCCATTTTCGATGGGATTACATGGATTGGGATACTCGGTTGTTATTAAAGATATCGATTTTCTGATTCCACCTTACCGAGCTCTTTTTTTGGGTCCTTAAAAATGGTGTAGTCAGATTTTTCATATACCACGTGGTTTCGCTTATACAGGGAGTTTTTAAAAAAATTGCATTTTTAATAATTCCCTATATCTCGCTTATTTTGTAAGATATTTTTATTCTGCAAAAACCTTTTAATGGCAATTTTTTTAGAATTAAATAATGACGTTGTCAATTTCTTAATATATTGTTTAGTTTATGAGATATGGTATTTATCATAAAAAAATTAAATACGGCCTTGGCTTTTTTTATTACTCTTTAGTTTGTAATGTGGTTTGGTTTCATGCTATATTATCTTAAAATGATAAAACTTTAATATTTTTTGATTTAAGGTTAACTAAGATATTCAAAAAAATAATTAGTCCAAACCTTAAAATTTCCAACATAGTAATATATATTAAAAATTTTTTAAACAAGTTAATTAAAAGATTTAGAAATAAAGAAAAAAAACGTTAAAAAGTTACAAAATTATTATCATAGTACCTAATTATCTGATGGTAGCACAGCAACTCATGGAATTGACATTCTCATTTTACTTGTTATTTTTGTGAATTCGCCATATTTAAATTTTTAAAAATGTGATATGTTTGACTGCTTTATTTAAGCAACAAAATCCCAAAATATAAAAGGCAATAATATTTATAATATTTTCGACAAACACAATATTTTATTTTTCTAATTAGTTTTTATGTTTGTATTTCTTATTATTATGTACCTCTTCGATTTTAATTGATTAATAGATTTACTGTTTTAAAAGTATTGTCAACTAGTTAACTACAAAATTAAAGTATCAAATAAAAACAAATATAAAAATTAACATTTAAAGAATATCCAAAAAGAAAAGTGTAATACATTTTAAAGAAAATTTTATGTTTATTTTGAAAACAGAATAAAAAGAGAGCCATAAAAAAACTATAAAAAAAAACACAACTTTTCATCATGATGACATTTTTGTAAATAAAAAAGTTGTAGACCCAAGACCCCCTCCCAAAATTTTAACTTTTGGATAATCCCCATAACTCAAAAATGCTTATTAATGTGTCAAGATACAGTTTTCGCCCTCTAAAGTAACTTTCAGTAAATTTGAGCATCTCACTGAGGTCAGTTTTCCCTCTCTCCCACCTGGAAGTAGAAGACTATCCTGGATTACACTGTACCAACTAGTAGTATTACTTAGGTATTGTGTGTATTCCAAGGGGTATTCTAATGACTTATTACCTTCTGAAAAAAGAGACATTTTAATTTTTGGGTACCTACATTATCATTGAAATACCCAAAGGAAGGTATATTTACAATATCAGATTATCTATTGATATAAAATAACAACAAAATACATAATCGAGATTATTTTAATACTAATCCAGTAAGACATTATCATGACATAAACCACTCTACACCACCAAGTGCTAACAAAGAGTAGACATAAGTACCTTTTTTAAATTTTTTATTTAATCTGTAGGCAAACTAATAAAAATATAATTATTTTTAATGTTTTGATAATCATGACTTTTTTGCCGATACTACTACTACTCACACAGGTTGATTTGATGTTTTCTGTTCTCTCTTCTAGATTAGGTCAACAATAATAAGCAAATATTGACAGGTAGATCATGATAAATAAAAAATGCCCATAGGTCAAATGTAATGAATCAAGCATCAGTTTACTTAGAAAACCTTACTCTTTTAGAAAAAAGATACATACTTGATTTAATCTGCGATTAAACTCTGATTTTGTTAAAATTTGCAAACTATCTCCCAATTTTGGAGCGCCATAAAGCAAAAACTATTGGTCACAGCAAAAAAATGCATAAAACCAAAGTTGTGCTCAATTTTGTTCTCTACATATTTGAGTGGCAACCCCCCAAGGTCACAAACTATTATAAGAAAATTGTAAAACCTAACTATTAAGTACAATTCTTATTCTTTGCTTTGATCATGCAGGAATTACAAAGATGGACTTACCCTGGCTAACTTCAGAAACCAATCACCCAAAAATCTCATGGGGTTTTCTGGCCTATTGATGCAGAGCTGCACAATGGAGTCCTTCAGGATTTGCTGGATGTTGTGCATTTGTAAATAGGCCTAAAGGTTTATAAGAAGGGAGATATTACAGGCAAATCATCTATAAACTTGTAAAAAATTTAATGTTACATAAATGAGGTCAATGGTCTCAGATTGGAGTAGATCAGTACATGAATTAAATTGTTGAGAGTGAGAATGAGTATCTCCCCATGTCAGGACCAATCAACCAATAGGTGTCTGGAAATCAAGTGAGATTACATGTGCAGTTTGATCACAGATCACCTTTTGTTAGGTGATCTGTGGTTGGACTTTTACCTGATTTTGAGGGGGTATTCATTCTTATTCATTCAAGAATTCATACACAGGAGTAAGGTGAGGTTGGTTTAGGACAGGTCAGGTCAGGTCATTAACATCAGCATCAAAAAAGAAAGAGTTTTTGTCTTGGCATTGTGTTTCTTACCTCAAACTCCCTCAAGGCTTGTTCTTCATCCATGGCGGGAGGTTGTTGGGGAATTGGTTCGGGAGAGTTTGAGGGTATATTGGCCATAGCTGTTTTTGTTTAATTTTTTAACAAAAAAGTTGTTTTAATTTGCTTATATAGTAACTAGGACTTTAAAGTCGCAACTGTACTGCTAAAAACCAAACGAAACAAACGCGAAATGTTTACCAAAAATAAAAACGCAGCTTTTTCAGTGTTTTTTAAAAAAATTTGGTATTTTTTGACGAAAAACCGAAAAAACAACAAACACCACTGAAGCAAAGGTCAATGACAGTGACGGTTGAATGACACTGACTGCAAGCTTTGTTCTATCATAGGCGGGACTGTTACCAAATTACACATGCTCAAAGACGAGAAGTTCACAAATTAGGTAAGAAGGAAAAAAGGGAATAGAAGGTGCACTTAGCACCCCAAACAAAATAGACGTAAATGCGGCGGTGAAAATTTCCGACAGCGGTTCTTTATTTGAAACTAACCCTTAGAGCTAGAGCAGTGAACATATATGTTCGCTGGCTAGAGTAAGAACTCTAAGAACCTAAGAACTAACCAAAACTTACCATATACGTAATATTACATATATGAAACTTACATCTTTAATATTTTTTACCTTCTGTGGCGAAATTTTTCCAAAAAGTACCTAGTTCATATTTCTCTAAAACATTTGCTGGTCCCGCGATTTTAGTTTTTTTTTTAATTACAAATATTCTTTAGCAGAGCAATGTTTAAATTTTTTAAAAATTTTTCCTAATAAAAATTTTGCAACACGATTTTTTCCAAAAAGTAGTACATATTTCAAAATTTTTGCCTACTGTGCAATTTTTTTCCGTTTTCCAGTATCTATAATTTTTATATTACAAAAAATTTTCTTCTGCGGGACAATTTTTTGCAAAAGGTAGTTAATTTTTCTAGTAACTTTTGTTGCAATCTGGATTGTAATATTTTTTCTCAAAAATAAGTACGCTGCGTCTAACAGATTAATATTTAGTTTTCGAAAAACACAAAAAGACGCCAACTGAGTTGAGGGGTCATCTCTGAAAAATAACAGTCTTATGTGTGTAGACCCATTTTCGCGGGTCCGGCTGAAAATGTTTTTCCTCAAAAAACTCAGTTGAAGATTTTGTTTTTTTTTTAAACAAATATTAACCCGTTAGACGCAGCGTTCAATTTAAACTGGCCACCCTGTATATCTGTTTCTTTCTTCCTAAGTAAAAGAGAAAAGCTTCGAAAATATACCGTCGTCTTACTGAGTTTTCTTTATCTCCTTATATGATTTATCTCTTTACCGTGGAAACAAAAACATCAACATTTCAATTGCAAATCTGAATCTGAAATAACAAGAAGTCTTTTTTTTTGGTACTTTTAATTTAAGTTTTTAGCTTAAAATACAAAAAAAATATAATTTACCTTAACAATCCACTAAGTTAAAAAAAATGCCAATGATAGCGAATTAAATTTTAGTTTTTAGTTGTATTGTAAATCAGTAAAAATCTTCCTCGTTGAACTTACTACCACCACTCTGCTGTTGGTTTTTGACCTGGTCCTGATTGGAGTACATATCGGCTACCTAAAACAAACAAACATTTTGAAAAATCCGTGATATATCAGTGATATCAACGCATGCGCGGTAACCAGAAGGGTCCCGCTACGAATTAAAAGGATCTTTGCTTTAAAAGTGGTGTGAAAGAAAACATAGAAATGTCCTTTAGTTTTAAGCCAAACTGGGTGATCCAGAAGGGGCTTACCCCTTTTTTACTGCATTTTTTAAGATAGACAAATAAAACTTGTAGATATCAAATAACGTTAAATTTTACGTTTTTTATTACGTTACGTGATTTCCCATTTTATCGGAAACAAGCTCAACGTTCGATTTTATTATATCTTGATTTTAGTATTTAATTGTTATACATATTTCTTTAATATATTTATTTCTTTACTATTTTATGTTATGCTTGTTATTTATTTACTTTAAATTAAACACATATTTATTTCAACACTAGAATTTTTATTACAGTAGACTCGCGCTAGTGTGAACACGAAAAAAATCTGCACGTTCATACCATGGAGACCGTTCACACTACGGAAGGTCTATTCCAAAACCGAAATATTAGGTTAGATATAATAAATTCATATCTATCTAGTTTTAAATGTCTCTATTCTCACAATTTAGAGAAAATCTATAACTTTCTGCTGAAAAAGACAATTTAAAGTAACTTCAAAATTTAGATATCATTAGGTAAAATATCATGTTATTTTAGTCCGAACATATCTAGCTGACTAATGCGTGGCTACTGCTCGGTCTCCATATTTCTTAGGCTCTCTATAGATCACTAAGACCTATATTATTTGGTTCTGACTATAATGTAATAATGATTCCAAAACATACTTTACTGCAACTTTTTCAGGTGTCTCCATTTCGTTGTCAGATTTGCCTTCCTAACTTACTTTTGGGAGCAAGAAATACTTCTTGGTTTTTACCATTTTACAAAGCACAAGATGAAATGGTACTAATATTTACAACAAACAACGAAGTAAAACAAAATAATTCCCGGTGATTCCCCTAAATCTTACCATCTGACGAAATGCAGAAGATTAACGCCTCTTTTCCGTTTTCATACAATCGAGACTCGTTACTGTTTATACTACTGGATATATAGTGTATTAACCTTCACTGTTCACACTACTGGTAGGTTCACACAAGCGTGTGTTCACACCAGCGCGAGTATACTGTAAATAACAACGGACATTTTAACAATTAGAGACCCAAAGTCAAAACTAACTCATCAGCCGCTTGTGCGGTCGTATCAAGCTGGATCAATACCGTGTTGTCACGTTTACATTAAAATATTAGGTTACCACAGATTTTCAACTGACAGAGATTATAGAATAGCTAGAGATTGGATTTTACAAGCAACCAAAATAAAAGAAGTGCTGACACCTTACCTGAAATAGAGGGGCACCCCTGGGCAACCCGTTAGGCAGCCTAACCAAACTTACCATACTTTGATTTTATTGCGGCCTTGCCAAAATTGCAGAGTTATTTTTTATGTATTTTTATTGAAAAATAATTAAATTCCCGAACTTTCTCTACTCTAATCGAAAAAGTAATGTTTTAAGACGTTGAACAATTAGATTTATTACAATTTTAATTTAAAAAATCCGAAAAAACAACTAAACAAAAACACCGGTTGAGGAGCACAGGACATTTTTAAACCAGAGAACGAAATGTCAAAGTAAAACGTTCGCCGGGCGGCGGCCATTTTGAATTTGCCATTTTAACTTTGGTCAAATCCAAGGTCTTTATACGTTTACACAGGTTACCTACATAATGACCTTTCATCATTGAAAGATTAGGGATGGGCGGAACAGCGTATTTTTAGGAACAGGTACAAATTGTTCCGGTTCCAGAAAAAACCTGTTCCGAAAATTCGGCTCCTGTTCCGAACTGGACTGGTCAAAATAGCATGGCGTGCCTTACGGCGCGGGGGGTCGAATGCTGCAAAGGGTGTCCATAAAAATTTTGCGACCAAAAAAAAAAAGGTCATCAGGTCTTTACTTTTCTCTTTTTGTTCTTCGAAAGCCGATTTACCGCCCCCCTCGAAAAAACTGTTCCGACAAAACGGAACAACTTGACAAACCTGTTCCGACCTGTTCCGAGTAACTAGTAAAAACCTGTTCCGAAAAGAACAGGTACTGCATCCCTAAATCAGATTAACAAATCTACGTCACCTGGTTGTTGTCCAGCTAAGTTCACATGACTGGTCAAATTTTGTAGGCAACCTATTTAAAAGTATATATTGGGTCAAATCCAATCCATTTATGTTCAATAATGAGTGGCCGCAGAATTTTCCCAGAAATCAAAAAATGTAAAAACAGAGTATCTTATTTGAAAATCTAAAGTTGAGGTCGTTTTCGGTGAAACCGGAAGTCACGACACGTTAAATTTAACATTTTACAGGACTCTTAAAGCTACATCTAGAATGTCAACACGCCATTTGTTATGTATAGACTGACAAAAAATTAAACCAGAAAAACAGAGACGGACATAGAGAATGTTGGTAACACAATCCAAATTCATTATTTTTCTGATTTTTTATTTTTGCACTTTTTAGGTTTAGACAAAAAGATTGATTTTTCTTTAAAAATTATGAAAATCATATTAAAAATAGTTTTTTTTTTTTAATTTTTAAAATATGCCCTACCTGTTTGGCCGACGTGGCATCTTCAACGTTTTTGTCATCTCGTATCCTAATGAACCTTGGAAATCGAAGAGAGATGCCCTTTTCGGGATCGATCTAAAAAATTAAAAAACATTTGGTAACTTAAATAGGTGCACAACATTAATTATTTTCTGTTAACATTTCGTGTCTTTGTCAATAAGTATTTGACTATTCGTGGGTTAGACGACAGAACCAAAAAAGAAACTATCAAGTTTTTGGCAACCTTTCGGAATATATTTTTCCTTTTACAAGCCCTAAAAAAGGAGGAAACAGGCACTCGGTATAAAGAATAGTTCTTTCTTCCCTTTTCCAAAATTTCAAAGTTTTTCCTTTACGAATAGGTACTTACTCAAACTATTGTCTCCGTTCAAAATGGAAAAAACTTAAAAACCGAAATATTTTTCTTTTAAAATGTAGATATAATGACATTCTTCCTAAACATATAAATGTAAAATGTGTGTACCCACTTTACTCTGAGGAACACACCTAACAAAGAAGGGCCGACAAAATCTTACATAAGCTCTGTTAACCTTAGAGATTGACATCTCTATGGAAATTAAAAACAACGAATGACTCAAATGAATTCATCAAGGCTGAATTAAGAGAACTTATACCAGATGAAACCTTCTCAAGTTTTAAAAAGATTGCAGTTCCATGTCGCATTTATATTTGTATATGTAGATGATACAGTGTTGTCAGATTCTCGTGACCAACTGAACATACTACCGAATACTTTTAACAGCTTCCATCCATTCCAATAAAATCTGTTTTCTTGACATGGAAATACAGCGTAAACCCAATCACTAACTGGTATTCAACACCCACCAGGTCCGGTAGACTTCCTAATTACTTTTCAAACCATCCTCTGTCCAACAAAATCGGAATCATAAACGGATTGATACACAGAGCCCTCAAACTAAGTGACACAGAATTGTAGAGTGGCCAAGCTAAATGATCTAAGTGCCAAAATATACAAATTTTAGATTTCCCACCCGAAACGATGTATGTGCCAAGGCCAATACGGGGCTGTAAGATCTAAGTGCCATTTCCCCACCTTCTGCTCTAACAAGTATATTTAAAATGACGTCTTCTGTAAGTCCGCTTGCATGCATTGTACAGTTTTTTTTAGTTTCTCACAAAAATGCTTTTTGGCACTTAGATCACTTAGCCTTTCCACTCTACAATTTCACTCTGCTAATATTGCAAAGGTTACAAAATAATTATTAAACAACTATTGCCAGTTAAATTCTACCCATAGAAATATAAATAAGTTTAAAACAAAAACAAGACATACCAAAAACACCTGTCAAAATAAATATTTCAAATTTCCTTATATTGATGGTTTCTCACAAAAAATGGGAAGATGCTTTAACAATTCTGAGGTAAAACTAGACTTATACAACATCAAAACTACTAGTTCTCTCTTTACACATCTTAAAGATAAGGTACCTGAAGGCAAAAGAAGTTAAGAGGTTTACAAAATACCATGTAAATGCTGTAAATGCTACAATGCAATACCTCGACAAAAGAATGCAACAACATAAATATGATCATCATTTTAAAACTGGCCACCATTTTAAATTTGATGAATTTAAAATAGTGGATTCTGAGGATCAACTATATAAACGGAAAGTAAGCGATATATAATATTGTATGAAACAAACCTTATAAATTATTTTCGTTGGCTTGGACATAACCTAACAAAATTAGTTGGTCAAGTGGCCCTGATTGGTTCAGATGTTGTCATTGTTCGTTTGATTTCCAATCAGGGGGTGTGCGGTATGGGAATACCTGCCACTATAAACTCGAACATACTCTCCGCTTGTGAATACAGATTTACTGGAAATTTTCACTATATTATTATATTGCGTTTATAGACTTTGAAAAAGCTTTCGATAGCATTGCGCTCTGGGCAGTAAAAGCATCAGACTTAATAGCCAATATATATATATATATATATATATATATATATATATATATATATATATATATTTATATATATATATATATATATATATATATTTATCGGTTTTACAACGTTCTACGTTTTCCGATACCCAATCTCCACTCGTTTCTGTTTGCCCATAATTTATCATCTTGGCCTCTTATTCTTATTTCACTATCTATTCCTGCTCTCCAACTTCTCCTCGGCCTTCCTCGTTTTCCTCGGCCAGTTGGTTTCCATTGTAATATTTGTTTAGGTAGTCTTCCATCATCCATTCCTTGTATATGTCCGTACCACACCAGTTGTTTTGTTCTCCACTAAAGTACGTTCACCCACTGTCATAATTTCTCTTATTCTTTGATTTGTAACTCTTTCTCTTTTTGATTTCCCTGCTGCTTTTCTCCAATAGTCCATCTCCGTAGCGGAAAGCATTTTTTCTGTTCTATCTTTGATTGGCCATACTTCTGAGCCGTATGTAATAATACTTTTTACAATGGTGTTATATATAAGCTTTTTGTTATGTTTTGATATACTTTCTTTTTAATAAAGTTATTGCTTTTCTTCCTTGTACGTTTCTATCTTTTATAGCTTTGTCTAGTGTTCCGTCAGCTGTAATTTTTAGACCCAAGTATTTATACTCATCACAGGACTGAATTCGCTGCCCAGTATTTAAGATTAGATCCTGTTTCGTTCCACCAATACACATATACTCTGTCTTATTGATATTAACCTCTAGTCCCCACTTATTGTACTCTTCTATTAGTTTTTGTGTCATATATTCGAGGTCGTCATAATCCTGAGCCACCACTATCTGATCATCGGCGAAACATAAAGTATACAAGGTGGTTTCATCCAACGGAATTCCCATGTTTTGGCATTTTCTCTTCCAGACTTTAAGGACTTGTTCCAAATATATCTAGAAGAGCGTAGGCGAGATACAGCAACCTTGTTTAAGACCTTTATTTACTTGAAAGCCTTTCGTTAGTTTTGCTTTTATTTAAACTTTTGCCTTACTATTACGGTATAACTCTTTGATGGCCTTAATTAGTTGTACGCTTATGTTTGTCTTTTCCGACGCTTTCCAAAGTAGATTTAGTGGTATACTATCATATGCCTTCTGCAAATCTACGTAAAGCAGATGCAGCTCTTGTCCGTATGCCATTTTCTTTTCAATAACTTGGGTTATACAAAAGAGATGATCTGAAGTCGATCTACTCGCCCTGAAACCGGCTTGTTCTTCTGCCTCCATATCTTTATATTCGCTCTCCACTTTATTTTTTATTATTTTGCCATATATTCTGCTTAGCGTACTTGTTCTTCTGCCTCCATCGGCGAAACATAAAGTATACAAGGTGGTTTCATCCAACGGAATTCCCATGTTTTGGCATTTTCTCTTCCAGACTTGTTCCAAACATATGTTGCAAAGCGTAGGCGAGATACAGCAACCTTGTTTAAGACCTTTATTTACTTGAAAGCCTTTAGTTAGTTTTGCTTTTATTTTAACTTTTGCCTTACTATTGCGGTATAACTCTTTGATGGCCTTAATTAGTTGTACGCTTATGTTTGTCTTTTCCAACGCTTTCCAAAGTAGATTTAGTGGTATATTATCATATGCCTTCTGCAAATCTACGTAAAGCAGATGCTGCTCTTGTCCGTATGCCATTTTCTTTTCAATAACTTGTGAACAAGTTTCCCAACTTGTTTTTATTTTTGTAAATAATTATATTCTCTAATTTTCACTTAAAATTAGAGAAGCTATCTCTCTTAGTTTTTAAATATTTTTGGGTTACATTTTCTACGCTTACAAGCGTTTTTAGAATATTATTTTGATTTACTTTACGCTATATCTTTCCATATTTTAAATTTAAACTTCGCGCGCTTCTTCCAGCAATGAAGGATTTGAGATAAGCGGCTAAATTCGGCCGAGCAGACGAAAACGCCGATTGTCTGCGAGAACAACTCAACCACGCGCCACGTGCAAGAAAAGTCACCGCACCGCTATCATTTTATATTAAAATTGTGGAAACTATTAATTTTACGCTTTAGTTTATTAGATATTAGTGTTTGGAACATTTTGAACTATAGAACAATGGAGAGTCTGGTACTTCGCGTATAATCGGGCTGGCCAGCCAAGTAGCTACAAAAGACATCTAATGGTAAGTCGTTTCTTGATAATTTTTCATTGCTGCGCTATTTTTAGTATTTAAGTTTTTAGGCTCTTTTTTCCCTGTTGGAGCCCTGTGGAAAGATACAGTCCCTCTTAACTCCCCCACGTTTTTCTCGAGCTATCTCGAGTGGTCCTTCGGTATATTTTATTTTCTACAGAAGGCCTAACCTCACCATTTGGTCCAGGTTCGAGCCTGATAACAGGACCCCGGGAAAAATTAAAGTCTAAATCGCATTTTGTTAAATATAAAATTTTTAATAAATACGCATGACCTTGATCTTTTTGCTGTGCTAGCAGTAAAAATAACAAGTAAAAAAGTACCGAACGCGCATTGTTTTCGCGCATTTCCTACCTCTTTTTGGCTTGGCGTCACCTGTACGTAGGAAAAGTTTCCAACACCACGATATTAGAGAGGTAAATGAGACTTGTTTACATTTTTTATCGCCTATTTTCTTTTCTTTTAAACGCTTTTAATTTTTAAATATTAAAAATTTCGGAAACTAATCGTTCACCTGTTTTAACGGAGTTTTTTAAAAACATTACAATGAGTACGCAACTTAAGAAGTTAGAAGCACTCCGTAATGTGCAACATAATCGCATTAATACTCTTCATAACTTAGCTAATGCTTGCCTAACGGATGATACAAAAAAACCGTGTTTACAGGTTCGACTGATCGACCTTGATGAAATGAAAGAATCATTTTTTATTTATCAAAATCAAATAATAGAGGCTTATTCGGCAAGTCCGGAGAGACTGGAAGAAGAAAATGAACGCCTTACTGAGTTTGACGACAGCTTCTATGATATTAAAAGAATTCAAAAACAACTATTTGTGGTGAAAATTGAAGCTCCTCAACCTCAAAACTTAACGCAAATTTCAAATTCTTCTGATCCAGACCGCTTTATGGCGTCTTTAATGCCAAGACTGCGCATTGTCGAATTTCATGGCGACATCACTAAGTTTCCAACCTTTCTAGATATGTACAATAGTTCTGTACACAATAATCCTAGTATTCCTACAAACGCTAAATTTAATTTGTTACTGTCCTACCTAAAAGGACCGCCTCTAAACGTAGTTAAACATTTACAAATAACCGACGCTAATTATATAATCGCTTACAATACGCTTCTAAAACGCTATCATAACCCCCGCTTATCGGCTCAAACTTATTGGCGCTCCGTGTATAATTTTCCCGCTCTCAAAGACGACAATCCAGAAACGCTGCGCACGCTGCTTGATGTTTTTTCAGAAAACATTGAGGCTTTAAAAACTCTAAATTACGACACTGATCAATGGTGTTTTCCGCTCGCCAACATTTTACTAGATAAATTGCCTGAGGTACTACTTTCGCGCTTTGAACTAGCTAATTCTAGGTCTAATGAAATGCCCAAATATCAAGAAATTTATAATTTCCTTGAAAGTCAATGTAATTCGCTTTATTCGCTACAATCTAAAAATAGATTTAAAAATAATAAACAGTTTTATAAAAATAACGCCTCGCCTTATTATACAAAAACGCTACTTGGTACGGAAAATACTCATTCTAAAGATAGATGCGCTTTTTGTGATTCTAACACACATTCAATATATTTATGTCACGCATTTAAAGGTAAATCTGCCTACGAACGCTATGCTTACGCTAAAAATAAAAAACTATGTTTAAATTGTTTAAGCTCAATACATTTAACAAATTCTTGTCAAAGTCTACGCTCATGTCGCTATTGCCCTGGTAATCAAAGACATCACTCATTAATTCATTTTGAGCGAAATTTTAATTACTCTAGTTCCCAAAATCAAAATAGATCACATTTTGATGCTAACGTGAATTTCTCACAAAATCTCTCTAATATTTCTCCCAACGGGTCTCCAAGTAGCGCACCACGTGGTTACTTCGCCAGTCAGCAAAGTTTTAGATCCCCGGCTACTGGTTGTCCGCTTCAAAATTACTCTACTCAAACTAATTTCACTCAAAGTGCCTCTTCTCAAAATAATCAAAATTTTACTTCGACGTCTTCTAATTCACAAGTACCAATCGCAACTCCTTCGGGTTCTAACCCCACGCATTGTGGTTTTATTTCTGCGCAATCGCAAGTTTTATTGTCAACTATCCTAGTAAAAATTCAAGACGTCCGCGGTAACTTTCAAACAGTTAAAGCCGTGTTAGACAGCGGTTCGCAAAACACTTTTTGTTCTCAAAAATTAGCGCAACAATTGGGCCTTCCAAGACAACCCTTATGTTCAAATATACAGGGGGTTGGAGGCAACTCTCTTACTTCTGATCTAGGATCGATTTTTATTAAAATTTGTAATTTTCAAAAACCAGATATTTTTGTGTCTACGCAAGCGATTATTTTGCAAAAAGTTTGTCCTGATTTACCGTCAGTAAAAATAAATACAGAAAATTGGCATTTTATAAAAAATTTACCATTAGCAGATCCCACTTTTTACAACCCTTCGCCTATAAATTTACTAATTGGTATGGATCTATTTCCACTAATTATACAGGGTGAAAAAATCGCTAGCGATGATCGAAATCATCCCTTTGCTATGGGAACTATTTTCGGCTATATTTTGATGGGACAAATAAATCAACCCTTAATTTCTACCCCGCCAATTAATGCTCTTTTTTGTCAAAATGAAAATGACTCGCTTTCGCAATTTCAAAATTTTGGGAAACCGACTGCGTCCCCCAAAAAACTAATTTGAAACCAGAGGATGAAATTTGTGAAAATTATTTTAAACAGAGCGTGTCGCGTAATCAAGACGGCCGGTATACTGTCTCCCTTCCCTTTCGCACATTTGAAAATCCACCGCAGTTTCCCGCAATAAAACAAGTCGCGCTAAATCGTTTCTTATCTTTAGAAAAAAAACTGCTTCGCGATAAAAACTTGTATTGTGAATATTCTAAATTTATGAATGAATATTTGGAATTGGGTCATATGGACTATGACTCAGAAAAAGAAGACGATTCAGACAGCTATTTTATTCCACATTTCGCTGTTGTTAAAAATGAAGCTATCACTACTAAGACAAGGGTAGTTTTTAATGCGAGTATTACTGACCCTTTTACACATATTTCGCTTAATCAAGTGTTATTATCGGGTCCGAAACTACAAAAAGATATTATTCAAATATTATTACATTTTCGCCTTAACCCTGTGACGCTCACCTGCGATATTCAAAAAATGTATCGTGGTATAAATATCAACCCTGATCATCAAAAATACCAAAAAATATTTTGGCGGTTTAACCCTAATGAAAAAGTTTCCGTTTTTAAACTACGAACTGTCACTTACGGAGTGAACTGTTCACCATATCTCGCTTTACGCACCCTTCAGCACTTAGCTGAGTCCGAATATGATAACTACCCTCACGCTGCTGAAGTTATACTTAACGATACCTATATTGATGACGTCACTACTTCATGTAAAACGGTTCAAGAGGCGTTAAATTTGCAGCATGAGCTTACGGAGTTATTAGGAAACGCTGGCTTGAAATTACACCAATGGTCTAGCAATCGCTCAGAAGTGATCTCTCATTTAGATCCCTCCTTAGTCAACCCCGCAGTTTTATCTCTCGATTCGGATGACGTCACAAAGGTCTTAGGCCTGTGCTGGCATCCTTCCTACGACGAGTTTCGATTTAACATACTACCTAATCAGCAAAGCTGTACTGAAAGGACGCTTCTCTCGTTTTTAGCACGCTGCTATGACCCCCATGGGTATCTTACCCCAGTAACATTCACTTTAAAATATTTGATTCAACAAATTTGGTTACTTGGTATTTCCTGGGACGCCACGCCTACTTTAGAAATAGTTCGTCAGTGGACACTCTATCAATCTGAATTTCAAGTTTTAGAAAAATTTAGTTTACCCCGCCACATTGACATCACCAACGCCGAATCCATCGATCTCTGTGGTTTTTGTGATGCGAGTGAACGAGGGTACGCATGCGTAATATACTTACGTGTCTTACGAAACGCTAAATATCACATATATTTTGTTCTTGCGAAAAGTCGCATCGCTCCACTTAAAAAATTTGTTAGTATTCCGAGAATAGAACTTCTAGCCGCTACTCTTTTATCTGAGGTCTTAAAATACACATATGATATATTCATAAAAAGGTTCACAATAAATAATATTTACGCTTTTTCGGACGCAATGGTTGTTTTACACTGGATAAAATCCCATCCAAGTAAATGGAAAACTTTTGTCGCAAATCGTGTTAGTCTTATCCAAGATAATATTAATCCAGAATGTTGGTTATATACCCCCACCTTTCTCAATAGTGCCGATGTAGCCAGCCGCGGCTGCTCGCCGAGTGTTTTACAAGAATCTTTCGATAAATGGCCAACAAAAACCCCGCAAGTCAAAATAAATGACAGTTTAGAAACTGAGGAACGAAAAAATGTTGCTCTGATTTCTTGTGATCGAATAACGGAAAATTTTTTAGATTCGCTTTTAAATAATAAATCCGATTTTTACGCTATTCAACTACTTTTAGCCCGCAGTTTACGATTCATAAATAATTGTAGACTATCCGCAGACGTCAGAAAAAAGACAAATATAGATTATATCGATCTCTTTAACGCTTTAAAATGTTTGGCTAAGCACGAACAACAAAAATACTTTTCTGAAGTAATTCTTAACCTTCAAAACCAGAAAAAATGCATAAAACCCATACAAAAATTGAATCCCTTTTTAGACCAGGATGGTCTTATAAGAGTTGGAGGACGCATTCAACAAGCCATGACTATTTCTTACGGACAAAAACATCCTCTTCTTTTACCCAAGGAAAGTAGACTTTCTTATATTTTTATTGAATATATGCACAAAAAATATTTGCATGTTGGAGTGCAAACAGTCCAATATCTCATTAGTCAAATTTTTTGGATTTTATCTGCCAAACGCTTAATTAAAACGGTTTTATCCAAATGTGTTCGTTGCTTTCGCGTCAAACCGCATTCTTATGAGCAAATCATGGGACAAATTCCGTCCTACCGCTTGATTCCACAAAAGCCTTTTACTTTTAGTGGAGTAGATTTTAGTGGTGCTATACCTATCACTCTCAGTAAACACAGAGGTGTAAAAACACAAAAAGCATATATCTGCCTTTTTATTTGTCTAAATACTAAAGCTTTACATCTCGAGTTAGTGTCAGATCTAACTTCGGACGCTTTTTTAGCTGCGCTACGTCGCTTTGTTGCCCGAAGAGGTTACATAAAAACTCTTTTTTCAGACAATGGCACAAATTTCGTTAAATCAAGCAAAGAATTGCTGGATCTTGCAAGAAATGCTTGCACGCAACAAGCTATCGCCTGGAATTTTATCCCTCCATCAGCTCCCCACTTCGGCGGTATTTGGGAGTCAGGGATAAAATCAGTAAAAACTCACTTAATTCGTACCATTGGCTCGCAAATTCTAAGTTATGAGGAGTTGTACACGGTTCTTTGTCAAATTGAGGCGATTTTAAATTCTCGCCCCTTGACCCCGCAATCTACCGACTGTAACGATCTACAGGTTTTAACACCGGGACATTTTTTAACACATGGACCTTTAGTTTCTGTTCCTGATGAAGATTTTTCAAGTAAACCTGAGAATCGGTTATCGCGATGGAACTTGGTCCAACGAATACAAGCCGATTTTTGGCGTCGTTGGAGCCAAGAATTTTTACATACCCTTCAAGTACGAAATAAATGGTTGGAACCATGCGCAGAGCCAAAAATAGGTACCCTCGTTCTTATCAAAGACGAGTTATCACCGCCCCTTCAATGGCGGGTAGGTCGCATTATTGAAATTTTTAAAGGGCCTGATGGGCACGCTAGGGTGGCAAATGTTCGTACCGCGTCCGGTATCTTTAAACGACCTTTAGTCAAGCTTTGCCCCCTTCCAATTGATTCAGATTCACCTACCGAAAAATGATGCTCATTTTGGTGGGCCGAATGAACAAGTTTCCCAACTTGTTTTTATTTTTGTAAATAATTATATTCTCTAATTTTCACTTAAAATTAGAGAAGCTATCTCTCTTAGTTTTTAAATATTTTTGGGTTACATTTTCTACGCTTACAAGCGTTTTTAGAATATTATTTTGATTTACTTTACGCTATATCTTTCCATATTTTAAATTTAAACTTCGCGCGCTTCTTCCAGCAATGAAGGATTTGAGATAAGCGGCTAAATTCGGCCGAGCAGACGAAAACGCCGATTGTCTGCGAGAACAACTCAACCACGCGCCACGTGCAAGAAAAGTCACCGCACCGCTATCATTTTATATTAAAATTGTGGAAACTATTAATTTTACGCTTTAGTTTATTAGATATTAGTGTTTGGAACATTTTGAACTATAGAACAATGGAGAGTCTGGTACTTCGCGTATAATCGGGCTGGCCAGCCAAGTAGCTACAAAAGACATCTAATGGTAAGTCGTTTCTTGATAATTTTTCATTGCTGCGCTATTTTTAGTATTTAAGTTTTTAGGCTCTTTTTTCCCTGTTGGAGCCCTGTGGAAAGATACAGTCCCTCTTAACTCCCCCACGTTTTTCTCGAGCTATCTCGAGTGGTCCTTCGGTATATTTTATTTTCTACAGAAGGCCTAACCTCACCAACTTGGGTTATACAAAAGAGATGATCTGAAGTCGATCTACCCGCCCTGAAACCGGCTTGTTCTTCTGCCTCCATATCTTTATATTCGCTCTCCACTTTATTTCTTATTATTTTGCCATATATTCTGCTTAGCGTACTAGTTACAGATATACCTCTATAATTGTCACATATATATTTCCTTTCTTTTTTGTGTATTGTGGATATATATGACGTTCTCCACTGAGTTGGTACTACCGCTCCATTTATTTTTGGAAAAGATTCCGTAATCTCCAAATCAGTTCTTCAGTGTCATATTTAATAAGTTCAGCTGGGGTATTTCCGGGTCCGGCAGACTTACCGCTTTTTAAGGTTGTGCACACGTTTTTGACCTCAGAGTAAAAACTAAATTGGTAAATGGGTATACTTACGATTCCGATTCCTGCAGAATGAACGGGGGACAAGGAAAGATCGGCGCACTTGATCTCCCACACCTGAACCGGTTCGAACCATTGATCTGGCTCCAATGAACTGTCAAACCTACGGAAAACACGACAGTCAGTGGCGGCTGCTACAGGGAGGGCAACGGGGCAGTGCCCTCCCAAAACTAGACAATAAACAGTATTTTTAATTGATTTATTTCAAAAAAGTTAAATCTTCTCTTACGACATGAATGTCTAGCTCTTTTCATTATATCTGTGGTTAACATCAAGCGATGGCATGCGTGTTTTAGTTGAAGTCGGCCATCATTATCGCTCGGAAACGTCCGTTGCCCTTCTACACGATGCCGGTTTTATCCTTAGTGAAGACGTATAAGTTTGTTTTGATTTGCGTGTCATTGTTTTTTGTTATCGTTTGTTTATATAATGAAAATAAATACCGTCAATTACATATTTAACTGTGCAAATTTCAATACGTTGACATATGAACTTCGATTACAAATAAAATCTTTAGGGTCACATAGACCGGACCTAAAAACCTTAAAAATTAACCAAAATTATAGTGCAAGTAATAAAAAATTATACGATGCTGAAAACTGGTTGTTTGGTTGTGAAAAAGGAAATGCTTGTTTTTTACTTTATTTGTCTTATTATGAACAATCCACGAAGTAATCCTGCATGGGTAGCAAAAGGAATGTGTGATCTCTAACACTTTAGTGAAAAGATAAACAAAGTAAGTGCTACTTACTTAAATAACCACATAGAATTTTCTATGCTAGGCAAGTCTGATATTAGTGGTATAGGCAAAACATTACCGAACCAAAAAATAGACATATACTTAGTAGGTTAATTGACTGGTTAAAATTCTGTGGGATTCTTGAGGTTGCTCTACAAGGCCATGATGAGTCTGAAACTGGTGCTAATCCAAGCACTTTGCGCATGTAAAAGAAGGGCGAATAGACTTTATCTATAAACAAATAAACTAAAAACTACACCAAGTAGCTGCTTGTTTGTAAAATGCTAAAATCAAATTGTTTAGGTAAGTTTGTTTTCTCTGTTTCCATGCAATATAAATTTCTGCCCCCCCCCCCACCAATTTATAACGTCACCAGCCGCCACTGACGACAGTTAGACTGGAATGAGGCTTTAAACACCATCGCGCGCCGCAAACCATACCAAATCCCCCGTAGCCCGTAAACACCTTGGTGAATCAAAATACGGTTTTCAAATTTTAAATTCGTTTGA
Source organism: Aspidapion aeneum (assembly GCA_963576565.1). NCBI lineage: Eukaryota > Metazoa > Arthropoda > Insecta > Coleoptera > Brentidae > Aspidapion > Aspidapion aeneum. Next base: position 25,133,808 of record OY755045.1, on the reverse strand, counting down.
AATAAACTACTCAAAAAGAATATAGAGACATATATTTAAAATTCAAAAACTTTATAGAGATTTATTCTTTTTTTCTGCATTTATATTTTTTAAACAATAAATAAGTGTTTATTAAAATTTACTATTATATAATTTTTCAATGCTTGCTCCGGCAAAAAAAGTTAAACTTTAAAATAAACACGCAAAAAACAAAAATTGATTTTATTAAAAATAATAATAAAGAAATACCCTAGTAATGAGTACGTCCACCTCTAACTCTAATAACTTCGGCACAACGACGAGGCATACTTTCGATCAAATTTCGTATTACTGGCTGAGGTAATTGTTCATAGATTTCCGAAAGCACATAAGCAACTTGATTAAGATTTTGGAAGGGTTGATGTTCTTTTAAGCGCCTTGCCAGTTCATCCCAAAGATGCTCTATTGGATTAAGATCTGGGCTATTAGCCGGCCACCTCATAACATCGATATTATTCTCATTTAAGAAACCTCTTACTACTCGTGCAGTGTGCGGTCTGGCATTATCCTGCTGTAAAATAAATTCCCATATTTTGGGCAAAGGGGACAACATGAGGTTCCAAGATCTCCCTTATGTAACGTACAGCCGTTAAAGTTCCTTCTCGAAACACGACAAGCTCTGTATGTCCTGTCAAAGTTATACCAGCCCATACGATTATCGACCTCCCTCCAAAAGGGACAGTTTCCTGTACACATTCGTCCAAATATCGTTCACCTGGACGTCTCCATACGCGTACGCGTCCGTCATTAGTGAATAACATAAATTTTTTCTCATCACTAAACATTACATTGCCCCAGTGCTCTATGGTCCAATTTTGATGTTCCTGACAAAAGTTTATGCGTTCTCTGCGGTGAGTTAGGGTTAATCGGGGGGCTCTAACGGGTCGTTGGGCACGTAATTGGGCACTTCTTCTATTTAAAACGTCAACACTCATTTTTAAATTGAATATTTGAATGCTTAAAACGAAATGAAAGAGTATTGATAAATTGTCCAAGATTAAAATTTTTTGTCGTTGTTTATTTTAAGTAAAAAAATTATCAGCATTCATAAAGAACATGATATGAAATTAGCATAGAGTATACACTATCAGATTGTAACATTTATTTTTTCAAAATATTTTTGGTCTATAGAAATTAAGGGCAGTTATAAAAGTGTCTCTTAATTCATTTTGAGTAGTTTATAAGCGTCTCAAAGTGTTCCGTTTTTCTTTATCTCCCTAAAAGTTTCCTCAACTCCCAAAAGTATCCAATTTGAATTACCCTGCAGTGGCAGATTCAGGGGGGGGGCAGAAGGGCCTGGGTCCTTCCAGAAAAAGATTATTTTTAGTACTGCCGCATCACTTATTTAAATTTGTTAACAAAATCAAAATTTTACGCCTGCAACGCATTTGAACCACCTTTTGGCAATGAATTTCACAGCTCAGACCTATGAAACACCACAAAAATAAAGAGTTTGGTGTTTGCTGCCACTTTGGATCCTCCCCCCAAGAATCCACCACTGTAACCCTGTACAATAGGAGGAAGCATTTCATGTTTTTTTGCTAGTAAGTTTTTAATACTTGCAAAACATACGCACCTGTAATAACTTTTTGGTTTAGGTATCACGTGATTTTTGAAAAATTCTGAATGTGTCTGCAATATTTCGTCACTAAATCCAGTACCAATCTAGAAAAAAAAAATAAAAGTTCTTATTAGCTTTTCTGTATGGCAATACTAAGTTGAGTATTACAATTTACCGTGTATTATTAACTTGATAATATTGTCAGGAATGCAAATAACCCTTGACTGTGCCACTGAAAAAACCCAAAATGGCTTTTGGATCCTTTTATGGGATCGCGGGTGAAACAAATAGACCGGTTCAAAAATAGGAAAAATAATTTCCGCGGTGAACCTTCAAGCTAGTAAAATATTGGCCTACCTTATATGCTGAAGTCGAAAATCGAAAGAGAACGAACCCAGGGCAATTTCCCTCGCTCTTGATCTTCTCTCCATATTATCAGAGTGGGAGAAGCACACGCGACTATTCGCGAAAACTGCGGCCAATAAAGGCACCCGAAGGCTCACATACATAGAAGTATATTATAATAAGGCGAAAAAATGTAATATTAATTAATTTTAATTATAACTAATTACCGAATCGGCAAAAAACATAAAAGGTAAAATTCTATCATTTATCCCTAAAAGGAATAATTTTATCAAATTTATCCAAAATCCAACAGCCCCTGTACGAAACCAGCTTAGAAAAATGAAAAGCGCAATACATGGTTTTGCAGAGATAAGTGGTTCCGCCTCCCTCTACATTGGTAAACAGTTGGTTGCCGCCTACCTACACAGCAGATGGTGGATGCGTGAAAAACTACTGAAAAGTGAAGAGTGGGAGTTGTAATGGATAAGCGTGGTGACACATCAAGTAGAGAGAGGGTTTTCCCTTTAAATTGATTGGCTATGGAAAAATTGTGATTAGAAAGTGTTGTCTATAAAATGTCCTTTTATCTCTGTTTTCGTTTAGGTGTTCCCGTTTGGCTCATTAGCTAGAAAATAAAGTAAATTTTAGGATTATCAGCAACACCACTGACTTAGTTCCTCCAAGCGCTTTAAAGAGGGAATAATGGATAACTTAGGTCAAACCTACCGTTAATAGAAACCCAAACTTTAAGGAGACAAGTGGGTAGTCACATTCTAAGTTTTGTTGAACTTAAACTAAAACCTCTAAATTAATTGTCGGTAAAGAAACATAAGATTTGTTAGTTTGTTATTTTGGTATGTTAAAGCTTTTAATATTTGGGTCTTGTTTGTTGTATAGGTCAAAAGAAGAGTCTTGTAACAATTTGGAAATTGCAGCAGAGTTTTCTTTTGTATTTATCAAAGTTTGTAACGTTTTTAAAACTGTTTTGTATTTATTTTAAGTATACACACAAGAGATCTACTACTATGGTACCTTCGGTTAAGGGTTCGATTTAAAACAAAATCGTACCTGACAATATTATAAACTGCTGTTTAATACATAACATAGTAGCGCGAGAGCAAACCACATAGGTATCTAAAAAACACTTTTTTTGTTGTGCGCGTGTAAACTGGGGTTCTGGCACAAAAGTAAATAACTCACTCTCGAATAAGGGAGGTATACAAAATTAAGAAAGCAGCGGGGATTTTTTTAGTTTTTTTTAGCAATCATAAAATTAAGTTAAATAATAGGTTTATTTATTTTTATTTTTTTTATTTTATTTTATTGTGTAATCTACAGAACAAGTTCCAATAATCGATTACAAAAATTTACTAACTAAATAACCATTCTTGCAATAAATGTATAATAATATAAAAAAGTCAACAAAAAAGTAAAAAGAACTCATTTGCACATTGCACATAATGTACCTAATGTTTTCATTTACAAACCGGCCGGCGCGCGGACCGGGCGGTGGTAATTTTGATAACACACTAAACTAAAAGATATTTTCTTCCAATGAAATTAGTTCATTTTCCACTTTTATTCTAAATATTTTTAAATTGTTTATACTAAAGAAGTTGAAATCAAGTAAATTTCCGAGAGACTACATTCGGTATAATGGGGAGCTTAAACCTAAGTTAGTTCGAGGTTTCGGATAAACAAAAATATTTCTTTTTCTTATGTTTAAATAAGGGTTACAATTAAAACTTATTTTTGATAGTAAATGAGGATTGTCTATTTTATTACAAAGTAATTTGTAAAGAAATAAAACTGTTGCAATTTTCCGTCTAAACTCCAAAGATCTAAATTGAAATTCAGTAAGAGAGGTTTTATAGCTAAGATTATATATATATATTCACCATGTTTTTTGTAATACAAAAATCTTAAAAACTTTTTTTGAACCTTTTCTATAGCATTTTTGTAAGTTATATAGAATGGTGACCAAATTATTCCAGCATATTCCAATATGCTGCGCACAAAAGAATTATAAAGCACTTCTAGTGTCAATATCTTATTAAATCTAAATGAATTTCTAATTATAAAACCTAACATTCTGTAAGCTCTATTTACAATATTGGTGGTATGTTGTTCGAAGCTTAGTCGGTCATCAAATGTTACTCCCAGATCTTTGCACTCTGTTTTTTTATTTAGATTTTTATTATTTATTTTATATTGAAAAGTAATTGTTTTGTTTTTCTTTGTTATTGACATACTATAGCATTTTTCAATATTAAATGACAGGCGGTTTGCCAGGGACCATTCATAGACTCTATTGAGATCATTTTGAAGTAAGATAGCGTCTTGTTCATTTTTTATCTCCTTATATAATTTAAAATAAATTTCTTCAAATAGATAATATAAATAGTACAAAAAATGTCTGCTTTGATAAAGAAATGAACACGTTAAGCGCTCAAGCAGTATTACGCTGCTTGTTACCGCTGTTTTTTTTTTTAAATTAAATTTTAGTTCATAATTATGAGTTTTTTGTCATATTTGGTACTTAACATATCTTAATAGGGTTAAAATGATTGAATTGATATTCAAAATTCACTGATCGGGCGCCACAAACATCTTACAACAACTTAAAAGCCATAAATAAGCACAAAGGTACTACATACGTAAATGTACAGATAAACTGAATCAGTCCCTTTTAGTCAACACATAAGTCGACCGCGACCGCCCGACCAAATGAATGTGACATACATACTATTTTAACAGTTGAATAAAATATTACTTACTTTACAAATAGTTTGGTACTCCTCACTATCAGGATCATAACAAGCCAATAGGAATCCACCATAGGTTCCCGTTCTTTTTCCTTTGCCCAAGTAACCACCTAAGTAACAAAAAAATTATACACTATCAAAAAATTATATTTTTCGTCATCTATCATGTAATATAAAAGTTATTATTATTAGTAAGAAGTTGGCTGATTTTGTGACAATTTTGTGGCGCCATCCATCAGAGCTTGGCCCTACTAGCGCCCGTCGCATGCGATCCGCTCGGTTTATTGGGTTGAAGTGATGCTGCTACTAGGTTATATGTTTTTTGAAACTGACACTAACTTTTATTCAGGATTTTTTTGTCTAAATTGTTTTTTGCGACTTTTGAGCCACTGCACTAGTGGTAAAAGGTACTATTTTCTACCAGCAGGCACAAAGAACTATTATTAGTATTAGCATTTTCTTTGTTATTATATTTTCGTGTTACATGATCACAAAAAATTAGGCCCCACAGTGTTACCCCATCTCAAAATTTTCAGAGTGGCCGTCGCACTTTATTTTTACCTTTAAATTATTATTTTTTCTTTAATTTAATGGTTACTCACCTATGACAACAACGTCCAAAGTATCTCCTACTCCCTCCAGGTAGTCCTTCTTCAGTTTCAGCCAATTGTGGGACCTTTTGGCGATTTCATAGGTTGCATCTTGTTCTAGAGTTTTAACCATCAGTCCTTCACAGTTACCTAAAAAAAACTTTGTCAATCAGCCATCCCATTCGACATTTAGATGTTTTACTTCGAATGTTTTTGTAGTTTCAAAATTTTGATTTTCGAAATTTTTCAATTTGATATTTAAATTTTTGATATACATTTTCGACATTTTGATTGTTCGAGATTTTGATTTTTGACATTTTGATTGTCTATTTTTTAAGTATTCGACAATTTGATTATTCGAGACTTGGATTTTCGGTACAAAGTGTTCAAGGTTTTGATTTTTGATAAAATGTATTTCCATGTTGTGAAAATAATTCGATTTCGCTTCCTTGAGCTTTGCAAATGCAATATTTCTAACCCTTTGAGACAAAATTCTCTAACACGGTTTAAAAATATCCCTTGACAATTTTGGATTATTGGACAAAAACGTTAGTTGGCTAACAAATTTTAGTTAAATAATAAAATGTATTACGAATTGGAATAATAATCGTAAAATTGTCTCTTTAGAACGGTGTGCATTCATACAAAAATGAAATCATTAGTTTATAGAAAAGGTTACGGCCGTTATAATACTGCCCTCCCTAAGAGGAAAGCCGCAAGTAGAAATTCGGCGTTTCGAGAAAAAAGCGTTTTAAGTTTTGTACTTTTTTATTGTCTTATAATTCAAAAAGAACACCGCACCCGTTTACACAGACCTACTGTTTTGGCTCTTATTTGTTTAGAGTTTCGGTACGTACAACAAAAATTGGACGTTAAATACCTTTTTTTTTGTCGCCGTGTCCTGTAAATATAAGAATAGTTAGAGTTACAAAAATTAATATCTTCAAAACTAGACATAGAAAAAAAAACATTTTTTTTCCTAGTGTGACGCTAACTTAACAAAAATAAGCAGGTAAAGTTTAATTAAAATTCACAGAGCCGTTTTCCAAAAATAACTTAACAATTATTTATAAGCAAAAAAAAATTAAAAAAAATTTTTTGAAAGACCCTTTGACTTAACCAAAAGCTATAGTATTTTTTTTTAATAATAAAAATATTATTTGTGCCTTATTTTATTACAAAATATTTAACAAATTAATTTTTATCATACGGAAAATAGCTTAAAACAGCTAAAGTCAATTTTATTTAGTAAGAAAAAATACCTGCAATAAAAAAAATAATATCTATAAAAGTGGGGGCAATCAAAAAGCAAAAATGTTGGTTTTCTTTAAATATTATATAAAACTATTAATCTGTACCAAAATAAAATGTGCTAGTTATAAAATTCGGTAATAGTGCAGATATAAAAAAAATGTTTTTTTGACTATCCCCCGTATATTATTTATTAAATTGACAAGAATGACACCACAAACGACTTTGTCCTTAGACCTTTACTAAGTCATTTTTATGGTCAATTAATTTTTTTCGGTCAAGATGTAAGAGTTATTATTATTAGAACATACCCAAAAACGACCATTTAACGAACTTTGATCGTTTATATCTCAAAAACTGTACATAGAAAAACTTAACTTTACTTACATTTTTTTGCTTACATATCCTACGATAACATACCAAAATTATAGCCAATTCCACCAAGCCAAAAATTTTCTATAAGGCCTGTGTAAACGGGTGCGATGTTCTTATCAAAATATTACTTCAAAGTAGTAACGGCATTAGATTTCCACTGAAAACAACGCCACATACGACGTTTCTGTTCTAACTCAGCTATTATTATTTCGATACTAACGGAACAGCCGCATGATAGTGTTTTTTTTTTCATTAGTAACACACTTTTTCAGTCATCAACATTTTTTGATTTAATTTTTTAGATCAATTTGTTACATTAGAATAGATTTTCTCAGAACAGGCGACAAAATTAGAACTTTGTAATGCGTTTAAGGTACTTCCAGAGAAAAAAAATCTGAACCCACGACTCTCAAATTTCAAGAGAAGTTTAAAGGTAAAGGTGTTGATACATTAAGCAGTTTTGAAGCTATGGTAGGTTTTGGTTTGCATTTTGAAAGGGGGCCTATAACAATTTTAGTTTATATGTTTTAGTTTTGTAGAATCAAACAATCAAACTGTACTGTTAGTACAACTTACGGCTTTTACGTATAGGAAGATTTACGGCCGTCCAAAACCACTATTTCACAGTTGGTACACACCTTTGACGCTTTCCTCCAAAAATTCCTGTACTTCCTCCATTTTGGTGGTGTCCAAATGGGTAGCGAAAAGCCACTCTCCATCACATTCTTTAAAATGTTCCTTAAGTAACGTTCTTCTTTCTTTGAATGTCTTTTTGACAAGCGGTTCCCCGTTCAGATAGAGAAGATCGAACATGAAGATGCACACTTGGACCTTGATGTCTGCTTCGTTGGCGTCCTGTGAAGAAATGGTTTTTTATGTTTAAAGTCAAAATAAAATGTTAAAATAAATATTTTGAATTTATTTGAAAAAACGTGTTAAGGATATAAAAAAGTACAAAAACAAACGGTTTTTGATTTTTCTTGGGAAATTTTAGGTTAAGTACACAAATAGTTCATAAAAGAGTTGTAGACCTTTTTCATACCTAAGTATTTTAGTTCCTTTTTTTCGATAAGAGGTCTAGTTTCGCCCAAAACCGTAAAAAGGCATTAACCACCCCTAAAAGTTCACTTTATTTCACCCTAATAGCTCGCATCGAGTGTAATTTATTTTTCCTGTTGGCCTCGATATATGTTATTTCATTTCCAAAAGTTCTCATGATCATATTAATGCTATCCATTTTTGCCTTTTTTATTAATTATTTTACTAGATATCCACGAAAACGTTCGATTTGTAAATTCACTTTCCTTTTTAGATATTAAATCCTACCTTTCTTTTTCTAGTTGACAAAATTTGGAAGGGCAGAATCTGTTTTTTCTCCTTATCCCATGCCACTGCTTCACAATCCAAAATGCAAGATTTCACACTCTCCGTTTTGCAATTGTCCATTCTGGAAATGACGTCGGGGTATTTTGAGGTGTTATTTTCTTGGTTTCGACTGTATATGTGGACGTCCTTTTCTGTTATATGGATCTACAAGAGAGATTAAAACAATCTTAAAAGAACAAAGGCAAACTAAACTCAAAATGCCTTGAAAAAAGTTAGGTTTTTAGAACATTTTAGTCTCATTAAACAGTTAAGCTCCATTTCTAAACGCGTTCGCTTACAAAGTGAAAACACGACACGGATACCTGGCATATGGGAATCTATGTAACCATTTTTAATGATTACGACCGTGCCAGGATGGCCGACGTGCTTGCAAGCCGCAAGCTTTTGCGACCGTGCCCATTTCTTGTCACTTTTGTTATAAAAAGAAATGTAATTGCAGACACAGTGTAGCAAGGATTCGTCATTTAAATTAGTAGAAACGCGAAAAAGCTGGCAAAGCGAAAATCAATAAACATAGGGTTAAATAAATTCGTAAGCAGTAAACAAAGGTATTTTTAGGACAATTGTTAAAAGTAGTACGTTTTTAGGAAACCTTTTCCAAAGTTAAAATAAATTAGGATTTAAGATAAGGGCCCTGTTTATCTGTATATCAAACTAAAAAAATCTTCCCCTCTCCCTCTTACATCTATGATCGTACCTGGGCTCTCTCTCCATCATACTTCCACTCGCAAGTAAACGTCATTCCGTCAAACCTTTGCAGGACTTCCTGCACACCCTTAGTGGGGTGAGCCAACATCGGTTTTAAGGGTATGCCGGGGGTGAGTTTGCATTTTTCCGGAAGTTTCTCGATGCCTTCCTCTAACAGAACGGGAATTATTTTGCCGTAGTTTGGACATTCGCTAAAAACCAACCTTTGTATACAGAGTGATACGAATTGGGCACTTCTGGGGAGTTTAAGCATAAAGTAAGGTACATGCTTTCAGGTTAGATAGAGAAAAACGTTAAATTTCAAGAAGTTGAAAGGTGGAAACTGTATCTTGAATACGTTGAGGCCTATTTTTTGCAATTCGGTAGATATACTGGCAACAACATATTTTTAACGTCATTTAAATTTAAATTTTTTATGTTCTAAAAACTTACACATAGTTGAATTATTTTGTTCCTAAGTTTCACTCCGTGAACTTGCTTACGTAATTCTCAGTCATTTTTAAACATTTCTTGCACTGATTTACATGATTTTTATTAAACTAAACTCTGCCATTTAACTTTTTTATTTTTGACGGGCTTAAACAGTGAGCTTTTAATTGACACTTAAAGTTGATATGGACTTCGCAACGCATTGTCGTTGGTTTGAGACTAAGCAGGCGCAATTTCCAAAAAATCAGAATCTAAATCGAAGTTTTTTTATCATTTGTACCTTACCTGCACTCAATCCGTGGACACACTGTATATATGGCAAAAACTACAACTTCTGTCAAAGATTTGTCAGAGTATTTTTTTCCAAAAGTTTATATTTATGACGTACGTGAATAGAAAAGTTAAAAGAAACCTTGATAAGAAACGTGAGTTATTTAAAAAAATATATTTGCATACCAATACGCGGTTTTCAAAATCAGAGCCAATCTATCCACTTCGGCCTTGAAACCATCACCAGAAAAGTTCTTGGAGTTGTTCAGAATTTTCGGGGGGTACTCTTGATTTGGAGGCGTGTTCGCGCATGCTTGTGCAAGAGCTTGTAGTACGGATTGTTCCGCTAAACCTAGAAATAAAAAGTTAAAGAATTTTTAAACATTTATACTTTTTTTTAAAACATTTATAACTTTTTTAGAAAAAGTCGTGTATCAGAACAGCAGGAATAATTAAGAGATAAATATTATAAAATAAAAAATTATATCCGAAATTTTTTTCAAGAGGAATGCTTTTTTTGTTTTGTATTTAAAGTTTAAAAAAGACATTAACGATATTTTCTGGTAAAAATCGGTGTTTAGGGTCCAATAACAACATATCATTAGTATTCTTGTATTTATGAAAATATAGTGAGAGTAAAAATAATATACCAATTTTTTAGGGTATTTAGATAACTTCTATTCACTCAAACTGTCATTTTATTCAAAATAATGATCCTAACAAGGCAAATACTCATTAAGACCCCTAAAGCAGTGACGTTCTCGAATAGTATTATCAATTTTCTTTTATTCAAGATATAAGTGGAAAATATCTAAAAATGTCTTAGGTTTGGGGGAGAAGCTGGGCCCTTGGCTTCAACTCTGGGTGCGCCTATGATTCTCTTTGGTATCAACTGTTAAATAGTCTCTATATTGTGACGATTATCCCAAAAAGGCACTAAATATTCCTTCAAAGTTATAAATTGCATGTGGAATTTTTGGTCGACGCAATTTAGTCTAAATAATTACACAAACATCGTAATGGCTTCGTTGCCCTGAGATTTTAGACCAAAAACTAGGTTAGCGCTGACCCAGCAGAAATCGAAGTCATTTCGGGGTTTGCGATAATTGACCAATAGAACGGATCCATGCTGGACTTTTGCGAGGACGTGGAAGTTACTATTTTCACGCAAGAGAACGGACATGGAAGCGGAACAGGGAAGGTGACGGTAACGTCACATTTTCGGATACCAATTTGTAATTTAAATTTAATGACGACTTATGAAATAAAGGTAGGTTACATTGGGGAAGAACATAAACAAAATATGATAAGTATAGATGTGATATTGGGTTGAAATCTTCCTCAAAATGGTGTTAATTCGATTGATTTAATCTCCATCGCCACTGCTACTGAGTACTGAATAAAATCTAATAAAACTTCTTACACCTTTTTGTCATTTACACACACGAGCCTTCAGAACCGGTGGCAAAAAAGCTGCACTCAACTGAATTTAAAACTTCCTCAAGGGAACGCTAAGCCAGTTGTACACTAGTGCTTAAACTTTGCTCAAGCTTTGCAAAACTGGGCGACTGGTCCTGATTGGGTGGAAATTCCCAGTATAAAAAAAAAATAGTCACTAGTGCTGCACTCATTTTCCCAATGGAATACGCCATTTTATTTGATTTTTACGGATGATGCTCTGGCATGGATTTGAATTTTTTTCAATACTTACCTATCCTTAATTTCCCTGCCAAGGATCTAATCACAAATCTTGCTTCTGCTCCTTCACACGCAACAAACATAGACTGGATTTTTTCAATTTTTTTCGATTGTGACTGAAATAAAAAAAAAACAACTAAAAATCGAATATACGAAAACATATTTTAAGATGACATTTTTAGTTAAAATCATATTTTTAACAGTATTCAAATTTGACGATAAGAGGCGCCTGAAAATAAATTCAATATTATCTTACTAAGTAGGTTGTGCTCCTGCTTTTTTAAGGATGCAATTTGCCTTGGGCCTTGTAAAGAACTTGTTCCCTCCAGATAGATAGATAGACAGCTTATAGTTTTCACGAAATAAATAAGATTTTTCTTTTTCCAAGAAACATTTTTTTTCTCTAATTGGCCATTTACTTAAAAGCAATTTATTTTTCGAGTGGAAAAGTGAACAACGTTAAAAATCTACAGAATGAGTCAAAAATGTAAACTAAAGTACTTACTGCATGTCCAGTCATCTGCGCAATATCCCGCAACTTGTCAAACACACCTTTAACTGTCAATTTGGCAGGTTTAAATATCATTCTCTGATTTGACTTGGACTGTTCCGCTACCAAGCCTAAGGAAAAACTAATACGTTTTATATTTGTCAAGCACATTGAGCATGCGTTTTAATATATTACAAGCTAGCCTGCAAGACTAATAGGCAATTTTGCTTAAACTAAACTTTTTTTATTCAATCTGGTTTTCTTTATTCTATACCATAAAGGATCAGGCACACCTCTTATAGAATTTCTGTTCTCTGTCAAACTTCATGAAATTTTGGTATGTTGTAGACTGAACCCTTCTTATCAAAAGTTATTCTTATGGATCCAACTCAAATTAATACCAGTTTTGAAATACAAGCTGTTAAAAGTGATAATGTCCAAGAGGTATTATATTAGCTCTTTAGACGAGTTTTCCAAACCTATACGCAATGTTAGTATTTCACATATTTACGATTTATTTATTATTTTCAATTTGTGCCTTTAAGGCATTATCTACAGGGTCTTTAAGTAAATATTAGTCGAAAGTGTTCATAAGAAACAAGCGTTAGTGTGTTTTATATTAACCCAAATTATATTGAACCTTTCTTATCAAAAGTTCTTAAGGGCCCAACTTAAATTAAATTAAATTAATAAAATTATAGCTCTTTAGATGGCTTTTCAAAAACTGGTCATTAATTTAAGTGGGTTTACTACGTTCTACGTATTCCGATACCCAATCTCCACTCGTTTCTGTTTGCCCATAATTCATCATCTAGGCCTCTTATTCTTATTTCACTGTCTATTCCTTCTCTCCAGCTTCTCCTTGGCCGTCCTCGTTTTCTTCAGCCAGTTGGTTTTCATTGTAGTATTTGTTTAGGTGGACTTTCATCATTTATTCTTTGTACATGTCCGTACCACACCAGTTGTTTTGTTCTTATATCATCCACTAAAGTATGTTCACCCACTGTCATAATTTCTCTTATTCTTTGATTTGTAACTCTTTCTCTTTTTGATTTCCCTGCTGCTCTTCTACAATAGTCCATCTCCGTAGCGGAAAGCATTTTTTCTGTTCTATCCTTGATTGGCCATACTTCTGAGCCGTATGTAATACTTTTTACGGTGTTATATATAAGCTTTTTGTTATGTTTTGATATACTTTGGTCCCAAATTATTCCATTTAATAAAGTTATTGCTTTTCTTCCTTGTACGTTTCGATCTTTTATAGCTTTGTCCAGTGTTCCGTCAGCTGTAATATTTATACTCATCACAGGACTGAATTCGCTGCCCGGTATTTAAGATTAGATCCTCTTTCATTCCACCGATACACATATACTCTGTCTTATTAAGATTAATGTTTTGGCATTTTCTCTTCCATACTTTAAGGACTTGTTCCAAGTATATCTTGAAGAGCGTAGGCGAGATATAGCAACCTTGTTTAAGACCTTTATTTACTTGAAAGCCTTTGGTTAGTTTTGCTTTTATTTTAACTTTTGCCTTACTTTTGCGGTATAACTCTTTGATGGCCTTAATTAGTTGTACGCTTATGTTTGTGTTTTCCAACACTTTCCAAAGTAGATTTAGTGGTATACAATCATATGCCTTCTGCAAATCGACGTAAAGCATGGTATTGTCTAGAAACTCAATCGCTTCCACATTGAGAATTGGATTTATTAGGTATCGATGAAGGTCACTATTTTAAAATATCTGTATCACTAGAATGTTACTCTCTTTAATACAACTTCCAAGTTAAATACCATATGTTCATACTAGTTTCAGTAGTTGTCTATAAAACAGTAACTTAAATAGTTACCATATAAAAATAAACATTTTAACGCAGAAGCTCATTGCTTGTTTGCGCGGTTTGGTCATATTCAGAAAATAGGTCGCTTTTCGGGTTCAATTGTCATTTGAATTTAGTGTCACTAATCGGGCAAGTTTGACACAATCGTAATTTTAACGCACAATATTAAAATATACTTACATAACATTAACTTCGCATTTTGATTTAATTGTACCAGACTTGTTAAAATTTTCCTTTATGTACTAACATTAAAATAGTAAAAAACTAAAGGAGGAGGCACTAAATACATTGTTTACCAAGATGCGTCAGATGCGCTGAATTTGAGATATGTTGAAGGCCAAACCTTCCTGATATTTTTTCCAAAAAAAATTGGGGGAGGTCTTAGGTTTCGTTTTCGAGCTATACTTATTTAAATGCGCGCCACTGAAATATGAAAAAATGTACCTTTTTGCTACCGTATGCTATGACCCCCCCCAATTTTTTTTTTTTTGGAAAAAATATCAGGAAGGTTTGGCCTTTCACATATCTCAAATTCAGCTCATCTGATGCATCGCGGTAAACAATGTATTTAGTGCCACCTCCTTTGTCTTATATCGAAAACGTTGGCGCTTCAGTAAACAAATGGTCACTCGAATATTTTTATTTTTATTGTTATCAATGGCTAAATTAGCTTCAAATTAGCCAGTACAAATTTATATACTTTATCTAAGGTTCTTTTTTTTTTCTTTTTTAATATGTGCTTTTTAGCGTTATGTGGCATCAAGTGTAAGACCGATATATTTTGCTTGATTTGAATATTTTATTTTCAAATATTTTTTACCTAAATCTCCAGTCTCCTGCGCGTCAGTTTTGATTTGCGCGACAGTTCTTCCCGTCGACTGTGCAATAGCTTTCATTAAACTGCCCTCTGCTACGCCCAACTCCAAACCTATAAAAGATAAAAATTAGTCATATGACCCAACCAATATTTAGTAAATTTTAAACTTTGTTACTGCATAGGAGCTTGCACCTAAATATAACACCAGCATACCCACAGAATATTCATTGTTTTTTTCAGGACATTTGTCCAAAAATTACACCAAATCTATGGGATTATCACAAAAATTCGAAGAAACTGAAAAAACCTGTAAAACCTCTAAAAAACATCTACAGTTATTTTCATAATTTTTGAGACAACTTTTTGTTCGGTGCCTTATGTTATTGCAATAATTACACAAGTTGTGTAATCATTGGTTATTGTTATGGTAACTGTCGAAAAGTTATCTCAAAAATTATTAAATGAACTGAAACAAAATACGAATTTAGGTTTTACCTTCATAGGCGGGTGCCAACGTGTTCAAACATAAGTACACACTTGCCAAAAGATCTTCCGGTGTCAAAACTATGACAGATCGAAAGAAGTTGCTCAAAATTTCGATCATTTTCAATCTGGCTGACACGTTTTCAATTTCGTCCAGAGTGCGAGCCAAAGCTGAATAAGGAACCCTACAAAAAATTATTTTTGATCAAAAACCATTTCTGTGATTTTATCCAAGATATCAGGCCAATTTCGTAGGATTTGTAGGGTACTACAAGAGATTTTAGAAACAGTATCTAAAAAAGTAGAAACCGTAGAAAAAAATCGTTAACTTCATTCAATTGGCCGTAGTAGTCGCTGGTACAAAGTTAACAAATTTTATTATTTTTTTTTACAAGATGGAGCGATTTTTTAATTCTTCGAAAATATTTTTTTTGTTTGATATTTTGAGAATACCTGTAGATATTTTTAATATTGATACTAATTTGTCTCTGAATAGCGTCCCTTTTTTCCTTTTTAACCAAAATTGTGTGTCTTACCTCTCTTTGTAGTTCCATGTAGCATTCTTTATCGGGTCATATTTAGCAACATTAGGGTTATATTCAATCTTTGTTTCTTGTGATTCTTTTGTTTCTGGTTTTTTAGCTAAAACAAGATTAATTCTAAATTACACAAAAGGAAAATAGTTGGAAGTAGCCTCTAGCTAGAGCAGGTGTGTGGTAAAAGTATGATTGTGAAGAATGGTTTAAAACTACAAAAAATCCTATAAAATAAAAGACATGGATGGAATTACATACTGGAAGAAAACACAGGAAAAAACAAAGGCCTGGAAGAAAATAAATTTGATGATCATGAAAAAGACCAAAATTAGTGGAAAATTTTAAAATAAGAAAAGGTATGTTTTAAAATGGCAAGTTCGTAGGAAATAAATAAAGAAATAAAATAAAAAAATAATTCAGTTGAATGTTTACTTAAAATATAATTTATACAAAATCTGGCTAAGTTCTCATAGGGTGTAATGGTGTATTATATGTAAATATTTTACCAAAATTATATTTATTGTTTTATAACCAATTGTATGGTTATACATATATACATTCTGCTTTATCCTGTTTTTTTAGTTCTTTTAAATGGATTGAAGACAACGCAGTTAAAAAGAAGAATAACATAAAAATTGTTTGTTAAATTCTCAATGCAGCTGGAAAAGAACAAGAAGCCATTTTATTAATTTTATTATAAATAGGTATTTGTTATTTGTGAAAAATATTCTAAATATAACTTAATATTAGTAAAACAGGAGTGTGCAGAACTTTTATTTATATGGTATTTACAGACATGTTTATCCAGTGGCGTAATTAGGAAGGAGGGCGGAGCAAGAAAGTACGCCACGGGCGGCAAGTTCTGGAGGCGGCAGAAACTCATGGAAAAACTGAAAGACAACTATACGTAGCAAAAAATGAGTACTTATAATTAATAATAATAACTATTGCAAAATATTTGAAATTTAGGTAGGTCCATAATTGTTAAACTGTCTTTATCTATAAGATTTAAAAATAGATTTCTCTGACAGCCCGCTTTACTTTTTAATCTACTAATTAAAAACTCTGCCAATATATGGGCCCCTAAGCTCACACTAGGTACTATAGTTATAGTGTACGTGTGAGCTAATATAACTGAAAACTGAAATATATTTTATTCAACTCCAGACTAAATTACCTTTTGTTTGATACCACACAAGCCATGTTTTGACTTAAACTCAATTTTTTGAAATATACCCCCACCCTTAAAAAAAACAAAAACTATAATGTATTTTGTTAAACTTCGGACTCAATTACCTTTCGTTTGATATCACACACGCCATATTTTCACTTAAACTGTAATTTTTGATATATATACCCCCACCCTTTTTTAAAATAAATTAAAATATATTTTATTTAACTCCAGACTCAATTACCTTTCGTTTGATATCACACACGCCATATTTTCATTTTTAAATGGGACCATCTCGACCCAAGTCCCAGCCTAGGTGCCAAATTTCATTAAAATCGGCCAGGCGGTTTTTGAGTTATGCGCGTTGGTCGTTACAGACAGACAGACAGACAGACGGCGCAACAAAAAAGTTTCAAAATCATCTGAAACGCAAAGATATATAAAAAATTTTGAAATCGGAGCAACTTTTTTTTTCTCGAAAAAATTAGGATCACCAAAGCTCACACTACTATAGTATAGTATATGTGTGAGCTAAAAAAATAGCAAATTGTTGTCTTCCTCAACTAATTATTTAGTTGTATAAAATCTCAAAAAACAGCCGTCGGGGTCAAAGATTTTGTTTGTATTTTTCAATTTTTATTTTATTTTAACACCGCACAATTTATCACATTTTTAGTTATTGATATTATTTCTACTTTCATTTTAAAGCTTCAAATTTTTATACAAACTTTACAAAATTTTCTACTTGTTATTTCTGGCCCTGCGACCCAAAAAGAAGAAAACCGTAAAAACTATTTTGTTTCATGTCGAAAAATTTAATTAAATATTTTTTATCATTGTTTTAAAGTTTATGTATTCAGTAGGGATATTCCTTAAATAATGCTACCTGTTACAAAATATATTTGCATTAACCTTTAAAAAACTTGTTCGGATACAAAAATTGCCGTGATAACATAATATACAACCCAAAAATAGCCTCGAAGGCCTCCTTAAGGCAAGTCCAGACTTACCTTAGCCTCGACTTAATCTTAAGGCTTCCTCAAAATGTCTATAAAGTGCATTCGGCTTCTTAAGGAAGCCGTGAGTACCGAGGACTCCTCAAGGAGCGACTATAAATTCTACCCTTCTACCTAAATAACTATACTTACCAAAGAAAAAGTTAGTCGCTTTCTTGTCACCACTGTCATCTTTTTTATTATCTGTTTTTGTCTTAATCTTAACTTCATCTTGTTCTTTCTTGGTATTTATTTTTTCTGCTTCTTCTGTTTTTTCTTCTGCTTCTTCTGTTTTTTCTTCTTTAACTGTTTTGCTACTTTCGGGTTTATCGTCTGTCTCTTTAACTTTATCTTCCTTTTTCGCTTTTTTAGAATCAGCTAATGACTTTTTTGTTTCTTGTTTTTTGTTTGGTGTTCTCTTATTTGGAGTTTTCTTTGTTTTTTTCTCGGCTGGTGATTTTTCGTCTAAGAAAGTAAAATACAAGAAGTTTGATTTTTCTAAAAGGACTTTTTTTGTCTTGGTTTAGCCCAAAAGTGAAGCACTCATAGCTGGCTTTGGAAACAATGGCAAATTTAAATCACTGATGCGAATTTTCAAGTGCACATGCGTGTGTTTTGTCTTGTAGACACACAGCTGCTGTGTGGATGGACGCCATGTTTGTTGCTTATTTACATTTTGCGGTGTTTTGCGTTTGTCGTGTAAAATTATGTTTTTTTCTGTAAAAAGTGGGAAATAATTCACGTTAAACATGTGCGGTTTGTGGAAAATTGTCCGGGAGAAGTAAGGGAGTGCCATTCCCTAGGTAAGTACTTGTATTTTTCTTTATAATTCATTAATAAAGTTAAAAGTGGTTTATAGATGCCATTAAACACTCTTTATGGTGTCCACAATAAATCTGCATAATTAATTTTAGAAAAACTACAATTTTTTCTAATCCACATTTTGTTAAATGTTCACCCAATCAACTAGTTTTTAGAAAAAAAATAATGGACATAACACTGAATTTTTGACAATTGTCAAATAATGTAGTGACGTAACGGAGTATGTTCCAAAACCACCAAAATTGACGCATGCGCAGTAACCGAAATCCTGTCTACCCGAAAAAGGAACATTAAGAATTAAATGAGGCTTCTGGCTTCAAGCATCGAGTTTCAGAATGCATACTTGATTGCCATCTTTAATATCTCTTATTAAGTTGTTTTGTTTAGCATATCCTCTGCCTAAACTTGGTGTACAGTAGGTCGAAACAACTTCATTTTATCAGGGATTTTTAGAAAAACTTTTTATGGTTAATTCATTTTTATAGGGTGTCCCGAAAATAAGTGACGATAACTAACTTAATTTTTTTAATGGACACATCTGCTTATTTAATTTTTAAATTCTGCTTCGAATTCAACTTATCAAAACTCATGTACCATATCCTATGGCTACATCTAGGGCCCCTGTATGTTGACATAAATCCAAATATGTCAATATACAGGGACTCTACCTAAACCCAAGCCAATTAATTTTCTTTGAGGAAACTATGGTGGTCTCACTGTGAACAAAAATTGAATTTTTAATTACCCAGTATATCTTATAATTGAAAGGATAGAGAAATGTTATTTTAATTAAATATTTTTTATGGTGTTTAT
This sequence comes from Aspidapion aeneum, assembly GCA_963576565.1. Lineage (NCBI taxonomy): Eukaryota > Metazoa > Arthropoda > Insecta > Coleoptera > Brentidae > Aspidapion > Aspidapion aeneum. The sequence goes on along the minus strand of OY755045.1, from coordinate 25,114,445 downwards.
AATGTATACATTATACCTTTAAAAGATTTATCCTTTGCTGTACCATTTTGCTGCGGTGATGATTTTTTCACTTTTAAGGTAGTTCCTTCATCTATCTCAGACTTGCGTTTTTTTGCTAAAAAATATATTTTTTAGTATAGTAACCAACACTTTTTAGAAAGGGTGTAATTTAAATGGTGCACCATACTTTGAGGGGTGGTACATGGTTTCAAAATTAACAACTTTTTATTTGTTTTTTTTTTAATGAATATAATAATTGAGTGTTAAAATTATTCGACATATAAAAACAATCTAAATTATTATCAAAAATCTGTTCTATTTTCTGAATTATTAAATGTGGTCCCAATATTAATATTTTATGTAATTATTAACGAGCCTTTAGGTATTTACAAAATTCTATCTTGATTTTATACCTAAAAAAAATAATTCCTAAAAAAATATTTATTGTTAAGGTTATTTGGCCACACTCCTATTATTTTTTGGAAAAAAAAATAATAGAACATTTTTTATAAGACGTTGTTCAATTTGTCATTTTTAAATTTACAATTTTCCTCCACACTTCAAACTTAACAAATGCTCTAATTTTGGAAACCAAAAGTTATTTGAAATTTTTGTCTATTTTTGACTTTTCCCACCATCACCCTGAGTTCGGTGCTCAAATATGGATCAGAGAAACTACTCGAAAATCACATATATTATCAATCAATGCATAAACGAACATCCAGTACCTGATGATTGGAAAATTGCATTCATATCCTCAATACATAAAAAAGGAAACAAGCTGGATTGCAACAATTACAGAGGAATTTCAGTAACCAGCCCTCTAAGTAGATTGTATGGTAGGATTCTTAGAGATCTAATAGAAAATGATTTTCATGAACAAGAAGAAGAAGAGCAAAGTGGGTTTCGTGCAGGCAGATCTTGTAGTGATAGTTTTTTGTCTTAAACAAGTAATTGAGAAAAGGACCGCCAGAAATATAGAGACTCATGTTACCTTTGTAGACCTACAAAAAGCATATGATACCGTTCCAGTAGAAAAACTATGGACAGTGTTAGAGCAGACTATATAAAGGGTCAAAATCTAAAATTAAAATTGGAAATCGACTTTCAAAAGAATTCCTGGTAACAAAAGGCTTAATGTTGTATCTCTCCAACTCATTTTAAAATATATATTGCAGTAGCTCTAAAAAACTGGAAAAGTAAAGTGCACGGCATGGGAATACAACTTAAATACCGATTTACCATATACACACTACAGTTTGCTGACGACCAAGTAATTGTAGCTAATGATAAAGAAGACATGGAATATATGATGAGAAAGTTAATGGAAGAATACCAAAAGTAGGGATTAACAGTGAACGTGGACAAGACACAGTGCTTATGTATTGGAAACGAATCCAGTGAGTTAGACCTAGACAATGGACAAGTAATATCTCCATGCAATGAGTATGTATACTTGGGTGTCACATTTGATAAGACAGGAACAGACTGAAAAGAACTGGAAAAAACAATAGTAAAAGCAAAAAAGGTTATTGGATGTCTTAACAGTATTTTATGGAACAGAGAGATAAAAAAGAATGTAAAATTTAACATATATGAAACAATGGTGAAAAGCACGCTTGTATGGAGTAGAGACTTGTCGCGTAACAGAAAAATACAAAACAAAAATGGAAAGTGTCGAAATGGATGCAATAAGAAGATCAATGAGAATATCTAAAACAGATCACATAAGAAATGAGATCATAAAAGAAATAATGGGAATCGAGGGAAGCATAACGGATGACATCACTAAAAGGCAACTGATATGGTACGGCCCTTTACAACGGATGAACGGCGAAAGAATACCAAAACAGGTCCTAGAATGGCAACCAATAGGGCGCAGAAAAAGAGGGCGTCCTAAACTAGAATAGCAACAGTCAATCCAAAGATCAATGAGTCAAAAAAATCTGACAACCGACTAAATAAATGCAGGTACCTACTTACCTGGTGATGGACATTTTTCCTCTTTTGCTGCCCTAAAAAAATTATGTTTATAAAAATTAGCTTTCTGGTAGGTTCAGAAACAGGATCATCGGTTTCATTTGCGTGGCCTTTTTCAGGGGTTAATGTAGGGGTTAATATAGGTGATAGAAAAAAAATTCAAGTACATAATTTTTTTCAAATTATCTTTTGGATTATGTCAGAAGTTTCAGATGTCATTCCTTATGTCAAATTTTAACAGCAACTTTTTTATATTAATGTATATTTTTTGTCAAAACTAAAGATACCTTTAGTTCTGACAGAATATATACAGGGTTGCTCTCTTTAACTTAAGAAAGTTGCTTTCAAAATTTGATGATGGTTTTTTCGTATCTGTATAACGCCGCAATAATGCAACTCGGTGCTTTTTTTGATAAACTGTATAGTTTGTAAAATATGAATTTTCAAAGTTTTGCCATTTTGGTCTTATGGGTTTCCCTATACTAAAAATAGCTAAATGACGTTTTTGGAATCTCAACTCACTCAGTGTTTTTTTCGTATCTGTATGAAGCCACAATACTGCAACTCAGTGCTTTTTTTGATAAACTGTATAGTTTGTAAAATATGAATTTTCAAAGTTTTGCCATTTTGGTCTTGTGGGTTTCCCTATACTAAAAATAGCTAAATGACGTTTTTGGAATCTCAACTCACTCAGTGGTTTTTTCGTATCTGTATGACGCCACAATACTGCAACTCAGTGCTTTTTTTGATAAACTGTATAGTTTGTAAAATATGAATTTTCAAAGTTTTGCCATTTTGGTCTTATGGGTTTCCCTATACTAAAAATCGCTAAATGACGTTTTTTGGAATCTCAACTCACTCAGTGGTTTTTTCGTATCTGTATGACGCCACAATACTGCAACTCGGTGCTTTTTTTGATAGACTGTATAGTTTGTAAAATATGAATTTTCAAAGTTTTGCCATTTTGGTCTTATGGGTTTCCCTATACTAAAAATCGCTAAATGACGTTTTTTGGAATCTCAACTCACTCAGTGGTTTTTTCGTATCTGTATGACGCCACAATACTGCAACTCGGTGCTTTTTTTGATAAACTGTATAGTTTGTAAAATATGAATTTTCAAAGTTTTGCCATTTTGGTCTAATGGGTTTCCCTATACTAAAAATCGGTAAATGACGTTTTTTGGAATCTCAACTCACTCAGTGGTTTTTTCGTATCTGTATGACGCCACAATACTGCAACTCGGTGCTTTTTTTGATAAACTGTATAGTTTGTAAAATATGAATTTTCAAAGTTTTGCCATTTTGGTCTTATGGGTTTCCCTATACTAAAAATCGCTAAATGACGTTTTTTGAAATCTCAACTCACTCAGTGGTTTTTTCGTATCTGTATGACGCCACAATACTGCAACTCGGTGCTTTTTTTGATAGACTGTATAGTTTGTAAAATATGAATTTTCAAAGTTTTGCCATTTTGGTCTTATGGGTTTCCCTATACTAAAAATCGGTAAATGACGTTTTTTGGAATCTCAACTCACTCAGTGGTTTTTTCGTATCTGTATGACGCCACAATACTACAACTCGGTGCTTTTTTTGATAAACTGTATAGTTTGTAAAATATGAATTTTCAAAGTTTTGCCATTTTGGCCTTATGGGTTTCCCTATACTAAAAATCGCTAAATGACGTTTTTTGGAATCTCAAGTGGTTTTTTCGTATCTGTATGATGCCACAATACTGCAACTCGGTGCTTTTTTTGATAAACTGTATAGTTTGTAAAATATGAATTTTCAAAGTTTTGCCATTTTGGTCTTATGGGTTTCCCTATACTAAAAATCGCTAAATGACGTTTTTTGGAATCTCAACTCACTCACTGGTTTTTTCGTATCTGTATGACGCCACAATACTGCAACTCGGTGCTTTTTTTGATAAACTGTATAGTTTGTAAAATATGAATTTTCAAAGTTTTGCCGTTTTGGTCTTATGGGTTTCCCTATACTAAAAATAGCTAAATGACGTTTTTGGAATCTCAACTCACTCAGTGGTTTTTTCGTATCTGTATGACGCCACAATACTGCAACTCAGTGCTTTTTTTGATAAACTGTATAGTTTGTAAAATATGAATTTTCAAAATTTTGCCATTTTGGTCTTATGGGTTTCTCTATACTAAAAATCGCTAAATGACGTTTTTTGGAATCTCAACTCACTCAGTGGTTTTTTCGTATCTGTATGACGCCACAATACTGCAACTAGGTGCTTTTTTTGATAAACTGTATAGTTTGTAAAATATGAATTTTTAAAGTTTTGCCATTTTGGTGCTTGCTAAATGAATGACATCCGACAGTTCTGACATAATCCAAAAGATAATATGGAATAAATCATACAACTATACTTAACGTTTTTTCTTTCACCCACACTAACCCTTAACAGTTAAGGCAAGATTTTGGAAAATCCACTTTTTAGAAGCATTTTATATTACGTTTTGGCAAAAACTTTATATAAAGCAAAACACCATTTAAAAATAAAAACGGACACAGCAATTTCTTTGCTTTCACAACTAATTTATAGATAATCAACAGCAAATTTTTTTTTGATAAATCCATTATTTCTATAGTTGTTCTGCTAACTTTATATAACATAGGTATTTATACCAATATGATATACACAACCACAACATGCACACTAAAGAACACCCACAATGTGTTCTACCAAAAAACAAAATAAAAGAAATATATATTAGGATATTCTAATAGAGGTTTGTCCATACAGCATTAAAGAAATACTTGATTTTAATAATAAGTCTTTTAATTCAGAATTTATTCAGAGTTTTAAGTAAAACACCAAAGTAGTAACTTGAGGGTTTTACAATGTGTGAGTATTTAAATTTGTCTTTTTGCTTTTTTATATTTAGGTTACCTAAGGCTGTCTTAATTTAATTGGTCATTTTGATCAGTGTCTATATGCTTTTTTATTTATTTATAATATGTATTTAGTGTTATGTAAATTTGTCTAGTGTTCCTTTTATTACTTATTCAGTTTTAATATTTAGATGTCTATATGTGGTTTTAAGATTCTATAGATGTCCCAGCGCCTTAGTTTTAAGCTCATGTTTTTTTCCACTTTAGAGGAAAAAAAGTATCACTTTTTATCTCTAAATTATATTTTAAATAGGTGAATTAAAAAATTTTATATTTGGAAATTTTTCTATAAAAAATATATTTTGATTCTGCTTACTTTTGTCCAGTTTCCTCCTCACTAGAATCGTCACTGCTGCTTATGATCCTCCTGCGCCTTTTCTTCTCTTCTTTTTTCACATCTTCTGGTGAGCTATTAGAACTGTGTGAAATATGTTTAGAATAATTGTGTTTAAATGATAATAACCTTACCAAATTGTGTCTGCTTATGTGTTGACTGTTGGAACTAATTGGATTATAAATAAAATTGGCTGATTGATTATTGTTATATTGGAAATAAGGAATGTTATATAGATTGAGAGCTTTGTTATATTGTAAAATAGTGAAATTTTTTTTAACATTTAATCTAACTGGGACTTGAAATAAAATTTTAAGCATGTTGTTGGCTGATTTACATACCCATTCTCTTTAAGAGGGCTTCCCTTGGGCTTGAAAAATGACCTGAAAGATAAAAAAGTTTCTAATGTCCTGTAATTATTACTCCTGATTTATAAGTTGCCATTCACAGTTGACATTCACAGTTCGTAGACAGATTTTAGCATTTATAGGCTGCCATCTTCCATTCACAACTGTTCGGTAATAATAACCTAAAAAAATTGTTTTTTTCATAGGTCTTTTGTTTAAAATGAAGTCTCTAACCTTTTCTGACTATTAGCTTTTGTCATAAAGAAAAAAAATGATAGGGAAATAAAATAATAAACCAACTAAATGTGACTTATGTAGCCGACTACGAATCTCTAACTGCGAAAGATAAAGATGAATTATCTCCAACTTTTGCAAGGTAAGGCTGAACTTTGTCCAACTTTAATGAATGGCAACTTATAAATCAGGGGTTATATAGAGCAAGACCAAACAAATTTTTTGTTTGCTTATGATTGCATAGTGTAAACGGCCTGCCAACGCTGTTCGCTTCAGTGATAAATAAACATTTGGCAAACACAAGCCAACCAATTCGTTTGGTCAACCTCACTGTAATGAAAACGCCGTCTCTGCTTGAAATTACTTACGTGATACTTTGCTGAAACATCTGTATTATGCAGGAAAACAAAAACCAAAAAACGGTCTCAACCCCAAAATAGACAAAAACTTTACTTTTATGTCTTTTGTTTGGGTTTCTGTAAATCGCGCCTTAAAAAAAACATCTGATTTTGTGAGGTTAAAATTGTTTTTTTTGAAAATGTAGGGGCGCTCAAGAATAAATGCAAAGTTTTAGTTGAACATACCGGTCCATTAACCGGTTTGAATACCATTTTTTTGTTCAGTAGAAATCGTATACGAATCATACCTAAGATTATGTTTTAAAAACGCCCAAAATACGCATACTTCACTTTTTGAATCCGAGACGAGTAGATAAAGAATATCGTTAATTCAGGTAAATTAAGCCTCCATCTATGCACCTTCTCGCTCGTCTACAGTTTATTTTAATTATTTTACAAATTTTATTTACTGCAAATTTTTTAATGGTAATAACAAATGACATAAAAGCACATATTGCGCAAACTTTGCTAGTTGTAAGAACCTTGCATGTACGTACACTGCAAGCTCTAGAATGTCAGCAAGTAATACATGGTGTTCCAATTCAATTCTTAATTTAAAATATCACAAGTACATGAGACAACATATGTCGTGAACGCAGAGGCAGAGAAAGCAAACGATGTGCATCCAATGAAAAGACAATTAGGCGAAGTGCTGCTGACTGGCTATCCTTTTCGTGTAATTTTAAGTTGTATATACCTTATTAAAATAAAAATTGACTCTATGGGAAACTGTGTAGGTGTTTAAATATTTATACAGAACTAGAAAAAACTTATTTGTGCATATGCATGGAAGATCGCATCACGAATTAACCTTTGTTGTTGTTTTGATGTAGAATTCAATGTATTTTTTCTGTTTTTTTTAGTACCGTTTTTTAGCAATTAATTCAACTTTAAAATCCCAGTGGTTTAAATTCAAATTCATTTTATTGGTCTTATAGCTGCATAGTTATAATAAAGACAGATTATAATAAATACAGTTGAGACAGGTCATATTTTAATATTTAATAATAACTAAGTTTAAAATAATTACTTTTAAAAGCACTCTTACCAAAAATACTTTTACAGGGTTCTTTTACAAAAACAGTGGTAAAAATTATTATAATTTTTATTTGGCTGAATATAAACAGAAAAATATTTTTATTTTATATTATATTTTTATAATTATTTTTATTTTTATCTGTATAAACCCAGCATTGTTCTTATGCTGCGCAATCACAAGTTTTTTAATGTTCGTTTTTACCTCTATGCAAGATATAAAGTTTTAATTTTTGTAATTTAATTTTTTATGAAATCTAAAAAAATATCCTGCACAGAAATTGAACAGGCGAACTATCAATGATTGTTGAACTGGTTGCCTATCCTTCGATATTAGAGGGTTTCCGCTCGGTCAACTTTCAACCACGTGTCTCAGCAAGATCGGCAGTAACTTTCACTTTTTTATCATCCATTTCTTTCGATTTCTTCTTTCAATGTCAAACCGACTACTGTTGGGTATTTTAGCGGTACCGAAGAACGCGTTCTTGCAGAACAACTTCTCGCGTTGTGACACCCGCAGAATACCGTTATTCCAAAGTGGCCGGCGTTTTCTTAGCGTGAACCCGTTTTGTTTACCCCCGAGTTTCAGTCGATCATCGTGAGTATTGATATTAGGGAGATTTCAGCACCTTTACGTTATTTTAATTTTAAACTTTTAAAGGGAGTTTATGAATGTCCACGAAACAAACTTTTGTGAGAATGAAATAATATCGGTTAAGTGGTTGAAATGTCTAGTAATTTTTTATAAAGTTTATTATTTCCTATGTATATTTTGTAATAAATTACATAGATAGAATATAGATACAGCAAAAGCTACAGTTGCCACCTATTTTAAAGCGAATAACCAGACATGCATGGGTACTTATAGCACAGAACCACCTCTTCTGTGCAAAAAATTATACGGAAAGTGCTAGTTTTCCGATCGGTTTGACAAAAAATAGGTATTTACATCAGTGGCGGCTCGTGACGATTCAACATGGTAGTGCCAGAATTTTGATAGCCACTCAAAAAAAACTGTACTGCGTGAAATTTTTGCCCAAAATTGGTTAAAAAACATGCCTCGATCAATTTTTTTAGTGGCGCAAAACCAAGAGCGCATAGTTTTGTATTATATGTTTACTATTTTTAGAGTTTCTAACCCTAGTTTTTTAACCCAGACCTACCCAAATTACACCATGAAATTTATCAAATATTCTGCTGAATTACTTTAAATAATTAATAATTTAACTTACCCTTTTTTCCCATAGATCCATGGGGAACCTTTAGGTATGGATATTTAAAAAAAGTTACAGAAATATAAATTATTTTCATTACAAATAGTTTTATTAAATTTACGACAACGCGCTTTTTGTCCACTTCCACTTTGGTTTTTAAATTTTTAAATCAGGTAGTGGCATGGGCGAAGTTAGGTCATCAGATCTGGGGGGCTAAAGCCGCTCGTCTCGTAATACCCCATGCTGAAATATGTTGTATATTGTAAGGTAATGGGTCAAGATGGGAATATTTTATAGTTTAAGATAAACGTATCATACAAATCAACCCTGAAAGCATAATTAAAATAAAAGAAAGCATAATAGTACAATTTTATTAAGGAAGCAGCATATTTAACATCCGGGATTTTGTTATGCCAATTTCAATATTTACAAGAGCTAAAAAACTGAATGGCTCTTGGCCAATGGACGAACTTTTAAACTATTTTTGGGCGGGCTAACTGAGTTTTCGGGGCCCCCAAGCCCCCCTCTAACTTCGTCCATGGGTAGTGGCCGGTCTAATTCTTTAATTTTTAGTTTTTTCTCCAGCAAGACGCCAATTTTATTAATTTTCACTTAAAAAATAGAACAACATGCATAGTATACGGGTATTTTTTGTTGTTGTGTAAAGGGCGCGTTATTAAAGCATACATGCTCCACGCACACGAACAAGACGACTAACTATGGCTGGCATGCCCGGCAGAAATTTTCATTGATACTTCTCATTTAAACCATGTAAAAATTGTCCAACTCTGTCGCTCATATAGGCCAAAAAAATGTGTTTTTGTAGAAAAATAAGGTAGTGCTATATATGGCTCCGGCACTCCCCACGAGCCGCCACTGATTTATATTACTAGACCGGAAATATAACCTTTATAGATCGACAAACATATTTAACTTGAAAATATTAATTTTTAAAACCGAGATAAAACACCACATTCACAATTTTAAAACTGTCTTGACTGAAAGAGGGACTGTGAAAATCGATTTTCCAGTCTCTTGGTTTTTACCGCTTCCTGTGGAGACTGGAAAGTTTTTCAAAATGACTTGCCTGTAAATTGGCACGTTGCGTACAAAAACATGTATGGAAATTGCTTGTTTTCTGGTTGGTTTAAAAAAATATATTACGGTCTCAGGTGTCGCTATGACGTGATCAAAGTCGACGATCGTGCATGGGTGTAGTCAGGGTGGGGCACTTGCCCCACCCTGGCTTGTCACCTGTCACATCCTGGCTTTAGCTCATTTAGTAATAAATATTTGTAAAAATAATTTTTTGCTTTTTTGCCACAGCCTGAGCGAGACCCTGACTACGCCAATGCGATCGTGGCCCGTTTGTTTTGATAGCCCAGTCTCCATAGGCTTAAAAAATAACGTTAACTCTTAAAGTCATTCAATTAGGAATCCGCTTCTTGCTTCACCTCTCTAATATCTCATTTCATTTATTTCAGTGTGTCAGTGGGGTTACGGTATCAGCATCAGCGCCAGCGCCAGTTTTTCAATAAAAACATCAGCAGACTGCTCTATACTTCGAGCAGTAGATTTTCCGGCGTCGCGAAAACAAAAGAAAACTCTGCAAAACCAAAACAAATAATAGAGAGTCGTAGTGAAGAAATGCCCCACGCGACGAAACCCTTCGAAAGGCTCCCGGCGACCGTGAGACCGGAGCACTACGCGCTCTTGTTAGAGCCTGACTTGAAGACTTTCACGTTCAAGGGAGATGTGTCCATCAAGATTGAGGTTAGTAAATATTTTGAATGATTTGCAAAATACTCATTGAAAAAAACACAATTTGGCCTTATGGAGGGCTAATTTGCCCATCCAGCTACTTTTGTCTCTCTCATTTTAAAAAGTAGGAAAAGGGATGAGTTACATTTCTGCATTAAAATATAGGTAATTAAAATTTTCCTAGGTAGTTGGCTTATTTATTGGTGTCTCATTATATTTTTCCCACCATTTTAGACCATTAATAATTGATATAGGAATATAAAAGAAATTGTCTTCAAATTCAGGAAATTTTTACTTTTAAATTGCATCTTGACTTTATTCCTGATGCTTACCATATTTGACAGGTGCTTAAATTTATAGTTTTTGTAAATTGGATGCTCCTTATATTATTTAATTAATAGATTAGGCTTGGAATATACTTTCTAAAAATACCCCATATGTCGCAGTTTTGATAAATAGTCTGAAATATTAGTGATAAATTTTTAAATGATAAAAAAATAACATTATAGTTCAAATTATACCCATTTGTAATGACATCATTTTTGTTTATCTTTGTTTAGTATATTATAAACAGCGGTGACAATAAACTTTAAAAAAAAAGTAGTGTCTATGATTTAAATAGGTAGGTAATTGGTTATGTGAAGTATCTGTCACTGTCAATCAAAAAACATTGATTGGCAAAAATATCTACTCCATAAGTTTTTTTCTCACCTGGTGACATCATTACAAATGTGTGTAATTTAGACCAAGGCCAACACAAAAATAGAGGCCACGACCCTGAAAAAATCAGCTGTTCTCCCGGGGCTGAATTTTACATTGGGTCTTATGGGAGGTCAGACATTTTTTTATGATATTTTCAAAATGGCACTACAGATTTCCGCAAAATTTCAGTGAAATATTCTCAGACACCATCTCGATATTCCACCAAAGGTTTGTAAGGAAGCAACATGATTAAAAGGTTAAAATCTTCAAGATCTAGCATTCCTTATTTTGAATTCAAATTACCCGCCATGTACCACATTTTGTCATATGTGATTGTCACATTCGTTTCTGCTTTAAACTTAATTTTTGTGTGAGCTAATGAAGCGGCTATGAAAAATTAGGGCTTACTATACATTTAAAAAAAATTGTTCTGCCAGAATAAAGTAAAAACAATCTCAAAAACGGCTTTATTTAACAAAAAATCAAATATCCATGAACCGTCATTTCAACTTCAAAATTTTAAAGACAATCAGCTGTGTCATAACGTGACCATCAAAAAAAAATCAGCCCCGGATGTGACGTCAACAAAGTGGAGGATCGTGGCCCGTCCATTTTGATAGCCCTGTTTAGACTATACCCATTTATACCACTTTTGTGTTAATTTCAGTGTCCTTATTTTGAACTATGTTAGTCCCCACATATAAACAGTGACAATGACAACTATTTTTTTTAAATGATGCTCAAAATGACAACCAGTAACAACAACAAAGTCACTGTTGATACATGGGGACTAAGATAATTTGGAATAAGGATACTAAAATTAACACAAGAGTGCTACTGTTATAATTGCTAATATCTCAGATACCATGGCTCTAAACTACAGGATATCAGGTATATTTGAAAAATATGTTCCAAGCCTAATCTATTAATTAAATAATATAAGGAGCATCCACTTTACAAAAACTATAAATTTGAGTGCCTGTCAATTATGGTAAGCATCAGGAATAAAGTCAAGATGCAATTTCAAAGTAATAATTTCACGAATTCGAACACAATTTCTTGAATATTCCTATATCAATTATTAATGGTCTAAAAGGGTGGGAAAAAATATAATGAGACACCCTGTACAAAGCAGAGAAACCAACCATACACCTGAAAGGGATTGCTTGGATGTAGGGGACAGGCTATCCTTTTCATGTTCATGTCAAATGATTTAGGGACACTAGAGTTCCTGTATGTTGACATATGTGGATTTAATATCCAAATATGTCAACTCACAGACAGTGGCGCATCATGAATATGTCTTGTGGGGGGGGGGGCTGAGACCCCATGATGTTGTATTTTATGCTATAAATTCATAAAATATTTTATTAATCCAATTCCAGACTCCAGAAAAAAAGAATAGTTATTACTCCCTGAAGTTTTCAATCAATATGACTAAACATATACTACACACCACACATAGAAGAATATCGAATTAAACGATTATTTGCGGCGCGTATCAGCTCAGAGACGCTGAAACAAGCTTAAAAATAGAGGAACAATCAAATATTTGGGGTATCTCTCTATCTCGTTAATTGGCGCTACCCGTCTGTAGGGTAATAGGCCAGCTCTTGTGGTAGATTTTGGGATATTCTGGCTTGTTTGCCTCCCAAATTCTGATATTTGGGGTATATTTTTCGGGAATTAGGTAATTCCCCGAAAAAATCTGCTTTGAATAAATTGTTTTGAGTGTTCACATTATCTTGTTCACGTTATAGAGTATCCAATACAAAAAATATTTTGTTCACAAAACCGCGTTGTTCGCATAAGCAAGTGTTCATATTACCGAGCTTGCACTGTATTTGTTTATCGATAAAGTCCATTCGCATTTCTTTTTTATGGCCCTGTAAAGCAACCTCAGAAATCCCACAGAATTTTAAACAGTCTGTTAACCTACTAAGTATATATCTAATTTTTGTCACATTTTCATTATGCTTGGTAATGTTTTGCTTATATGCACTATTCAATTGGCACCTAATATCAATCTTGCCTAGCATAGCTATGTGGTTATTTAAATGAATACCACTTACTTTGTGTCTTTTTAACTTTTCACTAAAGTGCTTGATATCACACATTCCCTTTGCAAGCAGGATCACTTCATGGATTGTTCATAACAAGACAAATAAAGCAAAAAAAGCATTTCTTGTTCACAACCGCACAACCAGTTTTGAGCATCATATAATTTTTTATTAAATTTTCTATTATAAGTTTTTATGGAACACCCCTCAGCATTACTTACACTAAAATTTAGATTAATTTTTAGGTCCGGTCTATGTGGCCCTAAAGATTTTATTTGTAATCGAAGTTCATACGTTAACGTATTTAAATTTGAACAGTGAATTATGTAATCGACAGTATTTATTTCCATTTTATAAACAAACAATGACACGCGACCGGCAAGACTTTTTACTACTGACAAACCCCAAATCAAAACAAATTCATACGTCTTCACTAAGGATAGAACCGGCAACACTAGAAAGGGCAAATAACGTTTAGGCACGATGATAATGGCCGACGTCAACTAAAACAACAAACATTCCTCCCGCCCCCGCGCGAGAACAGCCACCCATACACCGCTGAAAAACGGGTGAAATTGAAACTTTGCCCCGCGCGGCGCTGCCGGCTTGTAATTATTTACGTTTAAAAAGTTCACTCAATTAATCGCTTGATGTTAACCATAGATAATAAAAAGAACTAGACAACCATGTCATAAGGGAAGATTTAACTTTTTTTAAATAAATCAATTAAAAATACTGTTTGTTGTCTAGTTTTGAGAGGGCACTGCCCCGTTGCCCTTCCTGTAGCAGGCGCCACTGGACACTAGATCTATAAGTTTCCATCAATTGACATACATTTTAACAATATTTGTGTTTATGCAAGTGTTAATTATAAACTTAAACATTTATTATTACACCAGCAGTACAAATACCTTTTAAAAAATCAAAACATTTAAAAAAAACAAACATCATTACAACCTTTAGAAAGTAGAAGTTTATATACTGTAGCTAACGAAAAAAATTAATTAGAATCGATCCGAGTTATTGGAGAGTTGAGAAAAGTTGAATGTAAAAGTTATAGCAAGGGGGTAACAACTGACCCAAAATTTGTACATGTATTGCCGTAATACCATGGTAATTTATATGGGTAATGCAAGGTAATGTTACAAAGTTGTTTCCCCCTCGTGTGAAAAGTCTAAAACTTTTATATTTAAATAAAACAATTATTTTGGTTCAAGGAAAAACCGCTTCAACAAAAATCGCGCCGATTCAAAATTGACCTGAACCACAATGGCGCCGGACCAAAGACGCGCCAAACCAAAACCGCGTTTTAGAATCTATTTTGACCTGCCAAAAGGAAAACAGGAAATCTGATTTAAGTAAAAAAGTGGTTTTTACAAAAGTTGTTTGCCTTTCTGTTACCTACTACTTCTAAATTTAACTTTTTTTGATTCCAGTTTCGCTGGAAATTTTAAAAAGCCATTATCCACCCTTAAAAGTTCATCCCATTTCACCCTGGTAACTCGTATCGAGTCTAATTTATTTTTCCCGTTCGCTGCGGTATATTTCCTGTAATTTCCAACATTTTTATGCTGTTATATTATATATATATATATATATATATATATATATATATATATATATATATTTTCCTTTCCAAAAATTCTTTGCACTCATCTATGTATATCATCTTTTATCGAATCTTTTTTGGAACAAGCTTATCACTGCTTGTAAAAGATAAATGCCTTATCATAAATCCACACTGCACTAAAAATAAATGCAAACACTTTGTAAGCATTACCAGGTTTGTGCTACACATTATGTTATTTCCTGTCATTCAATTTTAAATAAAAGTTCGTTTTAAGAAATGTTTGATTACTAAATTAATTTTACTTATTAGATATTCAGATTTTCATTAAATATCTTCGGCTACAAGAAACTGTCAATCTTTCTAATTCGAAAAATATTTACATATTTCATAAGAGAGTGTCGATGGTGTATGGAGGATAAAGATTCTTCTCTACATATCTTAACCGAGTGCCCTGCACTTCCTGCGATAAGACAGTCGCATTTGGGAAGCTGTGTGCTTAGCCCTAGCAATATTAGAAAGTTTCAACAAGTGCTCAGCTCAGCTCTCTCGCTCAGCTCTTTAAGTGCTTGGAACTTTTCATACTTACAAAACTCCATTCATAAGTTGCATAGAATTTTGCACAAGTTTACAATTTGTTGGAAAATATAATTACCGGCGTCTTCAAAATTGGAAAACCTATTTTCTTAGATTAAAATTTTTTTTACATGGTAGATTATACTATAGTGTCATCGTGAAAATTACTCTCTGGCTGTTATTTACAATCACGAAAGCTTCGTCTGAAAAGCTCTAAGCGTTAAAAACACCCTGCAGGCCAGGTAGTCAAGCGACAGGGAAAAAAGTTAGCACGTGCGTATTTAGGTAACGGTCACTTCCAGTTCAGTATCACTCACTTCCGGTTCAGTTTCATTCACTTCCGGTCATTTACGTCATGTCCGTTACGTACACTCTACTTTCAGTCAGTTTTAGACCATGTCAAGCTTACTTAAAGCAACTTCCGGTTTAGTTTCAGTCACTTCCGGTCACTTTTAGCCATTTCCGGACACTTCCGGTTAACTTTCAGTAACTTTTGGTTAGTTTTCGGTCATTTTAGGTCACTTCCGGTTCTCTTAAAGTTACTTCTGGTAAAGTTTTATTCACTTCCGTTTTTGTAAATTCCTACTTCCGATTGTCTTTGTCACTTCCGATTGTCTTTCCTTCACTTCCAATTCAGTGTCACTCACTTCCTGTTCAGTTTCACGCAAATGTCCGGTAACGTACAGTCACTTCTAGGCAGTTTTAGATCACGTCCAGCTCACGTTAAGCAGGTTTAGGTTAGGTTTCATTTCAGTCATTTTAGCCATTTCCGGACACTTATGGTTTACTTTCAGTCACTCCAAGTTCACTTCCGGTCAGTTTGCAGTCATTTTAGGTCACTTTCGGTTCACTTTCAGTAACTTTTGATTAGTTTTCTAAGTATCTAAATTTCACGCGATTTTATTGAAATTTCTTTGATTACCCATTGCAAATGTCCTCTAATTTGCTGTATGCATGCTCCCCTCTTGTCATTCCTCCCACCCTATTCAAAAACCATTGATTTCAAAAGTTCTTTCGCATACGCTTTCAGATTCTTTTTCCATCACTATTTTCTAGTTCCACCCCCGCCTTATCTCCCTCTCTCCTCCCCGCCCTCCTTATTAGTAATAGTTTAAAACTTTAAGATTTTTTTTTGGCACCATTTTACTAGTTCCCTCCTCCCTCTCTCCTCCCCCACCTTCACTCAATGGAAGGTAACACTGTTCGCATCCATAGAAAATTACAGGTACTTTTTGAGTAAAGCAGTACTCAACTGCGACTGGTACTTACAAGTAAATTTAGCAGTTGGGTGTTTTTTTTATTATTTTTTTTTTATTATTTTGATTTTAAACCTGAAAATGCACACCCAAAAATGCCCAAGTTCTGGAAGCAGTTTTTTTTTAATTAGAGTAAAGATCTCTCAAATCTTGTTTATTCTCTGGACAGCATTTTTTTAAGACTACCTACAGTTTAATGCGGCACCCATTGCGAGATATCACTATCACATGTAACAATTTTTTTAAGGTGAAACCTATATGTGTGGTTGTAACAATCATATAACACATAGCCATTACATGTATGTATGTATGTACATATGTGCACATTTAATTATTTTTTTTTCGATTCACACAGAACCACATAATAAATATAAACAACCCATTCCTTACAATACTGGGTGGACAAGTTTAAAGTTAAAAGGTAATTTACTCAGGTTTTTTTTGAGATTTAAAAAAGCAAAAAATAGAAAAAATTATTAAAACTATGGAAATCAAAGAAAATATATCGCAGCCAAGAGAAAAAATAAAATAGAATCGATCCTAATTATAAGGGATTCATGGAGTGAACTTTTAGGGCTGATTAATGGTTTTTGACGGTTTTCTACAAAACTACAACTTTTGTATAATTTTTCGAGAAAAATCAAAAAATCGGCATTTTTTGTTTTTGATTTTTCAATTTTCTTTTTATTTTACATGATTTGGTGATATCTGTTACCCCTGACCATACCTTTTTATGTCCTTAAAAGATTATAGATTTTTTAAATTAAAATATTTATTTTTACATTTTATTTTGATTTTAAACCTAAAAAAGGCCCCATTTTTACCCGAAAAAGTTATGAAGATAGTTAGAATCACTTTGTAAAAATTTGTTAGGGAATTAAAAAAAAAAGACACAGTAAAAATCAATAATAGCTAAAATGTGTTTTTTGCCAAATTTTTCCATAGTTATGTTTATTTTTTTATCCTTTCTAACATAGACGTTTCAGCGCAAAATAAAAACTATTTATTTCAAAAAATCTCTTCTATAGAACTGGAGCGTTTTCTGATGAAATGGGGCTTTTTTTAAGTTTAAAATTAAAGTTAAATTTAAAAATAAATATTTTGGTGCTACTACTATGTCGGTTTAGAACGTTTTTCTACGTTGTCCGACGTCTATTCTACACCTCCTTCGATCCTGACAATCATTTTCTGTCAGGTTTTTTTTGACTCATTGATCTTTGGATTAACTGTTGCCATTCTAGTTTAGGACGCCCTATTGTTTGCCATTCTGGGACCTGCTTTGTTAATCTTTCGTCGTTTATCCGTTGTACATGGCCGTACCATATCAGTTGTCATTTAGTGATGTCATCCGTTATACTTTCCTCGATTCCCATTCTTTCTTTTATGATCTCATTTCTTATATGATCTGCTCTAGATATTCTCATTGATCTTCTTATTGCATCCATTTCGACACTTTCCATCTTTGTTTTGTATTTTTCTGTTACGCGACAAGTCTCTATTCCATACAATTGCGTGCTTTTCACCATTGTTTCATATATATTAAATAAATTCTTTTTTATCTCTCTGCTCCATAAAATACTGTTAAGACATCCAATAATCTTTTCTGCTATTACTATTCTTTTTTCTAGTTCTTTATAGTCTGTTGCTGTCTTATCAAATGTGACACCCAAGTATACATACTCATTGCATGAAGATATTGTTTGTCCATTGTCTAGTTCTAACTCACTTATTCGTTTCCAATACATAAGTACGGTGTCTTGTCCACGTTCACTGTTGATATTCTTCCGTTAACTTTCTCATCATATACTCTATGCCTTCTTTATCATTAGCTACAGTTAGTTGGTCGTCAGCAAACTGTAGTATGTTTATGGTAAATCGGTCGTTAAGTTGTATTCCCATGCCGTGTAATTTTCCAGTTTTTTAGAGCTACTGCGATATATATTTTAAAAAGAGTTTAAGAGATACAACATCTCTGCCTTTCGTTACCAGGAATTCTGTTGAAAGTCGATTTGCAATTTTAATTTTAGATTTTGACCTTTTGTATAGTTCTTTTATCGCTTTTATGTATTTATGATGATTATATTTTGGTTTTTAAAATAAATACAACGTGTTTAGGACATACGAGGGTGTATTTTTACCCAATTTCATGAAAAATAGAAAAAAAAGTTGAAGATAAAAAGAAAATATAATTTTTTTTTGTTTTTTTCGGTAAATTTTAGGTTATACAAAAGTTGGAGATTTTTTTTAACCTATTTTTTTGAATCATACTAGAAACTGCACAGCATTTGTGTTTAAAAATCTCATAGAAATCGGTTTATAAAGTAGCTTTTCTATGTATATTTATTTATTTATATAACGGTGGTACTTTTTTTTAATCGATTTTTTTTCATACATTTAATCAAAATTTTTGTGGCCTATCCGGTATAATTTATAAAATGCTCTATAGAATAATGTCTAAATGTCTGAGACACCCTGTATACATATCTAATAGAAACCTAACGGTACCGCAGCCCATAAAAGGATAACGGTACCGGAACCCTTATGTAACGGCACCTTTATCGCGCCCCTTTTTCTTTTATTATTTTCTTTTTCTTCTTTATTTCTCTTTTATAATAATACAACCATTTTATATTACTGTGATAGCCAAGTTGTACGCGCTAATAGTCTGGGAGGCGATGACTTTTTTAGGAACTTACTACTACTATGTCGGTTTAGAACGTTTTTCTACGTTGTCCAACGCCTATTCTCCGCCTCCTTCGATACTGATACAATCAACTTCTGTTAGATTTTTTGACTCATTGATCTTTGGATTGACTGTTGCCATTCTAGTTTAGGACGCCCTCTTTTTCTGCGCCCTATTGGTTGTCATTTTAGGACTTGCTTTGGTAATCTTTCGTCGTTCATCCGTTGTACATGGCCGTACCATATCAGTTGCCTTTTAGTGATGTCATCCGTTATGCTTCCCTCGATTCCCATTCTTTCTTTTATGATGTCATTTCTTATGTGATCTATTCTAGATATTCTCATTGATCTTCTTATTGCATCCATTTCGACACTTTCCATTTTTGTTTTGTATTTTTCTGTTACGCGACAAGTCTCTATTCCATACAACAGCGTGCTTTTCACCATTGTTTCATATATGTTAAATTTTACATTCCTTTTTATTTCTCTGCTCCATAAAATACTGTTAAGACATCCAATAACCTTTTTTGCTTTTACTATTTTTTTTTCCATTTCTTTACAATCTGTTCCTGTCTTATCAAATGTGACACCCAAGTATACGTACTCATTGCATGGAGATATTGTTTGTCCATTGTCTAGTTCTAACTCACTGGATTCGTTTCCAATACATAAGTACTGTGTCTTGTGCACGTTCACTGTTATTCCCCACTTTTGATATTCTTCCATTAACTTTTCCATCATATACTCCATGTCTTCTTTATCATTTGGTCGTCAGCAAACTGTAGTGTGTATATGGTAAATCGGTGGTTAAGTTGTATTCCCATGCCGTGCACTTTACGTTTCCAGTTTTTTAGAGCTACTGCGATATATATTTTCAAAAGAGTTGGAGAGATACAACATCCCTGTCTTAAGCCTTTTGTTACCAGGAATTCTTTTAAAAGTCTATTTCCAATTTTAACTTTAGATTTTGTATAGTTCTTTTATCGCTTTTATGTATGTATGATTGATATTAGTTTGCTCTAACACTGTCCATAATTTTTCTACTGGAACGGTATCATATGCTTTTTGTAGGTCCACAAAGGTATAGTTTTTGCAAAGTCACCTGAAATGCTCCTAATACGGGGTTCTATCGATTTCATGAAATTTTGCTTCAATCTGCCCTTCAAAAGTTATCCAAATTCATTTAAAATCTTCCTGGTATAATTTCAATCCTACCGACAGAAAAGGCGGGCCGAGCACAAAGTATTTGTTATCTGACCGACCCAGCACAGGTGGGTAGACGGCACCTGATTGGCAGATTTTTTTGAGATGCGCTTTTAATTGCTTTCAGGTGTTCTTTGCGGGACGCCTTTAGTCGGCAGTATGCAGAGTTAGAAAATAAATCAGTGTCGTTTCTGTAGGTATAGGAATAGAAAGTTTTATTATCTATTTTTATTTCTTTAGTTTACGCCATAATTAAATTAAATCATTTTCATGAGTCTCTACCGCCGCCCATGTCACTTTCTTTAAAGGATATGCCGATGGTCGGCTTTAACCTTTGTGCAACTGACTTTGCATAAACTATAACATGAGTCTCTATATTTCTGGCGCTCCTTTTCTCAATTACTTGTTTAAGACAAAAAAACATTATCACTACAAGATCTGCCTGCACGAAACCCACTTTTCTCTTCTTCTTCTTGTTCATGAAAATCATTCTCTATTTTTTAGGAACTTACTTATTTTATTAGCAAACATCTAAATAATTGTTCAGTTTCAGTCAAAATTTTCTATATAAAAAGGCGGGAAGGGTTCAATGGGTTAGAGCTGAAAACGCGTCAGAAGATAAGAATACCTACGCACTTTTTTTGTTGGTAATATCTGAGGACAGGGCAATGCCCGGCCAAGTTCGCGATATACCATCTTTTCTTGAAACATTTCAGCGAATATTTAACCTATTTAAAATTCTACTTTGAAATGAGCTACGAAACTCAAACTTTGCACAGTCGTAGATCTTTATAGAGTTAACAATCCCTCCAAGTTTCATGGACTTCCATAAAGTAGTAAAATAGTTTCGAAATTACCACTCACTCACTCACTCATCTACTCACTCATGACTCACTCCTGTATAGATCATCAAAATTCTACTGCACTTCCAGATATGCTACAAAGCTGAAATTTGACCAAACCGTTGGAAAAAATAAAAAAACCCAAAATTCTAAATTACTCCCCTTCCCTATACATGTAAAAAAAACATTGCTCACTTCCAGAAACGTTAGAGAGCTGAGCTTTGGAAGACTAATAGGAACTATAATAAAAATATAGGAAAAAATTTAAAAACACCAAAATTTTAATTTACTCCTCTTTCCTATAAATGTAAAGTTATGGAAAAGTACCATTGCCCACTTCCAGAGACGCTAGAGAGCTAAACTTTGGAAAGCTGATAAAAGGTGGAAAAAAATTAAAAAACCTCAAATTTTTAAATAAGGCATTGCAAAAGTTTTGAATACAGTAGAACCCGGATTATCCGTGCGCGGATTATCCGGCCTGCGGATTATCCGTGCTATGATTTCCCATTATCAAAATTGTGTTTCTGAAGTTCTATCGAAATAGCGTTACCGGAAATCACTCGACCAAAACCTTATCTAGAATTATATTTTTTGTTCTGTTATCTTTTTATGCAATACATACATATAAACTTAGTTTGAACTTATGGGATCTTTTTTTTTCTGTCATATTTTGAGTATATATACATAATATGTATGTAACATGTAATAAATGAATGTTCGGATTATCCGTGCTTTTCACTTATCCGTGACTCGTCCGGTCCCGTGGAGCACGGATAATCGGGGTTCTACTGTAATATTCCGCATATTTTACTACTTCAAAACTTAAATATTGTCCAAATCCTTTAAAAAAGGAGTGAAATCATAACAAAAACATTTCATGTAAAAAGAAGCCAAGTACGCGAAAATAGTATTCCGGAAAAAGAATTGAGATAAAAGTAAAGCCAAGTTCTCCAATACACATTTCAAAATGAAAGGTGCTTACTAGTTTGAAAATGTTTTTTCTAAAAAGTTCTGGAAACAGTCTTTAACACAAAACAGGGGTTAAAACGTCTATTGTTAGATGGCGTAAAAAATTAACATTACCATGAAAAAATTTCCTGCAAAAACAGTTTCACCTCACCTGATCTATTTTGTTGTATAGGTTCGGCAGTCCACAGACGAAATCGTTCTCAATGCGCTCGACCTCGCCATCGTCTCTGCACATGTCAAAGGCTGTCAAACCCACACACCGAGAGACATCATAATCTCACCTCCTGATGAAACGGTTACCTTCAAATTTGAGAACCTGCTCACTCCTGGATCCTACAGTTTGAATATTGCATTTAAAGGTAGGTATGCAGCCAAAACCGAATCCCTATCCATAGTCATATATGACAAAAACAAAATAGTCCAGATCATAATTGAAAATGGTATAAATGTCCAATGGCAAAAACGGAATTATTAATAACGGGACATTATACAAAAAACGTCATTTATCAAAACAAGACAAGAACAAAATCGACGTTTAGTATAACGTCTTTTTTCAAAAGCGGACAAAATTATGAAAAGGGGCCGGGACTAGCAGGAACAACTCTCTCCTTTCCTTTCATGTATACTGGTTTCGTCTCTCTTCCTCTCATACAAATCGGTATCATGGAAGTTTCGCGGCAACTTTAAATCGGAGACAAATAATATTGTTCTCAAATACCAAATTGCAAATAAAGCAAGGACCTAAAACTATAAACAACAAGTGAAATTAAAGAAAGAAAAATAAGAAAAAAGTTTTCTGCTTCGGCCGGGACTCGAACCCGGGATTTCTTGCTCTCTAGGCAAACATTCTAAACGTGAACTACCGAAGCCATACAAAAATTTTCGGAAAACTTCCATCTATGCAGGCTGCGATGTCTCAATACAAGAACGAGAGACTCTCAGGGTATTAACTGGACCAAGGGACCAAGTCATCAAACTGATCTCTACAATTGTTATTTTTGAAACCAAAAATACATAAGAAAATAAAAATTTGTTTTTTCCTATAATTAGCTCCCCTGTCCTTCTCTTGAGACGTCGAAATCGGTGTTAACCGAACCGAACCGAACCTCTTGGTCAATTAATTGCAAATTAATCCTAACCTAAGGTCCAACATCTGACCTTTTTTAAGGATGGGCCTTGTTTAATGAAAATGCCGTATGTGCTATAGCAATTCCTATGTAGATACGGCGGTTTCCTTAGGCATGTCAGTTAAAAAATGGCAGTGAAGGACGATTCAATTGCATAGAAATATCAGAACCGCTCCTCTTTAGGTGAATGTCACAAGCTAGGCCGACCCCTTTTTATGATTTTGTCCGTTTTGATTTTGTCCGGTTTTCATAAAAGACGTTATACAGAACTTCGATTTTGCTCTGGTCTTGTTTTGAAGAATGACGTTTTTAATAATATTCGGTTAATAATAATTCCGTTTTTAACATAGGGCTGCTATGCCATTTTGCTTTATGATCATAGACGATTTTTTATTAGTCCTTTATGAATGATGAACCGAACTACTTCGCAGTGTCTAATTATAAATCTAGTCACCCCACATACAGAGGTAAGTGAGACCTATCGCCATGTATAATAACACCAAGGTTTTTTTGCAGTTTTTTAAAATTTTAAAAGATAGAAACTAAAATTAAGACTTTCCAGTACAACTAATTTAATATATTTCTAATTTAAATATTATTTTTCATAGATTGATAAAGTCAATCATGAAATTTTTTGGGTCGCCTTATTATTCTTGTTTTAGGCGAGATTAATGACAAAATGAAGGGTCTCTACAGAAGCAAATATGTCAATGAGAAGGGAGAAGACACTTATGCAGCTGTCACTCAGTTTGAAGCCACAGATGCCAGACGGTAAGAAGAAACATCTTTCTTTCTCTGTACAAATATCGCACCCTTAAAACAAATATCACGCCTTCAAAACTAAGATATCACATCCTCACTCAGTCAATGTTAATATATTGTATTTTTCAAACGGATCGCTCAAAAGATATCGCATTCTTAATAAAATAAGATATTATATTCTTCTTAGAGATCATATTTTTCACACTAAGATATTGTACTTGTAAAACTAAGATATCGCTTCCTCAATCAAACCTCATATATCATATTCCTGACACTTATAAGACTGGTATCTTACTCTCAAAGATAAGATATCGCAACCTCGTTCACAGCTAAGATGTTTCATTCTTTAAATTAAGATATCAAAGCTAAGATCGCGCCCTCAATCAGATAAGATAAGATAAGATATCTTGCTCTCAAAACTAATATATTGCACCATCAATTTATCCTAAGATATTCCAATCTTTATACTAAGATATTGCACCCATAAAAGTAAGATATCACACCCTTAATGATAGTTCAGATATTATTTTTAAACAAAGATATCTCACTCTCAAAATAATATTAATTAAAGAGTATTATGTAAAAAAACCACCATACATTTTTTTTAGTTTTGAATACTGATGACTTGCGCCAATAATCTGATATGTTTTTAGGTGCTTCCCATGCTGGGACGAACCTGCTCTCAAAGCCTCATTTGACATCAGTCTAGTGGTACCAAAACAGTTCGTAGCTCTTTCAAATATGCCTGTCAAGGCCAAGGAGGCAAAGGGAGAACTTGTCAGGTAAATGCAAACACATCTACGAAGTACGGCATTTAAGTGGCAACACTATCACATAGTGAATTAAATCATTAAGCAAATATGCGTATAGTTGCGTCATCTATCAAATATTAGATACTTCAAAGAAACAGCAAAGGTTTACTATTATCAGGTACAAATAAGGGTTTTTTTTGTTTCTCTCGTATTTTTCCGTGGGAAGCTCGAAAGCTTAACCTCACGGGGGTCCAAGATCTAATGGACACCTAATAAGTGTTGACAGTTAACTGTTTCGTCCGTACACTGCTTGGTCAATGTGACACCCTTGCTAAGTTAAGTATACGGTTTTGTCTTTCTCTTTATGTTTCAAGTGAGAAAACAAAATCAGATACTCTTTAAGAAGCGCCATCTACCGAAGTACGAGAGAAACTAAAACAGCAGCAGGCGAGTTGAACTGCTATATCATCGATCGATGAAAATATCGATTGAAAGAGATAATCCATCACGTGACCTACGATACACATTGTCTTTTAGGTCAGGTCAACGCTGATTGCGTTTATTCCGCCATTAAGACGTCTAAATTTTACGTTTTTTACTATTAACATTGTTTGCATTTGGTTTTCGACAGGTATAATTTTGAAAAGACTCCCATCATGTCGACGTATCTAGTGGCAACTGTCATTGGCGAGTACGACTATGTGGAAGGGAAATCCAGTGACGGCGTTTTGGTACGAGTCTACACGCCCCCTGGCAAGAAGGATCAGGGGTTGTTCGCCCTAGAAGTCGCTACAAAGGTAAAGGGTTATTTTTAGACATCCATATGGTAGGTATGAAGGCTGTTGGGATTGTCAAAAAAAAACTTTTTAGTATTCCTCAAAATAAATTATTTGGGTCGAAAAACCGATTAACGCAAAAACCGATTAACCAATTTTAACCAAATTTGGCACAAAAAATTTGCGGTACCCGTGGGGCTGCAAGGGGGTAGTAAGAGGCGCACAAAAATATTTAAAAAATCATAATTTGAGAAACAGCAGGTTTTAAGTTATATTTGGAATTACCTTTATAACAATATTTGTCATAGCGTCAAAGTTTGCCAGACGTAAGTTTTCATAAATTGATAAAAAAATTCATTTCCAACAAAAACAAAGCTACCTTAACACCCAGAACGACTAGCTCTCCATTTTTGCTCTAGAAGCATTTCAAATTGTCATGTCCCCCCATTCGACCCCGCTGAATCCGAATATCTCAGTTGTTAACCGAAAATGCCGACAGGGACGGAGAAAAACCCCCCCAAAAACCTGTTTTTCTTTCTGTTTTATTCAATTTTCTCGAAAACTATCCTTTTTATCGAAAATTGCAAAAACAGTTTTTTGTGAAGAACAAAATTCTCTTTCCAACGATGTATTGATCGACAAGGTCAGGAGAAGGAAGCAGCTCTTCAGTGGCGTCCATAAATTGGGAATATTTCGAAAAAATATATTTATAATAGGCTTTATATAAGCAGTTACTATAAAATAACTTCCACTTTGTTATACAGCATTTAAAAGAAAAGTTTATTGTCTACGATGAAGTATAGAACATATTTTTTGATAAAGAGCTTGGTTTTTAAGAAAATCGAATAAAACGTGTGCAAAACATTTTATTTTAATGATTTTTTTCAATCACCTTTCTTACGGACGTCGCTGGAGAATGTGTTATAAGTCAAACCACACTGAGTTCCACATTGTTGAAAAGGGAATTTTACTGTCTACAATAAAGTATAGTATATATTTGTTCATATTAAGCTTAGTTTCCAAGAAAATTAGATAAAACTTGTAACAAAAATGGTTTATTTTATGATTTTTCAAAATTAATTAATTTATGGACGCCCTAAAAGTTTTAATCATAAAACCAATCCGACCATGTTACACAGCAATTTTATTGACTATAATAAGGTATAACACATTTTTACCTTCTAGCCCGTGTAGCAATGGCTAAAGAAGGTATTATTTTCGACGAAAAAATTTTTTTTCAGATAACGCTCATTTGGATGTATTTTGACCTATCCTAGCAATATCGTCGTCATGTCTGTCTGTGTGTGTGTGTGTGTGTGTATATTATTTCTGTCCGTAACACTATAGCTCCTAAACCGCTGAACCGATTTTCATAAAATTTTCGGGTAAAATAGTGTTCGACACTCTTACGAGCTGAAAATCCATTAACTAATGACAAAAACTTAAAATAATGCTAACTTTTTAACGGAGCATCGTATAAAAACACTGTTTTCGGAATATAGTAGACAATATTTTGCTTAATAATTCGTGTTATAACCAAAAAACTTCGTAGGAGCTTTAGTTTTTGAGATATTTACAAAAACTGTTTTCAAGGATAATATATTATCATGGCTTCACTTGAATTGTGATAATAGGCTAGCTAGGAAGGTGTCAGACCCGTTATGTATTCACTTATTTCGCATAGACTTTGATTTTTTTTAAAATCTAATAAATCTTGAGAAAACCCATTTTAACTTTTTTAAACGACTTCTATTAACGGACGCCGCTGGAGAGTTTGTAATCAGTCTAAACGTATTAATTTTTATTTTAGGTGTTACCTTACTACAAAGACTACTTCAACATTGCATATCCGCTGCCAAAGATTGATCTCATCGCCATCGCGGACTTCAGCGCAGGCGCTATGGAAAATTGGGGCCTTGTTACTTATAGGTACGTATGTCGCTCTCTCCCCTTTTCTCTGTCTAAAAAAGAACATGAAACTGACTGAAGATGAACCACACCTTGAGGTGAGATTCCGAAAAACTTCATTTAGCGAAATTTAGGGTAATTTTTTTTTTTAAATTCATGTTGCAGTATGTTGAGGCCATATAGATGCGGAAAAACCATACCTTGTGTTCGTAAAACCGTCATTTAGCCAATTTTAGGGTAGGGAATCTCATAAGGCCAATATGGCAAAACTTTAAAAATTTATATTTTACAAACTACACATTTTATCAACAAAAGCACCAAGTTGCACTATAGCGGGATCATAGAGATGCGAAAAAACCACGCCTTAAGTTAAGACTCCGAAAAACGTAATTTAGCTAATTTTAGGGTTGGGAATCTTATAAGGCCAACTTTGAAAATTCATATTTTACAAACTATACATTTTATCAACAAAAGCACCGAGTTGCAATATTGTGGGACCATAAAGATGCGGAAGAGCCACACCATATGAAAATTATATCTTCGTCAAAAATATAATTTTTTTAGCCTTCATTAAAAATACCATTTTGCGCTCTGTCAGAAAACTACAAAATCATGGGTTTCTTGGGTACCAATGCAAAAAATATCAGTCATAAGTTCTTTATGACCTAGGTACATAAATAGTACTACCGCTATGTCGGTTTAGACAGTTTTTCTACGTTGTCCGAGGCCTATTCTGCGGTCCTTAGTAAGACCCACCTATCTACATTTTCACTTATTTCGAGAATAGCGAGTTTAAAGTTTAAATGCTTGCCAACAGTTACATAGTAATATATTTTTTTTGTTGGTAAATGTTTATGGGTTTCTAATAGCAATATCTAAGAAATAAGACAAAAAAAAGTTACAAATTATTACCTCTTTAAAGCCATTTTCGGTCCTTACTCATTTTTGATTTTTTTGCAGATAGGTGGGTCTAACTTAGGACGGCAGTATTCTCCACCTCCTTCGATCCTGACAAGCATCTTCTGTCAGGTTTTTTTTGACTCATTGATCTTTGGATTGGATTCTAGGACCTGCTTTGGTAATCTTTCGTCGTTCATCCCTTGTACATGGTCGTACCATATCAGTTGTCTTTCCGTCGATCCCCATTGTTTCTTTTATGATCTCATTTCTTATATGATCTGCTCTAGATATTCTCATTGATCTTCTTGTTGCATCCATTTCGCACTTTCCATTTTTGTTTTGTATTTTTCTATTACGCGACAAGTCTATTCCATACAACAGCATGATATTCACCATTGTGTCATATATCGCACCCCCAAAAGAACAAAGACCTAACTCAAAGAAATACGACTTTCCAGGAAACGCAAACAACTGTTTTTTTGAAGCTTTTGTTTATTTTTATATATAAATGTAAATATAACCATGATTAAATAATTTTTTTGGATTCCTTGTTAAGAAATGTTTGTTCTAAGAAAATTTTTAATTATTTTTTGTCTACATTCAAAATAGGTACGAGATTTTTAAGTTAGTCCTTAATGACTATAGGGGCTTAGAAAAGCACTTTCCGGTCACATAATCGAAATTTTGCTTTCATTTTATTACTAATTGATAGGTAGCTCTCATTTAAGTCAGATTTTGACAAATTTTTGAGTTAAGTCTTTGTTGTTTTGGGGGTGCGGTATGTTAAATTTTACATTCTTTTTTTTCTCTCTGCTCCATAAAATACTGAGATACACAAAATTTGATAGTTAGACATTCAATAACCTTTTTTGCATTAACTATTCTTTTTTTCAGTTCTTTACAATCTGTTCCTGTCTTATCAAATAAGACACCCAAGTATACATACTCATTGCATTGAGATATTCTTTGTCCATTGTCTAGTTCTTGCTTGATTCGTTTCCAATACACAGAAATACTGTGTCACCACGTTCACTGTTAACCCCCACTTTTGGTATTCTTCCGTTAACTTTCTCATCATATACTCCATGTCTTCTTTACCATTAGCTACAATTACTTGGTCGTAAGCAAACTGTAGTGTGTATATGGTAAATCGGTCGTTAACTTGTATTCCCATGTCGTGTACTTTACGTTTCCAGCTTTTTAGAGCTACTGCGATATATATTTGAAAAAGAGTTGGAGAGATACAACATCCCATACCCCAACATAAATAGTAACATGCTTAATAAAAATGCATTTTTTTCGTGGGTGAACTATGTGTCGGAAAAAAAGAACACTTTTTTTGTCCCAAAATACATGCCACACCACTTTTATTGGGCACGCGCCGCCGCCTCTGTATTACTCTTACTAGCTATACTCTGTGTTTAATAATAATAGATATTTGCGAGAAAAAAGGTAATAATTATAAAAGGATGTTGTAAAAATATTTCAAATAGGTTTTTTTTTTCATTAAGTAGTGATCAATCATTCGAAAAAAAAATCATGTTGTAAGCTTTTACAGGTTTTTTTTATTACACAAGGTCGCTGATAAGTGTGGAAACAGTCGACTATTTTTTAAACTATACAATATATCGGAAAGAGTCTAATATAAAAGTTGAAGGGGTTTACTAATAATTTTATTTAATATTTATACAGGATTGCGTACACGTTGGTACATTTGGCGATTTCAACTTTAAAAATATATATAAAATCTGAAACATTTTTTTTAAATACATTTTCTTTTTAAGCTTTTATTTGCAATAAAAATTAAAATCGCGTATGTAGCCCTTTTCAAGATGTACTATAAAATTACTTTTTTAATGTAAATTATTGCTCTATGTGCCTTATTATTGTTCTTATTCTTATTGTTTAAATATCAATCCAATACGTATATTATACACATGTATATAAAAAATATATAACATGAAGATTTAACAAAATTATATTAAATTAACATAACCTTTATTTTTAAGTCAATCTAATTATAACAAAAATGCAGAACTAAAAGAAAAATCTCTATTTTGGAGCTGTTAAACAAAATATATTTGTGAAAATAAAATATACGTAACTAAAAAGATATAATGTTGTGCATTGTATGAACAAATGCAGCGAAGTAGTTTTTTCTTATAATCATGAAAATTGTTCTCAACTGAATATTTTTTTAAATTTGTTTTTATTTAAAATTTTATTTGAAACCCATTCCAAGTAACTTGCAAACAATTTTTTTATTCGTGATAGTAAATATAATTAATAATTTCATTCATTCAAAACAAATGATTTGATAAATCAAGAGTTTGCTCTGAGAGCTGAATATTCCTACCAGACGATATGTTGGAGATTCTTTTTTAA
Organism: Aspidapion aeneum; assembly: GCA_963576565.1. NCBI lineage: Eukaryota > Metazoa > Arthropoda > Insecta > Coleoptera > Brentidae > Aspidapion > Aspidapion aeneum. The sequence goes on along the minus strand of OY755045.1, from coordinate 25,083,762 downwards.
ATAGTTGAAGGTTTTAGAATAGAAGTAGGATTTTTTTCTAAAAGTTTAATCAATTTAAATCATTAGATGTATAATGTATTGTTTTTGTTGCGGCTATAATAAAATACACTTATATTATGTAGTAACAAAAAGGTATTTATTTGATATTACAGATCTAAAATTGCAATATTTATTATATTATTATGTAAAAAACGCGTCAGTTTTTGGAGAAAACAGCCAAATAAGATGTGTTTTTCAACGTCTTATGCTTTAAATCAATAGATTTTTATAAGTTTTTTTTAAAATGATTTACATTGTGTTATGAGTTGTTTTTATCCCACCCAGCGCCCGTTTTCTATATAAAGAGACTAACTTAAGAAAAAAACTGAAACTAAACTTGAAGAAACTGTCTACAAAATAAACTTTCCAATAATCAGTTAAATAAAAGAAGTACGTTTGCGGCATAATTATCAATTTTCTTCAATGTGATTAATTTAATGAACAAGGAGTTTCCAAAAATCCAAAAAAAAATAAAAGTTTATATAAATATAATAATATAAAAGTATATATATTTATATTTCTACACTGAAGGAGGGAACACAAAGCTTTTATTTCAACAATAATTTAATGAGCTTTCTTTATATCAATTCACTTAATTCACATTTCTAAAGGTTTATCATAACAAAAATATTTCATGTAAAAAAAGCCAAATACGCGAAAGTGGTATTCCGTAAGAAGAATTGAGATAAAAGTAAAGCCAAGTTCTACAATACAAATTTCAAAATAAATGGTTCTTACTAGTTTAGAAATGTTTTTTTAAACTTTGCTATTCCAGCCAAACTTCTTTACGTTCAATTTCCTAAGAGTCATTTGCAGCCGTAATAGCCAAGTTTAGAAAAACATTTCCAAACTAGTAAGAACCATTCATTTTAAAATTTGTATTGTAGAACTTGGCTTTACTTTTATCTCAATTCTTTTTACGGAATACCACTTTCGCGTACTTGGCTTTTTTTACATGAAATGTGAGTGAGTGACAATTTCGACGTTTTTTGAAATTTCGTAACTACTTCAGTACTTTTGGGAATTCCATGAAACTAAACATGAAGGGATTGTTAACTCCATGGAGATCTACGACGGTGCAAAGTTTGAGATTCGTAGCTCATTCCGAAGTAGAGTTTTAGATAGGTCAAATATCGGCTGAAATGTTTCAAGAAAAGATGGTACGGCGCGTGAACTTGGCGAGGCACTGCCATGCCCTCAGATTTACCTCCTAAATAGTCAACCACACTGTCAAATAAATGAAAAAACGCAAAAAAAAACGGAGGTAAAAACGTCAAAAACACCTTAAAATCACACGAACTCTCAATACAAACAAAGCAACTGGTCCGCTGGTGACGCAGACACTGTTCGTCTCGCTGAGCGACGCTAACATAAGAGTTAAATGGAAATAAGCCATCCTGTGTGTTTATAATCGTTGGTCCGTTACGTCACTACAATATTTGACAATTGTCAAAAATTTAGGGTTATGTCTATTCTTTTTTGTTCTAAAAACTAGTTGATTGGGTGAAAATTTATCAAATTGCGGATTAAAATTGTAGTTTTTTAAAAAATTTATTAAGAAAAATACAATTACTAACCTATGGAACATATTTTACGTGAATTATTTCCCATTTCTCACAGAAAAAAAACATAATTTTACACGAACACAAAACACCGCAAAATGTAAATAAACAACAAATATGGCGTCTATCCACATAGCAGCTGTGTGTCTATGTGACAAAACACTCGCATACGCACTTGAAAATTCGCGTCTGCGTATTTAAATTTGCCATTCTTTCTTCTTCTTGAGTGCTTCACTTTTCGATTTTTGGAACATGCATTTATGCTCTAACGTATTTGATGTAGACTTTTCCAAATTTCCTCGTACCTGAAAAACGACGAGGTCTATCAAAACGCGCTTTTGATATTAAAAGACGCCTCGAAAATCCCCAGCCCAGGACATGTCATTTTTTTTTATCTATCGGCTAGAAATACCTAAAACCCCCAAAAAACATCGAATTTGGCCCACCCTGTACCATCTTTTACAAAGACCTTGATGAAATGACTGACTGTATCATCTTACAAAAATGCTATTGAAAAAAAAACACAACTGCAGTTTTTTATTTCCTTTCACTAATTCAATGAAATAGAAAAAAATATCTGGTGTTGCAAAAATCGTAGGTGCGAAAAAGAAAAGTAAATATTATTGTGTAATTGACAATCCTTAACTTGTGAAAAACCGCACGTGGAAAACTCATATCTTTTTTTTACAGTTATATAACAATAAACAAAACCGCAGTTTTGTTTTTGATTTTGTATATAACTCGTAGACAATGATTGAGTAAAAACAAAATTTCGGGCTTTAATTGTCTATTTATTTTAAACACGACGTTTCGGTTAGTGAGTATTTTTAACCGTTTTCAGTTTAAACGTGAAAACGGTTAGAGATACTTACTAACCGAAACGTTAGTGTGCACTTGAAATGGTTAAAATAAATAAAGACGATGAATTTAGACCAATAATTTTAGACCAAAAATCCTGCATTTTTGCGTTACGTAATTTAAGGACGTTCCCTAAGGTCAAAATACACCCAAATAAAACATTTTCGGCGTTATCTCAAAAAAAAAATTCATCGAAAACAATACCTTCTCTAGCCATTGCTGCGCGGGCTAGGAAGGTAAAAATAATAAGAAGTTGCAAATATTGATTGTTTAAACTATGAATATTTTTATTTTATGTATTTTGCGGGAATGCAAGCACATAAATTGCGTTTTTTAAAAATTTTAATTAAGTGTGGTAATAGGTATTTTTATTTCATTTTGAAATCCTTTTTTATTTTTTAATAATTTCTTGATTTACTGTGTTAACATTATTTTTAACTAACTAAAAAAATTAAAATATGAAACAAAAATTACAAAAAAACACGTCACTTTTGAAATTTTGAATAAAACAAGGATCATTCCGTAAACATATATTTTGACTATAACCATAGAAAACAACTTTATATAATACCTTAGACAGTTAAAGTAACAAAAGAAATTGTTTGATGGATAAAAAAATTCACAAAAATAACAATTTACACCAAAATCAAATTTTTATCAATAAAGCATAATATATAGCAAGGGATAAAAGTTCGAAAAGTTTGAAGCCTGACCGAAAGGAAAAGGGATAAAAATAATTTTTTTCGACCTTTTTCTCATACATTTATAAGCAACTATACTGACTATGTGATTTTCAACCTGATTTTTACTTTTTAGCCCTAACCCATCATTTTTCGGAAATAAAAAGTGCCACTTTTATCCATAAAATTCCGAATAAATACTACATTTAAGTGCGAAAACGCCCCCGTGACTTGCAGATATGTCAAAAGTATGCGAAACCCTTGCGAAAATGAGACACCCTGTACATATATAATAGAATTATACGCTTTTAATATGACCAGTTGTTGATGATTGGCAATCCTTCATCTCCATATTGAGAGGCACCCATTTTTTTCCCGTAATTTTTTTTTCATGTATATAATTTGCAATATGCAATTATTAAATAGTTGCACCATGATTAAGAACGTGCAATACTTGAATTGCATTGTGAATGTCAATCAAATTTGTTTCTATTATTTATATTTACGATTGGTATAAATCAAAGTAAAAGTAAAAAAATACCCTTCTGTATAATAACTGTTTTTTAGTTTTTTTTTGTGTTATTGATAGTTGCAAGTCTTTTTTGCACATATTGTAGTTTCTAAACAGTGCTAAAAAAAATATTTTTTTTTTCTTTTATTATCCTGTTTTAGGCCTTTGAAAATTTATTTTTATCATTGTCAAAGCGAGAGGGAGATATGTTAAGAGACAGAGAATAATCTTAGTAGAAGGGATTATTTTACACAACTAGGCTCTAAACTATAGAGGGGTGAAATTAATTACCCATTGAAATTTAATATTCCCTAGTTTTTACGAAGTTAGGAAAAATCCAAAAGTTTAGCAAAACCAGAAAATATAAGATAGTTTCAGTAGACGCCTAAAATGTTTTAATAGATACTTGATGCGCAAAAACAACCGGTTAAAATGTTTTTTGTTATAGCTTTCGAACTATACCAACGATTTTGATAAAATAAACTGCAATTTGCAGAGCGATTTTTTGTCCGATATCTCAAAATCTAAGATGTCGGACACATTCAAATATGAACCTTTAAAAAGACATGGTTTTTCTAAAAAAGCTATATTTCCTCACGGAGAACGTGGTACAAATACTTAAATTTGTTTTTTCTTATAAAAAGACAATTTTTATTTAAACCGTTTCATTTTTCAATTAATTAAATTTCTTGTATCTTTTTTTAAATTCAATTTTGATTTTAGGGAAACTGCACTTCTAGTCGATCCGCAGAATACTTCAGCCGTTAGCAAGCAGAATATAGCTTTAGTTGTAGGTTAGTATTTGCGTTTTTACATTTTTAACACACTTTAATTTTTGAAATAAAAATTTCCTAAAAATGTTTAAAATTTTTTTCAAAAATGAAAATATTTGGTATTAAAAAATACACACGTTTTGAACTCTTTAAAAGCGGTTTACGTTATATTTCTGCTCCTAAAGTTACGTCACGACTAAGCAACACATGCTCAGAAAGGCAAACACAGTATATAACGCTTAACCATATATTTAGGTAAGAGGAGGATGTAGAGATTAATCTAGTTGGTTGTGCTTAGTGCGCCGTCCGTGTCTTGGCGCAGTGCACAGTTCGTGTTTGCGCAAGCGCAAGAAGGCATCTGTGACGTAACAACCAATAACAGGTTGCGTTTGCGACAGACACATTTTGCACGTGCGCAGTTGTCAAAAATGCAATCAAGGGTTGCTGGATTTTATTTTTATGTTGGCCAATTTTCTTAAGCATATAATTCATATAGGCAGGGCACCTACATCTCCCTCATAGCTATATGCGATTAACGGATGTATGGTTTTTTTTTCAACAGTTTTATTCAGAATTTTATGTGTTTTGTGTTTTTACGGCAAACAAGATGTCATTTTGTCACATTTAAGCAAAACCCTTGTGTCTGGTGAATTAAATAATAACGGTAATTTTCTGATTTACTACTGACAGGACATGAATTGGCTCACCAATGGTTCGGCAACCTGGTCACAATGGAATGGTGGACTCACCTATGGTTGAACGAGGGTTACGCTTCGTTCGTAGAGTTTTTGTGTGTTGACTACCTTTTTCCAGAGTATGACATTTGGACACAATTTGTCAATGACTCCTACATCAGGTAAATTGATACTAATGTTTGTTTAGTATCGATGATTTGTTAGCTCACATTTTATTTTAATATGCTCACATACCCAACATTCTTAAAAATACATCTTTTGTGTTTGTGCAACAGATATAACAACCGGTTATTTTAAGTCAATTCAGTTAATTTTCTTTTATTATTCAGAGCTCTAGAATTCCACTATCTTACGATTCTGTTCTCCTTTTGTTATCATTGATACGACAAGGACAGATATAACACGAGGTTAGGTTTTGTCAATTGATTTTGTTTATTTTACAGAGCTCTAGAACTCGACTGTCTAACCTTTAGGTCGCTTCAGTTAATGTCTTTATTTTACAGTACTCTAGTTTAGCTTACTTCAGTTGATTAAGATTTTCTTTTACAGAGCTCTAGAATTCGACAGTCTTAAGAACTCTCATCCTATCGAAGTCCCGGTCGGAAACCCGTCCGAAATTGACGAAATTTTTGACGACATTAGTTACAACAAAGGGGCCAGCGTTATCAGAATGTTACATCACTATATTGGAGACCAAGATTTTAGGTAGGAAAATGATTTGAGTTCAATGATATTTTAGAGTAAATTTCCGCGAAAAAGAAATAATTTTAAGACACATTTTGTTTTTTTGAGCCTATAGACCACCAGCATAGGGTGGGAATTTACGACACTTATGTTTCAGGTTTTCCTTGTTTGCCACATCAATTACAGCATATACCCAGGGGGAGAGGGAGGAGGATTACCTGAAAAAAAGTGGTCAATTCTTATTTGTTTTACTAGACACCCCGAAACGTTTTTTTTCACTCCATGTTTGTTCTGGTTTTTTCTCTAGAAAAGGCATGCATAAGTACCTGACGAAACACCAGTATAAAAACACCTTCACAGAGGATTTGTGGGCGTGTCTCGAAGAGGCGAGCAACAAACCAGTTGGTCAAGTGATGTCCACTTGGACCAAACAAATGGGATTCCCTGAGATTAGCGTCACTAGCAAACCAAAAGGTTAGTTAACCTTAGAGTCTCTGTATAAATGATATACAGTACAGTCCCGATTATCCGAAATAATGTAGACCAAAGTGATTTTGGATAATCGAAATTAATCTAAACTAGAGAGCAAAATGTCAAACTGAAACTGCCATTTTTGATTTACCACTAACAAATCCAAATCGTAAGGTATTCAATAATCTATGCATAAAACACTAGAAACATTGCATAAACATAAAATAAGCTAGCTATTTATAACTATAAGAAAACCAATATTTTACGTTATAATTCACCATTTTCCAAGTTGGGGTTAATTTTCAATATTTTCACTTTATATTTTAGAGAATTTTGATATAAATGTCAAAATAGATACAATTTAATAACTGTCAACATAATGACATAAGTCATGACTAACTTGACTAAAAGAGTTAACTGTAAAAATATTTTTCGGTCTCTTGGTTCTTTACTGATCCTTGTTGCAACTGGAAATTTTTCCAAAAGGATCTTGTAAGGCTAGGAAATTTATTTCAAACTTAAAATATGATTGCTGTCGCTTTGTGGTTTCTGAGTGTGATGGTTTTAGAAGTTTAACTTCATATTGCGTATCCCATTTCAATAAATAATACTTCAGCTATGTAATAAGTGTTTTTCTTTTTGTCAGTAACATCCGTAGATTTAATCAAAATAAAATACATTACAATTTACAGGTCTGATTGTGAAACCTACAAAAGTAAACTCGCTCATAAAATTCCGACCCAAAAACTGTTCAACAGATTGTTTTTATATTATTAGATTTAAATGGAAAACCGGGGAATGTAATATTATATTGAATTGCGACAAAAAATTACCTAAAAAAAACGTTTTTTATCAAATAATTTACAGATTTAAAATAACATATTTCAAACTTAGTTTACCTAAAACTGTACATGTAACCCTACTATCTATACGAAAAACATCGAGTTAAAGTTGTAATATTTAAGTTATACACTTTGTCTGATTTTGGAATATATCTGACAATCAGACATGTTCCAAAATCAGACAAAGTGTGAACCGAACCAAACCGAACAGAACCGAACACTTTCCCCTACCCGCAAAAGCCACTGTTAAGTTTTTATTGAAACACTCTGTATTTTGAAATGAATCTTAAGGTAAACGTCCTCACTTTAAATAAGAAGCGTAGTTTGGATTAAATTATGCTTAATTTATTTCTAAAATCCATCAACCCGACGCGTTTCGGCTTTACAAGCCATTCTCAAAGGTTATAGAAGTTTAGTTATTTTATTTTTAGGATGTAAATTCATTTGGTTCAATAAATTTGTTTCAAATCAGAAAGAAAAGTTTCTATATTTGAAAAACAAACAAACACTTATTATAATGCGACCATTATATTATAATTATATAATAAGTGTTTATTTGCTTCCAAAATTTTGGTTTTAAAAACTTCTATAATCTGAGAATGGCTTGTAAAGCCGAAACGCGTTGGGTTGACGGATTTTAGAAATAAATTAAGCATAATTTAATCCAAAACTAAACTTTTTATTTCCTAACCTAGCAGAAATTTGTGGAGTGAGGACGTTTTTTCTTAAGATTCATTTTAAATTGAAAAATGCTCCATGTAGGAGAGTTGGAATTACAATTCAACTCTGTATTTTGTTTTGTGATTATCTATTATGTGATGAAATGTTAATACATATCTAATTACATATTGTAAAACTCTCATTTTCGGTGGCTCTCATTTTCAATTCTGGTAGCAAGTGTCACCAAAGACAGACCTTGTTTTTTGCTCATCTAGTGTTGTTTCTAGTTTGACTTATGGATAAGCGCATTACCCTGTATAATTATATTTTTCTTATTTAGATAATGGAGTAGAGCTGACCCTAACCCAAACCAAATTCACAGCTGACGGTTCCTCTCCTCCCGCCGACTATCTGTGGCTAGTGCCCATTTCTATATCTACCTCAAAGAACCCTGGAAAAGAGGTAGGTGCAGATCTTTCTATATTAAATAGGTCAAATATGGGCTGAAATGTATCAAGAAAAGATGGTACAGCAGTTGCGCGAACTTGGCGGGGCGTAGCCCTCCGCATTCCCTGGCCTGGGCTACTGAGATCCTTACGTTTCAAACCCCCAAAACCGAATGACACGACCCCCAAAAAGCCACCGTTACTTCACCGTTCCGCTTTCACGTCCGTTTTTTTGCGTGACAGCTAACTTCCAAGTCCTCGCAAAAGTCCAGCATGGAACCGTTCTATTGGTCAATTATCGCAAACCCCGAAATGACTTCGATTTCTGCAGGGTCAGCGTCGTCAACCTAGTTTTTGGCCTAGGGGCCCAGGGCAACTAACCCATTACGATGTTTGCGTAATTGTTTAGACTAAATTGCGTCAACCAAAAATTCCATATACAATTTATAACTGAAGGAATATTTAATACCTTTTTGGGATAATCGTCACAATATGCAGGGGGCACCTTACTATTGGACCATACAGGGAAGGGTTGATACTACATATACAGAAACATTACATAACAAAATCGACATTTAAAACCAATCAATCAATAATTATTTTTAAAAACAAAACCTAAACTTTAAGTAGATTTTACTAAATTTTCGTGAAGAGACTGAGTTGTAAATGGGTTTTTGAGTATTAGTAACGCGAGATTTCAGAATTTTGACTTCACACCAATCAGTGACGTAATTATTGAAAAAGGTATTCAAAACGGATCATCTGAGAAAACGCCTAAGGAAACTGTAGATTTCTGTATTTTCGATTTTTTAAATTAACTTAATTTTTTAACCAATGTTTTGCATGACATTTTGTAATTAAAGAGTTTTTGGTACAGGGAATTTGATTTCATTGATAGATTTGATGTAAGTTTTATAGAGCCGCCCTCATTCTCAGTACGTTAAAACAAGTGTAGCTTTTTTGTTTTAGTATTTATGTTTCTATTAAAAAAAAATATATTTTGTCATATTTGTTTTGCCAATACCCTTGTGCCTGAAATAAAAATATATTAATGTAAAAGTTTTTGCATGATTTTTTAATAAAATATACTGCGGGGAGAGTTAGTGACATAAGGACAAGGCATAAATTAGAAAAACGAGATAACAAAAAGATTTTACCTCAGCCTAGATTTGAACCAGTGACCTCCCTCTTGCTAGGCTGACTCTCTACCAACTGAATGTTGTCTCTCTATGTAACACCTCCCGTGTTTTCGTAGCTACCAGAAGCTTGAGAGCACGTATTGTACCTATGCTAACAAAAAAAAATTATAGGTGACAAAATAGTTTCCGAGAGGCAGATTTCAACCAGTACCTCGTTAGCTCAGTTGATAGAGCGTCAGTCTAGCATGAGCTAGGTAACATGGGAGGAAATAATTAGGAACGAAACAGGAAAGCGCCTCCGCATCTGTTTAGACACTCTACAAACCAACCATGTCGGCGGGTTTGGTGCAGGAGTGCGCAGATGCACTTCAAAAGTTGGCCGGAGAGAGAGGAGAGGAAACAAGAAAGCGGACGAACTCGCCAGAAGACCGACGCAACGTGCGAGCGATGCTGTGCCGAGGACGAGACCTCGGCGCACTTCCTCTCATCATGTGAAGCATATAAGGGAGGCAAGACGAGAGGTATTTGAAGAGGAAACCTTTGAGACGGAGGACCTTCTGAATCTGAGGTTGCCCGATATTCTGGCCTTTGTACAGAAGACGGGCAGATTCCTTAGCGAAGGAAGGACGCAGTAGGGAGATGCCCGGGGGTTGGGGCTTCATGTGCCTAGTCGTCAGACCTAGAGCCTACCCCATTAAGTGCTTACTAGCATGAGCTAAAATATTTTTGTCTCCGCAGTATTATTAATTACTCTATATCTGGTAATTATAATTTTTGTTTTGATGGCAGACTGTATCCACAGTGCTCAAAACCCAAAGCACTACAGTGCTAGTACCTGACGTAGGGCCCGAAGACTGGATCAAAGTCAATCCTGGCACCATCGGATTCTACAGAACCAAGTATCCCGCCGAAATGCTGGAGAAATTTGTACCTGCTATTAAGAATAAGACTTTGCCACCATTAGATAGGTGAGTATCTTGTTACTAGTTACTAAAATTCGTTAAGAATAAGAGGGTAGGATACACAGTGTGCCTGAATGAAGTATAGGTTACATAAAAATGGATCCAAAAACTAATTGCACATTTTGAATATGGACTCTTTCCTGACTTCAGAGCCATATTCATATAAATCCTAGCTGATCCTCTTCTCGAAATGTTATGAATTTTTTGTCATTTTTCTAGTTAGTCTAGGGGCTGGCTCCTGTCAGGTGTGACCTAATGTCTGCGCTCAGTTTGACTGCGGGGCATTGTGTAAAAAAGATGGAATTTCGGTGGGAACCCTGATTATCTTATATTTTTTTAGGTTAGGACTAGTAGACGATCTTTTTGCCCTGGTCAAGGCAGGCCAGACGTCCACAGTAGACGTACTTAAATTCCTTAAAGCCTTTGAGGACGAAACCGACTACAACGTGTGGTCATCGATCAGCAACGTGCTGGGCAGGTTCTCGCAACTTCTTGGAGGAACACCATCGAAAGAAGAATTCGAAAGGGTAAAAAATAAATTACAAGGGGCGACCAATAATCTTATTTACTGATTAAAGTTGTCTAACTTGTCAAATGGGCATTTGTAGCTGCAATCACTTCTTAGTGCGACGATTTTTTTAAAGGTAGAAATAAATGAAAGTCTATTGGGGCGCGGTCTGGCAAATAATGGAAAGCAAACACGTAATTAATAATTTGTCGGTGCGGTGTTTTGACGTTGTCAAAATTGAAGTTAATTTTGATTTAAAATTTTTTAAAAAATGTGGATTTTGGAACGTAAAGCTATTATCTTGAGTCATTACATTCTACTGGAAAGGTCACAGCAATAGTTTTTTTGGGATGAGATGAATTACTGAATTAGTGTTTTAATTATTTCAGTACCAAATTGCGCTTCTCAGCAAGGTCTACAATCGTCTAGGATGGAACGTGAAGCCTAACGAAACTCACTTAGACACACTGCTCAGAGGACTTGTTTTAGGTAAGTTTCATTCAGCCATTGACCTCTGCCATATGCTCCATTCTGTTAATTTTGGTACCATTAGTTGACTGTTCGATTTTTCCTTCCTGGATCCTTGATACATTTTGACAGTTATTTTACACTAGGAAGCCCATTCTTGAATTGAATAGGAATAAACATTCTCTCGAGAGATGTGATCGTACCCAGGTCTGATCCCATCACATCGTGTTCCTTTAATGAGCGTTCTTCGTATTTTTAAGCTTTCCCTAATTAGACGTACGATTGCCAGATTAACTACGTACCTATTTTCTAAACTAACCATTTTAGTTCCTGTGTATTTGTATTTTTTACACATTCTCAGTGTTTTTAGGCCCGCTTGTTTTTTTTTAAGTATTTTTGTTTTTCAAAACTAATAAAGGTAAATCCGAAAAAATATGTACTCCATTAAACTTAATTTAAAAAAAATGCTAATCGAGTTTTTACAAAAGCATCCGAAATTGCTGGCTGGGATATGTTTCCCGGATTTCACGTATAAAACTGGTCAACAACTATGAGAAACGATAACCGGAAAATTAACTGCCACACTGGGAGGATCCACAAAAGAATGGAGAAACTGGCGAACGATAAACACTATTTTTAGTTTATTTAGTGGTTTTGGACTGGACGGCACATGACGTGAGGTGAGCGCTCACCTCTGGACCAATTTCATCATGCAAAAAGGTGGCTCCATCATCTCTACGGGCCCTGAACAAAAACCAAATTAATCGTTTATTCAGAAAAATAAATAAATATGCACCAACACAATGATCGTTATAAAACAAAAACGGAAAACAACAACGATACAAACAAACATTAACATATAAACGGAATATGTCAAACAAAACAGATTGCCTGCCTCTGGAAGCTAATTCTTGAGTCTATCAGTTGCTAGGTAAATTTGTTTGAAATAAAAATAATTGGTACCTTCAGATTAGCATTATATATCAATAAGAATTATCTGTCTCTGTAGCAACTTCCACAGTACATTATTAATAATAAGAATAAAATTTTATTGTAGAAAAAGATACATAGAAATTGTCAAAGAGAGTGGCTCACCTCCCGTATAAAAATACTGTCAAAACGTATCAAGGGCTCTACGCAGAACTAATAGTACAGAGTAAAACTGTATTTCCTTGAATAAAAATATTGATATTTGGCCACACTTCTCTTAGTTCAAAAGTTGATAAAAATCAAAATAAATTTTTATTTTTTATTTTAACAACCTTATTGCAAACAAATATTTTTGCACACAGTTTGTATTGTTAAGGTTTTTTTTTTTGAGACGAGGAATTTGATTTTGTTAATCATTTTTATGTATTTTGTGCAATCTTAATTTTTTGTGCCTTGTAATACCCTTTGTAGCGGTAAGTCTGCCGGACCCGGAAGTACTCCAGCTGAACTTATTAAATATGGCACTGAAGAACTGTTTTGGAGATTACGGAATCTTTTCCAAAAATACTTAAATGGAGCTGTAGTACCAACTGAGTGGAAAACGTCATATATATCCACAATACACAAAAAAGGAAGGAAATATATATGTGACAATTATAGAGGTATATCTGTAGCTAGTACGCTAAGCAGAATATATGGCAAAATAATAAGAAATAAAGTGGAGAGCGAATATAAAGATATGGGGCAGAAGAACAAGCCGGTTTCAGGGCGGGTAGATCGACTTCAGATCATCCCTTTTGTATAACCCAAGTTATTGAAAAGAAAATGGCATACGGGCAAGAGCTGCATCTGCTTTACGTAGATTTGCAGAAGGCATATGATAGTATACCTCTAAATCTACTTTGGAAAGCGTTGGAAAAGACAAACATAAGCGTACAACTATTTAAGGCCATCAAAGAGTTATACCGCAATAGTAGGCAAAAGTTAAAATAAAAGCAAAACTAACCAAAGGCTTTCAAGTAAATAAAGGTCTTAAACAAGGTTGCTGTATCTCGCCTACGCTCTTCAAGATATATTTAAAACAAGTCCTTAAAGTCTGGAAGAGAAAATGCCAAAACATGGGAATTCCGTATTGTATTGTATACTTTATGTTTCGCCGATGATCAGATAGTGGTGGCTCAGGATTATGACGACCTCGAATATATGACACGAAAACTAATAGAAGAGTACAATAAGTGGAGACTAGAGGGTAATATCAATAAGACAGAGTATATGTGTATTGGTGGAACGAAACAGGATCTAATCTTAAATACTGGGCAGCGAATTCAGTCCTGTGATGAGTATAAATACTTAGGTCTAAAAATTACAGCTGACGGAACACTAGACAAAGCTATAAAAGATAGAAACGTACAAGGAAGAAAAGCAATAACTTTATTAAATGGAATAATTTGGGACCAAAGTATATTAAAACATAACAAAAAGCTTATATATAACACCATTGTAAAAAGTATTATTACATACGGCTCAGAAGTATGGCCAATCAAAGATAGAACAGAAAAAATGCTTTCCGCTACGGAGATGGACTATTGGAGAAGAGCAGCAGGGAAATCAAAAAGAGAAAAAGTTACAAATCAAAGAATAAGAGAAATTATGACAGTGGGTGAAAGTACTTTAGTGGATGATATAAGAACGAAACAACTGGTGTGGTACGGGCATGTACAAAGAATGGATGATGGAAGACTACCTAAACAAATATTACAATGGAAACCAATTGGCCGAAGAAAACGTGGAAGGCCGAGGAGAAGCTGAAGAGAAGGAATAGACAGTGAAATAAGAATAAGAGGCCTAGATGATGAATTATGGGCAAACAGAAACGAGTGGAGATTGGGTATCGGAAGACGTAGAACGTTGTGAAACCGATAAATATATATATATATATATATATATATATATATATATATATATATATATATATATATATAATACCCTTTGTTAAGATCCACATAGAAAAGTTGTAATTCCTTATTTTGTGTTTAATTAATTACTTGAGATAATTTTTATCTTATTTTAGGAAGGATGGCTCTTTTAAACGACAAAAGCACAATCAAGGAGGCGAGAGAACGGTTGAACAGACATGTTAAAGGAGATGAACAGTTGCCAGCTGACTTAAGGAGTGCTTGTTACAGGTAAAAGCATATACTACAGGTAAAAGCATATACCTTGTTATTAGAGTGTCTTTGCCAGTACATTTATCAATTCGCACTTTGATCTTGGTTACCGTTATTGTGTGTCGACGCAATAGTGACCTGTCACGCCGTTGTTTTCAATAACTATAACGGGCGTATTTATCTACAAAGGTTTACCGCTAATTTTATTTGAGCTGTTATGGTTATTTAATATTGACATTTGCAGCCAACCAAAACTTTAGTCGTGTTTCAAATTTATATTTTGCTTAGGTTTTTAACATTTGTGATTATTTTCTGAATCTTTTGGCAAGTTTAAAACTTTTTCTAAAGAAATTAATTTACAGTTTTGCAAAAATAAACATTTTTGATGTTAGTTTTACACGAAATAACGGTTCGTTAAAGTTCGTCCAAAAAATCTGTTTGTCGCAGGAAAAACTTATCGTTATTTATTAACCACAACGCGAAATTGACGTTACCGACCAAAAACACTCATTTAAACAAACCCTCAGGCTGCGAGTATAGACAGACAGAAAATGAAATTAAAAAAAAGAAACGGACATAAGCGGGGTTTGCCACACTGTTTAAAATTAGTACGAACCGAACCAAACCGAACCGAACACAATCCAATTTTAAACAACAAGTGAAATTAAAGAAAGAAAAATAAGAAAAAAGTTTTTCTGCTTCGGCCGGGACTCGAACCCGGGATCTCTTGCTCTGTACGCAAACATTCTAAACATTGAACTACCGAAGGCATATATAAATTTTCGGAAAACTTTCATCTATGCAGGCTGCGGTGTCTCAATACAAGAACGAGAGACTCTCAGGGTATTAACTCGACCAAGTCATCAAAATGATCTCTATAATTCTTCCTTCCCACTGTCAAAGGTATGAAAACTTAAAAGTTAGACGTAAAATTTTCAACGTCTGAAAACATGACATCACCTTTTTGTGTGTTAAAATTTCTGATCGCAATGGGCGATTGCCAATATAATTCTCAAATACCAAATTGCAAATAATGCAAGGACCTAAAACTATAAAAAACAAGTGAAATTAAAGAAAGAAAAATAAGAAAAAAGTTTTTCTGCTTCGGCCGGGACACGAACCCGGGATCTCTCGGTGCTACAAAAATTTCAAGACAGCCAAAAAGTGTCCCCCTCGAAAACTAAATCGACGGGTCTCAGGCTTTTTCAAAAACTTACTTTAAATACTCGAAATGACCTCCGGTACGTTTTCGGTGGGCCACCCTGTATAAGGCATTTGGTTTTTCTGTTTGGCTTATAAAGATCCTTAATTTTTTATTGCAGAACGGTCTTGAGAGCAGGCGGTCAGGAAGAATTCGACACCTTATTAAAACTCTACAGGTCTTCAGACCTCCACGAAGAAAAGGACAGAATAAGCAGGTCCTTGGGAGCTGCCAAAGATCCCGAATTGTTGAAAAAAGTTTTGGACTTTGCAATGAGTGTAAGTTTTGTTTGGTACAGGATGTTGCAAATTCGATGGTTTTTCTAGGAGAGATAGAGAAAAAAGAGATACCTGAAACTTTTTGTGTTGGTGAAATATACATTTTGTTTTTTTTTTTTAAGTTTTCTCCCTGTTTGTTTTGTAAATGTTGGAGTATATGTTTTGGCCTTCACTTCACTTCATAAAAATAGTTTTTTTATATATTACTTTTTAAAGACTGCTTTTAAAAAAATATTATTAAAAAAATAAAAACAATTTTTTTTTAAATTTGTTTTTGAAAAACTAAAAAAATTTTTTTTTAGTTTCTTTTTTGCAAATTAGTTTTTTAAAAACGCATTTTTTTCAAAAAACAACTTTTTTTTGGGGGGACATTTTGTTTTGCAAAATGCTGGTGGTCCACACACCGGTTAGGATAAATTTGAAATTGACCGGGGTTAGGTTTAACAGAGATTTTGAACTTGAGGACAGGGTAGCTATGATTTAAGAAGAAATAAGTTATATTTAAATAAAAATTAAACAAAAATTCTTGCGGCGAATTGGCCGCGGCGCATCGTCGAACGGCGAATCGGCCGCGGCGAATTTTCCCCTACCCAAATTTATATAACTGATTTTTCACAATGTCCACAAACAAAAAATCAAATTGGGGTTACTTCCCTTCAATCACATTTGGTGGTTAGTTTTCTGTCAAAATTTTTGCTTTTCTATTGGTCAAAATTATCACGTTCTGTCATCTGAAAATTGGCAACAGTGCGCCCGTTTCATATCACTTTTTACGTATTTTCCAAACCAAGAAAACTGCATATTATGCAATACGGTGACAAACGAGGGAGTGCTCACTTGTAGTCACTCCTCGGGGAGTACTCGCTCGGGGAGATTTCAGGAATACTGACACTGAAGTTACACAAAAAGGCTCTGAGGACTGTTTAGTTATTCTGACTATAACAAAACATCCATTGCAAGACAAAAATAAACAATTTAACTTTTTGTAGGACGAAGTGCGCAATCAAGACACAGTGTTCGTCATAATAGCAGTGTCCTTAAACGTCCACGGTAGACATCTAGCATGGCAATTCATGCAAGATAACTGGAGCAAAATCGTCGAGCGATTCAGTGGGTACCTCTTGTCACGCCTTGTCAAATATTTGACGGAAAACTTCACGGACGAAAAGATGCTAAACGAAGTACAGAAGTTTTTCAAGGAAAACGAAGTTGCAGGTAACACCACTTTAAATAGCATTTAATGTTTTAGAAAAAGAACTCCGCAGTTGTCTTATTATGTACTTGCATTTTGTTAAATTTGTTGTAGTTTGTTGCGGGTCTAACATTTTTTTTTCTTATGGTTACTTCCTTGAACTCCTATGGTGTGAACCAGAAATCATTAATAAAGTTCGAAAAAAGTATCAAACCTATATTCATTAATAAAAACCTCATTAGGTTTTTATTTTTTGTTTAAAACTTGTAGACAATGGTTGAGTTGAGAAACAAAATTTTGGACATGCATTGTCTTTATTTATTTTTAACATGACGTTTCGTTTAGTAAGTATCTCTAACCGTTTTCGAGTGTAAACTTATTATACTACTTGGTGTACGCAGTCAAGTGTGACTGCCCGCCCTTTTAACTCTTACACGCTTATTTTCAATAAGGAGTGCTCAAATTTGTAGTTTAAATAGAAGTTGGGTGGGTTGAGAGTGAGAAAATTATCTTTTGTACTCTCTCGCAACCTTCCTTTTGTTTTTACTACTTCCCGTCCGTTAACTCTTTTGGTTCGTAGGAGAGCATAGAGCGTGGGTTCACTAGAACACTAAATATTATTCTCTTTGTAATAACCAAGTAAGGAGGGCGCCACCAATGCAAAGCATTGGAAATTTTTTAAAAGTTATTTTTATTATTTTTAAAAAATATTAAAAAAACTATTTAAGAGAAAAATTTTTGTTGAAATTCTTTCTAAAATAAAATGTTGAAGTGTGAAGTAAAAGGAAATTTAAGAAAAAATGTGAGAAAACATTTTGATACAATCAATAGGAATTAATAAAAAAAAATTTTTGGGGAAGGTGTGACCTCAACCCTTGGCAGCTGTCAATGTCAGAGTATCTCCTACTTTAACATCTTAGGGTAAAAACTTAATATTTACTTAAATAAAAAATGAATAAATTAATAAGATAAATAGGAGATATTTTGGGACACTCAACCTAGTCCAAGTTTGGTATATCCGTACTTGATTGACTAAAACCTTCTTTTTTCTGCATTATTAATGCAGCTTCAGTAAACTTTGGTTTTCGCCAATGCGACTCCTTATGCAAAACTTTAGCTCAGAACATTGAATCCTGTGATCATTTGACCAGGTAGATCCGCTATACCCGATTTAATACCCCCTAAAGAGGGCGTTTCGCTTCTCCTACATATGATTTACCACACTCCCACGGGATTTGCTAAATGTATTTTCTATTATTAAGGGATTTTCTGCTTTTGTCTTAGTTATAAAACCCCTTATCGTTTTTCCTTATGAGAATACTGTTTGAACATTATAGTGTTTGGCTATTCGTCTTGTTTTCTGAAACCCCTTGAACATATGGAATGTTAATAACATCCAACGGATTATTATTCTGAAAATTTGCTACCTTTGTTTTTAGTTTTTGAGATCGTTAAGTTTATTAATTTTTTGGGATAAGCATTTTGTTTGTAAGTCCTTTTAAATGTTGTAGACTTTGGTATTTAATTCTTCTACAAATATTTACAGCTCTTACGACTCCTTGTTTCGTAGCAACAAAATGATTATACACACATCGTCAAAAGTCTTGGCCCCCCTAGGTATTTGGTACTTGGTAATGAACCAAACATTACCGTGCCGCCCTGGTAGGGAACAACTTCTCGGGCAAAAACCAATCGTTCTGCTCTTCCTGGACCTCTCCAGACCCTTTGCCGTCGACTGTCACTCTGTAGGCCAAATCGCGACTCGTCCGAAAAAAGAACGTTGCGCCATTGAGGCAAAAGCCAATTTTTGTGCTCCTGGGCCCATTGACGATGGGCAGCTCTATGATGAGGTGAGAGCTTTGGCACTCTCAAAGGTCTTCTTGACCTTAAATTTGAAGAATGTAATCTTCTTCTTAGGGTGCTTGTCGAAACAATTCTCTGGTACGTGCGCAAAAAATGACTTCGGAGGGCTGTTAACGTTATTGTTCGGTTTCTCCGTGTAAAATTAACCATATAATGATCTTCCCTCTCTGATGTTACTCTGGGTCTTCCACTAACTGGTCTTCGCGCAACGCTCCCAGTTTCCAGAAAAAGAAGGACAATGCGTCTCACTGAAGACCGTGGGATATTCAAACGACGCGCAATAAGATGGTTTGATAAACCCTCTTGATGTAAAGCCACTATTCTTGCTCGGTTGAACGGAGAAATTAAGTGACCTGGCTTTTTCTCGAAATTTAATTGAAAATGCACTTGTTGTATCCGTCTTAAAACTGACCTTATTAAGAATAATCTGCATAGTTCCCAAATAAGGCAGTTTTTTCTCCGATAATGTTTTTATATTTGCGATAAGATATCAAGGAATTTATCAACAAAAAAATTGCCAGCGTACCTGAAACAATTTACAGGATGATCAGGGGGGCCAAGACTTTTGCCGATGTGTGTATGTAAAATTTAGATTCTGTCCCGTGTGTGTAGGTTTCCTATATACAGGAGTTTGAATGTTTTTGTCTATTTGTTTGACAAGAACATTTAAAAAGGTAAGACCGAATCTTTTCCAATTTTGCAGTTCTTCATCATTTTTCGGCTATATAAAAAATGTGTCAGCCATGTATCGTAACCATAGTTTTCGATTGACTCTTGCTGTGTTGGCCTGGCGGAAGAGAGAAACCCAATGACGATGAACATTTTTTACTCAAAGAATTTTTCCTAGTAAGTACAGGGTGGTTGGTTATATTTTACGCAATCAATGAACCTGATGCGTAAAATGACATATTTTAATCCCTTGTAAAGTTTTTGACATGTTTTAATTTTTTAAATAAAACATCCTGTATTTTTAACATTTTAAGAATATAAATCTCTGTTCTATGATAAATCGACTCACGCAACGAAGACTATAGTAACTCATTATTAGGGGTTTTTAAGTTACAATCATACAGCATATATATTAACCAAAAGCTTTGGTTCACGACGAAAGTCTAAACGAAGAGGTTAGGCAACCATAAATACTGCGGTAAAATATTGTAATTTTTCGTCGTCGATTATAACTCAAAAACCCCTAATAATGAGTTACTATAGTATTCGTTGCGTGAGTCGAAATATTTTATAAGATAAGATAAAATTATCGCATTTACATTTGTCAATATGTACTCCTATGGTATGTAAAACCAAATAAATGTAAGGATCTTATCAGAGAAATAATCCTTTATATCTCAGAAAATGTCGCAGCAAAAACAATTATATATTTTTGAAATCAAAACAAAAAGACGAATCTATTATCTATATGATAAAAATTAAAATATATGTCAAAAATCTGAGAAGGAATTGACACATGTCCTAGTGGTCCAGAAAAAAAAACTTGGCCAATTTTTACCACTACTTAACGGAGTAGCTATTAAGTAAAATTCAACCAATCACCCTGTAGAGGGGTCCAAAAGACACGTATAAAACTACTTAAAATCGCTGTTTTATGAAGCCTACTCACCATTCAATTTTCAGGGAAAATTTAAGAAATGTAAAATTTAGTACCCGTAAATCAAAAATCAAACAAGTTTTCGTGGCTATTTGGGTAAAAAAAATAAGGCTTTTTTGTTCTCTCGTATTTTTCCATGGGTAGCTCGAAAGCTTAACCTCAAGATCTAATGGACACCTAATAAGTGTTGACAGTTAACTGTTTCGTCCTTATGGGCCTCCTCAGAACACTGCTTGGTCAATGTGACACCCTTGCTGAATTAAGTATACGGTTTGTCTCTCACCTTACATTTCTAGTGAGAAAACAAAATCATACACCCCACAAGAAGCGCCATCTACCAAAGTACGAGAGAAACTAAAACAGCAGCAGGCGAGAAAAACTGCTATATCATCGATCGATGAAAGTATCGATTGAAAGAAAGAATCCATCACGAGACCTACGACACACATTGCCTTTCTAGGTTAGATCCACGCTAATTGCGTTTGTTCCGCTATCAAGACGTCGGCATCGCGTCTGTCAACGGAGTTTAAAGCCAAATATTTAAAAAAATTCCTGCATGTGATGGATATCGCCGTTCGCCGATATCTGTTACATACAGGGACGCTAAATTGCCCTTGCAAATTGGCTGGTGAGTAGGCCGCTTTATACAGAACTTTTTCTTAAAATTATAAAACCATAATCATTTTGATATTTTATAAACAAATACAATGGTAAAAAGAGGGGTGAGCCAAAATAGTTACTTAAACAACAAGGTTTGAAAACCACTCTTTGCACACGATTGAGACAGTTTGGTAGGCCGAGCCGAAGGCGAGGTCTACAAGTCGAGGGAGTGTGCAAAGAGGTTTTCAAACGAGTTTTATACAATATTTTTTATACGACTGCTAATAAAGAAAGAAAAATCAAATTTTAATTTAACTTGTTTTTATTTCCGACATTTTTACACACAGTATACCAATTAAAAAATAGTAATGACAAATCGGCTTTCCCGCCAAATATTTTTAGCGCTACACCCCGTATTTTTAGTTCAGGACGATAGCTCCGCGATGGCGCTATCCCAGCAGAAAATGCACCGTTAAGCCCTGTATCCTGCGCGTCTTTAAATGTCTTTTGGAATTTGAATTTGTCAAGCACTTGATGTGCACATCCATAAAACTCATAAAACTTGTCAAATTTGTTTTTCGCGAAGATTTTTTTATGTTCGCGTTGAAGTGGAATTTTGTTCACATTTCTTTTGAGATAAAAATCCAAAAAAAAATCGGTGTGTTTGCGTTTTATCACGGGAAAGTGAAATCTTGCAGAGCAGAGCGATGACTTCTCTCAAAAAAGGTTTAGAATGAGAGGTGCTTGTTGTGTTACGGTTCGGTTCGGTGTAAGTGTAATAGTTACTGATTCTTAATGTATTCATACTAATATAAATTATGATAAAAATAAATTGTTATTCTATTCAAGGCCAACAAAAATATACAGGCCACGACCCTGAAAAAATCAGCTGTTCTCTGGGGGCTGACTTTTACATTGGGTCTTATGGGAGGTCAGACGTTTTTTTAGGATATTTTCAAAATGGCACTACAGATTTCCGCGAAATTTCAGTGAAATATTCCTCACCATCCCGATATTCTGTCAAACTTTTGTAAGGATGCAAGATGATTAAAAGGTTAAAATCTTTAAGATTTAGCATTTTTTATTTTGAATTCAAATTACCCGCCATATATATAATATATATTTGACAGGTATTTGACTTTGTCATCTGTGTTTGTCACATTCGCTTTTGTTTTAAATTTAATTTTTGTATGAGCTAATGAAGCGGCTCTAAAAAATTAATGATTACTATACATTAAAAAAAAATGTTCTGCAAGAATATAGTAAAAACAATCTCAAAACCGGCTTTATATAAAAAAAATATTCATGAACCGTCATTCCAACTTCAATATTTTAAAGACAATCAGCTGTGTCATGATGTGACCATCAAAAAAAAAATCAGCCCCGGATGTGACGTCAACAAAGTGGAGGATCGTGGCCCGTCCGTTTTGATAGCCCTGTTCTATTATGCAAAATTTGGACTTATTTTTTTGACATAATTTTATTATCTTTCAAAAAACAAAGAATTTCAAAAAAAAATTTAAAACTAACTGACCTGTATAATAATATACAAGGCGCAGAGCACAAAAATGAGTTCAAACAGACAGCTATGGGATGGCGCTGTTCAAATGCCATTAATTGTATCAAGAGTTTAACATGGGGGTGTCCAATCTATTTCTGTGGTTAGTAATCTGTGTTTTTACAACAACTTTAAAAATTCAACAATTTTTTGACGTATCTAATCAACAAAACATACGAGCAGTGACGGTTGCTACGGAACTAAGCCAACTTATATTGATGGGTGACAACAACAAAAATCACAATGACGGGAGACCTGTATGCAGAAATGACATAGGCGTGCGCAAAAATGACATAAGCGTGTGCAAAACGTTTTGCACACAGCGTGCGCAAAATGCAATTTTCAGATCGTGTTCTCCGTGCGCAAAACCCCCTTTTACAAGACAGTCGTATAAAAACATACTTACATGATTTTTTAAAATATTTTTTCATAGGTGCCGAAAGAACAGTACAACAGGCCGTCGAAACCATACAACTTAACATTGACTGGCTGAAAAGGGATGGCGAGTCCATCAAAAAATACCTTAGTAGTTAAATTTTCTATTACGAATTTAGCAAAATTTTTGCTAAACTTACACCTTGTCTAAATAACGTTATAAGTCCAGCTATTAAGAATATCGGATCTCTTTTTTAACATAAAAGATCCAGGGAGTGCTTATATAGTTACTTAGACAATAACTTAACTTATTTGTAACCTAAATACTTATCTCAGATTACCTTGAGACTGATAATGAGTCTTTCTCATGAGGAGGCCACCACTCATTATCAGTTACCTTAGTTTTATGTACTTACATTATTTTGTTTTTGTTTTATGCGTTGTTTCTAAGCTCTTTTTTCGTATAATTTGATATTTTTTGTATCAAACATAGCTGATGGTCTTTGTAAGTACTTAATTTCAAATTTTGTAAAATCTTTAACACTACTAGGTGACAGTATAGGGCTTAACAGGCTGAAATTTTAGAAACTGCTTTAAAAATTTCAAAATTTTCATAATAAAACGCCCTCTACTGTGGAGAAAATTTGAAGCGTTCAAACACGATTTTTTATAGTTATGCCAGTCTTTTGTAATTTAATAATTATTTATGATTGTGTATAATTTATGCATATAGTTGAGTGTGAAATTATAATAGGTCGAACAGGGGGTTCCAAACATTATTGTTTCCCACGTCTACAACGCCAAATTTGGCACACCCTGTATATAATATAATTTAAAGCTATGCATTTTAAATAAAAGTTTTTATTTAACAAAAATATGGCTTAATTTATAATTAATAACAAGGCGCTATTCTGAGCCCAATCAGATGCTGTATTGAAAAATATCTAAAGGGGTTTTCAAAATATCGAGTAAAAACTATAAATTGCTTAATACTAATAAAATAATCTATTACTAATTATTTATTTATTTCTCGATATTTTAAAAACCGCTGTAGATATTTTTAATTTCGATAAAGCATCTAATTGGGCAGAATAGCGCCACTTTTTTCCCATTTAACCAAAATAGTATGTCTTACCCAAATACATAAGAGCATAAATACATGTTCACAAAACTCGAAAAGTGAAGCCAGACCTTGCTCTGGAAACAATGGCAAATTTAAATTCAGCACAGCACTCACACACACACAGCTGCTGTGTGGGTGGACGCCAGTGGCGTATATAGAAAAATGTTTCGGGGGGGCCCCCAGACCCCATAAGTCCGTATTTTATGCTATTTTATGTTTGTATTCATGAAATATGTGGAAAACATCCAAAAAAAACCTTAGCTTCGGGGGGGCGACACAGCCCCCCCCCCCTTATATACGCCACTGGTGGGCGCCATATTTGTTGTTTGCGGTTTTTTGCGTTTGTCTTGTTAAATTATGTTTTTTTCTGAAAAAAAATGGGAAATAGTTAACATAAATATGTGCATTTTGTGGAAAAATGTCCGGGAGAAGTAAGGGAGTGCTATTCTATAGGTTAGTACTTGTATTTTTCTTTATAATTTGTTAATAAAGTTAAGAGTGTTTTATAGATGTCCTTAAACACTCTTCATGGTGTCTACAATAAATATGCACAATTAATTTTACAAAAGCTACAATTTTAATCCACAATTTATATAAATTTTTACCCAATCAAACAGTTTTTAGAAAAAACACTGACGCATGCGCAGTAACCGAAATCCTGCCTACTCGAAAAAGGAACATTGTGAATTAAATGGGGGTCTTGGCTTCAAGCATCGCGTATGAGAATGCATGGGTATTAGAGGAGTTGATTTTCATTACTTTTGAATACTCATTACTAATCATTACTCGACTACTAAGTAATCATTTTATATATTATTATCATTACTTTGATTACTGTAACTGTGTTCAATTCAATCATGCAATTAGTGCAATATTCTCGGACTGTCGTTAATTCGAAGATTATTTACTTGTAGGTATATTTTTGTTGTTGATAATATGGAAATATTCAATTGAAATTTTCAAAATGCGGGCTAAAATTAAAAAATTAAAGGTAGGAATTACGTAGGAACTGTTCTGTGTACAACTTTGTTTTAAAAATCTAATGCCTTACATACAAATAAATTCATATATAAAATCTTAAAGTAAATAAAAATAAAGACAAAAATAACAATCTTAGACGAGAACTCAAAAAATATTTAGTTAGTTACTTAAGTTTTCATAGTTACTCCCTGACTTTGGATTGCCGACTTTCGAGTGATTACTGAATTCTAAAGTAATCGAAGTAACGAAAGTAATCATTTAATTTTCGGATCGGTATTCGTTACTTCGTTATTTGTCGAGTACTCGAGTAACGAATAGTTACTTTTTCAACACCTCTAATGGGTATGTCCCATATTTATGGTATAACGTATTTGGTCTTACCGTTTTCGAAATCAGGTCTCTTACTTTTAGTTACTTTATCTGGGACACCCAGTATAATGTCCATGGCTGGCGCATGTTTCTTTTTAAGGTTGGGTAACTTGCATGAAAATGTTGAAAGAAAAACAATATGTTCAAGTAATTTTTATTTTAGTAAGTCCTCGCGTTGTTTAATCTAAAGATCGCGTGTTCCAGCATAGATGTATGTTACAAAAAAGTTTTTTGTTAAAAATGCATGTCAAAATTATCAAGTGTCAACTTTTGACAACAAGGTTTCTTATTTAAAATGAAAGACGCTGGTGGCTGTATTTTATTACATTTGTGCATTCACTAGCTGCGTTCGGTATTTGCATCTCAGACGCGACGGATTTTTGGTCATGTGATTACAGATTAGTCTGAGCAAATTGGAATCAACGAACGAATGAACCTTAAATATAACCAAAAATATTATGCACATATGGCAACTCACGCCCAGCTATAATTTTGCCAAAATTTTCCTGTCATGTCGGAAATTTATACATTAAATAATTCGATTTCATTCAAAGAAATTTATAGTAAATTATTTTTGTAAACAAAACAAACACAACACAACGTCACAATCTCGGATTAATCTGTTTCGTCTATCAAAATGTACGGAGCAACCAGATTTACGTCAGACTAGTCTGAGCAGAATTACCGAACGATTCAGATCTACCTCCCCTAGATCTAGATGGAATTAACGAACGATTTCGATCAAAAAGATTAATCCGACGTAAATACCGAACGCAGCTACAAAATAAATACGAAACCTTCTGTCAAAAATTTAACTTTAAAATGACATGCGAAACATTTAAAAAGGCCTTAAAAATGTATGCACCTTTTGAACATAAAACTTTTGTATAACTTACAAAGGCAATTATTAGGAACCTGTTGCACACACTTCATCCAGCTAACTTTATCAATGCGACGTTAAACGACAGATGTCACGTGATATTTAGAAGTCCAATTTTTACCTTTTGCAGAAAATTTTTATTTGCGTTATGTTTTATCCTTTATTCTGTGGGCCAAATTAATTAAAAAGTTTCGAAAACAACTAGGGAAAAACTGAAAAATCAATACCAGTGAAAAACCATCAGGAAAATATAGGATTAGGTCATTGAAGACTTTTGGTTAGTTGGTGAACACTGTTGCCAAATAACACATAAATACCAGTTTTTATAAAAAATAAGTTTCAATTATTGGCACAAAATTAAATCTGCCAATTACCCCGCATTGGTAGCTCTTGAAGTAATTGTTTGGTATCAAAAATATTTTAAATTCAGATTACATGTTGTCATACGCTGCAATACTGTCTAAATAAAGGAACTTAAGTCTGCTTTATTTGGTCACAAGTAAGGTCAAACATTATGGTTTAGTAAGGGATAAAGTTCAAACTAGGCAACTGCGCAGGCCTCAAATAAAGGATAATGTGAAAAATGGGACATGCAAAAGGTTCCTATTCGTGATGGACAGTTTGGTTATTCGTTTTCCTCTTTTAATTTCGAGAATCTAACAGAGAGCGTTTCACCAAGAAACGTTAAAGAATTATCCATTTAAATTGTTCTATTAACCATGAATACTACCCTTGGTTAAAAGAACAATGAAAATTCATTATATTTTGACGTTATTCTTCACGATCTTTTAGATTCTCGCATTTATAAGAAACAGAACGAATACCCGAACGGTCCATCGCTAATAATTGCCTTTAATAAAGTAGAAAAAGACGCGGTCAGTTGTAATTGCTGTCATTTTTAAAGTACTGTAAGGAGGAATTGGAATCATAACTTAACATAAGAGTAACTCTTTTGGTCTAAAGACTCTACAGCGATACTGGCACAACTGCTTTGTGCCTAAGTCTCTAAAAAAAACAACCAAAAAATCACAGATTGTTAAAAACTAAACATTTAAATCTTACGACTAAACAGAGCTATATAATTACACTACCTACCTAAAAAGTATTTGGTCGGGAAGTATTTTTTTACATATTTTCGATATAATTTATATTAAACATCCAAGAAAAATATATGTATATTGTGACTAGAATGATTATGAGTATTACAGAATATTTATGCTAGAGAAAAGTGTTCTTATACAAGGTACACATTTTTTTGGTTAACTTTTTCTATTTTAGTGAGATTGTTTTGATCCTTCGTGCGCTCGGGAAACATTTATCACGTGGTTTAAACTATAAAAATGTATCTTGGGATCACGTACTCGCCTCGAACTGACGGTTTGTAGAGTTATATGTTATATAATACGGTGACGTTTTACAGGCAGGTTTTTCTACGTTCTTTCCTTATGCAGAAGGAGCGGTTCCTGCCATCTCGGTCTTCTATTGCTTCTCAACAACATCTATAGATATTTCAAATAAGTTCATCACCATTTTTATCCAAGCGTAAATATCAAACTTTCCCATCACCAGCAAAAATACGTTTGCATTTGATAATATTGACATACTTTTCGGAAAATTTATTAAAATCCTCCAATTTTTTGATGAAGAAACTGTAAGTTTGGCAACTTCTTGCTGTCAGTTTGGTTTAATTAAAACTTAAACGGTCTTTTTTGTTGTGTCATCTCCTTAAGTTACCATTTTACTCCTAGATTTGCCAAAACCCCACGGTTTTGGGTTCATAATATACGCGTTGTTGTAAGTTTAAGTTTTAAGCATATTACTTTTGTCATCTGTCAAAAGCAATGCTGCCTATCAAAGTACGGTCGCCAACTGTCAAAGAATTGTTATTAACAAATTTATCTTCAATTTTTATCGGATTTATGTCTATAAAACTCTTTGCAGCGTCATCTACAGATTTTTTAAATACCGCCACTATTATCGTCCAAGCATAAATATCGGATATTGCCATCACCAATCGAAAATC
Source organism: Aspidapion aeneum (assembly GCA_963576565.1). Lineage (NCBI taxonomy): Eukaryota > Metazoa > Arthropoda > Insecta > Coleoptera > Brentidae > Aspidapion > Aspidapion aeneum. Next base: position 25,055,317 of record OY755045.1, on the reverse strand, counting down.
ACTTGTCAAACTTACCACCTTTGCATCCGCTGACATTTATAATTGTCAAAACCCTGCCTGTCTGACTGAAAATAATTTGAAAAGGAGAGATTGGGCACGTGATTATGTAACACAATAACATGTTAGAGACCCACAAATTTAACAACCTCTATATTTTTCTACTTTCTTTTTCCATACAATTTGGGTAATTCCTTCTCCAATTGCAAAACTTTTAAATAACTCGTCAGAAACCAGTTATTTCCTTTTTTGACGTAAGAACTGTAAAAGTTAACTAACTCCCTGCTGCCATCTTGGTCCATATCGGCAATTAACAAACTGTCTTTTTGATTATCGAAACTGGGTTGAAAGTTGGTGTCGTTTTTGTAGCAAATCTGGTTGAGTTCGATGAAACTGGCATTAATGACGTGAATGTTAGTTTCGATAAACGTTATTAAGACCACGCGTGCGTTACTTGACGTACGACTTATGTTTCGTTTAGGTTTGTGACTGTAACGCTGCGTCTGTGAATTCTCGAATTACGGATTATCTTTTGAATCTTTTGACCACTGCCAAATTTTAATGATAAATCCGTTGGTGTGGCCCCTTAACGCTACCATTTTAGTCTTAGATTTGCCAAAACTCCACGGTTTGTACGTCCCAGTTTTAAGCATATTACTTTTGTCATCTGTCAAAATCAATGCTGCTTGACACTGCGGATACGTTCCGGTATTGTTTAATGTCAAAGTTTTGTGGCCAATTGTCAAAGAATTGTTATCAACAAATTTATCTTCAATTTTTACAGGATTTATGTCTATAAAACTCTTTGCAATATCGGATTTTCGCATCACCTTGTCAAACTTACCATGTGTGCATCCGCTGACATTGACAATTGTCCAAACCCTGCCTGCCACAAATTTAACAACCTCTATATTTTTTCTACTTTCTTTCTCCATACAACTTGGGTAATTCTTCCTCCAATCGCAAAACTTTCAAATAACTCGTCAGAAACCAGTTGTTTCTATATCGGCAATTAACAGTCTTTTTAGTTATCGAAACTGGGTTGATAGTTGGTGTCGTTTTTGTAGCCAATTTGGTTTAGTTCGATGAAACTGGCATTATTGACGTGAATGTTAGTTTCGATAAACGTTATTAAGACCACGCGTGCGTTAACTTGACGTACGACTTATGTTTCGTTAAGGTTTGTGACTGTAACGCTGCGTCTGTGAATTCTCGAATTACGAGTTATCTTTTGAATCTTGACCACTGCCAAATTTTAATGATAAATCCGTTGGTGTGGCCCCTTAACGCTACCATTTTAGTCCTAGATTTTCCAAAACTCCACGGTTTTGGGTTTATAATATACGCGTTGTTGAACGTCCAAGTTTTAAGCATATTACTTTTGTCATCTGTCAAAATCAATGCTGCTAGACACTGCGGATACGTTCCGGTATTGTTTACTGTCAAAGTTTGGTGGCCAATTGTCAAAGAGTTGTTATCAACAAATTTATTTATTAAACTCTTTGCAATATCGGATTTTCCCATCACCATTCGTAAATACCTTGTCAAACTTACCATGTTTGCATCCGCTGACATTGACAATTGTCAAAACCTTGCCTGTCTGACCAAAAATAATAGAAAAAAAAAATAATTTGAAAACGAGAGATTAGGCACGTGATTATGGGACACGATAACATGTTAGAGAGCCACAAATTTAACAACCTCTATATTTTTTCTACTTTCTTTCTCCATACAACTTGGGTAATTCCTCCTCCAATCGCAAAACTTTCAAATAACTTGTCAGAAACCAGTTGTTTCCCTTTTTGACGTAAGAACTGTAAAAGTTAACTAACTCCCTGCTGCCATCTTGGTCCATATCGGCAATTAACAAACTGTCTTTTTGGTTATCAAAACTGGGTTGACAGTTGGTGTCGTTTTTGTAGCAAATTTGGTTGAGTTCGATGAAACTGGCGTTAATAACGTGAATGTTGGTTTCGTTAAACGTTATTAAGACCACGCGTGCGTTAACTTGACGTACGAAATATGTTTCGTTTAAGTTTGTGACTGTAACGCTGCGTCTGTGAATTCTCGAATTGGGGGTTATTTTTTGAATATCTTTGGACCACTGCCAAATTTTAATGATAAATCCGTTGGTGTGGCCCCTTAACGCTACCATTTTACTCCTAGATTTGCCAAAACTCCACGGTTTTGGATTCATAATATACGCGTTGTTGTACGTCCAAGTTTTCAGCATATTTCTTCTGTCATCTGTTAAAATCAATGCTGCGTGACACTGCGGGCACGTTTCGATGTTGTTTACTGTCAAAGTTCGGTCGCCAACTGTTAAAGAATTGGTATCAACAAATTTCTCTTCAATTTTCACAGGTTTTATGACATACTTGCTGTCTATAAAACTCTTTTCAACGTCATCTACAGAAATTTCAAATAAGCTTATACCGCCACCATTATTATCCAAGCATAAATATCGAATTTTCCCATCACCATTCGAAAATAACTTGTCAAACTCACCATCTTTGCATCCGCTCACATTGACATATGTCAAAACTCTGCCTGTTTGACCGGAGATAACGAAAAATTTTTCTTTTTTAAAAAGTGAGAGAAGGTCCCGCACGTGATCGTTGTTGAGGTCAGGCAAGAGAACTGGGAGGCTGAGGTAGCTAATGGGGTGATCTTTTTCTTCAGAGTGCGCCTGCCAGAGAGCTTGGCCTGAAATAGAAATAATTTTATTGCAGTCATATCACCAGACTCTGTATAGACCTCAGGAAGTTTAATATCGTTACCAAGAAAGGTAGTTACCCTCTACCCACTACTGAAGAACATTACCCACAGTGATGGTTTTCTTTCCTGGAGTTAAAGAGTGGTCAATGACAAGTGGAACTACCGAAAACGCAAGGATCAAATGTTATCAAATTATTCCTAACTTTTTGACTATGCTGCATTGCAATGTTAGTCCATAAAAAGGATAAAGTAACACAAAAAAACAAGAAATAACTGGAAAGGAAAACAAATTTGAAATAAGAAGTGAACAGATATTAGAAAAACTGACATTTCGGCAGCAGAAAATATTCTAAAGCAGAGTAAACCGGAAAACAACACTGACAAAAAGAAACGAATAGCCTCATTCCGTCATTGCATTCTAATTATATTTTAAAACTTTTTATTTTAATGAGAAAGATTTGATCGTAACATCAGTCCAGTTTAACAATAGCTCCATCTATTATAGAAAGAGAAAAATAGCATTACCCGAAGCAGTATCGATCGCTTTCAATCCATTTCTACCGGCCTCGAGACAATCCATTACACCGTTGGAATCAGCGTCGATCATAGAACAGTTAATCGACTGAGGTTCGGCTGATTGTTCAAAATCCCAGGCGAGCTGACCCGAACTACCCGTAATCGAGAGAACTCCTGAAAAACAAGATTAAGTTGTTTTGTGTTTTACACAGAGAACACTAAAACTAGTTTTATACCAGAGGTGAACAACTCTTTTTGACAGGACATTTTGTTTTAAATTACTTATTAATAATTTATTGTCAAAATTTGAAGTTGTCACTTCGTCGTAACGTCCACAGTAAAACGCTATTAGGAAGGACCAAATGTATTGTAGAAAAATATCAACTATATTTTTAACAAGGTTTTATTATGTTTCAAAAGTGTGTAGTTTAATAAATAATAAAAGTGTGCTAATTGACCTGTCAAACCAAAAATTAAAAACAAACTACGAGTATAAAAGACTATACAACGCAAAGAGCGCCAAATACAGTTTAATACGCAAGTTACGCGATAGATGGTGCTGCTTAAATGTCATGAATTATTAGCTCACACATATACTATACTATAGTAGTGTGAGCTATGGTGATCCTAATTTTTTCGAGAAAAAAAAAGTTGCTCCGATTTCAAATTTTTTTATATCTTTGCGTTTCAGATGATTTTGAAACTTTTTTGTCGCGCCGTCTGTATGTCTGTATGTCTGTCTGTCTGTCTGTCTGTCTGTCTGTCTGTCTGTAACGACCAACGCGCATAACTCAAAAACCGCTAGGCCGATTTTAATGAAATTTGGTACTTAGGCTGGGTCTTGGGTCGAGATGGTCCCATTTAAAAATGAACAAAATCCACCGAACACAAGCCAAATAAAAGGGTAGGGGAAGATTTCAAAAATTAGAGTTTATGTGAAAATATGGCGTGTGTGATATCAAACGAAAGGTAATTGAGTATGGAGTTAAACAAAATACATTTTAGTTTTTTTTTCTTCAAAAAGGGTGGGGGTAGATTTCAAAAATTAGAGTTTACGTGAAAATAAGGCGTTTAAGTCAAAACATGGCTTGTGTGGTATCAAACAAAAGGTAATTTAGTCTGGAGTTGAATAAGATATATTTCAGGTTTAAGTTTTATTAGCTCGCACGTACACTATAACTATAGTACCTAGTGTGAGCTTAGGGGCCCATATATTGGCAGAGTATTTTAAGAGCTGAACTTGCCCCATCTATTTCTGTGGTTAGTAATCTGTTTAGTTTTGGTAAATCAAAAAGAATGAAAAAATAGGTAAAACCTATTTTTTATTCTACGAGTGAAACGACAACGAACCAAGGAAACTAAGTCCATGGCGGGACGAAAACGTCCACCGGTCTATAAGGAAGAAAGATATTTTGTCACAGTTCAACCAGACCATGCTGTCACCGTCTTCAGGGTATCGGTTTGAAACCGAAAACAATGAGTTAACAAAGTATAAAAGGCAACTTTATAGGGGTATAGTCAACCACGGACACCGGTGTTTCGGAAAAAGGCATTTCCATCCTCAGCCTGGCTTGCCTGACACAAAGTAGAACAAACTGACTACAAGATACAAGGTAAATCAAAAAGAATGAAAAAATAGGTAAAACCTATTTTTTATTCTACGAGTGACTCTATAAAGTTGCCTTTTATACTTTGTTTAGTTTTGGTTGTCAAAATTTGAATTATTTTCTAGCCTAAAATATTAAATACGCAATAAAAAGTTCCGGGAAATAATACAGATAAATAAATCTATCTCCTAATAAAATCAGTTTTACATGTAAAACTGGATTTTGCCAGAAAGAAGGAGATGACTTGCACACTTCTAGGCCTTTGGGGCAGAATAGAGGCCCTCGATACATTTTTGTTACACCAGAGGTGGGCAATTCTCTTTGACAGTTGTTACGAACTTTAACATTTTTATGAAATTGTAGTACTCCCTGCTCCCACCCATCCCCCTCCTGTCATTCCCCCCCACCCTCTTCAAAAATCATATTCATAATTTTATCAAATATAGGACGATTTAAAAAGTAATCTCTGCAAATGCTTTAATATTTTTCTTCCAACACCATTTTACTAGTTCCCCCTTCCTCTCCCGCACTCCTCCCCGCCCTACTTATTAGTAACAGTTGCAGCTATATAGAGCGATTAAAAAAAAAAATCTGCACACACTTTAAGATTTTTTTCAACACCATTTTACTAGCTCTCCCTCTCCCCTCCACCACCTTTGCTTAATATTTGTAGAAACGCACGTATATAGTCTTTGGGCATTTCAATGTATGATATAGGTCATAATTAGTTAGTTAAATGAATGGCTGAATAAGAATTACACTTAAAAGTTGGAAATAAAAAAAAATCATTCAAAAAAAACCAACTGCTAAATCTACATGTACCTACTAGTCGCAGTTGGGTACGAAATAACCCAATGACCTGATTCATATACCTATCAATTTTGTACCCAACTGCGACAAGTAAGTACATGTAGATTTAGTACTTGTTTTGTTTTTTGTTAATTTATTACAGTCCTACTTACCATTTTTCAACCGCTTACTCGGATTATAACTCCCCTTGTACATGACAGCCAAATTCAAGACGTTTTTGTATGCGCCCTGCACCACACTTATAGGACCTTTCAGTTCTATATCTTCTCTGGAATACTCCCAATTTTTTATTTTTACTGGGGGGCATATGTTGCTATCGGAACACGGGAGGACCCATAGAAATAGAATGACAGGTAGAAAGCACATGACGATTGAGGTTACAAAGGCGATTTTACGAGTAGTTGACATTTTACCAGCACCTATAAAAAAGTAGTTTGTCACCTGTTAGGCAACTAATCTCACTCACATTAATTTGAGCAAGGCCAACAAAAAAATATAGGCCACGACCCTGAAAAAATCAGCTGTTCTCACAATCAGACACCATCCCGATATTCCACCAAACTTTTGTAAGGATGCAAGATGATGAAAAGGTGAAAATCTTCAAGATTTAGCAATCCTTATTTTGAATTCAAATTACCCTCCATATACCGCATGCCAACTATTTGATATGTATTTGACTTTGTCATCTGTGTTTGTCACATTCGCTTCAGCTTTAAATTTAATTTTTGTGTGAGCTAATGAAGGGGATTTGAAAAATTAAGGATTACTATACATTAAAAAAAAATTCTTCAAGAATATAGTAAAAACAATCTCAAAACTGGCTTTATTTTTTAAAAAATCAAATGGTCATGAACCATCCAGGGCTATCAAAATGGACGGGCCACGATCCTCCACTTTGTTGACGTCACATCCGGGGCTGATTTTTTTTTGATGGTCACGTTACGGCACAGCTAATTGTCTTTAAAATATTGAAGTTGGAATGACGGTTTATGGATATTTGATATTTTTAAATAAAGCCGTCTTTGAGATTGTTTTTACTTTATTCTGGCACAACAATTTTTTTTTTATGTATAGTAAGCCCTAATTTTTCATAGCCGCTTTATTAGCTCACACAAAAATTAAGTTGAAAGCAGAAGCGAATGTGACAATCACATATGACAAAGTCAAATAAATGTCAAATATAACAGTTGGCATGTGGTACATGGCGGGTAATTTGAATTCAAAATAAGGAATGCTAAATCTTGAAGATTTTAACCTTTTAATCATGTTGCTTCCTTACAAACCTTTGGTGGAATATCGGGATGGTGTCTGAGAATATTGCACTGAACTTTTGCGGAAATCTGTAGTGCCATTTTGAAAATATCATAAAAAAACGTCTGACCTCCCATAAGACCTAATGTAAAATTCAGCCCCGGGAGAACAGCTGATTTTTTCAGGGTCGTGGCCTCTATTTTTGTGTTGGCCTTGAACCATCATTCCAACTTCGATATTTTAACGACAATCAGCTGTGTCCAGACTGACCATCAAAAAAAAAATCTGCCCCCAATGTGGTGTCAACAAAGTGGAGGGTCGTGGCCCGTCCGTTTTGATAGCCCTGATTTGAGATCACACATCAAGCCAAATTTAAAAAAATATATATATACAGGGTATACAGAAAAATTACAGCTGGGATTTTAACATAAATTATAGGGGACATCAAAAAAAGAAAAAAAGTTTTAACTTTTTTGTTTTATGAATTTATTATTAAATAGATCATACTGAGAAAAGGGAATATATATAAAATAAACCACTTAGATTGTATACAAGACTTTTTCTGTTCTTGGTGATTTCATATCAAATCGAATTTTAGGAAAGTTTTAACTTTTTTGTTTTATGAATTTATTATTAAATAGATCATACTGAGAAAAGGGAATATATATATATATATATATATATATATATATATATATATATATATATATATATATATATATAAAATAAACCACTTAGATTGTATACAAGACCTTTTCTGTTCTTGGTGATTTCATATCAAATCAAATTTTAGGATGGAGAAATAAAGGGTTCATGAAAAAACATGTTAACAATAAAAATACATGAAAAATCTATAATTTTTTTAATAAAATACACAAAACAGACATTTCAGAGACATAGTAACAGTGTTCAGTTCACCAGTGTTACCTATTACTTTAAGGAAAAATAGAAAATCGTAAAAAATATATTTTTCAATTTAAAAATTTTTAAATTTAATAATTTTAATTTTTAAAAAAATTTAATTCATTTTTTTAAATATTTTGTTCCCAGATACATTACAATTATTGAAATAATTCAGTTGCTTTTTTCTCTAAAGTGTATGTTTTGAGTATTTTTTCAATAAAATTATTATTTTCCTAACATTTTTTAAAGTATTTTTCCATTCATGTATTTTTATTGTTAATATTTTTTCAACATAAACCCTTTATTACTCCATCTTGAAATTTGGTAAGAATCTTGCTATAATATTAAGAAAATTTTTTTTTTTAAGAAATTTAAAAAAACTATTTTTTTTTTAAATATTTGAGTAATTTTTTGTAAAAAATAAATTATATCGTGGGCTGAATGCAATAGTTGGGTAACTCGAAATTTCGTGATTTTGAGTTATCTACTTTTTCATATAGTGGGAATCAAGCGCTATCAAATGCAAAAGCTGGATAATAGGTTATTCTAAACTGGCGATGTCTATCTGCAAATGTAAAAAGTAGACAATTTAAACATGTAAACTTTTTTGGAGCAATAAATAGATAACTTTAGATACCAGTATGTTTTTCTCTATTTTCTGATCTTTTTATTTTATAAAAGAAGACTGTGTAAACCCTAAAAATAAAAATTATCTTATATTGTGCAAGCAACCCTTCTCCAGGCGACTCTGTTTATACTACCAATTACATTTTATCAATTTTCTCAAAACTACAAAAATCGAGTTACCCAACTATTGCATTCAGCCCACTATATGACACCCTATTCAAAAGGTATTTTAAAGACCTTTCGAATAAGCTCTATATCACTACTCTGGTCTAGGTAGTTCTCGAGATATCTTGTTTTTTAGTTTATTAGTTTCAGCTAAAATGCAGTTTTTTTAATTTTAAAAATGTAATTTTAAAAAAATTACTTACCAGAAATTTGGTCTTTTTATCCTCTTTATGGGTAAAATGAATGTACCAAAAATTATCAAAATTGGTGAGATGGTCTGCCAAATCACCAGTTTTTTTGGTTGATTTCATATAAAACCATTGGCAGTTCTTTAGATTTTTAAAAATTAATTTAAAAAAAAGTAGAATCAAAAAATTTTAAATTTTGGATTCTTCATCCTTGAGGAGATAACAGCTTATGGCATTACATGTACAAATTTTTTGGCATTACCCCAACATTTATGTGGCTTATTGTTCATCCTCTTTACCAGTAGAATAATTGTGATTTAATTAATTAATTTTATATTATAAATTGACCCTTCTGCTCTTTCTTTTTTTCCCTTCTATCCCTCTAAAAGTCATCAAGTGTCAATTTAAAAAAAAAAAAAAAATACTATATTTGTTCAATACTTTTTTCTTAAATTTGATGAACCTTTTGCTATTGTATGTTTATTGTACTTTTATAAATGGAAATAAATTTATTATCTATTGTCTTGTACTTACCTCTTTTAAATTTGACAATGTCATCTTTGGAATCAGTTTCTCCAATGTGAAGATTGTGTCCATTTTGTCTGTAGAAATTTGGTGTGCTTGCTTTTGCAGCTTTGGAATGTGGTTGATTGTTAAATACAGGTTCCATGGTGAGTTCTCTGTCATCTGAGTCAGAGTCGCTAGGGAACAAAAGTTACAAACATAGTAGAACATAATTAAACACTAATCCAAATCTTTTGATTTTAATTACAATAATTATAATAAAAAATTAACAAGAGCTGAGATCTTAGCAAAATAACTGTGAGGATAACTCACAGCCATTACTTTATGGGTAAAGTAAACTTCTTAATCCCCTAAATAATTTAATGTAAAAATATTTTTTTTTATTCAAAATTTATTTATAAAATAAAATTTCCTTTATAATTTAACTTAATCTCTAGGTTGCTATTAACATCTTTAGTTACTTCTTATGACTACTAAAAGATAAGCTTGTAACCACCATATGGATCTTATTTTAAATTAATGAAGATAGATAGGATCTAGTGAGAAGATTTATCAACTGCTCTTCTTTGATCCTACAACTATAAATAATGAACTTACCTTAAAGACTGTGGCAAAGGTGAATAAATACCCTGCATATTGTTAGTCATCTTTTAAATTCTTTAAAAAACTGGTTAAATTTTTAGGAAAATATTTTTCCTGGTGTTTTTGGTCCACTATGATTGTTTAAAATTTCTAATTAAAACTACCTATAAACAATTACCAGAAACACAGGTTACGAGACAAACGATCTGTGATGGAAAGTTTCCATTTTTTTGGGAAATCGATTGCCGCATTATAATGGTTTATTTATGAAAATCAGCTGATTGTCAAAAATTAGAATCAGCTGATGACGGATTCCTAACCTCACAAAATCGTTCAGTGTTCTTATCGGAAGCGTTCACAAAAAAACTCTAAAACTGTTCTAGCGCTCGTTCACATATTATGCTAAATTGTAAATAATTTTCTAGAATAATTTTTGGATTGTATGTATGGTTGCAAAGGACACCAAATGCCGTTGACCAAACGATGCTTAGCGAGTTTCCACACGCTTGTAGAAATGATTTTTTTTTCTACCGGTATGCTCGCCAAGATACCCCTTTAGTGTTTAGTTCGATCACCCGTTCCTTAATTGACGAAGAAACCCCTGATAAGGCCACCGAATCGCAATTTTGTTCGTCGCAAAATCCAAAAAATTACGTCAAAAAATATTTTAAAAAAAGTGTGTCTTGTTTTGATTTGGCATTTTTTGTTCTTTTTGAGTCGCAGTAGTCGGGAAATTTTCCCATAAGAAAAAACAAAGAAAACTTTCTAATTAATAAACAAAACAAAAGAGAAATAGTAGACAAAGAAAAAATGGAACAGTTGAAGCTGCGAGTGTACTATGCCGCCAGAGAAGGCATGGACAAGTATTTATTTACATTGCTTTCTGGTAAGTTAAGTCTTTATAGTAGTTTTATAGTTCAGGGTGCATGTCCAAATAAAATTAAATGCTGAAAAGGAAAAGTTTTTTTAACTATTTGTCCATTTGAGTGTATTATCATGAAGTTGTGCTAGCCTGCGAGTGCATGAGGGTAGATCTGTATGTTGGTGACTCTCTAATATTTGAATATGATTGGAAGTTTGACAGTTGCTCTCAGACATCAAATTCAATCTCAAGCAGCTCTCTCTTTCACTCCATTAACTCAAACTATGTTAATGTTTTGTGCTGGCTGACTGTTGCTCTCTAAATGTTGTCCATTTGCGAGAAATATTCTTGAAAGCAGTTCTCCCAAATGGACATGTAGAATTTGGAAATAACAGATGCTTTTATAAATTTAGTTTGATGATTAATAGCTGTCAATATATTAGCAATCCTCTTGGAGAAAGTGGTACAGAGGTGTTACAGTTACCCCCAGGAAAAACAAAAAAAAGCAGATAAAAAAAAACAAGAAAGAACTGATAAGGAAATAAGAAAACAAATTAAAAATGATAGAAGAAAAGGAGATTTATTAGAAAAAAAAAAAGAAAAATTTCTGCAGCATAAATTAGGGCAACAGACTTAACTGAAAAAAACCATTACAAAAAGAAACTAATATCTAAGCATTGCAACTTAAAAAAAAGGAGAAATAATGTGAAGAAAATAGTTCCTTTTTTAGATTTTTTCTATCATCACAAAAATTGTTTAAAACAATATACACAATAACAAATATACAGAAAAAACATATATCATGTTTTTATTAACTACAAAATGTATTATCAAAACTAGAAGAGTGTTTAACTTTAAAATAAGAGATCAAAAAACTTTTGCACGGCCAAACACTTGTGAGCCTTTGGCACCACAAACTTCCAGGAAGTGTTCAAAAATCCTTTTTTGAAAATGCTAAAAATAAAAACATCACATGGAAATAACAGCAGAGTGAAAATATTTCTTTGTGTGTATGTTTAATTTTAGGAGAATCTTGGCACATTGCACCTTTCGCCAAAAGTAAAACATTGACTGTGACTTGTGAGTGTGTGGTGTCAAGGTCGGGGCCATAAATCAACTGATTTTACAAGGAAAGACGAAATTTTTTGCAAAACTATGTATCTCTATAAACAACAGAATTTACAGTTAATGAAAAATTAGGTAAAATAAAATACCTTCCTAAACTGAAGAATGGATTTAAATTATACAACAAAGAGCTTTAGTGGCATAAGGGCAAAGAATAAAGTGGCAGCTTAGAAAAGGTCACTGGTTCAACTTCAGGCTTATCTATATCTATTTATGTAGGGGAGACCAGGGTTAAATAGACAGTTTTATGGTTTTTGCTAATATTTTTTTTTACTTTACCTTTGGGGAGCCTTGGAAAACTAGCAAACAATTGTCCATTGTATCCCGTGGCTGGGGGGAACAGACACAATATGGGGATATGTCTAGATACATCTGTTTAACTAAACTAAATGAATAAATAAATCAACATCTTTTAAAAACTCCTTAGTAAACTTTTTTTTTGTAATCTCTTACCATATGAAACAAAAAAGTATTTTATGAGAATAAAATGGAATTTTATTGGAATAAAATGGAAATATTCAATTGCATCCCTTATTTACATTGTGTTTTATGTTTTTTTTGTTCAACAATTTTCTTTGTATTGTCTGTTCATAATACTTTTTTATAGTTAAAATAAACAAGTTGGGGATAAATAAATTTAGAAAAAAAAACTTTTGGAAAAAAAACTGATTTCATAATAATAAAAGCGATGGGCGTATTAAAGGAAATTTATCCGTTTTTGTTTTAGCCTTTAAGTCGAAGTTTAGTGAAAATCCAGATTCATTATATTATTGCAGAAAAATGTAAAGGTAGACAATTTAACCCAACCCAACCCAACTGTACTCAAGCTACCCTTACATTTTTCTGATATGGATAGACATAATTACGCCTGCTTCATATTAGACAGATCATCAGCGACCGGCAGTGTATCGATTTATTTTGTGACATTGAAAAAGAAGAGTCGGCCCATCATCGGTTGTGAACGACCAAATGCGCATGGAAAAGCAATTACCTAATATTAAATACGCCCATCGCTTTTATTATTATGATATCAGAACACTCAAAAAATTATTTTATGCTTTTTAGGCCATTTTATAAAAGCTTGTTTTTCTAAATTTATTTTTTAATTTTTAGATTTGTCTAAGTCTATGCATTTCAGCTAGCGCATTGATATTGCAGGGAGTCTTTCCTGTCAATTTTGAAATATCTTAGTCTTCGATGAGAAGGCCGTCCAACGATTTGATACGGCTCACGGCGACGCGACATAAGCTTGACCAGGAGCAAAAAGCTTAGGTCCCAAGTAAATCACAGCATAGTCATACAATTTTTTGAAGTGCGAATTTATATAAACTTTTTCGTCTTTTGTCATTTTTATGCATCTGTTACTGTTACAAAAAAAACAAACATCTACGATTTAGCAGAATCAGAATATATGGTTTTATAAGATGGTATTTTTTATTTAAATTCAATTTTAATAACATTTTTATGGGTTATTACATTTTTTGGCAACATACTTTTTTGTTTTCTAGGTAGGTAAGCGGGAAAATTGTTAAAATTAAAAATAGCAAACGTTGTTTTTTACTTATTGTTATTCGGAAAGTCAATTTTCACATGCTGTATCTTATAATAACACATTAAGGATAATCTTATTCTATATTATTAGAGTTAATATGTTTTTACTAAAAATAATTTTTGAGAATCGAGGAATTAGTGGAATTCAGACTTCTACGTTTTTTATTCAGATCTGCGTATTTTGGTTTAGGTGAATCAAGGCATCTTGATGATAATTTTAATGTATGGATACATCATCAATATTTTTGTGCACTTTTGTAATGAAAACGTTTCTTTATTCCTATTTATATGGAATAAAATCATGCTTTTTTTCCTGAGGATTTAAAAAACGGGCAAAAAATAAATGTTGGATACTAAGGCGTGCTTTAGTATTACAAAAAATTAAAACATCTGAAACTCTCCCTTCACATGATACTCAAGTCACTTACAGCCTTTCATGCACTTTTCATGTTAAAGCAAGTTGGACTCCAGTGGTTGAAAGCAAATACCAAATACAAGATGGCGCGGCCGGCGCATGGCGGGATAATTTTGGAACATGTTTTAATTTGTGAACCAATTTTTTTTTAAATAACTATATTGTTGTAATCATAGAGCATGCACTTTTGGTAAAACTATCAATAAGTTGTATTTTTAATATTTCTGTATCAGAGAATAAATATATCCCTCAACATTGTGTTTTTTGCATTTTATGAATGAACTGATTTTAATTTCAAAAGCTTTTTTCCACTTTGGAAGCTTTTGCGAAAAAGTAAGTGGGGTACTTCTACTAAAGTTTTCTTAGCTTTTTAAATTCCAAAACCTTTTGCTTATTCTAGAAATATAATGTTTAAGGATATATTTTATTTCAGAAATATAAATTTAAAATTTCACTATGATTGAGCAAAATAAAATTAGTTTACATTTAAAAAAAGTTGTGAATTTTCCAAAATTGTTTTTTATATTTTTTCATATTTGGGCAGCCATCTTGTATTTGGTATAAGTTTGATAGCTGTAAGCCTCCACGCGACTAAAGCAGAGTCAACAGCATTCAAGCATTAATTTAAATTGGTTTTTTTTCAGAATTGGATGAGCCAACCCGAAATGAACTTCTAAATGAGAGAGTTTATGATGGAGAAATAGACCACACAACCCCTCTGATTAGTGCTGCAAGAAATGGATATGATAAGGTACAGAGGTTTTTCCATATCAGGCAGTTTTTGCAGGGAAATTTTGGGTTCTTACTTCATTTATTAAGGAAAAAGGACAGGGTGGTCATTTTCTGGAAAATCGGGAAAAATTAGGGACTTTCATTGGTCAGGAAACGTTTAACGTTAGTTTGTTAATATTATATGGCTTAATAATTCCGCTGATTGACGCCCGCGTGTCTGATGGCGGGTAAAAATGCTAATCAGCGTTGATCTAGCCTGAAACACAGAAGAGCTGTCGTAGGTCACGGATGGTTTGTTTCTTGTTATTTGCAATCGATCTTTTCATTGATCGATATGTAGAGCAGTTTATTTTGGCCTGCTCTTGTTCTAGTTTCTCTCGTATCTCGGTAGATGGCGCTTCTTGTGAGAGTTTTCTCACTATTTACATAGGATTAGAGACAAAACCGTCTAATTAACTTCGCAAGGGTGTCACATTGACCAAGCAGTGTTCTGAGGAGTCCCATAAAGATGAAACAGTTAACTAACTGTCAACACTTATTAGGTGTCCATTAGATCTTGGACCCCTGTGAGGTTAAGCATTCAAGCTACCCACGGAAAAATATGAGAGAAACAAAAACTCCTTTTACCCGATTAGCCACGAAACTTGTTTGATTTTTAAATTTACAGGTACTAAATTTCACGTTTGAATAATTTTCTTTTAAATAAAATTTTTATTTTTAAAAGGCAAGTAAAACAAATTGTAGTTATGTGTGACTTGATTTGATCTTTAAAAATACTTTGGTACGTCCTGCAACATCCTTCTAACAAAAAGATCGCAATTAGGAAAATGAAGGGACTTGATTTACTAATTGAAGGGCATTACAAGAGATAAAAAAAATATTGGTTTTTCAACCTAAAAACCTATACAATTTTTCCAATGTTTATTTAAAAATTTTATTTTAGGTCGTTAGGATGCTTATCAACAAATTTCAGCCTGACCTTGAACAGGACGCGGTAATCAGAAATGATGGATATATTGTAGAGGGCGCCACTGCTCTATGGGTAGCTGCATGCTCAGGTGAGGGAAAAAATTTAGTGATCAGACTGTCCCTCAACTCAAAAATGTTCTGTCTACAGAACAACAACAACACGGTAGAATTGTTGGAATTTTTTCATTAAGACAACGAAAATTCCTTGTGTTTTTATTTGCGGAAAACGGCATACAGAGACATATTTAAGGAAATTTTTTGAATTGTGCAAAGAACACTTCTCCAATAAATTAACCTGACTCAGTGGTGAACACCGTTTCACAAGCTCTAAATCAGATTCCTTTCAGTTTTTTTTTGATTACGCATAGAGCAATAGATGTTAAAAAATTAAATCATCGCTCTGATTTGACATGACTGAAAGCAATGACCATACTGCGATGCTGTATGGTGTGTGACCTCGCCAAACATCAAATCGCATAACGCCGTCTTTTACTTATCCAGTGAAAAACTTGTTTCTTTTTGTTTGCTGTCCAATTCATTTTAGAAACTACAAAAAAAATAGACAAATACCATTTAATGATATTAAAAATAAATTTGTAAAAAGATCCAGGCTATAATGTAACATATCTGTTTCCCTTCAAAATTTAATAAGTATTCTTTTGACTCACTAAAATTGTATACATATAAACTGATCCTGTACCAACTACCAAAGAACAAGTCAAGTAGTGTATTTGAAAACTTCAATACAGTTCTTAGTTCCCAACAAAAACATGTACAGGAGCTTTTTGTAGCCTTTAAAAAAATGTATAAAACAAGCTTTTTTATGTACTTTTAGGCAAAAATGGATGATACCAATTGAACAAGACGTAAAAGTTTTAAAATTGCTAAAAATAACCAATATTTCAAGATTTGATTGATGAAATTGATTATTATTGCTAATTTTAAAAATTTGTATGAAGATTATAATTTTCCCAATTGTGAAATTTTCAAAACTTACATAATTTTCATGTCTCTTTCGAATATTACTTGACATTTTTGTCTAAACTTCGTAGAAAATAATTTTTTGAGATTTTTTTTTAATCGTGACAAAAAGGCCCTTACCTACATGATTTTGTGGGGAAAATCGTAGAAACGCGTGATAGTCACTTCTGAAATAATTTGTTGCTTGCCTATTGTTGATACACCATTGTGTAATATATCAAAATTTTGAGAAAAAATCATAGAATACGAATTTCTATAGTGTAGATCTGGCTTATGGTGCAGAACCACTCTGCACCCCCTGGGGGCAGGAGTGGCATTTAAAAAATTAGAACTCTGGGTAGTTTCACTTTGGTTTTTTTTAATCCGCTATTTATCAGCATTTTCAAATATAATTTAACCATCTGCGCCCCACTGGGTCTGAAAACGTGTTTTTTTTTTAATTTCGACAAAAAACACCCTTGTGAAATGTATGATGTTGAAATTTAGTAGGCGCATTCAAAAGTACAGGATTGTAAGCTTTAATTTAATAAGGGCTATGGGCCTTGATTTAGTCTATCGCCTATCTCTACTGTCCCAAAAAATAACACCCCTGGTGTCAAATTAGGATTAGTTTCTTAAATAATTTTTTCTCAAAAACCGTAAGCCTTTTTAAAAACATGTAGAGACAAATCTTGCAGAGATTAAAACTGCCTAAAAAAAACATATAAATTAGCTTCTTAGTTTAAATTTGGAGCTGTCCAGGACAGCTTCAATTTGTGACTTTAGGAAAAATCTATGTTTTTGTTTTATAAAATACAGAGTTCTGGACAACCAAAATGAGATACATCAAAACTGGTTAGGAGATTTTATATAGCTACATAGCTATAATAACACGACTAAGAGCAGGCGTCCAAACAGTCGTGGGTGTCAAGGCATTACGGCTATTGCCCAAACATTCAGCGCCCAATTGATCATTGCCTTAATGATCCGCGCTCAAATTCATAGCGCGCAAAAGGTCTGTGCCTAAACGGTTAGTGTCCAACCAGTAGGTCCTCAAACGATCAGTGGTTACCGGGCATGAAAATTTTAAGGACAGCTATATTTATATAAGCTACGTAGCTTTTAAGCACATCGTTCGAAACAGAATTGATCTCTCTATAAAATGCACCTATTTGTTTAGGTCTTGGATGCTTCGGTCATGCAAAAAATGGACAGCTACAAATATAAACTATAAAGCTAATTTGTATAGTTTTTGTAGGCAGTTTTAATCTCTACAAGATTGGTATCTACATGTTTTTTAAAAAAACTTTGTTGCTTAATTAAAAAATTCACTTTACTTTTAAGAAACTATCTCTAATTTGACACCCTGTAGGGTTATTTTTGGGATGACATAGATAAGCGATACACCAAATGAAAGCTCTAATCCTGTACTTGCATAATGCGCTGTAGTTGCATAATGCGCCTACTAGATTTTATCAGCATCCAGGTTTTTTATCTAATATTATATCCAATGGAGGTAGGTTAAATTGAACCAAAGTGAAACTAACCTCAGTTTTAATTTTTTGATAAAACGCCACCCCCACCCCCTTGTAGGTGGTGCAACGTGCTTCTGCACCATATGCCAGATCTCCACCATAGAAATTCGTAATCTACAATTTTTTCTGAAAATGTTGGAAGGCGAGCTGGAGCTAAAAACGGCCTATGTCAAACCTGACTATGAACTAGGAAATGGTTTGAAGTTTTTAATTCAAGAACCACTTGTTGTTTAGTTGGTAGGCGCAGGAGAAGAATATATAAAAACATTCATTATCCTTAGCATCAGATTTATATAAAATTTTATTAAGTTAATTCAATTTTAGCCAACAGTGTAAATACTTTTTCTTTCTTCTAGGTCACCTCAATGTAGTGAAAACACTAGTAAAGGCCGGCGCAAATATTAACCACCCCACCAAGTCAAACTCCACTCCTTTAAGGGCAGCTTGCTTCGACGGACGATTGGATATCGTTCAGTATTTGATCGCCAATGGAGCAAACTTGCATATTTCTAATAGGTAAGCATTGGGGCAATTACATTGTAAAGAGATTCATTTTTAAAATAAGTCTTCTGGCATGGTTACTCCTATCTATATTTGATACCATCCTAGACCACACTTTAAGTGAACTCAACGCTATATGTGTTATAAAAGCAGTTTGTTGAAAATATCTCAGAAATGAAAGCTCCTACGAAGTTTTTCATTAAAAGGTAAATTATTGAGAAAAATGTGTTCTATCATATTCCGAAACCGCGTATTAAAGTCATGGTCCGTGTAAAAGTTAGCATATTTTTAGTTTTAAAACTGTCAAAAAGCTCATTAGCATTAATGGATTTTGACCAAAATTTAATCAGCTCTTTACAGTATTGTACACTATTTTACCTAAAATTCGGTTTAGCTTTTTAGGAGCTATTGCGTTACGGACATACCCACAGACGGACAGACGCACGGAGGTCTAAATGTAGATACTATTCTAATTCCATTTTTTTTAAATAAACAAAACTATTCTTTTTTCTAATGATTTTAGGAAAAATTACAGTGATCGTAAAGACTATTGAGATTTTTACCTTTATACTTAATACAAAAGTAGCACAGCTTTTAAGGATGAGACACCATTAACATGAGACAAAAGGCCTCGGTTAAATTAGCTGGAATTTAGGTGTGATCTAGATCTTGGTTCTGTTAAGACCAGAATTTGACAATATTTCTATTTATTTTGTTATGTGGTGAAGCTTCATAACCCAAAGGAGTGTTGAAAGAAAAAAGAACATGCACTGTAATTTACTGACACAGTCATGTATTTAATTGGTTATGCTTTTCTATTTTTTAAAATAAAAACAAAAAAGGTTTTTCGAAACACCTACTTTCAATTCAGTAGTCTATAAAATTTCAATAAAAAATCTTGATAAAATTTCGAATAGATTTAGGAAAAGTAGGCAAAAACAGAGTGAGTTTGTACTCTCTGGTTATTGAGTTTTCCTTTCACATTTGAAGTGTTTTCATCTTTAAAAGTAAATTTGGCAACGTAAATGCGCAAATAAGAAATGCAAAACTTGGAGTTGAAAGGGCGATTTTCCCACCAAGGGAATCCTTTTGTATGTTAAACGCTATGTTGGTTGGTGATAAATTGTCGTTTTGAGTAAATTTTAGTGGGGCCCTATAAAATCTAGGTGAGTTCTTCTTCCATAATATTACTCTTTGAAGGATATACACAATTATGAGTGTTATTTTTTTAGTTTAGTTTTTAGTTTTTTACAAGGCTTCTTTAGTTTTTCAAGGAATGCAAGTAAAAATACTCTGCCAATTTATGGGCACTTAAGCTCACACCAGGTACTATAGTTATAGTGTACGTGTGAGCTAATATAACTAAAAACTGAAATATATTTTATTCAACTCTAGACTCAATTACCTATCGTTTGATACCACACAAGCCATGTTTTGATTTAATTTTTGAAATCTACCCCCACCTTTAAAAAAAAAGCTAAAATGTATTTTGTTTAACCCTAGACTCAATTACCTTTCGTTTTATATCACACACGCCATATTTTCACATAAACTCAATTTTTTTTAATTTACCCCCACCCTTTTTTTGTTAAATAAACCAAAATGTATTTTGTTTAACTCCAGGCTCAATTACCTTTCGTTTGATATCAGACACGCCATATTTTTACATATACTTAATTTTTGAAATCTACCCCCACCCTTTTATTTGGCTTGTTTGGTGGATTTTGTTCATTTTTAAATGGGACCATCTCGAATGCAAACCCAGCCTAGGTACCAAATTTCATTAAAATCGGGCTAGCGGTTTTTGAGTTATGCGCGTTGGTCGTTACAGACAGACAGACAGACAGACAGACAACACAACAAAAAAGTTTCAAAATCATCTGAAACGCAAAGATATATGAAAATTTTTGAAATCGGAGCAACTTTTTTTTTCTCGAAAAAATTAGGATCACCATAGCTCACACTACTATAGTATAGTAGTAGTGTGAGCTAATATTTATTAAGTCAATTAAAAAAAAAGTGAGGACCGTGTGCCCCGATGACACTTGCCTTGTTTAATGGACAAAAATCGAAAAAACAAACTTCACTCTATGGAGTGACAGGATTTTGTTAGAATATGCGCCCAAACTTCAGGGTGTTACTCCTTAATTTCAAGGCAAAAAGTTCAACAAACTTAAGTATGAATACACCTTGGAGTATTAATAGTATGACTAGTAATACACCACAAACTGAAATAATTTTTTTGACAGATATAACAACACATGTCTCATGATGGCAGCCTACAAGGGTCACACTGACATAGTGACGTATCTACTTCAAAAAGGGGCAAACCCGAACGATAGAGCCACTTGTGGGGCCACGGCACTTCATTTTGCTGCGGAGAGCGGGCACTTGGATGTGGTTAAGGAGTTGGTGACATTTGATGCAAAGTAAGAATTTTTTTGGTAAAGGGTTAGGTTAACTAAGCATTTGTAAGGAGGAAAGGAAATGCTTCTTACTTACAATAATCGGTTCCTGAATTTATCCGCTGTTGAACTTAGTTCGAAAAATATCTTCAGTTCCTTTTGATTTTTGTACATGGTCGCTCAAACCCAAGAAGTTTTGCATAAAAGGCCTATTTCAAACAGCGCATGCGCCGAAGTGCCTAAATTTTTTTTCAAAAAAATATTGGACAGATGAGCAAAAATTCCTTCTTGAGACTTGTATGCTCATAACAGAGGTATGCAGGTTTTTACCCATACAGGATTTTACCAATTATATTAGAGGAATCATATACCTATATAGTAATATTAAAATGCCATTAAATCGAAAATCAATTTGGTCATCTCTAGTAGTTAACCTGAAGGATAGCTTAGTTAATAAGCTATCGCTATTTACATATTATATATTGAGTGTCCCAAGAATCTGGAATCACTAGTTTGTCAAGAAGAATAATAGTTTTTACGGAAAAAGCTTAGCCGTGTCAATTTGATTTAAAAAGTCGAGTTCTAAACAAATACGAGCATATATACAGGGTGTCCTTAAAATGAAAAAAACTTGCATTTTTTATATACAAAATGCAAGTTTGTATCAGTTCTCATTTCGACAGCACATAAATTTTTTATTATTGAAAATGCAAGTTTGTATTATTTTTAATTTTGAAGACACCCTGTGTATATGTTCGCGTTTGTTTAGAACTCGTCTTTTTAAAATATAATCGACATCTCTAAACATTTTCCGTAAAAACTGTCAGTTTTCTCGACAAACCAGTGATTTCTGATTTTTGGGACATCCTCTATATAATATGTTAGCAATAGCTTACTAACTAAGATATCCTTCAGGTTAACTACTAGAGATGGTCAAACGTGATAAATTTTCGATTTAATTGGGTAAAAACTTGCATAAATGTGTGATGAGCAGTCTCTAAAATAATTTGTATGTGACAAATAAAGGAAGTTTAACACATCTATCTGATGAAATAGGCCTTTTATGCAAAACTTGCAGTTTTGCCGACAAACCGATGATTCCAGATTTTTTGGACATCCTGTATATAATATGTACATAGCCATAGCTTATTAACTAAGTTATCCTTTAAGTTACCCACTAAAAATAGCCCAAAGCAAAATATTCTCGATTTAATGGCATTTTGATTCCTCGAGTAAGGCTGTAAAATCCTGTATGGGTATAGCATAACTGTGTTATGAGCAAAGTCTCTCATGTGTTTTTTGCATTTTTTTTTAAAGCTTTTAATAAGTTTCCCATACATTTTTTACTGCAAGTGTACTTTTAGTTTCATTTACGAAAATTTGAATTCAAATAATCTTGGTTTGTTAGTTGTTTTTTGACTTTTTTTTTTGGAATATAAAGTATTTGTTAAAGGAGAAGAAACGAAAAGTCCTGCTTACTTCACAAATATTTTATTGTCTAATCACGACGCGTTTCGGTTTTTAAAAAACCATTATCAAGTGGTCTGGTCTGTAAGAATAATGAAAAAATATAATTAAATTATAATATTTAAAATAAAATATGCTAAAAAATACTTACAGACAGTTAAGAATCATCTTTGAAACAAATGAAAAACTGGAACACACAAAAATAAAAAACTAAAAAACATTTAAAACAGTCTAAAACAACATACAGATTAAAAATCAGTCAAACGGACTTAAACACGTAATTTTAATAAAATACAATTAATTGACAAAGAAGATATAGGTTAAAATAATATAATATAAACAAAACCCAGATATCCGAAACAGGTACAAAAGCGACATCTAACATAAAATAAATAATGTAATAAATGAACAGAAACAATTTAAAATTGACAAAATCAATAAATAAAAGCAGACAAAGAAATCTTATTTGAAATTGTTTAAAACTTTAGCTACCTCTTTGAAGTGGGCGTTAGTAGTGGTTTCATTTAAACTAACTGACGATTGATCTATTTCGAGTTTAGCAATCTCAAAATTTTCCAAAAAATTCAATTTTCTGCCTTTTTGGGTATCATGTAACATTCTAAAATTATTCTCTATATTAAAAGAATGTCCCGTTTCCCTCCAATGCATGCCAAAAGCGGATCTTTTATCGTTTGGGGACTTCTGAGAGTTCAAATGTTCACGTACCCTAACCTTAAAACTACGGCCCGTTTGTCCCACATATTTAGCGGGGCAGTTGTCGCAAGAGAGTAAGTAATCCGCTTTTTTCTATGGTTGGAGTTGGGTCTTTTATTCTCTACAATTCATTTATAAAGTATTTGTTTCGTAAATGGGCATTTAACATGTTAAACCTCACTCCTCCAATAATATCCGAGAATTGAGGCCAGATTTATTTACGTATTTTTCAGATTTTACGCAAACGAGAACAGCATGACTCCAATCAAATCGGCAGCGGAAAGAACTCGAGAAGCCATAGTGGACTTTTTGCTGGAACACCCAACCATCACCCTGGAAGAAAAAATCGAAGCGCTGGAATTGCTCGGTGCTTCATTTGCGAATGACAAAGAAAATTATAATATCCTGAAAGCCTATGAGTACATGCATAGGTCAATGACTTTAAGGTAGGTCAGATTAGGGAATAACGGCTAATTTGCTTTATTCTATCTAGGCCTGTGAGGAAAATGTTATCTATGTTTAATGCACGGTTAGATTGGCTTTCTCTTTCTAACTCATAGCCCATATGGAATAATTTTTTTTCTCCAAAATATCACGTTTTATACCCGACAACGGCTCTCACTAAATTTGAGCTTATTAAAAGTATGTACCTATTACCGTTTTTTTCTAGGTTTAACGATCCAGACAATCCTATTCTAAAATCTCCTCCCACCCCTGTGCCAGCATATGAAAATTGGAAGGAATGTCAAAATGTCCACCAGTTAGAATCTATTCAAGGTAAGTTTCGACCTTAATATGATGATAAAAGAAAGCATCAAATAATATAGTATTATAAAATACTCTGCCAATATATGGGCCCCTAAGCTCACACTAGGTACTACAGTTATAGTTTACGTGTGAGCTAATATAACTAAAAACTGAAATATATTTTATTCAACTCCAGACTAAATTACCTTTTGTTTGATACCACACAAGCCATGTTTTGACTTAAACTCAAATTTTTAAAATCTACCCCCACCCTTAAAAAAAGAAAAAACTAAAATGTTATTTGTTAAACTCCGGACTCAATTACCTTTCGTTTGATATCACACACGCCATATTTTCACTTAAACTCTAATTTTTGAAATATACCCCCACCCTTTTTTTAAAATAAATTAAAATGTATTTGGTTTAACTCCAGACTCAATTACCTTTCGTTTGATATCACACACGCCATATTTTCACATAAACTCTAATTTTTGAAATCTACCCCCACCCTTTTATTTGGTTTGTGTTCGGTGGATTTTGTTCATTTTTAAATGGGACCATCTCGACCCAAGACCCAGCCTAGTTACCAAATTTCATTAAAATCGGCCAAGCGGTTTTTGAGTTATGCGCGTTGGTCGTTACAGACAGACATACAGACAGACAGACATACAGACAGACAGACAGACGGCGCAACAAAAAAGTTTCAAAATCATCTGAAACGCAAAGATATATAAAAATTTTTGAAATCGGAGCAACTTTTTCTCGAAAAAATTAGGATCACCATAGCTCACACTACTATAGTATAGTATATGTGTGAGCTAAAATATAATTCGGAAGATGAAGGTTTTTTTCGCCAGTAAGTTAAAATAACACTTTTTAAATATTTTTAAATATAATAAAGGCCTTTTTTTAGCTGCATACCTTAATTTAAAATATTTTTTAAAGTAGAGATACTGCAATTAAATATGATATGATACTGCAATTAAATCAGTCGCAAGTTTCTTTGCACGTGTTACAAGCCCATATTATTGGAGAATTTTTGCAAATATTGGTGCGCTGGTAAGTAAGATAAAACGGAACAGTAGTGCGTGCTGATGTTCTGGGTACCAAACAATTAATCTTGTGCAATAATTCCTGGGAATCGATTTTATTATGTAACAATTTGAAAATGAATTGCCCCTCAGCCAACTGCTTCCACCGGTCCTATAGCGAAGATATACTGAACCAGTCACAAAGGACCTGGTTCGGAATACCAATTTCGGGATAAACACCATCAAGCTTAAAAACAAGGTACTTCAGAAAAAAAACATTAAATTTTAGCTCACACATATACTATACTATAGTAGTGTGAGCTTTGGTGATCCTAATTTTTTCGAGAAAAAAAAAGTTGCTCCGATTTCAAAATTTTTTATATATCTTTGCGTTTCAGATGATTTTGAAACTTTTTTGTTGCGCCGTCTGTCTGTCTGTCTTTATGTCTGTCTGTAACGACCAACGCGCATAACTCAAAAACCGCTTGGCCGATTTCAGTGAAATTTGGTACCTAGGCTGGGTCTTGGGTCGAGATGGTCCCATTTCAAAATGAACAAAATCCAACGAACACAAACCAAATAAAAGGGTAGGGATAGATTTCAAAAATTAGAGTTTATATGAAAATATGGCGTGTGTAATATCAAACGAAAGGTAATTGAGTCTGGAGTTAAACAAAATACATTTTAATTTATTTAAAAAAAAGGGTGGGGGTATATTTCAAAAATTAGAGTTTAAGTGAAAATATGGCGTGTGTGATATCAAACGAAAGGTAATTGAGTCCAGAGTTTAACAAAATACATTTTAGTTTTTGTTTTTTTAAGGGTGGGGGTGGATTTCAAAAATTTGAGTTTAAGTCAAAAAATGGCTTGTGTGGTATCAAACAAAAGGTAATTTAGTGTGGAGTTGAATAAAATATATTTCAGTTTTTAGTTATATTAGCTTACATGTACACTATAACTATAGTACCTAGTGTGAGCTTGGGGGCCCATATATTGGCAGAGTATTTCCAATAGTATTAATATGAGTATCATTATACGGAGACTATACTATGCACGAGTGTTCTAATATTGCTCAAGTATGTCAAAATTACGGATAATTTTTGCAATAAACGTGTTATTTATTATTGCAAGAGTTTGTTTTGCAAAAATACGTGTGCAATAATCGTTTGACCCTGTCAAACGCCTACTCCAGAGTAGAGTCCCTGTATGTTGACATATTTGGATATAATACATCCAAATATGTCAACATACAGGGACTCTACTCCAGAGGGTTGATCTTTGCTAATTAGTGTTAAACTAAACCTTATTAAATACTAAATCATTAAGCCGCGATCGCGCAAAACTTAACAGTGTCTTAAAAATATCAAAGGGCCGTTATAACATAAAACTACACCGCTACACATTTTAAAGCAATGCCTTTTAAAACCGTATCAGTTATCTATTTAGATTACTCGAAATGACGTCACAAGTACTCAGAGTGACTGGTTTTATTTTTTTTTTTAATTCACAATTTAATTTAAGAAAAACAACCCTAAACTTTTTAAGCAACCACGTTTGCTAGGCTGCTTAACCTGTCTAATTACTTATGACGTGATGATTAGTTTTACTCAGAAAAGAAAACTAGAAATCTAGTAACCAGGTTATACCTAGATAAAAGTAAATACATGGGGATTTTGGTAAGGGTTAAAGATACAATTTTGGTTAAAGGAGAAAAAAGGTTAAAGGAGAAAAAACAGGGGTTCTAAAAATATCAAGGCAAAACTAAAGGTTGTGTATTTCGAAAAAATTGAAATAGCTCCACCATCTTGTAAACAAATTTTAGGAAATTTGGTATTTTTATATTAGCAACTACAGCCTTCTAGTTATCATTGGATCATAGAAAATATGAATTTTTTAAAAAACAGTTTTTTGCTTTCTTCTTCTTTTTTGGTAAAAAAACCTTTGGCCAAAAAATTCTTAAATTTCTTAAAATTTTTCCTGTGTTTATGATACTAAAATTTATAACTGAAACATTAATTTTGAAAACCTCTGTACATCTTTTTAATTTCAATACATTACCTGATGGGTCACTCTGTACCTGGTTACTTGTAGTTACTTAAAAAAGATGGCTTTTAGATGGGAAATTATTAAATCTATCAGGCTTTGTTTATTATTTGTAGGAAACACAAACAGTATCCATATGGAAGCCCTCACAGTTAGAGAAAGAATTTTGGGAACTGGAAACCCCGAAATGCCACATCCTATAATTTACAGAGGCGCAATTTTTGCTGATAATGCCAGATTTGACAGGTAAGTGATACACAGAGAGCAAATACCCTACTGCGACGCAATATCGTGTGTGTCATCGCCAAACTTTTAATTATATCGTACAACGCGGTCGCGAAAAGGAATTATAAAATGTGGACATTCACTGAAAAAATTTGAAAACGAATTGCAGCTTCAGTCAGAGTAGCCTTCGTTTGGAGGCTAAAATTTGACGTCATTTATCATTACTACACTAAGTACGGTGGTAAAGCTGTAGTTAGTACCCTCCATATTCCTGAATAAAATACTAAAAGAAAAAATAATCCGAAACAACTGGAAAGAATCCATAACAATTATTCTTCACAAGAAAGGCGATAGAGCAGACCTAAAAAACGATCGACCTAAAACACTTCTCAATGTGATTTATAAGCTTTTCACGAAAATATTAACAGATAAACTAACACCAAAATTTGACGGATATCTTTCAAAAGAACAAGCAGGCTTCAGAAAAGGTTTCAGTACAGTTGACCACCTATTAACCATGAAAGTCCTAATAGAACGAGCTAACGTATACAACATTCCACTATATATTGCGTTTATAGACTTTGGGCAGTAAAAAGCATCTGTATCCCCTTAGACTTAGAATGGGAAGAAGTAGGCATCAAAGTAAGCGGACAATACTTAAACCACCTAAGATATGTTGATAATATCGCCTTAATAACAGATAAGAAAGAAGAACTGATAAAAATGCTGGAAGAACTGGATACAACAGCTAAAAATATAAGCTTGAGTATGAACTACACTAAAACAAAAATCATAAACACAGATGTAGATATCACAATCAGAATAAACCAAGAAAAAAAAGAACAAGTAGAGGAATTTATATACCTGGGACAAATTATTAAACTAAAAAAAGAAAACCAAACAGCTAAAATTAAGAAACGAGTATGATTGGCCTGAATTAAAAAATAAAAAATGTAATACTAATGTATTCTTCCTGTCCTTACCTATGGATCCAAGACCAGGACACTTACAAAATCAAACATGGATAATGTAACAAAAAGCTAACAGATAGAAAAAGAAATGAATGGATAAGAAATAAAACAAAAGTAAAGTATCAAAATTAAGATGGAAATTTGGCAGAAAGACGATCGATGGAACAAATGTATTGTAAACTGGAGACCTTGGGAAAATAAAAGAAGTAAAGGAAGACCCCAAATAAGATGGACGGACGATTTGAAGAAACATGCGGGAACTAGATGGAATAAAACGGCGATAAACTGAGAAGAGTGGAAGATGTTTGAGGAGGTCTATATCCAAAGATGGATCGAAGAAGGCTAAATAGATAGACACGAAGACAGATATGGTCAGTTTCAGTAAATATCTCAAACTCAGAGAGAATAAAAAACGGTTGTGGGCCAACCCACAAAAGGTTAGGGTAGCTCGTAGACACGCTTGTTTCGCAAACAAGATTATTTATTAACAAACGTGGAATTTCGTACCCGTGAATTTAAAAATCAAACAAGTTTCGTGGCTAATCGGGAAATAAAAAAACTCCTTTTTGCCCCATTAGCCACGAAACTTAATTGATTTTTAAATTCACGGGTACGAAATTCCACGTTTGTTAGTATTATTTGGCTTAAAAATTCCGTTGATTGACGCTCACTGTCTTGAAGACGGGTAAAAATGCAATCTGTGTTGATCCGGCCTGAAAGACAAAGAGCTGTCGTAGGTTACGGACTATAGTTGTTTTCTTTTATTTGCATTCGATCTTTTCATTGATCGATATTGTATAGCAGTGTTTTCGCCTGCTTTTAGTTTTTTGTTTCTCTCGTATCTCGGTAGATGGCGCCTCTTGCTTAGTTCGCTCACTAATTACATATAATTAGAGACAAAACCGTCTGATTAACTTCGCAAGATTTGTCACATTGACCAGCAGTGTTCTGAGGAGTCCCATAAGGACGAAACGGTTAACTGTCAGCACTTGTTAGGTGTCCATTAGATCTTGGACCCCCGTGAGGTTAAGCTTTCAGGCTACCCACGGAAAAATATAAGGGAAACAAAAAAACTCCTTTTTGCCCGATTAGCCACGAAACTTGTTTGATTATTTATTAATTTTCAGATGTGTTGAGCTTTGGCTTCACGCTCTGAAGATCCGTCAGAAAATCAACTTGTCTGTCACCAAAGATCTGCTTCGGTTCGCCCAAGTATTCTCTCAAATGCTGCACATTGGGGTTCCTGTCACTTATAACCAGGTATGCACAGGGTGATGCGTTGATTTTTAAGGGTTTCCTGGTATTTTCTATGGAAGAGAGATAAGAAACTATAAACAAATTTTCTTTTACTTGAAAGTCTCGATTTTCACGAGAAGCTTAAGTGTGAACATCATATTGATATTGAAGGGTTCAAGTTTTAGGAGGTGATCTATAACTTTCTTATTTATGACAATATTTTGGTGTAATTAGATTTTTTATGATTTTTATTATAAAGATAGATAAGAACTGTCAAACTGAATTTCATGTGTAACTTTTAGTTTTTAAGATATTGGACTCTTAGATGCTTCTTAAAAGGTTTAAAATTTAAAATAATACACTGATAAGAATAACTTTTAAACCACAAAAATATATTAAATTAGTCAACTCTTTTTTTTAAATGTTTTTTAAGGTCGCTGAAGTATTGGATTCGGCCATTACCGAACTAGAAAAAAACAAAGAAAGGCTGAACGATTGTTTAAGAGCAAGGAACGATGCACAAGCCGTTGAGGTAAGATATCTAATGCAGTTAATAATCTACTCTACTACTACTTTGGAAAAGTACCTATCTTGATTCAAATTTTAAAATAGTTGAAAGAAAGACTTACTGGGAAAAACTCATCTGTTAGTTGTACACAAACAAAAAAATTTATAAGAGAAAAAGAGAGGATATAGGCCGAGTTCTTATTACATCGGATGTAAAAATAGTTTTTTATCAATTTTTCTTTAAAAGTGATGAATAATCCCCTATTCAATGTTTTTTTCTAAGCATTTTCTGTTTATTGTCAATAGTTCTGGTATGGGCGTGTTAGTCCATCATACTTATTCCATTGGTTTTAGTTCAACATCTTTCTCAAAGATGGATGTAGCAATAAAAAAGTTTTTAAATATAAAAAACTTTTTTCCCCGATTAAACTGCATTTTAGAAGCATCAAATTTACGTAATCGGATACTCGAAACTAAATGGTTCCGTAAGTTATTGTAAGGATAATGTAAAACAAATAATTTTTTTCAGCTTTATGAAGAAGTCGAAAAAAACATGACGTTTACCCTATACCTGCTGTCAATTCTGACAAAACTGAAAGGCGAATGCTCCGAAGAAGATTCGTTTAACATCCACAAGATGGTGTTCGAGTTGACACAGCTGAATTTGACATTTCGAGACGGACAGACATTGTTGCACATGGCGTGCAACACTGAGACGCACGTCGATGATTTTCATTGCAGGCACATTATCAGGTTAGTTTTTATATTCGACCATAGAGGGTGTTAATTTCAAAATATACATACATATCATTGGCTTTAATTGTACTCCTTAGGACATGGTTACTGGTGACAATTCCATCTTTATATTTGGTAATTCTAAGTTCCTGGGGCTTATAATTGACGAAAACCTAAAATTTTACGCGTACGTTCTAAAATTAAATAAAAAATTAGCATCTGGCTGTTTTTGTGTTAGTCACTTTTCAAGAGTTGGGAAAAGTAGTAGCATGCAATTTGTATTTCGCGCTTGTGGAATTTCCCATCAGATATGCACTACACTTTTGGCCAGATTGTGCACAGTACTTATTTCAATCTGTCTTCATTCTACAAAAAGTAGCAGTTAGGAATCTTTGTAATGCCCATCCCAGAACACATTGTAGGAATCTTTTCCTCCAAAATAATATTCTTACTCTACCATCACTTTATCTTGGAAACAGCATGTTTGATTTATAAAAACAAAAGAGGCTTTCCTCAGAATGAACAGGTATATCAAACCTGTCTAAACAGTAATATTCCCTTACCAATTCTTCATCTTAATTCAGCTAAGAGATCACTCATCTACAATGGCGTAGTATCCTGGGAATTACTAAAATCTTTTTTATTAGGGAAAACTTTTTGCACTTTGGATGAGTTTGTTGTATAGGTATAACTGTGCACATTTTATATTATTTAATGTGACTACTCACTTCTATTTTTACTTATGTTTGGCTCATTTGACTTGGTGTTAAACTCGACTTAGTTTTACTTTTATTTTTGTTTATTTTGTTGTTCTTTATATATTATTATATTTGTTAAGAACTGTATCTTATTTTAGTAATTTGCGTTTCAATTTTTTCCATTTTGACTTGAAAATAAGATGGTATAAAATACACTTTTACTAACTTTTTGTCTTTAAAGTTTTTTCTTTTATCAGCTAGATTTACCGCCGGTTAAAGGCCACACAAATATAACCAATGACCCTGTACTGAGAGAATAAAACCAACATTATTTATACTATACTTGAAAATGTTTTTCCAAACAATGGGGGGGGGGCATCAATTTTCTAATATTAAATATTTTTAAGCGTCTCTTTTGGCTTAGCCTGTCCAACAACAAGCAAGAGTAATGCATGAAAAAATGTTTGGTGTAATAAATTGTCTCTAGGAATTAAAATTATGATTTAAATCAGTTAAAAATGGGATATAACGTACCGTTTTCGCTTCTAAAATATGTTTTTTTCAGATTTCCGTCAGCCGAGGTGGTCAACTTGCTGATAAAATGTGGCGCTGACGTCAACGCAATGGACAACAAACGTAACACACCTCTGCACATTATCGTGTCCTATCACAAGGCGATTACGGACTACTCCACCTTGCACATGATTATATTCGATCTTTTGGACAATGGAGCACATGTCGGTAAGGTTCATACATTATGTCATTTTTATCTTAAAAAATCCATCCCCTAGGTTTTAAAATGGGCACACCAGTAGTGTGAGCAGGGCTCTCAACACCTTCATATTTTATAAAAAATGTTCATATTTTTTTCAGACTTCATAAAACTTCATATTTTTAGAAAACCTTCATATTTTCCCGAATGAAGAAATTTCAGTCATAGAATAAGTGTGGAAATTTACAATATTTTTCCTAGTCTTCAATTATGAGTTCCTTTTGGTTTATTATAAGTTTGTTGCCTCTGAGAAAGTCTGAATAAAGTAGGGCTTTTTTGCCTTTTGTTGTATTATTCTTATGTTTGTTGCATTTTTGATTTTAATCTTTTACTCTGTAATGTTGGGCTCGGAATACGTATTTAAAGTATACCAAGTATATCATCGAGTATACTTAAGTTTTCTGTGTTACTAGATGTACATGGTGTTTTGGTATATTTCCACAAAGGTCTACTGGGCTTATTTCAAGAGATAGAAAATAGGGTGCCTATTTTCAAAAAATGTAGAGTAGGTCCTAAACCGCTAGAAATTGTAGATGCTAATATTTTAACAGCGGCTTTACTAAATCTCAGTTTATCATTAATTTTTGAGTTTGGTTAGAAAATACATATTTTTTTTTAAAGTTTATTATGTTCCGCGAGAGATTTACAATGTTTGTGTTTTTTTATAACTAGCGACATTGATTTGTTTGTTTGATACCTTTTTTGATGGTAGGATAAAGCCTACAACTTTTGCATTTATACTTTTTTTCTATTTCAAATTGCAGTAGACCTTGGTTTAAAAATATGGAAACACCTTGTACCTTGTTGTAAAATATGCTTTAAAAAATGTGCCTTGTTTTTGTTTGGCCATACCCCTAATTCAACTTGAAAACGTTTGTTAATACTTTTCTAAATAAACAAAATTTTAAAAATATATTTTTGCCTAGTAAATGTGGATTTGGCTTTGGAGGACCAAAGAAAAACTTAATTTTCTATTCATATAGCAAAGTTTAAAAAAACATTTCCGAACTAGTAAGAACCTTTCATTTTGAAATTTGTATTGGAGAACTTGGCTTTACTTTTATCTCAATTCTTTTTATGGGATGCCATTTTCGCGTACTTGGCTTTTTTTACATGAAATGTTTTTGTTATGATGGGTTTGTTTGTTAACCTTGTATATTTCTACCTTAATAAAACAGCCTGATTTTTTTCAGATACTGTAAATATGAAAGGAGAGACGCCAGAAGCTGCTTGCACCACAGGAATTGCAGAAATTCTTCTCAAGACACGCGTTCGTCCAAGTCTAAAATGTTTGGCTGCCAACACTGTTGCCGTTGAGGACATACCATACCAAGGTAAGGAAGTAGTCAAGGCCAAAAAAAAATTGCGCCAATGGGCACGTATAGCCTGCCATACAATGTATTATTACTCCAAAAACTATATAAAATTGAAAATCGCGTTTTGTTAAGTGTTATGATTCAAGACCCTATTTCGTTTCCTTACAGCCCACCGCAACCACAAAAAACAACTTTCGTTGGAAATATACAGGGTACTTATTTTAAACCATGTTGAGTTCCTTAACAACACATTGTTTCTTTTTATTCCACAAATGTGAAACAATGATGTAACATTAAAAAAGTGGGCGAGTGTACGTATCTTCGAATCCCTGTCCATCCATCAGACAAGTTTTGAGAAAATGCGGTTGTTTTTGTTGAAACCCTGATATCTGTGAATATTTGTTTTTCGTAATAAGTATACATGCCGTTCTTTTACGCTATCATCTTAATCCAAATCGGTCCCAGTAATCTGACTAGAACTTGGCAAAAATTCTAATTTTTTTTTACTCATTATTAAACACGTGATTTTTCCTGCAGCTTATATTATTATTGGCCAAAAAACTTGCCCATTTTTTACTTTGGTAAAAAATGGATTTAATTCATAGTTCTGCAATTTTTGGACGAATTAGTTAAATCTCTTGTTCATAGGTGTAGGCAATCAGAGCCGTACCCATAAAATAATTTTGCGTTTTGTGGTAGAAGCTGTACAAAATGTTTATTTCCATGTTTACCTAATTTTTGCTGACATCGAACCTTTCAAAAATGCTATCAACTAACAAAATTTGTAAAGAATTTTGCCACTTTTGCACCCTGTCACTTGTGTCCCTTTATCAATATTTTAAATAAGGAAATCGAATAAGCAGAAATATATTCGCGGTTTGGTCAAATTTAAAGTTGAAATTGGCCAAAGTTCTGACAGCATTTTTAAATATTAAAAAATCGTTACAAGAAATGGTTTTTATCCAGCGCCTAATATATTTTGAAAGTTATGAAATTTTAGAAATTTTGTACTAGGATGGTGTCACTACTCATGTTTCTAATCTGTCCTGCCCCAAAAAAGATATACAGTCGAACCTCTCTAACTCGAACCTCTATAATGAGAAGGTCACTATAATTCGAACCTTTTAAGTAGTCAGCACATTTTTCAATTTTTATATGTATTTTAACAGTGGCGCACCCAGGAATATGTCTCGGGAGGGGCCCGAGGCCTCTTGGGGGGGACCTGAAGCCTCATGATGTCGAATTTTAAGCTATTTTTTGTGTTTTTTCATGAAATATGTGGAAAATATGTAAAAAAATCTAAGGCCGGGGGGGGGCTCCGAGCCCCCCCTTTGGGTGCGCCCATGATTTTAACCTCTTTCACTGGAATTTCTATAACGCGAACCCTCCATAACTCGAACTGTTTTGATTGTCCCTTTAAGTTCCAGTTATAGAGGTTCGACTATATATCTATTTTTATTATGAACTGTATTTAGGTAAATAAAAGTAAAAGAATTTGCGTCAACAGGCACGTACAACCATCTATAAAACCTATTTGTTGTGGGTTTTGGGGTAGCTTTATGTTTGTTAAACACCTTATGCAATATGTTTTAATTAATCAGAAAAAGGACACATAAATTTTTGGTCATTTCTGGCATAATTGCCTAGAAAGCTACATTTTTTTGGTGGTCTATCTTGTCTCCCTGATAGTGTCCAATTTGTGCGCTCTACACAGGCCTCATTAAGACTGCTTCTCTTAAAAATTGAAAGATTGAATTTAAGTTCATTGCGATACTTAATTTAAAAATATTAATATAAATAAAGTGGTCTTTGAGGTATTGATTATTATTAAAGATATAAAAAGTGTAAAAAATTGATGTTTGTGATTCTTTTGTTTTAAATAAAAAGGTTAAAACTAAAACTAAGTACACATTTTTTACAAAAACTATGTGGTTTTATTCCAAAAAAAGTAATAAATTCCCCTGAAACTATTTTTGAATAATTGTGCCAAAGATGGGAATGTTGGCATTTAAATGGCTAAAATCTATTTATTGGTTTTTGAGTCTCAGAGACACAGACAGATGGTCCTAGCCAGTAGCCTTCCATACCTATAGATGGCTAAAAAATAGGTTAGCCAAGCACACGGTCCGTAAATAAGCCGGTTGTCTGATAACTCCCAGCCAATAAGAACTCGGCAGCCTATGACGCGGCAATATGCCTGCTCCACGATCAATAAAGAGAGACCTATACGTTATATTATGAGAGAAATAAAGATAAATGCCGTAAAAATACCAAAACTTATTAAAAAATCAAATAATTTAAAAATTTATGATAAAAATTCCAATAATTTTATAAATATCAGATTCAGGACACGATTATAAATACTTTTCCTAAGTT
This sequence comes from Aspidapion aeneum, assembly GCA_963576565.1. Classification (NCBI taxonomy): domain Eukaryota; kingdom Metazoa; phylum Arthropoda; class Insecta; order Coleoptera; family Brentidae; genus Aspidapion; species Aspidapion aeneum. The sequence continues at coordinate 25,019,535 of OY755045.1, read as the reverse complement.
AATTCGACACTCTTGTTTATATTAGTTTAACTTTTTTCGCCGAACACTGCAATATTGATTTTTTTTGTGGATAAGAGGTAATTAAAATGAGTTTTTTTTTGAGAAATTTTATCAAAAAAATTTAAAGAAAGGAAATTGAAATGACTTTAAGTCAATGGCAGTAAGGAAACATTCATAAATTACATAACACAAAGATTTTTATATCAAGAAAAATTATAATAAAAATACATTGACTGTAACGCTAATATTCCTTCCCTCCTACTTGAGCATTATACAAGGTATTCCAAGTTGAGTGTCCACCATTGCTAACTTTTTTACTATTAAAGATAAAAAAAATTTAAATTGGCAAACTAGTAGAATTTTTGATGCTCTGTAAGATGCTCAAATAAAAAAATCGAACATTGAGTTTTCGAGTTTTTTCAAAAAACGGAAATATAATTTTCAAAAATTCTACCAGTTTGCCAATTAAAATTTTTTTCTATTTTTAATAATAACAAAGTTAGCAATATGGTGGACTTTAACTTGGAACACGGTGGACTTTTAACTTGGAACAACCAGTATATAATTTAAGAATGGTCCTTATCAGTTTTGTTCTTAAATCATATTGCAAGTAAGAAAAAACTAAACCTATCAAATTATAGAATAGTTACAAAATAATTTTCTTTAACTTTTTTACTGTTTTTCGACTCTCATCAGTCCCTGTATCATCTAGAGAGAGAGAGATTTGATTCTTATACTTAATACAAATAAATTTACCAATTTATATGGAATATAAACTTTTTCAAATATAAATTTAGTGGATCGCTTCACAATATTTGTTTTAATAAATTTAAAATTGGCACCATGCAATTTTATGAACCATTTGTCCATTTTGTTAACATTTTCTTTCCATGATGGTGAAGGCTCAGTTAAGCCTCCAAAAGAAAGGCTTTGAACCCAAGATTGTGATGCTTTCGTGCTAAAATCCTGCAATATAAACTAAATCATCTTTTTCCAAAATACCCTAAAAATTAACCGAACCGAACCACCAATGCATGCCCACCCCGATTCAAAAAACGCATCAGGTGACGCTGCATTTAAAACCGGTGCAAATCCATGGCCCATCACGTGCGTTTTTTGAATCGGGGTGGGCATGCATTGGTGGAAACAGGGTATAATACATTTATAGCAAGCACGGAACAGGTATGAACACTACGTAAAAGACGACAAGACCTAAAATCTACAAAGTTTCCTGGCAAAAGACGAAATTACGCTATAAACAGCGTTTGACTGTTGATTGCTAGGAAAACTGTGACGTAGCTCTGACGTCACGGCCGTCATGACACCGAGTTACCAGACAACCGGTGTATTTAAGGACCGTGAGCCAAGGATACCTTTTCAGTCAAATATATATTTGTCAAGCAAACATTATCTTGGGCAAAAATCAAGTTCGAAAACACGAGAAAGAAATTTAAACTATTTTTCATGAACTGCTTGAATCTTGGACTCATTTCGCAGTCAATAGTCAAGTAATTATATTCAAAACACAACTGTTAATTAATAAAATTAATAGTATAATTAAGCAACACTGAATTTTTTTAGTTATATTTTTTGTTGTAATTTAACTACTACTCTCATTAGAAAAGCCCCATCCTCACAAAAAAGCTAATAGTTTTATACATTTGTAAAATTTGTAACAACGCTCAGTGTACTGAATGCCCTGAATCCATTCACTACGTAACAGTGTTTATTCTTTGATCGCTAAAATTATAAATATTCTCTTGTTTTTAAGGAATGGTACCCATGGAACTAGAGTATTTTATTGAATTGCACGGACGAGGAATGGAGAGATGGGAAGTACCGTAAGTATTATTTTTTATAAAATGAGTCCAAAATTGTAACCTGTTATTTTTTAATCCGATTTAAAATTATTAAAATTAAAGAGTCATTGGTTGTCATACTAAACTTCACAAATTATCCACCGTGTTTTAATTTAAAATGGCGAGCACAAATTAAATTAATAATAAACGAAAATTGTATTTTATTTTCAAAAAGTTTGGTCCATGACAACAAAATATCTTATTAATTCCTGAACATCTGTTAAAAATAAAAAAAGTTGTAGTCCAGTAAATATTTTTTAATTTAGCAAGACTAAACATCCGCCCTGGTTTAACTGTTTTGTTTCAAAAACTCTTTTTTGGTATTTATAAAAAATTGTTTTTTTACAATTCACGTGAAAACTAAAAGTTCAAAAACACGTGGTAGCAATCTTACGATTTACAATGGGAGAACTTTCTTTATAATTATAAAAAATGTAGTTTGTTAGACCAAGATCGTTTTTGACTCATAAAAATCGGCTAAAAATTAAATAAGTTACGATTATATTAATATTTTTTAATTTTAATAGTTACCCATATTACAAAAATTTATTACCGGTTTGCATACAGTGTAGTAGTAGTGGTAGTGTGGGGTAGGCTCTAGGCCTGGCGACTAGGCACATAACGCGCCCTTTTCGCCAACCCCCGGGCATCCCCCTACTGCGTCCTTCCTTCGCAAAGGAATCTGCCCGTCTTCTGTACAAAGGCCGGCCAGAATATCGGGCCACCTCAGATTTAGAAGGTCCTCCGTCTCAAAGGCTTCCTCTTCAAATACCTCTCTTCTTACCTCCTTATATACTTCACATGATGAGAGGAAATGCGCCGAGGTCTCGTCCTCGGCCCAACATCGCTCTCGTCCTCGGCCCAACATCGCTCGCACGTCGCGCCTCTTTCACTCTCATTTTCGCCAGGTGTCCTTGTAGGTCGCAGTGTCCAGTTAGGACTCCCACTATGGCTCCTACCTCTCTTCGTGTTCTACGGAGAAGCCAGTCCCTGCGCAACTTGCTGTATCCTGTTACATACTCCTTCGCCTGTCTGGCGTTTCCTGTGTTGGTACATTCCTTTTCTATCTCTTTCTGGGCCCACTCTGTTAGGGCCAACTTCGTTTGCCCTCTTGTGAGCCCCAGGAAGGGCTCTGGCCCGATGCATTTCTGCGTACAGTGTAAGCAATTTAAATTGACGATAACATCAAAGGATACAAAGGAAAAATATACTTGTGACTTGTCGGCAGATCAATTGTTTTTACTTGATTAAAATGTTTTTTTTACTATCTTACGGCTTTTGTTTTTTAAATTCGAATTAAAAAGTTATTAACAAATAGATAAGGTGCAAGATTTTTCGGCTCACCCGGTAAAACCTATTGTATAAAACGCTTCGCTGCAGCTTTTCGCCAAAACTAAATCAGTATTATTTTGTTTTAGTGACAGAGACAGAACAATTAAAAAGAGGAAAATGTAAAAATTTGTAGCCTTTTAGAGTTACTAAAGAAATGTATTAATATAAAGTCTTGCTTTATTATTAATTAAAAAAATGTTTTATATTTTTAGATTGATGATTTTATAAGATTTAAACGATATTGCGAGTATATTTTCTGAAAATGTTACACTTAATCAGTGGCTGTGTTAAAAATATACGTATTATTCTAACAAAATCATATTTTTTTTTAAAGACATTTTCCTAACAATTGTCAACGAGAGTTGCTCACATCTGGTAACAAAAAAATGTATCGAGGGCCTCTATGTAGGTGTAGAGGCCCTGAATACATTTGACGGGTGTGTTTCCCGCAGGTTAGCAAGTCATATTGCCCTCTCATTCTGGCATAATCCAGTATTACCTGCAAAACCGATTTTAGGAGATACATAGACACCTTTCTTCGTCTGTGTGGTTTTCCTAGAGACTTTGTTTTAACGTTTTTAATATTTTAGTTTAGGAAATACTTAAAATTTTAACAAAAAAAAACAAAACAGATTTCGCTCACCAGAGTGGCACATCTCAAAAATATTCAAAACTTGTAAAACGCGCCAATGAAGTTTAATGCAACCAATATACAGGCCACCGGGTGCCAAGCCCCGTAAGTTGCATCAATACCAACATATTGTTAGTCGCCTTGGTGTTCTATGATTGTTAGTGTGACACATCTAAGAAGTAGTGACGATTTGTTTCAGCAATAGTGGCACATTTTGAGTTGTGCCACTATAACTTTGTGTTTTTTCAAGTTTCCATCAAAATTGTTTTGGTTGCAACAATAGTGGCACAACTTACAAATCATCAACTTTTTTTAAAGCACAAAATAACTTAACAGTCCCGAATAGTTTAGCACATAAAAACCCACCAATAATCACTGATTGAATGATTTTCAAATAACATTACAAACATGAAAAATTAAAATAGCTTAAACTATGCAGTTTTCTCCATAAAGTTTAATTTTAAGTTGTGCCAGTATTGTCGCCGGTGAGCGATTTGTAATCACAGAAATAGATGACACACGTAAAGTCGAGCTCCTAAAAGGATTCATGACATTTAAACATCGCCATCTACCGCGTATGTCGCGAGTTGAACTGTTTTTGTTGCTCTGTGCTTTGTAAACTCTTAGTTTGTTTTTATTATTTATTTACACAGTTTTGAAACATAATAAAACTTTGTCAGAAATATATAGTTGATCCTTTTGCAGAATATAAGTTGTGCTTACTAATATTGGTTTACTGTGAAATCATTGATATGTAAAGCCGCGTCGACACCTGCATATTTCGATGAACATTGAGCCGAGCGGCGAACAGAACACTAGTTTGGAGGGGGTCTTGAGCGTGCTCGCGAACGATTTGGCGGGTACTAGCCATTTCCATCGCTTGTTGGTTTTTTCCTAAACATCAAAGATAATGCGCGCGAATGGGTTCGTTGGTTTGGAGAAAATAAAACGCCGAACAGACATTTGAATCTTGAAGGAAATAAAACTGAGAGCATTTGTTGGAACAGCACAAGCGCTCCGTTTGTTGTTCTGCTCGTCAAAATCAAAAAAGCACATTCGCGGTTTTGCTCGACGTTCTGCACATTGCGCGGCTTAATGTTCATCGAAATTTTCAGGTGTTGCCACGGCTTAATTTCAATCTACAGATACTAATTTACAAAATTTTAAACAACTGTCAAAGAAAGTTGCTCACTTCTGGCTTAAAACAACTTTTAAAATAAATCCAGGGCCTCTAGCATCGAAGAAATAACTAAAATATGTTATTTTTTCGATGCCTCTAGTTAGGTGGAGTTGCAAAAATTAAAAAGAAAATGTTTTAAATGCATTACTTAACATTAATATATTTTAAATAGGTATTTTTTTATATTACACTGAAACATTTCTATACAAATTACATCGAATATTTTCTACAGTAAGACCTTTTGCGGATTTTTTAGGCGACAATTTTTACAAGAAATGGTCTTTAAAATAACAAAATTTATTTAATATTATTTTTTGAATTTTATATTTACATAAAAATTATCACATTGTTCCAATAAGTAGGTAAATTATTATTTTTCTTTTATACAATAAATCCAAAATTGCACCGTTCGTTCGTAAAACCCATATTATTTGTAAAAAGAAACTAGTAAAAAATCCGCCATAGTAACTAAAAAATTACATGAACACCCTGTGTTAGTTCTAATATAATCCAAAAACATTTTTTTTACCAAACTAAATAAATTGAAGTACAAAATGTAACCAATAACCTAGATATTGATTTTTAAAACAAGTTTTAAGAGAGATTTTCAAAATATTTTTACACTAAATTTAACTAAAAAACTGTATTGTCAAAATGTTTAAATCATTAGTTTTTATTTTTACAAAATATTTGGAAAACCTCTGATTAAAAAAAAAGTTTGTACAGAATTGTCTAAAATTTTCATTTCCTATCACAAAATATATTTCAAAATTATACATCGTTGCTAAGTCAGTCAGAATTTTTCATATCCACAATATTTTTAAACCAAAATTAATAATGGTTTATTTAAAGTAAAATAAAAACTAGTATGATTTTTTAGGCCTAAATTTTTTGTTTAAATGATTCTATGCAAATATTTGCAAATAATTTGGTTTTGACACAATTCCGTACTTGTGTAAAAAGTTATAATTAACAAAAAAAACCTTACTGTAAAAATTACTTAGGGGTTAAAAATATTCGTTTAAAAAGTATGATTTTTATCACCAATAAAATCGCGTTTTTTTGCGCGGTTTTGGTTGCGCGTTTTTATACAAAAACTCGATTTATTTAAAATATTAATAATCCCCGAAATTTAAGTTAGAAAAAAACACCTAAAAATACGAGACCTTGCGTATCCGTCATATAGTTTTGGACCGATGTATACAGGGCGACCCAAAAATATTTTGGAGACACCCCATAAGTATATACCTAACACTGTGTTACGATAAACATCATATTAAAAAGTCTTGAAAAATTCTACCTATATTTCAGCCTTGAATTGAACTTCTTTTTTTTTAATGTGTTTATACAGAGTGGGCCAAATTCGATGGTTTTTGAAGTTCGAAAATCGAGACGTTAAAAACAGCTTCGAGGGGCCTATTACTGTTTTGTTTATGAAAACTTAATTTTCGTGTAAAATGCATTTTTACAGTTTAGTTTATAGATAATCCGATTTTATCAGTCACTTTTAGTTTTTGAGATATTACATTAAATCGTTATTTCTTTTTATTTTTTATGGTAATTTAATGACTGGGTTTAAAATATTTTTAAATAACTAAAAAAATATTTATAAATAGAGGGAAAGAAGAAATTAAAAAATAAACAGATAAAAAACAATAAACAAACTTTTTAAATAAAATATTAAGTGTGATACATCATTTTAAGGAAATTTTACGCTGCTAAGCCTATTAAGAAGCGGTTTTGAAATTTAAAGCCATCTCGAAAATCGAGACTAGGACATGTCTACTCGTTTTTATGTATCTCTACTAGAAATACCTAAAACTCAAAAAAAAACTAATTTGGCCCACCATGTACAGTCAAATTGAAACAACGAAAATATAATAACTGTATTGGCCTATTTCTGTAATCTTTTTAGTTGTTTTACTTGATTTTCTTGAACATTTCCTTTTTATTCTTGTTAAATAATTCTTTTTTTTGCTAGAAGTAAGTCCAAAAACATATGGTTAATTTTTGTTTTGTTTTTAACATACAGAATGTAACTAACTTTCTTAGAATAGCATAAAAAAAATCGAAATTTAATGGAGTCTAAAAAAATCGTTTTTAGATTTAATTGTAAATTTTTTGAAATATAGGCAATTTTTTTACAAAACTGGCCAATCAGTTTGTTATATCTTCGTTTTGAACTTTTTTGATTTCTAAAATAATTTTGAAAATACTTTTTTTTTAAATCTTGCATACTAAATACTCGTTATGTGTAAAATTATAACCTCAAAAACCTTGACACCATTATAAGTGAATTATGTATTATTTTAAACCATAAAAAAAATAAAAAGACAAAAAGCCTACTATTTCTCATGCATATGTAAAAAAATTATTAATCATTATAAAAAGGCTAAAAATCGCTAGGCTTCTATTACATATTACTATGTTTACATATCTCCATCATACTCATATATAGGGTGCTCCACAAGCAGGCGTACAACGGTCCCGGCTCATTCTTTGTTTGGCTTTTGTTAGTTTTCTTAGAAGGTCGGAATACCCCGTCCGCCCACCTAGCGGACACCCTGTTAACTTGATTTTTGCACAGCAATGGTTGAATTAATCAGTATTTAATTAATATTATTAATTATAAACAAAACTAAGAATTATTAGGAATATAATAGCTAAAAATAAAAATAAAAACCATATTTTTCTTTGACAAAATAATAGTGCGTTATTATTATACGTGAAAATTTAATCATATTTTTTCACGTGGGAAGTAATTATTTGACAACGTTGACTTTTTATACATACACATACGAAAAAACGGCTAAAACTTAACCAACAATGTTTAGGAAGCCAGGCCTTTTTTGCGTGTTGTTTTTTTGAGTTTAGTATTTGTATAGGGCAAAAGTGTGTGTATTTATTTTCTATAATAATTGCTACGCATAATAAACTCACAAAATTAAAACGCAGAGAAGGCGAAAATACCCAGTAGTCGCTGAATACTTGAAAATGCTAATACAGAAAACGTGGCACAGATAGCTTCTGCGTCTCTCAGATGTTGCAATCGCTTTCAAATAGAGGGCGTTAACATCGATTAAGGTAGGACAGTAAGAACTAAATTTGGACTAATTTAGTCACTTTATTTAATTCTTTTGTTTTTGTTTCAGTGACTTTAACATAAAAATTAGAAAACCAAAAACCATGCATTTTCTCGTGTTATAAACACCGAACAGTAAAATATTTTATCAATTATTCTAACCCTACGAAATTTGTTTTTAGTTTTCTACGATTACTATAATATTATATTTACAACATTGATTACACATATTGGCGAAGTTTTGGAAAAAAGCATGATTTTTGTGGACAAAAAATGTTACCATCTACTAAAATCGAATAACAACAAATTATTGGGACCAACTTTTGGCTGTATCAATAAGAATAATATACATAACCTCGTCCAAAATAAAATTAAGGAAAAAAAAAGTCTGTTTGACTTACGATATCACGTTAAGTCCTCAAAAAATATGAGAACGCATAATATAAATAAAAAAAGGAAACAAAAACTAAAAATACAATATATACGAAATGCAGCATTTGGTCTCAAATAGCATACATGATGTCCAAAGAATGTAAGTACCCTAGATGTTTTTTGGACACCTTGTATCACAAAAGTTTTAACAATTATTAATATTATTATTACACAGTGTTTTATAATTTGTACCAACAAGGAGATATTTTATTAAAATTACCACATCATCTAAAAGTGCTATATATCGGCTAACCATAAAATCGGAGCTCTCCCATTAGTCAGAAGGTGCTGCCATCTAGACAAAATCCTTTATTTAACTGGAGCAACCAATAAAGGAATCTGTATAGTTTACTCACGAAACCGACGAAAAAACGTTATTGTGGGCCCTCTAATGAGTAGTCCAACAACTACAATTTAATGGGCCGACATATACTTATTTAGGCAATGTTTTACCACGGTGGATAGGATAGACCGGTGTTCGGATCTTATAAATATATGTTGAATTTTCACGTCACTGGTGCCAGCTGAACTAATATTTTTTGAAAACTAAGGCAATTTCCCTACTATTTTTTAGTATATTCTTATAAAATAATCTTTTTCAGACATACCAGTCGTTATTTTTTTTAGCCCGCTGCATTTATTTTTACACAAAAATTAAAATTCGAAGAAAATAATGTGTTCGTTTTAGCTTCAAAAATCATCCGCTGACCTTCATCTTTGTTTACTACCCAATATTCCTCGGTTCACCTGGGATACTAAACGGTCACATTCAGTTTGACTTGTAGTTTAAGTTTTGTGTAATAAAAAATAAAGCGGGCTAAAAAAAAATAACGACAATACGTCTAGAAAATTACATTTTATAAGGATGTACTAGAAAACAGTAGGAAAATTGCCTTAGTTTTCAAAAAATTCAAAAAATATAAGTTGTTCCGTTGTTCTTATCAGATCTAACTTTTGTTTACAAAAATCAGCTCGACCACCAGTGACGTGAAAAATTCGACATATATATAAGATCCGAACACCGATCTCTATTCTATCCACCGTGATGTTTTACAAAGTTGTTTTTTTTTTTAATAGAAAATACCGTAGATGTCTATCAAAATATTAAAGCATATGTTTGTATTTTTTAAATCTTAAAACCTATATATAAAACGAAAATCTATACAGTCACAGAGTTTAAAAAAAAGTCAATTTACAATACACATTAGTAAAGAATTCCTTAAGAATATAGCAAATTAGACAGATATTATTTCTCTTTCACCATACTATAAAGTATCTTAGTTCCAGCGAGCCTTGCAACATTGAGGGGTAGAGGGCGCTGCAATAAATTCGTGTAGTACGCAATATTCAGAGACATCTACCATGATCTAATGGCATGTGTATCATAGGCATGAACCTCGAAACTCGCACATGCAACTAAATCGTACTAGTAGTCCCTGAATATTGCGTATCAGACGAATTTATTACAGCGCCATCTGCCCCTCAATATTGCAAGGCTCGCCGGTTGTACCTATATATTGGTCATATACTCAAAGGTAGTACAGAAATGACGTTTTCGAAATATTTTTAAATTTGATTTTGCTGGTTGTTTCAATAAGGACTACCGTGTGTTCTTGAATTCCTGTATCTATCTTACATTTGTCAATAAGGATACATAGTATTATAAATTGACTTATTTTTCTACGTTTTTCGTAAGTTTAAAACTATATATTTACAGAACAATGTTTACTAGGTTTATTTAAAGCATTTTACTTGTGTGCCATTTATGTATAAAAACTAAAAAACACGTTTTTTTCTATAAAAATTAGGTAAATAAAAATAATGACTGCAACTTTTATCATATTGCAAAAAAAACAAATGTGAGAGTTTCTGCATTTTGAATGCCAGAAACAATATGGAGTTTTCCTATGGATATAAAAATGAACTTTTTTAAGGCGCTGTTTTATCTACTAGACTAGAGTGTTGTAAATTATGCAAATGGGCAACTACTAGACCATCCTTTAAAGAATCCCAAATTTCAGCAAACGGTATGCTATAACGCTATAAAAAATAGAAAATATCTAGCTTTTTTGTACTGTTTAGTGACAGAAAAATGGCTTAATTATCATGAAACAAAAACATGCTTTTATCACAGATAAAATCAAAGAATAATAAAAATATACAGGAGCAGATAATAACAGGCATTCGATTTTTTTGTAAAAGACATCTACGGAATTTTCAAAATAAAAAATATTTTCAAAAAAGGCGAAAAAAAAAGCGAATTTCGAACTTGTTATTTTTTTTGCAAATATATTTTTTTTTGTGAAGAAAGTACAAAAAATTAGAAGTCCGAAACAGCCTTTTTATAACCGAAATCATTTTAATTTGAAAATATTTTGTTAAAATTTTAATCACAATAGAGTTTTAAGACGTTTTTCTTTATTTTTTGTGATACTTTCCAAAAAACTAGAATATAAGATATAATCCTATTTTTATTTTTATCCAAGCGGCGAAAAAGTACGTACCCGGTACTGTTTGACAAGCTAAAAAAATAAAGTGTGATAAATTCAATAAAAAGTACAGGGTAAATGGGCAAAATATGACAAAAAATTGAAAAGGGATTGACATGTCATTTTTGGCATCAGATTCTGACGAGTTAGGAAAAATCCTGCAACTTTGTCCATTTAATTGAAAAACTGATCACCTAGGACATTAGACAACTGAACCTACATATGTCCAACCAGACAACAGAACAGCGTTATTTGATGCTGGGTGGAGCCAATACAGTATGAGAGAAAGAGCTAACGCTAACTGAAGTTATCTAGCCTCTTTTTTTGTCTTGTCAAACAATAGCTTTTAACTTTTACCCTAATTTTATCACATTTCGAGAGCCGCAAATTGTTTGAAAAAAAAATTACATCACAAAAGTTTTTGTCTATACTACAGTTTTCTACAGAATCAATGATAAAAAGGATATTTCAAAACAAGGATATATTGCTAGAGTTATCCTAAACTTGGAGGCAACGTCTGTCATGTGTAAAAATATTTTTGAATGTACCTTTTGTCAAAACAAAACTTTTGAAAATTTTGTTGAAAAACACTGCTACTAAAAACACATTTTTAAAGACCTTAAAAAATATATTTTTTTAGAAAACGAACGAGCAGAAGTGTGTTTAAAGAAAATGTTTGTTAAAAACTGTTAAAAAATTATTGATCCGTCTAGCCTCCCGAGTTTACGATATCCCTAATCAATGTACTTTATAAACCTTAGCACTGACACAACGTTTAGTAAAAAAGTATTGATTATGACATTTTTAGTAACAGGCCTCGTCAGCAGTTTCACTCCTTGCCGCTTACTTGTATTTATTTCTCTAATAGAACGAGATAAAGATAAAATTTATATTTCCATCTTTTTCTATTAGAGAAAGAGGGAAATAGAAGTGAAACTGTGGATCAGGACTGATAATGTCATATATGTAAAACAGTTACTTGAATTTTTGATTTATACAGTATATTATCCCTGAGTTTGGACAGGATCCTTTTTTTGGGTAAAAAGTTATTGTGAAATGGTTTCTAAATTTGTTTTATCTTCCTGTAATGTGTTCAGACGGTTTTTATAATCTATAGACACCAAAATTGGTATTTTAGGAGAACAGGTTAAATGTGTTTTTGTTTTAAAACAACATTTAAGAAAAACCTCTTTACAAACCAGTCCACTTAACAAAAACCTAAAAATAAAAACTTTATTTTTAACAAAATAGTTAGTTGGTAATTCCCTACATTCCCAACAATATAATTTTTTAATTTTTTGACGCAGAAATTTGTTCCTCTCGACCAACTCTCCCATAAAAGTCGCACATTCTGTGTGAATATGCCGTTGTTAGGTTTATTATAACAAGAAACAAATACCTGCTTCAAATAATCGATATTTTGATAAAGGACATGTACAGAGTGTCCCAAATCCGATGTTGTGCCGTTTTTAGTTTTTAAGTTGGCCCCTCCCAAAATGCACTTTTTAAAAACCGCTTCCTGTATCAAACTGAGGGTTAGATTATTCTTATCTTCTCTAGAAATACCTGAAACCCTTTAAAAACCTCGAATTTGAGCCACCCTGTACATCTTATACAGGGTATTGAACCCTGTACGAATAAAACAGGGTTTTTGTGTATCAATCAATCTTTTCTCTCCTAATAGATAAAACATTTTCAGGTATTTTTTTTGTAATTGTTTCGAAACAAATAACACCATTTTGTACATACAGCAACAATAATGTTTGGTTGGTTAGTTACACTTAGATAAAACATCAAATGCTGAATTAAAAGTTCATTTTTTTGTGTCAGTAACAGATTATTAACTTTTGTGTGTGTGTGTGTTTTTGTGTACAATTCCCTTAAACACAACATATTTTTGTGCTCAAGCTGATGTTAAGTTATCTATTACTGACACAAAAGAAACACATATATAGTCTTCCTAATTTAAATTACTTCCTTTTTGGGTCCATGTTTAGTAGTAAGGTACCATTTTTCCATTCCTCCATAGTCCCCTATGCCCCGCCCATGTACCACACCCCTCACAGATAAACCACGCCTTCATAAATGGGACGCCCAATTTCCAGCGTTGCCAACCGTTTTGTGTAGCAGTGCAGCGATGCCAAAGTAAGTTACTCCACACGGTTAGTTAGTACGGAATAGTAGAGCTTTGTAGAGCTGTTTTGGGTGCTGGTGAATGGTTTTGCTTTTTTTTTTTGTTCAATAATCCAGTGAGGAAAGTTTAAAAGGGATAAGTGACTCCAAGAATGCACTACAGTGCGATAAGCGTAGTTTTTTTATGAAATTGTGAAAAAGTCATAAATGGGACTACCCAAAAACCACAGAAATAAGCAATAGGTTCCCTACACCCAAAAACAGCGCTCATCGACTCCACAAAGACCCTCTTCCAGCTAGTGCTGGGGTTCCTACACCCTCAATACGTTCTTGTGGTTGTACCGGGTGTTGTTGTAGCCCATCTGATGATGGTTGCGGTGGTGGTAGAAGGGTGGGGGGGCCATGGGCGGGTAGGGGGGTCCGTCGCAACGGTTGTACATGCCATTACTGTGCGGCCTATGGTTGGGGTTGAAGTTGAAGTTCATCTGCAAGTGATCAAAATGGAGAAAGTTAGACTGTGCGATATTATGCAGCCTTTTAGTTTCGAAAAGTTATACACAATGCCCATTTGAAAAGGTTTCACCCTTAGTATCTCCCTTTCAGTAATTATTATTAAAAATCGGAAAGAAAAGTTATTAGCGTTTGAACTAAACATTTTTCCAAAGCGAGTTTCTCAAAAACAAATCGAGACATTTGGGTGCCACTTTTCCTTCTCACAAGATTGAACTACAAATCGTCGCGTCGGAATATTGTTTAGATAACTACGAGTAATAAAGGAAACCCCACTCAAAAATAAAAATGTCTTTCCAATTTTTAATGCTATTTTCTTTGTGGGTTATCACCCATAAAAATAAATAATTTAAAACTCCCCAAAAATATTACTTTCTTTACAATTTACAATATAATTTTTTTTTATGGCAACCTATATTGTATGATATTTTTGTTTGCTTTTATTAGGTATTTTTATTCCTCACTCCAAAAATACCCAGTATTAATTAGTACGACCACTTGCACCCAAATTTAAAGCAGTACTTAAAGTCATAGCCTTATCTAATCTATGTTTTATATATAAACCAGAACTTGTGATAACAAAAATGAAAAATAAATTTTGGAATCCTGTATTAGTATAAATTAGCAGTAATTTAGCACAAACGGAGGATACAGAATTTTGTTTTAAAAAATTGTATATTTCTTTATAAAAATCTCTATTTTTAAAAAACTAACCCAAAAATGTAGGTGTTGTTTAATGGCTAATTTTAAATATATTTTGCAATAGAATATGTTTTTCGCACTTCCGGGGAAAACCACTGCCTATCATTTTGGAAATAAAATCGTCACTTTTCATCTCCGAATTTTCTTATAAATTTAAAAGGTTACAGAATTAACCTATAGTTGACACCATTATGAAATGGCTAAACAACGGAATAAGACCCTTAAAAATAAAATTATAATTTACTAAGAACTAATTTTAAGTATTTCTGGTGCAACTGGCCGTTAAAGTATTAATGTGTAAAAATCCAAATTACCTATTCAAGTGTGTAAGTAGTATTAGGCATAGAATAACGCTAAGGTTTGGTGGTAGTAGTAGTAGGTCTCTCACGCTACGTCACACACTTATACACAGCATCTACGTCACATCATTTACATATATATGTCATATCAAGTAAGCTTATTTTAGTGGTTTTCTTAAAACTAGAGCGGTGGCCGGATGATGTCAGATTAGTGTGGCACACTGAAACAAAACGAAGACAGAAAATAATCAGCTGCAGTAAATGATATGGAAAAGACAGAGATGAACAACAACTACTAGGTCAGACCATAAAATAATCGAACATACGCTACAAATAAACTCATGCAAAATTACAACATTATAATAAAAACACAATACAAAATAGATCTACCTAGGTATCAATAAGAAATTACAGAAGATTAACACAACAAAATGACAAACTAAAAAAAAACAATAACTACTTGATTTTACAGTAAATAAAAATGCAAACAATACACTAGTGATTTATTAAAAGATGCAAGCAAATGAAAACTTTCTAAAAAAGCTATTATGTACTTGTTTTTAGGTCTTTTAATTGCAAACTAGCTATTTCCAATACACCAAAAACAAACACGACTACAGCATAAGGTGTGTATTTATACAGCACAAAATCGCGAAAGAATTTGTTTGGATACTGTGTTCGTGCGAACAAACACAAGCGAACGAATTCGTTTGCCTTCGTAACCAAATCAACCATTCGCCTTCGCTACCGTTCGGGTGATTCCGTTCAGTCGAATTATTTCATCCTCGCTACCGTTCGGGTAATTTCGGTCAGCCGAATTATTTCGCCTTTATTTGCCGTATGAATACACCTTAAAAAACATGCAAATCAGATACATGCATAGCACACGGTTTTAGAGCAATAATGACACATTTCATTTTACCAGAGAGCAAAAAAGAAAGAAAAAAGCTACCATAAATTATTCTGAATAATAATTGAGCAAAAACAATTTATAGGTACTTGTTATGTTCTGCACTTCTTGCGAAACTCGGTATGCATTTTTTCTGGTAAAATGAAATTATACAGGGTGTTTTCTAACTACACAAATACAAAAAATTTTGGGAAGTAATTATAGTAATAAAAGAGCGTAAAAAACTAGCGTTGTAACAAAACAGCGCTGTAAGAAAAGAGCAAGTAACAAAAGAGCGATTTAACATAATAGCGCTAATTAAATTAAAACTTAACCTGACCTGGTTAGTATACTACAAAAAAACTATTCTGATTTGGTCAGGTAAGTTTTTTTGATAAACTTCCCTAACCAGGTCAGGTTTTTTTGGTTAGGTGTTAATCTACCCTGATCTGGTTAGGTTAGTTAGTATATTAAAAAAAATATTCGGTCTGGTCAGGTATACTTTTTTTTGGATATACTAACCTAACCAGGTCAGGTAAGGTTTTAATTGATTTAACGCGTTTTTTGCACTGCTTTATTAATACAGCGCTCTTTTGTTAGAGCGCTCATTTGTTACGCGCTATTTTGTTACAACGCTCTTTTGTTACACGCTCTTTTGTTAGGCGTTGTTTTATTACAGAGCTCGTTTTTGACAGCACTGTTTTCTGTCATTTTTCAGGGACTTTTTGGGCCAGTAAACTTGCCTCTAAATAACAATTTTTGTGGGAATTTCTTTTCGGGTTATGTAAACTAGTTAAAATACTCTGCCAATCTATGGGCACCTAAGCTCACACTAGGTACTATAGTTATAGTGTGACCTAATATAATCAAAAACTGAAATATATTTTATTCAACTCCAGACTCAATTACCTTTCGTTTGATACCACACAATGTTTTGACTTAAACTCAAATTTTTTAAATCTACCCATACCCTTTAAAAAAAAACTAAAATGTATTTTGTTTAACTCCAGACTCAATTACCTTTCGTTTGATATCACACACGCCATATTTTCACTTAAACTCTAATTTTTGACATCTACCCCCACCTTTTTTTTTAAATAAACTAAAATTCATTTTGTTTAACTCCAGACTTAATTACCTTTCGTTTGATATCACACACGCCATATTTTCACATAAATTCTAATTTTTGGAATCTACCCCCACCATTTTATTTGGCTTGCGTGCGGTGGATTTTGTTCATTTTTAAATGGGACCATCACGGCCCAAGACCCAACTTAGGTACCAAATTTCATTAAAATCGGACAAGCGGTTTTTGAGTTATGCGGGTTGGTCGTTACAGACAGACATACAGACAGGCAGACAGACAGACAGCAAAACAAAAAAGTTTCAAAATCATCTGAAACGCAAAGATATATAAAAATTTTTGAAATCGGAGCAACTTTTTTTTTCTCGAAAAAATTAGGATCACCATAGCTCACACTACTTATATAGTAGTAGTGTGAGCTAAAATAATTATACAATAACAGTTGCCTATACAATAACAGTTGAAACTGTGTGTTCATTTTCAATTCCTTGCGCACTAGTTCATTAAATAAGGATTAAATACAGCTGCAACTGTTACTGTTAGTTGTAGTTGTAGTAATTTTTTAATTAGTGCGCATAATCAAAAACGAAATAGGCACAGAAATCTTTATTTAGCGGCGATTTTACCAGTCCGAAAAGTCCCTATTATTATAATAGAACAGCTAAAACGCTACTTCCTTAAATTTTTCACATTTATTTTACACTCTGCATATTCGCCAAACCACATCAACGGAGAGTTAATTTTGAACAACTGTACAACTGGAAAGTTTAGTGTGTGTAAAATAAAAAATAAAAACTAAACATTAAGTTGTAATTAATTATTCCCGCCTTTTAACATTCTGTAGTGGTCTGGAGAATTTGTTAGGTATTTGTGTTTTTTATAGAAATAGAAAAAAAAACAAACCAAAAAGTTTCCTCTAAAATTATAACCTAATTTTCTGATGGAGATTCCTTAACTTTAAAAATCTTTAAATTCAAAAATAGAAATACCAAAAACATTCGCCAAAAGTCCCATAGACCTATAATTAGAATGGACTGAGGACGTCGCATTGGCACAGTGCTGGCGTAGTGATTCCAGAGTGAGATGGGCCTTGTAAGGGCAAAACACAGACAAAAACTCAGTATATTGTATGGGAAAGACCTCTTTTTTTAATTAATTCGAATCTTTTAGTATTAAAAGTAAAGCAATTGCTCTAGTATCTCGAATGGTAAAGTTTAATGCAAATTTTCATTTAAACACATGCTTAAACTTAATTTAAACTAGTATTTTTTTTTAATTTAATAAAATATAACTAGGACATTAAAGTAGGCATTTCAGACCTGTAAACTTAATGGTCTTTCCCATACAAAATAATTCGTTTTTGTCCGTGTTTTGTCCTCACTAGCCCCATCTCACTCTGGAATGAATTTGCAAGCATGAGGCTCAGTCCGTTCGTATTATAGGTCTATGAATCGTCCATTGGACGTTTTAACCGTCATAGTGACACAAAGTTGTGTTGTTTTTCTCGTGTTAAATCAGTGCAATGCCCACAGCCCAGCGTTTTACACTTTTTGCGTTTGTGCATGTTTAAAGGGTTTTATAGTATTTTTTCTATTTCTATGACTTAAATAAATTAATCTACGAGGAGTAGTGGTTGCACTTACCTCTCTTGGCGACTGCTTGGACCTCAAGGCCGACGCTTGGTTCATGTAACCACCTTGATTCTGATTCCTGCCGTTCTGGTACCTTCCGTTACCGTTCAAGGATTGCTGGAAGTCGAAACCACCTATACAGAAACAAAATAAGGTTAGGATATAAGGTATATCCTTGAAACTCTAAAACTGTAGTTCTCTTGTTAAAGTTTTCGGGGAAAAATTCAAAAAATCCCCAAGAAGGATTGACAGTTTCAGGAAATCTATTACTAGTGAACAAGTCAGTAAGTAGTACTAATAAACTTAAATCAAAACACAGAAAGTATTCCAGGCACAATAAAAGAACGAGGCGTCACAAAATTTCTAACTTTATACCAATTTCGTTAAATCCGGTTTCCATATATACGTGTCCACCTTGATTCAAAAAAACGCATCACATGACGGGACATGTATAAGCAGCTTCACCTGATGCGTTTTTTGAATCAGGGTGGGCAAATGTAGATGAACGAGCAAATCGTCACCTATCTCACGTACCGACGAAACTGACAAAAATCCAAAAAATGAGAGACGCTACCAAAATATTTCCCATAATAACGACTTTTGGGTCACGAAGTGACGTAACCGTATCTTTAGCGATAGCACGTTGTGTTAGACGTATCTACAAATTTTTTAAGCTGATTTTTTAATTTTCGCTCTCTTGAGAAATTCATTACATGCTAGTTACGTCGGTACGTGAGATAGGGGACGAAATGTGTTTCCAAAATAAACTGAATGGACCATACATCTAATACTGACCTGGAAAACCATTTTGTAGATGGCGCTGGTTGTTCGACTTGTTTTGCTGATGTCTACCTCGATTGATGTTAACTGGATGAGATTGTTGCTAAAAAATAAATATTGTTGAAAAACCTTTTTTGTAGATATTTTCCAAATATGTCAACATACAGGGACTCTATGTATGCCCACCCCGATTCAAAAAACGCATCACGTGATGGACCATGGATTTGCAACGGTTTTAAATGCCGCGTCACCAGTGTCGTTATTCTTGAAATCTTCCCGACCGAGGACCAATAGAGATGCGGAAATCAAGTGACATCGCATGCGTTTTTTGAATCGGGGTGGGTATGCATAGGTGGAAACCTAAGGTCACCCTTTAGCTTGCTTGACGATTAGTGTCCTTATGGAAACCGGGTGTAAAGCCTTTATCCTTCTCGTCTTTAAAAGCCTTTATCCTTCTCGTCTTTAAATGTCTGCTATGAATTAAACGGGTAAAAAAAGATGTTTTGCGACTAACCTGATTATGAGTTCTTGTCTCCTGCAAGGGAGGCGTGCTCACGGGGCTCGGAACGGGGCTACCGTCGAGCGAGGCCGCGGGCGACGCCGACGCCGAACCGCTGCTCTGACTGCTGCCGTCCAGCGACGAGACGCTCGACGCCGCCGAGCCGATCACGCTGGACGCTGACAGCAGTGGGCCGGTGCTCCTGCTGCTGCTGTTGCTGCTTACGATCGATGACGCGTCCGAGCTGGTGAAAGTTGCTAGGGTACAGTACGAACCTTCCGATTCGCCAAGTCTAAAACAAAAAACAGAAAGAATTTAATACACTCGTTCGTATTTGTTTCGGTTTATTTATTGTCTCTATCCGCTTATTACAGACAATTTGGCAGCTCATTTCGGTGGACACCAAGATAATCTGACTCGAAGTCACTTGGTGCCCGGGACAATCACAATTATTCATCTAGTCTTACATTCATACTACATGGAGACCCAACGGGCCGGCCCGCCAAGCACCCCAACGGTCTTTATCGAGCACAGGGAACTTTATCATGCTAGCGCCATCTACGCTCTTAACACAGAACCACCCGCTTAACGCGACTTCCGAACCTCAGCCTTGTATTGATCATCAACTTTGCCTACTTTGGTGATGGCCGAACTCCGCTGAAGACAGGCATTATCTCCACCTCCGTTGCATCTGTATTCACAAGTAGGTTCGAGTTGTACTGGCAGCAGTGTTGCCAGATGTAAAGGTTTTCCTTCAATATTAAGGTTTTTATCCAAATTTGAAGGATATTGACAATTTTAAGACAAACTTTATTTATTTTGCAAATATTCCAATAATTTTACCAAACTTAACTTATGTAGGTAAATTTAAATACTTTATTTTGAATCATTTTAGATTTGAATTTTTGGTTTTTTCTTCAATTTTCATTACAAAAAAATTGTGCAGGTTATAGAGTATTTTTTGGATTGGTATCGACCATATACTCGTCACTGTTTTGAAGGATATAAAGGATTTTTGAGAGTTAGTTGAAGGGGTCTTCATAAAAGTCTGGCAACACTGACTAAGAGGCATGGAAATGAAATGAACGCGCCTCCACTGGGCCCATCGGGGCCAGTTCACTGTCGCACAGAGGGGCAAAACGAGCCAATGTCGGACATAATTATTTAAACACCCAAAATAGCAGAAACAAAAATATTATGGATTGGTAATTGTGATATAGGTTAAAACGCATCTGCTTAATAGTTTATAAAGGTTTAATATGTTCAACTCTTTACAGGGTGATTTAAATTACTGTATTTTGACGCAAAAAAATCGAGAAGATTATAACATTTGTTTAAAATGCATTTTTGAAACCGGACAATTTTTTTTCAGTATAATTTTCGAATTATACAATCGATTTTAATGGGAGAAACTGCACTTGGCAGAGAATTAATCAGAGTTTTGACTAAATATATGGTTTTGTCCGCCATCTCAAAGTCCAAGATGGCGGACGAAATTAAAATGTACCCTTCAAAGATGCTCGTTTATTCTTGTGTTGTGAACATGTTTTAATTATTTTTTAACTTAGTAAAAATGCTGCATTCTCGCAACGTACAACAAGGTACGAATCAGTAAAATGGGTTTAATGGTTCTAAAAAAATATTTTTGTTCCTACCATTATTTTGCATATTATACGATTGCCTTGCCAATCACGTCTGCATTTATTTCCTTATAAATTCATTACTACTGAACCGATTTTAATGAAATAAAAAACATCTTGGTGAGTGACAAAATCACACTTGATTCTTTAAAATGGCGTGTTTATTCTTATATTACCGTTTACCAGCAGTTGAAGTACAAAATTAGTACAGTTGCGTTAAATTAATGTTTGTTAGGCCCGCATTTTCAGCGTCCACTTTGAGTTACAGATATTGTATGACTATTCCTGTTTTTAGTTTCTTCCACTTTTAGGCGGATTGGCCCCGCTGTGTGTCGTTAGAGCTTTCCGAGTAAAACTGTCAACAATGTCAAAAGGTTGCTGCATGCATTAATCGCCATCTGGCGTTTTAAATTAAGAATAGTAGAGACTTTTAAGGGGCATTAAATAGCAGTCTGTCTGTCAGTTAGTCTGTAATATAATTTTAATTAATCTAATTTCCTGTTGTTTGTCTGACCTTCTCTGGCATTACTTTGTTTTCGTTTGAGGGTATTAATATTATTTAAGACCATTGCTTTAAAACAAAAAAACAATTGATTCATTAAGTTTCAATTTGATATCCCACAAAAGAAAATGTATATTTTTTAACTTAAAATCGTAAATTTAACTTAATTATTAAATTAATTTTAAATTACCTCTTTAGGACGTTATTCAAAATGATTTAGCTTGAGGGTTCGGTTCGGTTTAGGAAACAACATTGACTTTACAGGCTTCTGCACCGAATTCCGAATTAGTGTGTAATTTATTTATTTATTTATATAGTTTTACAATAACCATTTAACTTAATTTCACTGAGAGTCCACTTTACAAGACTTGTGCATGAATTAATTCGGTTAGCTTAGTTTGGCGCCTTATCGCATAGATGGCGATAGTAGTATAAAATACTTTACTTTAAGAACTATAGTCAAAACATTATTTTTAATGCAACGAAAGTACTGGCAGCATTGACAATCCCGCCCAAAATCTATTTACAGTATTTTTGTTTGGCGTATTAAGATACTAATCCTAGATCTCACTTTATGAACCCTGTATAATCATAGTTGAGGACTGCGGAAAAAAACTCATTGCAATTACAGGTACTGCTAATAAATTTTTTAATAGTGCGTAGGTAATTTAAAATAGAAGGAAAAGGAACTACACTGTGGTAATTTTATTGCTAGATTTAATTTTAAATTCGCGCACCTATCTATTTATTTTTATAATTACTATTTAGTGAGTTAGGGGGTTCCTACCGAAATTATGTTTGTATTTTTCTTCTTTTCAAGTGCTTCTCGGTTGTTATAGCCCGTTTTACGAAGGGCCGATGACTCGCGACGGATGATCTGTAGGGGCTATTGGTTTTCATTATATCAGGCGACCGATGACCTATCTCACAATATAGGTTAATTCAAATTAACTTTAGAAAACTTACTTTTTCTAAAGTTTAAAACTTTTTTTAAAAAAATTTTTTTTAACGATATGTTATTTTTTGGAAATCTGGTCCGTGAAGTCATAGGATTCCCGTTAAACATAGTCTATTGTCAAATTGTAGTACCACCTCTGAGGAAGGGGTTTAAAGTTCAAAAAGCTATAGAAATAATCCAAGATCGATAAAAAAAATTATATACAAAAATTTTCAAAGCTAAATAATACATAAATTATTTAAAACTGTCTCTGTAAATGCATTACCGTATTAAATTTTTAATACAATACGACATACAGTCGAACCTCTCTAACTCGAACCTCTATAACTCGAACCGCTCTATAACTCGAACCTTTTAAGTGGTCTCTGCACTTTTTATATGTATTTTAACCTCTAACTCGAATTTCTATAACTCGAACTGTTTTGGTTGTCCCTTTGAGTTCGAGTTATAGAGGTTCGACTGTATTTCTGAATGCGCCACTGCATGATAGTATAAATGACTACGTGAAAAGATTTCAAAACTAAGAAAATAACTTCCTGATTTTCCAAATTTGAAGACGCCGCTAAGTGCATTTTCCAACTTTGTAAATCAGCCAGAGTTAATTTTAGTTATAGTTTATTATAACATCAGTTTATACGTTCAGTTCTACGACTAAGAAAATAAGGGCACATTTTTGGATCCAAAAATTATCAGCTGGGGATTGTTTGCACCACTTGAGGTGAGCCAGAGAACTTTTCTTATAATGTTCATGATCTCTTATTCTTATTGTAAAGGATTTAGAACTAAATAAAATAAGTCGACTCATATCATTTGCTGACCTTTTGAACTCATCGGAAAATCATCACCAGAATGAAAAATTATTGATTATTATCATTAACAGAACATAGTTATTCATATAGACAGACTAAGAAAATAATTTCCAAAAATATTCACGGCCTATTCAGCTTTTTTTTTTTAAGGAGACCCCATTAATATTTAGATATCTACTTGTAGTAATTGTACGAGCAAGATAATGTTAACGTTAATCGCTTCTTGCGATAGACAGTCAGATGATTCAGGAAACCTTCAAATTTTAATAATGTTACACATCACGGGTAATTAGACAAAAAGTACCTTTTAGTGGGTTCCACCTATATTCCTATATTTACTAATAATTTTTAAAAATTTAAAGTTTTAAACTAAAAGTCATGTTAAAAATCAAACAAAAAGAAATTAAAAGGACTTCCAGTAGAATAATTCTGTTCTGTTAAAACAGGAAGTCGTATCTGCAAAACTAAAATAAATGCAATGCAATGCAAAAGGTGGTATTTTCTAGATTAAGCTCTGAAAGTCTCTATATTAAAGATAAAAATTGTAAATAAATATTTAATTGATTTTTCTATTTGATGCGAAAACTTACCGTTTATCAAGTCACAAAGTCGTATTTTCTCAACAACTGTTAGAGGTGTTGAAAAAGTAACTATTCGTTACTCGACAAATAACGGAGTAACTTTGATTACTTCGATTATTTTAGTATTCAGTAATCACTTGAAATTTTCAGGTAAAATAGTGTTCGACACTCTTACGAGCTGATTAGATTTTGCTCAAAATCCATTAATGCTAATGACAGTTTTTTTGACAATTAAATACTTTAAAAAATGCTAACTTTTTAACGGAGGGATCGTATCAATACTGTTTTCGGACTATAGTAGACTATATTTTGCTCAATAATTCGTGTTATAACCAAAAACTTCGTAAGAGCTTTAGTTTCTGAGATATTTACAAAAAACTGTTTTCAAGGCTAATATATTATCATGGCTTCACTTGAAGTGTGATAGTAGGCTAGCTAGGAAGGTGTCAGCCGTTATGGATCCATTTATTTTCATTTTAGCCCGCATTTTGAAAATTTCAATTAAATTATTTCCATAATATCAACAACAAAAATATACCTACAAGTAAATGATCTTCGAATTAACGAAAGTCCGAGAATTTTGCACTAATTGTATGATTGAATTGAATACAGTTACAGTAATCAAAGTAACGATAGTAACGAATATATAAAATGATTACTCAGTAGTCGAATAAC
Source organism: Aspidapion aeneum (assembly GCA_963576565.1). Taxonomy (NCBI): domain Eukaryota; kingdom Metazoa; phylum Arthropoda; class Insecta; order Coleoptera; family Brentidae; genus Aspidapion; species Aspidapion aeneum. The sequence goes on along the minus strand of OY755045.1, from coordinate 24,994,838 downwards.
GACTAGTAACGAGTATTCAAAAGTAACGAAGATCAACACCTCTAACAACTGTTTTTTCAGATACAACTGCTTATGTTAGCAGGGTAGACTTGCCCATACCCGAGAAGACATCGCTCTTTTCGGTCCATACACCATATGCCTCGCGTATCAAATTTTGTTTTCAAAAGGATATAGATCAAATATAATTTCTTGTAATTCTTAACTTTATAGATCGGAAGATGTTGGATCGGTTTGGGTAAGTTTGGTTTCGTGCGCTTGATTACGGACGTCACAAAACTACCTGAATTACCTGTTTCGTACGTAAATACAAACGAAAAACAAATAAACAGTCGAAAAGCAGAAATTAAATAATAATTTTATAATTTTTTTTTTAAATAAAAATCTACTCCTAATTTACTTGTAAGTACTAGACGCAGTTGGGTACAAAATTACTTATATTTGATATATATTTAATTATATTTGATAAAATTATGCGAATATGGTTTTTAAATAGGGTGGGGGGAATGACAGGAGGGGAGATGGGTGGAAGCAGGGAGGACTGCAAAGTAACTACAGCAAATTAGAGGACATTTGCAATGGGTAATCTAAGGAATTTCAATAAAATCGCCTGAAATTTAGATAATTTGTATGCCTTAAAGCCTACATCATGTGACAAAATGGCTTCTGAAGACCGCCATGTTGACCCCTGTTTAAAAAAATATAGCCTATAGCACCCTCGGGATTAGTAGCAATTCAGCGACACCTTTTTTTATCAAAATCAGTTCAGCCGTTTAGCCTCTAGCGTGACACAAACATACATATTTACTTACATAAAACAATCGAAAAACATTACCCTTCCTTTCGCCGTGCTGCATTTGGGTAAAAAGGAAATAAAATTTCGGACTTCCATTGTCTTTATTTATTTTAAAACACGACGTTTCGGTTAGTAAGTATCTCTACCGTTATCAAGTGTGAAGGTAGAGATACTTACTAACCGAAACGTCGTGTTTTAAAATAAATAAACACAATGGATCAGTGTCATGTGTGATCAGTTCACACTTGATAACGGTAGAGATACTTACTAACCGAAACGTCGTGTTTTAAAATAAATAAAGACAATGGAACTCCGAAATTTTATTTCTACACAATCATTGTCTACGAGTTTCAAACAATGGGTAAAAAGGGCCGTACACGAACAATATTTTTGTCAATACCACCAATACCCACACAGATGTATTGTTTATATCGTAGTTTTTCCTAAACATCTTACTACGTTTTAAAGATATCCATAAAATGTCGTATAAAAGAAATCTGACAAATGTTATTTTTTAGACTCTCAAATATAACTTTGTTACCTTTTGACCCATGTAAAATTTATTGCTATGTCAATCGCCTATTTGTTTTGCCACACGCGGAAATTCAAAATTAAAATAAAGAGTTAATTTCTACTCTAAGTATCTCTTTTTCTTGGAAAGGTCATAAAGATTCTTATACAGCAGTGTTTTGATTTGCAAAAAGCAAGGTTTTTCCGCTTTAAACTAGCCATGTATAGTACACCTACATACCAGTCCTATCTACTTAAACAAAAAGAATTAAATATAATTTGCAATTTTACCTTCAATTTACTTGTACATATTTACACTTACACATTAGGTTTGACGATTTCAGTAGCAAAACTACGTTTTACAATATTAAATGAATAAAAAAACCGAGATTTATTATTTGTGATACACCAAGATTAATAATATTTGTGATTGAAGAGTTCGCTCATTTTATTGTAGTTACAATATAATTAACATATGGTTTCTTGTTTGTTACATAAAACGCTTTGTACCCTTCATAGAAGAGGATGTCCGTTTTATGTTTTAAAATTTCGGTGGCTGGTACCCCTAAGACTGACTTAAAGGGTAATGGTAGTTCCTAAAAATGTTCGCAAAATTGTTAAAAAAAGTGATTTTGCAGCGAAAATTTTTCAAGCCTTAAAATTCGTCAAAACTTAGTGACATGCAAAAACCCCAAAATTCTAATTTACTCCCCTCCCCTATGCATGTAAAGTTATGTAAAAGTAACATTGCCCACTGCCAGAAGCGCTAGAGAGCTGAGGTTTGGCAGACTGATAGAAAATACTCTGCCAATATATGGGCCCCTAAGCTCACACTAGGTACTATAGTTATAGTGTACGTGTGAGCTAATATAACTAAAAACTGAAATATATCTTATTCAACTCCAGACTAAATTACCTTTTGTTTGATACCACACAAGCCATGTTTTGACTTAAACTCAAATTTTTGAAATCTACCCCCACCCTTAAAAAAAACAAAAACTAAAATGTATTTTGTTAAACTCCGGACTCAATTACCTTTCGTTTGATATCAAACACGCCATATTTTCACTTAAACTCTAATTTTTAAAATATACCCCCACCCTTTTTTTTAAATAAATTAAAATTTATTTTGTTTAACTGCAGACTCAATTACCTTTCGTTTAATATCACACACGCCATATTTTCACATAAACTCTAATTTTTGAAATCTACCCCCACCCTTTTATTTGGTTTGTGTTCGGTGGATTTTGTTCATTTTTAAATGGGACCATCTCGAACCAAGACCCAGCCTAGGTACCAAATTTCATTAAAATCGGCCAAGCGGTTTTTGAGTTATGCGCGTTGGTCGTTACAGACAGACATACAGACACATAGACAGACAGACAGACAGACAGACAGACAGACAGACAGACATACAGACAGACAGACAGACAGACAGACAGACAGACAGACAGACGGCGCAACAAAAAAGTTTCAAAATCATCTGAAACGCAAAGATATATAAAAAATTTTGAAATCGGAGCAACTTTTTTTTTTCGAAAAAATTAGGATCACCATAGCTCACACTACTATAGTATAGTATATGTGTGAGCTAATATGATAATGATAACAATAGGAAAAAATTTTAAAACACCAAAAGTTTAATTTACTGCCCTCTCCCATAAAAGTAAAGTAAAAAAAATTGAGATAAAAGTAAAGCCAAGTTCTTTAGTACAAATTTCAAAATGAAAGGTTCTTACTAGTATGAAAATGTTTTTATAAACTTGGCTATTACGGCTGCAAATGACTTATACCCTGTTTCCACCAATGCATGCCCACCCCGATTGAAAAAACGCATCAGGTGACACTGCATTTAAAACCGGTGCAAATCCATGGGCCATCACGTGATGCGTTTTTTGAATCGGAGTGGGCATGCATTGGTGGAAACAGGGTATTAGGCACAGTGCTAAATTGAACATAAAGAAGTTTGGATGTAATAGCAAAGTTTTAAAAAACATTTCCAAACTAAGAACCTTTTATTTTGAAATTTGTATTAAAGAACTTGGCTTTACTTTTATCTCAATTTTTTTTTACGGAATACCTTTTTCGCGTACTTGGCTTTTTTTACATGTAATGTTTTTGTTATGATAAGTAATTTTAAATTTATGCAAGAAAAGTTTTTAACTCTTTTTTTGCACGCTTCAGTCTAGCAAACACAATTTCCGTGATTGGTTTTCATTGAAATCAATCCGCTATTCACTTAGAAAACTAGGTGAAATAAATTTAAAAGGAAGGAAAACATTCACTACCGAGAGATTGAAAAACGTGGGCAAATATTTTTCCTTCATTTATATTTAGTAGGCCAATTTCTTAATTGATCAATCGATTAATACGTTTACATGTAATATCACAAAGAAACTACTTAAGGTGGCTACACACACAACTGCAAGCTTAACAAGCATGCATAAACAATATTTTTGTACAGTCGGGGACTTTTTAAATTGCCGCCCTCGAAAATAAAAAATATTCTTATTTGAAATTCGTAAAATTAATTTGAACCAAAACAAAAAAATTGTGAACTTTACCTCTGTCTGTATACATACAAATTTAAAATTTTTTGATTTCTTTAAAGGATTAATTTTGACAGAAAAAAAATACACCGGCAATTTAAAGAGTCCCTGACTGTACAAGCATGCATAAGTTACCTTCGCCGTCACACGGTACATGCGTGCTTGAACAAGCTTCAATTTATGCCGGGAAAATATACTCGATAAAAAAAAATTTCAATAAAAAAAACACCCAACTGCGAAATTTACTGAAGTACTAGTCGCAGTTGAGAACAAAATTGATAGGTATACCTATAATGTACGACATGCTTCAACTTTTAGTTTTGATGCCCAAAGCGCACTTACGAAATTATACAGTTTTGTATTTTCCTCAATCAGGTTATTGGGTAATTTTGTACCCAACTGCGACTAGTAGTTACAAGTAAATTTAGCAGTTGGGTGTTTTAAAAAACATTTCCAAACTAGTAAGAACCTTTTATTTTGAAATTTGTATTAAAGAACTTGGCTTTACTTTTATCTCATTTTTTTTTACGGAATACCTTTTTCGCGTGCTTGGCTTTTTTACATGTAATGTTTTTGTTATGATAAGTAATTTTAAATTTATGCAAGAAAAGTTTTTAACTCTTTTTTTGCACGCTTCAGTCTAGCAAACACAATTTCCGTGATTGGTTTTCATTGAAATCAATCCGCTATTCACTTAGAAAACTAGGTGAAATAAATTTAAAAGGAAGGAAAACATTCACTACCGAGAGATTGAAAAACGTGGGCAAATATTTTTCCTTCATTTATATTTAGTAGGCCAATTTCTTAATTGATCAATCGATTAATACGTTTACATGTAATATCACAAAGAAACTACTTAAGGTGGCTACACACACAACTCCAAGCTTGAAAGCATGCATAAACAATATTTTTGTACAGTCGGCGACTTTTTAAATTGCCGCCCTCGAAAATAAAAAATATTCTTATTTGAAATTCGTAAAATTAATTTGAATCAAGACAAAAAAATTGTGAGCTTTACCTCTGTCTGTATACATACAAATTCAAAATTTAAAATTTTTTGATTTCTTTAAAGGATTAATTTTGACAGAAAAAAAATACTCTGCCAATCTATGGGCACATAAGCTCACACTAGGTACTATAATTATAGTGTACGTGTGAGTTAATATATAACTAAAAACTGAAATATATTTTATTGAACTCCAGACTCAATTACCTTTCGTTTGATACCACACAAGCCATGTTTTGACTTAAACTTTAATTTTTCAAATCTACCCCCACCTTTTTTTTTTAAACTAAAATGTATTTTGTTTAACTCCAGACTCAATTACCTTTCGTTTGATATCACACACGCCATATTTCCACATAAACACTAATTTTTTTAATTTACCCCCACCCTTTTTTTTGTTGTAGTAAAATGTATTTTATTTAACTCCAGACGCAATTACCTTTCGTTTGATATCATACACGCCATATTTTTACATAAACTCTAATTTTTGATATATACCCCCACCCTTTTATTTGGCTTGTGTTCGGTGGATTTTGTTCATTTTTAAATGGGACCATCTCGACACAAAACCCAGCGTAGGTACCAAATTTCATTAAAATCGGGCAAGCGGTTTTTGAGTTATGCGCGTTGGTCGTTACAGACAGACATACAGACAGACAGACAGACAGACAGACAGACAGACAGACAGACAGACAGACAGACGGCGCAACAAAAAAGTTTCAAAATCATCTGAAACGCAAAGATATATAAAAAATTTTGAAATCGGAGCAACTTTTTTTTTCTCGAAAAAATTAGGATCACTATAGCTCCCACTACTATAGTGTAGTGTGAGCTAATACACCGGCAATTTAAAGAGTCCCTGACTGAACAAGCTTCAATTTATGCCGGGAAAATATACTCGATAAAAAAAAAAATTCAATAAAAAAACACCCAACTGCGAAATTTACTGAAGTACTAGTCGCAGTTGAGAACAAAATTGATAGGTATACCTATAATGTACGACATGCTTCAACTTTTAGTTTTGATGCCCAAAGCGCACTTACGAAATTATACAGTTTTGTATTTTCCTCAATCAGGTTATTGGGTAATTTTGTACCCAACTGCGACTAGTAGTTACAAGTAAATTTAGCAGTTGGGTGTTTTTTATCTAAATTTTTTTTTATTTCCAACTTTTATGTTTAATTCTTATTCAGCATTATAAAAAGCACTATGCATTTACAATTTATTAAGCTTTACCCAAAAAGAACGTGTAGATTTTCTACGGACGCGAACAGTATCCTTCCATTGAGTGAAGATGGGGGAGGAGAGAGGGAGGAGGGAACTAGTAAAATGGTGCCAAAAAAAGTCTTAAATCGTGTGCCGAAAGAATTTTTGAAATTGCTCTAAATTTGAGAAAGGTGTAGTTACAACTATTACTAATAAGGAGAGTGGGGAGAAGAGACGGAGAGAGAAACTAGTAAAATTATGTTGGAAACAAAGTCTTAAAGCGTGTGCAGAAATAATCGCTCTATATTTGAAAGGTATACATAGCTACAACTATTACTAATAAGGTGGGAGGGGAGAAGAGAGGGAGGGGGAAACTAGTAAAATGATGTTTACGTTTATAAGGATGGCGGAGTGAAGAGAGAAGAGGCGGGGAAGGGGGGGTAAGTAAAATGGTGTTGGAAAAAAAATCTGATAGCGTATGCAGAAAGAATTTTTGAAATCGCTCTATATTTGATAAAATTATGCGAATATGGTTTTTGAATAGGGTGGGGAAAATGACAGGAGGGGAGATGGGTGGGAGCAGGAAGGACTACAAAGTAACTACAGCAAATTAGAGGACATTTGCAATGGGTAATCAAAGGAATTTCAATAAAATCGCCTGAAATTTAGATACTTTGTATGCCTTAAAGCCTACATCATGTGACAAAATGGCGTCTAAAGACTGCCATGTTGATTCCTATTTGAAAAAATATAGCCTATAGCACCTTCGGGATCAGTAGCAATTCAACGATACCTTTTTTGTCAAAATCGGTTCAGCCGTTTAGCCTCTAGCGTGACACAAACATACATATTTACATACATACAACAATCGAACTTCCTTTCACCGTGCTGTAGTTGGGTAAAAGCCACTACAACAACACTTTTCAATTTTTATGAAGAGTATTGTATTGATGTATGGCTATTCGGGCCAGCTGGCCCCATTTTTTTCCAAATCGGTTCAATTCCAAGACATGTAAACACGGTAAGTTTCGCCTGTTCTTTGTTTACACAAGACGAATGAAAATAGCCAAGATCTATTTAAGTTTTTCCGCGTTGCGTGGGGCTTCTATAAAAATTCTAAAAATACCGTCTAAAGTGTTCTTGTTCGATATTGCGGAATGAGGTTAGTTTTCAGGTGGAAAAAACCAATAAAATATTTTGAAAAAGTTAAACAACTCTTTGAATGGCAAAATAAGAGAATTGAATAGAACAGCATCTTTTTATTCGAAACTCGTAGACAATGATTGAGTAGAAATAAAATTTTAAAATAAAATTAAAACACGACGTTTCGGTTAGTAAGTATCTCTAACCGTTTTTAAGACGCTTGTTTTCCTTAAGGAATGGTTTCCATATGTTTGGTATGCCGTGCTTGGTTGACTGAGAACTTCTTTATTCTGCATTGTAAACGCAGCTTCAATGAACTTTCGTTTTCGCCAATGCGACTCCTTATGCAAAACTTTAGCTTCAGACCATTGAATCCTGTGATCATTTGACTCTTGGGTACTTTTTAGATGTTCACTTACTCTAACCTGAAGAGGACGTTTCGTTTCACCTACATATGATTTACCACACTCATACGGGATTTGGTAAATACATTCTTTATTATTTGAGGGATTTTCTAGTTTTGTTTTATTTACAAAACTCCTCATCGTATTTCCCGATGAAAATACTGTTTTTATATTATAGTGTTTATTAGCCTTATATTTTTTGAAATCCCTTGAACGTATGGAAAGTTAATACCACCCAACGGATTATTATTTTGAGAATTTGCTACATTTGGTTTGTTTTTAATTTTAGGGATCGTTGAGTTTATTAATTTCCCGGAATAAACATCCTTTATTATTAATACAAATATTTACGGCTCTTAAATACACTTCTTATAACTCCGGAATAATGCAGAATAAAGAAGTTTTCACGGACATACCAAACATATAAAAACCACTCCTTAAGGAAAACCAGCGTCTTAAGATTCAAAAACTGGGCGGGCCTTCACACCTGACTGCACACCAAGTAGTATAATTTACAATTGAAACGGTTAGAGATACTTACTTACTAACCGAAATGTCTTGTTTAAAAAAAATAAATACAATGGAAGTCCGAAATTTTATTTTTAGCTTCTTTTTAGTAATTTAAATTTGTGCTTTTTAACCCTAAAATTAGAAAGCGATTTTGGTAGGTAAAAGTTTGTTTTTTTTTCAAAAGCAAAATACTTTTTGATCTAGAAATAATTTATAATTTTTGAGTTATTCAAAACACCCAATTACATAAATAAACTGCGTTGTAAACTTATAACAAAACAAGTTGACTTTTATGTTAGTTATCAAGTTATCTTAAGTTCAACGATATTTGTTTTTTTGAAATATCATCAGGTAATCCGATTATTTTGCAGGAAACTGTTAATATTTTAAAAAACAGTTAAAAATATCTTGACGTCACATGTCACGTGGATTAGATTATTATTATCTTCTGTTTTGATGATTTTGCAAAGTATAAAAAACGCATTTTTTATAATTTTTACCCCATATAGGAAATTAGTAGGTATATGTATTTTATAACAAGATAAAAAAAGTGGAATTTTATATTCCGAGGCATAAAGTTTGTGGCTCGACTAGGGGGATTACAATTCGTCGAGGGATAAAAATACTGTCTTATCACAAGGTTTATACGCTATTTTTCGCACCATTTGACTATTTTTTTATTTTTTTGGTGTTTTAAGGTTTTTACGTTTTTTTTTGGATTTTTACTTTTTATCCCTGATATGTTACTTTTTATCCGGGAGAAAAAAGTAACACTTTTATTCCAAAAATGCGAAATAAAAGTTTTATTTCTAAAGTGCGTTCTATGTGTTTTTTATCATAAGCACGACGAAAATCTGAAAATACATAAAATAATAAAATACTAGGGATAAAAAGGACCACTTTTATCCTTTGTACCTATAAAATATTTAGAATGTAGGATTATTTTAATAAGGACTTAGCCTTAAATATTTAAAAAAAAACACAAAGAATTTATGTTTTCCACATTGAAAAGTCTGTTTATGGTTGCATATACGAGGCTAGAATTACCATTCATAGTGCATACGGGTATTGTCACCAGGGATTTTTCAATCTCCTTTTTTATTTTTACAACGTACTGCCACTGTATATAAAGTGCTGTCACTTATTTTAAATTGTATGTATTGTATTATTTAAAAACAAGTGCAACTATCTCATTGGTTTCTCATTTTTTTATGTTCTTAAACTTTAATTAACTAAGTAGATTGATTTTTATTATTAGGGACATTGGAATAAAACCTCACTTTATTTTAAAATCGATAGTATTGTGACAGATTTAAATATAAAAAACAGCTGCTTTCTTTTCTCTAAAATAAAGTCAGGTTTTATTCCAATATGTCCCCAATATTCATAAATTATCCCCTGTATAATCTTGAAAGAAATATCGAAGATACACGGTAAAAAATTTTGTCTAATTTTTTGTTGTTTTACCTTAAAACAATTTGTTTTGAAATAAAATATTTCTTTTTAGTTCAACGCAGTGTTTAGTCTTGAAATGAGACTTTATTTTTCTTCTTTAAATATTTTGTTTCAGTATACTTCATTTTGTAACAAAGAAAATTGTCTTCATATAAGTAATATTTTGCTTCCAGAGAAAACGGTGCCTAAGATTAATTCAGTTCCAATTTATAATAAAACAATTTCTGTTTCACATTAAAATAAAAGGCAAGACATTTTTTGTGCTAAATCAAGAAAATATTCCCTTGGTGAATAGGAAAGCACAAATTATTTTACTTCAAAGCAATTTGCTTTGATCTAAGACAATTTTTTTTTACCGTGTAATATGAATGTACCGGATCAATAAAAAAAAGGTAATAATTTTTTTTATTGCAGAATTTGAATCATTTTTTAACTTATTTTTATTTTCTTGTGGAGAGTCCAGTAACCTTAAATAACCCAAGTACCAAGTTTGAGACAAATCAGTTCATAAATAGATGATTTGGATCCGCTATATTGTTTTTTTCTTATTAAAATCTAAAACGATAATCAGCGATCTTAAACACTTTAAAGTTCCAAATTTGATACATATCAGTTTATAAATGAGAAAATCTGCCCTTTGGATTTGTCATTTTAATTTTTTTTTAGATTTGATGTATTTAAAATGTCAAAGATTGTATTGGGTGACCGCTTAGTTTGAAACAGGGTTCCGCGGATATATAACAAGTGATATATATCATGATATATATCACGATATATATCATGATATTTATAGCTTGAAATACATATTTTCTACCATTCTAAATATCAGAAAGTTTGTCAGTACGCCCCTGTAGAAAAGTATAAGCATCTGTAAAGGTGTAGTATCGATCGATTCGGCTGCCGCATAGGCATCGCGGAGTTGACTGGGAATCCCCTGTTTCACATCTGGTAGATCCCCGACGCGACTATTTCTTTTGTTTTCTGTTTTCCCAGGTTGGAGCAATTACTGTGTTTTCCATCTGTGTGTACTTTTGATTTATTAGTTAGTAGTGATTTTTATTTAATATGCCAAAACCAAAGCATTCAGTTTGGCGTTATTTTGACTGTATAATTAAGAAGAAAAATAGTACTGGAAAATGGGCAAAATGTCGAGAATGCTCAAAGGAGATGCAGGGTATACCATCACGAATCTATGTTTAGAATATCAGATTTTGTTGATGTGTTTGTGTTGAAATAAAGTTTATGCATAGGAACGATGTTTCTCTTTTATTAAATATTAAAATTTTGATAATGATATATATCAGATATATATCTGATATATATCCGATATATATCATGTGATATGATATTTATATAAATATCATGATATTTTCGAACCCTGGTTTGAAATGAATCAGTTTAATAATAGGAAGATCCCCATATATATTGAATCCGCTATTTTGATTTTTGTTAAAATATATTTCATTTTATTTTATTGAGTTTATAAGGTTTAAGTTAAATAAAACCGTTTAAAAAAAAGCAACTTTTATTATTACCAAAATTTTTGATAAAAGTGAACGTACTGAAATATCTTAGGCATGATACTGTAACTGCTTACATGTTTGTGTACATAATGTACACATACATTGCAGCCTAGCCTTTCTTTTATGCAGACAGTAATCAAAGAGTTCACAAAGGTCACTTGCCTTGTCAATATGGTTTCTGTCTTTTACGAAACACGATGCTAAAAGGTACAGGCTTAGTCGTAAGCTAATATGTCACACACAAGACTACGAAAAGTTCCCTAAAATGTAAAACCGCGTACACATACAGTACGGCTAGAATAAAATGAGGCACAAAAGAGATGGCTCAACTCAATCTATCTCCCTATGTTTACAGCAATTTCATTTCTAAAGTGCGCAATTTTGTCATATTGGGTGGTCTTCATTTTTAGCAAATTTACCATGACCAAAATTTTAATATTACAAGAAAAAAGGGTACTGTCTGGTACGTTTAACCAAATCGACTCATAATTCACACCCTTTTATTGGGTTTCTATTGTTACCGCTGCGCTCTAGGCACTTTTCAGACACATTTTATACCAACAAAAAGAAACAGAAATTTTTTAAATAAAACTGTGTGGAGTTCCAATTTTGAAGATATAACGAATGGTTTTGGATTTTTGCAATTTTTAGAAAGTCAATTGGCATTTTTTAGGTTTCTAGAATCGTACACACCTAGCTAATTAAATAGGTAGGTACCTATATAATATAATAAGTATAAAAAATATATATTTTTAAGAAAAATAAGGTAGGGAGTTTTCTAGCAAAAAAAGACTTAGGAGGAGTCAAATATAAAATTAATACCTAATAAATAAGAATAATTAGAATTAACCAACAAATTTATTTCCAAAAGACCATGTTTTATAGCACTTCTGATAAATAGAGCACTCTCGAGAATGTTTTCTAGGAAAGGGGTCGTAACTACCCACTTTACTCAGATATTAAGGATCATTTTAATTAGTTACTTAATTACTTACAACATAATTGTTATAAATTATTTATGTTAAATTAAGTTGTCCCGGTTTTGCCCCTGTAGTAGTTGGTCACTACAGATTGGGTGCCCATAAATTGGCAGAGTATTTTTTTATAAATTAAACATTAAAATTTTTCTTATTACCTGACAAAAAATAGCATAATTTTAAACTATAAAGTATACTAAGTTTTATAGTTGACAACTACTCATTACATTCTTCATTATAATTTGTTTGCCCAAAATATCTGTTATAAAGTCATTTAACGACTTAATTTTTAGTTAATTATCGAATAAATTAGTGAAATGGTAAAACTGTCGTTTAACTTTCGACTTCTGAACCGAGAAGTAAAAACAAACATGGCAATTTGCATAACATATGTTTTTTCTGGACTTTTTATTTAATTTGTTGCGAAAAAAATGTCAAAATTATTTACGTAAATACATATACGTAGATAAGGCCAACAAAAAAAGGTCCCGATCCTTCAAAATCAGCTGTTTTCGCGGATGTCATTTTTACATGGCTCGTAAATATACGGTTGTCTGGTAACTCGGTTGTCATGGCGCCCGTTACGTCAGTGCTACGTCACATTTATTCAAGGAATCAGCAGTTATATTGTATTAGCTGATTAGATTTTGGTAAACATTCTTCAATGCTAATGACACTTTTTTGACAGCTAAATAAAACGTTTTCAAACTATAGTAGAGCACATTTTTCTAGATATTTACAAAAAACTGTTTTAAGGTTGATACAGCATGGAGTTTACTTGAAGTGGATAAAATCATAAATTTTAAAAAATGAAACCCGACTATACAGGTTGGCGACTTTAAATTGAACGCTGGCGTTAGAGGGTTAATATTTATTTGTTAAGTGAGTTTTTTCACGGGCTTTCTTCCTGACACAAAAAATTTTTGGTCGGACCCCCGGAAAGAGGTCTACTGATGACCTACAACTTTTTTTCCAGAGGGGATCACCCAACTTGCAGTACCTCATTGGAAAGCTTATGAAAAAAGAAAAACAACGCTAGGACGGTAGGTACATCACAAGTCTATCATCTCCTCTGAAAAGAAAGTTGTATGTGAGTAAACCCTTTCCAAGGGTCCGACCAAAAACTTTTTGCTTACATGTTTTTACTTATTTGGAAAAAGCCAAATCTTATTATTTTTTTAATTTTATTTAGTCTAAACCTTAGAGTAATTCTTACTCTGAGGTCTAAACCAAAAATTTGAATGCGCTTTTGATATGTTAAAAATTGTTTCTGATTATAGGTTGATAGAGCGCATGTATATCGCGAACTGACATGATATGAATGAACTCTTGATGATATGTGTGGATAAAAAGCTAAAAAGCTGTACGTCATGGGTCATTTATTTTTAATTTCTTTTTCTTTGATTATTTTTCTTTTTTTTTTTCAAAAACATTAATTTTATTTTTTCTATAGCAAATACTAACAAATGTAGAGTGGAAAAGCTAAGTGATCTAAGTGCCAAAAAGCATTCTTGTGGTAAACTAAAAAAAACTGTACAATACATGCAAGCGGACTTACAGAAGACGTCATTTTAAATATGCTTGTTAGAGCAGAAGGTGGGGAAATGACACTTAGATCTTATAGCCCCGTATTGGCCTTGGCACATACATCATTTTGGGTGGGAAATCTAAAATTTGTATATTTTGGCACTTAGATCATTTAGCTTGGCCACTCTACAAATACATTTTTTGTCAATAGAGATGAAGGGCTGCTGAAGAGGTCGGTCAAAAAAGTTTCATTAAATTGAACAAGAGAGTCTATTTAAGTTAGGAAAAGTATTTATAATGGTGCCCTTAATTTAATATTTATATAATTATTCGAATTTTCATCATAAATTTAAAATGATTTAATTTTTTAATCAATTTTTGTATTTTTCCGACTTCTAATTATTTAATCTATCTTTGTTTCTCCCATAATGTGATGTATTTGTCTCTCTTTAATGATCGTGGAGCACGCTAACTGCCGCGTCATACGCTGCCGAGTTCTGATTGGCCGGGAGTTACCAGACAACCGTTTCTTTACGAACCGTGGGTTCTCCATTTATCATTCATTCATTCGTATCATTTTTGCGATAATTTCAATACGGGTCAAAGGATTTCCATGAAATTAAAGTGAATTCTCCAACACTAGGTATCGCGATATTTGACCAACCTTTTGTGATAATAAAATATTATTAAGAGGTTGAAAAGCATTTTTTAAAGATTATATCCCACAAGTAACACTATAGCAAAGATATTTTTTTTATAATAGTCCCCTAACATTTAAAGTTTTTTAAAGTAGTAATGACCCTCTGAGACTTCTTTATAAAACCATTAGAATCAAAAGGAAGGAAGGATGAAAAAAACCAACCAACCCTGTAAAAATATAAAAATATTTTTACAATGAAAGGCATGAAAAATTAAAAAATCTAACATAAAAGGGTTTTATCACAGCCTACCTAGGTAGGCTGTGGTTTTATAAGAGTTGTTTCCGAAACCTTTATAAAAAAAAACATTGACAGTTTATTTGAAAAGATAAAACCTTTGTCAAAAAATTTCAGTAAACCACAAATTTTGACAGACGGTTTCTTACTTTACATTGTTTTACACACAACATAACAAATATCATTTAAACAGCCATAACCCATTTCTAGTACTTTTTTTATTTAGTTTTTTTACGATCAAAACAATACTTTCATTAATTAAACATTTCTGGATAATAATACTTTGCAAACAAATAAAACATAAAAGCCTATTATTATGATTGTAGTGCCTTATCAAACATTTGATGATGATAACCCCAGTAATAAAATAAAATAAAATAAAACGCGCAGTGATGCGCTGACTGATAAGGACATGCATAAAACAATAAAATTGTTGTTTGATTTTTTTAACATCAGACAATGTGAGGCCGTTTTATTTGGCCTCGATGCAAGGAGAGGCCAAAATTGTTTGTTTTTGTTTTCTTTCAAAAAATAGATAGATATTGTTATAATAAAATAAATAATATATCTATTATAAATTACGAACACTTTTTTCGCACTATTTTTTTATGCCGTATTTTAGGTATAAAAGTGTCGCTTTTTATCCCTAGGATAAAAAGTGACGCATTAGGGAAAAAAAATACAAATCAGGGACAGAAATTCAAAATCTAAAAACTGAAAAAAAAACCTCGGAAAAAAATAAAAAACGCAAAAAGGGCGTACGACGAATTGTAGCCCTTCGTTTGGTCGGGCTACAAACTTTTCGCCTCGGGAAAATAAGTGACACTTTTATCCCTTGGTATATAATATACTATTTTAGTATTTATTCTGGCACTGCATTTTATTTATCAAATCATGTTTTACAAATAATAAGGTTGCAAATATAAATGCATTTTTTTTTCTGGGGTACGGGATAAAAGAAAATTTTAAATAGTTTATTTTATTTTATTATTAATATTTAACCATTATTTAAAATACTTAGTTTTAACTCTAATTTTGGCCCAAAAACGTTGCCGAAACCAAACTGTGATTAGATTTAAAATCTCCACCTTTTGAAATAAAAGCTATTTAAAAATGCTTAAAATTGAATTCAAAGCAGTACAGCTAGTGGCGCACCCAGGAATAGGTCTTGGGGAGGGCCCGAGGCCTCTTGGGGGGGGGGGGGGCGAAGCCTCATGATGTCGAATTTTAAGCTATTTTTTGTGTTTTTTCATGAAGTATGTGGAAAATATGTAAAAAAATCCAAGGCTTGGGGGGGGGGCCGGGCCCCGAGCCCCCCCCTTACTGGGTGCGCCCATGGTAAAGCACCCAAGCTTGCATTCCATGTCAATGGAGACTATTCGTAATAGCTTTTAAAATAGTAGTAGTTTATAAATTTTTATCACTTTTTCTGTTCGACTTTTATTAGATTTTTTTTTCATAAATCTACTTTTGATGTAACCCAAAACATGTGGTTAAAGTTTGTCGAAATAGCTGTAAAACACCCTATATAATTTTTGTGTGGGTAGACAGTAATATAATTAATAATTCCCATAATTCTTTTAACCATTCCCACATCCACAGTTAAAAATGTTTTAAAATTTATATAATAAAATCAGCTATCTTGCTACTGTCAGTTAGCTGTAATTGAAAAACCCTGTTTTTGTTTCGCAAAAACATGGCGGTGGTATTTTTTTTGTCTCGAATGGCAGACAGCGGCGTTGCTTTGAATAAAATATTGACAATTGCAAATACCCAAAATTCAAATTGACATATATGATTTCTATTTATTTTATTAACATACTAATTAGAATAATAAAACCAATTTTTGCAAAAAAAAAGTTATATTTTTTGGCACATCCTGTATAAAAATTTTAAGGCATATAGTCTAAATTATATGCATTTGTAATGACGTCACCAGGTAAGAAAAAAACGTATGGCGTAGATATTTTTGTCAATCAATGTTTCTTGATTGACAGTGACGGATACTTCACATAACCAATTACCTACCTATTTAAATCATAGACACTACTTTTTTTTAAAAAGTTTATTGTCACCGCTGTTTATAATATACCAAACAAAGATAAACAAAAATGACGTCATTACAAATGGGTATAATTTGAACTATACATCATTAAGCATGCTAAATATTAGGAAAAAACTACAGAATTTTATTCTTTCCGGGGTCATGCCCCCTTTCTTCCCCAGGAACTTTTTTGCAGTAAGTACTACTATGTCGGTTTAGAATGTTTCCTACGTTTTCCGACGCCTATTCTCCACCTCCTTCGATGCTGACAATCATCTTCCGTCAGATTTTTTTGACTCATTGATCTTTGAATTGACTGTTGCCATTCCAGTTTAGGACGCCCCCTTTTTCTGCGCCCTATTGGTTGCCACTCTATGACCTTTGGTAATCTTTCGTCGTTCATCCGTTGTACATGGCCGTACCATATCAGTTGTCTTTTAGTGATGTCATCCGTTATGCTACCCTCGATTCCCGTTCTTTCTTTTATGATCTCATTTCTTATATGATCTGTTCTATATATTCTCATTGATCTTCTTATTGCATCCATTTCGACACTTTCCATTTTTGCTTTGTATTTTTCTGTTACGCCACAAGTCTCTATTCCATACAACAGCGTGGTTTTCACCATTGTTTCATATATGTTCAATTTTATGTTCTATTTTATCTCTCTGCTCCATAAAATACTGTTAAGACAACCAATAACCTTTTTTACTTTTACCATTCTTTTTTCCAGTTCTTCACAGTCTGTTCCTGTCTTATCAAATGTGACACCCAAGTATACATACTCATTGCATGGAGATATTGTTTGTCCATTGTCTAGTTCTAACTCACTTGATTCGTTTCCAATACATAAGTACTGTGTCTTGTCCACGTTCATTGTTAAACCCCACTTTTGGTATTCCTTCCGTTAACTTTCTCATCATATACTCCATGTCTTCTTTATCATTAGCTACAATTACTTGGTCGTCAGCAAACTGTAGTGTATATATGGTAAATAGGTCGTTAAGTTGCATTCCCATGCCGTGTACTTTACGTTTCCAGTTTTTTAGAGCTAGTGCGATACATATTTTAAAAAGATTTGGAGAGATACAATTTTACTGTCTTAAGCCTTTCGTTAAGTCACTTTAAAGTAAGTCACTGGCAGATTCAAAAATATAAAATTAATTCCTTTTATTCAGAAACTTTTTAATCTGCAATTACATAAAACTCGCATAAAATTAAATAATTGTATTGACTTTTAAATTTGAATGCCATTGCAGGGTACAAAATTTATTTTTTGGTTTTTTTTCTCGAAAACGGTTAGAGATACAAAAAATTGCGATCAACAAGTTTTTGAATAAAACAAAGAATTAATTTCATTTTTTTAAATCTGCCATTGGCTTACTGCAAAAAAGTTCTAGGGGAAAAAGGGGGCACAACCCCTGACAAAATATCACCCTGTAGTTTTTTCCTGATATTTAGCATGCTTAATGATGTATGCGTTCTAGCTAATTACAGGTTCCAATTTTGAGCCATACATCTCAAAATCAGCACGAGCTATAAATGAAAAAATTGAAACTTTGACACCTTGTATCTCAAAAAGTAATCATTTGCGAAACCATGTTTATTTGAAGTTTTTTTCTAAAAATCACTCAAAAAATCATCCTCTGAAGATTGGCGACATACTTTATTAACACCCTATACAGGGTGTCTCTAAAAGGTCTGTACAAAATCTTAGCACATATTCCTGAGGTCAAAATAAGTCGATTTAAAGCAACTTACCTTAGTCCGAAATTGCTCCGTTTCAGAGATACAGGGTGGTGAATTTAAAAATTAAAAATCGATTTTATTAAAATTTAAGAATATTTCTCACCGCATTACTTTAAAAATTGGTACTCGGGGGTTTTTTGGGATGCGAAACCTAAATATGGATACCTTTTCACTGTGTCCGTTAGAGGGCGCTTTACAATGCTCTTTTTATAGTTTAAAATGACTATAACATTTTTCTCAGTGTAACTTTTAACTTTTTTTGTTAAGAAATTATTTCCCTGAATCTTTCTAAGCCAAAAAGGTACTCTTGTTAACATGCGATAAAGTAAGTCGTTATCGAGATATTTTCATGTTTACTGTTCGATGTCGCAACGGAATACTGAAACTATTTTGAATGACTATTTCACTAGAGTGTTTTACACTGGCAAGATGTCATAGCAACGGCCAGTTTTCTACTGACTATTGTTCTCAAAGCTTTATTCAAGTTTGTTGCTTTCGGCAATTTCGCTCATGAAATTTTTGATAAAATCACTCGTCTCACGGCTAGGGATTTTGTCAAAAATGTCATTCGCGAAATTGCCGAAAAGCAACAAACTTCGAAAAATTTGCCGGCAAAATTTTTTAAAGTAATACGTTGAGAAATGTTCATAAATTTTAATAAAATTTTTCATTTTTAAATTCACCACCCTGTATCTCTAAAACGGAGCAATTTCGGACTAAGGTAAGTTGCTTTAAATTGACTTATTTTGATCTCAGGAATATCTGCTAAGATTTTGTACAGACCTTTTAGAGACACCCTGTATAATAAAACTAGGTGTCACTTATGCTCTATGTATCACAAATTATATCCAAAAAATCAAAATGCAAAGAAGTCCGCGACACCCTTTGTTTTTCGAGAGTTCGAGACTTGAAAATGAAATGCTTTTTAGAAAAATATTTTAAAAAAATGTTTTTTCTTTAATTATATGGATGTTTATAAAGTGTCATTTTGAATGTACGACGCCGCTGCGCTTGTGGTAGACTGAAATTTACGTAAAATATTTAAAATCATCGAGCTGTCGCTGAGCAGATATTATATTTTAATTAATTAAATTCTTGCTTTGATGGCTTTATTAAAAAGGTCTTACGATTTTTATTAATTTGTGTTAATAATAAAATAAAATATATGTTCCCAAAACTTGAAGGCACAATCCCTCGGTCTGTGGGATTTGTGATTTGCCAAAGTACATTTCGTGGGGGGGTTAGGGGTAAAACTCCCTCCATGAGGCAAAAAATTGTGAGCACGGTTAATAAACTTGTTCGAAAATATTTGTAAAAAAAAAATCATTTATAACCCCCCCCCCCCGGACCGAACCGAACCAAACCGAACCGAACCGAATCCCCCCCCCCCGAACCGAACCCCCCCCCCCCCCCCCCCCCCCGATCGCTGGGCCTACGCTAATGGTCTGAATATTTATGCAAATCAAAGGATCTTAAGTTTGTCCAAGCCTGCTTGCAGGGCGTTCCAAGATGGCCAAGTCGTTTTTGAGTTATGCGCGTTGGTCATTACAGACAGACATTCAGACAGACGGCACGACAAAAAGTTTCAAAATCATCTGAAACGAAAAGATATATAAAAAAATTGAAATCGGAGCAACTTTGTTTTTTTCTTTTTTGATCACCATAGCTTGCTTACAATACTATAGTATACGTGTGAGCTAAAATACTATAGTTATAGTATACGTGTCAGCTAATAAGCTAGAAAAACAATATTTAGTTAAATATACAAGATAAATATTTTAGTGAAAAAAGCCGTAGGTAAAGGTTTTTTATATCCCCGCCGCCCCAGGCGTTTAAACGCCTCCCTATAGACGTACAGACATAAGAGTAAATAAATATGAATTTTATTTACACAAATTTAATTCGCAATATTATTCTATTAATTTCTACAAAAACAAGTTTACGTAAAATTTCTCAAGGATACGCTAGCCAGTCACTTAGCAAAAATTAATTTTTTCGCGATTTGAAATGCGTAAATTAGCAGTTAAATTATTTAATTGTTTTTTTTCGAAAAAGCAAAAATTTTATGGAATTACCCGAGATTTATTATACTGAGCAAAAGTGGGAGTTAACAGTGAACGCGGAATCAAGTGAGTTAGAACTAAACAATGGACAAACAATATCTCCATGCAATGAGTATGTCAAATTTGATAAGATAGGAACAGACTATAAAGAACTGCAAAAAGTAGTAAAAGTAAAAAAGGTTATTGGATGGCTTAGCAGTATTTTATGGAGCAGAGATTAAAAAAAATGTGAATTTTAACATACATGAAACAATAGTGAAAAGCACGCTGTTGTATGGAATAGAGACTTGTCGCGAAACAGAAAAATAGAAAACAAAAATGGAAAGAATGGAAATCGAGGGAAGCATAACGGATGACATCACTAAAAGACAACTGATATGGTACGGCCATGTACGTACAACGGATGAACGACGAAAGATTATCAAAGCAGGTCCTAGAATGGCAACCAATAGGGCGTTGAAAAAGAGGACGTCCCAAACTGGAATGGCAACAGTCAATACAAAAATCAATGAGTCAAAAAAACCTGACAGAAGATGATTGTCAGGTGGAGAATATGCGTCGGAAAACGTAGAAAATATAAAAAATATACAAAATTTCATTTTTGTGAAAAACTTTTAAAAAGTGTAAAGTGCGATTTATACATTGGTTATTTTTTTACTAGAATTAAAGTTATACGTTTTATATCAAGGAAGGGGACCAAAAAACGCCTAGCTAGAAAATTTTGAGCTGATGACATGATATCCCAAAAACCGATTATAACAGAATTTGGCACAACAATTTTGCGGTAACGGGGGATAAGGACATTACTTTTTGTTGGGAGAAGGGAGTTCACAAGGGAGGCAAAAATATTTTATAAAATATTTGTAAAAAAATTCAAAATCAACATTTGAAAACCACAGCAGCTAAACACGATTTTCAATTTTTTTAAAATTTGTTAGAGTCACAGTTTTTTAGATATAAAAAAGTTGACAAAAAAGCGCGGTTTAAAAATTTGTTATAACGTCAAAGTTTACCAAACTCACAGTTTATGTGAAAAAAATTGCGTTGTATCTCAAAAACCACAATATTTTGCTATAGCTAAAGCAATGGCCAGTTTTGTTTTAGGTTTACCATACCATTATGGTGAGGTGGACTAGAAACGTGAATTCAGATAAAAAAAATGGTACCGTATGCAAAAATTATGGTTCTCGAGTCGAGATGCAAAATCGTGTCATGCGTGCAGCCTTCTTTCACCATTGTGCACTCGGTACTCACAATGTAGTCATCATACCTTTCTCACTTTCTTTTCTGATCGCGCACTTATACAGGGTGTCTCTAAAAGGTCTGTACAAAATCTTAGCACATATTCCTGAGGTCAAAATAAGTCGATTTAATGCAAATTACCTTAGTCCAAAATTGCTCCGTTTCAGAGATAAATTAAATTTTTAAATTAAAAAATTTCATGAGCGGGAAATTGTTGACAAGCAACAAACTTAAATAAAGCTTTGAGAACAATAGTCAGTAGAAAACTGGCCGTTGCTATGACATTTTGCCAGTGTAAAACACTCTAGTGAAATAGTCATTCAAAATAATTTCAGTATTCCGTTGCGGAATCGAACACTAAAAATGGACATATCTCGAAAACGACTTACTTTAGCGCATGTTAACAAGAGTACCTTTTTGACTTAAAAATATTTAGGAAAATATTTTCATAACAAAAAAAGTTAAAAGTTACACTGAGAAAAAAGTTATAGTCATTTTAAACCATAAAAAGAGCATTGTAAAGCGCCCTCTGACGGCCACAGTGAAAAAGTGTCCATATTTAGGTTTCGCATCCCAAAAAACCACCGAGTACCAATTTTTAAAGTAATGCGTTGAGAAATGTTCATAAATTTTAATAAAATCGATTTTTAATTTTTAAATTCACTATCACTGAAACGGAGCAATTTTGACCAAGGTAACTATCATTAAATCGACTTATTTTGACCTCAGGAATATGTGCTAAGATTTTGTACAGACCTTTTAGAGACACCCTGTATAGTTGTGTAAAAATAAGACAATTTTTAAAACTTTTATATTTTTAAGATTTTAGACACCTCTGTAGGACTCGAATTTTTTTTAGGATATAAGCGATAATCAGAAAAATATTGCAAGCGTAAAAACATAGAAATTTGACTTATAACATGAGAAAAAACATTAAAAATATGTCTCATATTTCACCTTGAAAAAGTTCAAAAATGAGTCAGGTCAGGCGAAATATGAGACAGTGATAAAATTCACGTATAAACAGTCGGATCACTGTCTAAACGAAAAATAAGGGCTCCGGAACGAAATAGCGATGTACAAAATAGCGACGTACGAAATAGCGAGTAATGAAATAGCGACTATCAAAATAGGGATGTAATGAAAGAGCGACTATCAAAATAGCGATGTATCAAAATAGCCTTTGTAACAGAACAGCGATATATCAAAATAGCGATATATCAAAATAGCGACAATCAAAATAGCGATATATCAAAATAGCGATGTATTAAAATAGCGATGTATCAAAATAGCGATGTATCAAAATAGCGATGTATAAAAATAGCGATGTATCAAAATAGCGATGTATCAAAACGCCGAATTAAACCAAACCGAATCGAATCAAACCGAACCGAACCGAACCAAACCCCGAACGAACGAACAAACGAACCGAAATACGCTATTATATCCTGCGTTATTTTGACTATACCAGCTTATTTAAAAACAAAAACTTCCCGGATTCTTGACCGAACCAATCTGAACCGAATTCGGTTCGGTTCGGATTCACACCCTCTATCTAGGATCCCGGGAAAAAAGTCGGTAAAGTTATTTTTTTTTTAAATTTCTTAAAAAGAAACACTTTAGTCGAACTATATGCCAAGACGGAACCGAAATATCGCTATTTTGATAGTCGCTATTTTGTTACATCGCTATTTTGATAGTCGGTATTTTGTTACATCGCTATTTTGTTACAATCGCTATTTTGTTACATCGCCATTTGTTACATCGCTATTTTGATAGTCGCCCTTTCATTACATCGCTATTTTGATTGTCGCTATTCCGATACCGCTATTTTAATACCGCT
Source organism: Aspidapion aeneum (assembly GCA_963576565.1). Classification (NCBI taxonomy): domain Eukaryota; kingdom Metazoa; phylum Arthropoda; class Insecta; order Coleoptera; family Brentidae; genus Aspidapion; species Aspidapion aeneum. Next base: position 24,971,359 of record OY755045.1, on the reverse strand, counting down.
ATTTTAATACTCGCTATTTTGTTCCAGAGCCGTTTTAAGGTAAAACAATTTATTGAAGAAAAGAACGTGTTTTCATTGTAGACAAAAATTTTGAGTCCCTTTCAAATTTTATTAAAAGCGTCTGCTTTTTAATCCAACGTTAGGGTTCATTTGAATCCAATATGCCGGAACGCTTATAGTTACGTGATTCTGATGGATATTTCAATAAATCAAAGAAAGTGAGATTTAATACGTATGCGGATACACAAAATATAACCGTCAGCAAATCTATCCTCTCTGTCTTAAAAATTATAAAGTAATAAGTTGAAAGAGTGCATAATGATACCTAATAGAGACTTATTGGCAATTTTAAAATAAGGCTGGAAGTGATAAGGGAACAACTTTGTGATCCACGCCGCCGCTGGGAAAAAAGAGTTATTGAAACATGCTTGTTTAAACGTTCGATACTTGAGATTTTCCAAAAAAATCATAAACTAAATTGTAACACAAACACATGGTATAAGTAAAATATATAGTATAAAAGAAGAAACCTTTTATTTTTTATAAATAATTTAAAACAAATGCAATTTTCTGATATGAGTGAAGGAAAACACCTTATCTTAATAAATAAAATTATTTTTGAGAAATATCGTAATTTAAATGTTATATCGCTTGATATATATCCTCCGAATCCCATCCATTTTTAACCTCACTTTTAAATGTCAAATCAACAAGTTAGTGTATGCAAGGTTGTTTAGGTTATTATATAAAAATATTAAAAATGGCCTACGCGGACGATGAAACTATAGAATATTTCTTATAATAGACCATTTTCTGGTAAACTGAAATGGGAACAATAAGAAAAAAATTATGCAAAAAACCAAAAAATATATTTAATAAAACATATCAGCAAAAGAAAACAAATGTAGAATGTGGCAGCCTATATGACAAATTTTTAAAAATCGGTAAAATAAGGCCACGTAACTTTAAACGTGTACTCGTAAAGTCTAGGACAAATTCTTATTAAAGTCTGCCTTATTTTACGGCCTAACTACGCAAGCGCAGATGACAAAATACTACCAGCATTACTGCTAGATCTTATTTTACTTTCTCTTTATTTTAGTTTTTTATTAAACTTAGGAAAAAATTACTTTTCTATGTCTTAAAAAAGGGACCTCACTCCCTGAAAATGTCCAAGGAAAAACGGATCTTTTCCTATTGAAACGTCTATTTTTAGATGGTGAAAAAAAACACTACTATAAAAAAATTTGTTAGGAAATGCAGAAAAACAGTTAAAAAACTTTTCTAAAATACCAGTATAATGTTGCACAACGACACGGTAAAAATTTTCTTGAAAATTAAGTTTAGGTGTAAAATCAAAATAAAATGTAAAAGTAAATATTTTGATTTAAAAAAAATTCCAACATGTTTAAGAAATACATAAAAAAGTCAGTTTTCACCAAATTTTATGAAAAATAAAAAAAAATTGTGGGGATAAAAAATTAGAAACGAAAAAACCGCTTTTTTATTTTTCCCAATAATTGTAGGTAAGAAATGTTATACAAAAGTTATTATTCTTCCTTATCACATAAAAATAAGTAGAAACCACAAAAAAATATTTTTTTGTGGTCTGTATACTTGATCTACTAGTAGAGGTCAATGCAGGTAATGTTCTAATAAAGATATGCCACATCATCGGCAATCGTTAGTATTTCTTGTAAAATCTATCATCGCATTGTATGCTAAAATGATTTCGTGTTCTTATTCTTCTACGAGCTGATTTTATGTTCAGATCTAGGTTGGCACTTTTATGGTAGTTTTTTTTATGGTTGAAAAATGGTTGAAACAATGCAGTGACTGATATGGAACTGAATAGATAGGTACCAGGTGATTAACCGTAAATTTTTCCCCACTTGACTCTATTATAGAACAATAAGAAATGATGGAGACCTAACAAATATTTCTGAAACTATAAACAGAAAATACACGGTAAAAAAATTGTCTCAAATGTGTCAAATTCAAAGTAAAATTGAAGTAAAATAATATGTGCTTTCCTATCCACCAAGAGAATATTTTCTTGATATAGGTAGCACAAAAAATGTGTTGCCCTTTATTTTGATATGAAACAAGAAATTGTTTTGTTATAAATTGGAACTGAATTAATATAAGGCACCGTTTTCTCTGGAAGCAAAATATTACTTATATGAAGACAATTTGATTTGTTACAAAATGCAGTATACTGAAACAAAACAATTAAAGAAGAAAAATAAAGCCTCATTTCAAGACTAAACGCTGCGTTGAACTAAAAAGAAATATTTAAATTCAAAACAAATTGTTTTAAGGTTAAACAATTTATTCAAGAAAAGTACGTGTTTTCATTGTAGAATTTTTTTTTTACCGTGCACTACAATATTTTCAAAGAATTTCTGTAGCTGCGTTCGGTATTTGCATCTCAGACGCGACGGATTTTTGGTCACGTGATTACAGATTAGTCTGACCAAATTGGAATTACCGAACGATCCGGATCAAATATAACCAAAATTATTATTATTTTTTTTTTTTACGGTTAAGCGCACTCGCAAGGAGGTCCCTATCACGCTCGAGAAGCGGCCAGTGCGCGGAAATGTTGGTGTGTGTTGGTTTTGAAACGGTTCAGGTTGTAACCTGCAGGGAAAACTGTCGCAGGGAGTTTATTCCACAGCGATGCTGTTCTCCAGAGATATGAATTCTGATATAATGAGGTTCTTGGTGCCTCTATTTTGACAGTAAATTGATGGTTACCGTCTGTTTGACGTGTTCGCCTAGTAGGTGCTACTCCCGGGGGGATCATACGTGCCAACTCTTCAGAGCATTTTCCGTGATAATACCTGTAGAAGAGAGATAGATCGCCCACAGTTCTTCGATGTTCGAGACTATCCAAACTACGGGTAAGTGCGGGGTCATTGATCAGCTTGATAGCTCGTTTTTGCACGGTGTTCAAAAGCATTAAGGTATGTTTGGGTGCCGCACTCCATATATGTGAGCAGTACTCCATAGTTGGTCGAATCTGGGCTTTGTAGAGTGTCAGCAGTTGGCTTGGTGTATACAGATGTCTTGTACGAAATAGCACCCCAAGCTTTTGGGACGCCCTTTTAGCTATATCTGCCACGTGACTGTGCCAAGACATGTTGGTCTCTGCAGTGACTCCTAAGATGTTCAACTGGCTCTGCAATGTGACAGCACTTCCAGATAGCATGATGTTTGGCTCACCGGTGCTGGTCTTTTTTGAAAACAGGGCTGCTTGGGTTTTCTGCGCGTTGAACTGTACAAGGTTTTTGTTGCCCCAGTCCTCTATTATCTCCAGGTCGTTATTTATCTGCGATATTTGAGTTTGTCTAAGATGATGGAATTCACGTGCGGATAGACACTGAGTGGGTGGTATGACTGAGGAGACTACATTGCCATCATCTGCAAAGCAATAAAGTGGATTTACTGTTTTATCTATGAGGTCATTTATGTAAATCAGAAAAAGTGTTGGCGAAAGGATTGCTCCCTGTGGCACACCAGCATTTATTTGGTAAGAGTTGGAGTTCCGGCCATCCAGTGCAACATAAATGGATCTATCCTTAAGGTAACTTTCAAACCAAGTGCAAAGTTTCGGCGACAATCCCATTGCTTTAAGCTTGTTGAGCAGATTTTCATGCCAGACTTTATCGAATGCTTTTGATATATCTAAGGCAATTGTTCTTGTTTCGCCTCGTAACTCAATCGCTTTTCGCCATAAATGAGTGACGTATGTAAGTAAATCGCCAGTTGACCTATATTTTCGAAATCCGTATTGCTTGTCGTTGATAAGTTTGTACTTTTCCAAGTACTTGGTTAGGTGATTGTTCACAACTCTTTCCATTACTTTTGATATCACCGGAAGTAGAGCAATTGGTCTATAGTTTAACGGATCTGTCTTTTTTCCTTTCTTTGGAATAGGCTGTACTGCGGCAGACTTCCATGATGATGGATATACTCCTTGCCTGTAAGATAAATTGAATAATTTAGCGAAAGTTGGGGTGAGTTCGTTAGCACAATTTTTGAGTACTATCGCGGGAATGCCATCTGGACCCATTGCTTTGTTTGTATCCAACTTTTTAAGGGATTTTCGTATTTCTCTGTGACAAAAGGGTACCTCTGGCATACTGTGGGAAACCCTTTCAATGAACGGTGGAGTTTTTCCATTTGGCACTGTTAGGTTTCAGTTGGAGGAAAAGATTTTGGCCAGCATATTGGCTTTTTCCTCTGATGTTGTGGCTGAGTGAGTATTTTTATCTGTAAGTGGTGGTATGGATGACTTGGTGAAGTTTGATCCAACGGCTTTTGCAAGAGACCAAAAGGACCTAGAACTACTTGGACAATTCAGCAACCTGTTTTTTATTCTTTGATTGTATGTTTCTTTGGCGGCGTCAATAGTAATTTTGCAACTATTTCTGGCTTCTATAAATTCTGTGTGGTTTTGAGCGGTTTGTTGTCGTTTCCAAAGGTTATATGCTCTGTGTTTTTTCTGTACAGCCGTTTGACACTGGCTGTTGAACCAAGGTTTTGCATTAGCTCTGCTTTTTATTGTATGTGGGATATATGCATCCATTCCAGATAAGATTACTTTTGTTATTTCATTACAGCAAATAGTGGGATCAGCTGTTTTAAAGCAAACTTCTTGCCATGGAAAATCCAGGTAAAACTGTTTAAGGTCATTCCATTTTGCCGATTTATAGTGCCACATTTTACGAGGAAGTGATTGTTGGCTTGGCGGTATGAACATTTCGCACTTTGTTCTTATAAGTTTATGATCGGATGAACCAAGTGGGGGATCTACTTGAATTGTGTACAAGTCAGGATTTGTAGTTAGGAACAAGTCTAAAAGCGCTGCAAATTCACCCCTTTCTGAGATACGGGTAGGTTCATCGACAAGCTGCGTTAGACCACAACTTATGGCAAAAGCTTCTGCTTCCCTGCCTTCATTATCTGTTTTGTTGTGGTGTTTTAGCCAGGGTATATTGTGGACGTTGAAATCGCCTAAAAATACAATTTCCGCATGTGGATAGTTAGACTGTATATTATCACAGTTTTCGGATAATGTCGCAAAAAAGTTTTGATACTCGGTGTTACTTGGCGGTCGGTAGAGGCAGCAAATGAACTTGGTCGATGACTTTGAGGTGAATTTCAGCCAAATGATATCGAGGTTCGCTGGTTCTAGCTTCTCCTCTCGATGACATGAAAGGTCATTTTTAATGTACACACAGATCCCAAAATTATGTCGAAATCGGTGGTGTAGGTCATAGCCGGGATAAAGATAGTTCACAATAGGTGTTGCAGAACTGATTTTAGTTTCAGTGAGAACAAGGATGTCAGGTCTTTGTTCTTCAAGATGTTGGTGAACTGAATTCATGTTGGTACTTAATCCTCTTATATTGCTAAAATCAATTCTGAGTTGAGTTTTTGGTCTTCTTTTAATATCTTTGCATGAAGGACCCCCAGGATCACCCGACGCCCGGAGATCCGAGTGGTCGGGTATTTTACCTCCGGAATATTTTGATCCTGGAAGCGCCATCATACTATCTGTTACTCATTGTTGGAACCGGACTGCCAGCGCAGTAGCGGAACGTGGTGATACCACTTAGCGCTACTCACTTCTGGCATGGTGGTATCTCACCGGTCGACGCCCAATGAGTAAAAAGCGTCTACCACCTATAATATTAGTGATTATGTACATATTGCAACTTACGCCCAGATATAATTTTAACAAAATTGTCCTGTGATGTCGGAAATTTATATAATTTGTTGTCTTCAACATCAAATAATTCAATTTCAATCTTTTTACATAAAAAATATTTTTGGAAACAAAACAAATACCCAACATGACGTCACAATCTCGGATCAATCTGTTTCGTCGGTCAAAATCCACGGAGCAACCAGATTTACGTCCGACTAGTCTGAGCAGAATTACCGAACGATTCAGATCTACCTCCCCTAGATGTAGATGGAATAAACGAACGATTTCGATCAAAAAGATTAATCCAACGTAAATACCGAACGCAACTAGTGTTGTCAAGAGAAATTGTCAAGCGATGGCGGACCTTCATCCCGTGTTTCAAGAAAAGTACGTGTTTTCATTGTAGACAAAATTTTTTACCGAGTAACTTAAATCAAATCTAGAACGCAAATTTTCTCGATATTATCTTCTTTGAAAGCAAGTTGACTGCCGCGGCGGGCGTCGCGACGCAAACTTTCAAACATTATTTGATTTTCCTCGATATTTAGTTTTGAAAAGGGACTCAAGCCTTTAAATCAAGTGTTTGAGTTTTCTTGACTATATTGATTTAACAAACGTAAATTTTAGTACACGTGAATTTAAAAATCAGACAAGTTTTCGTGGCTAATCGGGTAAAAAGAAGTTTATGTTTCTCTCATATTTTTCCGTGGGTAGCTCGAAAGCTTAAACTCACGGGGGTCCAAGATCTAATGTACATCTAATGAGTGTTTCGTCCTGATGGGACTCCTCAGAACACTGCTTGGTCAATGTGACACCCTTCTGAAGTTAATCAACCGTTTTGTCTGTCATCATACGTCTATAGTGAGAAAACTTTCACAAGAAGCGCCATCTACCGAGATAGGAGAGAAACTAGAACAAGAGCAGGCGAGTATAAACTGTATATATCGATCCATGAAAAGAAGAACGTTTATTAGTATTTATTTAGCTTAAAAATTCCGCCGATTGACGCTGCCGTCTTGAAGGTGGGTAAAAACGCTAATCAGCGTTGATCTGACCTAAAAGACAAAAGTGATGTCGGATCACGGATGGATTCTTTTCTTTGCAATCAATCTTTTCATCGATCGATATGTATAGCTGTTTATACTCACCTGCTCTTGTTCTAGTTTCTCTCCTATCTCGGTAGATGGCGCTTCTTGTGAAAGTTTTCTCACTGGGAGACAAAACGGTCTGATTAACTTCGCAAGGGTGTCACATTGACCAAGCAGTGTTCTCAGGAGTCCCATAAGGACGAAACAGTTAACTGTCAACACTTATTAGGTGGCCATTAGATCTTGGACCCCCGTGAGGTTAAGCTTTTGAGCTACCCACGGAAAAATATGAGAGAAACAAAAACTTCTTTTTACTTGACTAGCCACAAAAACTCTCGGTTAATTCATTAATGGTGTAGTTATAATGGTGTAGTTATAAGTTTAATGTTTGAATAGAATTGATTTTATATAACAATTAGACAATTGTTAAGACTAAATCAAAAGAAATGCATATATAACTTTTTTTTAATTAAAATTTCTTAATAAAACAACATATGAATTGTTTTTAAAGGAGAATCAAAATGTCTTCATGCAAGAAAGTGTTTTTCTACAATTTTTTCTTGGAATTGGAAGAGAGATGGTTTGCCTTCAGTGAATGCGATTTTTCAAGAAAAAATATCTTCTTTTGAAGCGAATATTGCCTTGGTAATTTAATATATTTTTTTTCTGAGTACCAGCGAATGATGAATAAAAGTCTATGAAAGATTATTATGAAGAAGGCAAAAAAAAGGATAAAAAGGGGTTTCAACTTATAGTTTCGCGGCTTGCGTAACCACGTCGCAACGCTCTTGGAAATCTGTTTTTATTTTCCACGATTTTCCAGATACATAATAATGATACCTAGTTAATATAATAAGGTTGTCGGAAAATTAAAATCAATATGGAGTAACTCAGGGTAACCTGATCTGATTTGAAAGAAAATAAAAAAAACACCCAACTGCTAAATCTACTTGTACCTACTAGTCGCAGTTGAGTACAAAGTTAAGATGAGCATGAAGTTAGCGAATCACCCATCGCAAATCGAATCGCGACTAGGTGGATAATTTGCCGTTAATTAGTCCTGAATTAGTTGTGAAAAAATTAATTTTGTCGCTCTTATTTTTGCCGTTTTTTTGGGTGCGAACCGAACCGAACCGAAGCACCCTTGTCAAAAATGGCTTTAGACATGACCTATCGAAACCGCAGTGGCGTTTATACCCCCCAGGTCCCCCCCTCTTGAAGCTAAGATTTTTTTGGATATTTTCCACATATTTCATGAATACAAACATAAATAGCATAAAATACAGCCTCATGAGGTCTCGGGCCCCCCCCCAAAACTGTCTCGGGCCCACCCCGAAACTTTTTTCTATATTCGCCACTGCGAAACCGAATATGGTGGATAATTTGCCGCTAATTAGTCGTTAATTAGTTGTGGAAAAATTAATTTTGTCGCTCTTATTTTTGACCGTTTTTTTGGGTGCTTCGCTAACTTCATATGTTGGCACCCATCGCAGATCCAATCGCGACTAGGTGGATAATTTGCCGTTAATTAGTTGTGGAAAAATTAATTTTGTCGCTCTTATTTTTGATCGTTTTTTTGGGTGCTTCGCTAACTTCATATGAAGACGGCGACAAACCCCCCGCGTCCCCCCCACGCTACCCCACTGCATTTATCGCCTGCGCATTTTAGTAAGAATCTCTTTTAAGAATTTTCGCAGAGGAAAAGTTGAAAGTCTCAGCAAAATGATCACTTAAAAAATAGACCGGAATACTGTGGACAAAATCAAACGGGTTCATTTGTTGTTATTTTTTTTTAATTTAATTTTGTTATATTGTTAGACGCAGTGACGCTTAAGTTTCTGTAATTTCGATTCTGGTTATTTTGTAACAAAACAACCCTTGATTTTAATTTGATATTTTGATTTTAATGACGTACTTTGAATACCCAACCCTGGGCAAACTTAATTTGTTTGGTGCACAGTAAATTTGAATTTAATGACTTTTTTCTAAATAAGTCAGACAGAATCTAGTCTCTATTGGCAAGAGAATTAACCAAAACTTTTTTTACACAAATATACAGAGTGTCCCGGTCTTCTCTGCATTTGGCCATTGAGTAAATAACCCATATAGAGGAGCCACCGGCAAGCTTTACCATATTGAGGGGCAGATGGCGCTGAAATAAATTCGTCTGATACATTTACATACATTTTTGAGATTTAAGCAACAACCAAATAAATTATAAGTATAAGTGCAATATTTAAATTGTGTTATTTGCTGGTTATTTACTCTAGAAAGTTTTGTAAAAGCAGATACAACATGACAATTCAGCCATATAACACAACAAACATTATTTAAAAATTTTGTTTTCATGCGGTCAAATACAGGACCGGCTTTCAGATCTATAACCGCACTGTTTTTTGTTTTTCGGGACATCTGTTAAATCAAATTTTACATCTTTTTTATTAAAACACGGCATGGGAATACAACTTAACGACCGATTTATAATATACACACTACAGTTTGCTGACGACCAAGTAATTGTAGCTAATGATAAAGAAGACATGGAGTGTATGATGAGAAAGTTAACGAAAGAATACCAAAAGTGGGGGTGAACAGTGAACGTGGACAAGACACAGTACTTATGTATTGGAAACGAATCAAGTGAGAGAACTAGAAAATGGACAAACAATATCTCTATGTAATGAGTATGTATACTTGTGTGTCACGTTTGATAAGACAGGAACCGAATGTAAAGAACTGGAAAGAAGAATAATAAAAGCAAAAAAGGTTGTTTTAACAGTATTTTATGGAGCAGAGAGATAAAAATAAATGTAAAATTTAACATATATGAAACAATGGTGAAAAGCACGCTGTTGTATGGAATAGAATTGTCGCGTAACAAAAATACAAAGCAAAAATGGAAAGTGTCGAAACGGATGCAATAAGAAGATCAATGAGAATATCTAGAATAGATCATATAAGAAATGAGATCATAAAAGAAAGAATGAGAATCGAGGGAAGCATCACGGATGACATCACTAAAAGACAACTAATATGGTACGGCCATGTACAACGAATGAAAGACGAAAGACTACTAAAGCAGGTCCTAGAATGGCAACCAATAGGGCGTAGAAAGAGAGGGCGTCCTAAACTAGATTGGCAACAGTCAATACAAAGATCAATGAGTCAAAAAAATCTGACAGAAGATGATTGTCAGGATCGAAAGAGGTGGAGAATAGGCGTCGGACAACGTAGAAAAACTTTCTAAACCGACTTAGTAGTAGTAATTGTATATTAAAATAAATTATGTCATTTAAAAATTCAGAATTTTTGACCCCCCCCCCCCCCCCCCCATCATGCGTCACCACTTTGTAACGCGTTTTCAAGAAAAAAACCCATAAAAAACCTAGGTGTAATGCACGGCTAAACTCTCATCCCCCCTTGAGAGAGATTTAAGCAAAAAAACGTGTGTTTTGACTTCAGCTTCTGAACTATTGAGGAAAAATAGCAAAAATCGGTACAAGTGTGTACATGGCGTCCCAAAAAGGGTTTGTTGAGAACTCGGGACACAGAGGGTCAAATACCGGGAAATCCCGAAAAATCAGGAGGCCTGGCAACTTTAAGTTTAACAGGTTTAAATAGGATGTAACAATGAGATAATTGTTAAGACTAAATCAAAAGCAATACGAAACAACAGAATTTCTTAATAAAACAAAACGTTTGTTGCAAAAGTTAAAGAAAGTGTCTTCTAAAAATAAGCCAATATTATTTTCTTGGAATACAACAAAATGTATCTTATAAAGCGAGACGGTTTGTCTTCAGGGAATGCAATATTCCAAGAATTTTCTTTTAAAGGGGATATTGATTTGGTGCATGGAAAGCAGTTTTTGTTTTGAACAGATGACATTTGTTTTGATTGTGTAAAAATGGCAGATGAAACTCAGTTTGATAAAGAAACATTACCTGATACACTAAGTATTGCCAATGATTCCACAACCCCTAGATATGCAACCCAACAAACTTAATAACAGCAGTGGACAGATGACTCTGCCGTATATTCATGTAGTTCCAATGTAATTCCAAAAATCGCAGCGAGAATCGATTTTCAAAACTTTATTAAAAGAAAAACGTATAATATTTTAAATCCGGATCTATTCAACCATAGTATTTAATTATTTGCATAAATTAAAATCAACATGTCCCACGTCACGCGCCTATGGTGCCTACTACAAAAATTAATATAAACATTCTCGAATACGACTATTTTGTTTTATTTTTATTAATAGTTTTTAAACGTTTAACATATCAGCATTATCAAAAAAATAAACAAACAAAAAAAATGGGTCCATATAAAGCTTATTGGCTACACTTTAAAACCAATGCACATGCTTTTATATTCTGCATATAGAAACCTAGAGGGCGAGACTGATCGAATGCCTTTACTAAAACTTAACCTTAATCTTTACCCAACCTAAATTCAAAACCATAGTTTTATAGCTACAGTGAATTTTTTAAGTTAACAAATCAGTCGAAAAATGGAATTAAACCGATAACATTTTTGGGGTGTAAGTTTTTACAACTTTCGAAGGAAATTATCTCAACAAGAATGCATTGTCGATTTGATTTCTGTTTTCGGTAATGAAGCACCACATCAGTCGATAGTTTCTCGTTGGTATGGAGAATTGAAGCATGGACGGATTAGCCTTAGCGAGGATCCAAGGCCAGGTGCACCAAAAACTGCTGCCACCCAGGACAACATCGATGTTTGATCGACATGTGATACGTATCGCGAGTTTGAGGCTTTATTGAGGATTTGAAAGACCTCAATTCAAAAAATTTTGCATAAAGAATTAGAGTTAAGAAAATTAGTTTTCCGCTTGACACCGAAGAACAGAAAGAAGTTGGGGTCAATTAGTGTCACGAAACTCCAGACCGCTTTGAGGCACGAACACGTTACTGCCGATTGGTACATCACCATTTTCAATATTGCCGGAAATATTTCCAAAAATATATATCTTGAAATTTTACAACCCTATATATGGTGTAAAATAAGTTAGGCATAATAAATACCTGAAGAAACTAAACTTAAAAATCGACTTATATAGTAATGATGCATTTTCAAAATTCTTCTTTTGCAATTGCAAGGTTTCAGCACTATTTTTCATGAAGGAATAGTTAGTTCCAGGAGCCAGTAGCTATCGTGGTACGGACAAACAGACCGACACATGTCAGGAATATTTTTTTAACGAAAACAACCTACCCTAGCATTAGCTTGGTCGCAGTTCAAAGGAAATTAGTCTTCCTTTAAATTGTGGCTTGGTGGCTTAATTATAAAGTCACCCTGTATATAAGAATTTTGATCACGTTGAATACGAACATGCGTGTATTTTAATTGAATAATTTTAATTTGTGAAATGTTTTGCCTAATTTTAAAATAATTGGTAGGTGTTTGCAAATGAGGTTGTCGCTAAATAAATTGTCGTTTTTTAAATTATCATTTGAAAATATGTATATGATTTATTACAAAATGACCTGTTAAACAAGAAGTTTCGAAAACGACTCTTTACATTACGGGTAAGACAAGTCAAACAAGTGTACGATATCAACAGCATTTCTAAAGAAGTTCGTTTTGGAGGATTTTAAGTTCGAAATTTCAATTGTGCACATTGTCCGCAAACGCTTCGTTGCCGATTTACAGACTGTTGTTGCAATTTTCGTTGATTGCTCTCGCAGTTTTTTAGGTATTTAACTACAGGGTGTAGGCCAGGTCAACGAGCAAAAAATTTATTAAGAATTATTTAGTTGGATCTTTGAGCTTTTCTGGTGAGGCTGTCGTGATTGAATAACAGCCAGAATAATTTTTTCCATGACAATATATTATAATCTACTATGTAAAAAACATTCAAAACTAAGAAAATAAGTTCCTTATTTTCCAAGTTTGAAGACGCCGCTAGTGCATTTTCCAACTTTTTAAATCAGACAGTGTTATTTTTAGTTATAGTGTATTATACGTTCAGTTTCAAGACTAAGAAAATAAGCACACAAATTAGCCCAATTTTTGGATCCGAAAATTTTCAGCTAGGGATATTTTCCACCACTCGAGATGAGCCAGAGTACGTTTCTTATAATGTATATTATCTCTTCTTCTAAGTGTAAAAGATTTAGAACTAAGAAAATAAGTTATATCACTGACCTTTTGAACCCATCGGAAAATCATCACCAGAATAAAAAATTGTTAATTATTATCATTAACAGAACATACTTATTCATACACACAGACTAAGAAAATAGGTTCCAAAAAATATTCACAGCCTCCCCTACTACTACTACTTGTTTTTAGTCTTTTATAGGTTCTTGATATATCTAAAATATTATTTTTCAAAAATAACTATTTTTTTGTTATTCTTGCGGAAAGTTTTTTCCACATATGTAAGTAAGTACAGTGAAACCTCCTATAAGCGGACACTCACGGTTTCGCGAGTTTGTCCGCTTATGGGAGGTGTCCGCTTTTGAGAGAGAACTGCGAAATTTTAATATATATTTATTAACAATTTTCGCTGCTTGAGTTTTTCCGATATTAAATTTTTCAGTGATCTTTTGTGATGATAGATGTTCCTTCTCCGAAACGTTAACAACTTCTATTTTTTCACGTAAACTAAGAAGTTTTTTACTAGGCGCCATTTCAAAGAGATCTATTACTACCCAACTGAACAATAAAAATAAAACACTGCAGTCCCGCCAAATAAAATATGTTCTAAATACGACAGAAGTATTTAGTCTCCGCATTAAAACGGAAAGAGGTAATTCTCCAGCTGCAGAGTGCGTTGTTGCCAACATATTACATAATATTTATGCTCATGTCGTGCCGTTGTCAGAGGTAAGCGTCCGGTTAAGGGAGGTTTCAGAATTTTTTAACTAAAAAAAAATTGTCCGCGTCCGGTTATCAGAGTGTCCGGTTATGGTAGTGAATTTAACATATAAAGAAATAGGGAAAAGCTTGGTTCCAACAAATTTGTCAGCCTAGAGGGAGTGTCCGCTTAATAAAGGTGTCCGCAAGGAGAAGTTTCACTGTATAAGTATAAAAATTGTTTTATAAAAGTAGAAATATTCCAACAGCTATCAATAATTAAGCAATGGTCATAAATGATTGTTCTATTATTATATTGTTGTTATTGATTGGCTTGTCCATAATCACGAATATAATATCCTGTTTTTACCAATATTTTCTAAAGTATTAAGTATAATTTTATCATATTATTTTACAAAATATAATGAGTGTCAAACCAAGTAAACACTCATTAATTACGTTATAGGTAACATATACGCATCAAGTAAAACCACACCTGAAATAGTAAATAAATAACACTAAAACAAGAAAACCATAGCCGCACTCTGCATCGATATTCTAACCCCCCCCCCTCGAAAAAAATGAAACCCTCCTAAAAAAGAACCTGGGTACGGTCTTGATATACATTGAATAATGTCGGCTGTCCATGAAGCGTATTATCCGCGCGGATCAGCGGCGAAGCGTGCCTGAAGGGGCGGGGGGGGGGGGGACAGCTAAACAGGGCGCCCATCAAAAAGTTTTCTTTGCCGCCCTCTCAATTTGCCGTTGCCGTCATTTAGCGAAATTTAGGGTAGGGAATCCCATAAGACCAAAATGACCAAACTTTGAAAATTCATATTTTAAAAACTATACAGTTTACCAACAAAAGCACCGAGTTGCAGTATTGTGGGACCATAGAGATACGAAAAAACGACACCCTGAGTTAAGATTCGGAAAAAACGTCATTTAGCGAAATTTAGGGTGGGAAATCCCATAAGACCAAAATGACCATACTTTGAAAATTCATATTTCAAAAACTATACAGTTTATTAACAAAAGCACCAAGTTGCAGTATTGTGGGACCATAGAGATACGAAAAAAACCACACCCTGAATTAAGATTCGGAAAAACGTCATTTAGCGAAATTTAGGATAGGGAATCCCATAAGACCAAAATGACCAAACTTTGAAAAGTCATATTTCAAAAACTATACAGTTTATTAACAAAAGCACCAAGCTGCAGTATTGTGGGACCATAGAGATACGAAAAAACCACACCCTGAATTAAGATTCGGAAAAACGTCATTTAGCGAAATTTAGGATAGGGAATCCCATAAGACCAAAATGAACAAACTTTGAAAATTCATATTTCAAAAACTATACAGTTTATCAACAAAAGCACCGAGTTGCAGTATTGTGAGACTATAGAGATTCGAAAAAAACGACACCCTGAGTTAAGATTCGGAAAAACGTCATTTAGAGAAATTTAGGGTAGGGAATCCCATAAGACCAAAATGACCAAACTTTGAAAATTCATATTTGAAAAACTATAAAGTTTATCGACAAAAGCACCGAGTTGCAGTATTGTGGGACCATAGAGATACGAAAAAACCACACCCTGAATTAAATTCGCAAAAACGTCATTTAGCGAAATTTAGAGTAGGGAATCCCAAAAAACCAAAATGACGAAACTTTGAAAATTCATATTTCAAAAACTATACATTTTATCAACAAAAGCACCCAGTTGCAGTATTGTGGGACCATAGAGATACGAAAAAACGATACCCAACTTGCTGTCGACCAGACTTACTACCTTAGTTTCAGTTTGGAATTTTGGTAGGTGTTTAGATTCCCGTAAGAATGCAATTTAATATTATTTTAAACTTGGCTATTACGGTTGCAAATGACTCTTAGGCACAGTGCTAAATTAAACATAAAGAAGTTTGGCTGGAATAGCAAAGTTTAAAAAAAATATTTCCAAACTAGTAAGAACCTTTTATTTTGAAATTTGTATTAGAGAACTTGGCTTTACTTTTATCACAATTCTTTTTACGGAATACCACTTTCGCGTACTGCTTTTTTTTACATGAGATGTTTTTGTTATGATAAACCTTTCCTAACCATTACTGTACCTACTACAGTGGCGCACCCAGGATTGTGTCTTGAGGGGGGGCCGAGGCCTCTTGGGGGGGGGGGGGTGGCAGACCTCATGATGTCGTATTTTATGCTATTTTATTTTGATTCATGAAATATGTGCAAAATATTTTTAAAATCTTAGGCTTGGGGGGCCCGGGCCCCGAGGCCCCCCCTGGGTGCGCCCATGCTACTATCACAAAGTACCTTTACGCTACTATTGCTTTGCGCGCTATAGGAAAGCAAACATGATCTATCGATGCAGCTTTTACAAAATTTAACTTATTTATGCATTCACTGACGTTTCTATTTAGTAGCATCCATCACACATACAAAAATGGCTTTGCAGTTCGTTGACTTTCAAGTAAAAGAGTCAGCCTCGTTATTGTGTATACTGTATTGTTTAACATATAATAATAATAAATTAATAAATAGATACTGTACAGCCTCATTTTTGAGAAAAATCATATTGATCGGTTTTACGGGGGTTTTTTTTTCTCAATCTATAAACAATATGTCTTTAAGCAACATCTATCTATCTATTTAGCCTTCTTCAATCCATCTTTGGACATAGGCCTCCCCCAATATATTCCACTCTTCCCTGTCTGTCGCCGTGTTCATCCATCTAGTCCCCGCATGTTTCTTCAAATCGTCTGCCCATCTCACTTGGGTTTCACTTCTTCCATTTTCCCAAGGTCTCCAGTTTAAAATACATTTGTTCCATCGATCGTCTTTCTGTCAGATATTATGACCGGCAAATTTCCATTTTAATTTTGCTATCTCTCTGGCATCCCTTACTTTTGTTGTATTTCTTATCCATTCATTCCTTTTTCTATCTGTCAGCTTCACATGTAACATTTGTCTTTTCATTGATCTTTGGGCTTTTGTTACCTTATCCAGGTCTGGAATCCATAGGTAAATACAGGAAGGATACATTGGTTATACACTTTCGTTTTGAAGTACTGAGGATATTTTGTATTTTTTAATATGTAGCTTAATTTATCTAATGCTGCCCACCCTGATTCAAAAAACGCATCAGGTGACGCTGCATTTAAAACCGGTGCAAATCCATGTCCCGTCACGTGATGATTTTTTGAATTATGGTGAAAACTAAACTTTACTCGTCTCTTGATTTCAAGATTTTAAGCAATATAACTACTAAAAATCGACTGAGGTCCTATGGATCCCGCTTTATTGGTTCCGATTCCTTGAGCAAAGATATTGTTACGGGTTCTTCACAACGACAAATTAAAACTCGCAATTCACAAAAACGATATGTCAATTTATTTCGACAATTATGTACAAAACACGCACTTAAAGTTACTAATAACTTACTACTGTAATCGGCCTATTAACTTCGTGTTAATATATCGCTACTACAGTTCTTTATCTTTGACTGTCTCGACGCGTGATGTCCGGCCCTATATATAGGGTCAGCGCAGTTTCGCGAATTCTCCATCAGTCTTCGACGCCTGGAAAATTCTCGTGTTAATGCGACCGCAAGTCACAGATGACGTAACTAAAACCTAGACTAATAATACAACCTTAAGATAAGTCAACTTAATACTACACTAAACCTAAATAAATTCTAACTATAAAATTTGAATAATTAAATTTGTAACAATATTCTTCAAGATAGCGAAAATATTTTTGATTGTTTAGTTTCGCCATTTTTGATTTCTTAAATGAAATTAACAAATATATTTGTTAGGTTTTCTCTTGCATAGTAAATGTTCTTGTTTTCGTGGGCTATGGGATTAAGAAAAGATAAATTTTCTTTTGTCATCTTTTTAAATTATTGTATTAAAAAGTTTTTAACTTCAAATTGCCTAAAAACCCTAAGTTTTTTTCTGGGTGCTTTATTATAATTTAATTCAAATTCTTTTCCAAAATTTACCTTTTTTCTTGGGGTATATTAATAAGTAAAACTTCGAAGGATCTTAATGTGTATTTTGCTCGTCTTTGTTTTCCCTTTAATGCCTATATTCGTTTTCCAAACAGAAAACTTCACTGATTAATATTAAGAACAACTGGGGTTGTTTTTTTAAAAGTGTTATAAATATGAAAAACTACAGAAAAATCAATCATGCTTAAAAAGGTCTATAAAGCCATACTCAATCTATAACCCATATTCAAAAAAAAATCTTCCCAATGATTCACAGACACCATATTTCATTGTGGTCCACCCACACTTCCAGTTTGGTGGGTGTACCTGAAACCGCACTTGGTGGCCGCCATTTGCAACAATTTCCAAATTATCTCACAACCTAGTTGACCGATTTAAGTGATTGAAAGACTCACCTATAGCATACTTCGTTGGGGTCAACCTACAATGTTTGTTGGGTAGCCGAAGATTGATGTACCTGAGATCGCATTTGGTGGCCGCCTTGGCAACAACTCCCCAATCATCTCACGAACTACAGAACCGATTTAAGTGATATAAAGGCTATTTTGCAATGACTTCCAAATTATCTCACGAACTAGTTAACCGATTTAAATGATTCAAAGACTCACCTATAGCATACTTCGTTGGGATCCACCCACACAGTCAGTTCGGTGGGTAGTCTGAGGTCGGTGTACCTGAGACCGCACTTGGTCGCCGCCATTTGCAAGGTGAGATCGACTGGGCAGAGTCCGTTGACGCGGATGCAGCGGTATCCTTGACCGCGGTAGGGGAGTTCGGGGAACCAGTGCTTCTCAAATCTGCAAGAAAAAACAATTCAAATTAAGCAGAAGCATGATAAATAACAGGTAGGCTAAAAAAACCTGTTTATTATTATAACTTTCGAACTATGCCGTCGATTTTAATGGAATTTTTCTGTAATTAGCTTTTTTACTAGTATAGGGGTATGGACCATTAAAATCGGTTGAGTAGTTACCGAGATTTTAATTTTTGTTTCAACCATTGATATACGATTGCCTTGCCATAATTCTGTTTACATTAATTTTCTCATAAATTCATTAATACTGAATCGATTTCAATAAATAGAAATTCAAAAAAGGGTAAAAAAATTTCGCGATCCGTTATAAAGGGTCAAATATAATTTAGTTTGCCATCTTGGATTTCAAGATAGTGGCAAATTTCAGCAATCAATCTTCGTCATAAGGCTTTTTATATAATTCAAATCGGTTTGTAAATACTGAATTTATGAGAAAATTGATCCAGACAGAATTAGCAAAGCAATCGTATAACCTGTAAAACAATAATTAAACAAAAATTAATTTTTCGGATACCATGGAACTGATTTTAATAAAGCGTGCCCCATTTTACAGGGTCAGTAATCTTAGAATCCTAGCTTGGAATGCCAATACAATACAGGGCAGTTAAAAAACATTCTACAAAAATTTGCAAAACAAAATTTTAAGATGACGGAAAAAACATATATTTTAACAAAAGCCATAAAAAATTGTATAGGGTTTTAATTATTAGGTGCATTATTGCTTTTCTTCCTTTCATTTTTGAGAAACAAACCTATATTTTTCATGATTGTAGCTTTGGTGCAATAAGCTGTGCTACTTAAACCCAAACTTTTTTGGGTAGAACCCCATTCTTTTCATTTTTACAAGTCTAAATCTATAGCAAACATCAGACACTATAAATGATCGTTTTGAAAAAAATAAGGTCACCGCAATTTATATTTGTTGTTACCTTAAATGCAAATATTTTATCATAAATTAACATAACCTCACACTTAATACTGTTTCAAGAGAACAAGTAGGTTGCGTTGATGTATTTATTCAAGAGTATTGTTTTTAATTTTTTAACATATAACGCAATCAAATGACATGTTCAGTCTAGCAGACATTAGGAGTATAGTAAAATAGTATTAGATAATTTTTTTTGTAAAAAAAAAAGTTTTTTATCTTTAACCGACCGGAAAGCCTTTTTTTATATGAAAACTGACATTTTACAGGAGGGAAACTTTTCAAGGAACCGGAAAATAACTAAAAGAACGCAAAATTAAGTATTTACGTTACTAGACCAAAAACGTAAACTTTACCACCAGTATTTACTAAGACCTTAAGACTTAGCATTGTAGTACGGATTTAAGTATCAAGTCTATAGACTTGATACCGACCGGTTTAACTGTATTTTTTTAATACTCAAAGGTCAAATAACTGCAAAGATTTGATTCACCCTAATGTGCAATATGATAGTAAGCATTTCTCAGTGAGTTTCATCTCATATAAATTCAAATTAACTTTAGAAATAAAGAAAAACCACATAAAAATTTGAAACAAAATGTCATTTTTTGAAAATTTAGTCCGTGGAGTCGTAAGATTCCCGTTAAAAATAGTCTCAAATTGTAGTACCACCCCTGAGGGGTGGTTTAAAGTTCGAAAAACAATAGAAATAATTTATGATTGACAAAAAAACTTATATACAAAAATATATTAGATATATTAGAATCCCTTTTCAATTACAGATTCACCAAAACAATCGACCATCATCGGTTTAATCGTCGCTAACTTGTCTAAAAAATTAACATGTAAAATATAGCGGACACCTGACTTACGCCGTTTTTATTCGACATTTCCTAGTGACGTTTGGAGGTTTAAACATGGCTACCATTTTTAAACCAAAATATTTTATTATTTTTATTTATTTATAACATTTGTGTGGAAATAATATCTTTGTTACAACGAAAAAAGATGACCCATATCGCAAGGTATTTATGAACAATTTATATAAATATTAAAAACTATTGCATTCACGGGAAAAATAAGTTAAACCTTCAACCAAAATGTAGGCTTTTAAACCTAGGATTGTAGCACTTAGCACTGTAGACCCTTTAGTAAATACTGGTGTACAAGTCGACCCGGGAAATTTGGGGAGACCTGTAAAGTCAGTTTCCTGTCGTGTTTCGTAAGTATTTTTTTTTAAACCGAAATAAAAGACAAAAAGCACAGTGGAAGTGTAACATCTCTTTGGAGAAAAAAAACACATAAAAAGACAAGATTTTTGCCTTGACAGTTGTATTGACAGCTATGTATCTTTTGTTATAATAACAATCGAAAATGACAGAAAAGTTGAATGAATTAGAAAAAACAGACCTTATGCATTGAGTAAATAACCCATATAGAGGAGCCACCGGCGAGCTTTACCATATTGAGGGGCAGATGGCGCTGAAATAAATTCGTCTGGTACGCAATATTCAGAGACAACTACTATGATCTAATGGCATTTGTATGATAGGCATGAGCCTCGGAACTCGCCATGTAACTAAATCGTACTAGCACTTCCTGAATATTGCGTACCAGACGAATTTATTTCAGAGCCATCTGCCCCTCAATATGGTAAAGCTCACCGGTGGCTCCTCTATATGGGTTATTTACAATTTAGAAACAATTAATTTTTAACATCTTAATCTTGCATGGTTCTTTATTTTTTATTTCTTTCCTTGGTGGCTTAACCGTTATAATCATGCAATATTCCCTTTAAAAAACGACTGATTCCCACCCTAATTTTTTAAAACTCGGTTTGACCCTTTCTCAGGGGTCGAACGAACTCGAATATATTTTATTTTAAATTTTTTTACAGTTTCTCACCCCCATGTTAAGGTCTTTAAAAAAACGTTATGTTATTAAAAACATCTGGTTTGTCACATTTCACACACACATGTGATCACGGTGGTTTTACAATATAAGCACAGTTTATATGGTCTTTCGTAGATATTCGGTGATATAAGTTTGATCTATTTATATTTTGTGATTTTCGACGAAAAAATTTAATATTTTTCATTTTTGAAGTGCTGTTGAATCATGGATCATTCCACGATTAATCATAGAATAATTTTAGGGCTAACTAGCTATTATTATATTTTATTAGGTATACTGGATGTCCTTTAGAACTAATCGTACAGGGTAGAGAAACCATCAGAATAGATTTGACGTGAAACGTACATTTTTTGTTATTAGTTTTAGTCATGACTTTACTTCTAATATTTTTTCTTAGACTAACTTATCCTACGAATCTTTTCACGGCTTTGGAAGGATGAAATACGTAATACCCTTGATGCCAAGCAACAATCACAAACAAAACAGGTTGCCGTATTGTCACAAACCTTGATTGGTTTTCCTCTAAAACTGTAAATAACTATAATGCTATTATAATGCTACAGAAAAATTTCCATGGTTAAAAAAAATTGTGTGTGCTTAAGACCACACGGCAGAAGTGTAAACTTCAACAAGGCGAAATTAATAATACGAAATACAAGATTTTTTGCGTTGTATATTGACAAAGTAATAACATTTACATAATTATAATTGGGTATAAATTACTTTGGTAAATTTTGCTCTGAGTGGCCTTCATCTGCATCATCATATCGCTCTGCTGACTGTTCCTCTCACAGTTAGTCGACTCGAGCCGACTTCACCCGAATGAGCGTTACATAGCCGAGCGTGACGGAACAGTCAGCGGAGCGATATGATGATGCAGGTGAAGGCCACTCAGAGCAAAATTCACCAGAGTACTTTATACCCAATTATAATTATGTAAATGTTATTACTTTGTATATTACTTTGTCAAAATACAACGCAAAAAATCTTGCATTTCGTATTATTAAATTACACTTCTGCCGTGTGGTCTTAAGCACACACATTTTTTTTTTCGGTTTTCTAAATGAACTTATTTACAAACTTACCCTCTGCGTCGTTATATGTTCTGTGTTTCCAGTACATTAAAACAAGTATAAATGTTTTGTGCCTTAGTGTACTTATAATTTTATTTAAAAAATCACTTATCTCATCATTTTTACTCAAAAGAGACACACCTTGTAAATTTTCCACCGAGCATGTATAAGGACACTCATCGTAAGCCTTTACGGTTTGCGATGAGTGTCCTTTTTTGGACGTTTTCTCAAACCTCTAAATTCCTCGTGACGTCACGACACGCGAGGGCGGGATGTCACGGGCGGATGTCGCTATGTCGTCACTAGACCACCAAAAGGAACGTGACCTGCTCGTTTGGTTGGCCCTGTGATAAAATGTGTTTTATGTTGCAAGAGCAGCGTGGAATCACGGTGGATAGAATATACCGGTGTTCGGATCTTATAAATATATGTCAAATTTTCACGTCACTGGTGGTCCAGCTGATTTTTAGAAACGAAAGTTAGATGTGATATGAACAACTAATATTTTTTGATTTTTTTGAAAACAAGGCAATTTTCGTACTATTTTTTAGTATATTCTTATAAAATAATATTTTTCAGACATTATATTTTTTAGCCCGCTTCATTTCTCTTTACACAAAAACTAAAATTCGAAGAAATGAATGTGTTCGTTTCAGCTTCAAAAATTATCCGCTGACATACCTCTTTGTTTACTACTCAATAGTCCTCGGTTCACCTTTGATAATAAACGATCACATTCAGTTTGACTTGTAGTTTAAGTTTTGTGTCATAAAAAATAAAGCGGGCTAAAAAAAATAACGACAATACATCTAGAAAATTAAATTTTATAAGGATGTACTAGAAAACATAGAAAAATGGCCTTAGTTTTCAAAAAATTCAAAAAATATTAGTTGTTCAGTTGTTCATAACAGATCCAACTTTTGTTTACAAAAATCAGCTGGACCACCAGTGACGTGGAAAATTCGACATATATATATATATATAAGATCCGAACACCGGTCTATTCTATCCACCGTGGCGTGGAATGACCGTCAAATGGTTTTTCTCTCCGAGTCAAATGGCAAAACCAGTGTTACTGCGTTTGTGTAAATATGTATGGGTGTTTGTCGACTAAAACAAATCCAAAGAACGCAGTATTTCTTTAATTAGAGATCTAATAGTTTTTCCTTGTATAGGCAGTAATAATTGAACGAATGCGACGCATATTAAATATGATGCATTAAAAAAATTGCGATAACTAGGTAATAATTAAAACAGCTATAGCAATTAGCAACGGCAGAATCTTGTCTAGCTTCCTTCGTGACGTCACAGTAAAAACTTCAACTTATGGCTTGACATGATTTCTTACAATAATTGATTGGCCAATCAATTTAACATTACGAATCACGGCTAGTTTTGCCGATCGAGAGATACCAAGCACGCACATGAGGAGGGGGGATAACGTCAAGTGAAGCCATGATATATCAGCCTTAAAAAGAGTTTTTTGTAAATATCTCAGAAACTAAAACTCCTATGAAGTTTTTGGTTACAACACAAATTATTGAGCAGATTATAATCCACTATATTCCGAACCGCATATTGATGCAATGCTTCGTTACAAAGTTAGAATTTAAAAAAAATTTAATTGTCAAAAAATCTAATCAGCTCGTTAGAGTGTCGGTTCATTTTTACCTGAAAATTTTATGAAAATCGGTTCAGCGGTTTAGGAGCCATCGTGTTACGGACAGACATACACACACACACAGACAGACATCACGACAATATTGCTAAGATAGGTCAAAATACACCCAAATAAAACATTTTCTGCGTCATCTCAAAAAAAATACAGTCGAACCTCTCTAACTCAAACCTCTCTATAACTCGAACCTTTTGAGTGGTCCCTGCATTTTTTATATGTATTTTAACCTCTGTAACTCAAATTTCTATAACTCGAACTCTCCATAACTCGAACAGTTTTGGTTGTCCCTTTAAGTTCGAGTTATAGAGGTTCGACTGTATATGCATTTTTAGTTATTAATTAAATGGCTAACGGAATAAGTACTAGAAAAAGGAAATACATAAAAAGTTTTTCCGTCAAAAGGAAATTATTATTTTATTTATTTCTTAAATTATTTTAAAACCTCCACCCTTAAAATAAAGAAAGACAAAAAGTTTTTATCTTTTGAAAGCCAATTTATGGTGTAGCGATAAAGATTTCCGCTTCTTTATAGAAATCTACCCCATTTTTTTACCCATACCAGCATGTTAACATACCTACATCCTACTTTAATGTTCTGTTAATAATAGATTTCCGTTACGTTAACCAGGTCTCAGATATTTGGGAGTTTTTGGGACAATTTTTGTATAATTGTGTGAAGAATGGTCCCTAATATCGGAAATCAAAATATCGCAAATTTAAATGTCAAATTAAAAAATTGAAAAAATATAAAGAAAAAAATGTTTTGTTAGATTATTTTTGTATTTTATTCGACAACTTAATTTTCGACATTAACATTTTCGATTTTTTTATTCGATATTTTGGATTATTCGAGATTTTGAATTTCGATATTGTGTTCGATAAAATTTATTTCGAGATCAATTGGAATAGAGAAAAAATGAATTTAATTTGATAATGATTCTTTGAAAAAAAACTATAAAGAAGCAATTTGCCTACACAGAAATACAATATTAGAAATAAAAATGTTATAGACCCTCCTCTCCCAAAATGCAAACTTTTGAAAGACCCCTCGAAAGCTCGAAAACAGTTTAATGTATCAAGAAACGGTTTTTACCTTTAAACTTCTTTTAAAATTTGAACATCGCAAAAACGCATCGGTAAGCTTTTCTCTCTCCCCTGGAAGTCTCTTAAGCCCCCCAAAAGAGTCCCACTTTGAATCACCCTGTACATTGTGTCGTTGTATATAATGGTTTGAACTTGGCACAAAATAAACGAAGATATCTTAGCTTTTAAACGGTCTAGCAGACCTGACTTCCTGGCGTTCGCATCGGCCGTTTTTACCCTCCTTGGCTTGTTGTGCTTTGGTCAAAGGAAATCCTGCCACTACATATGATGTCAAGTGTTACGCAGTGTTTGTACAGACGCTTTCATGAATATTGTCTCAAATTAAATGTTTAGGGACACAATTGTTAGCCCACTTGACAACATTGTGGCGACATTATCGGCCCATACTTGTCTTTCGTCTTGTCTCAGCCGTGTTTAATAAAAAAATCTGATTTTAAAAAATATATATTCATATAAGTAACTAAAAAATAATATCATATTAGTTTTTTCTTAATGGGTGCAAAAACCTCCAAAAACTCCCTCAGACCCCCAAAATCCGAAAGTTGAAGAAATTTAAAACAGTTGAAAAAATACCCAATTTCCCAAGATGTATTGGAAAACATGTGTTATATTTTATTATAGTCAATGAAATTTCCTTTAAAATTATGTATAACATGATCGGATTGGTTTCATAATCAAAACTTTAGGGGCATTCGTAAATTAAGTCAATTTCAAAAAAACAGAAAATAAACCATTTTTGTTACGGGTTTTATCTAATTTTCTCAGAAACTAAGCTTAAAATGAAAAATTTATTGTAGACAGTGAAATTTCTTTTTCAACAATGTGAAACTCGGTGAAATTTATATTATAACAAACTCTCCAGCGACGTCCGGAGATGAAGGTGATTTAAAAAAATCATTAAAATGTTTTTCACACGTTTTATTCAATTTTCTTAAACAAAAATTAAACGGTGTATCACAAAATGTGATAGAAAATATGGCTAACTCTCCAGGGACGTCAGTATATTAGGGTCACTGTCAAAAATTACCAAAAAAAGTTAAAAAGTTTTTTTTTCCTACGAAGCTTATTTTTCATTAAAAATACATTACAAATATGTAACAAAAATGGAATATTTTGGTTATTCTGGAGACTTTCCTGTGACATAAACTCCACATTATATTACAGATTTTAAAAGGAAATTATACTTTCTATAATAAAGTATACAACATATTTTTTCCGAAGAAGTGTAGTTTTTGGGAAAATTTTATAAAACATAATAAACATGTTTTTTCGAAATAATCCCAATTTACGGACGCCACTGAAGAGCTACTTGCTTTTCCGAACCTTATTGACCCATACAACGTTGGAAAGGAAATTCTGTTCTCCACAAAAAACTGCGAGAAAATTGAATAAAACTGAAAACAAATACAGGTTTTTGGCTGCTAGGGGGTGATTTTCTCCGTCTCTGTTGATATTTCGAGTTGGCAACAGCCATATTCGGATTCAGCGGTGTCAATCTAGACAGAAAACGGAGAGCGTTTTAAAATTTTTTGCTCTAACTATTTAACATGGCGCCACTTTCAGACGGAAACCACCAACCCTGATCGAGGAAGTGCTGCACTTGCTCAAATGAGCTACCTGGATATCGAATTTAAGTGCATATAATGGATTGGCAAAAAAAAGGCCAACTTCTCGGACCTATGGGTAACACCACACTACTACAAAGGACAAATTATTGTTTGTGTCAGCATGGACCTTTATTTTGACACTCACTCTATTTGCGAATATTTTGAAAACGAACTGATAAAAACTGAAGTCATTAAAAAATTTCAGATGGAATATTTAAAACGATCACCCTGTAAACAGATTTAAATCTAACTTCTTTGTGAACCTTATACAAGCATATTTAAGATGCCATTGTTTTGCAATGCTTTACTATGGCAAATCAGGGTTTCAAAAAACCATTGTTTTAGGCACATTTTTTCTTTCAGTTTCAATTAATGGGATTTTTTTAAATAAATATAGGAATTATCGACAAGGAACAATCGATCAGTGTTGGGTGATTAATTAATGTAATACAGATTCAAAAGATACAAGGTTTCCAAATACAATATGCAATGGGTAACTAAAATGTACCTACAGGGTCAGATACTGCGTCTAATGAGAGAAGCAACAAGATACTTGATATGGGTAGACATAAGGCTCTCCCGCATATTTTACGAAGGGGAACCACCTCACCATCCCTGGCAAGGGAGTGGTTCACCCCTTGAAGGTGGTTTTTTACAGAGCGTCGATAAGGGGGTAATGAGGGAAATTACCCCCCCCCCCAGAAATAAATAGTAAATGGTAAATTAAAAATGATGATGAACCGAACCAAGACCCCTTCAACCCTGAAATTTTTAGGTTTTCTTCAAACTTTCTTAAAAATTAATCTTAGGGAAAAATATGTGATTGCCTTTATTATAGACAATAAAGTTTCCGTTTCAACGATGTATAAATCAGTGGGGTACGACCAATGACAAACTCTCCAGTGGCGTTCGTTTATTGAGATAATGTCAAAAATGGAACAAAAGAAATTGTTGATTACATGTTGTACCCCATTTTCTTAAAAACCAAGCTCTCCATCAAAAATTAGTAGATTGCAGGCAATTAAATTTTCTTTTAAATGCTGTACAATAAAGTAAGATTTAGCTTCAAATTAAAACTTCACAGGCGTCCGTAAATAAAATCTATTTTTTCAAATTATCAAAATTTAATTCAATGGTTTTTTAAAATAATCAGGTAATGACAAACATGTGGTTTTTTTTACATTTTCTCAATAAACGGACGCCGCTGCACAGAGGGCTCCCGAAACCAATTTTTGGCCAAAACCAATTTAGGCATAATTTTACTCCCGGTTTTTATAAAAACCGGTTAAAAATGACTTGATAATAAACTTGTTCACTCAATTTGCCAAAAAAAAAAGATTTTTTAATTTACTGGTCATAGGCGTACGTTGCTTTTTTTAAAGTTAAAGAAAATATTATCTATTCTATCTATCTATTTAGCCTTCCTCAATCCATCTTTGGACGTAGGCTTCCCTCAATATTTTTCACTCTTCTCTATCTGTCGCTGCGTTTATCCATCTAGTTCCCGCGTGTTTCCTCAAATCGTCCGCCAATCTCATTTAGGATCTTCCCCTACTTGTTTTATTTTCCCAAGGTCTCCAGTTTACAATACATTTGTTCCGTGGATCGTCTTTCTGTCTCATATTATGACCAGCAAATTTCCATTTTAATTTTGCTACTTCTCCTCTGACATCCCTGACTTTTGTTTTATTTCTTATCCATTTATTCCTTTTTCTATCTGTTAGCTTTATATGTAACATTTGTCTTTCCATTGATCTTTGGGCTTTTGTTACCTTATCCATGTTTGATTTTGTAATAAGTGTCCAGGTCTGGGATCCCTGGGATAAATACATATACATTGGTTATACACTACTACACATACTCTTTTTGAAGTACATACAAAGAATATTTTTTAATATGTAGCTTAATTTACCGAATGCTGCCCAGACCAATCCTACTCGTCTCTTGATTTCAGCTGTTTGGTTTTCTTTTTTTAGTTTAATAATTTGTCCCAGGTATATATATTCCTCTACTTGTTTTATTTTCTTTTGGTTTATTCTGATCATAATATCTTCATCTGTGTTTGTTATGATTTTAATTTTAGTGTAGTTCATAAACCTATATTTTTAGCTGCTGTATCCAATTCTTCCAGCATTTTTATTAATTCTTCTTTCTTGTCTGTTATTAATGCTGAAAAGCCTGCTTGTTCCTGTAATTGATATACGTCAAATTTTGTTGTTAGTCAACCGGTAAATATTTTCGTGAAAAGCTTATAAATTACATTGAGGAGTGTTATAGGTCGATAGTTTTTTTGTCTGCTCTATCAGTTGTTTGGGATTATTTTTTCTTTTAGTATTTTATTCAGGAGGATATGAAGATAATGGGATATTATAGTTTTCATAATATAATGACCTAAAAACTATCTGACAACAGACTTACATATAGACAATACTTAATTTGTCCAAAAATATAGAATTTTCGAATTACTAATCATAGGCCTACATTGCTATTTTAAAAACTAAAAAAATATTAAAATAATTGTTTCATGTCTTTCAAGTCTTATGTATGTACAGGAAGACGCCGAGCAAAAAAAAGGTGGGTAGATGATTTTGGAAAATATCTAAGATTAATGAAGAAAAAGAGTTGGATAGGATTTTCATAAACATTGAATGTCATATTGCATTCGCCAAGTTTTTGAAAGTCTGTACCCTTATTGGAGCTGCCATATTGAATTTTGGAAATCTGACTAAACATTCGTATTAAGGGATTCAATCGTTTAATTTTTCTAAATCATGATCTATGGATAATTTTTTGGAAAAAGAGGTAGAGAAAAAAAGAAGATAAAACATGTGTAATTGCAATTGGGGTATTAAATTTGTATTCAGCTTTTTTACATATATGCAGATAACACAGTTGTAAATGAAAAAAAAACAATTTTTCGTTCGGTTCGGGTATTTTTGTAAATTTTGTAAAATTTTACCGGTTTTTTGAGGTTAGAAAAAAAGTTTGACGTGCTAACGCAATTCCGACAACAGATTCAGATTTAGTGCATAAAATACTATAGAATATGATTATTTGATCAAAAGTATATACCTTACTTATTTGTCTTTTGTGTGGTTGTGATCAACTGTTAGCACTGGAGCATGGTATGTTAAAGAATATAATGTCAAAATATCGAAGAGGCACATATGGGCGCAGAATTTTTTTTTACTGTAGTAATCCTGGATGTGTGTAGTTTTAAATAAAATTTATCTCTAGGTGGCAGTTTATAGCCGACATAAAGTTTTACTCTGACATATCCAAAATTTCTTGCTTTTTTCTCAGGTTCTTACATGTCATAAATAAATTTTTCACTGTGTGTAAGTAATTCATCAGTTTTTTCTTAAATAAGCAATTCTGGAATTTACTTACCTTCCTCTCTCAAATCCATTTTAAATTCGCTTAAATTTAAAAACAAAACAAGGAAAAAAATGCTGTCAATACGGATTAAAATAGTGACAATATTTTACGTTTCAAGCACTACGAAAGCAATATTTAAAATAAATCATCTCTGACGCCTGTCAAAGACTATTTTTAGTTATTTTTCATGTGTTTTCAGGCCTACTAGACTCTTTACTTTAGACTGACACTAAGCTTGCTACCTTTGAGGGCATTTCACCTTAAGCCCTTTTTGGCCAAAAATCAGATGCGTGAGCCGTCTGTGCGCTGCAAAGTTTGGTATTAGTTTGACTGCACTGATTGACTGACTGAAAATCGGGTAAAACATGTAATAAATTTTTAATTTTTTTACATTACCTCAATAAACGGCCGCCGCCGCTGGAGAGTTTGTCATTGGTCGTACCACACTGATTTATACATTGTTGAAAAGGAAACTTTATTGTCTATAATAAAGGTAATTACATATTTTTTCCTTAGAAACTTACTTTTTGAGAAAATTTTAAGAAAGCCTAAAAATCTCAGGTTTTGGGGGTCTGGGGGGTTTTTGCAGCTAAAATTTAAAAAACTAATATAATTTTATTTTTAGGTTAGATTTTACACATTTTTATTTCATTTCTCTGTCATTGTGGCTTTAGTTAAATTTTCAGAAATTCGAACACGACAATAAGAAAGAGGAATAAAAAAAATTGGACCAAAACCTGCCTTGGCAACATTCAGATCGTTAATCTGTGACCTATTGTCAGCTAAAATCTATTGTCAAACTGCGGTCCTCATATTTCGCATACTCAACTACATCCAGCGCCTGCACTATGTCCGTTCGATTTTTAGATAGACTGCAACATTCAAATGTTTTTACGCCACGCCATGCACAGCTAACGTGATTCATTCCACGAAATGTCAAAGAGGGCAATTGTTTTCTCGTGCACACAACTTTGGCATTTGTTTTTTATTTTACTAAATAACCTAATCACGGCATGCCATGATCTCTCCGAATCTTATTATTGCAAATTGTTTTCTCCTGTTATAATTAAGTTTGACTTAAGGTCACGACTTTTTTGTAGTTTTGCATGTCGAAATTTTTAATGACAAATTGAGAAATAGACAAGCGAGCGTTTACTGCAAGTTTAACCTCTACAAATAAAATAATTGCTTGCCAATTATTATAAAAATTGGTTCTAGAAAGTTGTATTACATAGGAATTGCCACACGAAAAAAATCAAACCTAGAAAACTTATTTGTTTGATCATATTATCTTCTCTCGAAGCAAGTTGACTTAACAACGTCGCCTGGTTTCAAACAATCTTTAATTTTTCTCGATATTTAGTTTTAAAAAGAGCCTACCAAAATTCGCCGAAATCGGGGATGGCTTGCATCGTCGCGCGTCGCCTTTAAAAGGCTCCGCGTCAGACCTCGTGCCTCATTTACTGTCCGTCTGTTTCCAATACTGAAATCGATACAAATGTCTTCCTAAAGAATCAAGAGTCGAACTAAAACGAGTCATCTGAGATTACCAAATATAGCTAAGAACGCAGTTAGAAAGATAGGCCTATGTTATGTGTATTGTGGTATTATTGACGACATAGCGACATCCGCCAGTGAGGGAGTGATGTAAATTTAAACGTATTGCAATGTGAATAAAGCCAGGAATTAATAATGTCACGCAGTATTTTGACAGTTTTACATTGAAGACTGACAGTTGATCTTTCAAAAGTGAGATTACAAAGTCGAATTTAAAAATAAGTGGTTTATTTAACTTCGATAAAGCAAGGCAGTATTTATTCCGGTTCTTATAACACACAAAGGCTGAATATTAAAAGACGAGCTGTCATCTTATACTCTTATAATGTTTAACTGTCCAAATACTGTCTGGCACTATTACGCCTGGCTTTATTACAATAAGTCCAATTTCATTCTAGAAGGAAGTATGTATAAGACAACTTTTTAGAGTATATTTTTAGTAAACTTGAAAAATTGCGAAAATAATAAAATAAGTGTAGTGTAGAAAACACTATTTATTGTTTTATGTCATGAACTAAAAAAGGTCATTTTCAGGAGTGCTTCTTGGCAATACGTCCCTAAAAGCGTAATGTTCTCTGAAAAACTATTAAAGAGCCAAGTGAATGTCGTTTGTATAGCATGCAGTAAAGTCCTTTCAACGAAAATAGCACCGGCTGGCTGTTAAGCTAAACGGACTGTTTTAGATCCATTTTAGATAAAACTTAAATGTCGTTTTTTAGTACACAATAGAACTACTTGGTCCGTAGTGTGTAATAAACTAAAACATTTCTTGCCGTGGACTATGTGAATAAAAACAGTCCTCATCAGCAAATATCTTCCTCTTTGGGATAACACCAACACATATCACCCATGTCGGAAAGTCTTGAAATTTGGCACGAATATAACGTTGGTGGGCCAATATTCCCCTAAATTTGCGACCTCAAGCGACTGCAGCTCATATCGCCGTGCCATCTCGAAAACATTACGCCGGGCTTCCATAATTTATTATAAAGGACAAATAAAAAATCGTCCAAGAATTTTAACATCATAAAGGAAAATGACATAAAAGTCCTATGTTAAAAACGGATTTATTAATAACCGGACATTATCAAAAACGTCATTCTTCAAAACAAGACAAGAGCAAAATCGATGTTCTGTATAACGTCTTTTATCAAAACCGGACAAAATCAAAAAGAACAAAATCATAAAAAGGGGTCGGACCTAGCTTGTGGCGTTCACCTAAAGAAGAGCGGTTCTGATATTGCTATGTAATTATAGCGTCCTTGACTGCAATTTCTTTACTGCTATGCCTAAAGAAAACGCCGTATCTACATAGGGATTGCTATAGCACATACGGCACTTTCATGAAGCAAGGCCCATGCTTAAAAAAGGTCAGGTGTTGGACCCTAGGTTATGGTTTATCTGCAATTAATGGACCAAGAGGTTCGGTTCGGTTAACCCCGATTTTGACCTCTCAGAAGGACAGGGGAGCTAATTAAAGGAAAAAAACAGACATTTTTATTTTTTTATGTATTTTTGGATTCAAAAACAACAATAATATTTGTTCCCGATTTAAATTTGTCGCCAAACTTCCATGAGACCGATTTGTATGAGAGGAAGAGAGACGGAACCACATAAAAAGAAAAGAGAGAGTTGCTCATGCTAGGCCCGGCCCCTTTTTATGATTTTGTCCTTTTTGATTTTGTCCAGTTTTGATAAAAGACTTTATACTAAACTTTGATTCTGCTCTTGTCTTGTTTTGATAAATGACGTTTTGTGTGATAAATGATGTTTTGAGGGGTATAAGGCAAACACTTCGGCGCCATTTTGGATTTTCTCCAATTTGGGAACCGAGTCATTTTAAAAAAACTGATTTTTCGCGGTATTTTCTCGAAATGGCAAACAAGTTTGGCTGTAATAGACAAGTTTAGAAAAACATTTCCAAACTAGTAAGAACCTTTCATTTTGAATTTCGTATTGGAGAACTTGGCTTTACTTTTATCTCAATTCTTGTTACGGAATACCATTTCCGCGTACTTCGCTTTTTTTTACATGAAATGTTTTTGTTATAATTTCTATTATAAATTTTTTAAAGGATTTGGATTTAGGAGTTTTAAAGAGTTGTAAAATATGCGGAATATTGTTCAAAACTTTTGCGATGCCTTATTTAAATTTTTGAGGTTTTTTAATTTTTTCCTGTGGTTTTATTTTATTATAGGTGCTATCTGCCTTACAAAGCTCAGCTCTCTAGTTTTTCGGAGGGAGTAAATTAAAATTGTAGAGTTTTTTAATTTTTCCTATAGTTTCTAGAGGCCCTCGAAAATTTGACAGTTGTTGGTGTAAAACAATTGTCAAATGTATCGAGGGCTCAGCTCTCTATCATTTCTGGAAGTGCGCATGTTATCTTTACATTTAAAGGGTAGGGATATTAAAATTTTAGGGTTTTTTGATTTTTTCCTAGGGTTTGGTCATAATTTTTATCAGCCTGCCAAATTTCAACTTTGTAGCATGTTTGGAAGTACAGTAGAATTTTGATGATCTATACATAAGTAAGTGGGTGGCAATTTCGACGATTTTTAAAATTTCGTAACTACTTTACTACTTTATGGAAGTTCATGAAACTTGGATGGTTTGGTAACTCTATAAAGATCTACGACTGTGCAGCGTTTGTGTTTCGTAGCTCATTCAGAAGTAGAGTTTTAGATGGGACAAAGTTTCAAGAAAATGGGTACAGCAGTTCGCGCGAACTTGGCGGGTCACTGCTGTGCCACCAAATAATAAAAATAAAATTTTGCCTTTATTAAAAATTGTTACATTCATACCCGCTTTCCCCTAATAAAGTTGCGGCCTTTTAAATTCACGGATGCCACGACTTAACATTATAGCTTGCATGATAAAGTGTGCTTTATTTAATACCTACTTTCTTTCGCGCGGTAGTTATAGTAAATAAGTACATGTTATAATTTTTGCAATTCCACAAATAGGAGAAGGGTTCCGTCTGTTTTTAGGTCAATTCCATTAGCGACCCAACAACCACTTTTAGGGGAAGGGGGATACGAGAAAATTTTTTTAAATAAATTTAAAAAGTCCAATTTTTTTTATGTTTACTTATAATTAAAGTATCTTTAGATTAAAGACTGTGCCTCCTGAAATCCTTTAAAACGCAATTCGCCATGTACAGGTATAATAATAGTAGATACCTATTATAATACTTTACTGCTAATAGCTCCAAAACTATAAAAGGAAGATATAAAATGGGTGGTATTTCTAAATTTAAAAAAAATTATATAAAATATACGGGATAAATTAAATATAATTAATGTTAACTTTTGGAATTTGGAAATTGACGTATGATGTTTATTAATTTTTATTAACATATAGATTTGCATAATAAAATCAAGTTAATTTGGTTTTTGCAAAATGTGTTTTTTTAAATAAACAGTTAAGAACCTTGAAAATACGCGATATTTTTGCACAGTTTTTTTTTAAAATAAATATTTTAAAAGCTCGAAAATACGCGATATTTTTCTTAAAACTTAATTAACACTTTTGGTTTATTGCGAATACTAAATTCACAAATGCCAAAGACAGAAAAGACGGGGACACGTCTTGGAAAAGTTATAGGAAATCAAAGAAAACAAATGTGTTTATTAATAGAATTTTTGAATTTTATTAATGGGCAAGGCAATTTTAACCATTCCACAATAATTTTAAATGACTTGGTCGATCTATAATTCTGCCTTAAAAAGGAAGAAGGCCGTAAGTGACATTTTTTTTAGGACCCAAAAACCACTTTTAGGGGAGGGGGGCACAAGAAAAATATTTTTATTAAATTTAAAAAGTCCGTTTTTTTTTATGTTTACTTATAATTAAAGTATCTTTAGATTAAAGGCTGTGCCCCCTGAGTCTATATCAAGTTGCTTTAAAACCAATACCTAGTATAATACTTTTCTGCTAATAGCTCCAAAACTATAAAAGCTGGATATAAAATGTGTGGTATTGCTAAATTAAAAAAGAAATGTATATTATTATTTTAAAAAATATATAAATTCTAAAGATGTAAACTTTTGGCATTTTGAAATTGACGTAATATATAATGTTTATTAATTTTTATTAACATATAGATTTGCATAATAAAATCAAGTTAATTTGGTTTTTGCAAAATGTGTTTTTTTAAATAAATAGTTAAGAACCTCGAAAATACGCGATATTTTTCCTACTACTGATAAATTAACACTTTTGCTTTATTGCGAATAATAAACTCACAAATGCCACACACAGAGAAGACTGGGACACGTCTTGGAAAAGTTGAATGCTGCTAGGATTCCAAAAAAGTTATAGGAATAAAAAAAAACAAATTTGTTTATTAATAGATTTTTACCTTCCTAGCCTGCGTAGCAATGGCTAGAGAAGATATTTTTTTTTAAGATAACCCCAAAAATGTGTTATTTGGATGTATAACACGATAGCTCCTAAACCGCTTAACCGATTTTCATAACATTTTCAGGTAAAATAGTGTTTGACACTCTTACGAGCTGATTAGATTTTGGCAAAAAAAAATAAAAACTTAAAAAAATGCTAACTTTTTAACGCTATGCTAATTTTTTCAGGGTCGTGGCCTGTATTTTTTTGTTGACCTTGCTCTGGTATGACAACAAATAACGTCAGAATTAACAGTGACAAATGGCACTCAGTAACTAGACGGTATACAAGAATTTTTTTTTGGATCAGTTAGAATAACAGAAAATTTGACAACTGTTATTTTTACTAAGAATAACGGTAAAATTTAGGGAAAAAAGATAGATTTTGGAACACTAAAGATAAGCATAACACAAACGTTAATTTAGTAGTTTCACACTCCTTCAACTTTTTGTTTATTTATATTTGTTTACTTATTTTTATTAGATTTATGGATTGTTAGAAATCAAACTAACGAATTTTAGTTAGTAAAAAATTCGACTGCATACAAAATACAAAACTAACCTTAAAAAAAAACGATAACATTAATGGACGTCCACCGCAAGTACCGGGCGCCGTTACCGTAAATCACAAAAAAGGAGCGAGAAGCTGCTAGTGCGCAGACTCAGTAATAACAATAACGGTAACAAATACCGTTCCAGTAGAAAAATTATGGCCAGTGTTAGAGCAGACTAATATCAATCATACATACATAAAAGCGATAAAAGAACTAAACAAAGGGTCAAAATCTAAAATTAAAATTGGAAATCGACTTTCAAAAGAATTCCTGGTAACGAAAGGCTTAAGACAGGGATGTTGTATCTCTCCAACTCTTTTTAAAATATATATCGCAGTAGCTCTAAAAAACTGGAAACGCAAAGTACATGGCATGGGAATACAACTTAACGACCGATTTACAATATACACACTACAGTTTGCTGACGACCAAGTAATTGTAGCTAATGATAAAGAAGACATGGAGTACATGATGAGAAAGTTAACGGAAGAATACCAAAAGTGGGGGTTAACAGTGAACGTGGACAAGACACAGTACTTATGTATTGGAAACGAATCAAGTGAATTAGAACTAGAAAATGGACAACCAATATCTCCATGTAATGAGTATGTATACGCGCGTGTCACATTTGATAAGACGGGAACAGACTGTAAAGAACTGGAAAAAAGAATAGTAAAAGCAAAAAAGGTTATTGGTTGTCTTAACAGTATTTTATGGAGCAGAGAGATAAAAAAGAATGTAAAATTTAACATATATGAAACAATGGTGAAAAGCACGCTGTTGTATGGAATAGAGACTTGTCGCGTAACAGAAAAATACAAAGCAAAAATGGAAAGTGTCGAAATGGATGCAATAAGAAGATCAATGAGAATATCTAGAACAGATCATATAAGAAATGAGATCATAAAAGAAAGAATGGGAATCGAGGGAAGCATAACGGATGACATCACTAAAAGGCAACTGATATGGTACGGCCATGTACAGGGTGTCCCAAATTGGGCACTTTTGGGAGGTTTAAGGTACTTCTAGGGAAGACAGAGAAAAACTGACCACGCATTGCGAGGCTCAAATTTCAAGAGAAGACTTATAGTGAAAACCGCATTTTGAAATATCGTCTCGTCTTTGAGCTACGGGGGCTTTTTGAAAAGTCTGCATTTTGGAAGGGGGTCTATAACTTCGTTATTATTGGAAATATTGATTTAGAGTAAATAGCAATTTTATAGACTTTGTCACGGGGAATTCAACCGCTAAATTAAATTTTAACTGTCACTTTTAGTTTTTGAGATATGACATAAAGTTGCATTTTTTCTTATGGAATGGCCTATATTTTAATTAATTTCGAATTCGTGATTGAATTCTTTTCAAGTCTTCTCTTGAAATTTGAGCCTCGCAATGCGTGGTCAGTTTTTCTCTGTCTCCCCTAGAAGTACCTTAAACCCCCTAAAAGTGCCCAATTTGGGACACCCTGTACAACGGATGAACGACGAAAGATTACCAATGCAGGTCCTAGAATGGCAACCAATAGGGCGCAGAAAAAGAGGACGTCCTAAACTAGAATGGCAACAGTCAATCCAAAAATCAATGAGTCAAAAAAACCTGACGGAAGATGACTGTCAGGATCGAAGGAGGTGGAGAATAGGCGTCGGACAACGTAGAAAAATGTTCTAAACCGACATAGTAGTAGTAGTAACAAAGTGTAAAATACGCGACCCAAAATGTCCCTAATAATTCAAAATTACTTTTAACATCCTTGGAAAAAATCCGATTTTTTTTATATGGAAAATCCGATTTACCTTATTTTGTGTTTTCCTGTATAATAATGGTTCCCTGCATATATCATTCATAGTAAACTAGATGCAGTAAACCCATGGTACCCTTACAAGTAGGTATTATTCGTGGAGTAGGTACGACTATTTTAAATACCAAAAGCTGACATTTCGAAAAATACACTCCAATTACACGCTTTTATGTAATAAAAACCCGCCTTACGCTGTACTGGCTTAAGTTCTTTTGCATGAAGCTCGGCAATAATACGACACACCTTTTAAGTTTACGTAGGGTATTCTGGGTATGTCTTATAGAAAACTATTGTTTGTAATCAGCAGGTTTCTTTTACAAATAATATTAGGGACATAAAGAATATTGTTACGGGTTCACAACGACAAATTAAAACTCGCAATTGTTGAAAACGATACGTCAATTTATTTCTACAAATTATGTACAAAAACACGCACTAATAACTTGCTAATAATTCACTGCTATAATCGGTCTATTAACTTCGTGTTAATCTCACGACCACTCAGTATGTTATCTGTGACTGACTGACTGATGCACGACGTCCGGCCTTATATATGAGGGCTGCCTACTATTCTAGAACCCTTCCATCCTTGTTCGATTCGCAATCATTCCAGCCCTTTTCTAGACTTTCGCATACCAGTTTGTCACAGATAACGCAACTAAAACCTAGATTAAGAATACAACCATAAAATACGTCAACCTAATACTACACTAAACCTAAATAAATTCTAACTAAAAAATTTAAATACTTAAATTTGTAACACTATCCTCCTCTTCAGGTTTGATCGCCTCGATCAACATTTCCCAGGTAAGGTTTTAGTCTGTCTAGATGAACAACTTTCATCTTGGACTTCGGGCTTTTCTGGATTCGGTAGACTACATCATTAATTCTCTTAACAACTTTATAAGGCCCTTCCCATGGTGGTGTCAACTTAGGTGATCTTCCTTTCTTGCGTTGAGGATTGTATAGCCAGTCTTGATCATTCTCTTTGAACCCTGAAGAGTTTGCTTTCAGGTCATATCTCGCTTTCATGCGGTCACTGGCTATTTCTATTCGCTCTCTAACCACTTCATGGATATAGTGCAGCTTTTGCCTTAAACGTTCGACATAGTCATTAATCTCTAAGTGTTCTTCTTCAGGTGAACCAAACATGATATCACATGGTAAACGCAGTTCTCTACCAAACAGGATATTAGATGGAGTAGCTCCTGTCGTATTGTGAATGGCGGTTCTATAGGCCATCAAAAACAATGGAATATATTGGTCCCAATCTGTTTGGTGCTCATCAACAACTTTGCACAGATGTTCTTCTATTGTTTTATTAAATCTTTCAACCATGCCATCTGACTGCGGATGTAAAGCCGTAGTCCGTGTTTTATGTATTCCTAAAAGGTCACAGAGATTCTGGAAGAGCTTTGATTCAAAGTTTCTTCCTTGATCTGAATGTAGTTCCAAAGGAATGCCAAATCGGCTGAAAACATCATTTACCAGAACTTCCGCAACTGTAGTGGCCTCTTGGTTAGGCAAAGCAAAAACTTCTGGCCATTTGCTAAAGTAATCCATGACAACAAGGATGTATTTGTTGTTTTTTTTAGTTTCTGGAAATGGTCCGGCCACATCAATAGCAATGCGTTCGAATGGTAGACCTACGTTATATTGTTTCATTTGACCTCTGGACCTTGTTTTGGGACCTTGGCTGGCTGCACAAGTCGAACATCGGCGGCACCAGTTTTTCACATCTCGAAAGTAATTGACCCAATAAAATCGGTTTCGAATTTTATCCATGGTTTTATTTATGCCTAGGTGCGCGCCTGATTTTCCACCATGGCATTCGGCCATTATATTGTCTACCATGCTCCTAGGAACCACTACTTGATTAACCACAGTAAGGCCATCGGCACTTTCCCAGGCACGTTTAAGGATGTTTTCCTCTACTATCAGTGAATCCCATTGTGCCCACAGTGATTTGAGTATCACCTCTTGGTTTGCGATATCTTGCCATGATGGCCGTGGCTTGTTTTCTTCTTTCAATCGCAAGATAGGTCCTACATCTTTGTCGTTAAGTTGTGTGGTTCTAATCGAAGCCGACATCCATTCTTCATCTGGTTCTAACTTTATCTGGCGCACGTAGGTAATTCCTTCTTTCTGGTCAATTTTCCTGCAATGTTTACAATCCTCAGGGCAAGGTCTTCTGGACAATGCATCTGCATTATTATGCACCCTTCCCGCTCGGTGCTTAATTTGATAATGGTACTGTTGTAGCTTTTCTATCCATCTCGCGACTTGCCCCTCAGGTTGTTTCATTTTCATGAGCCACTGTAACGCAGCATGATCCGTTCTAATCAGAAACTCTTGTCCGTAGAGATATTTGTGAAAGTGATCTACGGATTTAACTATGGCTAGGAGCTCCTTTCTAGTAACACAATAATTTCTCTCCGGTTTGGATAGCTTCTTGCTGAAAAATTCGATGACCCGTTCTTCTCCATCTTGTACTTGGGAGAGTACTGCTCCTATGCCATCGTTGCTCGCATCAGTATCTAATATGAATTTTCCTTTTGGAATGGGATATGCAAGAATCGGACTAGAACATAATGCTGCTTTTAGTCTTCTAAATGCCTGGTCACATTCGGTATTCCATTTGTAAGAAGCTTTATCTTCTGT
The DNA here is from genome assembly GCA_963576565.1 of Aspidapion aeneum. Classification (NCBI taxonomy): domain Eukaryota; kingdom Metazoa; phylum Arthropoda; class Insecta; order Coleoptera; family Brentidae; genus Aspidapion; species Aspidapion aeneum. Next base: position 24,930,246 of record OY755045.1, on the reverse strand, counting down.
AAGTCTATGTAACGGAGACGCTATTTTGGCGAATCCTTCTACAAATCGTCTGTAGTATGTACACAGACCCAAAAAGCTTCTCAATTCATGTTTGTCACGAGGTTGAGGCCATTCTTTTATTGCTTGTAGCTTCTTTTCGTCGGTATGGATGCCTTCTCGGGAAACGACGTGACCCAGGAACTCAACTTTTTCTTGGAACAGAAAACATTTCTTTGAGTTTAATTTAAGATTTGCGTTCCTGATTCTTGAGAATACTTCTCGTAAATTATCTAGATGTTCTTGAAATGATTTCCCCATTACTATGACATCATCCAAATAGACCAGGCAGGTTTTCCAAGTAAGGCCTCGTAGAACGACTTCCATTAGTCTTTCAAATGTAGCTGGGGCATTGCACAGGCCAAATGGCATCACATTAAACTGATAAAGTCCACTTCCAGCAGAGAATGCAGTCTTCTCTTTATCTCTTTCAAAGATTCCTACTTGCCAATACCCACTTTTCAGGTCAAGAGTAGAAAACCAATATGATCCTGCCAACGTTGTTAATGTGTCGTCTATTCTTGGCAGTGGGTAACTATCTTTCTTGGTCACATCGTTAAGTTTCCTGTAGTCGACACAAAATCTAGTACTTCCATCCTTTTTAGTGACCAACACCACAGGAGATGACCAAGGACTTGATGACTCTTCAATAACACCGTCGCTGAGCATTTTATTAATGAGATTGTGAACTTCTTCTTGCTTGGCCATTGGTAGTCTTCTTGGGGGTTGTCTTATCGGTTGGGCATCGCCAGTGTTGATAGCATGTTGAATAAGGTTTGTGCGTCCCGAACTACTCCTAGTTTCGAAGATATTACTTTGTTCTTCTATAAACTCTCTCGCTTTACTATATTCTTCTGGAGTGAGATGTTGCCAAGTTGACTCAAATTGCTGAAGTACCTCCATTGGTAACTTGCTTGTATCCTCGGAAGTTGGCTCTTCACATCTTGTTACTTTCTGTACTGGTTCAAATAATGCTACCACCTCCCCCTTATTAATTTTGACACTATTTGGGAAAATATTGGCGACTCTAATCGGGATGTCTTTATCGGTTTTAACTAGTGATTTTGCAACGAGGTAGGTGTTGGGTGTGTTTTGTTGGCTTATGAGTCCGACGCAGCTTGATGTTTTACTTTCTAGCCTCCCAAAAATTATGGTCTCACTGTTACCGACTAGTCTTGTTGTGCATACTGCCACCACCTTTATTGGTTCTTTATTGATGTGACTATTTGACAAAATGAACTCTTCGTTCCCAAATCTTAGGGTATTAAGTTTATTATCAAACGCAAATCCATGTTTACTTATCAGGTCCATTCCCAAAATAAATTCGTCTTCTATGTCTGCAACTAATACCGAGTGGCGAATCTTCAACCTCCCCAGCTGTAGGTCTATGTCTGTCTGCCCCAACACGTCGGCGGATTCTCCAGTCACAGTCTTAAGTGTTATTTTCTTTTCTGTTGGTCGAATTTTATATCTCGTTGCAATTTTGAACTTAAGCAATGATATGGCAGCACCAGTGTCTACTGTTATATTAACTTTTCTTCCATTAATAAGTCCGTCGATGTTAAGACTGTCAGCAGTATGTTTTAAGCTCTTGATAGAGTAAATTTTGGGGGCTAAATTCCCATTAGCCAACACCCGCCCCTCTGCGTTGACTAGTTTTAGTTTTTCCTGATCTCTTTTTCGGTATTCTGTCCCACTAGATGGTGAGCGAGACCTCATTTGGACACGACAATCGCGTTGAATATGCCCTGTACGTCCGCATCTGAAACACTTTACATTTGGAGGGGATCGTCTGCTTTCTTTCAAAGAGTCAATCTTCTCTATCAGTGATTGAAACATTTGGTTTAGCGTTTTTGAGTTGACCTCATGTCCATTGCTCATTTCTTCTCCCTCCTGAATTGAAACAGCTCTTACTTTTGGCCTGGACATATTATTTGATGATTCAATCTCAAGGGCTCGAATCAACACTTCACTGCTTTTATGGAAGCGTTCTCGACGAAGTAACTTTGCTAAGTCCGTGTCTCGTAATCCGTTAATAAAGCGATCTACCGTGAAGGGATCTCTGTAATTTTCTGGCATTTCTGGGTAAGCTAAATACATCAGCCTCCTGATATCTGCTTCATACTCTTGCAATGATTCTCCTGGTCTTTGTTGACGAATATTTAATTCTGACCAATGTAAATTTCGCAAGTGTTCGTCTCCATACCTTCTTTCTAACGCTGCCACTAAAGCATTATAATTCTGTTTTTGTTCGACTGGAATGGACCGTAAAAGTCCCAGAGCAGGTTCTCGTAGAGCTACTAACAAAGCTCTAGCTTTTTCTTCATCATCCCAACCATTTGCAGCAGCGGCAGCTTCAAACTGTTGTTTGTAAGTAGACCAGGAAGACGTACCATCAAAATTTGGAGGCTTAATGTTTTGGTTGGAATTTACAACACATCCTTGAGCTTTTATTTTGTTGTGTTCTTTCTGAAGCTGTATAAACTGTTTTGACATGTCCTGGAATTTTTTTTCTATGGTTTGAAAAACTTCTTCCCTAACATTCTGTAGTTTGGTCTCCACTTTTTCTTCAACATTTTGTACCTTTTCCTCAACATTTTGTACCTTTTCTTCTACATTCTGCAATTTATTTTGTACCTTTTGTTCCACACTATGCATTCTTTGAGTTATTTCTTCCTTAAGATCTTCGGTTGCACTCTTGAACTCTTCTCTCAGCTGTTCGGAGTTGCTCTTTATTTGATCGAAGTTTTCTTGAATGCCATCTAATCTTTGCTCAAATGTCTGTTTCATATCGTTCTGGTTTTGTTCGATGGTCTGTCTCATATCATTCTGATTTTGTTCAATAGTGTGTTTCATGTCGTCCATGGTGTGTTTCATATCGCCCTGGTTTTGTTCAATGGTCTGTTTCATGTCGTTCTGGTTTTGCTCAATGGTCTGCCTTATATCGTTCTGGTTTTGAGCCATTTGAGCTGCTAGAGCCTGCATCATTTTAGTTAGATCTTCCATCTTTGCCGATCCTTGTCTAGTAAGCATTAACTTCCTGATAAATCACTTAAAACGTCTATTTTAGGGCTATAAAGCGAATGTCGAAGTCGGTTTTTCAATATCTCTTCCAATTCTTAAATAGAACCTAATGGAATGTTCTGGAATATACTGGTAAATGCTACTCTTTCTGCTACTAGGCAAATGTAGAAGTCACTTTTTGATTATCTCTTTTGATTCTCGAATAGACCGTCGTGAAATGTTATGGAATATTCTAGAAATAATTTCTAATTCTTACTTTTAAAATAACTAAGCTACTGTCGAAGTCGGTATTTGTATATCTCTTCTAGTTTTTGAATAGAACGTCGTAGAATGTTATGGAATCTTCTAGAAATTCTTTCTAATTCTTACTTTTGAAATAACTAAACTAATGTCGAAGTCTCTTTTTGGATATTTCTTCTGGTTTTCGAATAGAGCGTCGTAGAAAGTGATGGAATGTTCTAGAAATTCTTTCTGATTCTTACTTTTAAAATTACTAATCTAATGTCGAAGTCGGTATTTGTATATCTCTTCTAGTTTTTGAATAGAACGTCGTAGAATGTTATAGAATATTCTAGAAAATCTCTCTAATTATCAATTTTTGGACTGTAAAGTTAATGTCGAAGTCGGTTCTTAAATATCTCTTTTAGTTTTTGAATAAAACAATATCGAACTTCTTCGAATATTCTGGAAAAAATCACTTACTGTTTTTCTGTCCAATTGTCCTATCCGGTGGTAATATGTAAGGGTAGTCTTTGCACTATTCAGTTCCGAATATTCTGGCAAAATCACTTACTGTTCTTCTTTTTAATTGTCCTAGCCGGTGGTACTGTGTAAGGATAGTCTTTGCACTATTTATTTCTTTTAATTTCACTTCTGACACCAATTATTACGGGTTCACAACGACAAATTAAAACTCGCAATTGTTGAAAACGATACGTCAATTTATTTCTACAAATTATGTACAAAAACACGCACTAATAACTTGCTAATAATTCACTGCTATAATCGGTCTATTAACTTCGTGTTAATCTCACGACCACTCAGTATGTTATCTGTGACTGACTGACTGATGCACGACGTCCGGCCTTATATATGAGGGCTGCCTACTATTCTAGAACCCTTCCATCCTTGTTCGATTCGCAATCATTCCAGCCCTTTTCTAGACTTTCGCATACCAGTTTGTCACAGATAACGCAACTAAAACCTAGATTAAGAATACAACCATAAAATACGTCAACCTAATACTACACTAAACCTAAATAAATTCTAACTATAAAATTTAAATACTTAAATTTGTAACAATATTTTTACTGGTTCACAACAACAATTAAAACAAGCAAATGTCAAAAACGATATGTAAATTTATTTCGAAAACTCAATGTACAGAAACGGCACTAAAACTCACTAATAACTCACTACTGAAATCGGCTTATTAACTTGGTGTTAAAATATCGCTATTACTACAGCTCGTTATCTCTGGCTGACTCTTGCTGCGCGATGTCCGGCCTTATATAGGATATTCGATCTTTCGCGAACTATCTATCCTATTTCAATACTAGAACGTTCGCGCCCACGTACGAGTGTGAGTCATAGATAACGCAACTAAAACCGAGACTAATAATACAACTATACCTACCTACCTACTAAACCTAAATAAATTCTAACTATAAAATTTAAATAACTTAAATTTGTAACAATATTTTCTTGAAGAAACTACAAGTAACGAGTCGAGCCATGTTCACCTGGTTACTCCTTTTCGGTTTTTCTTTGCTGAGTAACGATAACAATGACGTCACGAGGAACTCCTCCAACTTCGAGTTGGTTAGCTACAAAACTGCAGCCAACGGGAGAAACGCAGCGGGTGTTGAAAGGAAAAACAAAATGTCTTCATGCAAGAAAGTTTTTTCTAGAAATAAACCACAATGATTTTCTGGGAATGAAACAAATGTATTATTTAAATGAGAGTCAATGCAATATTCAAATACAAAAATTACATATCTTATTTTAAACCGGATATTGCTTTGGTGCAGTTTTTGTTCTTAACCGACGCAATTTGACTTTTTTTGATATAATTAATAATAATTTTTTCTGTGTGCGATCTACACAGAAAACCTGTATAAGAAGAGTATACAGCAGGGTATGTACTAACTAATCTTATTTATATGGTATAGTTTTTGCAAAGTCACCTGAAATGCTCCTAATACGGGGTTCTATCGATTTCATGAAATTTTGCTTCAATCTGCCCTTCAAAAGTTATCCAAATTCATATAAAATCTTCCTGGTATAATTTCAACCCTACCGACAGAGAAAAGGCGCGGCTCTTTGCGGTCCGAGTACAAAGTATTTGTTTTCTGACCTAATCAGCACAGGTGGATAGACGGCAACTGATTGGCAGATTTTTTTGAGATGCGCTTTTAATTGCTTTCGGGTGTGGGACCCCTTTAGTCGGCAGTATGCAGAGTTAGAAAATAAATCAAGTGTCGTTTCTGTAGGTGTAGGAATAGAAAGTTTTATTATCTATTTTTATTTCTTTAGTTTACGCCATAATTAAATGAAATAATTTTTATGAGTATATCTACCGCCGCCCATGTCACTTTCTTTAAAGTATATGCCGATGGTCGGCTTTCACCTTTGTTCAACTGACTTTGCAAAAACTATACATAGTCAGAAAGTTTTATACCTACAATGACTCGATCAGCTGATCAAGTAGGTAGGCTTTTTACCTACTAGGCCATGGTTATAGTTTGCTGTGTAAACTATGCTTCGTAAACTCAAAGCGCAACTAACGCGACTAAGTCAACTAACAATAAACAATTATATTGTGATTGTCCTTAATCGCAGAAATTAAAAATAATAATAAAAATTAACAAGCTGGTTATGATTCTTTTATTTTATTGTGTTTTTTACGGGCACAGAGAAATCTTTGGCACACTTTTTCGGTACAGTCCTACTGAATCTGTTTCAGATTTCTTAGATTATTTTACTTTTTACGCCAATTTTACGCGATTTAAATTTTAAACCGACGCGAATGCGACGAGTAGTGTTGCCAGACGCCACGATTAGGTGGGATTGCCACGCTTCTCTACTTGGTGCCACGCGCCACGCCAAAGTACAGTGAAACCTCTCCTTGCGGACACCGCTATTAAGCGGACCCTCCCCAAGCTTTTTCCTATTTCTTTACATGTAAAATTCACTCCTATAACCGGACACTCTAATAATCGGATGCGGACATTTTTTTTTGGTTATAAAATTCTGAAAACACCCTTTACCGGACGGAAACCTCTGACAATGGGACGGAGCTCTGCACGTCATGGGCATTAATATTATGTAGAATGTTGGCACCAACGTACTCTGGAGCCGGGGAATTACCTTTTTCCGATTTAATGCGGAGACTAAATACTTTTGTCGCATTTACAAAATATTTTATTCGGCGGGACTACTGTGTTTTATTTTTATTGTTCAGTTGGGTGGTAATAGATTTCTTTGAAATTGCTACCAGTAAAAAATTTCTTAGTTTACGTGAAAAAATGGAAGTTGTTAACATTTCGGAGAAGGAACATCTATCAGCACGAAAGATCGCTAAAAAATTCAATATCGGAAAAACTCAAGCTGCGGAAATTGTTAATAAATATATATTAAAATTTTGCAGTTCCCTCTCATAGGCGGACACCTCCAATAAGCGGACAAAATCGAGCAAACCATGAGTGTCTGCTTATAGGAGGTTTCGCTGTATCCCATTGCCACGTTTTTTAAATTTAAGGGATATTAAGGAAAATTCAATAAGGGCTGATCCATAGTTTCACATCTTGCCGCTCACTTCTATTTTCCTCTTCCTTTAATAGAAAAAGATGGAAATATAAATGGTATCTTTATCTCTTTCTATTAGAGCAAGAAGGAAATAGAAGTGAGCGGCAAATAAGTCACACGAAATACTGCGGACACTGCAAGGGAACTTCCGGGTTTTTCACTTCAGTTTTAAAACGCGCTTATTTGAACCAACCAACTTTCTAATCCTTGCTTGCAGCCTTCGTTGTGACGACTTTGAGTTTGTTTATATTAGTAATCCAATGACAATCATGTTTTTTTCCGAACCAGGTGTACAAAGTTGTTTATTAAAAATAACTTTTAAAAAAAGCTCTTTTTCCAAATCTCACTTTATAAAAAATTATATTTTATCCACCCGTTGTTTCCACGGTATGTTGATGGCAAATCACAAATATTGGTAGACTTTTTTTTCCATTGTTGTTAATTAGAAAAATAGAAACTACTACAAAATCTTACAAATATATTATCAATCAATGCATAAACGGACATCCAGTAACTGATGATTGAAAAATTGCATTCATATCCTCAATACATAAAAAAGGAAACAAGCTGGCTTGCAACAGAGGAATTTCAGTAACCAGTACTCTAAGTAGATTGTACGGTAGGATTCCTAGAGATCTAATAGAGAAAGATTTTCATGAACAAGAAGACTAAGTGGGTTTCGTGCAGGCAGATCTTGTAGTGATAATGTTTGTCTTAAACAAGTAATTGAGAAAAAGAGTGCCAGAAATATAAAGACTCATGTTACCTTTGTAGACCTATAAAAAGCGTATGATACCGTTCCAGTAGAAAAATTATGGGCAGTGTTAGAGCAAACTAATATCAATCATACATACGTAAAAGCGATAAAAGAACTATACAAAGGGTCAAAATCTAAAATTAAAATTAGAAATCGACAAAAGAATTCCTAGTAACGAAAGGCTTAAGACAATTCTTTATAAAATATATATCGCAGTAGCTCTAAACAACTGGAAACGTGGAGTACACGGCCTGGAAATGCAACTTAGCGACCAAGTTACCATATAGTTTGCTGACGACCAAGTAACTGTAGCTAATGATAAAGAAGACATGGAGTATATGATGAGAAAGTTAACTGAAGAATACCAAAACTGGGAGTTAACAGTGAACGTGAACAAGACATAGTACCTATGTATTGGAAACGAATTAAGTTAGAGAGAGTTAGAACTAGATAATACTTGGGTGTCACATTTGATAAGACATGAACAGACTGTAAAGAACTGGACAAAAGAAAAGTAAAAGCAAAAAAGGTTATTTGATGCGTTTTATGGAGCAAATAGATAAATAAGAATGTAAAATTTAACGTATATCAAACAATGGTGAAAAGCACGCTGTCGTATGGAATAGAGGCTTGTCGCGTAACAGAAAAATACAAAACAAAAATTAAAAGTGTCGAAATTAATATATCTATATCTAGAACAGATCATATAGGAAATGAGATCATAAAAGAAAGAATGGAAATCGAGGGAAGCATAACATAACACTAAAAGGCATCTGATATGGTACGGCCATGTCTAACGGATGAACGACGGAAGATTACCAAAGCAGGTCCTAGAATGGCAAACAATAGGGCGCAGAAAAAGAGGGCGTCCTAAACTGGAATGGCAACAGTCAATCCAAAGATCAATGAGTCAAAAAAACCTGACAGAAGATGATTATCAGGATCAAAGGAAGTGGAGAATAGGCGTCGGACAACGTAGAAAAACGTTCAAAAACCGACATAGTATTATAGGAGTATGTTATTATTATTATTATTATACATACTATTTAGTGCAGCGTATTTAGGTGTAATTTTTTTAAATTCATTTTTTTATTTATCAGTAAACCAAATTAAACACTTTAACATTGCCAATTCGAGGCCATGGTCACTTAATTTTAAATAAGAAAATGAACCGAACAGAAATAAAGTAGATTTTACCAGACGAATGACATTGCAAGATTATTTTTGTTCTTTTAAAAAACAAATCAATAAATAACATATAAATAAATCAATCAATTAATTCTGATTCTGCAACATTTTGAAATTCTTACACTTAAAAAAAACTTAAGGATTTTGTGCTTCAAAAAAAAACAAAAAAGTTATAGTTTTTGCAAAGTCACTAGAATAACTCCTAATAAGGGGTTCTATCGATTTCATGAAATTTTGCTTCATTCTGCCCTTCAAAAGTTATCCAAATTCATATAAAATCTTCCTGGTATAATTTCAACCCTACCGACATAGAAGAGGCGCGGCGCGGCTCTTTGCGGTCCGACCACAAAGTATTTGTTTTCCGACCGACCGAGCCCAGGTGGATGGACGGCACCTGATTGACAGATTTTTTTGAAATGCCAGTTAGAAAATAAATCAGTGTCGTTCCTGTAGGTGTAGTATAATTAAATGAAATCATTTTCATGAGTTTATCTACCGCCGCCCATGTCAATTTCTATAAAGGATATGCCGATGGTCGGCTTTTAACTTTGTTCAACTGACTTTGCAAAAACTATACACTTTTATGACTTTGACATGATATAAACATATTATATGTTAGCTCCCGCTACCTGCGGGCAAACATTATATTATTATTATCCTAGATTAGGATTAATTGACCTAGATACAGCGAATACCTAATTGTGGCCTAATTAAGAATTAATTGAATCTTCAAAAAAAAAATATCTAGAAACTGATTTGGTTTACTTTTTAATACTACTAGTATGTGTCGGTTTAGAACGTTCTTCTACGTTGTCCGACGCCTATTCTGCACTTCCTTCGATCCTGACAACCATCTTCTGTCAGATTTTTTTGACTCTTTGGTCTTTGGATTGACTGTTGCCATTCTAGTTTAGGACGCCCCCTTTTTCTGCGCCCTATTGGTAGCCATTCTAGGACCTGCTTTGGTAATCTTTCGCCGTTCATCTGTTGTACATGGCCGTACCATATCAGTTGTCTTTTAGGGATGTCATCCGTTATGATTCCCTCGATTCCAATTCTTTCTTTTATGATCTCATTTCTTATGTGATCTGTTCTAGATATTCTCATTAATCTTCTTATTGCATCCATTTCGACACTTTCCAATTTTGTTTTGTATTTTTCTGTTACGTGACAAGTCTATTCCATACAACAGCGCACTTTTCACCATTGTTTCATAAATGTTAAATTTTACATTCTTTTTTATCTCCCTGCTCCAAGAAATCCAATAACCTTCTTTGCTTTTACTATTCTTTTTTCCAGTACTTTACAGTCAACCAAAGTATACATACTCATTGCATGGAGATATTGTTTGTCCATTGTCTAGTTCTAACTCACTTGATCCGTTTCCAATTCTTCCATTAACTTTCTCATCATATACTCCATGTCTTCTTTATCATTAGCTACGATTACTAGGTCGTCAGCAAACTGTAGTGTGTATATGGTAAATCGTTCATTAAGTTGTATTCCCATGCCGTGTACTTTACGTTTCCAGTTTTTTAATGCTACTGCGAAATATATTTTCAAAAAAGTTTGAGAGATACATCATTCCTGTCTTAAGCCTTTTGTTACCGTGAATTCTTTTGAAAGTCGATTTCCAATTTTAATTTGAGATTCATGTATGTATGATTGATATCAGTTTGCTCTAACACTGTTCATAATTTTTCTACTGAAACGGTATCATATGCTTTTTGTAGGTCCACAAAGGTAACATGAGTCTCTATATTTCTGGCATTTTTTTTCTCAATTACTTGTTTAAGACAAAAAACATTATCACTACAACATCTGCCCTCACTAAACCCACTTTGCTCTTTTTTTTATTTTTTACGAAAATCATTCTCTTTTAGATCTCTAAGAATCCTACCGTACAATCTACTTAGAGTACTGGTTAGTGAAATTCCTCTGTAATTGTTGCAATACAGCTTGTTTCCTTTTTTACGTATTGAGGATATGAATGATTTTCTAGCAGTTTCTCTGATCCATATTTGAGCATTTCAGCGACTCCCCCAGGTCCGCTAGCTTTTCCGGATTTAAGCTTCTTAATACTACTCTTTATCATTACTTTTTAATACTGTGTATTCTGAATTCGCAAGCATGTTTTTGTTAAAGCAAACCTTATTGTCACGTGATTCGCATGACTTAACCACGTGATACCTGGTGGTCAATAAACTTTTAATTAATCTAAAAGTTTTTTTACCCTTGTATTATTTTAAAATAAAGTGCCGCTTGGTATGATTTGATTTTATTTTTCATTAAAATTCACCATTATTCTACTTTCTACACACATACACGTTCGTACATATACATGCACACAATGTTATCTGGTTTTGCAGGAAAAATGCAATAGTAGGCTGCAATACTAACAGTCTGATTTCTACAACCCACGCTTTCATCTACATAGCAGATTTTTTAATTATGTCTGTGCATCATTTTAAACATACTACCGTGTGTCCAGAAGTATGAAATCTCCAATATTTTGAAAAACTGTACAGCGTATCCCATTTTCGATGGGATTAAATGGGAAACTCGATTATTATTAAAGATATCGATTTTCTGATTACATCTTACCGTGTTCTTTTTTTAAGCCCTTAAAAATGGTGTAATCAAATTTTTGCTTTTCCCTGTAGTTTCGCTAAGACAGGGAGTTTTTTAAAAAATTGCATTTTTAATAATCCCTTATATCACGCTTATTTTGCAATTTATTTTTATCCTGTAAAAACCTTTGATGGCAACTTTTTTAGAAGAGAATAATGACGTTGTCAACTTTTTAAAATATTGTTTAGTTTCTGAGATGGTATTTATCATAAAAAAATTGTTTGGATTTTTTTTATTACTCTTTTGATTGGTTTCATGCTGTTATTATCACAAAATAATAAAAAAAAATTTTTTTTGTTTTAAGGTTAAAAAAATTATATTTAAAAAAAAATAGTCCGAACCTGGAAATTTCCAACATAAATATAAGTTAAAAATTGCTAGTTAAACGATTTTTAGTTTAACTGTTATTAAAATGGTTTTACGTTAACTTAAAGATTTATTTGAAAGAAAGTCTACGACAAATTTTTTTAAAAAATAACAAATTACAAAACAATAATTTTTTTTTCTTCGATTGTGATTATAGTTATTTTCAAACTAAGTCACATTATCAAAATAGAAATAATCACAAAAAACGTTAACTTTTTTTATGCGATGAGTAGGTAACTCCACGTTACAATATTGCTGAAGTTTTTTTTGTCGTTAGTCAAGACCTTTTTCACTCGAAAGAAATAAAAAGTAGAAAAAAATAGGATTTCTTTTATTTACACGTGGGAGTAAGCTAGCAAGTCCACTTATTATTTTTATTAAACTGTCAATACACGCCTACACTTTCTTTGAAAAAAAAACAAAGAAAAATAATACATATATTTTCTTCTTAGAATTTTTATACGATTACATTTATGTGGGCCTGGGCGCCGGCTTAGTAGATTATAAAAAGCTATAATTACTTTTTTTAAAAATATGCTTGATCTATCGACGGACAACACAAATGTTAAACACAATGATGAAAATGCGGTTTTGATTAACAATACAGTAGTGTAAATCAAAAGGAATAAAAAAATAGGTGAAACCTATTTTTCATTCAACGAGTGAAACGACAGCGAACCAAGGGAACTAACTCCATGGCAGGACGAAAACAGAGAAATGCCTTTTTCCGAAACACCGGTGTCCGTGGTTAACGTTACCACTTTGAAGTTGCCTTTTATACTTTGTTAACTCATTGTTTTCAGTCCCGAACCGATGCCGTGGAGACGGTGATAGCATGGTCTGGTTGAACTGTGACGAAATGTCTTTCTTCCTTATAGACCGGTGGACGTTTTCGTCCCGCCATGGAGTTAGTTTCCTTGGTTCGCTGTCGTTTCACTCGTTTAATGAAAAATAGGTTTCATCTATTTTTTAATTCTTTTTGATTTACCTTGTATGTTATAGTCAGTTTGATTACTGTAGTGAGGCAAGCCACCCTGAAGATGGAAATACCTTTTTCCTAAACATCGGTGTCCGTGGTTGACGTTACCACTTTGAAGTTGCCTTTTATACTTTGTTAATACAGTAGTGCTCCAAAAATAAAAGCGTACCATAAAACTGTACAAAAATCTGATGAAGAATTTTTTGTAATTCTAGAGAAAAATTGATGCCCTTTTGAACAACAACAGATATACTAATTCGAGTACGTATACACCAAACTGCTCTGTATGTGCGCTCCTCGCGCGCTGCTCTCACTCCGCGCGCAAACACGGATTCGTCCTGTTGTCGTGTTTTCGAGTTGCGCGCGCGCCGCTTGCAAGCCGTTTGCCGAAAACAGCTTTCTTTGGCTCCTCGTTGTATGTTCGCAAATCTTTTGAGACGGCATCAGCAGTTTGTTGTCGAGTTTTAATTTTAATACGTGTTTGCTGTTTTTCCGTGGATCGTAGAAAGTTCGTGGAAACGATTTCGGCGAGCGGCCCATTCGCCGAGCAGTTTGGTGTATACACACTTTTATATAATTTTAAAAAATAACCAATTATTCACGATTGCGACCAATATTGATAATTTTTGGAATGGTAACCTAAAATTCCACAGAAAACACTTTTTTTAAAACCTTTTTTTCTAAACGTGACAAAATGACTCTACAAAATTTTATAATAAAAATCGCCAAAAGTACTGAGAAATAAATTGAAGTTTTCAAATGTCACTACTATATTAGTTTTTTCATAGTTTGAGCAGGATCAGATTCTTATACAGTTTTAGAGTGACCTGCAATATCAAGGTAGTTATTCTGGGTCTTGAACGATGTGACCATCCACATCACACGCTTTGACCAATAGCAAACTCTGAGCGGTCGCGTGTTGTGCGAAATGACTTGTCTTGACCAATGGCATAATCGCCCGCTCCTCAAGAGTTAGTGAATTTTACGCGTTTGAACTGAAATTCGTTCTCCTGCCCTGTACCGACTGAACGTTTCTCGGTCGGATCGTAGGAGAAGCTTGCGCAATGGAGGTCTTTTCGCATAGCACGTGACGGCTCGGAGCTAATTTAAAGCTTACTATTGGTCAAGAGCCAGAATAGCTACCCAGGGAAAACCAAGGCCATATATTAGCCGCCATCTTGGTATATGACGTCGCATAGTTCTGATGGGGAGATGAGAGAGAGATATCTTAAAGTAATAATTTATTGCTGATCTATTGGCAGTTTCTTACTAAAATTACGTCATCATGGTTGCAATCTATACGGCCTTGTTTTCCGCCTGGTAAATGTTGTATTTTACAAATATTTTCAACAACAATCCATACAGGATAAGCAATAAAATAGAAAGTGAATAAGGCTCGTGGGAGGAACAAATAACGATTTTTTATTAACAAACTTTATTCATTTTTAAAAAGAGCATGCCATTTTTGGCTTAGTCATAAAACCACAACGCGGTTTATTGTGCAAAAAACAATAAAATTTTAAATATCATTAGGTTCCCAAAAATTAGGTTAACGATTTTATTAAATATTAGACACTTATTGGAATAAAACCTGACTTATTTTAAAATCGACCGTATTGTGACAGATTTACATATAAAAAGCAGCTGCTTTCTTTCAAAATTCGACCTTTGTGTATTTAAGAAACGGATTTATTAGTGTCTATTTTTATTAAATGAAAGTTAGCGACTTTGGTATGTCAATTTTGAGAGGTCAGCTGTCAGTTTTCTTTGTAAATCTGTCAGAATAATACCAACTCTAAAATAAAGTTTCTAAAGTGTATTCCAATAAGTCCCTAATATCTAAATGTTTTAAGTACTTTGCAAGATTTACAATACTCCTTGTTTCAACCAGATAAAAGCTATCGCAACGAACAGGCGGCTTTGTATTAATTTTTTTAGATTTTAAGTCTACTTTATTATTTTTGCTATAAGCTATAATTTATACAAAAATCCACAAAAAATACGTAATAAGTATTCACAAAATTATTTTAAGTTACCAGTTAATATTGTATGGTATTCTGTATTGTATATATTGTATTTATTTAATTAGCTTGTTTTAACCTTACTTTTGGGTGTACAGCGTGTCCCATTTTCGATGGGATTTTGCATAAAAATATTTCTGCAGTTTAAATATTGGGATTTTGTTACTTGAATAAAGCAGTCAAACATATCACATTTTTCAAAATCTGGATATGGTCGATTTCTGGCCATTTTAGAATAATTTTGAGTGAGCTATTCACAAAAGTGACAAGTAAAATGACAATGTCAGTTCCACACTTTTGTTTTTCCATGTTAAAGTGATTTTCATGAGTTGCTTTGCTACCATCAAATAATTACTATGATATTATTTTTGTAACTTTTTAACGTTTTTTACTTTATTTATAAATCTTTTAATTAACGTCTCAAAACAGATAAACTAAAAATCGTTCAACTGGTGTGTCTTGCAATTTTTAATTTATATTTACGTTGGAAATTTCCAGGTTCGAACTAAAATTTTTAAAAAAATATTAAATATATTTTTTAACCTTAAATCAAATATTAAAGTTTTATCATTTTAAGATAATAATAGCATGAAACCAATCAAAATAGTAATAAAATAAATACAGGTCCGTATTTAATTTTTTTATGATAAATACCATATCTCAAAAACTAAACAATATTTTAAAAAATTGACAACGTCATTATTTTCTTCTAAAAAAGTTGCTATAAAAAGGTTTTTACAGAATAAAAATATCTTGTAAAATAAGCGAGATATAAGGGATTATTAAAAATGCAATTTTTTCAAAAACTCCCTTATTAGCAAAACTACGGGGTATAGCAAAAATCTGATTACACCATTTTTAAGGGCTCAAAAAAGGTGCAATCAGAAAATCAATATCTTTAATAATAGCCGAGTTTCCCATTTAATCCCATCGAAAATGGGACACGCTGTACAGTAGACTCGCGCTAGTGTGAACACGAAAAAAATCTGCACGTTCATACCATGGAGACCGTTCACACTACGGAAGGTCTATTCTAAAACCGAAATATTATTGGTAAAATATAATAAATCCATACCTATCAACTTTTAAACGTAACTATTCTTATAATTTAGAGCAAATCTATAACTTTCTGCTGAAAATGACAATTTAAAGTGTCGACAAATACTACAATTATGAATTTTTATGAAACTTCAAAGTTTACATATCATTAGGTAAAATACGATGTAATTTTAGTCCGAACTTATCTAGCTGCCCAATAAGTGGCTACTGCTCGGACTCAATATTTCTTAGGCTCTAAGATTTATGTTGTTTGTCTCTGACTAGAATGTAACCACTTTAAGTGATTCCAAAACATACTTTACTGCAACTTTTTTGGGTGTCTTTATTTAGTTCTCAGATTCGCCTTCCAAACTTACCTCTGGGAGCAAGAATTAAAACCTTCCTGATTTTTACCATTTTACAAAGCAAAACATGAAATGGTACTAGTATTTACCATAAAAAACGAATTAAAACTAAGTAATTCTCGGTAACTCCCCTAAATTTTACCATTTGATTAACACCTCTTTTCCGTTTTTATACGATCGAGACTAGTTACTCTTTATACTACTATAATACATTGATCTTCACTGTTTGTTCACACTACTGGGAGGTTCACACAAGCGTGTGTTCACACCAGCGCGCGTCTACTGTATTTTGTTTACGTTTTTCTTCGATTAACCTATTTAAAAAAAAACTATTTTCTTTCTTTGATTATTGCAAGGTAATTTGGCGGCATTTCGATATTCGTTTATATAAACGAAATCGTTGATTTCAATCAGATGTCCCCATTTTCGGTTATACTGTCGTCGTTTTAATGAAAATGTTGTTTTAATGACATTTAAAAGTTGACGAGCGTATATACGGTGAAAATTTGGCAATAATTAACAATACAAACTTTTTTGGACATAATAGAATTGCTTAACCGCAAAAAGATTTTAGCCTCAATCCTTGAAACATTCAGTAGATCAGTAGAAGAACAAAATATATGTGGAGCAGAGTTAACAGCCGGATTTTTGTTAATTTATATTAATTTTCCTATTTAAACAAGTTACGGCAAAGAACTGAGGTTTTTTACGGCAAAGCTGCGCTGAAAGCAATAAATTAATGAAAATACCAACATTAAATGTAACCAACTTTATGGGGGTTGCTGTTATAGTTTCATCTTCTTTTACTTTAAATCTCCATCTTGTCTCAATTGCCTATTTGCCTTTTGCTAATTCTGAGGTCCAAGTTTTAATTGCTTTGTCTGAAATTAAAATTGTTGATTGCTTCTTTCCATTCATACAAGAGTTTCGTCCTTAAATGATTTGGGTTCAGTACCTGTTGAAGTAAGTGTAAGCAATATGCCATGCATGACATATTCTTTAAAATAAGATTTATTTATAACAGCAACAGTAAATGTAACAAAGCCTTAGGAGGTTGATTTTTAGTTTCATCTTTGCCTGTTTGTACATTAGTCATTCGGAAAAGGTTTTAAGTGTTATATATTCAATTCTTTGTTTATTGCTTCTTATTTTATGCCATGTATGACATATTCTTTAAGATTATAATTGAATTATAATAGCAACAGCTAATGTAACTAACTTTTACACGGTTGCTTTTTTAGTACCATCCTCTTTTAATTTAAATCTACATCTTGTTTTAACTCTTTGTTTATTACTTCTTTCCATTCGTAAATAATTTTCATAAGCTTCAGTTTCAGTTCAGTATCTGTTGAAGTAAGTGCAAGATTCAAGTATAATATCAACAGTAAATGTAAGTAACCTTTAAGGCTTTTGGTTCCATTTTCTTTCTCTCTAAATATCAATTTTGTCTGTATTGCCTGTTTTTACTATTATAGTTCTGATTCGGTCCAGCTTTCAAGTTTTATTTATGTGAAATGAATTATTTGTTTATTGCTAATTTCCATTTAGACAGGATTTTTATATGCATAAATAATTTGCTTGTCTGCTGAAGTAAATGTAAGGAATATGCAATGTATCATGTATGATATATTCTTTAAGATAAGATTCTATTATTTTAGCAACAGTAAATGTAACAAACCTTTGGGGGGTTTCTTTTTCAGTTCCATCCTCTTTTACTTTAAATGTATATCATGTCTCTATTGTCTGTTTGTCCTTTGTAAGTTCTGATTCGGTTCAGGTTTTAAGTGTTAGGTATTATGTAAAATTAATGATGTATTTATTGCTTCTTTCTATTCGGGATTTTCGTAAGCTGCTTAAATGGTTTGGTTTCAGTATCTGTTGAAGCAAGGGCACATTGTTATACACTGTGGCAAGGGAAGCCATGTATCACGTATAAAATATTAATTATAGATAATCTGGATTGTTTTTCCAGTTTTTATTTGTTCGAGTTAGTACTTATTTACCAAGATTTTTAAAATTTAAATTATTTAAAATTTCTAAATGTTTTAATTGATTAGATACCGTCTTTTCTTTATTGATTTCGTGCACATTGCCTTCGCAAACTTCTTCCAGTTTATTTTCAACTTTAATTTCTTCGATTTTATTTTGGCTTGATTTGTACTCTATAATGCTTGAACACTTTTTTAATTAATCATTTTTGTTTTTTCAACCATATTTTTCAACCTTCTTCTTAGCTCTTTTAAGCTTCAATTATTGAGGAGTTTCACATAAATAACATGATTAAGCAATAAGCAGGTGTCTATTATTACCTTGGTAGGATTTTAAGTATAGTCAATTGTAATCAAATTTGTTGCCACATTATATACTTATAATATTATCTGAATTTTCCTGTGTTAAATGAGTTAAAAGCACGTCAATATCCAGTGACTAACCGTTATAATTATTGATCTAGAGATTTTGTAAATTTATTATTTTAAACATGAGGGTTTTGGACCAAAAAAGTAGCCATCAATAATTTACTTTGGCCTTTCACAAGAATAACAACCATCGAAACGGATCTCCCCTGAGAATGTGTGGGTGTAACTTTTCAATAAAGGTAAGTATGTTGTTTGGAAAGTTCTTTTTTCATTCATATTTTATTTGGTCGGACTTTATCAGAATTTTATTTCTTAAACCTTTACTGTAGGATTAACTTAAGGAAGGTTAAGCCCAAGTTTTAAATAGTTTTTGTTAAAATAATTGATTTTTTTTAAACGTTAAGAAAAGGATTTCACCATATACGTAATTTAATGAATTTCACCAGTAGCGCTATTCCTGATTTTCGGGGAAATTTTATTCCTCTCCTGATTGGTCCACGCATGCAATTACTCTCTCTTTTGACACTAATAACATCATTTTTAATGGAACTGTTTGTTTTTATTTCTTCTCCAAACGGCCAATGGAACAAATTCTACCGAAAATAATATCATCAGCGTCAAAACCGATAGAAATTAGCTGCGTGAAGCAATCAGATGCGTTGTTCGAAGGAGAGGAATAACATTTCCCCGGAATTGAAGAAAAGCGCTGAGATGTAAAAAAGTACCCAGATCTGGAGAAATTTCGCTAGAAGTGGCAACAGTGGGCCAATTTTTAATGGTACAGGCTCAGTGTATACAGCGTGACCAGCCTTCTATCTAGGGGTAGGAATTTCAGAAAGGCGTCAAACCAACGTTGCCAGATTAGCGAAAATATCAGTATAGGCGGCTACTCGGTTCGCGACAGGTCAATTTAGTCAGTTTTATGTAATATCTTGAAATACTGCTTGTTCATAAAAGTAAATAATTTACTTACTACTACTATGTCGGTTTAGAACTTTTTTCTACGTTGTCCGACGCCTATTCTCCACCTCCTTCGATCCTGACAATCATCCTCAGTCAGATTTTTTTGACTCATTGATCTTTGGATTGACTGTTGCCATTCTAGTTTAGGACGCCCTCTTTTTCTGCGCCCTATTGGTTGCCATTCTAGGACCTGCTTTGGTAATCTTTCGTCGTTCATCCGTTGTACATGGCCGTACCATATCAGTTGCCTTCTAGTGATGTCATCCGTTATGCTTCCCTCGATTCCCATTCTTTCTTTTATGATCTCATTTCTTATGTGATCTATTCTAGATATTCTCATTGATCTTCTTATTGCATCCATTTCGACACTTTCCATTTTTGTTTTGTACTTTTCTGTTACGCGACAAGTCTCTATTCCATACAACAGCGTGCTTTTGACCATTGTTTCATATATGTTAAATTTTACATTCTTTTTTATCTCTCTGCTCCATAAAATACTGTTAAGACATCCAATAACTTGTTTTGCTTTTACTATTCTTTTTTCCAATTCTTTACAGTCTGTACCTGTCTTATCATATAATTTACTTACTTCGTCGAATACTATATTTAAAAAAAAACATAAAAAAGCCATTTACCCGCTATTGAGATAGAATAAAGACTTACACTAAAATAAACGTTTTGTATATAAAAAATGTTTAGTCCTCTCTTACAAACACAAGGCTCGCAAGTGCTAATCCTATTTTTTCTATTTTGCCTAAATCTAACCGAATCCCTCCTCCCCTAAAGACATTGTTACCCCCCTCCCCTCCAAAGACATAGGATTTGGGACACTCTGTACAGTGTTTAAAATTTGGTGCTAGCAAACATAAAATATGCGTACCAGTTCTAACTAAAAAAGCAATTTCATGCGAAGGCGTAAAAAAAATTACAAATAATTTCGAACAAATAGCGTTTGGAGATTAATGGTTTTGTAATCCTTTAAAAATATTTTTCGAGTTGTTTAAAACCAGGTCGGTAGATAAACACTCCCAAAAACACCTTGTGAGCAAACAAAAACAAGTCATTGACCAGGCTAGGCAAAACTATAATATTTTTAATAGACTTTTTTTAAAATTACGCCTTAAACTAGCTTTGTTCCATCAGGCCGTTCGACAGTCATAAAACCGTCCGAAAAATCCCAAAGCGCGCGCAATGCAGTACGAGGACTGTTTTAAAACGGTTTGGGTTGGATGGAACGACCAAATAACTGTCCAAAAAACGAATGCTGTTGGCGTAGTGATCGGTTTACTTCAGGCATGTGACTAAAAAAGGGTAGGTTTCCTAGTCTCGTGTAAAGATAGCTCGAAGGCAACGTATGAATTCGAGAGAACGAAATTAAAGTTGCATCATAATACATTTTTAATTTTAGTTCTTTCAAATGCAGATAAAATTACATTAATTTAATTTATATTCACAAACTATAAACCACTACAGACTGCCTAATAAACTAAATATACCAAAAATTAAAACGAACTTGCATTAGCACATATTTTTGGGCGAAACTTATGAAAAAATATTTATTTTTTCTAATATCACAAGTTTTATGTGAAATTTATATATTTATTTATTTATATTTTGTAATTTGATTTGTACAAAATATTTGTGAAATTACCTACATATTATAGAAAGTAAGCCTTAATATTCACAAAGTTTTTGTGATTTTATTCATTTTTAGGAAATAGAGATCGTCATACTTCTAAGAAGTTAGGAAAAATATTTTGTGTGTTTCTCCACTCAGCTTGCTACCTTTAATTAAAGTACATTTATCCCTCTTCCGCACAAGCTTCAACACTTTTTCCGCGACTTTTTCCAACTGTAACCATTTCGATTTCCTTTTTCCCTTAACACGATTCCGCATAGACTTCGAAATTTAAATTTCGCGCGCTAGAAAATCGGCAATCAATTTACGTTTCGCAAAATTGCTAATTTGGAGCGGTTTCTCGCCGAGGCGTGATGTACTAACACCTCCAAAACCTCCTCAATTTACAGCTAGTCGAGCGCACTGGGGTCACAACAACTCCCAACTTTGATAAGTGGATATAACATATGGGAGCGGTGGTTAACCTGTGACACGGCTGCCAAAAGGTGGCACGCCTGATTAAAAGACATGACAGGTTTTCCACACATACAGAAAAAAATTAGTTAAAAAAATAACCAAAACTCACTTCAGAAAAGGATGATCTGTCATAACCCGACACACCGTTTAGTTTTTATACTATTGAATGTAATACTTTAAAATACAAATCGGTCGATAAAACAGTTTTTTACGTTGTTTTTTTAACAACTATGTCAATTTGATGTATTTTTTTAAATGGAACACCTTTTTTAATACAATTTCTTTTGAAATCTGCTCTTAAATAGGTATAACTATTTAGTTTGTTAGTTTTTTAGAGATATAGTGGTAAATTTTTTAAATTATAACATTTCTTTACTGCACTATAGAAATTATTTCTGTAAGATTATGTTAATGTCTCTGTAGTAGCAAAAAACATTTCACTCTTCAGTTTAACAGTTTATTTATGAGATATTTATTTGTCTTATTGTCAATTTAAAATGTTATTTTAAGAATGTCAACCGGTATTGTTGTGCAGTGAAAATATTTTAAAAAAATAAAGATTTTAATTAATGAATATCTCAAAAACCAATTAATCAAAATCAAAACTAAATACTTATTTCAAACAGATTTCAATGAACATTTTAATAATAACAGTGTTCCATTTTAAAAATACATCAAATTAACATAAGTTGAACAGTACAAATTTTACATTCAAACATTATTGGTAAAAATAACGTAAACAATTTTCTGTCTCAACTGCTTTATTTTAGTGTTATATTCACTATAGTAAAAAAATTAAATGGGAGGTTTGGTTATGACAGATCACACTGTACACTAAACAGACTAAACTTAGGCAAAACCCACATTAAAAATTCCATAAATTTGTATGACTCGAAGAAATCCCGATTGATAAGTCCTATAGAGGGCTTTTTTACAAATTTTCTTAAATTTTGATAAAAGGCCAATACATTAAAAGGAAAATAGGAAATCCAAGATGGCGGAGCCAATTTGACAATGTTCCTGAAAGGCAAGAAGTCGATTCTACTACTTTACTATGTTGTATGGGGCCCTAATAGCTATTGGTTTTACGTTTTTAAAAACTCTTAAAAATTTTTGAACCGAACCGAACCGTACCGACATAGTTTTTGTTGGACAACTTCATATTCGTGTTCAGCACCCAAAAATATATCAAATAAGTCACTAGACACAATTTCACAAAACTTCCCACCTTAAACTATTATTTGACTGGACTATTAATGCTCTCTGTAACAATAAAATTATTTATAAAATTCGCTGGTTATCAGATATGGTGACCCTAGACTAAATCGTAGTCGTTTTGGATTATTGAAGGGAAATTGAGCTACCCAGGCTCAAATTGAAATTTTGGGACGTGATTGCCCAATTTAGAGGCGAAGTACGAATTCGTATGATCATAAACTAATATATTCGTTTACGCTATGATCAAGCCAGTGATCAACAATTTGTCTATTAAAGGGGTTTTTTGTCCAAAAATCTATCACTGCCAGCATATAGGAATATATTTATGGGGCTTTCCGTGTCAACCGGGCCACCTTTTGCACTCAAAAATTTTGATTTCAATAAAAATTAATTTTTTGGTTCCTCTATAGATACCGATTAAACCAAGATAAATTTTTAAAAAATGTTGCGATTCCTTAAATCTACAGGGTGTTTTATCTTCTTAATTGGCCAAGACATATCTATGGTTTATGATTTTTCCTGAAAACATACAATCTTTAGAAAAAAATGTTTACCACTGTTTAGAAATAAGGACAAGAGGCTTTAAGAAAAATAATTGAAAATGACAAATCATCGCATTAGTGACCTTAGTACAAGACAATAAATTTAAAAAATCGCCATTTTGAAAATACCTAGTTTAATTAGAAAAATGTACCACAATGTTGGTAGCCGATAAGGTTTTAAACAGTGGAAGGCCAAGGCCCGTCTTGGCCCTTCAATGTGACGCCGCTGATGTCATATGCAGGGGGGGGGTCAGCATGAAAAAAAAGATTTTTCCTTTAAGCAAAACAACTTTTTTTAACAAAATGTATATTGATTCACACCTTGGGCGCCTCAATAGGACTACTCGCTTGCCCATATACATAATAATATAAGTACGGCCAAGGCCTCCGCGCACTTACACAAGAATTTTTCTTTTTGGCATTTATACTTCTCGGCCCACTCTAAAATTTTCATAGGCAAAAAAATCGAAGGAGTCACATTTTCAAAATGGCGATTTTTTTAATTTATTGTCTTGTACTAAGGTCAGTAATGCGATTATTTGTCATTTTCAATAATTTTTCTTAAAGCCTCTTGTTCTTATTTCTATAGAGTAGTTATTTTTTCAGGAAAAATCATAAACCATAGATATGCTTTGGCCAATTAAGAAGATAAAACACCCTGTAGATTTAAGGAATCGCAACATTTTAAAAAAATTTTTATCTTTTAACTTTTACACAAAAAACACTTTTTTTTTAATTTTTACGCACTTAACGTTAATTTTATGATAATAAATGAAAGATAATAATTACTTATTACAAAAATTTAACCATTAGAGAGATGATCTAAATCTCTTATACTTTAATAATGCCACATTCTATATAAAGAGAAAGAAAATATTGTTAGATATAAATTTGGCTTGATTCATTGGTAATTCAGGCCACCAGAAATAAAAGTCGAAACTTATGTAACGAAAAAAAAAGCTCGTTAACTTAATATTTTGTTCTAATAAATTTTAAGAATCGCCGTAACCCAAAAAAACAGAATTAACAAACACTTTAGTCCATTAATAATGTTAATGCATAATATTGACCCTCCCCCCAAAAAATTGTTATTTTTGTGTTTACTTTATTCCGCTATAATAGGGAGTTCTTGGAATACTTAAAATTTTGACAGCTGTTGTGGTTGTGGTTACTAACTGATAATGAGGAGCGCAGAGCGCAGCACTCATTATCAGTTACCATAAAAGTAAGTACAGTCAGATTCATAAAAAATGTCTGAAATTTTTCAGGATACAAATTTAAGCCCAGTTGATAATAATGTAATGTCAGCGCATTCTTCCTTGTCTTTTGTTGTTAACACCTAATCGGCACGCCTTTGACCTGTAGGTATCCTTTGTAAGGGATGAAAATAATTTTGCAAATTAAACTGATTTAGGTCTATTTTTTCCAATTTGCGATATTTGTGCCATTAACTTGGGTTTCTTCAAGTCGATGTGGCACTGGGGAAAGCGGGTAGGTCGTTCACACCGAACCAAGATTCCCTTTCCGAACCTCGCGACCAGTAATACTGACTATTAACAAATGCATTCAACAAAAACTATTTCAAAAATATACTGACAACATTGGCAAACACTTTAATGACATATCACAAATGACAATCTCTTTAAAGTTCATAGAATACCACCAGTGATTAGAACTAGAAAGAGAAAGGTTGCAATTCTTAGCATTCATTGTATGTTCTCATTCTAAAAAAACTGTTTAAATTTTTGCCTTAGTGTCCCATATACGTAATGTATAGCCATGGCTGTTCCAGTTACTTCGTATATAATTCATTGCCAACACTGTGCTTATTTAGAAATAATTTTACAAGTCCAAAATTTTCAATGTTTGTCTTTTAAATTGCCTGTGAACCTGTCTCTTTCCACCGCAGTTGTCTCTCTTTTTTGAAATAACCAATTATGTGATATTATTACTTTTTTTATTTAATTAACAAACATACTAACGCATTTTTTTAAATTTTGGTATTACCCAAGCTATAATTTTAAAAACTTTTAAATAACCGATCGAACGCCATCATATTTTACAGGTTTTTTTTTTAACTTTGAAGTCATCATGTAAATACATTTTAATAACTACTAATTATAAAATTGATTATTCAATTAAATTACTAAAAGCAAAAATCCAACGTTTACTTTCCTACGCATAGAGTAAAGTTATTATATTATAGTTCAGTCATTATAACACAAAAAAACCCAACAGCTTGCATAATTGTGTAAAAAAAAGCTATACTTACGTTGTTCAGATGGGCTTTTATTTGAAAATATAATATAACAAAAACATTTCATGTAAAAAAGTACGCGTAGTATTACGTAAAAACAATTGGGATAAAAGTAAGTTCTGCAATACAAATTTCAAAATAAAAGGTTCTTACTAGTTTGAAAATGTTTTTTAAAACTTTGCTATTATGGCCAAACTTCTTTACGTTTAATTTAGCACTGTGCCCAAGAGTCATTTGCAGCCGTAATAGCCAAGGTTAGGAAAACATTTTCAAACTAGTAAGAACCTTTCATTTTAAAATTTGTATTAGAGAACTTGGCTTTACTTTTATCTTAATTCTTTTTACGGAATACCATTTTCGCGTGCTTGGTTTTTTTTTACATGAGATGTTTTTGTTATGATTTCACTCTTTTTTTAAAGGATTTGGATAATATTTAAGTTTTAAAGTAGTAAAAAATGCGGAATATTGTTTAAAACTTCTGCAATGCCCTATTAAAAATTTTGAGGTTTTTTAATTTTTTGCTATGGTTTTATCATAGCCCCTCTCAGCCTTACATTACTTTACATTTATAGGGGATGGAAGTTACTTAAAACTTTGGGGTTTTTTATTTTTTTCTATAGCTTTATCATAGTTCCTATAGGCCTTCCAAAGCTCAGCTCTCTAGCGTTTCTGAAAGTGGGCAATGTTACTTTTACATAACTTTACATTTATAGGGGAGTGAAGTTACTTCAAATTTTGGGGTTTTTTATTTTTTTTCTATAGCTTTATCATAGTTCCTATCGGCCTTCCAAAGCTTATCTCTCTAGCGTCTCTGGAAGTGGGCAATGTTACTTTTACATAATTTTACAATCATAGGGGAGGGAAGCAAGTAAAAATGTTGGGGTTTTTTGATTTTTTCTAAGGGTTTGGTCATAATTTCTATCAGTCTGCCAAATTTCAGCTTTGTTGCCTCTCTGGAAGTACAGCAGAATTTTGATGATCTATACATGAGTGAGTGAGTGGCAATTTCGACGATTTTTGAAATTTCGTAACTACTTTACTACTCCATGATACTTGAAGGGGTTGTTAACACTATGAAGGTCTACGACTGTGCAAAGTTTAAGTTTCGTAGCTCATTCCGAAGTAGAGTTTTAGAGAGGTCAAATATAGGCTAAAATGTTTCAAGAAAAGATGGTACAGCAGATTACGCCGCGAACTTGGCCGGGCACTGCCGTGCCCTCAGATAATCTTAAATATAAAATGGCTTCAATCTAAACAACATTATTAAGTAAAAATCGCTGTTACACCACATCTTGCAACCGAAAATTCTCTGATGACTGGACTATTTTACTCATTACTTTAAAAAACCTTGACATCCTACTAGCTTAAGACAAAGAACTTTAGCACAAATTGTTGTAATAGGTTTTTACAATTTTTTTATTTCCAATTTACAACGTTGTATGCTTGATACTTGATGTGTCATAGATACATAAAACTGAGTAATAAAAATAAATTAAAAAAAAACAAGTACCTAAATACATAAATAAAACAATCTTGAGTTGGTCAGGTTGGTATTAGTCAGATTATTTCAAGTTTTGTTTTTTGGCGAAAGTTAAAAATACTTCACCTTAGTTATTTTTGAAAAAATTTATAAAAGTTTCAAAACTGTGTGAAAGTAATTTATGCAAAAAATGTTCTTTATCTGTAATAAAATGTATCAACAACTCTTTCAGGCTATTCAATTTGTAAGAGTATATTATACCTAAACCTACACAGAAAAAAAATTTGTATCGAATCGACAATATAATCTCATCTCAAATCAAGTTGATTTAACTGCTTTCAAACAATATTTTATTTTTCTGGATATTTAGTTTTGAAAGGAGACTGAAGAATTGAAATCAAGTGTTTGAGGTTTCTTGAATATATAAATACGTCTTCTACCATTCTTAAATTTAAACAAATCAATCCTCTATCAAACAACGTTTATTTAGATATTTATTAATATTTTATGCACTTGAGAAAGAGAAAACTAAAAAACAAGGAAGAAAAAAATCGCTTTGGTTACCACACAATTAATTAAATGTGACTGTGTGAATGTGGGCTTAATCTCTCCAATAATGTTGAAAGTTCATCACTCGCAACGGCAATCATCGTTCCGAATATAATCGAGAGATTCTATAATTTTTACGCCTTAAAGTTAACGGTACAATCGGCAGACAGTTTATTATCCAAAGTGATAACTGATTTAAAGTACAGTCAGACCAACAATACTATAATATACAGTGAATGCTCTAAGCTGACATCGATGATTCCAACATTTTTGTCCCCTTGTCGGAGGGAACTATCCGCTTTTAAGAAAGGTTTTTAAATAAAATAAATGGATCAATGACAGGTCTGATACCTTTCTAGCTAGCCTATTAGCACACTTCAAGTGAAGCCATGATATATCAGCCTTGAAAACAGTTTTTTAAATATTTCCAAAACTAAAGCTGCTACGAAGCTTTTAGTTATACTATATTCCATCCAACCGCATATTAATGCGATGCTCCGTTAAAAGCATTTTTAAAATTTTTTTAATTGTCAAAAAACTCAGTCATTAGCAAATTTGACCAAAATCTAATCAGCTCGTAAGAGTGTCAAACCACTATTTTACTTGAAAATTTTATGAAAATCGGTTCAGCGGTTTAGGAACTATCGTGTTACGGACAGAAATACACATACACACACACATAGATATTGCAAAGATAGGTCAAAACCGAACACCCAATAACACATTTTCGCCGTTATTTGAAAAAAAAAATGTCGAAAATAATGGGTGGCAGAACAAAGGTCGAAAGACAAAAGATCGAATACAAAAGATCGAAAAACAAAAGATCGAAAAGACAAAAGATCGAAATACAAAAGGTCGAAAAGATAAAAGATCGAAACCACAAAAGATCGAAAAACAAAAGATCGAAAAACAAAAGATCGAAAAGGCAAAAGATCGAAAATACAAAAGATCGAAAGACAAAAGATCGAAAGACAAAAGATCAAGAGTACAAAAGATCGAAAATAGCGCGTTTCAAAATATCGCTATTACATAGTTTGTTCAAAAAAAATTTTACGTTTGTAGTATTTTTGACAAAAAAGGTTGTTTTTTTTTTAATTTTTATTATTTTCGACAATTTTTTGCTCTCAGCTGATCTTCTAACCTTACTTTTGCCCTTATTTAAAAATTACGTTAGAATACGATATGAAAGGTTAGGTTTTAAGTCAATATATTTTCCATTAAAAAAAAACATTTATTTTACAGATACGAGATTTGGTTTTTGCACCAAATACATATATAAAACAATAGTAAAAAGCGCGCTGTTGTATGGAATAGAGACTTGTCGCATAACAGAGAAATACAAAACAAAAATAGAAAGTGTGGAAATGGATGCATATATTATATAAATAGAAGAAATACCTCGAGTGCACAAAACTCTGTCTTTCATAAAGGATTTGTAATGTTTAACCAATTGCCAAATGAAATAAAAGTAGCCCTTTCTGTAGAAACTTTTAAAGCCAAACTTAAAGAATATTTGCTAAAGAAAAGCAATACTTATATTGCATAGGCCTATTTTTATTGACATTAGTTTGTTTGAATTTGTTTAGTTTGAAATATTAAAGTTTGTGTCAGTTTTTTTTTGTTTACAGGTTTACTAGTCTATGATTCTTTGCATTGCAGTCTGTCTTTTACCTTTTTTATTTTGTTATTTTTTATATTATTTGCGTTTTATTGTTTTTTTTATTTAGTTTCATGTCTATTTTTTATTTTTGAGTATGTTTCTGTTTTTTTTGTTTCTGACGCAATTTGACTTATTATTTATTTGCTATTTTTAATTTATAGAATGGGTTTTTTTTTAACTTTAAAACTTTATTTAGCAAGAATATGCTACAATTTTAACAATAGTAAAGTTAATTACATTAAAATCTAATTGTTAGCTATATAAATATTAATAAATTAATTAAATCATTTTTTTAACTTAACCTAAATTAATAGAACTTTTTTTTTGTTTTCTAGGTCAAAACTAAAAAAATAATAAAAGAACGGCATGGTATGTTTGCTTTTTTTCTTTTTTTTTTTTTTTAATAGTTTCCAAATATAATAGCATTGAGAAAGGTGCAAGAACCCCATAGTATTTTTACTTGGTACTTTATTATACCACTTAGGCTTACATATTTTATTGACATTGCCACTTTTTATGTTTATATTTTAACCTAAATTGTATTATTATTTTTGTAAATTAGCAAATGCTAAATAAAGAATTTAATTATAATGCATAAAGATCAATGAGAATATCTAGAACAGATCACATAAGAAATGAGACGATAAAAGAAAGAATGGGAATCGAGGGAAGCATAACGGATGACATCACTAAAAGACAACTGATAGACAACAGATGAACGACAAAAGATTACAAAAGCAAGTGCTAGAATGGCAACCAATAAGGTGCAGAAAAAGAAGGCGTCCTAAACTGGAATGGCAACATTCATCCAAAGATCAATGAGTCAAAAAAACCTGACAGAAGATGATTGTCAGTATCGAAGGAGGTGGAGAATAGGCGTCGAACAACGTAGAAAAACGTTCTGAACCGACATTATAGTAGTAGTACTTCAACTACTAGAGTAAGGGCATTATTCTTAATACAACCGAAGTAAAGAATTGGCCGCATTGAAGAATTAATCTGTTTTTCTTTGACCCACATAAAATCTATTATACTGAAGATCCTACTCCTAAATCCCACTTTAAAAACCCTGTATAAATAGAAATATGCAACCAGGTCAGATCATCTCTGATCTGTTAACTGACATTTATTTTGTTTCCGACTGAACAATGTAGCACAGCAGGACAAGCCAAAGCGGTTTTAATATGCCATTCCGCCTTGAGTTATTGGATTTATGAACTGTGATTGTTAAAACATTGTTATTATTTCAAACATGAAAAATTATAATTAATTGACCTATTCTATCAAAGTACCTTTAGTTAAATACTCAAAGGAAAAGTAGAATACTGCTATTTAAACAAGTGATTTAAAAATTTAGGATGTCAGTGATGAGTAATTTTTAATTTAATTTTTGACAATTTGAGCCAGACACGTTTTATAAAAAGAATAATAATCTCTAACTTGTCATATATAGGTCTATCATAACTGATGCACCAAACTTTAATGGGTGGTAGGAAAGGGCAAAAAAAAAGTTGAATAATTTTTGATCAAAAGATTTTTTTCAAGTTTCACATTTGTGAAATTTGAAGAGCGGATAAACCTGTGAATTTGGCAACATCATCTTTGACAAAATTGAGAATCAACGGCGTCGCCACAGAGGGACAGGGTGGGGCTGTTGCCCCCCTTTCCTCCTAGATATTTAAAAACAACATTTCCATCCAACAGAAGCATCTTTCATGGTACAAGCATCTTTTGTGGTTGGTTGAAAGTTTGCAAAGAAACAGAGAAAATTATGTTTTCAAATTAAAGGAAAAAAACAGAAATTTTTATTTTTTGATGTATTTTTGGGTCCAAAAACAACAATATTATTTGTTCCCGATTTAAATTTGCCGCCAAAACTTCCATGAGACCGATTTGTATGAAAGGAAGAGAGACGGAACCAGCATAGATGAAAAGAAAGGAGACAGTTGCTCATGCTAGGCCCGGCCCCTTTTTATGATTTGATTTTGTCCGGTTTTTATAAAAGACTTTATACTAAACTCCGGTTATTAAGAAATCCGTTTTTGCCAATTGGATTGTTATACAATTTTTATTTATAATCTTGGACGATTTTGTTTTTGTCAACGATGGATAGAGATTTGTAGATAAGATAGGAAGGTCTCTGATCTTAGATTTATGTACTTTTTTAAAAGTCTATCTTTGAATAAGTGTTTTTATGTAAAATACTTTTGTCAGGATCTAAACTGAAGAATTTTATCAATTTAACTAATATAAACAAAATTATTGTAAGCAATTATCGGTTGATAACCAGCTACGTCACCACCAACTTGTAATGATAACCCTTTTGAATTTGAGATTAGGATTGCGAAAAAATAATAAGCACATTACAAACGCCATAATGCAATGGAGAATTAAATACCACAAATTAAAAATTAATAATTTTTTGAAATTTCAGCAGACATATGTCAAAAATAATTATTTCGTTGTTTTTATTTTTTCATAAGTTTTTGAACGATGTACCACAAGTGGGGTTATCCGATCTGAAAAAAAAGTGAGTGGTTTTTTTTCGGGGGTCCCACAAAAAAATTTTGCGCCAAAAAGAACATCCATTTAAAAACTTAGTTGATGCGTTTTTTGTGTGCTTTTTTCCAAAAAAACAAATATTAATCCCCACCCGACGCGTGCAAGCCGGCCTAACTGGCGAAGCCGGTTTTTAAAGGCTTGTATAAAGAAACAGGCCTTTTTTTGTTAAGGCTAATTTCAGAAACTTAACCGGATATAATGAAATTTGGCACATAGGTTCTATGGGCTACTCTAATCCGGTTGTTTTAAAGCTAGAAAAAAACCCTTTTTTTGTGGAGCATGTATTTCTTTGAAATTTTTACAGTTATTTTGTTGGCACATTTGGTTATTTCAATTTTTCCCAAAATATCCTAAAGAATATTTAGAAAAGTTACCTCGTAACTCACCTTCCCACTAATAAAATAAACCGCTAAAAATAACCAAAAATTAATTTTCATTTCCAAAATAAACGTTTTTAAATTGGTCCGCCGCCATGCCAGAGCAACGCTATTTTGGAAACTCACTCTCACATGGCGATTCAAAACAAACAAAACTTTTTATAAAACATATCACGGGTTTTTTATTACCATACAGTGTTTACCGAAAAAAGCATTTCTCCATTAATTTAAAAGGATTTTTATGTAAATTAATTAATGAAATTAATTACCACTTATTTCTCAGAAAATAAAGTGACAGTACTATATTACGAAAGCGTAGAAGACCCACCACCTACTTGTTTTTTGGAATTCACTCCTTTTTTTCAAAAGAATCCAACTGTCGCGTCGTCTTGAATTTCATCCGTCGGTTTTAGTTTTTGAACAATCTCATAAAATTGTTATTGTTGTTATTTCTTTAATTTTATATTTTAAACTGTTTCCTGGGTTTAAAATACTTTAAAATTACCAAATTATTAGGAAATTAATAATAAATAAAATAATTAAATATTGAGTGTCATTTTAAATGTTTTAGATGTTTTTTTTTATATTTTTATGTATTTTTTATTATCCATCCATTCTTTAGTTTTTCATATACTTTTTTGCCGCAGTTTTTATTAAAAACACTAAGAAAAAAAAAGAATAACATTATAAAAATAAACAAAAATAGAACATAGAATGTGATACATCATTTTGAAGGAAAATTAGGCTAATTTTCAAACTTAAATAAAAAAGAGTAATTCCTGAAGAAAAAATATAAGTTTGTCTTATATCTCAGAAACTAAAAGTGTTTGACAATTGCATCAAGCTTTAAAAATTGTATGCATAAGCCATGTACACAAAAAATAAATTTTGAGAAATAAAAAAGTTATGGGCCACAATCGAAAATGCAGATTTTTCAAAAAGTCCTTTCCCACTTAAAAGTGCCCAATTTTAATCACCCTGTACATACCCGTATAAGTTATAAAATAATTCATTTAGGTTTAAAATTTTTATAGAAAAATATTTTTTGTGCATGCAAAAAATGCAGACTAAAATAAACAAAAAATTTGCTTTTATAAACTTGCATGTTATTTAGAGAGAGCATCGCAGAGCATACACATATATTTTGTAGAATCCTTTAAAAAACATTTTAACGTCAATATTTATTTTTTTGAAAAAATAAAATAAGGAAAATGTAAGTGCGTACTTTTTAAACATAACCGGGGCCACAGTTACTTAGTTAACGTTTTCAAAAACGATTTTGATAAGGACTGCCTTACAAATATTATTTGTTGTAACTTATAGAAGCAAAACAAACACTTGGCAAACTCAAAATCCAACTGTCAATTATCAATCCAACAAACTTAATAACAGCAGCGGAAAGATGGCTTTGCCGTGTCATCATTGGAACTACATGAATATACGGCAGAGCCATCTGTCCGCTGCTGCTATTAAGTTTGTTGGGTTGTGTAATCATGTAATTTTGGTAGTAATCAAGTAACTTACCTCTGCAAAAGAAGTTCAGTCAGATGCCTCTGGAAGTTGTCCAACTGGTCCCTAGGAAACGTGTCGCTTTTCTCGATGAAGTAAACGAAAAAATTGACTGCGGCGCATATTTCCTCCCTCATTATCTTTTTCCGTGACTTTTTTTTTCTAAACTTTTTTTCGAGGTTAAAGAAACTACGTCGTGTCGGCCAGGTGCAACATTCGGCGAACCTCGGCGGGCACGAAGTCACTTCGGTTGAGTTCGGTACGGATCGAGAGTTAGAT
The DNA here is from genome assembly GCA_963576565.1 of Aspidapion aeneum. Taxonomy (NCBI): domain Eukaryota; kingdom Metazoa; phylum Arthropoda; class Insecta; order Coleoptera; family Brentidae; genus Aspidapion; species Aspidapion aeneum. Next base: position 24,896,186 of record OY755045.1, on the reverse strand, counting down.
CGAAAACGAAAGCGAGGAGGAAGCTGGTAATGTGAGAATTATCTGAAAAAGAAAACAAAACTATTAAAAAAACAGAATATACAGAATATTTCTTTTTTAGGGAACCTGGAGTATATTTGTGCACAATGCACTACTGAATTTAAAATTAAAAATATATACTATATATATTTTTTAAATTCTTTTAAGCTGAATTGTTTTTAAGTTTTAATTATTATTATTTTAATCAGCGACAAAATGCTACTAGATTGCTAATTTGGCCGACCTTAGAGCTCCAATAGTAGCGAAGTTAGCAATATAGTGCCACCTTAATCGGGACATTCTGTATAAAAGAACAACTCGAGGAACAACTGAACTAAAAATAATCAAGATTTCGCCGCAAACCCAAACCGCGCAACTCAAATCCACGCGGACCAAAACCGCGAAAACCAAAACGCGGAAAGAACAAAACCCCGCAGTTTAATACTAATTAATATTCTATAAACAACAAGTGAAATTAAAGAAAGAAAAATAAGAAAAAAGTTTTCTGCTTCGGCCGGGGATCGAACCCGGGATCTCTTGCTATCTAGGCAAACATTCTAACCACTGAACTACCGAAGCCATACATAAATGTTCGGAAAACTTCCACCTATGCAGGCTGCGGTGTCTCAATACAAGAACGAGAAATTATCAGGGTATTAACTCGACCAAGTCATCCAACTGATGTTTCTAAATTCTTCTTTCCCACTGCCAAAGGTATGATAACTCAAATTAGAAGTAAAGAATCAACGTCTGAAAGCATGAGATCACCTTTTCGTGTGTTAAAATTTCTGATCGCAAAATGGGCGATTGCCAATATAATTATCAAATACCAAATTGCAAATAATGCAAGGACCTAAAACTATAAACAACAAGTGAAATTAAAGAAAGAAAAATAAAAAAATTGTGCAGTGGTTAGAATGTTTGCCTATATAGCAAGAGATCCCGGGTTCGATCCCCGACCGAAGCAGAAAACTTTTTTCTTATTTTTCTACCTTTAATTTCACTTGTTGTATATAGTTTTAGGCATTACTTGCAATTTGATATTTGGTAATTAATATTCTGTTGCGCGGTTGTGGGGTTCGCGATATTAAACTGCGCGGTTTTGGTCTGCGCTGATTTGGTTTCCGCTGTTTGGGTTTGCGGCGAAAGAGTCCAAGGTCGATTCGATATTGATTAACTCTAGCGAGGGAAGTAAAACTGGTTTTCAGTTTTTCATTAGCTGCTGGTTTGTTATTAAGGAGAATAAAGAAATTAATTAGGTACTAGAACGCACATAGTGGTCACCGAAATAGGAAGGGCGGGGAGGGGGGTCAAACTTGTTCTTAAATTATTTAAAACTGTAAATTTAATAAACAAAGTATTTTCACTTATATTATTTTTATTGCAATTAGATGAATATACAGGGTGTCTCTAAAAGGTCTGTACAAAATCTTAGCACATATTCCTAAGGTAAAAAACAAGTCGATTTAATGCAAATTACCTTAGTCCAAAATTGCTCCGTTTCAGAGATAGAGGGTGGTGAATTTAAAAATTGATTTTATTAAAATTTATGAACATTTCTCAACGCATTACTTTAAAAATTGGTACTCGGGAGTTTTTTGGGATACCAAACCTAAATATGAACACTTTTTCACTGTGGCGCTTCACAATGCTCATCTTATGGTTTAAAATGACCATAATTTTTTTTCTCAGTGTATTTTTCAACTTTTTTTGTTGATAAAATAATTTCCTGAACTTTTTTAAGCAAAAAAGGTACTTTTGATAAAATCTGCTAGGGTAAGCCGTTTTCGAGATATTTCCGTTTTTAGTGTTCGATGCCGCAACGGAATATTGAAATTATTTTGGATCAAAAGATTTTGCTGCGACCTTTAAGGATTAAATTTAGTCAGTAAATGAGTTATTTTTTTTTTGTCGTTTAATCATTTTTGGTAGGTATCAGTCAATTTCTGGGAAAATAGTTTCACTTGGTTCAATTAAAATAAAAAACACCCTGTATCTCTGAAACGGAGCAATTTCGGACTAAGGTAAGTTGCTTTAAATCGACTTATTTTGACCTCAGGAATATGTGCTAAGATTTTGTACAGACCTTTTAGATACACCCTGTATAAGTACCGTAGAACGTGGTGTCTGCGTGCAACTTTTAATAGATTTTGTTGATTATTTAGAATTTAAACAAAACAATTATTTTTTTCGTTGTTTGGTTACAAACTAACATCCTTCGGCTAATAAAATACCAACAAATATTTTAAAAAATTTAAGAACCTGCTTTCTGTAGTATCGTGACATCGCTACAGACAACAAAAACACACAAAAATTTACGACGGTTTTCTTAAAATAGTAAGATCTCACAATTTCGGCCCGCAATTTGTTGACATTTTATTAATTATGACTTCAGGATCTTCGTGATTGGACTTATTAAAATAAAAGTTCTTCAGTAAATAGTCAAAACTATAGCGAACACGACACACAACTTATATCTTGGCTACATAAAACAGTTTTGGTTGGGTAAGATAAATTATACAAAAAACATAAAATATTTCAATCTCTTAACATATTTAAATAGCCTGCACAGCTGTTTGTCAACTTGTCCAACGTTTGCTGAGGTCTAAACGGAACCGCGCGCTTCTTTGGAGTCCGTGATTACGTGTTACGTGGTGATAAGTTGATACACGTTTAAATCGTAACCTGCCAGTCACAAAGTCACCACCATTTTGATGAAAAATGTGGAAGTGACATTTTTCACTGTCACAATACATTAAAAACTAATAATAGGGTAAAGCAAAAGTCATCAATTCTCTTGGCAGCATTTTTTCAGGTCCTACTAGCGTCGAATACAAAAAAAACAACAGAATTTTGACCTCAAGATTCATCACCTTGAAGCTATTTTTTTTTAATGTGTACCTACGTATCTGCTTTGTTTTTTAATGTATGAACTAACAATTGCTTGCTTAAGTCGAAGTGATATCACTCATTAATTTTTCAAACATCTGCTAAAATAAGCTTTAGAGACCAGTGCAAATATGTACTTTTTAAAAAAAGCAAAAAAATAAAAATAATAATATGAAATATCCCCTAGTCAACGAAAAAAATACTGGATAATTATCCAATTGTTTGGTCACGATTTTCAGCGATAAAAGAATTCCTATCCTTAAAAGTTAAAAATAAAAGTTATAGGTATAGTTTTTGCAAAGTCACTTGAATAACTTCTAATATGATTCGATTTCATGAAATTTTGCTTCATTCTGTCCTTCAAAAGTTATCCAAATTCATATAAAATCTTCCTGGTATAATTTCAACCCTACCGACATAGAAGAGGCGCGGCTCTTTGCGGTCCGACCACAAAGTATTTGTTTTCCGACCGACCGAGCACAGGTGGATAGACGGCACCTAATTGGCAGATTTTTTTGAGGTCCGCTTTTAATTGATTTCGGGTGTGCTTTTCGGGACCCCTTTAGTCGGCAGTATGCAGAGTTAGAAAATAAATCAGTGTCGTTCCTGTAGGTGTAGGAATAGAAAGTTTTATTATCTATTTTTATTTCTTTAGTTTACGCCATAATTAAATGAAATAATTTTTATGAGTATATCTACCGCCGACCATGTCACTTTCTATAAAGGATATGCCGATGGTCGGCTTTTATCTTTGTTCAACTGACTTTGCAAAAACTATAAATATATTGTTACCAAAGCTATAGACCCATTTTATTACCTATAACTATTACAATTAACTTTTTTCGGTAGGAGGTCTAGTTCATATACATCAGGAATATTATGTATATGGTCTAGTTTCGCTGGAAATCATGAAAAAAATCTCCTCATTTCACCCTAATACGTAGGATCGAGTCTAATTTATTTTTTCCGTTGGCTTACGTATATTTCCTACCATTTTCAACAATTTTTATGATGTTATTTATTATTTTTGTTCCTTTCCAAATATTATTTGCACTGATCATTCAAAGGTGGTCCATAAAAGAATCTGCGAGAAGAGGCTAAATTCCGGACCAGCTCCGAAGAGTTCCGCTCGGACTAAGGAACATGCTCCGAAAACCTGTTCCGATTCTTTTTGTCCAAAGCAAATAATTAATATTAAAATTGTGATTAAATTACTCGTCAAAACTAAAGAAAATTGACAACCAAAAAGAAACAAAGTTCGCTTCGCTCTGCGAGTCACTTCTGTTTATTCCTTTCTTCGATCCTTGTGGCTGTTCCAACTCCAACTGTTTCGCTCCGATTCTGTGTTACAGGTGTTCCGAGAACTGTTCCGTTCTTTTTTTATAACTTGAGGACCAAAAAAAGGTCGGTAAATTGCACCATAAAGTAAATAGGACTTTGTGATTGCGTCTCGGTTTGGAAAAATAAGAAAACCTGTTCCATTCCTGAAAAAGAATTGTCCGTGGAACAGGTTGCCCGGAACCAAATCGGTTTTTTCTTAAAATTCCTACAAGAAATGATTTCTGAAAACAAATTCTCCACTTACCTAGATAACAAAACTTACCAAGATAAATAAAAAACGCTTTTACAAATATCGATTTGCCAACGTGAAATAAAAACCGGAATAGGGTAGGACCTAAAGTGCCCTTTGCAATACAGTATTTTGAAAAAAAATTATTCATAAAATAAAAAAAAACTGCCAAGATAATTAAGAAACGTTTCCAAAAATATCTATTTCATTTGTCAACATCAAATAAAAATAAAGGTAGGAACTATAGACTAGATTTAAACAAACATACAGGAAAGAATCAACATTTTAGCAAGGTTCTATTTTTGAATTCCTTGAGCGAAGTGTACACAATCTTTTTCCTATTCTATTTTATTTCCTATTTTGGAATATTATCTTACTATTTATGGTAAATAAATTATACATTTTCGAACCTACTATTTATATCCCAAAAAATATAAATTTGGGTATAATTTACAACACTAAAATCATAGTCCGCAGTATACCGGTCTCTTTCTATATTTTGCAATTAGTAGGCAACAAAACATATCGAGAGAATGCGGGCCGAGCGTATAGACAAGCATGTTGAAGCGATTTTTGTTTTTCGTTCGCCTGTAGCTGCGTTCGGAATTTACGTCGGATTAATCTTTTTGATCGAAATCGTTCGTTAATTTCATAAATCTAGGCGAGGTAGATCTGAATCGTTGAGTAATTCTGCTCAGACTAGTCGGACGTACAATTTGATCGACGAAACAGATTAATCTGAGATTGTGACGTATGTTGTGTATTTGTTTTGTTTACAAAAATAATTTTTTTTATGTAAAAAGATTGAAATCGAATTATTTGACGTTGAAGACAACAAATTATATAAATTTCCGACATCACAGGAAAATTTTGTCAAAATTATAGCTGGGCGTGAGTTGCAATATGTACATAATATTTTTGGTTATATTTAAGGTTATAACCATTTATAAAAATTTGATCGATTTGATCTGGATCCGTCACGTCTGAGATGCAAATACCGAACGCAGCTTGTGTCTACTTAATATGCCGCTGGGTGAGGGCGTCCGTTGGTTGTCATGCCAACGTCACATGCTTTCGCAGGGCAAAGACTCCGGTCAAAGCAAACGGCTCGGTTAGGTAGCTTCTTGGTAATATGTGTCGGAGTATATTTTACATTCGGTTCAGATTCGGTATTTATTTTAATTATTTTGCATAATGTTTCCTGTGTACGATGCAGTGTGTGTTTTACTGGAAAAACCGTTTTCGAGGTGGAACGACGATGACAAAAAATACTTTTTGAACTCTGATAAGTTGTCTCCTATATTAAACGTAAATAAACCGGCCAATGTTAAAGACAAATTGTTTCATTCGACATTTTAAAGACGGATAGACGAATTGCAATTGCATCATCGTGAACCTACTACCTACCTGATTTCCCTGATTTTACTGAATTTAGGTTATATTTAATTTCTTTATAGAATAGGTATTTACATTAGGGAACGTCATTAAATTGCGTAACGCAAAAATTAAGGATTTCCACCCCCCCCCCTCGTAACGCATTTTCAAGAAAAAACTCATTTTAAAAACATTGAGTGTAACGCAAGGCCAAAGCCCCCCATGCATACATGAACCGAACCGAACCAAACCGAACCGAACCGAACCGAACCCCCCCCTAGAGCGTTACGTAATTTAAGGATAAGCCCTTATTAACATATTATTATATTATAGGGGTAGGGAAATCCTGCATTACCTATTGCGAAAGTGACGAGCCGCCACTGATGTTTAGTAATTTTTGACTGATTCTTAACAGAGTACGCAGGCGCACTCATCTATCGGGCGTCGGACTGACTAAGCCCAACATACGATTTGTTAGACAATGTTGCCATTTACTTTTAAACACATTCTTTAAACCACAGAAAAAAAAATTGCTGGTTATTAATTCTTTGGTTTACCTTTTTCACCTCAAATTTAGCTTGTTACTTGTTGACTACTGTTGAAAAAGAGACGAAAAATAAACAAAAAATTTTAATTTTTTAAATTATTGTTTTGCTAACTTTATATAGTTAGCAAAACCGCATATTTTTTTGAAAACAACAGACACGGCAAATTTTTTGTTTTCACATTTAATTTACGGATAATTAACGACAAATTGTGAACTAATTTTTTTTTTGATAAATCCATTGTTTCTATAGGTGTTCTGCTAACTTTATATAAAGTCAGCAAAACACCATTTTTTTTTTTAAACGAGGACGGCAAATTTTTTGTTTTCACAACTAATTTACGGATAATTAACGGCAAATTGTGAACTAATTTTTTTTTTTTTGATAAATCCATTGTTTCTATAGGTGGTTCGTCCCGCCTTCCTTTTTGTAAATATGTTCTTTTTACTATAATTTACCAAATTGGTTCGAATTAGGCTATTTGGTGATTCACTAGAGCATTTTCTATTTTTTGTTTATTTAGTATTAATTAACTAATTAAGTACTTAAAATTACTGGGTTATTTGCATTTGAAACTCCCGCGGTTTTAAAGGCAAATATTACAATTTGCTATAATTAATTTACTTTACATAAAATGCATTTTGAATTACTAAGGTTCCTAGTTCCTTTAATATGGACCTTCGTAATCTCATTCCCTCCTACTTATTCCCTTTTCTCCTACGCCTATGGATTAACGACGCCACTGGGCGCCATGTGGGAGAATGAACGCAGCAGCGATACCTGCTGCCGCAACAGAGAGAACCGTTTCGCCTTCGAACGAGTATACACGCGTGTTAGCGACTCTCCTACCACATGAATGTGGGTGCAAAGAATACGGTTAAACAGCGTGTCCTCCCATGAGTTCCGCTTCCTGTATAAAAATGGTAAGTGAAAATGCATTATTTTTACCTTACATACATTTGTTTATTGCTACACTAACCTAGAAGGTAAACTAGACCATTTCAGAATCCCTTGTACCAGCTTAGCCTATGACCTTATTCCCTTAAAATTACAGTCCACATCTGACACCGTTAAATTCCAGACAACTCTCCTATCTGGACCACCAGGGAGCCCCATTTTTGATCCTTAGCGACCCGGATTTCTGGAATCGTTTTTTTGCCTTTTTAGGTTAGTTTTTTTTACTGGTTTCAAATGCAAGAAAAACCCTTGTTTTTCCTAAATGCCTTTTTTACTGGTTTTAAATGCAAGAAAAACCCTTGTTTTTCTTACATGCCTACTTTAGAAAACCCCTAGGTTTCTAAAATACATTTTGCGATTTTTTTTTGTGTAAAAACAAATGCAAGAAAAACCCTTGTTTTTCTTACATGCCTACTTTAGAAAACCCCTAGGTTTCTAAAATACATTTTGCGATTTTTTTTGTGTAAAAATTAAATATTTTTACCAATAAATTTAACCTTTTCATGCGAAAAACCAAACACAGATAAAATCTGTAAACTACTATGCTTTTTTTTGTTTCGAATAAATCAAGTTTTTTCGTTTCTTTTTTGTAAAAAAAAAAAAAACCGTATGGTATTTGGGTGTTTTTTTTGTTTGTCACTGGAAATAGTTTAAAATAGTGTCTGCAAAGTGCTATTATTTTAGCCGTTGTGCCTTCACATTTGTGGATTGCTATAATTATATCCAATTTGCTCGAAAAAAAATCTCCAAATTGCCATATTCATTTTTGCTTATTGCAAATTGCTATGACTATATCCGATTGCGGATGCTTTACTATATTCGTTTTTGCGTAAAAATTGCTATGAATATATCTATTTCTAATTTACTATTATAATATCTGTCTGCAAATGGCTATGATTGTATCCATTTTTTGCGTGCATAATAAATTTTGAAGGAAATTTAATTCTTAACTTGAGAATTTGTTTTCGTGTAAAGGCAGATAAATAGTTTTACCAAATTAAATGCTTTTGATTTGTAGGTATTTATTTTTAAATTTAATACATAGGTACCTACTTATTTGAATTCGCGAGGCGAAGATAAAAAAACTTATACACAAGTTTTTTGTTATCATTAGTTTGCATCGGGTATTTTCTTTACTTTTGTGCGCTTATAGTTTGATTATTGTAATTAAACGTAGGACATTAATATTTATACAGGGTGTCCAAATTTTGATTTTTTTTTCAGTTTACCTAATTTTTGTCAATTATTTTTTGGATTTTTTTTTAAATCATGTCTAGTTCGGATAAAATTTTAAAGGCTAAAGCCTTGCGCTATAGTGCGATTTCACAGCTAAATTTGATCATTGAATCCGCGACCCTCGCAAAAAATGACCCTGCCTATCACAGCGGCTTTAAAGTCAAATTTCGGACATTGTCAAAAATCAAAAAAGATTTTGAAAAGCACCATAATACTTTGTTGACGTTGGTAGCCTCTGATGAGGATCGCTTAGTAGTAGAAACCAAAGTGTCTATGGACTTTTGCAAACGCTGTGACGAGATTTCCACTATATTTTACGAACTTTTCGAACTACCCTTTGAAGATGTAGGGCTTTTGAGCAGTACGATAAATCCCATGGGCAGTCCCTGTGCCTCCACAAACCAGCATGGTTTACTGCCTAGGATAAAAATACCTCTTTTTCAAGGGGAATTTAAGGAGTTTCCAACCTTTTTGCAAGCCTTTAATGCTACCGTGCACAATAATAGGTCGCTGGGAAACTTTGAAAAATTCAATTTGCTTTTTTCTAATTTAAAGGGCCCTGCCCTGGATGTCATTTCTGACATTCCTATCCTTGCTGAAAATTATTTAAATGCCTACCACACCTTGGTGGATAGGTATACAAATAAACGATTACAAGCTTACCTTCACTGGAAGGCAATTGAAGGCTTCTCTCCTCTTACTAAAGAGAATGCTACGAATTTGAGGAATTTGCTTGATTGTTTTTCGAAAAACTTAAGTGCTTTAAAAGTCATGGGTTTTAAAACGGAGTTTTGGGATTATATTATGGCACAAATGCTCTTGGATAGGTTGGACCCAACCACGCGCAAGGCATTTGAGCAAAATTATTGCTCCAATGAGATCCCCTCTTATGATAAAATTCGTGCTTTTGTTTCTAGCCATTGCATTGCGTTGGAACAAATACAACAAACTCAAGATTACTTAAAAAATAAAGATTTGTCAATTTCAGGTCAGAAAAATCAAGCAAAGTTTCAAAATCGATCTGCTTTGTTTGCTAATACTCAGAGAGCCTCCAAAAATGCCTCCCAGTCTCCAAATGGCCAAAGTGGCTTAAATAATACTCCAAACCCTCAAAATTTTTGTTTTCTCTGTAAAAGTGGCGATCATATAATATACAGATGTCCTAATTTTTTGGCGAAAACTCCCCAGCAACGTTTTGAGATTGTTAAACAACATAAAGCGTGTGTCAACTGTTTGGCCTCAAAGCATAATTTACCCCAGCAATGCAAATCAGAAAAAAGATGTTTACATTGTGGCCAATTTCATCACAGTCTCTTACATTTTTTTCCTATTAATTCTACACCTAGTTCTGCGAGTAGCCCCTCTACTTCTGCAGTGCAACCCCCGAGGAGCCCCGTGGCTACCGAATTTAATAGAACCACTAACACCATTGTTACTGGTATGTCTTTAAATGATCGCGAAGTACTTCTCTGTACCGCTTTAATACAAATACAGGATGTTTTTCAAAATTGGCACACAGTGCGCGCCATCTGTGACTCTGGTGCTCAATCTTCATTTATATCTAAGTCATGTGCTGATAGTTTGGGCCTTCCTAAATTTAATATCGCCATGACTCTACAAAGCTTAGATCGAATGACAACTTCGGCAAAATCTGGAATTAATTGCAATATATCCTCTTTGCGTGATAATAATTTTGTTTTTAATTTTGATGCGATAATACTCGATAAAATTTGTAGTGATTTACCTCATTCCTCATTTTCGATTAAAAGTTTTCCTTTTCTCGCCAACTTAGAACTAGCTGACCCAGGCTTTAATAAAAGCGATAAAATTGATTTATTGTTGGGCGGCGATGTGTACCCTTACATTTTGCTAGATGGTCGTTTGTCTACGGGACCCAACAACCCCGTCTGCATTAATACTATTTTTGGGTGGGGAATAATGGGCAATCTTTCACTTTCACCTTCAACTACAAATCAAATTAAAACATTTTTTACTACGTCAATGAACGATTCTTTTGTCAATTTAGATAAAAATCTACAACGATTTTGGCAAATAGATGACATACCTAATGTCAAGGCCATTGACCCCGAAGATGAGTTTTGCGAAAATTATTTTTTGAAAACTACCTCAAAAAATGAGGAGGGGAGATATATTGTATCTTTACCATTTAAAGTTACTGCTCCAGATTTTGGCGACACTCGATCCATTGCCGTACGTCGTTTTTTCTCCCTTGAGAAGAAATTGCTACAAAACCCTGATTTTTATGCTGCCTACAGCTCTGTTTTACAAGATTATTTAGATAATAATCATATGCAACCGGTTTCTGCACCTTTGCCGACCGAAATTTCAAATCATTTTTATATTGCACACCATGCGGTGTTTAAAAAAGATTCTACTAGCACCCCCCTGAGGGTGGTTTTTGATGCGAGCATGCACGCCCCTGGCAAAATCTCGCTCAACAACGCTGTTTATACTGGGCCCCCTTTACAAAGGGACTTACAAAAAATTTTATTACTTTATCGTTTGCATAAATTTTGCTTTTGTTGCGACATCCGTCAAATGTACAGGATGATTTTAGTTGACCCTAGTCAAACTAATTTTCAAAGAATAGTTTGGAGGTTTGATCCTAACCAGCCTATTCAAGACTTCGAAATAAATAGAGTTTTATTCGGGGTCTCTTGTAGCCCCTTTTTGGCTATCAGAACTTTGCTGCAACTTGCTAGAGAGCATGAGGACCTTCCTCTTGCCTCAAAAATCATTGAGGAGGCAGTTTTTGTCGATGATGTGATTTCGGGAAGTGATGACTTTTTTAAGGCCACTGAGATGAAAAATCAATTAATCGAGCTACTTAGCCGAGGTGGATTCGAATTGCGTAAATGGGCGAGCAATTGTCCCGAGTTACTATCCGATCTTCCTGAGTCACACATTTCGATGAAGGCTCTTTCTCTCGATTTAGATGCTGAAAATTCAACTTTGAAAATTCTCGGTTTAAATTGGAACCCTCATACTGATGAATTTTTTTATACTTTCGACTGTTCTCTCCAAACATGCACTAAAAGAACAATTTTAAGTAATTTGGCCCGCATTTACGACCCTCTGTCTTTTTTGGCGCCAATAGTTTTAATTTTAAAATTAATTGTTCAATACTGCTGGGCAGAAGACTTAAACTGGGACGACCCTGTCAGTCCGGAAATTGTTTTTAAATGGGAAAAATTTAAAAATGAATTAAAGTTTTTGCATTCTGTTAAAATTCCTCGTCAAATAATTTTGCCTAATGCTAGTCAAATCCAGCTAGTAGGATTTTGCGATAGTTCAGAACGGGCCTATTGTGCTGTCGCTTATATTCGAATTTTTTATTCTGATGGAAACATTAAAGTTTTTTTTGTTTGTAGTAAATCTAGAGTCGCACCGTTGCGTCGTAAACTAACTTTACCAAGACTAGAGCTTTTAGGAGCTGTTTTGTTGGCTAAATTAATGGATTTTTTACTAGAAACGTTCTCGGAAAAAATTAAATTTGATAAAATTCTTGCTTTTACTGATAGCACAGTGACCTTATCTTGGATTCAGGGATCTCCTCACAAATTTAAAACATTTGTTTCGAATAGAACTGCCTATATACAAGGAAGAATTAGCCCTGAGTTTTGGCATTATGTTCCTACTGAACAAAATCCTGCTGACTGCGGTACTAGGGAAATGTATCCCTCTGATTTACAAAGATTTTATTTTTGGTTAGAAGGGCCTTCTTTTCTAAACCAACCTACAAATACTTGGGATTTTATGACAGTTACTTACGATGGGAATGCAGTTTTGGAAGAACAGCGAAAAAATATTTTTAACGTTTTTACTTGCGAACAAACAGTTGAATATTATGTAAACAACCTGTTTGAAAAATACAGTTCTCTTTTTAAAATTAAGAGAATAGTTGCTTACTTTTTGCGAGGGTTACAAAAGTTTAAAAATCCCTCATACAATTTTGCTACTGATTACCTTACAAATCAGGATTACTACAAAAGCTTACTTTTTATTTCGAAATGCGTACAATCTTTTTCTTTCCAAAAAGAAATTGAATTACTAAAAGATAAGAAACAGCTTCCAAAAGCTTTTCAAAAATTATGTCCATTTTTGCATAATGAAAGCTACGATTTGCTTCGTGTTGGAGGCCGTTTATGCCATTCAAATTTATCATACGATAAAAAATTTCCAATTCTTTTGCCTTCTAGTGCAAAATTCACTGAATTACTGATTTTAGATTTGCATCGCAGCAATCTTCATTGTGGTATACAGACCACAACTTTTTTACTAATGCAAAACTTCTGGGTATTGTCTGCTAAAAAGGTAGTGAGAAAAGTTTTAAGTTCTTGCCATACTTGCTGGAAAACTAAACCTAACTCCCTTCAACCCCCTATGGGTAACCTACCGAAATTTAGAGTTTCCGAAGCAAAGGTGTTCGAAAATGTAGGTATAGATTTTTGTGGTCCGTTCACGATTACTCTTGGTCGGACCAGAGGTGCAAAAACCATGAAAGCATATGTCTGTTTATTTATCTGTTGCGCTGTTAAAGCCGTGCATTTAGAGTTAGTCTCTGATATGACATCAGAAGCCTTTCTGGCTGCTCTGCGCCGCTTCATAGCTAGAAGAGGACTATGCTCAAAGATCTCTTCAGACTGCGGGACCAACTTCGTGGCCTCTGAAAAATACTTGCGACAAATTTTTTCTGATTGCGTGAAGGGGGAAGGTATAGTTTGGTCTTTTAACCCACCTGCTGCTCCCCACATGGGAGGCATTTGGGAATCAAACATTAAATCTTTAAAGACTCATCTTCACAGGGTAGTTGGAAATCAAATACTCACCTATGAGGAATTAAATACGGTTTTAACCCAAGTTGAAGCCATAATGAACTCACGTCCTTTATGTGCCTTAAGCACCGATCCTACTGATCTGGCGGTCTTGACTCCTAATAATTTTTTAAATTTGAGGCCTCCAGGTACAATACCCGATCCAAACTACTGCGATATTGCGTTAAACAGGCTGTCCAGGTGGCAACTGTTGCAAAGAATGCACCGCGATTTTTGGATTCGCTGGCATCGCGAATATTTGCACACTTTGCAACAGCGAGCCAAATGGCACCAACCTCTTGCTTCCATTGATATTGGTACTATGGTACTGATCAAAGATGAAAATTCCACTCCATTGGATTGGCCCCTAGGCCGCATTGAAGACCTTATTAAAGGTTCTGATAATGTTCCACGGGTTGCTATTGTAAAGACTACTAAAGGTACCTACAAACGGCCTTTGGTAAAACTATGCGCCCTGCCTACAAATTAAACTCTCTGAAATGCCCCTGGGCATTCTCAGGGGGGTGGGAAATGGTTCGTCCCGCCTTCCTTTTTGTAAATATGTTCTTTTTACTATAATTTACCAAATTGGTTCGAATTAGGCTATTTGGTGATTCACTAGAGCATTTTCTATTTTTTGTTTATTTAGTATTAATTAACTAATTAAGTACTTAAAATTACTGGGTTATTTGCATTTGAAACTCCCGCGGTTTTAAAGGCAAATATTACAATTTGCTATAATTAATTTACTTTACATAAAATGCATTTTGAATTACTAAGGTTCCTAGTTCCTTTAATATGGACCTTCGTAATCTCATTCCCTCCTACTTATTCCCTTTTCTCCTACGCCTATGGATTAACGACGCCACTGGGCGCCATGTGGGAGAATGAACGCAGCAGCGATACCTGCTGCCGCAACAGAGAGAACCGTTTCGCCTTCGAACGAGTATACACGCGTGTTAGCGACTCTCCTACCACATGAATGTGGGTGCAAAGAATACGGTTAAACAGCGTGTCCTCCCATGAGTTCCGCTTCCTGTATAAAAATGGTAAGTGAAAATGCATTATTTTTACCTTACATACATTTGTTTATTGCTACACTAACCTAGAAGGTAAACTAGACCATTTCAGAATCCCTTGTACCAGCTTAGCCTATGACCTTATTCCCTTAAAATTACAGTCCACATCTGACACCGTTAAATTCCAGACAACTCTCCTATCTGGACCACCAGGGAGCCCCAATAGGTGTTCTGCTAACTTTATATAAAGTCGGCAAAACACCATTTTTTTTTTAAAACGAGCACGGCAAACTTTTTGTTTTCACAACTAATTTACGGATAATTAACGGCAAATTATGAGCATATAATTTTTTTCAATTTCCAAAGTTGTTTTGCTAACAAACGTGGAATTTCGTATCCGTGAATTTAAAAATCAAACAAGTTTCGTGGCTAATCGGGCAAAAAGGAGATTTTGTTTCTCTCATATTTTTCCGTGGGTAGCCTGAAAGCTTTAAAAACATGCGTTACCTGCATTACTATGAACAAATCATGTAACTCGCAATAATACATGTACAGGCGTATCCATCCATTATAAATGTAAACCCCCTCTATTACGTTTATTAATGATAAAAACTTATAAATATGGGATAAAAAGTACAATAAGATACAATTTGTTTCTTTGGCTGTCAATCATCATCATAATATGTTCAAAACTACCATTTTTTTAATAAACGATATAGTGAGGGTTACATTTCATATACATAATATTCTAATACCCACGGTAACTGCCCATTCATGATGCAAACATTGGTTGCTTTCAAAGACATATGCATATTATTTCCAAATAGTACGTATTATTGCAATACCTACGGTACCTTACGACGCAGAATGCAAACATATTTGAAATAGCAATATCAATGGTTATATAAGTTTATCCTTTTTGCGTCCTTAACATTAAATGTCCTGATTAGTTATACTTTTATCCATGAATATTATTTTATTCTTGTATTCGTTACGTCAAATCATCGGCGTACAGTTGACAAAAACTCTATCTATGTAAATTTGGTATCTGTGCATAATTCATACCTTTATTTCCAAATGTTTGCATCAAACGCCAACCATTGTGTAAATAGGTAACAGGGAGTATTCGAATTCTAAGTATATGTTACATTTATAATGGATACCCCGGCGATTTTTTTATAAAATTTTAGTGCCCTTTCTCACGTTTAAAACAAAAAACTAAAAATATTTTTCTGTAAAATTTTTGGAAAAAATGGCTGGTTAGTCGTACTCAAGTTCGTACCCGATGCTCTTCTCGGGTCGTACCCTTTCAAAAAAGGTGATGCAACTGATATTCCTACCTAACGAAAAGTTCATGTTAATTTTTGTCGAATCGTAACAAATGTCATTCTTGACAATGCTTGCCAAATTTAATTTATTATCAAGACCATCCTTTGTTTTATTATTATGTGATTTTCATTAATTTCTTTTGAATGTTACCAGGCCATCGTTACCCTATATCAATACACAGAAAAAAAATGTGACACAAAGGGACTATAAACATTTTATGAGAAAAAATTGCCTAAGCGCCTGAACTAGAAATAAATTTTAATTTTAAAATGCACTACTTCTGTTTATTATTTTTACGAGGCTTATTACCATTGTAAGAGGCTAACGATAAAAATATTTAGAACAAAACGAATTAAAGAACAAATTAAAAAGTATTAAAAAAATCCTAAAAAACAGGGTTATAAAAATAAATAAAAGGGTAAAGAATACCTTGTATCATTTAACACAAGATTTTACTCGGAAATTTTCGATAATTCTCCTTTTTTAAAGCTCAGTCATTCGCAGAATACCTGTTCCTCTTTGTGTGGGCCGACCATTCTGTCTAGGAAGAAAAGGTAGGCAGGCAGACCCAACAGAGGGTGGTTAAAATTTTAAGCCTAGACTCTAGACCAGTCTTCGACATATGTTCAGGTTATACCTGATTCAGTTATGATGGGTGTGGCTGGGATGTGGTGTAAAAGGATACTTTTCTGATGATCGAGATTTTAAAGTCATTTTTACAGAAAAAAAGGACATTTACTGAGGCTTACACAAGCGCGGATCTGGGCCAAAATCTAGGGGGGGATAATAGTCGACGGAAAGGCTAGTTATATGGTTTTTCTAGGGGGGGGGGGATTATGCGATATTTGTTAACTAAAAGTCTATCATAACAAAAACATTTCATGTAAAAAAAGCCAAGTACACGAAAATGGCTTGCCGTAAAAAGAATTGAGATAAAAGTAAAGCCAAGTTCTCCAATACTAATTTCAAAATGAAAGGTTCTTACTAGTTTGGAAATGTTTTTTTAAACTTTGCTATTACAGCCAAACTTCTTTATGTTCAATTTAGCACTGTGCCTAAGAGTCATTTACAGCCGTAATAGTCAAGTTTAGAAAAACATTTTCAAACTAGTAAGAACCTTTCATTTTCAAATTTGTATTGGAGAACTTGGCTTTACTTTTATCTCAATTCTTTTTACGGAATGCCATTTTCGCGTACTTGGCTTTTTCTTATATAAAATGTTTTTATTATGCTTTCACTTCTTTTTTAAAGAGATTTAACTTTTAAAGTAGTAAAATATGAGGAATATTGTTCAATACTTTTGCAATGCCTTACTTAAAATTTTGAGGTTTTTTAATTTTTTCCCATGGTCTTATCATAGTTCCTATCAGCCTTCCAAAGCTCGGCTCTCTAGCGTTTCTGAAAGTGAAAAAGGTTACTTTTACATAACATTACAGATAGGGAGAAAAGCAAACTAAAATGTTCGTGTTTTTAAATTTTTTCTTATAGTTTTATCATAGTTCCAATCAGTCTTTCAATGCTCAGCTCTCTAGCGTTTCTGGAAGTGGGTAATGTTACTTTTACATAACTTTACATTTAAAGGGGAGGGAAGTAAATTAGAATTTTGGGGTGTTTTAATTTTTTCCTATGGTTTTATCATAGTTCCTATCAGTCTGCCAAAGCTCAGCCCTCTAGCATTTCTGGAAGTGGGCAATGTTACTTTTACATAACTTTACATGTATAGGGGAGGGGAGTAAATTAGAATTTTGGGGTTTTTTGATTTTTTCCAGGGGTTTGGTCATAATTTCTATCAGTCTGCCAAATTTCAGCTTTTTAGGATGTCTGGAAGTACAGTAGAATTTTGATGATCTATTTATACATGAGTGAGTGAGTCAGTAAGTTGCAATTTCGACGTTTTTTGAAAATTCGTAACTACTTTATGAAAGTCCATGAAACCTGGAGAGGTTGTTAACTCTATGAAGATGTACGACTTTGCGAAGTTTCAGAATCGTAGCTCATTCCGAAGTAGTTTTAGATTGGTTAAATATGGGCTGAAATGTTGCAAGAAAAGATGGTACGGCAGCACGAACTTGGCGAGGCACTGCCGTGCCCTCATATATATTTTTTTCTGGGGAGGGGGGTCGGTTCTGGGGGGGGTAATTACCACGTTACCCCTCCTTCAAATCCGCGCTTGGGCTTACATCAAACGAAAAAACGAAATAGGGCTAATGGGTAAATAAATCCTAAAATGTAAAGGATGCCTAGAAACCAGAAACGCGTTCCCCTTATTATTAGACCCCCCTTTTTGCATTCGCGTCGGGTTTTAAAAACCTTTGTTGGTGGAAAGGCAGCTATATACTGTCTCACTCTGTAATATTTGGCCCCCATACACGTCACGTGCACAACATGCATCTGTTTTGTTTTGGTAGCTTTAAAAATACATTTATGTATTTAAGATGCAGGCAGGCTCAGGCCACTTATAAATAGCCTTGTGTTTTATAATTATTATTCTTCTTCTTCTTTTTGGCAGCAGCTGATGGCATCAGGAAAACCAGAGAAAAGATTACAGAAAGAAAGATACCCAACTGGCAAAATAATAAAATTATAGTTGAATGAACAGATGATTGACAAAAATTAATTGTCAGTTTGTGATAAAAATATGCTTTGACTTTTGGTGTTGCCTCCCAATAAAAACAAAAAGGAAGGAAAGACCCACTCACAAAAGCCATGGTGGGCTCACTAACTAAAAAAAAGATTGTATTCCGTTTGTTTGATTGGTTAAGGCGAGGGGTGGGTTTACTCCTGAAATAGGTGTACAAATTTTGTTTAAAATACTTTGAAATACATTGAAATATATTGAAATACATTGAAAGAGTTTGAAATACATTGAAATACTTTGAAACATTAAAATATTTTGAAATGGTTTAAATTAACAAAAAAAAGTAAAATACATGTATTTTAGAAATAGGTGTACAAATTTTGGAGTGTCCTACCCCTTGAGTTAGGGTATACAGTAACACACGACAAGGGATGTCAGAGGAGAAGTAGCAAAATTGAAATGGAAATTTGCCAGTCATAATATCAGAGAAAGACGATCAATGGAACACATGTATTTTAAACTGGACACCCTGAGAAAATAAAAGAAGTAGGGGAATACCCCACAAGAGATGGGCGGACGATTTAAAGAAACATGCGAGAGCTAGATGGATGAACACGGCGACAGGCAGAGAAGAGTGGAAGATATTAGGGGAGGCCTATGTCCAAAGATGGATCGAAGAAGGCTAAATAGATAGATAGATGATGTAGTTTGTCACTCCCTATTGATATGTAGTCTAGTAAGTCAAATTTCAAATTATGGGAAGCGCAACATATTTTTCGAGATTTTCCAACAATTCAATTTTTAGAGTTGTGTCACTTTGACTTTGGGAAATGTTAGCAAACGTTTGTAGATGTTTTTTTAGTGAAAATGCACGCAAAAATACAACTTAAGCATTACTCTTGGCTGCCATTAAACAAGCAAAAAATTTTTGGAAAGTTGATTGCATGCTGATCCAAAGTTGGTTGATGGATTTGGCAATTTCTTTCTGTCTTATTTTTTTTAGCCTTCCATACTTAACACCAAACCAATGACTAACAAAAAGATGAGGAAATAAATAATCAAAATACAACAAAGTTATAGTTTTCTGCCAAACGTTTTAAAACTCTAGACAACTAGCCAGTTATATTATAGTTGGGCACCATGTTACATGCAAAATTGTAACATTATTCTAAATGTTTATGTCTCTTTTAGTAAAGGTGAAAATTAGCTGAAATGTTACTTCTATGCTGCTTTATTCAAATTTAAAAAGTTTATATAAGTGTACAAACATTTTAAAAGTAGGTAGGTATGGAGGCCTATATTTTTCATCTTCATTATTTCTTGTTTTGGGTGCTTCATCTGAGTTCCCAAGGCCTGACCATGTAATCATTGAAAAGATAATCATTTTTAAATTGCATTGTTGTTTTCATGAGATGAAGAAATACCCAAAAAATGGTATGGTTGGCTGAGGTTGCTAAAATGAGAGCTCACATTTTTTATTCCCTCTTTTAGGTTTCATTTTTTTGTGTTGGCATTTGGATATTGCGAGGATTGGGTGAATTAAAATAATTAACTATTAGGCTCTTTAAACTTTTAGGGGCACTGTCCAGTATTTTTATAGCAATAAATTTTTTTTCTTCTAGACAGAATTCAGAATATTTGCTAATTTTTCTGAACAGTCACACTTTTTTGCCTATTGTTTGTGCAGATTTGGAGGAGACATGTTGTTTTCCATTTTATAAAAAAAAGCTGGATTGATAACAAAAAAAGATTTGCCAACCTATTGCTATTTGTGCTCTATTCCTCTCTTTTTTAAAAGACAAAGTAAAACAATCTCAAGAACAATGCAATGCAAATGTTTGCAATGGCAAGAATGTTTGCAAATGTTTGTCTGTAAAAAATCTACCCAGTTTTGGTCTAATCCTAAACCTATCTATAACTAGACAGATATACTATAACATCCAGTTTTTAATGGTAGTAGTCCCAGTTTTAGGATTTTGCATCCTGCTACATGGATTTTCTGCTGGGAACAGATAATTGTCCAACTTTTTTAATATAACCCAATAAATTTAACAAGAAGCTGAGAAGTACAATGAAGCATCTGATCTTTATAAAAAACCAATATTGGTGTGCTTTGAGAATTTATTATTTGAGTTTTTACTTCAACCAAGACTTTAACTACTTGTATTGTTTACTGTGGTGCACTTGTTACTTTTTGCCACATAAAATAGCTTTTGTACAACTTTATTCAAAGACACACTTGTCTCAGGACACTGTCCCATTTTTCTATGAAGAAAATGTAGTAGGGGTTTAGCCAACTTTTGTCCAGTCTGGGACTATTTAAATTGCTGCCCTCGTAAAAAAAATTCCTATTTGAAATTCGGAAAAATAGTTTGAACCAAAACAAAAAAAATGTGAAGCTTACCTCTGTCTGTATACATACATATTTAAAAAAGTATTTTTTTTGATTTCTTTAATTGATTAATTTTGATAGAAAAAAAATAAAATGGTTCATTTAAAAAGTCCCCGACTGTACCTACTTCATATAGGCAAGTACAAAAACCTCCCTGTCCAACTAATGTACACCTATTGAATGAAAAAGACTACATATGTTATTTTTTTAACTTCAGACTCAATTTGCTTTCATTTGATACCCACAAACCATATTTTGACAAAAATTTAAATTTTTAAAAACTACCACTACTCCTTTTTTGACTTATAGTGCTACCTTTCAATGGCTTTAGGGCCAAACAACCAATTTTTATTAAAATCAGAAGAGTAGATTTTGAGTTGTTAACATTGGTATTAACACTGTCTTAATAAGCAATGCTTAAATTCCGGCTTAAATATAAATATAGTATATAGTCCAAAGGGTGAATAGCTAAGGCAACATCCTTAAATAACATAATGCAAAAATTCAGGATTTTTGACAGATTTTCAAGAAAAAACCCATTGAGTGAAATGCAAGGCCCTTGGCAAGGCAAAATCCCACCCCCCCTTGAGTGTTACATAATTTAAAGACAGTCCCTAACCCAAGGTGTGTACACATTGATTGAGAAAATCCAGAATCTTTTTCCAGATTGTTAGGGATTGTGTGTGTCAGATTGTGAGATATTGTATAAGGATTGTAACAAGAATGTACAAAATGTGTACACTGATTGTGAGAGCCATTCAGCCCTCAATATAATGTTTTGCAGCATCCTTTGTAAAAGATTTATACCATGTTTGTGTTTTTTGGAACTTTGTGGCATTCATTTGTTTTGTAAGATAGCATTAACCAGTAGGGAACTTTTAAAATCACCTGTCAATACACTATGTCAATTCTTGTCAATACTGTCAATATATCTGCTTTATTCTTTGCTGTCAATGGGTAGCCACATAAGTGCAGTAGACCCATGGAACTGTAACATAAGTTACAGTTCCATGAGTAGACCTTGGTAAAAATATTCGGAAACCCCCTGTACAAGGTTTTCCTGAGCCACCCTGTAAAACAATTTACAAAAAACACAAAGAACCCACTGGCTGCTGGCACATGTTTGTGCACTCCGTGGCACGTAGGCATGCAAGTTTCTCTTTATTCCTTGCTTCATAACAAGCTTTCTTCTTTGTTTTTCGAATTTCCTGCACTTTAAAAACATTATACAAACCTTTAGTGAGTTTCGCACACAAAAAAATCATTAAAATTTGAATATTCAAGGTGGTTATTTCACCACGTTTCGTAACCAAAGTCCGAATTTGTAAAATCCGTCCTGTATAACCAGTCGAAAAAAACGGAATATGTTCCTTAAAACACACCTCGACCAGCTCACCCAACAAATACATAATCATGCGGTCGTCAATGAGTGGGAAAGAGATCGCCAGAAACAAGTGAGTTCGTTTGACGAACGGAACGCCGTTCTCCTAAGCACCTCTGGCCTGGAAAGTGACGACATATTTTGCTTTAATTTACCCGTTTTTTTCAACATTTTCGACTTTTACAACTTACCTACGGTATCTACAAAGTGTCCACTATCCAGCTAAAGCGAGAAAACTACGAGAAACTAAAGGAAAACAGCAGTTTTTGGCGAGAGAAAGTTTACACTCGAGTCCACGCAAACAATATCACGAAACTAAAAATTAAATGGCGCACATACACACACTGACTAGTCGAAGGTGAGTCACGAACTGATCCGAAAACTGAACAATCATCTGTTCTAGATCGAGGATGCGCGTGCGCCGATGTGGCCTGATTGCACGCTGGATACACGCTTGCTTCCTCCTGGACAAAATTGAATTTAAAAAAAAAATAGTTTTACAGTGAAGAAACAAGGCACATATTGTTGCAGTTTATTTAATTTACATCCCGATACGTAGAACTAAAGAGAAAAAACCGTATTTATTTGAGCACTAATCCGCATGCCTCGCTGTGCGGTCGAACGAGCATACGTATGCGACGTACGCATCTGATCGGAGTCGGCAATTTAAAAGAGAATTCAGTTGTATGTACATAAAAGGCATTTGTCCGACCCAATTACCTCGTTTCAAGGCGCTTCCTTATTTATTGCCTCGGAAGGCTTGCTTCGCCAACAAAATTTTAACTAACGAGGCATTCGTTCGGCTAAACTGAGTCAAAACATTCACGTTTTTGGTAAACAATTTTCTTATTGTCAACTTGTTTTTTTAAATATTTTTCTGAAAAATCAAACCGATGATGATATTTCTCTCAACAATTCGACTAATATCAAAAAAAATATTTTTCTATAAGCGTGCGGAAAAGTCCACTTTTCCGCACGCATTTTAGTGTGGAAAGTGCTACTTTTCCGCACTAGTGCGGAAAAGTAAATTTGTTACGATTTTGAGGTGTTCTATAACATTTAGACCGTTCAAAATACATTTGTATCTTTCCTAGCACACGAAATATCCTAAAAATATTCAAATTGACTAAAATTCTGCTATATTTTCAATATTTTCGATAAAATAAAGTTTTCAGTAAAATAGGTTCAAATTATAAGTTTTAAACCTCCCCGGTATAAATATCGGCATTGTCAATGTCAAACAACAATGAACACTAGTGGTTTTAGATTTGGCATCTTAAATCACCATAGCAACAAAGTACAAACAAACTGTCAAAACAAAGCCAATTTTGCAGATACAAGCGTCTTTTGAATTTTTCAAACAAAAAAATCAGATTTTCAATGGATTCTTCGGACGAAGATCTACCCCAGTCAGTTCTAGAAGCCGCTAGAATGTGAATAATAATAATTGATTTGATTACAACGTTTTGAATATAAATAATTTTCGGATTAATTTTTAGTTTTTTCCTCACGCTTATAGAAAAAATAGTGTACCTAACTCGTGCGTAAAGTGTCTTTTCCGCACTTTATTGCTGGCCAAACTCCGCTATCGCGTCGTTTGGCCATCTGCAATCGCGTGCGGAAAAGAGGCACTTTCCGCACTAGTTAGGTAAACTACTATTTTTTAACGAGCGTGCGAGTAGTGTAACTTTTCCGCACTAATTTTATTTGAAAAGTTTGATCGCAATATGCACGCCTATAAAACTTATTAAGAATCGGTAGGTACTTTATTATATTATTTTTTCGGTGTCCTTATAACGACACCGAAGAAAACAACCCAACTATCAATTAGTTGGCAAAAACTGCCCATGTCCTTACTTTGATTCTTTTATCTTCAATGCAACAATCTTACAAATAAATAGTTATCCAGGAAAATGAATTTCGATGTAATGTATATTTTGTTATAGTCCAGTCATTATAGAATTTCAACTTGCAAAAGGTGGTGTACTTCACGCTGCTTATTTTTGAAAAAATCTGTAATAACATAAAATAAAGACCCACTAATAGCCTATAAAATAAGACATCACTGATTTTTTTTGTAGTACCCTTGCTGAGATACGAGCTCTGAAGTGTTAGCAGTACATCCATGTATTTTCATAATATACCTGTGCAAAATAAACAGAAATTATTCAGTTTTATGTTAGTAGTAGTAGTTTATGTGTGTAATCTACTTATTTATTGTAGAAAATTAAATTGTCTTTTAAACGATGTATCAGTTAAGTGGGCCAAGTCCACGGTTAAGCTCATCACACACAAAAATACATAGCGCATAGCATGGCATAGCATAAGCTGTGACCAATCAGCTATCGCCCAAAAGACGCCATCTTGGTTGACGAATAACCTAAAAAAATTCCAGTATTCCAGTATTTTTATTGTTTTTTATTGTTAGTCTAGAGGTTTGTTGTCTGTATATTTCTAAAGAGTGGCCGACGCCACCACCTTCTTGTCCGCCACCTTATGTGCCGACGTTTTTTTAAATGAAGTAACCAAACCAGTGAGACAGCGGCATATAAGATAATTTCGTCGCTATTCATTTTAAAAAAATCACTGCACAGAGACAGACCAAAATAACAACAAACCGGAATGTACAAAAACACCTCCAAACGCCAAAAAGCCTTTCATGCAACATTCGTGTGTGATGGACATTTCCATAAGACTAGCCATGCTATGCTATGCAGCACTATGCGCCATGCTATGCGCTATGCATTTTTGTGTGTGATGGACTTTGGCACTTAATTGGCATCCATAAACTAAGGTTATTTTTTAGGCTCACGAAACAAAAATCATGTTTTTTTAGGTTTTATTCAGTTTTCAAAAAAAACTAAGCATTTTATGGAAAAATGTTAAAGTACCTTTTATTAGCGAAAACAAAACGTTTTTTTAAACGGCGTATCACAAAATTGTGTTAAAGCTATTATTGACACTCCAGGGGCATCTGCTTCAGATATTTATTTTCTACACAAGTGCGCAAAGTGACACTCTTCCACGCTAAAAGCAGTTAGACGAACAACCCGAAGCGGAATTCGGATGAGCTTTAAGTGCGGGAAAGACACTTTGCGCAAGTGTTAGGTACATCTACAATACTTTTTCTATGAGTGTCTTAAAAAAGTAGAATTAAATAAATAAATATTAAACTTTTTCTTCGATTACATACAAAAATAGTGAAATTTGCGCTTTTTTTCTGTTTAAGAAAGGTGCTTATTTCAGACGTTTATAAATATTTCGAAAATTATTTTCATCTCTGGAGAGGAAAATGACTCCTTAGTCCTATATCCTTGTCAATGCCAATGTCAGTGTCAAAAGCTATTGTTTTGACAAAAATATTTTCCTCTCTGGAGAGGAAATTATTTTGTCTCTAGAAACAATAGTAAAATACTTGATTTTAACAAAAATAACAAGGAAATTCGGGTTAATATCTTATCGTAGGAAGAATAGTGCACATAAGTCGATAGAAACTGACTTTCTTACACTTGAGTGATTTTCGAATTTGGCTGGCGCCTTGCGTGAAAACTTTCACACCCTTATGAAATATGTGACTTTCTTCACTCGTTATGTTATGTATTTTCCCACATTTTTTTTTCAATTCTGATGCCTTATTGTGGACTCGTCTCTTTAAAATGATGTTCAATTGGTGTGTATGCATTTCAAAAAATATTTCATATATAGGTACGGCATATTTACTAAGCTAAGTTTAGCTAAAATTCAGTAGAGTAACTATACTTTGCGTATGCAAGTAGAAAATTAGTTTTAAGTCTTGACCATTTATAGTTATTTACCTTACAAGTGCGGAAAGTAATACTTTACCGCACGCGACGGCAGTTTCGCATGTGTAAAGTACAATATTTTACCTATGATTACCTTTTTTTTTCAAAAAATTGACTGCATTTATAAGTAAACATGTCAAATTAGATGGAATTGAAATGTAAAGTAACTTTACGGCACGGTCTGGGGTAAAGTAATTACTTTACCGCACATACTTTTGTCCAAATCTTGCACATGGCGGTCCCACTGTTACCATGACAGCAGGGGCTCTATCGATTAACCGACCTCGTTCACCATCACAATTATCTTACGTTTCTCCTCTCTTTTACGTGTGCATTAAACAACAAAGACCACATCATGAACTCACCTGGTTGAGTTAAAAAAATATATTTATTTGTTTAATTATTAGTTGCCCACGTAGATCGTAAAACTGTGTTGCCTCTGTGTTTGCCTGGAATAGAAAGACAGAGACAGCAGAACTTTGAGAGCCCGCGGATAAGTTTGTTTGAGAATTGATTTGCTTCAGTTCAGGACACCTAAACCAGAAACAAGAGTCAGCTGTCCTAACCATTGGCGGATCTAGTGGTGGGCCAGAGGGGTCCGATCCCTCTCCTTCACATACAGCTTATATCTATTAGTCAAATAACTTAGAACATAAATACGAGCATACCTGGAGACCCTGTATATATGACATAATGTCATACATACAGGGTCTCCAGTCGATGCCTGAAGCCAGGACCGCCTTTAATATTCTTAATAGAGAATTATTGAAATAAAGCCAGGCTATAATAGCGCCAGGCACAATTTTGAGACCTTCATATTGTAATATCAGCTGTGATCTTTCAACACACGGCTTAAATAGTGCCTTCTTTTATTAATTGAAAATAAACGACGAAAGTTTTAAATTCGACTTTGGTTTGTCAGTTTTGAAGGATTAACTGTCAGTTTTCAATGTGAATGTGTCAAAATAGTGCCTGGCACAATTATAGCCTGGCTGTTTTTTCAATAATTCTCTAATGTTCTTTTTTCTGGTAGACATGATTTTGGTAACTGCGGTCAGTTTTGGTGGTTTTGTAACATACTCCCGTTACGTCACCACATTAATATTTGACAAATGCCAAAAATTTAAGGCTAATGTCTATTTTTTTTTCTAAAAACTAGTTAATCGGGTAAAAATAATTTATCAAATTGCGGCTTAAATTTTTTTCTTTTTT
This sequence comes from Aspidapion aeneum, assembly GCA_963576565.1. Lineage (NCBI taxonomy): Eukaryota > Metazoa > Arthropoda > Insecta > Coleoptera > Brentidae > Aspidapion > Aspidapion aeneum. Next base: position 24,869,048 of record OY755045.1, on the reverse strand, counting down.
TAATGTGCAGTTTTATTGTGGACACTATAAAGAGTGTTCATTGGCATTTATAAAACAACTTTTATCAAACATAACTTTTCTTACAAAAATTAACGTTTTCTAAAATTTTTAAACATAAAAAATATTTTTTATCTCCTTAAATTTTCGGCGCATTTTTATAGTGCCACACTTTAAAAGCTCATATTAAACTGCATTTTTTATTTTTTTTGCTGCTTTGTTGCATTGGCAAGCCCTGAAGAGGTTTCGCCTTTCCCCCCTAAGCAGGGAAGGGTCGAGAATTTTAAAAAGGGAGAAGGCATAATTTAGATTTTTTGAATATGTAGGTATAATAATATTTTTTTGCTCCAGGTGTACGTGTAATACACCAGAATGTACCTAAGCTAAGTAATACACCAGAATGTACCTAAGCTAAGACTGCCACGAATTAAAATAATAAACTTTAACCAAAATCTAGCTGAAAGTAAATTAAATGAAGCTGTGATTAAACAAAACTCAGAGAGTGACCAGGATACTTTTAGAGTGACATATATACGGAGGAACCTACAGAAAAACTTGCAGACAATTTATGCAGAATGCTCGCCAACTCTGTTTGAAAGCCTAATGTTTAACCAAAAAATCTGCATCCACTGGCAAAGATACCAAATATACGAGGATGTGAGTGTACTTAGGTGCTACACCTGCCAGGACTTCTACCACAAAAGCAAGGACTGCACAAGAAGTCATTACTGTGCAACATGTGCAGGCGAACATGAAACAAGCACCTGCCAGGAAACATTTAAGAAATGTATAAACTCTGTGGAGACCAACAAAAAATACAGTAAAAATTATGACACAAAGCATGAAGCCATTGACCGAGAATGTCCAACGTATCAATATCTACAAAATATCTTGCGAAGCAAAATAAATTATGGACAAGGTCCACTATAGGTATATTGATATTTATTAATTCATTAATCTAAATTTTAATCTAAATTTTATTTGATTTTACTTCTCTCAACTTAGTAAATATTATTAATATTTTTACTGAAAATATGGTAAAATGTGTTACAGACACAAATAATTATCCATCAACTATTACATGCCCAAAAAATGTTAACTCAATTGAAGAACTAAATTCCCACTTTGTAAATAATAATAATGATACTCTTTGTAACAATCTAGTAATACTTCAATTGAATATTTGTAGTTTACGAAAAAACTTTGATACATTCTTAACATACTTAGATTTAATGCAAGACAAACCAAAAATTATAATCTTATCTGAAATTTGGATTTATGATGATGAAAAATCTTTATATAACATAAATGATTATAACAGCTGTTATTCGTGCAATAATAACTATAGGTCAGGAGGTGTGGTGGCTTTTGTAGCTAGTAATATTACTGTTAACAGTGTAGATATTCTAAATTTTAAAAATGCAGACAATATTTATTTAGAACTTACTATTGACTCTGTAAATCTGTCAATTCTTGATATTTATAGACAACAGTTTGGCTCGACAGATATGTTTATAAACGATTTGATTAAGATACTTCCAAATTTACAAACAAAAGACTGCATCATTACAGGGGACATCAATATTGATTTGATTAAACATAGCCAAATAAAATCATTGTATTTGGAAGTTTTAGAAGAATATGGTTTTTTATCTATTAAATCAGAAACTGAAATAAACTCTGCTATATTTTTAAGTAACATAACAGACCACTATTTGATTGGCCTCTCAAACAAATCGTTAAAATTACAAAATATTAAAACACAAAACACGAAATGCATAAAGATAACCAACAATAACCTTCTTAAAGAACAAATAAAAAATGAAAATTTGGCTGAAATTTATGAATCAGATAATGTGAATTACTGTCTTAATAAATTTTTAACTAAAATTACAAACAGCATTAATCACTGTTCTGAAAATAAAAATCTCAATTCAAAAAAGTTTAGAATTAAACCCTGGATTACAAACAGTATCTTAAATAGTATAAGAAAAAGAGATAAATTATTTCAAAAACAAAAATTGAATCCACAAAATATTGATCTTAAAAATGAATATTTAACATATCGAAACCACTTACGCAAACTTTTATTTGAAACTAAAACACAATATTACAAAAATCTCTTAAAAAAATGAAGTTAACATTAAAAAACAATGGACAACAATGAATGAATTAACAGGCAAAAAAACTAAAACATCTAACATAATAGACAATATTAAAACAAATAATAACTTAGTTCTAACTAACAAAGCAGATATATCAAACCATCTAAATTCTTACTTCTCAAACATAGGTCCACAAATCTCAGAAAAATGTAAAAGAATTGATCTTGATATAAATATAACAAAATCATTTTGAACAAAACTATACAGGAGTCATTAAATTTTGCTCATGTATAGCAAAATGAAGTGGAATCAATTAAAAAAAATTTAAATACAAACAAAGCCGCTGGGCTTGATGGAATTGAACCTAAAATAATAAAAGAACTTAATCAGTATATAGCACAACCATTAACATATATAATTAATTTATCTTTTAAGGAAGGTATGTTTCCTCAATCCCTTAAAACATCATTAATTACCCCTTTATATAAAAGTGGACAAAAAGACCAATGTAGTAACTATAGACCCATAGCTTTACTCCCGATAGTATCAAAATTTTTTGAAAAAGTAGCAAAGCATCAAATATATGAATTTTTACAACATCATAATTTTTTTGCAGATAATCAATATGGTTTCTTACCTCAAAAGAATACAGAACTTGCTTTAACAAAATTATACATTTATTGCTAAAAATCTTGACCAAAAAAATAAAGTTTCTGGTCTTTTCATAGATATTCAAAAAGCATTCGACACTATCTCCCACAATAAGCTGTTAAAGGTATTAGAAAATGCTGGTTTAAGAGGAAAAGAGCTATCATGGTGTAAAATTTTTTTAAATAAAAAAGAGCAAATAACAAAAGTCAACAATAATTTAAGTGAACGACAAGAAATTAAGACAGGGGTGCCCCAGGGCAGTGTTTTAGGGCCACTTTTTTTTTGTTTTTTTTTTTTTATTTGTCAAACACACTGTGTTTATTGTATTACAATCTAGTCAGTAAGACTAATTAGCAATTTTGTTTTAACTTAATTTACTAGAAAAGTCAGATTTAAACTTAGGGTTCACTCAACAGTTCTCCCCGCTTTTTTTTGTAGTATAAATAAACAGTATTTTTCAAGGAAAATTCAAGGGTAAAATAATTGCATTTGCAGATGACACTGTATTTCTTTATTCTAATAAATCTTGGGAAGAAAACTTTAATGAACTAAATTTTGATCTAAACTTAATTAAAACATGGTTCAGCATGAATGACATGTTAATAAACCCCTCAAAAACAAAATTCTTAAATTTTTCATATAACAGACATATTAATTTTAAAAACAACCTAAAATACCATATAAACTGCAATACCAACACCAATAACTGTGACTGTCAAATTATTGAACAAGCTAAAACCATTAAATATCTTGGAGTAGTCATAGATGAAAACTTAAGCTTTAAAATACATATCCAATCAATAAATAAAAAATTAAAATACATTTTAAGCAAATTTTACTTTATCAAGAAAATACTTCCAAAATTTCTCAAAATACATTATATTTTGCACTTGTGGAATCAATCTTAAGCTATGGTATCTCAATTTGGGGGGGAATATATAGAACTACACTCTCTTGTCTTGTAACAAAACAAAAAGCATTTCTTAGATGCATAGAAGGCTGTGGTTATCTTGATCACACTGAACCACTATTTGCAAATCACAAAATATTAACTATAAATGAACTCTATTGTGTGAATGTTTCTAAATTAGTATTTAAAAATAAAAACAAATTAAATTTACAATTTAACAACAATGGAAAAATATTTATACCAAGGGTTGACAGATCCCTTAGTAATAATAAGCCTAAGGACTTTTTAGATATTTCCCCCAAGACATATTCCTGGGTGCACCACTGCTTGTTGGCTTCTCGCCCCCGGAAATTCTGGATCCGCCACTGGTCATAATCGTTTTTTTTGTTCGTCTCAGTGGCCTTAAAGTTATTGACGCTCACGCTCCTAGGTTCGCGATTTTTTTCGGTCCGTTTCGAGGCCGAAAATCACCAATTTTTTTACGAAATGAACAAATTAATGTACTAGATTCTTTCATTATTGTGTCAGTTATATTTTAAAGTGTTTTGTATATAGCTTTGTCCAGAAAAAAAGGCTAAAACAGGCTTTGTTTACGTGTGGGGCTTGGTCCTTCTAAAAATGGCCGCCGACACGGCTTTGCCCATTGTGGTGGCCAATCAATCGAATTTGGATCGAATAGAAAAGTATATTTTTGTCAATTTTTTGTTTAGTATTAAAGCCCACCAAGATCTTTGCATGATCCATCTAAAGGCTGCTTTATATATCAAACATAATGCACAAACATAGTTGTCAGAGGATTAATAAAAGTCCTCGTTAATACTCCTCCTGGTCTTTTTTTTTAATTAATTTTTTGTCTTTTTTTTTAACAAAAAAAGAGCAACAGATAGATAAGTTAAGACTAGTACAAGTGTAAACTAGTACAAGGTAAACTAGTAGCAATGCTGGTTCCTGGGAGCTTGGCGAGATGCTGGATGTGCAGTAACCCTAGTGTGAACTAGAGACCCTGTATGTATGACATATTTTTACAAAAGAGAGACAGTTATTTTCTTGCCAAGTTCATTAGCGTTTCACTAAAGTAGAGTTTATACAGAAACATGGCATGACATAAGACATAGCATGACATGACATAACATTACAGAAGGAAAAATGGCTGTTTATACAAAAAACATAACATGACATAATATAAAGCTTGGTCCAATTACAGCTTGACTTTTGTTCATGTGATTTTGGAACTTTCAGCTGTCTTCTGTCATTTAGTTTTCTGTTGTTGTTTTGAAAATATGGATGATGGTTAATTTATTGAACAGGTGCAGGGCTTCCCTGCCCTGTATAATAAAAAAGACAAGTGATACAAAGATAAGAATGCCAAAAAAAATGGCTTGGACTTCTTATTCATTGGGCGAATTTTAAAGTGCCTTCTTTTTCACACTCTTGTTATACATATAGCACTAGCTGCAAGGCCAATGAGAACTAGAAGCTGTACTTCTTCATCCATCTAAAACAAGTATATACATCACTTAAACTAACCAAAGGGCCATCATCACATGTATTAGGGGAGCCCCAATTACCTGCAACAAAAATGAATGAAAAAAGGCTACCTACTTATATGTACTTAAATATCTGACTTTTGCTTACCTTTTTGCATACTTATTTCTTTTTTAAACAAAAAAAACCACATCAAAACTATCCAAACACAATATAAAAGTAGGGTTATGGTAAAAAATCCTAAACAAATGATGTCGCGATCATGCACATAATGTGATTTCACACAAGACATGACATAAAAAGATAAAAGTTGGGCATCTTTTTATGTCTCATGTTATGTCATGTAATGTTATTTTTCTGTATAAACACCAACAGGGTTTGTCATAAGCTCAACTCTGTTATGTTATGTCATGCTATGTCTTATGTCATGCCATGTTGCTGTATAAACTCTACTTAAAATAAATTAAATTTTCAGCGTTGAGTGACATCAATCATCATGAAAAATATAAACAAACACGTTTGTCTGCACCCTCTATAGGTTTTGTTAAAAATCATTTATTTTTATTTTCCCACACTTTGAATTAACAAGGACAGAAGGTGTGTCTCTCTCTAAACATCACTAGAGCATAGAGGACTGATATTTTAATCCAAATTTGACTGAAGAGGTTGTTGCTCCTCTTTTATTTAAAATATGTCATACATACAGGGTCTGTGTGTGTCAGTGTGAACAAAACTCTTAAAAATACTTTAGGGCAGACTGTAGTTTTCCCATTAACATATTATATGTTAATAATTTTGCACCCTTTTTACCTTAGAAAAATACTGAAATACCAAATACCACTAAATTTAGGTTTGTGAGTTCTTTGCTGCATAAAATAGCCAAATATACAACATTCAAATTGTTTTTCTGTTGTATCCTATCTTTTATTATAGGCCAGAGAGGGTAAAGAACTATATTTCTTAATTTCTTGCATGAACATGTATTAAAGTGGCTTTGCAAATAATGTGCTAATTTTGCTATTTTTATTTTTCTTAGTTTTTTCAATGATCCAGCCTATAAGGAAATTATAGAAAGCTCAGTCAACTTCAACACAAGACTCAATGTGGAACGCAGAATGAGAGTGCCATTTATAGATACACAAACTGGTGTCGCACAGAACCCTTGCTCATTATTTATGACAAAGAGGCAGAGGCTACCTGGTGGGTACCTACATACATAATATAAGTGGATGAAAATAATAAGCTTGACCTGTCTCTCAATGCCATATTTTATGAAAATATTCATATTTTTTTTCAGACTTCATAAAACTTCAATTTTTGAAAAAATCTTGTGATTTTTCATATTTTCCCCAATAGAGATCATGAAAGGGTTAATGTTTGCTCCAGTGACTATGGTTGAAGCAAACAAAAATTCAAAATTATCTCTTTATTCTTGTTAATACATAATAAATTGGGAGATAATTTTGGTTTTCACAAAACAAAAAATTTATAATTTTTTTCTTTGATTGAGTTTATTTTTTTTCTGATGGAAAAAACAATAGACTTAAATTGAATTTCCTAATAGTTGTCACCATGTTAAAATATTAGGATGACTGGTAACTAGAAAAGACAGTAACAATAATTATTTGATATTGCAGTGGGTAAACATGTTTATTTTATTACAGATACAGTAATGTATGGATAATCCGATCAGAAAGTTGGCAGAACCCGTTCGGTTTATCAAAACTTTCGGATTATAGAATTCAAAATGATATGTTTAATTCAAATACGTTTGGTTTAAAGATACATTTCTTAACTGTACAAATACATATATATCACCAAAAATTCACACATTCAATGGCTATAAAAACATTTATTTATGTTATACAGAAATACAAACATTTATACACACTATAACATATGTATACTGCTTTTCAAAAAAAATTGTACACCTAGCATGGATTTTAAAATTGCTGGTGTACAATTTTTTTTGATAAGTAATATATTTCAAAGTGAAAACAAACTTCTAAGAGGAACACCTTACAATATGTTACATAGGTATGTATGTACTATAGAAAATAAGTACAGGCATATTGCAAATACATATGAAAAATACCTAAAGTACGTATATGTAGTTCGGATTGCAGAATTCAAGGTGTTCAGATTATGGATATCATTTTACGAAATTGGGGTGTTCAGATTATAGAGTATTTTGGATTAAGGGGGGTTCAGACTATCCATACATTACTGTAGTATAATACACAGTATACTAATGGTATAATACTTGTTTGATTAATCAGGGCTATCAAAATGGATAAACCATAATCTACAACTTTGTTGACATCACAGTGGGGGCTGAATTTCTTTTTGATGGTCATGTCATGCTGATTGTGTTTAAAATATTAAAGTTGGAATGACAGTTGATGAGTATTTGATTTTTTTTTTCAATGAAGCTGGTTTTGAGATTGGTTTTACTATATTTTTGTAAAACATTTTTTTTTTATTGTATAGTAATCCTTAATTTTTCAGAGCTGTTACATTGGCTCACACAAAAATTAAATTTAAAGTAGAAGCGAATGTGTTCGTTTTTTGTGTGGAAAGTATTCGGCTTACCTACACCTATTTGTTTATATTCAGCAACTTTTAAAACTTATTTAGATGTGTTTATAAAAATTACAATATCAAAAAATTATTTTTTTGTAGTGTAATTTTGTTTTAACAAGATTAACACTGGTATTTTTCAATTTTAAATGAACTTTCTTGTGAAAAATCATTAAAAAATTGAACAAGTTTTACATAACAAGCAAATAAATAAATGCCATGACATGACAAACAATGACAAAGTCATATCCAAAGTGTTTGCAAGGCTGATATAATGCATAGTTCACTTGGAGTGTGCTAATGGGCTAGGAAGGTATCAGATCATGGATCCATTTATTTTTTTCTCAATTTTATATTAATAAAAAAATGTCACAGTAACGCACCCAGGAATATGTCTTGGGGGGGGCCTGAGGCCTCATAATGTTGTATTTCATGCTATTTTTTGTGTTTATTCATGAAATATGTGGAAAATATATACAAAAATCTTAGGCTTGGGGGGGGGGGCCCGGGCCCCTCCCCTGGGTGCGCCCATGAATGTCATATCTTTCATATTATTTCCTCTTGTCTCACTATGTGCAGTTTTTGGATATCTATTTGCTAGTTAATGAACATTCTACCTTTTTTTATTCAATTAAAGGTACATGTTTTTTTTATTTATTTACAAAATGTATTTATTACAAAATCATCTTCAGGGCTTAGGTAAACAACATTGCCAAAAGGGCTGGTTACAAGTAGCAATAGCACATTTGAAGGCCAAAAAATATGTAACAAGTGCAAGTGAATATAATAAACAAAGATACCAAAAAATTACATAACTGAATATCCATAAAAATTCTACTGTACCTAGTACTTGCGGTCTAGGACAACTGGGCGCTGCCAACTCGGCCCGAGGCCAACTCGGCGCCGCCAAATGGCCGCAAGGCCAACTCGCAATTTTCTTGAAGTTTGGTTTTGTTAAGTAGAGTTAAATCCTTTAAGTTGAATGGTTAAATTTGGCAGGTGTAGTGTTCTGGTAACCTGGTGACAATACAATTTACGTTTTTTATTACAAGAATGGTGGATCCAAAATTGCGGATTTCTTTATTTTAAACCGATTTTTCTCAAACTTGAAAGTTTGCAGTGCTTGAGATCACTTAATGCAGTTTTTTCCTCAAACTTTAAATGTCGGATCCAACATGGTGGACTTTCTGATTTATTCATCAATATATATCAAATATGGAACTTGATGGTGTTTCAAGTCACTCTGCATACTTTCAAGTTTGAGACAAATCTGTTAAAATATAAAGAAATCCACCATTTTAAAACACTGCCATGTTTCATATTTCATACATGGGTAGATATCTGGAAAAGATTTGGAGCAAAAATTGTGGACATACATGAAACTTGATATACAAATAAAAAAAATCAATGAAAATATGAATAAAGTACCAAATAACATGTTGCTTTGGAAAAATGTTCACATTTTAAAATATTTTCTGTTTTTTTGGCCATTTTTTAATTTTAGCATATCAGGTTACTGATGCACTTTACAGGTAACTGATAACCACTAATAAACTTCACAAATGTTGGGATAAAATATTGAACTATTTTTTCTTTCAAAATTAATAGCTTTTGCAGTACAGGTAACTGACAACTATACCAGGTAACTGATTATAAGAACAAACTAAATCATTTTAAAAAATGTTTTAATTTTAAAAAATGCTAAAATTTGTATATAAACTCACAAACGCATTTTTTTATGGAAGGGGTGGGGGGTAGGGATGGGATTGTTGTATTGTCATCGGACCACTATATGTATACCAAATTTCATCAAAATCAGATAATGGGAAGTGTGTCAAAAACGCATTTTTCTATGGAAGGGGGTAGGGGTAGGGGTTAGACGATATTTTTTTGAGGGTAGGAGTGGGAGGATATTTTTTTTCAATGTTGTATTGTCATCGGACCACTATATGTATACCAAATTTCATCCAAATCGGATAATGGGAAGGGTGTCAAAAACGCATTTTCTATGGAAGGGGGTGGGGGTAGGGGTTAGACGATATTTTTTTCCTAATGTTGTATTGTCATCGGACCAGTATGTGAATACCAAATTTTATCCAAATCGGATAATGGGAAGTGTGTCAAAAACGCATTTTTCTATGAAAGGGGGTAGGAGTAGGAGGATATTTTTTTCTTAATATTGTATTGTCATCGGATCACTATATGTATACCGAATTTCATCCAAATCAGACAACGGGAAGTGTGTCAAAAACAAATTTTTCTATGGAAGGGGGGTGGGGGTAGGGGTGGGTGGATATTTTTTCTTATTGATGTATTATCATCGGACTACTATGTATATACCAAATTTTATCCAAATCGGATAACGGGAATTGTGTCAAAAACACATTTTTCTATAGAAGGGGTGGGTATAGGGGTGGGAGGATATATTTTTCTTAATGTTGTCATGTTTCATCCAAATCGGATAAGTGTGTCAAAAACGCTTCACAAGATTTGATAGTTAGATAGTTAGACATTACATGTGAAGCTAGTGAGTCAGTTACTTGTAGAGCAGGTCAGTAACCTAACAGGTAACTGACGATTTTGTCATGTTTTGTCAAATATTATTAATACTACTAAAATTGAGTCTAATAAACAAGAAAACTCAAAAAGTGTATACTACCTTTTAAAAACTTACCAGGTTACTGATCAAATTGAAGGTTACACACGCGAGTATGGATCGGTTACCCACTGTTTTAGACGTGTGACATCGAATTAAACCGTTCGCGCGTTTTCCGAATCACAGAGCTCTTTTTCACTTAGCAACTAAAGGTCAAGAATGATCTAATGATGCCAAATGGATAAAAAATCTGAAGGCACAGGTAACTGATGCAGTTTTTAGTGACAAAGTTAAAATTTGAATATATAAAAACAAGTAACTAAAACAATTCTGGTTTTGACTATTTATGTAACTAAAGGTTGTTTTTTAATGTTTACTAAGAAATTACTCCAATAAATAATTATAAGAACATAATTTATTTAAAATATAGTAAAATTCTAATGGTGACACTCCAGGTTACTGACGATTGTTACATAAAACCTCTGTTATCTAAAGAAAATATTTTTTATAATCTTCCAAAAGTGAACTTGCTTGTTAGTTATTTAATAGAACTATAAAAATAAAATTAGTTTTATATAAAAAAAAATGTTTTAACATGTTTTTGTGTAGGTCACATCAAAATCCGTCACTTTTCAGATATTCACCCACATATTGATGCATAAATAAGTCCATCATTTTGAATCCGCCATTTTAAATTTTTCAAGTTTTAGAATAAGAATGCATTAAGTTATCTCAAGCACTGAAACTTTCAAGTTTGAGACAAATCGGATTGAAAATAAAGAGATCCACCATTTTGGATCTGTTATTCTTGTAATAAAAAAAGTAAATTGTATTGTTACCAGCGAGGTTACCAGGTTACCAGAATACTACCCCTACCAAATTTTAAGACTCGACTTAATGGATTTAACTCTACTTAAAAAACCATATTATTTCAAGAAAATTACGTAAAGGATTTTTGTATAAATAATTTATCTATTTTAATTTTGATCTGCACATTTTATCAAAAAAATATAGTTTAGTCCGGCGCCGAGTTGGCGGCGCCCAGTTGTCCCATTCCGTTATCCATGTCCTTCAATGGCTTTGCGGGCTGTTTTGATTGTGTATATATTTATTGAGTTTGTATGTTATTTTCTATTGAGATTTGTTTTTTCTCCACAAATTATGAAAGCGTCTGCTTTAGGTTTGCTACCAGGCCAAATATACTCGTATCCAAGACAGAGATGGCGCAAGAAGAGACGACAATACTTGACAATGAGTGCCCGAGCTTATGCTAGAGCTGCGGAAGGTATTTTATTTTTTTACTAATACTTTACTATAATGGAAAATAGAAAACTCCACATTTTGGACATATTTCCAGCAGTACCAATAAGAAATGCAATTACCCATGTGATTAAAGCTTTCACTGCACTAGGCGGAAGTGCACTGCATCACAGTGTCGCGATACGTAGTGGCACAAAATTCTTTAATGGAATTTGATTGAAGTATCCCACTTCGCTGCAGTGCAGTTCCGCCTAGTGTGGTCTTACCTTAAACCATATTAAATCAAAGACAAAAATCTTCAATTTTTATATTTACCACTTTTCAATGTATATAAAAAGTCTTATATAGAATATTGCCAAATTTCATGTTTGTCTGGTCTTTGAAACATTTTTACTGTAAAAATATCATCTCCGTGAATGTTTACTGTGAGAGTCCAATTCACTTTTTGTTGTTAAATTATGGAAAAGTAAATAAAATATTTTATATATCACTACCAAAAGGATTCTGCTCAACCAAAAAAAATCATCATACTGAGGTGTTCAATTATGCCTTTATCATTTGCGTGAATGTGATAATAGACAGTTAAAGCTGTATTAAATATAGCTATTCAAGAAAAATTGAATTTTTCCCCTACTTAACACATTTTGGGTTGATTTTTTTTATTTTCTTTTTGTGTCATAACAGTTTTTTAAAATTTAGTGTGATTTTTGCAAAATTAATACTTTGAAATTTGAAAATTAATTTTTTATTAAAAGAAAATTCATTTTTTCATAGTTTAAAAAGGGCTTGGCATATGTCATTTTTGGCAACAGATTCTGGCGATTCATGTAAAAACTTTCAATTTGGCCCATTTAAACTATAATGTGTGATCAATATTAACGATTTTCCTACTTTTTTTTTATAGAATAATCAGTTTTAGTCACGATCTTGGGTAAAACAATGTCGAAAAAATAGTTTTTTTTTAAATTATTTTTAAAAAAGCATTTTTTATTGGGTACATACATATAAATCGGAATCCCAATAACAAAAAGTTGCAAAAAAAACACATTCTGTTTTCTTTTTTTTGATAAATTGACATCTGGTGAGGTTCAGCCTTTTATTGTTAAATATTTTTTTAAACATTAACCCAAGATTTAATTTTTACTAAAAAAAAATAAAAAATACTGTTTCAAATATCTAGAACTTTTCTTTTCAAAAGTTGATACATATTTTATTTGAATCAAAACTGACAAAAAAATTGGGATATGTCACAGTTTATTCTAAGCTTTTTGGGTATGAACCTTTTAATTAAATAAGTTGATTTTCTAAAATATTTTTTTATTGAGGTATCGTAGATGGCGAAAGTGACATGCACAGTATTTCACAAATCGAGAATCCGGCTCTGCAAGATACTGACAGTAAAGACAGCCAGTTTTTGAAGGATGACATGGCAAAAGTAAGTACAAACTGAAGACATTTTTTTATTTATAGGCACGGATTCCACATACCATAAACGACTTGGATTTGACCTAAGTTAAAGTGAAAAATCCGTTGCTCGGCTTGGTTTTGTTCTCTGGTTTAGAATAGAAAGGTCAAAATCTTGTTAAACACTGTTTTTATTTATTTGTGTTTAGTCAACCCAACAAGCTTAATAACAGCAGCGGGCAGATGGCTCTGCCATGTTATCATTGGAACTACATGAATATATGGCAGAGCCATATGTCCGCTGCAGGTATTAAACTTGTTGGGTTGCCTATCTGTGTGCAAGTTGTGTAATCATTGGTTTATGCCAGTTGTTTTAATTACATTTAGGATAAAATAAGTGAAAAACTGTTCAGCGTCTTAAAACAATATATTTTTTTTTTTAGTAGGGAACTGAAGGTATGGAAGGCTATTGGGATTGTCAAAAAAAGCTTTATTTTCACTCAAAATAAGTTATTTGGGTGGAAAAATGCCCAAGTACCAAACTTTGTGATGGTGTTTTAAAACTTTTATACAAGATGTGCAAAAAAAAGTTATTTAAAAAAACATGTTGCAAAAAAAGTTAAATTTGATTTGATTTTGTAAATCTATATGTCAGGGTTGTCACAACATCGTTGTTTTTGGGGCGTTTGGTACCTTATTTCTAGAGAGGATAGGAAAAAACTGGCCCCCACTAGCGAGCCTCGATTTTCAAGAGATAATTAAAAATCAAAACCGCATCTTGATATAGTAAGCCGTTTTTAAGCTACTGGGTGTTTTTGAAAAGTCTCTCTTTCAGGAGGCTGCTTATAACTTTTTTATTGATAAAAATATCATTTTGGTGTAAATTGGTTTTTTATAGTTTTCTTTAATAGTATCCAACTGTCAAATTGTATTTTATCTGTCACTTTTAGTTTTTGAGATATTAGAGAGAGTTGATATGTTTCTTATGGAATGACCCTTTTTTATTTGATTTTTGGAATATAACAGAATTTTTCATCCCCTTCCCCCTTGGTACCACCTTCTCAAGAAAAACACATTAAAAACATTGACTGTAATAGGAGGCTAAATTAAGGGATTCAGGTCCCCCCCTTTAAGGGTTACATAATTTAAGAATGTTCCCATATCATGTGTTGTATCATAGTAAAAAATACTCTGCCAATCTATGGGCGCACCTAAGCTCACACTAAGTACTGTAGTTATAGTGTACATGTGAGCTAATATAACTAAAAACTGAAATATATTTTATTCAACTCCAGACTCAATTACCTTTCGTTTGATACCACACAAGCCATGTTTTGCCTTAAACTCTAATTTGTAAAATCTACCCCCACCCTTTTTTTAAAAACTAAAATGTATTTTGTTTAACTCCAGACTTAATTACCTTTCGTTTGATATCACACACGCCATATTTTTACATAAACTCTCATTTTTGAAATCTACCCCCACCCTTTTATGTGACTTGCATTCGGTGGATTTCATTCATTTTTTAATGAACCACGGCCCAAGACTCAGCCTAGGTACCAAATTTCATTTAAATCGGACAAGCGGTTTTTGAGTTATGCGGGTTGGTCGTTACAGACAGACATACAGACAGACAGCAAGACAAAAAAGTTTCAAAATCATCTGAAACGCAAAGATATATAAATCGGAGCAACTTTTTTTTTCTCGAAAAAATTAGGATCACCATAGCTTACACTACTATAGTATAGTAGTAGTGTGAGCTAATAATAGTTGGGCAAGATTTTAAAAGGCGAACTTATTGTTGTTTCTGAGTAGTTATGTATTATTTTTTAAATTTTACTTTTGAATTTTTTTCCTAGGAATGGTTCTATGATGAGCAAGATATGTTGGAAATGGATGCGTACGATGATCCTGACCCTGACTCAGATCTTGATTATGAAGAGACTTACAGGGGAAGGAAGAGGGGCAAGGGAAGAGGAAGAGGGGCAAGTACAATAATTGCAATTCTTATTTGTTATGGTGTATTTATCTTAATTTTTATAGATATTTTTATGGGTCTGTGTTACTAATAGTGGTTAGGCCAATACTCTATTTACAATTTAAAACTAGTTTTACAGTTGTGGAAATATTTTCATGACATAAAATAATTTGGATATAGTTTTATAAAAATGTTGATTATAAGTTGCAAAAGGAGGAATTATTTTACACAACAAGCCACCGGCTATAAAATTAAGGATCGACCCATACCAATATCAAAATCGGAATTTATAAAACGGCGTATCTGCCATATTATTATATTTTATTATTATTATTAAGTTAATTATTTTAATTGTGGATTTTTTTAAAGAAATTTAAAAAAGATACAAGTTTTGACATGGGAGGAGGAGGGAGTCAAAAAGGACGAAAAATTTTAGGGTATAATTTTTTTTCTTATTAATTATAAAAATAAGATGCAATGCTTTTATCCAAAAATAAAGAAAATAAAAGTAGTTTTTTTTTTAAATTGGAAAGTGACAGAAAGTTACAACAATACATGTAAATATAATGTAAATTTATTTTTTAAGAAAGAGTTGGTACTATAACTATACATAAGCATTTAGTGGCTAAAGACAATTTAGCCAGGATTAGTATATAGTATATTCTTTTCACACATTCATTAAAAAACAAAAAATGCTAAAATATTATCCAAAAAGAAGTGACAGTTTGAGGAAACGATTTTATTTATTTTCTATTGGGTACTGGCCTAGGTAACAAATCAGTACCCAGATAGCACAATATCTTAAGAATGTCGTATTTATATCTTTGTGAGATATCTATAGGATGTTTTAAAGATATCTTTATTATGTATTTAGGTACGTAAAATTAATTATATGGAAACATATCTCCCCTTTGGTACACTACGGGCGTAAGTTACATGTTAATGAATATAAAGATTTGTAACATATGACCTTTTAAAGATATCTTTTTGTAAATACGAGATGTCTTCAAGTATCTGTTACGTCTTGGACTTGGAATGGACATCTTTATGATATCTTTAAAATATCCTTGTGCTATCTGGCTAAGTATTGCAAATTAGTTTCCAATCAATAAATACAGCGTTAAGTGAGCGATTTTTTTTTAATCAGTGACGAAAAAAGCTGCGTAATGGTAGGTATTTGTTATCACCCAAATTTATTTATTTAATATATTCATAATAAAACATGGCCGATATATCGGTATCGGCCGATATCGGTCATGCGTATATCGGTATCGGCCTCAAAAAACCATATCGGTTGACTAATCATAAAAGTCATAAAATTTGCAGATGGTCACAACATGCCATGAAAGTCATCAAATTTCAGGCCGATCAGTATTCAATTGTCATAAAAAGTAATAAAATTTGAGGTTAGTCATAAAATTCTATAAAAGTCATAAAATTTCACATTTTTCATAAAAGTTAAAGGCAGGACAATTTCACTCAGCTTAAAAGTGACATCAACAGTTTAAAACAAACGTAAAAAGCTTAGCTCATTTTTTTTGTCACTTTGTCTTTCTCTTGAAAAATTTTTCTAGAGTCATAAAAAGTCATAAATTTACGGACAAAAGAACTGAGTTGTAGTACGGTGGTGCATATAGAGTAAAAAAACGACACTTTAACTTGTGAATGCAAAAAGCCTAATTTAATAATTTTGTGGGTATCAAGTTAAATGTGCCTCAAAAGTCCAAACCTTAAAAATTCGTATTTCACAGACTGTACATTTTACGGACAGAAACACGGAGTTCTAGGAGGGCGGGGCTAGAGACTGTACGTATGAAGCATTTAAAAATAAATGGATCCATGACGGATCTGATACCTTCCTAGCTAGCCTATTAGTACACTTCAAGTGAAGCCATGATATATCAGCCTTGAAAACAGTTTTTGTCAATATCTCAGAAACTAAAGCTCTTACGAAGTTTTTGGTTATTCATTGTCATTAGCATTATGGATTTTGACCAAAATCTAATCAGCTCGTAAGAGTGTCGAACACTATTTTACCTGAACATTTTATGAAAATCGGTTCATTGGTGTAGGAGCTATCGTGTACGGACAGAAATAATAAACACATACACATATGCAGACATCACGACGATATTGCTAAAATAGGTCACAATACACCCAAATAACACATTTTTGGCGTTATCTGAAAAAAAAAATCGTCGAAAATAATACCTTCTCTAGCCATTGCTACATATACTAGGAAGGTAAAAATAGAGACGCGGCAAACCCATCAAAGTCACTAAAACCAACTAAAACTCACATTTTTGGGTTATACTATTTTATTGTCAAGTGCATTGGCCTTTCACTAAAATAATTTAAGTTGTCACTGCTGAGTGACATCAATCAACATACACCACATAAACAAACATTTTGTTTTTGTTTGTCCATCACCCTATGTTTGTCAAAAGTATAAAAAGATCGGTTATTTCTATTTCCCGACGCTTCTGAATAAACAAGGACGGAAGGTGCGTCTCTCTTTAAACAATGCTAGAGTATATCTCTCTCTATTTTTTTAAAATATATTATAAATACAGGGTCTCTAGTTTGTAAGAAATTTAAGTTTATCGTGATTGGTTGTTTGTTTGCAGGGACGTGGCGGTGCAGGGGTGGATTCCCCCGGAACCCCAGGCAGAAAACGAGGCGCAGGACGCGGAAGAGGCAAGAAAGGCAGTTTTGGAGGGCACAATTATGAACCAACCCCAGGGGATCCTGACAAGCCATTCGCCTGCGAACGTAAGTCAATTTTTTTGTTGAATAATATGTTTGTTGTATATGTATGTATGTAAAAGTAAATTGCTGTTTTTGTTAAAAAATACATATAGAAACATAATTAAAAATATAACTGCGAAGTGAATTTACAAAATGCTCTATGCTAAGTTTTATTTATTGTTTTCTTTTATAGTCGGAGAGGCAGTAAACGTTTGGGGAACTTATTTTCTTAGTCAGCAAATATCGATAGAATTGTTCATTAGGTAATTTCAAGCAAAATTTCTGAGATGATTAGGAGGGGGACTACGCTGAACTTATTTTCTTAGTAATAAAATAGTTTTCCCAGTAAAGAATATACTCAGTTAACTAAAAAAAAATAATCTGGCTCATCTCTAAGTATGGCCAATATGTGTGGCAAGTGAAAAAGGAAATGAAATGTGTGCCTGTATTTTCATAGGTTTGAAATATTATCAGATGATTTGAAGATCTAACGGAAAAAAAATACAATGTACAATACAATAAAACAAATAGATTTGGGCTAAACATTTTTAAATATATTTTTTTAAACTCATCTACTTCAGCAATTGACTTTTACATGCTAGGTAATCTTTATAATTGTGGTTATGGGATAGATTTTGATTTGGTTATTTTGAAGTGCATTGTGTTGATTGGTTGGTTTATTTTTTATGCTTTTTCAAAACTTGGAATTAGATAATTTTGAATGGCTGCTTATATTTTTTTGAATTTCACAGAGCGTCCTGACCTTTTCTCTATTTGGCTTTTGTGAGTTTTCTATTTGTTATAGAGCATAAATGTTAAATAAAAAAATTTTAGGGAGAAACCGGCGCATATTTTGGTGATCTTAAGATTTTTATACAAGGTGTGCCAAAATATTTTTGCAAAAACGGATAACGATTTTGTTATCCCAATAAATATGTTAGTAAAATTTAAAAAAGAAACATATTTGCCAAACACATTTTGATATTTATAAATATAAAATATTTATAAAATTTGTTTTATATTTTTGACCACACTGTAGATTTAAAAAAATAACACTAAAGGATTTTTTCTAATTTATATCTAGCTTTAGTATTGGTTTCCTTTATAATATATTCTCTACTTCACATATTTAAAAGTTCAATGGGTGTTTGTTTTACAATTGATCCGGTAAATTTTATCCACAAGTTCTGGGTTACATAAAAAGTAGATTTATAAAAAAATAAATATCAAGTTTTTAATAGGTAACATACTTTCTTATGTTATTATTATTTAAAATCAAATAAACAGGCCAAGAAGACTGCTCCTTTCTTGTGTTTTTCATTTGTTTTAAATATTTTTGACACATCTTTACAAGATTATTAAAATATGCACTGATTTTTTTTGCTACAGATGTTGCTTTAATATGTGTTTACTAGGGTCACTGCATCACGAAAACTAAAGTCTTTCTCTGGAGACACCAGGTTTCCAGGATGCAGTGACCCTAGTTTTTACTTGATAAATAAGAAACTAACAAAACTCTGAAATAGAGAAGGCTGGAACACCCTGTTAATAATGATGCAAACCTCCCTTGCTTTCTAACATCAAAAAAACTGCTGATGGTATTAGTCTAATTTTCTATTAACAAAAATATACCCGTTATTGTCAAGCTCAACGAAGCATAAAAATAAAAAATTAAACATACACCTTTCTAGATAGGGTACTCTACGAAAACGGCTGAATTTTAAATGGTGGTTCAAGGACAGACAAAGCAGTTTTTCAAAAGACAAAGACAAAATTTACAGTATTTGTTTTTGAATCAGTTTTTAAATGTCAATAACAGACACTTAAATTGGCGGTTCAAAGTGGCTATTTACTATTTATATCCATCTTTGATTGTTGGTCTATTGTAGATAACATTGTCTTTCTCATACGGCAAGTAACCCCATCGTTTATTCTATTAGCTAATCTTCAGGCTGAACCGAGGCAGACAACGCTTATATATAGCCCGCATGTCCGAGAGAGCTAAAAGCGGAAACTGTAAATTTAAACGCTTATTTTTTAAATGTCAGGAAAATACTTATTCTTCTCAGATTTAGAAGGGATTGCTTCATAGAATAGCCACATTTTTAAATCTGTAACTTATTCCAATTATGGAAAAACGCTTTGTTTGTCCTCCTGCCGCCATCGTGACATTAGCATAGAATGCCCTGTGCAAGAA
Organism: Aspidapion aeneum; assembly: GCA_963576565.1. Classification (NCBI taxonomy): domain Eukaryota; kingdom Metazoa; phylum Arthropoda; class Insecta; order Coleoptera; family Brentidae; genus Aspidapion; species Aspidapion aeneum. The sequence goes on along the minus strand of OY755045.1, from coordinate 24,849,137 downwards.
GCTCAGCAGAAAATAAATCAACCAATAACGGCACATACCAGTAACTCAACACACATGCACCCTCTCTCTCAAACTTTCAGTATGCGGCGCGCGTTACAAGACCCGTCCCGGTCTCACCTATCACTACAACCACTCGCACAAAGAGGGCGCCAGCGACGAAAACTCGCGTGACAGTAACGCCACCTCGACCCCGCCCACAGGAGGCACGCCCACTCCTCCGCAGCAACAGCAGCAGCAAGGCGTCGCTGGAGCTGCTCCCGGACCGCAGACCTTCGCTGGCGGCTTACCGCAGAATAATCAACAACAGACATCAGGTGCGCCAGGGGCTGCCCCTCAAGCGGGCGGGGCTCCCCCACCGCAGGGAGGTCCGCCAGCAGCGGGTGGAACGATCGAAGTCCCGCCCACCGCGGGTACGGCTTCACCGAGTGGGGGACATGTGTATCAAGATAGTTATGTGTCGTTTTTGAACCAAAATCCGGGTATATGTCTTTTTTTACTACTTTGTAGATTTAGACTTTGTAGTTTGTGTACATTTTCGCTAACATTTTTTGTTTCTCAAATTCTTTCTCTAGTAGGTACAGGGGTATACAAATTGGGCACTTTTGAGGGGCTTAAGGTACTTCCAGGGGAGATAGAGAAAAACTGACCCCCCCTTAGAGACGCTGAGATTTCAAAAGATGTTAAAACTGTATCCTGATATATCAACCCGTTTTCGAAAGTTTGCATTTTTGTTAATAACAAATATATAAAGGATCCAACTGTCAAGCTAAATTTTACCTGTCAGTTTTCAAGATATTACATAAAGGTATTATTTTTTGTACAATTATTGAAATCAGCATAAAATTTCCTTTGAAATGACATATCACACCTAATATTTTATTTATTTTTATTTCTTTAATAGTTTTGTATGGTATTTTTAACGTTTTATTACCTTCTTATTTTTGGGTAACTTTTTAATATACTAGTGTAAGGGGATTTTCAATTACCTAAAAAAATAAATTATAAAGTAAAGAAAAAGTATAAGAAATACAAATAATATAAAGAAATAATAAACTAAAATATTAACTATTGACTGTGATACCAGGTTTTTATTTTATAAATTTTATGCTTATTTTGAACATCAAGAAAATTACTATGTAACATCTAAAAACTAAAAGTGACAGATCAAATTAAATTTTACAATTTGATTCATTATAAAAAATAAAAAAGCACTTTATGTCAAAAATTTTATAATTAAGAAGTTATACCCACCCTCACAAAAGCAAATTTCTGAAAAACCACTTATAGCTCGAAAATGGCTTCATGTGTCAAGGTACGGTTTCACCTTTTGCTTTCTCTTGAAATTTGAGTGCCGCAAAGGAAGGTCAGTTTTTCTCTATCTACTTTCGAAGTACCTTAACCCATTTTTTATAAAAAAATGACTTTTTTTGCCTAAAATATGAGTAATACCATTGAAGCAAGGGGTATTTAACAAAAGTAATGGTATTAGATCTGGAAGAATTTGTTTGTTTGGGAATTGTTTTTTATTTTCTTTGCTGAAAATGGGTTAAAAGTGCCCAATTTCAATCACCCTGTATATTTTATTTTAACATACTTATGTGGCTACTATATATAACCCCTCAATTTGGCTGCACACACCCACTGCTAGGAGCACGTCCTCCCTCAGTAGGTGGAACAAAAGTCCCACCCACCGCGGGCGTGGCTTCACATGTTCATGTACAAGGTGCGGTAACGAGACTTTTTTACAAACAATACAGTGCGAACCTAATAGATCTTACTTTTGAACAAAAAGAGATATCGATTTCTGGTAATAAGTCTTGTTAATGGGATTTTTTTGAGGATATTTAAGCTAAGTGACAGTTATGTCAAACTAACCCAATTTCAAAAATTTGACATAACATCAAAATTTTTAAATTGGAAGGGAATTTTTAATGCTTCTTTTAAAATGTATTTTGAGTCTATACAACACATTTAAAATTTTTAAAATCGGTTTAGGTTCCTAGGAAATATGTTTATTTTTCTTTACAGTCGATTAAAAAAAATTTTTAGCAAGCAAAATTAAATAATTTAAATTGATTTACTTTATCATAAAGCTTCTAAGTTATGTCAGAACCTAAAAATAAGTTAATAATAAAGTTAAACGAAACGTAGTTTTACCGATCCGTGAAATTTTCGAAAATAATACAGTCGAAAATAATTTAGACAAAGCGTAATTTCGTCGATCCGTAAAAATATCAAAACGTAAAAGCATCGAAACGAAGTTCAGTCGAAACGCAGAATGTTCGAATCGTTAAAAGGCCGAACTCGAAAAATAAAAAATCGAAAAATAAGAGAGAAGAAAGAAAGTATTCCCCATACCCCATGTTGCCAAGTGTACTGTTACATGATACTAGTCTAACCAAAGAGCCTATCCAAACCTAACCTGTCAGCGCCAGTTAAGCTAATTTACCCAAGAAATTTATGGCAACATCGCACCTTCATTTTCGACTTTTCTTTGGTTTGATCTTTTTGCGATTCGACCAAACTAAGTTTGGATGATTTTGCGTCTCTTCTCCATTGCATGTCGCGCATTTAATTTTCGACTATATTATTTTTGACATACGTATTGACAATATAACTATTCGTTTAAATTATTTTCGACAACTTCACAAAAATTGATTCGCTTAAATTGCTTTGATCTTTTATTTTTCGACTTTTTTAAGGTATGGCCTTTTTGCGATTCGATATTTTTACGGTCCGATCATTCTGCGATTCGACTTTACTCCGTTTCGATGCTTTTACGTTTAGATATTTTTACGAATTGACAAAATTACGCTTTGTCTAAATTATTTTCGTCAATTTTACGGATCAATAAAACTACGTTTCTTTTAAATTATTTTCGTCTATTCAATTTTTGATTCTTTTATTTTCGAACAAATTACAGTTCGACATATTTTTTTCAACATTTCTTTATTAGCTCTTTTTTTGTTTTATTTAATGACAAATCCAATAAGGTGAAATCAGAAAAAAATTGTAGTTTTTGCTCGATATTTCGAAAACCCCTAAAGATATTTTTAATTTCGATAGAGTATTTGGTTCAGGGCTTAGAATAGCGCAACTTTTTTCTCATTCAACCAAAATTGTATCTCTTACCGTTTCCGAGATCCCCATGTAGTTAATTTGATTTGCCCTATATACCATATTAGTAAATATTACCCATTTAATTTTTTTATTAATTTTTTTGTTACCTCTTTATTTTTTATTAATTTTATAAAATGCTGTTTTAAATACATTTTTCATTAAGTAAATTTACATAAATAAAATAAAATTATAAAAAATAGGCACGGGGTTTTTCCGTATATTTTAACAAAGGTCCCCCAGAATTTTTTTGCAGTAAGTCACTGGCAGATTCAAAAATGTACCCTGTTTTGTTCAGAAACGTTTTGATCTCTTGCAATTTTTCGTATCTCTAACCGTTTTTGAGAAAAAAGACAAAAAACGATAATTTGTAGGTATCTTCGATTGCTATTTAGAAATTACATAAAACTCGCATAAAATGAATTGTGGTGACTATTTTAAATTTTAATGTCATATGGCAGGGTACAGTTGGGGACTTTTTAAATTGCCGGGATATTTTTTTCTATCAAAATTTATCATGTAAAGATATCAGAAAAAAGTGTTGGTTAAACATGTACACATACAGACAGAGGTTAAGTTTACTATATTTTGGGTTTGGTTCAAATTGATTTTCTTACTGTACAAATGGTACAAATCTTTATTTTTTGTCTTTTTTATTGAAAACGGATAGAGATACAAAAAATTGCAGGAGATCAAAAAGTTTATGAATAAAACAAAGAATCCATATGATATTTTTGAATCTGCCATTGGCTTACTGCAAAAAAATTCTGGGTGAAAAAGGATGCATCACCCCTAAAAAATATCACCCTGTAGCTCAGCAGCTAAACACATGTTCCGAATCTGAGCAAAACATCTCGAAAAACTGAGCATTTGCTGAATCATGTTTATTTGAAATTTTCTTCTTAAAACCACTAAAATATATTAAACTTAAAATAAATAGATATTTTTTTTTCTCTTCAAAAATATATTATATGTAGACATTTCGTCCAGCCTTTGAGAAAATATTTGCATTTTAAAAATCTAATTTTATTGATTAAAAAAATAGCACTTGTCACAGATAAACAACTGATCACAGCGTCCTTATTGTTTATTTAGGTTTTTAACATCCAAATATTTTAAAAACGGCTGGATCAAACATATTTTCGAATTCAGAAAAAAAAGATCGTTTTATTTAGAGATTGCTAAGTGTGTTTCGTAAGAGATTTTTTACCATATTTGTGTTTTCTTAAAACTTTGCGACATTTATTTGTTTTGTTAGATAACATTTTCTTAGAATAAACCCTACAAATTTTTAATTAAAATTTTGTTTCTATCTCTTGTAATAAGCGCAGTAGACCTTGGTTAAAATTTACGAAACCCCCTCTACACCTTGTCAGTCACAATTGTGCTTAATAGATCGCTTCCTTCTGTATTATTTTTGCTAGAAACCTAATTTTAATTTATGCCCTTTTTTTACCTCATTCATTTTCTTTATTAAGGGTATTAACACCCCAGCTTTTTAAACGTATTTTTCGGAAGACAGAATCAAAGTCTAATTTGTAAAACAGAGAGCGTTCGATGTATTAAATGCAGTGATTCCATTTGACAGTTTTGCCACTATGGCCGCTAAAAAAGAAGTCTCGTTATTGAATTACCGCACCTCGTATTTTTTGTTTTAAATTTTATATTCAAATATTTTAATATTAATGTGATGTTAATCATAATCATCTTGATCCATTTGAGTTACATCCTTTGAAAGGAAATTTTTATTGTCTACAATTATGGTCCAGTAAAGGCTTATTTTTAATGAGAAAAATCCGGAGTTAGGTTTCTCGAACGGTTTTTCTTGTTTTTTATGATGCAAAATCCGAATTTTAACTTTGTCGCGTCGTGACTGACCTGAATTGTTGCTATAAAGCCTAGTTTGACGCAGGAATACATGGACAATTTGTAATTATATAACCAGAAAATAATATCGTATTAGTTTTTTATATTTTAGCTACAAAATCCTACAAAATCTGAAATATCCAAGTTTTCTCATTGAATGTCGAAAACTAAGCTTTTTAGAGAAAAATGTATAATACACTTTATTGTAGAAAGTGAAATTTCCAAGCAATGATTGAGTCAGTGTAGTAAGAGTAACAGCGGGGTCCGTTAATTGAGGTAATTTTAAAAATATATTAAAAGAACACGTTTACATTTTTTATCCAATTTCTTCAAAAACATTTTTCCCTAAGAAGCTTAGTTTTAGAGAAAATTTGACAAAACTTGAAAATTTCAGATTATGGGAGGTCTGGGTGGTTTTGAGAGGAGTTTTTGCAGCTAGAATATAAAAAAACTAATCTGATATTCTAGATGCAGTCCTGTGTCAAACGAGGCTTTCAGCGCCATATTGCCCGCTTTCTTGAATATCTCTAATTTTAAGAATGATGCGTCACCTGTGCGGCGCGGCAAAGTTGAAATTTGGTTCGGTTCTGTTCACTAAAAATATAAAAAAACCATTGAGAAACCTCGGAATTTTTTCTCGGTCATATCAAATGAATGAATTTGTTAAACAATTGGACGTTACCAAAAACATATTGTAAAGTGTAACGCCAGAGTTCTATTTACCATTATGAAATTTAGAAGCTTGTAAAAAATGTACACCAGTATTTACTAAGACCTTAAGACTTAGCATTGTAGACCGGGTTTAAGTATCAAGTCTATAGACTTGATACCGACCGGTTTAAGTGTATTTTTTTAATACTCACAGGTCAAAAACTGCAAAGATTATGTTATAATAGTAAGCATTTGTCAGTGAGTTTCATCTCATATAAATTCAAATTAACTTTAGAAATAAAGAAAAGCCACAAAAGTTTTGTAACGAAATGTCATTTTTTGGAAATTTATAGGATTCCCGTTAAATATAGTCTCAAATTGTAGTACCACCCCGGAGGGGTGGTTTAAAGTTCGAAAAACTGTAGATGCATCACCGTTTTAAATACGTATCAATATTTAAATACTGTAAAAAGCACAAGATATATTAGAATCCCTTTTCAATTACACATTCACCAAAACAATCGACCATCGGTTTAATCTTCGCTAACTTGTCTAAAAAATTAACATGTAAAATATAGCTAACACTGACTTACACCGATTCTATTCGACATTTCCTAGTGACGTTTGGAGGTTTAAATATGGCTACCATTTTTAAAACAAAATATTTTATTATTTTTATTTATTTCTAACCTTTGAGTGGAAATAATGTATTTGTTACAACAAAAAAAGATGACCCATATCGCAAGGTATTTATGAACAATTTATATAAATATTAAAAACTATCAAACGTGGAATTTCGTACCCGTGAATTTAAAAATCAAACAAGTTTCGTGACTAATCGGGCAAAAAGGAGTTTTTTTTTTGTTTCCCTTATATTTTTCCGTGGGTAGCCTGAAAGCTAAACCTCACGGGGGCCCAAGATCTAATGGACACCTAATAAGTGTTGACAGTTAACCGTTTCGTCCTTATGGGACTCCTCAGAACACTGCTGGTCGATGTGACAAATCTTGCGAAGTTAATCAGACGGTTTTGTCTCTAATTAAATGTAATTAGTGAGCGAACTATAGCAAGAGGCGCCATCTACCGATATACGAGAGAAACAAAAAAAACCAAAAGCAAGCATGATCGATATTGTATAGCAGTGTTTTCTTTCGCCTGCTTTTGGTTTTTTTTGTTTCTCTCGTATATCGGTAGATGGCGCCTCTTGCTATAGTTCGCTCACTAAGTACATTTAATTAGAGACAAAACCGTCTGATTAACTTCGCAAGATTTGTCACATCGACCAGCAGTGTTCTGAGGAGTCCCATAAGGACGAAACGGTTAACTGTCAACACTTATTAGGTGTCCATTAGATCTTGGACCCCCGTGAGGTTTAGCTTTCAGGCTACCCACGGAAAAATATAAGGGAAACAAAAAAAAACTCCTTTTTGCCCGATTAGCCACGAAACTTGTTTGATTAGTAAAAACTATTGCATTAACGGGAAAAATAAGTTAAACCTTCAATCAAAATGTAGACTTTTAAACCTAGGATTGTAGCACTTAGCACTGGAGACCCCTTAGTAAATACTGGTGTTACAGTATTCTGTTGCGAAAAAAATATCTTTAAAGACGTGTTTAAAAAAGTAGTAGATTTTTATATTAGATACTATTACGGTATAAGTTTCATTACAGTAAACATAGGGAGTTTTTGGAACGATTAAAATGTTGACAACTTTGACAGCCGTTGTGGTAGTGGTTAACAACCACTGCATAGGAAACGGGTGTACTGCTAACACTTCAGGGTTTTATAGGCTATTAATTAGTCTTTATTTTATGTTATTATATATGTTTTCAAAAATAAGCAGTTTCTAAGTTAAAGGCCACTAAAAAAAATTGGTCAAAATCCAAATGGCGACGAAATATTTGGCCTTATAACTCAAAAATCATCTCTTTAACGGTTTTGTAGGAAATTTTATTGCCTTTAACTTTTGTTTTATTTTTTTTTATTTGTACCGAAACCAAATTATTTAAAAAAAACCCTTTTTGTGCACACTAAATCCAAGATGACGTGGGGGGGGGGGAGCCCCCCCTCCCCAAGGTCGACTACTAAATTTTTGTTATAGGACTCTAATGTGAAAAAAATATGTCAAAATCGCGACTACACCACCTTTTGCAAGCTAAAATTCTATAATGACTGGACTAATTATGCAGTGACCTTGAACAAGAAATGACACTGACTAAGTGAACAAAAAAAAAATAACATACAATGTGTCCACGGATTAAGTGTGCGTAAGGTAATGGCAAAACAATTTTAATTTAGATTCTGATTTTCTGGGAATCGCTCCTGTTTGGTTGATATCATTTAAAACAAAGATATTCTTTACTTTTAACACTTTTTATCATTTTATCAGCCTACAAAACTACCCGTTATATTAATTGATTTGGCTAATTTTTTTAACATCTTAGTTTAAGACAGAGCAGGAGCAACTCTTATAAAATCAGAATCCATATCAAAAATAATTTGTCATTTATACCACACCACACTCAATGGACACAATTTATAATTAATTTAATAAAAATGAGTCATGAAATATGCTCATTACATCATTACTAGTGCCACTAGTACGATAATACAACTTATTATGTATCCAAAGTTTCATATATCTTTGATGTAACTCAAACAGGTCAAAATTAGAATGAATAATATAAGGTCTTTTAATACTACTCTTTTCTCAATTTAATTACGGAAAATCTACAACGTGTAGAAAGAACCTTCAATTTGTGAAGTGATTATATATACCATGTAGAAATTATTTGAAGAAAAACTAATTTAGGAGGTGTTTAGATAAGAATAGATACATGGTTTACCCCGGTCTCAACAAATCCCGGCGGCAGCTCTCGTGAACTAAAAGTTAAAAGAAGAGGGGAAACACCGGAGGAGGCATGCTGGCTGGCGGGAGAACAAACGAGCTCGCGTTACGGCATCGACATTGTCTTATTCTTTAAATCTGCGTAGTAGACAATGCAATTAGATTCAGTCAACGCGGCATGGCAGGCGGAGTGAAAATTGAGAGGGGATGAACAGGAGAACTTGCTTCTATAGACCTATTGGGATTGACGTCACAGTGAGGGGCACACAAACTAAAAGAGGCTATAAACAATGGTGACACTGTCAAATTTACATACAAAAATTGTCAAAGTCACGCCAAGAAGATGACAGCTTTGGAGAAAGATTATATAATTATTTGCGTTGGCTCGAATTTAAGCCTAGATCTCTTTCGCTTTTATGGCTTTAGAGAAAGACTAGTGCTTGGATACGATTCTAGCAGAATCCAACCTGCTGTGTGACTCTCGAGGGATCACATGACCTTAATGGGTCTATTGTTTTCTAAACACCTGCTAAATTAGTTTTGTTTTTAAGCAGACTTTTTATACGGTATATATAACCGCCTAAAATACTGGCAAAGGAAAAGAAAAGTGTTGCAATCATAGCTTGTCCTAATGACAACAGAAAATTCCAAAGTGCGCATTTTTTGTTTGTTTACATTTTGCTTAACATCTTAAAAGGCTAGTGAAAGTCGAGGAGTTTTGAGATTGCTTAACTTGGGGGACAAAGTATGTTCAAAAATTACTAAAACTAATGCATGTGTGGTAAATGCGCGCGTCCTGGGCTAGCTAAGAATTGAGGGGGCCTTTGCTTTTAAAATGGTTTGAAAGACTGCATACGAATGATGTGTATTTCTAAGCTGTTAGGTTTATATCGATCTGTCATCTGGAGTAGAGGCCCTGGAGGTGGGCAAGTTATATTGCCCTCTTTTTCTGGCATCCACCTTTACATATAAAGGGCAGGAGATAGATAGACATGGATATGTATGACATATTTTAAAGAAATAGAGACGCGACAAAACATCAAAGGGAAATTTATTTAAGTCAAAAACATAGAAGATAAATAAATATCGGTCCTCTATACTCTAGTATTGTTAAGAGAGAGATGCACCTTCGGCCCTGGTTAATTGAAGCGTCGGAAAAAAAACGATTTTTGCCAAAAATTTACAGGGGGTGACGGACAAACGTGTTTGTTTATATGTTGCATGATGATTGATGTCATTTACCGCTGACAACATAAATTTTTTCAGCGAAACGTCAATGAACTTGGCAAGAAAATATAACCAAAAAATGTGAGTTTGACCTACTTTGATGGGTTTGTCGCGTCTCTATTTTTTTTAATTATGTCATATATACAGAGTCTTTGTAGGTGTTATTTCCCTGGATATTTTTTTGACGTTTTTGATATTTTATGTTAGGCAATACATCAAATTATGACAACAAAACAAAACAGATTTGACGTCTTTAATATTTTAGGTCAGGAAATACTTCAAATTTTGACATCAAAAACAAAACAGAAATGTGACACGCACTAGTCAAGCTCTTAAAACACATTCATAACATTTAAGCAGCGCCATCTACCGCATAGCTCGCTAGTTGAACTGTTTGTTGTATATTCTTATACTCTTTTTATTTTGTTTTTAATTCATAAATTGACATGTCAACTAATATACTTTTATTATTTATTTATTTATACACATAATAATAGCCAAAATTTGTTCTTACTTATTGATATGTAATGCCAATCTGCAGATATCAATTGTTTTTTTAACTAAAACTAAATTTCATTACAATTGTTAAAGATTAAAACCACTGTGAAAAGGTATTTAGGGCCTCTAATCTGGAGTAGATAGTTTGTCTGTAGTAAATGTTAATTTTTAGTTATTTTTTCTTTTTTTTTTTCGTTTTTAAACAACTTTTCTCTCTTGACGCGATTCCTAGGTACGCCCGGCCGTAGAGGGCGCCCTGCAATGCCTGGCCCGAACGGAACCCCGCCTCCCGGTCAGGTGGGACCTCCCGGTGCTCCACCTATTGGGCCTGCCGCCGGCCCCGGAGGAGCTCCGCCCACGCTTCCGCCCAATTTGCCACAGGGACAGAGCCCCCAAGGACAAGGGGAGGACCCTCCTATGCCTGTGCTGAAGCCAGAGAATATGCCTGAGGGACAGGGGCCTAGCGCAGGTAGGTTACTCGGTTTACAACTTCTTTAGACTCATAGATGATGATGATGTGAGTGGGCATTGCAGCACTTCCTCTGCAATCACCAGGGTCTATTGTGGCTCACTTTTGAGTGTTTTCTCGCGTATGCCTAGTGCTCTAAAGAGGTTAGCTATCAGTTTGGGTGAGACACTGTTCAGATCTTCTGAATCAATCTGAGGTTTACCGAAAGTATCTGACGTAAGCGGGTCATTCGCATAGTACATATCTGACTGTTTCGTCATCCTCCATACAGAGTCTACATTCGGTCTCTTCTGTTAGTCCGATTCTGTGCATGGGTACTCTTAGTCGACAGGGACCCGTAAAAAGTCCAGTCACTATAATGGATCTCCTGTTTGGTAAGTCCAATAATGTTCTGGCTGGTATATTTATCCAGTATTGATGGGAGCCCTCCATCCATTTTAATATGCTTAATTTAGGAGCATTGTTTGCTATAACCAGGGCTGGTTCGGTAGATGCATTTTCCCTCGCTGTTTGGTCTGCGGCCTCATTTCCCTCGTGCCCAGAATGTCCTGGTATACATACTTATGACACAGTTAGTGCTATCAAGCGCATTCAGCGAGTCCCTGCTGCTCCTCACGGTTCACAATGAGACCTTATAGGAATGTAGCTGTCTGAAGGCCGCTTGACTGTTGGATAAGATTTTTATTGTCCTGTTGGTCCATTCGTGGTTAGTAAACCACCGGGCACAAACTTCAATGGCTATGACTTCGGCCTGAAATATAGTAGCCAATTGGCCGAGACTATGTTTAATCTCAACTTTTTTTGGACACTAACTCCCGGTCCAACAACTGAGAGCATTTTGGAATCATCGGTATACCAAAATCTTTTGTGATATGATAAATTGGTCCTGTTCTTTGACCAGTTCTTCCTCTCTAGGAGGATAATGTTGTATCTTTCTGCTGGCACACCGTGTTGGGCATGACGTCAGATATCATTCCTAGAGTTGCATCCAACTCTTGTTCTCTAATTAGGGCTGTTGATATTACTTTGTTTGTCCTGCCATCCTGGTGGTTGGCCCTTATTCTTTATGTTGCTCTTCGTGGTGCCTGTAAGAAAATATGAAGTTATACATACTCAATTTGACGAAGCTAACAGGATGATTGGTGATAGTTAGCGAGTTCGGGTAGTGTTTTACTAGCGAGTTCGAATAATGTTCAGCCAAGCAGGGGAAATCCAGAAGACTTGTAACCCATAATTTTGTAACTTTTTTAGCCCCCACCGACCCGTCCCAGCCGCCGCCAGGCCCTCTGGACAATAGAAAAACGGTCGCCCCCAGCCCCTACTGCGACTTCTGTCTTGGCGACTCCACGCAAAACAAGAAAACTGGCGGCATAGAAGAACTGGTCAGTTGCTCAGACTGCGGACGGTCAGGTGAGGAAATAAAACGGTTAAGAGACGAAATACGAGCTGGCAAAAAGCCCGAGTTTGGTATATTGGCCAATTCTGGCCCATTAGCCAGTCAAGATGGCTCTATGACCAGTCCCGCCAGCCAAGGGACCAACATCGGTGGTCATTTGGCTAGTCAGGATAGTCAGGGATCTAGCAGCGATACTCAAATGCCCAACATTGCTCCCGCACTCGAGACTAATACTCAAGGTTCTAACACTTGGCAATCTGGCGAGTCCAGTGGCTCAATGGCAACAAACGAATCTAGTTTTGGACCGCCAATGTCCAGTGTTGGCTCGCCATTGCCAACTGTTGGTCCACCCACGGTTTGGCAAGAGGAAAACGCAAATTTCGGACCAATGCCAAGTGCTGGTCAATCACCACATTACTCGCATCCAACCAATTTTGGTCCAATCCCAAGTTCGAATCAACCTCCGAATTTCCACCAAAGTCCTCATAATTTCGGTCCAATGTCTAATCCCAATCCACAGCCTAACTACGTCCCAATGCCGAATAATCCCAATCAACCCGGTAACTTTGGGCCCTTGCAAAATCACGGGCATTTTGGTAATTTCGGGCCAATGTCTAGTCCTTATCACCAACCTAATTATGGTCCAATACCAAGCCACAGCCCAATGGGTCACATGGATAATTTCGGACCAATGGCAAATGTTGGTCCTTCCAGTAATGTTGGTCCGGTAGTTCACCAACAAACGGCTCCTCCTGTAAAAACGCCGGCAAAGAGGGGGAGAAAAAAGAAGAATCCGGTTCCAACATAAATTTTATAATAAATTTTATTATTTTATATGCCAATGACAAATACTCTATTCATAAAATGATAGGTAAAGTTAGATTTAAAGTTTATTAAAAAATTATAAATCTTAACGGGCATTCCTGCAAATCAAGGGGACAAAATCGGTAGTTACTTGGTTCATCAGCATACTAGAAGCGATACTGAATGACCAACATGGCTCCTTTTGCTGTTGAGGGTAATACTCAACGTTTCAACACTTGACAATCTGGCGAATCCAGTGGCCCAATGGCAACAAACGAATCTAGTTTTGGTCCGCCAATGTCCAGTGTTGGGTCGCCATTGCCAACTGTTGGTCCACCCACGGTTTGGCAAGAGGAAAACGCGAATTTCGGAACAATGCCAATTGCTGGTCAATTCCCACATTACTCGCATCCAACCAATTTTGGTCCAATCTCAAGTTCGAATCAACCTCCAAATTTTCACCAAAGTCCTCATAATTTCGGCCCAATTTCTAGTTCCAATCCACAGCGTAACTAGTCCCAATGCCGAATAATCCCATTCAACCCGGTAACTTTAGACCCTTGCAAAATCACGGGCACTTTGGTAATTTCGGGCCAATGTCTAGTCCTTATCACCAACCTAATTATGGTCGAATACCAAGCCATAGCCCAATGGGTCACATGGATAATTTCCGACCAATGGCAAATGTTGGTTCTTCCAGTAGTGTTGGTCCGGTAGTTCATCAACAAACGGCTACTCCTGTAAAAACGCCGGCGAAAAGGGGGAGAAAAAAGAAGAATCCGGTTCCAACGTAAATTTTATAATAAATTTTATTATTTTATATGCCAATGACAAATACTCTATTCATGAAATGATAGGTAAAGTTAGATTTAAAGTTTATTAAAAAATTATAAATCTCAACGGGCATTCCTGCAAATCAATGGGACAAAATCGGTAGTTACATGGTTCATCAGCATACTGGAAGCGATACTGAATGACCAACATGGCTCCTTTTGCTGTTGAGGGTAATACTCAACGTTTCAACACTTGACAATCTGGCGAATCCAGTGGCCCAATGGCAACAAACGAATCTAGTTTTGGTCCGCCAATGTCCAGTTTTGGGTTGCCATTGCCAACTGTTGGTCCACCCACGGTTCGGTCAATTGCTGGTCAATTGCCACATTACTCGCATCCACCAATTTTGGTCCAATCCCAAGTTCGAATCAACCTCCGAATTTTCATCAAAGTCCTCATAATTTCGGCCCAATGTCTAATTCCAACCCACAGCCTAACTACGTCCCAATGCCGAATAATCCCAATCAACCCGGTAACTTTGGACCCTTGCAAAATCACGGGCACTTTGGTAATTTCGGACCAATGTCTAGTCCTTATCACCAACCTAATTATGGTCCAATACCAAGCCATAGCCCAATGGGTCACATGGATAATTTCGGACCAATGGCAAATGTTGGTCCTTCCAGTAATGTTGGTCCGGTAGTTCATCAACAAACGGCTCCTCCTGTAAAAACGCCGGCAAAAAGGGGGAGAAAAAAGAAGAATCCGGTTCCAACGTAAATTTTATAATAAATTTTATTATTTTATATGCCAATGACAAATACTCTATTCATGAAATGATAGGTAAAGTTAGATTTACAGTTTATTAAAAATTTATAAATCTCAACGGGCATTCCTGCAAATCAAGGGGACAAAATCGGTAGTTACTTGGTTCATCAGCATACTGGAAGCGATACTGAATGACCAACATGGCTCCTTTTGCTGTTGAGGGTAATACTCAACGTTTCAACACTTGACAATCTGGCGAATCCAGTGGCCCAATGGCAACAAACGAATCTAGTTTTGGACCGCCAATGTCCAGTGTGGGGTCGCCATTGCCAACTGTTGGTCCACCCACGGTTTGGTAAGATGAAAACGCGAATTTCGGAACAATGCCAATTGCTAGTCAATTGCTACATTACTCGCATCCACCAATTTTGGTCCAATCCCAAGTTCGAATCAACCTCCGAATTTTCATCAAAGTCCTCATAATTTCGGCCCAATGTTTAATTCCAACCCACAGCCTAACTACGTCCCAATGCCGAATAATCCCAATCAACCCGGTAACTTTGGACCCTTGCAAAATCACGGGCACTTTGGTAATTTCGGGCCAATGTCTAGTCCTTATCACCAACCTAATTATGATCCAATACCAAGCCACAGCCCAATGGGTCACATGGATAATTTCGGACCAATGGCAAATGTTGGTCCTTGCAGTAGTGTTGGTCCGGTAGTACATCAACAAACGGCTCCTCCTGTAAAAACGCCGGCAAAAAGGGGGAGAAGAAAGAAGAATCCGGTTCCAACGTAAATTTTGTAATAAATTTTATTTTTTATGCCAATGACAAATACTCTATTCATAAAATGATAGGTAAACTTAGATTTAAAGTTTATTAAAAAATTATAAATGTCGACGGGCATTCCTGCGAATCAAGTGGCCAAAATCGGAAGTTACTTGGTTCAACAGCGTACTAGAAGCGATACTGAATGAGCAACACGACTCCTTTTGCTTTTGGCGCTAAGACTCAACGTTTCAACACTTGACAATCTGGCGAATCCAGTGGCCCAATGGCAACAAATAAATCTAGTTTGGCAATACATTGCTCCTTTTGCCTTTAAGGCTAATACTTTAGGCAATCTGGCGACTCCAGTGCCTACTGTAATCCCAATTCACAGCCTAACTATGCCTCAATGCCAAATAATCCCAATCAACCCGGTAACTCTTCACCCTTGCAAAATCACAGCCACTTTGGTAATTTCAGACCAGTGTCTAGTCCTTATCACCAATCTAACTATAGTCCAATACCAAACCACACCCAAATGGATAATATGAAAAATTTCGTACCATTGGCAAAGGTAGGTCTCTCCAGCAGTGTCAGTCCGGTAGTTCATCAACAAACGGCACCTCCTATAAAAACGCTGGCGAAAAAGGGGTGGAAAAGATGAATGGCAAATACTCTATGCATAAAATAAAAAGTAAATTCAAGCTAAACATTTTTGAAAAAACATTAAATTCCTGAATCCAACCTTTTTTTGTGCCAATGACGAATCTATACCCGCATACCAACTACGGTCCAATGTCGAATAAGAATGGTAACTTTAAATAAATCCAATATCACAAATAATAAACACTAATTATGTATTTCCTTTGCAAAAAAAAACAATTACAATTACTAGTGTTGAGCAGTGTTGGGCACAAGTCATCGAATTATATTGATTTTTTGCAAATATTTATTATAGTTACAATTGTAAACAATATGTTCATAGAGTAAGGTCCAAAATATTCATGGGTTTTGAAGCTTTTCAGTTTCGTCTTATGTATCAAACTTAAAAAAAAAAGATTCATATGCTGCCAAGGTGTACAAAATTTGAATATAACAAAAAAAATTTTTTTTACTTTGGTTTCTGTTTTGTCACTATCTGTGATAAAAAAATCACTAGGTTATTATTTTTTTTTTGAGAATCCTACTTTTGTTTTCTTGAAAGTGTTTTGAGGGAGAATTCGGGTATTTCTGTGGGGGCTAATTAAAAATGTATCCCTCTCTACAAATCTTGAATTTTAAGTTATTATTTTGGGTAAAAAATCCATTTAAATATGTCAAACCGTTTTTTGGTTTCAAGGGTCATTTATTTTGTTTGCGTATATATAATTTTTTTAAAACTTTTATTTGTAAATTAATTTCTTATAAATATACATCTCGTACATACAAATATCGCTGCAATATTATTTAATACTATTTTAAAAGACTCCATAGCTAAAAAACGGGCTGACATAAAGAAATGTATACGTAGCTAACACTATAGATTTTAGGTGTATTTTTTGATTAATACTTTCTTTAAATAATCTACAGGGTGTCCCACTAAGCATGGCAGCCGCATTTATTTCAGAAACTAGTATAGCTATGATTTTGGAAATAATATTTTTATAATAAAATCGGACATTGCGAATTCACCTAAATTATTTTTGTTCCTGTGACCCCCCGCTAGGGGGCATTATTCACATGTCCCAACTAGAAAAATTGCATTTTATATTAAAGATACACAAATTATATGATATTCATATTCATTCAAAAATGTTCACATGCACTTTCCTACCAAGAGGGAATAAAAATGTCACTTTCTTAAAAAATGCAAACCTTCTTGACTTTTTGTCTCAAAAAAAATACCAAACCTAAGAACCTCAATTTCTTTAAAAATGTTGATACAACCAATAATATTTTTACTTGAGGTTGTTGTTATCTTTAATGGGATACACTGTTTATATGTATAGGTAATAAGAGCTTAAAGCATATTTAACTAAACATACGTAAGAATGAATGGTTTATACGTAAATGTATAGGCTTGACAGTGAGTGTATAAAATAATCAACTAGTAGATAAATTATAATGTGTATATCTATGCCAAAATTTAATATATTTAAAAAATAATTGTTTACATACCGTGTTAAATTCTAAATTTTGAAAGCGAATATTTAAAATTATTTAGGATGGGAATCTAGTACGTCATGTAAACAAGGTTATGTTATCTAAGATAATGTTTATGCAGCTGTTAAACTAAGGAGGATATTTATGTGTTGCAAATGATACTGTAGTACCTCACACAATGTATCAAGAATGAATGGCGGAGTTAAAATTGCAACAAATGGATACTTGATGTTTTTAAAAATTAAAAAAATACTACGTACGCATTAAGTCCAGTTAATCTAACATCGTCTTAAAATTTTCAAGAACTAGGTTTGCATACATTTCTGCTCGCTGCAGATGTTTTTGTACATATTTAAATCAATCATAATATATTAGTTTCCTTAGAGTAAGAAATCGCTCTAAGTTAATTTCACATTGTTTCTAATTACTGGAAAACAACCCTGCATGATAATCCGCTAGTCTCTGAGAAGGCTTTAAAACTTTTATTTATCTATGTTTTAAAGTAGGAAGTACCATGTGGGACCACCAAATACATTAGAGCATAAATATGGGGCATATACATGCATTCTCACACGCGATGCTTGAAGCCAGGACCCCCATCTAATTGTTCATGTTCCTTTTTCGGGTAGACATGTTTTTGGTTACTGCGCATGCGCCAGTTTCGGTGGTTTTGGAGTTGTCAAAAATTTACGGTTATGTCTTTTGATTTTTTCTAAAAACTAGTTGATTGGGTGAAAATTTATCAAATTGTGGATTAAAATTGTAATTTTTCTAAAATTAATTGTGCAGATTTATTGTGGACATTATGAAGAATGTTAAACGGCATTTATTAAACACTCTTAACTAAATTAACAAATTATAAAGAAAAATACAAGTACTTATCTGTGGAATTACATTTTTCCACAAACCGCACATGTTTTACGTGAACCATTTCCCATTTTACACGAAAAACGCAAAACACCGCAAAATGTAAACAAACAACAAATATGGCGTCCTTCCACACAACAGCTGTGTGTCTACATCACAAAACAGGCATGCGCACCTAAAAATTCGCGCCTGCGAATTTAAATTTGCCATTGTTTTCAAAGCAAGCTCTGGGTGCTTCACTTTTCTGTTTTTTGAAGATATATTCATGCTCTAAGGTATTTGGGATACACAAACCCGAGCCGTTAAGCAAGAGGTTTTTACACGCTTAAGTACAAAGTCGCCAAATTCGGTTTTACGGGGTTTTAGGTATTTCTAGCGAGATAAATACAAACGAGCAAACATGTTCTGGGCTCGATTTTCAAGACGTTTCGCGTCTTCAACCAAAACCCCTTCTGCATTTAGGGAGAGGGCTAATAACTTTTTTAATTTATGAAAATTTGATTTTGATATAAATTGTTTTTTTATAGTTTAAAGTAATAGTAAAGGATCCTAACTGTCAATCTAAATTTTTTACTTTTTAAGATACAGAAAGTTGGTATTTTTCTTATGGAATAAAAAACCTTGAATTTCCAGCATATACAATTTTTGACATCTGAAACGATTTAAAACTCTCTAATAGATTTTCAATCATTTTAATATTTGATTTTACGTCCAAGAGCGTTAATTTTTTTTTAAATCGGAGTTGTTTTCCAGTTATGGACAGTTTCTTTCCATTTCTTTTATTTGTAATTAATAATAATGTTGTAAATACATATTATTCAATAAATATTTTGATTTTTTTGTCAAAACTTAAAAGAGTTATTTATTAATTTTACAAAAAATAAGCGGACCAACATATTCTAAAATTTTAGGTGTTTATAGAAATTAACGTTTTGGTATTTTTTTTGGTAAGTTTTGGCAGAAAAACAAAATAAATCTAAATATTACAGTAAAGCAGAATAATAGTTAAATAATTTTGTTGTTAATATTAGTTAGAACGTAGAAGGTCTGTTTTTAAACAAAAAACCTATTTGATCCACGACCATTCGGTATATTTATATAATATATATATGTGTATAACAGGTTGACAGAACAGAAATAAAAATTGTTTATTCCCACAATCTTATATTAGCAATCAAAAAAACTGGCATTGCATGCCATGGCGAAAACTGCTCTAAAAAACATAGAGGTCTCTGGCTGTCAACCTTTTAAAAAAGTTTCAAAGCAGCGCTATGTAAAGCATTTCTGTGCGCCTTGCTCTCACGATGCCGAGGTCTATTGCAGTCAGGCTGCGACCAACTGACTCGTTTTGTCACCTTAAATCGGTGGACACTAAGATAATTCGACTCGAAGTCACTTGGTGCCCAGGGACAAACACAACTCATTCACTCTTACATTTATACGACATGAAGACTCAACAGGCAGGCCCCCTAAGCACCCCCAGGGACAAACACAACTCATTCACTCTTACATTTATACGACATGAGACTCAACAGGCAGGCCCCCTAAGCATCCCCACGGTAGGCAATTTTCTTTTCTCAAGGAGGATTAAATTTTGCCTTAAACTCTTTGTCGAGCTGGTCTTTATCGTGCTAGCGCCACCTGTGCTTTTAACACGAAACCATCCTGTTAACGTCACTTTCGAATGTATATTCATCAGCTTTGCCTACTTCGAAACCTTGTTCAAAGATGTCAGTTGGGGAACCGACATCGGGTCATTCTTTGTTGGGTCCAGGACCAAAGCAGGTGTCGTCAAAGACGGTAAAGGGGTGGTTATGTCAGTAGGCTTGGTGAAATCTCCCGTTCAAACTCCTGGAACGTCTACGTGAGACCAGTTGACGTTGTCAGTCGTCTGCCACCATACCTAACCTAACTTAATGTATTTCTGTATGTATGTCAGGCTCAAGGTCTTTATACTTTACACAGGGTACCTACAAAATTGGTTATTGAACCCAACTGGCCAACTGTAGCGTTATACCAATCAGATTTGATGTCTACGTCACCCAGGGGCTTGCGGTAAAATTTAGTAAAGCAATCTTTTTGAAAATTTGCTTATTTGTATTTTTCAATTTTTTTGTTTTCGGTAAACTTTAATTTCTCGCTTTTGATATTTGTCTTTTCAATAAAACTTTGGGAAGAAAACTTTTTTTTAATAAAAAACACACTACTTTGTTAAAATCAAAGCCTCTTGCTGGCACGCCATTTTGAGACGCGCAAATTCGTAATCGAACAGCCTGCTTATTTCAAGGCCAAAGGGCGCGAACTGAATTCTCGGATTGGGCTAGCATACATTCCGAACCGAACCCCCTCGCTATGTTTTACATAACGAGGGAAGGAATTGTATCTGCCGCGTAGAGCGCAAGGAGCCGGCAGTTTTCGCGAAAGCGACGCTGCTCTCGTATCAAATCGAGACCGACAGTTAATTAATTCTTATTCGTTTTCTACGCGTACGACAAAGACAACTGGTTACATGGTTGTCTTTTCTTATACGCTCTTTTATTATATACAAATAGGTATATAACATAAGATGCCGCTTTTCTAGTACATGGGTACGCGCAGAATATATGGCTTCTGATGATACAGTCTTACCACACCTACAGGACTGGCGTCAAGTTTTAATAGTGAAGCAATGGTTCCCTTGCTTACATGGACCGCACGCCCCTGATGTCACCGTGTTTCCTTAAGCATTTGTTTCAGGCAACGCGATAAAGTAGGTACAGTCGTCCAGTTAACTTCACATGACTTGCCAAATTCTGTAGGCAACCTGTTTAAAGTAGGTATAAAGTCGTTGTGTCTGGCTAAAGTTTGACTATGTCAAGTCAAAGTCTAGTACATTAAAACCGATGGCATCTGATACAGAATATAACTAACGAAATTTAAATAAATATATATGGTCGTGGATATAACACAGTACATAACTTACATACAGTGTGTCTTGTTTAATGCCGCCTGGATTTAAATGGCAAAGCCGTAAACAAGAGTTTTTCGAGGAGTACAGAATGTACCCCTTAATACTCTTGCAGTTTTTGTAATTTTTTTGCAGTTCTCAACAAACCCTGGATCATACAGTTTAAATGGGACACACTGTATAGTGTGCATTATAGTCGGGTGGTACACCTTAATGTGGAATGAATATCCTTATTATACGTAATAATCGTTATGGTACTGTTGATTGAATTAATTAACACTTTCAATCAACGGTAGTACACTATTATCGTAGTTGTTGAATAATATGAAAAGTCATTTAGTTCCTAACATGTAGAAACCTTCTTTAATTAGTGTAAAATCGGTGAGTTTCTAATTTTACCACGTAAACTCTGGGAATCCAGTTTTTGTTTTTTTTTTTCGGATAGATTTGGTATTTCTGATGAAATTAGATATATTTTAAGACATTTTAACATTTCGCGTTGATTACATTATGTATGTAAAGTTAGGTACTCATCCTTATCTACTTTTAGATATTTATAGAAATACCTAAGTTTTAGAAAGTTCAAAATTTTATACTCGCGTAAAAAGTTTTTTAAAAAAACAATTCTGGGTGTAACGAGAACAGATATTTTCCAAGATATGACGTGTGTGTTCTTTTGATTACCGTGTATATGAAAAAACAAATAGTGCAATATATAAAATAAATAAATAGTTGAATTTCTATATATACCCGAAATGTTATGGTGGTGTTTTTTTTCAGTGCCGAAGTCAATTTTTTGGTGCACTTTCAAATTATGTCAATTTTTCTGCTATCTTTAGTCTGTTTATACAATTTATTTATTGAAAAGTGTCACATTCATTAATTTAAACAAAATTTTAAATAACAAAAAGAAAAATTAACGTAACTTGGAAAGTACCTGTTCTTCGGCACTTAGAATGATCCTTTTCCCTTAATGAGTGACAAAATACAGGGTGTCATTAAAACACAACTTTTTATTGGACATCTGTCAAACTCAGACCAAATACAAGATGGCTGCTAAAATATGAAAAACAAGACAATTTTGTAAATTTCACAACTTTTTAATTTGTGAACCGATTTTTTTTTAAGTAATTTTATCTTGTTTAAATCAAAACTTTTTTCTATCTCTGAAAAAATATATTCCTCAACTGCAATTTTTTTTTTCGTGGTTTTTTTTGCGTTTTATACACAAACAGCTAATTCTACAAAAGAATCACAGAATACAAAAAAAGAAGTGCATAAACATATTCTATTCACAATGTGTACGGTTTATACCATAAGTCTAAAAGTTCTAGAGTTATGCTAAAAAACATACGAAATAAGCCCAGGGGTACCTCTAGACACCAACATGTAATTTCTTAATGCTGAAAAGTGGAAAAATGTTTTTAAAATAAAAAGTCCATATAATTTTAATTAACTTAAGCTGGTTTTTATTTAAAAAAGTCAATATTCTGGCAAATATGGCCGATCCTTAATTTTGCATGAGTGTCAAGAAGTTAATCAAAAAGTTATTTTATCTTTTTAACCTCTGTTTTCATAACACCCTGTATTCAATTAGTGATTTTAGGCTTCAGTGGTCAAAACTCTGGTCACTAATATCACAGGAATGACATCAGTTGTTGCCCAAAAAAAAATCATTGTTGGCAAATTTAACAGATCAATAAAATAATGGACAGTCGTGAAAGGTTTATTATTATTTATTAAGGGCAATATCTTACGTGCTTCTAATTTTTAATAAAAAAAATTAAAAACGATTTAACTAATAATTTGTTTAACAAAAGGCACAAGCAATAATAAAAACTCGAGTCGAAGACGAGGGTTCTTTCCGTGAGTCCGTTTTGTTAAACAAAATTTCAGGAAGCGAGTTTCACAGTTAAAATTTTAAAAAAGCACGAATAAGTTTTGGTAAGATGATAACCTGGTTTTTTAAAATTTTATTTTGTTATTTAATCTATTAAATAAATTCAAAAAGTTTTAAGGAAAGATTTATTAAATGAGCCTTTACGCATTTTTGCATATACGTACCTATATGCATTTTTGTCACTTAAAAATGCCTTTTTTGGATTGGTTTAAAATGTCAGAACGAAATTATTTTTTAGGCAAAATATAATGCTATTTCTGTCATGTTTATGCTACCCGTGAAGAGTATATGTCTACACAACACTAAACAGTGCGTTCATGGGAAAATGTAAAATTAAGAATTTGATCAAATGAGAGTATGTCGTAGATCAAAATGTATCATAGGTACAAAAATATCGTATGACTGGTTATCGAGATACAGGGCGAGTTGAGAACGAAAAATGGCTAAAAAATGGTTATAATTAGACCAAATTGGGTTTATACAGGGTGTTTCAGAGTTGCGTTGCCAAAAGCCCAGGAACATGTGTCCTAAAATGCCTCTTTTTACAAATACAGGATCTTAAAGTTTTATAAAAAAATATTTTTATTAAATATCTGCTAAATCACTCTAGTTATGAAGGGGAATTTTCTTATGTATTAATGAAAATTCAGTTCGTTATTCATCACTTAAAAAATAGACCGGTGTACCGTGGACTAATATATTTTTACTGGCAGACTTAGTCAAGGAATCAAGCTAGATTAGGAACAGTATTTCGCCATTTTTCTATAACGATAACCAGTCATTCGATCTTTGTATGCCCATGAACAATGAGATCAGAACGTCAAGATCTACAATATACTTAAATTTAAGTAAATTTGGGAAATTTTTATTTTCCCATAAGCGGTATACGTTTAGTTAGACGGTGAAAAGACTTTTAAAAATAATAGGCTTCTCAATTACGAGGGTTGACTTTTAAGTTTTGCATATACAGAGTGTTTCAAAATTTAATAACATAATTCTATTGCTGAATTCCTAAAGTGATTTTAAGACAAATACTTAATATCCACATAGGCCCGCAAACGCTTAGTTTTCGTAGATACAGGGTGTTAAAATCTCATTTTTTTAAATTGAAAAAATAATCCATTTCTCAAAGTGGACTTTGCAAATTACAAAGAAAAACTGAATGTCTTCTCCACTAAAGTCTTTATTGTTTCGGGTTTTATTTAGGATATGTTTGGAGTCTAAAGAGACCCATCATCAGCTAAAACAAGTTAAACAAAGAAGTGTAACTACATCCGAAGCAACTTTAGTGCCTATTAAATAGATTAAACTGAGATAATAAATTATTTTGAAGGGCATCAAATAATCCCTTTCAGGTTCAGTAGTGTACCCTGAAAGTGACCATCCCCCCCATCATTTTTATGTTTTATAAACCGATACCCCTTAAAATGTAACATACCTTTCAAAAGACCCCCAGCAAGCTAGTGCGAGGGTTCAAATAGATGCTATTACTAGTTGAAAATCCAGCGAAAAAGAGGTATCCTGAACAGGACTGATAAGTGAATTACAGAATTCTCCACAAATATTAAACGCAATGTTTTTCTTAATATTTTTTGTTAATAAAAACAAGTCTCTAGCAAGACATAATAATAAAATAATATAGATATTTTTTAAAACTAAGCAAAAATTAATTTTTTTAAAAAATAAATGTTTTTTATACGTTTTTGGAGGTTATTTTGAAAGCCTGTATCTCCTCAACTTAGCTGAAAATTGAACTGACTGTGAGAGATTTTCTTTTTTTTGTAAGACTCTTTCCTCCCACTCCTCTAACTTTAAACATCCTATATCTTAAAAACAGATGTGTGTTGACCCCCATGCTATATAAACTTTTTCTCGGAAATAACCTCCTCTATTACCTACTGCACTATGGCCCCTAAGTTATGGGACACCCTGTATATTTCATAATTAGGTAAATCCTTTTTTTATTTAAGTTTTGTAATATGTTTTTTATAGAAAACGGTAGGGCCATTCCTGTGTCTGCAAGGGCACGATATATGTCGAAATTGTCAATTTTGTTTATGGGGCATTTAAAGAGCATATGGTCCACATCTTCGACTCTGCCACATTTGCATAGGGGGGATTCTTTAATTCTAATTTTATAAAGGGGCTGGGCTGTTAAACAATCCCCTGTTCTGAGTCTGGTTATGGTGGTTATGTTTCTTCTATTTGTTAATTTATACCTACTATGCCATGTCTTAGCTGGGAACTCCTCCTGGATTTGCCCATACACAACTCCTCTGGTTTTAACTTCTTCTTTCCATGTTTTTCTATGTTCCTATATGCAAAATATAAAAGACAATCCTCGTAAATGCCAGTGTTTGTTATGTTTATTGAAAAATAAATGTTATAGTAGATACGTTTTTTGACCAGAAGAAAGTGTCTGCTTAGAAAATTGAATTTTTCTAACTGTATATAAATTTGGCCTTATTTATTACTTAAGTGACTCTATGTGAAAGTGATCTATAAATCATTTAAACTCACGTAATATGATTTGTCATAGTTAAGTTTTAAAGTACCTAGAAACCTAATTAGAGGGTCTTAATTATTTTTAAAATAAATAATTTAATATAAAATTTAATAGTGCGAGTTAAATATTTCGTTGAATTTAAAAAACAACTGTAAATTTAAAAACTACATAGATTTTAATTAAAAATGTTATCATTAATGTATTCTTCCAACATAAGAATAGGTAATTAAATATTTAATAATATGATTTTTTTAATCTAATTTTTTTTTGTCCTTTTTTAAATCAGGTCATCCAACTTGTCTCCAATTCACCGACAACATGAAAGTTTCAGTGAAAAAGTATAGATGGCAGTGCATCGAGTGCAAGTGCTGTTCTGTCTGTGGAACTTCTGATAATGACGTAAGTGGTAATCTAGAAATACTGTGATTAATATTGTAGTATAGTCTTTGCCATATGCAGTTACACTTTTGTGACATTTCCAACCTCTTTATTTATTATATGCATATACTGACAGCAACAAAAAGAATTATGAACACAGTCAGCATCTTTTTATCCTGAGACTGACAGTTTTAACTTTAATGTTATACCAACATGACATATTTACTTTTTAATATATTTCTGGTTAGAAAATATGTTTATTTCATGTCAAAGTCACAAAAGTGTAATTGCGTATGTGAAAGACTATAGTATGCTTTTAATCAACGTACTAAAAAAATCTATATTAGTACTGTTGCGACAAATACTTTTTTTTTCTGCAATCTTGAGAAGATGGCATCTAAAATGGCGGTTTTAGAAAAAAAAAGTTTTTAAAAAAGTTGAAGATAATAAAGTTTCTTACACAAATGCTTGTGTGATTTTCGTCGGATTAAAAGTTTTCGAGTTATATATTTCGCCGCCGTTCTTGATTTTGCCAACTTTGTTTCTTTAGTGGCCTTTAACTTAGACACTACTCATTTTAGAAAAATAAGAAATAACATAAAATAAAGACTTATAAATAATCCATAAAAAAATATATTACTGAGTTGCTTGATTAGTACTCTTGCAGAGATACGAATCCAAAAGACCTGATTTAATTGTAAAATATAACATTTTTCCGAAAAATTTAAGTTTAACTAATTATTTAAAAACATTTATAAATTTAAAATTTTGTTTATTTTAATGCGCAAAGTAGACAGAGAAAATAAGTTAAAATAAATTAATTTGTTTTTTTTTTAAGGACCAACTCCTGTTCTGCGACGACTGCGATCGTGGGTATCACATGTACTGTTTGGCACCGCCACTGGTGAATCCGCCCGAAGGTTCCTGGTCCTGCAAACTATGTATCGAACAATTCCATAATAAATAAGGATTTTTAAGTATTTTGCTTAGATAAGATTTGTTATAAGGTTTGTTTTTATTTAGCCCCCATGAAGCATAGGTGGCCTGTGCAGTACTGATGAGTCCTTTTAGTTTTCGATATACAGTCCTTTTTGGCTAATAGCTACAGATAAAATTCGGTTTACCATTTGAATATTTCATAGAAAAATATATAAAAAAGCAATTTACTACAAGAAATCCAAGACAAAATGCATAAATTTCACTGAATAGGTGCGTCGCTTACAATTTTAATTCAATTTACTTTTTTTTATCCTTTTTTGTAATAAAATTACGATTGTTCTTGTCCTGACAACAATTTTACTAAAATAAGAAAAAGTTAACATAAAATATTATTTTTTCAGAATTTGAAAAAGTTAACTTTTTTCTTTGTTATTTTTACCTCAGATATGTCTGTTTTATTTACGTTTACTATACAATCTGCTTTTTAAATGTTTGTTTTTTTTGTATAATTATAGGTCCTTTACTTAATTTTTTTTAATATCTTTTGTTTACAAGATTTCAATATTTAGATTTTTAGTCTTTAGGTTTATTAAGTCTTGGTGTGTATTGTTATTTTTCAATTAATAGGTAAAATTAAGGACACTCATGGTAGAACAGGCTTTAGTTATCACTGTAGTTTTAAGGGTCGGTTTATCAATCAAGATAATCTTGGGTCAACACCAGTCCACGCTTTCATGGAGGGTTAACGAGTTCACCCTTAGTTTAGGTTTCCTTCAGACATTTGCACCAACCTCCCCCTACACCAGGAATAACTAGGTGACACCCAAGTGTCAAAGACGCACCTAAGATGAAATGATTTGCACCGGCCTTTTTTCCGGCGTCACCTTGCTAGGTGAGGTAACATTTTGGCAACACTGCTGTTCTAACCTAACTCTATTGTTGATTTGTAAAGAAATGGGATTTTTTGCACAGATCAATGATTTTTCTATTTGAAAAAAAAATTAAGTTGTTAATTTTTATTTGTTAAAATGTACAATAATCTTGTTTTTAAACAATTTCTGTTTTATATCGATTTGTCGGTGTTTTTTTCATTGTTTTTTTGTGTAATGGTGGGTTTATACCTTAAGAGGATAACATTAGTGGTTGAAGTCCATTCATAGGAATACGCATTCATCCAATCGACGTGTAGGTAATGCATGGGGGCACCCAGGGAGTGGTGGTACAAGACAACATGTAGTTGCTTTTATCTGGAACACCCTGTATATATAACATAAAACGGTCACTTGAATCTTCGATAATTCATTTGCTCATATATATGTTCCCAAACATTTAAAGCTGTTGGTTTTGTTAAATCGTTTGAAAAATATCAAATCATCCAAGACCTCGTGTTCTTCCACAATATTAATTTTTTTTAATATACGATTTTTTTTATTTGTGTACCAAAAACATCAAAACTGTATCCTCTTTAGGTTATGTTTAGGTTTAGGAAAGCGCTAGGGAGTCCAAAACGGGCTCCTAGATTTAGGGTCCATCTAAAGTAGTTTAGAAGAGACCTAGGAACCATAACAAACGAAACACTTCCCTAGCCTAAATTTAGTTGGCACCTAGTGCTGGGTGACCCCTGAATATGTTGGTGCAAATGGCTGTAGCCTACTTGACCCTGGGATGCGGAAATTTAACAAGAGGTCCTTAACCCTCCCTCATACTTCTGTAACCCGCCAATAGAACGCGAGTAAGTTTAACCCAGTGATAACCCGCCACTGATAAACTGGCCCTAAATATGTTCGGAAATATTAACTGGCTTATTATTGGAGAGTTCTAGAAAGCAGCTTGCGATACTGCATCTAGGTGCGGTTTCTCCAAATACGTTAGAGCATAAATATGAGGCATACCCATGTATTCTCACACGCGATGCTTGAAGCCAGGACCCCTTTTTAATTCTTAATGTTCCTTTTTCGGGTAGACATGATTTCGGTTACTGCGCATGCGTCAGTTTTGGTGGTTTTGGAACATACTCCGTTACGTCACTACATTATTTAACAATTCTCAAATGTTTAGGGTTATGTCTATTACATTTTTCTAAAAACTAGTTGATTGGGTAAAAATTTATCAAATTATGCATTAAAATTGTAGTTTTTTCAAAACTAATTATGCATATTTATTGTAGACACCACAAAGAGTGTTTAATGGCATCTATAAACCACTCTTAACTTTATTAACAAATTAGAAAAAAAAATACAAGTAGTTACCTATGGAATGGAACTCCCTTACTTCTCCCGGACATTTTTCCACAAACCGCACATATTTTACGTGAATTGTTTCCCATATTTCACAGAAACACACACACAACGCGGCAAAATGTCAATATGGCCACCACTTACACAGCAGCTGTGTCTAGATGACAAAACACACGCATGCGCACTTAAAAATTCGCGTCCGCGAATTTAAATTTGCCATTGTTTCCAAAGCCAGCTATGAGTGCTTCGCTTTTCGATTCTTTGACCATGTATTTATGCTATAACGTGTTTGGGTATCTCTTACGAAAAACAACACTACACATTAGGTGGTACTTAAAGACGTAATAAATATTGAAAACTTTGCAACAATTACCTTTTTTTAAGACAATTTAAATTATTTGTAAGGAAATAAGTAGTACCTACTACGGGAATCATAGATTGTCTGTATGGTAGACAAAATCTTGTTAAGTATAAATATATACAGGGCGTAATTTAAATGATTCCTCAAACTTTAATGTGTAGTAGAAAAGGTCAAAAGTAGACAAAAGTTGAAATAACTGTTTCAAAGTTATAGCATTTGTTAAATTTCAAGAGTGGGGGAAAACTGCAAAATTTACAAGTGAGAAATTTGACAATTACTTTGTTTATACGGGCCTTTTAAAGCGCTTTTATATAAGGACGGTTTGAAAATATTGTCGTATACCGAACCGAACGCTGTTAAAACCGTTTAAGCACTAAAACCGATATTATTTTAAACCGCTTTTAGGCGCGTATAAACTAGTAGTTTTGTTTCGTTGGGGAAGTTTCTTTTCCATCTATTTTTGTCCATCGGTGGATTTGCGATGCCAACAGTTGGTTGACAGCTGACATATGTCATCATCTAACATTTTTTCTATTGCATCATATGAAGCCATCAGTTAAAATAAAAACTCGATGGTATCACACCCACAAGTGACAAGAGAGAAAAGGGACATAACCCAACTTTTTTTCGATATTTCACCATCATTTTTTGACTTCAGCTTTTCGAAGTAAAACATGTGTGACGAAGAAGATTATCTGATAGCCCATGAGGTACCTAATATGAAAATGAGATTCTGCCTGAAATCTTTAAGTTTTATTGGGCAACTTTTAAAGATTTTGCTATATTTGGTTTCTTTTTTCATTCTCATCTACTTCGGCAATATATTTTTCCAAAAGTTGATTATTGTTAAGAATTTCATGTAATAAGTTCAAGCAAGATGCTACAATATACTTATAATAGAAGATAAGAAGGTTCCTTGTCTGAATCCTAAGAGAAGGAACTACTAACATGCCTTTTTTTTAACTCACCCCTTAACGACAAAAATGTGACGTTATGTACTCCATCAGAACCTTCCACAGCCTCCCAGACCCGGTTGCAGTAGATGGCATCATTTGGTGGCATCTCTTTAATTCTTCTTTCCCACCGTCAAAGGTATGATAACTCAAATTAGACGTAAAGAATCAACGTCTGAAAGCATGAGATCACCTTTTGGTGTGTTAAAATCTCTGATCGCAAAATGGGCGATTGCCAATATAATTATCAAATACCAAATGGCAAATAATGCAAGGACCTAAAACCATAAACAACAAGTGAAAGAAAAATAAGAAAAAACAAATTATTTTTCTTTCTTTAATCGCCCATTTTGTGATCAGAGATTTTAACACACGAAAAGGTGATCTCATGCTTTCAGACGTTGATTCTTTACGTCTAATTTGAGTTATCATACCTTTGACGGTGGGAAAAAAGAATTAAAGAGATTAGTTGGATGACTTGGTCGAGTTAATACCCTGAGAGTTTCTCGTTCTTGTATTGAGACACCGCAGCCTGCATATGTGGAAGTTTTCCGAAAAATTTATGTGTGGCTTCGGTGGTTCAGTGGTAAGAATGTTTGCCTAGATAGCAAGAGACCCGGGTTCAATCCCCGGCCGAAGCAGAAAACTTTTTTCTTATTTTTCCTTCTTTAATTTCACTTGTTGTTTATAACCTAATTGTTGCCACCGGTTGCTGTTTGATGGAAAAAAAACTTCCCCATTATGATAAGAAAATGTGCTATTTCCATTGACTTCTCTATTTCGTGTCTTTTTTTTAGGTATAGGTTAGGGAGATACAGAGTGGCCAGATAACCTTTGCAATAGGTATTAATTTGTCATTTTTTTTGGAATTAATTTTTTTATGTGCTATTACATTTACAAAAAAAATAGTTTAGGTTTTTGTACATATCTAATAAGGCCTCTTAATAATTACACAAAATAGTAATATTAAATTTGTTGAAAAAGGAAAAAGGTTTTTGGTAATAATTCAACAAAATTCCTCTTGTCTGTTGTAATGTTTGAGAAAGTTAGTAAATTTGACATCTTTCTTTTGAACTTCCTACCGCTCCTTAAAGTTTAGTGCATCATTTAAATTGCATCCTGTAGGTATACCTAATATTATGGAATATGAGTATAAATATGCTACCTCTCTTTCTTTTCTAAAACAATTCCATGGTAAATTATAATTGTAAAATTCTTTAGTACCCAATAAAACAAGTAATTTTGATTAACATAGTCTTTTTTTGGTATCTGCCTTTTAAAATAGATTTTAAAAAACGGATCTATATCGGAGCTAATACCTTCCTAGCTCATTAGCACACTTTAAGTAAACTCCACGCTATATCAGCCTTGAAAACAGTTTTTTTTGTAAATATCTCAGAAATTAATAAAGTCCCTACGAAGTTTTTGGTTAGGTATGGGAAAAATGTGTTCTATATTCCGAATACCTCTTATATATTGAGGCTAAAAAGTTAGCATTTTTTTAACTCTTAAAAAACTGTCATTAGCTTTAATGGATTTTATCCAAAATCTATTCAGCTCGTTACAGTGTCGAACACTATTTTTCATAAAAATTGGTTCAGACTTAATTAACAATTTTCATGTCCAGTATGAAAAGTGATTTTTCTTTTTATCGCTGACCAGTCAGAGATAAAAAGACCAGACCGAGATAAAAAGAAAAATCAGGGATGAAAGGTGACAGATCAGAGATCCAATGTCAAAATCAGTGAAGAAAAGTGATAGATCAGGGATATAAAAGTAGAAACAATTTAAAAAAAGAAAAAACTCGAAAGAAAATTCCAAATAATCTAAAAACCTTTTGATAAAAGTGTATTTTTATTTATTTCTAAATGAATCGTAGCTCTGGCTACGCTCGTACTACAAGCTTTTGCCCAGGGATAAAATAAAAAGTGCAACTTTTCTGACTTGCTATAATATGGTACACCATATACTGGACAATATTTTTATGCCTACTATTTTTATTTAGTCGTCACGCGCCCTGTTCTTTCGGAAACGAGTGGTAATCAGTTAAGACTCAACTTAGCACAACCACCATTGAAAAAACTAAAATTTTAAAAAAGTAACTTATGCAATAACTCATGTTGTAAAACTAACGTGAAAAGTGGCTATAATTTAATATTTACAGTATAAATATCAGTGATCTTTAACGGAACATATATATATATATAAAGCAAAGCGAGAAATATTATTTTTTCTGTTTAACGCTAACCAAATCCCCACAGCATCATTGCATTTTCATAAGGTCGTATATTTTCGTTAAATAGCTTAAGGATCACTGATATTTATACCGAAAATCTCAAATTACTTAGGGTCCATTTTCTAGAGAACGGGGCGGCGCTTTCACGACAAATTTACGATCATTAATGCATTTTACAAACACAACTTTTTCTGGGTATTACGCCACTAGTAAGGAAAAATTACTTTAAAAAATTATAAAAAACCACTGCGTTTCTCCTAGAAAAATAAAAATCACTAATTTGTCAGTGGCTTTCTATAAAAATAAATAGTTGCCTAGTAAAAACTAAACCACTTATCTTTTAATTGAATTTGAATATGCTACGTTTCGATTGTCAATCTACAATCGTTTTCAAGCTTTTTATTTATATTTTGTCTCAAAATCTTAAATGTTTCTTGTTCAAATATATTTTTTGTTATTTATCGTTGACAAATTGTCAATATTAAATAACAAAAAATATATTTGAACAAGAAACATTTAAGATTTTGAGACAAAATATAAATAAAAAGCTTGAAAACGATTGTAGATTGACAATCGAAACGTAGCATATTCAAATTCAATTAAAAGATAAGTGGTTTAGTTTTTACTAGGCAACTATTTATTTTTATAGAAAGCCACTGACAAATTAGTGATTTTTATTTTTCTAGGAGAAACGCAGTGGTTTTTTATAATTTTTTAAAGTAATTTTTCCTTACTAGTGGCGTAATACCCAGAAAAAGTTGTGTTTGTAAAATGAATCCGCCACAAACATATAGATTTTATTTATCATTAATGCATATCGCATACATCATGCCATGAAATAAATAACATTATTTCTTCGATGACCCAAATAACACATTTTCGGCGTTATCTCAAAAAAATGTTTTCGTCGAAAATAATACCTTTTCTAGCCATTGCTATGCGGGCTAGGAAGGTAAAAACAACATATTGACAAGCGGACCGAACCGAACTTTTCTGTGGGTAAAAATAGTATACCATCACAAAGACGTAGTGTGACGCCAGGCTTCCAGGATGTAGTGACCCTAAAATTTCTTTTTGAGAGCGCCATCTACCCCGAGACCGCGGTACTGGTAGCAAATGTTTGCAATGAGTACAAAAATCGTGACTGTAAAGAGACTTGCCGGTAAAGAATTTGTGTTAGGTTTGCTGCCCTAAAATAAACAATATTAGATTTTTTCTTGTAGCATGTACCACCAGGTTTTTGTTCTGATAGAACCCTTAAATCCCAAACCGACCTTTTCGAATAAGGGCCTCTTATAAAACTACACTTAATACTCAATGGTTTAAATTGCAGATGTCTGTCTATAGTCATAGATGGCGATACGCCCGCACCGGTATGACCGCCGAAATAGGCCTTTCGCTGTTCTCAAAAGATCTAAACGTCAAATCACAGCTGATTGTCACTGTCAATCGCCATTTTCGTTCGTGTTTTTGTGCAAGTTTGATACAGTTTTCAACAAATAAAATTTACTACTTATCACACAAAAATGATAATAAAATAAATACAAAGGGAATTATCGTAATTGACGCTATAAATTCTAAACTTGTGGCACTTTGATTAGCATTAAATTAGTCTGAAAACGCCGCATAAAAAAAGCGTCATTTGTGGTGCAGAGGTTGAATGAAATATTAGTGGTAATTATTTATTTATTGTACTCTTTTGTTTTTTACGTTTGTCTTTGAGGCTTTTTGGTTTCACTGTTATAACCACTTATTTTTTCTTTTCTTTGGTCATGGTCAATTGTCTTTTCAACCAGACATAGTACTAGTAAAACATCTAAAAATTACCCTAATTGTAAACATAAATGTACTGTATTTTAGATTTTTCAAAATTAAGCCCTTGATTCTGACTTTAGAACTTTTTTTTAATCTAAACAAAAAGAATAGGGGTGTTTTTAAATCTGTGTGCAGTTTATTATCAATTGAGTTATCAGTGTTTACTCTAAGCAGAACTGTTCAAAGTTTAGATTGTACTAATCAAAAAAAACATATTTAACTTTATAATTTTTAAAATTTATTATTTAAATTAATAATCATAAAATTAAGAAAATTAATCTTTACTTTAATATCACAAAATTGATAGACTTAACTGGGTCACCAATTATATTATGGATACAAAATTTATTTCAATTGCTATGGTTCTCATATCCTTTGTTACTATGTCTTTATTTGTTGGGTAGGTGCCTGGTGCCTTTTAGGTGGTGGCCTTTGAACTTGGTGGTAGATTCGGTGAGGAATGGGTGTCAAACTTTGGTGATTATGGTGATTCAATGGAAAATGGAAGGTAAGAACTTTGAGCCCATTGTGTTATCTCCGGTTATCTCCATTACATTTCATGTAACAAGTGTTTCACATTTGTCTGTTTAGGTTGGACCTGCAGAGTTCTAGTAACGCTAATATTAAGAACAATATGAAAAGCAGCCTCAGTTCAACTCCAAACATCCCTATAATTGAGAAACAAACCAGTGTTAGCAGTGAAAAACCTTCAAGGGACTCCACCAGTCCTTCCGCAAGTCCTAGGTAAACAGTAGTATAGTCCTTGCCATAGGCAGTTACACTTTTGTGACATTTCCAACCTCTTTATTTATCATATGCCTTCTAAGAGCAACCAAAAAAAAATCTGAAAAATGGCATGTGTTTGAGTTGTTTTTATCTGTGGGTTTTTTTTTGTCAACAGTTGACAGTTTTACGTTTAGTTTTATACCAACATGGCATATTTACTTTTTAATATATTTCTGGTTAGGAAATATGTTCATTTCATGTGAATGTCACAAACAAACACAAACCTTAAGTGTAACTGCATATAGCAAGGACTATAGTTAGAACTTCTTTTTAGATCTAGGGGGACATGGGGAAAGTAAAACCAAAACAGGTTTTCAGGTCTAAAAATGCTCAAAAATTGTTTTAGAAAAAGATATATTGAAGACTAAAGAGAATGAAGCCGTTTGAGCTAGTAAACTAAGTGAATTACATAAAACAAAATAATCCTATAAACACAACACAATTGTGAGTTACAGACTAAACAAAGCGGGGAGAACTGTTGAGTGAACCCTAAGTTTAAATCTGACTTTTCTAGTAAATTAAGTTAAAACAAAATTGCTAATTAGTCTTACTGACTAGATTGTAATACACACAGTGTGTTTGACAAGTAAATACTCTGCCAATTTATGGGCACTTAAGCTCACACTAGGTACTATAGTTAAGCGTACGTGTGAGTTAATATAACTAAAAACTGAAATATATTTTATTCAATTCCAGACTCAATTACCTTTCATTTGATACCACACAAGCCATGTTTTGACTTAAACTCTAATTTTTAAAATGTACCCCCACCCTTTTTTTTTAAATAAGCTAAAATATATTTTGTTTAACTCCAGACTCAAGTACCTTTCGTTTGATATAACACACGCCATATTTTTACATAAACTTTAATTTTTGAAATATACCCCCACCCTTTTATTTGGCTTGTGTTCGGTCGATTTTGTTCATTTTTAAATGGGACCATCTCGACCCAAAACCCAGCCTAGGTACCAAATTTCATTAAAATCGGGCAAGCGGTTTTTGAGTTATGCGCGTTGGTTGTTACAGACAGACAGCACAACAAAAAAGTTTCAAAATCATCTGAAACGCAAAGATATATAAAAATTTTTGAAATCCAAGCAACTTTTTTTTTCTCGAAAAAATTAGGATCACCATAGCTCACACTACTATAGTATAGTATATGTCTGAGCTAAAAATAAAAAAAAATAAAAGATATGCTGTTCCCTAGTAGTTTATCTATGTCCG
This sequence comes from Aspidapion aeneum, assembly GCA_963576565.1. Taxonomy (NCBI): domain Eukaryota; kingdom Metazoa; phylum Arthropoda; class Insecta; order Coleoptera; family Brentidae; genus Aspidapion; species Aspidapion aeneum. The sequence goes on along the minus strand of OY755045.1, from coordinate 24,812,654 downwards.
AAAATAATTTCATTGTCAATAACACAATTTTACTTCTTTAAATTTGGGAAAATATTTTTTTATTCTGATTTTGGCATTCAGGATTTTGAAAGGTGCATGTTATATCATATTATGCAAGTGCCTTTTTCTTGTGAACAAAGGTTCATGTTAAAAGTTGTTAATGGTATCAACCAACAATCATTTGTTGGGTTTTTCTTTCCAAAAATCCAAAGTTCTTACTACCTCAACTTTTTGTCAGTTGTTTTTATTGCATACAGGAATGGGGAGCTACCCTTTCTATGTAATAGAGCTCAACAGTGGTGTATTTCTATATATAAATTTTCTAAATTAAGATATCCAAGTGGTTTATACAAATTGTGGTCAATTGACCATCCCCAACGTTACACACACATAATACACATTATAGTGTACTTTTTAAAAAGATTGCGCACTACAAAGCACTGCACAGTGCTAAAAACTAAATTGGCACATATTGTGCAACATAAACAAAAACATATTTAAAAAAGGTTGACAGCCGGTTAAAAGTTTTAAATAACCTTCTTTAATACTATTAAAGCCAGCCAAAAAATTTGCTTCAATCATGACTCTGGTTCAACTTAGTATGACCACTACTGCTTCGATGTGAGATAATTCTAAATAATTTAGGGTGCCTCTTATATCAAAGACAAACCCGGCGTTGGTACACCTATTTTTCCTAATATGGATGGTACACCTGGGTATGACATACCCACTTACTTATTTCGCATTTGAGGTTAACAGTAGACATAATATTTTAATATGACGGTTGTGTTTTAATTTTTTGAACCTTTTTGACGTTAAAAAAAATAAATATAACATTAGTCATGTAGCATTAGAAAGTAAAATGCATTTTTAGGTAACAAGGGCATTTTTCTAAAAATTAAAAATATATTTTTTTATAATAGCGTAAAAAATGCTAGAGGCAATTTAGAACCTAAATTTTTATGTTATTTTGAAGACAATACATAAGAAATTAGAAAAAGTAAAAAAATATTTGACTAAATATTTTCAAACAGGAAAATCCAGGGGCGTCCTTTTATAAAAAAAAAACAAAGAAATTCTTACTTAGAACTAAAAAATACTTTTTAAATAGAAACAAAATTTCGGACATTCATTGTCTTTATTTATTTTAAACATCAAATTTCGGTTAGTAAGTATCTATGGCCGTTTCCAAGTGTAAACTAAACAATCTACTATATAAGCTACTACTTATAATACTTGGAGTGCAGGCAGGCGTGACGGCCCCCTTTTTCAATCCTAAGACGCTTGGTTTCCATATGTTTCCAATGCGACTCCTTATGCAATACTTTAGTTCCTGACCACTGAATCCTGTGATCTTTTGACAATGCATGATCCGCTAAACCGGATTTTTCAATACCCCTAATTGGGTACTTTTTAGATTTACTCTAACCTGATAAAGGCGTTTCGTTTCACCTACATATGATTTACCGCACTCACACGGGATTTGGTAAATGCATTCCTTAGTATTTGAGGGATTTTCTAGTTTTGTTTTAGTGACAAAACTCCTTATCGTATTTTTCGATGAAAATACTGTTTTTATATTATAGTGTTTGGCTATTTGTCTTATGTTTTCTGAAATCCCTTGAATATATGGAATGTTAATAACACCCAACGGACTATTATTTTAGGAATTTGCAACAAAAAAAGTTACACGGCTGGTACACCTGGGTATCACATGCCCGACGCAAGTTTACCTCCTAGCACCAGAGGCAGATTGATACTAAACCCGCTTTTTTTAGTGGTCGGCGATTAGAACAAGTGTTGCTTGAGAGTAGGTGGACGAGCAAGCTTGAAGCGCTGCAAATTCATAAGTTCTGTTGGTTTTTCTCAAACCCGGGTATGTCATACCCAGGTGTACCAACGCCGGGTTAAGTTTACTATACCGTAAGCCTTATTGGTCACTGAAAGGTGTAAGGCTGCTCCCTGGTAGTAAGCAAAATAATTTTTTACAATATTTACAAGTTAAGCAAGCGTATTTGTCCAGTCCCAACCAAAACAGGCAACTTATTGTACAATTTATTAATTAATTTAATTTTTTATTATATGGGATTGGGTCCTGCAGCCCCTCTGACCACTAGTGAGTCTATTGTGGCTCACTTTTGGGTGGTTTCTCACCACTGCAGGCCTAATCCTTTAAAAAGGTTGGCTATCAGTTTGGGTGAGACACTGTTCAGATCTTCTGAATCAATCTAAGGTTTACCGAAAGTGTTCTGACGTAACCGTGCAATAGCCGGACATTCGCACAGTACATGTCTAACTATTTTGTCATCCTCCACATGGAGTCCACATTCAGTCTGTTCTGTTAGTCCCATTCTGTGCATGAGTACTTTCAGTCGACAGTAACCTGTAAAAAGACCAGTCACTATGCGTATGTCCTGTCTGGTAAGTCCAATGATGTTCCTGGCTCTCTTTCTACAATGTCCTTTAACGAACTCTTTAGAGTGAGCCAGTTCTGGTATATTTATCCAGTATTGTTGGAAGCTATTCTCCTTTCATTTTAATATCGTTGATTTAGCAGCATTGTATGATGTATGGCTGGTTCGAAAAATGAAAAATTCGGCAATTATACCACCATGCTTCTTGAGGAGAACTTTAGAAAAAATTATGTAATTTTATATTAAAATGGTTATGTTTTAGAACCAGTCCCAAACCGAGCCCACGCCCACAAACCAAACGGGAACACACCAGCAAGAGTGCCACAAGCGAAGCACAAAGCATCCGAAAGGAACACAAGTCATCCGACTCATTATTAAACGTCAGTTATAGCGCTAAAGAAGGCTCACCTTCCAGCCAAGAGAGCAATACCAGTCAGAGGAGTAACACCAGCAACCCTGACCAGGTAATCAGTGGTGAAGCAGTCTTATTTTTTTTTGATATCCCTTAGTTGGGGATATCTCGATCGATTATTCGCGCCCGTTAATTAATAAAATGCTGTTAATTACTTACACGATGTAAGCGCTACGTATGCTAAAAGGGAAGAGAGGGATCCAACATGACTGCTAGCATGAATTGTCATAATTTGAATTTCGCGGGTTATTACATTTTTACACTGAATAAATAATTTCTGAAAATTTCAAACCATCAGGGGTGATTCCTTGTAATTTTTTAAGTAAAAAAGTTCACATAAACATATGTCCAGAGACGCTTCGTTTTGGAGATACAGGGTGTTTAACTTTTTTTTTAATCGATTTTTAAATATCTAAAAAACGTGTTTACCGAATCTATTGAAATTTTTACAGTTTCTTAATAACTTTATATGGCATCTTTTGGAATTCTCACAGCTGACTCAGAAATTCCAAGGGCGTGCTCTAAGTCAGATTCAGTTTTTTTTTAATATCTCCCAGTATATTTTTTATAAGTATGATATTTTTTTTTAAATAAAACAACTAAAAATAAAACTTTTCTTTTGTCTCTTAAATTTTTTTTGAATAAAAGAACTAAAAATGAAACTTTTGTCCCCTAAATTTTTTGAGTCTCTTGCTTCGTTTAGAGAAAATAAATAAAAACCATATCTCAGCACGTCTCTGGTAACTATGCGTTTTAGGTTTTTTTTTATTGAGGCCAGAGACGTGCTGAGATATGGTTTTTAATTATTTTCTCTAAACGAAGTAAGACACTCAAATAATTTAGGGGACAAAAAAGTTTAATTTTTAGTTTTTTTATTTAAAAAAAATATCATACTTACAAAAAATTTACTGGGAGATATTAAAAAAACAATCCGACTAAGCCCGTTGGCACACCCTTGGAATTTCTGGGCCCGCTGTGAAAATTACAAAAGATACCTTATAAAGTTATTAAAAAACTGTAAAAATTTCAATAGATTCGGTAAACACGTTTTTTAGATATTAATAAAAAATCGATTAAAATTAAATTTTAAGACCCTGTATCTCGAAAACGAAGCACCTCCGGACATATCGTCGTGGATCTTACAAACTGACGTATCTTATTTGTGTCGGTGTTTTATTTCACAAAGTGTCGTAACTCATAAAAATCCTTTAAATAGCACAAAAATCATAAGATCCAAGAACAATTTTAGTAATATAAATCCAATATAAACTTTCCCTAAAACTTGAAATTGCTCTCTTGTAAAATTACAATAAATGAGTTACATCAGTTTGTAAGATCAACGACGATATGTTTATATGAACTTTTTTATTTAGAAAATTACAAGGAATCACCCCTTAAAATTAAAGCCATCACTTATGTTACAGCCTGTATATTGTAGGTGGTTGCAGTGAAAAGATTGAAAGACAAAATCTTGAATACAAAAGCTCAAACGACAAAATATCAAAAAACAAAAGGTCAACACAAAAAATCTCGAAAAACAAAAGATCGAACGGCAAAATCTCGAAAAACAAAGGCTTGAACGAGAAAATCTCGAAAAGCAAAAGGTCAAACGACAAAATGTCAAGAAACAAAAGCTCGAATGCTAAAATCTCGAAAATCAAAAGTTATAAGGCTTATAGGAACTATGATAAAACGATGGGAAAAAATTAAAAAACCCTAAAATTTTAAATAAGGCATTGCCAAAGTTGTGAACAATATTTCGCATAATACTAACAAACGTGAAATTTCGTACCCGTGAATTTAAAAATCAAACAAGTTTCATGGCTAATCGGGCAAAAAGGAGTTTTTTGTTTCTCTCATATTTTTCCTGCTTTTGTTTTTTGTTTCTCTCGTATCTCGGTAGATCGTGCTTCTTGCTATAGATTTCTCATTATTTACATTTAATTAGAGACAAAACCGTCTAATTAACTTCGCAAGATTTGTCACATTGACCAGCAGTGTTCTGAGAAGTCCCATAAGGACGAAACAGTTAACTGTCAACACTTATTAGGTGTCCATTAGATCTTGGACCCCCGTGAGGTTAAGCTTTCGGGCTACCCACGGAAAAATATGAGAGAAACAAAAAACTCCTTTTTGCCCGATTAGCCATGAAACTTGTTTGAATATTCCGCATATTTTACAACTTTAAAACCTAAATATTATCCAATCGTTTATATCCCTGTGTATGATACAGTTTGTGTTTTCGGACTTAAATGGCGATGAGAAAAACTTTTTAAACTCTGGGAACCTTTCCCGCATATTAAACGTAAATAAAACGGCTAAAGTGAAAGACAAAGCTTAGGCTCAGTCGAAATTTTAAAAAATCGGGTAAAGCTGTTTGTTTTAGATAGGAGGGGGGAAGGCGTAGCTTTGTTACCAATTTTGATGATTTTTAGTGCATATGTTAGGTCCGTTAAAACCATTAACTCACTAAAACTTTAGGCTCAGCAAATAACGACTTTGATACCTTTTTTAATTGTTAAAGTAAAAGTTTTTAAATTTTCATTAAAATTGTAGAACCTTTTCTACACGAAAAAATACTCTGCCAATATATGGGCCCCTAAGCTCACGCTAGGTACTATAGTTATAGTGTACGTGTGAGCTAATATAACTAAAAACTGAAATATATTTTATTCAACTCCAGACTAAATTACCTTTAGTTTGATACCACACAAGCCATGTTTTGACTTAATCTCAAATTTTCAAAATCTACCCCCACCCCTAAAAAAAAAACTAAAATGTAGTTTGTTAAACTCCGGACACAATTACCTTTCGTTTGATATCACACACGCCATATTTTCACGTTAACTCTAATTTTTCAAATATATCCCCACCCTTTTTTTAAAATAAATTAAAATGTATTTTGTTTAATTCCAGACTCAATTACCTTTCGTTTGATATCACACACGCCATACTTTCACATAAACTCTAATTTTTGAAAGCTACCCCCACCTTTTTATTTGGTTTGTGTTCGGTGGATTTTGTTCGTTTTTAAATGGGACCATCTCGACCCAAGACCCAGCCTAGGTACCAAATTTCATTAAAATCGGCCAAGCGGTTTTTGAGTTATGCGCGTTGGTCGTTACAGACAGACATACAGACAGACATACAGACAGACATACAGACAGACATACAGACAGACAGACATACAGACAGACATACAGACAGACATACAGACATACAGACAGACATACAGACAGACATACAGACAGACATACAGACAGACATACAGACAGACATACAGACAGACATACAGACAGACATACAGACAGACATACAGACAGACATACAGACAGACATACAGACAGACAGACATACAGACAGACATACAGACAGACATACAGACAGACATACAGACAGACATACAGACAGACATACAGACAGACATACAGACAGACATACAGACAGACATACCGACGACATACGGACAGACAGACATACAGACAGACATACAGACAGACATACAGACAGACATACAGACAGACATACAGACAGACATACAGACAGACATACAGACAGACATACAGACAGACATACAGACAGACATACAGACAGACATACAGACAGACATACAGACAGACATACAGACAGACATACAGACAGACATACAGACAGACATACAGACAGACATACAGACAGACATACAGACAGACATACAGACAGACATACAGACAGACATACAGACAGACATACAGACAGACATACAGACAGACATACAGACAGACATACAGACAGACATACAGACAGACATACAGACAGACATACAGACAGACATACAGACAGACATACAGACATACAGACAGACATACAGACAGACATACAGACAGACATACAGACAGACATACAGACAGACATACAGACAGACATACAGACAGACATACAGACAGACATACAGACAGACATACAGACAGACATACAGACAGACATACAGACAGACATACAGACAGACATACAGACAGACATACAGACAGACATACAGACAGACATACAGACAGACAGACATACAGACAGACATACAGACAGACATACAGACAGACATACAGACAGACATACAGACAGACATACAGACAGACATACAGACAGACATACAGACAGACATACAGACAGACATACAGACAGACATACAGACAGACATACAGACAGACATACAGACATACAGACAGACATACAGACAGACATACAGACAGACATACAGACAGACATACGGACAGACATACAGACAGACATACAGACAGACATACAGACAGACATACAGACAGACATACAGACAGACATACAGACAGACAGACATACAGACAGACAGACATACAGACAGACATACAGACAGACATACAGACAGACATACAGACAGACATACAGACAGACATACAGACAGACATACAGACAGACATACAGACAGACATACAGACAGACATACAGACAGACATACCGACAGACATGCAGACAGACATACAGACAGACATACAGACAGACATACAGACAGACATACAGACAGACAGACAGACAGACATACAGACAGACATACAGACAGACAGACATACAGACAGACAGACGGCGCAACAAAAAAGTTTTAAAATCATCTGAAACGCAAAGATATATAAAATTTTTTGAAATCGGAGCAACTTTTTTTTCTCGAAAAAATTAGGATCACCATAGCTCACACTACTATAGTATAGTATATGTGTGAGCTAAAAATTTATAGACATGGTTATTCCCCTGTGTTCTGTATATAAATCTTGGGTTATCACACTGAGCGTGCCCGCGTCAGTCTAGTGCTACACTGTGACGAATTCACAACATATTATTTCACGGAGGTTGGTGTTCTGTGTTATTTTTATGCATTATAATTTTTTTCGCGACCAGTATATTTGTCAAATATTTCTGATATTGTAATACAAGCCTTAGGGAACGTTTATAATAGATAACCATGTACAATCAAAATTTATTGCTTCCCGAGTTTCTAATAATCTCCAAGTTTTTTATTTGAAGTTTTTTTACACGAAAAGATAATTTGCAGGGTACCTCTGACGTATTTTTATAACGACGGTGCTACACTGATAAAACATTAATTTATTTAAAAAAAGGTGTTGTTAGATAGCGTCCCAAAAAATATTAGGGTTTTATAAAAAGAAAAAACAATGATAATTAATGTGATTTCATAGAAGTACTAATAATTTTCCAATGAATTTACATTTAAATTTGATAATTTTTTATACTTTGTGTACTATCTGAGTCTTTAGGCTCTGTAATAGTTATTAAGGCTGACAAAAAGTCGTCTCTCTCCTTTTATAGGCACTTTAATAATTATTTATTTTTGTATTTTCCTGAATTTTATAATCCTACATGTCTCCTTTCATTACTTATTTTTAAAGCTGAAAAAAAGTTCTGCATGAAATGTACCATGTGTTCTATATCTCCACACGGTAAAAAATATAGTCTTAGATCAAAGCAAACTGCTTTGAAGTAAAATAATTTATTTTTTCCTATTCACCAAGAGAATATTTTCTTGATATAGCACACAAAATGTCTTGCCCTTTATTTTGATGTGAAACAGAAATTGTTTTATTATAAATTGGAACTGAATTAATCTAAGGCACCGTTTTCTCTGGGAGCAAAATATTATTTATATGAAGACAATTTGCTTTGTTACAAAATGGAGTATACTGAAACAAAACAGTTAAATAAGAAAATAAAATCTCATTTCAAGATTAAACGCTGCGTTGAACTAAAAAGAAATATTTAAATTCAAAACAATTTGTTTTAAGGTAAAACAATGTATTCAAGAAAAGTACGTGTTTTCATTGTAGACAAAATCTTTTACCGTGCAGGAATCTACATGTAAGCACCAGTACCACAGATACTGCGTTTAATGAAAGAAGCATCACACTTGGTAGGGATATATACTAGACACCCTTGAATATTTTAAGAGGTGAACCATCCCCTCACCATTCGCGGAGAGGCGTTTCCCCTCCTTAAATGTGTTTTTATGAAGATTTATCGAGATATATACAATTTTTCTTACGTCTATTCAAGGGGGGAGTGATACATATAGTTGGAAATGAAATTTTTTCAGTTTTAAAAATAAGTTATAAAAGGAGACATGTAGGACTATAAAATTCAGGAAAATACCTATTTATTTAAATACCTATAAAATGTGTGCCACTGATGTAAGGAGGGCGTGTTGCACATCATATGAGAGGACATTTTGTCAGCCTTAATAATAATTAATATTTAGTTGTTTTCCGCCAAGTTAAAAGTTTGCAAATAATTAGAAAAATACGATCGGTGAGCACTTTTGAGGGGGTGTGGGGGGGATTGCTGAACCGAACCGAACCCGTCACACAAGAGAAAACAATTTGTTAGACAAAAAATAACACAAAAACCAACAAAAATTTAGATTTTAAAAATATACCTCTTTTTAGTACTTCTATGGCACGTGTACCACTGCCTTTAGAGGGACTTATGTATATTGCTGGCAAGAAAATTTTGTCTTTCAAACAATGATTTCTTGATTATTTTTTGCCAAGTTGACCGTTTTCGAGTTATTAGCAAAAAACTGTAAAAAAACGTTTAACGGAGGGGAACCACCCCCTGCCCGGGGTGGGGGGAAAGTTTCCGCTAGTGTGTTGCTTCTTTCATTAAATGCAGTATATCGCTTAAATTTAACATGTGGGGCCTGAACTATTTATAAACTTAGAACGTAAACCCACACGGTAAAAAAAATTGTCTTAGATCAAAGCTAATTGCTTTGCAGTAAAATAATTTGTGTTTTCCTATTCACCAAGAGAATATTTTCTTGATATAGCACAAAAAAGTCTTGCCCTTTATTTTGATGTGAAACAGAAATTGTTTTATTATAAATTGGAACTGAATCTAAGGCACCGTTTTCTCTTTGAGCAAAATATTACTTATATGAAGACAATTTGCTTTGTTACAAAATGGAGTATACTGAAACAAAACAGTTAAAGAAGAAAATAAAGTCTCATTTCAAGATTAAACGCTGCGTTGAACTAAAAAGAAATATTTAAATTCAAAACAAATTGCTTTAAGGTAAAACAATGTATTCAAGAAAAGTACGTGTTTTCATTGTAGACAAAATCTTTTACCGTGCAGGAATCTACATGTAAGCACCAGTACCACAGATACTGCGTTTAATGAAAGAAGCATCACACTTGGTAGGGATATATACTAGACTCCCTTGAATATTTTAAGAGGTGAACCATCCCCTCACCATTCGCGGAGAGGCGTTTCCCCCCCTTAAATGTGTTTTTATGAAGATTTATCGTGATATATACAATTTTTCTTACGTCTATGCAAGACGTACAGCTGCTTTAAGGGGGGGAGTGATACATATAGTTGGAAATGAAATTTTTTCAGTTTTAAAAATAAGTTATAAAAGGAGACATGTAGGACTATAAAATTCAGGAAAATACAAAAAAAATGTTTTTTGTCACCTATTTATTTAAATACCTATAAAAGGTGTGCCACTGATGTAAGGAGGGCGTGTTGCACATCATATGAGAGGACATTTTGTCAGCCTTAATAATAATGAATATTTAGTTGTTTTCCGCCAAGTTAAAAGTTTGCAAATAATTAGAAAAATACGATCGGTGAGCACTTTTGAGGGGGTGTGGGGGGATTGCTGAACCGAACCGAACCCCCCACACAAGAGAAAACAATTTGTTAGACAAAAAGTAACACAAAAAACAACAAAAATTTAGATTTAAAAATATATCTCTTTTTATTACTTCTATGGCACGTGTACCACTGCCTTTAGAGGGGACTTATGTATATTGCTGGAAAGAAAATTTTGTCTTTCAAAAAATGATTTCTTGATTATTTTTTGCCAAGTTGACAGTTTTCGAGTTATTAGCAAAAAACTGTAAAAAAAAACGTTTAACGGAGGGGAACCACCCCCTGCCCGGGGTGGGGGGCAAGTTCCCGCAAGTGTGTTGCTTCTTTCATTAAATGCAGTATATCGCTTAAATGTGGGGCCTGAACTATTTATAAACTTAGAACGTAAACCCACACGGTAAAAAAAATTGTCTTAGATCAAAGCAAATTGCTTTGAAGTAAAATAATTTGTGCTTTCCTATTCACCAAGAGAATATTTTCTTAATATAGCACAAAAAATGTCTTGCCCTTTATTTTGATGTGAAACAGAAATTATTTTATTATAAATTGGAACTGAATTAATCTAAGGCACCGTTTTCTCTGGGAGCAAAATATTACTTATATGAAGACAATTTGCTTTGTTACAGAATGGAGTATACTGAAACAAAACAGTTAAAGAAGAAAATAAAGTCTCATTTCAAGATTAAACGCTGCGTTGAACTAAAAAGAAATATTTAAATTCAAAACAAATTGCTTTAAGGTAAAATTTATTCAAGAAAAGTACGTGTTTTCATTGTAGACAAAATTTTTTACCGTGCAGGAATCTACATGTAAGCACCATTACCACAGATAATGCGTTTAATGAAAGAAGCAACACACTTGGTACAGATATATACTAGACCCCCTTGAATATTTTAAGAGGTGAACCATCCCCTCACCATTCGCAGAGAGGCGGTTCTCCCCCTCCCCCTTAAATATGTTTTTATGAAGATTTCTGGAGATACATACAATTTTTCGTACGTCTATGCAAGATGCATAGCTGCTTTGAGGGTGGAGTGATACATATTGTTGGACAGGAAATTTTCTAAATTTTAAAAGTTAGATATAAAAGAAGACATATAGGACTATAAAATTCAGGAAATTATAAAAAAAAATGTTTTTTGGAACATTTTTCATTTATTTAAATGCCTATAAAATGTCCCCACTGATGTAAGGGGGGCGTGTGTCAGCTCTAATAATTGATATTTAGTTGTTTTCCGCCAAGTTAAAAGTTTGCAAGTAATTAAGAAAATATGATCAGGGAGCACTTTTGAGGGGGTGAGGGGGGTTTGCTGAACCGAACCCCCCCACTTTATAAAAAGCTCTCGGAAAACTGAATTTTAAGTAAATACTACCCAGAAATCATTTTTTACTCACCTTAATTTATTATTTACTGAGTTACAAAAATGAATGATTAAGTTTTAGTTGATTTAAAGATTCCTAGAAACACAATTATTTTTGAGAATTTTTTGCTAAGTTGACAGTTCTCGAGTAATCAACAAAAAACTGTAAAAAAAAACACTTTTAACGGAGAGGAACCACCCCTCTGCCAGGGGTGGAGGGCTGGTTTCCCCAAGTGTGTTGCTTCTCTCATTAAATGCAGTATATAAACTTAGAACGCAAACCCTTCCTTAGCACCAAATCTTTTAATCTTTGTAAATATAATTTTTTATTGTTGCAATCTCCAAACTATTTTAATTTAATTTTTTTTATTAAGACTCTGTGTAACATTTCACGCATATCAGTTTTCAATAGTCCTTGGTAGTAATTTAGCATACCGATTTATTATTAATACAATTTTATCTACTCATATTTCGAGGATATTTCTAAGTAGAATAATTGTTACATAAAAAATACGTTTTGTGTTTAAGTTTTTGGATAGTTTTTGATAACGTAAGTAAATATACAATTTCACTTAAGGAACTAGATGCTACAAAGTCAAAGTGTAGATTCATTGGATAAAAATATTGAGATTTGGCCAAACTTAGTTTATAATTTTATTATAAGAAATTTCCAACATAATTTTTTTTCGATTTTGCTTTAACTGATTTTCCAACCAATATTTTGGCATACTCTATGCGCTTAGAGGCCTTTATGCACTTTTTGTCTTAATGCAAAGTTGACTCCAGGGTAGGTATAGTTTTTGCAAAGTCAGTTGAACAAAGATAAAAGCCGACCATCGGCATATCCTTTATAGAAAGTGACATGGGCGGCGGTAGATATACTCATAAAAATTATTTCATTTAATTATGGCGTAACCTTAAGAAATAAAAATAGATAATAAAACTTTCTATTCCTACACCTACAGGAACGACACTGATTTATTTTCTAACTCTGCAGACCGCCGACTAAAGGGGTCCCGAAAAGCACACCCGAAGCAATTAAAAGCGCATCTCAAAAAAATCGGCCAATCAGGTGCCGTCCATCCACCTGGGCTGGGTCGGTCGGAAAACAAAGACTTTGTGGTCGGACCGCAAAGAGCCGCGCCTCTTCTCTGTCGGTAGGGTTGAAATTATACCAGGAAGATTTTATATGAATTTGGATAACTTTTGAAGGGCAGAATGAAGCAAAATTTCATGAAATCGATAGAACCCCGTATTAGGAGTTATTCACGTGACTTTGCAAAAACTATACTCTGGGTCTTGAAAGATGTGATAGTTCCCATCACATGCGTTGGCCAATGGCAGGCTTTAAATTAGCTCCGAGCCGTCACATGCTATGCGAAAAGACCTCCATTGCGCAAGCTTCTGCTGCGATCCGACCAAGGATCGTTCAGTCGGTACCCGGGCAGGAGAACAGGTTTCACTTCAAGTGCGTAAAATTCACTAACTCTGAAGAGCGGGCGACTATGCCATTGGTCGAGACAAGTCATTTCGCACAACAGGCAACCGCTTAGAGTTTGCTATTGGTCAAAGCGGGTGATGTGGATGGTCACATCGTTCAAGACCCAGAATAGCCACCCAGCTGTTGAAAGCCCTTACCTTTGGGAACAAAATTCCACTTATTGGACATCTGTCAAACTCATGCCAAATAAAATATGGCGGCCCCAAAATGAAAAACAGAAGAATTTTGGAAAATTCACAACTTTTTTCATTTTTAACCGATTTTTTTCAAACTAATTTGAATTTATTTGGATTATAGTGCACTTTTATGAAAACTATTAATCACTTGCATTTTTAATATTTCTGTGTCTGAAAAAAAATATATTCCTCAACATCGTGTTTTTGCGTTTTTTAAGAGAAACTGCTGAGACTTTCATGAAAAAGTAGAATTTTGGTGTCTAGAGATACCCTCAGGCCAATTTTGTGGTTTTTTGAGCAGTACTCGAAAACTTTTTCACTTATGGTAAAGACGAAACACAGTGTCTTGCACATTTTTTTTGTGTCTAATGATTTTTTTGTAAAATCAGCAGTTTCTCCAAAAAACACAAAAAAAAACATAATGGATGGAGATTTTTTTTCAGGCACAGAAATATGTAAAATGCAAGTGATTAATAGTATTTATAAAAGTATACTATAATCCAAATAAAATAAAATTAGAAAAAAATCGGTTAAAAAAAGTAAAAAGTTGTGAATTTTCCTAAATTCTTCTGTTTTTCATTTTTGAGTCGCCATATTTTCATCTGGCATGAGTTTGATATATGTTATTTATTTTTTGCCTTTTTTAGAGTAGCTACTGGTCTAGAAGGAAAAAGTGTAAAAGAAACAAAATTATTTTCTTCGATAGATATAAGAAAAAATAATTTACGATTCATAAAATGTACGTGAATTCCTACGTAGTTTTTAAAAAAACTCTATATCAGCATTAAAGGTTTTATGACACCTGTATCATTGGCCAATATCAATCAATAATTTTTTTTATGTATTAATAGAACAATTTTTCCGGGTTACACCCGATAACTCCGATAAGAAATAATTTCAATGCTTTTCAATTATCATTTAGCCATCCATATGTAGGTATTGAAGGCTATTGGAATCGTCAAATTTTTATTTTTACTCCAAGCTGTAGTCAATATTCTTCATATTTTCCTCAATAAAATACAAAAAGAAAAAATATTCCCAAACAACTGAAAGGAATCCATAACCATTATTCTACACAAGAAAGGCGACAAAGCAGACCTAAAAAACTATCGACCTATAACACTCCTCAATTCAATTTATAAGGTTTTCACAAAAATATTAACAGATAGACTAAAAACAAAATTTGACAAATATCAATGAAAAAAGAAACAAGCAGGCTTCAGAAAAGGTTTTAGTTTAGTTGACCACCTATACCATGAAAATCCTAATAGAACGAGCCAACGAATACAACATTCCACTATATAACGCGTTTATAGACTTTGAGAAAGCTTTTGATAGCATTGAGCACTGGGCAGTAAAAGCTTCCTTAATTAATAGCCGAGTAGATCACATATACATAGATATAATAGCCAATATATATAGCGGAGCAACAACATCCAAAATCTACGAATGAACCAAGCTAATCCGCATAAGAACACAATATCAGCTAAACTATTTAACCAGGCCCTAGATGATACTAAAAACTTACATTGGAAAGAAACAGGCATCGAAGTAAACAGACAATACTTGAACCACCTAAGATATGCTGATGATATCACCTTAATAACAGATAAGAAAGAAGAACTGATAAAAATGCAGGAAGAACTGGATACAGCAGCTAAAAATATAGGCTTGAGTATGAACTACACGAAAACTAAAATCATAACAAACACAGATGAAGATATCATGATCAGAATAAAGCAAAAGAAAATAGATGAAGATATCATGATCAGAATAAAGCAAAAGAAAATAGATGGATTGATTCTAATATCAATCATACATACATAAAAGCGATAAAAGAACTTTACAAAGGGTCAAAATCTAAAAGTAAAATTTTACATCGACTTTCAAAAGAATTCCTGGTAACGAAAGGCTTAAGACTGGGATGTATCTCTTCAACTCTTTTTAAAATATATATCGCAGTAACTCTAAAAAACTGGAAACGTAAAGTACACGGCATGGGAATACAACTTAACGACCGATGTACCATATACACACTACAGTTTACTGACGATCAATTAATTGTAGCTAATGATAAAGAAGACATGGAGTATATGATGAGAAAGTTTACGGAAGAAAACCAAAAGTGAGGGTTAACAGTGAACATGGACAAGACACAGTACTTATGTATCGGAAACGAATCAAGTGAGTTAGAACTAGACAATGGACAAACAATATTTCCATGCAATGAGTATGTATACTTGGGAGGCACATTTGATAAGACAGGAACAGACTGTAAAGAACTGGACAAAAGAATATTAAAGCAAAAATGGTTATTGGATGTCTAAAGAGTATTTTATGGAGCAGAGGGATAAAAAAGAATGTAAAATTTAACATATATGAAACAATGGTGAAAAACACGCTGTTGTGTGGAATAGAGACTTGTCGCTTAATAGAGCGGATGCAATAAGAAGATCAATGAGAATATCAGAAAGATTATATAAGAAATAAGATCATAAAAGAAAGAATGGGAATCGAGGGAAGTGTAACGGATGATATGTACAACAGGTGACCGACGAAAGATTACTAAAGCAGATCCTAGAATGGCAACCAATAGGGCGCAGAAAAACAGGGCGTCCTAAACTGGAATGGCAACAGTCAATCCAAAGATCAATGAGTCAAAAGAACCTAACAGAAAATGATTGTCAGGATCGAAGGAGGTGGAGAACAGGCGTCGGACAACGTAGAAAAACGTTCTAAACCGACATAGTAGTAGTAGAAAATCGTATATACGAGGGTGGATCAAATATAAACAAGCCTTTGTTTATAACCTATACATCCCCCTTCTCTGTTAATACACTTTTCCCAACGGTTTAACAGTTTCTTAATCCCGTTTTCATAAAAGGAAGCTGGGCGGGTATCTAACCAGTTGCACACGAATGCCTCCACCTCTTCATTGGTCTGAAATTGCTCGCCTCTCAGTGAATCTTTGAGTGGGCCAAACATATGAAAATCGCAAGGTGACAAATCTGGACTGTATAGAGGGTATTCCAGTACAGTCCAGTGCATTTCATTGATTTTGGCCTGTGTCAAAGCTGCCGTATCAGGTCTAGCGTTGTCATGCAGGAGCAACACGTCTTGGATGGGTTGTGCTCTCCTCTTTTGGCGATAATCAAGCTTTACCTGGTTGAGTTGCAGTAGTAAG
This sequence comes from Aspidapion aeneum, assembly GCA_963576565.1. NCBI lineage: Eukaryota > Metazoa > Arthropoda > Insecta > Coleoptera > Brentidae > Aspidapion > Aspidapion aeneum. The sequence continues at coordinate 24,795,932 of OY755045.1, read as the reverse complement.
CCGCGTTTATTTTAATTCGCTCGTGCAAAAAATAGACCAACAAAACTCCTTTCCAGTCCCAGAAAACAGTCGCTAAAACTTTGCCTACAGAAATGATGGTACCCGGGACGTGGTGTACTCACGTTGTCGACACGCTCACGGCCGTCGTTAATTTCTTTGTACCAAGTTTTTACAGGTACCCACGAAAGCGTCTTATTTCCGAACTGTGCTCGCAATCTGCATCAAATTTTAGCAGGTTTAATGTTTTCGCGTGTAAGAAATTTAATGATTATTCTTTGCGCAACACTGCTGTGTACCTTATTTTCGCTAATTGCGATTGCTCCTGGCCAAATGAGCATCTCGGCACTACCAGCCGCCTACATGCTGCTGAATATCCCTACTCCAAAATTATAACGGCCACGTTCATCTTAAATGACTTTTCCGTTAGTAAATTTAAAAGGCTTGTTTATATTTGATCCACCCTCGTATCTTAAAAACGACAGCAGCTAAAATAACGTAGTTTTTAAAATTGATAAAAAATTTAATTCTCTTTCAAAATAAAGCTGCGTTAACACCCAGAACGACTAGTTCTTATTGATAGCTGCACGTGCCTACTGGCGTCAATTTTTCTGCATAGTATTAATATGTGACTAAGCGACTTGATTATCAAATTTTTTGCGGGACATTTTGTTTTCGAGACATTTTGTATCCAAGTGTGAAAACAAAATTATGTGCTTGCAATATGCATTTATCTTTCGACCTGTGTGACCAAAAAGTTAGATATGTTCAAGCAAATGACAATTTTGCGAACTTTTTTGAAAATGTGGATACAACTGAGTGGAAAAAGGTACAGGGGCGTGCCAAATGTTTTTAGGGAGTTTCAGGTGTTTCTAGGGAGTGTGAGATACCCGGTGCGCCAAAAAAAACGGCAATTTTTTTTTCTTTATAACTTTTGAACTATACCATCGATTTTAATAGGACAAACTGCACTTGGCAGAGAATTAATCAGAGTTTTGACCAAATATATTTTTTTGTCCGCCATCTCAAAATCCAAGATGACGGACGAAATTAAATTGTACCCTTCAAATATACTCGCTTATTCTTGTGTTGCGAACATGTTTTAATTACTTTTTAAATCAGTAAAAAAGCCGCATTCTGGCCACGCACAACAAGGTACAAATCAACAAAATCGGTTTGGTGATTCTAAAAAAAATGTTTTTGTTTCAACCATTGCTCTGAATATTATATGATTGCCTTGCCAATCATGTCTGCATTTATTTCCTTATAAATTCATTACTAGTGAACCGATTTTAATGAAATAAAAATCATCCTGGTGAGAATTGATTGCATTTTAAAGATCATGATCAAAATTTATCGCCATCCTAAAATTTAAGATGGCGGACAGAATCATACTTGAATTTATTTACATTCTTTGTTTACTGTTTTTTTGAAACATTTATATTAGATTAGATATTTTAAAATTATCAAGTTATTAAATTATTCAAAAATGGTTGGAAAAATACATCATTTTACAGGAAATTTTACGCTGATTCCAGAAGTCGAATAAAATTTTTTTTAAATAAAAATAACACCCAACTGCTAAATTTACTTGTAACTACTAGGCGCAGATGGTGTTTCAAAAACAGATTTTACTTTGGTTTTTTAATTCACTATTTTTCAAAAACAATGGGTGAAACAAAAATAGATTTTTTGAGAACCACCATACCGATTTTACTAATTTGCACCTCGTTGTGCGGGGGAAATGTAGTGCTTTTCTATAAATTAAAATAAAAACTAAAACATTTTCAGAAAATAAGAATAAACACGCAATTTTGAAGAATCAAGTATGATTCTGTCCACCATCTCATGATCTTTAAAAAGTAATCAACTCTCACCAGGGTGTTTCTTATTTCATCAAAATCGGTTCAGTAAATGAATTTGTAAGGAAATAAATGCAGACATGATTGGCAAGGAATCATTTATTATTCAAAACAATGGTTGAAACAAAATACATTTTTTTTTAGAACGACCGAACCGATTTTGCTGATTTGTACCTTGTTGTGCGTGACAAGAATGCAGCTTTTTAAATGATATAAAAAATTATTAAAACATGTTCGCAACACAAGAATAAACGGGCATCTTTGAAGGGTAGAAATTAATTTTGTCTCATCTTGGATTTTGAGATGACGGACAAAAAAATATATTTAATAAAAACCCTGACCAGTTCTCTTCCAAGTGCAGTTGGTCCCATTAAAATCAATGGTATAGATCAAACGTTATAATTAAAGAAAATTGTCCGGTTTTTTTTTGGCCCACCCGGTATTTTGCCTTGTCTCCTTGTCTCAAAATTTAAGGACATTAATGTGAAATCCCCAAAATCTTTTATAATAAGTGAGTTTCCCATTTAATACCATCAAAAATGTAACACCCTGTACATAGGTATCTAATCAACAACTTAAAATGTTTTGTAATGTAAATAAACTGGATTAGGTATCAATTCATGATTAGATATTTATTAAGTAGCTACTAATAATTTAAATAAAAAATCTCAGTTTGGTTTTTTTAAATTGTGATACAAAAATGATTCAAAACTCGACATTTTTAGAACAAAACGTAATAATTAAAAAAGTGTGTATGTTATTATAGTAAAGAGCAGGGTCAATTTTCTTAAAATGGATAATTAACAATCAATATCATATTTGGCAAGTTTGGAGAAGAGATTTTATTGTTTTCCATAAAATAAAACTACTCATGTCACGAACTTTTGGAAACTAAAACATAAAATCAGGGGTTAAAAGGCCCTACTACCCTCCTGAACAAGGTGCAACTTTACAAAATGTTCCCTATTTTAATTTTCATCAGTAAAACTTACCCCTAAATAATATACGAAACCAGTCGAAGTGTCGGGTTGGCTGCCAAAAATTAAAACAAAAAAACTGACATTTTTGAAAAAAAATTATGTTGGGTTTATACAGATAAAAATAAAAATATTTTGCTGTTTATTTAGCCAAATTAACATTAATTTTTAACACTTTTTTTGCCAAAAAACAGGGTAAAAGTATTTTTAGATTAAATTAATCCACTGGCTTTCTAAAGTTGGATTGCCTGAAATGGTACGATAAAACGAAAAAAAAACTGAAAAAAAAACCTAAAATACTCCATCAAAACAACAACAAAGGTCACAAATGCGCATATCCATTTCTAGATAAAAATTAAATAAAAGTTAAAAGTTGCCCAACTTTTTATTTTTATCTGGTTCTGTATAAACACCTACACAGTTTCCCACAGAGTCAAATTTTATTTTTATTTTTATCTGTATAAACCCTAGATTAGTTTTTAATTTAGAGTTAGCGTGTTTGGTTTGGTTTACTTTCGAAAACATCCAGTTAGATCCACGAGAGATAGATATTATGTACCTCTCTTTGTCTGTGGTATTTCCGTTGACACTTTCTTGATGCTTTTAATATTAGACAATACCCAAATTTTGACAACAAAAGTAAAATAGATTAAGTACTTACCACTGAAATAGATGGGACATACAATAGATTTCCACAAGATATAGTAGATTTCCGAAAGAAACTCACAAAAAACTTAATTTACACCAAAATCATATAAAATAATTACTATAAAATAAAACGATAGATAATACTAGAGGCCCTGAATAAGTTATTTTACACTCTCTTTGACAGTAATACCTAATAATTAGTCTTTTTAAATTAATTAAATTAAGGCGTAGAGGTTCAAAAATGTTTCAACTTGCTAGCAAACTGATAGTCCGATGTCCCTATATGTTGACATATTTGGATATCAACATATAGGGACTCTGGCGCTGCTTAAAGTTCATAAATTCTACCTACAAAGAAAATATTTTTTTGATGTCAAAAGTTGAAGTATTTTAATAAAAACGTCAAACTCTGATCAGAACTCTGATCAATCTGTAGGAAACAATCATTTTTTATTAAGAAACTTGCTTACGTCCATTGTAAAAAAAACTCAAAATATATCGAGGACCTTTATACATAAAATGTTTTTTATTTACAGAACGACCCTTTCAAAGACTCTGTATCCTTAAGAGACAAAAAAGACTCAAGCGGCAACAGAGCCAAGAAAAAGTCTTGGTTCAACTCGTTGTACCCTACCTACAAATCGAGATCGGATGATTTTAAGACGTTGTTTGGTGACGTACCGGCAGATGACAGACTGATTGTGGATTATTCCTGTGCGTTGCAAAAGGAAATTTTACAGGTAAGGGTCAACACATTGGTAATGATGTAAATTTTGTGGGTCGCGAAAATTGTGTCTTAGCTTCGCTAAGCTCTGTTTTAAAAAGAAAGGCTGCAGAAAGGCTAGCTTAAAATAGAGGAAAATAAAAACAGAAACTATTTTGATGTTTGTTTGCAATAATCAATGACCTAAAACATTTTAGCACGGAAGACTTTACGTAAGCCAAAGCTTCATATGTTTCTACGCTAATATTTTCGGCTGGGAGACCAATCTGTGCTTAAAATGGAAGGACGTGACTGCCATAACCAAGGAAAAGACGGCCCTAGTCATTCCAAATGCGGTCCTGATTTCAACCAAGACGGAGAAGTTCTTTTTTACCAGTTTTGTGCAAAGGTAAGAAATGTCATTGTGTAGGTTAATGGAGAAATAATGTGTTATATCTTACGAAGTATTTATCGCAGCATAGACATATATATTTTTGAATTTAGAAAGATAAGACGAATCTAAAATAAAAAATCAAACCATACTAAAACACACCCTGTTTTGGTTTCCCTTGAAAATAAATGGATCTGATACCTTCCTAGCCCACTCCAAGTAAACTCCATGCTATATCAGCCATGAAAACAGTTTTTTGTAAATATCTCAGAAGGTTTTTGGTGATAACACAAATTATTGACGAGGGATTGATATACAAATTTTGTCATCAGATTCTGGCGATTCAGGAAAATCTCAACATATTGTTACAAATTTAAGTTATTTAAATTTTTAGTTAGAATTTATTTAGGTTTAGTGTAGTATTAGGTTGACGTATTTTATGGTTGTATTCTTAATCTAGGTTTTAGTTGCGTTATCTGTGACAAACTGGTATGCGAACGGTCCGGTTCTAGAAAAGGTTGGAATAATTCCGAATCGAACAAGGATGGAAAATTCTCGAATAGTAGGCAGCCCGTTATATATAGGGCCGGACGTCGTGCATCGGGCAGTCAGAGATAACCAATGATAGTGATCGCTAGATGTTAACGCGAAGTTAATAGGCGTATTAAAGTAGTGAATTATTAGCAAGTTATTAGTAAGTTTAAGTGCGTGTTTTTGTACATAATTTGTCGAAATAAATTGACGTATCGTTTTCAACAATTGCGAGTTTTAATTTGTCGTTGTGAACCCGTAACAATATAAACTTTTATTGTGTGGTCAATAATAACGATGATTGCTATTGAGTTTAACATAACTAATCATGCCTGCACTCCTGCAGCCTTAGAGTTAGTAAAAAGGAGAGAACAAGACTTATCGGCTAAAAACACCTGAAATGAATAACTAAATTAAATTAATGTGGAATTTTTTTTATTTAGGGACAAGACTTATCTTATGCTGTTTCGAGTATGGCAGAACGCGCTTATGGATCAGCAGATGCTGCCTCAAGAAATGTGGCAATGTGTTCACCAATGCTACGGTATGTCAAGGCGAGAGGACCTCAAACATTTTGATATTTATTTTACACCAGAGATGGGCAACTCTTGTTAGGAAATTGTGTTTTAAATAAAAAAGGAATGATATATGCAGGTTGACATAACATAAGAAACAATAATTTATTGTCAAAATTTGAAATAAGTAAGGAAAAATTGCATTCTAGAAAAAGATTAAATACTGATAAAGTTTGATTATGTTTTAAAACTGTATAAAAAATAAAAATGTACTAACTCGCCTGTCAATTCAAAAATTAAACACAAACTAAGAGTATAAGAATAAACAATGGCTAAGGGCGTTAGATCGCGCTGTCCTAATGTCATGAATGGTTTTAACAGCTTGACTTCTACGTTTCTTCTTGTTTTAGTTATCAAAATTTGAGGTATTTCCAAACCTAAAATATGAAATCTGTTTTGTTTTTGTTGCCAAAATTTCATCTATTTTCAATCTAAAATATTAAAAACGTCAAAAAAATGTCCTGCGAAATAACACAGACAAAGAGGTATGTCTGTCTCTATGTTCAAACGTTTGTGCAAATGATTTGTTAAGGATTTATTTTCTAAATTCAAAATTGTTGTAGATAAATTACAGCTAAAAGCTATTGAAATCTTTTAAGAAAAAGTAATTTTTTTTCTTAGGACCGTCACTTTTTTGGACAAAACTGCACATAACACCCTAAATCTACTTTTGCTTTAAAAATCAATGTTTTTAATTAGATTAGCGTTTGTATTATGTTTAAGCTATAACATTGCTTAAACCTAACCAAACCTAATCTAATTTTAACAAATCCATTTTAACCTAAAAAATATTTTAAATAAATAAGATTCCGAAGTAATACACCCTGTGAAAACAGACTCTTAGTGAAATTAAGTTAAATAATTATTGGAAAACTATATAAATGAATTCCTAAAATTACCGAAGGAAACTAAACTAAAAACTCAATAAATTATTATTTGTACTGGCGATGACATTTCACACATGAGATAAACAATTAGGCGCTGACTCGTGACGTCACTAAAAAACTGCACCCCGACATAAATTCTAATTTTGGAACATACTCATTTGCATCTCTTTTTAAAGCACAGCAAATTTTTTTATTGCTGTCCAACTCATAGAGCTGCACAATGGGCTCCGGACCTAATTTTTGACCAAAATTAGAAAAATAGGTTTTGTAACCATATTATGTTTTAAAATGAGAAAAAAGTAATTATCAATCAAAATGCGGATCCAAAATGGCGAATTTCCCTATTTATGAACCAATAAGTATAAAATTTAAAACTTTGGAGTGTTAATAGTCGCTAAATATTATTTTTGACTTAAATTAAAAAAAACTCATTTACCAAGAGGTATCAAATTTAGAACTTTGGCGTGTCTAAAGTTGCTGATTATAATTATGAACTCAAACTTTAAAAAATTTACATGGCAGATCCAAAACGGCAGAGTTTTCTATTTATGAACCGATATATGATCAAAATTGGAACTTTGGAGTTTATAAAGCTGATAATTAAGATTTCTGGCCAAACCTACCGGTATATATTAAATTTGGAATTCTACGGTGTTTAAAATCGCTTATTATAATTTTTTACTCAAACAAACAAAACTAGCACGGTGGACCCAAAATCCTTATCCAATAGACTATTCTATTTATAAACCGATTTGTGTCAAACTTGGTACTTGGGGTTGTTTAAGGTAAAATTGAGCTCATCGTGTAATGCGTAATAAAGCTGCATGGAAGGATGAAAAGTTTCCATAATAATAAATCTAAAAACCAAACTAAAAATTTAAAATATTAAAAACAGTTAAACAATATTATTCTAGGGCTGTATCAAAAACTAGAAAATAATACGAACGTAACCCTGACTTTGTAGTAGATAAGAACCTGCAAGTTTAACGACTGCATAATTAAATTGTTTTTAAGTCCAACAAAATAAATGTTTTTAAAGCGTTTAAGTTTTTATATTAGTTTATTAAAAGTCAGGTTCGGTAAACTGCTGATGATTTAAAATAGAACCGTTTATCTTAAAAGATTTTTACCTTTTTTTTCATAAACAATCCACCTGTTAAAGTTAACTTCATCTGTAATTTTTTTGTTAAATTAACTTCATCTGTAATTTTTGGTTTTTGAGATTTTTTAGTTTGTATTTTTTATGGAGTGACCTTTTTATTTGATTTTTAAACATTTCAATTTTTTTCATTTTTAACTTTATATTTTTTGAATATTCTTTACATATTTGTACTTTTTATTAATATATATTTTTTTTTATTTGTTTAAGTTAGCCTAAAGTGTTTTAAAAATAATAAGCAAGCACTTTTGTTAAGACTGGCTATATATAACTTTTTCTCGAAGAAGTCCCTTTTTAGTAAATTAATAACATCTTTCACATGGGCACTTTGTGGCAGCAGATTTTAAAATATAGTTTTTGAAAGATATGTACTCTTTAAGAAAATAAAAATTTCAAGAAAACGGTTGATGACTGAAACAAAATTTTTGTCCAATATTTATAAGAAATCTATATTTTTATAGAATTTCAGAAATCCCAAGCAAAAACCATTACCATACCTGTCTATACATCAAAATTGAAATCAAAATATACAGGGATAAAATCTACTTACCTCCCTCTACAAGATTTATTTTATGAGAATTTTATGCCACATAAAATTTTGTCGCAAAATGGCTTTAAATCTGGGTCAAATCGCCATGCAAATATGGTACTTTAACGCGTTCCGTTGAAAGGAAACATGACACTTCTGAAAGTTGCGTCAATCAAATAATAGTTTTTTTCAAGGCCTACTGGACTATCTACTCTTTTTTAGAAAAGATGTTCAGAAGTTTCAGTATGTATTTAATTTAACCCTTTTTGACGAAAAATCAGGTCCGCGGGCCCACTGTGTGCTGATGGAAGAACGTCGATTGACATTGATTGTCAAAATGACATCTTATAAATACTTCTCTTTGCAAACTAATCCCAAGACTGTTTTAGATTGGGTGCGCTTGTCCCACTGATTTGAGTTAAAAAGAGATAGTAAGTAGCTGGATGATAATGTGTGAATTTAGTAAATAAAAAGAGTAGACCACTGTTTGTTTATTGATATCATGATTGTTTAAGAGTCTTAGGTGCCCTTACTAACACATTAATTTAAAAAAAGATGGTAAATAATCGGATAATAATGTGTAAGTTCAGTTAATGACACGATTAGATTAGATGGTGGTACGTTCCAGAATCGTATTTTGTGTCGGGGTACCGTGCTACGTCACAGTCAGCGCCTTATTCGGCTCAGGAGTGACGTGTTAACAGCTTCAAGGTCACAAAAGTGGCGGATCGTGCGCGTTCGTTTTGAAAGTCCGGGTGAGTTTCAATACTAAAACACAATTTTAAGCGTCCAATTTCTGAATTGCATACGACCATAGTTTAACAGCTAATTTTTTTCTAGTTTTATACCCTGTATTTTTTAGTTAGCGCTGTTTAGCATAACGAAATAGTGTGTTTTTGATGCCTTTTAACTGGCAAAGCATTTTTAGGTGCTGAACTCGGTCTGACAAGTGAGGACGAAGATTACATTCCCCCCGGTCTACCGGGAGACGAAAGATCTTCCCGTTTATCTGCAGCTGAATCGTTTTCTGATACGGAAGAAATCCCCCCAATCGACTGCATCATGGAACAAACAAATGGCGCGGAGGAGAGGGTCGATGGAGCCAATTTGGAAAAATGTAAGTATAGCTATAACACATTTGTTGTTAGTGTACTTAGCTTATTCCCAATTTTTTTCTTTTTAATTCTTACATATTAATACCCCAGAAGTACAATGCTCTTTCTACATGACAAAGTTATAGCTTCTGTTTCTTTAAAAAATGTTTGTCTACAAAAATTTTAATTTAACAAACTTGATTCCAGTTATTGTTCGTTCAGGCGCGATTTAACTGTACAAATTCGGAACTAAATTTAAGCACACTGTAAATACAATTTATTATTTTTATTAGTGAGCCGACATGTCCCTTCCCAAAATTCAGGGTCTCTTCAGACGGATCAAACAACCCATTCTGACAGTGATAGCGACAAACCGATCACCATGAAGGACAACTTGGATATCAAGTGTTCTAATCCTCATGAAGGTATGTGATTTGTATAAAATTATAGATAGTGAAAGTCTTGCCTCTGTGGTGACAGAGACAGATCCTTGCTCGGAGTATATTATAAAACGTAAAGAAGAGTCTAGGTTCACTTTTGATGGAAGGTTGCTCAATGATCACTTTCTAGTTTACTTATCCGTTGCTAAAGGTAATTAGTAAGTAGTTTTTATTTATTGATCTAAGAAAATCATTTTGATAAAATACTTTAGATTAGAATTCCAGGCAAAAACTTTTTTTTTAATGCTGTACCCTTTGGTTTATCTAACAGTTTACAAATACAACAAAGGTAAGTATGAGTTATAAGGGTTCTCATTGAAACAAGAGTTCATCTAAAGAATGCTAACCGCAAAATTATTACTCAAAAGTTTCGATTTTTTTGAGACCTGCTTAAAATTTCTTGGTTACATCCTGAGATATTTCATTATGTATTTGGTATAAGGGTGTTATAAGATTTTTCATATTTGGATGATATTTTGGTCTCAAGTCCAAATCCCGAGAATTAGATCAATTTTATCATCGTTAGAAAATAAGGATGTAACACTGCTTCAACACAACAAAAAGCAGTGTATTTAATATTTGATTTGAATACAAACCATACGTGCTGCTTGCTTGGATGATATTTTAATAACTGGCTAAAATTTGAAAGACAAGTTCAAGCTACTCACCGAAAAAAAAGTTCTCCTAGAAGACACCAGTCTCAAATTTGATACCCAAAAGTTTTAATTTCTTAACACTTGTCTACAATTTCTTGGCTATATCGTGAGAAAGTTAAGAGTCTATGTTCACTTTTGATGGAAGGTTGCTCAATGACCACTTTCTAGTTTACTTATCCGTTGCTAAAGATAATTAGTAAGTAGTTTTTATTTATTGATATAAGAAAATCATATTGATAAAATACTTTAAATTAGAATTCCAGGCAAAAACTTTTTTTTTTAAAGCTGTACCCTTTGGTTTATCTAACAGTTCACAAATACAACGAATGTAAGTACGAGTTATAAGAGTTTTTATATTTAGATGATATTGTAATATCCCACCCGGATTTCGAGCATTACTTAAAGGTTCTCACTGAAACAAGAGTTCATCTAAAGTCTATCTAATCTATATTTGATTTGAATACAAACCATACGTGCTGCTTGCTTGGATGATATTTTAATAACTGGCTAAAATTTGAAAGACAAGTTCAAGCTACTCACCGAAAAAAAAGTTCTCCTAGAAGACACCAGTCTCAAATTTGATGGAAGGTTGCTCAATGACCACTTTCTAGTTTACTTATCCGTTGCTAAAGATAATTAGTAAGTAGTTTGTATTTATTGATATAAGAAAATCATATTGATAAAATACTTTAAATTAGACTTCCAGGCAAAACTTTTTTTTTAAAGCTGTACCCTGTGGTTTATCTAACAGCTCACAAATACAACGAAGGTTACTTACCGAACCGAACCGAACCGAACCGAACCGAACCAAGTTATACGGGTTTTTATATTTAGATGATATTGTAATATCCCACCCGGATTTCGAGCATTACTTCAAGGTTATCACTGAAACAAGGGTTCATCTAAAGGATGCTAACCGCAAAATTATTACTCAAAGAATTTGCTTTTTTTGAGACTTCTTGGTTACACCCTGAGATATTTCATTATGTATTTGGTATAAGGGTGTTATAATATTTTTCATATTTGGATGATATTTTGGTCTCCAGTCCAAATCCCGAGAATTAGATCATTCTTATCATCGTTAGAACATAAGGATGTAACACTGCTTCAACACAACAAAAAGCAATGTATTTAATATTTGATTTGAATACAAACCATACGTGCTGCTTGCTTGGATGATATTTTAATAACTGGCTAAAATTTCAAAAACAAGTTCAAGCTACTCACCGAAAAAAAAGTTCTCCTAGAAGACACCAGTCTCAAATTTGATACCCAAAAGTTTTAATTTCTTAACACTTGTCTACAATTTCTTGGCTATATCGTGAGAAAGTATGGAAATTCCACTGAACACACACAGCAAAGGGTAGTAGATGCGATTTTTCGATGATAATTTAATATCCTCTCTAAATTTGGAGAATTTCATCAAACTGTTTAATAAAGTTAAACATTTCACGAAGAATGCTGCTCGGTCTAGTAATACCCAAAAGTGTGCATTCTTTTAAACTACCCCCGATATCAAGTGTTCTAATCCTCATGAAGGTATGTGGTTTCTATAAAATTATAAATAGTGAAAGTCTTGCCTCTGGGGTGACAGAGACAGGTCCTTGCACGGTGTATATTAAAAAAGGTAAAGAAGAGTCTAGGTTCACTTTTGATGGAAGGTTGCTCAATAACCACTTTCTAGTTTACGTATCCGTTGCTAAAGATAATTAGTAAGTAGTTTTTATTTATTGATGTAGGAAAAACATTTTAATAAAATACTTTTAATTAGAATTCCATGCAGGCAAAAAACTTTTTTTTTCTGTTATTGGCAGCTTTTGTTTTAATGTTGTAATCTTTGGTTTATCTAGCAGTGTACAAAAATTCAACAAAGGAATTTTTCGTTTTAATGTTGTGCCCTTTGGTTTTTTTCTAACAGTACACAAATACAACAAAGGTAAGTAGGAGTTATAAGTTCAGTTCAAACATGCTTTATTGTTCAAGAATATACAAACTCTTATTAACAAAGATTAACCTTATGTCTAGCATCTATATGGGAAAAAATCTTAATGAAAAATATCTTATATATTTGGATGATATTGTAATATCTTACCCAGATTTTGAGCATCACTTCAAGGTTCTCACTGAGACAAGAGTTCATCTAAAGGATGCTAAACGCAAAATTATTACTCAAAAGTTTTGATTTTTTGAGACTTGGTTTCATCCTGAGAATTTTTATCATGCATTTGGTGAAAGGATGTTAAGATATTTTATATTTGGATGATCTTTTGGTCTCCAGTCCAAATCCCGAGAATTAGGTCAATCTTAATATCATCGTTAGAAAATAAGGATGTAACACTGCTTTAGCACGTATGTAATCTTTGGTTTGAATACAAACCATACATGCTCATTGCTCTTATATTTGGATGATATTTTAATATCTGGCCCAAATTTCAAAGACAAGTTCAAGCGACCCTCCGAAATAAAAGTTTTCCTAGAAGACACCAGTCTCGAATTCAATATCCAAAAGTTTAAAGTTTTTGAAACTGGTCTAAAATTTCTTGGCTATGTCGTGAGAAACTTCCACTGGGTGGTAGATGCGATTTTTGGATGATAATTTAATATCCTCTCTAAATTTAAAGAATTTCATCAAACAGTTTATTAAAGTTAAACATTTCACGAAGAACGCTGCTCTGGCTAGTTAACCTAAAAGTGTGTATTTTTTAAAATTACTCTTAAGTTTTTTAGTCACATAACTGACGTTAAATTTCTACGCAATAATTGTTCAATAATTTAGATACAATACAGTGAAGTTCGCATATAGCAAACCTGTTTATAATGAACACTCGCTTATAGCAAACCCCGTTCAAAATACCCAAAAATGTTTTCACTTACTAGGTATACAATAGTCTATATGTCTTCTTATAGTAGACCTCGGATATATCCTATATCCGGACTTTACTGTATCATGTATGGATTATTTTTTTAGGTCGTGTACTTCTTCAAGAAGAATTCCCGATCCACGTGGATCAACTCTTCACCCTTCTCTTTACCTCTTCAAAATTTTACTTGGATTTTCACGCTTCAAGGAAAACTACTGACCTCACTCAAACACCTTGGACTCATAACCCCTTGGATAATAGCAAAAGCCGTGTGGTTAATATGACTTATTCTTTAGGTGAGTCTCGTTTATACCTTAAAAACTATTTATCCTGATTTGAAAAAAATTGATATTGTTGTCGCAATCAGTTTTTTTTTGTATTTTAGCTTTTTAAAAAATTCAGTTTTAGCAAATCTAACTTTTACAGGTCAAGCGGTTGGTCCCAAAACCTCTCAAGTCACAGAACAGCAAACAATGTTGCCATGTAGTAAAGCTGGTTATTTGTATGCAATTGATGTGGAATCTTCAAACGCAGGTTGGTGTTCATACGAGGTCTGACAATTAAATTTTAAGACTAGCCCCCGTACTACCGGGTTTTAAATATCCACGTCCTAGTTATTCACCTTGATGTGCGTTCTACCTCCGCGCGCAATCTTGTCATCTTTTCTCTACTAGTTTAGTGGTTTGAAGCGGATCGTGCATAGCTCATTTGCCGGAATTAAAACTTTGAAAAAATTGAGCAATGTATTAATTTAAAGTAAAACTCATAAAAACGGCTACTGGCTATGTGGCTTAAAAGTTTTTTCGAGGGTCGTGAAGAAGTTAAACGAGAAGGGCGCTCCAGCAGATCCAAAACAGCGATGCTCATTTTGTTTTTTTCGATATTAGGGGTGTTATTCTTATTGAATGGGCGCGTGTGGGTCAAACAGTCAGCCAACATTTATATTTAGTAGTATTAATGTAGCTAAGGGAACGTGTAAGGAAACAACGTCCAGATTTATGGAAGAACAACGCGTGGCTGCTCTACCAGAACCATGCATTGGCCCACAATGCCCTTTCCATTAGGCAGTTTTTAGCTAATAAGAAGATCCCCGTCGTTAACCCCCACCATATTTACCAGACTTGGCCCCTTGCGACTTCTACCTGTTTCCAAAAGTGAAGAAATCGTTAAAAGGAACCCGTTTTGAAATATAAGAACACGTCAAGGAAAAAACGGCAAGACTTCTTAACAGCCTCTCTGCTGATGATTTCCAAAATTGCTTCCAACATTGGAAAAAAACCCATGCAACGCTGCGTCGATAGAGAAGGGGACTACATTGATGGGAACATCATTAAGTTTAGTTATCTACTGTTTTATTCCACCTGTATATGCAAAACTTAAAGGACAATCCTCGTAAGCAAACATATTTCATATGTTTGATTTTTTTCCTAATTTCGTTCTTGTGTGTGGTTGGTATGTTTGGAATATTTGCGATTACACCAAATATTTGGCCACATAAGTGAAACCGCTTATGAATACGCTACTCCAGGTAAAACGCCGCTATAATATGTTTGCTAATAGTAGTTTTTATTTAGGTATCCCCTACGCTGATAGTTTCTTCGTGCCCGTTCACTACTGTCTGAAAAAAGTGTCAGAAACACACACAAGCCTGTCAGTCTACGTACAAATCAAGTACAAAAAGAGCGTGTGGGGCCTCGTCAAAGGTATGATCGAACGCAACGTATGGTCTGGAATGGCAGAGTTTTATGCGAAGTTAAAAGAGGCGTTGTATGCCGAAGGTAAGTCCATTTAAACTCTTATTGGTTCTCCTGTTTCGGCGATTTTTCGAATAAAATTTTGTTGTGTCCTTTTAGAAAAAAGAAAAAAAGGGGTAAAAATTATATGCTTTAAGAAAATTACACAATTGAACAAAGGATAGTCTAAATATATCATTTTGAACATTTGGCGCTGTTGGTTGACTGAGATGGATGTGTAACAACACAAATAAAAATTGACATTTATGTGATTTTAAAATACTTTGTTGTGTTTTTAGGCGAAGAAATGGTGCCAGAAAAGCGACGAAAATCGCGAAAAAAACGCCGCTTACACAGCTTGCCAAAATACAGTTTAGATGTAGTTATGAACAATGCCATCAGGAAAAAATCCCATTCAAATGGTATCTTTAGCACAGGTTAGTATATTCGTCTGGTGGGTTGCGAAAAAATCAAACAAGAAACACGGTTGTCAGATGTCTGGGGAAAAAATAAGACCTTTAAAATAGATAAGATATAAGATGAGATATTATAAATACAGTTATTAAAGCTTGTAACAAGCAAAAAATTTGTAGCACTATATATCAAAAGTCTTGTTAGCTCCCGCTAAATTTCGCGGTTGTTTTTAACTTTTTAAAACCACACAATTGGATGAAGGACAGAGTGCATTTCGCGCATTTGGACATGCGCACCAACAATCAGGGAGATCCTTTGTCAATCGCCTCGAGAAATGGCGTGTTAATTTCGTTCTCCAACTATTTCAAATTTCTACACCTGAAAGTGCTTGATTTTGGTGTACTGAAGCATAGAACTAGAAACTTCAGCCCTTCAGCTACGTGGTGACATCATTAGATCCAAATAGGGGCCCCTTGGAAGTGGATAAATTGGCTGCAAACTGGTGAGTGCCTTTGTTTCTGATTGCCGTTGTGTGGCACCAACAATTAACCTATGGACGATTGATTATTTCGTAATTTCATATCAATATATTTATGTTTGTTCGCGCTTTCATTAATTAAAATATTTACAGTCCATTGCAGTTATCGTTTTTCTTACCGCGGGTTAACAAGTCTCTTATTTCCAATTTCCAATTTGCAGTTTTAAAATTTGCTTTTTAATACACTAATACATACAGGGTGTCATCGAAAAGGTGTCAAATAAAAAAACTGGTTGCCATAAATTTTGTAGCTTTATCAACTGGTGATATCAAGAAAGATTTTTTTGAATCGAAAAGTGGCTATTTTTTTTTTGAAACTACGCACTTTTTTCCACAAAAAAGTACACTTGTTGCAAGTTGCTTAGAGCAAGGATTTTAGAGAAAATTAAAAGGAAGCAGTTATCTGAATTGTACAGAGTTTAATTGAAATAGGGTAAACTATTTCGGGGAAAAAGTACTCCTCAAATTGATTAAAATAAATGGATCCATGACGGATCAAGGCCAACACAAAAATAGAGGCCACGACCCTGAAAAAATCAGCTGTTCTCCCGGGGCTGAATTTTACATTGGGTCTTATGGGAGGTCAGACCTTTTTTTATGATATTTTCAAAATGGCACTACAGATTTCCCCAAAATTTCAGTGAAATATTCTCAGACACCATCCCGATATTCCACCAAAGGTTTATAAGGAAGCAACATGATTAAAAGGTTAAAATCTAAAAGATTTAGCATTCCTTATTTTGAATTCAAATTAAACTCCATATCATAATTTTTGAGATAACTTTTTGACAGTTATCAGCTGTTTACCATAACAAAAACCATAGGCCAACGAAAAAAAGTAGTCAAAAGTTGTCTCAAAAATAATGATATGGAGTGTACCTGCCATGTACCACATGCCAACTGTTATATTTGACATGAATATGACTTTGTCATATGTGATTTTCACATTGGCTTCTGCTTTAAACTTAATTTTTGTGTGAGCTAATGAAGCGGCAATGAAAAATTAGGGCTTACTATACATTAAAAAAAAATGTTCTGCCAGAATAAAGTAAAAACAATCTCAAAAACGGCTTTATTTAAAAAAAATCAAATATCCATGAACCGTCATTTTAACTTCAATATTTTAAAGACAATCAGCTGCGTCGTAACGATACCATCAAAAAAAAATCAGCCCCGGATGTGACGTCAACAAAGTGGAGGATCGTGGCCCGTCCATTTTGATAACCCTGGTTAGCTATGGCCAGCCCTTAAAAAACGTTTTGTAAATAGAAAAATTGTATGTCTTTAAATACCTTCTTATAATCATTTAACTTATAAATAACGACATTTTATTTATTCAAAATATCTGAAAATAATTTGAAAATCCGGGTCACGTGATCTTAGTTAAATTTTCTCAATCGAATTGACTTGCCCCCGGTATATGGGGGTGGCACTTCAGTCAGAAGGTTGATGGCTCTTGTCTGATTTGGTGTCCTGCAGCAAATATAAAATTGGGCACGCCTTTGTAAATCCTAATAGATCTCTTCTATAAAAAACTAGTTGAAACATTATTTCTGTTCATATGCAAGATTTTTTAAAAATCTTCAAACGTATCTTGTTAGATTTTTTATTTTCTTTTGTACATTTCCAAAAAATACAAAAATCGAAACAATTTCACTACAGTTTTCTATAACACTACTAGGCTACTGAAATGCCAAACATTGTTTTGAAATATTTGTTGTGTTTTAGCCATAACTTTTTTTTTATTTTTTGAATAAAATGATTTTGCGAAAAACTGCTAAGATACGTTTGTTAAAAATGCTTTAAAAAACTACCCCTCAAAATTTCGACGCGTTCCGCTTTCTCGTTTTCTATTTCTATTAGAACAAAGATTAGGCCAAAAAATGCGATATCAGTGTTGTCAAATGGTAAGTTTTCGGGCGAAGTTTGCCCCCTTAAGGGAGTTTGGTTGGAACTTTTAATGAGTTTTTACCTTTCTAGCCCGAGCAGCAATGGCTAGAAAAAGTATTGTTATCGACGAAATTTTTTTTTCAGATAACGCTGAAAATGTGTTTTTTGGTTGTATTTTGACGTATCGCAATATCGTCGTGACGTCTGTCCGGGTGTATATTATGTCTGCCGAGCCACGATAGATAGTAAAGAGGATTTTGACAGTAAAAAATTTTTATTAACATTTTTTTATTCAACGTGAACCCATTATTTCTCCATCTTGAAATTTGGTGAGAATCTTGCAACATTTACTTTTTTATAAAAAATCCATTATACAGGGTGTCCCATAACTTAGGGGCCATAGGCACAGGTAATAGAGGAGGTCATGTCTCATAAAAAAGTTCCTATAATGCATGGGTCAAAACCCTTTCTTTGTCGAGATACAGAGCATCAATTTTGGCGATTTTTTTTGATAATAACTTTTTAAAAAAACGCAGTAAAAATATGAAATTGGGCAATCGTGTATTTGAACAAGACAATAACTTAAAATGAAAATAATTTTAAAAAAAATCGGTCGGTCAATTTTTTTTAGAAAAAAGTTTTTTTGGCATAAATTTGTATGAATGCCATATTAAACGCAATATTTTTTTTTTTTTAATTTTTTTGTTAATAAAAACAAGTATTTAGCGAGACATAGTAATAAAATATTATTAAGTAAGCAAAAAATTTTTTTTTTTTTAATTATGTTTTATACATTTTTGGAGGTTATTTTGACAGCCTGTATATTCTCAACTTGTAATTTTATAAAAAAAAGATTACCACATTTTTGAATCACAATTAGCTTAGTATTCAGCTAGCTGTGGCAGACTTTCTTTTTTTTCTAAAACCCTTTTTCCCCTCCACTAATTTTAAAAATCCTATATCTTAAAAACAGATGTGTGTTGATGTTATTTAAACTTTTTTCTCTATCACCTGCTGCACTATGGCCCCTAAGTTAACACCCTGTATAATACCTCGTTCGAAAGGTAGTTTAAAGATCTTTCAAATAAATTCTATATCACTATTCTGGACTAGTAGTTCTCGAGATAACGTAATGTTTGCTAGTACATGTTTGAACCAAATTGGCAGTTCTTTTTTACTTTCAAAATTTAACTTAAAAAAAACTGCTCATCAGAAAAATTTGAGACTTTCTGGGTGGAATAAGTGTAACAAAAATTATTCCAATCCGTGAGATGGTCTGCCAAAACCATTTTTTTGGTTGATTTCATATGAAATAACCCTTTATTGTTTCCTTAGGTATATGCACCACTATAGTATTCATAGTTCTCCTCATCCTCCTCGTGATCAATGTACTCCTCTACTACAAACTGTGGCACTTGGAAGAGCTGCCAGCCTACAGCGTCATCGACACACAGAGCTTCAAAAATTTACCCGACAGTCACGAGAAGTGGATCAATCTTCTGCAGAAACAAGAGAAGATTCATTCGAGCGAGGCCGCCAATTGGCAGAAGATATTGAAGAGCGCCACTGAGCTTTTGCGACAGGTACTTTGACTTTTTATCTTATTTTATTCATTCTAAAACAATAACTACATCGAACACGGATAATAACGAAAAGTAGGAGTGGTAGTAGTAGTAGTGGGGGGGTAACGGGTACTACGAGTGCACAGCCGAATTTCATAGGGACATCATGGAGAGCCAAGTTTAGAAAAACATTTCCAAACTAGAAAGAGCCTTTCATTTTAAAATTTGTATTGAAGACCTTGGCTTTACTTTCATCTCAATTCTTTTTACGGAATATCATTTTTGCGTACTTGGCTTTTTTTACATGAAATATTTTTGTTATGATTTCACTCCTTTTTTAAAGGCTTTGGATAATATTTAATTTTTGAAGGAGTAAAATATGCGGAATATTGTTTGCAATGCATTATTTAAACTTTTGAGGTTTTTTCCCATGGTTTTATCATAGTTCCTATCAGCCTTCCAAAGCTCAGCTCTCTAGCGTTTCTGGAAGTGGGCAATGTTACTTTTATATAACTTTACATTTATAGGGGAGGAGAGTAAATTAAAATTTTGAGGTTTTTAAATTTTTTCCTTTAGTTTTATCATAGTTCCTATCAGTCTGCCAAAGCTCAGCACTCTAGCGTTTCTGGACATGTATAGGGGAGGGAAGTAAATTAGAATTTTGAGGTTTTGTGATTTTTTCTAAGGGTTTGCTCATAATTTTAATCAGTCTGCCAAATTTTAGCTTTGTGGCATGTCTGGAAGTACAGTAGAATTTTGATGATCTATACATGAGTCAGTGGCAATTTCGACGTTTTTTTAAATTTTGTAACTACTGTACTACTTGATAAAAGTCCATGAAACTTGAAGGGGTTGTTAACTCTACGAAGATCTACGCCTGTGCAAAGTTTGAGTTTCGTAGCTCATTCCGAACTAGATTTTTAGATAATTCAAATATGGGCGTTTCAAGTAAAGTACAGCAGGTGCTTGAACTTGGCCGGGCACTGCTGTGCCCTCAGATGTAAATTTTAGATATATATACTTTTTTTCAGGCCGAAGAACAGCTAAACGAGCTACAACGTTCCATTCAGCAGAGCTTTATAAGCAAGGTTATGGAGCAACACAGCGCAGGTGATAGTAGTAGTAATAGTGATGGTAGTAATGTTAAAACTGAATTGTAAGGGAGACAGACTTTTCATCAAAGATCTTGGTGCAAACAAGAACCATACACATAGAATAGAACGGTCTACTTTCATAATTCCTGTACACTACTTGTGTAACCTCGCACAAATAACTCCAATAGAACAAACCCCTCATACAAAATGTTTCGCGAACAGAAAAAGAAATTGTTATTAATTTTTTTTTCTTAAATAGTTAACAGGAAAATAAACCTGATGAAATCATATAGAAATGAAACCATAACCCATCTTTTTCGATCAATGTTTCACCGATGCATTTAGGAACGATTGTTCTGAGAGTCTCTCTTACAGATAGACAGACAGACGCGACAAAAAAGTTTCAAAATCATCTGAAACGCAAAGATATATAAAATATTTTGAAATCGGAGCTACTTTTTTTTTATAATTTTTGACATGATGAGCTCACACTATTTATAGTATATGTGTGAGTTAAAAATCTAAAATACTAATTGCCAAAATTTTGAAAATTTGGTAAAGATAATAATAAGTAATTATTTAAAGATTTAGCTTAGCTATGATTTGTGTCGTCAGCAAAACTAAGAGATTTTGCCAAGTAGACCGTCCTATTCTTTTGCGTACATTCCTGTGGTGCAAAAAGGTGGATAATAAATCCGTGTCTTCAGGGTGATCCAGTTTGGCCATTTTTGGAGACTTTAAGGTACTTCTAGATGGAAATACATAAATATCGAGAAAAATTTACACCGGTTTGAAACGCTCAATTTTCAAAAGAACTTAAAACGTGAAAAGTGCATTAAGTTGTTTTTTTGACAGGGGTTTATAAATTTTTTATTTATGAGATTTTAATTTTGGTGTAAATTGCTTTGTTATAGTTTTTTTCATGTACAATCTAACTGTCAAACTGAATTTGATCCGTCAGTTTTAGTTTTTGAGATATTACATGTTTTTTTGATAGAACTTCTCTTTATTCGATTTCGACATCAGCGTAAAGTTTTCCTTTAAATTATATTTTTTATTTTTTTTGTTTTTATCTGATATTTAAATATTTTTGTTAGTTTTAAACAGAGTTCCACAGATATATATCAAGTGATATATATCATGATATGTATAGCTTGATATATATCCGATATATTCAATAATTTTACTTATTAAACTAAAAATGTTTTCTACCATTCTAAATATCAGAAAATTTGTCAGTACGCCCCTGTACAAAAGTATAAGCATCTGTAAAGGTGTAGTATCGATCGATCGGCTGCCGCATAGGCATCGCGGAGCTGACTGGGAATCCCCTGTTTCACATCTGGTAGATCCCCGACGCGACGATTTCTTTTGTTTTCTGTTTTCCCAGGTTAGAGCAGTTACTGTGTTTTCCATCTGTGTGTACTTTTGATTATTAGTAAGTAGTGATTTTTATTTAATATGCCAAAACCAAAGCATTCAGTTTGATAATGATATATATCAGATATATATCCGATATATATCATGTGATATGATATTTATATAAGTATCATGATATTTTCGAACCCTGGTTTTAAAACCTTAAGTCAAGAAATTAATAAGTAAAGTAAAACGGTAATAAAAAAACTAAATTATAAAAAATTAATAAAACAAAATATTATTTCAAAGAAAATTTTACATTGATTTCGAAAGAAAGATGGTCAATGTTCATAAATAAAAAAGTTTAAAATCCCCTTCCAAAATACAAATTTGACGGTTGGACTCTTTATTAAAAAAAAAATCTATAAAAAAGCAGTATGCACCAAAAAAAATCTATATCAGCCTTAAAAACAGTTTTTGTAAATATCTCAGACGAAAGCTCCTACGAAGTTTTTGGTTATAATACAAATTATTGGGAAAAATTCTACTATATTCCAAACACCGCATATAGATGCGATGCTCCGTAAAAAGTTAACATTTTTCAAAAATGTTAACTGTCAAAAGTCAGCTGGTTGCAGTGTCGAACACTATTTTTTGTGCAAATCTCATGAATATCGGTTCAGCGGTTTAGGAGCTATCGTGTTACGGACAGACATACACACACCGACAGACGTCACGACGATATTGCTAAGATATATCACAATATACCCAAATAACACATTTTCGACGAATTTTTTTTTTTAAACAATACCTTTTCTAGCCATTGCTGCGCGGGCTAGGAAGGTAAAAATTATAGACCGCATTCCAAAATACTTTTCAAAAACCCACGTAGTTTCAAAACGGCTTGCTTATCAAAATGCGATTTTTACTTTTAATCATCTTTTGAAAATTGAGGCTTGCAAGTGGGAGTCAGTTTTTTTCTATCTTATCTAGAAATACTTAAAACCTCCCAAAAACATCGAATTTGGGACACCCTGTACAACAGATGTCACTGATTCTGTGTGGTGATTGGTGGAGGACTTAGTATTAATATTTGCCAAAGAAAAATCTTTAAAAAAAATTAAACAAAGTAGCCTGACTACGCTTATTTAGAAACTGGGGTCCTATGAATGGAAATAGGCAGATACTTTTAGTGAGAAATAGTTTGTAGAAAGGTGATTGTTATTGTAGGTTAGGTAATTGAAAAAAAGATATAGAACTAGTTTTGGTCAATTTTAAAAACTTTTTAATTTAGGATTTTTTTTAAGCTGGGTATTGTTTAATAAGAATTAAGGTATTTTACGCGGTCCAAACCAGATTTAGAATCAGCTGTTAAGGGGGTGGGGGGTTGAGGGGCACAGACCTTATTTTTTAGTTCTAGTGAAAAAGTAGAAAATGCATAAGCCATAATATTTTCATTAATTCTCGAAAACTTAAAAGCAGCAAGGCTCCTCCCCTCCGCCACTGGACCGGGCATAACCCGGCTGAACATGCAGATTTTATTTTAAGATTTAAAATATATCCGAGTTTGTAATATGTAGACAAACAGGTAATAGTAGCTGATTTTAGTTGGTAGGTATCGAATACCGGTTTAAAATTGTTAACATTTTTTTGGTCAGTGATTATTTAAAAGTTCCTTGTTGTGTACTAACAATTTAGGTGCTGAGATAAAACAAATAGACACTTAAAAGACACGTAGCTATTTCGTTACCATGAAAATGTAAACATTGAATGACAGACATGTTTTTCTATACTGTAAGTTTGCGTAGATATCGGGTTAAAATCACTTTGTTTCTCTTGCATTTTGGCGGTGGGCTTCTCAAAAGCTTTGAATCTACAGGGTTCTAGCATCTAGTGGAAACCAAAAAGTATTGACAGTCACCTGTCACTATTGCAAATCTTAGTAAACAGTTATAAAACTCATTTTATGTACTTCGAAAGATAGATGTGCATACTACGTATGCGTGCCAAGCGCCATCTGCCATTTTGTCGCCATTCATTCAGATTTTGTTCCGGTTTTTTAAGTTAATTTGATGTTTAACGTTGGCGCTTAACCTTTAACGGCAAATCTTGTCAAATTAGCTTCAAAAAGGTTGATAATTTGAATTGATAGTAAATGTGCGGTTGACAGAGAGGCTCGTTTTTATATGGTAACGCGATAAGATTACGAAATACATGTTTTAAACCTTTAAGTGATTGAAACTTTACAATGTAACATTTTTAACAACCATCGCGAGAATGCTTTGCAAAGTTTATGCCCATAGATATTTCACCGTAGGTCAGTTTGTCTAACATATTTATTTTTATTTTATATTGTTTTTTTTTGTTAGGTCTATTTTATAAATAGAAAGTAAAATTGTTAGTTAAGGACCAGATACAGAGACACACTTTAATTGGGATTTTTATAAAAAGTTTCGTATGTTGTAAATCTTGACTTGATTGAAAGCTGTCATGGATCGTACGACTGGTCTAGGAGATATATTATGATACATGTTTGATGTTTAAGTGACTAAAACTTCACATCGTAACATTTTTAACAACCATCGCGAGAACGCTTGCAATACTTGCTTCTACCTTCCAAACTATCATACTTTTCAAACTTTATGCCTATAGATATTTCACCATAGGTCAGTTTATCTAACATATTTATTTTTATTTTATATTGTTTTTCTTTTTTTTTTGTTAGGTCTATTTTATAAATAGAAAGTAAAATTGTTAGTTAAGGACCAGATACAGAGACACACTTTAAATGGGATTTTTATGAAAGTTTAGTTGTTGTAAATCTTGACTTATTGATCGAAAGCTGTCATGGATCCTACGACTGGTCTAGGAGATATATTATGATATATGAGTTTGTGAAACAACTTAGCCTTTAACGGCAAATCTGTCAAATTAGCTTCAAAAACTTGAGCTGATAGTAAATGTACGGTAGACAGAAGGGCTCGTTTTGATATGGTAACGAGATACGATAACGAAATACATGTTTTAAACCTTGTTTAAGTGACTAAAACTTCACATCGTAACATTTTTAACAACCATCGCGAGAACGCTTGCAATATTTGCTTCTACCTTCAAACTATCATACTTTTCAAACTTTATGCCCATAGATATTTCACCGTAGGTTAGTTTATCTAACATATTTATTTTTATTTTATATTGTTTTTCTTTATTTTTGTTAGGTCTATTTTATAAATAGAAAGTAAAATTGTTACTAAAGGACCAGATACACTTTAAATGGGATTTTTATGAAAGTTTAGTTGTTGTAAATCTTGACTTATTGATCGAAAGCTGTCATGGATCCTACGACTGGTCTAAGAGATATATTAGGATATATGAGTTTGTGAAACAACTTAGCCTTTAACGGCAAATCTGTCAAATTAGCTTCAAAAACTTGAGTTGATAGTAAATGTACGGTAGACAGAAGGGCTCGTTTTGATATGGTAACGATAACGAAATACATGTTTTAAACCTTGTTTAAGTGACTAAAACTTCACATCGTAACATTTTTAACAACCATCGCGAGAACGCTTGCAATATTTGCTTCTACCTTCAAACTATCATACTTTTCAAACTATATGCCCATAGATATTTCACCGTAGGTTAGTTTATCTAACATATTTATTTTTATTTTATATTGTTTTTCTTTATTTTTGTTAGGTCTATTTTATAAATAGAAAGTAAAATTGTTACAAAAGGACCAGATACACTTTAAATGGGATTTTTATAAAAAGTTTAGTTGTTGTAATCTTGACTTATTGATCGAAAGCTGTCATGGATTCTATGACTGGTCTAGGAGATATATTATGATATATGAGTTTGTGAAACAACTTAGCCTTTAACGGCAAATCTGTCAAATTAGCTTTAAAAACTTGAGTTGATAGTAAATGTACGGTAGACAGAAGGGCTCGTTTTGATATGGTAACGATAACGAAATACATGTTTTAAACCTTGTTTAAGTGACTAAAACTTCACATCGTAACATTTTTAACAACCATCGCGAGAACGCTTGCAATATTTGCTTCTACCTTCAAACTATCATACTTTTCAAACTATATGCCCATAGATATTTCACCGTAGGTTAGTTTATCTAACATATTTATTTTTATTTTATATTGTTTTTCTTTATTTTTGTTAGGTCTATTTTATAAATAGAAAGTAAAATTGTTACAAAAGGACCAGATACACTTTAAATGGGATTTTTATAAAAAGTTTAGTTGTTGTAATCTTGACTTATTGATCGAAAGCTGTCATGGATTCTATGACTGGTCTAGGAGATATATTATGATATATGAGTTTGTGAAACAACTTAGCCTTTAACGGCAAATCTGTCAAATTAGCTTTAAAAACTTGAGTTGATAGTAAATGTACGGTAGACAGAAGGGCTCGTTTTGATATGGTAACGAGATAAGATAACGAAATACATGTTTTAAACCTTGTTTAAGTGACTAAAACTTCACATCGTAACATTTTTAACAACCATCGCGAGAACGCTTGCAATATTTGCTTCTACCTTCAAACTATCATACTTTTCAAACTTTATGCCCATAGATATTTCACTGTAGGTCAGTTTATCTAACATATTTATTTTTATTTTATATTCTTTTTCTTTTTTTTTGTTAGGTCTATTTTATAAATAGAAAGTAAAATTGTTAGTAAAGGACCAGACACACTTTAAATGAGATTTTTATAAAAAGTTTAGTAAATCTTGACTTATTGATCGAAAGCTGTCATGGATCTATAACTGGTTTCGGAGATATATGACGAGTTTGTGAAATAGGTTTTTTTTCCAAAAATGGCGAATTAATATTTATAATCAGGACAAATCTACTTAGTGTCCCCAAATAATTTGACAGTTCTTAAATTTAAATGCTAAAACTGTCAAATTATTTACGGACACTAGGCCTACTAAGCAGGTTTGTGTGGAAAATATACATAGTGTTTGTGAAAGCCATGTAAAACTTCACTAAAAACTTTCATTTAAAACTATTTAAGATAAAGGAAATAACGTTTGTCAAACAGCCATTACCAGGTTTACTAAGTTTGTATGAGATATACTGTTTTGGTTTTTCGTTTCGTTTGTACTTATTGGCTCTGTCCCCTTATTGCAGACAATTTGTCAACGTAATTCGTTGGACACCAAGATAATCTGACTGGAATTCAGTTGTTGCCTGGGACAATCACAACTCATTCATTCTTACATTTATAGTACCTGATGGTAGGCAATTTTCTTTTCTCAAGGAGGATTTGATTTTGCCTGATACTCTGTCGAGCACAGGCGTCTTTAGGATATATGAGTTTGTGAAACAACTTAGCCTTTAACGGCAAATCTGTCAAATTAGCTTCAAAAACTTGAGTTGATAGTAAATGTACGGTAGACAGAAGGGCTCGTTTTGATATGGTAACGAGATAAGATAACGAAATACATGTTTTAATCTCATGGAGGATTTGATTTTGCCTGATACTCTGTCGAGCACAGGCGTCTTTATAGTGCTAGCGCCATCTACGCTCTTAATACATGGCCATCCGCCTAACGTGACTTCCGAACCGCGACCTTGCATTGAACATCAACTTGCATACTTCGTTCGTCCAAGACAGGCGTTACCTCCGATGAATCTGTATTCACAAATGGATAGTAGGTTTGACTTTTACAGGCAGGCATGGGAATCGAACCCACTTCCCTCTGATTGTAAAGAGGACGCGCGCCCACTGAACCATCAGGGCAAGTTATTGTTTTAGTCTAATCTAGTTTTCCTTCTTGGCGATACCTCCTGTGAGGTAATATGCCAGCATTCCTCGGTAAATTCCAAGATAGTCTGGCACTTGGAATCTGGAATAGTGTTTTTTCTTTTTAACTTCTTCCCTTCTCCAGAATATGTTTCCCCTGTTTTTGTATTTGGGTTTAGGATCCGTTATCTTCTTTCTTTTTCTTTGCTTGTGTTTCTTTTCCCAAATTGTAAGTAAAAGTTTGTAAAACGTCATTTGAGCTACGGGGGTAATTTGTTGCCTCTGTTTACCAATACTATATATTTTTTACTTGGTTGGCTCAATTTCTGACCTGATTAAAAACGTTATCGTGCCCTTTTGGAGACAAAAGTTATTTTTAAACTCACCCTGTATATCGGAAACCACTCATAGATCAGTTTTGGGCCCATGAGAATTTTTGATCCACAACATACTAAAATTTTATAAAAACCGTAAATTGTCTGAAATTCAAAGTGTGCCCGGTTCTTTGAATTTATAAAACAAAAATCTACATAGTAGAATGTATATGCCAATTTTAATAGATAAGAGTGAGTTTGGTTAGTTTTATTAGGATATTTTTAATTTTATAAAACATCTATTTTTGTCCAAAAAACTACGATATTCTTGTGCTCGTCTTTTTATGTTTTTATTTTTAGCTAGTGTGTTTTTAATTCGTAGTAAATTTTACATTCCTTTTTATTTTTATTAAATCAAAGTATTGTCGATATTTCTGTTGCCTTTGTAACTTTTTTTAATATACGGGGTGTTATAGAAATAATGTAATGTATTGAAATAAAATTGTGTAATAGGCGTTATTTGGATTAATCTCTTTTTTTTCGAAAAAACAAATAGAATTTTTCACTAGTCTTGAAGAATTTTCAATGATAGTTGTTCTATTTGTCGTTAGTGAGGGAAATAAATACAAATTCCATAAAAAATGATGTCATTATTGTCAAAAGGGCGTGGCATACCATGTATAGACGATCAGGTGCGTTTATTCGAGGGAATTTCCTAGATTTGTGGGAATTTCAAGAATAGTGCCTGGTAACAATGAATCAAAAAATTATCCTACAATGTAGAATTTGTCATTTTTAAGTAAAACTTTTTTTTCGAGCCATTCAAAGATAGTATCTTATTTCCATAACAACCTGTTTTATCAATATTTCATATAGATATGAATTTAAAATTGATGTTTAACCAAAGGATTAGACCTATTAGGTCATTCACAAATTGCTTTGAAATTAGACATTGTAGAACAGGTAGAGACTCGATTTCAAGTCCCCGACTTTCCCTCTAATGGAAAAATAATGTTTTGAGACGCCAAACCAGCTATTGAAAGTTTGATTTTTTCCCAAAATTTTCATTCTCCACTTGGAAAAACTAAAAATAAGCTACATTTCTTTAGCAGGTCTAAATAGGTCTATGTTTTGGTTAAACGTCTTTAATTTACTATTGGTTTTCTGGTTTTTATAGAGGTATTTTTTGCATCGAAAATCTATATTCTAATGCACACCAAAAGTGAACTGTTATAGAAGAAAAAAATATAGACACTTATATGTATTTCTCAAATTTTTATCAAAGGACAATTTTTTTTACAAAAATGTGTTAAAACAGCTATGCGGTATTAACCCAGTTGTATTATATAGTCCTACATTTCTTTGGTGGTCTCACTTTTAAAGAAAAAATGAAGAATATAACTCGGTTAAAATCGCCATAGTAACAAACATATCAGTTTAATTTATTTTTGCTTTGTTTATAAGCAAAATAATTTTTAAAAAATTGTCCTTTTTTTGCTGTTATATAAGCTCGTAGATGAAAAATACACAGAAAAAATTAGACTGGTTCATTATAAAAAAAACAAATTATATTGAACAAAAAGTAAAAATATAGAGAACTATAGAACAAAAGTTGTGTTTTTACTTATTAAAATTAAAACTTCAAACTAAAACTACCTAATATACAGATAAGAATAAACACAAAATAAATATAATTCCAAAAACAAACATAGCAGTTTTTATGAAAGAATAATATACAATAAATAAGTAAGATAAAAATTAACAAGCGAAAAATTTTAACAAAACTGTTTGTCTTAGTAGGTAGTTACACCTGGTTTTGTTTGGTAAACTGTGCTGCTACCTTCGGTTTCAAAAGCCGATGCTTGTCATTTATTTTTGGAATCAGGAAGAAGTGTTATTAAAAAACATAATATGTACAAGTTACTATATTTAAAATACTTAAAGTGACGTTACAAAATATTAAGTTAAATTTTCTTGAAGAATATAGGATTCTGATAAACTTTTATACAAACCTAAAAGTTTTCTTAACACGGGCCTATTATAAAATGTTTGGCACAATACACTTAAAAATCCTTGTTATTAATATGGATATTGAATTGATAGAAAGGCATTTTATCTCAATCTTATGTTCGATCGAGAATATAAATGTACAGTGAATATCGTTTATAACGACATTGAACGGACCGCTTAATTTCGGACGTTATAACCGAGTTATATTATAGAACTCGGTCAGGACCTTAATATGTCGTCGCTATAAGCGATATGTCGTAATATCCGATATCGTTATAAGCGATATTCCCTGTATTTTCTTCTTATCTCAATGTTTTTTGCGTGGTATGCTCTCGGTATTAACGGTCAACTAAAAAGGTATTTGTAAGACCTCCGGTACCTACCGCGTCTTTTGGGTTTTATTAAATTATAGTGGCGTTAATTTTTTCTACCTTAAAAAGGTTTACGAAGAACAAAAACACCATAGAGAGAGAACTTGCTTTGTTTCCTTTCACAACGACCCAACCTCAACTTGAGTGAACCTTGTTTCGCTACAATATACTAAGGAAATAGTAAAAAGACCAAATAAAAAATTGTTTGTGGGCAAGTCTTTAAAAGGTATTCCCCACAAATCTTTTCCCTTGATCCTTGGCAAGCCTAGGTTTGTGCTGTCATTTGGACTGAAACTGTGCTAAAAGGAATCCTAGATTGAGTTCTAGGTTTTATCACAGCGCTGTGCAAAGCTACACCAAGATAACCGTAGTCCTGCTTGTGTTCTTCAAAAACATCTGGTGGTGTTCTCATCTTTTTTAAAACAGCAACGACCATTTTCACAATTAAGATTTGTATTTTGCCCGCGGCAATTTGATCGGAATTTGACTGCATCGAAGGTTTGAGCTGGAATTCTATTCTGAATTCGATAATTTTAATTCTAGTATGACAAAGATCCTGATAACTTCTGTGCCCAATCGGTCGCATTTTGATTCAACTTTTCATTTTTTGGCTCATTTTCATCTGTTTTTAACATCTCTTTAGTATCTAAAGTAATTTGCTTGGCCAATTTTTGATCAGCTAAATTTTATAGTTGTGTCATTAGTGACTATTTCTGTAGGAATAATTGGTTGTACTAAGTTTTACAATACATTTTAATTTAAATATACATTTTGATTTAACATATTCCCTTCCACTTTAATTTCTGGCATTTTCACATTAGAATTTAAAACAACTTCTTTGTCAACGTCAGTTTCAGTAACATTTGCATCATTTAAGTTTACAGTTGTGTAATAGGCGTTTGTGTCAATATAAATTATTGGTGGTGGCGTGATGGCAGTCCCATTATCATTAACGTGTTGTTTTTTATTAATTTCAGCTACTGAGTCTACTTCATTGGTCTTTGTAATTTCAATTATTTTGCTCTTTTGTTGAATATCACCATTGTTCAACTCAACTTTTTCTCAAATGCGTCTATATCTTCTTATTTGCTTTTTACCGGTTTTACTTTTTTCATGGATACTTTCTCATTTTCAAATATTTCTATAGATTTCTTTTGTCTTTTTAATAAGACATTTATTTTCATTAACCTTTTTTCACATTTTTCGCTCTTTTATTTCAATAATGTTCAAACATTGAACTTCTTCAATCAGTATTTCCGATTCATTATTTTCATCTAAGTCTTTTTTTTCTTAAACACCTTAGAGTAAATATTTTATTACTCTGAGTTCAACACACATTTAATTTTCTTCACTTTGTCTAATAATAAACGCTTTATTACTTGTTTCAACTTTATTCTCACTCATAGTGATACAGATGTCATCGACAATCATGTTAAACTCGGTTTCATTTTGTTTTTAATTTCGTCTCTATTTTCTTTAACTTGGATTATATTTGACTCGAGTAGTATTGCTTGTCAACTGGAACAAGCCTGTTGATTGTTAATTTGCTATCTTGCATTAGCTCATCTTCACTATCAACAGAAGATTTAGCATCGCTATTGCTACCGTTAGAATCTGTGACATCGTCTCTGTGTATTGGTGAATCGTTGTTTTCTTGGTCGCTTCTCTCGGCGCGGTTGTTTTGAGATGCGTCATTTGATTGATCATTATTTAAATCATCGTATTTATTTGAAAGCTCAAGCTTTCTCCCTCGCTCTCGCTGTCATTAACCGACGTTTCAAATTCACTGACATTTGCTGAACACGGCGTTCTTCTTGATATGTGTCGTCCAGCTAAAATATTTCTTACTGCAAATGTGATAAATCATCCAACATCATACTATTAACTTGCTGTTGTGTCAAATTCCCCTTGGCAATGACATTCTGCGTGATTCCACTCTGATTTGATACCATTACAACTTTTTGCTGACTCGTGACTATCTTCGGTTGCGTCACAGTATTGCTATTCGATACAAACTTAACAACGGTGCTAGTAGGGGTGTCGGGTTGACTGGCAGCGTTCAGACTTTGTGATCTGTTCATTAAAATTACTTTTTGTGGGTTTTGCTGTTAAACAACGGTGGGTTGTGACATCACCAACCTGCTTGGCAAGCCTAGATTTGTGCTGACATTTGGACTGACAGATGTAAACGTGTTTGACACGATAGCGTTAGCAGATACCGTGCTAATAGGAATCGTAGTTTGAGTTCTGGCTTTCATCACGGCGTTGTGCAGAGCTACACCGAGATAACCGTAGTCTTGCTACGGTTATCTCGGTTTAACATCAAAGACATCAAACGACTCTTGAAATTGTTTAGAACTAAAATATTTCTTACTGCAAATGTGATAAATCATCCAACATCATACTATTAACTTGCTGTTGTGTCAAATTCCCCTTGTCAATGACATTCTGCGTGATTCCACTCTGATTTAATACCATTACAACTTTTTGCTGACTCGTGATTATCTTCGGTTGCGTCACAGTATTGCTATTTAATACAAACTTGACAACGGTGCTAGTAGGGGTGCCAGGTTGACTGGCAGCGTTCAGACTTGGGGTTGTGACATCACCAGCCTGCTTGGCAAGCTTAGATTTGTACTGACATTTGGACTGACAGATGTCAACGGGTTTGACACGATAGCGTTAGCAGATACCGTGCTTATAGGAATCGCAGTTTAAGTTCTGGCTTTCATCACGGCGTTGTGCAAAGCTACACCCAGATAACCGTAGTCTTGCTTGTATTCTTCAAGAACATCTGATGGTGTTCTCATGTTTTTTAAAACAGGAGCAACCATTTTGACAATTAAAGTTTTTATACGACCGGCGGTTATTTTATCAGAATTTGACTGCAATGAACCTTCGAGCTGGGATTCTATTCTAAATCCGATAATTTAAATTCTAGGTACGACAAAGATCCTAATAACTTCTGTTCCCAATTCTGACAAACCTTGCAAAGCTCCATATAAGGATGCCAACGGAATAGTGTCACACGTTTGTAACTCATTTGTAAACATTCGAGTTATCCTAGTTTGAATGTTGTTTGTGTTAGTATTAAAGTTTTTACTGATTTGCGACATCAAACGACACTTGAAATTGTTTAAAGCTAACATATTTCTCACTGCAAATGCGACAAATCATCCAACATCATACTATTAACTTGCTGTTGTGTCAAATTCCCCTTGGCAATGACATTCTGCGTGATTCCACCCTGGTTTGATACCATTACAACTTTTTGCTGACTCGTGACTATCTTCGGTTGCGTCACAGTATTGCTATTCGATACAAACTTAACAACGGTACTAGTAGGGGTGCCGGGTTGACTGGCAGCGTTTAGACTTTGTGATCTGTTCATTAAAATTACTTTTTGTGGGTTTTGCTGTTGAACGACGCGGGGTTGAGACATCACCAGCCTGCTTGGCAAACCTAGATTTGTACTGACATTTGGACTGACAGATGTCAACGGGTTTGACACGATAGCGTTAGCAGATACCGTGCTTATAGGAATCGTAGTTTGAGTTCTGGCTTTCATCACGGCGTTGTGCAAAGCTACACCCAGATAACCGTAGTCTTGCTTGTATTCTTCAAGAACATCTGATGGTGTTCTCATGTTTTTTAAAACAGGAGCAACCATTTTTACAATTAAAGTTTTTATACGACCGGCGGTTATTTTATCAGAATTTGACTGCAATGAACCTTCGAGCTGGGATTCTATTCTAAATCCGATAATTTAAATTGTAGGTATGACAAAGATCGTAATAACTTCTGTTCCCAATTCTGACAAGCCTTGCAAAGCTCCATATAAGGATGCCAACGGAATAGTGTCACACGTTTGTAACTCATTTGTAAACATTCGAGTTATCCTAGTTTGAATGTTGTTTGTGTTAGTATTAAAGTTTTTACTGATTTGCGACATCAAACGACACTTGAAATTGTTTAAAGCTAACATATTTCTCACTGCAAATGCGACAAATCATCCAACATCATACTATTAACTTGCTGTTGTGTCAAATTCCCCTTGGCAATGACATTCTGCGTGATTCCACCCTGATTTGATACCATTACAACTTTTTGCTGACTTGTGACTATCTTCGGTTGCGTCACAGTGTTGCTATTTGATACAAACTTCACAACGGTGCTAGTAGGGGTGCCAGGTTGACTGGCAGCGTTCAGACTTTGTGATCTGTTCATTAAAATTACTTTTTGTGGGTTTTGCTGTTGAACGACGCGGGGTTGTGACATCACCAGCCTGCTTGGCAAGCCTAGATTTGTACTGACATTTGGACTGACAGATGTCAACGGGTTTGACACGATAGCGTTAGCAGATACCGTGCTTATAGGAATCGTAGTTTGAGTTCTGGCTTTCATCACGGCGTTGTGCAAAGCTACACCCAGATAACCGTAGTCTTGCTTGTATTCCTCAAGAACATCTGGTGGTGTTCTCATGTTTTTTAGGACAGGCGCAACCATTTTTACAATTAAAGTTTTTATATGACCTGCGGCTATTTTATCGGAATTTGACTGCAT
Organism: Aspidapion aeneum; assembly: GCA_963576565.1. Lineage (NCBI taxonomy): Eukaryota > Metazoa > Arthropoda > Insecta > Coleoptera > Brentidae > Aspidapion > Aspidapion aeneum. The sequence goes on along the minus strand of OY755045.1, from coordinate 24,761,011 downwards.
CGAACCTTCGAGCTGGGATTCTATTCTAAATCCGATAATTTTAATTCTAGGTATGACAAAGATCCTAATAACTTCTGTTCCCAATTCTGACAAGCCTTGCAAAGCTCCATACAAGGATGACAATGGAATAGTGTCGCCCTTTTGTAACGCATTTGTAAACATTCGAGTTATCCTAGTTTGAATGTTGTTTGTGCTAGTATTAAAGTTTTTACAGATTTGCGACATTAAACGGCTCGCGAAATCCCTAAGCGCCCAATGGTTGTCCATATCGGGTCTATTGCACAATTGTTTCGACACAATACACGTCGACACGGCAGGGATCAACTCGTGCAAATACTTTTCGAGATATAGAGACTGATTGTCTAAGAGCGCTTTTACCATACGCATCAGGTAGATCAGCAAGGCTAGGTTGTTCTGCACCACGTTGACTCGCACGCCCTCTATAATGAAGGTGCACATGCGCGGCAGCATCTCGTGCAGGCCAGGGTCCGACGACAGGCTCTGGAGGGCTTCGCCCCTTCGCGCTAAAGAAATAGTCAAATTTAGGTTCAAAATTCAATCAACTTAAACTTTCGTAAAATACATCGGTCTCACACTTCCGAAAAATAGATAGGTCTTACACTTCTCTAAAATACATTCATACCATACTTTCGCTAAATGCATTTACCACATGTTTTCGTAAACTACATCCACCACCACCCATATTTAAGTAAAATACATAACACACATAACTAAAAAAAGTATACTTACTTTCATCGGAGCCTACACAAGCCTCAGTGATTTCTTTGTAGTATAGCTGTTGTTCCACCGACAACTCGTGTGTTGCTAACTGTTTAATTTGGACGGTTTCTATATTTTTAAGTTTTTGTTTGCCTAAAAAAAATAAAAGATGTTTTTAAAGAAACTTCGTTTTAAAATTTATAGTTTGCAAAATGTTTAGTTAGGTAACTTATAAGCAGTCAAAATTTGTTTTTTAAATTAAAATGTACCTGTTGTAGGTTTACCAGCCGTCTCGTTCAACGGCTTTTTGTTAACAGGGTCCACTGAGTCTAGCTGTTGCACGTTTTTGGCGACAGGTGGCGGGTTTTCGGGTATTGTTGGTTGAGTACCATCTAATTGGAAACAATTACATGCAGTTATAAGAAAGAAATTGCTGGAATACTAGTACTTGGTAGTAGTAGTTTTAGAATTTTTACTTTTATCTTACAGCAAATGCTGTTTAAGTTTTACTATCCTACATCCTAACATGTGGAAATTAGAAAGGCGAATGACAAAGATGTGGAGATATTATGCCAATTATTATGTTTTCATGTTAAAGTTTCAAGTTTCTTTATTGGTGTTATTGTGCTAAAGCACTTATACAAGTCAAAAAATATGTTTACAAAAAAAAAGCTATACCTAATAAAATACTCTGCCAATATATGGGCCCCTAAGCTCACACTAGGTACTATAGTTATATATATATAATTACCTCTTGTTTGATACCACACCAGCCATGTTTTGACTTAAACTCAAATTTTTGAAATCTACCCCCACCCATAAAAAAACAAAAACTAATCTGTATTATGTTTAACTCCGGACTCAATTACCTTTCGTTTGATATCACACACACCATATTTTCACGAAAACTCTAATTTTTGAAATCTACCCCCACCCTTTTTGAAGAAAAAAAAATTCAAATGTATTTTTTTTAACTCCATACTCAATTACCTTTCGTTTGATATCACACACGCCATATTTTCACATAAACTCTAATTTTTGAAATCTACCCCCACCCTTTTTAAAGAAAAAAAAATTAAAATGTATTTTTTTTAACTACATACTCAATTACCTTTCGTTTGATATCACACACGCCATATTTTCACATAAACTCTAATTTTTGAAATCTTCCCCCACCCTTTTATTTGGCTTGTGTTCGGTGGATTTTGTTCATTTTTAAATGGGACCATCTCGACCCAAGATCCAGCCTAGGTACCAAATTTCATTAAAATCGGCCAAGCGGTTTTTGAGTTATGCGCGTTGGTCGTTACAGACAGACAGACAGACATACAGACAGACAGACAGACGGCGCGACAAAAAAGCTTCAAAATCATCTGAAACGCAAAGATATATAAAAATTTTTGAAATCGGAGCAACTTTTTTTTTCTCGAAAAAATTAGGATCACCATAGCTCACTACTATAGTATAGTATATATATATGTATAAATAATAAGTATAAAACAATTCACACAATTCAACAACAAATTACATACATTTTTACATTAGATTTGCAGTGTTAAACAAATAAAAAGTTTAAAAGAAGAAACATTTAAAAACAAACTACACTAAAATAACAATAAAAATTCCAGGTATAAAGTAGGTCACCCCCAAATTACATGTTAGGCCAATATTTGAGAAAAATCTGCACTTAAATATTGTTCAAATGAACAAAATACATTTTGGAGCAAGAAAGTTTTAACAGTATTTTTTAATGCTTAAACAAAACAAAAACACATAATAGGAGAAGCAGTGAATATTTTTGGAAATTATTTTCTTAGCTAACATCGAGAGAATTGTTCATTGATCAATTCTATCGATGATTATTATATGAATAGGGGGGTTTGCCGATGGGTTTAGGTGCAAAATGCAAAAGAAGATATGAATATGAGACAGTTATTTTCTTAGTAATAAAATAGTTTTACTAGTAAAGGCTATACTTCAGTTAACTAAAGAAAATAACGTGGCTAATTTTTTAAGGCTGACAAATATATCTGGCAAGTGAAAAATAATATGAAATGAGTGCCCTTATTTTCTTAATTTTTGAGATGATGGTTGTATTATAAGAAAAGCTTAACATACAATCTGGCTGTTATTTAAAAACCCCAAAGCCTTGATAGAGTCGTCTGATACCCGTCAATTTGACAGGTTCGATTATGTTATTGTTTCTTAAACCCACGTACGAATGAAAAGGAGAAGTTAATTTGGCTTATTTTAAGACTTTCCAATGTTACAGACGCCGCCAGATGCATTTCCCAACTTTGTAAACCAGCCATACATATTGTTAATTATGGTGTATTATAACATCAGTTTATTCATTCAGTTTCAAGTCTAAGAAAATAAGGGCAAACATTAGTCCAATTTTTGGATCTGCAAATTTTCAGCCAGATGTATTTTCCACCACGTGAGATGAGCCAGATTGCTTTTCTTATGATGTTAATGATATAATGATATAAAATAAGTCGACTTATATCATTCCTTTTTTTTTTAAACCATTCATACTAGGATCAATTGCCCAGTTTTGTGCAAAGAAAAATAGCTTTTTAGACGTAACCATACAACCATGTGTTAAATGGGACTAACCCACAAGCTCGCGAGACGCTGTGATCGAGGCAGTCCAGTCAAATATATGCTGCCAGCATAGCAGCGATACATCCGAAGCAGGACCAATACACAAGCTAGCATTCCTTAACCTTTTGAACACTTCGAAAAATCATTACCAGACTGAAAAGTTGTTGATTATTATCATTAAGAGTAAATATAAGTTAAACAAAATATTCACTGGCTCCCTTACTAATAGAACAAGTATATCTTGCTCCACCTAGAATCCCTGTATGTTGACATATTTGGATTTATATCCTAGCCGCACCTAGACTTTTTATAAAAAGATCAGAATCTACCTTAACCTTACTTACCTATAAACAGCCAATGACTTCTTAAATTGGCTTCTAGTGGTGCTTTAGGGTTGAGGTTGGAGAGAAGATCATTGAGATCCACCTCCTTTTCTTCAATAAAGTGCAGTTCTCTGCCTCCACCTAAGAATAAAAATGAATTAAGAAGAAGTAATGAAAAAACCCGCAGTTTTCTTATGCCCGGATTTTTGGGAAAATAAAACATTGCATCATCAGAAAGACTTTAAAGCCACGATTTTTTAAAATAATTCTATATGAAGAGGGCTAAACAAACGTTTTTTTCTCATGGCCACTTCCATCAAGTTCTATAGGGAGAGTCAAAAAATACGCATGGAAAACACTAAAAACTGATTTATACAAAACTTTAGTTATATGTATTATAAAAAAGGCAATTTATAACCTACAACCTAACTTACCAGATGCAAATCTAAAAGGCAACGGTTCCTGAGAATTAAAGCCATATTGTGGTTCAATGTTGCGCACTTGGAGGGCAGAATCGATGTCAGACTGGACGAGTTTGACGCGTTTCGCATGGTTCATAAATTTGGCGGCATCTTGAATGACATGTTTAATCCGGTACGAGATGTCATCTGCCAGTTCTTTCGCAGCTTCATCTTGAAGATTGTTGATGCCTGCATAAGATATTAAAAACTTAAATAAATGTTATTTATTATAGCACCGAAATATGTAGTGTGGTATAATTAGAGAGGAAGTTTTAGACTTAGCTACCTTAATCTGTGCAAGCTAGAGTCCCTGTATGTGACAGATATTTCCGCCAATATCTGTCACATTCAGGGACTCTAGTGCAAGCTAAGGAGACTTTTCGTAGAACAAGCACCATAGGAAGCGAAGTCTGACATTGATTTCCTATTTTTTATATAGATTGGGATTGGCAACTCATGCTTACATTAAAGATGTAGGTTTAAGACAGTCTGAAGGTATCGCTTCGCTTCCTATAACTCTATAGGATGAGAGTTATGACTGTCCTTAGTGCAAGTGAGATGCCAAGTGCAATACTATACACTGTTCAGGCTTTGCATCAAAGTCAATAGTCAAGGCAAGATTTCTGAAAATCGACTTTAGAATAGAATAGAATAGAACAGTGCTTTATTGTCAAGAACAAAAATTCAGTGGACAAAGCAGGCTAAGTCTAACTTATCTACAATCTTTAAAATAATAATAATAAAAATATATATATTAAAAGTTACACATCACAGGCAGTTAGATGATAGTTATATAAAATAATAATAAAATAATAATAGATACACACAACTACAACAGGCTACAAATTTTCTTTAAATATTAGAAAATAACAATAAAAACAAAGTCAAATAAATAAAAACAGATTAACATCTAAATTTGTCAAACTCAATAAAACCAATAAAATAGATAAAACCATACATTATTGTAACCCATCCTCAAAAAATTGTAAAAAGATCTTTCTATTAGAATTATTTTTAATTTTCTTCTAAACAGCTTGATGGAGCCAGCACATCTAACATGTATTGGTAAGTGATTAAAAATTTTTCTTCCCTCATAAAATATAGATTTTTGTGCTAAAGCACTTTTTGGGATAGGAAGAGAAATATTGTTTTTTTGTCTTGTCACTCGGTTTGTCTCTATCATAGGCCTGTTATTAAACAGTAAAACAGTAAAACAGTATATATATATATATATATATATATATATATATATATATATATATAAAGTTAGCAAAACACCATTTTAAAAAAAAAACAGACACAGCACATTTTTTGGTTTCACAACTAATTCACTGATAATTAATGGCAAAATGTGCACTAAATTTTTTTTTTACATAAATCCATTAGGTGTTCTGCTAGAACAACAGGCATGGCAAATTTTTTGTTTTCACAACATTGGAAAAAATTGTATGATCTGATAGGGTTTTACTGTCCCTTTTAACCTAATCCTTACCTATACTTTCAGCTATGACTTTCATGGACTCAATGGAAAAATTTGTTCCATAAAGGCTGCTCTCTGAATGGGCAGGAGGCTTGTTCATCTTTGATGCTTTTCACTTACTTGATTTCTTAGGTTGCTCTTTCTCACCAATATTTTTCACCTTACAAAATACAAAAAAAAGTTTAAATATAAGACAACAGTTATTGAGGAACAGACTGTCAATTATGTAGTATCATCGAAAATATTCTCTGGTAGCATCCGAAATACTAAAACAATAAAAGGAGGAGTTTTCACCAACACCTATATGTAGCATTGAAATATGTGGAAAATATCTAAAATATGTGGAAAATATCTAAACAAACCTAAAATTTTTTTAGATATTTTCCACATATTTCATGAATAAAAAGATAAAATAGCATAAAATATGACCATGAGGACTGGAGATTCCCCAAAACATATTTCTGGATGTGCCACTGAATTATACTTTAAAATTGTATGCAAATAAATATGTACTACAACTAGCTATTTAACTGGTTAAATTTGCAAAAATTGTAAAATCAGTTAGTTAGAGCTCTATATCTATGTTTTAAGTAGGACAATGGTTTTAGAGTGTCATGTTTTGTATTCAGATAGGTCATACTGAGCTCATAAAAAATTATTCCCTTTAGTACCCTACTTTCAGGAAATACTTACTGCTGTATCTATCCATAGGACAGGGAAATGCTACAAATTACTGTTGTAGCTAATAATAATGATAATGACAAAAGACACTACAAGTTTCAACAAATTTTTAATGTATATAAAGCTAGCAGAACTTTTTTATAGGTATTAAGGCCGCTTGACATGGTGCATGACAATAAAATTTGCAGGCAAATGGCATGAAATTTTGCCCAGGTGCATGCGCAGTACAAATCCAGCTGATTGTTGCAGGCAATCCATTTTTATCGGTCCGGTGCCATTCTTTTGCATGCAAACTGTACTTGCATGCAAACTGGGAAATTTTTACCTAGATTCTGGGGAATCAATGCATGGCCATGCACAATGTCAAACGAATAGAAGATTTTTTGCAGGCAACAATTTGACCGAAATTTTTTGCTTGCAAAAATTTGCAGCGCGTCATGCACCATGTCAAGCGGCCTTAAGAAAGAGAAGTTTTACAATGGGAACGATATATCTTACCCCCTTACAAAGTTTTTTAAAGCTTTTTGGCCCTCTTCATTTTTGCAAATACAAAAAAAAATATTTTGTGAATTTTTTATTAAAAATAGGGTTTTTAATCAAACCTAACATAAATGTTAAAGGAGTCTATTTCTTAGTTACAAGTTATAATTAGAAAATTTTATATTTTTTGCCGAAATTTTCGTCAATTTGTTTGTTTTTCTAATTTTTTCAGCAACACTTTTTCCAAAACACGCGCTTTGACAACTAAAATGACAGTTCGTGACGTCATCACAACACCGACATCCCTAATACAGTTCGGGCGGGCATACCGGGATGATTTTCGCTGATGCACTGCCCACTTAAATTATTTATACGCTTACATAACAGCTAATCTATTTTTTTTTAAACTAATTGTAAATTTGTCGTGATAAGAAAAAGGCCAGTTAAAGTAACGGAGGAACAGTATTCCTTCCAGTGGAACCTTAAGAAAAAGACTTCAATTTCATTGAGGGGAACGCGTGTGCACCGGCCGATCGCAACCCCTTGGTTATAGCGCGTCCAATCAATCATATAGCGAATTCTTTTGAGAAAGTTAGTGGGCCACTAGTGGTCCACTAACACTGTTTTGGAGCTGTCAAAAAATTGCCCTAGTGCAGTTTCAAAAGAATACAAAAGTGCAGCACAAGGTTGGAGTGCCCGTGCCAAAAAATGTGCACTGAGTGCAAAACTGGGCTTATTGTCAGTGGGTCAAAAGAATACAAAAAATTGCACTAGTTTTCCCAAAGGAATACGAAAACTGCACTAGTGGCGCACCAGTGCTGCACTTTTTTCCCAAAAGATTTCGCCATTATAATAATCTGTGTTTTTGTGATCAACCAGCATGAGCGCGTGAAGCTGCAATATAACACAAAAAAAAATATACATTTTATTTATTACTTAAAACTTGATATTTGCAACTACTCATGTGCACCTATAAATTCACCGCTGCCTACTTTATGAAATGTTACACCAAAATTTGAAGCGTTCTATAACGATCTTCCCGTGTGCTAAAATATCGATAACAAAAAGCCATTCCGCACTCGAATAGGATCCCCGCAAGTTCCCCGGCGATTGGTTACCCTAATTTTCCTAAATGACGTCATTTCAATATAGGTTACTATTTGGAGCGCTCCTTGGCTCAAATGACAAATTTAAAACCTAACCTCAAAAAATTCATGTTTTGACAGGAGACACACTGAACCGCAGTAGACGTCAAAAAAATTAACGGGTGTGGTAAAAAAAGTTTAATCAAAAAAACTTAAGTGAATCATAAGAAAAACTGTGTAAAAATACAGCAAAATTTAAGTTAAAATACCGCCTCATTAGTTGGATCAATTGTAGGTTAATTAATGCTAGGTATATTTATTTAAGAACCAAAAGAAAAATACCCCTGAGCTAAAATGGACAGTGAAGGCAGGAAAGTTATCGTTTGCGATAACGGCACTGGGGTAAGGTTAAACTCTATGGCTTCTTGCGGCCCTTACCCCTATTTATACACTAACTATTTCCGTTTATCTTTTTCTATAAAGATATGTGCCAATGTAGAAATTAAACAGTAATGCTGGGTTTTTACAAATAAAAATAAAAGTTGACTGTATCGGAAACTGTGTAGATTTTTATACAGAACTAAATAAAAATGGAAATAGAAAGTTTGCCAACTTTTATCTGGAAATGGATGTGCCCATGTGAGACATTGTATCAGATGATCTTTGTTGTTTTTTTGATGGAGAATTCTTTGTTTTGTTTGTTTTTTCTCTGTACCATTTTAGGCAACAATCAAACTTTAAAAAGCCAGTGGTTTAATCCAAAAATACCTTCACCCTATTTAAAAAAAAAAGAGTTAAAAACTAATTTTTATTTTTATTTGGATGTATTAACAGCAAAATATTTCTATTTTTATTTTAATTTATTTTTTTCTTTTATCCATATAAACCCAGTATAACATTAAGTACCATAGTTTATTAATGGGGACTTAAGCAGGATCTGAGGCAAGATATTATTTCATATCCGCTAAGATACCTGCATATGTAGTTTCTTTTGTAAGTAGAAATTTTTGGAGGTATTAGGAAAATAAATCAGTAAATGCATAAATAAATACTTAGGCCTGGGTTTTACTGTATGTTTTTTTTAGTTTGTCAAATGTGGCTATGCTGGCTCCAACTTTCCAGCACACACATTCCCCTCCATTGTGGGTCGGCCCATAATCAGAGCAGCCAACAAAATTGGAGATATAGAAGTTCAGGTAACTATTCAATCATTTTTATTTATTTAACATATTTATTGACTCTTACATATAATTGGCTAATATATGACCAAAGTCCTTGTTTAATCTATGTATAACTTTTTTGTTTAATTTTAATTTTTATAAGTGCTACCAAATACATTGTCTTATTTTTTAAATATAGGGTGAACTGACTAGTGAATGACCACTTAAAGAAAGTGATTTTAAAATATCTGTCAAAAAAAAAAGTTTTGATGTGAGAAAATTAAATTGGTGGTTGGTAAATGTGTTTATTCTTGTATAATTTTCTTATAAATAGAATACTATATCTAAGTTGGTTTAAAAGAGTTAACCCTTTTTAGGGCAAATTGCAGTAACAGCCAGTGAATCACACATTGCCACCAGTGAATGACCAGTAAAAAACCAGTAAATGATCACATAATAGTATGTTATATAATAAGTGTGAAAACTATGTTAGTATTGCACGAGCATTAAATTTACATACTGAGCCTGTGAGGTGAGGTTTGTTATTCCATGAGGGTGGTAATAACCATGTCCAGGGTGACTTTTAAAATTGGAACACTCAGTATAACTTCTTTATTATTGAAAATAAAGGAATATATTAAATGGACAAATTATTTGGTTAATTATGACTATTTTAACAGCCAGAATATTTTTGTCTATGCCTCACTATGTACAGGGTGTGACAATAAAGTGATTAGATTTATATTTGGATTTAGCTTTGGCTTTGGGTTTGGATTAAGATTTTATTTTGATTTCAATTTCAATTTTGTTTGGTTAGATTTTTAAACTATTGTATAAAAAGTTTGGCCACCACATTTTGAGTTAATGAAAAGTCCAATAGGTAGTTCATTTGCCCAAGAATAAAACTACCTACTTAAATTATGACTTTTTGTAAATATTTACCATTAACTCAAAAAAGTTGGGGTGCCCAGGACTCCTAGGCTTCCTGTATATCCGCTCCTGCTGAGGACATATAATTTTGGGATTTGAGCTCAACCTGGTGAATTGTCAATTGTGCAAATTATATTTTTTTAAACAAAAATTACAACCTAAAAATAAAATAAACAAACATAAGAATTTTACAATTTTTATGATATTTTTTGCAAAATTAATAAACCCTTTGCTTTGCTTACCTTATTATTTTCATATCAACTTTTTAGTAATCACAAACAGCTGTACTTTTGATTGACATTTGCAAAACACTGTTTGTTATGCAGGGTTGCCAAACACAAGGAAGTTTGAGAATATGGTAAGGATCAAATTGTAGAATATTTTATTTATTTTGGCTTTTTAAAATTCTTTGTAATACAGGACATGGTGGTCATTCACTGGTAGGTGGTAATTCACTGGTCGGTTCACCCTAAGTACTTTGTTATTTTAATTTTTTTATGATTTAAACCTTTTGTATCTTTTATTGTAGGGTTTACATGTTGATGTAAGTTGGTTGTTTCTTGTTTTTGTTTATTTTTGAATTGTTACTTTTGAACATTTATTTAATCTACTAATACAGACATTAGTGAAGGTTCAATAATAGTTAGAGTGACCAAGAGAGTGACATTTTTAAATGAACACCAATGGTTTTTTTAACACACAAATTGAATCTTGACTATAAATAATGGCTTATTCATACTTTTTTTTATCAGATCATGATCTTAGGTGTCCACTTAAAGTGTCAAAGGTATTTGACTTGCTATTAAAATACCAAAAGAATGACTAGTTTGAACAAAACAGTATTTTTACTGCAAATCAATATGATTTTTGCAATAAAAAAAGTGCAACCCTACCTATAAACCACTTAACTGAATTAAGAGTATTTAGTATTTAGAGGGGCGAGAGCAATACCTATTTTACAAAAACTATGGAGAGTACTAACAATTAAACAAGCAGAGGATCCTGCACAGAATCCCCCAAGGCTCAGTGCTAGGTCCTTTGCTATTCCTTGTCTACATAAATGACTTGCCCAATTCCAGCAATTCCATCCACCTGCTGAATACTAGCAAAACTCACAGCATCAACTTTACCCTGCTCAATGCTCGATCAGTTTTAGAAACTGGCATGTCAGTGAAAACTTGCTTTGCTCTAAATTATCACAAATCACTTTCCTTACGAGGTTTATCAAAGAATGTATCTACAATATCGAGATTGCTGTAGAGATACTTTCACAGATGAGACTGTTGACTTTCCCTTGACCCTTTATTTTCCACTGCTTGATGTATGTGAAACAAAAAAAAACATTCATTCCTATTCCACCAAGAATAGAGACAACCTGGTTCTCAGCTACCACAGACTGCAAAGAACAAGAAGAAGTACTGATCACTTTGGTATCAAATTCTTTAATGCTTTGCAGGTAAAAAGTTTAACTACAAGTCACTTTAAATCTAAAGTAAAAAATTTACTAATAAAAAATTCCTTCTATTTCTTTGAGGAGTACAGAGGAGAAAAGTGATTTTAACCTTTAACATATATGTATGTTTTAATCTGTATGTTTGTTACCATGTTCTAATAATGTATTAGTCTTTTATAATCTTTTCACAGTCAGTTATCTTAAATTTTACTTTTTTTTTAAGATGCATATATTTGTGGTATCTCTTTTTTGTATTTTTTTTTTAAATTCCCATTTATGACTTGTAAAAGCACATATTGTGTAATACTTTACCAATAAATAAACTAAACTAAAGCATTTGTTTCTTTTTAATTATTTTTCTGGTAGGGTTTTTGGCCTTATTAAAAATATTTTAACCCTCTATGTAGATATACTATGTCCTCTAATACCCCCTTAAAGTTAGCAGCACAAAAATTTAATGATTGGAAAAATTAGTGTTTATTAAGTGCTAATTAAATGGCAAGTGCTCTTACACTTTCCAAGTTATAGCCTGTCAATTTTTTTATGTCTGCACATTTTTCCAATTTTTTTAAAAACATTACATTGCATTACAAAAAAATGTCTGCACTATAAACCTTTTATGATTGGAAGATACCTTTTAAAAAGCGAAAAAAGGGAAAAGAATAGTAACAAAAGGTATCTGGTCTACTAAAAACCTTAAAAATCAGTATGAATACACTATTATCTTGATATGTCAACTTTTGTATTTTGTTTTTAATTTTTTTTAAAGCATGTTAAAATATAAAATTTAAGGCAGTCAAAAAGAGGAAACAGTTTCCTAATATGTTTTTTGATTTTTTTTTATTTTCTTTTATTAACCCTCTAACTAGTTTTTTTAATATATTTTACATGCTTACCTACAGGGAGTTGGTAGTACTCTTCCTGTAAGTAAAAGCATGTCTAAATCTACTAGAAGATTAAAAATAGGTAACTTTTAGAATAGACATTAGAATAGATTTTTTAAAATATAGTTCAATTTTTTTAACATTTTTAGTCCTCTATACAGTAGGTGTGGAAGGCTATTGGGATCATCAAAAAAAACTCTTTTATTTTCCCTCAAAATAAGCTATTTGGCATAACTACCAAATTTTTGTAATGGTTTCTATCTAATGGTCTGTCTGGGGCACCATAACTCAAAAACCAATTTTAACCAAATTTTGCATGAAAATTTTGTGTTTCCTGTGGATAAGGTTCAGTTTAAATATTTAAAAAAACTTGAGAATTTCACCAGCTAGCCAAACAAGTTTTTCAAAGTTAGATTTCGAATTTAATTTTCAACAAAAGTAAAGCCACAACACCCATAATGTCTTATGGATGGCTATACATTTTGGGCCAAATTCGATGTTTTTTATAGGATTTGTGTATTTTTAGCCAAGATATATAAAATCGAATAGACATGTATTGGGCTCGATATTCAAACAATTTTCAAATATCAAAACCTCTTGATTGGCCTCGTTTTTTAAATAAAGAATCCAACTGCCACACTGAATGTTATCTGTCTTTTTAATTTTTTTAGATATTACATAAAGTTGGTATTCTTCTTATAAAATTATGTTTCCCACTTAAATTTATTTTTTTTTAAATTTTTGTTTTTGAATAATACTTTATTTTTCATTCATTTCTTAACTTGATAATTTTAAAATATTTTAAACCCAGTAAAAAATTAAAATATGAAAAATGAACTAACAATAAAAAAATACATAGAATATAAGAAATAAAGGAGTCATTCCATTAAGAAATAATAACTTCATGTAATATCCTAAACATTAAAAGTGACAGATAAAATTCAATTTGACAGTTGGATTCTTCATAAAAAATATCTAGAAAAAAGCAATTGCAGACTTTTTAAAATCCCCTTATAGCTTAAAAACCACATCGTTTCTATTTATATCGGCTAGAATCACCTAAAACCCTTAATAAACATCTTGCCCACCCTATGCCATTTTTAAGTGGCGTTACAACTCCGGTGGGTTTTAGCCTGATTAACCAGAGCCTTCCATTCTGTCCTCCCCTCGGTCCTCCCTTTTTATTTCTTTAAATAAATAATAATTAGTAAACACAATAAATATACAGGCTCTTTTTCCTTTAAACACGTCGGTTTCTTTTTGAAAAGGCCACAGCTTCTGTTATCTTAAAAAAAATAGCCTGTATTTTCATTGTATTCGTATATAAACAAAATGTATTACATTTAAAAAAAAATTAACCAGAGCAAAATGAAGGGATGGTATTACAATCACTTTAAAAAATGTTTTACATTCTAGGTATAAAAACTTCATTATTGTTCAGGGTGTTTTTTAATAGGGAGCAGAGGCTTTTTTGGGTATTTGTTTTACATTTTTGAAAAAACCCTATCTTTAAATTTTTGTAGCATGCCTCGCCTGATGGGGTAAACTTTCCCCTATAATTTGAATAGGGAAAGTGGGTCGAGTTCATTCGATACCTAACTTAAACCCGTGAAAAAAAATAAAAAATTTAAATTCGTTTTTAAGATAGTTGCCTCCAAAGTTGCCATTAATCGATAAGAAAAATAAATAAATTATAAAATAAGAGTCACTGTATAATGTTATGTTCCTTTCTTAAAAAATAAATCGCAACGTGTTTCGAAATTTTTTTATCGTAATATACATAAAAATTGTTTTTTATTACTGTATGGTAGGTAGCTTAGGAGGTAAATATCTTAAAAATGAATCGATAGATTTTCATCATTCTTACATAGTATTTAAACCAGTGGGTCTATTGTGACGCACTTTTGAATGGTTTGTCACCACTGTATGCCTAATCCTCCAAAAAGACCGGCTTTCAGTTTGGGTGAGACACTGTTCAGATCTTCTGAATCAATCTGAGGTTTACCAAAAGTGTTCTGACGTAAACGTGCAATAGCCGGAAAAACTGTTTCGTCCTCATCCATACAGAGTCTACATTCGGTCTCTTTTGTTAGTCCCATTCTGTGCATGGGTACTCTTTGTCGACAGTGACTCAGTTACTATACGGATCTTCTGTTTGGTAAGTCCAATGATGAACTTTTTAGAGTGAGCCAGTTCTGGTATATATTTCCAGTATTGTTTGAAGCTATTTAATGTTAATGTATCAGCATTGTAGGATATCCCCAGGGCTCTTTCGAAAATTTCGGCAGATGCCGCTTCCCTTGCTGCTTGGTCTGCGCATTCAGCGAATCCCTACAGCTCCTCACGGTTCTCGATGAGACTAGGTATCAAGCGCTCTTAAGGCTGCTTGACTGTCGGAGAAGATTTTTATTGTCATGTGGGTCCATTCGTGTTCAGTTATCTACCAGGCACATAGTTCACTGGCTACGAGTTCGGCCTAAATTATAGTAGCCAATAATTGGCCGAGACTATGTTTAATCTTGACTTTTCTTGGGATACTAACAACTCCAGATCCAACGCTTGATGGCATTTTGGATCCGTCAGTATACCAGAAGCTATCGGTATTTGAAAAATTGGTCCTGTTCTTTAACCAGTCCTCCCTCTCTAGGAGGATAATCTTGTATAGCTTTCTGTTGTACACCATGTTAGCCATGACGTCGGATATCATTCCTTGAGTTCTGGCCAACTCTTGTTCTCTAGTTAGGGTTAACCAAGGTACCACTCGACCCAATTTCCCTATTCAAAATATAAGGGTAGGGTTTACCCCTCGAAGGGTGTGCGTACTCCAAAAATTTTAAGATAGCCCATCAGTGTTCTCCTCGCAAACAAAATCGACGTATTCGATGGTTTTTTTCAAAACGTAAAAATATTCGAAAAAACACCCTTTATGTTCTTTGTATTATTGTATAAAAAAATGTTGTTTTTATTTTTTTACTGTTTTAAACAATCGCAAAATGAAGGTGTTTTACAATCACCTTTGACATTTTATATTTGCTTGTGTGTCCTTGCTAGTACCAGAAAGCAATAACTTTTAGTTGGGAAGGATCAATTAGGGTCCCTGTATATTGGCCCGCCAATATCTGTCACATACAGGGACTCTAGGATCAATGAGACTTCGTTTTATTTTACCAATTTTCCTTTAATAAGGCTGTTAAATTAAATTTTTGATATGGTAATCAGGACTTGATGGTGGGCGACGAAGCCTCAGCTCTCAGATCACTCTTAGAAGTGGGTTACCCAATGGAAAATGGGGTAGTCAGGAACTGGGAAGATATGTGTCATGTGTGGGACTACACTTTCGGCCCAAAGAAGATGAATTTGAATCCCAAAGATACCAAGGTAGATTATAAAATTGAAACAATAGTAGTAGGAGTAGTAGTAGAAGGAGTAGTAGTAGTATTAATGGGGGGGAGGGTGACCCGTAGGTCCCGCAATTAGTAGGCCAAATTAGTCCTTTTTTGTTGTGGCTTATCTTGTATAAGGTGTTCCTAAATTTGATGTTTTTAAGGGGTTTCAGGTATTTCTAGGGAAGATAGAAAAAGCTGACCCCCCCGTCGCGAGCCTCGATTTTCAAGAGATGATTAAATTTGAAAACCATTTTTATGTAACATTTCAAAACCGGCTATAAAAAAAAACGAGCAATTAACACCGAAATTAAATTTTCAAAAATAAGAAAGTTATAGACCCCCTCCTAAAATGCAGACTTTTTAAAAAGCCCATGTAGATTTTTTCATCTCTTGAAAATCGAGGCTCGCAAAAACATTAGATTTGGCACACAAAAATAACAAAGACATTATAAACTTTCTGTTTTAAAATTGAGTAATAACTTAAAGTGGCCACATACTATATTAACACTTTTTAGAGAGTATTCTTTTATATAGTTGAGGATGTATATAAGTGGCACCGCGTCATAGCTATGGTAAACCAAATTTTGTGGCAAAATCTAAGTAAAGAAGCTTTAAAAAATTATTGTTTCACTTTGTACATGCAGTGTGCCGCTTTATATGTATATGATAAAACGCTGAAATCTTTTAAATGATAGATGAATTAGGTATTTAACTAATAAATAAAGATCCGAAACATAAAAGCGAATCCAAAGTATATTACAATGTGCGCAAATATTGATTTAGATGCAAAAACGGTAATTTGTTTTGTAAAAAGCTCGGCCGTAATTTGTTTGACATAAAACAGTCAAAACAACAACGAACAGAAAACGTCAGAGTCCGGCTAAATCAATATGTTCGTAACAACCGGATAAGAATATATTTTTTTTTTCTAATGAAATCGTTTAGAAGAAGACATGAATAAAAAGCAAGTAAAATAGGAAGCTAATGACTAATTAGTGCAGGGCCTCGTGTTGGGAATTAATTTCAATAAAAAAATTGTCTAAAGTCCATGCCACTGTAAGTACCCCTCTACTCCCTTCCCGCCCACCACGGTTTTGATGACGCGGTGCCACTATAATACAATATCAACTATAGTTTATTAATATATTTTTTGGTTAAAAGGTTGTTTTATTTTTTAGATTTTGCTTACAGAGCCACCTATGAATCCGACCAAAAACAGAGAAAAAATGATAGAAGTGATGTTTGAAAAATATGGTTTTGCAGGAGCGTACGTCGCTATTCAGGCGGTGCTTACCCTGTATGCTCAGGTTTGTTTTTATGTATTATGTATGTTCATTTTAAAACCCACATCCACATCAAATATTTGCAGAATGTAGAGTGTTCGGAAAAGGTCTTTACGCACTCCTACGACAGATTCCCCCGTTGCCGAGATGTTAAAAGGTGTTGAAGTTAAAAAACAAAAATCTAATTTTTTCATTATTATGAACATTTTGTAACGTATTACTTTTAAAATTGGTACCCAGGGTTTTTTAAAACTGCAAAACCCGAATTTGGACACTTTCACTGTGGCCGTACTGCATACTGCACTTCTGATGGTTTAAAATGGCTATAACTTTTTTCTCTGATTTTTTTTAAAACTATTTTTACAGAAAAAATAATTCATTTGGCACTACTAGTTGACATTCGGTCGAATTTCATCCTTAAAGGTAATTTTTTACCTTCCTAGCCTGCATGACATTGGCTAGAGAAGGTATTATTTTCTTCGCAAATTTCTTGTTGAGATAATGTCGAAAATGTGTTATTTGGGTGTATTTTGACCTATCCGAGCAATATCGTCATAATGTCTGTCTGTGTGTATGTGTGTATTATTTTTGTCCGTAACACGATAACTCCTAAACCGCTGAACCGATTTTCAGAAAATTTTCAGGTAAAATAGTGCTCGACAATCTCACGAGCTGATTAGATTTTGGTCAAAATCCATTAATGCTAATGACAGTTTCTTGACAATTAAACATTTTTAAAAATTAAAAAACTTTTTAACTGAGCATCGTATCAATATACAGTCTTTGGAATATTATAGTAGACTACACTTTGGTCAATAATTTGTGTTATAACCAAAAACTTCGTAAGAGCATTAGTTTCTGAAATATTTACAAAAAACTGTTTTCTAGGCTGATTTATTTCATGGCTTCACTTGAAGTGTGCTAATAGGCTAGCTAGGAAGGTACCCTACTTAGACTAGTTTACTTATATCGACTTATTTTGGCGGAATCTCTGGTAGTGTGTAAAGACCTTTTTGGGACACCCTGTATAAAAAAGATAAAAAATCTATTTTTATTTAAAATAAATAGCTCCATGACGGATCTGATACCTTCCTAGCTAGTCTATTAGCACACTTCGAGTGAAGCCATGATATATCAGCCTTGAAAACAGTTTTTTGTAAATATTTCAGAAACTAAAGCTCCGAAAACCGCATATTAATGCGATGCTACGACCAAAAGCTTTCTACTTTTTTAAGAAACCGTTGTACAAAACCAACCAAGTTTTATCTGGGACATCCTGTATGTATATGCAAAAAGCCGCAGTTTAAATGTTTTGATTTTTTATGAAAATTATTTTTTTTTTAACTTATTGTTTTTGTGCATAATTTTATTACCAAACTTTAGTTATTAACTACTTGGTTTTCTTCTTATTGTTACGGGTTCACAACGACAAATTAAAACTTGCAATTGTTGAAAACGATACGTCAATTTATTTCGACAAATTATGTACAAAAACACGCACTTAAACTTATTAATAACTTGCTAATAATTCACTACTATAATCGGTCTATTAACTTCGTGTTATTATCTCACGACCACTACAGCACGTTATCTGTGACTGACTGACTGATGCACGACGTCCGGCCTTATATATGAGGATCGTCCATCTCTCTCGAACTTTCCGGCAGCCTTTGACGTCCGGAAAGTTCTCGTATTATTTGGACCGCAAGTCACAGATAACGCAACTAAAACCTAGGCTAAGAATACAACCTTAAGATAAATCGACCTAATACTACACTAAACCTAAATAAATTCCAATTATAAAATTTAAATAACTTAAATTTGTAACAGTATCCTCCTCTTCAGGTTTGATCGTCTCGATCAACATTTCCCAGGTAAGGTTTTAGTCTGTCTAGATGAACAACTTTCATCTTGGACTTCGGGCTTCTCTGGATTCGGTAGACTACATCATTAATTCTCTTAACAACTTTATAAGGCCCTTCCCATGGTGGTATCAACTTAGGTGATCTTCCTTTCTTGCGTTGAGGATTGTATAGCCAGACTTGATCATTCTCTTTGAACCCTGAAGAGTTTGCTTTCAGGTCATATCTCTCTTTCATGCGGTCACTGGCTATTTCTATTCGCTCTCTAACCACTTCATGGATATCGTGCAGCTTTTGCCTTAAACTTTCGACATAGTCATTAACCTCTAAGTGTGCTTCTTCAGGTGAACCAAACATGATATCACATGGTAAACGCAGTTCTCTACCAAACAGGATACTAGATGGAGTAGCTCCTGTCGTATTGTGAATGGCAGTTCTATAGGCCATCAAAAACAATGGAATATATTGGTCCCAATCTGTTTGGTGCTCATCAACAACTTTGCAAAGATGTTCCTCTATTGTTTTATTAAATCTTTCAACCATGCCATCTGACAGCGGATGCAAAGCAGTAGTCCGTGTTTTATGTATTCCTAAAAGGTCACAGAGATTCTGGAAGAGCTTTGATTCAAAGTTTCTTCCTTGATCTGAATGTAGTTCCAAAGGAATGCCAAATCGGCTGAAAACATCATTTACCAGAACTTCTGCAACTGTAGCGGCCTCTTGGTTAGACAAAGCAAAAACTTTTGGCCATTTGCTAAAGTAATCCATGACAACAAGGATGTATTTGTTGCCCTTTTTAGTTTCTGGAAATGGTCCGGCCACATCAATAGCAATGCGTTCGAATGGCAGACCTACGTTATATTGTTTCATTTGACCTCTGGACCTTGTTTTGGGACCTTGGCTGGCTGCACAAGTCGAACATCGGCGGCACCAGTTCTTCACATCTTGAAAGTAATTGACCCAATAAAATCGGTTTCGAATTTTGTCCATGGTTTTATTTATGCCTAGGTGCGCGCCTGATTTTCCACCATGGCATTCGGCCATTATATTGTCTACCATGCTCCTAGGAACCACTGCTTGATTAATCACAGTAAGGCCATCGGCACTTTCCCAGGCACGTTTAAGGATGTTTTCTTCTACTATCAGTGAATCCCATTGTGCCCACAGTGATTTGAATATCACCCCTTGGTTTGCGATATCTTGCCATGATGGTCGTGGCTTGTTCTCTTTCAGTCGCAAGATAGGTCCTACATCTTTGTCGTTAAGTTGTGTGGTTCTAATCGAAGCCGACATCCATTCTTCATCTGGTTCTAACTTTATCTGGCACACGTAGGTAATTCCTTCTTTCTGGTCAATTTTCCTGCAATGTTTACAATCCTCAGGGCAAGGTCTTCTGGCCAATGCATCTGCATTATTATGCACCCTTCCTGCTCGGTGCTTAATTTGATAATGGTATTGTTGTAGCTTTTCTATCCATCTCGCGACTTGCCCCTCAGGTTGTTTTATTTTCATGAGCCACTTCTTTCTAGTAACACAATAATTTCTCTCTGGTTTGGATAGCTTCTTGCTGAAAAATTCGATGACCCGTTCTTCTCCATCTTGTACTTGGGAGAGTACTGCTCCTATGCCATCGTTGCTCGCATCAGTATCTAATATGAATTTTCCTTTTGGAATGGGATATGCAAGAATCGGACTAGAACATAATGCTGCTTTTAGTCTTCTAAATGCTTGGTCACATTCGGTATTACATTTGTAAGAAGCTTTATCTTCTGTAAGTCTATGTAATGGAGACGCTATTTTGGCGAATCCTTCTACAAATCGTCTGTAGTATGTACACAGACCCAAAAAGCTTCTCAATTCATGTTTGTCACGAGGTTGAGGCCATTCTTTTATTGCTTGTAACTTCTTTTCGTCGGTATGGATGCCTTCTCGGGAAACGACGTGACCCAGGAACTCAACTTTTTCTTGGAGCAGAAAATATTTCTTTGAGTTCAATTTAAGATTTGCGTTCCTGATTCTTGAGAATACTTCTCGTAAATTATCTAGATGATCTTGAAATGATTTCCCCATTACTATGACATCATCCAAATAGACTAGGCAAGTTTTCCAAGTAAGGCCTCGTAGAACGACTTCCATTAGTCTTTCAAATGTAGCTGGGGCATTGCACAGGCCAAATGGCATCACATTAAACTGATAAAGTCCACTTCCAGCAGAGAATGCAGTCTTCTCTTTATCTCTTTCAAAGATTCCTACTTGCCAATACCCACTTTTCAGGTCAAGAGTAGAAAACCAATATGATCCTGCCAACGTTGTTAATGTGTCGTCTATTCTTGGCAGTGGGTAACTATCTTTCTTGGTCACATCGTTAAGTTTCCTGTAGTCGACACAAAATCTAGTACTTCCATCCTTTTTAGTGACCAACACCACAGGAGATGACCAAGGACTTGATGACTCTTCAATAACACCGTCGCTGAGAATTTTATTAATGAGATTGTGAACTTCTTCTTGCTTGGCCATTGGTAGTCTTCTTGGGGGTTGTCTTATCGGTTGGGCATCGCCAGTGTTGATAGCATGTTGAATAAGGTTTGTGCGTCCCGAACTACTCCTAGTTTCGAAGGTATTACTTTGTTCTTCTATAAACTCTCTCGCTTTACTAAATTCTTCTGGAGTGAGATGTTGCCAAGTTGACTCAAATTGCTGAAGTACCTCCATTGGTAACTTGCTTGTATCCTCGGAAGTTGGCTCTTCACATCTTGTTACTTTCTGTACTGGTTCAAATAATGCTACCACCTCCCCCTTATTAATTTTGACACTATTTGGGAAAATATTGGCGACTCTAATCGGGATGTCTTTATCGGTTTTAGCTAGTGATTTTGCAACGAGGTAGGTGTTGGGTGTGTTTTGTTGGCTTATGAGTCCGACGCAGCTTGATGTTTTACTTTCCAGCCTCCCAAAAATTATGGTCTCACTGTTACCGACTAGTCTTGTTGTGCATACTGCCACCACCTTAATTGGTTCTTTATTGATGTGACTATTTGACAAAATGAACTCTTCGTTCCCAAATCTTAGGGTATTAAGTTTATTATCAAACGCAAATCCATGTTTACTTATCAGGTCCATTCCCAAAATAAATTCGTCTTCTATGTCTGCAACTAATACCGAGTGGCGAATCTTCAACCTCCCCAGCTGTAGGTCTATGTCTGTCTGCCCCAACACGTCGGCGGATTCTCCAGTCACAGTCTTAAGTGTTATTTTCTTTTCTGTTGGTCGAATTTTATATCTCGTTGCAATTTTGAACTTAAGCAATGATATGGCAGCACCAGTGTCTACTGTTATATTAACTTTTCTTCCATTAATAAGTCCGTCGATGTTAAGACTGTCAGCAGTATGTTTTAAGCTCTTGATAGAGTAAATTTTGGGGGCTAAATTCCCATTAGCCAACACCCGCCCCTCTGCGTTGACTAGTTTTAGTTTTTCCTGATCTCTTCTTCGGTACTCTGTCCCACTAGATGGTGAGTGAGACCTCATTTGGACACGACAATCGCGTTGAATATGCCCTGTATGTCCGCATCTGAAACACTTTACATTTGGAAGGGATCGTCTACTTTCTTTCAAAGAATCAATCTTCTCTATCAGTGATTGAAACAGTTGGTTTAGCGTTTTTAAGTTGACCTCATCTCCAGTGCTCATTTCTTCTCCCTCCTGAATTGAAACAGCTCTTACTTTTGGCCTGGACATATTATTTGATGATTCAATTTCAAGGGCTCGAATCAACACTTCACTGCTGTTATGGAAGCGTTCTCGACGAAGTAAATTTGTCCGTGTCTCGTAAGCCGTTAATAAAGCGATCTACCGTGAAGGGATCTCTGTAATTTTCTGGCATTTCTGGGTAAGCCAAGTACATCAGCCTCCTGATATCCGCTTCATACTCTTGTAATGACTCTCCTGGTCTTTGCTGACGAATATTTAATTCTGACCAATGTAAATTTCGCAAGTGTTCGTCTCCATACCTTCTTTCTAACGCTGCCACTAAAGCGTTATAATTCTGTTTTTGTTCGACTGGAATGGACCGTAAAAGTCCCAGAGCAGGTTCTCGCAGAGCTACTAACAAAGCTCTAGCTTTTTCGTCATCATCCCAACCATTTGCAGCAGCGGCAGCTTCAAACTGTTGTTTGTAAGTAGACCAGGAAGACGTACCATCAAAATTTGGAGGCTTAATGTGTTGGTTGGAATTCACAACACATCCCTGAGCTTTTATTTTGTTGTATTCTTTTTGAAGCTGTATAAGCTGTTTTGAGACGTCCTGGAATCTTTCTTCCATAGTTTGAAAAACTGCTTCCCTAACATTCTGTAATTTGTTCTCCACTTTTTCTTCAACATTTTGTACCTTCTCCTCAACATTTTGTACCTTTTCTTCTACATTCTGTAATTTATTTTGTACCTTTTGTTCCACGCTATGCACTCTTTGAGTTATTTCTTCCTTAAGGTCTTCGGTTGCAGTCTTAAACTCTTCTCTCAGCTGTTCGGAGTTGCTCTTTATTTGATCGAAGTTTTCTTGAATGCCATCTAATCTTTGCTCAAATGTCTGTTTCATATCGTTCTGGTTTTGTTCCATGGTCTGTCTCACGTCGTCCATGGTGTGTTTTATATCGTTTTGGTTTTGAGCCATTTGAGCTGCTAGAGCCCAACAAACATTTAAAGTTGTAACGACGAAACCCCAACTAGAAAGAATTTCTTAAAAGTAACCGCAACGTACTCCCGCTACGTCTCAGTATACCATACAGCGACGTTATAATTCCTCAAGTGGGGAACCAATTTCTGGTTATAACTACTTGGCCAAGTGTTTAAAGTCACTGTAGTAACAACTACACTACTACGTCGTAGCCAGGTATCTACTACGTCGTAGAGGCTGGTTTTTTCCCGTAATGGCATAAAAGTTGCGATGTAGTTGCAAATAATATAATCGTTTCTTTTTGGTAGAATTGTTACACAATATGGTGGACACAACAGTAAACAGACTCGCTTAGTTTTTTTGTTTGGTTATGGTTATAATATGTACTATGTTATCCAAAAGGGTGAGAATTTACGAGCAGAGGATCAAAATTCAAGTGCGACGCAAAGTTTTTTGTATAACATGCATTATATATATTGCAAAAAACCGGTGCGCCCGTAAACCTGAGCCGTTTTCTGGTAGCTGATGGAATTTTTGTGTTGTGATTTTGGAGGTTATGTTTTCATAATCGACAGTTAACTCCAACAAATGGTGCTTAAGAAGAGCATTTTTGGTAAGCTTCAACTAATTTGTTTATAAAATAGTATAGCTCTTTAATATGAGCTCATAAAACGACAACAAAAATATTAAATTTTCTTTCTTACATAAAAACATGGCGTCCCAAACTATATTCCCTGATAGTCAAAAGGGTTACTTGAAAGTGAGCCTAAGTTACGGCAACGTGTCACTTACGACTTTTATGTCGGCATTTCTTTTTAGTTCTAGATAACACACTCGAATTTCTACTCTTTCGTTGCAGAAACGTATTATTAACTAGCTTTCGCCACTAGAAAACGTCTACAGAGTGATAGGAACCACGCGATAAGTATAACTACTACCCTCAAGTTATTGGGGTGTCGCCACTTGTCATTTGCCGTTTCTGTCAACAACATCACCACTGCTTATAGGTTATGTACGAGCGTGAATTTTTGGTAGGTTTTAAAACAAAAACAAGATAAATTAAATTCCATTAGAACAATGAATGAAGTGCCAATAAAAGTGTTTTTTAAAAATGTATGCTGCAGTCGAGAGCATGATCCCTATTCTAGAATTTCTAGGAAGTGTTGGTCAAGGAACTAAAAGAACGTAGTCACATCAATGAAATCAACTTATTGTTACTTTTTTTATTTACACATTGCTCCCACAATTCGTATGTAGTATTTTTTATTGTTTTTAGATATTTTGGCATTGTCAATATTCAGTAATTTTTATTATTATAGGGCCTATAAGTAAAAAAACAATCTCTGAGACTTGTTAGATCGCTTAGAAATCCGCATGTAACCACGATATATCTAAGTTGTTTTTTTATTAGCCGCAAACAGCGCAAAAGTTCCTAGATGAAGTCTAGCATATCCCAGAGGTTATTTTAGGGGCCGTGCATAAATTAGATATAAGGGACCTATTGCAATAAAGCCTGGCACAAAACACAGCACAAATTTAAGTTTATTCACTTCAAACCAAGCTTTAACAACAGCACAAATTTGAAGAAAACTAAAAAGACAAATTGACCCAAGCTCAACACATAAAATGAATCACACTGAGACACGACACGTCAGCACAAGAGGCATAGATAAACGAATTCGGTTTAGTCCGCACAAGAGGGTTACGATGGCGATAGGGTGGTGCCACAGCACAAACCACGAACGACCGTAAAGACAGTACAAGAATAGAACAGCAACAAGTAGCGTAAAAGATTAAGGATGGAGATTAAGCATGGACCAGGGAATTCTTAAAATCCGTGTGCGGTACTCGATAGTTTGGATCAATATTTTGCATTTTGATTGTTTTGCAAAATGGTCAAGCAATGAGCTCGAAAAAATGGACAAGGTAGTTAAAAAAATATTTGCAAAAATATTCCTAATATTCCCATATTATAAAAGGAGCCACAAAAAGTAGGGTTAAGAATGTGTGCGACCAAGATGCGACTTCAAAAAATCTACGTTTTCAAAGTAGAAACAGGAAGGAGAGATTACTTTAAAAGTTGATCCAAAAAGTTATTTTGTCTACATTGTTACATCAGATGTTACTATGATGACACCAACTTTTGTGGTAAAAATTAAAGTTATAATGTAGTTGTCGGATACACTTCTTTGGGACTACAATGAAGCTTAACTTTCTAGTGGTAATTAAGTAGAATATAAAAGTCAGGGCGACTACGAAATAACGACTAAAAAGAAAGTAAAACTTTAGCAACGTCTTATTGTGGTAGAGAAGACTATCAGAATCGACTATCAAGAAACAATCCTAAGAAGTAGTTTAGAGGGTCGTTTTTACGAAACATCTACTATTTCCTGATACTGAATAGTAGTTAGAACTAAAAAGTAACAAATTTTGGTTGGGATCACCACATTTCTACTATAAGAAAGTAGCAAAGCCTTTAGAACATGTAGCCGCTACTATAAATGTTAGTTGGGAGCCTGCATAAGTCTGTGTAAAAATGTCTATTTTTAGGCTATAAAGCTAATGTCGCAGTCGGTTTTTGTATATCTCTTCTAGTTCTCGAATAGAACGTCGTAGAATGTTATGGAATCTTCTAGAAATTCTTTCTAATTCTTACTTTTGAAATAACTAAACTAATGTCGAAATCGGTATTTGTATATCTCTTCCAGTTTTTGAATAGAACGTCGTAGAATGTTATGGAATCTTCTAGAAATTCTTTTTAGTTCTTACTTTTGAAATTACTAAGCTAATGTCGAAGTCTCTTTTTTTTTTGGATATTTCTTCTGGTTTTCGAATAGAGCGTCGTAGAAAGTGATGGAATGTTCTAGAAATTCTTTCTGATTCTTACTTTTAAAATTACTAATCTAATGTCGAAGTCGGTATTTGTATATCTCTTCTAGTTTTTGAATAGAACGTCGTAGAATGTTATAGAATATTCTAGAAAATCTCTCTAATTATCAATTTTTGGACTGTAAAGTTAATGTCGAAGTCGGTTCTTAAATATCTCTTTTAGTTTTTGAATAAAACAATATCGAACTTCTTCGAATATTCTGGAAAAATCACTTACTATTTTTCTGTGCAATTGTCCTATCCGGTGGTAATATGTAAGGGTAGTCTTTGCACTATTCAGTTCCGAATATTCTGGCAAAATCACTTACTGTTCTTCTTTTTAATTGTCCTAGCCGGTGGTACTGTGTAAGGATAGTCTTTGCACTATTTATTTCTTTTAATCTCACTTCTGACACCAATTGTTACGGGTTTACAACGACAAATTAAAACTCGCAATTGTTGAAAACGATACGTCAATTTATTTCGACAAATTATGTACAAAAACACGCACTTAAACTTATTAATAACTTGCTAATAATTCACTACTATAATCGGTCTATTAACTTCGTGTTATTATCTCACGACCACTACAGCACGTTATCTGTGACTGACTGACTGATGCACGACGTCCGGCCTTATATATGAGGATCGTCCATCTCTCTCGAACTTTCTGGCAGCCTTCGACGTCCGGAAAGTTCTCGTATTATTTGGACCGCAAGTCACAGATAACGCAACTAAAACCTAGACTAAGAATACAACCTTAAGATAAATCGACCTAATACTACACTAAACCTAAATAAATTCCAATTATAAAATTTAAATAACTTAAATTTGTAACATTATATACAAATTTTCCTCACTTGCAGGGGCTTCTGTCAGGCGTCGTCGTAGATTCGGGTGATGGCGTCACGCATATTTGCCCTGTCTACGAGGAGTACGCGTTGCCACATCTAACCAAAAGGCTCGACATCGCTGGAAGGGACATTACCAGATACCTGATTAAATTGTTGCTTCTCCGAGGATACGCTTTCAACCAGTCGGCAGATTTCGAGACAGTAAGTCATATTTTCCGTCTAGGGCGTTGGGAAATAATGTATTATATTGAAATAATCGTTCGCAAAACAGGATATCAAAATAAGAATAGTATATCATACAGGGTCGCTGCGAAATATGGAAATAGACAATAATTGTACAAGATATCGAAAAAAATTGAATACAAAACTTGTAGGGTTTTAAAATGTCTACTAAGGAGTAATAATTTTATATTTGCAGGGTTAGGCATATAGCCGTGGCACAACAAAATTAAATATTATTATTTGGTATTTCAAATCTTTAACTCTAAGCAAAGTTTGTCAAAACATAATGAACCTAAGTTTAACCATTTCCGAGTTATTTAGTTTTAGTAACAATATATTATTTGCATAAGAAATTCGATATTATTAATCATTATTACAGGTTTGTTAATAAAACGAATTTTCTATGCAAATATATTGTTTTTAAAATTCGATAACTCAGAAGCGGTTGAACTTAAGTATATTATGTTGTCACAAACTTCGCTTTGAATTGAAGGCTTAAAAAACGGCAAAGAAACAGTTAGATTCTTACCAATTTTCCCGTATGGTGAAAATGCCTCACTGCACGGGTTCAGAAAAGCCCCAAAATGGGGCACTTCTGGCTGAAAAACAATAGACTTTTTCAGCACACATAATAGTATACTTTTACTATATTTCAAGTTTTTAGAATAATCCCCTGGACACTTATGGTGACCCAATGGAGGTACATCGGAAAACGGCAATTTTTGACGGTTTTTCCCCTATTTCCCCTACTTAAAATTTTTCGATTGGTCCCAAAATCGACATTTTTGGTCTCCCGTAAGTTCTAAATCAGTGTGCCAAATTTCATCCTTCTACGTCATATCGTTTCCGAGTAATCGTCAAAATTCAAGCATGGTACAGTAGGGGTGCTAGGGACGGTTCGGTTCATCGGTTACAGAGGGACTTAAGAATCATCAGTTTTTGGTGTTTCTTAAAAATTTTAAAACTGCTAATGCTTTACCAGGGTCTTCTCCATGAAGGGTAAGTTTAATTAAATAAATGAACCTCGTTTTGTAGGTCTGTCCAATGTCTTTACAAACATGTAATTATTTTAAAAATCTGTCAAATAATTTTTGAGACATTTGTACTCAAAGTTGTCTTAGCAAAAAAATGCAAATATTTCCAAAACTAATCGACGTATTTTTAAAATAATTACATATTTATAAAGCTATTTAAAAGACGAGTTGCCACTTTATATAAGCGTTCTTAAACGTACCCTTTAAAGGAGTGTGTGCTATCAACATGCCAAAAGGTGTCCCCCTTTAATTAACAATCGACGTGCTTGAATATTTTACCAAAATCCCACGTTTTATACCCAAAAACGGCTCTGTTTCGTCTTCGTTGTTACACACTGTACAAATTACAGCAAAAACTATTAAAATCATTTAAAAAGAATTTAATTTAGCAAACCACTAACCTAATGATGCGTCTTTTTGCAAAATTGAACATAAAATCCTTCATGTTCCATCGGAATTCTTGCATTGAGTCCCCTACATCCACGCAACACTTTGGCTAGGCGCCTTTTCATTGGATACACGCTGTTTGCCTTCTCTGTTTTGCACACTTAGATCACATACCTAATCTCACGCACTCGTGATTTTTGGATTAAAGTATTAAATTGGAACATCCTGTATATTTATTGTAGGTGCGAATGATGAAAGAAAAACTCTGTTACATCGGCTACGACATTGAAACCGAACAAAAACTCTCCTTGGAAACTACCATTTTAGTGGAGCCTTACACTTTGCCTGATGGCAGGGTGATCAAAGTTGGAGGAGAACGGTTCGAAGCCCCGGAAGCCCTATTTCAACCCCATTTGATTAACGTCGAAGGCCAGGGCATCGCTGAGTTGATTTTTAACACTATTCAGGTATTTCTTACATTAGATATATTTGTAAAAAATTAAAAACTCATACGCGTCACTATTTAGACAAGACAAAAAAACATGTCGAGATTGATAAGACAGGCCAACTATTTTGCGACGAATCCGCATCCTGGGTCAAAAAAGTTTCTAGAAGTCTAGAATTTTCCCCAGTGAATTCATATGAAATCAATGAAAAAAAAAGAGGTTTGGTAGACCGATTTTAATTATTTACGGTACATTATTTTACCGGTCAAGGAGATCAGAATTTTCATTTTCTGATTAGTTTTTTTCTTGTAATTTTACAAAATCCAGAACTCGCAATTTGGCTCAAACATGTGCTAAAATAAATTCAGATATCTTTAGAACTACTTTGGAATTTGTTATTTAAATATATCGAAAAAAGCTAAAAACCACATTTTTGTTATTAAGTGAGTATGTATTTTTTATTTCAGGCTGCAGATATTGACATGAGGCCAGAGCTCTACAAGCACATAGTTTTGTCTGGAGGTTCCACCATGTACCCTGGACTGCCTTCGAGACTGGAAAGGGAAATCAAGCAGCTTTATTTAGAAAGGGTGAGCTAAACTACTTTAAACACGTTCCAAAGGGTAACGGTTGTGACGGTTTATGTTTTTTATTCAAAATATTACATCGAATTAGGTTAAGTACCAAATTTTACAAAAATATCAATAGTTGAGGTGGCCCTGATTGGTTCAGTGGGCGAGTTGTCCGATTGCCAATCAGAGGGTGTTTGGTTCGAATCTCATGCCTGCCACTACAAACTCGAACCTACTCTCCGTTTGTGAATACAGATTTACCGGAAGTACGGGTAAAGCCTGTCTTGGGCGAAGTTTGGACATCAACGAAGTAGGCAAAGTTGATGATGAATACAAGACCGTGGTTCGGAAGTCACGCTAAGCCGGTGGTCCCGTGTTAAGAGCGTATATGGCGCTAGCAGGATAAAGACCCCTGTGTTCGACAAAGAGCATCAGGCAAAATTAAATCCTCCATGAGAAAAGAAAATTGCCTACCATGGGGGTCTATATGTGTATGAATGTGAGTGTGTTGTGATCGTGCAAATCAGAAATCAGAGCATTAAGTTGCAGATTATGGCTAGATGGCCTTTGATGCATACGCCAACCAAACCGAAATATGAATCATTGAATGAATGAATCAATAGTTGAGGATGTATATAAGTGGCACCGCGTCATAGTTATGGTAAACCAAATTTGGCGGCAAAATCTAAGGAAAGAAGCCTTTAAAAAATTAGTGTTTCACTTTGTACATGCAGTGTGCCGCTTTATATGTGTATGATAAAACGTTGAGATCTTTTAAATGATAGATGAATTTATGTATTTCATTAATAAATAAGGATCCGAAACATAAAAGAGAATCTAGTTATATTAAAATGTGCGCAAATATTGATTTAGTTGCAAAAACGGTAATTTGTTTTGTAAAAAGCTCGGTCGTAATTTGTTTAACATAAAACAGTCAAAACAACAACGAACAGAAAACGTCAAAGCCCGGCTAAATCAATATGTTCGTAACAACCACATAAGAGTATATATATTTCTTCCTAATGAAAGCGTTTAGAAGAAGACAATAATAAAAAGCAGGAAAAATAGTAAGCTAATGACTAATTAGTGCAGTGTCCATGCCACTGAAAATATATGATTGGTATTCAATTGTAATTTCTAATGAACACATTGAAAAAAATTTTTGTCAATTCCTTAATGTTATCTCCAATGCAATGGACAATTGTTTACCGGTAAAATCAAAGATGGTTAACAACAAAAAACCACAGCTTAACATCAATTGGTTTAATGAAACCCTGAGGGATATGAGAGAAAGACTTCGAACACTAGGTATTCTTAACAAGCAAAATTCTGTCTTAGTGCCCAGACACATTGTTAATGATTACAGAAAGTGTTACAGAGCAGAAGTATCCAAAGCAAAAAAAACTGCTCATGATGAGTATATCGGTAGTGCCAGCAATAAGTCACAAGCCATGTGGAATGTAATTAAAACTCATTCAAATACAACCACAACTGCTAATGCTGTTAATCTTAATGCTAAGGGTTTTAATGATATTTTTGTTGGTATTGCTGAGGAAGTCATCAAAAATCTGCCAGACTCTCCTAAATCCTTTAATCATTACCTAACTGGTAATTTTGATAACATTAATTTTAAATTTAAAGAGATTACTTCCAAAATGGTAAATGAGAAGATTTCAAACTTAAAAAATAGCAATAGTAAGGATTGTTTTGATCTAAATACAAAAATTATTAAATATTTAAATGATATTTTATCTGATCCCCTTACCAATCTTATCAATTTATGCATTCAGGGTAGTTGTTTCCCAAGCTTCCTTAAAATAGCAAAGATAGTGCCTATTTTTAAAAACAAAGGAACTTCTGATGACTACAATAACTATCGTCCCATCTCTCTTTTGCCAATAATTTCTAAAATCTTTGAATCGCTGATGAAAGATCAGATTAGTTACTATTTTGAAAGCAATAACATTTGTACACAGAGCCAGTTTGGCTTTAGAAATAAAAAATCAACAACATTAGCTATAAATCAATTGACCGAATTTGTAGCAAAGGGGTTTGAAGATAGGCTTGACACCTATGCTTCATTCCTTGATCTAACCAAGGCATTTGACTGTATTTCTTTGGAAATACTTTTTAAAAAACTTGAGTACTACAACTTTGACCCAAGCAGTATTGCCCTGGTTAGATCCTATATGGAAGAGCGTGAACAGTTTGTCTTTTTTAACAACACTTACTCCGAGAAGCAGAGGGTCCAGCATGGGGTACCTCAGGGCTCCGTGCTGGGTCCCCTGCTTTTCCTAATATATATCAATGATCTCCCAAATTTTTGTGATATTGTCGAGCTGTTGCTGCTGCTGTTTGCTGATGATACTACCACCTTGCAACATCATCATCCATCACAGCCAATCAGCGACACTGTAGCTGACAACAAGAATAAAATTGAGGACTGGTTTTTGGCCAATAGACTTAGTCTTAACCACAGCAAGACACAAAACTTGAATTTCACTCTCAGAAGTACTCAGTCAGATCTACCTAGTGATGAGGATGTCAAATTTCTAGGTGTGTACCTGGATTCAGGTCTAACTTGGGAGGTACATGTTGACAAATTGAGCTCCAAGCTGTCCCAAATCATTTTTCTTATGAGAAATCTGTCTAAAAATGTGTCCATCTCTACCTTATTAACTGCATACCATGGATATTTCTGCTCAAACATGTCCTATGCAGTATTAAACTGGGGCCATGCCCCTCAGGCCAGGCAAGTTTTTAAATTGCAGCGTCGCTGTGTAAGAATAATCGGAGGCTTAAGGTATCAAGAGTGCTGTAAAAACTGCTTTAAAAAATTAAAAATCCTAACATTTCCATGCATTTTTATTTTGAACTGTCTGACATATATCAGAAAAAATCAAGAGATGTTTAAAACTCATAGAGATGTACATTCTGTGGATACTAGGAATAGAGATAATCTCATACCTAGCTATCACAGGCTAGAAAGAACTCGTAGAGGCACAGATTATTATGCAATCAAATTTTTTAATGCACTTCCACCAGAAATAAAATCTCTGGAAATTAAACAGTTTATTGGGAAGGTGAAAAACCATCTAATCCAGAATGCATTTTATTCCTTCGAGGAGTACCTGAGTAGTAATTTTATATTTTGAACTTGTGTGTTTTTTTAAACTTGTGTTGAAATTTCTTTTTTTAAATAAACGTGTTTTTATACATATTTTAAATATTCATGTAGTCAATAAAATAGGTTTTTTAATTAATCATAATTATGCAATAATCTTTTTAAGTAGAATTTTGTAAGATATCTTATCTGTTGACTTGTAAAAACACTATTTTCTGTGTAATATTACCAACAAATAAACTAAACTAAACTAAACCACTGTATGTACCCCTCTACTCCCCGCCCACCACGGTTTTGATGACACGGTGCCACTTTAATACAGTATCAATAGAGTAGTATCACAGACATTTACACCCTGTATCTCAAAATTTAGGACGTTTAGGAAATATTTAAGTGAAGTTTTTTTCTCTCTTAGAACGTTTTTTTACGTTGTCCGACGCCTATTCTGACTCATTGATCTTTGGATTGAATGTTGCTATTCCAGTTTAGGACGCCCACTTTTTCTGCGCCCTATTAGTTGCCATTATAGGACCTGATTTGTACATGGCTGTATCATATCAGTTGTCTTTCAGTGATGTCATCCGGTATGCTTCCCCCGATTCCCATTCGTTCTTTTATGGTCTCATGTTTTATATGATCTGTTCTAGATATTCTAATTGATCTTCTTCTTACATCCATTTATTCACTTTTCATTTTTGTTTTGCATTTTTCTGTTACGCGTCAAGTCTCTATTCCATACAACAGCGTGGTTTTCAGCATTGTTTCATATATTTTAAATTTGTCAATCTTTTTTATCTCTTTGCTCCAAAAAATACCGTTCCTGTCTAGTTCTCACTTGAATCGTTTCCAATACATAAGTACTGTGTTTTATCCACGTTCACTGTTCACCCAAAAATTACCTCCTTAATTTAGCATTCAATAACAACCTGTCAGATAAACTCTAACTTTGACACATAAAACAAGCCTTTAGTAGAATTTTTAAGGATATGTATTGACGTAATTTTCTTGCATCTTTGTTTATTATATTCACTGACATTATTTATGTGTCATTGTTTATTACATTGCTGACGTTTTTACGTCAATACATATGAAAAAAAATTGTACTTTACAAGTATCTTTGTTTCCTTGTTATGTATGTACGTCTTCTATGTTTCCAAGATATTAATGGATTCGCAAATCGTTTGACTACATGTAGGCAATATGGTAGTAAAGTGTCAGATCTGTTCTCGTGTGGAAAGCTTTTTTTTCTGTTCTTCTGACTGTTAGAATAAATACTATTTTTAAAATTTTTCGTTGCTAGGTTCTAAAGAATGACACTGAGAAACTCCAAAAATTCAAAATCAGAATTGAAGACCCACCTCGAAGAAAAGACATGGTGTTTATTGGTAAGTCCATCATAAATTTTATGAAAAAAATATCTTCTACCATAAATTACCTTTTTTTTTCTTGATATACTAAACCTAACAAGGTCTAATAGGTAGTGAACTTAAATTTCTTTGGTTAGGGTACTAACCTAACCCGTTCATCTACCAAGGATCCTCGTCCCTGTTACTCTTCGGCTGGACAGGAAAACTCGAAACTTTGCTGTGTTTTCGATAATTTGTAGTTGCCAATTTGACCAGCATTTTTTGAGGCATTGCAGCAATACACCTTAAAATATTTGTTAAAACGGTGTTTGACAAAAATGTCATTCGATAAATAAGTTTCGATACAAATGTAATTTGATAAAAATGACAATCGATTAAAAAGTTTTTGATAAAAATGTAATTCGATAAAACGGTGTTGGCTAAAAATGTTTTTGATAAAAACGGTATTCGTTAAAAATATCATTCGATAAAAAAGTTTCGATAATCAAACCCAATTTTAGGGCACTCTTATTATTTTGGCCACCACGGTATACTAAATGATTTCCGAGGTCGAAACGCAGGGTTCGAGCTACCTTTACCTCTGAGAACTTGCCCTTGAAACGTTTTCGTTAAAACTTTTTACCTCGTGAACTTCCTTCCAATTTTAAAATAAACGTTAGATTCAATGCGGATGGCTGCACAAGCATCAAATTAAAAACAAAGATAAATTGTCCCTGACAGTTCAGTGCCCCTTTACAATCAGAGCGCGGTGATTTCGATTTTCATTTCTGCCAGTACAAACTCGAAACTACTATCTGTTTGTGAATAGAGATTCACCGGAGGTAGGGGAAACGCCTGTCCTGGACGGAGTTTGGACATCAACGAAGTAGGCCAAATTAAATGAAACGTTTAAAAAGAGTGAGGCGGGACAAAGTGATTATGATACAAGACCGTGATTCGGAAGTCACGTCAGCGGATAGTCACGTGTTAAGAGTGTAGATGGCGCTAGCACAATAAAGAACCCTGTACTTAACAATAAGCGGACAGAGCGTAAAAACAAATATTTTTATAACTTGACTTGTTTTTCTTCCTCTTAGGCGGTGCCGTTTTAGCAGAGGTGATGAAAGACAGGGCCGAGTTTTGGATGTCTCGACAAGAGTACGAAGAAAAAGGACTGAAGATTTTAAATAAACTTGGCAACAGGTCTGTTTAAAAGAAATTATATTTATCGATATTTTTATTTCTTGTATTATTCTCAGTTCATACAGGGTGTTACAGATTGGATGATTTTGGGGGTTTTCATTTATCGCTAGGGGTGTGATAGAAAAAAACTTACCCCTACTTAGTCGAGAAAGTTGTCTTTAAGATACCGGGTTTTTTTTTCAAAAGTCTGTTTTTTAAGTGGGGGCATGTAAGTTTTTTTTACCTCTTTTATTACTCTAAGGACCTTCCCCATTGCCTCTTAAAATTACTTTTATAATTTAAAATGCTGTGTACTCCAAAAAAATATATTAAAACAGGTATTGGCAATAGTTATAGTCTAACATATACGCATTTGTAATGACGTCACCAGTTGAGAAAAAAACGTATGGCGTAGATAGTTTTGCCAATCAATGTTTTTTGATTGACAGTGACGGATACTTCACAGAACCAATTACCTACCTATTTGAATCATAGACACTACTTTTTTTAAAAAGTTTATTGTCACCGCTGTTTATAATATACTAAACAAAGATAAACAAAAATGACGTCATTACAAATGGGTATAAGTTGGACTATATTCCCCAAAGACTGCTTGTGTAAATTGCCTTTTATTCCCTAATTTAGACAAAAATCCAAAATCGAAATCTTACCAAAATTAAAGGTTGTTTTATCAAACCTCATATTTTTTTCTTAAAACTGTATAGAGCAGACAAAACATAATGTTTTTTTTTTCGTATTATGTTTACAGTTTTAGACAAAAAACAGAGTTTCTCAATGAAAAACTTTTTTAAAAGTGCGCTAGCTTAAGTTTTTGTTTATGTGTGTTAAACTGTTTATACACCAAGTGCGACGCTCGTTGAATTACGTTACAACGAACCTTCCACGATCCACAGAAAACCTGCAAACGCAGAAAATACGAGAGGCTTTTAGGGCCCGTCCTTAATTTACGTAACGCAAAAACCACTACCCCTCTCTCTTTAACTCAATGAAAGTGACATAAGACTATCTCTTAATGCGTTATATAATTTAAGAACAAGCCAATACTGCCGTCCCAACTGAAACTGTGAACATACAAAGATGGTTTTCGGTTAACGGTGTGCGAGCGGCATGCACGCGTCTTGTAAACAAGCACGGTAGATAGAATAGACCGGTGTTCGGATCTTATATATATATATATATATATATATATATATATATATATATATATATGTCGAGTTTTTCACGTCACTGGTGGTCCAGCTGATTTTTGTAAACAAAAGTTAGATATGATATGAACAACGGAACTACTAATATTTTTTGAAAACTAAGGCAATTTTCCCACTGTTTTCTAGTACATCCTTATAAAACATAGTTTTCTAGACTTATTGTCGTTACTTTTTTTTAGCCCGCTTTATTTTTTATTACACAAAACGTAAACTACAAGTCAAACTGAATGTAATCGTTTAGTATCAAAGGTGAACCGAGGACTTGGGAAGTAAACAAAGATGTAGGTCAGCGGATTATTTTTGAAGCTGAAACGAACATATTATTTTCTTCAAATTTAAATTTTTGTGTAAAGAGAAATAAAGCGAAAAAAAAAATAACGACTGGTATGTCTGAAAAATATTATTTTATAAGAATATACTAAAAAAATAGTAGGAAAATTGCCTTAGTTTTTAAAAACCACCAGTTTGACATATATTTATAAGATCCGAACACCTGTCTATTCTATTCACCGTGGTAAACAAGTACTAACTAGACGAATCCGTGCGTGCGAGCGGAGCACAAGCGAAACGTTCGCGGCGCACTTTGGTGTATACGCACTTTTAAGACAGTTCACACTAGGGACACGACGGAGAATTTGCAACCAAACGTTAAAAATTTTTTTAAAATAAACTGGTACCTATAGTATTGTTTTTTTGGCATAACTTTTTGTCATATTATTTTTGATACCTATACTTTATAATTATTAACTAAAATAGATCCAATTATTTGGTATTATGTCCTTTTATATTTTTGTTAATAATTTTATTTCCATTAGAATGCATTTTTTTATAATCTTTATGTAAGCATCTTCCTATATAGAAAATAATATGATTGTCTTATTTTATATTTTTTATTAAATAAAATATTTTTAAGTTACAAATTTTTTTTTGCTTTTAACTGTTTTAAAGAAAAATATCATCAGGCATATACAAAATTTTTGTAATATACACCCCCTTCTAGGAGTAAAATGTGCCTTGACATTTTGAATAGAGAAAGTGGGTCTAGTGATGCCTACCTTGTTATGAAGGTCTCTGGAATATCTTTACAACCGTTTAAAAATCTATCGACTAGTTGTTGAGATGAAAATTAAATCAGAAATACATAAAATTCTGAAATAGTTTTTATTTTATCAGTCCATGTTAAATGTGGGATCTGATGCCAGGGCTGGATGGGGAACTGTAAGCCGGCCCGGGAAAAGTAGGCGAGCGGCCCACAAGGCATCGACCCACAAGGTAACGACTCATAAGGCACCGGCCCTTACGGCTCCGGCCCACCGGGATTTTTTTCATTTTCCCATATGGCCCATCCACCCCTGCTTGATACCTTCGTAGCATTAGCATAATCCAAGTAAACTCCATGCTATATCAACCTTGAAAACAGTTTTTGTCAATATCTCCGAAAGGTCCTCGAAGGTTTTGGTTATAGCACAAATTTTTGAGAAAAATGTTCTCTACTTATTCCGAAAACCGCATATTGATGCAACGCTCCGTCAAAAAGTTAGCATTTTTTAACCGTCAATAGCATTTATGAACTTAGACCAAAATCTAATCAGCACCGTACCGAACACTATTTTACCTGAACATTTCATGAAAATCGGCTTAGCGATTTAGGAGCTATCGTGTTATGGAGAGACATATACACAGACAGACATCACGACGATATTGAGGTAGGCTGTGGGTATTGCTAGAATAGGTGAAAATATACCCAAATAACACATTTTCGGCGCTATCTCAACAAAAAAAATCTTTGCCGAAAACAATACCTTCTCTAGCGATTGCTGCACGGGCTATAGCCTGTAGGAAGGAAATAATGAAATAAAGTGAGATGAATAGAGTTATTATATTTTGTGCTTATAAAAATTTTAAACATTTTCCTACTAACCTGCAAAAGGTGCTCATTTCCACAGGTGTGGTAAAGTTACTTTTCCGCGCTAGAGCGGTAAAATCCCTTTTCCGCACGCAAAAAATTAATACAAAACAGGAGTGCGGTCATAATATACATTTTCCGCACTCATGTTTAGGAAGAAATATGTATAAAGATAAAATAAATATAACGCTCATTGACGTTTTACTTAAATTTTTATTCAAGAAAACAAAATTATACTTTTTTTTCTATAATTTCTAATAAATCAGCGACGCTGGAGGCCTTGATGGCTTGACCGAACTCCGATACGCGTCGTTCGGTCAACAGACGTCGCATGCGGAAAAGTGCCAACTATTTCCGAAATACAAAAATGAGTGCAAAAAAGTGACTTTATATTGCCTTTAGTGCCTACAAGTAAGTACAATTTTTAGCACGCAAATACTTAAGTGTGGAAAGTGCACTTTACGCACGCTCCTAGGAAAATATAATTTTCAATCTAAATATGAAAACCGCGTCTTGGTAGCTTGGTTCTAGAGTTAGGTATAATTTCTCTTCAAAAGCAAGTTGTAGCAATATCTATGCAAAATTTTTGTTCCAAACTTGGTTAAAGATGGGTGCCTAAATGGTTTTTTAGTATCGTGTACAGACAGGTAAAGACAAAACAAAAAACCTATTTTCAGTGAAACAATTTTTTTTTCACGATCTAATAGCTTTCCATACTGAGATTGCATGGAGTGCAAAAAGACAAATGGGACCTTTAATTTATTAAAGGTTTTTGTTGATTCTTCACCTAAAATGTAAGTATACTCTTAATCTATTTATTTTATTTATTTTTCTTATATTCCATAAAATTAATTAGTTAAAGTTTAATGTTAATTTACAGGAGGGTAGGAATATTAAAATGTTTGTATTAATTGATTATGTACCCAAATTTGTAGTTGTTGAAGTATTGAAATAATTGCTCTAAGGTTGAAATAAATAAATGTTGAAATGTGTATCTTCACCATCGGTCTAGTTTATGAGCGGCCCCTTGAACGCTTGCGGCCCAAACCACCGGTAGTTTCGCTTAAAAAAAAGCTTTGCCTACTGTCAAATCGCTGTCAACGTGCTTCTTGCAAAATGGCGACCCGATTTTTTTAAAGCAAATTTTAAAAACATCCTTAAAGAAAGCCGAAAAACTGTAAAAAATTCGCAATGGTGTCCCCGAAAACGGTGATAGGAATATGCGCAGGGGTCTCGGCCACCCTCTTCTTGGGGTATTGCATCTATTTCGACAAACAGAGACATAATGACCCAGATTTTAAGAAAAAACTGAGGCAGAGTGAGTATAGGTTAAATAGTGATGCAACAAGAAAAATATATTTTTTTGCATGATTTTATATAGTCAGTGTACAAACTAGATGACAAAATACAACCGAACCATGTACCTTTCATGTGCAAAAGGTTTCAGATCTTTACCTTTTACCCAATCTGAGAAATTGCTCTTTGTATGTAATCTGACCTTGAAAACTACCCTTTAAAATTTTTAAAAAAATCTAAAGTGGAAACACCTAAAGCTGGATTTATAGTTTCAGTAAAGTAAGCAATAATAAACAATGAGAGAAAACATAAAAAATTGTTTTTAAAGTGATTTTGTGAAAAATAATTTTTAGGTTCTAATGTAGATATTCCTTATTTTTTAGGGAGAAGGGCCCAAAAGGCTGCTTCATCAGGAAAACGAAACAACACAGTTTTCCCAGATATGAAGGATCATGAGGCTGTGCAGAGATTCTTCCTTCAGGTAAACTTTTAAGGATGTCTTTGTTCATGCATAATATGTAATCTGACACATCCTCACTGCTCAATTAACTATGATATTGATATGTTCATGCTCATGTATGTTCAGCTGGTATTAGGTACTTTGTATCAGGAACAATTTCATTGAAAAATCCATCCCAACCCAACTCTTTGCAGCTATATGTATGAAATTGACTTTACTATTATTTGTTTAAATTAATGAAATGAATTTAGACTTCCCTATACTGCCATCCTAAGTAAGACCCACCTATCTGCAAAAAATCAATAATGAGTTAGGACTGAAAATGGCTTTAAATAGGTAATAATTTGTAACTTTTTTTTGTTTTATTATTTAGATATTGCTATTAGAAACCCATAAATATTTACCAACAAAAAAAATATATTACTATGTAACTCTTGGCAAGCATTTAAACTTTAAACTTGCTTTTCTCGAAATAAGTGAAAACATAGATAGGTGGGTCTTGCTAAGGACAGGAGTATATTAAACATATGCAAGTTTATAGTATAAAGTACACAATTAAAAAGTTGCCCTAAAACCTAGATATAGGGAAACAAGAGCCATAATTAGTCCTATGATGTTTTACATAAAACCATAATTTATACTGTGGCTTCCACATACCTAACACAGCTTATAAGAGAGAGCAAAATTGGTGTAGCTATAATCCAGGAACCATGTTTTTGTCAAGATGCAATAAAGGGTTGCATATTGGTTACACTGTCATATAAGAGGGTGTTGGCAATTTACACTTTTATTCATATATCTTTGAGGCAAAGTGTTAAGCCTAAATCATTTTTTGTTGTGGTCTGCAGAGCTTTTGTACTGGGAGACAAAAAATGCTACCCTAGTCAAACTCAGTAGGTACAGGGTGTTTCATTATAAACTTTCCCTGAAGAAAAGGTTTTTGTTATTAGTCTTATGAGGTTCAAAAAGAGGATTTGTAATATAACAACGCTGTATCTAAAATTATTGCCTGTCATTGTGTTGCTTTTCCATCAAAATGACACCCCTTTGTTTGATGCTACTTATTTCAGCTGGGTTAATTTTGAGAGAAAAATATTAAAATGTCAAGATTCTTTTTAAAAACTGGGTTGTTATATTACAAATTTTATTATCAGTTATTATTATCAGACAAGACAAAATAATTGTCAATACCTCATAAACATGTCCATAAAGTTAGCAGTGCAAGGTCAGCAGTGCAAGGATTTTTCCATGCCACAATTTAAGGCTCATTTCAGGCTAATTAAATGCTCTATTCCCAAATTTAATGCTCTTGTAGTTTTAGAGATATTGCTTGCACTGCCAGCTCCCCATAGGAGTTAGCAGTGCAGCATGTTCAGAGCGATGAACTGATGAATTCTAAGATACTATAATGATCTATGAATTAAAGGCTAATTAAATGCTCTATTCCCATATTTATTGCGCAAGTAGTTTTGGAGATATTGCTTGCACTGCTAGCTCCCTAAGGGACTTAGCAGTGCAGGATGTCCGGAGCGCCAAATCCATACAATCTATAATACAATGTTGATCTACGAATTAAAGGCTAATTAAATGCTCCATTCCGGAATAACATTCTCCCCTCTGTTTCTTATTTAAAAAAAAAATACAAATCTGTATTGCTAACTTTACGCATGGCGATTTAGGGCCACTAATGGCGAAACATATGAATTGAAGGTGGAACCAACCTCTTCATATTAAAGGCTAATTAAATGCTCCATTCCGGAATTAAATGCTCCCCCTCCTTTTCTGATTTTATAAAAAACTAAAATCTGCACTGCTAACTTTACACATTGCGGTTTAGAGCCCCTGATGGCAAGACATATGAATTTGAGGCGGAACCAACCTCTTCATATTAAAGGCTAATTAAATGCTCCATTCTGGAATTAAATGCTTGCCCTCCTTTTTTGAATTTTTAAAAAATTAAAATCTGCACTGCTAACTTTACGCATGGCGATTTA
Source organism: Aspidapion aeneum (assembly GCA_963576565.1). NCBI lineage: Eukaryota > Metazoa > Arthropoda > Insecta > Coleoptera > Brentidae > Aspidapion > Aspidapion aeneum. The sequence continues at coordinate 24,718,627 of OY755045.1, read as the reverse complement.
GGGCCCCTGATGGCGAAACATATAAATTGAAGGTGGAACCAACCTCTTAATATTAAAGGCTAATTAAATGCTCCATTCCGGAACTAAATGCTCCCCCTCCTTTTTTGATTTTTTAAAAAACTAAAATCTGCACTGCTAACTTTACACATTGCAGTTTAGGGCCCCTGATGGCCAAACATATGAATTTGAGGTGGAACCAACCTCTTCATATTAAAGGCTAATTAAATGCTCCATTCCGGAATTAAATGCTTTTTTGATTTTTAAAAAAAATAAAATCTGCACTGCTAACTTTACGCATTGCAGTTTAGGGCCCCTGATGGCGAAACATATTAATTTGAGGTGGAACCAACCTCTTCATATTAAAGGCTAATTAAATGCTCCATTCCGGAATTAAATGCTCCCCCTCCTTTTTTGATTTTTTAAAAAACTAAAATCTGCACTGCTAACTTTACGCATTCCGGTTTAGGGCCCTTGATGGCGAAACATATGAATTTGAGGTGGAACCAACCTCTTCATATTAAAGGCTAATTAAATGCTCCATTCCGGAATTAAATGCTCCCCGTCTTTTTTTGATTTTTAAAAAAACTAAAATCTGCACTGCTAACTTTACGCATTGCGGTTTAGGGCCCCTGATGATGAAACATATGAATTTGAGGTGAAACCAACCTCTTCATATTAAAGGCTAATTAAATGCTCCATTCCGGAATTAAATGCTCCCCCTCCTTTTTTGATTTTTTAAAAAACTAAAATCTGCACTGCTAACTTTACACATTACAGTTTAGGGCCCCTGATGGCGAAACATATGAATTTGAGGTGGAACCAATCTCTTCATATTAAAGGCTAATTAAATGCTCCATTCCGGAATTAAATGCTCCCCGTCTTTTTTTGATTTTTAAAAAAACTAAAATCTGCACTGCTAACTTTACGCATTGCGGTTTAGGGTCCCTGATGATGAAACATATGAATTTGAGGTGAAACCAATCTCTTCATATTAAAGGCTAATTAAATGCTCCATTTAGTTCCGGAATGGGTGTTCTATTTAAAAAAAAACATTTGATTTGTACTCACTGTAATCTACAAATGTCACATATGGCTGGGGTGCTGTCAAATGTAGAAAAAACTGCATCCTTTTGATTTGAACCTCATAAGACTAATAACAAAAAACTTTTCTTCAGGGAAAGTTCAATAATGAAAGACTCTGTACATACATAAGGGTCTAGGTCCATGGAGGTCCAGTAGGGCCTGCCAGCACTTGAATAGAATATAACAATACAATTTTTATATTGCTGTATAGAGGGCTTAATCTTGTGGCCCATTTGTATGTAAAACTAATTATATAATCAGAAAAATGGGTACCTTATTGCTGTCTACAGTCTCTTTTAGTTATTTTTCTAATTATTTGCTCTAGTAAGTAAACAGTTTTTTTCTAATGCTGCTATTTAGATGTGTTGCAAGTGACTTGTGAGAGAAGGGGGAAATTAGAGTTACATGCAGGTGGAGGTGAGGCTTTAGGTTGTGTATGAGGTGAGCTTGTGTAGAATTGAATATCCTTTTAAAATTTTGCTTTTAAAAATTAAAAATATATATTTTTTTAAGGAAATTCAACTTGGTGAAGAGCTTCTAGCTGCAGGAGACTTGGAGAATGGTGTTGACCATTTGGGTAATGCTGTTGCCGTTTGTGGGCAGCCTAATGACCTTTTGCAGGTAAAGAACTTGTGAAAACATCTTCTTGGATTAGGGTGACCATATTTGTTTAGGGTTAAACAAACTAGTAGTTCATTAGTGCAGCTTTTAACTGCTATCAGGTGTTACAAGAAAAGCAGGTGAAGTAATGAAAAGAAGTTTTTTTGGGCAATCAGTTTTTTTTTGAAGGACCTTTAACATTGAGTTTTTTTTAAGCAAAGTAAAAAAAAAATAGTAACAGCGTTTTTTTTTATATAATTTATAAAATGTCAATTGCAAAACTACTTTTGACAGTGTTTACTCATCACTACAACCCATGTTTTGCCTTCTTTGTCAAAGTGTCATCCATCAATAATTGCAGACCCTATGTTAATCTGAGTGTTAATCTACAGAAATCCTGAGGTTTTTTGGACCCCTGTTTTGTATTTTTTTCTGAAATATTTAATTTTTTCATGGATCTAATACCTTCCCAACTAAAATGCATGGCCAAAATGGAATTGAATCAAAGACCTCATAAATACACATTTGATATTTGTACAGGGTGTTTCAGACCACCCGCACAGGCCGATTATTTTAAAAGGGATAATTATTTTTAAATCACTATTAAGGTAGTGAAATGGGCTTTTTCTGATGATGTAGGTTTTAAGGTCCTAGCCTCACAGGAAGTGTCAAAATTCCGCTCGACGAAAAATTAAAACGTTTTATTCGAAAACTTTTTCTTAAAAATGCTTTTTTAAACCTCAAAACTGATATTAAATTATTTTGCAGTTATAACCAAGAAAAAAACCGAAAGTAACCAAAATATTTACTTTCCAAACTTTGGCATAACAAAACATTTAAATTGAGTTTATTTGTCAGCTCTTGAAGTTTGGTTATTTGTAAATAAAAAAGCTATGGTGTATTCTGTTTTTGTCTTGGTTATAACTGCGAAATAATTTAATATCAGTTTCGAGGTTTAAAAAAGCATTTTTAGGAAAAAGTTTTTGAATAAAACATTTTAATTTTTCAGAGTAGAATTGAAATCTGCAATCAGAAATAGCATGTTCCATTTAAAAAAATCAACGTCGAGCGGAATTTTGACACTTCCTGTAAGGCTAGGACCTTAAAACCTACATCATCAGAAAGAGCACATCTCACTACCTTGATAGTGATTTAAAAATGTTTAAAAATAATTATCTCTTTTAAAATAATCGGCCTGTGTGGGTGGTCTGAAACACCCTGTATACTTAAGTATTTATTGAAATTTTGCAATTTTTCAAATTATCTCTGTAGCTAAAGGTCTGGCAAAAACTTTTTGTTGAAACAAAAATCATTACTTATAACTGGTACAACTGGTCAACAATTACAATGTATTTTAATATTGTCATTTAAAATTTTGATCTCTTTACAAAATGATATTATCTTTAACCCAGTTTTGATCATTTCTTTCAGACCCTATGTAGTTGTATATTATATTGCTATGTACAGGGTGTTCGGCACATGAACCATCAAAATTTTTTGGGATATTATTGGGGTCATTTGCTACCTTTTCAACCTTGGAACTTGGGTCCTAAGAGTCACGGCTAAAGAGATATTAATTTTTTAATTTTTTTTGTCAAATTACCCAAAATCCTATCTTTAAACCTTTGTAAGCTTTTTATTAATGTCTGGAAATAATTTTGTAATGCTTCTTCAACTAATTAATAGATTTGTTAAAATTCATGTTCCAAAGGGACATACAAGGTTTTTTATTGAAGAACATTAGTGATTTTGTAAAAGAAAATCACTTTCAAAATTCAAAATCAAAAAAAGTATCGACAATTGAGAACTTCATTTTCTTTTAAAAACTTCTCTAGTTGATTACCTTTCTAACGGTGTGCTACACATTAATTAAAAAAAAAAACATTTTTGTTTTAAAACGATTATAAACATCAGTTTATTATCGCCCGTCTCACGGAATATCCGTATTTTAAAGCAGAATTGTTTTTTTTATCAATGTGTAGCATACCATTAGAAAGGTAATCAACTAGAGAAGTTTTTAAAAGAAAATGAAGTTCTCAATTGTCGATACTTTTTTTGATTTTGAATTTTGAAAGTGATTTTCTTTTACAAAATCACTAATGTTTTTCAATAAAAAACCTTGTATGTCCCTTTGGTACATCAATTTTAACAAATAAATTAATTAGTTAAAGAAGCATAAGATTACAGAATTATAAAAAAAATTGTGCTTTTCCAGACATTAATAAAAAGCTTACAAGGGTTTAAAGGTGGGATTTTGGTTCAGCTAAGAAATTTTTTTTTAAAATTCATATCTCTTTAGCCGTGACTCTTAGGACCCAAGTTCCAAGGTTGAAAAGGTAGCAAATGACCCCAAAAATATCCCAAAAAATTTTGACGGTTCATGTGCCGAACACCCTGCATAATAAACATTTAGTCAAAATTGGTTAACTAGTTTTGGAGGTTTCACGGCGTAAATTTTGCGTTTCTATATCCTTATGAATGTCCTAAACTGTTTGTGCATATCTTTTATGGTTTAAAAGTTATTAAAGCTCTGGCAACATTATTGATTACAATTAATATTGGTTGCAAATAATTTCAAACAAACAAATTGCAAAAAATTATGGCTTATGTGTTTTAATAAGTTAATGGTTGTTTAATAGGACTCCATTTAAAATAGTAAAGAAATTAGCTTTATATCTTAAAAACTAACATAGATATAAATTTTTTAATATTCAAAAATAGTAACTAGATTTTACACAAACAAAAATTTTAAATCGCCTGGTGTTCGCCTCAAATTTGAGTAAGAAAGCCTGTGTGACATCATAAATCCAAGATGGCGATTTTTTCATGTTTTTTCACAAACCTTGGCTTATAAACTGGAAAAATTTGGTTTGTTTGCAATTTAATGCAATACCAGTTAAAATAGTAAGGAAATTAGCTTTATATTTTAACAAGCTCTCTTACTCAAATTTTGAGGCAAACAGCCTGTGACTTAACATAGTTTTATCACAAAACACGATTTTAACCATAAGCCACTCAACTATAATGTTGGGTTATTGTTGAAGTCTACTGTTATTTTGTGCAGGTCCTTCAACAAACCCTTCAACCTGAAGTGTTCCACCTATTGATCAAGCGTCTACCCGCCGTCGCACCCCGATTGGTCAAAGCACAAAACCCCAGCGCCACCTTGCAGGAGGACGACGTAGAATAAACAGTTCTGAGGAGTTTGAGAAGTAGATGAGGTTATCGAGGCTCGTTTTTGAGGAGTCATTTATGAACAATTTTCGCAAGTAATAAATAAAATAAAGTTTAAAATATAGTGGGTAATTGTGTTTTGAAATGGCAGAAAGTAGAAAAAATAGTTGAAAATTTAATAAAAAAAATTGTAAAATGTTAGTAATTTTAATTACTGTAAATAATGTATTGAACCGTAAAAAATTGAAAACCATGAAATCAAAAATTCTCAAAATAACGCTTTAAAGAAAATTTAAAAAATAGATTACAAAGCTTAATACATTGAAACAGCTGGACAATATAAGTCATGGTTTTGTACTTTGTTTTGAGCTGGTGCCACTAGATCGCACAAAAATTACATCTCTTACAAAAAATCTTGTCTTGTCATCATGGCAATTCGAATCTTGAACATTCTTAAGCCAGGAGGGCTGTTCTTCCTTTGGGTCACTTGCCTGTAATGTTTCCCTCCAATAAATTATGTAGGAAATTGTATTTGAGGCTTCTCATAATGTGATCAAAGTATTCTTAGCCCAAGATATTCTTAACAGTCAACTATAGAATCTTCTTTTGAAAGCTTCAAATCAGTTTTGTATTGCCAATTCATTAAGACACATTGGAATTAAACAAAAAGTGGCCTATCTGAATTAGTATAAAATTTATATAGTTTTGTTCGTATTATCGTATTATTTATCGTTTTCTTTTGTACAGCTCAAGAAAATGATAGCTAAATCATTCGTTTTTATACAAGGTATTGAATTGAACTTTGACTTTTTTTGACTTTTTGTTTAGAAATTTTACTCATTCATCACAGCAAAATTAGATAATATACAAAATTAAATTTGTTTAAAAAGAAAAGTAAAATATTTCATACATCTTGTTTTTTTTTAGAGAAAAAAGTAAAAGAAAATTTTTATAAATTTTACACTAAAGACACTATTTACTGTTATAAAAAATGTGCAATAAAAATATATATTTTTTAAAATAATATAGTGTTATTGAAGAGCTCTTTTAGTAACGCATACTTTGACCTCTCCGCACTTGGAGCATGTCCTATCTTGTTTTATCTTTAGAGTGCACAGTGTCCTGTGAGCACTCCAAGTAGAAGATTGACTTCCCGTCTTTCTCTGCCCAGCAGCCAATTCCTTCTACTGTCCACAGCCGTTCGAGTTGGCCCTTTATGCAGCTCCTTCAGTGTTCATTTTAGACAGTCTGATCCCCTATTGGCCAGTTTATCGGCCTTTTCGTTGCCAGGGATCCTTTATCTTGGCCAGTTCTTGGAGTGCTTCAGAGCATTCCTGAACAAGCACTTAGAAACAAAGTTTTAATCTCTTCTACTGCATGCTAATACTATAGTAAGAAACTGAATCAAACCAAACCACTGATTAACCTTGAAAGAATATTTATTAAGCATGGTTTTATAGCAGTTACATTTTTAAATAAATATCTTTTAAATCTCACCAGTAATTAGAAGGTAATTGAGTGTTTAAATTATGTAAAAAATATAGGGCAGTAGTATTTGAAAGCCTTTCCAAGAAGTTTAAATTATTAGTTTGATTTCTAAACTTATAATTTTATAGTGTAAATACTAAACCAAAGTGCTTAAACCAAATATTTTTGTATTAAGTAATAAATACAAAAACTGTGGTTATAAATAAAATATACATAACTAACTAATCTCCTCAAAAATAAGCCTCTTTTTGTTTCACACTATATTATAGTATTCTTTTTAAATTTAATTTTTGTTTGGTTTTGCTGAAAAATCCAACAAATGAGGTATTTTTATTATTTTTTTATACCATACAATTTTTAATACTACATGCTATTTCCGTATATTTCAACCAAGGTCTACTACGTTTATTTTAGGAGATATATAAATACAAATCCTAAACTGAAGAAAATGTGAGAAAATCAGAAACATGCTAAAATCTCTTACGGAACTTTCTATATTAAACTCAAAATAAATAAAAAAAATTTCTGAATCCAAAAATATATGCAATATATGCATTTTGAATAAGGATGTTGCCAAGTTGTTTATTTATGACTAGAGGTTGTAAGAGATTTCCAGTGTTTTTTTTTATAACTTTTCGATATTTATTTCTTGTGTTAGATATTATTTATAAATACAGTACAGTCCCGTTTATCCGAAATAATGTGGACCAGTGATTTCGGATAATCGAAATTTCGGTTAATCCGATTTTTTTTTTTGGAAAATAGGAGCTTAAGGATGCGTATGTCATTAGATCGACTTAAAAACATTTGTAACACTTTGTCGGCTAACTAAAACAATTCGCATTTTAGACCGTCGTATTGCCGTGAAACCCCGAGGGGAACCACCTAGCAGTATAGGTGAATCCCAGACGCGTTTCGTATAATGCGAATTTTTTCGGTTAATCGGGATTTTGGTTTCAGATAAACCGGATTTCGTAAAATCGCGATTCGGATAATCGGGATTGTACTGTATATATAAACCCTATAACTTTTGCATTTACAGTTTTTTTTCCATCTCTTATAATAAGCGCAGTAAACAATGATTGAAGCATATGGAAACACCCTGTACAGTGTGTGTCCGCCTTCTATGTATTTGGATTTTGTGACTATTATTTGTGATAGAGCAAAATTCCTAATTTCTCACTTGTAGGCAAAAAATCAGCGTGTATTTCGGGAATTTAAAATTTTTTATACAACGTGTGTCAAAAAATTTATTTAAAAAAAAACCATTTTGGAAAAAAATCATTATTTTTACTTGTTAAATCCAAATTTTAAGAAAAATAATTGACTTCTTGTTGATTTTCAAGAATACGATAAAATCACAGGATGGGTCTATAACAGGTTTATGTAAGTTTTTGACATTTGCAAATTTTAATTTGTATAATTTTTGTCAATATTAGCTAACGATGTACATAATAAAATTACAAATTATATTTTTTGTGCAAAATTAATTTCCTTGTATTTTTGTAATATTCAAAATTCAAATTTGCTTACTACAAAAGTTAGTTTAAAATTTTTCTTCTGTGACGAATAATAAGCTTACAAAAGCCAAAAGTAGGGAGGGCCAATAGGGGTTCTGTACCGGCATACATTTTTTCAGGGTGATCAGTTATATTGATCTCACATTAAGGTGTAATTGGGCAAAGTTTTAGGCTTTTTTAGAATTATCGGATCTGATGCCAAAAATAACATTTTTTTGACATGTGTGCTAATTTTTTTATTAGAATTCTCTATTTTATATATTTTGAGATTTTTCTTTTCTTGTAAATTTAAAAAATATTTAATATGTCTATGTTATAATAATCATTTTCTTAGATTTGTGTATTTGTCAATACTTTTTTTTTTGTCCAGACAAATTGGCGTTAAAACAAATTAAATGTGTAGTTTATAGGATCTTCAAGAAATAACGCCCTATGTTATATCTTAAATAATTGTGAAATCAGAAGGAAAACCAATCTAAAAATGTCAAAAAGGACAGGGTGTTATATTTAAAAAAATTAAAACATATGAAAAAAATTTGACATCTGATAGATAGAAAAATCCTACAACTTTGTTCATTTAAACTTTAATATGTGATCAATATTACGGACTTATTGGAACAAAGTCAGGAGGTAAAGCGCCAAGCAGTATTTTGACTGTTTTACATTGGAAGATGACAGGTGCTCTCGTCAATATAATGCCTTTGTTTACTTACTATCAGAATCGGAATAAATACTGCCGCCTTTAATTAAACATAAATAAACGACCTCTTTTTAAAAGCGACTTTGTTATGTCAATTTTAAAAGATCGACTATCAGCTTACAATGTAAATCTGTCAAAATACTTTACTCCCTGGCGTTATCCAAATAAGTCTCTATTAACGGAGACAGCTTTTGAGCAAAATTTAACCGATCATCCAGTACATTGTTTCTTATTATATTTATTTAAACACATTGCTTTTTGAAAAATTATTTGCGCTCAAAATGTAGAAAATTTATCGTTCTTGGTAAGAACAACAACTGAATTAAGAAAATATTTTTTTATTGTCGGATTTTTTATCAGGCCGGTTTTTTTTTAATTTTCATAGCCATTGTTCTTCGATTGTTGTTAAAGATTATAATAAACATATTTTAATGTTTAAGCTTCTTTAAGCATGTATTTTAGAGAAAAAAATGTAATAGAATTTTTTTTTAACAAAAAGTTTTTCTTTTTTGGTTGGTCCATTTCCATTTGTTAGTGGCGACTTTTTACAGTTTAGGAAAATCCGTAGCATAAAAAAATATATTTTTTATTTTATGGAGGTTTATTTCTAGATTTTACCAGATTTTTACCTTCCTTGCTCGTGTAGCAATGGCTAGAAAAGGTATTATTTTCGACGATTTTTTTTTTTTTGAGATAACGCCAAAAATTTGTTATTTGGATGTATTTTGACCTATCCTAGCAATATCGTCGTGATGTCTGTCTGTGTGTGTATTTTATTTCTGTCCGTAACACGATAGCTCCTAAACCGCTGAACCGATTTCAATAAAATTTTCAGGTAACATAAACTACATATCATAATTTTTGAGATAACTTTTTGACAGTTATCAGCTGTTTACCATAACAAATAGCATAGGCCAATGAAAAAAGTTGTAAAAAGTTGTCACAAAAATAATGATATAAACTGTAGTGTTCGACACTCTTACGAGCTGATTAGATTTTGGTCAAAATTCAATAATGCTAATAACAGTTTTTTGACAATTAAAAACTTTAAAAAATGTTTTCGGAATATAGTAGATTATATTTTTCTCAACAATTCGTGTTATAACCAGGAACTTTGTAGTAGCTTTAGTTTTTGAGATATTAACAAAAACTGTTTTTAAGGCTAATATATTATCATGACTTCACTTGAAGTGTGATAATAGGCTAGCTAGGAAGGTGTCATATTATTTTAAATCAATTTTTAGTTCAAGAAAATTCAAATATGAAATTACCTAACGGGGGCAATGTTTATAATGACGCTAAAATAAGCCAAACAAGTACTTAAGTACTTATTTTGTGTTAAATTTATTTTTAAGTTGGTTTTTTTTAGGGAATGACAATAAGGAAAATGCCGTTGATTAAACAACGAAATACTTAAGATATGATCAAAATCTAATTATTTGTATTTTTGTTTTTGAATAAGAGATTTATAGCAACAAAGTTGAACTTAAACTCAGTTTCCACCATGGCTTCCTCATGCGACTTTTTTCCCCTGGAGAAAATTGACAATTAAACAATAGCTTATCTGTCAATAACGTCAAAGAAACGCATGACTCTCAGCAAGTCAGCGTTCTAGACACAATTAAACTCTTTATAGCCGTGGAATACCAACAATTATGAAAGATTATTAGGATCGTCAAAAAAATGTGTTTTAATTGCCACTTAAAATGAGTTATTTGTCTTTCTGTAATACGATAACACAAAAGTCGTTTAACCAATTTTAACTAGTAGTGAAGGAGACCATTAGTTATTTTGTTAGGGTGCCGGGTTTATAAGGGGTTAGGGGGCTATATTAAGAATTAAAAAAACTGTTATTGATGCCCATTCAAGTGGTAGTGGTAGTTTTTGTAATATTAATATATTGTATTGAGGGCTAAACGTGCCCGCTTGCGCCAAATTTTGAATCGATTATTTTAGGGGACTTCTAGACAGTCACCTTAGTTGCATTGTCTATCTAAAAATCACGAACACTTAATTTTGAATTTAACAGTATAAGTATTTTGTTTTATCGGTTTCACAACGTTCTATGTCTTCCGATACCCAATCTCCACTCGTTTCTGTTTGCCTATAATTCATCATCTAGGCCTCTTATTCTTATTTCACTGTCTATTCCTTCTCTCCAGCTTCTCCTTGGCCGTCCTCGTTTTCTTCGGCCAGTTGGCTTCCATTGTAGTATTTGTTTAGGTAGTCTTTCATCATTCATTCTTTGTACATGTCCGTACCACACCAGTTGTTTTGTTCTTATATCATCCACTAAAGTATGTTCACCCACTGTCATAATTTCTCTTATTCTTTGATTTGTAACTCTTTCTCTTTTTGATTTCCCTGCTGCTCTTCTCCAATAGTCCATCTCCGTAGCGGAAAGCATTTTTTCTGTTCTATCCTTGATAGGCCATACTTCTGAGCCGTATGTAATAATACTTTTTAGTGGTGTTATATATAAGCATTTTGTTGTTTTGATATACTTTGGTCTCAAATTATTTCATTTAATAAAGTTATTGCTTTTCTTCCTTGTACGTTTCGATCTTTTATCGCTTTGTCTAGTGTTCCGTCAGCTGTAATTTTTAGACCAAAGTATATATACTTATCACAGGACTGAATTCGCTGTCCGGTATTTAAGATTAGATCCTGTTTCATGCCACCGTTACACATATACTCTGTCTTATTGAGATTAACCTCTAGTCCCCACTTATTGTACTCTTTTATTAGTTTTCGTGTCATATATTCGAGGTCGTCATAATCCTGAGCCACTACTATCTGATTATCGGCGAAACATAAAGTATACAAGGTGGTTTCGTCCAACGGAATTCCCATGTTTTGGCATTTTCTCTTCCATACTTGAAGGACTTGTTCCAAGTATATCTTGAAGAGCGTAGGCGAGATACAGCGACCTTGTTTAAGACCTTTATTTACTTGAAAGCCTTTGGTTAGTTTTGCTTTTATTTTAACTTTTGCCTTATAATTGCGGTATAACTCTTTGATGGCCTTAATTAGTTGTACGCTTACGTTTGTGTTTTCCAACGCCTTCCAAAGTAGATTTAGTGGTATACTATCATATGCCTTCTGCAAATCGACGTAAGTATTTTGTTAACTAGCATAAAATTATAACAAACAAAAAGCACCTCAATTTATCAGTGGCGGATCCAGGGGGAAAGCTAGTCTTTTGTACTTTCTTCCATAATTTTTAGTTCTAGTAAAAACAAAGGAATAACAATAACTTCTTACAATCTACTTTTTTGCAAAAATTTTAATTAGAATTCTTGATAAAAAAATATATATTTTTACCTGTAACGAATGTTTTTTTTTGTTAAGAAACCTCCAGATTCAATATTTCAAAAATATATTGTCAAATTACCAATTCATTTTGATGTGAATATTTTACAAAAAGGGATAAACGTGGTACTTTTTAGAAAAGCTGCATTCTTGCCACGCACAACAAGGTATGAATCAGCAAAATCGGTTTGGTGCTTCTAAAAAAAATATTGCCTTGCCAGTCATGTCTGCATTTATTTCCTTATAAATTCATTACTACTGAACCGATTTTGATAAAACAAAAAAACCAAAACATTTTGGGAAAATGGGAATAAATACGCTATTTTAAAGAATCAAGTATGATTCTGTCCGACTTCTTAAATTCTAAGATGGGGCAAATTTCGATCGTAATATTTAAGGAGCAATCAATTCTCACCATGTTTTTTTTTATTTCACGAAAATCGGTTTAGTAATAACGAAATTACAAGGAAATGAATGCAGACAGGATTGGCAATGCAATCGTATAATCTGTAAAACAGTGGTTGCAACAAATATAGATTTTTTTTGATAACCACCATACCGATTTTACTTATTTTTATAACGGATGAACGACGAAAGATTACCAAAGCAGGTCCTAGAATGACAACTAATAGGGCACAGAAAAAGAGGGCGTCCTAAGCTAGAATGGCAACAGTCAATCCAAAGATCAATGAGTCAAAAAGATGATTGTCAGGATCGTAGGAGGTGGATAATAGGCGTTGGACAACGTAGAAAAACGTACTAAACCGAGATATAGTTACTGCCGTCCTTAAGCTAAAATGCCGTTAACTACCTATAAAATTTTCCTAGTTTTGATAAAAAAACCCAGAAAATAATAAACAAACGATGCTCCTTGATAACTAAATTATTTGTTTCTTGAAAACCACAAAAGCTAAAGAAGATTTGCTTGAAAAAACTGATGTAGAATAATGTTGTGATTAAGACGGCACCAAAAAATGAAAATTGTCCAAATGTTGGTTAACGGCATGATAGCTTATGCATGGCAGCAGTAGTAGTATCTGTTAAGTTTTCGTTCAAACATAATAAATACTCTACATGGGGTGTAAAAAATAATTACCTACGGAAACACCCTGTAGCAAACATGGGCGTAGTCAGGGTCTCGCTCAGGGTGGGGTAGAAAAGCAAAAAAATATACAATCAAATAACCTAAACTTAATTTAATATTTACTTGCGAGTATTGCGAATAAACCTTGATAAAACGTCTTACTAAATGAGCTAAAGCCAAGATGGGACAGGTGACAAGCCAGAGTGGGGCAAGTGCCCCACCCTGACTACGCCCATGATAACAAAGCAGAAAAGAGTTTAAGTTGGTGTAATCATCGATAACGACCACTTATTCTATTTTTTTTTCAAAATAAAATGCTCCAAAAAATGATTTAATTAGATTACATTGAAATTTTGTTTTTTACGATATTCTAGATAAATAAACTTATAAAGGTTATTGTTTTCCGAGATTTTTTACAGGTTTTAGAAAAACCAAGGCGACGAAATGAAGTTGACGACTTTTGTGTTGGGGACATTTTTGTGCCTTTGGATAGGTAAGTTTTTGAATTAAATTTTTTAGTCAGTTTTTAAATGAAAATATTTTTAAAACAATGAAATTACTATCTTTGTTCGAATTTTTGGGTAAATTTTTTCATAATTATTTTTTTTTTCAACCACTTAAAAATTGTAAAATTCCTGAATTTGGGCTTTTTTGTGTGAAAATGGGATTTAAAATTAAAAAAAAGATGTAAAAATAAATATTTTATTAAAAAAAAATTATCTTTTTACCAAATTTCGAGGAAAAAAAAGTTTTAAAACAAAAAAAAAAAACGATTTTTCTTTTTTTTTCTATTTTTCTCTGAAACTCTTCCATTTGGGAACCGATTTTTTTTAACAAAATTTATGTCTGAAAAAAATATATCACCCAAAATCATGTTTGTTTTACTTGTTTTTGCGTTTTGTTAATGCCGAATTAATAAAAAAATTACAAGATACAAAGATGAATAGCAACAAGTAGTATCCATACTAATATTTCGACGACGGATGAACCAAATGTAAACATATTATATTTTTGAATTCAGAAGATCTATTCATTTTGGGTTTAATAATATGGAGGATGTTCCGTAAGAGATTTCCATTGTTTGTGTTTTTATAACTTTGTAACGTTAATATGTTTTGTTAGATAACATTTTTTGACGGGTTCGGCACTTCAAGTGCTGCAACAGTTTTTTGCTATCTTATTAGTTGCAAGGTGCTTCAATAAGGTTAGTTGTTTTTTAAAATTGAACACCCTATATATTTTAACATTTTTAAATTTGTTTTTTAATTCTGATAGATGATGGCATAGACATTTTATATTTTATATATTTTTGAAATAAGAACGAGAAGACGACGTCATATATGTAAAAATATATAGGGTGTTCAGTTAAAATAAAGGATCCATAAGGCATCTGATACCTACCTAGCTAACCTATTAGCACACTTCAAGTGAAGACATGATAATACAGGGTGTCTCTAAAAGGTCTGTACAAAATCTTAGCACATATTCCTGAGGTCAAAATAAGTCGATTTAAAGCAACTTACCTTAGTCCGAAATTGCTCCGTTTCAGAGATACAGGGTGGTAAATTTGATTGTCTTAAAATTTATAAACATTTCTCAACGCATTACTTTAAAAATTGGTACTCGGGGGTTTTTTGGGATCCTCTTTTTATAGTTTAAAATGACTATAACTTTTTTCTCAGTGTAACTTTTAACTTTTTTTGTTAAGAAAATATTTTTCTGAATCTTTTTAAGCCAAAAAGACAGTCTTGTTAACATGCGCTAAAGTAAGGCGTTTTCGAGATATTTCCGTTTTTATTGTTCAATGCCGCAACGGAATACTGAAATTATTTTGAATGACTATTTCACTAGAGTGTTTTACACCGGCAAAATGTCATATCAACGGCCAGTTTTTTACAGACTATTGTTCTCAAAGCTTTATTCAAGTTTGTTGCTTTTCGGCAATTTCGCTTATGAAATTTTTAAATTCACCCTGTATCTCTGAAACGGAGCAATTTCGGACTAAGGTAAGTTGCCTTAAATCGACTTTTTTTGACCTCAGGAATATGTGCTAAGATTTTGTACAGACCTTTTACAGACACTCTGTATATCAGCCTTAAAAACAGTTTTTTTGTAAATATCTGAAAAACTGAAGCTCTTACGGTTTTTTTTGGTTATAACACGAATTATTGAGCAAAATGTAGTCTACTATATTCCGAAAACTGTATATTGATACGATGCTCCGTTAAAAAGTTAGCACTTTTTAAAATTTTTAATTGTAAAAAACTTTCATTAGCATTAATGGATTTTGACCAAAATCTAATCAGCTCGTAAGAGTGTCGAGCACTATTTTACCTGAAAATTTTATGGAAATCGGTTTAGCGGTTTAGGAGCTATCGTGTTACGGACAGAAATAATATACGCACAGGCAGACATCACGACGATATTGCTAGGCTAGGTCAAAATACACCCAAATTACACATTTTCTGCATTATCCCAAACAAAAATTTTTTCGCCAAAAATAATACGTTTCCTAGCCATTGCTATGCGGGCTAGGAAGGCAAAAAAATGACCCTATTGACGCACCCTCCAATCAGTAACCAACTGTTACGCTTAAAGTGGCCATAATTTATCAAATCGATCAATTTTGTTTGAACTCTCTACTACCTCGAGTTACAAGGTTTTTTCAATTATAAAGAATCACCCTGTACATTCTAAACAACTGCCCATGAAGAAAATAAGAACAGCTTTAAACTAAAAAAGTAAACTTCATTCCTTATTTATTTATAAATTAAACAGTTTGGTACTTATCTAATAAAAGAAATTGAGGGAAAGGCCGATCTTAAGCTGGAGATAAATTATTGTTATATTTTTTGTAGGTCAAGCAGAGGCCAAGGTGGAAGTAACCATCAAGGGTCTGACCTTGACACTGAAAAATGACCATTTTGAGTTCCACACGAATGGCAAGTATGCTACAGCTTTGTCCATTAAAGGAAAGAACGTTATCAACAACTTGAGTGGAAAGACCTCTTTTTATATTGACTACAACAATGGAGTGGTAAGTTTGATTTATGTTGAAAAGTTGTTTTCCTATGTCCACAAACAGCAAACAAAAGATATAAAATTGGTTTAGTGGTTCCCAAAATATATTTTTTTCCAAACACTGTTTTACAGATTATACGAGTGCCTTCTCAATTCTGTCTACATTCATTTCCTCATAAATTAATTTTTACTAAACCGATTTTAATGAAATAGAAAGCGTTATGGTGAAGGTTGAGTGCTTTTTATAGATTACAATTAAGATTTGTCGGCATTTTAAAATCCAAGATTGCGGACAGAATCCAACTTCACCCTTCAAAGAGGCCCGTTTATTCTTATGTTTCGAGCAACTTTTTGACATTTATTTATATCGTAAAAAAGCTCTGTTCCAGCCTAACACAACGAGGCATAAATTACTGAAATAGGTTATGTGGTTCCCGAAATAATAATTTTTGAGATGCATACGTCTGAAATATAAAAAATCGTTAGAACAAACAATAATATCTCGAGAATTAATAAAGCGATTTTAATGATTAGTACGCCGTTAAGCGTGGCGGGGCTGGATCATTTTTAAAAATCTAAAGATGCAATCCTTTGTTTAGCCCGCTATCTTGGATTTTAAGACGACGGCAAATTTTGTTATTGGTTTTTAAAGAGCAATCGATCTTCACCATGATGCTTCTTATTTACTTAACCGATCTCAGTGATTGATACCGCGTTAGGATCGGCGAAGATAGGGCTTCTATGAGTATAAGAAATATTTTACAAAATTCGGAACATAAGAATAAACGGGCCTCTTGGAAGGGTCAAGTTTGATTCTGTCTGCCATCTTGGAATTTAAGATGGGGACAGACCTAGACCTAGGGGGGATTAAACACCCCCCACCGAAATAATCGAACTTTAAAAAAAAAATCTCAACGCGCAAATTTTTCAAAATCTTATTTAAAACTTTTATCCCCCCACGAAATTTTTTTCTACGTTCGGCCCTAAGACTGTCTATAGACTTAATACCTAGCACCCTTTCGTAAATAGTGCTCTAAGAGTCTTTTATTGTCATTAGGTTCACGGCCTAAATCCTACCGTCCTGAAGCTGATTAGCAGAACAGACGACTTAGTCCACGTAGCTTATTACCACGACTCTACCACAGAGCTCACTATTGAAGAGAATCTCTTGGTCAGCTCCAGCGTCAGTGGAATCTACCAGTACGTTATCATTAAGAACAAAGCCGGAAAGGTTCTGAGCTTAGGTAAGAAAAGCAGAAAATACAATCACACACGTTTCGGCAAGATTGCGTTGCATTACCACACAAACAAAAAAAAACACATCAAACCCGTCGCTTCATATCTGGAGATACGCCAAGTTCGCGCAAACTCCTGCACCACCTTTTTTTTGAAACATTTAAGCCCATATTTCGAGATATGCTATAAAGCTGGAATTTGACCATAACCTTTGGAAAAAATAAAAAAATTCCAAAATTTTAATTTACTTCTCTCCCCTATACATGTAAAGTTATGTAAAAGTGACATTGCCCACTTCCAGAAACGCTAGAGACCTAAGCTTTGGCAGACTGATAGGAACTATGATAAAACTATAAAGTAAAGTTATGTAAAAATAACATTGCTCACTTCCCGAAACGCTAGAGAGCTGAGCTTTGGCAGACTGATAGGAACTACTAAAAAAACTGTAAGAAAAACTGTAATTTTATTTGTTTATTTTTTTAGCTGAAATCCGTATGGTGTGTCGCTTCGACCCCACCATCATGAAGTTCGTCCACAATGGAAAGATTTCCATGCAGACGCCATTGTACGCGCAACTGGCAAAGTACACAAAAATGCAGGACGAGACGTGGCGACTTCCTGACGGCAGCTACTATTCCAAGTACGACTTGGCCGGATATGTGAGGGAGAGGAATTTCTTTGGTATGCGAAAAAAAACCTTACCAAAAAAAGTCTATAACAACGTTATAACTCTCGAGCCATACCACCGATTCTATTAGAACGAACTGCACTTTGCAGTAAATTGATCAGGCTTTTAAGTAAAATAATTTTTGTGTCCGGCATCTTCAAATCGAAGATGGTGGATAGATACAAACTTCTACAAAGAGGCTCGTTTATTGTTATGTTCACAATTTTTTGAGATTTTTTTGATTTCGTAGAAAAGCTCTGTTTTTGCCACGCACAACGAGCAGAAATCGGTTTAGTGGTTCTTCTTAAAGTGCAAGATGATGGACAGAATCAAACTTGACCCTCTAAAGATGCTCATTTATTCTTATGTTTATCTTGGATTTTAACATGGCGGACAAAAATATTTCTGCTCAAAAGCGTGATTAATTGTGTGCAAAGTGTGTTTTGTTCTATTAAAATCTGTGATATAGTACAAAAGATATCACGAAAAACATTTTGTCAAACAAGTCAAAAAAAAAGAAAGAAAGAAAAAGGAAATAATATTTTTGATATTTTTTGGTGGAAATCTTCAGCGAAAGGCGTCTTTTTTCAATAAACATTATTTTGGACACACTTTACAATATATTATTTCATAGTAAAATTGAATAAATCTTTCGTATTAAAAACCAAAAATAATTCAAGTTAAATGAAACTATTCTATAATCAATGATTTCCTTTAAAAAATATTTTTGTTGGTTATAGTCAAAAATCGTGTCCCGTAGTATAGGAAGCAAAAAACCCCTTGATTTGTGTGATGTGTGATCTATTACCAATTGATTAAGTGTATTTTAAAAAAATCTTCAGACGGGATACCATAGGCCTCTCAACCATAACCGCTGTAAAGAATACCTAAAAACAAAAATATTAACTGATTACTTCCTTTTGGATTTTTGGTGCCAATAACAATTTTAACAAATGTAACTTGAATTTTCAGGCGTTTACGGAGGAGGCTATGGTGCTTGGTTCATTCACCCATCTCATGAATACTACTCAGGCGGTCCACTAAAGCAGGACCTCATTGTTCACCAGGACGCTTTGATGGCTACTTATATGACAGGTATGCTTATAATTTACTCCTCCCTACACTGAGATTTTGGGTTTTGTTAGAAGTGATAGCTCACATCGAGTGAAAATTACAATAATACCACGAATCACCCATGGTGATCCGTGATAATACCTTGTATCGACCAATAACAAGTCGGAAAATATTCTCACGATGTGCAGAGAACTGAAATTTGAACCTTTATTATGTGATTAGAGCGGACACTGATCTCTTGAAAATGGCGTGGCCGGGAACTGTTCGCATGACTAGTGACAGGTTCAGAAGTTGGAGAATAATAGCGGGTATTATATGTCAAGGGATGCTTCTTTACTTTGTTAATATTTGTCATAAAAAGATTTTAAAAAAATAAGGGAATATCTACATTTTGTAGATTCGTATTATCGTTCTCTGATTTTTCTCCTAAAGATCCTATACACTACATTTATTTACAATTAATACAAATTTAAGTGCGTCAAATCTTGGCGGTCAAGATGTTTATTGTAACATATACAGGGTTGCCGCATTGCCATATTATTCCGTTAGGGTAAAAGCTACAAAGAGAAAAGCTAATTAAGCAGGTGTTTAGATAAAAATAGAAACATAAAGGTGTACCACGAGCAAATCGCGACGGTCCGTGAACTAAAAGTTAAAGAATAGGGAGAACACCAGAGGAGACATTATAGGCAGGTAGACAAGAGCTGACTAGGGATATCAGGGGATATAAATCTTGGTAATTTCTGCCTCGGGCATTATGTTGGCGTTCAAATTTACTATCAAAGATAAGGTTAAAATGGTATTTTGCAGGAAACTCGGGATGCAATAAAGTTGTTTATTGCTAAGTATGAGGACCGTGACATTCCTTGCAAAACTGCCGTTTTGAACATAATTAACCATTTTGATAAATTTGGGTGTGTTAAGCTCTGCAGAAAATGTAGCAAGACGCAGATGAGGGATTTTTGCTAGCAATTAACCTTGAATTATATTATAATTTAGACCCAAATTCAACGTAATAAACCAGTAATTTATCTAGGGTAGGCAACGCCTTTCCGCCTGCACGCCAATGTATATTATACTAATGTTTTTTTATTGAATTTCAGGTGGACATTTCGGCACCCCAGGTTTGTCCATGGAACACGGTTTTGAAAAAATGTACGGACCTTGGTTGATTTATTTCAACACTGGTAGCGACAGTGCTTTAGTGGCTGATGTACAAAATCAGGTACAAAAAATTTAAAACAATGTACAGGTTGATGATAAACTAAAACTGACCCCATTTTGCGATGCTTAAAACCCAAAACCATATTTTGCTTAGTCAAGCCGTTTCGAGTCTTGTTTTTTTCTTCTTTGAATTATGGGAGCGTACCAAACTAAACCGCTATAATAATAACTGCTATAAGCGTGCCGGCATGTTGGATTGCAATTGAACCCAAACGTATTGCTTGAATAAGTTCAGGCTACTGATAATGGATGCTGCGCTCTCAGCGCCATCTCTTTTTTAAGCTTAAAAACACCCATTCTCAGTTACCTTAGGATAAATACGTTTTAATTTCATTTAAAAGAGACCAAGTAAGCGGCTACGTTAACACAAGATAAATGGCTTTGTCTTCCAACAGTTACAAAATACAAAGAATTTTATTAAATTTAAATCAAAAATAAAAATTAAACCAAATTTTCACAACGTTAAATCACGTCATTTGAAAGCAGTTCTGTTCTGTTCTGTTCCAGAGTATTGGCTTTGTCCTTCTAGGACAGTTAGCCAGATCGATACCGTGGGCTTCAAGAAAGGCTGGTTTTGTAACCACTTGAGGCCCTTACTTTATACTTCTGTATATCTTGTTTCTCTCTATCCTCCAATTCTCTCTCTATTTCTTTTCAAATATCTGTAGATCCGTTTTTTGGTTTGTGATATAGGTAGGTATCTATATAGTGGGTATTTTTAAATCTTTGTAGATTTCTTTTTCTATTTTTTCCCCTCTATTCTAATTTCTCTTGCTAATCAGTCTTCTATCTTCAGATATCTTCCTTTTTCTCTCTTCAGTCTTCTTTCTTCTGTTCTTCTTTTTCTTCTGTTCTTCAGTATTATTCTTTTTCTTTTTTTCGTTGTTAAATTTCTTTTGACTTTATCTAAATTTATTTATTTATTTTTTCTCATTCACTCCATTCTTTCATTCACTCTTAGACAAAATACAACAGATTAAAAATGATCGGGGTTAGCGATCCCAAAAAACAAAACGCCGATTAGCAACCTAAAAAAAATTATATTAATTGTAGAACAAATTTGCTTTTTACAACTTAATCCTATTTATATCTAAAAATTGCATAATGAGGTTGCTTTTTCTCAAAGTAATATGACTTAAAAGCGATTCTAAAGAAATGCCCCCCCCCCCCAGAGGTTCTGCGAGTGCTTTATAAATGTTAAAATTTTAAATTTCATTTATTGCACATTCAAAAAATAAATGATTTAAATCCTCCAACCGTCCGCATTCACAGAGGGGAGATTCTCTAATGCCAATCCTGCTCAGATGGGCTGATATCAGACAATGTCCTGTGCGAATTCTGCAAATAGTAGTTATGTGCCTTCTATCTGTAAAAGTTAGTTTTAAATACCATGGTTTGGTAGGGAATTCTGTTTATATAGAACCATACCAAGACCTTTTCTCTTTAATTTTCTCTTTTCATTTTGTTTAAAAAATCCTTTTTTGCTTGAATATGTTAAATATGTCCTCCTTGGTATAATCTAGTTGTTTTGGTATGTTTAGAATTCTTCGTATATTGGCCAGTTGAATTGTGCCACAATGTCCTGGAATCCAGGCTAGTTTGATCTGACCTTTATTAGGAGCGTCTACTTTTTTAATCCAATCAATATGGCGGAACGCTTGTAGCAGTTATTTTCCATTAATGGTTTTAATACGCTTTAGCAGTACAGATATATTTAAGCAGGGCTATCAAAACGGACGGGCCACGATCCTCCACTTTGTTGACGTCACATCCGGGGCTGATTTTTTTTTTGATGGTCACGTTACGACGCAGCTGATTGTCTTTAAAATATTGAAGTTGGAATGACGGTTCATGATTATTTGATTTTTTTTTTAATAAAGCCGTTTTTGAGATTGTTTTTACTTTATTTTGGCAGAACAATTTTTTTTAAATGTATAGTAATCCTTAATTTTTCAGAGCCGCTTCATTAGCTCACACAAAAATTAAGTTTAAAGCAGAAGCGAATGTGACAATCACGGATGACAAAGTCAAATACATGTCAAATATAACAGATGGCATGTGGTACATGGCGGGTAATTTGAATTCAAAATAAGGAATGCTAAATCTTGAAGATTTTAACCTTTTAATCATGTTGCTTCCTTACAAAACTTTGGTGGAATATCGGGATGGTGTCTGAGAATATTTCACTGAAATTTTGCGGAAATCTGTAGTGCCATCTTGAAAATATCATAAAAAAACATCTGACCTCCCATAAGACCCAATGTTAAATTCAGCCCCGGGAGAACAGCTGATGTTTTCAGGGTCGTGGCCTCTATTTTTGTGTTGGCCTTGATTTAAGCTCTTAAAATAATTAATGACATTTAAATAGTGCCATCTATCGCGTAGCTCGCGAGTTAAACTGTTTTTGGCGCACTGCGCGTAATTTATTTTTAAGTTTTGAATTAACAGTTCAACAAAAGTACACTTTTAATATTTATTTACTTACACATTTTTGAAACATAATAGAACTTTGTCAAAAATAGAATTTATCTTTTTCTAGTATATATATATATATATATATATATATATATATATATATATATATATATATATATATATATATATATATATATTTATCGGTTTCTCAACGTTTTACGTCTTGCGATACCCAATCTCCACTCGTTTCTGTTTCCCATAATTCATCATCTAGGCCTCTTATTCTTATTTCACTGTCTATTCCTTCTCTCCAGCTTCTCCTTGGCCGTCGTCGTTTTCTTCGGCCAGTTGGTTTCCATTGTAGTATTTGTTTAGGTAGTCTTTCATCATTCATTTTTTGTACATGTCCGTACCACACCAGTTGTTTTGTTCTTATATCATCCACTAAAGTACGTTCACCCACTGTCATAATTTCTCTTATTCTTTGATTTGTAACTCTTTCTCTTTTTGATTTCCCTGCTGCTCTTCTCCAATAGTCCATCTCCGTAGTGGAAAGCATTTTTTCTGTTCTATCCTTGATTGGCCACACTTCTGCGCCGTATGTAATAATACTTTTTTTTTGAAGTTGCCATTTTGCTGCAACTTCTTATTGTAAAATGATTCAACCAATATTAGTAATGATAAATTGTATACTAGTATTATAAAAAAAAGTAGTATACAATTTATCATTACTAATATTGGTTTAATCATTTTACAGTAAGAAGTTGCAGCAAAGTGGCAACCTCAAATTTTGATAATAAATTATTAATATATCATTCTGATTGTTTTTTATTTAAAACAAATATTTCCTAAAAACTCTTAAGGAGAATTGCCCAAATAACTGTCAAAATATATTAACAACAATCCGTTAATGTCCTATAATTTGTGATTTCAAATTGTTTTTTTAAATATTTTAGCTCACACATATACTATACTATAGTAGTGTGAACTATGGTGATCCTAATTTTTTCGAGAAAAAAAAAAGCTCCGATTTCAAAAATTTTTATATATCTTTGCGTTTCAGATGATTTTGAAACTTTTTTGTTGCGCCGTCTGTCTGTCTGTCTGTATGTCTGTCTGTAACGACCAACGCGCATAACTCAAAAACCGCTTGGCCGATTTCAATGAAATTTGCTACCTAGGCTGGGTCTTCGGTCGAGATGGTCCCATTTAAAAATCAACAAAATCCACCGAACACAAACCAAATAAAAGGGTGGGTATAGATTTCAAAAATTAGAGTTTATGTGAAAATATGGCGTGTGTGATATCAAACGAAAGGTAATTGAGTCTGGAGTTAAACAAAATACATTTTAATTTATTTTTAAAAAAGGGTGGGGGTATATTTAAAAAATTAGAGTTTAAGTGAAAATATGGCTTGTGTGATATCAAACGAAAGGTAATTAAGTCAGGAGATCAACAAAATACATTTTAGTTTTTGTTTTTTTTAAGGGTGGGGGTGGATTTCAAAAATTTGAGTTTAAGTCAAAACATGGCTTGTGTGGTATCAAACAAAAGGTAATTTAGTGTGGAGTTGAATAAAATATATTGTTTTTAGTTATATTAGCTCACACGTACACTATAACTATAGTACCCAGAGTGAGCTTAGGGGCCCATATATTGGCAGAGTATTTTATAATGTTTTTAAATATTTTTTAGGTAAAAGCTGAAATTGCCAAATGGCCATACAACTTTATCAATGATCCTCATTACCCACTTCAAAGAGGAACAGTGCAGGGTAAGAATTTGGTTTACAATTTTTTAAAATAACTAATAAATTTTTCTTTTTTTGTATAATAAAAAAAAAGAAATTTTTTATTTGACACAAGGATGTCTTCCGAAAATGTTTTAGGAATTTTTAAAATTAACATAAAAAATCCTCCTTGTGAGGAGTGTTAAGTACTTATGTAAAAGTATCACCCGCAAACTCAGCTGATATTTCGAGCGTCATTATTTGTTCTTTATTGACCTTCTTTGTTGTGTTCCATATTGGCTTTGTCCTTCTTGGACAGTTAGCCAGATCAAAACCTTTTTATTGGCCTTGGTAAATTATCACCTTGATCACACTATTAACATTTTTAGGGACCGTTCGCGGCAAGAGAGCAATGGTGGTACTCTCACCACAAGGTGAAGTGTTCGATCACCAAACCAAAGGGTACTCTTACAACGCGGAAGCTAACAATGGCGGCTTTTCCATCCCTAAAGTCAGGCCTGGAACTTATGTTGTGTCTGTTTATCCATTGGCAGGTATGTACAGGGTGATTTGTTATATATTAAATTGGTGAAGTTGTAGAATAATCGGCTCCATATAAAAATGTTGAAAAAAAATTCACGAAAAGAAATATATGTCATACATACAGGGTCCCTATTCCAACCCACCCACGTAAAATTACTGTATATTTAATTGTAGGTGCATCAGCTGGAACCCTTCTGCAATCCACCGTAACTGTTAAGGCTGGGCAAACGATCAATGCTGGTACTTTCACCATTCAAGAACCATCAAACGTCATCTGGCAAATTGGTGAGGCTGACCGTCGTTCTAGCGAATTTTTGTACAGGTAATTTATAATTCATTCCATTAATCCATCCCCAAATAACCTTTTGTAATATTGTCGGGTACGATTTTGTTTTAAATCAAACCCTTAAACGAGGGTACCGTAGTAGTTCTCTTGTGTGTAGAAAATAAATATAAAACAGTTTTAAAAACGTTACAAACTTTAATGAATACAAAATAAAACTCTGTTACAATTTACAAACTGTTACAAGAGTTTTCTTATGACCTATAAGACACACAAGACTCAAAATATAAAAATAAAAAGTAACTTACCAAAATAACAAACTGCAAAATATTATTTAAATAGAAAAATCTTATGTTTCTTTACTGACAATTAATTTAAAGGTTTTAGTTTAAGTTCAACAAAACTTAGAATGTGACTACCGACTTATCTCCTCAAAGTTTGGGTTTTTATTAACGGTAGATTGGACCTAAGTAATCTACTATTGGAATAAAAACCACTAATGTACAGTTACATAATGAAGTATATTGGAAGTAAATTTAGTTATTACATTACTACTAGGAGGTTTAGACGTAGACTGATTTAGAGAAGGGGAAAGGCACGCTTCCTTAGAGGGCGCTGCGTAGCACAAGGTTGCAAATCTTGGCATTGTTGCCAACCTAACAAGGATCTACAAACTAGCCCACCGCAAGCTTTCTCTGCTAGCAGCCTTCAACAACAAGAAATTTCTGCCATATTATTCGCATAAACTCAATAACAAAGTTAGGAAATATATAAAATATATATAAATATATATTATTGTTAACTGTTTTGAGATCTGTAATAAATTGTTATTAAAAAAAAAAAAAAAAAAAAAATTAATTTAATTTTTCAGCAAGGAAAAGAGGAACTACAAATGGCACTTGCAACCACCAGCGAAGATGACTTTCAGAGTGGGAAGTGACAACCCTGCTCAAAAATGGTAAATAATATTTCTTATAAATCCATCAATAATTTTGTTTCATTGGAATTTTGTAACAAGTCAAGGTGTTAGAATGTTATCAACCCGATTATTATATTATGTGTTTGTTTCGATATTGTCATGTTGTCATTTGTTTAACGGCTGATTAATGTTGTGCTTTATGTTTTGTGTTGGGTTTTACTATTTGCTAAAGTAAGTATGCATTATTTTTTGTATTCTGTTTGACTATCAGGCTACTGGACATAAAATATATCTTAACCTTTGTGTCAAACAATATATATTTGTCTGTTGTGCGGTATTGTGCCGCATTCTTAGTGTCACTAAATCCGCTTTTGGAAACAATGTTAAGTGGTTTATTAAACTAAATTTTATCCTTTAGGTACTACGCTCAGACCCAATTGGGCACCTGGACAATCGAATTTAACGACAACCCTGACGGTAAAGCAAGGGAAATCATGTTGTCCGTTGCCGCGTCCAGTACTAACACAAAACTGCACGTCAACTTCAACGGCAAATACGTATCAACTGTGGGAACGTACCCTAACGATAGCTCCATCTACAGAAGCGCGATGCAAAGTGGCGATTACCATTACCAGAAGATCACTATCCCCGCGGCTAGTATCAAATCTGGCACCAATACTATTGCAATTGATCTAGTACAGGGTCAAATTATGTACGATTGTATTATTTATACTCGAGGGTAAAAATGTTATGTTGTACTGAGTAAAAAGATATATTTATTTTAAAATAGATAAACTGTTTTTGTTTTTACTTATTTATTATTGATTACATCTACTACTGAACCTCCAGTTTAACGGCAAATATATGACACCACTGGGAATGTACAATAACCATAGCCCCATCTACCGAAGCGCAATGTAAAGTGGCGATTACCATTACCAGAAAATCACTATCTCCGCGACTAGTAGCAAATCTGGCACCAATCTATTGTAATTGATCTGGTTCTGGTTCATGGCAGTTATACTGGTCCAGGGTAAGATGTCGTAAAAAAATTATATATACCTTATTTCAAACAGATGCGTTTCAATAATTTTATATTGACGTAAATGTAACGGAATCTCGGCAACCTTAATAGAAAATGCGTCGCAACAGTGAGAACGTACGATCACAATAGCGTCATCTAGCAAAAACACAATATAATAGCAATTATTCATGTCCAGGGTAGGATTTTGTGCGATTGTATTCTTGTATGACACTCGAGGGTTTGGTTTTAATCATGTAAGGTTGACCTTATTGTAACTAAACGTCTACTTCAATCGTCAATTTGTGACAAAAGTTAGAGCATACGATAACGGAATGGAAAGTGGCGATTGCCATTACCAGAGGGTCACTATCACGGTCCCTAGAACTGACTGATATTCTATAAAATAGATTTTTTAATGTCTATGGATCTTATATATATATATATATATATATATATATATATATATATATATATATATATAAGATATTATTTTGTAAGGATTTACTAAAAAACAGTTGGAAAATTGGCTTAAGATAAGATCCATAGACCGGTCTATTCTAGGGACCGTGGATCACTTTCACCGCGGTAGTAGTAGTAGTAGTAGTAGTAGTGGTGGGGAGACCATTTTTGGTCTAGCGACTATGCACACGGCGCGCCCTTTTCGCAAACCCCGATTTGTCCGTACAGTGGCGCACCCAGGAATGTGTCTTGGGGGGGGCCCGACAGCTACGAAGGGCGCCCTCAGTAAACTTGCGACCAAAAAAAAAAAAAGAAAAAAGGGCCATCATGTGTGGAGGGGCCCGACCGCTACAAAGCGCGCACTCAAAAAACTTGCGACCAAAAAAAAAAAGGTCATTATGTCTTTTCGCAACTACGCCACTGCTTGGGGTTGGGGGGGCCCCGAAGCCTCCTGATGTCAAATTTTAAGGTATTTTTCATGTTTTATCATCAAATATGTCCAAAATATATTAAAAAATCTAAGGCTTGGGGGGGGGGCCGGGGCCGGGGCCGGGGCCCGAACCGAACCGAACCGAACCTGGGTGCGCCCATGCCGTACATCATATATCAAACTGATGCACGTGCCCCTTAGGGCAAGTTTTCTTTCTCTAAGAGGACTTAATTTTGCCTGACACCTCTTTGTCAAGAGCAGGGATCTTTATACTGCGTAGCAAGTATACACAGTGGACCCACGCTTTTACACCCCTTCCGAAAGGTGGTCCTGCTACATGTTAGACTTGCATCTATCTAACATGGCTATCGTCCCAGCAGAACTTGGTTATAGACGATAGACTTCTTTCCTTTTTAGCGCAACAGTCATGGTCGTCGTGAGTTGTCTGTAGATTTATGCGCCATCCTGGTTCCGACTATATAGCACTTATAGCAGGCTCCTGGATTATTATCCCTGGTTCCTCGGCTGGCTGCGTGTCGGCTCCTGTACTACATCTGCGTATATTCTCGATGTTCAATGTCGACTTATATTATTTGCGTGCATCGCATCGCATGCTTATTCGATGACGGCTGTTGAAACCTGAAAAGAAAGTTGACGACAGGGCGACAGATTTTTTTTTTTGGTTTTTGCATCGTTCGAGACGCGAGCCTGGTACCTTCTACATGTGAAGCCGACGACCATACCACGGCACTACCTTGCCGCCTTTCACCGCGGTTAGTGTCAAAGCTATCACCAATAACATTGCAAGTGATCTGCATGTTACATGCAAATTACGAGTATATGCGAAAGAATTTGAACATCTAGTGACGTGTTTGCTAATAGCCCCGAACTGACCGTATTAATAAGGTAAAATCATATGAATAAGCCTACACACAACTGTAGTGGCAACATCGGGTTATGCCCGTCTCTTTTATTTCTTATTTTTATGCAAGATTCACTATCAGGCTTAACCCGGTACAATTAACTATTCAATCCTGTGTGAGCTGTATTATGTGAATTTTTCTTATTGTTATGCTATTACAGGAAAGCGCCTTTGCATTTGTTCACACAAGCTGCGCTGAAAGCACTGCTCAACCATGTTTGCGGGTTTGGTGCAGGAGTGCGCGGATGTACTACAGGAGTTGGCCGGAATAAGAGAGAGGTGGAGCTCGTATGGGTCCCAGGCCATATGGGAGTCCCAGAAAACGAGAAAGCGGACAAACTCGCCAAGGATTAAGATGCATTCCTAACAGAGTGGGTCCAGAAAGAAATACGAAAGGAATGGATCTATACAGGAAACGCCAGACAGGCAAAGGAGTGTGTAACAGGATACAGCAAGTCCCGTAGGGACTGGCTGCTCCGTAGAACACGAAGAGAGGTTGGAATCCTCACCGGACACTGCGTCCTACAAGGACCCTTGGCAAATGTAAGAGTGAAGGAATACGCGACGTGCGAGCGTTGTTGGGCCGAGGACGAGACCTCGGCGCATTCACTCTCATGTGAAGCATACAGGGAGGCAAGAAGAGGGATATTCGAAGAGGAAGCCTTTGAGCCGAAGGACCTTCTAAATCTGAGGGGGCCCGATATTCTGTCAGTACAGAAAACGAGCAGATTCCTTAGCGAAAGAAGGCCACAGTGAGGGGGTGCCCGGGGGTTGACAAAAAGACTTCATGTCGCTAGTCGCCAGGCCTAGAGCCTATCCCACACTACTACTACTACTAATACCACTATTGTTTTGTTATTGCGGATCCCATTACAATGAATTCTTTTTGTGTGACCTCCGTTCTGTGAATTCACATTGCTCGCGACCCAAATCTAACAGTGCCAGAATAAATGTGCTTTTTTATTGGCTTTTAGCATTTTTTGACAACCTTAATAAAATGTTAAAACGTTCAATTGACAAATTCGGGCCGCCTATTATTAATTTTCCAATGTTGGTAGGCAATATTTTACTGTTTAGTTGTTTTTAACGAAGGAATAAACAATTTTAGGTTGGGCATTGCCTCTGTGCTCCCTCCTAGCTACGCTATGGCATCAAATGCTTTTACACTTCACGTGTCGCTGTCTTAAGTGTTTATTACATGATAACCACTTTTTTTATTCATCTCGTTATTTCGACACGTTTGGAGTGGGAGACACCGTTGTCAAAGCATCTTATTTGTAGAACCAAAAAAATTAATTGCTACTTAATAAATATTTGACAGCCACCGATTTGAGGTGTTTTTTAGAGAAAAAAAAATGGATATTTCTGCAAAATTAGGCTAGAAAATTTAGGTTGTTATGTACTTATCACTTAAAAAATAGACCGGTATACTGTGGACTACTTTATTTTAATGTTAATTCTCTTTCAAATGCATAATACTTCACATTATATGGTATACTTCACGTTTCGGTCTCTTAAGTGTTTATTAAAAGATAACCACTTTTTCATTCATCTCGTTATTTTCGACACGTTTGGGGTGGGAGACACGACCGTCGAGGCATCTAGCTTGTATATAGAACCAAAAAAATTAATTGTTACACTTCTTAATGGATTTTTCACAGCCACCAAATTGACGTGTTTAACACCTGCACACTGTTTTTAAAGGAAGAAATGGTTTTAAGGTTATATGTTTCGGCAAAATGAAGCTATTTACCAAAATTGAGTCTGTTACTTATCACTTAAAAAATAGACCGGTGTACTGTGAACAACTTTATTTTAATGTTAATTCTTGAAAAGCAAAGCATTTTTAAAAATAAATATATTATTTTTCGAAATAAATTTTGGAATATTTTAATTTACTATTCAAACCTGTATAAGCTGTATGTTCTCTCAGAAATTGCTATTGTTTTGTTATTTCAGATTACATCACAATAAATACTTTTTGCTCCGTTGATATTCTTAGCAGATATTGGGTATTATTGGAGATATACATAGAAAAATCACTTGTTTCTTGTGTAACCTCCGTTGTGGAAATTCACATTGCTCTTGGCACAAACCTAACGATGCCAGAATAAATGTAATATATTAAGCGCTTTAAGAGGATTTATTGACAAAGTTAGTAAAATGTTAAACGCTAAATTGAAAAATTCTCGAGACGCCTATTAGGTAATAATTTTGATTGATTGCTGTAGGCAGTACATGACTGTTTAGTTATTTTTTAAGAAGGGCATGGACAATTTTAAGTCAGGCATTGTCCCTCTATGTCTCCTTTAGGTACGCTACGGTGTCAAATATGTAACACTTCACACTACATTGCACTTTACGTGTCATCATCTTAAGTGTTTATCGAACGATAACGTTAATAATTGTATTGATTTTAAGTTACTTAAGAAAGATAATATTACATATATCAAGGTCTGTAGTTGTTTTTTATAGGTTTCAGACGTTGTGAGAAGACTGATACGTGAGCATGAAGTCTGCAGCGTTTTTAGGAATCATTTGTTGCCTTTGGCTAGGTAAGTTTTTAGTCTTTTTATACAATCTTTTTTATCTAAAAGTTCCATCTTCTAGCGGAGGTTAGAAATAAATTTACTTTTCAACTAACAACATTTTTTTAGCCACGGAAAAAAATTTGCCGATTACTAATTCTTTACTGTTACTTTTTCATCTCAGTATTTTGACATGTTGTCAATGCATCTAATTTGTAGAACAAACGTTTTTTGATATAAAATCTTTAGATTTAAGCAAAAATTTAATTCTTACTACTTTTAGAATTTTTTTACAGCCAGTAAATTAGGTGATACTTAACAGAGGGACAAGTTGGCCGTCTTAGCAAAATTCATTTCTTACATAAAAATAGACCGTTGTACTGTGGACTATTCTTGTTTGGTTCCCCTCCTTTATATTTGGTTCTAGCTTGTTTTTGAGGCCTCTTATTGCGAAGCCAAAGTACTCTTTCCTATTCAGAGTCCGAATCATTTTATTCTTAACTCGTGACATATCATTCCATGAAATTCTTAGCATTCGACGGTATGACCATCTTTTCAAGTGTGGGTATCCAGATTCTATTTTTCCATTTATGTTTTAATCATCTTCAATTTATTGCCTTTTCGTTTTGATTGTCCCATACTAATAAAGTCTAAAAAGATGCTAACATCGGTATGTTAATCGGTAAATTAATGTAGGTATTTAATATTTAACTAACACCTCAAAAATTCCTTATAACTTTCGAACTGTATTACCGATTTTAATTAAACAAACTGTACTTGCAAGAAATTGAACTTGCTTTTAGGTGTTTTATTAATTTTTGTTTCAACCATTGGTTTACAGATTATTTCGTTGCCTTGTCAATTCTGTCTGCACTCATTTTTTCATAATAAGGTTTTTAATAAACCAATTTTAATGACATAAACAGTATTAAGGTAAGATTGCTCTTGAAAGACCAAAATTTGATCTGAAAATTGAATCTGATGGCGGGCAGAATCAACCTTCACCTTTTAAAGAGGCTTACTTATTCTTTATGTGTTAAGAAACTTTTTTTTAATTCATAGAAAAGATCTAATGTCCGCTGCGCAAAACAAGGTATAAATCATTGAAATCGGTTTAATCGTTATAAAAATATTAATTTTTGTCTCAACCATTGTTTTACAGATTATACGATTGCCTTGCCAATTCTGTCGGTATTCACGTCCTTAAATAAAATTTATTATTACTAAATTACTTGTACCTCATTATGCGTGGCGTCGAGCCTCTTAAAGGGTCAAGTTTGATTCTCACCAACATCTTGGATTTCAAGATTTTTTTTTTTTTATTTGTCAAACACACTGTGTTTTTTTTTATTACAATCTAGTCAGTAAGACTAATTAGCAATTTTGTTTTAACTTAATTTACTAGAAAGGTCAGATTTAAACTTAGGGTTCACTCAACAGTTCTCCCCGCTTTGTTTAGTCTGTAACTCACAATTGTGTTGTGTTTATAGCATGATTTTGTTTTATGTGTAATTCACTTAGTTTACTAGCTCAAACGGCTTCACTCTTTTTAGTCTTCGAACTAGCATAGTATTGTCTAGAAGCTGAATTGCTTCCACATTCACATGCCGATGGAGTCTATCTTCATGGCTTTTTGCGTACTTTTTTATAGTCTCTGCTACAGTTTCGATTTTTAGATCTCGATGAAGGTCACTATTTCGAACGTACCAAGGTGCATTCACAATGTTTCTTAATACTTTATTTTGAAATCTCTGTACAACTAGAATGTTACTCTCTTTAGCACAACCCCATAGTTGAATACCATATGTCCATACTGGTTTCAGTATTTGTCTATAAAGCAGTAACTTATTATGAATTGTTAAATTGGACTTCCTTCCAATTAGCCAGTTAATTTTTCTATACCTTATCTCAAGTTCTTCTTTTTTTTTCCTTAACATGTGCTTTCCAGCGCAATTTGGCATCAAGTGTCATACCTAGATATTTTGCATGATTCGAATATGGTACTGGAATGTTGTTAATTGTTATTTGTATGTGATTTATATTTTTGTTTGTAAAATCAACATGATTTGGTTTCATTTAATTTTATTTGCCACTTTGTGGTCCAACTGTGAACTTGGGTGACTGCATCCTGAAGTTTTTCTATGCATTTTTCAATAGATTTTTCTACCGTCAATAAACCAGTATCATCGGCAAATGTTGCTAAGTGACAATTTTCTGGCTTTGGGATATCACAAGTGAATAATAAGTATAGATAAGGGCCTAGTACGCTACCCTGGGGCACGCCTGCTTGAATTTCTCTTAAATTTGAGTATGAGTCTTCCTGTTTTACTCTAAAATGTCTATCAGATATGTATGATTCCAAAATATCCGAATATTGTTTTGGCAGAAACCGTTTTAGTTTAAAATTAAGGCCTTCATGCCACACTTTGTCAAATGCTTGTGCTACATCTAGAAAAACTGCAGAACAAACTTTTCCCTCTTCTAGTGCTTTTTCTATTATATTAGTAATTCTGTGTACTTGATCTATCGTGGAATGCTTGTCTCGAAAACCAAATTGATGAGATGGAATAATTTCTTGTCTTTCTATGATTGGTTTTATTCTTTTAAGCAATAATTTTTCATAGAGCTTGGATATAATTGGCAGCAAAGATATTGGCCTGTAAGATGACACGTCATGGAGTGGTTTTCCCGGTTTTGGAATCATGATAACTTCTGCAACTTTCCACAGTTTAGGTACATACCTAAGCCTAAAAGACGCATTAATTAGGTTGCATAGTTTTACGATAGCTTTTCTGGGGAGTTGTTTTATGACTATCCCGTTAATAAGATCATACCCTGGGGCTTTTTTCGAATTAATATTTTTGATTTCTGTTAATATTTCTTTTGGTGATGTAAGCTTAATATGGTCCTCGATTTGATGGGGTTCATTTAAATGAAAGTGTTCATCTGGTGCTTCGTGGGGCTGAAATGTTTTTTCTAAATGACTTGCAAAAATATATGCTTTTTCTTCGTTACTCCTTGCCCACTGGTTGTTAGATTTTCGTATGGGTGGAATTTGGATAATTGGTCTTTTAAAATCTTTGGTTGCTTTCCAAAGGGAATAGTCGGTATTTTTTCAAGATGGTGGCAAATTTCGTATGAGATCTTTAGAGAGCATTCAATATTTGCCATGATGCGTGCTACTTATGGAAAATCGGTTTGGTAATTATTAATTTTATTTATAAGGGAATGAATGCAGAATCAACAGGGCAATCGTATATTCTGTAAAACAATGATTTAAACCAAAATTATTTTTTTTTCGGGATCAACTAAATTCAATTTAATAAAACATACCTCATTGTATGTGGCAACAATTTAAAACAAATTATAAAAAAAAGATCCAGAAAATAAGAATAAACGAGCCTCCTTGAAGAGCCACGTTTGATTTTTTTGGCCATATTGGATTTTAAAATGGCCGACCAAAAATAATTCTGCTCAAATTAAAATCGGTGGGATAGTTGTAACCAAAAACATTTTATCCGGATTTTTTTGTCCCACCCGGTATCTTAGCTTTTAGATTTTGCACGTTTTCGTTTATCTATGTTCCTAGATATTTTTTTGTAAAATATGTGATAGTTAGACTAGTTTATTAGTTAATTAAACAAACTCAAAATTTAATATGCACTTAACACACACAAAACCTGTGATATGTACGGAAAAAAGTGTTTTAATCAACTTTTATTTCCAAAATCAATTATCCCTGCAATTCTTCGAGAAAACAAGTAGTAAAGAAAAGTTATGTCCCAACACAAAGAGCAGATCATACATGGAGAGTCAAAATGAACATGTTTTATAAAAGCTGAAATAATCTCATAACTATGATCGGACGAATATATTTAATTGTCTTACTATTTTCAGACTCTCATGAACCGCAACAGATTCTATTTCTCCTATTTCTTCATATTTTTTTAAAACTTAGCTTGTCAATAATGTTCATGGTTGAGTTACGTTGGGTAGCCTTTTTTAGTTTTTGGTTAGGTTAGGTTAAATTTTATTCAGTTTTGTTGTTTTTTTTTTGTGGAAATGTGAAGAAATCGGGTTTTTCGCGACTGTCGTAACTTGTAGAAATTAATTTTCGGACTTCCATTGTCTTTATTGATTTTAAATACGACGTTTCGGTTAGTAAGTATCTCTAACCGTTTTCAAGTGTAAACTAAACAATCAAGTCTAAAGGCTACTACTTAAAGTACTTGGGGTGCAGTTAGGTTCCTTAAGCAGTGGTTTCTATATGTTTGGTATGTCCGTGCTTGGTTGACTGAAAACTTCTATTCTGCCTTATAAACGCAGATTCAATAAACTTTCGTTTTCGACAATGTGGCTCCTTATGCAAAACTTTAGCTTCAGACCATTGAATCCTGTGATCATTTGACCATGCATGATCCGCTAAACCTGATTTTTCAATATCCCCTAATTGGGTACTTTTTAGATGTTCATTTACTCTAACCTAAAGAGCGCGTTTCGTTTCACCTACATATGATTTACCACACTCACACGGGATTTGGTAAATACATTCCTCTTATGGTTTTATGTTTTTTGATATCCCTTGAACATATGGAATGGTAATCACACCAAACGAATTATTATTATTTTGAGAATTTGCTACATTTGGTTTGTTTTTAATTTTGGAGATCGTTAAGCTTATTAATTTTTTGGAATAACCATTCTGTTGTAAGTTCTTTTTAATGTTGTTAATTCTTCATTATTACTACAAATATTTACGGCTCTTAAATACAAACTTCTTATAACTCTTTGTTTTGTAGCAATAGAAAGATTAGACTTAAAATTTAGGTACTGTCCCGTGTGTGTAGGTTTCCTATATACAGTGGTTTGAATCTTTTTCAATTTCCATGGTGCATTTGATTGTTGGTCGAATACCGTTCAGATGGTGTAGATAATTCTGTAGTTCATCATCATTTTCCGGCCATATAATAAATGTGTCATTCATGTATCGTAGCCATAGTTTTGGTTTGACTCTTGCTGTGTTGATCGCATGGTCCTAGCTTGAGTTATAACCAAATAGAGGATCATTTTTTAAAACTTCATATCGCCGTCCCGGCAAAACAATGATGCAACTGCAAAATTTTGACATTTTGACTTAATTATATCATTGGTTTCAAAATTAATCCCGCTATACGGTAAAACTATAGATTAATAATCCCACTACTTTCATCCCATTGCATTTTCTTCACTTTATTTAAACGTAATAATAAGGAATTTAATTCCGTTTTTCGCCTCTCCTGTAAAAATCATATTTTTGCATTTGCGTCATTGTTTTGCCGGGACAGCGATATGTTGTTTTATATTTTTGAAAAATACATTTATAACAGGAGCTAAAATATCACTTAAACATTTTATTTTGAGAAATTTAGATAAAACAAAATATATAGTTTATAAAAAATGAAACTAAAATAAACCTTCAAATAGATGGAGAAACTTAAAATCTAAATGATCATAAATTTTTGGGCATAACAATTGACATTTGCTTAACTTTCTCAACTCACTATAATAACCTGATGAAATAGTTAGCATCAAGCCTCTATGCGTTAAAAATTACAAGAGATACTTTAAATCAGGAGGTCGCTGTTGAGGTCTACCATTCTCTATTTGAGTCTCACATCAGATACTGTATTCCTTTCTGGGGATACACCTCTACTTATAGAACACAGATGGTATTTCTACTGCAAAAAAGGGCACGTCGCATAATTTCAAAGATTGCGAAAACAAATTCATGCCAGCCATATTTCTGAGAGTTAGAAATTTTAACGTTCTATGATCTCATTTTATTTGAATCCCTGACAATGATTCACAAATATAACAAAACCGGTTACTTTAAGAAAAGATCTGTAGTGCGCCAACACAATACTAGAAATAAAAATTTACTGACAGGACGTTAACTACACTTTCTAGAAACTCTTTTTTTACATGGGTAAAACTATTTATAACAAACCGCCTGAAAATATAAAAGAATTACCCCCTAAAAAATTTAATTGGATACTAATTGCCTACCTATTGGAATTAGCAAATTATTCACTTGAAAATGAAAACATATTTTTAAACCTAAAAGTGCCTGTCAATACCAATGTAATTTAAATTTAAATAAAATAATTAAACCTGTCAGTAAAACATGCTTAGTTTTAAGTTTTTAGTTTTAGGAACATTAAATTGTACAGCCTTAGGCTTTTGCAATAAATAAAATTTGATTTGATATTATAAGTTATTTTTATATTTACAGGCCAGGCAGAAGGTGCAGTTGAAGTCACAATCAAGAAACTAGCTTTGACGCTAAAAAATGATTACTTCCAAATCGACATGAATGGTCAAAGGGCTACAGCTTTGTACATCAACGGAACAAACGTTATTAAAAATAACATGAGCGGAAAAACGTCTTTCTATATCAGCTACAGTGATGGAAAAGTAAGTTTTCATCTCAATTTTTTTTTAAAATCGGTTTCAAAATTCAATTGCAATTCAGGGTATATACACTAAAAAAAACTTACCTTTCTTGACAAGGAAATATCTTCTTTGAATAAAAAGAACCAAAATACTTTTTTAAAATTAAAGCAATCCGAATAGACAAAACACAAAATAAAAATAAAATTTAAATATTTTAATATAGAAGAAGAAATTTTTACTTAAAAAAACTCCAGCTGCTCATTTTTTTTTAAATTTTAAATGACGTATTTTAAAAACTGTACATAAAATTTGACAGCTTCTTTATTTTCCTTAAAATAAGTTGAAAAAAAGAGAATTGAAATATCTTGTAAAATAAGGAAAATGCAATAAAAACGACGGCGTATGGCAAAAATCTAATGCCACCATTTGTAAGAGCCCAAAATAATGAGCAGAAAAAAGGTGAAATCTGCAGATCGCTTTTTTTTTTAACAACAGAGTTTCCCATTCAATTCCATCGAAAATGGGATATGCTGTAATAAAAATTACGCGGAGACTGATTTAAACTATATAAAAATAAAATAAATAAAAACATTTTTTAAGTAAACGATTTAATAAAAAACAAAATGCAAGGTTTATAATTATTGCTTTCGCAACCTTCCTGTATAAGTTTAAAAACCGCATGTTTGTATCTGTTTGGATTTTAAAGTTCTGAATTTACCCCCTTTACACTACCTTTCTTCCGGTATTTATCATAAAATTGTATTGTCAATACATCAAATCATAAATCTGAAAACCGCATGTTCGTATCTGTTTTGATTCCGAAATTATGAATTTACCTCCTTTACACCCCTCACCTAACCCGTACCACCGCTTTTTTTTTCCATAAAATTATATTGTCACTAGATCAAATCATAAATCTGAAAACCGCATGTTAAGATCAAATCATAAATCTGAAAACCACATGTTAGTATCTGTTTTCATTACAAAGTTCTGAATTTAACCCACTTACATCCCTCACCTACCCTCTACCACTGTTTTTTGTGCATAAAATTGTATTGTCAACAGATCAAATCATAAATCTAAAAACTGCATGTTCGTATCTGTTTTGATTTCAAAATTACAATCCTTTATACCCCTCACCTAACACCTACCACTGTTTTTTTTTTCATAAAATTATATTGTCACCAGATCAAACTATAAATCTGAAAACCGCATGTTTGTATCTGTTTTTATTACAAAGTTCTGAATTTAACCCACTTACATCCCTGACTTACCCTCTACCACTGTTTTTTGTGCATAAAATTGTATTATTAAATCAAATTATAAATCTAAAACCGCATGTTCGTATCTGTTACCTACCACCCCTATGAATTTACTTTACAACCCACAGCTACCTTTTTTAATTTCCGATTTTTTTTTTCATAAAGTCGTATTGTCAACACTAAATCATAAATCTGAAAACCCCATATTTGTATCTGTTTTGGTTTCAAAGTTCTGAATTTCCTCCCTTTACACATATTCGTAATATACCAACTCCCTGTTACCGATTTACACAATGTGTGGCGTTTGATGCAATCATTCAGAAATAAAGATACGAAAAATGCATAGATGCCAAATTTACATAGATAGAATTTTTGTCAACTGTGCACCGCTCATTTGACGTGACGTATACACGAATAATATAATATACATGTGTAAAAGTATAACCAATCAGGACATTTTATCTTAAGGACCGCAAAAAGGATAGACTTATGCCCATTGATTTTGCTATTTCCTTAGAGCATTAATATTTCAAATATGTTTGCATAATGCATCGCAAGGTACAGTGGGTATTGGAATAATACGTACTATATGGAAATAATGTGCATGTGTTTGAAAGCAACCAATCAGTACATTTTTTATTAAGGA
The DNA here is from genome assembly GCA_963576565.1 of Aspidapion aeneum. Classification (NCBI taxonomy): domain Eukaryota; kingdom Metazoa; phylum Arthropoda; class Insecta; order Coleoptera; family Brentidae; genus Aspidapion; species Aspidapion aeneum. The sequence goes on along the minus strand of OY755045.1, from coordinate 24,678,852 downwards.
CCGCGAGGAGTTATGTTTGCATCATGCATTGGCGATTACCGTGTTTATTGGAATAATATGTATATACCTTTACACCCCTTACTCACCCCCGTATTTCCCATTTTTTTTCCATAAAATTGAATTGTCACCACATTAAAACCGCATGTTTGTATCTGGTTTGGTTCCCAAGTTTTGAATTTATTTCCTTGACACCCCTCAACCACCCCCTCCCCAAATTTTTCATTAAATTGTTTTGTCATTTGACCTACATTACTGTGCGAAATTTCATTAAAATCGGTTCACGGGAAGTGTGTCAAAAATGAATCGCAGGATTTGATAGACAGACAGGCAGCCAGCCAGGCTCTGCGAGGTTAAATAAAATCGTTTAATAATTAGATGGGGACATGGGGTTTAAGTTAAGGGAAAAATAACGCAATTAACACTCAAAAAACATTGCTTAGTTTTGATTTTACTTCTAGGCGAACACATTTAAACCAACAGTCCTAAAACTATTGAACCAAACAAAGGACTTTGTCCACGTAGCCTACTACCAAGACAGTACCATAGCGAATGTGACCATCGAACAGCATCTTTTGGTCAGATCTGACATCAGCGGCTTTTACCAATACGTCGTTTACAAAAACGAAAGGGAAGTCAACTATACCTTACGTAAGTAAAAAATGATTTAACACATTGCGTGCCACGTCAGAACAATTCCAGAGCCACGTCGCTTATATAGGGTGTCCCAGATAAAAACAACTACATGATAATTTCGGAAACGGTAAGAGATACGAGTTTGTTTAAATGAGAAAATAGTTGCGCGATTCTAAGCCCAATCAGGTGCTGTATCAATATTAAAGATATCTGCAGGGGTTATTAAAATATCGAGCAAAAATATAAGCAACTACGGCCAATCGAATGACGTTAACAAATTTTTTCTAGGCCTTCTAGTTTTTTTGAAACCATAGCCAACTTTGTTATTTCTTATGACCACCATATTGAATTTATACGTCAATAAATAGAGCATTAAAAGAACTTTTCAACCATGAATAATAAGCCTATCTTTGAATGACGGAAAATGTGAATTTATTTAAAAAACTGTTTTTCACTTTGTTGGCTATGAAACAGAGGCCGTAGTTGCGTTTGTTGTCATACCTACATAACTATCTGTCAAAACTTTGTCATTTATTTGATTTATCTGTTGGAGTTTTAAAGTTTCTAAATTACTTAAGATTTTTCACATTATCAATTAAAGTTTCGGTAACGTTTTTAATAGTTTTATACTACAAATAAAGCATGGAATTTGTAATTTTAATTATGAGCCTATTTTTTATAAAAAAATAAAATAAATTGTAGGTATGAGGTCCTTACAACTGCTGCTATGACTTTATAACAGAAAATCTATCGGAATTCAATTATTTGTATTTTTTATTTAAGTGTCCCATTTTTCAACGGGATTTTGGCTGTCTCACTTTTACACCACTTGACTCTACTGTTTTTCTGTACCTATGATTTTACTCGGTAATTTAGCAAAATGTACATCTTAATTTTTTTGCAGAGGAAACCCGTGTGTTGTGCCGTTTCGATCCTAGCATAATGTCGAACGTCCACAATGGAAAAATTTCCATGAAGCCTCCATTGTATGCGACACTGGCAAAATACACCCAAATCCAGGACGAAACTTGGCAACTTCCCGACGGCAGCTACTATTCCAAGTACGACTTGGCCGGATATGTCAGGGAAAGGAACTTCTTTGGTACGTGGTTTAAGTAGCATATAAGTTCTTATAAAAGAAAGATTCGGTTTTTAGGCGTTCAATACAATTTTATAAGGTAGCTTGACTCCCGCCCAGTGCAAATATCTTTTGGGAGGAAAAAAAATAAGAACAGCTTGAAAACTTTTGGAAATTAAAGAAATTGTATCGCAGCCAACAAAAAAAAAATAAATAAATAAAGCCTTGATCCGAGTTATTAGGGTAAATGGGGGATAATAGTTTTTCACAGTTTTTAGCGAAACTATACCTCTTTCCGAAATAAGCTAACTACGAAAGATACCTATAGATAATAAACGTAAATTTTAGTACCCGTAAATTTAAAATTGAAACAAGTTTTCGTGGCTAATCAGGTAAAAATAAGAAAAACAAAAGATCCTCTCGTATTTTTCCGTCGGTAGATCGAAATAGGGATGGGCTCTCGAAGCAGTACCTGTTATTTTCAGAACAGGTCGGAACAGGTTTGTCAAGTTGTTCCGTTTTTTCGAGGGGGCGGTAAATCGGCTTTCGAAGAACAAAAAGAGAAAAGTAAAGACCTGATGACCTTTTTTTTTGATCGCAAAATTTTTCTGGACACCCTTTGCAGCACGACTATTTCGGAACGAGCAGAATTTTCGGAACAGGTTTTTTCTGAAACCGGAACAATTTGTACCTGTTCCTAAAAATACGCTGTTTCGCCCATCCCTAGATCGAAAGCTTAACCTCACGGGGGTCCAAGATCTAATTGACACCTAATAAGTGTTGAAAATTAATTGTTTCGTCCTTATGGGACTCCTCAAAACACTGCTTGGTCAATGTGATACTCTTGAGAAGTTAATCAGACCGTTTTGTCTCTCATCCTACGTCTATAGTGAGAAAACCCTTGCAAGAAACGCCATCTACCGAGATACGAGAGAAACTAGAACAAGAGCAGGCTAGTATAAACAGCTGTATATATCGATCGATGAAAAAATCGATTGCAAAGAAAAAGAAACCATCCGTGACCTACGACAGCACTTCTGTCTTTCAGGCCAGATCAACGCTGATTAGCGTTTTTACCCCCCTTCAGACGTGAGCTTCAATCAGCGGAATTTTTAACTCAAATCATACTAACAAACGCAAATTTTAGTACCTGTGAATTTAAAAATCAATCAAGTTTTCTTGGCTAATCGGGTAAAAAGAAGTTGTTGTTTCTCTCATATTTTTCCGCGGGTAGCTCGAAAGCTTAACCTCAGAGGGGTCCAAGATCTAATGGACACCTAATAAGTGTTGACAGTTATCTGTTTCATCTTTATGGGACTCTTCAGAACACTGCTTGGTTAATGTGACACCCTTGCGAAATTAATCAGACCGTTTTGTCTCTCACCCTACGTCTATAGTGAAGAAGCTCCATCTACCGAGATACGAGAGAATCTAGAACCGGAGCAGGCTAGTATGAACTCTGTAAAGATCGATTGCAAATAAAAAGACCAGATAGATAATAAAAAGGTCTACTAGTTTTGTACATAACCTAAAGTGATTCAAAAATCGAATATTATTGTTTGAAGGAACTTTATTGAGCAAGTTCTTTTTCAGGCGTCTATGGAGGAGGTTTTGGTGCCTGGTTCATCCACCCATCTCACGAATACTACTCAGGCGGTCCACTTAAACAGGATCTCATTGTTCACCAGGATTCTTTAATGGCTACCTATATGACAGGTAACTATTTTTTTTTTAATTGACCGGAGAACAAGCAATGTCCGTACAATTTTTTATACTTGTTATTTTACAAGCAGATTCTTGCGGAAAATTTGTCTTTTAAAAAAAATCTTAAAAAAAGACTGGAAAAGAACCAAGATATCGAAAAATCTATATTAACGGTCCCTCTTTCAATCAAGGTGGTCATGACTTTTTTGATTTTTGATAGGTTTTAAATTGTGTTTTTTGACATTTGTATTAAAATGATCTATAATGTAAAATAAAAATATTGAAAATAAAGTCTAACTTGCAAAATAGCCAGTCTAGCACCTGCCTGCTCTGTAAATTTTCTGTGTCGACCTGTACAATCCGGGGCGTGCGGTTTGCAAGGGGGACACTTTTTGGCTATCTTAAAATTTTTGTAGCACAAACCCCCTTGAAGAAGTATACTTTAACCCTATATTTTGAATAGGGAAAGTGGGTCTAGCGATACCTTGTTTTGAAGCTCTCTTGAATATCTTTAAAACCGTGTAAAAATTTCGAAAATCCATCGATTAGTTTTTGAGATAGTTGCTTTCAAATTTCCAAATTTAACATGGAATGACAAAAATTAAATCCAAAAAATATAAAATTCTAATTAAATTTTTATTTTATCAGTCCATGTTAAATTTGAAAGTTTGAAGGGAATTATCTCAAAAACTATTGAATAGATTTTTTAAATTTTTACACGGTTGTAAGGACATTCAAAGGGCTTCAGAACAAGAAGAAGACTAGACCCACTTTCCCTATTCAAAATATAGGGGTAAAGTCAAGGGAAATACCAGGAAATACTTGGGAAGTACTGGGAAATATCCTTGGAAATACCAGGAAGTGCTTACTAGGAAATACCCTTGACATTTAAGGAAATACTGGGAAATACCAGGAAATACCGTAGGTATTATACCGTACGTATTTTCTTTTGGTGTACAAAAAAAGGCGATCGAGCCACCCCTCGGGTAAAGTATACCCCTCGAAGGGAGTTCGTGCTACAAAAATTTCAAGAGCCAAAAAGTCCCCCTTGCAAACAAAATCGACGTGTTTCGGTTTTTTTTAATTTCCTGATAATTTTCGAGGAAGTCCAGCTGGATCCGTATTAAATTGTCACCTTGTATACTTACGATATACATATACTCTGTAATTTCGTTTGCCTAAAAGCCCTTTTTTTTACAAAAAAGTTTTAAAAAAATCATTTATTTAAACCTGCTTTTTGGTGTCTTCCGTATCCCACAGCAATTTGAAAGTACATGAAAATAATAGCCAGTCCCCTTTTAATTGGATACACACCGTTTGCTTTCTCTGCCTCACACTCTTCATATACTTTGTCTCACGCACTCTTGATTTCTCAAAGAATTGAACACTCGGTAAGATGCATATTAAAACAAAGTAAATTTTTTCATGTCCCTAATTAACGGAAATACGGTATTTGAATAAATTTTGGGACAACCTGTATAAAAAACAATTTATTTTTTATTTTAGGTCAGCATTTTGGCACCCCATCTCTAACCATGGAAAGTGGTTTCGAAAAAATGTACGGACCTTGGTTGGTTTACTTTAACACTGGTAGTGACAGCGCATTAATTTCTTCTGTTGAAAAACAGGTACTTGCAAAAACTTTGGTTCAAATTTTAGAGTGCGTTTCCATTTGAGAGAAATACTCTTGGGAGCTCCTTTGAGAGCATTTCGTGCAATGGACAAGACAAGAGTTATTGTCACAGAATTTCGATTTGCTATCAGAGAGCGCGCGAGTAAAGAGCTGGTAGCTAGTGGAGATATTTTGATGTTGCAGAGCTACTCTCGAACTTCCAATCGATTTTGAATTTGCGACAGTGCTATAACAGAAGTTGTGGAGCAGAGAGAGACAGAGAGCGAGTCTACGCATTGGAATCCTTAGGAGGGTACACATTCACGATAGTACAAACGCACACGGAATGACATTTCATTCTCTGGTTTAAAAATGTCAACTTGGGTTGATCAACTTAAATCGAATAAAAAGATCTGTGAGAACATATGTTTCAACTTTAATCGCTCAACTTTAGTCGATTCCACAAAGGTTTAGGGGCGTTCTCACGATCGATTTTAGTTGATCAACTTTGGTTGATCAATTAAAATCGAATAAAAGGAACTATGAGAACATATGCTTCAACTTTAATCGGTCATCATTTGTCGATTCCATAAAAGTTTGATCCATTCAAACTTTATCGTTCAAGTTATGAGTCATCAATATTTTTTGTCAAGTCGAATCTTGTTCGAAGCGTGTGAACGTTTGTTGGTCGACTTGAATCACTGTATTTTGTTGAATTTTCCTCGGCAGCTTTTCGCTTTCAATAGTTTTGTTGTTTTGTAGAGTAATGTTATAATAAAAAATAATTATTGTTCCATTAACAGCAAAACAAAATGAGTTTAAAGTAGTCAGAGGGTGTTATGTTTAAATTTATAGAACTGCATATATCATCGACTAGATAGTTACAAAAATAAAGATGCTAGAGAAAATACTTTAAATGTGATGGCCGGGTAAATGGAAATACAGTAGACTCGCGCTAGTGTGAACACGAAAAAAATCTGAACGTTCATACCATGGAGACCGTGCACACTACGGAAGGTCTATTCTAAACCCGAAATATTATTGATGATATAATAAATCCATACCTATCAACTTTTAAATGTAACTAATCTTATAATTTAGAGCAAATCTATAAGTTTCTACTGAAAATGACAATTTAAAGTATCGACAAATACTACAATTATGAATTTTTATGAAACTTCAAAATTTACATATCATTGGGTAAAATACGATGTTATTTTAGTCCGAACTTATCTAGCTGACCAATGAGTGGCTACTGCTCGGTCTCAATATTTCTTAGGCTCTAACATATATGTTGTTTGTTTCTGACTATAATGTAACCACTTTAAGTGATTCCAAAACATACTTTACTGCAACTTGTTTAGGTGTCTTCATTTCGTTCTCAGATTCGCTTTCCAAACTTACGTCTGGGAGCAAGAATTAAAAACTTCTTGATTTTTACCATTTTACTCTTACAAAGCAAAACATGAAATGTTACTAGTATTTACCACAAAAGACGAATTAAAAATTAAATTTTACCATTTGATTAACATCTCTTTTCCGTTTTTATACGATCGAAACTCGTTACTCTTTATACTACTATAATACATTGATCTTCACTGTTCACACTACTGGGAGGTTCACACAAGCGTGTATTCACACCAGCGCGAGTCTACTGTAGACGGTCTAACTAGAGCGGATGTTAAAAATAAAATAAAAACAATAAGAACCATGTACAAACAAATGTACAACATTGACACTTGCCCGTATTACTGCCCTTGGCGCCATTTTTATTCAACTAATTCGATCGATTTTTTGTGGTTGTTGTGGCCTGAACAAAAACTTGACCGATTTTAGTTGATCAACTAAAATCGGTTCGTGAGAACGCGTCTTAAACATGGCATATCGTTTTCGATCATTCGACATAATGTGGACACAGCTTTATGTCCAATTTTGTGATATTTTAGGCCAAAGCAGAAATCGGCAAGTGGCCATACAGCTTCATTAATGACGCTCGCTATCAACTTCAAAGAGGAACTGTTAAAGGTAAGATTCAAATTTTTTATATAATTTATTTTCCTTTTTGATAACCGTGAGTTTTTTGAAGATCTCTCTCTATCTGTCTATTTAGCCTTCTTCGATCCATCTTTGGACATAGGCCTCCCCCAATATCTTCCACTCTTCTGTGTCTGTCACCGTGATCATCCATCTAGTTCCCGCATGTTTCTTCAAATCGTCCGCTCATCTCATTTGCGGTCTTCCCTTACTTCTTTTATTTTCTGAAGGTCTCCAGTTTACAATACATTTGTTCCATCAATCGTCTGTCTGTCTGATATTATGACCGGCCAAGGCCAACACAAAAATAGAGGCCACGACCCTGAAAAAATCAGCTGTTCTCCCGGGGCTGAATTTTACATTGGGTCTTATGGGAGGTCAGACGTTTTTTTATGATATTTTCAAAATGGCACTACAGATTTCCGCAAAATTTCAGTGAAATATTCTCAGACACCATCCCGATATTCCACCAAAGTTTTGTAAGGAAGCAACATGATTAAAAGGTTAAAATGTTCAAGATTTAGCATTCCTTCTTTTGAATTCAAATTACCCGCCATGTACCACATGCCAACTGTTATATTTGACATGTATTTGACTTTGTCATCTGTGATTGTCACATTCGCTTCTGCTTTAAACTTAATTTTTGTGTGAGCTAATGAAGCGGCTATGAAAAATTAGGGATTCCTATACATTTAAAAAAAATTGTTCTGCCGGAATAAAGTAAAAACAATCTCAAAAACGGCTTTATTTAAAAAAAAATCAAATATTCATGAACCGTCATTCCAACTTCAATATTTTAAAGACAATCAGCTGTGTCGTAATGTGACCATCAAAAAAAAAAATCAGCCCCGGATGTGACGTCAACAAAGTGGAGGGTCGTGGCCCGTCCGTTTTGATAGCCCTGGACCGGCAAATTTCCATTTTAATTTTGCTACTTCTCCTCTTACATCCCTTACTTTAGTTTTATTTTTTGACGATAATAACTTAAAACATTGCTGTCAAAGTTTGACGTTCTACACTCCTGACAAAAAAGTTTAAAAGATAATATGGAGAAATACACACATTGTAATTATTTTAAGTTTTTTAACTATAGTGGTGTGAGCTATTGTTATCGTGTCAAAATCGATCGATTTCAAAAATTCTTATATATCTTTACGTTTCAGATTATTTTGAAACTTTTTTGTCGCGCCGTCTGTTTGTAACGATCAACATAACTGAAAAAACTGCTTGCCGATTTTAATGAAATTTGGTACCTAGGTTGGGCTCTGGCTCTAGATAGTCCCACTTAAAAAGGAGAAAAATCCACCGGACACAAGCTGAACTTTTTGTTGGTCGGGATACATTTCAAAAATTAAAGTTCTGGTAAAAATATTTCTTGTGTTGTAGATTAAATTTATTAAAGAGGATAATGCTCATCAACGGCTTATCGTGCAGGAAGTTTAACATGCGATCTTTCTCACGATATTTCAAAATAAACCCCTCGGAGTTAAATGTCAACTTTTTCAGGTACCGTTCACGGCAAAAAATCAATGGTCGTACTTTCTCCACCAAATGAAGAATTCGACCTTCAAACCGATGGGTATTCCTATCACGCGGAAGCTAACAATGGTGCCTTTTCCATTGCTCACGTCAGACCTGGAACCTATTTGGTGTCTGTGTATCCAATAGAAGGTAATGTAATGCGATAGGGTGTTGCATGTAGATGTTTTAAGTAGTAGAATAAATTAGTAGGGCACTTCAGTGTTGCCAGGTCAAATTTTGCACCATCCCCAGATTATATTTAAAAAATCCCTAGAAAATCCCTATACCTACGTTTATTCGTATACCGCAAGCGCCAAGTATTGCACCCTGCATTCAGCAAATAAAAGAAGACAAAACCATCATTTATAAATATTTTATTTTCGCCATTAAAAATGCAAATATTATATATCATACATAAATATATAATACATAAATAGAATAAAATGCTTTTTGGTATCTAAATTATTATAGGTATTTATGTTTTTTTTTTGGGTATACATTTTATTGTTAGTTTGCTAATCAAGACTTGATTAACTTAAAAGCTAAAACCATCTTGATTTTTATCAGTGTGTTGGTATGTAAGATGCCAGACAAAGTTTCCATTGAAAGCTTCAACGGTTGCACTTGAATGTGGCAAACTCACGATATTAAATATTAAATTACAGATTGTGGGCAACATAAAAGATTGATCAGCATATTTCATTTTTGACATATTTGGCCAAAATTCTTATAATTCATTTTATTTCTCAAAATTCATTAAATTTTTGTTAAAATTTCCCTAGATTTTGCAACAAAATCTCTTTATCCCTACCATACATCGAAAATCTTTTGATTCGGGATAAATCCCTAGACCTGGCAACCCTGGGGCACTTTATAAAACAGCTGATTGATTTCAATATGGCCTCTTGAGTACCAGTAAAGTCTTCCATAATGCTAATCAAGGCCAACACAAAAATAGAGGCCACGACCCTGAAAAAATCAGCTGTTCTCCCGGGGCTGAATTTTACATTGGGTCTTATGGGAGGTCAGACGTTTTTTTAGGATATTTTCAAAATGGCACTACAGATTTCCGCAAAATTTCAGTGAAATATTCTCAGACACCATCCCGATATTCCACCAAAGGTTTGTAAGGAAGCAACATGATTAAAAGGTTAAAATCTTCAAGATTAACATTCCTTATTTTGAATTCAAATTACCCGCCATGTACCACATGCCAACTGTTATATTTGACATGTATTTGACTTTGTCATATGTGATTGTCACATTCGCTTCTGCTTTAAACTTAATTTTTGTGTGAGCTAATGAAGCGGCTATGAAAAATTAGGGCTTACTATATATTTAAAAAAAATTGTTCTGCCAGAATAAAGTAAAAACGGCTCTATTTAACAAAAAATCAAATATCCATGAACCGTCATTCCAACTTCAAAATTTTAAAGACAATTAGCTGTGTCGTAACGTGACCATCAAAAAAAATCAGCCCCGGATGTGACGTCAACAAAGTGGAGGATCGTGGCCCGTCCATTTTGATAGCCCTGTGCTAATATTCAACATTGTTTCAAAGTGTGATAAGATACAGATTAAACAAAGTACTATTATGTGGCGCAGACCTTGCTGAATAAGAGAAAAATAAGTATTTTCCTGAAAGCTCTTTTATAAAAATGCAGGCGCTAGAGGTAGTTGAGTATACAAAATATGAGGACCACAAGTTGATAATAGGGACTTATTGCAATAGTGCCAGGCACTAATTGTGCTGGGCACTATTCTGACAGATTCGCATTGAAAACTGACAGTTGATCGTTCAAAATTGACATACCAAAGTCGAATTTATAAATCCAGTCGTTTATTTTCCATTAATAGTGGTGGCATTATTAATTTTGGCTCTGACACAAAGGCCTAATTTTAAAAGAAGACAGCTGTTCTCATAATGTGAAAATGTCAGATTAGTGCCCGTCACAATTATTGCCTGGCTTTATTGCAATAGGTCCCTAGTGGATACTAGCTAAGAATAGGTCATAGATTAGCGATCCGATTGTTACCAGACCACTTTTTGGTCTAATTTTTTTTTGTTACAAAATTATTTTTGATTTGTAAAAATTGATTTTATTTACGGACGCCTGTAAAGTTTTAATCGGAAGATAAATGTTGCCTCGTTATACTGCATTTTAAAGAAAAATTCAATATGTACAATCAACTTAAGGGCATTTATAAAAATCGAGTTTTAATTTTTTTACATTTTCTTAGTAAACAGACGCCGCTGGAGAGTTTGTCATTAGTCTAACACCACTGACTTACACAAGGGACTTTCATTTTCTATAATAAAGTATTGAATATTTTTTGTCAATGAGCTCAATTAGTTTCTGAGAACAAATATTTCCTTGTTATAAACCGTTTAAAAGGAAATTTTATTGTCTAGAATAATGTAAAAACACATGGTTTTGTAAAATATACCTCAATAAACGGACGCCCCTGAAGAGTTTGTCATTAGTCTAAAACCACTGACTTACACAAGGGACTTTCATTTTCTATAATAAAGTATAGAATATTTTTTGTCAATGAGCTCAATTAGTTACTGAGAACTAATATTTCCTTGTTATAAACCGTTTAAAAGGAAATTTTATTATCTAGAATAATGTAAAAACAAATGTTTTTGTAAAATATACCTCAATAAACGGACGCCGCTGGAGAGTTTGTCATTAGTCGTACCCCACTGACTTATATATCGTTAAAAAGAGAATTTTATTGTCTACAATAAAAACTATTTCATAATTTTCCTTAAAAATTGCAGGTTTAAGGGGTCTGGGGTTTTTGCAGCTGTATTTTAAAAAACAGGTTTAATTTTGATTTTTAGGTTAGATTTTACATATTTTGGATGCGTTTCTTTATCGTTGTGGTCAATTTACTTAAATTTTCAGAATTTCAAACCCTATAACTGTAAGAGGAAAAATTGGACCAAAAATTGGCCGGCAACATCCGGATTGTTGACCTAAAACCTATTCTCAGCTGGTATCCATTATCAAACTGTTGTCATATTTGGTATACTTCACTACCTCTAGCGCCTGAACTAAGTTTGTTAGTCAAAGTGTGTCTTAAATAATAACAAATTTAGCAATGATAGACACTAAATTTAATATGTTCAAATTTATTTTTGTTTTGTAGGTGCATCAGCTGGAACTCTTCTGCAATCCACCGTAACTGTTACCGCTGGGCACACTGTCAATGTTGATACTTTCACCATTAAAGAACCATCAGATGTCATTTGGCAAATTGGTGAGGCTGATCGTCGTTCTAGCGAATTTAAGTACAGGTAATTTTTGTTTCCAACATATTTTACCTCATCTCAAAGATCGAAAATTTTCATGTGCACATCATTTCTTGGTTGATAACAGAAATGCTTATTATGGCAGCTAGGGTCAATTGGTGTCAGAAAACTGTAAACTGCTTTGAGGCAGGAAACTCGAAAAATGTGTAAAGCATTGTCAGTGACGATGAATCGTGGATTTACTTATATGAACCTGAAAATAAACGTTAGTCTGTCAGGGTGTTCCAAGATGAAGAAAACCCAACAAAAGTCATCCATTCTCGAAGTGTGTCCAAAAAGATGGTCGCGACATTTGTCGCAAAAGCTGGTCATATAGCAACAATTCCTCTGGAAGATCAAAGGACTGTTACTGCTCTTTGGTACATCATTTGTTTGCCGAAAATCATCGCTGAGCTTCGAAAAACGAACCCCGAACGACGAAGCATCATCCACCGAGACAATGCAAGTTCGCACAAAGCACAAAAAACTATTGAATGTTTACCCCAACAAAACGTCGAATTGTTGGACCATCCTTTATACAGTCCCGACGTCTAAGTCTCAACGATTTCCATACTTTTCCGCAAATCAGGAATGGACTGTGTGGTATAAGATTTCAGTCGGCAGAGGAAGCAGTCGACGCCTTCAAGAATGCAATTTTGACCGTACCAACAAACTAGTGTAATTACAGCTTTGACAACTGGTTTGAGCGAATGAAAAAGTGTATTAATTTCTGTGGAGAATATTTCGAGAAACAATAAAATCTTTAAAAGTTAACTGCTGTTTTATTCCAGCTGTATATGCAAAACTTAAAAGACAACCCTCGTACTACTCGCAAATTAATGTGTGTCTCGCTTGTTTAGATCTTCGTGGTAACTTAAAATTATTGTATTTTAGCAAAGAAAAGAGGAACTACAAATGGCAGTTGATGCCACCAGCGGATTTGACTTTCAAGGTGGGAACTGATGACTATGCTGAAAAATGGTAAGCGATTTAGAAATATAGTATACTTTATGCATTTTTATTTAAATACTAGCTAACCATTGTCTAAAAACACAATCCCACAAGAAAAACCAAATGTCGAGATTCATAAGACAGATAGATAAATATCCCTATGTATTTTTCAACGCTGAATCCAAATCTAGAGTCACAAAAGTCCCCAGACGTCTGAAATTTTTCGCAGTGGGTCAATTCTTCTGAAATTAACGAAAAATATTAGGTTTGGCAGACCATCTTTCCGATTTTAATGATTTTTAGTACATTCATTATATCGGTAGTAGTAGTAGTGTGTGGAGTAGGCTCTAGGCCCGGCGACTAGGTACATGAAGCGCCCTTTTCGCCGACCCCCGGGCATCCCCCCTACTGCGTCCTTCCTTCGCCGTGGCATCTTCTGTACAAAGGCCAGAATATCGGACCACCTTAGATTCAGCAGGTCCTCCGTCTCAAAGGCTTCCTCTTCGAATACCAATCTTCTTGCCTCCTTGTATGCTTCACATGATGAGAGGAAATGCGCCGAGGTCTCGTCCTCGGTCCAACATCGCTCGCACGTCGCGTCCTGCTTCACTCTCATCTTTTCCAGGTGTCCTTGTAGGACGCAGTGTCCGGTTAGAACTCCCACTATGGCTCCTACCTCTCTTCGTGTTCTACGGAGCAACCACTCCCTACGGGACTTGCTGTATCCTGTCTCATATTCCTTCGCCTGTCTGGCGTTTCCTGTGTTGGTCCATTCCTTTTGTATTTCTTTCTGGGTCCACTCTGTTAGAGCCGACTTTATTTGCCCTCTTGTGAGCCCCAGGAAAAACTCTGGCCCGACGCATTTCTGCCGGGATCCTCCCTTGGCGAGTTCGTTCGCTTTCTCGTTTCCTGGGACTCTCATGTGGCCTGGGACCCATACGAGCTTCACCTCTCTTACGCCGGCCAACTCCTGAAGTGCATCCGCATACTCCTGCACCAAACCCGCGGTCATGGTTGATTTGCACATTGCTTTCAGCGCAGCTTGACTGTCTGAACAGATGCAGAGGCGTTTTCCTGTTTCGTTCCTAATTTCTTCCTCCTCTGTTACCGCCAGTATAGCGTAAACCTCCGCCTGTTTATCGGTAAAAAGGATGAATAATCCAAAATTTCAAAATCTTTAGAATACGGGAGATTTTTCACAAGTTTGCATTTTGGGAGAGTTAATACATGTTTTCAAATCAAATCAAATCAAAAAGTACTTTATTATCAAGTAAACAGAGATTTACATTTGACAAAGCATGCTAAATCTAATTATCCTAATGTACTAAATTCAGAATAGAGTCCCTAGCTTTGTTATACCTAACTATAATAAAATTGTCGGTATTACATTATTTATAATATTTTAAAAATATAAACTTTTCTTAATAAACACTGTGACAGTTTTTGAACACAAAAACAAAATAAAGTAAAATTAAAGATGAAATTTTAAAACCTTTTATTTATCAAACAATTACTAAAAAGAACAAAAACAATTAAAAAGATAAAAAAAGAACAAAAACAACCAAAAAAGAGAAAAAAAATAAACAAAAACAAAATCTTTGGTCTGAGGCAACTATAATTAAAAGCAAACTGCTGTCAAATCACAGATTTTAAAAATATTGATTAAAATAACAATTAACTATAATCAGTTAAATAAAATGTAAAATAGTTAAAATATTAAAACCTTCACAAAAGCTAAAATTTAAATGAAACCAAACAACAAAACCAATTTATTTGTAAAAATTTCGATTTGGTGTCAATCACACTCAATATTATATGTTTTTTATTAATATTTTATGTTTTTGTCTTTTTATTTTCGATTTAATCCTTGATTGACTGTTTTAAAAGTGTTTCTAACTAACTAAACAATTTTAAATATTTTAAAAAAACAAGTAATATAAAGAAATAGTTATAATCTCTGTGACAGATAAAATCCAATTTAACAGTTGGATTAATAATAAAAAAACCTAGAAAAGCAATTCACACAAAAATATTCATAAATTAAAAAGTTCGAGGCCTCGTCCCAAAATGTAAACACTTAATTTCGACTTTGCCTTTCTATTGTAATTTGCTTAATTGTTTGTTACTATGTATACTGCTCTGTGTCTTCTGTCCTTTTTTGTTCCACACGAAAAATCTTAGGTATAAAGTATGCTTAATTTATATTTTAAACAGAGAGGTAACTACGAAAAATCCCATAAATCTGGAACAAATATAAATTTTATTTATAAAGATATAACGAGAACGATCTGTACAAACCTTTTATTATATATCTAAAACTCTAATTACATACAGGGTGATTTCTTTAAAATTTTCTGAAAAACTTCCTTCCAAAGTTTGAGATTTTTTAAAGTTGTTTTATATTTTAACCAGCAAATACGAATGCATGAAACTCTTGTATTTACTTCGAAACTTTTTTTCGACGTTGTCATATTGTTATTTGTTTAATTGTTTGTCACTGTACTGCGCTGTTTTTTGTTTTTTGCTGCACACTGAAAATATAAGGTGAGTATGCTTAATTTGTCCGCTTCGTTCGTATATATCGGTCCATTATTTTGTTTTAAAATCCACGAAACATATTAAGTCTTTAATTTTACTTTTTTTAATGCTTTCCATGGTTGCTTTTTTGTCATACGCTTTTACAAGTCACGGTATGACAGTATTTCTGTAAAATATACTTGGTTTTCAGGTACTACGCTCAGACTAAATCCGGTACCTGGACTATCGAATTTACCGACACCGCCGATAAGAGGAACAGAGAAATATTGTTTTCAATCGCCGGAGCCAGTCGCAGTGGTAGACTTAACGTCTCCTTCAACGGCAAAAGCTTGGCAACAGTGGGGCCATACGACAACGACAGCGCCTCCTACCGTAGTGCGATACAAAGTGGAAATTACCACTATCAAAATGTCACGATTCTTGCATCTAGGGTTAAAACTGGTACTAATACTCTAGCAATTAGAGTTCCCAAAGGGGCCATTTTTTACGATTGTATTGTGTATACTCGTGTATAAGATTCAATTTCTTTAAATATATACATATGAAAAGTATTTTGCTATTTATTTATTTTTCTAATTCCTGACGCAAGCTACTGTCTATAGTCTGTACTGTACCTATAGTCTTCTAGAGAATCGATATCTCCTAACGGAGTTTGAAAATAATCAAGTTGGACAAACGAATTCATTGACACCACCGACAAATTTTTATTTTTAATCGCCGGAACCAGTCGCAGTACTAGACTTAACGTCTCCTTTAACGGCAAAAGCTTGGCAACAGTGGGCCCATACGACAACGACAGCGCCTCCTACCGTAGTGCGATACAAAGTGGAAATTATCACTATCAAAATGTCAGCATTCTTGCATCTAGGGTTAAAACTGGTACTAATACTCTAGCAATTAGAGTTCCCAAAGGGGCCATTTTTTACGATTGTATTGTGTATACTCGTGTATAAGATTCAATTTCTTTAAATATATACATATGAAAAGTATTTTGCTATTTATTTATTTTTCTAATTCTTGACGCAAGCTACTGTCTATAGTCTGTACTGTACCTATAGTCTTCTAGAGAATCGATATCTCCTAACGGAGTTTGAAAATAATCAAGTTGGACAAACGAATTCATTGACACTACCGACAAAATATTATTTTTAATCGCCGGAGCCAGTCGCAGTGGTAGACTTAACGTCTCCTACCGCAGTGCAATACAAAGTAGAAATTACCATTATCAAAATGTCACCATTCTTGCACCTAGGCTTAAAACTGGTACTAATACCCTAGCAATTAGTGTTCCCAAGGGGGCCATTATTTACGATTCTATTGTGTATATTCGTGTATAAGATTTTATTTATTTAAATATATACATATAAAAAGTATTTTGGTATTTAATTATTTTTCTAATTCCTGACGCAGGCTTCTGGCCTATAGCCTTCTAGAGATTCCATATCTCCTAACGGAGTTTGAAAATAATCAAGTTGGACAAACGAATTCATTTACACCACCGATAAAAGCCTGATAAATTTTATTTTTAATCGTCGGAGCCAGTCGCAGTTGCAGACTTAACGTTTCCTTCAACGGCAAAAGCGTGGCAACACTGGGACCATACGACAGCGACAGTGCCTCCTACGGTAGGGCGATGTAAAGTGGAAATTACAACTATAAAAATGTCACCATTCTGACATCAAGGGTTAAAACTGCCACTAATACCCCAGCAATTAGAGTTCCCAAAGGGTCTATTATTCACGACTATAAAATGGAGTTTTTTGGGCGGGAAAAGTCTTATGCGCTGAGGCCTTCATTCTCGACTCGTTGTATCCGACTATCCACTGTTTCACCCTCCAAAATACGACTGTTTTATTGCGACGAGTGCTGGGCACTTGGTTAGGATATGTAGGGGCAATTCCTCATTTCATCCTCCATATAGAATAGACACTCCGACTCGTTCACGATTCCCAGAGTGCTAACGTTTTAAAGGCGACGTCGGTGTCCTTTTAAAAGCCCCTGTCGCCAGTCTCATATTATTTCTTAAGAAGTTAACTTTTTTTCGTAATTTCTAAAACAACGCAAAATCCTGGCGTTAGCTTGATAGTTGAAAACAACGATCAATTAATATTTATATTAACACCACAAAAGGTTATATTGAAAAGTAAAAGCGGGACGTAATAGAATGATTGTTTCACCAAAAATTTACAATCGCGCGAAAAGGTTAAACATCATCACCTACATCATCGCAAGTTTTGTAAAAGAGCTTAAAGATCACTGAGATATGGCTGACAAATCTCAAAACTGCTCACTGCCCGTTTCCGGGAAAATGGATGACAATTTTTTTTCTTTCACGACAAATTTACGACAATGCATTTATTAAGTTTTGAAAATTTTAATTTTTTCTGGGGTGGTAGTGCTAAGTTGAGACTCAATTTACCACCCTTTTCTAGGCAAACGGGTGGCGCGAGAAATTTTTTTCTTTCACGACAAATTTACGACAATTAATGCATATATTGCAAATATCCAATTCTTAAGTGGTAATGCTAAGTTTATAGAGGTATGGGGACCTCGCCAAGGCTCACCTGCCTCCTCACCAGAAGCGCTGCCACTCGTGAAGTGAAACAATCTTTAATGATTAAGTTATGTGCTCTTTGTACTGACCCACGTCACTGAAGCCTTGTAAATTCTACGAACTGCCGCATGGCATGGCGTTTTCTGGAAAAAGTCCTTGAATTGGTAAACAACTTAAAATAATTAACGTCATTTACAAAAGTAAATATTTTTTATGGTACTCAAAAAAGATCTCAAATCAATCTCAATACTGAATTCTCAAATGTATTTTTTTTTTCAATAAACAAACATTTCTTTAAGTACGTTTTTTGCTGATAACATTGTTTTGTTAAGTTTTTTTATTTAACAAATCATTATTTGCGAATCTTTAAGTGATAATTTTTTACAAATGTAAACTTAAAAAATAAAGCAAAATAATCAAATAAAAAAAATTGCACTAGTTTTAGGTTTCAGAACAAAATTAGTTTGTTTTTGAAACTCATGCCAACAAAATGGATACAAGATTAATTTTTATAGTGTCTACCTTATGGTGTTCCTATATAGGTAATGTGTCTTTAATTTTCAAAATCAGCGTTTTATTACTTCTTTATATTCGTTGTATTTTGTTGTATTTTCTTTTTATTTATTATTTTAATTTTTCAGTTAGGTAAAAATACTTTTAAAACAGTAAATCAAAAAGCTAATAAAAATAATTAAACAAAAAGCAATGAAGTATTAAATGTAATATAATACGTATTTTTTTTTAAAATTATACGCTGACTCCGAAAATCTAATGAAAGGTAATATCCTAATATCTGAAAAACCAAAAGTAACATATGACATTTACTTTGACAGTTGGATACTTTAAGCAAAAAACTAGAAAAAAGCAATTTACTTCAAAATATTTTTTTATAAATAAAACAGTAATAAAATTGTTCAGTGAGCAATTCTAAGAAAACATTTCTATATGAACCGATCCAATTTTCCGATGAGTTTAGTCGCAAAATGCAAAAAAAGTTATGAATTCGAGGAACTTTTTTTCTTAATAATGCATATATGTTTAATAGTGAAAGCTATACTTAAGCTAAGTATAAAAAATAGTATGACTTTTCTCTAAATATGGAAAATATCTCTGGCAAAATTGTGAAAAATTGAATATTTAATTTTTTGACAATTTTGCCACAGATTAGTCATACTATTTTCTTTTACTTAGCTTAAGTGTAACTTTCACTAAGAAACATTATCATTTAAAGAAAATTCGTTGAATTAATAACTTTTTTGCATTTTGCGTCTAAACCCATCGGAAAACCCCCTATTGATATAATAAATTTTGCTTAGAATTGATCAAGAAACAGTTTTATTGATGTTTGCTGACAAAGAAAATAAGTTTCCAAAATCTTCACGGTCTCCCACTATAATTGCCTCCCTCCTAAAATTAAAACTTTTTAAAACCCTCGGTAGTAGAGATGTTGAAAAAGTAACTATTCGTTACTCGAGTACTCGTTACTCGACAAATAACGAAGTAACGAATACCAATCCGAAAATTAAATGATTACTTTCGTTACTTTTATTACTTTGATTCCTTCGATTATTTTAGTATTCAGTAATCACTCGAAAGTCGGTAATCCAAAATCAGGGAGTAACTACGATAACTTTGTTTGTTAATTTAAATTGTATTTGTAAAAGGTAACAATAATCCTTTTTTTACATTATAACCAAGATTTATAAATTATTTTAAGATATGTGTTTTAAATATGTTGTATCTACAATCTAGATATTATACAGAATGTTTTTTTTATTTTTGTTATTTTTGTCTCTATTTTTATTTACTTTTAGATAATAAGTATTTATTTCTTTGTCTTTAGGAATTAGATTTTGAAAACAAAGTTGTAGACAGAACGTTCCTACGTAATTCCTACATTTATTTTAGCCCGCATTATGATGAATTGATTGAATTGAATCCAGTTACAGTAATCAAAGTAACAAAAGTAACGAATATATAAAATAATTACTTAGTAGTCGAGTAACGATTAGTAACGAGTATTCAAAAGTAACGAAAATCAACACCTCTACTCTGTAGCTCGAAAATGACTATAAGTTTAGTTTTATAAAGATGTTAAATTATTGCAGGTTTATCTGATGCAAGAGTATCCATCGAAGTTAAAAGTCTGAACGTAACTCTCCAAAATGAACTATTTTCTGCGTCCTTTAACTCGAGCGCAGTGGCGACCTCTGTCCTTATTAATGGAGAAAACATTGTAAGTCTTATGATAAATACAGGTCTTGATCCTCAAAAAATCAGTTGTTTTTGTGAAAAATAATTTTTTCCTATTATCTCAGATGAAAATTGCGAAATTTGCATTATTTTCTGTTTTAGAAAGCATATTTTACACGCATTTTTAATTTTTATTTTCTTCACTAGATATAAAAATATTTTCTTTTTTATTAAGAAAAATAAGTATAGGCACTTTCTATGGTTTCTTTTTAAACAATGGTATAGCCTCTCTGTCCAATGTTTTGACGAACTTATTTTCCCTTCAAGAGAAGAAAATATTTCGTCTCCAGGGACCAAAATAAAAAAATATGATTTTAGCAAAAATAACAAGGACATTCGAGTTAATATCTTGTGTTCGTAGGAAAAATAGCATACATAACTTGTTAGAAAGTGACATTCTTTTGTTTACTCGTTTTGTAATAAACAATAAAAAGGGTGTAAACCGAATAAATGCTAAAATTTTCATGAGTCACAATAAGAAAAATATTTATGTAACATAGGAGTCAAAACTCTTTTGTTGTAGAGATAAAATAGTATAAAAGTTGACTCACTAAAGTTTTATTTATTTTTGTTGGGTTTCTATTACAAAGAGGTCTCTAAGAAAGTTTAGCTAGACGAAAATAATACGTTTTAAAAAATAATTGTTATTTACTTTGACGGTTATTTGGGTTATTTTGAGTACCTGTATCGCTCAACTTGTCATTTTATCAAAAAGGGGGAATAGCTACTTTCATAACAAGTGCAGAAAATCGATTTTTGCGCATGCATCGTTCTTTTAAATGCAGAAAAATGGGTTTCTGCAAGCGTTAGGAACAATAATTGTTTTTCTACAAGCGTCAGTTTTTTTAATTTCCGGAATAAAAGGTTTTATCTCTAAATAAATGCCTTTTATTCCTAAAGATCGTAACCATTTTTTTAGGTAGCAAATGCTAGCGGTATAGTGGGGGACAAAGGGGCCCATATGTCCTTCTTTGTGGATTTCCACAACGGAACGGAGTATTTTTTTCTCCCAGACTCTTTAAAGGTTCTGAACCAAACTGAAGAATTCGCCCACATTGTCTACAGTCAGGGGTGCACTGATGCCGTAGCTTTAGAGGTTAGTATAAACTAAGGTCACTAGATCATGAAGTTCGAACTTATATTTCGAAGAATTAGTTTTTCTTCGATAATTCCATTAATTTTTGTGGAATATTTATTTTTCATGGCTCGTATTAAATCTATTGACCAGCTCATTAAACTCACCGAAAAAGAAGTTCTTCTTAGCCGCCATTTTGTTTTGAAGTAACAGGTGGCTATTTTTTATACATTTTTAAATTAAATAGGTTTTGCTTAAAGTGAAACCGAACCGAACCGAACCATCGAAATTAATTTAATTTCTCTTAAAACAGGGAATTAATTTTTTTCTTACCTTTGGCAGCCGCCATCTTGGATTTTCAATCCGGAAAATGGGAGTCCTCGAATGAAAATTTAGCTTTGGGCGGCGGCACGATGAAGGTTTGTGTCACTTGAAGAATGTAAATCAATCGGAACGAGAAGCCGGGTGGATAAACAATTATTTATTTATTATGTCACGAGGGGGTTTTATCGTGACGTAACACAGTTTAAGTTAGGTGTTATGTGTATCTTCTCGATACGCTCGACTTCTTATAACTTCTGACTATCGCACTACCTGTCTTCACTATTAACTACGCCTGGGACGTTGGGTTCTCAGCTTACAACTAACTGCTAAACTCTTTTGGAGATGCTTTTATTACAAACCGTTTGCCATTGATAGGATATCGAGATGTGTTTTGTTTCCTGTATAAACATCATCGATGACCGTTCAATCGCTTCTTGTTTATAATAATTATGTAAACAATTTATTACACGCTTAATACAATTTGAACTATATACAGAAGTTTATTTCCTTAGATTGTTTAGCGTTAATGTGCATTTGCTTATAAACGTACCTTGTGCCATTTAGTTAATAGGACATTATATTCTATCCTGACAATATATTTATTATTTTTAGTCAATCTTTTAAATTAGCATAGAATTTCCTTGAAAATTGCGTGTCAAACGTAATATTTTCTTATTTTTAGGTTCACTACATCATTATGTCAGGCGTAAGGGGATTGTATCAGTATGTCGTGGCGAGAAATCGTGGTTCAAATGGCACTTACAGTTTAGGTAAGTACCTATATTAACAATCGCCTTATGCGTACAAGAATTGCCATGCGCTGCGATTAAAATATCTGACAAGCAAATTAAATTAACCAATTTTTGACTGCTTTGGGCATAGCGCGTTCGAATTTTCACAAAGCTATGATTGGGTATGCTTTATAAATTATCTAGAGGACAGACACCTGTGTGCAGTGAATTCGTGCTATAGGAAGAAACCGCAACGAAAGAGGACATGGCTCAGCCCTAATGGAATAACAAAAATCGAAATTGATTATATACTGACTACTGAAAAAAAACATCGCTAGAGATACAACAGTCCAACGAATAAAACATTCCACTATATATTGGTTTTATCGACTTCGAAACAGCTTTCGATAGCATTGAGTACAGGGCAGTGAAAGTATATTTAATTAATAGCCGAATAGATCACAGATACACAGACTTAATAGCTAATATATATAGCGAAGAAGAACATCAATCAAAATCCATGAATGCACCAAGCCAATCCGAATAAGAAGAGGTGTACGACATGGGGTGACACAATAATTCCTAAACTATTTAACCAGGTCCTAGAAGATGTTTTGGAAAACTTAGATTGGGATGAAATGGGCATTAAAGTAAGCGGACAATACTTGAACCAACTAAGATATGCTGGCGATATCACCTTAATAACAGATAACAAAGAAGAAGTGATAAAAATGCTAGAAGAACTAGATACAGCAGCTAAAAATATAGGCTTGAGTATGAACTACACTAAAACTAAGATCATAACGAACAGAGATGAAGATATCACGATCAAAATAAACCAGGAAAAAATAGAACAAGTAGAGGAAACCAAACGGTTGAAATCAAGAGACGAGTTTGGCGTGGGCAGCATTCGGTAAATTAAGCTACATATTAAAAAATATCCTCAGTACCTCAAAACGAAAGTGTATAACCAATGTATACTTCCTGTACTCACATATGGATCCCAGACCTGGACACTTACAAAATCAAACATGGATAAGGTAACAAAAGCCCAAGGATCAATGGAAAGACGAATGTTACATGTAGAGCTAACAGAAAAAGGAATGGATGGATAACAAATAAAACAAAAGCAAGAAATGTCAGAGGAGAGGTAGCAAAAGTAAAATGGAAATTCGCCGGTCATAATATAAGACAGCAAGATGATCGATGAAACAAAGGTATTGTAAACTGAAGACCTTGGGAAAATAAAAGAAGTAAAGGAAGACCCCAAATGAGATGCGCGGACGATTTGAAGAAACATGCGGGGACTAGAAGGATGAAGACAGAGAAGAGTATGTCATGTATGTAATTTGGGCATGCTATCCGGAACTTGGTTGGTTGACCTGACGTAAAGGTATTATAGGACGTCAACCCAGGAAGTATGTGGTGCAAACGATTTATGTTTAAGATTAAGACACGTTTGTAATCACATGCTTTTATAAAACCAATCAAGAATGGATAGTCGGGGTTCAGTTCAGTGAGTACGCTAGGTACCTAAGTTCTCAATACTTAAATATAGAAACAGTAAAGAGATTCTGGCTGAACACGACCTACACGGAATATCAGAAAACTGGGCCAGACATAAATATAAACCCTTAGACTATCTCACGATCCTCTTTATTTGTGCGCAACACGTACACAAATAGCCAACCCCCTCGTGACATGGTGGACGCGCCACATACTTCCTAGGTTGACGTCCTAATACCTTTACGTCAGGTCAACCAACCAAGTTCCGGATAGCATGCCCAAATTACATACATGACATATTTGGGAGAGGCCTATGTTTAAAGATGGATCGAAGAAAGCCTTGTTTCCACCAATGCATGCCCACCCCGAATCAAAAAACGCATCAGGTGACGCTGCATTTAAAACCGGTGCAAATCTATGGCACATCACGTGATGCGTTTTTAGCATTGGTGGAAACAGGGTATTAATAGATAGATAGATAGATGCTTGGCTTATAGTAAAAAATTATGTCCCGTAGGACAGTTATGAAAGATTTTTTAAAACTTACTTCGATCGATTGGTAATAGATCACACAATTTTAAGTTCTCGGGTGTTTGCCTCCATATTGAGTAGAAGTACCTGTTGGACGTCATAAATCCAAGATGGCGGTTTTTTCATGTTTTTTAACAAACTTTGACTTATAACTTTTGCTAAATTCGTTTTAAGGAAAAACTATTAATACGTTTTTTGTTTGTAAGAAAAACTAACAAATATACATATATATATATATATATATATATATATATATATATATATATATATATATATATATATTTTTTTTTTTAATGCTAAACATTTTAAAAAATCATTTTCAGCTGAGCTCAGGGTAGTGTGCCGTTTCAATCCACAACTCATGCACTACATAAACAACGGAAAGATCCAAATGTACGTGCCAACTTACGAAGAACTGGCAAATTACAAAAGCGTGCAGGATGAAACTTGGTTAATGCCCGATGGAACTTATTACTCCAAATACGATCTGGCCGGGTATATGAGAGAAAGAAACTATTGGGGTGAGTATCTTGCATATCTTGGTTTCTTGAACCTCAAATCAAAAAAGTGGATTTATCCCGTCATTTTTACATCATGTATTAATCTGACAAAAAATAAAATTTTTATAAAGTTAAAAAGTTGAAGAGCTCGGAGGAAAATCCTAGTAACTAGCATTTTAAAAGTTGTGATAAAATTAAGTTTAGTTTTTCTCTTATCTCAGATATCAGGTTTTTCACTTTATTACTGTTTCACTATTTGTACTCCGTCTTTGATACATTCGTTGAACTAACCAATTTTATTGAAATATGTAGTGGTTAGTTTTTTCATTTTAGGATTTTCGTCAGTAAATAGGGTTTACCGCCAAAGTCTTTAATTAAAAGTATACATTTTCAGTATGTACATATTATAGTTTATCAACTACTCTAATAATCGCAATAAAATAAGTTTTTTACTTTTTTCATATTATTTTTAGCCTATAAAAGGAAGGTCAGCTCCCTAAAAATTTCTAAATATTTTTATTCTTGTGGAAGCAATAGTGAAATATTTTATAGACAGACAATAATTTTAGGAAGAGAGACAACCAATAGACATATAAAATTTATTGAAAAAAGAAGAGACTATTTTGCACAACAGTCTATTGTAAAGTTTTTAGGAAGATTTTTCCCCACTCGAGAGCTCTTTTTTTTTAAATTAACTACCTGAATGAGTGAAAAAAAATATTATGAATTTAGTCCAAAAATTTAAGCCCAAAATAAATTAGTTTTTGCAAAAATATGTTAAAGATCCCAAGAAAATGTTCCTACCTCATAAAAAAAACAAAATTATTTTAGTGGACAAAAAGTTCAAACAACTAAAAAGAATATCAACAAGAAGCGACAAAAGTTACTTAAATGCATGGGTTATATGAAATTTAGTTTGATTCTTTATAAAAAAAAACTATTAAAAGCAATTTACAGTAAAATAAAATTTGCAAAAATAAAAAATTCTTAAAATGCAAACTGAAAAAACACCCCATAGCACGAAAACGGTTTGATATATTAAAATACGGTTTTTACCTCTTGAAACTCGAACTTGGCAGGCAACAAGTTGTTTTCTTTTTCTCTCTGTTTTGGAAATTTTATAGTCTCCCTCGAAAAACGCATCTGATTCGTTCACGCAACTAATTTCTCTTGGTTTTGACGCGGATGACATTATTTTGCTGAACTAGTGAAACTGGCGGAACGCAATAGAATAAAACTACTATGGGTGCCAGGACACAGAGGTATTCAAGACAATGAAAAAGCTGACGAACTAGCAGGACAAGGATCGTTAGAAAAATATATTGGAACAGAGCCATCTCTGGATACCAAAGTGCACTGTAAGGTCCCAGGTCAAACTCTGGATAAGGAGTAAACATAAAAGCCACTGGTTAGAAACATAGGGGCTAAGACACAGCAGAGCCTTTATCAAAGGCGTGAATGCCAGACTCACAAAAGACCTGCTCAGTTACAGTAGGATGCAAGTGAGAACCATAATAGGAATCATCACCGGCCGTATCGCGGTCAAAGTTTACCTAAATAGGATGGGCCTGTATCAGGGAGACCCGAGCTGCAGACTATGCAATCAGGAACCGGAAACAGTAGAACATGTAATATGCCATAAACAACAAGTGAAATTAAAGAAAGAAAAATAAGAATAAAGTTTTCTGCTTCGGCCAGGACTCGAACCTGGGATCTCTTGCTCTCTAGGCAAACATTCTAAACATTGAACTACCGAAGCCATACATAAATTTTCTGAAAACTTCCATCTATGCAGGCTGCGGTGTCTCAATACAAGAACGAGAAATTCTCAGGGTATTAACTCGACCAAGTCATCCAACTGATCTCTTTAATTCTTCTTTCCCACTGTCAAAGGTTGTAACTCAAATTAGACGTAAAGAATCAACGTCTGAAAGCATGAGATCACCTTTTTGTGTGTTAAAATTTCTGATCGCCAATGGGCGATTGCCAATATAATTATCAAATACCAATTGGTATTTGATAATGTAATATGCCATTGCGAGGCACTGTATCGCAAAAGGTTGAACTAGATCCAATAGCGACTGGAGACTACTCCATTAAAGACCTGTACAAACTCGTTCAGGGCCGAAATTAATGGAGTGGTTAGCCTAGGAATCAAGAGGGTACACAATAGGCCAGTAATGGCTGCAGTGCAGTTGCTGCAGCCATCCTAGGCAAGCCAGGGTCGCAATCGAGGGGTTTTAGTCGTTAAGAATCACGACACTACCCGGAATCTTAATACCCTTGAAAAAAAATAGAAACAAACAATTCCATTAAAAAGAATGTCAAAAGTGAGAGGAATTGCGTGCGTGGACCAATCCGAGCGTGTATTCGAGAGAAAGGAATAAAATTTCCCCGAAAATCAGGAATGGCTACTGGAAGTACTTTGAACTCCCAAAGTGCTCAATTTGGATAACTCTGTACGTCTGGAGTGGGCCTTAGAAACACGCTAAAAACCATCGGCTCTTCTCTTTTTAGCACTCGGTCAGGCAGAGACTTATTGTTAAAATTCTTACTTTGATTAATTATTTTTTTTGTTATCTAGGAGTTTTGGGTGGCGGCTACGGAGCTTGGCTGATTCACCCATCTCATGAGTACTTCTCAGGTGGCCCCCTAAAGCAAGATATTATCGGTCATCAGGACAGTCTTATGATTGTTTATATGACAGGTAGGCGTACGCAGGTTAAGTTAGGTTTCGCATCGTATGCCTTATATAACGCCACGGTCCCTATTCTAGGGACCGTGATGTAGCGCATCACATCCGTACAATTTCAGGGTTAAGAAAAGACTAATCTCTCTAAATTGAAGGGTACAGGGAAGAACAGACATGTCAATTTTTTTCAAAATTTAACTATCAGTTGCATATTTTAGACTACCTAGATTAATATATATATATATATATATATATATATATATATATATATATATAATATAGCGTATTTATCGCATAAATATATAACCTACACAGTGGTAAGGAATATATGTTTCAGACCAAAATGAGAAGGTAATTCCATTCTCAAAAAGACAAAGACCCACTCGTACCTGCACACAAAAGAGAAAGGCTCACATAACTGTAAAAAAGACCACTCAGACTGGTCGCCTATTATGATGACTTCATTACCTCCTCATTTTGGTCTGAAATATATATATCCTTACTACTCTACACTTTGTGTACCTACGTTTACTACTACTACGTTACTTGTAAAGAAAAAGAATACAGATATTACAATATGGAATTATTAACTTCTAATTTACTATTTTAGGTGCCCATTTCGGCACGCCTGGATTAACTATGCCCCCGGGTTTTTCCAAACTCTATGGGCCCTGGTTAATTTATTTCAATACTGGTAGTCAAGACGAAGTTGTCGTCGATGTTCAAAAACAGGTATCTATATTCCTCTATGAACTCAAGAAAGAAAAATAAGAAAAAAAAATCTTATTTTTCTTTCTTTAATTTTACTTGTTGTTTATAGTTTTAGGTCCTTGCAGTATTTGCAATTTGGTATTTGAGAATTATATTGGCAATCGTCCATTGCGATCAGAAATTTTAACACACGAAAAGGTGATCTCATGTTTTCAAACGTTGATAGTTTACGTCTAACTTTTGAGTTTTTATACCTTTGACAGTGGAAAGGAAGAATTATAGAAATCAGTTTGAATGACTTGGTCGAGTTAATACCCTGAGATTCTCTCGTTCTTGTATTGAGACACCGCAGCCTGCATAGATAAAAGTTTTCCGAAAAATTTATGTATGGCTTCGGTAGTTCAATGTTTAGAATGTTTGCGTACAGAGCAAGAGATCCCGGGTTCGAGTCCCGGCCGAGGCGAAAACTTTTTCTTATTTTTCTTTCTTTAATTTCACTTAGTTTTTATATATTTTTTTGTTTTCATAATATTGTCACTTTAATCAAAATTTTAAATCTGTCAGCCTTCGAATTTAAAGCAGAAGAAACAAAGTAAGCGCCTGCTTCCCGGATATTTATTTTCTTTTTTTTTGTTTTGCTAGGCTCAAGCAGAGGTTGGAAAATGGCCATACAATTTCGTTGAAGACGATCGTTATCCCCTAGCTAGGGGACAAGTTACAGGTTAGTTTTATTTGTTTATTTACTAGTATTTATTTATTTTGTAAAGTATTTGTTACTAAAGATCCCAGGTAGCAAGGGGTCATCAAATGACGTCCAGCAGGTCATCTACCAAAAAATGTTGTCTTTAAGGCGTCAGTTATTTGACGTCTTTTCGCCGTGTAGTTTTTGACGTCTTAAACACATCATATATTGGTCACTTATACTTACATAGATGGTGCCTCAGTCAGTACTTGACCGGATGTATACGTGATTTGGGGGTATGTATGTAAAATAAATTAAATATTAAATCAAGACAAACTTCGAGGCTTTTTTCGCTTCCAGGTGGAGATGTCTTACCTGTCTGTACCTGTTCCAGGACTTCCAGGTCTAAGTTTCCTTCAGTGTTCTCAACTGCAGGAAATATTTCATATATTCAGACGAGTTCATAAATAGGTCACTGATGTTCTGTTTTGGTCCCAAATACGTCATATTGCTGACGCCTTTAAAACGTCTAAAAATGACGTCATTTTGGGTGTGTCTTTTGAACGTCATTTAAAGGTCATTTACACGTCAGGTTAGAGACGTCAGTGGTCACTAAAAATGATCTTTTTTTGACGTTTAAAAAACGTGACCTTGCTACCTGCGATGAATCAGTTTGCCCAATCTTAAATTTTAAGATAGCGATAGATTTTGTTCATGACCTTTAAAAAGCAATCAGTTCTCACCAAGACGTTTTTAATTTCATTAAAATCGGTCCAGTAGTAATGAATTTATAAGGAAACAAATGCAGACATGGTTGGCGAGGCAATCGTGTAATATGCAAAACAATGGTTGAAACAAAAATATTTTAGCTCACACTACTACTATACTATAGTAGTGTGAGCTATGGTGATCCTAATTTTTTCGAGAAAAAAAAAGTTGCTCCGATTTCAAAATTTTTTATGTATCTTTGCGTTTCAGATGATTTTAAAACTTTTTTGTTACGCCGTCTGTCTGTCTGTCTGTATGTGTGAGCTAAAAAAGGTGGGGGTAGATTTGAAAAATTAAAGTTTAAGTCAAAACATGGCTTGTGTGGTATCAAACGAAAGGTAATTGAGTCTGGAGTTGAGTAAAATATATTTCAGTTTTTAGTTATATTAGCTCACACGTACACTATAACTATAGTACATAGTGTGAGCTTAGGTGCCCATAGATTGGCAGAGTATTTTTTAGAACCATCAAACACATTTTGTCAATTCGTACCTTGTATGCGTGGCAAAAATGTTTGCAGCATAAGAATAAACGAGCATTTTTAATGGGTTCATTTTAATTTCATCCGCCATCTTGGATTTTGAGACGGCGGACAAAAAAATATATTTAGTCAAAACTCTGGTTAATTATCTGCCAAGTGCAGTTTGTCCCATAAAAATCAATTGTATAGTTCAACAGTTATAATAAAAAAAATTGGCCCACCCGGTATGCGCTCTATCAACCTATAATCATCATCATAAACAATTTTTAACATATCTAACGCCCGTAGTTAGTATTGCTACTAAACCTTGGCTTTCTATTTTTACAGGAACTGTCAATGGCGCCAAATCAACGGTTATCCTGTCGCCTCCAGGAGAAGCATTCGACCAACAAGTACACGGCTACTCTTACAATACAGACACAGTCGATGGCCAGTACACGCTGGAAAATGTCAGACCTGGAAACTACATTTTGTCTGTTTATCCAATTGAAGGTATTTTCAAAAACTCGATAGGGACATTTTGAAACACTTAGAAATTTTGTCAACTTTGGCGTTATTTTTCGTTATTGGAATTAACGATAACCCCCAAACAAGTACGTCTTAAATATATCTGTACTGCTAAATCGTATTAAAACCATGAATAGAGAATTACTGCAACAAGCGTTCCGTCATATTGTATTCAATTGAACCCAAACGTATGGGTTAGATTAAAAAAGTAGACGCTTTTAATAAAATTTGAAAGGGGCTTTTAAATGATATTGACAA
The DNA here is from genome assembly GCA_963576565.1 of Aspidapion aeneum. Lineage (NCBI taxonomy): Eukaryota > Metazoa > Arthropoda > Insecta > Coleoptera > Brentidae > Aspidapion > Aspidapion aeneum. The sequence continues at coordinate 24,647,910 of OY755045.1, read as the reverse complement.
TTTGCCAATGCTGTGATTTGAGTTTGTCCAAATTGGAATAAATTTTTATTTTTGAATTGATGAAAATTCTTTGGATTTTGGAACTTTTGGACAAAGCCATTATCTTGATGTAATGGATTGATAAATCAGCTGTTCAATGCCCACATATCTACGCGCAAAAGCGCATTGCGCGGGATCGCTCTCGTATCTCGGCTTTACGTGCGTCGTGACACGCGTCTGATAAACTTTGATTAATTAGCTAGCTAAAGTGACTTTATAGTGAAATAAACTGAACCATCGTCCGTCCGACACTTCTCTCGCCCTCTGTAAGTATTATTTTACACTAGATGTTCATTTACTCTAACCTGAAGAGGGCGTTTCGTTTCACCTACATATGATTTACCATACTCACACGGGATTTGGTAAATACATTCCTTATTATTTGAGGGATTTTCTGGTTTCATTTTAGTTATAAAACTTATTGTATTTCCCGATGAAAATACTGTTTTTATAATATAGTAATTGGCTATTCTTCTTATGTTTTCTAAAATCCCTTGAAGATATGGAATGTTAATAACACCCAACGGACTATTATTTTGAGAATTTGCTACATTTTTGTTTTTTTTCTTAATTTTAGAGATCGTTGAGTTTTTTAATTTTTCTGAATAATCATTCTGTTGTAAGTCGTTTTTTATGTTGTAGATTTCTGTAGTTAACAAATATTTACGGCTCTTAAATACAAACTTCTTATAACTCCTTGTTTTGTAGCAACAGAATGGTTAGACTTAAATTTAGGTACTGCCCCGTGTGTCTAGGTTTTCTATATACAGTGGTTTGAATGTTTCTGTCTATTCGTTTGAAAGGACATCCAAAAATGGTAAGGCCAAATGTTTTTCAATTTCCATTGTGCATTTGATTCTTGGCGGAATACCGTTCGTGTATCGTCGCCATATTTTTGGCTTTACACTAGCTGTGTTGATCGTATAGTCTCAAACCACTCAATGTAGATGTTTGCTACCACTGACGAAAGAGACGATCCATCATTTTGCATGTAAAACTTATCTTTTTTACTTAAAAGTAAGAGTTACGCGGACAGAGCTCCAACCCATTCATCATCCCCTCCACCCATAGCGATTGTTCTCTCCTGAAGTGTATCATCAGTTTGTTATTTGTTTTTTGATGAAACTGAGTGACTTATTTATTAGCACGTTGGTGTAAAGACTTTCTACATCTGGATGTGAGATATATTTAACACGTAAATTCCATATCATAATTTTTGAGATAACTTTTTGACAGTTATCAGCTGTTTACCACGAAAAAAGGTTTTAAAGAGTTGTCTCAAAAATAATGATATGAACTGTACTTGCTCCCAAATCATACCAATCTTGTTTTTGGAACATCTTAAAAGTCAATTCTCAGTGTTATTATCTGTGCTTGTCACTTGTCATCGTTGTTTACTTTCCTGATTTTATTATTGGATTATATTTTTTTATTAAAATAAAAATATGTTAGACATTAGTGAGTTGTTCTTGGACCCCCGTGAGGTTAAGCTTTCAAGCTACCCACTGATAAATATGAGAAAAACAAAAACTCCTTTTTACCCGATTGGCCACGAAACTTGTTTGATTTTTAAATTCACGGGTACTAAATTTATTAGTATTATTTGGCTTAGGTCACGGATTAGTCTGTTTCTTTTTATTTGTAATTGATCTTTTCATTGATCGATATGTATGACAGTTAATTTTCGTCTGCTATTGTTCTGGTTTCTCTCGTATCTCGGTAGATGGCGCTTATTTATATAGGATTAGAGAAAAAACCGTCTAATTTACTTTGCAAGAGTGTCACATTGACCAAGCACTGTTCAGAGGAGTCCCATAAGGACGAAACAGTTAACTTTCAACACTTATTAGGTGTCCATTGAATCCCCGTGAGGTTAAGCTTTCAAGCTACCCACGGAAAAATATGAGAGAAACAAAAACTTCATTTTACCCGATTAGCCACGAAACTTGTTTGATTATTGAGTTGGTTCCTGATCGTTATGAGCCCGAAAGGCCCAAAAATTAAATGCTCATTTTGTAGCGATAGTTTTAGTTTTTTGCCTATTTTCTCCCTTTTTAGCGATTTCAACATAATACCTTATTTCTTCAACCCACTGTAAACCTCACTTTTATTTTCACAAAATCAAACTTTTTGTAGGTGCGTCAGCGGGGACTTTATTGCAACTAAACGTAACAGTTACAGCCGGCCAAACAACTAAAGCAGAGACTTTGACAATGGTAGAACCATCCAACATCTTGTGGCAGATTGGAGAAACAAATCGTAGATCTAACGAATTTAAGTAAGTATTTAGTAGCCAAAAAAGAGATGGCGTAAGAAATATGAGGTGTAGAATATTAAATCACTTTTTCGCGACTTAAGAACTTAATTCTCTACCATCGATTTGGGAAATTTGGTTACTTTCCAACCTCAGTTAAAAAAAAAGGTATGTGGGTATCTTTAGAGATCCTTTTTGTTATAATCTTTTTAAAAGATTGCGCTATCGTGTTGGCGAAACCTTTGACCATTTTATACAACTTATTACTTAATTCTAGCCAATTCCCATATATTTGGAAAGAATCTAAAGTTGTGCACAAAAAAGATGGCAAAACCCATATAGAAAATTATCGGTCCTATAACTATCGCCAATAATTTCGCTAAATGTTTTGAGCGGGTTCTTCATAATGCTTTATACCATCCAATGAAAACATTAATAGATAGTAGGCAACACGGTTTTATAAAACATAGATCAACTGCTTCAAATCTTATATCTATGAATCAATTATTGGCTGACTGTCGGGACAATAATGGCCAGGTTGACGTCTTTTACACGGACTTTTCTAAGGCCTTTGATAGGCTCGATTATGGCATTCTGCTGAGTAAGCTTGAGGGAGCATTTAACTTATCTGATAATTTAATCAACCTTTTTTTCTTCAATGCTTTCCGAAAGAAAACAATGTGTGGAGTGCTATGGTCGGTCATCGTTGGAGGTCTTGGCATACTCAGGGGTGCCTCAAGGTTCAATCCTGGGTCCACTTTTCTTCAACTGTTTTATTAACGATATTTTTTCTAATTTGGAGGATGATGTTGAAGGGCTTTTGTACGCAGACGACAAAAAACTTTATCTCCCAATAAACAGCGATGACTGCCTTAAATTGCAAGGTGTGCTTGATAAAGTGAACAGCTGGTGTATTGATAATCGCTTGCCTCTGAATCCCTTAAAATGTAATGTAGTATCGTTTACTCTAAAACGCAACATTATAGAGTTCAATTACCAGATTCAAGATACAGCTGTTCCCCGCTCTACTCAATTTAAGGATCTCGGTGTGACATTTGATCAAAGACTCTCGTTTGTACCGCATATTGAAGATATTTTAAGCAAGTGTTACCGAATGCTAGGATTTATATTTAGAAATTCACGGGAATTTAACTCGGTACATAGTTTCAAAATTTTATACTTTGCATACGTCAGATCAATTTTGGAGTATGGATCGGTAGTCTGGTCACCTTTCTATCAGGCTCACATAGACGATATTGAAAAAATAAAGAGAAAATTCATGAAATATATGTGGTACAGAAACGAAGGGTCTACCCAGTAATAGGTTTTCCCAATGATATCCTGTTGGAAAGGTTCTCCCTGCAGTCTTTAGAAGCTCGACGTAAAATAGCTGAAATCGATTTTATTTTTAAACTTGTTCACAATAAAATTGAATCGCCTGATCTCTTAAATCACATCAACTTTTCTGTGCCCAGGTTTTCAGCTCGTGAGAGGCCGACTTTTTATATTAAGAGATCGAGAACCAACATTGGGAAATTTTCACCCATTAACAGAGTTTGTAACTCTTATAATGATGTACAAAGCCAGTGTGATCTATGTAACTGCAGTAAACAGTCTATTAAGAGAATTGTTTTATGATGTTTTATTTTTTTTTACTTACTTGAATCTTATGTTATGTGTATGTTCGTGTGTCTGCATGTGCGTGTTTCTTAGTGTAACTTTAAGATTATTTTAAGATTTTGTAATTAATTTTTATTAACGATTTTATTATTATTAATATTGTTATTTGTTGATACTCTTGTTCCCACTCTGTAAATAAATAAATAAATAAAATAAATAAATAAAATAAATAAATAATTGGTTGGCTTTTCATAAAGTTATAATAGTTGGAATTTGGGTAATTTTAAGAGTAATTCTTACGTTTATACAACCTTGTATAACGATGGTGTACTTTCATCCTTTGTATTGACGAAGTGTTCAACTTATTCAAAATGAATTAAAATAAAAGAAAGTCCTTAGGGTTCTTAGCGAGAGGTGGCTCGATCGCCTTTTTTTGTACATCAAAAGGAAATACCTACGGTATTTCCCAGTAGCATTTCCCAAGCACTTCCCGTTATTTCCTAGTATATTTCCCAGTACTTCCCAAGAATTTTCTGGTATTTCCCCTAACCTGTACACCAAAAGGAAATACCGAGCCACCCCTCGGTTCTTAATCATAAAATTAATCTATCTAAATCATTAATTTTAGATATGGCACCGAGAACAGAAACTTCAAGTGGCAATTTTTGCCTCCTGCAAATCTGACATTTGTCGTGGGCAAGAGCAACTATTCCGAGAATTGGTACTATGCGCAAACCGCTGCAGGTAAGATTTTATTTCTTGTAATCACTAGAGGCCCTGGTCATATTGCCGTCTCTTCCTGGCATAATCCAGTTTTACACGTAAAATCGATTTAGGGAGATAGATAGTCATGCCTTTTTTGGTCTGTCTTATTTTACTGGACTTTTTTTGACGTTTTTAATGTTTAAGGTTAGGAAATACTTCAAATTTAAGAACAACAAAAAAGATTACTAACCGCAGAAATAGATGAGACACGTAGATCAAGCTCTTAAAACAATTCATGACATTTAAGTAGCGCCATCTGTAGCTTGCGAGTTAAACTGTTTATAAGCTTATTTTGTTTTTACATTTTGAATTGACAGGTTAATTCTATCTATTTATTGAGCCTTCTTCGATCCATCTTTGGACATAGGCCTCCCCCAATATCTTCCACTCGTCTTTGTTTGTCGCCGTGTTCATCCATCTAGTTCCCGCATGTTTCTTCAAATCGTCCGCCGTTCTCATTTGGTTTCTTCCCCTGCTTCTTCTATTTTCCCAAGGTCTCCAGTTTATAATACATTTGTTCCATCGATCAGCTTTCTGTCTGATATTATGACCGGCAAATTTCCATTTTAATTTTGCTATTTTTCCTATGACATCCCTTACATTTGTCTTTCCATTGATCTTTAAGCTTTTGTTACCTTATCCATGTTTGATTTTGTAAGTGTCCAGGTGTGGGATCCATATGTGAGTACAGGAAGGATACATTGGTTATACACATTCGTTTTGAGGTACTGAGGATATTTTTTAATGTGTAGCTTAATTTACAGAATGCTGCCCAGGCCATTCTTACTCGTCTCTTGATTTCAGCCGTTTGTTTTCCTTTTTTTAGTTTAATAATTTGTCCCAGGTATATATATTCCTCCACTTGTTCTATTTTTTCTTTCGTATCTGTTATTAGGGCGATATCATTAGCATTTTAGGTGGTTCAAGTATTGTCCGCTATTTCTTCCCAATCTAAGTTTTTAAAAACATCTAGGGCTTGGTTAAATAGTTTTGTCACCCTGTCTGACACTTCTTCTTATGCGGATTGGCTTGGTTGCTTCGTGGATTTTATTTGATGTTGTTGCTTCGCTATATATATTGGCTATTAAGTCTGTGTATCTGGAATCTATTCGGCTATTAATTAAAGATGCTTTTACTGCCCAATGCTCAATGCTATCGAAAGCTGTTTCAAAGTCTATAAACGCAATATATAGTGGAATTTTGTATTCGTTGGCTGGTTCTATTAGGATTTTCATGTTCAACTGTACTGAAACCTTTGCTGAAGCCTGCTTGTTCTTTTAATTGATATTTGTCAAATTTGGTCTGTTAATATTCGATGTAGGTCGATAGTCTTGATTCTTTCCGGTTGTTTGTGACTATTTTTTCTTTTAGTATTTTATTCAGGAGAACATACAACTTTACCACTGTACTTGTACCGTATTTTCCATTTTCATCACGGTCAGTTAGTACACTTTAATTCTAATCTTTGTCCTTTTGTGAAAGTTGCGGCAAGGTGACAACAATAAATTATTGATATGTCATGCCGATCTGCAGAAATTAAAATATATGGAATGCCACATCTGGTGTGAGACAACTGTCAAAATGTATATCAAGGGCCTCTAGTAACCACTATAACTTAAAAACCGAAATCACTATTTATGAGTGTTGCCATGTCATCACCATTGTTTAGAACGTATCTGTCCGATAGACTACTATAGGTAAGTGGTGGCACGTATAATTTGTGATTCTTTGTTTACAGGTTCCTGGGATGTAATTTTCGATGACTCCAAAGATGGCGCTAACAGGACGCTGCTCCTTAGTATCGCCGGCGCTAGCAGCTCCCACATCAATCAATCGTCTCATCCCAAACTAACGGTCAGTATCTAGTGGCACGGTAGCACCTTTTCTATAACTCCACTTCGGAATGAGCTACAAAACTCAATAAAACAGTAGCTACAGAATTTAAAAAAACCTCGAATTGGCCACTCACTCATGTATAGATCATCAAAATTCGACTTTACTTTCAGGTACGCTACAAAGCTGAAATTTGGCAGACTGATAGCCCATGGATAAAATCAAAAAACTCCAAAATTTTAATTAAGTCCCCTCCCCTATGTATATAAAGTTATGTCAAAGTAACTGTGAGTGAGAGTGCTGAGTTTTGACAGATAGGAACTAAGATAAAAATTACAGAAAAAAAAGTCCAAAATTTTAATTTAGTCTCCTTCCCTATACATGTAAAGTTATGTAAAAGTAACATTGCCCACATCCAGAAACGCTAAAGAGCTGAGCTTTGGCAAACTGATAGAACCTTTATAAAGAAAAAAAATTAAAACCCCGTAATTTTAATTTACTTACCTTCCCTTATATATGTTAGCGTATGTAAAACTATTATTGTCCACTTAATGAAAGATTTGGTGTACTGACAGAAGTTATAAATAAGTAAAAAAAAAATTCTGGTGCTTAAGACCACACGGCAGAAGTGTAAACTTCAACAAGGCGAAACTAATAATACTGGCCTTCATCTGCATCATCATATCGCTCGCTGAATGTTCCTCTAATAGTTAATCGACTCGAGCCGACTTTACCCGAATGAGCGTTACATAGCCGAGCCTGACGGCTCAGTTCAATTTACTACTCACAAAAACTGCTAAAAGCGCCTAAAGAAGTTTACACTTCAAAAACTCTAAATTGATCTTATTTAAATGAAACAAAAAAGCAGGTGCGGCTGCACGTCTTGCGGAATGGATCACGAATCAGTATGGCTGTACAAAGCGATAACTCTGTTTTAGTTTTGAGAATCCTACCAGAAGGTCCTGGTATAGAGGAAATTTTTAAATTTACATTTTTTAAAGTTAGTTTTAAAGTCAATTTTAATGTTGTAGACTTCTGTGATTGAAAATCTGAAATCTTAAAAAAAACAACGAAAATGAAACCGAGCTGTTTACCGGAATGAAACATGAGATTTGGGGAAAATAATCAAAGGGAGACACCATAAAGCCTCTTTAAGAGTTTTAACTTTATTTAAATAGGAAATGGGTCAAGAGGGTCCTCGTTACTTTAAGGGGAGTATGGGAAGGGCAAAAGAAGAAAAGGCCGAAACGCAAATAGAAGAAGATTTGATACATTACATCCTAACCAATTTCTGTGTTCTTTGGTTTTCGAAGTTCAGATTATGCCGTTAATAAAAAGGTTGTAACTGCATTTGTCGTTGTGACAGTTACAATAAATCAATATGGTTTTTGAGTTTTCTAGAGACAAATTGATCAACTAGAAGTCCAAAATGCCAATAGATCAATTTTCAGTTTTTTGCAGTTACTCCCATTTCGCTTTATACTGCAGAGTTGGTAGGCGGCTTCGATCCGTAACGTTTATACCCTTTGCTTTTTTTACCCAATAACGCATTACAATTTGTTATGGATTGTGATAAGTGTCCAAGAGTATAGTGCTGCTTTTTTACTCTATTATTTTTCAGATATACCTCAACGATCAACCAATCCAATCTTACACGTATGAAAGCGATCACGCCATCTACCGGAGCGCTATGCAAAGCGCAGTCTATCACTTCGAGAAAGTCAACATGCCTGCCAATCTGGTGGTGACGGGGCGAAACAAACTGTCAGTGAGACTTGTCAATGGTTCGTTTATGCATGATTGTTTAGTTTATACTAAGGCTTAACTAGATAATAAAATTTTTATTTATGCAAGATTTGATTTTTTGTTTTTACTGCAGCTTAAGTAGAGAACCAGTAGAGAATATACTTTTCGTATATGCATGTTTATATTTACTACTATACTTGATGTTGTATTAAAGTGGCACCGCGTCATCAAAACCGTGATGGGCGGGAAGGGAGTAGAGGGGTACATACAGTGGCCCACACTTCCTGTAATTTTTTTATTGGTATTGATTCCCAAAACGAGGCACTGCACTAATTAGTCATTAGCTTACTATTTTACTTGCTTTTTATTTGTCTTCTTCTAAACGATTTTATTAGAAAGGAACATATATACTCTTGTCTGGTTGTTACGAACATTGATTTAGCTGGGATTTTACGTTGTCTATTCGTTGTTGTTTTAACTGTTTTGATGTCAAACAAATTGGGACCGACTTTTTACAAAACAAATTACCGTTTTTGCAACTAAATCAATATTTGCGCACATTTTAATATAATTTTGGATTCTCTATTATGTTTCGGATCTTTATTTATTAGGTACCTATTTTGTCTCTCCTTTAAAAGGTCTCGGTGTTTTATTATAGACATATAAAGCGGCACACTGCAGGTACAAAGTGAAACAACAATTTTGTGAGGCTTCTTTACTTAGATTTTGCCACAAAATTTGGTTTACCATAGCTATGACGCGGTGCCACTTAAATACATCCTCAACTATAGTAACTTAGAAATAGACACATAGACAAAATGGTCTAGGCAGCGAAAATATATCAGTTATATGTTCTCTGGTCTAGGGGACAAAGTAGTTAATCAAAAATTAATTGCTAATATGACAATATATTTTAAGAATATTAAAATTTAACAAATCTGGAGGTTTCTTAATCTAAAATTATAAAAACCCTAAAAAACACATGACTGTAAAGAGGGAGTACAAAAAAATTCAAAAAAATACTTTTTAATTAAAAAAAAATGGTAATGGTAGTAGTTAAGGTCACTCATCGTCAAGCAAGCTTGACTCTGATTTTCTATTTTTGGGTTATAATTTTTGACATGTTTTCCTCGGTTTCGCATTGGCGGCTCGTTCTTATTTCAAAAATGTGGTTTTAACACAGTCTAAAGTTCTATTTAATAATGATGCAGTTTCAAGAAGTTTGCAGCATAACTTTTTAATTCTAAATTACATAAATATATAGGGACCTATTGCAATAGTGCCAGACACAAATTGTGCCGGGCACTGCATTGACAGTTTCTCATTATAAGATTAGCTGTGTCCTTTCAAAATTAGGCCTTTGTGTATTATACGAGCCGGATTTAATAGTGAAGCCACTATTAATGGAAAATAAACTACGGTATTTATAAATTCGACTTTGGTATGTCAATTTTGAAAGATCAACTGTCAGTTTCTAATGCGAAACTGTCAACATAGTGACCGGCACAATTTATGCCTGGCACTATTGCAATAGGTCCCTTATATCGTTTAGGTACCTTCATACTGCCAATGCAAAACCGAGGAAAACATGTCAAAAATATTAACCAAAAAATAGAAAGCCTGACGTTGGCTTCGCTTCCTATAAGGATTGCCTTTACGATGAGTGCCCTTAGTAGTAGTGGGGGGTGACTCGCAGTTCCGGCAAGTAGGCCAGAGTAGGCCATTTTTTCCACGCCCAGTAGTGGCTTTGGGCCTACATAGTCAGTTCCTTCTCCTATTCGCGCGAGTTCCTCTGCATTCTTGTTGCCTGGTACCCCTGTATGTCCGGAAATCCAAACCATCCTCACCCGTTTGCCACCGCTTATGGTTTCCTGCGCCTCTACACGTTTTTCCACCAAGGCGTCATCATTCTTTTAGGTGCGCTGAATATCTTCAGGGTGCCCCATTGAACTAGTAAACTTCATTGGGGTGCGCTGGCTGTCAGAACATACATATATTTGCTCTTTCTCGCCGTTCCTAGTCATAGTATCATTTGCGGGTCCAGGGGGTAAGGGACCCGCCGTCATTCCCTTTTTAACAGAAAACATATTATTTACTTTCTCCAAAAACGATTAGATCCTTGTATAAAATGACGTATATATTTTTTTAACCTTCTTCAAGGCCGAGCCCAGCAAGTGGGGATGAGCTTTTTCCTATCTCCCCTACAAACACCTGCAAACCACAAACACATGGACACCCTGTACACATCTAGAAATATCAGGATTTTTCATGATCGAGGCCTTGGTTGGTTCAAGGATCATCCACTTTTAATAACACTCAAGTTGCTTCAATTTTTTTATTCTTTTGGGCAATTGAAATTAAAAACATATTTTTGTTTAAATTTGAAGTATTTAAGACTACTTAAGTATTTTGTTATTTTTTATCTTTAAATTCAAGTGTATGACATTGTTCCTTTTCTTGTTTTTGAAAATGCATAATATAAAAAAAACAGTTACCGTGTATATTTCAAGTATGCACTTAAATCAATATTTTGTTTTTGGGATTTCTATGTATGATAATGATAGCTGCTAATCCAAAAAAACACACAATACAATACAAAAACACATTTTTTGGAAGGCTATTGAGGATGTTCAAAAAATAACTTGTGTTATTTTCACTCAAAATAAGTTATTTGACTGAGACACGATAACTCAAATCCTATGAACCGATTTTAACGAAATTCGGTACAACATTTTTGCGGTACCTGTCGCCATTTTGGTGAAGGTTCGGTTCGGTTCGGTCGGGGGGCTGTATTAGGTGTAGTAGAGGGGCCAAGTTTTCAAAGTTAAAGAATTAGATTTTTAGCAAAATTTCAGACGTCAAAATTCATCAGTGTCACAGTGTTTGAGATATGTATATAAAAATGTGTAAAAAGTCATATTTTACGAACCAGAAAACGTAGGGAAACACGATTTTAAAATTAAGATTGAGAATTACATTTTCAACAAAAATTGGAGTAGCGTCAAGGTTTGCCAGTCACAATTTTTGAAAAAATAAAAATCGTATATATTGCAAAAACGACAGCAGCTAGAGTAATAACAAAAATAAAGCTACTTTAACACCCAGAAAGACTAGGTCTTGTAGATAGCTGTATGTGCCTACTGGCTCCAATTTTTTATACTGTTTTTAACTTTTAAATAAAAGTCATATGATGACCATTAAAATTTTTGAACGATTTTTTAACCTTGTGGAGATGAGAGCAACTTTTTTTTTATAAGACAGACATTAATCGTCCAAGATGACAAAAGAAAATGATTTAACAGTCCAATGTCCAAAACAGAATTATTAAGAACGGGACATTATCAGAAATGTCATTCATCAAAACAAGACAAGAGCAAAATCAAAGTTTGATATAACATCCTTTATCAAAACCTGACATCAAAAAGGACAATGATTGGTTGATTAAAAAAGGAAAAAAAAAGTTGTTTTCGATGAACAAATAATAGTTAAAGTCGAAAATGTGTTATTTGGGTGTATTTATCTGGCCCACGATAGCTCCAAAACCGCTGGACCAATTTTCATAAGATTTTTATAAAAAATAGTGTTCAATACTGTAACGAGCTGATTAGATTTTGGTCAAAATCCATTAATGCTAATGACAGTTTTTTGACATTTAAAACAAGGGAAAAAATGCTAATTTTTTAATATCAATATGCGGTTTTCGGAGGGTAGTAGAAGTAAGAAATCTTATCCTAAAGGCAAGCTTTATAGGAAGCGAAGTCTTACATTGATTTTCTATTTTTTGGTTACTATTTTTGACATGTTATTCTCGGTTTTGTATTGGCGGCTCGATGCCATTTAAAAAATTTAGTTTTACACAGTGTGAAGGTATCTACTATATAAATTTATGTACAGTCGAACCTCTACAACTCGAACTTAAAGGGACCACCAAAACAGTTCAACTTATGGAGAGTTCGAGTTATAGAAATTGGAATTAAAGAGGTTAAAATACATATAAAAAGTGCAGGAACCACTTAAAAGGTTCGAGTTATAGAGGGTTCGAGTTATAGAGGTTCGACTGTATTTAGAAATAACGTTATGCTGCAACAAAATATCTTGAAACTCTATTATTATTATTAAATAGATCTTTAGACTGTGTTAAAGCCACATAAGATCGAGCCGCCAATGCGAAACCGAGGAAAACATATCAAGAATTATAATCCAAAAATAGAAAATCAAAGTTAAGCTTCGCTACCTATAAAGCTTGCTTTACTATAAGTGACCTTAAGTAAAACACATTTTTCTCAATCATTTGTGTTATAACCAAAACCTTCGTTTCTGAACTGTGTCCCATTTAAAACTCTCCACCCGGGATTTCTCGAGAACTGCTGAAAATTTTTAAAAATGCCGAGGGGGATACTTTCTTCAAATATTGAAATTTTTGTTGCACGCACAACCTTCGAGGGGTATACTTTACCCCTATATTTTGAATAGGGAAAGTGGGTCTAGTGATGCCTTGTTTTGAAGCTCTCTTAAATATCTTTACAACCGTGCAAAAATTTTTTCAAATCCATCAATTAGTTTTTGAGATATTTGCTTTCAAATTTTCAAATTTAACATGGAATGATAAAATAAAAATTAAATCCGAAAAAATAAAAAAATTGAATTAAATTTTTATTTTATCAGTCCATGTTAAATTTGAAAGTTTGAAGGCAATTATCTCAAAAACTAATGGATAGATTTTTGACATTTTTACACGGTTGTAAGGACATTTAAAACGCCTTCAAAACAAGGTACCACTAGACCCACTTTCCCTATTCACAATATAGGGGTAAAGTATACCCCTCGAAGGTGGTGCGTGCTACAAAAATTTCAAGATAGCCAAAAAGTCTCCCCCTCGCAAACAAAATCGACGTGTCTTGGCATTTTTAAACATTTTCAGCAGTTCTCGAGAAATCCCGGGTGGAAAGTTTTAAATGGGACACAGTATATATACAACAAACCAAACTGTTTTCAACACTGATATAGCGTTGAGTTTACCGCTACTTCGACTACGTTTGATAGAGAATGCACTGCATCTTGTTGTAAAAAGTAAAAATCCCAAAATTTGGTGTGTTTTAGTTATGAGAATGCGATATTATGTAGTATGTATGTTATCATGTTCCGAAAATCTCATGTTACTATAGTATACATTTTTTAGACTGAAAAATCTTGTGGCTTTAGGTAATTTTTAATTGGTAAACTATTATTTTAAATGAAAAAAAAATAATTTTATTAAAAATACTCTATATTTACATAACAAAACTACGTAGTTTCCGAGATTAACAACACAAGAAACGTTTCCTTAAATTCGATTTTTTCTTTATGAAAAAGTGCACAGTAAATAGATGTTTTTCATTCCTAAAAACAAAATCGTTTAAAAATTGAGTGCTTTTACCAACAAAGCGACCAAGAATACACCAAAGGACGCGATTTGGTTGGTTGCGCTGCTTGGGTTCGGGGCAGAGGTGCAGTTGAATCCAGTGACATTGAAGTTGCACTTGTCGTGCCAGTGTGGGTCGCCACCGATACCGGTTACGTTTACGTCGGAAAATACCCAGTCTACGCATGCGCGTTCGGTTTTAGCACAGAGAATGTATACCTAAAATAAACATAATTAAACTAAATTAGTTAATCTAAATTTATTTCGAGTTATTCTACTTGGGCAAGCAAGATCGCCAAGAAGAACAAGTAGTAGGAATTTTAGTCAGTGATTATAGAATAACTAGACATTGGATTTTACAAGCAACTAAAATAAAAAGAGTGTGTACACCATGCGTTTGACAGAATCCCAAAGAAAATACTAAATTGGACACCATAGGGAAGAAGAAAAGAGGAAGATCCAAACTGAGTTATAGAGAAGGTATAAACAGAGAGAGAGGAGAATCATTGGACCCACCGAGACCAATGGAGACTGGAAATCAGAAGACGGCGGATAACGTTATTGTTTTTTACTAGGCAGGGAGAGAACAAACCAAATAGATCACGCCCTGATATCTAAACGGTGGTCTACCGACATAGAGAATGTGAAAACGTTTCAAGAAGCAAATTCTGACTCCGACCACTTTCTTGTAGGAGAAAAAATTAAACAAAGTATCCCTGACCACCAACAAAAGAGAAACCATTACCAAAAAGTTGGAAAAATTTAACGATGATGCAATCTCTTTAGAATATAAGAGAACGTTGGAAAAAGAACTACAAACGAGAGATAGAAAACCACATCTAGATAAAGAATGGGAAGCAATTAAATACAGCGTACAGGACAAGGCAAGCCAACAAGAAACGAGGAAATGTATGATAAAGAATGCAGAAGGGTGAAAAAAAAAATAAAAGCCAGATAACTGTGTCTTCAGGAGGACATCAGAGCAAATAGAGCAATGAACATGAACAACCAGAAGTGACTGTAGGCAGTCAGAACAATACACCACAAAAAGCGAGAGCCGCAAAGAAAAGAAGAGTTGAAGTTATAGGAGTATAAAGGAAGAAACTCAAGAATTCAAGCCTAAAACGCAGATAACGCACGGTAAACTTTTGACTGACGGTAACGCAGTGATAGAAAGGTGGAGAAAATACTTCAAAGATTTGCTGACAATTAACAGCATAGTATAGAACCTATAGTGTACAACACAGCAGAACGAAATATTGAACCGATAAGTTATGAAGAGGTTGTTACTGCAGTTAAATACCTGAAAAGTTTAAAAGCTCCTGGAATTGACAACATCCCAGCTGAGCTAATGGCGGTAAAAATTTATGGCGTATACATGACTATGGATATAACAGAAATCTGGACACAAGAAAAAGTTCCTGAGAAATAGACTCTGCTAAACTGCCAAAACTACCGAGGCATAACACTGACAGAGTATAACACAGTATACTGAGCTGGCTATCGGAGAATACCAATGTTGGGTCCGCCCCAACAGATCTATCTCAGATCAAACATTTGTTATGAAGCAAATTCTAGAAAAAGCGTATGAATTACTTAAATATACCGCGTGAACAATTCCATATCTAGAGGGAATAATTTCCATAAGAGGACACAAACAGATAGAGTATAGCAAGTATTAAGGAGAGACCGCGGTTCACACGACTCTCTAGCGTTGCCAAAAAAAAACTTGATAAATAACGGCACGCGGAGGCAGTTGGTCTTCAAGGGGTGGACAACCTGAAACATTTGCTTGGGGCGACAATTATTACTTGACAAAATTGGATGAGCAGAATGACACTTTAAAATTCTGCTGTTTTGGGAAAGTAAATGAATTGTTTACTTTTAGGAACAAGCAGAATTTTAAGGTAATATTCTAATTGTGTATGACCCCGTTTCACTTACAAAAAACTGACAACTTTTGCGAACCAAGCTTATACTGCATATACTGATACTTTTGCTAGTCTGGCAACGTTGGTTTTATGCTTTACTGTTCTCCCATGTAATGCTTATGGCTCATACAAAAATCCTACCCCTAGATCGAAGGCTGGTCACACTATATATAGTATTTATGTAGATTTTAAGCGGACTTTTGACAGCGTAAATCAAGAGGGAATGATGCAAGATTTAGCTACATTGGAAATCCGCTCTATACAGAACCACAAAAAAAAACAGACTGGTGACCTGCAGGAAAGAGAGTGAGAGACAGGCCACGAATATGGAAATAAGATGTCGAAGAATCGTACCAGAAAGGGCAGAATGAAGGGCTCTGGGGTTGTAATTCCACTTGAAGAAGGAGAAGCTAAGATACTTACAGGAATACCTTGAGTGGTATTGGTAACCCTTCCCTTAACATTGATCATTCTCAAATGCCTGATTGGAATATTGTCTCTTGCCTCTTTAGGTTGGTGAGAGCCTTTAGGTAAGTTGGCAAAGTTTTGTTGGATTTGGATTCCGTGGTTTCCAACTAAAATAAAGAAAAAGTTTATTTTATACCAAAAATACCGTTTTACGCACTGTCAGTGTACCCTATACGTTTTAACTTTTGAGATATACGAAGTTAATAGTAGGGGAGGCAAACATTAATAGAGTTGTTCAGTGAGCAATTCTAAGAAAAAATGTCTATATAACTGCATATATGTTTATAAGTGAAAGCTATACTTAAGCTAAGTATAAAAAATAGTATGACTTATCTCTAAATATGGGAAATATCCCTGGTAAATTGTCAAAAATTGAATATTCAATTTTTGACGATTTTGGCAGAAATATTTCCCATATTTAAGTATATACAGTGTGCTCCGGTTATAATGGACCCTCAAGGGATTAGAAAATGTTTACCTTATAAGCGGACGTAAGTTATAAAAAAACACAATTAAAAAGTTATGTTAGAACGTATATTTTTTATTTGGAATAACATGGTTGTTTTTGACAAGTTCTTTTCCCTACTCCCGCTTTACTGATGCCTCTCTCAATAATTTTAATAATCCCTACCCTTTCTTTTATAGTTTTAGATTTGCGCCGGCAATTCTCCATTTTAACCAAAAACACACAAAATCGTACTAGACCATTTTTCCATATAAGAATAAAGTCGAAAGACGGCCTGCTTGTCCGGACCAATGAAATATGTACGTAATAACCGAAAGTACGTTATAACCGGAGTACACTGTACTTATGTATATACTTAAGCTAATTATAAAAAATAAATATGGGAAATATTTCTGGCAAAATCGTCAAAAATTAAATATTTAATTTTTTCACAATTTTGCCAGAGATATTTCCTATACTTGTTTACTGTGTCTAAAATATTTTAAATTGACAAAATTAGGAAATTTATAAAAAATAAAGAGATTATTCAAAAAACTAAAAAGTCAAATATTGAAAAAAAAAACCGTGTTGATCAAAAATCGTATAACTTTATGTTGCATTATATACAACAAGCTCTTACAGTGCCAGTGGTTTCAGTGGGGAATTTTTTATTTCTTGTCATCTAAAAACTAAAATATACCGATAACACATGATATATAAATTTTTTAAGGATTTTTGGAAAATAAAATTATGTTACGTTATCACTAACCTTCAAAGAAGATATTCCTGTAAGTAATATTTTCCACCAACCCGTTGCCAGCGTTTAGATGAGTCTTGATGTGTACAGCGTTGTGACCTTTCATGATTGTACTGTCTTCAACCTATAATAACATAAAAAACCCTACTCAAAGAACATATAAAATGTTTTATCATATTATGTGTGTACAGGGTGCACCAAACTCTATGTTATTTGGGGATTTTGGGCATTTCTAGGGGAGACAGAGAAAAACTGACCCCGTTCTTAAGCTACAGGATTTTTTTTTAAAGATTGCATTTTTCGGAGGGGGTCTAGAACGTTTTTACCTATTTATGTAAATTCTATTTTGTTGTAAATTGCTTTTTTATAGTGTTACTTATACGGAATTTAACTGTCAAGCTAGAGATATATTAATATCATTAAATAAATATACTAAATTTAAGTCAACTTTATTGCTTCAATATGTAAAATTATTAGAACAAAAGAAAAACATAATATTGACACACAATAATAACTCTATAAAATGCTTTTTACAGTCAGTCAACGAATCTTTTTCTATTTAGCACCAAAGCTTTATAATGAACCTCCCTTTTCTACTAAAATATATAATTAAAAAAATATTAAAAAAAAAACAAAGAATATATTCTTTTAATACCAACTATAACTTATACGACGTGTGACAATTAAATTTTAAGACTGGCCCCAGTACTAACAGGTTTTAAATCTCCACGGCTCGGGCGGTTGGAGTTATTCACCTTGATGTGCGTTCTACTACCGCGCGCAATCTTGTCGACTTTCCTCTACTAGTTTGGCTTACGAAGTGGTTTAAAGCGGATCGTGCATAGCTCATTTGCCGGAATTATGACAAACGAAAAAATTGAGCAACGTATTAATTTAAAGTAACTCTCCTTGAAAAAACGGCTACTGAATACTTTGATGAATGATGATAATGATTTTTATGTGGCATAAAAGCTTATTAGAGGGTCGTAAACAAGTTAAAGATGATAAACGAGAAGGGTGATCCAGCACATCCATAACAGCGATGCTCATTTTTTTTTCGATATCAGGGGTGTTATTCTTATTGAATGGGCGCGTGAGGGTTAAACAGTCAACCAACATTTATATTTGGAAGTATTTATGTAGCTAAGGCAAGGTGTAAGGAAAAAACGTCCAGATTTGTGGAAGAACAACGCGTGGCTGCTCTACCAGGGCAATGCACCGGCCCACAATGCCCTATCCATTGAGCATTTTTTAGCTAATAAGAAGATCCCCGTCGTTAACCACCCACCATATTCACCAGACTTTGCCCCTGGCGACTTCAACATGTCTCCAAAAGTGAAAAAATCGTTAAAAGGAACCCGTTATGAAATATTAGAAAACGTCAAGGAAAAAACGGCAAGACTTCTTAACAGCCTCTCTTCTGATGATTTTTAAAATTGCTTTGAGACGTCCTTGTACAGGGTATTCCTAAATATAATATGATAAAATCGTTTTTGCACTTTTGGCTATAAAGTTAACTTTTCCTCCCGATTTTTAGGGATAAAGGTGTCGGGATAGGGGTAGGTATAACCGTAGTGTACTTACCAAGACATTGGTGAGTGTGTTAAGGCTCTCAGTGTCGTTACTCCAGCCCACTGACATACTAAAGCCTTGGCCTCCGTGACAGAATAGATTCCTTACGTGGATGTTGTTACCTGAAAGTTAAAACGTATTATTAACATATCTCAAAAATAAGTTGATAGATTTGAATAGACCTAAATATTGGTTACACAATTTGTATTGCGTCATCCTGTCCTAACTAGCAAAATCTGCATTAATCCCTGATAAAGGCCGCGCGAATATATTAGAATAAAAATCCTTAGAGATTTTAAAACAAAGTAACAAGAAACATTCCATGGTATATAGTAATAGTGAGCTTCATCGTGACCTAACTGTAGCAGAGACTACAAAAATAATGCAAAATTGACTTTATAGATAATTTGAATGTAAAAGCAATTGAGCTTCTAGACAATACTATGCTACTTTAAAGACCTAAAAATATTGAAGCCGTTTGAACTAGCTAACTAAAACAAAATCATGCTACTTATAGATACAACCAAAATAGTAATTTGCAGAAAGCAGGGAGAACCAAACCGAACCAAACCAAAATCGCTAGTTGGTCTTACTGACTAGATTTTACCTAATATATTAAAGACAGTAACTTATAGGTACAACCAATATAGTAATTTGCAGAAAGCATGGAGTACCGAACCGAACCAAACCAAAATCGCTAGTTAGTCTTACTGACTAGATTTTACCTAATATATTAAAGACAGTGTGTGACAAAAAAATGGTTACTACAAATGGCTTTAGAGAAAGGTGCAAAGTATCAAAAAATGGTTGTTTGGAATGGTTATAAATTATAGGTTAAAGGACCACCCTATTATTCGGTCAGTAGAGAGACACTAATTAATAAATGGATTAATTATTACAACAAAACATGGATCGTATGGCGTCAAAATTGACCGTGTTACCTTGAAATTTCCTATTCTCTTTACCTCGTGTATACACCTCTCTTGTTGGATTCGAACAGAACGGCCATAGTGCCGTAAATCGTCGCCACATGGCGGTGGAGGCGCGCAGGTGTCACCGAAACTTTGACGGCCATTTTACGCGCGTAATTCAAATTTTAAATTGATCAAAACAAAACAAAAATGTTGATCCTTTTTTCCTTAAACTTTACCAAAATTGTAAAAAGAAAAATAATTTTAAAAAAATATTAAAAAATCGTTCCGTGTGCATATTTTGTTATAGGAGCTGTCAAGTTTATTTAAAAAGTTGGATTCAAAATGATTAAATGTAGTATACATCTACTTACCACAACGAACTGCGATACAGTCATCCTGATTGAAAATCTCTGAGTTTTCAATAAGAACATTTGAAGAGTTCCAAACGTTGAAACCGTCTGAGTTTCCACCGCTATGGTAGGGTTCCGACCAGTCCTAAAAGTTATTACAATTTTTTTTCGATAAATTAACTTTTTTTTGATATTACAAACATATTAACCTAAAGTGTAAATATCCGCGAAGTCATTGTTGAAGGTTTCAAATATTTCTAGAAGAAGTAATCTGAGGGTTTTGGAAAGGGTAAATTTTAAAGCATCTATCTGTAGTTAAATTTTAAATAAAAACGTTATACACCCTTTGTAGACCCAAAATGTAGATTTAAAAAAAAATCGTTTCAAATCGGCTTGCTATAATAATATTTGGTTTTCACCTTCAAGTTGCTTTCCTTCTCCCTTAGAAATATCTTGACAGTTGAAACTTGA
The DNA here is from genome assembly GCA_963576565.1 of Aspidapion aeneum. Classification (NCBI taxonomy): domain Eukaryota; kingdom Metazoa; phylum Arthropoda; class Insecta; order Coleoptera; family Brentidae; genus Aspidapion; species Aspidapion aeneum. The sequence continues at coordinate 24,627,344 of OY755045.1, read as the reverse complement.
TAAATATTAACAGGTATTTTATTTAGAAGTCATTGATAGGGACCTACCTTGTCGGCCATCAGATTGAACAAGTAAAAGTGCCTCATTGTCACGTTGATTGAGTCGTTCAACTGAGTAAAATATTTCGGAGTACGGACAAGGTTCAAAAACTCCAAAACGGAATCGAACACGGTGAAAAAGAAAAAGTCAGGTCTTGGGGGACCCCATTCGCCCAATCCGTCCCAGTAAAGTTGACCGTTTCCATCGAACACGCTGTCTAAAAATAAAATAAAATAATAAATAAATAATTTAGTTACCTAGTTCTGGTATTCAATGATGTGACATAAAATTGTGGTTCTCACGATATCGAATATGCCGTGTTTGATTCCGTTCTGGAGTTACTAAACTTTGACCCAAGACCTACCTTGTCAGCCATTAAGTTGAATAAGTAAAAGTGCCTCATTGTCACATTGATTGAGTCGTTCAATTGAGTAAAAAATTTCGGAGTGCGGATAATATTTAAAAACTCCAGAACGGAATCGAACACGGTAAAAAAGAAAAAGTCAGGCTTGTCGGAACCCCATCCGCCCGTCCCGTCCCAGTAAACTTGACCGTTACCATCGAACACGCTGTCTAAAAATTAAAAATACTGCTATAGATTCTGTGTGGATTTTCGTGAATTGAAGTCTGTAACAGAACGTGTTAGTATACTTTGCCAAGACTTTGTGCCGCTAATGTCAAAGACTCTTGATAAATTGAAAGCTGTAATACACTTAACAACTCTAGATTAGTTACCAATGGACGAGTCATCAAAAACACTAACAACTGTCGTAGAGGTCTCTTCTAGTTATAAAGATTGCCGTTTGGACTTGACAATACAGCTGTCACGTTGCAGATTTACACCCCTACGTGTACGTATATCTTGACGACCTGCTTATCGCCACACAGACTTTCTCTGAACATCTTAGAATTCTCGAGGAAGAGATTGCAAAATGCAAAGGTGACAGTCAGTTAGAAGAAATGCCAATTCTATATACCAGAAATGACGTGTTTACGTTTTGTAGTAGATCAAAACTTAGGTTTAGGCCACATTTACATTGAATTACAAAATACTTTATCTTTAGATATTAAGGTGGACTTCACTATGCACGCGCCAAGTCAGGGTCATCGACAGTATTATATAATTTAGGATGTGGTAAACGCATTGATGCGTGCATATAGCTGCAGTGCTTACTATATGATTGGACCGACCAAGGGTTGACCTGGCGCGGAACGTATCTTGTGGATTCGAGTCCAACCTGGGCACATGGTTGTTATTATCACGCCTCAATAAGGCATATCTCGACATAAACTTTCGTCAAAGACGATCCTAGCTATGGATGGAAAGTCTCAGTATTAGAAAATATATATATGATTTGGATCCCTATGTTACGCATAGCTTGACGACCTACTAATTGTGACACAGAGCTTCTCTTAACATTTTGGAATTCTCGAGAAAATCTAACGGATATTGCAAAATGAAAAGATAACAGTAAGTTAAAAGGATTGCCAATACTATGGACTAAAAATGGCGTATTTAGGCTTTCTATTAGAAGAGACTTTTACATTAAATTTGGAACTTGCTTACTTCTTACTTCACGCAACATGAGTTATTTTAAAACTATTTCTATTATAAATTTTTCCTTTATTAAGCTTAAACAAAGTTCTACGGAGATTGTAAAATTCAAATATAACAGTAAGTTCGGAGACATGCCAACCAAGTAGACCAGCAATGACGTATTTAGACTTTGCACTTATATTAATTTTATTGTCAAGCAAAAGTGCCTTATTGTCACGTTGATTGAGTCGTTCAACCGAGTAAAACATTTCATAGTTTTTGTTAAAAAACTCCGAAAGGAAATTAAATATAGTAAAAAGATCGGGCTTGTCAGTACTCCATCCGCCCATTACGTTCAAGTAAAATTGATGCTATAGGTTGTGTGTAGATTATCGGCAATTAAACTCTGTAATAGAATGTGATAGTTATACTTTACCACTAGTATCAGAGACTTTTGACAAATTGAAAGATGCAAAACACTTAACAACTTTCGATAATAAGAGTGCATTGGCAAGTACCAATCAAGGATTCGTCAAAAACACTAACAACATACATCTGTCGACAGGGTCTCTTCCAGTATTAAAGATTTCCATTTGGATTTCACAATGCACGTGACACGTGGCAGAAGCTAATGAACACAGATTATTTAGACCCCTATGTGTGCGTAGATCCTGATGACCTTGTTATTGTGACACAGGGTTTCTCTGAATACGGAGATTGCAAAATGGAAAGACAATAGTAAGTTAAAAGAAATGCAGACCAGAAATGATGTATTTAGGCTTTGTGTTGGTTACAACTTACTACATGCAACATGAGTTATTTCCAAACCATTTCTATTATTAATTTTACCTTTCTTAAGCTGAAGCAAAATGGGGATTTGGTCAAAGAATTTGGCAAATCCAAACAGAAGCAAAATTTGATTTGGAATTTGGAGGTTAAAAGAGCGAAATACATACATACATGTTTTAATTTTTATTTTGCTCACTTATTAAACGCTTGTTTTCACAAATTGATTGGCTTATACCAGGGGCGGATCTAGGAACTTTATTTGGGGGGGTGAAATTTCCATTTTTCCCCTCCCGTAGATCCGCGCCTGCCTATACATAACCTTTTAATTGGTTTAATTGTAAGTGGGCAGCTTTAGAACTGTCAATTTAAAAGTAAGTTAAGCATTGAGTGTAACTGTAGATTTATCAAAAGGCTTTGGCCCACAAAATACATAACACGATGTTTAATTGATGCGCACGTTCGCCCTGCCCGCGCCCCTGCAATATTGTGACGTAACGTGGGACTTCAAATTTCAAATCTTTATACTATTATAACTACAATTATGAAAACTTACCAGAGGTTCCCCTCAAAGTCAAGTGCTTTCCAGTGACTTGTACCAGTGGTCCCAGCCATTGATGGTGCTCAAAACTGATGTTACCAGTGCAGGTGATGGTTGTGAAACTCTTGGCAGGATTCAAGTTTAAAGTTTTACCCCCAGGGACAACGAAAGATCCTGTTAAATAGAATAGAATAGAATAGAATAGAATAGACATTTTATTTATTCATAAACACATTTAAATACACAGTTTAGAATATTTGCAAAAATAAAATTATGTGACAACTTACTTAAACAATATTTTTCATAAATCTTGTGTGAAAAAGGATTTTAACCTCTATTAAAAATTGTTTTATTATTAACAAAATATTAGTTTTATCTGTAAGTCTTTTAAGTTTTTAGTGTCATCATCATATTGTTCACATTTGTTGACCTCCTGGATAATTAACTTATTTCCCCTTGAAGATGGAAGAGTATGAATGGAAATAAATAATCATCTATTCAAAAACTGTGTGGAGTTTAGGATTTTTTTACTCCTTTTCCCAAAATTAAAAACATGCTCCACGACGACGAAAGAATTCAAACAACATATAAAAAAATACTAGTTTAAATTACGTTTTTAAATAAAAATTCGTATTAAACTTCACCTTTTTGTTTAAAACTCGTAGACAATATACAGGCTACTACTTATACTACTTGTTGTGCAATCAGGTGTGACGCCCCGCCCCTTTTTTAATCTTGAGACGTTTGTTTTCCTTAAGGAGTGGTTTCCATATGTTTGGTATGTCCATACTTGGTTAACTGAAACTTCTTTATTCTGCATTATAAACGCAGCTTCAATAAACTTTAGCTTCTGACCATTGAATCCTGTGATCAGTTGACCATGCATGATCCCAATATCTCCTAATTGGGTACTTGGTAACTTTTTACATTTGGTTTGTTTTTAATTTTAGAGATCGTTGAGCTTATTAATTTCTCGGAATAACCATTCTGTTGTAAGTCCTTTTTTTTATGTTAATTTCTTCATTATTACTACAAATACTTAAATATAAACTTCTTATAACTCCTTGTTTTGTAGCAACATAATGATAAGACTTAAAATGTAGGTGCTGTCTCGTGTGTGTAGGTTTCCTAGATACAGTGGTTTAAATGTTTCTGTCTATTCGGTTGACAAGAACATCCAATAACGGTAAGGCCAAATCAATTTCAATTTCCATTTTGGATTTGATTGTTGGTCGAATACTGTTCAGATGGTGTAAATTTGTCATCCATGTATCGTAGCCATAGTTTTGGCTTGACTCTTGCTGTGTTGGTCGCATGGTCCTCAAACCACTGCATGTAGATGTTTGCTACCACTGGCGAAAGAGACGAAAACATTGGAAGTCCAATATTTTGCGCGTAAAACTTATCTTTCACTTGAAAGTAAGAGTTACGGAGACCGAGCTCCAACAAATCCATCACCCCCTCCACCGATAGCGTTGTTCTCTCGTGAAGTGTATCATCAGTTTGTAATTTGTTTTTAATGATACTGAGTGACTCATTTATTGGCACGTTGGTGTAAAGACTTTCTACATCAAAACTTACAAATGTATCGTCGGGACCTAATTCGATCCTGTTTAAAATCTCGACAAAATGTTCTGAGTTTTTGACAAAAGATTCGGACTTACTCTATAATGGTTGAATAATATGTCAACGAATTATATATATATATATATATATATATATATATATATATATATAAAGAGATCATTGTAATATGTATGGTCAAATGATCACAGGATTCAATGACCAGAAGCTAAAGTTTTGCATAAGGAGTCGCATTGGCGAAAACGAACGCTTATTCTGCGTTTATAATGCAGAATAAAGAAGTTTACAGTCAACCAAGTACAGACATACCAAACATATGGAAATCATTCCTCAAGGAAAACAAGCGTCTTAAGATTAAAAAAAGGGGCAGGGCGTCACACCTGACTACACACCAAGTAGTATATCTAGTAGGATTGTTTAGTTTACACTTGAAAGCGGTTAGAAATACTTACTAACCGAAACGTCGTGTTTAAAATAAATAAAGATAATGGAAGTCCGAAATTTTGTTTCTAAACTTTACCTTTCTAGATTCTAGAACAATTGCAAAAACTTCTTTACTTTCAATAAAGTCGTTTTTGTTTTTAAATTCGGTGTAGTACCAGTTATGATATGATTTTAATCAAATTACTCCATTTACTCCTATGCTTTTTAAAAACTTTAAATTGATTTTTTTCGGTTTTGATAAATACTTTTGTCAGCACCCTTTTTTAAAGATTTACATTAAAACAAATGAAAAGGACAAATTTTATTATTTTATATTTAAGTGTATTATTTAAAGTCCTTATGTATTTTAAGGCTGTGCATTTTTAATTACTGGGCATTGCAGTGTTTTATTAATTTGTTTTAAGTTTTTTGTCGTAATATACAAGTTAGATTTGATCTCATATGTACCAAAAAGAACATCATAGATTAGCTTAATTAAAATGTAATGCTAATGTTTCTATATAAGTATTTTTTTCCTTAAGTTTATGTTTTTTACCACCAACAAACCAAATGTTTTAAACACAAATTCTGGAGGCCAGAACTATAAGCACTGATTAGGGAAACTGTACCTTATGAATGTAACTGTTGATTTTTTTTATTAATAAAGTTTTCAAAAAAAAATGCAGATATTTTTTTAAAAGTTTGGGCAGATGATATGCATGTAATATAAGGTTTTTAATAAATCCACAGTAAAGCAAAAACAACCGTTTTGTTTACCTATATTACACAAAGAGTTGAATCCGCACCTAATTCGTTAAGTGCAACTTTATTATTTCTGAACCAATTTTTTTAATTGATACCTTTTGATTCACAGCATAGACGTGGCTTTTTGGTTAAAGTTTAAAATCGAGTACAATGGCGCACAAAGAAATTTGGCGAAGGGTCTGAAAAATGTCTAAATTTGAAAATCATGATGAATTTTGACAAAACCAAAATCACAAAAACCAAAAAAAAAGTGTAAAAAAACTACAGTCGAAAAAAAATGTTACCAATGGCCTTATACGAGGTGTGACAATAAGATTATAAGACTAGTGTAAAAAATCTACTTTATTTAAATACTAATACAACTTAATGATGTTCCCCATCAATGTAATCCCCTTCTCTATCGACGCAGCGTTGCATGCGCTTTTTTCCAATGTTGGAAGCAATTTTGGAAATCATCAGAATAGAGGCTGTTAAGAAGTCTTGCCGTTTTTTCCTTGACATGTTCTAATACTTTAAAACGGGTCCTTTTAACGATTTCTTTACTTTCGGAAACAGGTAGAAGTCGCAAGGGGCCAGGTCTATTGAATATGGTGGGTGGTTAACAACGGGGATCTTATTAGCTAAAAACTGCTTAATGGATAGGGCACTGTGGGCCGGTGCATTGTCTTGGTAGAGCAGATTAACTGTTTGACCCTCACGCGCCCATTCAATAAGAATAACACCCCTAATATCGAAAAGAAAAACAATGAGCATCGCGTTTTGGATGTGTTGGAGCGCCCTTCTCGTTCATCATCTTTAACTTCTTCACGACCCTCAAAAAGCTTTTATGCCACATAAAAATCATTGCACGAGACATACACTGCTCCCCGTAGACATCCTTTAGCATTCGAAAGTATTCAGTAGCCGTTTTTTTGAGTTTTACTTTAAATTAATACGTTGCTCAATTTTTCGTTTATCGTAATTCCGGCAAATGAGCTATGCACGATCCGCTTCAAACCACTGGGTAAGCCAAACTGGGAGAAGAAAGTCGACAAGATTGCGCGCGGTAGTAGAACGCACATCCAGGTGAATAACTCCAACCGCCCGAGGCGTGGAGATTTAAAACCTGTTAGTACAGGGGCCAGTCTTAAAATTTAATTGTCACACCTCGTATAATAAATGACAATGACTTACCCAGAGTAATGTTCGTACAATCTTTCATTTTTTTGTCCACATCCGTGTACTTCTTGACAATATCCTTGCAATGTTCAGGATCACCAGCAGGAGGAGTAGCGTAGCTAGAAGCAACCAAAATGGCGCCCACGACAGCTGCCAAAAGAAGCTTCATTTTCTTTTTTTTCTCTCGAAAACTTCTTTAGAAATGTAATATTTAACAAGTGTTTTTGCAATTTATATGGCGTACTATTCAAAAGATGAAATCAATTGATAAAAAACTACTTAAAAAAATCTCTTGAAAAAGTTGGTGCCTATAAGCACCACAATACCTACTGCTGATCAGTGATAGTCCAGTCATTATAGACATCCGTGATTTAAGGTTGCAAATGGAAAAATAGTGTCCAAAATGACTTGGTTTCTGTAGATTGTACAAAAAACAGTTTAAATACAAATTAAAGACAATAAAATTTCCTAAAATACATTAATGTGTTTTTGCCAGACTGATACTTTTTGAACTATGATATTAACCATGAGATAAAAGTAACTTCACAGGCCTTCTCCAATATCTTCCACCCTTCTCTTTCTGTTGCCGTGTTTATCCATCTAGTTCCCACATGTTTGTTCAAATCGTCCGCCCATCTCATTCGGGGTCTTCCGCTGCTTGTTTTATTTTATACTTGTACGTACTATATACGTACCTAGTGGACGTACATTGTACGTACACATTTGTACGTCCACGGAACGTATTTTATTGGTCTCGAGAATTATCGACGTAAAATGTACGTACTATATACGTACATATTTGTACGTAAATTGTACGTACCTTATTGGTCCCGAGAAGTACCGACGTAAAAGGTACGTATCTAGTAGACGTACTATGTACGTAGAAAACTGTACGTCCATAGTACGTACTTTATTGGTCCCGGGATGTACCGAGGTAAAATGGACATAAAATGTACGTCCCTGGGACCAAGTGTGCTGTCTGGGTAGTGGGTCTATTGTGGCTCACTTTTGAGTGGTTTCTCACCACTGTATGCCTAATCCTCCAAAAAGGTTTGCTATCAGTTTGGGTGAGACACTGTTTAGCTTCTAAATCAATCTGAGGTTTACCGAAAGTGTTTTGACGTAAACGTGCAACAGCCGGACATTCGCACAGTACATGTCTAACTGTTTCGTCATCCTCCATACAGAGTCTACATTTGGTTCCTTCTGTTATTCCGATTCTGTGCATGGGTACTCTTAGTCGACAGTGACCCGTAAAAACTCCAATCACTATACGGATCTCCTGTCTGGCAATGAATTATATACGAAGTCCAATGATATTTCTGGTTCTGTTTTGACAAGGTCCTTTAATGAACTTAGAGTGAGCCAGTTCTGGTATATTCATCTAGTATTGTTGGAAGCTGTTCTCCATCCATCTCAATATGGTTAATTTAGCAGCATTGTATGATGTCACCAGAGCTGGTTTGGGGCCGAAAAATTCGGCAGATGTCGCTTCCCTCGCTGCCTGGTCTGTGGCCTCATTTCCCTCATGCCCAGAATGCCCTGGTATCCTTACTAATGACACATTGTTAACGCTACCACCAAGCGCATTTAGCGAATTCCTGCAGCTCCTCACGGTTCTCGATGAGACCGTATTGAGCATGACGTCGGATATCATTCCTAGAGTTGCATCCAACTCTGCTTCCCTAATTAGGGCTGTTGTTCTCACTTTGTTTGCCATTGCCATTGCCTGGTGGTTGGCCCTTATTCTATAAGTTGCTCTTCGTGCCTCCGCTTCTAAGAAAATGTAGGTACCTAAGTACTTTGTGATCAAATATTTTCTTATATATATTTGTTTCTGATAGAAGTCTTCCATTGAAACTGATATGCATATGCATAGGAATGGTGAGCTAATTAAAAATCAAATAAAAAGCAGATTACGTTTAATTATTATCAGAAAATAAAAACGGTAGTATTTTTAACATGTGTAATTCAAAAATTTAATGTAATGTAGATGGTATCTCGGTGTTTATTTTTCATTTACGTAAATGATATCATAAATATGAATTCTATTATCAGGAGTTTTCTTAAAATTATGACAGTTGACACATTTGTGGATACCGCACTGCAAATACTAAACGGGAGGTTCACTGATTTGCCGCACTTTTGTCATATAAAGTTACAAGACGCTAGCGCTACCAAGTCCACTTCCAATCCCTGGCTTCGCATGCGTAGATCTACCAATATTATTTACCTCATGTATTAGAATCGATGTACAGGGTGATTTTCACTTGAATGATTCTAACCACATGAAAATAGAAAGTTTCAAAAAGTTAACCTAACGAAACCTAATCAGATCTAACCAAACCGAACCAAAGCAAACGAAACCAATATTTTTTTTCAAAAAAAAAACTTTCCTGACTTCCTACCTGGGATGCTAGAGGATGTGAATCCGAACCGGGCCGTACCGAACCGAACCTATCCAAACCTAACCCTACCCAACTAAACCTAATTAGCAGTACGTGTTGTAGTTTAGTTTGGTTAGGTTAGGTTTGGTTCAGTTTAGTTAGGTTCGGTTCGGATTCACATCCTCTAGGATCCCGGGCAGGAAGTCAGGAAAGTTTTTTTTTTGAAAAAAATTATTGGTTCAGTTTCCTTCGGTTCAGTTAGATTTGATTAGGTTTTGTTAGATTAGGTTTTTGAAACTTTCTATTTTCATGTGGTTAGAATCATTCAAGTGAAAATCACCCTGTATGCATCTATTCTAAGACATGAGGTAAATAATATTGGTAGATCTGCGCCTGCGAAGCCAGGGATTGAAAGTGGACTTGGTAGCGCTAGCGTCTTGTTATAAAGTTCACTTCCCTTCATCCCGATTTTCCGGATGAAAAGTGACAAATAAACAAAAAATTGGGATAAAAAGTGACATGACAGGGATAAAATTTAAAATCGGTATGAAAAGTGACTGATCAGACATAAATAGTAAACCCAAAAAAAACTAAAAACAAAAAATTTAAACAAAAACTTGGAAAATCAACTAAAAAGTGCGAAAAATAGTGTATAAACCTCGTGATAAATCGGACTTTTTATCCCTGGGTATATAATATTCTATTTCGCACTTTAGCGTTGAAAAGTGCACTTTTATTTTGAAGAAAATCCTTGAAAAATTGGAATAATTTAAGAATTATTAGAATTTTTCGTAACTAATATTGATTTGCAACACAATCATTGGATCTTATAACAATCTTTTTCCTTTACACAAAAATTGTCATTTAATAGTTTACTTGTCTAAAAATGACATAAATAATGACTATCATCTGTCAGCGTCTATTGGGAAACTAAAAAACACTTTAGGTCATCTAGAGTGAGAACTTATATTTATTTAAACTGAATATGGATTATTCTGGAGACCCTGTATGTATGACATATTTTAAACCAAAATCTCATACATACAGGGTCTCTAGATTATTCCAGGTAATTGTGACATAAGAACAAAACGAGAGTGGTAGGTTTGAATCCCGTTGATGTAGCTATAGGTCATGTGCTGCGGACATTCATAGGATTTTTCATTCCTTGGGCGACTATAAAATGTCATCTAATCCCTAACTATAACTCTATGGTCGAAGCGGCGTGAGAGGTGACAGCGCGTCATTTGGAGTGCCAATATTTGATATTATTAACTTTATTTTAACAGACCTAAAAAAGTTTTATATTTGAGTTAGTTGATGTATTTTATGAACATTGTTATTAGAGACAGTTTAAGAAAAATAACAAAACATATTTATATTTAAATCAATAAAGGAACACAAGAAACTTGAAGATTTCCTACTATATTAACTGCTTTTTATTTAGATAGGCACTCCGGGTGACGTCATTTCCCGCGTTCAACAACTGGCTCCGATTGGCAGAAAGTTACCAGGTAACCTATTCTCTACAGACTTTGATTTAATCCAACGCCAATCCAAAGACGTTGCGGATCAAGGTCTGTAGAGGATAGGTTACCTGATAACTTTCTGACCAATCAGAGTCAGTTGTTGAACATGGGAAATACCGTCACCCGGAGTGCCCATTTAAATCAAAAACATTAAATATAGTAGGAAATCTTCGAGTTTCTTGTGCTCCTTTATGATTTAAATGTAAATACATGGGCGCACCCAGAGAGGGCCTCGTGGCCCGGCTCCCCTCCAAGCCTAAGGATTTTTTAGATATATTTTACATATTTCATGAAAATAGCACAAAATAACGGAATTATGGGGCCTCGGGCCGTCTTCAAGACATTTTCCAGGGTGCGCTACGGGTAAATATGTTTTGTTTTTTTCTTAAAGCGTCTCTAATAACAATATTCGTAAAATACATCAATCAATTAGCTCAAAAATAAAACTTGCGTTATACCAAATATCCCATCTGCACAATGTCTTGGGAAGCTGTTAGCTTCTTCAGTCCGTTAAAATAACTACAAGTAGAAAATATAAGTAAACTAGAACAAGTATTAACAGTTTTTAAATAAATATAGTCCGAAAAAACACCACAAATGTAAAAAATAAACCATCGAAGATTAAAAATACTTAAAAACGCATGTAAACATAGGCCTCTAATCAAACCGCGGCACCCCAAATGACGCGCTGTCACCTCTCACGCCGCTCCGGCCTTAGAGTTACCAGGCAACCAATTCTCTACAGACCTTGGTTGCGGATTACTATAGGTATTCAATATCAATCGAGAACGAACCTACCTGCAGCACAGCCTATGGACAGAAAGAAGAGACATCAAAAAGCACGTCGCATCGGCAAATTTGTAAAGCGTCTAACAGGACTTGGGTCCTGTCGTGTCCTTTTGAGTCATGTTAAAGCCCTGTTGGGTCCTGTTGTAAAATTTGTTTATTAATGTATTGAGTTGTTACTGTGTACTGATTTACAATTTTTTTCTTGCATGGTAACCCAAAGAAAAACAAGGTCATCTCCAAAAAATGTTAAATTGTCCATCAAAAAAACTTACAAAAACCGCCTCATAAACAAATTGAGGACCAAAAAAAGTCCTGTCGTGTCCTAACATGTGTCCTGCCGGATCCTGACTGTTATGAGCTGATGACCCCTTGATGTGAGGCCTATGCAATGATGAAAAGCCCTGTTGGGTCCTGTTGTAAAATTTGTTTATTAATGTATTGAGTTGTTACTGTGTACTGATTTACAATTTTTTTCTTGCATGGTAACCCAAAGAAAAACTAAAAATGTTTAATTGTCCATCAAAAAAACTGTTATGAGCTGATGACCCCTTGATGTGAGGCCTATGCAAGGATGAAAAGCCCTGTTGGGTCCTGTTGTAAAATTTGTTCATTAATGTATTGAGTTGTTACTGTGTACTGATTTACAATTTTTTTCTTGCATGGTAATCCAAAGAAAAACAAGGTCATCTCCAAAAAATGTTAAATTGTCCATCAAAAAAACTTACAAAAACCGCCTCATAAAAAAATTGAGGACAAAAAAAAGGTCCGGTCGTGTCCTGACATGTGTCCTGCCGGATCCTGACTGTTATGAGCTGATGACCCCTCGATGCGAGGCCTATGCAAGGATGAGACCATAGGCACTCGAGGCACCAACCCTTAGCGAGAAAGAAAACTTTATTCACAGAACAGGAAGACCCAATCAGCTACCCAGACATCGATATAGAAGTGCATATGGGAATCAAGGCCAAAAATCGTTTCTCCATAACCGCTGTTTACTGGTATGTATTTTTTAATTGGTGCTGCTATAAATTGGATCGCTCGTACTTACGAGGTTCAAAAAGGGTGAAGTTTGTCAAAACTTTTTTGGTATATACGGATGGCAAGAAGTACCAACCCATTCATTCACGACAGCAATATAGTTAGACCACTTTAAGAGACAAAAAGGACCAAATAAAAAAAAAACTCGGTATGAGGTCACGCAAGATACGCAGAAAAATATTAAAAAAATAAAATATTCCGTTATGATAATAATTAAAATGCGATCATTTCCAATAATTTTTATATTATTATTTGTTTAAATACTTGACACTGAAAAAATTATAACAATCAAATAATCAGCGGGGATCTTTTTGGGATGGCAAAATTACACAGTCAGTGATTAAATTAGAGAGACATGGCAGTCTTATGTCTTTGGTCCAATATTCCAGGAAACTTCTATATTATGCATAGTGGTAGGTAGACAGAAAGATAATTGGCAAAATCGGGTTTAAGAATAAGTGCCGGGCGATTGGGTATAAATTTATATAACAAGGGCAAGAAAGATAAGATACCAACAATATTTTACCTCAATAGGGTAGCACACACTTATACTAAACACAGAAGAATAGGCGGACTTTGAATCAGTACCTAGGTGGCTAAGTTGGTAGAGCATCAGCCTAGTAAGCGGAACGTCACTGGTTCAAATCCAGTGTGAGGTAAAATAGTTTTGTTATCTTATTTTTCTTAATTATAGATACCTTCCTCTTATGTCACTAAATTCTCCCCGCTATAAAATTTTTAAAAAATGTTTTATAAAACATAAACCAAGACTACCCAGCAAACATCGACCTGCTGGTACTTTACTAATATTGTACTTTAACTGCTGGCAACTGCTGGCATCGGCAACGATGTGCATTATTTTTATTATTTTTGTATTGTTTAATTTGCATATTATTTAAAAGTGCAAAAAATGCATCATTTTAGTACTTTATTTTTAATACAACGAAAAGTTATACTTTATTTTTGAAGAATGCGAAGTGCAGCCAGCGTTAATGGCAAAAAAACATTTTAAAAGTATATTTAAACAGTTGCTTTTCAAGCACTTTATTTTAGTACAAAACAATTAAATATTTTACTGTGAAAATAAAATATTTACAAAAAAAACATTGTAATAAGATTTTGAAGAAGGTACTCTTAAAATACATTTAATTTATTATTAGAAGTAAAGGTTTTACTGCAAAATTAATATAACAGTGAAAAAACATTTTAAAAGTATTTTTAAACAGTTGCTTTTAAAGCACTTTATTGTATTAAATATTTTACTGTAAAAATAAAATATTTACAAGTTCATGTTTGCCGTCCTTGCCACTAGATGGCAAACACTAGTCAACATTTTACTGGTACACTAAGGAATGTCAAGCTTAAGAATGTGAATGATTTTATTTATTTTTAAACATAGAGATTGTCTCTGTTTTTAAATTGATGTGGAATATTCCATAATCCTTGGAAATATCCTCATCTGATATGAAAAGGAAAATATTAAAGATCCTTATATAATGATCAAATATTTTCCTTCCGTAAATACAGAGACAAAAACTCTATGCGTAAATATGAGAGGTGAGTGACGTAATTTCCTTACAATATTTACAATAAAAGTAGTTTCTTTGTACTACTAAAAAAATTAATAAAATACAATGATTTAAAAGTACAGGTTTTTTTTTAAATTTATAAAAATTCAGTTTTTTTGTATTTACTAAAAATACGAAGAAAATATATTGCTTTAAAAGTACATGCTTTTGTGTACAAAGAAGTTTAAAAAAAAATACAATACTTTAAAAGTACAGTGTTTTTTGTACTAAAATATATACTTGCTGGCCTGATGCAGGCCGTTGTTCCAAATCAATACGAATTAAGTACTTCCTACTTAGTACTTTGCCGTTACGGGCAGCAGTGAAAGCCAGTACTTAAAAAGTACTTTTTTTTGTAATCCATGTTTGCTGGGTAGGCGCAATCATTAGTACTTAGTATTTACTATATCTACAGCAGGGTAGCGCCGGTAATCCGGGGTGGTTTGAATGTATACCGGGTGGGCCAAAGAAAAAACAGGACAAAATGTTTTTAACTATAACTAGAACCATACCATCGCTTTTAATTAGACAATCGTATCATTAATAAAACAACATTTGAAAAAAAAATCGGGAACCAGCAAACCGATTTTAATGATTTACAAATCATCGCAATCGTTGTGCATGTTAGAAATGAGGCTTTTTTACGAATTCAAAAAACATTTTAAAAAAATTCGGAATATAAGAATAAACGACTTTTTTAAAGGGTTTAGTTTGATTCTGTCTAATATAAGAATAAACGACCTTTCTAAAGAGTTTAGTTTGATTCTGTCTGTCATTTTGAAATGTATATCAATCAAGGTTCGACCTCTTTTCGTTCAGGAATCTTGGATTTATGGATTTTTTATTATTAACCCGGTACCTAGTAAGGGAATTTAACACCTTCAGAGACATAGATAACTCCGAACTACCTACTGCCCTTACAAAGATCAATATGCTGATTTTTTCAAACTTTATTTAAAATAAATATAAGTACCAACTTTTTTAAATTTAACCAGTTTTCTTACAAACGAAGCCTATTGAGAAAAACCTACATTTGTGAAACTTTTTTGTAGACAATAAAATGTTCGTTTTAACTGCGTGTTGGTCAGCCTGTGTGTGAGCCACACGTCTGCATTTGCAACGAAACAGTTGATAAATTTGGGCTTCATGCCTTAAGTTGCAAAAAAAGTACAGGTCGTGTGGCCCGCCATAGGCAGATAAACAACATTATCAGGCGATCTTGAGTTTCTGCTAATATTCCGTCAGTTTTAGAACCGCCTGGTATATGTAGGAGTGATGGAAAACGGGTGGACGGTATGTCTTTATTGCTCTGGAAGAATGGTAGGACACTTTTGTGGTATGCTACTTGTCGCGACACTATTGCAAAAACATACATAGCAAAAACTTCACAAAAAGCAGGTGAAGCAGCAAATCTTGGTGAGTTACAAAACAAATTAAGTATAAAGAATTGGAAGACCGGGGTTTTCTCTTTGTTCCTTTTGGTGTCGAAACATTTGGTCCTTTGGGTAATGAGGCTAAGCAATTAATTAATGAAATAAGTTACAAAATAAAACATCCAAAAGCACGTAGCTTCATTACCGAAAGGATAAGTCTTGCAATACAAAGGGGAAACGCAACATCGGTGGTCGGGACCATTCCTGCTAAACAAGGTTTAAATGAGATTTTTTATATTTAATGTATTTAATCGTTTTTTTATAAATATATATATATATATATATATATATATATATATATATATATATATATATATATATATATATACATATATATATATATATATATATATATATACATATATATATATATATATATATATATATATATATATATATATATATATATATATATATATATACAGGTATTGTTTATATTTCTATTATTTTCGTTTTTAATATTTTTTACCATTTTCTACGACGTAGATTTTTATTTAATTTAGTTTTAATTAACTGATTTACCTGTGTGTATTTTTACCTTATTAGCTAAGTGATGTAAAAATATATTTAAATTAAATCTAACCTATTAAAAACAAATAGATTTTCTATTTAATAGATATATCTGCATTGCAAATTATCGATAACACTCCAGTGGCGTCCGTAATCTGGAATCTTGTTTAAAAATAACTTTTGTTTTACAATTTTCGTAAAATCTGCGCGTTTTAAAAAACATAAAAGACGATATTAAGCGGATAAAATTTTCTAATAGTCTAAAGCAGTATTTTTTACTAGAAAACAACCTCATACCATATTGTTTAATGCTGCCAGTTTTTTTTTGTTTTTGTTTTTATTTGAATTTTTGGGAAAACCTAACCTTGAATTTTGTTTTGATATTTTTGGGCTCTTTAGCCAAACCTTTAAAAAAGAAACTCCTTGTTTGGGAAAATTCCGATCAGGTGATAATTTTTCTCTTTATTGAAAGTTATTTCCTTTTTTAAACACCTGATTATTTTGCTAAATTCATGCGCGCTTTGCACACGCTGGGAGTTTGAAGCGCCCCCCTGTTTTTGACAGGGGAATGAAGAACCACTTCCGAAAAGACACATATGAAAGAAGTCACACTTGTTTTAAGATTAAGCCCAAAATTCCATCCATAAGAAAGTCCGCGGTGCCGCGAGTGAAACTGTGGAACTGCTGTTAAATGAAAGAAGGTAAGCTTCTAGCGTGTTGCCGATTTTTTCCCTTTGTTTTAGTTTAATAAACGTCTGTTTACCCAGACGGGGTGAATTTAGCTTTGGGGTAATTTTTTTGTGAAATCTCTAGTCTTCTCCCCTTCAGGCATTCAGCCGTCTACATATAATATTTGTTTTGTAAATCTACATGCTTAAACAAGGAGGAATCAAGCTATAAAAATTTAATTTTTGCTGAAGTTTTTGGTGCTGTGTATATAACGTCTTTTTTTCCCTCGTTATTTTCATATGCCAAATTCACACTTGAAAAGTCCTCCACAACATTTTCTAAAACGCCACTAGATTAAGATTTCTCAAGCCTACTAACTTTTTGCGTATTATTTAATCACGTTTTTTCTCAATATGTTTTTTATAAAAAAAAAGTCGCGAAAGCCTGTTCTAAAAGCCCTCTAGATAAAGACTTGTTAAAAGTAATAATTTTCTGCGTCTTTTTTTGTCACGTTTTTTTTTAATAACTTTTTTTAAGTTTAAAGTGACGCGAAAGGAAGTTCTAAAAGTTCACTAGTTTAAGACTACAACAATTAAAAGACAAGGCAAGACAAAATCTCTATACATACATACCTATATTATGTTTTCTTTAAAAGCTAAACAAGATTTTTCAACAGTAAACACTTTCACACAATATTAATATGTCTTCATCAGGTTAATAACTGATGCGTCGTGATCGTGAAGAATCAGGGATCAGTTCATTAACTGGTTTTTGGAGTTTAGAGGCCGAAGCATTCCCGGATAGATTTCGTCGAAGTGAAAAATGTTGCCAATAGGTGGCTGCTTCTAGTAAAATCTCAAAAATATTTGGTAGAAAAGCCATGCGCAAGTCGCGTTTCGTGTAGAAAAGGCGCGAACCTAATGTGATTTTGACGTTGATAAAAATCTACTCTAGAATTCACTTGAAAATAACGTAAAAACATTGCTAAGTTATTACAACGCCGTTTTTAGCAACGTTATTTTTTATAACCTTAATGAATGACCTAGCTTGTTTTCATATATGAAATAACGTTTTTTTTCTAGCAGGTTAAAATCAACGTTTTTTTTCTCACGTGCTTTTCACGTATTTAACTAAAAAATATTTATAAGACACGCACCGCCGGCGCCGGCCGGCACGGCGCCACTGTAAACTGAAATTGAAAAAATACGTCTAATCAAAAGTACATTGGTTTAAATGTTCTTGATAATGATTTTGATCTAGAAGTGTCCATCACTACCTGTTTTGTTGACATGAAACTTTAACAGTAGCATTATTATTGATTAAAATGATACTCTCAGAATTTAATTACTGATTATACTTGATGTTGTATTAAAGTGGCACCGCGTCATCAAAACCGTGATGGGCGGTAAGGGAGTAGAGGGGTACATACAGTGTCCCGCACTTCCTGTAATTTTTTTATTGGTATTGATTTCCAAAAGGTACTGCACTAATAAGTCATAAGCTTACTATTTTACTTGCTTTTTATTTATCTTCTCTAAACGATTTTATTAGAAAGGAACATATATACTCTTGTCTGGTTGTTACGAACATATTCATTTAGCCGGGCTATGACGTTTTCTATTCGTTGTTTTTTTGACTGTTTTAATGTCAAACAAATTGGGACCGACTTTTTACAAAACAAATTACCGTTTTTGCAACTAAATCAATATTTGCGCACATTTTAATATAATTTTGGATTCTCTTTTATGTTTCGGATCTTTATTTATTAGGTAAGTACCTATATGAGCATGAAGTTAGCGAAGCACCCATCGCAGATCGAATCGTGACTAGGTGGATAATTTGCCGTTAATTAGTCGTGAATTAGTTGTGGAAAAATGAATTTTGTCGCTCTTATTTTTGACCGTTTTTGAGGGTGCTTCGCCCCTTCATATGAAGTTAGCGAAGCACCCTCGTAAAAATGGCTTTTATCAAAATCGAATATGGTGGATAATTTGCCGCTAATTAGTCGTGAATTAGTTGTGGAAAAATTAATTTCGTCGCTCTCATTTTTGACCATTTTTTTGGGTGCTTCGCTAACTTCATATTTTGGCACCCATCGCAAATCGAACCGCTACTAGGTGGATAATTTGCCGTGAATTAGTTGTGGAAAAATTAATTTTGTCGCTCTTATTTTTGACCGTTTTTGAGGGTGCTTCGCTAACTTCATATGAAGTTAGCGAAGCACCCCTGTAAAAATGGCTTTTATCAAAATCGAATATGGTGGATAATTTGCCGCTAATTAGTCGTGAATTAGTTGTGGAAAAATTAATTTTGTCGCTCTTATTTTTGACCGTTTTTGAGGGTGCTTCGCTAACTTCATATGAAGTTAGCGAAGCACCCCTGTAAAAATGGCTTTTATCAAAATCGAATATGGTGGATAATTTGCCGCTAATTAGTCGTGAATTAGTTGTGGAAAAATTAATTTTGTCGCTCTTATTTTTGACCGTTTTTGAGGGTGCTTCGCTAACTTCATATGAAGTTAGCGAAGCACCCTCGTAAAAATGGCTTTAGTAAAATCGAATATGGTGGATAATTTGCCGCTAATTAGTCGTGAATTAGTTGTGGAAAAATTAATTTTGTCGCTCTTATTTTTGACCGTTTTTGCGGGTGCTTCATATGAAGTTAGCGAAGCACCCTCAAAAACGGTCAAAAATAAGAGCGACAAAATTAATTTTTCCACAACTAATTCACGACTAATTAACGGCAAATTATCCACCTAGTCCCGATTCGATCTGCGATGGGTGCTTCGCTAACTTCATGCTCATACCTATTTTATATCTCCTTTAAAAGGTCTCGGTGTTTTATTATAGACATATAAAGCGGCACACTGCAGGTACAAAGTGAAACAACAATTTTTTGAGGCTTTTTTACATAGATTTTGCCGCAAAACTTGGTTGACCATAGATATGACGCGGTGCCACTTACATACATCCTCAACTATAAGTATATTACATACTTAGGGGGTAATTATTTAGTTATAACAAATAGTATAGACCAAATTAGACTTTTTAGAAGAATAAATTTATAATGTTTTGAAATTTTGGTTGTGAACTCTCAGTAAAAACCCGAATACAGATCCGCAGAGTTCCCAACCCCCGGGGGGAGCTTCATCCCCTTTTTCCCAAAAAACCACCCCTCCAAAGGTGACCATGACAGTTTTTTGCGTTTTGCACGCAAACTGTAACTCCGACGAGAAAAAGTTATAGGACTTTTTGGATTCTTCATTAAATTTTCCAAAAAAATTGTCATATTTTTCATATCTTCCAATCAACGCTCATAAATGAAAATAATCAAAGTTTTCAGCGCTAACAAAAAATGAGCCTTGCGTCGATTATCTCGAAAAATATTATCATACCGTAAAATTGTAGCGAGCAGTTCTTTTTCTACAAGATCCATATTGTTACAAATTTAAGTTATTTAAATTTTATAGTTAGAATTTATTTAGGATTAGTGTAGTATTAGGTTAACGTATTTTATGGTTGTATTCTTAGTCTAGGTTTTAGTTGCGTTATCTATGACAGACTGGTGAGCGAACGGTCCGGTTCTGGAAAAGGGTGGTATAATCCCGAATCGAACAAGGATGGAAAATTCTCGAATAGTAGGCAGACCCTTATATATAAGGCCGGACGTCGTGCCTCAGTCAGTCAAAGATAACCAACGGTAGTGATCGCTAAATGTTAACGTGAAGTTAATAGGCGGATAAAAAGAGTGAATTATTAGCAAGTTATTAGTAAGTTTAAGTGCGTGTTTTTGTACATAATTTGTCGAAATAAATTGACGTATCATTTTTCAACAATTGCGAGTTTTAATTTGTCGTTGTGAACCCGTAACAATATCATATGATAATTTTTATACTTGTGCCACAGAAGAGCTCGGTTCGGTCCGCTTTGCAGAGTCAATATGTTCTGACTTGTGCATTTCCGTTCAGAAAGTAGCTTCAGCTAGTCGGCAAAGATCGGAGAAGACGAATAAGTGGGGCGAGGCCGATCGTCGGTTCGAAATTCACTACTCGCGGAGCGCAGCATTGCCAGATGTACTATAATTATCAATTTTGTACGATAACCGAACCGAACCAAGGTACGATTTGGGATACTAGGTCTAGGATAATAGCCTTTTGTACAATAATTTGCCTATTTTTAATTTTTGTAAGTTTTTATTTCTGATTTGTCAAATAGCAAGAGTTTTTACACGAAAAGACGAACTAATGCAGTCCTTATTCAGCTGAATGTTTGTTTAAAGTATTGGAGTCGGATGCCGCGGGTCCATGCATCGCGCAATTAAAATTTGTTGGCCGCGGTTTCGAGGCACGTACACATATGTATGCTTGTTTGGCTGTGCAGCAAGGTATGTGAATTCTGACTCAAGTGAATACGCGGCTTTAGAGGAAGTATATATTGCTTCAGAGACTGATATAGTCCTTGCCATACGCAGTTACACTTTTGTGACTTTGACATGATATAAACATATTTCCTAACCAGAAATACTTGAAAAATTAAATATGGCATAATTATGGTATAAAATTAAAGGTAAAACTGTCATTGTTCTAAATATTCAACATATGCTTTAAAATGAACCATCACTCAATTTCTCAAGATCCGTACAAAACCTCAAAATATTCAAACACGTTTATTTACACGTTAGCTTCATAACTCCTAAGGTTAAAAATGTCCCCAAATTCTCTTTTGAGATTCTGAATCTAGGATAAATAAGCTGTAAGACGAGCCATCACTCAATTTCTCTAGACCCGTACGAAACCTCAAAACGTTCAAACTTGCGTATTTACACGTTTCATCTGCTAGCTTCATGGCTCCTATAGTTTGGAATGTCCCCAAATTCTCTTTTGGGCTTTTGACCCTACAGTAAATATGCTATAAAATGAGCCTTCACTCAATATCCCGAAAACTCAAAACTGACTCAATATATTTAATCTCTTTTATTTACCCGTTTCATCTGCTAGCTTCATAGCTCCCAAGGTTAGAAATGTAAATATAAGATGAACCATCACTCAATTTCTCAAGACCTGTACGAAACCTCAAAATAACCCCAAAACGTTCAAACTTGTGTATTTACAAAGTTTCATCTGCTAGCTTTATAGCTCCTAAGGTTAAAAATGTTCCCGAAATCTCTTTTGAGATTCTGAATCTACGATAAATAAGCTGTAAAACGAGCCATCACTCAATTTCTCTAGACCCGTACGAATCCTCAAGATAATCTCCAAACGTTCAAACTTGTGTATTTTCACGTTTGGTCTGCTAGCTGCATAGCTCCTATAGTTTGGAATGCCCCCAAATTCTCTTTTGCGCTATAGAGTCTACAGTAAATATGCTATAAAACGAGCCTACACTTGATATCCCTAGACCCGTACGAAACCTCAACATTCGTGTATTTACACGTTTTATCTGCGGGCTTCATAGCTCCTAAAGTTAAATTCTCGTTTGAGATTTTGAATTTACGATAAATAAGCTATAAGATAAGCCATCACTCAATATCTCTAGACCCGTACAATATCTCTAGACCCGTACGAAACCTCAAAGCTGACTCAATATATTTAATCTCTTTTATTTACCCGTTTCATCTGATAGCTTCATAGCTTCTAAGGTTAAAAATGTAAATATAAGATGAACCATCACTCAATTTCTCTAGACCCGTACGAAACCTCAAAATTTTCATCTGCTAGATTCATGGCTCCTATGTCCCCAAACTCTCTTTTGGGCTTTTGAGTCTGCAGTAAATATGCTATAAAACGAGTATACATTTAATATCCCTATACCCATGTGAAACTTCAAAACTGACTCAATATATTTAATCTCTTGTATTGAGATTCGTACGGGTCTAGAGAAATTGAGTGATGGCTCACCTTATAGCTTATTAAGAAGAGCCATCACTAAAAAAAACCCCTGCCTACCTCCGGTTGATCTGTGTTCACAAACCGATAGTAGGCCCAAGCTTGTAGTGGCAAGAACATTTTATTTAGTAAATCCTTGATGGGCGGGGTAAAATGTAATGTGAAATGCGAGATCTCTCCGCAGAGGTCCTTGGGAACGAGCCTACTGTGCTTTTCAGACTACGTCTCTCAGAAGATAGATGAGGGATGTCAGGTGGACGCGGTCTACACCGACTTCAGCAAGGCTTTTGACAAGATTGATCAAATATTGTTGAATAGACTTGCTGATGTCGGGGTGGATGCAGCTCTTATTCGGTTGACTAATTCTTATATTTCAGACAGAGAAAGTACAGCAGTAGTTGCTGGACACCAATGAACACAACCCATTTTAGTAACTTCAGGAGTTCCGCAGGGTAGTCATCTTGGTCCACTCTTTTTTATCATTTATATTAACGAATTAAAGAATGCTTTAAGCACAGCAAATTTCTGGTTTTTGCGGACGATGTAAAAACATACAAAAAAATAAAGTCTGATGATGATGACTGCCAAAAGCTTCAGGAAGATATTAATCGCCTTGAAAACTACTGCAAAAAAACCGCCTTTTTCTTAACCGCAAAGTGCTTTCGGGTGTCGTTTTCGAAAAAGGTAAACAAGGGTAGATTATATATACAAACTTAACAACGAAAATTTAGAGCGGGTGCAGGAGATAAGGGACCTGGGAGTAATTTTAGATGAAAAATGGACTTTTAAAGCACACATTGTAAAGTAAATCCAACAAAATGATGGGTTTTATTAAAAGATCTACAAAAGAATTCACTAATACCAGTACTCTTGTCTCGTTGTAAAACGCTTTTGTGCAAAGCAAACTTTCATTTGCTTCAGTGGTTTGGAATCCAAGATACGAAATTTACATTAAACGTTTAGAGAGTGTACAAAACAAATTTCTTAAATATCTCGGCTACAAAACACACACCCCTATTGAAAATCATGATTACCGTAATATTAGATTTAAGTTTAAAATTATTACTGTAAAATTCAAGCGAACTATAACAGATCTCTCTATGCTCCACAAAATAATCAACAACCAAGTAGATTCCCCGTACCTTGTTTCCAGAATCGGTCTGCGAGTTCCAAGGGTTAATGCGAGAAATAGACAAACTTTTGATATTCCTTATTGTAGGACTAACAATAGGACAGAATTCTCCAACGACTAGATTTCAGAATATGTTTAACATTATTGACCAATCAATAAAATCAGATATATTTTCAGTGAAGTTAAGCTGTTACAAGGTTCGTTTAAAAAAATTATTTCTATCGCAATTGTGATCTTTAGTTTAGTTAAATCTAAATGTAATAAATACAATAGGGACCTATTGCAATAAAGCCAGGCACAAATTGTGCCGGGCACTATATTGACAGTTTCGTATTAAAAATTCAGTCGTTTATTTTCCATTAATACTGGCGTCACTATTAATTCCGGCTCTTATAATACACAATGGCCTAATTTTGAAAGAAGGCAGCTGTTCTTATAATGCGAAAGTGTCAATATAGTGCCCGGCACAATTTGTGCCTGGCACTATTGCAATAGGTTCCTGGCACAATTGCAATAGGTCCCTGGCACAATTTGTGCCTGGCACTATTGCAATAGGTCCCTAATCTTAATAAGTAATACCTTAAATTTGATTTTAAGGCAATTTTCTATTCCAAAGTTTTTTTTTCTAATTAGTTTAAGGCTCGGATTAATGTGTTTATCTAATAAGTTATGCTAGTTTGGTACTCATGTACTGTGTGCAACCTGAATTCGATAAATAAATAAATAAACCCACCGCCCTTGATCGCAAAGCGGACGCACGTCCAATGAACCACCATGGCCACTTTTTTTAAAAAGTTTTCCTAATAACTGTCACAGAGAGTTGCTGAAATGGAATCTTGGATTAAAGGGTAACTTTTGGAACCATGTAAAAAAAGCTACTTTTTCGTATACAGATTTAAAAATGAAGCTTTTATTAAATACTCAAATACTTATATAAATAGAGTACACACACCCATGCCGGGTCCTTAAAGTCCGAATCGGTGCGCTTTGAGTTTTGACAGACAGTCGACGTACGAAAAAAATTTGATTCATTAATATTAATAATAGTAATAATAATAGTAAGTATTAATTATATAAAAGTAAAGACGCGCATGCGCTCCACTCCACTTGACTTGAACCTCCCTCCCTTACACGATCACTGATCTTACAATTAATCGGGGCTTGACTGGATACCTAAAACAAGAAGAGAAAATACTAATAGCGGGTGATCAAATAGTATATAGCAAAATAAGATTGTAATTTTTCTCGTCAAAAAAGACAAAAAAATAAATATAAAAACGTAGGTGCGCAAACTCTGGTGTACAAGGTGTTAATTATCTTTTTAGCCCGCGTAGCAATAGCTAGAGAAGGTATTATTTTCGACGAAAAAGTTTTTTTTAAGATAACGCCGAGAATGTGTTATTTGGGTATATTTTGACCTATATTAGCAATATCGTCGTGATGTCAGTCTATAACACGATAGCTCCTAAACCGCTGAACCGATTTTCATAATCTTTTAAAGTATAGTTTTTGCAAAGTCAGTTGAACAAAGATAAAAGCCGACCATCGGCATATCCTCTAAAGAAAGTGACATGGGCGGCGGTAGATGTACTCATGAAATAAAAATAGATAATAAAACTTTCTATTCCTGCACGTACAGAAACGACACTGATTTATTTTCTAACTCTGCATACTGCCGACTAAAGGGGTCCCGAAACGAACACGTGAAAGCAATTAAAAGCTCATCTCAAAAAAATCTGCCAATCAGGTACCGTCCATCCACCTAGTCTCGGTCGGTCGGAAAACAAATACTTTGTCGTCGGACCGCAAAGAGCCGCGCCTTTTCTCTGTCGGTAGGGTTGAAATTATACCAGGAAGATTTTATATGAATTTGGATAACTTTTGAAGGGCAGAATGAAGCAAAATTTCGTGAAATCGATAGAACCCCGTATTAGGAGTTATTCAGGTGACTTTGCAAAAACTATAAAATAGTGTTGGACACTCTAACGAGCTGATTAGATTTTGGTCAAAATCCATTAATGCTAATAACAGTTTTTTGACAATATAGTAGACTACATTTTGCTCAATAATTTGTGTTATAACCAAAAACTTCGTAAGAGCTTTACTTTCTGCGATATTTACAAAAAGCTGTTTTAAAGGCTGATTATCATGGCTTCACTTGAAGTGTGCTAATAGGCGAGCTAGGATCCGTCATGGACCCATTTATTACCTTCCTAGCTCGCCAGAGAAAGTATTGTTTTCGAGTAAACTTTTTCTTTTTGAGATAACGCCAAAAATTTGTTATTTGGGAGTATTTTTTTATCTTAGCAATTTTGTCGTGATGTATGTCTGTGTGTGTGTGTATATATTATTTCTGTCCAAAACACGTGTTCGACACTCTAACGAGCTGATTAGATTTTGGTCAGAATTCATTAATGCTGACAGTGTTTTGACAATTAAAATTTTTTAAAAATGCTAACTTTTTAACGGAGCATGGCATTAATATGCAGTTTTCGGAATACAGTGAAACCTCTCCTTGCAGACACCTCCATTAAGCGCACACTCTCTTTAGGCGGAGACATTTTTTGGAACCCTATTTCTTTACATGTAAAATTCACTCCTATAACCGGACACTCTAACAACCAGACGCGGACAAAAATCATCTTTTCAGAGCCGCTGGGCGGATTTTAGCTAAAACATTGTTATAAGGAAAGTGGTTGCTTATGCCAAAAGGGTTGAAAAAAGGTGACGTAATTTTAAAGTATTTTGAAATATATAAAAATACAGGACATAATTTATATCTCTAAAATTTCTAAACGGAATTTAGCCAAACTTGGCAACAATTTTCATTGGTCCTTCAGCTATTTTTGTTGCCAGTATAAAAGTGATCGCTGGTAGCTAAGGGGTAGAAAAGGGGTGAAGTTAATTTAAACTTTTATGGAATTGGGAATTCGGAACTCAAAGCATGGTTTTAGCATCGGTTGACGAATTTTAACTAAAATTACTCTACTATAACAAAAGGGATCGTTTATACCAAAAGGGTTGAAAAAAGTGACGTAATTCTAAAGTATTTTGGAGTATATGAAAATATGAGACACAATTTATATCTCTAAAATTTCTAAACAGATTTTAGACAAACTTAACAACTTGATACTTATACTGCAACAACGCGTAGTTCAGAGAAAAAATATGCAAATAACACATTGCGCGCGAAAATACCAAAATGGTGGGGGTATAGGGAGTCAACAACATTCAACTAGATAAAAACCACTTATCATTGAAAGGACTCATAACTTTACAAAAAAGAGGTTTAAGTTTTATGAAGTCCATAATCGATTTTTCTATTTTTGTCCAAGGCACAATTCAATGTGCGTCGGACTGACTAAACCAATCATGCGATTTACTTTTAAATAAATTTTTTAAGCCACAGAAAAAAAAATTATTAATTTTTTATTGTTGCTTTTATTATTTCGTAATTTTTAAGACAAAGGTTTTTTTCAAGTTTTTCCATCTGTTATCTGTTATAAATCACTTTCAAGAATTTTTGCAGAGGAAAAATAAAGCTATAAACAACAAGTGAAATTAAAGAAACAAAAATAAGAAAAAAGTTTTTGCTTCGGCCAGGACTTGAACCCGGGATCTCTTGCTCTGTACGCAAACATTCTAAACATTGAACTACCGAAGCCACACATAAATTTTTGGAAAACTTTCATCTATGCAGGCTGCGGTGTCTCAATACAAGAATGAGAGACTCTCAGGGTATTAACTCGACCAAGTCATCAAACTGAGTTCTATAATTCTTCCTTCCCACTGTCAAAGGCATGAAAACTCTGAAGTTAGACGTAAACTATCAGCGTCTGAAAACATGAGATCACCTTTTCGTGTGTTAAAATTTCTGATCCCAAAGGCCAATATAATTCTCAAACTTTTTTCTTATTTTTCTTTCTTTAATTTCACTTGTTGTTTATAGTTTTAGGTCCTTGCATTATTTGCAATTAGGTATTTGAAAAATAAAGCTGTTTATGAAATATCAGCCTGTTACTCATTAGTTAAAAAATAGACCGGTGTACTGTGGACTAATGAATTGTGGAGTTGAGAACATGTAACACCTTAGCATTGCACTACTTACCTACCTCTTATTGGCGGTCGGTCGCCCTCAATTTCTCTTCAACGGCTTCTTGGCTCGCCTCTGAGAGGTCAGTCGCTTGGATGTATTTTTGTACGCCTACAAGGGATTTTTTAAGGGCATCGAATGAGCTGAAAATAATAAAATTCACTAATAAAATATTATACAAGGACCCTGCCATCGCCAGAGAACATATTCAGTTATATTTTTACCTTCCTAGCCCGCACAGGAATGGCTAGAGAAGGTAATTTTTTTTTTTGAGATAACGCCGAAAATATGTCATTTGGATGTATTTTGACCTACCCTAGCAGTATCGTCATGATGTCTGTCTGTGTGTGTAACTCTGTCCGTAACACGATAGCTCCTAAACCGCCCAACCGATGTTTATGAAATTTTTAGATAAAATAGTACTCGATACTGTAACGAGCTGATTAGATTTTGGTCGAAATTCATCAATGCTAATGACAGTTTTTTGACAGTTAAAAAGTTTTAAAAATGCTAACTTTTTAACGGAGCGTCGCATCAATATGCGGTTTTCGGAATATAGTAGCGCATATTTTTTTCAAAAATTTGTTTTATAACCAAAAACTTGGTAGGAGCTTTCGTTTCGGAGATATTAATAAAAAAAAACTGTTTTTAGGGTTGATATAGCATGGAGTTTACTTGGAATGTGCTAATAGGTGAAGAAGGTATCAGATCCGTCATGGATCCATTTATTTCTTATCGGAGAATTAAAATTTCACGAGTTTATTCAAATTTAAGGATATGTAGATCCTGATGTTACACTGCTCAACAGGTAAAATGTTGCAAGAATATTTTTTGTGGATTATTATTCTCCAGGATACCCTGATTCCATAACCACCTTTGGTTCATCTAAGTTGGCTCACTTTTGTAGGAAAAAAATAAAAACTGTTTTTTGTAAAATTCATATAAAAAAATTATATCTTGAAAGCATCTAAAGGTATACAACTCGAAATTGGGATAAAATTGAGGGATCATTAGCTGTATCTTACAGCGGAATATAAAAACTATCCGTAGCCGTGTTACGAATATATGGCCAAAAAACTGCTAAAAATTGATAAATTTGAAAACAAGTCAATACAACAAAACGAATAGCTAAGAAGAAAATTTGGGTTAACAGTTGTATCAAGTCACAAATTTACTACAAAAAATGTCCTATAAACTTTTTTCAGACGTTCACAATTATGGAAGTAAATTTGGTTTAAAGTTGATCAAAAATAAAAATGTGTCTGAAATTAATTTGACAACTTTTTAAGAAAAAGGCATTTTGGTAATTTAAAACAGAAAACTTTTCTTTGAAGACTGTCTTTGCTGTTGTTGATTAGGACAGTCCCGTTGCACACACACACACACACCATCTTAAAAAATGAGAATCCAAAGAACACCAACTTAAAAAATAAAAATTCAAAACCTCCACGAAAGTCCAAAAAAATTGAAAATCACCTTAGTATTCAACAGAAATGTCAATACTGAATGACAAGTTAATTGTAGGTACGATTGAGAACTACACATTCAAACGAAAATATCGCGTCTTGTAATTGCAAAATGATAAAAAACGAGCAAAAACCATAGCTTATCTTATTTTTTTTATGACAATAAGAAACAATTGTTTTCTCTGTTTTTTTTTGCAACATTATACTTCAAACCTAGATATCTTTCAACCTGATGATTTTACGATAAAATGTATTTGACATATTTTTTGGCTACTTCTCCAAGGAATTTAATGGTATGACTGACAAGCCACGTTACCAAGCGGTTTTTATTAAATTAATTTTTTTCTGAAAAATCGCTTTTTTTTGGTTTCGAAACGTATTCTGATCAAGCGCGCTTATGTAAATATGCCATTTTCTTGCACAAAAATTATCCAGGTAAAACTTTATTATTTTGCCAAATTTTGATAATTTGCTGCCTATAGTTTTAAAGTTATAGACATTTTTTTACGAAAATCACGGTGAAAAAGAAAAATCGTTTTTTATTTTTTTTACACAAAAGTGAGCCAACCAAGGATAGTTACAGAATCAGTAGGCAGCACTGAATAAAAATTCAATTTTATTTTTTTTGCAACAAGAACTTTTTCTTATTTTGTAGAGCGGTGTTATTATTAAAATGTCTCATGAGCACAAAAATATCATTTGACTGGTTATCGACATATAGTCAAATAAAAATTGTGTTTGCAAAAGGTCAGAATTGGACTTCCAAATATCACGTGACATCTGTCATTTAATGTCGCATTTATAAAGGATAAAGTTAGCTACAGGAGTGCGTGTAAAAGATCCCTATTAACCGAGATACAGGATGTTAAACTTTATTTTTTCATTTCAATTTTCTTTAATAACTTTCTTACTAATTTATATTTTTGCAAAAAAAAAATTGGGGTAGCAGGTTCATTTTTGGAATAAGCAATTCGATTTCTGTAAAAAAATTTGTTTACATTGTACAGGGTGTTCCCTGGGTCACTACTATTACATTTAAATCGGTGTAATTTTTTTGTGCCTCTGTGTATACCAGTTTTTATTGAAAATATGAATTTCCTCGTCATTTTTACGTAAAAAAGTTAAACTGTTTTGATATCGCTCAGAGCAACGATTTTCGAAATTTTTGCATTTAAAGTTTTTATTGCATGGGTAAAAAGATCAATACGTGAATTCGGCATATATCACACCATTTTTACGCATTAAACTTTAAATGCCTTGAAAACCGTTGCTCAGAGCGACATTAAAACGTTTTGACTTTTTCACTTAAGAATAATGGGAAATATGATATTTTTAATAAAAAACGGTATTCACCGAGACACAAAAAATTACACTTACTTTATGTAATGGTCGCAACCCAGAGAGTGCAATAAACCCCAAAATTTTTACCAAAATCGAATTGCTCTTCCCAAAAAACCCCTACTCCAAATTTTTTTACGAAAATGTTGATGTAATAAAAAATCTCGAAACCCGTTGCTCGGAGCGTCATCAAAACAGTATAACTTTTTTACATCAAAATGATACTTTACAGGGACTCTAAGTATACTAAATCGTAATATTTTGATCCAGGGAATCTACCGGTTTCCTATGTACCATTAGTTCTGGGACACCCAGTATAATAAACTTGTTACTAAGATTGTAAGATGTGTTTCTTTAGAAGCAACTATTTGAAAAAGCTACTTCTGTTGCATCACAATTAACTTAATTCTAATACAAACCACAAATTTTATTTTTAAAAATAAGTGGTACTTGGTAGAAGGGTACTTTTTTAGAATTTTGACTACTTTTTATACCATTCCTGTTTGTCTAGTTTTAAAATAATTAGGCTGTGAATATTATTTCGGAATAAAACTCTTTTGTTTTCTAGTTTGTTTGAGGGGCAAAGGAAAATTTTGTTCACAAAAGACAACTTTAAAAATAAGAGATTTTAATTTATTAATTTTTGCCTTTTTTGGTTTTCCACAAAATGTCAATTTTCTAATCTTATTCTTAGGGAAGTTATGAGCTATTATAAAAACCAACTTATTGTAAATTAGTCGACAAGATTCCTAGTTGCTTGGACCTCTCAATATAGCATTTTTGTTTGTCTTATGAAGATCCCAATAGTGGACATTTAATTTGGAAGAGATTTTAGCGTCGCTGGGACCTACCTACCTAGAGTACAACATCTTCTTCTTAACTTTGGCGGTGTCAGGACACCACGACATGAGGAACAGTTTCTGTTTCTTGCTAGCCTCGGAGGTGCCTTGACATTGGTGGGTGTACTCGAAGTCGTAGAGACCATAGCGGCACTCTCCCGCTCCTCCCGCTTGAAGGTTTGTGAGGAATTGGTCGTATTCTTCGTCTCTCGCTCCAATTACCTGTGAGGACGAAAAATATAATAATAGAGACTAATAGCTACGACACGTATCTTTTTGTAACGTACGTATTGATGTCAAGTATGCATATGCAGTGCCTTTGCGACGTACGTACTACGTAAAGGTAGAACCGAACCACAGAAGAAAAGTCGTGCAAATTCGTTTGGTTTTCAACCCAATTTGATTCTAAGGGTGTGTTTTGGTCATTCCAACTCTATATTTTAAATAGATAGGTATTCGTGGGTAGAGGACAGACCAAAAAGAAACTAAGGTACCTTTGCCAAACACACCAAGGGGTGATCAGCTGAACCAAATTTGTACACCGTCCTACAGGACTTTAATAAATTTTTGGTCCTATATAGTCCTGTACATGTCCTGTACAAGTCCTGTATAGTCCTGCCTGTGGGGTCCTCTAGAGTCCTGTGGCTAAAGGTCTTTAAAATACCTTTCGAATGAGGAATCACTTAATGTATTTTTTATAAAAAACAAAAAATGAATTATTAAAAAAACAAAGATTCCCACCAAATAAGAAAATGATCCTTTATTTACTATTTTCCATGTATTTTTATTGTTAACATTTTTCCATGAACCCATCATGTCTCCATCCTGTAATTTGGTGAGGATCTTACTAAAATATTAGGAACAAAAAAATATTTTTTGTAAAAAAAACTTTTTTTATATTTTTTTAAACCATGTGATACCTCATTCAATTCAATAGATATTTTATCACTATCCCAGTGTAAATAGTTCTTAAGATATCTTTTTAGTACATGTTTGAGATAAACTGACAGTTTTTTTTATTTAATTTAAAAAAAAACTACTAATCAAAAAATTTTAAATTTGGGATTTTTCGACAGTTTTATGGGTTACCAATGATTACCAAGAACGATGAGATGGTCTGCCAAACCTGTTTTTTTTTTGGTTGATAAATGAAATAACCTAAAAGTGAAAAAAAATGTGCACTTTAAAACCTGTGTCTTGATGACAAAAAATATTTTGACCCAGGTTATTTGAAATTTTTTGTTTGTTTTAACGTCCCCTATTACCCTTTATTGTCTTTTATTTTCCTTTAACTACACTCTTAGTGCATCAGAATTTAATTTAAGCTACATTCTAAAACAAACCACAAATTTTATTATGAAAATAGGTGGTTCTTGGTAGAATGGTAGTTTTCTAATTATCAACTTTATAAATAAACAAAGGTGTATTTTTATTGACGGACCAATTTATTTATAATTTTAGGAAATAGTCCATATTATGGTGGAGACCTTGTATAGGAATCAAACAGATTATTATCTTCCTCCACTAATTTTTAATTTGTTTTAAACAAATAGTCCCGACACGTTTCGTAAGCAGAAACTTACATCTTCAGGGGACATTACTAAACTAACTTAGTACAACATTTTAAAAAACTTTGCCTAGCTACTAAAACATTTGTATGACTCAACTTGATTTGTTGATTCTTATCAACAAAATTCCAAAATGTTTTTAACATTTGTATGTTATGTTTGTATTGTTTTTCAAAATGTTGTGCTAATTTAGTTTAGTAATGTCTCCTGAAGATGTAAGTTTCTGCTTACGAAACATGTCGGGACTATTTGTTTAAAACAAATTAAAAATTAGTGGAGGAAGACAATCATCTCTTTGATTCCCAATTTATTTATGTTAATTCCTTATTTTTTTGGCAAATTCCTTACTTCAACATCAATTTGTTTCTCATCTTTGATAAAGAAAATGACGTAACGGTGTTTCTTGTCTTTTTTGATTTCTTCATATGTGGTTTTACAAGAGTCTGATACTGTTACACCAGAAGCCTGAAAGAAAAAAGAAAAATATCAATAAATAAAAACAAACAATTAAGCACCACTAAAATGGAATCAGAAAAAAATTTCGGAACTAATGAATCAAGAAGCAAAAAAAAGACTTCCTGTGCATGTATGAAGACTGTCATAAAAAGTTGCAATAAAAACTATCTTTTAAATTTATTATTATTAAATAGACTTTTGCCATGCAAGGTGCTTTAAGCCAATGGCAAACCGCGGAAAACATGTCAAAAACTCTAAACAAAAAAACAATGTCAGGCTTCGATTCCTATAGAGCTTGCTCTTCGGCAAGTGTCTTTAGTCTATAAGGGTGCACGTTCATTTGAGAGAAGCACTCTTGAGAGTTTTTCTCGCAAATGCACATATTTTTTTAGAAAGTAACTGTCAGTCGTGTTTTAGTCACTGTGGGAACATCCTTAAATTAGGTAACGCAAAAATTCAGGATTTTTGACCCCCCATCGTAACGCACTTTCAAGAAAAAACACATTAAAAAATCACTGAGTGTAAAGCAAAGCTAAACTCCCCCACCCCCCTTTGAGCGTTATGTAATTTGAGGATAGGCCCTGTCCTACACCTTGAGAATGGTGAATTGAAAAAATCTTGTACTAATATCAATGCAAACAAGAGAAAATACATCAAAAAGGAATAAATAACTTTTAAATCGCTTAGTTCTTGGTTGCAAATATCAATGATTCATCATAATTTTCGCTATTCATTGTATAGTTGTCAATTATGCTGAATAATGTTAATCTTAATATCTAATTATAAAAATAATTTGTGACTCAAAAGTATCAAAATAGATTTAAGGAATTTTAGGGGCTATATTACATATAACAATGGCTGCACTAACACTGCTTTAAAACACCACTCTTAAAAAAACTGTTTTAGTCTAGTTATATTTTACTATTTTTATTTAAGTGCTTAGATTTCCCTGTTTCCCTAAAATGAAAACACGTTTTTTTATTGAATAAATTGTTCTACCTTAAAACAATTTGTTTTGAGTTAAAATATTTCTCTTTAGTTCAACGCAGCGTTTATCTTGAAATGAGACTATTTTTCTTCTTAAATTGTTTTGTTTCAGTATACTTCATTTTGTAACAAAGCAAATTGTCTTCATATACCTAAGTAATATTTTTTAAGAGAAACGGTGCCTTAGACTAATTCAATTCCAATTTATAATAAAACAATTTCTGTTTCACATTAAAATAAAAGGCAAGACATTTTTTACTATAATTCAAGAAAATATTCTCTTGGTGAATAGGAAAGCACAAAATATTTTACTTCAAAGCAATTTGCTTTGATCTAAGACAATTTTTTTTACCGTGTTAGTTTGGTTTGAGTTATATCGATGGCTGAAAGGCAAAAGGGCATAAGCGACACATTATTTGAAATAGAGTTTTAAACGCCAAAATGTTTTTCTTTTCTGCGTCGAATGAACTATTATTCAGGCTTCTACGTTGATTTTTTTGTCGCTTAAGTCAAATGAAAAAAGAATGGATCCTGCTTTTTTTTAAACTAAGCGACAAATAATACTTTAAGCGGCTCTGCACTAAAGTTTGAAAAATGTCGCTTATGACCTTTTACCTTTCAACCATCGATATGCACTCTAGAGAATAAGAGGGTACGTACTTTCTGAAGAATAAATGGTTTTTTTCCTCAGTACGGTTCAGTTTCGTGCCTAATTTTCCAATACAAAAGTAGAAATAAAAACAGGTAAAGTAGGCACCTACACAAAAGAGCAACATGATTGCGCTTTCATTGCTCATTTCATAGATTTAAAATCAAGAAACTTATAGGGCAGAATTTTTGTTAGGCCTAAAACTAGCTTTACTATACCAAACAGACCCAAACCATGCAAACAACTCAAGTTTTTTGCAAATTTATCATGTTTATACTATTTACGAAAATGTATTCATAATCATTTCAACTTAATAATCTTTTTATTTACATATATTTTGTCGCGTAACACTATTTATTTGTAATGTATTTATATTTTGTATTTATCAGATACTAGTATTATATTCTTAATTGACAAGTTCGACACCTGTAAGGTAATTGAACAAATAAAACATATTCTATTCTTTATGCCTTGGAATAAGTCATGGGGAGTTTATTATCTTCGCAAAGCGAGAGCTATATTTTGCTAGAGCATAAAAGTATTTTAGACGTAGATGCTGGGATGTTGAAGAAAGATAAGAAATAAAAAAAAAGTAAAGGTCAGAGAAGAAGTAGCAAAATTAAAATGGAAATTTCCCTGTCATAATATCGGACAAAAAGACGATCGATAAAACAAATGCATTATAAACTGAAGACCTTTGGAAAATAAAGGAAGTAGGGAAAGACCCCAAATGAAATGTGTGGGCGATTTGAAGAAACATGCGGAACTAGACGGATGAACACGGCGACAGACAGAGAAGAGGGAAAGATATTGGGGGAGGCCTATGTCCAAAGATGGATCGAAGAAGGCTAAATAGAAATAGATAGATGCTGGGATATTTGAGAAAGTTTTTTGTTTTGCATAAGACCTGATTAAATAGAAATGAGTGAGAACATTTTAGCACACTCTACTGGTTTTATGTCTGCAGTTTGAAGAATGATTCATCTCTGATTCTGATGCCATTTACAGGTGCTACTGGTTAATGACACAAATTTTTTACTAGAGTACCTAAAGTTAACTTTTATATGTGTGGCTAGTGTTGTAAAATTTCCAGAAATATATTTGCGGAAATATTTCCGGAAATATTTCATGAAACATTGGAAATATTAGAAAAAAGGAAATATTTATTTATAAAATCATAACAAAACACCGGAAAACGCAGAAGGCTTATACATGAACACAAATCAGGAGTTATTCTTCAAACAAATATACAGAAATAAGGTCAAATTTGTACAACAAAAATCTCATTCTTGAAACACTACACCATTCACTAGTCGAGCAAGAGGCATATCTTCATCGCTGTCATCAGCCTCACACTCAATAACATCGTCTTGCCAGTCTACTTCCTCAAAATCTTCAATAGTATCGGAAATAAAAATTGTTTTATAGTAAGTTTAATGCTTATAAGTGCCTATCCTTAAATTACGTAATGCTCAAGAGGAGGGTTTTTGGCCTTGCGTTACACTCCTCACATAGCACAAATTAAAACAACGTTAAAAACTCACACATTTTTAAGTTTAATAGGTCGCTTTTTAACATTATTTTTAAAACCACGTTAAAATCACACCGAAATAACGTGGTTTTGAAAATTAAAAAGCGACCTATTAAATTTAAAAAAGTGTGTGTTTTTAACGTTGTTTTAATTTGTGCTATGTGGGTCAATGTTATTTTAAAGTGTTTTTTCTTGAAAATGGGTCAAAAATCCTGAATTTTTGCGTTTTGTATTTAAGAACGCTCCCTAAGGTTACAAAATATGTAAAATAATATTTTTAAAAATATTTCCAATATTTATAATATTTCCGAGACACCTTCGGAAATTTTTCCATTTACATCACTATGTGCGGCAGATTGTAAGATGATTGTATTTGATGTTTTTGGAGGGGTTTCAGATGTTTCTAGGGCATAATAAACCCCACTTGCAAGGCACGATTTTCAAGAGAAGTTTAAAGGTGGCCAGTGGCAGATCCAGGACGGAGAGGCCAAAGAGGAAGCAAAAACTAAAATATATCTTAGTGTGCGTGCCTTTCTATTAACTTTGAGGTCTGAAATTTAAATGACAGGTAACAAAATGCGCCGCAGGCGAAAATGTTTGAAATACTCAGTATTTTTTATTAAAAAAATTAAAAAACGGGTGTTGCGGGTAAATTTTTGTAGCGATCAATGCATTGGTATTTTGGCCCCTTGAACCAAAAAGTTTTATGTCAGGGAGGGGGGGGGGGTGCCCGGGCCCCTCTGGATATAGAAAGCCTTTTTAAGCTAAGTCAGATTTTTAAAAGTCTGCATTTAGAAAGGAGGCCTATAACTTTTTGATTTTGGTGTAAATTGCTTTTTTTATAGATTTTTCCATTTGTCAAAATGTATTTCATCTGCTACTTTTAGTTTTTGAGATATTACACTAAAATTTTAATTTCTTTATGGAATGACCCATTTATTTCTTTACATTGTTTGTTTTTATTTTATATTTTAATTTGTTAATAAATAATAAAAATATTAATGAATAAAAAAGAGAGTCATTACCCTTCCAAAATGCAGACTTTTCAAAAACACTCTGTAGCTTAAAAACGGCTTGCTATATCAAGATGCGGTTTTGACCTATTTATCTCTTGAAAATTCTGGGACACCCTGTATATGTATTTAGGGTGATTCTCAGGTTGATTGTTTAAATAATGTGAGAACTTTGTAGACTGATTGTGGAGCTGTGTGGGTGATTGTGAGAAATTTGTAAACTAATTGTGACATCTACTTGTGTGCGCTCTCAGAAGCAGTTCTTAAGGATATTTTTCTGAAATGGACTCTATAGGTAGACCATAAACAGTAACCTTTTAAATTTTTTGTTTTTAATTACTATTATTGAGAAGGATGAATTTATTTCATAATCTAGATATAAATATATGGCGTAGGTACTCTAAAGGCACCATTTTGGATGATCAAAAGGTAAATAAACTGAAAACCCCCTGTTAAATGCTACTGGTTGAATTTATTTTTAAATGCTTGGCCCACACATTGATTTTGATTTTATTCTGAAAAAAAATTGACAAAGCATGACTTTTATTCATGAAAATTGCACTTTTTATCCATAGTGCAAAAATAACTTTTTTTTGTTAGTCATATTCAAATGAATTTAAACAAAAAAAACACCGTTTTTATCTCTTATCAGTCCATCATTTCCCAGAATAACAAACTGTGATAAATAAATTGCAATTCACCTTATATGGACACAATTTAAATACCTAATAAAATAAAAATAAACAATAAATAAATTAAAAAGATAATTTTAATTTTAGTTCTAAGCAACAGCAGGTATCTTTGTGTTTGTGACTAATTTTTGAATGATTAATCAATCTAAAATTCCAAGAACAGTTGCAAAAACAAAGTTTTTTTTGTCAAAAAGGTGGATTTTTTTTACTAATACCTTTTGAAATACCCTTTTCTTCAAAACAAAATAAAATATAAAAGGGTCATTTCATAGCATTTCACCAATTTTTATCATTTTTGATGAGTAGTATTAGTTAATTAAATTTTGAAAATACAAAAATGTGCCAATTTAGCTTAAAGATACTACTATTAAGAAACATTAAGTTATCTCTAGAACTAGTTATACAACGATCATGATGTAAGGCTTATTTGATAGATCTTCAAACCACCATTCAAATGAGGTACCACATGATCTCTGTTTTGTGTATTTTATTAAGAAA
Source organism: Aspidapion aeneum (assembly GCA_963576565.1). Taxonomy (NCBI): domain Eukaryota; kingdom Metazoa; phylum Arthropoda; class Insecta; order Coleoptera; family Brentidae; genus Aspidapion; species Aspidapion aeneum. The sequence goes on along the minus strand of OY755045.1, from coordinate 24,588,445 downwards.
TTTATACATTTTTCACTATTTTTCAATGTAATTTTATTGTAAACATGTTTTTTCAACATGAACCCATCATTTCTTTATACTGAACTTTAGTTAGAATCTTTATAAACATTTTTTGACAAAAACTGAAAAATACATTTTTCAAAAATTTCAATTTTGTTTTGTTAAAAATTTGATCATGTCATTTAAAACACAGTTTGAATACCTTTCAAATAAGCCATATATCAGTATCCTGGTGTAAGTAGTTCTTGAGATATATGTTTGTTAGTACATGTTTGAGTCAAATTGGATTTTTTTGATTTTCAAAATTTAATTTAAAAATAATAGATCCATGATGGATTTGATACTTTCCTAACTAGCCTATTAGCACACTTTAACAGAATTCCATGATATACATATCAGCCTTGAAAACAGTTTTTTGTAAATATCTCAGAAACGAAAGCTCCTAGAAAATTTTTGAACTGTTTATATGAACTACTATATTCCGAAAACCGCATATTAATGCGATGCTCCCTTAAAAAGTTAGCATTTTCAATTTTTAATTGCCAAAAAACTGTCATAGCCTTAATGGATTTAGGCGAGGGGTGATCAGCTGAACCAAATTTGTACACCATCCTACAGGACTAATAAATTTTTGGTCCTGTAGTGACTTGCATAGTCCTGTACATGTCCTGTACAAGTCCTGTATAGTCCTGCCTGTGGGGTCCTGTGGCTGAAAAGGCGCCCAGAAAAAAATCATCACATCTTAACTCTCGTTTTTCTTGTATAGTCCTGTGGGGTCCTGTGGAAGTCCTGTAGAAAAATTTGTACACCTACTGTGGGCAGCTGATCACTCCTCAGATTTAGGCCATCCATTAACGTAATATGTTAATGCCAAAATCAAATCAGCTCATTACAGTGCCAAACACTATTTTACCTGAAAATTTTATGATAATCGGTTCAGCGGTTTAGGAGCAATCGTGTTACAGACAGACATACACACACACACACACAGACAGACATCACGACGATATTGCTAAGATAGGTCAAAATACACTCAAATAACAAATTTTCGGTGTTGTCTAAAAATAATTTTTTCGTCGAAAATAATACCTTCTCTAGCCATTGCTCAGCGGCGTAGCGTGCCTGAAGGGGCGAGGGGGTCGAAAGCTAAAAGAGTGCCCATCAAAAAAATTGTGAAAAAAAAAGGTCATCATGTCTTTAGTTTCCTATCTTTTGTCGGTGACAGATTTGCCACCCTCTCAATCTGGTGCCGGCCCTGCTTAAAGCTTAGGGCGCTTAAGGCACCCATGGGGCGCCAGTACCCTTGGGGCAAGGGGGGGGGGCGACGAAGCCCTTGCGCTCCCCCCATGCTACGCCTCTGCCATTGCTACATGGGCTAGGAAGGTAATTTCTGTGCAGGCTAGGAAGGTAAAAAAACTACTCATCAGAAAAACCTGAAATTTTAGATTTTTTATCCACTTTATGGGTAGACTAAATGTACAAAAAATTATAAAAATCAATGGTCTGGCAAAAATTGTCATGGTACAAAAAAACTGGTGTACTTTAGAAAAGAGGCTCTTTACTTTTACCCTGCTTCCACCAATGCATGCCCACCCCGATATGATGGAGCATGGATTTGCCCCTGTTTTAAATGCAGTGTCACCTAATGCATTTTTTGAATCGGGGTGGGCATGCATTGGGGAAACAGGGTATTAGACATCATGCTTAGGCAGTGAAAACAAAAAAACAGCTGTTTTCAATGAACAATTTTAGAAAATTACACCATGTTTTCTAAACATTATAATTTGATGGCCAACATTTCTGGCAAGAAAACTGGTAAAATAAAATATTAATTGCACTCCTATTGGCAGAGAGTAGTGCTTAGACTGTATGAGTTAAATATAGATTCATTTTTCAAAACATACCTACATCGATCAGTTTTTTTAATGTTCTTAAATCTAAATTTTTTCATTTTTTACAAAATCCATATGGCCTGGCACTTACAGCCAGTTAAATTTAGATTAAGGTATTTAAAAAAAACTAACTACTAAATAATAGTTTTTTAATATATAAAAATGTATGTGTCTTTGTGTTTTCTGGAATCAAATGCCAATAGTTTGATTTTATTATTAGATATCCCACATGGTGTCTTAGTCTATTTTTAAACAGCATCACTGCTAAGAATCTATAAATAGCCGTCTTTTAAAGAGCATTTTGAAACTTTTTTGATAGGAGAAAATTTCAATTAAGATTAGCTTTAATCTGAGTGATGGTCTTGTTCCCCACTGTGACCTTAAAATCTATTATAACTATTTCAATGAAACTGCTTCAAAACTTTACTGCTCCAAGAAATTAATTAAATATTTTTATGAAAATCTCTTTATTTTAAACAAACTGTAGAATGTCTTATCATATTTTAAAGACACTTGTATATTATTTTTTCAGACTACCTGAGCGATTTATTCCATGCTGATAATTTTTTGCTATAGAATTTTTTACAGTTGATAAAAAATAATGTATGATCCATTAATTTTGCCTTGTAAATAAATTAATTAAAAATTTATTAATTTATTGGAATAGTGTAGCAGTGTATTTTGACCTGGAAATAAATGTTCCAACTTTAGATGTTATTTATTAAGGAAAATAGCCCTCTTCCAAATATAGAAACAAATAGGTAACATGGGAACAAAAAAGAACAAGAACAGGTATTTTAGTAACAGAAGAAGAAAGAAGAGCGGTCCCACCTCCCTCATACTTGCCTCCTGAAGTGTCACAGAAGCGCCCCTCATGTAAAATTTGATAAACAGTTTTAGTCACATGCAATATATTATTGAATTGTACTTTGGTGTTCTGGGGACAAAACAACAAAGAATACCTTGCAGGACACTTCACTCAATAGCTGACCAGGTATGACCGATGGGGGGCCATGGGTAACCCACAAGCATAAGAGTACTAGGAGGTCTAAGGTGAAAATGTATTTTGCTGTTACTTCCTCCACAAGCAACATACGGAGGGGCATGGCCTCCCTTATAAACTATCAGGGGTTTAGCAACAGCCTTCAGGATATAGACAGCCTAAATCTGAGACCTCTACTTTTTGTGAACCTAACCTAACCTAAAAAACTGAAGTTCAAGTCTGGCATATTTTTCTAATTTGTAAATAGGCAAAAAAAATACATTCTTTTTCAATCGCTGAGCCTTGAAAAATGATTCATTCAGATTTTTTTTTAATATTGGAATTTATCCCATACAAGGAAAATTTAACACACCCCTTAAACCGCGTAGTCGTTTCACCAACCCAACTAACCTAACCTGGATCAGTTGTTACTCTTTTTCACATTTAAACAAATAGTATGGTCCTTATTTAAAAATTAACCCGGATGAGTCGAGACAAATTAACGATCACAACGATTGACAACTCAACCAGATGATTTGTTATCTCTGTCTACTGTAATCAATTCATGAAAACAATACAGTCTGTCCTTGTCGGTGTCACAGGTAACTAATAACAAAACAAAATGTTGAAGTGAGCTGAGATGGGTTAGATGAGTAAAACGATCGGAAATTAATGCCATTTTTGCTAATCCAGTTTTTGAGGGAAAGCTGGGATTTTTGTGTGTTTTAATAATAAAGAAAGCTATATGACAGTTAAACCAACAGGTTCTAATGGAAACATTTGCTAGAAACCATTGAGAAATGGAGAAAAATGCTAATTTTATCCCAGTGTCAGTCAGAAATGGCTGACCGGTGTGAATATGCTTGCCTAACAAGATTGTGGCTATTTTACGGGGAAATTGGCCTAAATTCCTACAGAACCTAATGCTAAATTAGTAAAACTTACCATGTTGAATTATTCCAAATAGAAAAAACACTAGGAAACAGAGAAAACGCTGGATACACCACAGAATTTCCTACGACTGTTCTCGTTCAAGGAGGTCTTGCACGGACGTTGATCTGCCGGCAGCTGACACTGCGCCTGCGTTTACTTCTCAAATTGCTACGCGTCCACGCACACTTTTTTAAATATCCCACTTTTATTCAAATTTACGCTATACAAACTGTTCTTTTATAACTATTCCTGTATTCAGTTAAAAACTAGTATCTAAATACAACTGCTAAAACTTTTCTATCAATTTAAAAATGGAGTTTGAAAGTTGAACTAGTTGTCGCAGCGTATCAAGGCGGGATTTTCAAATTACGTCAGCAAACCAAAATAAACTGACGAATCAGCGTGAAAAACTTAAAACTCACTTTTAAAAGCTAATTTTTCTATTAACTTTGGTGTCTTCTCGACAACCTTTTAAATTTAATTCTTATCAAAAATTTGATAAAAATCAAAGGGAAGTTGTGACTCAACGCTGACAGCCAATGGCCAATGCAAGAACGGGGCATTTCATATGCCCATATATGGAAAGGAAGTCATTTCAAAATGGCAGCTGCGAATTATCGCGTTCATTTCACCACCGCTGAGGCACCCGAACTAATCCAAACGTTACTTGTCTTTATTTATTACGTGATTTATCTTTCTTGTTTGTGAATTTGTGTTCGTTGATCACTACACCAATTTTTAGCCAATGGGGACATGTTTATTGATTAAAATTTTTTTGCATTGGTGAAAAATGGCGCGAAAATATTTTCTCGAGTAATTTTTTAAAAATATTTAAAAAAACCAGCTGCTATTATTGAAAAATAAAATTACATTATCGACATAAGCATATAGATTATATACTACTAGTACTGAGTATAATACTAAGGGATAAAAAGAAACTTTTATCATGAGGTTTAGGTATATGTACCTAAGCTAATATTTCCAAGTTTTTTTAATTTTTGTGGAGTTTTTGGGTTCTTTAATTTTTTTCGCTGATCTTTCACTTTTATTCCAAGTTTTACTTTTTATTCCTCATCTGTCACTTTTCATCATTAGGGGTAAAAGTTGTCAACGAAAAATAGAAAAGTTAAATCAGAGAACTAAAATTTTCAGAGAAAAATCGGAAAAGACATTTTTTTTTTGTTTTTGATTTTTCTATGGTGTTTAATGAAACTTGTGGAAAACTTTAATGTTTATGTCTTTAACACGTTTTAGATTTTTTAAATATATAGGGTGTCATAGAAAAAGGGTAACTATACTGATCGGAGGGGGATTTCGAAAACGGTAAGAAATACAATTTTGGTTAATGAGAAAAAAGTTGCGCGATTTCTAGCCCAATCAGATGCTGTATAGAAATTACAAATATCTACAGGGGTTCTCAAAATACCGAGCAAAAAGTAAAAGTTGTGGTTTGATGGAAATATCTCCGCCATACATTTTAGGTACCTATACTCGCACGTGCGATAAAGTAATTACTACTAAGTTACTTTACCGCATGCGCACCACTAAGAGACCTTAGCAACGCGTCAATAGCTGGCCATACACACAGAGGTTGATCCGCCGGTTTGGAACGGCGCGATTCAAACTGGCGGATTTGTCTTTCAATTAGTGGACATTCCACGCGCCAGTTATAGCAGGTATAGATTTATCTGTGAGTTCAGACCGGCGGGCAAAACTTGTGGGTTCCGCGCTCGATATTTTAACCGGCGCAGACTTGTCTGTCGGTTTACACCATTAACTTCAAGTCAATGGTTTACACTGTGCCAGGGATAACAGACCGTTCATATAGTCTCTCTTTAATTTATTGAATATTATGGCACATGTTTCCGCAATGATATAACCGAGTACCATCTTCATATGATCTTCCGTGGCAAGGAAACGAAGGGCAGCATTTAATCGCTGTTCTGGTCCAATGGCCTCTCTCATTTGGGTATCTTATTTCGTAAGATCCTCTCTTACCAAATTTAATAAAAGTTCATAGGTGTTAATATCCATTCTTAAATAATTTTTAAAATCGTCTGTATCATTTTCTCTTAACTCTTTTAATAGAAGTTCATGGCTAAATAGTTTCCTCTTAAGCAAATAACTTTTAACCCACTTGGAACGTCTCTTTTTTACACCACTATGCATTATTTCCATATTAATAATCATTCCCATACACAGACCTGCTTCTTTTTAGCACGAAACATTTTACATACACTATGCTTAAAATACCGTGCCGCATAAAACTTTCGACTTGACGAAATTCCACAGTTTTGGTTTAACCGGCAGATAAATCTTGAGTTTTTGCCCACTAACGCGCGGTTATGTCTGCCACAGACCGATATGAAGGATCGATTCGAAAGATTTTTTTTGTGTTAGTGGACTGCAGCAGTTTTAAACCGTTGCGGACAAAACGGTCAGACTTATCTGTGCCGTTCCAAACCGACGGATCAACCTCTGTGTGTATGGCCAGCTAATAAGACAGCTTCAATATTTGTTTACATTTCAATTCTATCTAATTTGTTTATTTATAGAGGAAAGGTGCCTATTATCGCATAGGTTCCTAATATCGTATAGTCAAATATTTCCTAAACTGCTGGTCCGATCTTCCTGCGTGTGCATGTACCGATGCTACACCAAGCTGTACAGATAATTTGATTTGACTTAAAACAATTTGTTTTGAATTAAAATATTTCTTTTTAGTTTAACGCAGCGTTTAATCTTGAAATGAGACTTTATTTTTCTTCTTTAATTGTTTTGTTTCAGTATACTTCATTTTGTAACAAAGCAAATTGTCTTCATATAAGTAATATTATGCTTCCAGAGAAAACGGTGCTTTAGATTAATTCAGTTCCAATTTATAATAAAGCAATTTCTGTTTCACATTAAAATAAATAGGCAAGACATTTTTGTGCTATATCAAGAAAATATTAGCTTGGTGAATAGGAAAGCACAAATTATTTTACTTCAAAGCAATGTGCTTTGATCTAAGACAATTTGATTTACCGTGTAAATTCAATTTGCTGTTTTCAAAGTGTAATTCTGTTTCCCGGCAAATTTTTTTACATTATATAAAAATAACATGCGGGGACTAGATGGATGAACAGAACAGTCAGAGAAGAGTGGAAGATACTGGGGGAGGCCTATGTCCAAAGATGGATCGAAGAAGGCTAAACAGATCCATCATTCATTCGGTATGTTTAAAAAAACGTTTTTGTCAAGTAAGAAAAATTTTGATGATTATTCGCTGCGTGGGTTCATACAATACACAATATATATACGCCTATTTTTATAGCTTTTTAGTAACCTATATTTTATTTTCACAATATTTTGTTTAACAACACCAGAATAGACATTTTTCTTTTAGGATTGCATTTTTGTTAAAAATAGATTGATTTCAAAATATATTTAATATAATTTTGTTAAATCTTCATGTTTTCTTTTTTATTAAATACATAAATATGTATAATATACGTTTTGGAGTGATATTTTAACCAGAACATACTCTAAGAACCTTAGTAAGACACATTGAGCATTAATTTATCTAAAAAAAAGTAATTTTATATTATTTTTTGAAAAGAGCATACATACTCGATTTTAATTTTCATTGCAAATAAAAGCTAAAAATATATGTATTAAAAAAAATTATTCAGAGTTTATATATTTTTAAAGTTGAAATCGCCAAATGTACCAACGTGGGCCCTAAACCGAGGGGATTTGAAATTATTTTCACCATAATAGGACTTTTTAGTTTAAAACAATGAATTATGTTTTAAAAAGTTGTGTATTTTTTTACAAATTAGGTAATTTTATTATTCTACCTATTATTAACTACGTTTGAATTGAAAATAAAGTATTCATTAAAAATAAAACTCAATTTAGACACCACCTTACAGTACAGACATAAAAAACTAATACAAAAAGATTTTTTTTGTTAATATGAAATAACATTTTGCAAACTCTTTATTTCGTTGCGCTGTACAAGAAATTTTAATTTCAAGAACAAATTCTTATAAATAAAAAAAGGTATATTAATTAAATTTAATTAATTGCAAAATACCTAATAAAAATGATTATACCTTTACAAGAAATGAAATTTTCTGAAAAAAAAAAGAGTCTGCAAATTGTTTTTTGCATAATATGTTTCCCAATTTTATTTCAATAAGGTACGATCAACATTTTGTTTTATGTTGCTGGCTCTTTTGCAGAAAGAAGGAGATATAAAAGCCAGAAGCAAAAATCAAATTGTAAATCAAGCTTAAAGTCATCGCAAAACAAAAAATAAATTATTAAAAATACCTTGTCCATCATAAAAATATAATTTTAATACTTTAAACCAAAGTAAAACTCAAAATTGTAATCTACTTATCTAAATTTACAACCTAAATAAATTAAAATTATCATTTATGTATAGCAAAATCTTTGATCGACCAGTGCAGATACCGTTTAAAAGGGCAAAAAAGGAAAACAATTAGTGACTTCTATTGAAAATGAGAGAAAATATATTGCAGCCAACAGGAAAACTAAATTATAGTAGATCCGAGCTATTAGGGTGAAACAGGGTGAACTTTTACGAATGGTAACGGGTTTTTAAACTTTTCAGCAAAACTAGACCTCTTATCAAAAAAGGTTAAATACAAAAGTTACAACTTCAACAATGTTTTTTACATAATCTAAATTTTTCCCAGGTAAATTCAAGAAAGTACTGGGTTTCTAGTGCACGGCTAATGATAAAATTTTATTATGCTATTCGTCTCACCTTACTGATCAATAGTTGTCATGGGCCAAATTTCATCCTATGACTAGTTTCGAAGATACGGGGGCAATTCAAATGATATTGTACTAAAACGGTAAAAATATTGGTGTTGGTGGTTTGCTTTTTAAAAGTTTTTTTGTACAAATCACACAAAATAATTTCAAATCTTCTCTGTTTATGGCTTATTCTTAAGTACATATACATGTTTTTAGCAAAAAATATAGATTTTCTAAACGAAGGTAAATTATAACCAAGACTTTCTTAAAACTACATCCTATCAAGCAATATTTAAAAAACAAAAATAAAATTAGTTTTTTAATACTCTATAAATAGTAAATGTCTCAAAAACAACACAGTCGTTATTTGGATCCGAGTTTTTATTCTTCTTCCGCATTTCTGTACCAATAGTCAATCAATTATTTCGGGTAAAACCTTGACATTATTTCGATGACCTGCATCCAGGACTTGTGACATGGCGAGCATATCCCATTATTTTGTTTTAAGTAAGTTTTGGTTATAATTTGTAACCGCACTACTTTTTATGGTTTCAGAAGTAAACAGACATTTATTTTGTTCTAATTCTAGTCAACCTTTTCGATAATTTTACCTACATATTTTAATTTAATTTTTGGATGCCCCGTATGTAAAATCTATATTGTTTGCTAAAAAACATGCTAATATAATAATATGTATATAAGAGACACTTTTGCGATTTGTACAAAAAACAACTTTTAAAAATCCAACAACATTTTTACCGTTTTAGTGCAATATCGTTTGAATTGCCCCCGTATCTCCCAAACTGGTCATAGGGTGGAATTGGGCCCATGATAACTATTGATCAGTAAGGTGAGATAAACAACATATTAAAATTTTATTGATATTAGCCGTGCACCAGAAAGTCATTATTACAGGTTTGTAGACTTTTTGGATATCCCCCGTATAGGAAAAAAATAATTTTTGCTAAAAACATGCTAAAATGTAGACGGTTTTGAGATTCGCGCAAAAAAAACTTGTAAAAATCAAACCACATTTTTACCGTTTTAGTGCAATATCATTTTAATTGCCCCCGTATCTCCGAAACTGGTCATAGGATAGAATTGGGCCCATAACAACTATTAGTAAAGAGATATTACCCGTGCACTAGAAACCCATTACTATAGTGTGCAGGGTTCTTTGGTGAAAACTTACCTTTTTAGGTCTTTAACACGTTAGAATTTTTTTTAAATTTTAATATTTATATTTTATTTTGATTTTAAAAGCAGAAAGATTTTCACACGAAAATGCCCAAGTTCTGGAAGCAATTTTATTTACACAGTGGTCGTTTTTTTCGCTAAGACAGTGTAAGAAGCGGCTGCACGCTAAAAATCAATAATAGGGACCTATTGCAATAAAGCCAGGCACTAATTGAGCTAGGAACTATTCTGACAGTTTCGCATTATAAGAACAGCTGCTACTATTAATGGAAAATAAACGATTAGATTTATGAATTCGACTTTGATATGTCAATATTGAAAGATCAACTGTTAGTTTTCAATGCGAAACTGTCAGACTAGTTCCCGGCATAATTATTGCCTGGCCTTATTGCAATAAGTCCCCAATAGCACAGACGATTTTCATTTAAATTTTATATTGAGTTATTTCATTCTGCAATTTTTTAAACTGTTTAAATTTTGATTACTGGCAAATTTTACCATACTGTTTTTTTACACTTTCTAAAAATATAAGTTTTAACAAAAGAAAATTACATATTTAAAAAAAACCGCTTCCAGAAATTTGGCATTTTTTTCGTGTAAAATAAATCTTCATATTTTTAGGTTTTAAATCAAAATTAAACTTAAAAATCAATATTTTGATTTAAAAAAATTCGAACGTGTTAAGGACACAAATAGGTGTGTTTTCACCAAACTTTCTCAAAAACAAAAAAAAATGTTAAAGATACAAATTAAAAACTGAAAAATTGTTTTTTCGATTATTCCCGGAAAATTGTGTGTAGGCTTTTTTATTACTTATAACTTTTGCGTATAACTTTTTTTTATCTAGTTTCGCTGAAAACTCTAAAAAACCATTATCATTCCCTAAAAGCTCACCCCATTTCACCACAATATAACTCGTATCAAGTCTAATTTTATTTTCCTTTAGCTATCTATTTTCTTTTATTTACAATAGTTTCCATGCTATTATTAAATTTTTCCCTTCTAAAAGTATCTGCACTGGTCTCTAAGGCTTAGTTCACTTAAGGTACATTATCCATAACTCTGTCTCTTTTTTCTTCCAAGGGAAAGACAGTGATAGATAGTTTAATCAAATAATTATGACAAAATCTTAAGTGAACAAAACCTAAAACATCGTCAGGTCCGTTTTCCATGAATCAATTTGGAAAATATCGCATGCATTTTACTAGGGTAACTAATAATGGCATAGTTACCTTAGATATTTACCTAAATTAAAATAGACCTATTTACAGCCCCCGGTAAACAGGAGTCTTGATATAAGTATGCGGCCAAATGTCAGGGAGTTAGGTACGTCTTATCAAATAAAATAAAAAGTTACTGACTGACTAAAAAGTTCAATTTTTTAAAATTTTTAAGTTTTTCCTTATAGCTCCAGCAGTTTTAAATTTGAAATATACGTCAGGCTGTACAGGGTTTTATGATGGTATTGCACTTATTATAAAAGATATAGGATTGGGGATTTCACATGACTGTCCTCAAATTTTGAGACAAAAAAAATATGTCAAACGTTTTTTCTAGTCCTTTTAGTTTCGAAGCTACGAGACAAAATTCAAAAATTCGGAATTCCAGAAATTTATTATTAGGGCAAATATTTCAATTCTGTTAAAACCTATTTAAAGAGTTGATTCTGTCAAAAAAAATAACGTTATCAAAGTTTTTCTCGTAGAGTCAAGTCCGAGATTTCAGAAAAAAAAATAAAAAAGAAAGTACGGACCAGGATATTTTTTATAGGTAGGAGTTAATTGAGGACCCAATGTAAAGCAAAAAATTTGAAAAATCTAGGGCCGTATTTAACTTGCCAATTTTTTTTTCTGAGATCTCGAATCCGACTCGAGGGACCAAAAATTTGACAACGTCATTTTATTGACAGGATCAACTTTCTGTAGAGAAGTTTTAACAAAATTGAAATATCTGCACTGATAATCAAGATATTGTCAGGAATGTAAATGACCCTTGACTGTGCCACATGTAAAACATGGTTTTGCAGAGATAAGAAAGTTGTTCCGCCTCCCTCTACATTGGTAAACAGTTGGTTGCCGCCTACCTACACAGCAGGTGGTTGATGCGAGAAAAACTAATGAAAAGTGAAGAGTGGGAGTCGTAATGGTTAAGCGTGGGGATAAATCAAATAGAGAGAGGGTTTTCCCTTCAAAGTAATTGGTTATTGAAAAACTGTGAGATAAGAAATGGTTGTCTATAAAATGTTTTTGTTTAGGTTATCTGGTTTAGCTCATTAGCTAGAATTTAAAGTAAACTTTACGATTATCAGCAACGCCACTGTCTTGGTTCCTCCAAGCTCTTCAAAGAAGGGATAATAGATTACTTAGGTCCAACCTACCGTTTATAAAAACCCAAACTTTGAGGAGACAAGTGGGTAAAATTAATTGTCAGTACAGAAACATAAGAATTTTCTATTTGAATAATATTTTGCAGTTTGTTATTATGGTAAGTTAAAGTTTTTATTTTAATATTTTGGGTCTTGTTTGTTTTATAGGTCATAAGAAAAGTCTTGTAACAATTTGTAAATTGCAACAGAGTTTTATTTTGTATTCATTAAAGCTTGTAACGTTTTTAAATCTGTTTTATATTTATTTTATATACACAAGAGATCTACTACGGTACCCTCGTTTAAGGGTTCGATTTAAAATAAAATCGTACCCGACAATATGACCGATTTTTAGAATTCCAAATTTTTGAATTTTCCCTGTAGCTCCAAAATTACAAGGACTGGAAATTTTGTCATATTCTTTCTCAAAATTTGAGGACAGTAATATGAAATCCCCAAGCTTCTATCTTTTATAATAAGTGAGTTTCTCATTCAGTACCATCAAAAATGGGACACCCTGTATAGGCTGAAAAAATATGTTTGACAGTTGGATTTTTCATGAAAAAAAAGCTATACAGAAGCATTTTATAACAAAATATTATTTCCATTAATAAAAATTATAGAGTCCCTCCCAAAATGCAAAATTTTGAAAAAACCGCCGTAGCTGGAAAACGGCTTGATGTATCAACAACTGTTTTAACCATTGACTTTCATATGTCTTGAAATTTGAGCATCGCCAGGTCAATCTTTCCGGTAAGTATCTTACACCCAGTGTCCTTAAATAATTTGAGAGAGACGCAAAAACTGCCCAATTCGGTTCACATTGTACGTTAATTCTTAAACATGCCAAATAATTGTAAGAATTTACAAGAGAATATTTTTCAGGGATCACTTCCATTTTCTCCACCTCAACTTTTTTGTGGTGTGCCGCTGGTAGGTTTTAAATACACAATAAATCTGTTTTTTTAGTAATAATTGCCAACCCTTTCTCGAAGAAACCAGTTGCGTTTGAGGGCACCTTGACATATGTTTAGGTCGCGGATTTTTTATCGAAAACACTTTTATTAAATCAAGTTTATCGAAGACTCTTGATCGAATCACATATTTATCGAATATTTTTTCAAAAACTTTTTTATAGAAAACTTTTTCGTCGAATGACATTTGGATCGAAAACGATTATATCGAATGCCATTTTGATCGAAAATAATTTTATCGAAATCAGTTTTGTGCCGAACTCCGTGTTATCGACTATTTTATTTTAAGGTTATATTGCTGCAGTGGCTAAAAAAAGACCGGGCGAATATTGAAACACAACCAAGTCGACTTTTCCTCTCCAGTCGAGGGAGACCAGCGGCCGAGGATAGTTGATTGTGGACCAGGTTAGGTTAGTATCCTAACCTTTTTGTTTTTATTTGTCAAACACACTGTGTTTATTGTATTACAATCTAGTCAGTAAGACTAACTAGCGATTTTGTTTTAACTTAATTTACTAGAAAAGTCAGATTTAAACTTAGGGTTCACTCAACAGTTCTCCCCGCTTTGTTTAGTCTGTAACTCACAATTGTGTAGTGTTTATAGAATTATTTTGTTTTATGTAATTCACTTAGTTTACTAGCTCAAACGGCCACTCTTTTTAGTCTTCGAACTAGCCTAGTATTGTCTAGAAGCTGAATTGCTTCCACATTCACATGCCGATGGAGTCTATCTTCATGGCTTTTTGCGTACTTTTTTATAGTCTCTCCTACAGTTTCGATTTTTAGATCTCGATGAAGATCACTATTTCGAACGTACCAAGGTGCATTCACAATGTTTCTTAATACTTTATTTTGAAATCTCTGTAAAACTAACCTATACGCGGTTAGGTAGAAATATAAAAAAAAAAATTTTTTTTTTAGTAGTACCAATCAACTACCCTCGGTCCCTGGTCCATATCGATAAAAATATCATTCGATAAAAATGTAATTTGATAAAAATGCAATTTGATGAAAAAGATATTTATATTAAACGTTATTTGATAAGTGTTTTCGATTAAAAAAATTAGTATTATCGTATTACTACCATAGAGTAATATATACTACGTAAATAGTATATATTACTCTATGTTATTGCGATAATGGTAGCAAGAAACCAAAAAGGTTTCTAAATAAAACAAAATATAATTGGTATTTTAAAATGTTTGAGGCACCGCAAAAGAATTATAAGACGCCGGAAAACAAAATCTGTAAATTGGTAACAAAGCGTTTTTGGACCAACGTTTGTTCTATGTTGTCTTTTAAAATCCATAACAGATACTAAATTGTTTAAATTAGTAAACATTTAGTTTCCAAAACGCTTTATAAACTCCTATACCAAGATTTTAACTTCGAACATAAAACCTGATATAATCTGATATAAACTGCATATTGTATATATTTTCAAAACAGATTCTAAATAAGAAATTGAAGGTCTAGAAAAAACTTGTTAATGTCATTTGATGGGTCGTAGTCGCTAATAAAAAAATATAATTTTTTAAAAATTTTTCAACAAAAAAATAATAAAATTTAGTTTTTACTTAATATTTTTAAAAAACCTGTAGATATTTAAAATTTCGTTACAGCATCTGATTGGGCTTTGAATAACGCCATTTTAATTCTATTTCACAAATGTTGTCTCATTTAAACAATTTTGTATCTTTAAAAATAACAAAGTTATTGTTATTTGATACTTAATTTACATATATTTTTATACATTGAAATCGATTTATATCGAATGAGAACACGATTGATTGCTTTTTAGCGCAATTTACAAATGAAGGCACGCGCAGACTGTCGCCACGGTGATCGTGGACGTGACCGCGACAGTGTGCCTGGGCCTTGACGTAATAGGTCTTATCCACGTACGTCTTAACTATATGTGTACTGGGAAAGGGCCTCTAAAAATAACTGCTACAAGCGTGCCGGCATGTTGGATTTCAAATTAACCAAAACGTATGGATAAATACAAGCTACTGATAATCGGTGCTGGGCTCTCAGAGCCATCTCTTTTCTAAGCTAAGAACATCCAATATCAGTTACCTTAGGATAGATACGTTTACATTTGTTTAAAAAATGCCAAGTTTCAAAATACAAAGAATTTTCTTAAATTTAAATAAAAAATTAAAATAAAACACATTGAATTGACAAATTGTCAACGTCAATTAAAAGCAGTCCCTTTCAAATTTTATTAAAATCCTCTGCCTTTTTAATCCAAGCCATACGTTTGGGTTTAATTGGATCCAATATGATGGAGCGCTTGTAGCAGTCATTTTTACTTAATGATTTTAATACGCTTTAGCAGTACAGATATATTTAAGACGTACGTGGTCTTATCCTATAGAGCACTCTCAGCTGTTCAGTGACGACTGAAAGATAGACATAAGGTTTTTCCATAGGGCCCAATGCTAATATAATTAAACATTTTGCCTAAGTGAGATAATTTACAGATTAAACAAAGTGGGTGTCATATGAAACAATCTTTTCTGAATACGAGAAAAATAAGAAATTTCCTAAAATTTTAACAATAAGCTCTAAATTCATAATATAAAAGACAAATGTCCTGTTTTTTCGCTCCCTCGAACATTGTACGGCAAGTAGCTCCATCTCTTATTGAATTAGCCAATCTTCAGGCACAAGCGAGATAAAGACAACGCCTATCTACAGTCCACATGTACGAGAGAGCTATACGAACAGGATTTTGGTTTTTTAAACTGTGAATTTATAGAACCTTTAACATGTCAGGAAGATACTAATTTTTTTCGAATTCAGAGAAGACAGCTTTAGAGCCACCTTATTTAATTATCTTATAACACTTAAACACAATTTTAAATTATATTAGTGTAACGTCTTATGGATTAACGCTTTGTTTGCCCTCGAGCGACCATTTTGAAATCAATCAGCTGTTTTTGTAGACTGCCCTATGATTCGAGGTCATAATATCCGTCACCTTCAAACAAACGTCATAACTCTAGCCGCCATCTTGGCACTGAAACGTTATTCACGAAATAATCCACTCCAAAGAAAAAATTGAGAAAAATGTACTAAATGAGTCCTCTTTTCTTCTTGTAGTCTTGTAAGTTGAGACTTCGTTTGGGCACCAAGTCTTTGGAGGCGTTTTTGGGAAGAATATTGACCGAGGTTGCTGAAAGCAAGCAAAAAGTATCTATAACGATTGCCATTAAAATACTTGTTAAGTTCATGTCATAATTTTAGGGACAACTTTTTACAATTTTTATCATCTATCATCATTTTTAAATTACAAAAAATAACAAGAATCGGGTTTTCTCGTTTGATAAAATAAATTGTGTTTGCCAACCGTTTCAACCGAACCGAACCTCGGCTATTTAAGAAAAAACAAATATTTAATGAGCACTAAGCCATAAAATATATCCCAAAGCAGTTTAATACTTGATAAAATTATTATTTGCCAAAAAATGGTGTAACCAAAAATGTTGTAAAAACTTTATGTTTCGAGTCCTTCGAAAAATCTCCAACTACCGTAGGGTTCCCACGGAAATTGTTTTCTTCAAGTGATTCCAAGGGGACATTTTTAAAAAAATTCAGCCTTCAAAATTTAAAAAGAATATAGAATTTATAAGGAAGATTATAAAGGTGATACATTTTTACATCTGTCAAAACCCTGCCAATCCACCGCACTCATATTTTATAATTTTTGATAATTTATTATGTCATTTGCCCTATAAAACTTGTATGACCTAAAAAGTTAAGTAAAATTTTTGAAAAAATTACAGTTGTCATTTGCTTTTATATTTAAATTAAACTGAAATGTACTTTTCATTTTAAAACAGTTTCTTGGTGACAAAACACTAAACAGAGTTTATACATATGACTTTGACAGCTCATACCGGCTCCCCTGTCACAGTGGCGGCTCGTCAGATGAGGCAAGTGAGGCGGCGCCTCACCAACTTAAAAAAAAATTCAAGTAAATTTTAAATTATTTATCAAGCTTTTTCGCCCTCTGCTACTTAAACTCTGTGTTTTTTCATTAAATCTCCAGATAAAAAGGAACCTACAACATGAAATGAATAAATAAACTGAATCGTCATTCGCAACTCGCGCCATAACATATTGGCCCTAGCGGACTGAACCGAACTCTTCTGTGACTCGCGCGCTTGACTGCATGGCTAGGTGAGGCGAATAAAAAGTGATCAATTTGTATGCATCAGCATGCCACGCTGGCCTTACATAATTTAAAGCAAAAAACCCTTAGTTTTTTGTTTTACTGGAATGCTTTTAACAATATAATATGAAATAATAAAATATTTTTCCCTGCATAAACTTGGCTTTAGGATTCGCTAAATTTTGGGTTTCCATGAGGCGGCGGGCAGCTCCGCTTCACTTACGCTGCGGGTGGTCATATCGCGTCTGGTCCACATCACGTGGCGGAAAATTATTGAGGTCGTTCGAAGACTAAAAACTCTATAATGCGAATCTATCAATTAAATAAATCGCTGGTAAGTTTTTGTAAGGATCTTTTTTTCATTTTTGGCCTTGGTGCCTCATCAGTTTTACAAGTCACGATCCGCCACTGCCCTGTCATATATACAGGGTTATGTCCATGGCAAAAAATTTTACCGCCGAAAACTCAGTTTCAACTCCTATATGTCCCAGCTTATTTAATTCGGTAATTGGTCAATTACCACTCTTACAGATAAATCTTCACAAAATTACGGATTTTGAATTTCATTTTGAGAGGTCTAGGGTTTCCGTGACGCGCGGGAACCCTGTAGTTACAGATTCGATTTTAATGAAATGTTTAAAATTTCAAATTTTGGTAGGTTCATACGGGGCTTATATCTTAATTTTATTAAAATCAGTAAAAAAAACTTTTAAACGTTGAATATTAAAATTAATTAGCATTTTTAAACCATAAAACTTATCCATATACGGTTTTCAAAACTCGATCGAATATTTTTTTAGCTCACACTACTACTATATAAGTAGTGTGAGCTATGGTGATCCTAATTTTTTCGAGAAAAATAAAGTTGCTCCGAATCAAAAATTTTTATATATCTTTGCGTTTCAGATGATTTTGAAACTTTTTTGTCTTGTTGTCTGTCTGTCTGTCTGTCTGTCTGTCTGTCTGTATGTCTGTCTGTATGTATGTCTGTTTGTAACGACCAACCCGCATAACTCAAAAACCGCTTGTCCGATTTTAATGAAATTTGGGTCTTGGGCCGTGATGGTCCCATTTAAAAATGAACAAAATCCACCAAACGCAAGCCAAATAAAATGGTGGGGGTAGATGTCAAAAATTAGAGTTTATATGAAAATATGGCGTGTGTGATATCAAACGAAAGGTAATTAAGTCTGGAGTTAAACAAAATACATTTTAGTTTTTTTAAAAGGGTGGGGGTAGATTAAAAAAATTCGAGTTTAAGTCAAAACATGGCTTGTGTGGTATCAAACGAAAGGTAATTGAGTCTGGAGTTGAATAAAATATATTTCAGTTTTTGATTATATTATCTCACACTATAACTATAGTACCTAATGTGAGCTTAGGTGCCCATAGATTGGCAGAGTATTTTAACAATGTTTATACTAAACAAAATTGTTGCCGAGGTCTCGCTTTGGCGATAGCTGAGAAATTCAATTATAAAAAAGAAAATATTACATTTTTAATTTAACATTTTGAATTTAAAATTGTATCAAATCAAGACTCTAGCATCCAAAAATTATTCAATATGGTTCGTCTTTTTGCCCTACAAATAAGTTTTGGTGTACATTTTTCGTATTTCTTGATTATGAAGACAAACAAAATTACGCTGTAGTACTTACGAGGTAAGGGGACTTCTAGATCGATCTTGATGTCAAAATCGTGAGCAGAAAATAGATCTTCTTGTGACACTTGAGTCGGTTTGTCAATCTGAAATAACAAAAAAAAACTTATTAAAATTTTTGACATTAAAAAGTGACAGGAATTAATATATGCGAGGCCATAGATGTTCGTAGGGAGCGGGGTTGCGGTTTGACTTAGGCGCAATTCATACTATAAGTACCGGCACCGTCACTTCACCTTACCTACCGTTACTGACACGTAAAATAGTCTTACATACTTGGTATTTGAAACAATGGTGAAAAGCACGCTGTTGTATGAAATAGAGACTTGTCGCGTAACAGAAAAATACACAACAAAAATGGAAAGTGTCGAAATGGATGCAATAAGAAGATCAATGAGAATATCTAGAACAGATCATATACGAAATGAGGTCATAAAAGAAATAATGGGAATCGAGGGAAGCATAACGGATGACATTACTAAAAGACAACTGATATTGTGCGGCCATGTACAACAGATGAACGACGAAAGATTACCAAAGCAGGTCCTAGAATGGCCACCAATAGGGCGCAGAAAAAGAGGGCGTACTGAACTGGAAAGAAATTGCATTATAATACAGGGTGTTTCCTAATTGAATGTCAATATTTATGGAGGTGATTTTTGGGCCCATTTTAAGAAAAAAACTTCATATGAACATATGTCCTAAACGTCTTACCCTTTGAGATACAGGGTGCATGATGATATTGTCATATTAACGATATTGTTATGAACATGCAGAGAAACGGTTTTTATTTTTTTAAGCGAAAACCGTGCATCGGATTGAAAAAAATCAAGTGATCAACTTTGATTAGAAATGATTGTGGATTTCAAAAATAATTTTTATTTCAGGAAAAATTAGTGGCGTGCCATCAATGTCTGCCAAAATAGGCAGGTCAAATTACGTAGGAACGCCACTGATGGAAATTAAAAAAAAGTGATACATTAAAAAATGCCTCTTGATTCATAGTACATGAATGACAAATCTCATTAAAAAATCTGAAGTGGTATTGTAGATATTAATAATAAATGATTTATTTTTGAAAACTTTACCACCCTGTATCTCAAAAACTAAGACGTTTAGGACATATGAAGTTTATTTCTTAAAATGGACCCAAAAATCACCCCCATGAATATTGACATTTAATTAGGAAACACCCTGTATACATAAATGGCTGGAGATTACAGTAGTCCATAGCCATCGTCAATCCGGTGAGAGAAATATCATGTAGAGCCACTGAGTTTAATTGGAGAACTGCTTATTTTCCATGGCGATCTAATACAATATCACAAATATTAATAAAAAAAGGTTTTTCTTTTAACATCTTTAACACCCCGTATCTCAAAAGTTAAGACGTTTAGGACAAATGTTTATATAAATATTTTTCTCAAAATGAATCCAAGAATTACCCCCTTTAGTATTACCATCTTATTAAATAACACCCTGTAAGCGCTACTATCATTTTCAAAAATTTATTACCTCCTTTTTGTTATTCTCCTGCTCATTCACCGACATCTTTATATCTATCGCTTTTTCCATTTCAGCCTCTGCAGCAGCGATGGCTTCTTTTTCACCAGCCTTAAATGTCATTCTGGGTTTGGTCAGCCGTCTCGTAAATGGATCGTCCACCTTTAACAAAATTATTGAGTTTATAATAAACTAAGACACTAGCACCAGTATTTACTAACGCGTCTAAGAACTAGCCCTGACCGTGGGTTCGATTAAACACGTAAAAGAAACGTTAGGCGGATGGTTCCGTGTTAAAAGCGAAGATGGCGCTAGCATGATAAAGACCCCTAGGCTCGACATAGAGTTTCATTCAAACTTAAATCCTCCTCGTGGGTGTGCTTAGTGAGCCGCATATACGGAAAAATCGCTAGTTAGCGGAACAATATTCGATTTTGCAACTGTTTTTTAAATATACAGGGTGTTACGGATTGAGATATGGTAAGGTAAATGACAAAAAAAAACGATTTAGATTCTGACTTTTTGGGAATTGCTCCTGCTTGGTCTTAAACTAACATTTTAAGAAAATGAGCCAAATTAATTAATATACAGGGTGGTTTATTAGGTTGATTTGATAAAAAGTGTTAAGAGTAAAGTACCTTTGTTTTAAGAGATATCCGAAAAGGTTATTAAGAAAAGTTGTTTCGAATTAAAAGTCACGACTGATTCTCAATTTTCAGAAAAAGCAGCCAAAAATCGTCTAAACAAAATTTTCATAATCGACTTATAAAATCAAAGTCGGCTGATTTTTCTGAAAATTGAGGATCTGCCGTAACTTTTAAATCTAAACAACTCTTCTTAATAACATTATCCGATATCTTTTAAAATAAAGGTATTTACTCTTAACACTTTTTATCAAATCAACCTACTAAACCACCCAGTACATTAATTGATTTGATTAATTTTTTTTACATCTTAGTTTCAGGCCGAGCAGGCGCAATTCCCAGAAAATCAGAATCTAAATCGGACATTTTTTGTTATTTATACCTTACATCATCAAATCAGCCTAATAAACCACCCGGTATATCAATTGATTTGGCTCATTTTTTTTACATCTTAATCTAAATCGAATTTTTTTGTCATTTATACCTTACCGGAACTCAATCCGTGGACACACTGTATATTTTTGATGAAATTCTCTTCCTAGATAACTAGGGACTGTAAACCCACCCTTATTTTCATTATTAAAGTAGTAGTTTTAATGTAGTAGGCTTTTAAAACCAAAACTTGGAAGATACAGTCCTGGCAATGACAAAACCTCAGCTTTCGTTTCGACCTTTTTAGATAAAATTGTCATGTGACAGTGTGCTAAGTAATAATTTGTGGCCATGCATTTTAATGAGTATATTAAGTAGCTTATAAATCTGTATTTTTTTGTTAAAAAATATATACCAGGTGTAACAATTAAATTTTAAGACTGGCCACCATACTAACAGGTTTTAAATCTCCACGCCTCGGGCGGTTGGAGTTATTCACCCTGATGTGCATTCTACTACCTCGCGCAATCTTGTCGCCTTTCCTCTACTAGTTTGGCTTACGCAGTGCTTTGAAGCGGATCGTGCAGAGCTCATTTGCCGGAATTATGACAAACGAAAAAATTAAGCAACATATTAATTTAAGGTAAAACTCAAAAAAACGGCTACTAAATACTTTGAAATGCTAAAAGATCTCTACGGAAAGCAGTGTATGTCTCGTGCATTAATTTTTTTGTGACAAAACCTTTTTCGAGGGTCGTGAAGAAGTTAAAGATGATGAACGAGAAGGGCGCTCCAGCACATCCATAACAGCGATGCTCATTGTTTTTTTTTCAATATTAGGGGTGTTATTCTTATTGAATGGGCGCGTAAGGGTCAAACAGTGAACCAACATTTATATTTGGAAGTATTTATGTAGCTAAGGCAACGTGTAAGGAAACGTCCAGATTTGTGGAAGAACAACGCGTGGCTGCTCTACCAGGACAATGCACCGGCCCACAGTGCCCTATCTATTAAACAGTTTTTAGCTAAAAGAAGATCCCCATCGTGAACCATGAACCATATTGAAAAAATCGTTAAAAGGAACCCGTTTTAAAATATTAGAACACGTCAAGGAAAAAACGGCAAGGCTTCTTAACAGCCTCTCTTCTGATGATTTCTAAAATTGCTTTCAACATTAGAAAACAACGTATGCAACGCTGCGTCGATAGAGGGACAACATTGATGGGGAACATCATTAAGTTGTATTAGTATTTAAATAAAATAGATTTTTTATAACAGTCTTATAATTTTATTGTCACACCTCCTATGTCAGTAAGTAAAAAAAATATCATTTAAGGAGTGTCACATTTAAGTTTGTCTTTATTTTAAATTTTGGAATACTACAGACTACCAAAAAAACTTCTACCGAGTTACTTCAAATTTCCTGGGCAACGTGAATTAAAATCAAACAAGCGTCGCCGTCGGAAAGCGACGTCAGTTTTTCTCTATATTCCCTGAAAGTACCTTAATCCTCACAAAAATGCGAAAATTAAATCACCGTGTATACTCACCCTCTTCCCCTTATTCGCTCGAATTTCTTCCATGATCGCTTTCTCTGCCTCTTCCACGTTTCTTTTTCTGTTTCTGTCGTTTATATAGGATATGCTAGAAATAGTTGAGGTTCGTCTTTTGTCTAGTTCTGATGCCCGTTCTTCCAGACTTTGTATTTTTTCACTTAAGTCCCTGAAATATAATATTTATTTTAAATTTATCTACTTTACGGAAAAAAGTACCTTTTATTCCCCATTTAAGGACCAAAGTAGTGTCGTTAATTTCCAGGAATTAAAATAGTATACAAAATAAAACTGTTACTGATTTGAGTAAGATGCTAATATTTAAAGGGTAATGCTTGTGTTCATTTTGAGATGAAACTTTTAAGACACCGGGTGTTCATAAAAAAATATATTTTTTTATTAGTATCTGTGATAACGGTCTAGAAATTTTTGTGACATTTGGCACACATTTTTTATTTATCAAGAAGCATTTTTTTATGTAAAAATTACGTTTAGGACAGTTCAAATAAAGTTGTCAAATGGACATAAGAAATACCTTCTTAAATATTCTTCTTAAATATTAACATGTTATTCGATAACACCCTGTTTAATGTAGACTGTTAACCGATTTTTATGCCTTTATTTTTGTTGAAAGCCTATTTTTTATCCTTTTTATGTTTGGTCAAAAACACCGATGTTAAAGGAATTACAATCAGAGATTGTAGAACTAGATATTGGATTTCACAACCAACCAAAATAAAAAAGAGTGGGTATACCATGCGTTTAGCATAACCATTGAAAAAGCTAAAATATAAAGGCAATCCGTTAGGCAGCCTAATTAAACTCTTTTGCTCTAATTTTCCAAAAAAAAACTGGGCGGCCCACAAAAGGTACAATGTACAAAAGGTCGAAAGTAAAAAAGGTCGAAAATAAAGGTCGACATTACAAAAGATCGAAAATACAAAATTATGAAACTGACCAAGTTTTTTTCGATCTTCTATTTTTCGACCATTTGGTTTAGACCTTTTGTACTTTCGACCTCGTCCGATGCCAAAAAAACTGAGCGATTGATCCAGAATGGATGGAAAAAATCCCAGTATAAAAACAATCATTTATAAACTTTAACCCTTATTTTTAAAGTTCCAAGGTATGATAATGATGAAGCCAATGTCTCCTTAATTTTTATAATTGTAGCTCTTCGTATTAAAAAGTGCAATTTTCGCTTACCTAACTAACTCGTCTTCACCTCGCATTTTGGCTGCCTCTCTTTCTTTCATCATGGTAGATTTTTTCATGGCGTAGTTATGTGGATTCGGTTTAAACCTTTCTTTTTCCCGTAACTAAAAAAATAGATAGAGATATTGTACAAATTCAACGCCCAGCATGGGGATTTCCGTTATTGTTGAAGATGCCACAATGGGTAAATTATTTGAAAACTAAATTTTTGAATTTCAGAAATAGGCCCAAAATTTTTTCTTTGTGAATATTTATATTTTTTGTCTGTGTAAGCCACGGTTTAGCGCGTTAATTCGTGCATATAGCGGCGGTGCCCGACATATGACAGGACCGACCGCGCACAGACCGGACGCACTACGTATGTTGTGGGTTCGAGTACCACCTGGGTACATGGTTGTTTTTGTAACGTCCCAACAAGGCATATCTCGGCATAAACCTTCGCTAAAAACTAGACAATTCATCCTAGATGGTCATATTTACAATCAGTCTCTGAAAAGTGGTGTATTTAGAGAACTATAGACCAGTTTTAAAAATACCTATTTTTATAAAAATCTTTGAAGCTATTATTTCTGAGAGAATCTCTCCACTATCTAAGAACATAGTCACAACTAAGGAAAATGGTGTCGAACTTGGTGGAGATGGAACAGGCTCTCTTTGGTGCCTTGGGGGAGGGGTATCAGGTGTATATTATTTATACCGACTTCTCCAAGGCCTTTGACAGAGTAGACCATAAAATGCTTTAGGAGAAACTTTAATGTCTGGGTTTCCATGGTGACTTTTTAAGGTAGGTTATAGATAGTCTTTGTGATCGGACACAAACGGTCAAAATTGAGAATTGTCTTCAGACATAAATGTTAGTTCGGGGGTTTTACAGGGTTTCTCCACTTTTTTTAAATTTATTAGTCATTAGAGTCTTTATATGGATATGCAATTAAACTTGATGAATGAACATATGGGCGTATCTCAAATAAAGCTACGAGACTAATAGACTTTGTAATAAGAAATTTGAGAGATTTTAATAATATTTTCACTTTAAGAAATGCAATGCAAAATCAAAAACTTTAAATAGCAAAAATTCAACGTAATTTTTTAAGATATATTGCTTTTATATTAATTAAACATGAGTATGGTAATTATTCAAAAAATTCCTCAACGTCATTCGATTAACCGTTCGTAGTCGCTTACACAAAATTTTATAAAATTTGCTCACACGACGCGGAGATATTTAAATTTTTCGAAAAACAATTAGGAATAAAAAATAAAAATTCGGGATGAAAAATTACGTATTACGTAAAGTGCAAAAAACCTAAAAACTAAAAAAAAGTAAAATCTCGGAAAAAAAGACAAAAAGTTCGAAATATAGCGTATAAACCTCAGGACAAGACGTGCCACATTTATCCTTTACTATTTTATTTGGTAAAAGATTTGTTATTAAAACTTTGGGTAGTTAGATCGTCAAGGATGACAACTTACTATTCTCTCCACATCTTGTTCGTTGAACTCGTAATGTAGAGCCTCCTTGATGTCGGCCATCTTCCTGTCAATGGTGGATTTGTTTGGCAGCTCGTGATTGGCCGACTGGGCGGCGTCCAACCATTTCATGTATTCGGATTCTGTGAATTCGTTATTCGATACGAATTCTAAGCGAAAAACGCGCTCTTGAGTCCCATGTCGCACTTTTACGCCCTAAATACAACATTAAACACTTAAAAGGGAAAAAAATCCCAAACTAGTGAGGGAGTTAAATGCAAGAACACTAAATTTGAAAAGATGACTTTCAGTAATCAGCCGGGACTGAAAACCCGGAACTTCAGGCTATGCACGCTCTACCAGTTAAGCTATTAAACCCATAGATATAAACTTCCACCTACTGTTTGGGCCCAACGCAGAAAACCTAGTTCTCAGGGTATTGAACTTAACCAAGCCATTAAACTGATCTTTTCAATTTTTTTTTTTCCCACTGTTAAGGTATGCACCCAAATTAGACTTAAGTATCAACACGTCTCCAAGTATAATATTAATTTGTGGGTTAAAATAGCAATGGGCGATTGCCAATAATAATTTTTAAATACCAAAATGCAATAATTCAAGGTTTTACTCAAAACAATAAGCAACAATTCCAAACTAGATAGGGAGTAAAATTAAAGAACGAAAAATTAGAAAAGATGACTTAATGTATGTATTTGCCCCTTTATTTCTATATTATACTCCTTTATATTGTGTTTTATTACCATAGAGCATTGTGACTTTGTGCCTGGCAGTTACCCGCCAGACAGATTGTCTTCTCGCCATTTAATCGGGCTCCGGAACGAAATAGCGATGTACAAAATAGCGGTATTGAAATAGCGACAATCAAATTAGCGATGTAATGAAAGAATGACTATCGAAATACCGATGTAACAAAATAGCGATGTAACAAAATAACGATTATCAAAATAGGGATGTCACAAAACAGCAACAGCATATTTTTCCAAAAAAAAACTTCCCTGACTTTTTGCCCGGGATCCTAGAGGGTGTGAATCCGAACTGAACCGAATTCGGTTCAGTTTGGTTCGGTTCAGTTTGGTTCGGATTCACATTCTTTAGGATCCCGGGAAGTTTTTTTTTTGAAGAAATATGTTGATTCGGTTCAGTGCGGTACGGATTGACACCCTCTAGGATCGCGGGAAAGAAGTCATGCGCTATTTTGATACATCTCTATTTTGGTTGTCGCTATTTTGATATAGTCGCTATTTTGATACATCGCTATTTTGATGTCGCTGTTTTGTTTTAAAGGCTATTTTGATACATCGCTATTTTGATAGTTGTTCTTTCGTTACATCGCTATTTTGATAGTCGCTATTTCATTACTACCCATTTCGTACGTCGCTATTTTGCACATCGCTATTTCGTTCCGGAGCCTTTAACCGGTTACAATTTAAACGTGTATCAACCTATCACCACAAAACACGTGATCACGGACTCCAAAGAACGCACGGTTCTGTCTAGACCTCAGTTAACGTTGGACAAGTCGACAAACAGCTGTGCGGGACATTTTTATAAATTGTAAGAAATTTGAATATTTTACGTTTTCCGTATATTCTATCTTACCCAACAAAAACTATTTTATGTAGCCCAGATATAAGTTGTTTGTGGTGTTCGCTAGTTTAGCTCTTTGTTGAAGACCTTTTATTTTAATAATACCAATCACGATGCTTGTGAAGTCACAATAAATAAAATTTCAACAAAATGTTGGGTGAAACTGTGACAGACTTTAATATCCGTGGTAGCCATGACACAATACTAAAGAAGGCCGCCAGGAGCTGTCCATATAGAAATTGGTCAAGGGCGACAATACAGAAAGTTACAGTGTCAAAAAATACATTTTATTTTATTTAAAAAAAAAAGGAATTGGGGTGACTTTGTGACAGATTTCTTACAACTGCTTACGCTTAACAGAAATTAGTTTTTTTTAAATTTATTTAGTTTACAAATTATTCTAGAACTAGAAGTTACAACAATCTTGAATGGCTAGACGCCGTATTTGGGCATTTATGCTAAGTTTCTTTTGTCACCCCATATATGCAGGTGAAATTGTAACAAATATTCTTGTTCTTAAAAAAAAAAAATATTTTTTGGTATTTTAGTAGCCGAATGATGTTTGTTTGTCACCACGTCCTTCGGCAATAATTTTTTAATTATTTATATTTTTTTAAACAGTAAATAAAAATAAAGAAATTAAAAGAGAAAAAAAATATTGAGTGGGAAACGTCAATTTTAAACGTAAAGTTTAAAAGAATGGATTTCTTTATGCAGTTTAAGCAATTCAAATAAAAATAAAATTTTCAATCGAAGCCTACACAGAGGCCACTTTTTGTGATGGGTCCAATTAGCTTCATGTGCAAAAGCCTTCCTTACCTTATTTGTTCGAGTACTTCCTAAACTGTAAATTTTTGCAGTCTCGTAGACGCCCATAATTTCGGCGGCCCTATAGATCGATGCTCCGTTGTTTTGTCCAATACCTGTCAAAATATCAAAATTATTATACAGAGTTATATGGAAATAATATACTATACAGGGTGTTTCCTAAACATTGGTCTAAAATTCGTGGTGTAATTCCTGGAGTATTTTCATGAAAAAAAGTTCCAAAAACATTTGTCGATAAATGGTTCCTAAGGGAGCTGCGCCCCTTCAAAAAGGGCACCCTGAAGATTGTTTTTCCTCAAAGAGAAATTTTACAATTTTGAGGTCATAATCGAATTTGCCGTCAAAATGTTATGCCGTTTCGAAACTATTGAGGAAAACTCATATTGAGGGTGTTGATGCATCAATGTCTAAATTGTGATTTCCTCGAAAACTACTCGCCCTATCGATATGAACTAAGACCACCTTTCTTACGTGAAAAACCTACAGGTCTCATATTCTAAAATCTCAATGTGAAAAAACAACCATAGAAAAAATAGGATTCTTTTTACCCTTAACCCCCTGGTATGGTACGCCCCTGATTAAAATTTTGCAATTCTGAGCTGAAATTCTGATGCAGCTTTAAAAGTTTATATGTTATACCAAATTATATGATTTTTGCATGGACGGTTTCGGAAATATTGAGGAAAAACAGTCTTTGACAAATATTTCTAGGAACTTTTTTTCATGAAAATACTCCAGGAATTACACCACGAATTTTTTACCAATGTTTAGGAAACACCCTGTATTACAAAGCCAACAATACAAGATTGGAACCTTAAATGGAACGATGCCTCTAGCGGCTTAATATTTGGTTTAAGAAAAAAGCAAAAACACGTCTACTGAGTATCTAAACAGGCTTTGTTTCTAAAGCAAAAAAAAAATGTCGGATCCCCGGAAACGGCTCTACTCACATACATACAACCTTTTTTTTGAAATCACTTGTACCTCATTAGAAAGCTTATGAAAAAAGAAAACCAATTTAACAAATTTTTATTGGATATATGTCAATGAAATGGAGAAATTTTTTTAAAAATTTTGGTACTTCATTCGAAAGATTCATAATACTAAATCCTGTGTATGTATGCTAAATCATGTAGGAAAAACGAAACGTTCTCTTCAGATTTGAGTAAAGGAACATAAAAAAGTACCCAATTAGGGGATATTGAAAAATACGGCTTAACGAACCTTGCTTGGCCATCACAGGACAATGGTCTGAAGATAAAGTTTTGTTTTGCATGAGAAGTTACATTTTCAAAAACGAAAGTTTATTAAAGCTGCATTCATAACGCAGAACAAAGAAGTTTTTAGTCAACCAAGTACAGACATACCACACCTAACTGCACACAAAGAAAACGGTTAGAGGTGCTTACTAACCGAAACGTAGTGTTTAAAATAAATAAAAACAATGCAAGCCCAAAATTACAAGTGTCATTTTGATCCCGTACCTATCCTAATAAAACAGCCTTTAGCGATTCTGTCAAAGAACGGCATATGAACAAATCTTTCTAGTTTGTGCCTTGACAGTCTCATATGATTTAAGTCAACTTTTGTTGGTATATAGGGTGGTTTTTTCTCTTCCTCCCTAAAAAAAAAATAATTTAACTTTATTTAACGAAAAAACACTAGGTAATGACACATCTCCAGCATCATTATATAAAAACATTTCTTAATAGAAGAAAAACAAAACACCGTTTGTGTCTAGAAAACTCTTAATAAATAAATGTAGCAAACAGTTAAAAAATTTACCGAATCACTTTTTTGATTGCCTTTTTCGTTTGATATGTAGGTAAAAGAAAGAAATAACACTAACCTTTCGTCGTCACTTCCACTCGTACTACCTGAACTTGAAGATGACCTCGACCTTGAACGTGACCTTGATTTCGATCTTCTTTGAGCTGCTGGTTCAGGCGAACGCCCTCTATCATCTAAGACAAGTCGGAACCAATAAATAATAAAATTAAACCTTTTAATTTTAATTCTCAAAGAGAGGCCAAAGATTCCTTAGTTATTTAACAACTTTGATCTGAAGTGCTGTTGTTTAATGCTACCAGTTATTTTTGTTTTTGTTTTATTTTAAATTTTTGGGAAAACCTAACCTTAAAGTTTGTTTTGATA
The DNA here is from genome assembly GCA_963576565.1 of Aspidapion aeneum. Classification (NCBI taxonomy): domain Eukaryota; kingdom Metazoa; phylum Arthropoda; class Insecta; order Coleoptera; family Brentidae; genus Aspidapion; species Aspidapion aeneum. The sequence continues at coordinate 24,558,142 of OY755045.1, read as the reverse complement.
TTTTTGGGCTCTTTAGCAAAAACCTTCAAAAAAGAAACTCCTTGTTTGGTAAAAATTCCGTGTACAAAGCGCGCATGATTTTTGCCAAAATGATCAGGTGATCAAAAAGAAAATAACTTTCAACAAAGAGAGAAATTATCACCTGATCATTTTGGCAAAAATCATGCGCGCTTTGTACACGCTGGGAGTTTGAAGAGCCCCCTTGTATTTGACAAGGGAATGAAGAACTCACTTCCGACAAGACACTGAAAGAAGTCACACGCGTTTTTAGTTTAAGACCAAAATTCCAACCACAAGAAAGGCCGCGGCCGCGAGTGAAATGTGGAACTGCTGTTAAATCAAAGAAGGTAAGCTTCTAGCGATTTTTTTCCTTTGTTTTAGTTCAATAGACGTCTGTTTTCCCAGACGGGGCGAATTTAACTTTGGGGTAAATTTTTGTGATATCTCTAGTTTTCTACCCTTTGGGCAGAGTTGTCTAGCTGTCTTTTAGTATACAGAGATCACTGTACAAATATTAAGTAGCTTACCATCACTATCACTGTCATCCGAATAGATATCAGAAGCTTTCAATTTTTTCTTGTCGGTTGCATCCATATCTTCGCTCTCTTGCTTTTTTTTCTCTTCTTCTAGTCGTTTTTTTTCTTCTTCCTCTTCTCGCTTCTGTTTGCCTTCACGACGAGCTTTCAGCTCAGCCATTGCGTTCACCTGTGAAACCCATGACAGATATTAAAGTCTTCAGGTTTGAGTACGTACAGGTTCATTGCTTATATTTGCGTGGCCTTTTCCAGCGGTTAATGTTAAGGTAGCCGATAATAGTAGAGGCCGTGAATATTTTTTGGAACATATTTTCTTAGTTCTGCTAATGACACTAGTAGTGCGACTAGGCACACGGCGCGCCCTTTTCACAATCTGCTAATAATAACAATCAACAATTTTTCATTTTGGAGATGATTTTCAGTAAATGAAATGAGATGACTTATTTTCTTAGTTCTAAATCTTTTACACTAAGAAGAAGAGACCATGAGCATTATAAGAAAAGTAATCTGGCTTATCTCAAGTGTTGGAAAATATCCCTGTATGAAAATAATCGGATTCAAAAATTGGGCTGATTTGTGCCCTTATTTTCTTAGTCTTGAAACTAAACGTATAAACTGATGTTATAATACACTATAACTAAAAGTAACTCTGGCTGATTTACAAAGTTGGAAAATGCACTTAGAGGGGTCTTCAAATTTGGAAAATTAGAAACTTATTGTCTTAATTTACTAAATGTTTTTCACATGGTAGATTATACTATATTGTCATGGAAAAAAATATTCTGGCTGTTATTTAAAATCATGAAAGCCTGGCTGGAAGAGCTCTAAGATCCAATCTAAAAAACAGATAATTAATTTTTGCTCGTTAACGATCGCACATACAAAAAAACTGCAAGAGACCAAAAAGTTTCAAGATAAAACAAGGAATTGACTTTGTATCTTAGAATCTATCAATGACGCGCCAGATTCAGGTGAAGATGAAAAAGAAGCATTACCGCTAAAAATATTTTCTTTCAGATTATTTTATTAACTGTAGGCTAATTAAGGTTTGAGTTAAATATCTTAAAAACTGCGAGAACTATCAACGACAAATGAAAAAAAAAATAATTTCAACAGTCTGTAAATCGGCAACGAAGCGTTTGTGGACCTATGTACATAGGAACTTTTAGTCTTAAAATAAGCCAAATAATTACTTTTCCTCATTTGTACGTGGGTCTATGAAACATTAACATAATCGAATGTGTCAAATTGACGGGCATCAGATAAATCTGACAAGGCTTTGGGGCTTTTAAATAACAGCCAGATGGTATTTTTAGCTTTTGTTATAATACAACCTATCATCTCATAAACTTTCAGAACTAAGAAAATAAGGGCACTCATTTCATATCGTTTTTCACTTGTGAGAAATACTTACCATTCTTAGAGATTAGCCAGAATATTTTTGTTAGTTTACTAAAGTATACCCTTTACTAGTACAAGTAGTTTTTTTACTAAGAAAATAAGTTCCTCGTATCCCACCGGAACCCCCCCCCCCTATTTATATAAAAAAAATTTGCTTAGAATTGATTAATGAACAATTTTACCGATGTTTGCTGACTAAGAAAATAAGTTGCCAAAATCTTCACGGCCTCCCCTACTCCTCCTTGACTGCCCGTGAGATGACGTCAGTGCTCACGGGCATGTCACTTTCACGGGTAAACTTAAGTTCACCACCTTTTTCCACGGAGAAATCAATCCACAAGAATTGTTGTGGTGTTTATAACCTTACATTTGACTGTCAGTTTTGTTTTGGCAAGCTTTCTTTGAAGTGTGGAGGTCCTTAATATTAATTAGTTACCTATTTGTATGAACAATTTGATACTATCAAAATAAGACCCGTGGGAAATGAAGGTGAACTTAAAAAGACATCAGACATCTGACATTAATTTGGTAGTAATATTTTTGTAAGTGTTTTCAATAGAAATATCACTTCAAAGTTCTCCTATTACAACTTTTCCGCGTCAGTTAGTTAATGTAGGTAAAAAAAACTGCAGCACTCATCATCAGTTACCTTATTCCATATTATCTTTTCGACTATGTCAGAAGTATCAGATGTCATTCCATTCCATTCCATTCCAAAAGGACCAACCTGTATATTATTTGTCAGAACTAAAGGTATCTTCGCCCTGATTTCAAAAATATATAGGTTGTTGTCATTTGGATAGGTCGTGCACTAATGAAAATACACTTGGTCCAGGCTTCCATATAATTCCATGTGAATTTGTAACTTAATAACTCAAAAACGGCTTTGGAAGATATTAAGAAACTATATGTTTTACGTCTTTCTTTCTGACAGAAAATATACTGGGTGTTCCCTTTAACTTGAAAGTTGCTGTCAAAGTTTGACTTGAGGAATGACATTTCTGGTATGGTCCAATAGATAATATGGAAAAACTTGCAACTTTCGTATTTAAAGTTTTTTTCTATCACCTATGTTAACCCCTAGATATATTGTGAATTTTCAAAATTCTGATTTTTTTATTATTTTAGAAAATTTACATGGTAGGTAGTTCAAAAAGTTGAAAAAAATACGATTTTATAAAACCTTTATATAATATCTTAAAAGCTTAAAGTCTCCCAGTTGGATTGGATCATTTATTAAAAAAAGCAACTTACACCTACTAAATAAAATTTTCATAAACAAAAAGTTATAGACCACATCTCAAAATGTAAACTTTGGAATAACTCAAAAACGACTTGATGTATCAAGGAACCGATTTCACATTTTAATTTTTCTCCATCTTCCCTGAAAAAAGCTTAAACCCCATAAACATTTAACAGAAAAACCTTGAAAAATCTTACCCTTTTAGCATCTTTGCCCTTAGCTTCTTCAATGTTCTTTTTTCTCTCTTTGCTCCTTTCTTTGTGATCGATCGAGCTGAAGTCGTTTTGAAGTAGTTTCGAAGCTTCTTCTCGTTCCTTCTCTCTTTCCTTTTCTCTTTCCTTCTCTTTTTCGCGCTCCCTGTAAAAATTACTTTCTTATTTCTTCAACCATTGACAGTAATTATTTCAAAAACTAATCAAATGATTTAAAAAAATATATATCTAAAAGTACCAGGTTTTCACACAAACAAATTGTTCTGTTCCAGTCTTTCTGACTTTTCTCAAAAACGGTGGATTTCCGCAAAGATTAACATTTCTAAAATCAGAGAAGGTGTGTTCCAAAAAAGTAACAGTTTTCCCACTTCTAAAGTTTTTCGGTTGAACCGGTTTTTCCGATTTTTTTTATCATTTGTAAAATAAGAGGGTCTTTACAAGGAGTTTCAACTAAAAATGTTTAAAAAGCGGATTTTTATTATTTTTTTTAAGTTTTATCGAGTTTTGTCGAAAACAATACATAGATTTTCAATTTTTTTTCCGAGTTTTTTCGAAAACTATGCGTTTTTAGAAGCTTTTGTTGTCATATCTATTATCGGAGGGCCTTTGTACGGAGTTTCCAAACAAAAATATATAAAACGTTTGCACAAGTCTTCTCGAAAATTGTGCTTTCCGCAAAGTCTTAACATTTGTCAAACCGGGCCTAAGGTAAAAAAATAAAACCTAAACGAAATGTTTGCCAAAAACGGCAAGGGATCAAAAATAAAATTTTCTCAAACAAAGCAGTATATTCATTTTGTATTTGAAAATCTAACAGCGGGGTCCTTCCTTTAAAAACTTAAGCTAAATGTCATAAAAACTGCAGGAGCTATCAAGAAAAAACTAAACCAATCTTAAAGTTCAACGCCTTGTAAATCGATAATAAAGCGTTATATGAAATCTTTGTCTTGAAATTAGAAAAAAATATTAATAACTTTAGTCACATTTAAATTTATTTACACCCAGTAGGTATAATAGTTAACTAAAACAAATAATTCATTTTTTTATTTTAAAATCGAGCGTAGCGGTGCAACACAAAAAACTTAAGGGAAAGAAAATTAGCCATAGCCCCAGAAAAAAAATCTGTCAGTGGAATCTTACTATTATTTGGCCTGCCAAATAACGTAAGCCCTAGAGCTTAAGACAGGTTTTAAATTTGGATTAAATATCTCAAAAACTATTTAAAAAATCTTTTACGATAACAAAGCGTTTTTTCATGAAATAACTGACGAAATCACTCCTTTGGGTTTAAAAATGATAACCACGAACACCCTGTGTCACGTGTACCTACATAAATGAAAATAACCTTATTACTGCTTACCTCTCACGTTCCCGTTCACGCTCCTTCTCCTTTTCTTTCTCGCGTTCTTTGCGCTCCTTCTCTTTTCTTTTCTTCTCTTTGTCCTTGGCCGACTTGTCTTTCGGTTTGTCCTTCGCTCGTTCGAGTTTCTTTTGTTGCCGAAGCTTTTTTTCTATCTCAAACCTACGGTAAACAACCTCAGTGAGCTCTATGCTGTTTTGCGAAGTTTTTCACAAGGAGTGCCGCGTTTGACAGAACTGTCGGACTTTGTTTGACAAAAGAACAATGAAATAATGACAATCGAAAAAAGCCAACTTTGGTTTTGGGTTTGAGTAGTTACAAGGGTGGGACATTTCTGAAATAGGTGCTCGAAAGATATACTAAGTGTCCCATAAATACCGGGACCCCGAAATATCTCGCAAAATAACTATTTTAGAAAAAAATATATTCAGCAAAACTTTTAGGGCTTATAATTATCTAGCTAAGTGTAACCTTGACTTTGACATTGACACATTGTTTGTAGGTTATTTTGAGGGAAAGGATTTTTTTTTTAAACGGAAGCCCCAATTTATGTTTTTTAACGTTGACAAACGATAAAATTATATTTCCAAAAATGTATATTTGTTATGTGTTTATAACAAAAAATATTAAAAAATAAATGGATTAATGACGAATCTGACACCTTCCTAGCTAGCCTATTATCACACTTCAAGTGAACCCATGATAATATATTAGCCTAGAAAACAGTTTTTTGTAAATATCTCAGAAACTAAAGCTCCTACGAAGTTTTTGGTTATAACACGAATTATTGATCAAAATATAGTCTAATATCTTTTGAAAACAGTGTATTGATACGATGCTGCGTTAAAAAGTTTGCATTTTTTAAAGTTTTTAATTGTCAAAAAACTGTCATTAACAATAATGGATTTTGACCAAAATCTAATCAGCTCGTGTTAAACACTATTTTACCCGAAAATGTTATAAAAATCGGTTTAGCGGTTTAGGAGCTATCGTGTTACGGACAGAAATAATATACACACACACACAGACAGACATCACGACGATATTGTTAGGATAGGTCAAACGACATCCAAATAACACATTTTTGGCGTTATCTTAAAAAAAAAATTGTCGTCGAAAACAATACGTTCTCTAGCCATTGCTGTGCGGGCTAGGAAGGTAATAAATTGGGGTTTCCATTAAAAATAAAAGGATCCATAATGTATCTGGTACCTTCCTAGCAAATTAACACACTCCAAGTGAACTCCACTCTATATCAGCTTTAAAAACTGTTTTTATAAATATCTCAGAAAGGGAAGCTCCTACGAAGATTTTAGTAATAACCTAAATTGAGGAGCAGAAGTAACAAAGGGGCTAAGTGCCACTTTTCCTAAAAACGAGATTTTTACATAGAAAGATTCTATGGGCTATCGACTATATCCTATCAAACGTGCAAAGTCGCACGACTACTAATTTCATAAGCAATCGGGCAAATAGCCGGCACTTCCGGCAAGTGATCGGTCATTTTCGTCATCAATTTTTTAAATATCTCCATTTAACAGTTTTGGCACCTAGGGGCTAGGTTGTTACTTCTGCTCCTCAATTATTGACAAAAAAGTGTTCCACTATTTTCCGAAAACCGCATATTAATGCGATGCCCATTTTTTGATTGCGTCGAAAATAATACCTTAACTGGCCATTGCTGCGCAGGCTACGAAGGTAAAAAAATGGGTTGACCTCAAAAATACTTTTCGAATGATGTATCATTGTAAGAGTCACGTTGACAGTTTTGGTAGATAATTATGAAACCTAAAACTTTTGCTTGAAACACTATCCGGTATTCCTGCACAGAGCTTACAAGCAAATAAAAATTTATCGAATTCAATCAAATTCAAGGCTGATGTAGATCTTGATGGTCTGATCAAAATGTCTTATGGGGACAGAAAGAACATATAGCTGGCGATCGATTGAAGAAGATGTTTGTCTGGTCTCTGAAAATGTTTTCGCACTTTAGGGATAAAAAGTACACTTTTATCCCATATACTATTAGGTATACACTTAGAATTTTCGAAGGGTATAAAATTTTCCCTTTTTATTCCTAGGATGAAAAATTAACAAAGCGGGAATTAAAGGTAAAAATCGGGGATAAAAAGTGACAGATTTGGGTTAAAAAGTTAAATTTTGGATGAAAAGTGAAAGATCAGGGATAAAAAGTGAAAAATCCTAAAAACGTCGAAAAAAAAATGGGAAAAAACCAAAAGTAAGCAAAATGGTGTATATACCTCGAAATAAAAAAGTCTTCTTATCACTCGAATTGTAGCAAGTTTCAGAATTATCTAAAATGCAGATATTTTATTGATAGCCCAGGTGTTAAGCCTAAATCATATTGTAATCTGCAGAGTTTCTTTTATGTGCTTGGTGGAAAAAAAATATATCACATTTCTGGTCGCAGTGCATGGAGGTCTAGTAGGGCCTGCCACCACTTTCGAATACAATACAATACAATGCAGATAAATAAAAAATTTGAAATCGGAGCAACTTTTATTTTTATTTTTCACACCATCACTATAGCTCACACTACTACCGTTATGGTATACGTGTAACCTAATAATAGGTAGATCTGCCACAAACCTAAACATAATCTGCAGTTTGTTAAGTAGTTTTTGAGGGATGTTTATTAAATAAAAGTTTTGGTTTGGGTAAAATTCTGTACAAATACTTTTAACAAGCTTACCGTGTCTTCATTAACTCTCTTTGTTCGATTCTCTTGAAAATCTCTGTTTCCCTCTCTTTCTCTGTAAGGCTAGCCAGTCTAGCCCTATCTTCCTCGTCTCCCATAAGTTGGTCGTCATACCTACAAAAAAATATAATTAACAAAACGTCACAAAAGGAAGCATACGAGGTGTAACATTAAAATATAAGACTGTTGTAAAAAATCTACTTTATCTAAATACCAATACAACTTAACGATGTTCCCCATCAATGTTGTCCCCTTGCAATTTTAGAAATCAACAGAAGGGAGGCTGTTAAGAAGCCTTGTCGTTTTTTCCTTAACGTGTTCTAATATTTCATTTCCTTTTAACGATTTTTTCACTTTCGGAAACAGGTTGAGGTCGCAAGGGGCCAAGTCTGTTGGATATGGTGGCTCGTTAACGACGGGATCTTGTTATTAGCTAAAAACTGCTCAATGGATAGGGCATTGTGGGCCGGTGCATTGTCCTGGTAGAACAGCCACGCGTTGTTCTTTCACAAATCTGGACGTTTTTTCCTTACATGTTGCCTTAGATACATAAATATTTCCAAATATAAATATTGGTTCACTGTTTGACCCTCACGCGCCCATTCAATGAGAATAACATCCCTAATATCGAAAAAAAAAACAATGAGCATCGCTGTTATGGATGTGTTGGAGCGCCTCTCGTTCATCATCTTTAACTTCTTCACGACCCTCGAAAAAGCTTTTATGCCACATAAAAATCATTGTACGAGACATACACTGCTTTCCGAAGACATCTTTTAGCATTTGAAAGTATTCAGAAGCCTTTTTTTTGAGTTTTACTTACTTTTAGTTCAATCTTTCGTTTATCATAATTCCGGCAAATGAGTTATGCACGATCCGCTTCAAACCACTGCGTAAGCCAAACTAGTAGAGGAAAGGCGACAAGATTGCGCGCGGTAGAAGAACGCACATCAAGGTGAATAACTCCAACCGCCCGAGGCGTGGAGATTTAAAACCTGTTAGTACGGAGGCCAGTCTTAAAATTTAATTGCCACACCTCGTACATTAGAACTGTGCAGATTTGAACCTTTAAGAAAGACAAAAACTTTTAAAAAATCTATAACAGCACAAAAACTATTGGAAATAAAAGAAAATACATCGCAGCTAACAGAAAAAATAAATCAGACCCGATGCGAGTTATTAGGGTACAATGGGTGAACTTTTAGAGGTTGTTTTAGGTTGTTATAGGTAATAAAAAGTTTTTTTTTTCTCATTTGACAACCGTGACTCTTTCGCCGACACTAAGGCCGCCATTTCGAAACGCCTAATTGCACGGGTCATCGGCCACCTTTGGAACCCCCGACCGAGTATTTTTTTATCCGGTCCTTTTGTCCCTTAGAATGGCCTACCGACTGAAGGAGTGTGTAACAAAGTCCGCCTTCACGAGATATCCGACCTCATCCGGCCTGGTTACCGGAATGAATTAAGGGGTAGGACAATATTACATTTTACACTCCCCAGGAATCCTATAAATGTCTGCCGCACCCGACCTCAGCAACCGACGGGGATCGAACCCGCCACTGTAGCAAGTGAGATTCCTTCCTCACTTGTACGCATCGAGCCACCAAGGCTACTTTAATAAAAAGTTCTATAACTTTTGGTACAAACAATTTTTTACATAACCTAAAACTTTCAAGGAAAAATCGAAAAAAACTAAGATTTTTCTTTTTGATTTTTATCCTTTACATTTTTTTATGTTTACCTTAAAAAGTCTTAATAATCTTAAATTAAAGTAATTATTTTTGTTCCGTTTTGGGTAGTTTTGTAATACGTTACAAATATCTCCTTATCCGTATTTTCAATACTAGAATAGTTGGTTTTATTTTCTTTGTTATAAATCCAGTATTTTTGCCAATTTCTTCTTATTATTATTTTTAATTTCTTAAATGCGCGTTATAATTTATTTAAATTCGCGTTAGATGAGCCCTTGAGTTTGGTAAAGGCCAAGTACGCGCGCTATGATTTCGCGCGTGTATACACGGCGAACCCCACTCTACCTTGCTGTATATGGAACGCTAAGTGGAGAGCTGAAAACCTGCTTGCCTTCCCTTACTTCCTAGAATGCACAGAAGGTAGGCCAGTATTTATTTTTTACCCAACTACAGCACGGCGAAAGGAAGGGTAATATTGTTGTATGTATGTATGTTTGTGTCACGCTAGAGGCTAAACGGCTGAACCGATTTTGACAAAAAAGGTGTCGTTGAATTGCTACTGATTCTGAAGGTGCTATAGACTATATTTTTTTAAACAAGAATCAACATGGCGGTCTTCAGACGCCATTTTGTTACATGATGTAGGCTTTAAGGCATACAAATTATCTAAATTTCAGGCAATTTTATTCAAATTCCTTTGGTTACCCCCTGTAGTTACTTTGTAGTCCTCCCTGCTCTCACCCATCTTCCCTCCTGTTATTCCACCACCCTATTCAAAAACCATATTTGCATAATTTGATCAAATATAGAGCGATTTCAAAAATTATTTCTTCGTACGCTTTCAGATTTTTACTATTCCCCCCCCCTGCCTCTCCCCCTCTCCTCCCCACCATCCTTATTAGTAAGAGGTATAGCTATAACTTTCACAAATATAAAGCGATTTCAAAAGTTCTTTCTGCACACGTTTGAAGACTTTTTTCCAATATAATTTGACTAGTTTCCCCCTCCCTCTCTTCTCCACTCCCTCCTTATTAGTAATAGTTGTAGCTTTACCTTTCACAAATTTAGAGCGATTTCAAAAATTCTTTCTGCACACTCTTTAAGACTTTTTTTCCATCATTTTACTAGTTTCCCCCTTCCTCTCCCTCTCGTCTCCTCACCCTCCTTATTAGTAATAGTTATAGCTACACCGTTCACAAATTTAGAGCGATTTCCAAAATTCTTTCGGCACACGCCTTAAGATTTTTTTCGACACCATTTTACTAGTTCCCTCCTCCCTCTCTCGTCCCTCACCTTCACTCAATGGAAGGTTACACTGTTCGCGTCCGTAAAAAATCTACACGTACTTTTTGGCAAAGCTAAATGAATTGTAAATGCATAGAGCTTTTTATAAGGCTGAATGAGAATTAAAACTAAAAGTTGGAAAAAAAAAAAAAAAATAATGAAAACAACACCCAACTGTTAGGTACAAAATTACCCAATAACCTGATCCATCAAAATACAAAACTGTATAAGTGCGCTTTGGGCATCAAAACTAAAAGTTGAAGCATGTCATACATTATAGGTATACCTATCAATTTTGTACTCAACTGTGACTAGTACTTACAAGTAAATTTAGCAGTTGGGTGTTTTTTTATTTAAAAATTAACATGAGGGTTCATTCGTCCATAATATTTTATTTCGCATTATTATTATTAACCATTCCTGTTATATGCTATTATTTTACCCGCGATTTCTATAAAGGGAAATCAAGGAAACATTGAGTTTCTTTCAATTTTAACATTTTAATTTAATTTTAAAAATTGGTCCTTTTTTTTCTGTGAAAACATCTATTTTAAAAAATAAAACATTAACATTACATTATAAAAATATAGCAATATACTTTAAATCAAATTCCATCTATTTATTGATTTTACAGTGTCACTTTTTTGCATTTCCTGGCAAATTTTTCCAATTTTTACTAATGTTTATTTTTTACACCATCTAAAAATAGACGTTTTAACGAAAAAAATGCACTTTTGTTTAAAACAATAACTGCTTTGATACTTGGGCATTTTCGGGTTTAAAATCAAAATAAAATGTAAAAATAAATATTTTAATAAAAAAAACTAAAACGTGTGTATCATAAAAAGGTGAGTTTTTACAAAAATCCTTAAAAAATTAAAAAAATTGTGAGAAATAAAAATCAAAAACAAAAAAAAAAAAACAGTTTTTTTCGGTTTTTTCGAATATTTTAGGTTAACTACAAAAAGGGTTTATACAAAAGTAGACCCTTTTATTACCTATAACTTTTGTTATAAGAGGTCTAGTTTCGCTCAAAACTGTGAAAAAAAGTATTATCCACCCCTAAAAGTTCATCCCATTTTAACCTAATAGTTCGGATCGAGTCTAATTATTTCTTCCTGTTCGTTGCGATAAATTTTCTTGTATTTGCAATATTATTTTCATGCTGTTATTAATTTTTTTTGTCTTTCTGTTATTAGTTATCTGCACTAGGTCTAATAGTGATTACTGGTAAATAACTATGAGAATATTAGTTAGGTTTACTTACCCATCATTGAATTCCTCTTCAGAACTGGATCCACTGGAATCTGACACTTCTCCCTCTTCAGGCTCAGAATCGTTTTTCTTTGCTGAAACTTTTTCCTCTTCTTCTTCCTCTTGAACTTTTTCTTCGGGTTCCGGTTCTTGTTTCTCATCTTCTGAGTCTGAATATGCATCTCTTTTTACCCTTAATAAAATTTAAAAAAATTATAAAATACCAGACATAAATATTTTGTTGAATTTTCTTTTTGTTTTGGTTTGCTTTACAGTAAAACAATTATTAATTCGTAAATTTGTGAAACTATGTATTGAGCAATGTATAACTCCAGAGCAGTGTATAACTCCAGAAAAGGCTAAATTGACCATCTATTATCCAAATTATCCAAGTTGTTATCATTACCTTTTTTTATTATTTTTTACTGAACTGTCAGACTCGCTTTCTGAACTGGAACCAGAACTATCTCCTTTTGGCGAGGCTAGTTTCTTTGGTCGTTTTTTAGCCATGTTTAGAAATTCCTGCAAAAAATTTAAAAAATCATCTAGAAGACTTTTGTGTCAACTGAAATGAACCAAACCAACCAAATAAATGGATCTCCAAGTGAACTCCACGCTATAACGGTCTTAAAAACAGTTTTTTGTAAATATCTCAGAAACGAAAGCCCTTACAAAGTTTTTGGTTCTAACACAAAACCGGGTGGGCCAAAAAAAAACCGGACAATTTTTTTTTTATTATAACTTTTGAACTATACAATCGATTTTAATCGGACAAACTGCAATTGGCAGAGAATTAATAAGAGTTTTGACTGAATGTATTTTTTTGTCCACCATCTCAAAATCCAAGATGGCGGACGAAATTAAAATGTACCCTTCAAAGATGCTTGTTTATTCTCGTTTTGCAAACATGTCTAAATTATTTTTTTTTAATTAGTTAAAGAGTTGCATTCTTGCCACGCACAAAAAGGTACGAATTAGCAAAATCGGTTCAGTGGCTCCAAAAAAAAATATTTTTGTTTCAACCATTGTTTTGCATATTATACGATGGCCTTGCCAATCATGTCTGCATGTATTTTCTTATAAATTTATTACTACTGAACCGATTTTAATCAAATAAAAAACATCCTGGTGAGAATTGATTGCTTTTTAAAGATCATGATCAAAGTTTATCGCCATCTTAAAATTTAAGATGGCGGACAGAATCATACTTGATTCTTCAAAATGGCGTGTTTATTCTTAGTTTCCTCAAATATTTTAGTTTTTTTTTAATTTATAGAAAAGCACTACTTTTCCCCACACAACGAGGTGCAAATGAGTAAATGGTTCTCAAAAAATCTATTTTTGTTTTAGCCATTGTTTTATAGATTATTTAGGGGGGAAAGTAGTGCTTTTCTATAAATTAAAAAGAAAACTAAAAATATTTTCAGAAAATAAGACTCAAGACGCCAATTTGAAGAATCAAATATGATTCTGTCCACCATCTTAAATTTTAGGATGTTAATAAATTTTATTCATGGTCTTTAAAAAGCAATCAATTCTCACCCGGATATTTTTTATTTCATCAAAATCGGTTCAGTAGTAATCAATTTATAAGGAAATAAATGCAGACATAATTGGCAAGGCAATCGTATAATATTCAAAACAATGGTTAAAACAAAAATATTTTTTTTTCAGAACCACCGAACCGATTTTGCTGACTCATACCTTGTTGGGCGTGACAAGAATGTTGCTTTTTTAGCGATTTAAAAAAATCACTAAAACATGTTTGCAACACAAGAATAAACGAGCATCTTGGAAGGGTACACTTTTATTTCGTCCGCCATCTTGGATTTTCAAATAACGAACAAAAAAATTTATTTATTCAAAACTCTGATTAATTCTCTGCCAAGTGCAGTTTGTCTCATTAAAATTCATGGTATAGTTCAAAAGTTATAATGAAAAAAAAATTGTTCGGTTTTTTTTGGCCCACCCGGTAGTTAAGGCCAATCAGCAAGTTACAGAGTCAAGCACTATTTTTGATTAAAAAAATTTCCAGAGCTATCGTGGCACATTGAAGCCATCTAATAATCTAGGGGGATTTAATGATTTATTTTTTAAAAGAAATTAAAAAAAATAATACTGCACCTTAATGGTTGAATACCTGAAAAATACTAATTTGTCAAAAAAAACTTTAGAAAAAAATTTGGATCCAAGAAAAAGATAAGTGAAAGCCGAGGGGTGAACAGCTAACCCAAAATGTGCACACCGATTGTGAAAATCCACAATCTTTGCTAAGATTGTCTAAAGATTGTGAGGGATTGTGAAGGACTGTGGTAAGATTGTGAACGATTGTGAGGGATTGTGTTAGGTTGTAAGGGATTGTAAAGGATTGTCTAAAGATTGTGAAGGCTTGTGAACAGATTGTGAGAAATGTGTACACCGATTGTGAGAGCTGTTCACCCCTCGGTGAAATCCAACAAAAATATTTATAGCTTTTTTGTTTTTAAACAGATGTACTTTTACTGTTTTGCCATTTCACATTAATATATATTTTTAAAAAGTTTGTGGTGCAGTGGTGAAGTCTAATATAATTAAGGTAACATATGCATAGTAAATTTATTATATAGTACGTCTTAGTGTTCTATATAGCGCAATTTAAAAAGAAAGTTCCAAATAAAGAAATTCAAGTTGAGATATGTTTCTTATATGATCGCAGATGTTTGTCAAATAATTATGAAAATAATGATCATTGATTTAGTTACAAATATTTTACTTCCGGTTACCAGTTTGAAATTTTGCACCATATGCTTAAACATAAAAATACGTTAGGAGACACTCGATAAGAGTTACTTCCCCCCTCTTCCTAATTTCATTACAGACAGACAAACAAACAAATAGGAAAACAAACTCAAAAAATAAAGTAAAAACAGCATGGGGTATTGTAAATAAAGAAACTAACAGAATTAATAGAAAACAAAACATTCAAATTAAAGTAAATGACAAAACAATAAAAGAAGACCTGACAACAATAGCTGAAATGTTCAGTGATCATTTTAATCTTGACTTCTCCCCAAATGATTCTTACTTAAACGACATTAAAAATGAATATCCCTCATTGTTCTTTCACCCAACGGATCCTCAAGAGATATTTAATATCATAATGGGATTACCCAATAAACAATCGGCAGGGCAAGACGAAGTTCCTGTGTTCCTGTTAAAACGAGTAGCAAACACAATTAGTTTACCTGTCAGCGAGGTGGTGAATGAGTGTTTTATAACAGGGGATTTTCCTTCAGCATTAAAGCTAGGGAAAGTCATACCTGTGTTTAAAAAAGGAGACCCCCAATTACTAAAAAATTTTAGGCCAATCACAATCCTTTCTTCCTTTTCAAAAGTTTTTGAAAGAGCAATATATAACATACTAATGAGATTTATTGAGAAGAATAATATTTTAAGCCCCACCCAATTTGGCTTTCGACCAAAAAAATCTACACAATTAGCAATTTATCAGGCTATCCAATATATTCTGGAGGGGGTTGATAGGAATGAAGGAGTTGCTGGGCTTTTCTTCGACTTATCAAAAGCATTTGATACAATTGATCACAAGACACTTTTGAAAAAGCTTGACAAATATAGTATGAGAGGAACTTGTAATAAACTTATCAATTCTTATCTTTCTTCACGAAAACAATTTATTAGTATTTCATCTAATAACATAAGTTACACTTCAAAAAAACTCAAGTTGAGCAGGGAGTACCGCAAGGGTCAGTTCTTGGTCCCCTTTTTCCTTCTTTATGCCAACAGTTTACGTGATGGGTTTGTCGTGGGACTGATCTGCCAGTTTGCTGACGACAGTACGGTGCTGCTGACGGGTCGGTCTGCCGTCCAAACTCTGTTCGCAAGCCACACAAGAAATGGAAGAATGGTGTAAAAAGCATAACCTAAGACTGAATACTGAAAAAACGGGACTCCTGAGTTTTCAAAAAAACAAAAGTAATAATGCATCTTTATATGTAGGGGTAGCCTAATAACGATACCAATAGTAGAAAATGTTGACTTTCTTGGAACACAACTTGATCAAACACTTAGCTGGGTTAAAACAACTGAGAAACTAGTATCAAGATTAAGCAGCAGCTGTGCTGTTATAAGGAGATTGCGAGATAAATTATCTCATGAAATAATTAAACTTTTTTACAATGCAATTGTACAATCTGCAATAAGCTATAGTATCCTCTTTTGGGGCTCCTCGACCGCTGCAAATCGTGATTTTATAGCGCAAAAACGCATTATAAGATGTATCTATAATTTGCATCCCCAAGTGTCATGTGTGCCCTACTTTAAAAAGCTTGGAGTACTTACAGCTCCATCTTTGTATTTTCTAGCTCTAGTAACATTGGTTAAAAAAAACCCAGATTTATTTGTAAAAAACTCCAGTCGATATAATAATATGCACATTTCCACAAGATTCAGAGATAACCTATGAATTCCAGCTCATAGCTCCACTTTCTTTGAAAAGGGTCCCCAGTACAGATCAATAAAAGCTTTTGAAACTTTGCCATCAAATATTAAAGAAATACAAGACCATCAAAAATTCAGAAGGGAAACTGTTGAGTACCTAAAACTTAAATGTTATTATAACTTTAACTTTAATTGAAAAAAAAAACACATTTTATTTAATTTGTATCTACTATTTTAATCTGTCTTTTAACCTTTGTATCTGTCTTTTTAACCTGTTATTTATTTGTCTATAAGCCAATATTTTAACAATAGTGACATTTCATACAGTTTATTTTGTGTCAACATAGAATAAATAAGCAAAATGTAACAATTTTTTCTAGATTAGATTTAGGCTTAGATCCTAGTTTTAGACGTTGTCTGTGTGATTGTATTGATCATCTTTTTGGACAATAAAGAAAGTAAAGTAACTTTACAAGGAAATCATTGTTTTAGGTCAAGAAATAAATAAATACCACGTTTTTGTTTGTTTTTCAGAAAAAAGGTGTCCACAGGTCAACATTCATTTTCAATTTTGACCATAGCCTTTAAAAAGCAATCAATTCTCACCAGGATGTTTTTTATATCATCAAAGTTGGTTCAGTAGTAATAAATTTATAAGGATGATTGGCAAAGCAATCATATAATATGCAAAACAATGGTTGAAACAAAAATATTTTTTTTAGAACCACTAAACCGATTTTGCCTTGTTGTGTGTTGTTAAAACTGATCAATTTTTCAATTATTTTTCAATTTCAATATGCTTTATTGTCGTAAATCTTTATAGACAAAGCGAAAAACTTACGTTTAGACATAAAATTATATAAAAGTCAGAAAACAAAAAATTTCTGACTTAAGTCAAAAATCAAAGTTATATCTATAAAAGTTAAATTTAACCTGTAACTACAGACGCAGAGTCAATTTGACTTCCTGACCAATCTGATCAGTCTGTTTCTCACCCTACCTATTATATTATATCAAGCCAAGCTGGTTGAGTTTCAAAGCACTGTTGATTATTGGCAGTTTTAGTGTTGTAATTTAATTTTGATGTTATTGCGGGGTCAAAAAGACGCCACGTCTGTGTTTACGTTTACTTAAGAAGTAAAGAACATAAAGTACCTAAGTAAATTTTTTTTTTAAAAACGCGCGAAATAATAAAGTACATAAGCGTACCAAGGAATTCACAAACAACAAAAAATAAAAAATACACATAATCAAGTAAATCACTTATTAGCCTAACAAAATCTTAACTATATAGATCTTAGTATATTTTTAAAACCTGTCATCAAAATATTCTTCCAGTGAATAATAGGCTTTACCAACTAACAATTCTTTGACTGTTTTTCTAAAAGTTTGTACATTATCATGTTTTTTACAGTTATTTGGCAATTTATTAAATATTTTAATGCTATCATATATCAAAGATTGTTTTGTGAGGGCTGATTTGGGAATTGGAATAGGAATATTTTCTTAGTTCCGAAAGTTATAGCTTGATGAAAAAACTACACCCTTGTACTTTTTAAAAATTAAGCAAACTGTTTCCAATATAAACATACATGTAAGAGTTAAAATCTGATGCTTTAGAAATAGAGGTTTGCAGTGTTCTCTTGCATTAGCACCACATAGATATCTTACCGCGCGTTTCTGCAAAATGAAGACTGACTCCAAAAGGGGTTTGCTACAACAACCCCAGAATGCTACTCCATAAGATAAAAACGATTCAATCAAAGCAAAATATGTTGTTTTTGCCATATTGTATCTCAATTCAGAAAATGTCCTACAAGACATCCAGAGGCAAGTTTTTTATTTAAATTTTTGATGTGCTCATTAAACTTTAATTTGTCATCTATATAAATTCCCAAAAACTTTGAACCATTAGAACCTTTTATTGTCTTGTCACCAAAAGGAATGTCACTAATGGAGAACCTAAAACTTAAAACCCTTGTTTTTTCAATATTAAAACAAAGAAAGTTGCTATTGCACCACTCTTTGATCTTGCCTATGTCTTGAGAAATAATCTGCCTCAAAGTTTCTGGGTCTTTATGATGCCATAAAATAGTTGTGTAGTCAGCAAAAATTGTGAAGAAACCCTGAATATCTGTTTTGATCAAATCATTGATATATAAAAGAAAAAGAACCAGATCAAGAACAGAACCCTTTAGAACATTTGAGGCCTTATATCTAGCAAAGCTCAAGGATGATGATGGCGGAGAATATGTGGGGATGTGTCCCA
Organism: Aspidapion aeneum; assembly: GCA_963576565.1. Lineage (NCBI taxonomy): Eukaryota > Metazoa > Arthropoda > Insecta > Coleoptera > Brentidae > Aspidapion > Aspidapion aeneum. The sequence goes on along the minus strand of OY755045.1, from coordinate 24,539,736 downwards.
GATGGTCAAAAATAATTATACAAAAATCAAGCTTGCACCTATTTTTTTCCAGGTGAATTCTAAATAAATAAAATTTACATGTACAAAAAATTCAGTGATTTATGAAAGCATAAAGATGTTTAATCACTTACCTCAACAAATAAAAGATTGTTACAATTATAAGACATTTCGTTTATGTGTCAAACAATATCTAGTCACCAAAGCATTTTATAATATTAAGGAGTTTTACGATTATGTGTCTTGTTAGAGTTTATAATTTTTATATTTTAAATTTATGTAAACATCTTTTTTTATATTTTTTATCCATTTGATGTATGGTTGATGTTTTTTTTTTCATTTATTTTTGTTTTATAATACTGTTTTGTATCTATGTTTTTACTTATTTAAAATTTTTAACTACTTTATTATTGTTTTATTGTTTTGTTTTATCTGTTTTCTTAATTGACTGTATACATTTGTTTTTTATTAAAATTTTTCTTATATTCTGTATGACCTAATTTATAACTTATGATTTCATTTTTTTTAGTTAATAGCTTTAACTTTGCTTTGTTAATGAAAGCTCAGTTTTTTGAACAATAAAGCTTATTTGATTTGATTTGATTAATATGACTGGGCTAATAGTTTGGTAACAAAAACAATCATTTAGCATGAACCTAGGACATAATTACATATAGGTAATGAGTAACCAAATAGGATTAGATTGAATTAGATTAGAAATAGGTACTTTCACTTTGTCAATAAGGATCACTTGTATCTTTGGATTATAAAGCATGTTTACTACTACTACTACTACTGACTCTATTTGTAAACAGAGTTATAATGCCCTTATTTATTGAAGAACAAAAGTTAACACAAGGTTTAAAATTTCATATGTAAATCCCTATGATACATGATAAAAAAAATTCACTGTATATGTAGGTAGCCTCATCTTTTCTGACCTAATTTTGTCTGACAAGACCTTGCCTGTGCAGTAAAACTGACAAGACCTTAAAATAACAATAGAAATACACTTATTCATCTAAAGATACAGTAAAAACACATAATATAACAGTTCTATCCTTAGTGAAGATGTATAAGTTTGTTTTGATTTGAGGTAGGCCAGTAGTTAAAAGCCTTGCCATTAGTGTGTCCATTGTTTGTTTTTGTTTGTTTTCAAAATGGAAATAAATACCTCCAATTATATAATTAACTGTGCAAATTTAAATATGTTAACATATGAACTTTGATTACAATTAAAGTCTTTAGGGCCACATATATTGGACATTAACCAAAATTTTGGTGCAAGTAATGCAGAGGGGTGTTCCAAAAAAACTTATAATAGAAAATTTTCATAAAAAAACAATATGATGCTGAAAACTGGTTGTGTGGTTGTGAAAAAAGAAATGCTTTTTTGCTTTATTTGTCTTAATATAAACAATCCACAAAGTTATCCTGTGTGGGTGGTTCAAGCACTTTAGTGAAAAGTTAAAAAGACACAAAGTAAGTGCTCATTTAAATAACCACATAGCATTTTGTATGCTAGGCAAGAGTGATATTAGGTGCCAATTGAATAGTGCCTATAGGCAAAGAACATATTATGTTATGTTCTCTGACAATGCCTATGATAACAGTTGAATGTGAATGCTCCTCGTCAACATTAAAGCATATTAAAACATTTACAATGTGTAAAAGTAGATTGAACGTTTTAGCTATTTGTTCAATTGAAAGAAAATTGTTGACTACTGACAATTTTAATGAACTTATTGTTGAGCAGTTTGCACATATAAAACAAAGGCGAATGGACTTTCTCTCGGACTTTATCTATAAACAAATAAACTACAAACTACACTAAGTAGCTGCTTGTCTGTAAAATGCTAATATAAATTTGTTGTTTTTTTTAAATTTTTGTTTTGTGCAATGAACAGTTTTAAAGGTTTATTCCTTGAAACAGTTGAAAAATTTTAAAGCATATTTTTTAACAACCCTGGTACCAACTAACCAAATTTTATTAGTTGTGTTTGTGTGTAATGAATGGGTAAACTAGAAAAATTTCTTGGCCTTAATTTTAAAGATGTGATTGTGGTTTTGTTTAATGATATTCAGATAATCATAAATTTGTGACTAATTAATGGGTAAATTAGTCAATATTGTTACAAGAGTCCCAAGCCAAAAATCCTCCAAAAATTGTCATTTATTAGGTTATGTCATCTACAAAAAGTCAAAAAACTTACCGAATCATCAACGTCGTCGTCGGAGGCATCTGACGAGTCGCTGTCGGTAAAAACCTGATTCTTTCTTTTCACCATTTTTCCTGAATTCGCGGCCCACTCAAGAAAATTCAGAAAATTCCCACAAAAATTTCGAGGAAAACGTACCACAAACAAAAATCGAAACCCTTTGACAGATTTGACAGCTTTTTTAAAGTGAGGTTAGGAGTTTTAACTCAAGGCGCCTAGTGACAAGGTGGATTGATGTGACCGCATCGGACAAAAAGTCTCTGCTTATTAAGGTGACCAACTGTCTGCTGTTATTCGTTTCCAGCAACAATGTGAAGTTAATATAGAACATCTAAAACATAATTTCTTCTAACAATTATTCTAGTGATATTTTTTATCACTATAAAATAGCTAATAACAAGTATTTTTTTTTAGAAAAAGGTTTTCTATTTGCTAAAAAAATATTTTTAACAACTCTTGTACAGTTTAACATTCTTCAAAATGAATCAATTAAAGAAATAAAAAAAAATACATTTTTAAATATGCATGTATACAGACAGAGGTAAGGTTCACAATTTTTTTGTTTTGGTTCAAGCTACTTTTCCGAATTTCAAATAGGAATTTTTTTTATTTTCCAGGGCGGCAATTTAAAAAGTCCCCGACGGTACATTTAAAAGTTTTCTTTTCCAAAATGTGGATTTACCTTTATACTATAAAATAATATTTAAATAATTATAAATGAGTTACTATTTGCTACGACATTTTATTTTTAATTCCTTCGACACTATTATTTGGTTGGAGCAGACTCTAATTAGTCGATAGTCAAGTCTGTCTAGACTGATGGGATATCTGGTTAAAATATTTTTAAGGGCTGTCATTAAATTACGTAACACAAAAATTAAGGTTTTTGGACCATCCCCTTCCAAATTCGTAACGCATTGTCAATAAAAAAAAACATTAAGTGTAACGCAAGGCGTAACCCCCCCCTGCAGCGTGACCGAATTTAAGAATATTCCCCGAAATAAGGCTCTCATTCGAAAAAATTTAAATTATAAAAATGATCAGTGCCTAAATTATGTAAAGCTAGAGGGTCGAGGGGGGGGGGGTTGCCTTCAATTACACTTCATGGGTTTTTATTCTGTTTTTTTTTTGACAAATGCGTTAAGAAGGGGTGACTGGAGTCAAAAATCCTGAGTTTTTGCGTTACGTAATTTAAGAACAAGACCTAGATTCAAATAATTACTATCAGAGAACATATAACTGAAAAGAAAATTCGATGCTCTATATGCGTACAGACACAGATGAAAGGAGATTTAAAATTTGACATATTAATAAAAAAAGTTAATCGGTCCGTTTGATTTGATTTGTTGAGGCTTAAGCCGGATTATAGAAGGCGAAATTATTCAACACGAGGCCTTCCTTTATTTCGGTAACGCGCGACGGGACGATTTCACCTTTCGTCTCAAATCCCCTTGGCCAAGAACGATGGCGTCATGTGTCAAATACCGTTCTAACCTCACTTTTTCTTAATTTGCAAACAAACAATTTTTATTTTTGAGGAAATTTTTTGAAGAAGGGATGGATGAAGACTTCGAGGAGCGCCCTTGGGATAGTGGGGATAGAGACAATGAGGTAAAATAGACATTTTTAGATTTTTGTTTTTTTTAAATTCACTTATTGAACTCTTGTAAAGTAGTCTTTAAATTCTAAATATATTCCTGCTTTTTATTCCAAACTACTCACTGTTTTATTTTGTTTTTTGCAGTCAGATGTGGGGGAGGATGCAGAAAACCCTGAGCAAGTTTTGGCAGACTGTGCAGAAAAATTTGCCACTCCAGATTACATTATGGAACCTGGAATTTTTTCACAGCTTAAAAGGTCAGTACCTATTCAAAACGAATAAATCTTCTTTTGTTTCTCTTTGATTTGGCAAAAATAAACTTCAGATCTCATCCTAAATTTAACAATTTTTTGAATTATAAGGTTTTTGCTCTTTAGGTACTTTCAGGCCGGGGGCAATCCCCTTCAAGTGATTGAAGAGTTATCACAAAACTACACAGCAGTTGCACAAATGGCTAACTTAATTGCAGAATGGCTGATAATTGGGGGTAAGCCAGTGGCAGTTTCTCCATAAGTGCACATGCACTGCCAAATTTTACTTAAAAAAATATTAAACTTTGATCATTCCTTAATTTAATTCATAATTACCCTAATGGCTGGAATATTATTTAGGAATTAATACCTGGTATGTATGTGTTTGTATTCGTTTTCAAACCAGCCTGTGGGAAATGGAGAATGCACTATATAGTTGGTTCGAAACTATTTTTTTACTTTTATCGTACTCTCCATCAAACAACACTTTTATTTACTGGAACCAAATTCTATTCACTGTAGATGTTATGTTGCATGCTAATTACGAAATATAGAAAGAGAGGACGACATGTCCCAATAAAATTTTATAGTACATAGAATCTGAACCTTTCTTCTGCACAGCGGGTATACAAAAACTAGTCTCGATGCCGCCCGCACCCCCCTGTGATGAACATCATCGGTTCACGTTGCATGTTAGAGCAGCTCACGGGCACTTTTAATTTGTGTGCTTAGTAGTTATGTGCAATGATTATTTTTCCAAGTATCGAGTAGATACTGATACTTCCTATTCAAGTATCAGATATTTTGTATTTGGCACTAAGTAATCATTATATTATCGGTAAATCCAATAAAAACTGAGTAGAGCTGAAATTCTAAGTATAGTTTTTGCAAAGTGAGTTGAACAAAGATAAAAGCCGACCATCGGCATATCCTTTAAAGAAAGTGACATGGGCGGCGGTAGATATACTCATGAAAATTATTTCATTTAATAATGTTAGAGCAGCTCACTGGCACTTTTAATTAGAGTAGAGTAGAGTAGAGTAGATCTTTATTTGCAAAAATTTTTACAGTGTAATTGAGCAAATAGTGTCACAAACCCATCAATAAACCTATCTCAAGAGAAATTTACGTTTTTGATTTAAAAAAGTGAATATTTAAAATTTCAATAGCTTAATACAACTATGATAATATCTACACCTAATACTAAAATTATCTGAAAGGTTTTGTAAAGTGTGAAATACATTTTAAAAAATACAAAAATAAACAATTAGAAGCTCAAAAGAGCAAACATTTTTTTTAAAAATACCATTAAATACATTGAGAAACACTACAATTAAAAGAAAACACTCATAACGACAACATTATTTAAAAAGGTTAAGAAGGCCTAGTAAAGAAATCCTCAACAGAATATGGTTCTAAATTGACTAGATGAGAAAAAACCTTTTTTTTGAAAGCTTTTGTGTTTTGCTCACTTTGTATATCTCTTGAAAGATTGTTAAAAAATTTTACACACACATAGAGTGGGCTGCGTTCTGTTAAAGACAACCTATGGGCAGGAATATTAAGGTTTGGGCCTCTGGTGTTGTGCTCATGACTCGGTAAAAGGTGATTAAAGCATTGAAAATTGTTAAAAACAAACATGATACACTCAAACATATAGACAGCAGTAAAAGTAAGAATATTTAAGGTTTTAAATTTACCTCTACAGGAATCTCTAGCCTTCATTCCTAGGATGGTCCTTACCACTCTTTTTTGTAAGGTAAATACATCTGATGCTCCCACAGCTCCCCCCCAGAATATCACTCCATAGCGCATTATTGAGTAGAAATTTGCATAATATACCGAGAGCAGCACATCTTGTTGCAGATAGTCTTTCAAAATTCTTATTGAATAACAAGCTGAACTTAACTTTTTTAAGACATTTTGTATTTGAACCCCCCATGTCAAATGTTGGTCTATGTAAAACCCTAAAAATTTAACAAATTCAGATGGTTTAACATTCTGTGCAAGGAGCTGTAGGGTCTCAGGATAGTGCTCACGCGACTGTGCTGTTCTGAAACAAACAATAACTGTCTTGTCACTGTTCAACAAGAGTTTATTCCCGCTAAACCACCTCTCAGCCCTACACAAACCATCCCTTGCTATTTCAAAAAGTGCCTCAAGAGTCACGCCACAGAAAAGTCCATTTGTGTCATCAGCAAAGTTTAAGAGATCTGTTGATTCATTTGTGACAGCTTCAGCTAGGTCGTTTATATATACAAGAAAGAGGAATGGGCCCAAGACACTTCCTTGAGGAATTCCCAGGGTGATGTTGATGGACTCTGAGAAGGTTTTTGAGCCATCTGTATCCAGGCAGACCATTTGAGACCGCCCTGTAAGATATGACTCTATCCACTTTAATGCAGGGCCTTGTATTCCATACATTTTGAGTTTTTCCAATAGAAAATTGTGATCAAGGCTGTCAAAAGCTTTAGAAAGATCTAAAAAAGCTCCTAATGTTTTCTTTTTTGCCTCTAAGTGCTCTATGATTTTAGTGATAAAGTCATATGTTGCTGTCTCAATTGATCGGCCTTTAAGAAATCCATGCTGAGAGCTGTTTATTAAGTTATTCTTCACAAAGAAATTTTGCAATCTGTTACACATTGCATTTTCAAAAATTTTGGAGAAGGATGAGAGTAGGCTTATCGGGCGATAATTCTCTATTTTTGAAGGATCTCCTTTCTTATGCAGTGGTTTGACAATTGCCAGTTTCAGTTGTTGTGGAAATGAGCCATACCTGAAAGAATTATTAATTAAAAAATACAGTGGTCCTGCTATTTCGGATGAAACATATTTTATTAAATGAGTTGAAATCTCATCATGACCAAAACTATGTTTATTTTTTAATTTTTTTATGATATTCAGTATTTCTGATTCAGACACCGAAGAAAGATACATACATTCTGTATTTTTTTTAATATTTATTGAAAAGTTATCAACTGAATTTATCTTTTTTACCGCATTTGGAGCTGCATCTGTCATATATTTGTTTATATCATTGCTCAGTTTCTGAGGTTCTCCTTGTAAACCTAATTTTGATTTTTTTGAGCCACCTTTTATCTCTTTAACTATTTGCCATGATACCTTTGTTTTATTATCACTGTTGTCTATTCTTTTTTGATAATAACTCTTGCGTGCCTCGGCCAAAAGCAAATTATACCTACGTTTTTCAGCTTTGTATTCAGCCACATACCTCTGGTCATTTGCACTTATGGTATAGAGAATATCAAGCCTATTTTTTGACTCAATTATCTTTGGTGTTTGTACCCAATTTGATTTTTTTGATTTTGTACAGAATGATTTTTCAGGAAAACATTGAAAAAAGATAGTTTGGAAAATATTAATGAAAGTGTCCCACTGTTTATCAATATCTGCTAAGCGGCAGTTAAAGACTGGTTGCCAGTCAACTTCGCTCAGCAAAAACTTGAAAATTTCTTTGTTTTCTGTGGTATAAGACCGTTTTTTAACTTCACTATTTTTTGTTATTCCACAATCAAATATTAGTTTTTGTGCAGTGTGATCAGATGTATGTGGATTGAAGATCAAAGAGGTAAAAATATCAAGATTTGTATAAATGTTGTCTATGCAGGATTTTTTGTTGCCATCTATGCGTGTGTAATCTTTGATACTAGGAGAAATATTGAAAGATGTGAGAAATGTTTTGAAAATTTCTGGCCACTTTTCATTTCCGAGAATATTTAAATTAAAATCCCCTGCTAAAAAGATAATGGAATCTTTATCTAACAAGTCATTCAAAATTTGATCAAGTTTACTAATTAATATTTGTGGATTCTCAGTTCTATAAATTGACAATACAATTATTTTCTTTTTTCCAATTAGAACCTCTGCTGCGGCACACTCAAATGTTGACCTTTCTGACAACTTGGAAATGTCTTCTCTTGATTTAGCAACCAGTGTATCCCTTATATACACTGCTGCGCCACCATGCTCATTTGAATTTCTACAGAATGCAGACACAAGTCTAAAGTTTTTTATATTATAGTTCTTTATTTGTTCATCTGTTTTCCAGTGCTCTGTAAGACATAGGGCAAAGCACTCACAATTTGTTTCTGCAATCTTGTTTATAGCATCAATACTGGTGCCAATTGATTGTGTATTTAGATGTATAATACTTAGTTCCGACGAGGACCCACACCCTCCCAATTTGGTTTGCTTGGGTGTCGCTGGATGTTCAGAAAATGGTTTATAATGCAACCATTTGGCCACAGAGCTTGGTTCATTACTTCAGCCTTTCTTGCGTCAGACAAAGTAATTTTGAATGAGCTTTTGTACTTATCTGTTTTGGTTCTCATCTTTTCACAAGTTACCTCCATATCCGGCTTTTCTTGCTTTAAAAAATCTAAGATCTGTTGTGGTTCTGTTTTCGGGTCCAATCCTGATAGAAAAATAGCAGATTGCTTTTGAGCGACGCTCAAACTAAGGGTAGCATTGCTATTTGTACCCTGGAGTGGATCTGGTCGATTTCCTCTCCTTTGTGCCCTTTTTCGCTCCACCAGATTCCATCCCTCGTCTACCTCCTTAGTCTGGGAAGGCAGGCGATTTCTCTCCCAATATTTATTGTTTTTATTTACAAAACTTTCATTTTTTCCAGAATTTTTTTGTTTATTTTCATTCAATGTCAGCTGATGCACAGACACATGCTGAGAATCATTGTTGGTTGGTTCAGGGGTGCGTTCACTGGAATGAGTTCGATCTCCGTGCGGCTGCTGTTCGCACTTTTTTTCGTTGGCCGCGTCGTGTTCTGGCAACGCCGCTGGCTGGTTTTCTGACAAGTCGATGACGTTGATGATGTCACTCACCAAATTTTTTGGCGGGAGTTTCCTAACCCCACTTTTTGCATTTTCCAGGTTTTTCTTCAAATTTTGATTTTCTTCTAGCAGAAGGTGATTGTTTTCTTCAAGAAGCTTGTTCTTCTCTTCCAGTAATTTTATTACCATCTCATACAGCTCGCGTTCATGCCCCCATGACTCCTTGACAGCGTAGTCCGGTACATGCTTACACTTGGGTGATTTTTGGGTTGCTGCTTGTATAAGGCAAGCGGAATGGTAGTTTTTCTTGCATTTACCACATTTTATGTAGTTTTTTGTTACTTTTTTACAGTGCACACACTCTTTTTCCACTTTTTCACTACTTTTTTCGTCGTTTTTTTCGGATAGATTACTCAAAGCTACCTTATCGTCGGCCATCTTGCCTACTACTCTTCGTGCGCTTAGTAGTTATGTGCAATGATTATTTTTCCAAGTATCGAGTAGATACTGATACTTCCTATTCGAGTATCAGATATTTTGTATTTGGCACTAAGTAATCATTATATTATCGGTAAATCCAATAAATACTGAGTAGAGCTGAAATTCTAAGTATAGTTTTTGCAAAGTGAGTTGAACAAAGATAAAAGCCGACCATCGGCATATCCTTTAAAGAAAGTGACATGGGCGGCGGTAGATATACTCATGAAAATTATTTCATTTAATTATGGTGTAAACTAAAGAAATAAAAATAGATAATAAAACTTTCTATTCCTACACCTGAGGGGAAAATCACTAATGGCATTACCTCACATTACCCATATAATTAACATGGCATTACCACAATACATGTACAAATTCCCTGGCATTATCCCAATATTTACATGGCTTTACTGGCAATACATGTACAAATTTTGGGTCAGTGGTTACCCCCTCGCCTACACCTACAGAAACGACACTGATTATTTTATTTTAATTTCATGGAATCGATAGAACCCCAATTAGGAGTTATTCAAGTGACTTTGCAAAAACTATACTAAGTATGCAAAAAAAAAATATTGATGTTTTACATGTTTGTAGTTTTTTTATTATGAAAATGTAGATATATTAATCTGGGGAATTTTGTTCAAAATCTGGCAACTTTTCAAATACATTATGGGGAAAATACATTTCTGAGCCTGGCAACACTGCGCCAGACAAGCCGGCCCGTTAGACATAACACATCAACAGCTATTGAATCAAATAATCAAATATTTAAGTAAATAAATATCGGTCCAAATGATTACAAGTACTCCAAACTCATTACTCATACGGCTGTTGCCGATATGATTGATACGAAAGTAACACTTCGGCTTCGGTCCCATTCGGGATTCGAGTAACAGGTATTTGGCGTCGAAGGATTCGATTACTTCGAATCCGTCCATGTATCAGATATTATTAAAGTATCGAGTAGATAGTATTTGCACACCACTAGCGCTTAGACAACTTGGCAGTATCGGTCGGGCGCGGGCGGTTTGTTTTGATTTCGACGATTTGGTATTTACGACAATGGCGGAAGTTTTTAATTCTGATAGCATTAGCGTGCAATATTTAAAAACAATTAAAATTTCATCTTTGCCATTAGAAGAGAAAATAAACTAGGTGTGATAATTTATTATTTATTTATAAATATTTATTATTTATTTATAATATCTAACTAAATATCTCATTTTTTAATTATTTGCTCTAAATTATATGATATGACGGCCCACTCAAAGGCACAAAAAGTTATCGTGGCACTCAAAAAAGATTTTCGCCTGCGCCGCAATTTTTTTTTTTTTGGTGTGCACCCCCAAAGCTTTTATCACGCGCCGCCACTGGGGTAAGCTTAGGTTTTCTTACTGCAATACAATAGGGAATTCACTTTGTCAATATATGTACAAATTTGGGTTGCATATTACTTTAAAATCATCAATATTTGAGTTTCACATTATTATGCATTACCTGATTTTCCATCCATCCATCTACCTAAACAGTATTCAAACCTGCGCCCGACTTGTTAAGCAAATGTACGACCTCTGGGGTATTAATGACAAAATTTAATTATATACAGGGTGTTTCAGAATTCAATAACATAAATTTAGTGTTAAATTCCTTGTGAAGTGATTTCAAGACAGAACTTTCATATAAACATAGGCCCACAAACGCCTTGTTTCCGAGATACAGAATGTTAAAGTTTAATTTTAGCTCACACTACTACTATAAGTAGTGTGAGCTATGGTGATCCTAATTTTTTCGAGAAAAAAAAAGTTGCTCCGATTTCAAAAATTTTTATATATCTTTGCGTTTCAGATGATTTTGAAACTTTTTTGTTTGTCTGTCTGTCTGTATGTCTGTCTGTAATGACCAACCCGCATAACTCAAAAACCGCTTGTCCGATTTTAATGAAATTTGGTACCTAAGTTGGGTCTTGGGCCGTGATGGTCCCATTTAAAAATGAACAAAATCCACCGAACGCAAGCCAAATAAAAGGGTGGGGGTAGATTCAAAAAATTAGAGTTTATGTGAAAATATGGCGTGTGTGATATCAAACGAAAGGTAATTAAGTCTGGAGTAAAAAAAAATGAATTTTAGTTTATTTTTAAAAAAAGGGTGGGGGTAGATGTAAAAAATTAGAGTTTAAGTGAAAATATGGCGTGTGTGATATCAAACGAAAGGTAATTGAGTCTGGAGTTAAACAAAATACATTTTAGTTTTTTTCAAAAGGGTGGGGGGTAGATTAAAAAAATTTGAGTTTAAGTCAAAACATGGCTTGTGTGGTATCAAACGAAAGGTAATTGAGTCTGGAGTTGAATAAAATATATTTCAGTTTTTGATTATATTAGCTCACACTATAACTATAGTACCTAGTGTGAGCTTAGGTGCCCATAGATTGGCAGAGTATTTTTTTAGTTTTTTCTTTATAGCTCATGCAATTGTTGAGATATTGGGCACAAATTTGGCACGTGTATTTAGCTATAGGCACTACGCTATTTAATATGCCAAGTAATAATACAAACCTACAGGGCGATTTTTTTTTAGGGGTCATGTTGCCTTTCCCCCCAGATTTTTTTTGTTGTAAGCCACTGGTAGATTCTAAAACTAGAAATAAAACCCTTGTTTGGTTTGCAAACTTTTTTGCATTTGACATTTTTTTGTAACTTTAACCGTGATGCAGAAGATTGCTGTTATACCAAAGGCTGCTATCATAAAATAAAAAAATGCTCCAGCGTGGTATGGCGAGTATATCAAAACAAACAAATTAATTAAAACTTCTTTGGCATGCCTAATATGTGTAGTGCCTATAAGTAAATATACATGCCGAATTTGAGCTAAATATCTCAAAAACTGCAAAAGCCAAGGGGTGATCAGCTGAACCCAATTTGTACACCGTCCTACAGGACTTCAATAAATTTTTGGTCCTGTAGTGTCCTGTACAAGTCCTGTATAGTCCTGTATAAATAGTCCTGTGGCTTGAAAAGGCGCCCATAAAAAAATTCGCGACCAAAAAACAAATTATGTCCTAATTGTTGTTTTTCTTAGAGAGCCGATTTGCCTTAGCCGGCCTTCGTACTTAATCATGCTTAGGGCACCCCTTAGGCGCCAGTACCCTCGGGGTCTTGTATAGTCCTGTGGAGTCCTGTGGAAGTCCTGTATAGTCCTGTATAGTCCTGTTGAGTCCTTTGGAAGTCCTGTGGAGTCCTGTGGAAGTCCTGTGGGGTCCTGTAGAAAAATTTGTACACCTACTCTGGGCAGCTGATCACCCCTCGGCAGGAGCTATAAAAAAACAAAATTTTAACACCCTGCATCTCGAAAACTAAGCGTTTGCGGACCTATGTTTATATAAACTTTTTGTCTTGAAATCACACAAGGAATTTAAAATAAAAATTATATTATTGAATTTTGAAACACGCTGTATATATTTTTTTTATTAACTTATTGGCATAATAAAATGTGCTAGTACAAGATAACATACTTACAAATAATAAATAATTCCCAGTGATTTATAGCAATTCTATGTGATTTCCAAGTGTGATTCCCAGATGATTTTTAAAAAATGTACAGTGATTACCGCCCACAAGTTTTTGCTTGATTTAAACTGTATAGTGTACCTTGTTCTGAGCTAGAGGTCTAAATAAATTCTAAAACTCTTATTTTTAAAACATTAAATTTCTGTAGGCGTGAAGGTGACAGATGTTCAAGCCATGGTTGAAAATCATTTGAAAGAGATGATATTGAAAACTTTTGACCCCAAAAAGGCAGATACGATATTTACAGAGGAAGGTGAAACTCCAGCCTGGTGAGAATTCATATTATATTTTCTAAAAACTCCATTTAATAAAAATTAAAGTAAAATTGTCAATATTACCACAAAGTATACTACAGAGGTCTGAAGCTTATGGAGCGCGAGGCGAACCGGTTTGATCACAGGCTTTTGCCTTCACGCAAAACTCTGAAATCAAATTGGGTTTCCCCTAGGGAAGTTGCCGGTGTTACCAAGAAGGCTGTATTTCTCTGTAAAAATTTGCAGTCCATCGATCGATTTGTGACCTTGAGTTTAGCGCGTCCGTCGGCAGTCGGTTCATTGGATGTCTGACTTTCAGCGGCATCACATGTGTTCTTCAAGAGGGTACGCGGCTTGGTTTACATGAAAGTTGACTTCTCTTTTTTAATAACAAAGGGTTCTTGGTGCAGTTTTATAAATAAAATTTTTTTAAAACGAACCTGAAAAATGTCTATTTTATAATGAACACCGCACCCGTTTGCTTACACAGAATTGGCTATAATTTTACTATGTTATAGTATAGTAGTTCGTGAAAAGGTCGTTTTTGTGTATGTTCTAATAATAAAAACTCTTACACCTTGACCGAAAAAAATTAAGTTAGTATGACTTAGTAAAGGCCTAAAGACAAAGTCACTTATAATGCCATTTTTGTCAATATATCGATAATATACGGGGGGTCGTCAAAAAAACAATTGTTTTATATCTGCACTATTACTAAATTTTAGACCTAGCACATTGTACTTTGGCACGAATTAATAGTTTCATACGATATTTTAAGAAAAAAATATTTTAGGTTTTTGATTGCCCCCACTTTTATAGATATGAATTATTTTATTGCAAATTTTTTTACTTACTAAATAAAATTCAGAGGTTTTAGGCTATTTTCTGTATGAAAAAAAATAATTTATTAAATATTTTGTATGAAAACAGCATAAAAAGTATTTTAAATATATTTAAAAAAATGCTATAGCTTTTGGTTTAGCCAAAGGATCTATTTAAAAAAATCGTTGTTTTGGCTTTTAAATGATTTTTAAGTTATTTGTGAAAAACGGCTCGGTCGATTTTGATAAAATTTTACCTGCATATTTTCGTAACTTAGTGTTACACTAGGAAAAAATATATCTTATTTTCTCTCTCTAGTTATGAAGATATTAATTTTTATATTTCTTACTATTCTTATATTTCACCTCCAATTTTTACTGCACATAACGAAACTATGAACAAATAAGAGCTAAAACAGTAGAAATCTAAATTTTATACAGGCTCGTTAAGAAATAAGCTCGTTTATTCCATTAGTTTTATCACAAAGAATATAGCCCGGCTATATTTTTTGTGGTTTTGTTATTTAGTTCAGGCCCTACATCCGAGGTTCAAGCGATATGCTGCGTTTAATAAAATAATCAACATACTTGGTATGGATATGTATGAACCGAACATTCCTGGCAGGAGGGTGGTTCCCCCCTTTAAACGTGATTTTTGATAGTTGATAACAGTCAACTTTTCCAAAAATCATCTAAAGATCATTTTTCAAGCAGATACAATTTCCTTTTCAACGATGTATCCTAGTACGAAAAAAAGAAACATATTTAAAATCTTTTCTTTATTTGTTTTTTGTGGTATTTTTAATCCTTAGCACTATTTTTTTCTCAAAAAGATATTTTTCATAAAAGCCGATTGTATGCAGTTAAATACTTATACTTAGCTAGACATATATTTTTTTAAAAGTCGCCTTGAAATAAATTTTTTTTTTTGTAGAAATCCTTAAATGAAACTTGAACATTCATTTTTGTACCTAACTCAGTAAATCATAATAAGAATAAGAAAAAAATTATTTTTGGTTAGTAATAACTTAAGACTGACTTTTTCTAGTAGACCTTGTAACGTGTCATTTTTACGTTTAAGGCAACGTTACATATTTGCTTATTTAGGTAAATAATCAAGGCTCTTTGACTCGTCTTTCTGTACACAAATTAAGGGTATTTTATAGAGCTAGGTTTGGAGGTTATATAGTGTCTAGGAAGTTACCTTAAAAGGAGGCATTCCATCGAATTACTGTGGACATTACGCACATCGCATTATCTGGACATCGTAATTGGAATTTAAGATCACAGTTCTTTAAAAATCACATAAAAACTTTCGATTGTTTTGTTTATCTGCACTTCGTAATTCTCTTTGACGTTTATGAAATTAAACAACTGGGGAATGGCGGCGTTGCCGCATCACAAATGGTTTCGGTAACAGGAAGGAAACATTTAGATGAACATTTCATTCCCTTACGTTTATTCTCGAGGATATTGGGACAATCCGAACCTCATAGCTAGTTGTGACAGCACGAAAACATATTTAGGTCCACGGTTTGACCAGTAACAACCGAGGCTCCGCCCCTTTGATACCTTTATTAATTTGATGAGGAGAAGATAAAAAAAAATACGAGTTATGCACTTTTGTAAATGGGAGATAAACGAGGGATAAAAACCAAGACTAAAAGAATAAACGAAATCGTGTGAGTTAACATCTGAACACTCTTATGCCGAGTTTAAGCAGTAGTTCAGTGTGTATTTTTAGGTGCAGGTTCAGGAACAACTTTATTAATGTAGAAATGTTTTACAAAAATGGCGTCAAACCATATGAATCTTAGAGAAAACATTTATAAAGAGCAAAGGAAACTTTTGACTAAGACTGTAACTAAAATACAACTAAATTCTACACTCAGTATAGCTTTACTCATATGGGAATTGGTTGAGTGTTCGAATATTCCTGGGTTTGATGCATGCCCTGATCTTCAGTAATTGATTTTACAGTTGATGGTTTCAATGCTGAGCTTCTTACAGTCCGTCTGGTTATTCTTCTCCTACTTGATATGTTGGCGGGGGTCCGGTAGGCAAATGTTCGGTCTATGTATGGAGGGTGTCTCGACGTCCTTGTTATAAAAATTTCAACCGTGGAAATAGATCCGACAACACCTCAAGGTGCGTTTTACGTATTTTTCAATATCCCCTTGGACGGTGCTGCCCCCTATATACCGGTATGGAACTATTGGTGTATTTCCTCATTGGTTAGTTTGAAAACCGCGGGGTTTTCTTCCAGTCTTGCAACCGAAGGTAGAGATTTTTTGGCGAAAAAGTTTTTTTTATAAATAGGTTTGCATCCTTTATTTAAATTTAACCGGGAAAATTAGGTTGGTACTATTGCGTTTTACCGTCCCCACCAAATCTACGAACGGTTTCCGGTGGCTTCAGTTTTTTTTGTTCTCGACAAAGTGCTTTGTCTCTTGCTAACGAATTTTGGCTGGGTCGACAACAGTTTCTGGGATCGCCTTTGTTTTTCGTTATTGGCACTGCAGCGATTGTAGGAGATATCCCAGAAACTGTAGAAGTGAGTCCGTCGTGTTTAGGCGAATCCTGAAGTGACGCTCATACCCTTTTGAAGGGGATTTAAGGCGGCCTACGCCATTTGTACGGGAAGAGCAGTGGTAAGTTCGATTTTATTTTTTTAATTTTTTTATTATTTGAGGACTCTTCAAGATAATATTTGCCTCCCAAATTGTAATTATTTTTCGTGTAAAATGTACTTTTTCGACAAGAGACATGGGAAATTTTTGGAGTTTTTATTTTGTTTTAAGACCACGTTTTGGATAAAAACTATATATTGGTTTTCTCCTTTGTCTACAGCCCTGTCAATTCCATCGACGGGACAGTTGGGCTGGACGCTGGTGTGAAGCCAGGTGTAGCCAGTTGTAACCCTGGGAAAGGTACGTTAGGGTTATTTTAGTTCATCTGTTTAAATCTGCTTTATTTTATTGAGTCGACATGGGGTTCTCGATTTAAGTTACTCGGTGTAGGGGAACTTCGTGTAAAATTGACGAATTCCAGGAAACTGAAACATTTCATTTTCCACAGGGTTTTACGCTCGGGCAAGAACCAACATTCAAGACCCATGTGCTGCCCTAGCGTGATGTGCTAACCGGGCATTAGGGGAGGCGTGAGCAGAGCAGGAGACCCGAGAGTAGCAGGAGGAGAACAAACCTGAGCAGCAGTAGTAGGGGAATGTCTGGAAACAACTCCAGGTTTATAAACTAAAACACGCATCTATTCATACAATAATCAAGGATCAAGGTAGGAGCAAGCTTTAGATATAATTTTCCTTTTCATATAATTTTCCATATATCGTTAAGTACAACTTTTGCTTTTCTTGTAAACGCAAGATCAGGTATGACGTCATGACCAAAATTTTGCGGCATAACTATTTATCTGAATTGTACTGTACCATTGAAAGAGTTTGTTTCAACTTGGCTTCACCTTTATTTTTTCTTCATAATAATTTGCTATTTTTACCCCTAATTTTCAATTTGAATTATACAAGATGAACTAAATTTTTGTGTTATTTGTACAACCCAATGACCAACTTTGCAGAGACAAAAGAGAGATGAGGTTATTTTTTTTAGCGGTTTCTTTACACTGTTTTACCTCATGGGGTGGATCTCGGACTGGGTTGGTGTCTGTCTCATTCTACCCAACGTAGAATGATGACAGCAGATATTTGGTCCAGATCTCCCCTATGATGGAACGATTTTGGAAGTGTATTTTTTTTACAATTATTTATATAACCGAGTCTCACACTACTGACTCAGATGTAGGTACACTATGACCTGTTAAAGGAGTCCATCTACCTGTAAAGTGCTTCTAGTTTTGTCATCTTAATTCAATCTTTTAGAGTTTTATTCTGTTTGTTAGTCAATTTTTTGTGTTTTAATTACACAAATACTCTGGAAGCCTCGGAAGTAGGTAGAATTTCATTGTTTGGCTACAACGTTTGGGTTGAACTGTATTTTATTTAAGAACTTCTTTGTAAAACATTGGTATTAAATAATGTGGCGCACTTAAAATTTTCTTATTTCTGAACCCCCCCCCCCTTCTCCACTGTATAAAAGTTACCGGGCATACCAATGTTTTACCTAGCTGGAAAATACAGTTCTGCTTCCAGATATTTGTTTAATTATTCAGTGGTTTTGTTGTGTCACAAGCTGGCAAATTGGTATTATTCTAATTACAGTGTCACAAAATGGCAGCAACGTCTTTAAGCTGCCACAAATGTCACCCAACGCATTTTAATAGGCCACAACCTTCTTTAAAGTGGAAGTGGGTGCCTCCCCCCTTTCGCCCCCCTCAAAAGTGCTCTTTTACAGTATTTTCCCAATTATTTGCAAACTTTTAACTTGGGAAAAATAACTAAGTAACAATTATTAAGGCTGATGGAAAGTACTCTCTAACGCTGTATAACACGCCCCCCTACATCAGTGGCGCACCTTTTGAAATTCAAATTCACTTTATTTTCCAATATTTGACCTATACAAAGGTATATAAAATTACAATACATACAAGTATAAAAATAAAAGGATCAGGCACACCTCTTATGGGATTTCTGTAATCCATCAAACTATGTATGTTGTAGACCGAACCTTTCTTATCAAAAGTTCTCATTGGCCCATTTCAAATTATTGACCGGTTTTTGAAATACAGGGTGTTGAAAAGGATAATGCCCAAGAAGCATCATGGCTATTTAGACCAGTTTTCCAAACATATACGCACTATTAGTATTACGTATATTTACGATTTATTTATTATTTTCAATCTGTACCTTTAAAACCTTATCTACAGGGTGTTTCAGTAAATATTAGTCGAATTTTTTAATAAGAAACAAGCTTTATATATGTAGTAGAGTAAACCTTGCTTATCAAAAATTCTCATGAGCCCAACATAAATGTGTGCCCAGGTTTTGAAATACAGGGTGTTGAAAGTGATAAGTCCAAGAAGCACAATATTTCTTTAGACGGGTTTTCCAAACATATACGCTTTGTTACTATTACATATATTTACGATTTATTTATTATTTTTAATCTGTCCCTTTAAAGAATTATCTACAGGGTGTTTAGGTAAATATTAACGGAAAGTGTTAATGAGAAATAAACGTCAGTGTGTTTTAGATTGAACCTTTCCTATCAAAAGTTCTTATGGGCCCAATTTAAATTAATGACCAGTTTTTGAAATACAGGGTGTTGAAAGTGATAATGTCTAAGAAGCATTATAGCTCTTTGGACGGGTTGTCCAAACAAGAAATGATTTTTCATCCAGTATTTTGGTAGAGGATTTTAAAAAAAGGCTTTTTTTCCAATTATGCTTTAGTTTTTTTGCCCCACAATTTTGCTAAATGAATAGTAAGATGCTCAATAATATATACAATACATAGATTTTTAATAAATATATATATATATATGTTTCACCCGGATTAGGAAAAACCAAGCTCTTTATAAACAATGTGCCGTATAGTTAATTATAGAAAATTAAATTTCCTTTAAATGATGTATAACAATGTAAGATTAATTTAATTTTTAAAAATTCAGGGATGTCCGTAAATAAAATAATTTTTTAAAAATCAAAAAATGAATCACCACACTATAACCACAATCTGAAGTGATAGTTTTTTAAGAACTACTACGCCGATTTTATTAATTTGTACTTCCTTATGCGGGATAAAGTAGTGTTTTCTATGATTTAAAAAAAAACTAAAACATTTTCGGAAAGTAAGAATAAACGTGCCTCTTTGAAGGGTCAAGTATGTTTCTGTCCGACATCCTAGCTTTTAAGATGGCGGCAAATTTCGATTGTATTCTTTAAAGAAAAATTAATTCTCCCCATGATTTTTTTTATTTCACTAAGATCGGTTCAGTAATAATGAGTTTATAAGAAAATTAATGCAGACAGGATTGGCAATGCAATCGTATAATCTGTAAAACAATGGCTGAAACAAAAATCGATTTTTTGAGAACAACCACACCGATTTGACTAATTTTTAACTTGTTGTGCTTTTCTATAAATTAAAAAAAAACTAAAATTTATTCAGAAAATAAGAATAAACATGTCATTTTTAATAATCAAGTATGATTCTGTCCGTCATCTTCAATTTTAAGATGGCGGCAAATTTTGGTCATGATCTCTAAAAAGCAATCAATTCTCACCAGAATGTTTTTTATTTCATCAAAATCGGTTCAGTAATAATGAGTTTATAAGGAAATTAATGCAGACAGGACTGGCAATGCAATCGTAAACAATGGCTGAAACAAAAATCGATTTTTTGAGTACAATCACACCGATTTGACTAATTTTTAACTCGTTGGGCTTTTCTATAAATTAAAAAAAAAAACTAAAATATATTCAGAAAATAAGAATAAACATGTCATTTTGAAGAATCAAGTATGATTCTGTCCGCCATCTTCAATTTTAAGATGGCGGCAAATTTTGGTCATGATCTCTAAAAAGCAATCATTTCTCACCAGAATGTTTTTTATTTCATCAAAATCGGTTCAGTAGTAATGAATTTATAAGGAAATAAATGCTGATTAGCAAGGCAATCGTATAATATTCCAAACAATGGTTGAAACAAAAATATTTTTTTTTAGAAACACCAAAATGATTTTGCAGCTTTTTTACTGATTTTAAAAAATAATTAAAACATGTTCGCAACACAAGAACAAACGAGTATCTTTGAAGGGTACAATTTAATTTTGTCCGCCATCTTGGATTTTAAGATGGAGGACAAAAAAATATATTTAGTCAAAACTCTGATTAATTCTCTGCCAAGTGCAGTTTGTCCCATTAAAATCTACGTGATAGTTCAAAAGTTATATTGAAAAAAAAATTGTCCGGTTTTTTTGGCCCACCCGGTATATATATCAACCCACCCCCGAACTGAACCGAAAATGTAATTAAAAGTGGTCGATTATTCAGTGGCGCACCCAGGAAGATGTTTTAGGGGGGGCCAAGGCTCCATGATGTCATATTACCGGCTATTTATTTTTTTATTAATAAAATAGGTATGTGGAAAATATCTAAAAAAATCCTAGACTGTAACAGAGTAGGTATAAATTTATTATACTTTGTATTTAATTCATTTTTTGCGGAGATTTAATTTTACTCAGACCTATTTCGGCTCAATTATGAATGAAATACAGGTGTACCGATGACCTTCAACGACGCGGCTCACAACACACACAAGGGTTTTTAAACGGGTTGAGGGGACGTGAAGCGAAGTTCATCAAAAGACATCTAAATTGATCACGCTACACGAGCGGGGTACCTCGTATCAGGCGGCAACCTCGCACAGTAGAAGCCCTGCGATATTTTAAATATAATATAGTTACGAAACCAGCGCTAGCGTTGTAAACTAAAAGGTGCCTTTAACTGGACCATGCTTCTGTTGGTAATAACCTATATATTCTGTGATATTACTCAACATATTACTTATTTTAGGTTAACCCAGCTCATAGAGCACCCTACTTGGAGGTCCCTGATCTATCGATTGGCAGAAGAATATCCTGATTGCTTGATGTTGAATTTCACCATCAAAGTAAGTAAAAAGCTTTCCCAAAAAGCTATGATGAATATATTAACTATATCTTATTTTAAAAGCGTTGCGTTCCGGTTTTATTTGCATTTAAGAGCGAAACCGCTACAGTATTCCATATTAAAATATTTAAATTAATCTTTATTATGTTTGATTGAATGTTGAATATAGACATCGCTGTGTCATCTGTCATTTGTTAAAGGGGTTGTCTACTAGCGATTTTATATTTCTGCTTTTGCCACTAGAAGGCACCTTTTAAAAACAAGAGAAAGATAAGTACGATCGCTACTTTTATTTGCTTATAATCTTAAAACCGAAATAGCTGATTTGCTAAAATTAGTTAAAAATAAAACGATCGCGATGTTAAGTAAAAAACATTGATTTCTAATGGAAATATAGAAGTTCTTTTGTACAATTTGGAGAAAAACCGCTGTTCTTAAAGGTTAATATTTTGTGGATTTCTTTAAATTTTAGTTTTTTTTTAAGGATTTCATTCTTAAGAAAAATATGTTCTACTATACAGGGTGTTAATAAAGTAAGTAGCCAAACTTCAGGGGGCGATTCCTGGAGCCATTTTAGGAAGAAAAGTTCAAATAAGCATAGGTCCGAAAATGCATATCCAGCAAGATACAGGGTGTTAAACTTTGAAAAAAAAATTGTTTTTTGTAAATATCTTCAACATCTTTCGCTTGATTTCATTGAAAATTGGCAGAGATATTTCTAGTATAAAGGGCCTACTTTGGCTCTAAAGAAGTTGCATTTAGCAAGTCCCGTGGCGTACCAGGGATGACCTTAGCAAATACTTTGTTAAAAAAAAGTGTACGCCAATGACTTTTTTGTATTTTTGGCGTATTGTCCAACTAAAAATACATCTTTTATGTTTTTTCTCTTATTTTTATTACTTGCTCGGTTTTCCAGATAAAAAAATAAAAAGCATTTTATTTGGAAAAAACATTTTACGGTTTTTCTGGGTAATTTTTGTTTACAAAATTTAGGGGAAATTGGGAACTAGTATTTTGTTAAGGTGCAAAAGTCCAAATTAAAATAAATTTATTAAGTCCAGCGGCGTCTAGGTGCACACCTTAACCAATAATAATAAAAATTAATTGTACGGCAGTAATTTTTTTGCCATTCTTAAAAGTTTTCAGACAGCACAACTAAAAATACGACTTTTTAGAAAAAATGGATTGTCGTGGAATGAAAGAAAAACAAAACTGTCAAAATTTGATGGTCCCATGGTAACAATCAACAATATCGAAAATTTGATAAAGTCCCATTACAACGATAAACAATATCGTATAAGTATGTTTCATTTTTTTACGTGCTAATTAAATGTGTTAATTAATTGATTAATTAGCTCTAAAAGTTACGTATGCTAGAGAATGGTGCAATTTACAAACGCAGAAATGGCAGAAATGCATTTTGTTTATGGGATGGCCCAAGGTAATGCAAGAGAGGCAAGATGTATTTATGCAGAGAGACATCCCAACCGAATTCTACCACACAGACAAACATTTGTAAGAATACATGAACGGTTATGCGAGTCAGGTACGTTTGAGAGGAGGGATGTTGTAGGGAGGCCTGCAGTACTTAGAACGGTGGAGCAAGAAGAAGCGGTATTGCATGAAATTGAACAAAATCCTGGTACAAGTACGAGAAAAATTGCACGTCAATTAGACATAAATCACGTAACTGTATGGCAAATTTTACGAGATTACCAGCTGTACCCTTACCATCTACAGCGTGTTCAAGCTCTGCTACCTACTGATTTCCCCCATCGTTTAAACTATTGCACTTGGTTTCTCCAACAACAAGAGGCATCTCCCAGGTTTTTAAGTCAAATATTATTTACGGATGAAGCCTGTTTTTCAAGAAATGCGATTATGAACTTTCATAACAATCATGTCTGGTGTGACGAAAACCCTCATGCAGTAATTGAAGATAATTTTCAACAACAGTTCTCAGTAAATGTGTGGGTTGGTATTGTAAATGACAACCTTATCGGGCCCCATTTTTTGCCAATGCGATTGACCACTACCGTTTTTTTTTGGAATTTGAGCTACCAGAGCTTTTAGAAAATGTCCCTTTGGCAGTAAGAGCAGGAATCTGGTTCATGCATGATGGTGCCCCGCCTCATTTTAGCATTGTCGCACGTCAGTTTTTGAATGAACATTACGAAGGACATTGGATTGGTCGAGCGGGTCCACAGTCATGGCTACCAAGATCACCAGACCTAAATCCCTTAGAGACATTTAAAATCTTTGGTTTACCAAACTCCACTCAACAATGAGGAAGAATTAAGACAAAGGATAGTTAATTCTTGTGATCAAATAAGGCAAACACCGGGAATATTTCAGCGTGTTCGACAATCAATGGTAAGAAGACTTCATTCTTGTATTGAAGTTAATGGAGGACACTTTCAGCAACTTCTGTAGTATAACCTGTTTGATTATGAATTGTAAATGCTTCCTCAAATTCTAAATAAAAATTTTAGAGAAATCACTTTTAAAAGAGTGTTATACCACCGTGAAATTTGTTTTGTAATAAAATGCTTTTTATTTTTTATCTCGAAAACAGAGCAAGCAGTGAAAAAAATACAAGAGACCTAAAAGATGTACTTTGAATTGGACAATACAAAAAAAATACAAAAATGTCAAAAAAGTCATTGGCGTACACTTTTTTTAAACAAAGTATTTGCTAAGGTCATCTCTGCCAATTTTCAATGAAATCAAGCGAAGATATTTACAAAAAACAATTTATTTTCAAAGTTTAACACCCTGTATCTTGCTGGATATGCATTTTCGGACCTATGCTTATTTAAACTTTTCTTCCTAAAATGACTCCAGGAATCGCCCCCTGAAGTTTGGCTACATACTTTATTAACACCTTGTATAACCGCATATTGATGCGATGCGCCCTTAAGAAGTTAGCATATTTTTAATTTTTAAACTGCCAAAACTACCATTAGCATTAAAGGTTTTTAACTAAAATCTAATCAGTTCTTTACAGTATTGTACACTATTTTACCTGAAAATTTCACGAAAATAGGTTTAACGGTTTAGGAGCTATCGTGTTACAGATAGATATAAACACGCACGCAGACAGACGTCACGACAATATTGCTAAGCTGGAAAAAAATACACCCAAATATCACATTTTGGGCGATATCTCAAAAAAAAAATCGTTAAAAACAATACTTTCTCTAGACATTGGTGCCCGGGAAAGTAAAAATACTCGAAATTATTACCAAGAATCTGTTTCTTTTTCTACAAATAAATTTAAAAAAAATTTAAATATAGTGATTATTTTTTTAGATATATGTATATAAAAATCTGTAATTTTAAAAAAAATATCGTTTATAACATAATTATTAAAAAATTAACAAATTGATTCCTATTGCAAAGGTTGTTTCACCACATTCCTTCCATCTCCTAAAGCTATATAATAATTGTTTTGGAAAAAAATAAATTTGATCATAACGAAACATAAAGTTATATGACATTGTCAAACTTGTCATTTTTAAAATTTACGGTTTTCCCCTACTCTTCAAACTTGAAAGATTTTATAAGTTGGAAACAAAAAACTTTGGACAAGAAGTTATCTGGCGCTGACAGGTAAGGTTTGGTTAGGTCGGTGTATAATGTGACAGACACTTGGCAAATTGGGAAGATTTTTGTAGTTGCGTTATAAAATCGACGAATTTGCGATTCAAATTTTCCATGGTTTGACTTTTCTGAGGTTTAACAAAACTCTGTTTCAATACTTTTGCGTTCCGACTAATTTTTGAGTTATATTTAAATTATTTTTACCTAGTTTATTTTATAGTGTTTTAGTTTCGACAAAAGTACTGTTGGAGATTTTTTCTTGACATTTCTAAATATTTTCTTATTTTTTTTAGCTTATATCAGATGCAGGGTTCCAAGGGGAAATCACCAGTATATCCACTGCCGCTCAGCAGTTAGAAGTGTTTTCCAGAGTTTTAAAAACTTCAATCACCAGTTTTTTGACAAATCCGGAAGAATGGCAGAGTACTAGCCGAGAGTGCGCAGTAAGTATTTACCTATTAAGCCTCGTTTTCACACAATTTTCAGTAAATTAAGTAATCTAGTAGGCCACTGAATATGCCTTTGAGTCGTGAACAATTGCGTTAAAGATTTTTCCTTCTACTGACTGCAAACAAGCTACGTTGCGCACACTTATTCATGCACAATTGTTGTGCGGAAATTTTTATTTTAGATGCGTTTTTGTGTCAAAAGCGGTTTGTTCCCTGCTTTTATGTAAGTTTAGAGCTCATAAGTGACAATTTCAGTCGCAGTTTCACCTATTACTTTTTTTTGAAACTGGTGTAGATGTGTTTTGGATTATTTTTCTTATTATTTTATGTTTTCCGCACACTCCAAGATAGATAGATAAACTTGAAGAAAAAATATTGTTCCTAGCACGTGCGCAAAGTAGTTTTCCCGCACTTAAAACTTATCCGAACCCCCTTTGCGTCGTTCGTCTAACTGCTTTCATATGCGGGAAAACATAATAATAATAAAACTGATTTAGTTGGTCCCTAAAGATTATTAAATTACAAAGTGCTATCAAATTTTGAAAACAGTCGTTTTTATTTTTGTCATAATAAATTGAAAACAAAGTAAATTCGAGATTCATACAAGAATAATTTTTTATAAAATCTCATATTTCCTATTTAAAGAGGTAGTTTTAAATATTTTAGTTATATTTTGATTAGTAAATATAATCAAAAAGCAAAGCTATGAATGTACGAAAAATCAAGGACGTGATTTTTTTTAGTTAATAATAAAATAAAAACATTTTTGAATAGGAAATTTAACTTAAAAAAATATATTCCTGCAAAAATCTCGAATTTTGCTTTGTTGGAAGTAGGACTTCAAGCTTAAGGACGACAATTAAAAACACACAGAAAAGTATTTTTTTTATTTGTAAGTACAGTCATCGTAGAGCAAGCTCTATAGGAAGCGAAGCCTGCAATTGATATTCCATTTTTTGGTTATAATTTTTGACATGCTCTCCTCGGTTGGACATTGGCGGCTCGTTCTTATTTTAAAGATGTAGTTTTGACACAGTCTAAAGGTACCTAAACCATATAATTACGTATTTTGAAATAAAAAGTTGCGATGAAAACTTAAAGATGTATTATTAATAAAAAGAACTTCAGACTATGTTAAAAGTACACCTTTAAAATAAGAATGAGCCGCTGTAATAAATAAACCTTCGGATTTTAAGGCTTTAATCCGCAAAAAACTGCGACAATATAAATTGAAAATGATTAAACTAACAAGACAGAATAACAAGGAAATAAAGCTATCAAAATATACAGTGCAAATATATAACATTCATTCCAGGTAAATTTTATGTATAATCCTGGAGATACTTAGGAGGATTGCGGTTTCTTGGAGGTCGGGTAGATTCTACGCCAGTCTTATTATAATTTGATTCAGAACTACTATCTGATGCTTCCACCTCATCAGACGCTTCAGTTTGGCAATTTGCAAACGATTCGGAAGAATCCATCATTATTATTTATAAGAGTTAGATCTCCTCTTGGTGCTAAATGTTTAACAGAAACGGTAGCTTCTTTGTCATCATCATATCGTATCCATGCATACTCTGGATTAGCATCGATCAAGTCCACTTCTTCAACTAAAGAATCAGATTTGCTTCTTCCGTTTTGTTTTCTCACAAGTATTTTTTGCGGTGTTGATAACCAAAATGGAATAGATTGTAGATCTTCTTTAATAAGCAAAAAATCTTTCGTGAGGGGTACAGTTGGTGGATGTACATAAAAGTGAACGAATTGAATGAAGTGTATAACATTCTGCGCGGATAAGAATAGGGATGATTGTATAAGAGACGCATTTACCGCTGGTTTGATTGAAAACAAAATTCGTGAGAGACTTTTAGAAAACGCAACTTTAAGACTAGAAGAAGACTTAAATCAGTCCCGTACGTTGGAAGAAGCCAGAAAACAAACACAGCATTATTTTTTAGAAAGCAATTCTTCTAATTATTATACTGATAAATGTAGAGAAATTCTATCATCAGCAACTACTACATCTGAAATAAATTGTTATTTTTGCGGAAATATTAGACATCCGAGAAAACATTGCCCTGCTCGAAACGCGACTTGTCAAAACTGTCAAAAATTAGGACATTTCGCCAAAGTCTGCTTAAAATCTCAGCATGCTAGATTAAAATCGGAAATCTACTTCAGCTTCTGCTCAAGTAATAGCTTCTGCATCTATTATTTCTCAATATTTATCTAAAGCCATTGTCCAAGCCAAAGTCAATAACATTTCAGCCAATGCTCTTGTTGATACTGGAAGTTCTGAAGGTTTTTTGGATTATGATTTTGCCGATTAAACTGAAATAAATAAACCTTAGGATTTTAAGACTTTAATCGGCTAAAACTGCGACAACATGAATTGACAATGATTAAACTAAAAAGTCAGAATAACAAGTAAATAAAGCTATCAAAATATACAGTGCAAATATATAACAGCCGCTAAAAAAATTATAACCAAAAACTGGAAAATCAATGTCAAGTACGATAAAGGTTACATAGAATCAAATTCGATTTCTTTGGATGCGTTAAAATTCTCTTCGACGCCGCAGTATCGTGAATGGCCCCTTAAAGTTTTATTTTTTTCGCTTTATTGTTTCTAGAAAATGGTATGTCATGGACAGCACACCTACGTGTACAGTCAGTTAGTCATCCACATTTTAGCAAGAGAATCGAAGGGAGGCAGTGCAATGAAAAGATTGTCCCAAGAAATAATGAAATGTGCTCAAAAAAAGTAAACATTTATTTAGCTTTTGTAGTGATGTAACTGGAAATATTGGAAATTTCCGAATATCCGGGTCTTGGGAATATTGGAAAAATTGGCAATATTTAAAAAATATTATATTTCATATTTTGTAACCCTATAAGCACGAAACTTACTATAGAACAATTTTTATTTCCGATACTATTGAAGATTTTGAGGAAGTAGACTGGCAAGACGATGTTATTAAGTGTGATGCTGATAACAGCCATGAAGATATGCCTCTTGCCCGACTAGTGAATAGTGTAGTGTGTCAATAGTGAGTTTATTGTTGTAGAAATTTAACCTTATTTCTGTTTATTTGTTCGAAGAATACCTCCTGATTTGTGTACATGTATAAGCTTACTGCGTTTTCCGGTGTTTTGTTATGATTTTTATAAATAAATATTGCCTTTTTTGTTAATATTTCATATATTTCCAATATTTCCAATGTTTCAGGAAATATTTCTGAAAATTTTATAAGACTAGGCTTTTGTAAGTTTATTTATGATTCGTAAAAGTAAATATTTTAATTTGGGGGGGGGGGGGTAAATTATTTAAAAAAAACAGAACTGAAGAACTGCAGCAGCCAACGAGATACGGTTTGTGAAGTTATATTGAGAATAACATTTCCCAGGAAATTTTCTTTTCGTGTTTGATGTGGACTGTAAGGGGAAGAAAGGGCGGGTTAAATAATAAAGCAACATGGAGGGCTATACCGGTGGCCAAATGGCGTTGAAAATGTCATTTCAGAAGGGATAAAATCTTCCTAACCGCTGGAACCCATTATTTAATGTACACATTTTCAGATCTCTATTGCCTTTTGTTTTCAACATACAGTTATAGCTCTGGTGGTGTAATATCTAGTTTAATTATAAATTTGATATTTTGAGCCCAGCGGGACGAACGTGTGCAAAAACAATTGTATTTTTTGTATTTATTTATACATTTTTCAAAATTAATTTAGTGTCAATAATTAATTAGAGGGTACTATACTTTTAGTGGAAACGACATTACTCCAATCACTATGGCACTAAACGGTGCATCGGCGTATCCCCAGGCCTGTCAAGCATTGACAGCTATGCTCTCAAAAAACACGTTGAATCCAGCGGACATCACAGTGCTATATAGAAATTATAACGCGTCTGATCCGCCACCTTTAGACTTGATAAGGACCCCGCAGTTTTTAGGTAAGTTATTTTAATTTGACGTCTCAGTGGACGTGCGTCCGCTTTGCGACCAGGTGCTTTAATGTGTAAAAGTTCTTCCGGGAGTAAATGTTGACATCAATCCACGGTTACCATTGCTCAGTTTATAGTATCTGACTTCTGACGCGGAGGAGATCATTTTTGGGTGAATATTTGATACAACTGCTCTCCTGCTTTGTAATAGGAGAAATTTAAAGAGATTAATTTTTGGGCTTGTCCTTAGAAAGGGTATGATAGCCGCAGACATATGTTTCCGCCTAACGGACAAAACAAAAACAAAACATAAACTCGTGTCGAATTAAACAAAACTGAAACTTTTGGCCAACTTTTTCAAGACTGGCGTGTTCTGCGACAGTTGGAGTTTTGTTTTTCAAGTCCCGTTTGGAAGCGGTAACATCAAAAGGTTTTGAATAGTTTCGACGAGTTTTGAAACTCGCGTCTGTTTAGTGGAAAGGGTCGTGTAAAGTTTTTTTATGTCGTTGTGCTAGTCTGGCTACCACTTTTGTACCAAATTGATAGGTAAGTAAATATAAGTATTTTAAGAAATTTGTTTCCAAACGCTCGATAAATTTATTATACAGGGTGTCCCAGAACTAATGGTACATAGTTAAACTGTAGATTCCCTGGGTCAAAATATTAGGATTTAGCCATATTTACCTTTGTCCAAAAGTTCGTACTAACCGAGATACAGGGTGTTATACTTTATTTTTTTAATTCGATTTTCTTTAATAACTTTTTTAGTAATTAATATTTTTGCAAAAGCTAACCAGCGTGTAAGTTTTTTAAAATTGGCAAGACGATTCCGTTAAAAAATTTGATACAGTAGTACAGGGTGTTCCTTAGACCACTACCATTGCATAAAAATCAGTGTATTTTTGTTGTGCCTCGGTGTATACCAGTTTTTATGTAAAATAATGGTTTTCCCATCCTTTTTATGTCAAAAGTTATACAGTTTTAAAGTCGCTCAAAGCATCGGTTTTTCAGATTTTTGCATTTAAAATTTTTAAATTGCATGTGAGTGATATGCCTAATTTATGTAGGATACTTTCTTCAATTCTTTCTACTAATTAATAATTTTGTACAAAAAATTCGGTTTGGTTGTTTTGGGGCATGGACAACTTAATTTTGGTAAAAAAAAATATTATACAGGGTGTTCTCTGGGTCGGTACCGGTACATTAAAATTGGTCTAACTTTTTTGTTCCTCGGTGTTTACAAGATTCTATAAAAACATTAATTTTTTTATTTTATTTAAGTAAAAAAGTTATAGCGTTTAGATGTCGCTTAAAGCAACGGTTTTCAAGATATTTAAATTAGAAGTTTTTATTGTATGCGTAAAAGATTTTTGATTAAATTCTTACCTACTTCATACATATTAGCTATGCATAATCAATACTTTTTTTATAGCATTCTAAGATTGGATGTTTTCTTAAGAAATATTAAGTTAAAAAATATACAGGGTGGTTCTTGAATTATCATAAGTGTGTTATCATTGTTCGTTATTGGAACTGTGTAGGGCTTTGTTTTTAATGAGGAACAAAACCTCTTCGTATTAGTTTTTTTAAAAATGGTAAGTACGTATACTTTATTAATGCAAGTGTTTTTTTATTATCAAATACCAAATTGCAAGTAATGTAAGGACCTAAAACTATAATTATTAATTTCATTTGTTGTTTTTTTATTGTTTTGAAACAAAACTTTAGTTATCAATAAAATTAATATTTTATTATTTCTTTAAAAAAATATAAAATTTCTTATGCATGGCGCTCTCAGCAACTAAGTTAAAATTTTAAAATTGACAAATAGTAAATCAAACTTAAAACTGTTTATTATTGTAGGCTAGATAAATACCCGAGAAAAACTATTTCAAAAAATTCAAAATGCTGGAGAGGCGTTCAGAAATGCAAATCTTCATTTTAAAATCAGACGTTCGTACAATAAGCGAATAAACAAATGTATTCAGGTTAACGGTGGCCATTTCGAACATTTATTGTAGATTTTTTTTTGTTTTTCTATCTAAAAATTTGTTGTTGCAATAAAACCGATTTTTTTTTGTTATTAATAATTATTTAGTAATTAAAATAATTCTGTTTAAAAACCTGCTTAAGTATACACCGAGGCACAAACAAATACACTGATGATTTTAATGCAATGGTAGTGGTCCAAAGAACACCCTGTACATTGTACATCAAATTTTTCAATTGAATCGTCTTGCAAATTTCAGAAAAACTGACCTGCTGGTTAGTTTTTGCAAAAATATTAATTAGTAGAATGAATTGAAGAAAGTATCATACATAAATTAGGCATATCACTAAAAATTTTAAATGCAAAAATTTCAAAAACCGTTGCTCTGAGCGACTTTAAAACAGTATAACTTTTTTACATAAAAAGGATGGGAAAACCATTATTTTACATAAAAACTGGTATACACCGAGGCACAAAAAAAAGGCATTGATTTTAATGCAATGCTAGTGGTCCAGGGAACACCCTGTACACTGTACATCAAAATTTTTAACGGAATCGTCTTGCCTATTTCAAAAGAACTTACACGCTGGTTATTTTTTGCAAAAATATGAATTAGTAAAAAAGTTATTAAAGAAAATCGAATTAAAAAAATAAAGTTTAACACCCTGTATCTCGGTTAGTACGAACTTTTGGACTAAGGTAAGTGTGGCTAAATCGTAATATTTTGACCCAGGGAATCTACAATTTAACTATGTACCATTAGTTCTGGGACACCCTGTATATATATCTACAAGTAGATCATGTCTGAAAGAGGTAAACTTGACAACTATAAAATAATTTCGATCGTTCAGAACCGACAAGCTGACCAGCGTGCGACGCCGACGCTCGGAAGATGTATGCGTCTGTGCACTCCGTTAGAACTCACTGTCAAGAATGTTCGCAGACGAAAAAATTTGCCGTCTTACAAAACGTCAGCATGTTAGTTATCACATTACTTAAAAAATAGACTGGTATACTGTAGACTACAACTAATCGTATGAAGACATACCCACCATAAAGGAAACGACAGTTAGAGGCGGGGCTTGGGCATTTGCGAAGTAGGCAAAGAAAGCCGTTGGTTGTTCGGAAGTGGCATTAAGAGGATGGTTCCCTTTCAACTGCGTAGAAGGCGCTGCGCATTTAAAGACGCTTAGACTCGACAAGGAGTATTGTAAAACTAAATCATCCATTAAGGAACGACAATTCCTGCTGTGGCTAACGTTATATTTAACAAACAGCGTTTAATTTTAATTAATTGTTTGCGTTTAATTTTATTTTTTGTAGAATTGTTGGTGGATGCCCTCTTCAAACCAGGAGTCAAACTAAACCCAGACCACAAACCTAAGTACATTTATTTGTTGGCTTACGCAGCCAGCGTGAGTGAGATACAGCCTAAAAAAGGACAGAAAAGGGTACGTGAATATATTAATATCTTTTTTATAATGGCTACTATAAGGCTTTCTATTTACGTTAGTTGACTGATAAAGGCCTTTTCCGCTCTATACTCTATGCCATATTTTTGTAATGTTGCCAGCAAAGTTTTAGTACTCCTTTTGATTTTTAAGTTACAAGCTAATAAGAGCTAGTATTGTTATATAACTAAATATTTTTTATCTTGAATTAGGTGTGCAACAAGGACGAACTACAACCTACGGTTAGAGCGATAGAAACAGTGCACAATATCTGTAATGGAAACAAAGGCAGTTCTGAATTGATGGCAGATTTGGCAACAATTTATCAGTCTTTAAGGTAAAGCCTTTAAGACCGGTACTTAGTTTACACTAGATCCTCCGGGAGCAACGGCATACCTTTCTGAACTACGATGTTAATTTTTTTCTTTACTGGTGTAAATAAAAAAAATATCAATTAAATGCTACGCTATTAAATGCTATGCATATCTATTTTGCTGCTTTTTTTTACTTTAAGCTACTAAGATGTACTGTACCTGAAAAAATATTAACAGTTTTAGCTTTATATATCACTCGTTTTTATACAAGAACTGATAGAAAAGTTCTTCTAAAGTTACGGAATCTGATTTAGATATTTCTTAATCTTAATTTTTGTTATGCAGGTTTCCAGTAGTCTCCCTAGGGGTGATCCGCTGGGTGGAAATGACAGTAACAGAACCGAGTTACTTCAAACTTTGCACGGAGCACACCCCTATACATTTGGCCCTACTAGACGAAGTAGTTACGTGTCACGTTCTTTTGCACAACCAGGTGCTGGAGCTGCTGGTCAAGTTATTCGAGAGCAGTCAGGATGAATTGGAAATTTTAGTCCAGGTTAGACAATGCCAAGAGAAAACACTTGCGACTAAGAAAAGGAACGCTTCTTTCTTTCTCACTATCTTCTGTCTCTCTTACTCTATCCCTCTCCTTTTAGCTCACACATATACTATACTATAGTAGTGTGAGCTATGGTGATCCTAATTTTTTCGAGAAAAAAAAAGTTGCTCCGATTTCAAAATTTTTTATATATCTTTGCGTTTCAGATGATTTTGAAACTTTTTTGTTGCGCCGTCTGTCTGTCTGTCTGTATGTCTGTCTGTAACGACCAACGCGCATAACTCAAAAACCGCTTGACCGATTCTAATGAAATTTGGTACCTAGGCTGGGTCGAGATGGTCCCATTTAAAAATGAACGAAATCCATTGAACACAAACCAAATAAAAGGGTGGGGGTATATTTCAAAAATTAGAGTTTATGTGAAAATATGGCGTGTTTGATATCAAACGAAAGGTAATTGAGTCTGGAGTTAAACAAAATACACTTTAATTTATTTTAAAAAAGGGTGGGGGTATATTTCAAAAATTAGAGTTTAAGTGAAAATATGGCGTGTGTGATATCAAACAAAAGGTAATTGAGTCCGGAGTTTAACAAAATACATTATAGTTTTTGTTTTTTTTAAGGGTGGGGGTAGATTTCAAAAATTTGAGTTTAAGTCAAAACATGGCTTGTGTGGTACCAAACAAAAGGTAATTTAATATATTTCAGTTTTTAGTTATCTCACACGTACACTATAACTATAGTACCTAGTGTGAGCTTAGGGGCCCATATATTGGCAGAGTATTTTTTCTCTTGCTCTCTTCTCTCTCACTTTCTGTTCTTGTTGCGTAAATTATTTTTATCGTCCTAGCGCCATCTACGCTTTTAATACGGGACCATATTGCCTACTTTGCTGATGCCCAAACTCCACTCAAGCGAGCGCACGTCGATATCTCGTCTAAGATACCGATATGCGTGAGAGAGAGTACAAGATAGAGAGGGTGAGAGAGAGAGAGAGAGAGACACAGAAAGAGAGATACAGAGAGAGAGAGAGTTTGCGTGCGTTCCTGTTGTTAGTCACCAGCGAGAAAATACTTATGGTCGCGCATAGACATCAGCTGGAAAAGTATTTGCTGACTAGTTCTTTTTTAAAAACAAACTGTTTTTCTTTTCCTTTCTAGCTTGAAATGAAAAAGATGATCCTCGACAGAATGGTAAACCTGCTTTGTTCAGGTTGCGTTGTTCCGGTTGTCAAATACATCAAGCAATGTTGGCAGAGAGGAGATACAGACATTTCTTTGATAAGATACTTTGTCACTGAGGTAAAAATACAGGGTACCCCAAATAAAATGTAAAAGTAATAGAAATTTCGAAAATCATTTCTAAAAAAAATATTTCATCTTTTTCCTGCGTGTTTTTTTTAATTTCAAAGAAGTTATAACCAAAAAAGTTGAAAATATCGTCAACTTATTTTAGTCTCCACTATCACTTATTAAAATATTGACAATTTTTGTCCTTCCAAAAACACAATTTTTTATTATAGGTTTTGGAAACTATTGGGCCCCCTTACAGCTCGGAATTCGTGCATCTTTTTATGCCGATGGTTGAAAACGACGAAATTACTGGAACCATGAGAGGCGACGGAGAAAATGATCCAGTTTCCGAATTTATTGTTTATTGCAAAGGCAACTATACCGCAGTTATGTGAACATTTAGCTTTAGAAAGAGTTTATTTTAAAGTGTTTTTGTACCGTTTTTTTTTACAAAAACGTTGCTTTTATAGATGTTTTTATATTTTTTCTCACTCAGCAGAGACAAGCTTAATTCCAAACCATAGGTGGCAGGTTGTTTGTCGTAAACATCTAAAATGCTATGATGCCAATTTGACAGTGTAAATATTCTTAAATGGGTTGTAGCTTTATCAAAACTGATAATCAGCTTAAAATTGTTGGTTGTATTTTTATTATTAAAAATAACTTGGCAACTAGAATTCCGTTCATTTATATGTAAACAAAAGCCCACATTTGTTTAGCTACTTACTTGTGAAAAGAGCGGTTAAAATATCCTTCAGAACACACGCTCACACATATTAAATAACGTTTTACCATTTTTTACCAACAAAAATCAAATAATGGTTAAAAAATATACTTATTTTTTTTATCGAAAATATAATGTTTGCGACGTATATCTCGTTACCACAAAATTATCTTATTTGCATAATTTCAAAACAGGGCTTTGAAAATGTAAAATAAGCCATTTTGACTGAAATTCTGTGTTTTCCTTATTAATTAGGGTATACTAGCCGATTTATACAAAAATAAGTTTTTGCTATACACGACATAATTTTGGCCAGCTTTCAGTATAAAACACCGCTATGTACAGGGTGTCTCAATATATTTTTTCCCATCATTTTAGACCATTAATAATTGATATAGGAATATACAAGAAATTGTGTTCGAATTCGTGAAATTTTTACTTTTAAATTGCATCTTGACTTTATTCCTGATGCTTACCATATTTGACAGGCGCTCAAATTTATAGTTTTTGTAAATTGGATGCTCCTTATATTATTTAATTAATAGATTAGGCTTGGAACATATTTTCCAAAAATACCCGATATGCCGTAGTTTAGAGCCATAGTTTCTGAGATATTAGCATTTATAACAGTACCGCTCTTGTGTTAATTGTAGTATCCTTATTCCAAATAATGTTAGTCCCCATGTATCAACAGTGACTTTGTTGTCGTTACCGGTTGTCATTTTGAGCTTCATTAAAAAAAAAATAGTTGTCATTCTCACTGTTTATACATGGGGACTAACATAGTTCGAAATAAGGACACTGAAATTAACACAAAAGTGGTAATTTTATTTTTTTATCATTAAAAAATTTATCGCTAATATTTCAGAAACTATTTATCAAAACTGCGACATATGGGGTATTTTTGGAAAGTATATTCCAAGCCTAATCTATTAATTAAATAATATAAGGAGCATCCAATTTACAAAAACTATAAATTTGAGCGCCTGTCAAATACGGTAAGCATCAGGAATAAAGTCAAGATGCAATTTAAAAGTAAAAATTTCGCGAATTCGAACACAATTTCTTTTATATTCCTATATCAATTATTAATGGTCTAAAATGGTGGGAAAAAATATAATGAGACACCCTGTACGCTGTCTCGTTTAGCGGAGATGTAGTTCATTTATCTATTTAGTGACAAAAAAGAAAAGGACGAAACGTGTTTTACTGCGGAGGCCTTGTTCATTTATCTATGATGTACGAGGTAAGTTCCATGAGTTTCCGGCCTAACATAGAAGGAAACGGAAAATGAAAACAAGTTGGTCACTGTTTTTAATATAATCTCCCATAAGTTCAACACACGTGTTACAACGCTTTGGTAGGAATTCTATACCATTCAAAAAGTCATTTTTATCCTTTGAAGCAAAATGGATCTCCACAGCTGCATGAATCTCTTCCTCGTAAGTCGGATTTCAATTTTGAGAAAAGATAATAGTTACTAGGGGCTAAGTCTGGGCTGTAGGGTGGATGACGAATTTCCTGGAATCCACAGGCCTGCACAGCGGTCTTCGCAACAACGACTGTGTGCACAGGAACATTATCGTGAAGCAACCGAACACTACGTGCCAATTTTCCCCTTCTTTTTTCTTTAATAGCCTCTCGCAAGCGATTTAACAGAGCCGTAGTACTGTCCATTAACTGTGGTATTCCTTTCTTTGGGAATCCCAAAATATCGGGGCCATAACCTTTTTGGTCGATTGGGTGACCTTTGCTTTTCATGGACTCTCTTGGATAAGGGGTCATTCTAAAGAACCATTGTCTTATCCCCAGTGACAATTGACTCCAAAAAGTCCTTAGGGTTAAGGTTGTACTCCCAGCAACAATCTACTCGTTCCCGCTTTTGGGCCACAGGGGGGGGCAGTGTAAACAATCAAATCAGATGCCCCGCTATAAAATACCAGGGTTGTATTTAAATTTATCAAGTGGAAGTATGTCATGCCGGAAACTTATGGAACTTACCTCGTATGCTTATTCAGTTATCCAACAAAGAAAGTCTAATAAAGGCATGCGCGTCAGAAAAAGACAAAACGTGTGTAACTTGATCAATCTAAACTGTCCGATGATTTCAAAGAGAGAGAGCATCAATTAAAAGTATGCGCATGTAAAAATAAAAACGAAATCTTAAAACAACCGAGCTTTAATTATATTTATATAAAATATAACTATATAATTTTTTAGAAAACTTAATTCAACAAAACTTTATTTTGATCTCAGACCACTATTTGGAATCATTATAATTGAAGAAAAAAATGTTTTATTAAATTGAAATATTACTACTAAAAAAATACTTGAGAAAGGAAAAAAGTTTTGTTTTGATAAGATAACGTAAAGCCTCGTCCCCACTTGCAAGGATTTGATAGCGTGTTTGCAAGGTATTTTAATTGTTTTGCAAAATGTACGGATTTAAACGAAGATCCCGTCCGTCATTATAAGAGATAGAGAGGGTTTTTACATTCCTAAAAATCTGTAAAAATCCAGGTCCCTATTTATCAAATTGACTTTTTTGGTGTATCTAGTATCCGGCTCGAAGGACCAAAAATCCAAAGTTATTTTATTTTCACAGGCTACTTGCTATAATGAAGTTTTTACTAAATGAATATGTTTTCTCGTCTGGAAAATTGTAATGTAAAAGCCTCTATCTCTTAGAATACCTAAATTTTTCAATAAACCAAATCGAAAAAGTCAGTCAGTTTGTACACTTCAAGCTCGGCAAATACTTGGCCTGCAAGTAAACTATTTAAAAAAATGTTCTAGTGCTGCTGTTTACATACGTTAAGTGACTTATTAAAGAAGTCCAGGTAATTTACTTGCAAGTGGAGACAACACTTAATAAAGTCTGTTTTTATTTGATTTATACCCGGAATTATTTATCAAAAACTTTAAAAATCCTAATTTGTTTTTGCACTTTCAAACTTATAAAAAATACCTGAAATGTTATCTTTGACTTTTTTGTTTGTTTTTTTAGTCCTCACTTTCTGCTTCAGACTTCTTCTTTTTTTTCTTCTTCTTTTTCTCGGAAGATGGCTCTTCAATCGTGGTTTCGGCCTCTGCCGTCTCGTCTCCACCTTCGGAATCTTGCTTTGATCTACAAAAGCACAATTATTATACAGGGTGTGAAATGGAATATATAGTGGTTTAGTAGGAATAAGGACAGAGGTAAAAAAAAATTGGCAAAATTTTTTTTTAAATATTATACTACACCAGAAATTGTTTAGTTTTTTCATGAAAATTGTACAACCAAGGTACAAACTCTAATATGCCCCAAAATCTTACCGTTTTTTCTTCTTTTTCTTTTCGGAAGTTGAAGTTTCTGCTTCGACTTCTTTACTGGCTTCTTCCTGGGGATCTTGCTTCACTTTCTTCTTTTTCTTTTTGGGAGTTGCTGCTTCTTCACCTGTTAAAATATAAATATCCTGTGTTGTTTTTATTTAGAAAAATTTCGACCAGCCGACACGCATGGCCGTCCATACAAAAACTATATATATATCAAGTTTTGTTATTTTTTATAATTTAAACTTCACTTTCTTCCCCTTAAAGTCTACCGCAACCAAAATAAGCAAATTTCGTTGGAAGTAATTTTCAATATAAATTTGCTGCTGTAGTTCGCAAGTTTTGTTTTTTGTGCCAAAAATGGTTCAACCGTTTTTAAGTTATCGTGTTCCAGACAGACAAACAGACACAATTAAAAACTTTGGTAATTACGTTTTTTTTATCGAAATTTTTGTTATACAGTCATTTATACCTTCAACTGTTTCGACAGGCTCGTCCTTCACCTCCTCCTTTACTTCTTCACTTTCTTGCTTAACCTTCTTTTTCTTCTTCTTTTTCTCTCCTTCTTGCTTTACTTCGCCTTCATCTGTGGGCTCTTCCTTTTTGATGCCTGTCAAAACGTTAACAAATATTAGTTATGTCATATACTTTTTTTTTAAACCGACCGGAAAACAAGCAGTTTCCGTACAACGGAAAGTGTCATTTTACAGGTATTTTCTTTTAGAAAACTTTCCGGTCTTAACAGGAACCGGTAAAGAACGAAGAGTCTGGAAATAGTTATTTACCTAACTAATGCGGAAAGTGATACTTTTACGCACGCGACGGCAGTTGCCCGAACGACGCTTTGCGGAGTTCGGGCACGCCGTCAAGGGCGGAAAAGGCACTTTCCGCAAGAGTTAGGTACAAAATTTTTCCTAGTTGCATAAAAAGCTTGGTTTTACATTTTAATATATTTGGTATTTTTTACATTAAAACAGCAAAAAAGAAATTCTGTTTTCATTTTTAATTTAATTGAGTTTATAAATGGGTCAATAAGTCTAATTAGGCCTCATTTTTAATTTAATTGAGTTTATAAATGGGTCAATAAGTCTAATTAGGCCTAAAATTCACGGCGTGCGGAAAGTTCAACTTTCCGCATGCAAATGCGTGCGTAAAAGTGCACTTTTACGCACGCAAGTAGGAAAATGTATTTTTACGGTCCCTATTTCAGTCGAAGTTGTCATTACTTTTGTTGACTGCTTGTTGACAGTTTGTAATTATGTGTTTAGTTTGATGATTTGACATTTCTATTAAAGTTATCTAAAGCATAAAGTGTTTTATATCAAAAATAAGCTTAAATTAGGAAATAGGCAATTATAAATAGCTTTTAGGTAAGTACCTTAATATTTATATGTAGGTAAAATGTTTATGGCATTTTATCCTGGTAGGTTTAAATACATGAACCCATGACAGATCTGTTACTTTCCTAGCTAGCCTATTAGCACACTTCAAGTGAAGCCATGATATATCACAAAAAGAAATTTTTCGTCGAAAATAATACCTTCTCTAGCTATTGCTGCGCGGGCTAGGAAGGTAGCAAAACTTTAATTAATTTAAAGCACCACAGCGAACCTGGTGCCAAACTAAACAAGAATGTGTCCGAAAGCGGCTAAAAATGTTCACACTGACCCTCGTTATGTTAAATTATTCACGAAGGTATAGAGAGAAGAATGCTCCGCAATTTTAGGCAGTCATTGTTGCCAGTTCGACGTGTATAGTATTACAGGATGTAAATATATCTAACTAGACAGGTTTCTATCGCTACCTGGATCTATAAGTCAAATATTGTTATAAATAAGTTTTTATAAAGCTCACGATACTAAGACGTACAAATTTTAAATATGTTCGAAAAACATTTATAACAAAA
Organism: Aspidapion aeneum; assembly: GCA_963576565.1. Taxonomy (NCBI): domain Eukaryota; kingdom Metazoa; phylum Arthropoda; class Insecta; order Coleoptera; family Brentidae; genus Aspidapion; species Aspidapion aeneum. The sequence continues at coordinate 24,498,605 of OY755045.1, read as the reverse complement.
ACATTTCATGTAAAAAGAAGCCAAGTACACGAAAATGGTATTTCGTAAAAAGAATTGAGATAAAAGTAAAGCCAAGTTCTCCAATACAAATTTCAAAATGAAAGGTTCTTACTAGTTTGGAAATGTTTTTTTCTAAAACTTTGCTACTAATTTGAGTTTCGTAACTCTTTCCAAAGTAGAGTTTCAGATAAGTCAAATATGGGCTGAAATGTTTTAAGAAAGGATGGTACAGTAGTTTACGCAAACTTGGCGGGGCACTGCCGTGCCCCCAGATTTGCAAAACGGTTTTTTACATTAGCTCCCCTGTCCTCCTCCTTTAGGAAAGCCAAAATCGATATTCAGCTAACCTTTTCAATTTTGATCAATTGACAGGGGATCGAAAAGGACGCCCTCTTTCATCACAAACAAAAACGAAAAATATTTGTGTGGAAAGTGGAAAACGTAAACAAAATTATTCTAGTTTTAAACCTTATTTCTCCATGAACTAGACTGGAAAAAAGAATAGTAAAAGCAAAAAAGGTTATTGGATGTCTTAACAGTATTTTATGGAGCACAAAGATAAAAAATAATGTAAAATTTAACATATATGAAACAATGGTGAAAAACACGCTGTTGTATGGAATAGAGACTTGTCGCGTAACAGAAAAAATCAAAACAAACATGGAAAGTGTTGAAATGGATGTATACAGATGCAACAGTTTATATAGAAAATGAGATCATAAAAGAAAGAATTGGAATAGAGGGCACGGCCATGTACAACTGATGAACGACGAAAGATTACCAAAGCAGGTCCTAGAATGGCAACCAACAGTCAATCCAAAGATCAATGAGTCATAAAAACCTGACAGAAGATGATTGTCAGGATCGAAGGAGGTGGAGAATAGCCGTCGGACAACGTAGAAAAACGCTCTAAAACGACATAGTAGTAGTAAACCTTATTAAATTTTCTAAACTATTCGTCTGGCGCAGAATTGCTGCTAGGTACGGAGCATACCTCTCCCTGCCGCTTCGTAAATATTCTTACCCGATACGGAGTCGTCCCTCTTACGCTTACTGGGCAAAGTAGAATCGGCTGCCTCAGGATATTGCTGGACCTCACTAACACCGTGGTACTTCTCGAATTTAGCTTTCGCTTTGCCTAAATTAAAAATAAACTATTAGAACTCAGTGATGTAACAAGGATAACAGGAAAAAACACACAGCTTTTGTTTTTGAAGAAATGCTACAGAACTTCTTTTTACTTATTTTTTTAAAAACTAACCCTAAAATTAAGGTTTTATTGGGTTGCCGGCCATATTTTAGGCAAAGAGTGCTTGTTTAAACCTCATTTTCGAATAAAATTGACACTTTTTAACTCTGATTAAGATTAATAAGAGGTTTTGAATTAATTTTGAAAGGGCTCAAATTATTTAAAAAGCCCTACCTGTTCCACTAATCCTTCTAATATTGCCCTCCTCCAAAATTCTTATGCGAGCCTCCAGTTTGACTTTGTGTTCCGCCCCAAGCGTGAAGCTAGAAGCGTCGTCGCCCAGGGCGTCTACTCTAGTGGCTAGGGAAGCCTTAGCGGCCAACATTCTAAAATAAAAAAAATAAATAAACCTTGCAATCATTCCAAGAAAATTTTCAACATCTACATGGTTTAAAAAACAATAGTTAAACTAGATTTGACAGAGGTTGACAAATATTATATTAAAATGCCTAGTTTAAAAAAATATATCATGTAAGAATAAGAATATGGGTGGCTTTAAGTTTTTCTTCTGATTTTTCTAAACTTGTTTCTAAAATTAGGTGTCCCAAATTCTTGAATTTATATAAACCTTGCAATCATTCCAATACATTTTTCAACATCTACATGGGTTAAAAAACAATAGTTAAACTAGATTTGACAGAGGTTGACAAATATTACATTAAACTGTCGAGTTTTATAAAATATATCATGTAAGAATAATAATATGGGTGGCTTTAATTTTTTCTTCTGATTTTTCTAAACTTGTTTCTAAAATTAGGTGTCCCAAATTCTTGAATTTATATAAACCTTGCAATCATTCCAATAAATGTTTCAACATCTACATGGGTTAAAAAACAATAGTTAAACTAGATTTGACAGAGGTTGACAAATATTACATTAAACTGTCGAGTTTTATAAAATATATCATGTAAGAATAATAATATGGGTGGCTTTAATTTTTTCTTCTGATTTTTCTAAACTTGTTTCTAAAATTAGGTGTCCCAAATTCTTGAATTTATATAAACCTTGCAATCATTCCAATAAATTTTTCAACATCTACATGGGTTAAAAAACAATAGTTAAACTGGATTTGACAGAGGTTAACAAATATTACATTAAACTGTCGAGTTTTATAAAATATATCATGTAAGAATAATAATATGGGTGGCTTTAATTTTTTCTTCTGATTTTTCCAAACTTGTTTCTAAAATTAGGTGTCCCAAATTCTTGAATTTATATAAACCTTGCAGTCATTTCAATAAATTTTTCAACATCTACATGGTTTAAAAAACAATAGTTAAACTAGATGTCTACTTTTAAAAAATATATCATGTAAGAATAAGAATATGGGTGGCTTTAATTTTTTCTTCAGATTTTTTTTGTTTCTAAAATTAGGTGTCCCAAATTCCTGAATTTATTTTCGAAAAATTGACATATTTCTTCAAGAAGGGCATTTTGTAACTTGTGTTAAATTATAATTAGTTTCGATTTACATTTCACTAATGTGGAACTTTAGCTTAAAATATCATCAAAATAACACTTAGAGCAAGGTCTAGTAGACAAATTACTGCAAAGATTTCGTAGTGAGTTTTAACTTACAAAAATTCAATTAAACTTTAAAAATAAACAAAAACCACATAAAACATTTGTAACGAAATGTAATTTTTTGAAAATGTAGTCCGTGTAGTCGTAGGATTATCGTTAACAATAGTCTCAAATTGTAGTACCACAACTGAGGGCTGGTTTAAAGTTCAAAAAACAATAGAAATAATCCATGATCGATAAAAAAACTTTTATACAAAAATTTTCACAGCTAAATAATACATAAATAACTTAAAATTATACTAGATGCATTACCATATTAAATACGTATCAATATTTAAATATTGTAAAAAGCACAAGATATATTAAAATAGAATCCGTTTTCAATTACTCATCCACCAAAACAATTGAAAATCGGTTTAATCATCGCTAACTTCTCTAAATAATTAACATGTAAAATATAGAGGACAGCTGGCACTGACTTATACCGTTTTTATTGGACATCTCCTAGTGACGTTTGGAGGTATAAATATCGCTACTATTTTTAAACCAACATATTACATTATTTTTATTTATTTTTAGGTTTTGTGGGGATATAAATGACATTGTAACAATGAAAAAAGGTGGCCTATATGGTAAAGTATTTATGAACAATTATATAAATATTAAACACTATTACATGCAAGGCAAAAAAATAAGTTAAACCGTTAACCAAAATCTAGTCTGAGTTTTAAGTACTTTAGCATTTTAGACCCTTTAGTAAATACTGATGTTAATGTGTGTAAATTCTGTTATAACATAAATTCTATTAAAAGTTTTTTATTTCTATGGATTGGATAATGAATATCTTGTAAACGAGTATTAACAGTGATTTTGTAATCTCCACATATCCGTTTTTTGACTGATTTATAAGAAAACATTACATATTTCATTTATATCTTTACATTACTGAAACTAGAAATTTACTAGTAGATAGAAAATTACCTTGCAACTTTTCCCTTATTTTTAGTACTGCTCTGGCCAATGAGCTGCGAGTGATAAATCAAACCATATTTAGGCGTGTCTTTTTTCGTTTTCAGTGCCCTAAACAGAGCTTTTTCAGCGCCCAAAATTTGCACAGTCGAAGCGGGCTGTTTGGCCAAATTTATAAGAGAACCTATCAAAAAAATAAATAAATATGACACCTTTTGAATCCGTAAAAACAGATCGCTGGAAAACAAGACCCTTCAAAGCTTTACTTTAACTTGCTGTGCTCAAATTACGAGTTGTGAAAACATAGTTTTTTTTTTGTTAAATTATGACTAAATTCTTTGATTTGAATAAAATTTTGTATGTTGTATATTATATGAATCTACCTGAATGAGCAATCAACCTAGCGCCAACGAGTTCTCCTACAAGAACAGTCAAATTGGGGGCAATTGTCATCATTCTGCTCCTCAGATAGTCATACAATTGCGTCCTGAAAATATCATAAATTCAGTGATTTCAATCTTTCGAATAGTCGTTGGATTGATTACGATAGCCATGATGACTTATCACCTCTTTAATAGACTAAAAAGTTTCTAAACAAAACAGAAAATTTATTTTGTATTTTAGAATCTGCCTATCATAATATTTTATGAGAGAAATCAAACCCCTGTAGATCCGCAACGAAACGTTTGCGGACATAATTTTATATGCCTTAGAACTGAGTCAGGAATGATATTCTAAAGTTTGCCAACAGTATATTAATACCCTGTATCTTTACTAAAAAGTGTGGTTTACCTATAGTTAGTCATATCAATGATCTGGTCACATAGAATTATTATGTGCAAAATGTCTTCTTCTGAAATTTCGGTGCCCATTGAAATTTCAGCTGCTTCTTTTACCTATACAAAAAAATCTAAATTAATTTGATCGTTTCTATCAGGGTTCGTACCGTTTTTGCTTATCTAATTTTCTGATTTTTTCAGCTTTTTCCTGACCGCATTCATAAAAATTTCAGATATGTAAAAAACGCATTTTTATTTCTGCGGCGGATATCAAATGGTAAATGGCAATTTTTGCGGTAAAAGGTTTGTAGCCTGAGCTTTAAACACTTTACACCCAGTGGTTTATACAGGGTTCTTAAACCAAGATCTAGGATGCCAAAAACCCTGTTAGAGTAGGTATAGACAGACAGAACAAAAAAGACGGGAATAGGCCGGTGTTTTTCTCGACTTTTCCAGGTTTCTTTTGACTTTTCCAGGTTTCTTTTTATACAAATTTATAATTTTCTGGCATTTGCAAGTCGCTACCGTGGCATTATTTTTAATCAACAGTTTTTATACAAGTATATGGGTAGATAACTGGAAAGTGACAGATTTGGAGCAAAAATTGTGGACATACATGAAAGTTGATATACAAATAAAAACAATCAATGAAAATATGACTATAGTACCAAGTAACATGTTGCCATAGAAAAACGTTCAAATTTTAAAATATTTTCTGTTTTTTTGGCAATTTTTTAATTTTAGCATATTAGAGTTACTGATGCACTTCACAGGTAACTGATAACCACTAATAAACTTCACAAACGTTGGGATAAAATATAGAACTAGCCTTTAATATTTGATTTCTTTTAAAAATAAGTATATTTTTATATTTTTTCTTTCAAAATTAATAGCTTTTGCATTGTACAGGTAACTGACAACTATAACAGGTTAAAAAATGTTTTAATTTAAAAAAATGCTAAAATTTGTATATAAAAGTCACAAACGCATTTTTTTATGGAAGGGGGTGGGGAGTAGGGGTGGGAGGACATTTTTTTATTATTGTTGTATTGTCATCGGACCAGTATATGTATGTATGAATTTTTCTATAGAAGGGGGTGGGGGTAGGAGTGGGAGGATATTTTTCAATGTTGTATTGTCATCGGACCACTATGTGAATACCAAATTTTATCCAAATCGGATAATGGGAAGTGTGTCAAAAACGCATTTTTGTATGAAAGGGGGTGGGGGTAGGACTGGGAGGATTTTTTTTTCTTAATATTGTATTGTCATCGGATCACTATTATGTATACCAAATTTCATCCAAATCGGATAACGGGAAGTGTGTCAAAAACAAATTTTTCTATGGAAGGGGTGGGGGTAGGGGTGGGAGGATATTTATTTCTTATTGTTATATTATCATCGGACCACTATGTGTATACCAAATTTTATCCAAATCGGATAACGGGAAGTGTGTCAAAAACGCTTCACAAGATTTGATAGTTAGATAGTTAGTTAGATAGTTAGACAGAACATGTGAAGCTAAATAAAAGCTTGTAAAAAACGAGTCAGTTACTTGTAGAGCAGGTCAGTAACCTGTAAGTATTCTAACAGGTAACTGATGCACAGGTAACTGATTTTGTCACGTTTTGTGGGATATTATTAATACTATTAAAATTGAGTCTAATAAACTGGAAAACTCAAAAAGTGTATCCTATTGTAATTATGTTTCACCATTTTTTAAATTGTTTTTTTGTTGTTCTACCTTTTAAAAACTTACCAGGTTACTGATCAAACTGAAGGTTACACACGCGAGTATGGATCGGTTAAAGGACACACCCACTGTCTTAGACGTGTGACATCGAATTAAACAGTTCGCGCGTTTTCCGAATCACAGAGCTCTTTTTCACTTAGCAACTGAAGGTCAAGAATGATCCAATAATTTCAAATGAAGGCACAGGTAACTGATGCAATTTTTTGGTGACAAAGTTGAAATTTGAATATTTAAAAACAAGTAACTTTAAAACAATTCTCGCTTTGGCTATTTATATAACTAAAGGTTGTTTTATAATGTTTACTAAGAAATTACTCCAATAAATAATTATAAGAACATAATTTAATTGAAATATAGTAAAATTCTAATGGTGACACACTAAACCTCTCTTATCTAAAGGAAATATGTTTTATAATTTTTAAAAATGAACTTGCTTGTTAGTTATTTAATAGAACTATAAAAATAAAATTAGTTTTATATCAAAAAAAATGTTTTAACATGTTTTTGTGTAGGTCACATCAAAATCCGTCACTTTCCAGATATTCACCCATATAAAACTTTAAGAAATAATATGGATATTATTTTTTAATTAACTTACTTTTTCCTCGATATCCTCAGGCAAAACATCGCTCAAATCGGTCGAGCCGGCGTGTTCTCTGGTGCCGATAGTTTTCACAGTTTTAGCGAAAGTTATATTATCAGTAACGATCTTGCCCAGCTCGGGAAAGTGCCAGCCGTACCATTCTCGACATCTAATAAACAAACAAAAATTAGTACATAACCTAAACTAATATATTTTTTGTAATGTCAACCCTTTTTTTTTCGCTATTATTAAATTGGATGTTGTAACATATGGCACCATATGTTTTATTTGTAGCTAATTTTATATTATTAGAAGTGACAACATTGCAATTCAGTCTGTACCAAAATGTGATACTGCATGTATCGTGTATTTCGGCTCTCGTCTATTTCTCTATTAAAGAATTTATTATATATTGTGCCTCCTAATTATTTACAATCCTTTCTTACATAATCAAGAGATAAAACAAACAAGTATGTCATAGATGTGAACACAAAAAAATTTATAGCGTTCTACTAAAAAGTGTCCTGCAAATTTAAACCATTTGTTTACCAAAAAATTTGACTGGTAAACTTTGAGGCTATGACCAATTTTGTTAAAAATGTAATTCTTAATCTACTACTACTATGTCGGTTTACCTCATAACATAGTTATTCAGTTCTTTGTCTAGATCGTCCAATAATGATACAGCTTGAACTATCATGGTATCAACCTAAAAATACCAAAAACCAAATCAATAGCTACTTTAATATCTGTAATAATTTTGAAGAAAGTTGACGTCCTTAGAGTATACAGTGAGGAAGAGTCAACGGGAAATAAGGACAACGTTAGAGATTTAACCCCCTTTATTTTCTGGCGACGTTTCGACGGTTGTTTTCCGTCTTTTTCAAGCCTTAAAAGTAAGGCTTCATCAAAAAAACTATTTTACGCACAGTCAAAAATCACAAAAACATAGCTTTCTTGCTTCTGGATAATTTTTTTAAAGGCACACGCGTGTGAAAAAAAATTGTCTGCAGTTAGCCATTGTGTGGCGCTATCTATTAATGCTGCGTGCGATACTTTATGTTTATTGATTAATTTACACCACTGACTGGTTTGTCTGTCAGTTCAATATTTCACAACAGAAGAAGATAACCAGTTCCTAAAACACTCACTTGTTTTCATATTTTTTATTTTGAACATTTTTAGTGTTTTCATTAATGAAGGTTTAAAAAAAGTGTATACAACTCGTAGTTATACTCTTATTTTTCCACGGCTAACAAAAAAAAAATACTGTTAGCCACCATTCCTGTATAAATTATTATTTAGTGTGTTACAGGTTATACAGGGTGTTAATAAAGTATGTCGCCAGACTTCAGACGATTACTCTCTGAGTGATTTTAAGAAAAAAACTTCAAATAAAAATGGATCCGAAAATGCTTAGTTTTCGAGATAAAGGTTTGGTAAAGTTTTTATTTTTTGCTTCTTACCTTCCTAGCCCTTGTAGCAATAGCTAAAGAAGGTATTATTTTCGGCGAAAAAATTTTTAACGCCGAAAATGTGTTATTTGGGTGTATTTTGACCTATCTTAGCAATATCGTCGTGATGTCTGTTTTCTGTTCGTAACACGATAACTGCTAAACCGCTAAACCGATTTTCATAAAATTTTCAGGTAAAATAGTGTTCAGGTACAAGGGTACACATTTTTCTTTTTTGCCTTTTTTCTCGAAAACGGTTAGACACAAAAAATTAAAAAAGATCAAAAAGTTTCTGAATAAAACCAAGAACCCATTTTATATTTTTGAATCTGCCACTGGCTTACTGCAAAAACTGGGGGAAAAAAGGAGCCTGACCCCTGAAAAAATATCACCCTGTAGTTTTTTCTGATATTTGGCATGTTTTATGATGTATGCCTCGTAGCTAAATACACGTTCTAAATTTGAGCCACATCTCAAAAACTGCACAAGCTATAAAGAAAAAATAAACAAAAAATTGAAACTTTGACACCCTATATCTCGAAAACTAAGTATTTGCAGAACCATGTTTATTTAAAGATTTTTTATATATAACTGATGCACCAAACTTTAAGGAGTGGTGGAAAAGGTCAAAAACAGAAAAGAAACATAATCATTTATTAAACATCATTATTTTTAAAAATACAAAATTAACATTTTTGTTTTATTTGTTAAAATTACTGCTTTCAGTATTTGTTCGATCGCAGTTCAGTACGGTTATATTGCATCGTACCTGCATGATAGTGCTAACGAGGTCAAAGTCGGAGTTGTTTACAAAAAACATCGCGCGCGAGATACCTGTGTTGAGAATCTATATACAATGTGTATTATAAATAATATATCATGTTTAAAAGCAAAAAAAGTGTACCATCACCTGTGAAACTTGTTTTAAAAATTAGCGAAAAGCCCAAACAAAATCAAGAAAAAATGGATAATGCCGAATTATTTCAGGATAGCCATGCTAGAACACAAAATGAAGAAGTTTTATATAGCGAATGGAAAAAATCCCAAAACGAAAAAAATTCACTTAGTGTACAAGTGGATTATCTCCGAAGTCAACTGGAAAGTATGCAAAGAAAATTTGCAGATTTAGAGACAAAAGTCACTAAAAAAGAAGAGTCTGACATGGACTACATTACTGATGAGGACGATCTGGCAAGAGAAACTGAGTGGATCAGACAAAAAGGAAAAGGTTGGAAAAAACGTCGAATGGATACTTCACTCTCACCACCACAACAAAGCTCGGGCACTGGAGAGCCCTCCAATAAAACACAAAATGAAGAACCCCCAACTAAGGTTAAAAAAGCTCCATTACCTCCACCGATTATGGTAAATGGCGTAAATAATTTTAATGATATTTATGAAAAGTTAAATATCATACAAGGAGTTAAAATAAAAGTTTTAAATAACGAAAATATTAAAATAAATGTACAAGACGCAGACAGCTATCGGCTGGTTACTAAAATGCTTAATGAAATAAAGCATCAATGGCACTCATACGAAAACAAACAAATAAGGCCAATTAGAGTAATAGCGAATAGGCTACACTTCTCATGTGACCCACAAAAAATTGTAGCTGATCTACAAAAAAAAGGTTTTAAGGCACTGGAGGCCAGCAACAAACTTAAATGGAGAACAAGACAACCTCTTAACATGTTTATGCTCACATTTAGCCACGATGAAGATATAAACAAAATTTTTGAAATTTCCAGTATCCTTGGGATTGAAGTGGAAATAAAAGCACTAAAAACCTCAAAGTTAGTCCCTCAATGCAAAAGATGCCAATCTTATGGACACACGCAAAAATATTGCGTTAAAGAACCACGTTGCGTAAAATGCACGGGGAAACATCTTACTGTAGAATGCCCCAAACCAAAAGAATCTGAGCCAAAATGCATCCACTGTGGAGGCAAGCATCCTGCTAACTACAGAGGATGCCTTGTTGCTAAGGAAATACAAAAATTGAAAAATAAACCTAAGAAACCGAATCTCATACCAAACGTGAGTACAAATAGACAAAACCAACAGACAAGAAACACAGTCACACAAAACTCTGTGACAAGGACATACAGCCAAGTAGCAGCAACAGCTACTATACCTGATATTAATATCAGTAGTCAAAATACTATGGAACAAACACTACAATTAATTTTGGAGAAATTGAACAAACTTGATGAGCGATTAACTAAACTAGAAAGTAGCAATAACGGAGCTACCAATATGCCTCAAAATGGTCAGTAATCTTAGAATCCTAGCTTGCAACATCAGCAAGACTTGCAAGTTATTCTAGACATAGAAAAAATTGACGTCTGTCTTGTGTCAGAAACGCATTTCACTAACCAGTCTCACATTAAATTTAAAGGTTATAAAGTGTATCATACAACTCACCCTAGCAATACTGCACATGGGGGAAGTGCTGTAATAATTAAAGAAAATATATCACACTATGAGGAGATGGGATATAAAACCATAGAGATTCAAGCTACATTAGTAAGTGTAAAAACCAAAACATATACATTAGTCATAAGTGCTGTTTATATACCACCAAGGCACTTACTAAAGAAAAATCAATATCTTAATTTTCTCAGAAAATTAGGAAACCGTTTTATAATTGGAGGTGACTTTAATGCAAAAAATACCTACTGGGGATCTAGACTGACGAACTCTAAAGGAAAAGAACTTTTGCAAGCTATTAGTGAATATCAATGTGAGCCGATATCAACTGGTAAGCCCACATACTATCCAACAGATCCAGGAAAAATTCCAGATCTAATTGATTTTTTTATAGTAAAAAATATATCTTTAAGTTTTGTAGATATAGAAGAAAGTTTTGATTTACACTCAGATCATTCACCTATTATTCTAACTCTTAGTAAAAACATAATAAAGAAAGAAGCAAATATCTCACTAGTTAATAAACTGACTGACTGGATTAGTTTTAAACAAAGTCTGTCAGGAAAAATAAACCTATCAGTACCATTGCAAACGCCAGAACAAATCGATAAAGAAGTTGATTATTTTGTTACAAATATTCAACAAGCAGCTTGGGAAAACAGTCCAAAACCAAAGAGAATTTTTAAGGGAAAAAACTATCCAAAGGAAATTAGAGACCTTATATTGGAAAAAAGGAAACTAAGAAGAAAGTGGCAACAAAGCCGTGATCCTCGGGACAAAACAAATCTCAACAACATGACGCAGCGCATTAGGCGAGAAATTCTAGTAATAAAAAATGAATCTATTAACCATTTTCTTAATGAGCTTACAGATGATAAAAATACCGACTATTCCCTTTGGAAAGCAACCAAAGATTTTAAAAGACCAATTATCCAAATTCCACCCATACGAAAATCTAACAACCAGTGGGCAAGGAGTAACGAAGAAAAAGCAGATATTTTTGCAAGTCATTTAGAAAAAACATTTCAGCCCCACGAAGCACCAGATGAACACTTTCATTTAAATGAACCCCATCAAATCGAGGACCATATTAAGCTTACATCACCAAAAGAAATATTAACAGAAATCAAAAATATTAATTCGAAAAAAGCCCCAGGGTATGATCTTATTAACGGGGTAGTCATAAAACAACTCCCCAGAAAAGCTATCGTAAAACTATGCAACCTAATTAATGCGTCTTTTAGGCTTAGGTACGTACCTAAACTGTGGAAAGTTGCAGAAGTTATCATGATTCCAAAACCGGGAAAACCACTCCATGACGTGTCATCTTACAGGCCAATATCTTTGCTGCCAATTATATCCAAGCTCTATGAAAAATTATTGCTTAAAAGAATAAAACCCATCATAGAAAGACAAGAAATTATTCCATCTCATCAATTTGGTTTTCGAGACAAGCATTCCACGATAGATCAAGTACACAGAATTACTAATATAATAGAAAAAGCACTAGAAGAGGGAAAAGTTTGTTCTGCAGTTTTTCTAGATGTAGCACAAGCATTTGACAAAGTGTGGCATGAAGGCCTTAATTTTAAACTAAAAAGGTTTCTGCCAAAACAGTATTCGGATATTTTGGAATCATACATATCTGATAGACATTTTAGAGTAAAACAGGAAGACTCATACTCAAATTTAAGAGAAATTCAAGCAGGCGTGCCCCAGGGTAGCGTACTAGGCCCTTATCTATACTTATTATTCACTTGTGATATCCCAAAGCCAGAAAATTGTCACTTAGCAACATTTGCCGATGATACTGGTTTATTGACGGTAGAAAAATCTATTGAAAAATGCATAGAGAAACTTCAGGATGCAGTCACCCAAATTCACAGTTGGACCACAAAGTGGCGAATAAAATTAAATGAAACCAAATCAATTCATGTTGATTTTACAAACAAAAATATAAATCACATACAAATAACAATTAACAACATTCCAGTACCATATTCGAATCAGGCAAAATATCTAGGTATGACACTTGATACCAAATTGCGCTGGAAAGCACATGTTAAGAAAAAAAAAGAAGAACTTGAGATAAGGTATAGAAAAATGAACTGGCTAATTGGAAGGAAGTCCAATTTAACAATTCATAATAAGTTACTGCTTTATAGACAAATACTGAAACCAGTATGGACATATGGTATTCAACTATGGGGTTGTGCTAAAGAGAGTAACATTCTAGTTGTACAGAGATTTCAAAATAAAGTATTAAGAAACATTGTGAATGCACCTTGGTACGTTCGAAATAGTGACCTTCATCGAGATCTAAAAATCGAAACTGTAGCAGAGACTATAAAAAAGTACGCAAAAAGCCATGAAGATAGACTCCATCGGCATGTGAATGTGGAAGCAATTCAGCTTCTAGACAATACTATGCTAGTTCGACGACTAAAAAGAGTGAAGCCGTTTGAGCTAGTAAACTAAGTGAATTACACATAAAACAAAATAATGCTATAAACACAACACAATTGTGAGTTACAGACTAAACAAAGCGGGGAGAACTGTTGAGTGAACCCTAAGTTTAAATCTGACTTTTCTAGTAAATTAAGTTAAAACAAAATTGCTAATTAGTCTTACTGACTAGATTGTAATAAAAAAAAACACAGTGTGTTTGACAAATAAAAAAAAAAAAAAAATTACTGCTTTAAAATTTTAATTTTTTTCTTTCTAAAAAATTTTAAATTTTGGGGAAAAATCTTGTTTTTTTAAGAAAAAAATGTTTGTAAATGTATTATTAAGGAGCATTTTGAAATTATTTTGAGGATTTAATAGCTTATAAAAAAAATTATTCTTAATAATCGAAAAAATAGTGTAAAGATTATTTGGCAGCACTATTTTAAATAAGCAGTATAAAAAAAACATTTCACACTGTCAAAATGGTAATTTTTAAAATTCGAAGTTTTTCCCTACTCTTTAAAATTACTAAACGCGTTATCTAGAAAAAAAGAAACTTTTGATTTGGCCCAAAGTTATTTAAACTTTTTGTCTTTTTTTTACCTTCTTTCCTACCCCTTAGAACCATGTATCGGTTAAGTGTGGTGAGGTGGTTTGTCAAACCTCTAGTTAATGTGTTATAACTAGACCTTTACAAATTGTTAATACCTTATCAGGCGAAAACTTCAGCTTATATCTTGATAACGAGTGAGCCAAACCCAAGGCCATGGCAGTCATCTCCTTCTTGGGTAGACCCGAAATAAGTCCATCCAGCTGAGAACGAATGCATCTCATTAGTTCTTGAACGGCCGTATTTGACACGCATTGTAAGCTGAATTTCTCCTTGATTGCAGAACCTATTTAACAAAATATGATCATTTAAACACATTCTTAACTAAAAACATTTTAAACACATAATTTTGAAATTGCTTTGAGTGCCCATAAGTTTTTTTTAGTTTCTGTTTCTAAGTTCAAATGTTCAATTCAATTCAATAATGCTTTATTGTCGAAATTTTACCAAAAACCATTGACAAAGCAAATCTTTATATCTACACTTATTAGTCTAGTTTTTCACACAACCTTAGCGAAACATAGAAATTAAGGTAGGAAATTCCATAAGACCAAAATGGCGAAATTTTGAAAATTCATATTTCAAAAACTATACAGTTTATCAACAAAAGCACTGAGTTGCAGTATGATGGAGCAATAGTGATGCGAAAAAACCACACCCTGAGTTAAGATTCGAAAAAACGTCATTTAGCGAATTTTAGGGTAGGGAATTCCATAAGACCAAAATGGCGAAATTTTGAAAATTCATATTTCAAAAACTATACAGTTTATGCACAAAAGCACCGAGTTGCAGTATGATGGGGCCATAGAGATGCAAAAAACCCACACCCTGAGTTAAGATTCGAAAAAACGTAATTTAGCGAATTTTAGGGTAGGGAATCCCATAAGACCAAAATGGCGAAATTTTGAAAATTCATATTTCAAAAACTATACGGTTTATCAACAAAAGCACCGAGTTGCAGTATGATGGAGCCATAGAGATGCGAAAAAACCACACCCTGAGTTAAGATTAGAAAAAACGTCATTTAGCGAATTTTAGGGTAGGGAATGCCTTAAGACCAAAATGGCGCAATTTTGAAAATTCATATTTCAAAAACTATACAGTTTATCAACAAAAGCACCGAGTTTCAGTATGATGGGGCCATAGAGATGCTAAAAAACCACACCCTAGGGAATCCCATAAGACCAAAATGGCGAAATTTTGAAAATTCATATTTCAAAAACTATACGGTTTATCAACAACAGCACCGAGTTACAGTATGATGGAGCCATAGAGATGCGAAAAAATCACACCCTGAGTTAAGATTCGAAAAAACGTCATTTAGCGAATTTTAGGTTAGGGAATTCCATAAGACCAAAATGACGAAATTTTGAAAATTCATATTTCAAAAACTATACAGTTTATCAACAAAAGCACCGAGTTTCAGTATGATGGGGCCATAGAGATGCTAAAAAACCACACCCTGAGTAAGATTCGAAAAAAACGTCATTTAGCGAATTTTAGGGTAGGGAATCCCATAAGACCAAAATGGCGAAATTTTGAAAATTCATATTTCAAAAACTATACGGTTTATCAACAAGAGCACCGAGTTACAGTATGATGGAGCCATAGAGATGCGAAAAAACCACACCCTGAGTTAAGATTAGAAAAAACGTCATTTAGCGAATTTTAGGGTAGGGAATGCCTTAAGACCAAAATGGCGCAATTTTGAAAATTCATATTTCAAAAACTATACAGTTTATCAACAAAAGCACCGAGTTTCAGTATGATGGGGCCATAGAGATGCTAAAAAACCACACCCTGAGTAAGATTCGAAAAAAACGTCATTTAGCGAATTTTAGGGTAGGGAATCCCATAAGACCAAAATGGCGAAATTTTGAAAATTCATATTTCAAAAACTATACGGTTTATCAACAAGAGCACCGAGTTACAGTATGATGGAGCCATAGAGATGCGAAAAAACCACACCCTGAGTTAAGATTCGAAAAAACGTCATTTAGCGAATTTTAGGGTAGGATATCCCATAAGACCAAAATGGCGAAATTTTTAAAATTCATATTTCAAAAACTATACGGTTTATTAACAAAAGCACCGAGTTGCAGTATGATGGAACCATAGAGATGCGAAAAAACCACACCCTGAGTTAAGATTAGAAAAAACGTGATTTAGCAAATTTTAAGGTAGGGAATTCCATAAGACCAAAATGGCGAAATTTTGAAAATTCTTATTTCAAAAACTATACAGTTTATCAACAAAAGCACCGAGCTGCAGTATGATGGAGCCATAGAGATGCAAAAAAACCACACCCTGAGTTAAGATTCGAAAAAACGTCATTTAGCGAATTTTAGGGTAGGGAATTCCATAAGACCAAAATGGCGAAATTTTGAAAATTCATATTATAAAAACTATTCAGTTTATCAACAAAAGCACCGAGTTGCAGTATGATGAGGATATAGAGATGCGAAAAAACCACACCCTGAGTTAAGATTTGAAAAAACGTCATTTAGCGAATTTTTGGGGCAGGGAATCCTATAAGACCAAAATGGCGAAATTTTTAAAATTCATATTTCACAAACTATACGGTTTATGAACAAAATCACCGAGTTGCAGTATGATGGAGCCATAGAGATGCGAAAAAACCACACCCTGAGTTAAGATTCGAAAAAACGTCATTTAGCGAATTTTAGGGTAGGGAATCCCATAAGACCAAAATGGCGAAATTTTGAAAATTTATATTTCAAAAACTATACGGTATATGAACAAAAGCACCGAGTTGCAGTATGATGGAGCCATAGAGATGCGAACAAACCACACCCTGAGTTAAGATTCGAAAAAACGTCATTTAGCGAATTTTAGGGTAGGGAATCCCATAAGACCAAAATGGCAAAATTATGAAAATTCATATTTCAAAAACTATACAGTTTATCAATAAAAGCACCGAATGGCAGTATGATGGAACCATAGAGATGCGAAAAAACCACACCCTGAGTTAAGATTAGAAAAAACGTGATTTAGCAAATTTTAAGGTAGGGAATTCCATAAGACCAAAATGGCGAAATTTTGAAAATTCATATTACAAAAACTATACGGCTTATGAACAAAAGCACCGAGTTGCAGTATGATGGAGCCATAGAGATGCGAACAAACCACACCCTGAGTTAAGATTCGAAAAAACGTCATTTAGCGAATTTTAGTGTAGGGAAACCCATAAGACCAAGATGGCAAAATTTTGAAAATTCATATTTCAAAAACTATATGGTTTATGAACAAAAGCACCGAGTTGCAGTATGATGGAGCCATAGAGATGCGAAAAAACCACACCCTGAGTTAAGATTCGAAAAAACGTCATTTAGCGAATTTTAGGGTAGGGCGAAATTAAGTATTAGGTACTTCTAGAGTCCCTGTATGTGACAGATATCGCCAATATCTGTCACATACAGGGACTCTAGGTACTTCAAGAGATCAAAACATAACACGACGTAAAATAGACTAAAATGTTAATTTTACAAGTAAACAAAAGAAAGTAGAAACATGATCATTAAAAACATATTAAAATAATATAAAAAATAACAACAAATAATTAAAAATTATAAAGTTTAATAAGTAGGAACTAGGCCAAAATACCACAAAATAGTTTAAAAAAATATATATAGAACCTTTCACAATGTTAAAAATATTAGAATACAAAAATTAATAGAAAATAAAATTTTGAGAATTACAGTAGGCTAAAATATTAATAAATAGTTAAAATATATATCTATGTCAAAATTCCTACCTAGTCGAACAAGAAAGATAAACAAAACTATTTGGGAACTCCCACAATGTCCAGGACTTGACAATTTTATTTTGTATGAGGGAACAATGATATAATATAAGATCATTATAATAAAAAGACGATATAATTTTACCCATAAAATTCTACAAGATTGTAGTATGCCTTTTTAATTAGGAATTCTTTAAGTAATTGACGAAATTTTTAATAATCATTTTGGCATTTAATTTGGTCTGGTAAATAATTGAATATTTTAATACCTCCATAAATAATTGTGTTTTTTGTTAAGCTAGATTTTGGGATAGGCAGAGGTAAGTTATTGTTACGTAGGTTATGCAAAGAATTTCTTTCAAAACCTTGAAACCTTTTAAAAACAACACACTCTGTTTCCAAAATAAATATGCTTGGTACTGTCAAACTACTTTCCTGTATAAAAAGTGGTTTACAGCTCTGTCTACAGTCAACTTGGCAAAGATACCTTAGGGCTCTTTTTTGTAAGACAAAAACAGACTGTACATTTCTTAAAGTAGCATAAACAGACTGTACATTTCTTAAAGTAGCATAGCCCCAGAATGCGATTCCATATCTGATTTGGGAATCCATAAGTGCATAATATGTGTTTCTTGCCATATGTTTGCCAAGTTCCTGTTGTATGCTTTTACTAATGTAGCAAGCTTGTGAAATGTTGTTAAAACAAACTATGCACAGAGATCAATCAATCTTGTTGGACTTCATCAGTACTGCACACAAAATACTGAAAACTACAAATGAAAAATGATGGCAAGGGGATGAAATGAAGATGAAAACTGGAAAGGGAAAATAAAATATGGATACCCACTTTAGAAAACCCACTGTTTAGCTGTTTTTGTAGTGATGTTAGATTTTCATCTGAGACTCAAGACTACCCTGGCTGATACTGTAAATTAGCAGTTGGTATTCAAAAGTCTCTGTCTGTCAGAGACAGAGAAGGGTGGAAGATATTAGGGGAGGCCTATGTCCAAAGATGGATTGAAGAAGGCTAAATAGATAGATAGATAGATAGATTCAAAAGTGGATATCCATATTTCATTTTCCCTTTTGAACTTTCATCTTCATTTCATCCCCTGGCCATCCATTTGGGTTGTATAGTACTGGTGAAGTCTAACAAAGCAGCAACATATATGTCTGTGACTGCCAATCCCCTGCAAATGAATTTATTTCGTTTTTGACTACACTCCTTTGATATATAATCAATCTTTACCTAATTTGGCATCAGCAACCAAAAGTTGTTCTTGTAGTTCAGTACTAACATGCTTTTTTAGTACTTTCTTCAAAATTTTTGAAATTTTTCCTTCAACTGCTGCTGTGGTTGCTGCCAAGGCATCAGTGGTGTCCTCAAATTTTTCAAAGTGTTTTAGTTTGATGCTAGTAAAAAATATTAGGATTCATCATTCCATCCTTACCTTATGTTATACATAGAGGAGAGTGGTCTATAGTGGGACAGTTTTAATTTTTTTATTCTAGACTATTTATTATTTATTTTTGAATAATTGGTCATTCAGTTAATTGCTTTTGGTGATGCCTTTATAGGGTTTAAATCCATTCTGGAATAAGTTAAGGGTACAACAGTTTTTTGGACTTTGACCCAGTTTGGACCACTTGTCCCAGTATAGAACATGGGTGGTCCATAGTGGGACCCCATATTGGTCCATAGTGAGACAATATAGGTCTATACTGGGACATGAAGTTTTATATTGGAAAGTTTTAATGAAACATTTTTAATACTTTGAATTAGGTATAGTATTTCTTTAAGGGTAATCAAGGGACACTCCTTAAATAGGTGTACAAATTTGGTAAAAGTATTTAATAAATACATTTAAATAGTTTTTAAATACTTTTAAATACAATTAAATACTTTTAAATACATTTAAATACATTTAAATACTTTTAAATACTTTTAAATACATTTAAATACTTTTAAATACTTAAATACTATTAAATACACTTAAATACAATTAAATACCTTTAAATCCCAAATAAATACAGTATTTAACTTAAATACTTAAATAGGTGTACAAATTTTTATGAGTGTCCCACCCCTCGAGGTTAATATACAAAAAGCATAATATTAACTAAATATTTTAACACATTAGATTTAGAAAAATCAAATTGGAACTGCACTTGACAGGCAGATCATTCAGTGGCTCCTATTGCTGAAGGTTTTGGTAATTTCTTTACAATGTTTTCAGGTGCAATTGGGTCTTCTACTGTAAGGTATGAGACAATATATTCACCATTTTCACTGGGATCTACACAATGACACTGGTTTCTGAGACCCCATTAGATTTTCCTGTTTAATTTTGACAGATTTGTTTCTGATGATACTTTTTTTAAAATAATATTACTAGACATAACTGTATCTATATATTTGAAGTATAAAACAAGAGCATTTTTTTATTGTTTACTTTTTATTTTGTGATAAAATATACTCTAATGCACAAACTGGAAGCAAAAATATATTATTGTATCTGGGTGTGGACCATTTCCTCCCATTGTTCCATTATGGACCATACCAAAATTTCCCACTATGGATATGGATTATTACATTTTTGTCACTTCCTTAAATCTGTACCAAAAAAGTTATAGGGTTTAACAGAATCTTGAAAATGTACAAAATAAAAACTTGGTTACCTTTTTTTAAATAAATCCCTCAATAAATCCCATCTCCAAAGATTTTTTAAAAGATTATGAAAAAAACTGTTTTATAACATTAACCCAAACAGCAACACATGTTGTAATGCCCAAATTCTAACAGCTGATTTTTACAGTGTTGTCAAGTGTTTTGTCCCACAATGGACCTGGTCCCACTATAGACCACTCTCCCCTACACATACTAATATTTTTACTGCTTCCTCTAATTTAAACAGCTTGTAAATTAATGGTTATAAAACTTTTAATTTTTTTTTAATATGGTCTATAGAAGATACAGTTTTTTTTGGGAAGGTCCAATGAGAGGAGGAGGCTGGTTATTCACCTATTTAGCCAACAAGATCCATTGTTAAAATTTTTTATAAAAATTTATATTTTTTTTGTCAAAACATTAGGTGCCTAGTAATTGGTATTTACCTAAAGAGTCTGTTTTAGTAAAAGAATAATAATTTAGGTAACAATTGAAATAAAATAAGTGAAATAAAACATTTTTTTGCTACATTTATTAAGTAGGTAGAGTCAGGGACTTTTTAATTGGTGGCACTCGAAAATAATAAAAATTCCTATTTAAAATTAAGAAATCCAGTTTGAACCAAAACCAAAAAATTAGTGAACTAGTTGTCTTTATACATACATATTATCAAAAAATATTTTTTTAAATATTTTTACATTATAAATTTTAACAGAAAAAAACACACTGGCAATTTAAAAAGTCCCTGACTGTACATCAATCATAACAAACTGGTTGAGATTTAAAACACTTACATTTGCCTAGCAGAATCTGCTGACTCAAAAGATTGATACAAACTATCAACTTTTTCTAATTTCTTCTCATCCAAAAGCTAAAAAATAAAATCTTTTATCATAATTAATTAAAAAGAAACATGGCAACAAGTAGAAAATGACACACCAGTATTAATTAATTATGTATTTTAAAATAAAAAGTTATGATGCAAACTATCTTGATTATTAAATAGATATTTAGACAGTGTTAAAAAACATCTTTAAAATATCAATACCTCCAACAATGCCAAATTGAGGAAAACTAGAAAATGAATGTCAGGCTTCGCTCCATATTGACACTTAAGAAACAATACCTTGTATCTCCATTTTTACTGAAATTGAGATTATTTCTTAAAATTAATACTCGCTCTTGTATCCAATAGTTACCAATTACTTGAATGTCCAAGGTTAATATAAACACCTTAAATAAACAATCAAAAATACCTCATACATCCACAAAAATCATAAAATGTAGGTATGAATTAGTTTTTTTGGTCTCCTGTAAAATTGTTGTTTGGGAGATACAAGGTATTGTCTCTTAAGGGTCTATATAAAGCTTGCTTTACAATGAGTGAGCTGTGAACTTATTTAATTGACAAGAAACACAGGACATACAGACAGGACAAGTAGAAGTATTATAAAAAAAGTACTTAAATACCATTACATTTTGTGTTAACAATTTATAATAGTAAAACTTTTATACACAAAAATCAAATATGTGTCATAGAATGTTTGAGCTTAGTATAGCAGAATAGCTCTTCAAAGAATGATATACATATCTCCTATAAGTACTGGACAGTTAACATTTTACACTTTAAAACAAAAATATAGCACCAAAAAAACAAAACCATGCGGATTTTTGAGGTTAGAATACAATCCAAAAACTATAAACTTACCTTAAAAATGGCATAGCCTGCCGGCGTCTCAAACAGCACCAACATCACGACCCCTAATAATTAACCCCGGCTTATGTAACCTGTTAAAACTACCAAAATTATTTAATTAAAGTTTCATTTCATGCAAAATTTTGAAAAAAAATTCACGCAAACGCACCACGAGGATTTTGGCAGATGACAGATAACCAAAAAAAAAATTTGACCAAGGGGAAAAAGAGGTGTGTTCAATAATTTCCCATTTAAAATTTAGCGAAGCCCCCAATGTGCGGCGGCCGGAAGATGATATTTGTGTATACAAAAATAAATATACAAGGCTTTGCTATTTGTCAAATAAACGATAAGAGAAAAAAAAATATATTTCAGTTTAAATACATTTTTACATCACCTAGCTAATAAGGTAAAAATATACACAGGTAAATCAGTTAATTAAAACGAAATTAAATAAAAATCTACGTCGTAGAAAATGGTAAAAATATTAAAATCGAAAGTAATAGAAATATAAACAATACCTGTATATATATATATATATATATATATATATATATATATATAAAAAAAACAATTAAATACATTAAATATATATATATATATATATATATATATATATATATATATATATAGGCTTTGATTGAACAAAAAAGTGTTTCGATACTCGCGAACTCCCAACTGCGGACACGAACTTCCTTTATAAATCTGGCTATTTTCAAGTAAATTAGAAATTATTTTTATTTGCTTATTTAATACCGTTTAACCATAACATAAATGTTATTTTTATGTAGAGAGATGGGAAAACTTTTAAAGATATATTGTTTAATTTTTATTATTTTTTTTTATAGGATGGTATCAATCGCCCAGTCTTTTTAGCCAGATTTTTGCCGAGATATGCCTTGTTGGGACGTTACAAACACAACCATATGCCGAGGTGGGACTCGAACCCACAAGATGCAATGTAAATTTAATGTATGTCAATACTAATTGAAATAAATAAATACATTCTAGCTTAATTCCTCAGACACAAGAATGGTCAAAAAGAGAATAAGACTAAAAATAAATATTCAATATCAAAGCGGGCAGATAAGGTTTGTTCTGTCTGTGTTGGTCACCTTAGTCAGACCTCAGAATTGGTAAGCGATCCCAAATTATCTTTCACGGAGGGAGTTCGGGCTAGAAAAGCTTTCGCCTAAGTAAATTACTTTCAATGTCATCTTATGGATATCATTCGTTTTGCCTTTCGAAACCATTCGGATGATTTTATCACGTGATTCTTCAACGCGATGTCTTTGGATCGTCACATGAGTGGCCTAATCTGGAGAATAACACCAAAATATGTGAATGATGCATTCGCTTAGGCATTAAATCACTTGGGTGAGTAAAAGGAGTTCCAGATTGTAAGCTTTCAAAGAACATCATGTGATAAGAAGTCATCGCGTGAGTTAAAACAAGTCAAACGATTGCACGAATTGTTATGGTGATAATTGTTCGCGAAAACGTCAAAATCTTCGCGAGAAAAGTGCGAAAATCAGGAAAATTTCGCGTTAACAACCGTGAAAATTGCTTTAGGATAAAAATTTGACCTTTGTCGGTTATTTTTAACGCATTTTCCTCGGGTTTCTGGTGCGGAATATCGCCTTTCGCCTCTTGCGAAAAGTGCCTCTTTTGTCTGGCCCTTTGCCTCTGCCCCCCTTGAATAATAATGTACTTCTGGCAATTTTTTTTGTTGCTGGTAGAAAAGGTATGCATATTTGAGATATTTTTAAATCTACTTTTTTTAAGTTTGGATTCTAAAATGTTTATTTTTTCCCACCAGTTATCAAAGGTCAATTTTTCTGGTGCTTTCAGGGGGTGTTCCCAAAACACATTGAGTAAGGTAAAGTCTTGGGAAATGTATTGACTACTAGTTGCTAATAAAACTATGCACTATGGACCAATTCTGAGATAAATGATGTAATTAATTTTATACTTGATCTTGCCATACTAGCTAGACAGGTAAAAAATAGGCAGAATTATTTATTATATTGGTCCTGCATTAAGGTGCTGAAAATATGCAGTTACACAGCCTGTAATTACATTTGCATTTTCATTTATAAAATTTATTTAAGCAATATGCTGTGATGTAGGCTGTGACAGGTTACTGATAAGGGGATTGTATTG
Source organism: Aspidapion aeneum (assembly GCA_963576565.1). Classification (NCBI taxonomy): domain Eukaryota; kingdom Metazoa; phylum Arthropoda; class Insecta; order Coleoptera; family Brentidae; genus Aspidapion; species Aspidapion aeneum. Next base: position 24,474,516 of record OY755045.1, on the reverse strand, counting down.
TTTTGTTTTTGCTTTAGATAAGGATAAAAAAATATTGCCTAATAATAAATTTTTAATATATTGAAAGGAAATTTATTGTTAAATTTACACATCATAATCCGAAATTAAAGGGCTGGCTAAAATATTTTTAATTGAAACACTTAGAGACCCTATTCACAGGTATGCCTCTCTGGGCACACTGTATATCTGGCAAAAGACCTATGTGTACACAAAGACAAAGCAAGGATTGTTACACTAACTATAGATTCTAAAAATAAACTGAACTTGTTTATTTAGTTTGTTTTTAAGACCTGTTTCTCAACATAAAATAAACAAACCAGAGGCCCTGAATACATTAGACTCATATGTTTCACCATATGACTGTCAAAATATATTCAGGCCATCTACCCCAGACCACATGCTTACTTTGTTTAATTTTAAAACTGTAACAATTGCAGGATATAAAATAGTGAAACTTTGAAATTTATCTTAGAGAAAAATCCTTGAAAAAAACAAATAAGACAAAGAGCTTGGCACAAGTGTTTTCATAGTAGATCCAGAAGATCCTAAATTAAATTGATATATCTCTTTAGCAAATTTTTTTTCCAATGCATTTTGTTTTTTTGTAAGGTTAGAAATTTCATCTGATTTTTGCAAAAAACGCTTTTGCACTTCTAATACCACTTTTATATTACTTCTTTAATGGGTAGTGAATAGTTTAGGTTCTAACTGAGAAGCTACAAGAGAATTAAATTTCAAAACTTATCAGTTAATTAACACTAATTTTTCCAATCATAAAAGTTTTGTACTGGACACTTCTTTTTTTGTAACCCCCACAAAAATAGAAGTTATACAGACCCTCCCCTCGATTTAAGGGCATGAGCCGCCAGTGCCCCCTGACACCTTTATAGGTTTCAATTCAATTTAAAAAAAAAACAGGACAATTTTTTTTCCATTATAACTTTTGAACTATACCATCGATTTTAATAGGATAAACTGCACTTGGCATAGAATTAATCAGAGTTTTGACCAAATATATTTTTTTGTCCCACATCTCAAAATCCAAGATGGTGGATGAAATTAAATTGTACCCTTCAAAGATGCTTGTTTATTCTTGTGTTGAGAATATCTTTTAATTATTTCTTTAAATCAGTAAAAAAGTTGCATTCTTGCCACACAAAAATCGGTTTGGTGGATCTAAAAAAATTTTTTTTAACCATTGTTTTGAATATTATATGATTGCCTTGCCAATCATGTCTGCATTTATTTCTTTATAAATTCATTACTACTGAACCGATTTTAATGAAATAAAAACCATCCTGGTGAGAATTGATTGGTTTTTAAAGATCATGATCAAAATTTATCACCATCTTAAAATTTAAGATGGCGGACAGAAACATAGTTGATTCTTCAAAATGTCGTGTTTATATGTATTTTCTGAAAATCTTTTAGTTTTTATTTTAATTTATAGAAAAGCACTAGTTTTCCCCCACACAACGAGTTACAAACTAGTAAAATTGGTGAGGTAGTTCTCAAAAAATCTGTTTTTGTTTCAGCCATTGTTTTACAGATTATATAATTGCATTTCCAATCCTGTCTGCATTAATTTCCTTATAAACTCATTATTACTGAACCGATCTTAGTAAAATAAAAAAAATCATGGTGAGAATTGATTGTTCTTTAAAGGTTGTAATCGAAATTTGCTGCTATCTTAAAAGTTAAGATGTCGGACAGAATCATACTTGACCTTTTAAAGAGGCAACTTTATTCTTATTTCCCGAAAATGTTTTAGTTTTTTTTTCATTTTAAAGTAAATCACTACTTTTTTCCCGCTATCAATGTACAAAAAACTAAAATCGGTGAAGTGGTTCTTACAAAATCTAATTTTGTTTTAACCATTGTACGATTGCATTGCATCAAGTATGGTTCTGTCCGACATCTTAAATTCTAAGATGGCGGAAAATTTTGATTACAATCTTTGAAGAGCAATCAATTCTCACCTTGAGTTTTTTATTTCACTAAAATCGGTTTAGTAATAACGAATTTATAAGGAAATTAATGCAGGCAGGATTAGCAATGCAATCATATAATCTGTAAAACAATGGTTGAAACAAAAATAGATTTTTTTAGAACCTTTACACCGATTTTACTAAATTGCACCTCATTGTGTGGGGAAAAATTAGTGCTTTTCTATAAATTAAAAAAAAACTAAAACATATTCGGAAAGTAAGAATAAACACACCATTTTGAAGAATCAAGTATGATTTAAGATGGCGATAAACTTTGATCATGATCTTTCAAAAGAAATCAATTCTAAACAGGATGTTTTTTATTTCATCAAAATCGGTTCAGTAGTAATGAATTTATAAGGAAATAAATGCAGACATGATTGGCAAGGCAATCATATAATATGCAAAACCATTGTTGAAACAAAAATATTTTTTTTAAAAACCACAGATTCGATTTTGCTGTTTCTTACCTTGTTGTGTGTGGAAAGAATGCAGCTTTTTTAGTAAATTAAAAAGATAATTAAAATATGTGCGCAACATAAGCATAAACGAGCATCTTTGAAGGATACATTTTAATTTCACCCGCCATCTTGGACTTTGAGATGGCGGACAAAAACATAAATTTGGTTAAAACTCTGATTAATGTAGATGCCAGAAATGTTTCATATAGAAAAATTTCGGTTTTATATGACAAACAAGCAGCAAATTATAAGGATCTGTAAAGAAATTGAAAAACAAAATGCCTCCGGATTATTAAAAAATTACCTGAAAATGCTCTCGAAGTACTTGCAGACTCGATAAACTGGTCAACCCAATTTTTAAGGGGGGAACCAGCAACGATCCTTATAACTATCGCCCCAGCTCTTTACTTAGCACAATATCAAAAATAATGGAGAAGATCGTTAAGGAACAACTATTACGCTACCTGAATGATCATCATCTTTTAAAGGAAAGCCGTTTGGATTTCAGAGTTCAAGGAGCACAAATGATGCCATTTTTGGGTTTTTAGAAAACATTTTTCTAAGTCTAAACGAGAGGGAGGTCGCCGCGGCAGTGTTCTGTGATTTCTCGAAAGCTTTTGACTGTGTGGATCACGGGATACTGTTGCGGAAACCTTCATCATTATGGCATTCGGGATAGTACTTTGAACTGGTTTGAGTCAATGCTTTCAGATAGGTTAAAAAAAAAATTCTCTGGTTTTGTTCAAGATAATAATTGTTGTTATAATCTACGAAAAAATAACTTGCCTTTGCCATTACCCAAATTTACATTTACAAAAAATTCAGTGATTTATGAAAGCATAAAGATGTTTAATCATTTACTACAACAAATAAAAAAAGACATTTCGTTTATGTGTTAAACAATATCTAGTCACACTAGTTTAACGATTATGTGTTTTGTTAGAGTTTATAATTTTTATATTTTAAATTTATGTAAACATGTTTTTTTATATTTTTTATCCATTTGATGTTTAGTTGTTTTTTTTTTGTTAATTATTTTTGTTTTATAATACAGTTTTGTATCTATGTTTTAACTTATTTAAAATTTTTAACTGACTACTTTATTATTGTTTTGTTTGTTTGTTTTATCTGTTTTCTTAATTGACATTAGTTTTTATTTAAATTTTTCTTATATTCTGTATGACCTAATTTATAACTTATGATTTAATTTTTTTAAATTAATAGCGTTAACTTTGCTTTGTTAATGAAAACTCAGTTTTTTGAACAATAAAGCTTATTTGATTTGATTGATATGATTTGAACTGCAGTTTGTCCCATTAAAATCGATTGTATAGTTCAAAAGTTATAATGAAAAAAAAAATCCGGTTTTTTTTGGCCTACCCGGTATTGCTCATTCTGTTTACTTATTCTGTAGCTATAGAAGTTGAGGCTTAATTCCATATAATTATTAATTTTAATTACTTTGTTTTCATTTATTTTATTTGTAACCAGACTTAACCAGATTTGCAGTTAAGATCTCAATGGTACTTGTAACTTTTAAGTGTTAAAAAACAATTAGCTTATTTATTTATTTTAAGCTAGAAATTTAAATAATTTTAACCTAGACGATTAAATAGATATCTGTAACTTTTAAGCTGTAAAAAAGAAAACACAAATTAGCACACACAAGATTTATTTCTGGGTGCCCCCAGATACACATGCACACCATTAGAAATTAAAAGAAAAGAAAATCCCTCAGAAAACCCTATTTCCTATATTTTTTCATTTTATAGGTTATAAAAATTCAACATGACTACCCCAGAGAAGCCTAACCACTCACAGCTCAGTTTTTGATCATATCCAAAGTATTGCAATCCAGTTTTATTAGAAAAAAAAAACTCAGCTTACAATGGGTGCAAAACCTAGTACAGCCAATGGGGAGTCCCAGAGCCCCCGCTCCAGGGCTTTTTCAACTAGCAGCTCCTCTGAGGTGGTTGCCACTCCAGGCTTCAGGTTTATGAGGTCCTTGGGGATGGAAAATGACAGACAAAGGGCACGGTAAGTGCAGAATAATGTTTGAATTTTTCTTAGCACACAGCAATGGCTAGAGAAGGTAAGTATTTGGGTGTATTTTGACCTACCCAAGTGATGTATGTCTGTGTGTGTGTGTGTGTATGTAACTCTGTCCTTATCACGATAGCTCCTAAACCGCTCAACCGATTTTCATGAAATTTTTAGGTAAAATAGTATTCGATACTGTAACGAGCTGATTAGATTTTGGTCGAGATTCATCAATAAATGACAGTTTTTTGACAGTTAAAATACTTTTAAAAATGCTAACTTTTTAACGGAGCGTGGCATTAATATTTAGTTTTCGGAATATAGTAGCGCACATTTTTTAAAAAAAATTTGTGTTATAACCAAAAACTTGGTAGGAGCTTTCCTTTCAGAGATATTTACAAAAAACTGTTTTTAAGGTTCATATAGCATGGAGTTTACTTGGAGTGTGCTAATGGGTTGGGAAGGTATCAGATCAGTCATAGATCCATTTAGTTTTTTGAAAACTTCAATTTCAATTTTTTTATTTTATTTTTCATGGGTGAAGACTGATATTTGAATTTCTGTTCAGGTCTCTGTCAAGTGTTCCTGATCTTGCTGGAGGAGGCCCACATGAGGAGGGAGTTGCAGCTATGGAGGCTGATTTATCTACTACAGGTAACTAGTAGCAGCCAATCATGACCGACCAAAATTTTGATCAACCAATCGCGTGCTGGAGGGCGGGCACAAGATACAAATACGCACGCACTTTACTTCTCAGGCCTCTTTAGTTAAAGTAGTCAACCTAAAACTGTATCAAAATTTGATCCTACACTCTATCAAAAAATACTGATGTATTTGAAAACCTTAATCTATTTCTTAGCTCAGGTGCTACGGCGATTTTAAAAAGATTTAGGCTATAATGTAGGTTATTGTTTTTCTGTTAACTGATTTGAATTTTATTAAATTAAAAAAAAGTGAAGAAGTAAGATTACTTGGAGTTGATAATTTTATTGTCATACCGGTTTCGGCCTATTAAGTCTGCATTTTTACCTTCTTGGCCCGCGCAGCAACGGCTAGAGAAAGTATAGTTTTAGATGAAAAAAAAATTGAGATAACGCCGAAAATGTCTCTCCGTCTGTATGTGTGTGTATGTGTCTGTCCGGCCCACGATAGCTATGGAACCGCTAGACCAATTTTCATGACATTTTTGTAAAACATAGTGTTTCACACTGTACCGAGCTTAAAGAAGGAATATAGTAAAACACATTTTTCGCAATAATTTGTTGGAGCTTTCATTTCTGAGATATTTCCAAAAACTGTTTTTAAGGCGGATATAGTGTGGAATTCACTTGGAGACACGGCTTGGAGATGGATTTTTTTGCTTTCAAAATTCAAAACCAAATTTGATGTGGTTTGGTTTTAAATTTGAAAGAAAAAAAAGTGTCCTGAATTTTCGCTAAATATCACTGGTCGGCATGAAAATCGGCCCTGACATCGTTCTTGCCGATTCTTATGTAAAATGACCTCCTGAATCCAAATATGAACTCCGTTTTTCCCCATCACCTCCCATTTTTGGGGGAGACCCCCCTACCTATTTTTACTGCTTTTCGATAGTTTGGTGGGACAGCAAGGATTTTTTTTGGCATTAACATCATTATTTCTGAGAGACTGGAGAGTTTAGTGTTCTCAAACATTAATATTTATAGCAAGGTGGTAAGCCATTTGTTTGGGGGGGGGGGGGGGGGGTGTTTTGCATAAATGGTAAATGGACATTGTCGATTGTACCGTTTTATATGCATTTTCTAATTATTTTTATAAAATTTTAGCTGCCAGCAGCTTAACGGTAAAGGTAATAAACGTTATAGCAAACTATAAAGCAACATATTAGTATATAAACGTATAATATATATATATATACATATATATATATATATATATATATATATATATATATATATATATAAATATACAGAAACCACTGGCGTATACAAAAAATCGCCTTGGAGGGGCTTGGAAATTTTTTCCACATTTATTAACATATTAAAAAGTAGGAAAATAAAGAGTTTTAACATAATCTATTTTTAGATTCTTGGGGAGGCTTTCGCCCTCAAGCCCCCCTCCCCCTTGTATACGCTCATGCAGAAACTATAATAAAAAAATAAAATATTGTTGCCTTATTTGTGAATGCGACAGCCGAGCACAGGACCAACATTATATTGTACGGAACTGGCCTTTGCGAGAAAGATTTACTCCCGGTCAGAAAAATGTCACCAACGATCCTTATTAGTCCCGCAAGATAATATTTACTTGCCACCTTTGCACATCAAACTTGGATTGATCAAACAGTTTGTAAAAGCACTGGACAAAACAGGCGACGCATTCATATGTTTGAAAACTAAATTTCCTCGTCTTAGTGAGGCTAAAATCAAGGAAGGTGTTTTTGTGGGGCCCCAGATTAGACAACTTTTTTAAGATTCGACGTTTATTGAACACCTGAATCAAAAAGAAAAACGAGCTTGGTTGGCATTCCAAAACGTGTGTAAGAACTTTTTGGGTAACCATAAAAGTGATGATTATGTCGCTCATGAAAATGAACCATCCCCAAGCCCCCCCCCGGGTGCGCCCATGCATTTAGTATTGTTTGAAACTAAAATAAGTCTCTTTATACTTAAAAGTTTAAATTTATGTCGATAATATTATAACTATTCTCGAAAAATGATAAAAATAGGTAAAAGGGCTGCTCCCTCAAAAATGGTGGGTGGTAGAAGAAAACGCAAGCTATATTTGGATTCAGGGCGTCGTCTTACATAAGAATCAGCGGAAATAATGCCAGGGCTCAAGAATTTTTTTTTTGCAGACCAGTGTATCCTGAAACTGTCCCGGAAAACACCTTCCTTCCATGTGTGTCGTGTTTAGATGTATTATTACTAAATTTACATGTTTTTTTTTGTTTTAGGAAGTCCAGGAGCAGACTCAGATAGTGGCGGCTTGGGAGAAGAAGGCCAAGGCGGTATTTTAATGGGCAGCGCGGCCGCAGCTGCCCTCGGCAGAGTCTACGCCGCCCACTCACTGCCCGGACATATTTGGTCACTAAATGGTAAGTGATTTTGTACAGAAATGACTCCAGGAAATACCATTTTGACAAGTTTGCACCGTTGAAACCTTCCTTTTAGTAAACAAAAAAGTGAAGGTAAATATTAATAAAAACTCAATATTTTGAAAACTAGCCGTTTTAGAGTAAAGTGTATATTGGGGCTTAAATTATTCTTTCCCTTGGTTATGACCTTGAACCATAATGTAAAGGTTATGTCAATATCAAGTTTGAAAATTTTAATACAAATAATTTTTTTAATTTTTTATGGAGTTTTTTTAAAAACCTTCATTTAAAACTGCCATTTGTATCGTCAATTTCATATCAAATCAACCAAAATAAAAAGAGGTATGGCAGACCATCTCACCTATTTTGATAAAATTCGGTAAAATGATACTCTATATGGGTGGGATGAAAAATCCAAAATATTTTTTTTCTGATCAGTAGTTTTTTTTTTAATTTATTTTTAAATATCGAAAAATTGACCAATTTTGGTCTAACACAGCTTCACAAAAATTAGAATATCTTGAGAATTACTTACCGTAGATCAATAAGATCGTTGTAAAGGTAATTGAAATTTGAACCTTTCCAAAGTGTGCACATGACCGATTATATTTTTATTTGTTTTTTTTTTTTGAACTTTTGAAAACAACAGATAAAAATATAATAGGTCATGTGACACATCGTTGGAAATGTTTTAAATTGCCTTTACAACAAGCTATATCTTATCAAACTGCGTTAAGTGGTCCTCAAGATATTTTAATTTTTGTGAAGCTGTGTTGGACCAAAATGGGTCAATTTTAAAATTTTTGAAAATTAATTAAAAAATACTACTGGCCAGAAAAAAAAATATTTTGGAATTTTTATCCCACACATATAGAGAATATGTGTACCAAATTTTATCAAAATCGGTGAAATGGTCTGCCAAACCTCTGGTTGATTTGATATAAAATTACCCAAGTTAAATCTCAATACTCAATATTTTGAAAACTAGATTTAGAGTAAAGTGTAAATTAGGGCTTAAATTCTTATTTCCCTTGGTTATGACCTTGAACCATAATTTAAAGGTTATGTCAATATTAAGTTTGAAAATTTTAATACAAATAATCATTTTTTATTTCAACAGTTGGGGTCGTGCAAAAACCTTCATTTAAAGTTGATATTTGTATCGTAAGTCAAAATGACATTTCGTAACTATTAAAATGCAAAAAATAGCAAGAGGTATTTAATTTTAACCAGTTTAGGCTAAATAGTTAAAGACTTGATATTAAATTTCCTTTTCATCACTGTTGAAAAGTGTCAAACACTAAATATAGACAACAAATTAAATACCTTGCTGTTTCTTGTTCATGTTACAAAGTATGATGCAAATGTCAACTTAAACAGATTTTGCGCGATCAACCAATTAAAATTTAAAAAATCAAATTTCGAAACTTGGCCTTGAAATAAGCTCTAAATCATGTTTTAGGGTCATAATCACGGTCACAGGTAAAAAATTTAAACCTCAAAAGTTATGTATTAAACACTTTTCTCTAAAACGGCTAATTTGTAAAATATTTAAGGGTCCTGGAACTTTTCAGTTTCGGATTTTTTGTTCTTAATAATCATTGCATACATCCTTGGTGGGCCTTAGTTTTAAAAGATATGTGGGTGAAAGCACAGAAATAGAAGATAGTTTTACGCTATAATCTATATATATATATATAAAACTATTAAAACTTGACGTAAGTAGCGCACGTCCTGTAGGAGTGGTAAGACTGTATTAGAAGCAATATATTTTGCGCATACGTATGTAGAAAAGCAGCATCTTATGTTATATACCTATTTGTATATAATAGAAGGGTGTATAAGAAAAGATAACCATGTAAGCAGTTGTCTTTGTCTTACGCGTAGAAAACGAATAAGAATTCATTGACTGTCGGTCTTGATTTGACTAGAGAGCAGGGTCCCTTTGGCGGCTCCTTACGCTCCACGCAGTAGATATAATTGCTTCTCTCGTTAGGTACAACATAGTGAGGGGCAATGCATGCTAGCCCAATGCGAGAGATTCCGTTCGCGCCATTTAGCCTTGAAATAAGTAGCCTGTTCGATTACCTATATACGCGTTTTACAATGACGTGCCAGCAAGAAGCTTCGGTGTCGGTAAAGGATATTGCAACGGCCGTTAAAACTATACAGTTGTTTGATTGTATAGTTTGTTTTTTGATTTAAAAAAAGTTTTCTTCCCAGAGTTTTAATGAAAATATAAATAGGTATCATAAATAACGGAAGGCTAAGCAAGAAATTTAAGTTTACCGAAACTAAAAAGGATGGAAAAATACAAATAAGAAAGTTTTAAAAAAAATTGCTTCCTTTGTTTCAAATTTCACCGCACGCTCCTGTCTATTTGACATTGGATCAGTGGCGTATCCAGACCCTGATCTTCGGAGGGGTAATTTAGTCAAACAACACATACTTGCTAAATAGGAGCACATATTATCTGTGTTACTCTACAAATTTAGGCCATTTAGTTAATTTTAAACAAATATCACTAAGGGTGGTCCGCATTCGGCAATAATAAAGAAAGTTTAATGCGCCGCAGGCAAAAACTTTGAATTTTTGTGGAAAAATCCTTACGTTTTCCCAATCTTGGGGGGGAGTAATTACCCCCAGTACCCCCCCCCCCCCATGTATACGCCGGTGCATTGGATTTGGGATTTTTTTCCTGGATCCTCGTTCAGATGTGCTTGTCTTGTTTTGTTGTTCTTATTGCGCCCTCCCCCCCAAAAAAAACTGAATTTACCATATTCTTAGTAGTGTTTCTTTGATTGTTTTGCAGTGCTTAATGTAAAGGTCGCCAAAAGTCATTTAGTTAAAAAATTTGTATGATTCAATAGTCCAAGCAATAGTCAACAATAATTATTAACTCACAAATCTTACTTTCCGATAATCTAGTAATTGTTAGCAATAATAGTGGTGAAGAGGTTTGGAATAGTGCGTAACCATTTATCTTATTGTTTTTCTTTCTTTTTTCCTATTTTGTTTGGTGTTGCAGAATAATAAAAATAAAATATATCATCACAATGTGTTAACAGTGATGTAATATGAACAGCGCTAAAAACGAGTCCAATGTGAACAAGTTAGGTAATAAATTTTATGCATTGCGGGAAGAGATGACTATGGATCTTCAATTCCGGTTTAGAGGGACTAAATTAGTACTTTTAATCCCTAGTACTGAAACCTTTCATTTGTAATAAAAAAAAATTAAATAAAAAAAACACCCAACTGCAAAATTTACTTGTAACTACTAGTCCCAGTTGGGTACAAAATTGATAGGTATACCTATTATAATGTACGACATGCTTCAACTTTTACGAAATTATACAGTTTTGTATTTTCATGAATCAGGTTAGGGCCTATTCTTAAATTACGTAACGCTTATGGGGGGGGGGGGGTGTTGACTTTGCGTTACACCTAATGTTTTTTTAATGTGTTATTTTTTTTTAAAATGCGTTACGCGTGTTAAAAATCCAAAATTTTTGCGTTACGTAATTTAAGAACGTTCCCTTATTGGGTAATTTTGTACCCAACTGCAACTAGTAGTTACAAGTAAATTTAGCAGTTGGGTGTTTTTTTTAAGTTTTTTTATTTCCAACTTTTAGGTTTAATTCTTATTCAGCCTTATAAAAAGCACTATGCATTTACCATTCATTTAGCTTTACCCAAAAAGTACGTGTAGATTTTCTAAGGACGCAAACAGTGTTACCTTCCATTGGGTGAAGGTGGGGGAGGAGAGAGGTAGGAGGAAGTAAAATGGTGTTGAAAAAAAAATCTAAAAGCGTATGCAGAAAGAATTTTTGAAATCGCCCTATATTTGATAAAATTATGCGAGTATGGTTTTTGAATAGGGTGGGGGAATGACAGGAGGGGAGATGGGTGGGAGCAGGGAGGACTACAAAGTAGCTACAGCAAATTAGAGGACATTTGCAATGGGTGGTCAAAAGAATTTCATTAAAATCACCTGAAATTTAGATAATTTGTATGTTTTCAACAGAAGGTGAGTAATTAAAAAATATATAAATAACTCATATATTTGGTCTGATATCAATCAAATTGATAGCTCCATAAATGTCAGATATAGGCAGATATATTAGAACAGCTAGATATTAGACTTCCCAACCAACCAAAATAGAATGAGTGGCTCACCATGCGTTTGACATGACCATTGAAAACGTGGTTAAAATAGTTGGGCACTGGTAGGCAGCCTTAATTAATTAATCCCAGCCTTTCATTTTTAAACCAGAGAACGAAATGACAATGTTTAAACAGGACGGGACGGCGGCCATTTTGGATTTGCCGCTTTTACTTTTGTCAAATCCAATCCGTCAATATTCTATAAACCGTGGATATATCTAGTGATATAAATAATGGATTGTATATCACGAATATACAGGATGTCTCATGGAAGGGAACTTTTGTCTGCTCAAAAAGTGATCCCTAAAGGATTTTTAAAAAAGACAGTTTTCGATTTACTAAAACTGGAGGAAGAGCGAACAAGGTAAAATAAGATTGTAGGCTTGTCAGAAACCCATCGAAAATCAAAAAACCGAGCAAAACTGAACTCCGGTAATCTACTATACCATAAAGGTAACGAAGATAACAGCAACTTCGGAGTAGGATTCATAATAAATTAAGTCATAAGTAAACACGTCCAAACACTCAAAATGAAAAAAACATCACTTAAAGTTATCCAAGTATACGCCCCCAGTTCTACCTACGATGACGAGCACATAGAAGCATTCTGTGAAGACATCTCAAAAGCTATGAAAGAATAAAAAACCCATTTTACCTATTTCAATGCCAAATTAAGTAAGAAAATGAACATAAAAGAAACTAAAATAGAGGATTTTGGAAATGGCGAAAGGAATGACCGGGGCACAAACCTAATGAACTATCTCGAGGAAAGACATCTTTATGCAATGAATTCGTTCTATAGAAAGAAACCGCAACGAAAGTAGACATGGCTCAGCCCTAATGGAATAACAAAAAACGAAATTGATTACATACTAACTAAACAGCTTTACAGCAGGCAGAGATCACAGGATGGTCAGAACAAAAATCTGCAGTGATACGAATTTCGAAATTTAAAGACAAATTAATAATAACAATGAACAACTTGACGTGAATATACTTATACAAAATAAAGCTATAGACAAAGAAAGGCTAAAGCAGCTAACCCAAAACTTAAGATGCGAAAATAAAAATAGCCTGAGCCCTGGATTTTTTTAAATTTCAAGGAAGTTCACGAGGTATAAAGTCTTAACAAAAAAGTTTCACGGGCAAGACCTCAGAGGTAAAGGTAGCTACGGGGGTTGATCTCTTTCGTCAGTGGTAGCATCTACATGGAGTGGTTAGAGGACCATGCGATCAACACAGCAAGAGTCAAACCAAAACTATGGCTACGATACATGGATGACACATTTATTATATGGCCGGAAAATGAAGACGAACTACAGAATTTTCTACACCATTTAAACGGTATTCGACCAACAATCAAGTGCAGCATGGAAATTGAAAAAGATTCGGCCTTACCTTTTTTGGATGTTCTTGTCAAACGTTCAGACAGAAACATTCAAACCACTGTATATAGGAAACCTACACACACGGGACAGTACCTAAATTTTAAGTCTAATCATTCTGTTGCTACAAAACAAGGAGTTATAAGAAGTTTGTATTTAAAAGCCATAAATATTTGTAGTAATAATGAAGAATTAACCACAGAAATTAACAACATTAAAAAGGACTTACAACAGAATGGTTATTCCGAGAAATTAATAAACTCAACGATATTTAAATTTAAAAAAAAACTAAATGTACCAAATTCTCAAAATAATAATCCGTTAGGTGTTATTAACATTCCATATGTTCAAGGGATTTCAGAAAACATAAGACGAATAGCTAAACACTATAATATAAAAACAGTATTTTCTTCGGGAAATACGATTAGAAGTTTTGTAACTAAAACAAAACCAGACAATCCCTCAAATAATAAGGAATGTATTTACCAAATCCCGTGTGAGTGTGGTAAATCATATGTAGGTGAAACGAAACGCCCTCTTCAGGTTAGAGTAAATGAACATCTAAAAAGTACCCAATTAGGGGATATTGAAAAATCCGGTTTAGCAGATCATGCATGGTCAAATGATTACAGGATTCAGTGGTCAGAAGCTAAAGTTTTACATAAGAAGTCGCATTGGCGACAACGAAAGTTTATTGAAGCTGCATTTATAATGCAGAATAAAGAAGTTTTCAGTCAACCAAGCACGGACATACCAAACATATGGAAACCACTCCTTAAGGAAAACAGGCGTCTTAGGATTAAAAAAGGGGGCGGGCCATCACACCTGACTGCACACCAAGTAATATAAGTAGTAGTAAAGACTAGATTGTTTAGTTTACACTTGATAACGGTTAGAGATACTTACTAACCGAAACGTCGTGTTTTAAAATAATTAAAGACAATGGAAGTCCGAAATTTTATTTCTACACAATCATTGTCTACGAGTTTCAAACAAAGAACAATGTATCCTTCCTGTACTCATCTGTGGATCCCAGACCTGGTCACTTACAACATCAAACATGGATAAGGTAACAAAAGCCCAAAGATCAATGGAAAGACAAATGTTACGTGTAAATCTAGCGATAGAAAAAGGAATGAATGAATAAGAACTAAAACAAAAGTAAGGGATGTCAGAGGAGAGGTAGCAAAATTAAAATGGAAGACCCCAAAGACAGACAGAGAATAGTGGAAGATATTGGGTCATTTGTTTTATTTGGATAGGTTGAATTATTTAACTTACTGAGTAGTAGCATACATATTATTATACAGGGCACAGTGGTTCAAAGACCTCTAAAAATAACGCATTGGGGATCCTATGTGACATTAAGCAAGTCAATAATTAGCTACTTATACTAAGATTATGACCTATACTAAGTAATTTTCTTTGTCCCACTTCTCACTATCTCCAAATTGCTTATCGCCGGGTCGCTAAAGTGTTGGTTTGTTTGTCTCCAGTCCTGGATGGTATAAATTAGTGACTTGTTTACATTGTTGTTTTTATTGCTGAGTTTTTTTTTAAGATAATTTAATATGGATAAATTAGCTATTGGTAAGTACTTCTAGAATATAATATTAATAATACCATTATAGATACTTAATAGTATAAAACAATTTTTTTTAAATTAGTGATAATTTAAGTTTATATATCTTTAGAGGTTCACCTAGCTCACCTTTAAAATTAATAACGTTTAAACCCTATACAGGGTGTTCCAACTAAAAGGTAACAGACGCGTTTTTTGGTATTTTTTGTGTGAATTTGGAGAAACGTTCGGACACGTCGATTTTGTTTGCGAGGGAGACACCTTTTGGCTATCTTGAAATTTTTGTAGTACTCTTCATCTTCGAGGGGTATACTTTACCCCTATATTTTGAATAGGGAAAGTGGGTCTAGTGATACCTTGTTTTGAAGGCCTCTTGAATGTCTTTACAACCGTGTAAAAATTTCAAAAATCTATCTATTAGTGTTTGAGATAATTGCCTTCAAACTTCCAAATTTAACATGGACTGATAAAATAAAAATTTAATCAGAATTTTATATTTTTCGGATTTTATTTTTATTTTATCATTCCATGTAAAATTTGAAAATTTGAAAGCAAAAATCTCAAAAACTAATCTATGGATTTTCGAAATTTTTACACGGTTGTAAAGATATTCAAGAGAACTTCAAAATAAGGTATCACTAGATCCACTTTCCCTATTCAAAATATAGGGGTAAAGTATACCCCTCGAAGATGGTGCGCGCTACAAAAATTTCAAGATAGCCAAAAGGTGTCCCCCTCGCAAACAAAATCGACGTGTCCGAGCGTTTCTCCAAATTCACACAAAAAATACCAAAAAACACGTCTGTTACCTTTTAGTTGGAACACCCTGTATATTACTGCTTTTATTGCTTATAATATCTCACCCGTCCTCACACGTCCTTTTAAGATTATATCTTTTAATATAGATAGGTGTGTCGATTTAAAAAATAAACAATTTTATGTTAAACAGTTTATTATAAAAAGCTAATCACATATTAGCCTGTTTTGAAAAGAAATGTTACTTTTTATCCTCAAAATTGAAGAAAAATAATAAACCTCGTGATTTAAAGTTTTTATCCCCCAAATAATTATATTCCTTGCTAAGCTTGTGCTACAAACATTTTGCCTCGGGGGGAAAAGTGCCCCTTTCGTCCCTTGGTATATAATATACAAAAAGGCAGTAAAAATGCATCCTAACTACTAACTTTTGAACGGAATTAGATATCAATTTTAAGTCAAAAGCATGTGTAATGGTAACACTTTTACTACTTTTTATGGTAATTCTCAAAATCTTTATATGGGTCATAAGGTCACTGACAACTTTAATTTTTTTAATAAGGAGGGGGTCCGTTTGATATTGTGTTTAAACGTTATTTTGAGTACATTTAAAAATTTAAAGTTGCTAGTGACTTTATGGTCCTAGGCATGTTTTGAGGTATACCTTAAAAAGTAGTAAAAGTGCTATCATTTTGAAGTTAATCTAATTTCGTTAAAAAGTTTATATTATGGGGTGATTTTTACATCCGCACTCTACAAAAAACAAGTAGACCACAATGATAACCTTATCTTAATTTTATGGACTTTTATATTAGCTGCTATTTTATTTTCTAAAGCCGCGAAACGAGCGGAATGCGAACAAAACACTAGTTTAGCAGGATGTTTTATATTTGAATTAGGCTTTAATGGCAAAAAAAATGAACGCGTCAGTTTTACACGGTTTTGAATCACTGTGGCATGACAGGTCGCTACTGCTTCGACTCAAAATAACGATAAATATGATTTTGTTGATTTTAATGAGTTTTGTAGCTAAAATTCAGCTGGTTCATTTCATTATATCTTCTTTAATTTATGACCGACTTTAACAAGTGACACCTTTTTGTTCACGACAAAGATAAGGTTTTTTAACAGACCTAAACTAAAAATGACAGCGGTGCGGGCAATTTTTTTCAAGGGGGTCAAAGATTGGCTTTTTCAAAAAACGTCTGCCACCTTTAATTTTAGCGAAATGTCAATCTTAGTAGTGGGGTCATATACCTTAAAGCTTTAGCTTATCAACAAGCCAAAAGTCTTTGAAATCTGCCCAGTAGTAACGAATTTCTATCAAAAAAAAATTAATGCGGCAGTTTTATGCCGTTTTGAACCACTGTGCAGCGTCAATATAAAAAGTTTCCACTCATATGATTTCAATAATTAAGATTAAAAATCAAAAGGATCTGTCAATTTTATTTTTGAAGCAGGATAGTATTGAAGTATATTTAAAGCCTTAGTAATTGAACCCCTAGAAAGGTTGTTAAAATGTCTGTAACAACCAACGCGCATAACTCAAAAACCGTTTGCTCGATTTGAATAAAATTCGAGTCGAGATGGTCCCATTCAAAAATGAACAAAATCCACCGAACGCAAGCCAAATAAGAGGGGGTACATTTCAAAAATTAGTGATTAAGTCAAAACTTGGCTTGTGTGGTATCAAACTAAAAGTAATTGAGTCTGGAGTTGAATAAAATATATTTCAGTTTTTAGTTATATTAACTCACACGTTCACTAAAACTATAGTACCTAGTGTGAGCTTAGGTGCCCATATATTGGCAGAGTATTTCTTCATGAACAGTTACCTTTAATATAGTACCACATAAGTAATATTTTTACAAGAACCCTAATTTTGGAGATCTACCCCCACCATTTTTTTAGGATTTTATTCATTATTAAATGGGACCATCTAGAGCCAAAACCCAACTTAGGTACCAAGTCATTAAAATCGGGCAAGTCGTTTTTGAGTTATGCGCGTTGGTCATTACAGACAAACAGGCGGCGCAGCAAAAAAGTTTCAAAATCATCTGAAACTCAAGATATATAAAAATTTTTGAAATCGGAGCAACTTTTTTTTCATATTTTTCACGTGTGAGCTAAAAAATTATTAGATACTCGCCAGTCGCCCTTCATATTAATGTTTTATGTCTCGTTTAAATTTAAAAAATATAAAACCATAAAAAATTACTTCCAATTATTTTAACCAATTTAAAAATAATAAATTCGTAATATTGTGATTTAGACCGGTGACTAAAGGTCGATTATTAAGAAAAATTAATAAAAGTTTCCAAGTAATTAAATTGAATATGTAAGTAATTTCGCCTGATTTTGCAATGAACACTGCGTTATTTATTAGGAGGCTCACTGAATAACTATTCAAAAATACTCTGCCAATATATGGGCACCTAAGCTCACACTAGGTCCCAGTGGCGGCTGGTGACGTTATAAATGGGGGGGGGGGCAGAAATTTATATTGTATGGAAAAGGCGATAAAAAATTACCTAAACAATTTTATTTTGGCGTACAAACAAGCAGCTACTTGGTGTAGTTTTTAATTTATTTATTTATAGATAAAGTCTATTCGCCCTTCTTTTACATGCGCAAGGTGCTCGGATTAGCACCAATTTCAGACTAATCATGGCTGTGTAGAGCTACCTCAAAAATCCCACAGAATTTTAAACAGTCTATTAACCTACTAAGTATATGTCTATTTTCTGCCACATTTTCATTATGTTCGGTAATGTTTTACCTATAGGCACTATTAAATTGGCACCTAATATCAGTCTTGCCTAGCATAGAAAATTCTATGTTTATTTAAATAAGTAGTATTTACTTTGTGTCTTTAACTTTTCACTAAAGTGCTTGATATCACACATTCCCTTTGCCACCCACGCAGGATCACTTCGTGGATTGTTTATAATAAGATAAATAAAGCAAAAAAAGCATTTTGTTTTTCACAACCGCACAACCAGTTTTCAGCATCGTATAATTTTTTATTACTTGCACTAAAATGTTGGTTAATTTTTAGGATTTTTAGGTCCGGTCTATGTGGCCCTAAAGATTTTATTTGTAATCGAAGTTCATATGTCAATCGACGGTATTTATCTCCATTTTGAAAACAAACAAAAACAAACAATTGACACGCGACCGGCAAGGCTTTTAACTACTGACCCTAACATACCCCAAATTAAAACAAACTCATACGTCTTTACTTAGGATAGAAGCGGCAACACGTAGGAAGGGCAACGAACGGTTTGGCACGACGAATATGGCCGACGCCAACTAAAACAAACATTCGTCCCGTCCCGCGCGAGAACAGCCACCCATACACCGCTGAAAAACGGGTGAAATTGTAATCTTGTCCCGCGCGGTGCTGCCGGCTTGTAATTATTTACGCTAAAACAGTATACCCAGTTAACCACAGACTAAGAAAACGAACTAGACATGTCGTAAGGAAAGATTTAACTTTTTTTTAATAAATCAATTAAAAATACTGGTTGTTGTCTAGTTTTGCGAGGGCACTGCCCCGTTACCCTCCCTGTAGCAGCCGCCACTGCTTATACCAATACGTCATCACAAGTTCAGAGGCACTTCGTAGAAATTGAAACCTGGGCTAAAAGGTGGAAAATTAAGATCAACCCAGACAAGACTCAAGCGATTGTCTTTACACGGAAAAGGGGCAATCCGCGAACAGAGCTTGCTCTGGGTGGTCGAAGGATACCCTGGCAAAGAAGGAACGTGAAATACCTGGGGTTAGTTTTCGACAAGAAACTAACCTGGAACGACCAGGTATCGAACGCACTTCAAAAAGCAAGGGGAGCCCTCAATAGGCTATACCCCTTGTTAAATGCCAGGAGCACTCTACACCGGAGAGTAAAATTACAAATATGAAGGCAAGTCGTTCGCCCCCATACTAACGTATGCAGTCCCATGCTGGAACAAGGTATGCAAAACACAAATGGGAAGGCTACAAAGCTTTCAAAATAGAGTCGTAAGACAAATAGCGGGAGCCCCTTGGTTTGTGCGTAACGTACAAATCAAGAGGGAGCTTAACATTGAGGATATCTCAGAAACGATTCAGGAGCAGAAGGATCGTTTCATGAGACGGGTCGAGGGGCATCAAAACCCCGTGATACAGGATACGTTCCTGTACCGGCCCGGAGACAGGCCAGGGACCTACAAAAGGCCCCTGGATGTCTAACAAAGTTGCGCCACAAGGGCGCCAAATTGAGGTTTTAAAGCTCAGGTAAATCCACATGGAAAAGTACAGACTAGAAATGAAAGAGGTACATACCTATCATGCACAAGCATTATATCTTAGTAGTAGCTGCTTATACCCTGCTCTACTAGCTAAGTTTCAAGATCTCAGTAAATACTGGTGGTGGTGTTTATTTAAACGCTACTCATTTCAATTAAAACTTTACAGGCGATATGATAAATGGGGCACCCTATGTAGACAATACATTTTATTGTTCCAACTAGCAAACATTATAAAGCGATTTTGCTAAAGGCGCACCCGCATTGTTTTTGATTCGGCTATTTAATTTGATTAAGTATTTAAACGCACATATACGTATCATATAGAATAGAATATTTGAAGAGATCTCGGGAATAAGGATGAAAGTCCATTTTTTTCAAATTTGAGATTTTGACAAATTCGTATTCTCTGATATTTTTTTCATCTATAACGAATGAAAAATCTTAAAATAAAAGTCTTTTTCAAATTAGAAAAATTAAAAAACTATTTAATCTCTTGCGGGAAAAACAGGGGCACCTTTGCGAAGTTCTTGGGAAAAAAGATGAAAGTCCATTTTATGGTAACGTGTATATGCTCAGTTTTTTTTATAGAAAGATAGGATTTAAAAAATGCTATTTAGCCATTTAATTTTATTAAAAGTTAAAGATTTTTGGTGCGCTAAAATGGATAATAAATTAAAAAAAGAAAATCCCATGGAAGAGTAAGTGATGTTGCAAAGAAGTTAAGACTGGCAAGTGATACAGTAGGAGCTGATTGCAGATGTACAGTTTATGGGGACGTAGGGTAGTCAACAAAATAATCAAGAATTTTATTTTTGTTTTAATATTTTGCGATATATTATTGATTGAATTTTTAATTAATATTTTTTTTTTGTAAAATCTTTCATACGTTCTATACGAATAAAAGTTATTTTCAAGTAATATATTATCAATTCCGATCATTTTTTAAGATTGATCCTGTCGTGGACTATCATCTTTCTTCCCGGGAACTACCGTCATTCGACAGAATAGGAAGCCATAATTACCAAATAGTTCTAGTAGTCTACAAATAGTTAATAGAACTGTAATTTGGAGTCTTTGGGCTAAATAAAGTATATTATGTTTGGTCCCAAATCACCATGGATATTTAAAAAAAGTAATTTTAAATCTAAAAATTGATTTATTGAACATTTTCAGTTTTTGGACTTTCATCTTTTTTCCCGAAAGCTCTTCATTTCTTTAGTATGGCACATATCTTGACGTAACGTACGTTTTGATCAACTACGCATGTGCAGTGCCTTATGACGTACGATACGCATTACACGCGGTGTATTGTTACCAGCTAGCGAACGTAGAAGCGTAACCACAGATTAAAAAGAGTTGTGCAAATTAGGATTTCAACCCAATTTGATACTACGGGTGTGTTTTGGTCAGTCTAATCCTATTTTTTCAATGTTGTGGTGTATTTAATTTTAATATTTTAAACGGGAGATTCTTTTTTGGTGTCCTGTAGTAAAGAAAAATTAAATTAAAATAGCGACAATCCGAGCCAAAAGAGTTTACTTTTTATCGATGGTAGACCAATTACAAATGATATGGGTATACATATCTGTGAAATTAGCTCCATGGAGCCAGCTGCTTAAGAGCCAGCTCCAAAAACTTACAGTGAATCAGTTAAAGTAAACTAAAATAATAAAAACTTTAATAAACCTTTTATTATTTTCAATTTTGACCTGACACTTAAAACAATTGTAAAGAAACCACCCCTCTTTTGTACCTATATGTTATAATTTTTTTAGGGACCTAGATTCATATTTACTGCAATTTTAAAAAAATTCCTATCTTCATTACTGACGTTTGTACAACAAAATACTGAAATGTAGCAGCGATCGGGGAGCAATCCCTTTACAACGTATGCAAGTATTAAGTCAAAACCTGTCAAAATTACGTAATCAAAGTCCTAGCTCCGTATTTACTTTTATAACTAACTTTTATTTTGAAATGTATATTGGAGAACTTGGCGACTTGGCTATACTTTTATGTCAATTATTTTTACTGAATACCGTTTTCGGGTAATAGGGTATTTGACAAATTTTAGAAAAGGGTTTAGCATGATACATGATTTGCTACACAAAATTATTAAAATAGTATATCTTATCATGACTACATTTAAAATCAAGTTTTCTAATTTCCGATTTGAATTTGCCGGTATAACGCTCATTTCTAGCATGGCGTTGCAATGACGTCACAGCGCAGTAAACTCGCGGACAGATACACGGCATTCAAGTGTTTATTTGTTTTTGGTCTGTGTTTTTACTGTTTTTTATGTAAAAAAATGTCCTATAAGTGATGTGTAGTGCCTCAGTGTTCGAATACTAGCATAAACACACCTGAAAAACTATTTATTCATGTGCCTACAGCAGTAAAAGAACGGAAAAAGTGGCTAGAACTTGCTCGAAGAGACCCAAGGGCCTTATCTAATACATCTTCACTTTACATTTGTGAAGATCACTTTGATGTGAGTATAACTAAATTGTTCCTATTAATTTTTCTCACGTTGTCTATAATATATATATAACTATTTCGTAAATGACGATGAAATTTTTGAGGTTATGTTTATTACAAGGGGTGAACAACTATAATAGGCAGAAAGGTGTACAAATTTTTAGGCGGTGCTAGGCAGGATTAGGGAGTACCTCTAAATGCAGGATTAGGCAGTGCACATGCAGGCTAAATGTAGGACTGAGCAGTGCATATGCAAAACTAGGCAGTGCATAGGCAGGACTAGGCATTACCTACGCAGGACGATGCAGTGTAACCTATGCAGTACTTCAAGTATTGTATTTTTAACGTTTCTAAATTCCGCAGCACAAAAATCACTGTTGTTGGCAAAGAAACCACCATAAAGGAATTCAGCATTGGCAAGTTGGAGCTATCGGCTTTGGAGAATCTGTTTTCCATTGAAAATGTTTTTTATAAGCAAAACACAAAATAAATAAAATCTAATTTAGGACGATAATTCGCACTTTAAACCAAAGCAAACATTACGATCCATAAGAAAATAACACAGAAAATAGGTTTGTTCGAGGCGTTTACTGTTTTGTGACGTCACTCGCAGCTGATTGGTAGATCGCCTGTTTTGAATCACGTGGCTAATTGTTTTAATTCAATGAATTTATTTAATTAAAAGAACTATGAATTTGAGAAAAAATTAAACAAAAAAGTTTGTTTTTAGCATTCCTAAGACCTAAAGAGATATCTAAAAATAAATATATATTTATTATATTGTATCAAACACTCTATTATTGGCGTTTTTTTACATGAAATGTTTTTGTTATGATTTCACTCGGCTTTTAAAGGATTTGGATAATATTTGAGTTTTTAAAGTAGTGAAATATGCGGAATATATTGTTAAAAACTTTTGTGATGCCTTATTCCGATAGTTTTTATCTTTTTTAATTTTTCTTTTAAAATGAGTAGGTTTCTATTTCTATCAATTTGTGCTGTGGCGGGGGAAGAGAATTTAGTTTTTTTGTTTACAATTTCTGCCAGTTTGAGCTTTGTATCTCCTCTGGAAGCGGGCAATAATAAGTTTACATAACTTATTATATATTGGGAAGCGAAGTAAATAAAAATTTTGGGGTTTTATAATTTTCCTATAGTTTTATCATATTTCCTATCAGTCTGACAAAGCTCAGCTCTTTAGCATGTCTAAAAGTGAGCAAGGCTAGTTTTACATAACTTTACATGTAGATATAGAGGAGGGAAGTAAATTTAAATTATAGGGTTTTTTAATATTTTCCTGTAGTTTTATCATATTTCCTATCAGTCTGACAAACCTTAGCTCTCTAGCGTTTCTGGAAGTAGGCAATGTTACTTTTATATAACTTTATTGGGGGAGGGGAGTACAATTAAATTTTGAGTTTTTTTTATATTTTTTCCAAGGGTTTGGTCATAATTTCTATCAGTCTGCCACATTTCAACTTTGTAGCATGTTTGGAACTACAGTAAAATTTTGATGATCTATACATTAGTAAATGAGTTAGTGGCAAATTCGATGTTTTTCAGAATTCCGTAACTACTTTACTGCTTTATGGAACTAGATAAAACTTGAAGAAATTGTCGCGTCTATCGAGATCTACGACTGTGCAAAGTATGAGTTTCGTAGCTCAATCCGAAGTAGAGTTATAAATAGGTCGAATATGGGCTTGAAATGTTTTAAAAAAAGGTGGTACAGATTTTTAAAGCTATCCACCGAGAGAATCTCCTTAGTTGAGCTAGACAGTCTTGGTGTTAGGTTCTTTATGTGGTTATCCCAGCTAAGCAGGGGATCCATTATCATTCCTAGAAACTTTACCTTATCTGTATTAGGAATCGTCTCATGATAAAGTATCACAAGCAAAGACTCCTTAATTTGACCTGTCTTTTGAAACTTCATTAATGCAGTCTTTTGAATATTAGAAACTTAATTTATTTTATTCAAAGCATTCTTTCTGCCACACCAGAACAACTTAACTAGCTCCGCTTTACCACAAGTGCTTTCATGAAGACAACTTTTGATTCTCCTTTCAAACTATGCGTACCAAAGGTTGTAACCAACCAGAGGCCACGACCCTGGACAAATCAGCTGTTCTCGGGGGGCTGACTTTTACATTGGGTCTTATGGGAGGTTAGACTTTTTTTTTGATATTTTAAAAATTGCACTACAGATTTCCGCGAAATTTCAGTGAAATATTCTCAGACACCATCCCCATTTTCCACCAAACTTTTGTAAGGATGCAAAAAGATTAAAAGGTTAAAATCTTCAAGATTTAGCATTCCTTATTTTAAATTCAAATTACCCGCCATGTACCGCATGCCAACTGTTATATTTGACATGTATTTGACTTTGTGATCTGTGTTTGTCACATTCGCTTCTGCTTTAAATTTAATTTTTGTGTGCTAATAAAGTGGCTCTGAAAAATTAAGGATTACTATACATTGAAAAAAAATGTTTTGCAAGAATATAGTAAAAACAATCCCTAAAACGGCTTTATTTTTTAAAAAATCAAATATTCATAAACCGTCATTCCAACTTTAATAGTTGAAAGACAATCAGCTGTGTCGTGACGTGACCATCAAAAAGAAAACCAGCCCCCGATGTGACGTCAACAAAGTGGAGGATCGTGGCCCGTCCGTTTTGATAGCCCTGCGTTGCGCTGAATATCTTGTCTTGTAATTATATGATATATTTAGTCTGGCAGCTCCCACTGATATTCTTGGCAGAGATCCTCATTTGTTTTACATTCTGAACACATATGCTGAAAACAAAGGCTAAATTCGGATTAAAAATGTCTCCCACTTGGTCTGCCAAATAATTTGTAGACATGCAGTTAGTATGGTTATTCTTGGAACTTAATATTAAATTAAGTTGATTTTATTATTTACGGAAATAGAATGTGCGTGAGAGCTTTTGTGTGTTAGAACAAATGTTTCTGTTTATACATCAAAAAAATTTTAATTTATTTAAAAAAAAAACGATTTTGCAAATTTTTTTTTGTAGAGGGCGTGTCAAATTTTTTTTTATTTAATTTAAAAAAACTAATTTGCAAAAGGAAATATTTTAATATGCATATCAATATATTGATAAAAATAAATAAAATTCATATACAGTGAAACCTAAAATATAAAATAATGATAGATTGTTTAAATTTTTATCATTTGCAATTGTCACAATTTAATTTGACATTATATGTTTATATAAAATGTTTTTAAATAACATTTTTGCCACACCCTATACACCAAAATGGGCGCTGATATTTTTCCCTATAAATGATAAATTAACCAAAAAACGAGAAAAGAGATAAATTTTAACAATGTTTGCACTTAATAATTTGTTTCTGAGGCATTTTAGAACATTCTAAGAAATATTATGTCTTTTAATTCCTTAAAAATCCTTTGTAATCCCTATTAAACTGTTTTGACGACCTAAAAAATTGTTTTTCAAAATTGAAAGATTTGCCCTGTTGTTTCGAATTCAGGCCAGTTGATCCTAGGCTTTAAACAATGTTTTATCAGACTTTAATTTTTTTTTAAATTAAAATAAACACAATTTTTTAAATTTTGCAGTATACAGTAAGGACACTTGGGTTGAAATAAATTAAAAATGCAGGGTTTATAGTAAATTTGAGGATGGAGGAAGTAATTATCGAAAAAGAAATGATAAAGAAGATTATTAAAAAGCTTAAATTCGGAAAAGCTAGCGGACCTGGGGGAATATACGCTAAAATGCTCAAATATGGATCAGAGAAACTACTAGAAAATCTCAAATCTATTATCAATCAATGCATAAACTGACATCAAGTACCTGATGATTGAAAAATTATTATTAATTATCCTCAATACATAAAGAAGGAAACAAGCTAAATTGCGACAATTACAGAATTTCAGTAACCAGTACTCTAAGTAGATTGTACGGTACTTAGAGATCTAATAGAGAATAATGTTCATGAACAAGAAGAAAAAGAGCAAAGTGGGGTTCGTGCAGGCAGACCTTCTAGTGATAATGTTTTTTGTCGTAAACAAGTAATTGAGAAAAAGAGTGCCAGAAATATAGAGACTCATGTTACCTTTGTGGACCTACAAAAAGCATGTGGTACCGGTCCAGTAGAAAAATTATGGACAGTGTTAGAACAAACTTATGAATCATACATACATAAAAGCGATAAAAGAACTATACAAAGGGTCAAAATCAAAAATTATAATTGGAAATCGACTTTTATTATAAAAATTCCTGGTAACTCTTTTTAAAATATATATTGCATAGCTCTAAAAAACTGGAAACGTAAAGTACAGGGTATGGGAATACAATTTAACGACCGATTTACCATATATACACTACAGTTTGCTGAGCCAATTATAAAGAAGACATGGAGCATATGATGAGAAAATTAACGGAAGAATACCAAAAGTGGGGGTTAACAGCGAACATGGACAAGACACGGTACTTATGTATTGGAACGAATTAAGTGAGTTAGAACTAGACAATGGACAAACAATATCTCCATGCAATGAGTATATATACTTGTGTGTTACATTTGATAAGACAGGAACAGATTGTAAAGAACTGGAAAAAAAATAGTAAAATCAAAAAGGGTTATTGGATATCTTAACAGTATTTTATGGAGCAGTAGATAAAAAATAATGTAAAATTTAATATATGTGAAACTATGGTGAGAAGCACGTTGTTGTATGGAATAGAGACTTGCCGTGTAACAAAAAAATACAAAACCAAAATGGAAAGTGTCGAAATGGATGCAATAAGAAGATCAATGAGAATATTTAGAACAGATCATATAAGAATTAAGAGCATAAAAGAACGAATGGGAATCGAGGGAAGCATAACGGATGCAACACTAAAAGACAACCGATATGGTACAGTTATGTACAACGGATGAACGACCAAAGATTACCAAAGCAGTTCCTAGAATGGCAACCAATAGGGGCAGAAAAAGAGGGCGTCCTAAACTGGAATGGCAACAGTCAATCCAAAGATCAATAAGTCGAAAAAACCTGACAGAAGATGATTGTCAAGATTGAAGGAGGTGGAGAATAGGCGTGGGACAACGTAGAAAAACGTTCTAAAGCTGCATAGTGGTAGTATAAAATTGAAAACAGGCTAACTTTTTAACCGAGTCTCGCATCAATATGCGGTTTTCGGAATATAGTAGAACACATTTTTCTCAATCATTTGTGTTATACCAAAAATTTCACAGTGGCTTTCGTTTCTGAGATATTTACAAAAAACTGGAAAAAATATTTTGAAAAAAAATTTTGCCTAAAGAAACAAAAAGTACGAGCTCGTTGAAGAAAAAAGTTGATGCGTAAACCAAAAATATTAAGAAAAAATAGTTTTTAATCATTTAAATTTAAAATGGCCGAACACAATGTTTGCTATGGTACGGTGGACCAAAAAACCGTTATTTTATTTAATTATAAAAAAAATTACACACCAAAAAAAGAACGTCAAATTCCCATGAACTTGGTACGGCATACGGTACTGGTAAACCAAAAACCTATTTTGCTTATTACCCAGTTATACTTCCATAATTTTCGTCGAAAATGACTCATAATTTTTGCACATTTTTAGGATAACGTTTTATTCACATAAAGAAAAAATACTAAATAAATATTTGTAGAAATTTTAGTCCTTGCCTTTCTTTTGTTATTTGGGACCTCTTTTTAAAGACAGCTTGAATCCTTTATCAATAGCGTGTGACTCACAAGTTAAGATAACCCCGGGTTAAGCATGTCCCAAAATAATATATTTAAATTCGAAAATATTGCTACACAGAAAATGTTAATTATCATCTTCCAAGAGTCAATGCGGGTGAACCAAAGAAAACTGAACAAAATCTTTTTCAAATATAACTCTTGAACGATTTTAATGGAAGAACATACTACAGTTTTCAAGAAATTGATCAGGCTTTTCCCCAAAAGTATTTCTTTGTCCGTCATCTTAAATTCCAAGATGGCAAACAGAATGAAACATGTTCAAAGAAGCTCGTTTATTCTTATGTTCAGAAAATGTTTTAGAATGTTTTTTTCATTCGTAAAAAAGCCCTATTTCCGCCACGTACAGATTTTCGTAAAATTTTCAGGTAAAATAGTGTTTAACACTGTAATGAGCTAATTAGATTTTGCTCAAAATCCATTAAAAAAATTGTGTTATAACCAAAAACTTTGTAGGAGCTTTAGTTTCTGAGATATTTACAAAAAACTGTTTTCAAGGCTGATATATCATGGAATTCACTTGAAATGTGCTAATAGGCTAGCTACGAAGGTATCAGATCCGTCATGGATCTTTTTATTAGCTCACACATATACTATACTATAGTAGTGTGAGCTATAGTGATCCTAATTTTTTCGAGAAAAAAAAAGTTGCTCCGATTTCAAAAATTTTTATATATCTTTGCGTTTCAGATGATTTTGAAACTTTTTTGTTGTGTTGTCTGTCTGTCTGTATGTCTGTCTGTAACGACCAACGCGCATAACTCAAAAACCGCTAGCCCGATTCTAATGAAATTTGGTACCTAAGCTGGGTTTTGGCTCGAGATGATCCCATTTAAAAATGAACAAAATCCACCAAACACAAGCCAAATAAAAGGGTGGGGGTAGATTTCAAAAGTTAAGTTTATGTAAAAATATGGTTTGTGTGATATCAAACGAAAGGTAATTGAGTCTGGAGTTAAACAAAATACATTTTAGTTTTTTTAACAAAAAAAGGGTGGGGGTAAATTTCAAAAATTTGAATTTATGTGAAAATATGGCATGTGTGATATCAAACGAAAGGTAATTGAGTCTGGAGTTAAACAAAATACATTTTAGTTTTTTTTAAAGTGGGGGTAGATTTCACAAATTTGAGTTTAAGTAATAACATGGCTTGTGTAGTATCAAACGACAGGTAATTGAGTCTAGAGTTGAATAAAATATATTTCAGTTTTTAGTTATATTAGCTCACACGTACACTATAAATATAGTATCTAGTGTGAGCTTAAGTGCCCATAAATTGGCAGAGTATTTTACATTGTTTTAGCATTATACTATTGCCTTCACAATTTTGTCTGCATTGATTTTCTCATAAAATTGTTTTTACTCAAACGATTTTAATAAAATAAAAAGGCATCATAGTCACGACCAATTGCTCTTTAATGATCAGAATCGAAATTTTCCAAATTTTTAAAATCCAATATGGCGGAGGCTCGGTGATTCTTATCTTTTAAAAAACTTTTTAACTTAGACCCAAGGTACGAATCATAGAAATCGGTTTATAGTAGTTCCTGAAATCTGCGAACACGGCCGGCAGTGCCCCGCCAAGTTTGCGCACACTTCTTTCTGTACCACCTCTTATTGAAACATTTCAGCCCATATTTGACCTATCTTATAACTTTACTTCGGAATGAGCTAAGAAACTCAAACTGCACAGTCGTAGACCTTGACAGAGTTAGCAATTCCTCCAAGTTTTACAAGACTTCCATAAAGCAATAAAGTAGTTGGGATTTAAAAAATTTCGAATTTGCCACTGACTTACTGTAACTTTCAGACATGCTGCAAAGCTGAAATTTGGCACACTGAAAGAT
This sequence comes from Aspidapion aeneum, assembly GCA_963576565.1. Lineage (NCBI taxonomy): Eukaryota > Metazoa > Arthropoda > Insecta > Coleoptera > Brentidae > Aspidapion > Aspidapion aeneum. The sequence continues at coordinate 24,444,677 of OY755045.1, read as the reverse complement.
ATTATGATAAATGCAAAAAATCAAGAAATCCCAAAATTTAATTTACGCTCCTCCCCTATACATGTAAAGTTATGTAAAAATAACATTGCCCACTTTAAAAAAACACCAATATCTGCAAAAATGCTGGTGTATCGTTTATTCACTGTTGGATAAGATATAATTAAATTTTACCGGATAAGTTGTGAGACAGCTGTAACAGGCGGCTTAGTGTGACAGTGATACTGTCAATTCAAGTGGCCAAGGCTTAAAAGTTGCGAGCTACCAATTTCTGCAACTATTTAAATAACTGATAAATTATTATTTTACACGATCTCGAAAGGGAATTTGATGGTTCTTGGAGGAAGTTGATGCTATAAACGTTTTTCTGAAATGTATAAATAATGTAGAAATTTTCTTCTTAAAACTTCACATTATCACTTCTTATTATTTATTTGATTTTTGTTGCTATTAAACTATTTTGCTTTTCTGCAAGTATTTGAATCTTTAAACTTTTAGGTTTTAGGAACCTTTTTTCTCTGTTTCGTGTAAACATATTTATTTAGCAACATTTTAAACGTTGATTGAATAGGCGAAGCTATTCAATCAACTGTTTAATTTACTTAATATTACTGCTTAGGTTTGGGTTGTTATATACTGATTAAAAACGCCGATTTTAGGGCAACGAATGGTTTGTATTTTGATGTTCAAAAAAAACTAGAAATATAATAAAAACAGTATTTCAAAACACTGGACACAGTAATAAAACTAAAAGCTTTAAAGTTAAAGTTAAAATAAACACTAAAAGAAAAGATCAAAATAATTATGGATAATAAAGGTAATAGCTTTATACAAAGTTAAAATAATTGATAAATTTCCCCAGTTGAAAAAAACCCCCTTTAAGAAGTGTAAACGAAAGCAAAGCCAACTAAAGAATGTTTTCCCTAACGACTTTCGAAAGTTTCTTGTCTTAGTTAACGTCACCCTACGCTTGCAGGCACAAATACCTTGGCGTTGATTGGCTAGAATTCTACTCCCTGTCGCCTTGGCAAGGAAGAGATAGACTGCGCTTTGAACGCTCCACTAAGAGACAAAATACCAACGCAAGCGAGACTTTAAAAATTCGATAGAGTTAAAATCGTACAGTGTGTTTTTTAAAAATTGATAATAGTTTAGCAAATTTGTTTCCAGTTACAGAATATAAATTATTTTGATGTTAGTGGCTCAAAGGACATAGCCAAATACAACTTTTATTAAAATACAGCGGACCTGAAATATGCCTAAAAACAAGTCGCCGGAGTTGCCATAAATTTTACTTATTCTTAACCTAGCCTTGCATATAATTAATGCTTGTTGATGTCAAAAACAAAAATACCATTTATATTCAAATAATATATAAATACTTAGGTCTAAAAATTAAAGCTGACGGAACACTAGACAAAGCTATAAAAGATAGAAACGTACAAGGAAGAAAAGCAATAACTTTATTAAATGGAATTATTTGGGACCAAAGTATATCAAAACATAACAAAAAGCTTATACAAACACCATTGTAAAAAGTATCATTACATACGGCTCAGAAGTATGGCCAATCAAAGATAGAACAGAAAAAATGCTTTCCGCTACGGAGATGGACTATTGGAGAAGAGCAGCACGGAAATCAAAAAGAGAAAGAGTTACAAATCAAAGAATAAGAGAAATTATGACAGTGGGTGAACGTACTTTAGTGGATGATATAAGAACAATGATGGAAGACTACCTAAACAAATATTACAATGGAAACCAACTGGCCGAAGAAAACGAGGAAGGCCGAGGAGAAGCTGGAGAGAAGGAATAGACAGTGAAATAAGAATAAGAGGCCTAGATGATGAATTATGGGCAAACAGAAACGAGTGGAGATTGGGTATCGAAAGACGTAGAACGTTGTGAAACCGATAAAATGGCGCACCCAGGAATATGTCTTGGGAGGGGGTGGGGGTCGAGATCCCATGATTTTATGCTATTTTATTTTTTTATTTATAAAATATAAAGTTTCAGGGGCGGAGCGGCCCTGGGTGCGCCCATGCTGTATAAAACATTCATAAAGGAAATTTATCTATCCTTCTACCCTATGAATGAGAATGTAAAATTGCAAACCGATTGACGTCAATAAAATCAGTTACGCAGATATTTATAACTGCAAAAAACGAACGATAAAAAAAATCATAGTTATATTAAGTTTTCAACAACAGGGCCGACTCCGGAACTCGAGCACCCGGACATCTACCCAAGGAGGCTGTTTTTGCAGACGGTAGCTGTGAAAATTAATTATAAATAACTGGGATATTACCACGAATGTATCCAGGGGGGCAGCAGCTGCACCTCTTTTTTATCGGATTTTTTAATATCAGATGAAATTTAAATAGATTTAACGAAGGCCATGGAACCTTTCCCCCCTTTTTTGTTTTGGGCTAGATACTTCAATAAAATAATTTTATCAAAATTAATGGATCCATGACGGATCTGATACGTTCCTACCTCATTAGCACACTCCAAGTAACCTCTATATCAGCCTTGAAAACAGTTTTTTTGTAAATATCTCAGAAACGAAAGCTCCGACGAGTTTATTGAGAAAGCTGTGTTCTACTATATTCCGAAAACAGCTTATTGATGCGATGCTTCGTTAAAAAGTTAAAAGCATTAATGGATTATTTTTTATGAAAATGGCTTCAGAGAAAAGGAATTTAAGGTTATGTTTCACTCATGAATCGAGACATAAATTAAGTCTAGTAGGTTAATAACGTAAACTTTGTCCGGGATGGTCAATTGTTGGGACAGGCCCTGATAATAATTATTCTGTACCATTGACGTATAAATACGTTAATGTTATGTACTAATCTGTTGCCATAACTACATATACATATCGGTTACCTTGCAAAAATAAAGTACGATAAGTGAAGTAATTAGGTTGTATTGACCAGTGGTTCATCTTTTTTGTTAAAGTGGGTTTTAATGAGATAATAGGGGTGTCGGCGTAAAAAAACTAAAATATTAAAATAAAATAATAAGAATAAAAAAACTGCTAAAATAATTATTATTGCAAAAAAATGTTTTATAGTCCAGTCATTATACAAGGTGACAATTTAAAAAGGATCCACCTGGATTTTCTCGAATATTATCAGGAAATTAAAAAAAACGCCAAAACACGTCGATTTTGTTTGCAAGGGGGACACTTTTTGGCTATCTTGAAATTTCTGTAGCACGAACCCCCTTCGAGGATTATACTTTACCCCTATATTTTGAATAGGGAAAGTGGGTGTAGTGACACCTTGTTTTGAAGGCCTTTTGAATGTCCTTACAACCGTGTAAAAATTTCAAAAATCTATCCATTAGTTTTTGAGATAATTGCCTTCAAACTTTCAAGTTTAACATGGAGTGATAAAATAAAAATTTAATAAGAATTTTATATTTTTTGGATTTAATCTTTAGAATCCAGGTTCGTATTTAATTTTTTTATGATAAGTACCATATCTCAAAAACTAAAAAATATTTAAAAAAATTGACGTCATTATTTTCTTCTTAAAAAGTTGCAATAAAAATGTTTTAACAGAATAAAAATATCTTCTAAAATAAGCGAGATATAAGGGATTATTAAAAATGCAATTTTTTCAGAAACTCCCTGTATTAGCGAAACTACGGAGTATAGCAAAAATCTGATTACACCATTTTTAAGGGCTCAAAAAAACAGCACGGTAAGGTGCAATCAGAAAATCGATATTTTACCTCTATAAACTTAGCATTACCACTTAAGAATTGGATATTCGCAATATATGCATTAATTGTCGTAAATTTGTCGTGAAAGAAAAAAATTTGTCGCGCCACCCGTTTTCCTGAAAAGGGTATGTAATGTTAAGTTGAGTCTCAACTTAGCATTACCCCCAGAAAAATTTTTTAAAAACTAATCTATGGAATAATTGTCATAAATTTGTCGTGAAAGAAAAAAATTTGTCGCGCCACCCGTTTTCCTGAAAAGGGTATGTAATGCTAAGTTGAGTCTCAATTTAGCACTATCACCCCAGAAAAAATTAAAATTTTCAAAAACGAATAAATGCATTAATTGTCGTGAATTTGTCGTAAAAGAAAAACAATTGTCGCGTCATTCCTTTTCCCGGGCACAAGCAGTGAGCAATTTTGAGATTTCTTAGCCAAATCTTAGTGATCTTTAAGCTTTTTCAAAACTTACGAAGATGTAGGTGATCATATTTAACCTTTTCGCGCAATTGTAAATTTTTGGTGAAACGGTGGGTGTGCTTTCGAGCTGTTCGGCCGTCGTCGTTGGAAATTCATTCTCGACGTTTCGCCATCTCGAGTGGATGGCATCTGTCGCGGGCGCAGGTTATATATGCTATGGTGGGCGGGGCGTATATCAGAGCTGGTCGGTGATTGGTCACTTCCCCGAGATTTAGTTTTGTTATTGTAAGGGAGCCGTTTAGTGTTTTTAAGAACCGGTACCCATGTTCTGTTAATTTTAAGAGTTTCTTCAGATCTGTTGAAGTTCTGCTGGTGTTTATGAATTTCGATTGCTTCTCTATAAAGTCTTGGATAGTAAGAAGAAGAGGCGCAGATAACTTGTGTGTCTTCGAATTTTATTAGGTGGTCTTCATTGTTTAGTGTGTGGTCTGCAACTGCGGATTTTTCCGTATGTCCGAGTCGACAGTTGGCTTTGTGTTCTTTGATTCTTGTGTTTACGGACCGTTTGGTTGTTCCGATGTAGAAACTTCCACAGGTACAAGGAATGCGGTATACCCCTGAAGAACTTAGTGGGTCCCTTATATCCTTCGCAGATCTGAGGTGGTTCTCGATCTTCTTAGATGGCTTGAAGATCGTTTTTATGTTGTGCTTTCCCAGAATACGTCCGATCCTATCCGTCACTCTAGGGATGTAGGGCAGAAAGGCTCTTGAAGTAACTTCGCGGCTGCTCAGTCCACCGCTACTATTACTTCTAGTGCTCGGCATTGGTCGTATACATTTATCTATGCCGCTTTGAGTGTATCCATTTGCTACGAGGGCGTTTTTAAGATGGTTTAATTCTTTGTCTAGATGTTCTATTTCGCAGATTCTTTTCGCCCTCTCTACCAATGTTCTTATTACCCCTTTTCTTTGGCACGGGTGGTGGTTAGATGTCTTGTTTAGGTAGCGGTCTGTGTGAGTAGGTTTTCTGTATACGGTATGTCCTAGTCGTCCCTCTTTCCTCGTTACTAGTACCTCAAGGAATGCCAATTCTCTGTTGTTCTCTGTTTCCATTGTAAATTGTATACTGGGGTGTATGCTGTTAATGTGGTTGAGAAATTCATTAAGGCTGTCTCTACCATAAGGCCAAACGACAAAAGTGTCATCTACATATCGAAACCAGACTTTAGGTTTATGAGGGGCGTTATCCAACGCCTTCTCTTCTAGTTTTTCCATGAAAAAGTTCGCAATCACTGGCGATAAAGGGCTACCCATACTACATCGATCTGTTCATAAATTTGTTCATTGAAGGTGAAATATGATGTCGTTAGGCAGATTTTAAACAGGTCGGTGATGTCCCTCGGAAATATGTGTTCTACTTCCCTCATTGCCTCGGCCAAAGGTACCTTCGTGAACAAAGACACAACATCAAAGCTAACTTAGATGTCTTTCTCATCCACGACGATGTTTTTGATCTTCTCAATGAAGTGGGTGGAGTCTCTTACATACGAATCCGTTAGTCCGATGTGGGGTTGCAAGAGGGACGCAAGATGTTTAGCAAGTTTGTATGTTGGTGAGCCTATAGTACTGACAATGGGACGAAGAGGCACATCGTTTTTGTGGATTTTTGGTAGTCCATACAATCTCGGAGTCAGGGCTTCACTTTGGCATAGCATCTTCTTGACTGGGTCCTCCAATGAAGAAATCTTAATTAAGTGATTCACTTTTTTAATTGCGGGTTGTGTAGGATCTCTTTTTACCTTCTTGTATGTTGACGGTTCTCTTCGTCCCATTGTCAGTACTATAGGCTCACCAACAATGCCGAGCACTAGAAGTAATAGTAGCGGTGGACTGAGCAGCCGCGAAGTTACTTCAAGAGCCTTTCTGCCCTACATCCCTAGAGTGACGGATAGGATCGGACGTATTCTGGGAAAACACAACATAAAAACGATCTTCAAGCCATCTAAGAAGATCGAGAACCACCTCAGATCTGCGAAGGATATAAGGGACCCACTAAGTTCTTCAGGGGTATACCGCATTCCTTGTACCTGTGGAAGTTTCTACATCGGAACAACCAAACGGTCCGTAAACACAAGAATCAAAGAACACAAAGCCAACTGTCGACTCGGACATACGGAAAAATCCGCAGTTGCAGACCACACACTAAACAATGAAGATCACCGAATAAAATTCGAAGACACACAAGTTCTCTGCGCCTCTTCTTCTTACTATCCAAGACTTTATAGAGAAGCAATCGAAATTCATAAACACCAGCAGAACTTCAACAGATCTGAAGAAACTCTTAAAATTAACAGAACATGGGTACCAGTTCTTAAAAACACTAAACGGCTCCCTTACAATAACAAAACTGAATCTCGGGAAAGTGACCAATCACCGACCAGCTCTGATATACGCCCCGCCCACCATAGCGTATATAACTTGCGCCCGCGACAGACTAACCACCAGTCTTCGAGAAGCCGACAAACAGTCAACATCTCCTGAAGATGCCATCCACTCGAAATGGCGAAACGTCGAGAACGAATTTCCAACGACGACGGCCGAACAGCCCGAAAGCACACCCACCATTGGACGATGGCCGCGAAAGCCTTTCACAATTTGTTTTGGTGAAACAATTATTATAATACCTTCCGCATTTACTTTTCAATATAACCTATTCAGGAAAGCGGGTGGCGCGACAAATTTACGACAATTATTCCATAGATTAGTTTTTAAAAATTTTAATTTTTTCTGGGGTGGTAATGCTAAGTTGAGACTCAACTTAGCATTACATACCCTTTTCAGGAAATCGGGTGTCGCGACAATTTTTGTTTTTTAACGACAAATTTACGACAATTAATGCATATATTGCGAATATCTAATTCTTAAGTGGTAATGCTAAGTTTATAGAGGTCGATATCTTTATTAATAAGCGAGATTTCCATTTAATCCCATCGAAAATGAGACATGCTGTACAAACACTGTGCATTTGATAAATTTTTGTAGCAGTATTTATTTTTGTTATTTGGTCTCCCACTAAACTACATCGGTACGCTCTGATAAATTGAAGCCAAGAAAGATACAAATATAACAAAGTTACCCACCAAACACACCTATTCACACTCGACTAAAATATAATTAGTCTATACGCTGTAAGCTTTTATACAGGGTGTTACAGGTCAATATTTTAGGACAATATAAATACGGCGTGTTGAACTTTTATTTTATTTATTATACAGTGTGGAACAGCCAAATGGAATAAATTCGATAACGAATAAATGAGGACGTGTTGGGAAAAACGCTTGGACACGTCGATTTGTATTTTTCAATGCGCATTTTTTTCAAAAATAAAAAATTATATAGGGTGTGTCATGTGACAGTGGCCAATACCAACTTTCTTATTTTAAATGCAACCCTCTGTATATTATTTATTTTTTGGATTCTTCAGAAAATTCTAGACATAATTCATGCCTATACGTAAGCCTAACCATTTTTGAAATATTGACAGTTCAAAAACTACAATTTCCAATTTTGAGGTGGAATATTTCGAAAACGGTTGGGACTATGGAAGAACGGCTCTCATGTCCCTATACTTATTTTTAATTATCTATCGATTGACATCAACCACGACCACATCCGATTTTAACGGAAAATCGGAAATTCCGGTTAAACCGCAAGTGTTTGGTGTCAATCGATAGATAATTCAAAATGGGGATACTGACATGTAAGCCGTTTTTCCATAGTTCTAACCGTTTTCGAAATATGCCCCCTCGAAATTTTAAATTGTCGTTTTTGAACTGTCAATATTTCAAAAATGGTTAGGACATTTTGAAGAATCAAGTATGATTGTGCCCGCTATCTTAAATTTATAGATGACGGTAAATTTTGATCATGTTCTTTAAAAAGCAATCAATTCTCACCAGAATGATTTTTATTTCATCAAAATCGGTTCAGTAGTGATGAAGTTATAAGGAAATAGATGCAGACATGATTGGCAAGGCAATCCTATAATATGCAAAACAATGGTTGAAACAAAAATATTTTTTTTTAGAACCACTGAACCGATTTTGCTAGTTTGTACCTTGTTGTGCGTGGCAAGCATGCAACTTTTTCAGTAAGTTAAAAAAATAATTAAGATGTTCGCAACACAAGAATAAACAAGCATCTTTGAAGGATACAGTTTAATTTCGTCCGCCATCTTGGATTTTGAGATGGCGAACAAAAAAATATATTTAGTCAAAACTCTGATTAATTCTCTATCAAGTGCAGTTTGTCCCATTAAAATCGATTGTACAGTTCCAAAGCTATAATCAAAAAAAAATTGTCCGGTTTTTTTTGGCCCACCCGGTATATACGCATGTAAATGTACATCAATCTCAGAATATTAGATCTAGAATTAAAATAGCAAAAAGAGCTTTTGTAAAAATCAAAAAAATCATCCACATAAGGAAGATGAATTTAAAACTAAGGGTGAGCAAGAATGTTAAAGACATGGACAATAAAAAGTAATGAAATACGCAGACTTGAGACACAAACTCACCAATCAAGAACTGATGCAGGAAATTACAAAAAAACATACTAAGTCTCCCCAAATACTACTACTACAGTCCAAAAATTCCCCTGCAGAAGGGACAGTAATTTAAAACTGAGAGTAAGAATGCTGCGGTTTTAAGGAATGGACATTAAAAAATATCGAAATGCACAAGCTTGAGTCAGGAACTCACGAATTAAAAACTAATGCAGGAAATTACAAAGATACCTACTAAGATGCCTCAAATACATACTACTACAGTACAAAAATTCATATGCAGAAGGGAAATTAATTTAAAACTGAGGGTAAGAATGCTGCGGTGTTAAAGGTATGTACAATAAAAAATATTTTTTTTTATTTTTTTTTATTTGTCAAACACACTGTGTTTTTTTATTACAATCTAGTCAGTAAGACTAATTAGCAATTTTGTTTTAACTTAATTTACTAGAAAAGTCAGATTTAAACTTAGGGTTCACTCAACAGTTCTCCCCGCTTTGTTTAGTCTGTAACTCACAATTGTGTTGTGTTTATAGCATTATTTTGTTTTATGTGTAATTCACTTAGTTTACTAGCTCAAACGGCTTCACTCTTTTTAGTCGTCGAACTAGCATAGTATTGTCTAGAAGCTGAATTGCTTCCACATTCACATGCCGATGGAGTCTATCTTCATGGCTTTTTGCGTACTTTTTTATAGTCTCTGCTACAGTTTCGATTTTTAGATCTCGATGAAGGTCACTATTTCGAACGTACCAAGGTGCATTCACAATGTTTCTTAATACTTTATTTTGAAATCTCTGTACAACTAGAATGTTACTCTCTTTAGCACAACCCCATAGTTGAATACCATATGTCCATACTGGTTTCAGTATTTGTCTATAAAGCAGTAACTTATTATGAATTGTTAAATTGGACTTCCTTCCAATTAGCCAGTTCATTTTTCTATACCTTATCTCAAGTTCTTCTTTTTTTTTCTTAACATGTGCTTTCCAGCGCAATTTGGCATCAAGTGTCATACCTAGATATTTTGCCTGATTCGAATATGGTACTGGAATGTTGTTAATTGTTATTTGTATGTGATTTATATTTTTGTTTGTAAAATCAACATGAATTGATTTGGTTTCATTTAATTTTATTCGCCACTTTGTGGTCCAACTGTGAATTTGGGTGACTGCATCCTGAAGTTTTTCTATGCATTTTTCAATAGATTTTTCTACCGTCAATAAACCAGTATCATCGGCAAATGTTGCTAAGTGACAATTTTCTGGCTTTGGGATATCACAAGTGAATAATAAGTATAGATAAGGGCCTAGTACGCTACCCTGGGGCATGCCTGCTTGAATTTCTCTTAAATTTGAGTATGAGTCTTCCTGTTTTACTCTAAAATGTCTATCAGATATGTATGATTCCAAAATATCCGAATATTGTTTTGGCAGAAACCTTTTTATAAAAAAAAAAATAATGAAATGCACAGAGTTGAGTCACGAACTCACAAACCAAGAACTGAAGGAAATCAAAAAAAATACTAGACGCCTCAAATACATACTACTACTGTCCAAAAGTTCCTCTGCAGAAGGGACATTAATTTGAAACTGAGAGTAAGACTGCTGCGGTTTTAAGGCACGGCCAAAAAAAAATAACGAAATGCACAAATTTGAGTAACGAACTTATGAATCAAGAATTAATGCAGTCAATTATAAAAATACATACTAAGACGCACAAATACATACTACTACAGTCCACAAATTCCCCTGCAGAATGGAGAATAATTTAAAACAGAGTAAGAATGCTGCGGTTTTAAGGAAAGGACATTAAAAAATATCGAGGCACAAGCTTGAGTCAGGAACTTACGAATCAAAAACTAATGCAGGAAATTACAAAGGTACATACTAAGATGCCTCAAATACATACTACTACAGTCCAAAAATTCATATGCAGAAGGGGCATTAATTAAAAACTGAGGGTAAAAATGCGGCGGTGTTAAAGGTATGTACAGGGTGGGGCATTTTCGTTGGTTTTATGGGGTACAGGCTAAACGGTAAGAGATACAAAAAAACTGACATACGTGTCCCGTCCTCTTTTTTAGTGTCTTTTTTAATGGCGCAATCAAATCTACGCTAACTATATTGGTTTAGCAGATATAGGGTGATTCTCAAAAATTGGCGATTTTTATTATCTCTTATTACTCGGTTATTTATGGAGATAGAAAAAAACTTCAAATACAAAAGTTTTATGATTTTCTACATAGAATCCAGTGGCGTAACCAGAAAAATTAAAAATGTTTTAGTTTTCAAGATATTATCAAAAGTAACATTTTGTTAAATGGAACACCCAGTATGTAAGTATCTCAAAAAATTGATTTTTTTCTTGTGATTACAATGATATATAACACTTAATACTTTTCTTTGTCCTAAATAGGTATAATACGGAAAAATATATTTTTTTTGTAGTTGGCTATGAATTGATTCAATATTTTTTTATTTTATAGTTGGTATATTCAGAACCTACTTAACGAGAATATTAAGATATTACTAAACTATAACAACAACAACATAAATTTGTAATAAGAACTGAATAGTTATTATAAAAATTAGTTACAAAAGGTGCTCAAATTCTCTCCCATTCTGCTCAAGCCATTTTTCTACTCGACTTGTAACCGAACGAGTGGCGTTATAGATGCCAATATTTGATACTCTCTCAATGCAAATAATAAAATTTACCCTATGTTCCTCTATATTGTTACTTCGTGTTTTATAAATTTCATTTTTGATAAATCCCCAAAAATAAAAGTCGAGGGTGGTCAGGTCGGGAGAACGCGGGGGCCATCGGTTTGGCCCATATGTACCAATCCAATTTTCATCAAAATTGGCAGTTAGCAAGTTCATTATCATATGGCTATTATGTGCTGGAGCACCGTCTTGTTAAAAATAAATGTTATTTATTTCACCTAATGGCATGTTATCCAACTCTATTATTACATATTCTTCCAAAATATGTCTGTATCCTTCTGCATTCATGTTTTCATTAAAAAGCCTGTAGTTAAACACTCTATTTCGATACAGCGCTATCAATGCATGGAATCCAAAGCGTCCTTGTTGTACCTTGGCCACCGTCTGATGAGGATTTATGTTTGACCAATATCGATTATTATGTCGATTAAACATTCCTTCGCTAGATATATAAGCTTCGTCGGTCCATATTATATTTTGAAAAAAATTGGGATTCTGATTAATCTGTTGCAAATACCAATTGCAAAATTCAAAACGCCGTTGTTCATCTTCAGTATGTAAATTATGAAGCTTTCTTATTTTATAAGGTTTATACTTATGCTTTTTCAATATTCTTAAAACTCTACGTTTACGTATATACCAATATCATTCTCAATATTACGACTAGGTACCGTCGGATCAGCAGCAACACAAGCCAACGTATTTATTTCATCCGTTTCTCTATTTTCTTTATTGTAAATTTTATTTCTTGCTTTTCCAAATGATCCATACTCACTTAAATTGTAATACATTCTTTGAAACATCCTTTTGTCTGGCTGACGTCGTTCCGGATAACGGTATATAGTTTATATATATAGTGTAAGTGCTGCATCTCTATTTTTATTAGATTCAATATAGCACTCAAACATGTTTAACTTTTCATTGTTTTGATCTTAGGTTTTGATAAAGATTCATCTTAGACAAAAGTAATAACAACAAAGCAAAAACAATACTTAATTGACGTTTGACTTTGTGACAAGTTAAAAAAGCAAAACAAAAGTTTATCCCATCCATAGCCAACTACAAAAAAAATATATTTTTCCGTATTTTACCTATTTAGGACAAAGAAAAGTATTAAGTGTTATATATCATTGTAATCACAAGAAAAAAATCAATTTTTTGAGATACTTACATACTGGGTGTTCCATTTAACAAAATGTTACTTTTGATAATATCTTGAAAACTAAAACATTTTTAATTTTTCTGGTTACGCCACTGGATTCTATGTAGAAAATCATAAAACTTTTGTATTTGAAGTTTTTTTCTATCTCCATAAATAACCGAGTAATAAGAGATAATAAAAATCGCCAATTTTTGAGAATCACCCTATATCTGCTAAACCAATATAGTTAGCGTAGATTTGATTGCGCCATTAAAAAAGACACTAAAAAAGATGACGGGACACGTATGTCAGTTTTTTTGTATCTCTTACCGTTTAGCCTGTACCCTATAAAACCAACGAAAATGCCCCACCCTGTACAATAAAAAATATTGAAATGCACAAACTTATGTTACGAACTCACGAACGAAGAACTGATGCAGGGAATTAAAAAAATACTAGACGCCTCAAATACATACTACTCCAAACATGCCTCTGCAGAAGGGACATTAATTTAAAACTAAGAGAAAGAATGTTGTGGTGTTAAAGCATGAACAATAAAAGTATCGAAATTCACAAACTTGAGTCACGAACTCACGAATCAAGAACTGATGCAGGGATTTAAAAAAATACAAGACGCCTTAAAGACATACTACTACTGTCAAAATATTCCTCTGCATAAGGGACATTAATTTAAAACTAAGAGAATGAATGTTGCGGTTTTAAGCCATGGACAATAAAAAGTATCGACATGCACATACTTGAGTAACGAACTCACAAATTAAGAACTGATGCAGGGAATTAAAAAATACTATTACTACAGTCCAAAAGTTCCCCTGCAGAAAGGACATTAATTTGAAACTGAGCCTAAGAATGCTGCGGTTTTAAAGCATGACCAAAAAAAAATATCGGAATGCGCAAATTTAAGTCAAGAACTCATGAATTAAGAATTAGTGCAGTGGATTATAAACATACATACTAAGACGCACCAAATACATACTACTATGGTCCAAAAATTCCCCTGCAGAAGAGACAATAATTTAAAACTGAGAGTAGGAATGCTGCGGTTTTAAGGAATGGACATTAAAACATATCGAAATCCACAAACTTGAGTCAGGAACTCACGAATCAAAAACTAATGCAGGAAATTACAAAGATACATACTAAGACTCCCCAAATCCATACCAGTACAGAATATGTTAAAAACATTAAAAGCAAGAGAAGCCAAGAATGCTGCGGTGTTAAAGGCATGTACAATAAAAAATAACGAAATGTACAAACTTGAGTCACAAACTTACGAACCAAGAACTGATGCAGGAAATCAAAAAAAATACTAGACGCCTTAAATACAAACTACTACTGTCCAAATATTCCTCTGCATAAGGGACAATAATTTGACACGAAGAGAAAGAATGTTGTGGTTTTAAAGCATGAACAATAAAAGTATGGAAATGCACAAACTTGAGTCACGAACTCACGAATCAAGAACTGATGCAAAGATTTAAAAAATACAAGACGCCTTAAAGACATACTACTACTGTCCAAATATTCCTCTGCATAAGGGACATTAATTTAAAACTAAGAGAAAGAATGTTGCAGTTGTAAAGCATCGACAAGCTGCTGCAGGGGGTTAAAAAAATACAAGAGGCCTCAGATACATACTACTACTTTCCAAATAAGATAGTAAGAATGCTGTTGTTTGACAATAAAAGATATTGAAATATACAAACTTGAGTCACGAACACGCGCACCAAGATCTGATGCAGGGGGTTAAAAAAATACAAGACGCCTCAAATACATACTACTTTCCAAATAAGATAAGAAGAATGCTGTTGTTTGACAATAAAAAATAACGAAATGCACAAACTTAGTCATGAACTCACGAATAAAGAACTGATGAAAAAAATTACAAAAATACATACTAAGGCTCCCTAAATCCATACTAGTACAGAATATGTTAAAGAGAAAAATTAAAAGCAAGAGAAGCCAAGAATAAAGAAAATCATCCTGCCTTGAGAACTAGAATTAGAAAATTTTCGAAGGCTGCTCTTGACATCGAATCCACTCTTTAGAGAGTTTCGAATCGCCATGATTATTTCAAACCTCCTAGAAGATTAAACTTCTCAAGGGTAAAAACCTATAGCGAGGTACATTCATGAAAAAAATCATCCGGTATATGTTATGTCGGTTATAATATCCATCATACGATTCATAACACTGGCACTTGTGTGTCTTCATTTCGCAAGTTCAGTTTCAATTCGAGTTCTAAAAAATTAATACAAGCACGTTGTACGCAGGTCTGTGTTTATTTTAGTACATACAGCGCCTACTAAACTTGTACAATAATTTTTGAATTTAAAATTATAATCAAAATTAATATACCTACTACAGTTAGTAGCGAGTAACATAAGTTTCGAGTTAGTGATTTTATGTTTTTAAACACAGTATCTTGTATTAAAAAAGTGCGTGTTTTTGTTATAATACAAAATGGTTTTTGGTGAATAATATAATAATAAATATTATTAGATCATTATATTTGATTAAAATATATTAATCAATAAGTGTATTATTATTGATTTCTGATAAGTTCGTGTTTAACAATAACAATTAAAACAAACACCGCAATTTATTTAAAAATTAAATACAAACAAGGAAGGGAAAAAACAAACGGATTTTTATGGATAATATATAGACGTCATTCAATAGCTTTTTCATCTATTATGTTTCAACGTTCACTGGTTTTTTTTATGATTTAAAACAGTGTAAATTTTAATTGTTTTTTGTAAGATAAAACGTTATAGACTTGTTGGTTGTGACAACAATTTTTTTTTAAATTTAAAAACAAAGCGTTACAAAGAGATCTTAGTTTTTTTGGTTGTGATAAAGGTTGTTAACAAGTTTTGATATCATTTTGAGTTCATTAAATTGAGTATTAAAAAAAAATCGCTTTTTTGTGATCTTAAGAACAAACTTATATATTCTTAAAAATGGGTTCCAGTACGTCTCAGATTACCGAGGAGCACCCAGAGGTCGTAAGGCAGTACACGATGGTCAAAATTAGAGGTAATTTTTTTGAAAATAGTTTGTAGGTTTTTTGGAGTAACAATTTTCAAATTGTTAATATTTTTTGTTGTTAACTTCAAATATAATGGTATGGTCTTGCACTGTTTAAAAATTTTCTATGGAAATTTTAAAAAAGTTACAGGGTAGGTCAATAAACAAAGATAATATAAATGACGTCGCACAAATTACATGGAAGTTGGGCTTGAGTGAAAAGCTTTTAAACTCACGAATGTTATAAAGGAGATCCTCCCGTACAACGTTTATTTGGGACAAATCTTCGGATAGGCTTCAGGAGCTTTGGAATTTCCATATAAAGTTTGCAATATGACAATGTTGTGATATTAAAAACAAGCCAATATGTCAAATCATTTCCACGATACTTTATTTTGGCAAATTGTTAGGCCAACACACTCTGTATATGTAGACCTTTAAGGTTGCTAGTAGTTAACCTTTTTTCAAATAAGTGACCTTTATTATGTAAATACCGGTGGTCACGGGTGACAACTTAAGCCTCTTTTCCACCTATGCGTGCCCACCCCGATCCAAAAAATGCATCACGTGATGGGCCATGGATTTGCACCGGTTTTAAATGCAGCGTCACCGGATGCGTTTTTTGAATCAGGGTGGGCATGCATAGGTGAAAACTGGGTGTTATGTATCACACCCAGTGTTAAGGTAACTAATTGTATTTCTGCAAATTGCCAAACCAAAAAAATTGCCGAAATGTCTTGACATATTTGTTTGGATGGAAATTCCAAAGTTCCTAGAACCCCCATCGGAAGATTTGTCCCATTTAAACATTTTATGGGAGGATCTCGTCTATAACATATAAAGAGCTCTCGGGAATAAGGATAAAAGTCAATTTTTTTCAAATTTAGATTTTGACAAATTCGTATTTTCTGATATTTTTTTCATCTATAACGAATAAAAAATCTTAAAACAAGTCTTTTTTCAAATTAAAAAAATTAAAAAACAATTTAATCTCTTGCGGGAAAAAAGATGATAGTCCCCAGCAGGGGCCTTTTGCGAAGTTCTCGGAAAAAAAGATGAACGTCCATTTCATGATAACGTGTATATGGTCAGTTTTTTTATTAAAAGATAAGATTAAAATAAATGCCAGTCTTATCAAGAGCGCAAAAAGTTCTAAAAATTAAGGTAGGTAGTCAGCGATTTTAGAAATTTCCTTCTATTAAAAGTTAAAGAGTTTTAGTTAGTGTAGTTTGGTTGGGCTAAAATGGATAATAAATCGAGAAAAAGAAAATCCTATGGAACAGTTAGTGATGTTGCAAAGAAGTTAAGACGGAGCTCTGCACGACATGAGCATTAATATTATGTAGTATGTTGACAACAACGCACTCTGCAGCCGGGGAATTACCTTTTTCCGTTTTAATGCGGAGACTAAATACTTCTGTCGTATTTAAAAAATATTTTATTCGGCGGGACTGCCGTGTTTTATTTTTATTGTTGAGTTGGGTAGTAATAGATCTCTTTGAAATTGCGCCTAGTAAAAAACTTCTTAGTTTACGTGAAAAAATTGAAGTTATTAACATTTCGGAGGAGGAACATCTATCAGCACGAAAGATCGCTAAAAATTTAATATCGGAAAAACTCATACAGTAGAAATTGTTAATAAATATATATTAAAATTTCGCAGTTCCCTCTCATAAGCGGACACCTCCAATAAGCGGACAAAAACGACCAAACCGTGAGTGTCCGCTTATAGGAGGTTTCACTGTACATACATTAAGAAACAATATTACTCTGTGCAATAAACAGTAGGATAAAAAGATAAAACAATAATCCCATAAGTCAATAACACGTAACAAAAAAATAACATTTTTTATTTTTTTTCGAGAAAAATTATTTTTGCAAAACAACAGATAAAAAATATGCGAATAAACTTTTTTTATTTACAAAAACAGGTCAATAAATTTAGGTAAAAATGATCGGAAATTTTTTAAATAATATGCTTGTTGGATTGTAGAAATACAACATTGTGTAAAACCATTGACTTCTAACGCCCTTTCGTTATAGAACTCAATGTGTAAAACAGTGTCACTGTTCTAGTTTTTCCTTTGTCTACACTACAAACATTTTATACAGAGTGGACAATTTAAACGTCTGAGGTGTAGTAATATTCCAAACATTTTTTTCGGAGTCGTTGAATTTTATCTTAAACACGTACCAAAAAAATAAAAATATATTTTTTGCAAAACAACACAGATAAAAAAAATTGCGAATAATTTTATTTCGTATACAAACTGAGCTGTAGTAATATTCCAACCTTTTTTTCGAAGTCAGTAGAATTTCATCTTAGACACGTACCAAAAAAATTAAAATATATTTTTTGCAAAACAAATAAAAAAAATTGCAAATAATTTTATTTTGTATACTAAAACAGGTTAATATATTCTGGTAAAAATGATCGGAAATTTTTTAAATGTATAACGGTTGATACAGGGTGGGCAGTTTAAAATGTCCTAGGTGTAGTAATATTTTAACCAGGCACGTAGCCAGAAAATTGATTGGAGGGGGTCGGTCCGGAATTTTTGAATAAAAACAAAGCATTGTCTTTTTATTAAAATAAAAAACGGTATTGTTTGTTATTTTTAGATTTAATAATTTATTTATCTTTTCGGAGGGGGCAAGCGCGGATTTGAGGGGGGATAACGTGGTAAATACCCCCCTGGAAACAAATATGCACTTTTTGTTAATTATTAAAGGGAAAACAGGAGAGTTACCCCCGCCCCCCAAGAAAAAAAATTATATTACAAATAATTTTTTCGTCGAATATTACCCCCCCCCCTAGATTTTGACCCAGATTCGCGCTTGGGGGGTCCTGGTCTCCTGAACCTTGGCAATATTACAAATTTGCATAAAAACAGGGATGGTGGAGATGAGGCTTGTTACCTTCATTGCAATCATAAATTTGTAATTCTCGAGATTTTATGATTTGTGGCTTTTTACCATCTTCCTCCAAGCCCTTCAATTGTGGAATGCTTCTTTGCTATCTATGTATGTTCTTGCATTTCAGTATCTTTATGAGGTTTTCGTGTTAAATCGTGTCAAACGCTTTTTTGAAATCAATGAAGTAGAAGTAGACATAAATGTCAGGTGTACAGAGTGGGCCAAATTTGATATTTTTAGAGCTTAGGTACTTCTAGCCGACATAGGTATAAACAAGCAGAAATGTCCTGGGCTCGATTTTCAAGACGTCTTCAAATATCATACAAGCTTCTTGATAGACCTCGTAGTTTTTCAGATACGAGGGGCTTTTGAAAAGTCTGCATCTATGGAGATGACCTATAACTTTTTTATGAATGAAAATTTCATTATGGTGTAAAATCATTAACGTATTAGGTTAATACGTTAATGTAAAATGCTTTTTTATAGTTTTTTGAATTTTATCTCTAGTTTTCGAAATATTACATAAAATCGTTATTTCTCCTTTATTTTATTAGATTCTTTTGTATTTTTTAATTAAAAAATAAATAAATAAAAAACAATAAAGACATAAAATTACGAGTATAATACGTTATTTTAAATTTTACGTTGATTTCAAAAATCGAATAAAAAGTCATTCCATAAATTCACTTTGATAGATCGATTCTTTATTAAAAAAAATCTATAAAAAAGAGATTTACACCAAAATAGAATTTTTGTAAATAAAAAAGTTACAGACCACCTCCATAACTGCAGACTGTTAAAAATCCTCTTGTAGCTGAAAAACTACGATGCCTATCAGGAAGAGGTTGTGATATTTGAAGATGTCTCGAAAATCGAGCCGTATTTATGTATGTATGTATGTATCTCGGCTAGAAGTACCTAAAGCCCCCAAAAACCATCGAATTTGGCCCACCATGTACAATGTATATGTCATTTATGAACCCTACCTGATTGTCACTTATTTTCGCATCCAATTTGTTTATATTCTAATGTGAATAATTTAAAAAAAAACTTGCAGTGTGTGCTCGGGGAATTTTTTTTAATAAACTTTGAGAAACGATTTTTGTGTTAATAAAAATCATGAATTCATCCCATTAACGTATTACTTAATACGTTAATGATTCATCCCCTAAGCCTAAAATATTATTAAAATTACCTTTACAAGTGTTATTGTTTTACTGATATGGCTTTAAAAAAATCTTAAGAAAGGAGGTCAAGTGTCACCCTGTTTAAAATATTTTTACTTTCCTCGTCAAATAATAAGTATTCGTGCAAAAATTACATTTTTAAATTTTCAAAAATCCGTCCGGATATAGGCGTTTCCATTATAGGTTTTCTTCGCTCTGTCCGGTTCGGTTTTTTTACACACTCCCTCTAGGATTCCTGAAAAGAGATCAGGAAAGTTTTTTTTTGAAAAAAATATGTTGGAAAGAGACTTCTTCGTCAAACTAATTAATAGCGATATTTTGATACGCGCTATTTTGATCTTTTGTCTTTCGATCTTTTGTACTTCCGATCTTTTGTCTTTGAATCTTTTGTTTTTCGATCTGTTGTATTTTCGATCTTTTGCCTTTTCGATGTTTTGTTTTTCGATCTTTTGTGGTTTCCATCTTTTATCTGTTCGACCTTTTGTATTTTGATCTTTTGTCTTTTCGATCTTTTGTTTTTCAATCTTTTGTTTTTCAATCTTTTGTCTTTCGATCTTTTGATCTTTTGTCTTTCGACTTTTGTTCCGCCACCCAAACTTTTTATGTGGCCTTTTTTTATTTTTAAAATTGATTTTAATTTTTATAAGTTAAAACTCACTGAGAAATGCTTATTGTGCTATTGCACGTTAGCGTAAACCAACTCTTTGCAGTAATTTGTCTTGTAAGTATTAAAAAAATAAACTTAAACCAGTCGGTAGTAATTTGTCTTTTAAGTATTAAAAAACTACACTTAAACCAGTCGGTATTAAGTTCTTAGACTTTAGTATGTACTAGACTTTGGTCTAAGTGCTAAGTTTAAAGATCTTTGTAAATACTGGTGTTAATGTCTATTTTGAAATTGAAGTTCTGCGACGATGCATTCGAAAGTTGGTCACCCTTTTTAAAATGTTTGTAACTTTGAAGTTACTCGTGCCAGCAAGCATCAGGGTCGCTAGTAAGCGTTTAGACGCCCCGCGTCGCGTACAAAGCGGCGGTTTATATCCCGTAGCTTTCCATTGTATCGGAAAAATTTACAATTTTCCGGTATCTGGTCAAATTAAATAAATGTTAGGTTACTAACACTTTTATAAAACGAACCTTCCAACTTTTCAAAAAACATTTATTCATCATATAAAAGAGAGTGAGAGGACACTCTAAAAACCGGACGCGGACAATTCTTTTTGGTTAAAAAATTTTGAAACCTCCCTTAACCGGACGCGAACCTCTGACAACGGGGCGGAGCGCTGCACGACATGGGCATAAACATTATGTAGTATGTTGGCAACAACGCACTTTGCAGCCGGGGAATTACCTCTTTCCTTTTTAATGCGGAGACTAAATACTTTTGCGTATTTACAACATATTTTATTCGGCGGGGGTGGGACTGCTGTGTGTTTTATTTTTTTTGTTTAATTGGGTAGTAATAGATCTCTTTGAAATAGTGCCTAGTAAAAAACTTCTTAATTTACGTCAAAAAATGGAAGTGTTAACGTTTCGGAGAAGAAACATCTATCAGCACGAAAGATCGCTGAAAAATTTAATATCGGAAAACCTCAAGCAGCGGAAATTGTTATTAAATATATATTAAAATTTCGCAGTTTTCTCTCATAAGCTGACACCTGCAATAAGCGGACAAAATCGACGGAACCGTGAGTGTCCGCTTATGGGAGGTTTCTCTGTACCTCCTAGTAAGCCGGTGTAAAAAAATTATACATAAATTGTACATTGCTGGAATCAAAATAAAATTTAATAATTAAATAAATAAGACGAGCGCTGATTTATCCTATAGACCAGGCACTTGCCTAGGGCCCGAGGCCTCAAGGGGGCCCGCAGGAAAACTACTATTCAAATCTAGATATTTTGATAGATAGATAGAATTGACTAAATTATGTTGCTAAATCATAATAATCATGCAAAAAGTGGCAGATTCAGGGCGGCACATAACAAGTGCATGAACCAAATTGTCTTACTTGTAAATCTGAATTTATTTTAGTACAGATTTCAACCAAATTTGCAGTTTTTTTTTTAATTAATTTAAAAAAAATTGTCATCAGAAAAGTTTGAAATTTGCTGGAATTAATGTATACAAAAAATCATTAAAATCGTAAACATGCTCTGCCAAACCTAATTTTACCTTCCTAGCCCGCGCAGAAATGGCTGAAGAAGGTATTGTTTACGACTATTTTTTTTTTCGAGATAACGCCTAAAACGTGTTATTTGCGTATATTCTGACCTATTTATTTTGGACTTTCATTGTCTTTATTTATTTTAAACACGACGTTTCCGTTAGTAATATCTCTAACGTTTTCAAGTGTAAAATAAATAATCCTGTCTACAGGATACTACTTATACTTATTTTTATATCTAAAGCATAGTCTAGATATAAATTTGGCACTGTAATGTTGGTGGACTCTTGACCGGAATGGAAATTTTAAAAAGTGGACCCAAAATTAACGGAATCGACCATATCATCCAATTATTACGTGATAGAATAAACGCATCTCATAAAACTCTATAAAAATATTATAAAATGAGCAAACTTTGAGTCAAAAGTTGTTTAATATTGTATTAGAAACGATCCGCTTCGCTGTGGTGACCTTTGACATTTCAATTCCTGTTGAACTTGCAATTCTATCCACGGGATTATATATATTTCGAGAATTCCGGGAAATTCATCCCCCTTGGAAAATTAGTTTTATATAGAAAATGGGCGGCAGCAGGCATATACCGCGTGGGCCAAAAAAGAACCGGACAATTTTTTTTTTATTATAACTTTTGAACTATCCCATCGATTTTAATGGGACAAACTGCACTTGGCAGAGAATCAATCAGAGTTTTAACTAAATATATTTGTTTGTACCCTTTAACGATGCTTGTTTACTCTTGTGTTGCGAACATGTTTCAATTATTTTTTTAAATTAGTAAAAAAGCTGCATTCTTGCCACGCACAAGGTAAGAATCAGCAAAATCGGTTCGGTGGTTCTAATACCAAATTTTTGGATGTTTAAAATCAACATAAATTGCAAAAATAAATATTTAAAAAGGGAAGGTTTTACCAATTTTCGAAAAAAACAAAAAAATTGTGGGAAATAAAAAACAAAAAAAAACAGATTTTTGTTTTTTTTTTTAATTTTTTTTAGGAACAAATATATTTAATACAAAAGTTGTAGGCCTCTTCATTACCCATAACGTTAATATGTTAATGAGAGTGAACTAGTTTTGCGGAAAACCGGGTAAAATCAATCTTTACCCCTAAAAGTTTACCCTAGTTCACCATAAACACTCGGATCGAGTCTAATTAATTTTTCCTGCTAGGTGCAATATATATTATTTAATTTACAATAGTTTTCATGCTATTAATATTTTTTTTCATTTACTTTTTTTAAAGGTATCTGAAATAGGCTAGTGCATATGGTATGGAAGCTTGTAATAATAGAATAAATTAATAATTTAAGTTAACTTATGAAGGTGCTAATGAACAAATTTACCAAACTTAAATACTTACCATAATGCTTTGATTCTTAATAATCTAGTGCATTAAAAGTTAAAAATAATAACTAAATAATGGGTGTGGCAATAGGTTCTTGTGTACCAGAAGATGACCATGAGTCAGCCAGGTCATTTCACAGGGTAGTCTATGGTAAGAACTGATTTTTCGTACTTTGTAAATAAATACTGCACTTTTTTATCCTTTATTTTAGGAAATATTCATCTGTAAAATACAAAACACGAATAAAAAATAGAGGTTTTTGGTACTTTTTTGTTCATAATTACCGATTCCAGAGCTCCCTATAATTAACTGCAATCAGTCAGTTTTTATAATTATTGCTTTTAGTTGATTACCTACCTGAATGTCCTTTGTTGTGTTATTTTGTTTGTTTTGTTAATCGAAATCGATCAATTTTGAAAATAAAATCAGCGCAAGGTGTAAGACCTTGGCTAACAATGCAGAGGCCTTAGTGATATATCGTTGAGCCAAAGTGTTAAGCCTAAATCATATTGTTGTAATCTGCAGAGTTGTTTTTGTGCTGGGTGGAAAAAAAATATGCCACTTTAGTCAAACTCAGTATGTAGGTACGTGGGCACAATAGATCCATTTGTGGTCGCAGTGCAGTAGGGCCTGCCACCACTTTTTTATATGTACATACAAGGTGTAAGACCGCTCCAAAAAGGACCCATGTGTCTCTTTTGATATTTAAGAAGTAAGTTTTACCAGAAACTCTAACTTACTTTATGCATATTTTACGTAACTCTAGCTGCTGTCCTTTTTGAGATATATACGATTGTGGTTCGTAAAATATTATTCTTTTAGCATTTTTTGGTTTCTTAAAAACTGTCACTTTGACGAAGTTTGACCAAATTGCACATAATATTGCACAATATCTTTTTTGTGAAATATTATTGAATGACCCCTTGAACCACGGTCAATCATATTGCACAACATTCCGGATTGCGCAATATTGACCGTATAGGCTTAGCATTAAAGGTTGCACAATGATTGAGCAAAAGATTGAACGAGTTTTTATGCGCAATGTTTTCTCATTGAGCCATATAGAGTTAATATTATGCAATATTTTTGAGTCAACATTCTTTGTTCCAATGTAGAAGATCGTTCGTGAGTCTATTTTTGCCTTTTTTTAAACCAATCTTTTGACCAGCGACGTGTCCGTTTTTTAAGTTTAAGCACCAACACGATAGCTGCAGCGAAATCTTGGTCAGACATTTCTAACACGGAAGACATATACGGTATAAGGGGTCCGACAATATTGAAACTTATGATATTGATCGTTTGAGTGCAAGGGGTCATTTAATATTATTGCGGAAAAAAGATATTGTGCAATATTATTGTAGGTCAAGGGGCCGCCAAAGACAGCTCCAAAAATAATTTCTATTTTGAAATTTTAGGAGTAAGTTTTACCAAAAACTCGAACTTACTTTATGCATATGTGACGTAACTCTAGCTGCTGTCCTTTTTGAGATATATACGATTGTGGTTCGTAAAATATTACTCTTTTAGCATTTTTTGATATCTTAAAAACTGTCACTTTGACAAACTTTGACTAAATTGCACATAATATTGAACAATATCTTTTTTGTGCAATATTGAATGACCCCTTGAACCACGGTCAATAATATTGCACAACATTACGGATTGCGCAATATTATTGACCGTATAGGCTTAGCATTGAAGGTTGCACAATGATTGAGCAAAAGATTTAACGAGTTCATATTTTAATGCGCAATGTTTTCTTATTGAGCCGTATAGAGTTAATATTATGCAATATTTTTGAGTCAACATTCTTTGTTCCAAGGTAGAAGATGTCATGTCAACATTCTTTGTTCCAAGGTAGAGAGCTACGTCTCCGTTTTTTAAGTTTAAGCACCAACACGATAGCTGCAGCGAAATCTTGGTCAGACATTTTGAACACGAAAGACTATATTATACAGTTTGAGAGGTCCAAAAATGTTGAAGCTTATGAGCTGTCAATAATATTGCGCAATAAATATTGATCGTTTGACTGCAATATTATTGTAGGTTTAGGGGACCAAATATTGACGTTCATGAGCTGTCAAATTTTATTGTACAATAAATATTGATCATTTGAGTTCAAGCACAAAGTCAAGAAACTTACTTTGTGGTGGTTCAAGGGGTCATTCAATATTTAATAATATTGCACAAAAAAGATATTCTGCAATATTACGAGTATGTGCAATTTAGGCAAAGTTTGTCAAAGTCACGGTTTTTAGGATATAAAAAAATGCCAAAAGAATAATATCTTACGAACCACAATTGTATATATCTACCAAGGACAGCAGCTAGAGTTAGGCATTGCACAATATCTTTTTAGCGCAAATATCATTTAATGACCCACTCAACCGAACAATATTGTGCAATATTATTGACATCTCATAAGCTTCAATATTTTCCATATCAAACATTTGCACTTAAAAATTTTGATTTTAATAAAAATTAAGTACCGATTACACCAAGATAAAAAATTTGATAATGTTTGCACAATATTATTTCTATACGGCTCAATCATTGTGCAACCTTCAATGCTAAGCCCATACGGTCAACAATATTATGCAATCCGTAATATCCATGCCTACTTTCGATTTATATATTGCGAATTCCTCTGTAATCGATTTCAAAAAGGTTCAATATCTCTGGAACCACTTAACAGATGTTTATCAAACAGCTAGTAACACTCTCTCAAAGATAAACCTTCAACGGGAAAAACCCGCATTAAAATCGGTTAAAAGTTTTGTCCTCTGCATGCGCATTAACAGAAAAACAACCACACGGCATTACTGTCTTAAATAATTCAAATTTTACTGCTCTAATAGATATTTTATGTTACAGGACCGGAAACGAGAACTTCACAGGTCTATCCGGGAAATTTACCAGGGAAAACCTGTAAAGTTAGTTTCTGCTCGTGTATCAAACGTATTTTTTTTTAAACCTAAATAAATATGAACCTTAAAATACCAAAAACCACATGTAAATATTATATCATTTACTTAAATGCTAGTACATTAGAACTACAGTCGAACCTCTCTAACTCGAACCTCTATAACTCGAACCTTTTAAGCGGTCCCTGCACTTTTTACATGTATTTTAACCTATGTAACTCGAGTTTCTATAACTCGAACTCTCCATAACTCGAACTGTTTTGGTTGTCCCTTCAGGTTTGACTTATAGAGGTTCGACTGTATTAAAAAACTATAGATACTTTACCAATACCCGAAAAACATATTTTACTTTAAATAAGAACACCCTGTAGGCTAATTGAAATATTAATAATGGACTAAGTATGCATGTCATTTTCGAATTATTGGAAAAATTATAGAGGCCTGGGTAATTTTTTATTGATATTGTACACTACGACAATACCCGTGATAGTATGCACGAAATCATTAACGAGGACATTTTTCTAGGTGAAGCTATTATAAAACATTAAAGTAACTTGGAAGGATATTTAATTTTCAGAATTAATTTTAAAAAGGTACTTAAAAATGAATAAGAAAGTAATACGAATTTAATAAAAATACCATAGAAGTACGAACAGTATTTTTCAATAAAATTATAATGAAATTTCTGATTTAGTAGTTTATGAGCGGCACAAGAAAAAATTCATGGCGCCATCTATCCGACAGGTGTTCAAAACAATAAATTCAAAGACAGGTTTAAAATTTTAAGAAAATAAAACTGGACTAACCGTACCCCGTCACTTGTCTATCACCTGTCAAACGACTGTCATTCCCCGGTCAATCACCTTTATATTTCCTGTCACTTATCAACGGTCAGCTGACATGTGAAAGATGAGTGATAGGCGATTGACATGCCATTGACAAGTGACAGGCGACGGTTAGTTCAATTTAGTTTCCCTAAAATTTTAGACCCTTGACCTGTTCTGTTCGTGCAATTTTTCTCTTAAAAATTGGTTGTTAGCTCTATTTTTTTTAAAAAAATTACAAAAAAGGGTAGGGGGTCCTATAAACGCACCATGTGCTACTGATTTTTGTAGTATTTTAATAAATAGTTTTTTTTTCAGGAATCAAATGTCCAGTATGCAGCAAATTCGTGGTTCCAGACGACATCGAATGCCACTTGGTTATGTGCCTCACAAAACCGCGCCTTTCATACAACGGTAAGTGCTCAACAGGTATCTGAATCAAATTATATCTAAACAATGACCAATAATACTGAATCCCATTTAACCGTGACTACAAGGTTCATGCTGAGACACGTGACAACGCCGCTTTAGAATATAGTCTCGTACTTTCCAGTGGAATGCTTGTACATTGTTGTATTGATAACCTAAATAAAGTCTATGATTTTGAACATGGCTAAAACATAAGAAATTTCACCAATCTTTGGTCAAACGTTTTGACCAATCTTGATGTGACACGTGGATTTATTAAATGCCATAAGGGTACAAACATTGACTTCTATACCCTACGGGTAGACCCGGCATGGGCCAAAATTACCATTATATCAAGCTTTTATCGCAATTGACCAAATACAAGTAAGAATTTAATGAGCAAAATAGGGATGAAAATAGAATTTCGGTTTGGTGAGTCCGGAAACATGCAACATCGCAAAAATATTCTATTTGCTTGTCTTGGATAAAAAAGGGCAGTGGCGGCGCAAAATAAAAATTTTGAATTCCACTAGAATTTTTTTATCAACAATTTTCTGTTTGAATAATAAATAATTCATGAATACTTACTTGTGTGTGTTTACAAAATTCTCTTCAGTAAAAAAAAAGAGTAAAAAGAATTTCTAATCATGCTAAGTGCAGTGGATGTATTAAAATTATTGTTTTCATCTTAGAACTTTACAAATGTTGTACCTTCCAGGTAAAATATTTTCTTTCTTTGAACAAGGGTCTTCTTCAACTCTTCTTTTCTTGGGTGGACTACAAGTTATGCTCGAGTCAGATGAAATTTCGGAACTAAAAATTTCAATTCGGAATGGGACAACCGGGCGCCGGGCCAACTCGGCGCCGCCAACAGGGCGCCACGCCGGGCCTAATGGGCGCCGGGCCAACTCAGCGCCGGACTATTTTTTTTTCGATAAAATGTGCAGATAAAAACAAAATAAATATGTTATTTATACAAAACTTTCAACATCTATTAAGTCGAGTGTTGAAATTTGGTAAGTGTAGTGTTCTGCGACTTGAAACACCGCCAAGTTCCATATTCGATACATATCGATGCATAAATAAGAAAGTCCGCCATTTTGGATGCGCCATTTTAATTTTTTTAAGTTTGTTTTTCATCTGCACATTTTATCAAGAAAAAATATTTTAGTCAGGCGCCCAGTTGGCTCGGCGTCAAGTTGGCCCGGCGCCCAGTTGGCCTGCCGCCCAGTTGGTGGCGCCGAGTTGGCGGCGCCCAGTTGTCCTAGACTGCAACACATTTCAGGGGTCTGGTACGTTTTACCACCTTTCTTAAAACTACGAAGTTTTTTGAAAAATGATAATTTTAGACCATTTTATAGTGATTTCTAAAAAAAAAATTGCGGACTATCGTTGATTTTGTTAAAAAAAATGAAATTGAAACATTCTTAAAACCCCATTAAAACCCATACAAATTGCTACAAAAGAAGCATTTTCTCATTTCAAACTGAAACAAAACGGTCCCTGACGTCTATCAGCTGTCAACAAAAACTTGAAATAACTAAGGTCACTGATCGAAATCGGGTCAGTTTTTTTGGTCCTTTTATGAAAATGCACAATTTTTAAAAAAGCACGAAATTCAAAACAAAATCAAGAAAACTATGATTCCTACATTTTTACAAATAAAAATTAGTTTAATTGAACATTATATCAATTTTTATTCCTTAAAACACTAAAAATTAATAATTATTTACTTTTTTAAAATTTATCGAAGGTCTAACTGAACAAAAGCAAACTGAACCCATCCGTATCGAAATGAACCAAATCAAACCGAATCTAACGGTTCGGTTTGGTTCGGTTCGATTTGCTTAAACTGAACCGAACCTAACCGAATATAGCTAAACCTAACCTAAACAATCCTAGCGGAACCTAACCGAACATACTCAAACTGAACCAACCTAACCCAACCTAACCCAACCTAACCCAACCTAACCCAACATAACCCAACCTAACCCAACCTAACCCAACCTAACCCAACCTAACCCAACCTAACCCAACCTAACCCAACCTAACCCAACCTAACCCAACCTAACCCAACCTAACCCAACCTAACCCAACCTAACCCAACCTAACCCAACCTAACCCAACCTAACCCAACCTAACCTAACCTACCTATTGTTAATAAATATAGTAAAAGTTGTTAGGTTTATGTCCAGGGGGTAACCATTGTCCATAATCGTCGGAAATCGAGTTAGGATTAGTGTATGCGACCATAAACATTGAGTGGCGAGTGAGTGTTTGGTCTTCAATTTTTTTAGGGAAATTTTTCAAAATCTTTTTTTGCGCACTCTGGGCACCCTAATAAACCGTAATCTGGTCACCCTAATCCATCGCAATCAAAGAAAATGGGTAATCGAAGTGTCACAAATTTTTTGTTGGTTTCTATTCTTCTTTTATATTATGTAGGACAAAATTATTAATTAAACTAAGTGACCTTATTAAGTAAGACAGCATGATAGTCAAATGACATTAGAAGGACATAAACATATGGTACCGGCCTGTAGACCGGTCGCGGTGGTCATATAATAATAAATATATACTTTCGCGATGAAAGACGAAAATTTAACTTAAAATTACTGTAAAGTCCACAAAAAACATTAAATTTATCGAAATTTATAAAAACATAGATCAGTGTGTGTAACAATTCATCAAGATGTATGAAACTCGACCGTGACATGTCAAAAGTTTGGTTCGAAAAACAAAAACAACTGGATAAAAATCGGTATGTAAGCATTTAAAAAGAAATCATTTTTAAGAAAATCAAATACTTTTTGTTAATTTTCATGCAATGCAAAAAAAAGTGCGGGGAAGTGACACTTTCTGAATCAAAATGTGTGAGGGTAAAATCGCACGGTCGCAGAAAAAACTATCTATCGTGACGCTACTGAACTTTCTCGTGTTTTAGGAAAAACTATCCGTCAAGACGACTTACCCATGAAATGTTGTTTTTTATGGATTTTTTTTCTTCTTTTGCACAAAAAACCATTTTGGACCATGTTTAAACTCAAATAGTTACTTCTAAACTTGTTTTTAAACGTTTTAAGATTTCTTTTTGTAATATTCCCGCACAAAATTAAAAAAAAATCATTTTCGTACTTAGACAACAATGTCTATCAGTTTTCCCTGTATACGGCAGGTGGATTAAAGGTAGCCAGCTGCTTTTCTGTCGCACTTATGCCGTCAGTGTGAAAGAGATAAAAGTACCCTTATATTATCTAGGGTATTATTAGCATGCAAAATCACCCTATCTTTGTCCGTTTCACATGTTCAATAATGTCTATCTCTGTTTTTATTGTAAAAGAAATACCCGACCATAGGAACCAAATTGGATAGGGTCAATAAAAAATGCCTTGTCTTTCCGTCTCTAACGCCCTTTTAGGGCGTTATACAACTCAATGGGTACAAAGAAGCTAGAAGTGGCAACAGGCGCGTCTTCCGCGACAATTAGTTCAGTCATTATAGAATTTTAGCTTACAAAAGGTGGTGTGGTCCCGATTTTGACATATGTTGTTGACATTGGAGTCCTAAAAATAAATTTGAGTTTTTGACATTGGGGGGCCGGCTCCCCCCTCCATCTTTGATGAAGAGTGCACAAAAATGGTTTTTTTAAATTACTGGTTACTGTACGTTTTAGAAAACAAGTTTTAAAAAAAAGTTAAAGACAATAAACTTTCTTACAAAAACGCTGTGGTACGTTTTTTTGTCAGACGAATGGTTTTTGAGTTATGACACTGAGTTCTCTGGGCAGTACCCTATTATGGTCAAATGCAGTTTGTTCCCTTAGCAATCAAAATACCTTGTCATACAACGCTTTTATATCAGTTTAGAGCTTATCAGTAATAGTACTAGGTAGTATTCTGACAGTTTTAGATTGTAAAATGACAGTTGATCTTTCAATATTAGGTCTTTATTTATTATGAAAACTGGAATAAAAACTGCTTCTTTTATTAAAGAACAAAAACACGTGTTTTAAATCGACTTTGTTATGACAATGTTGAGAGATCAACCTGTCAGCCTACAATGTAAAACTGTAAAAATACTGCATGGCTCGCCACCATGCCCCTAGCTTTATTTCAATAATTCCCTAATAGATATGCGGTGTTTGCATTTACACATGTTTTTCTTAATTATGTGTGTCCAGCGCAAATTCACTTAAAGCTTCAGTTTCTAAGTTGTTTTTTGTTTGTTTTCTTATATGAGGTTTATGACTAATTTGTTATAGCGAAAATTTAGGTTTTTTATTCAATGTCTGCATGACTTCCATTCTTGGAAATTTCATCATTACACGGCAAAAAATTTTGTCTACAATGAAAACACGTTCTTTTCTTGAATAAATTGTTTTACCTTTAAACAATTTGGTTTGAATTAAAGTATTTCTTTTTTGTTCAAGGCAGGGTTTAATCTTGAGACTTTATTTTTCTTCTTTAATTATTTTGTTTCAGTATACTTCATTTTGTAACAAAGCAAATTGTCTTCATATAAGTAATATTTTGCTTCCAGAGAAAACGCTGCCTTAGATTAATTCAGTTTCAATTAATAATAAAACAATTTCTGTTTCACATCAAAATAAAGAGGCAAGACATTTTTTGTGCAATATCAAGAAAATATTCTCTTGGTGAATAAGAAAGCACAAATTATTTTACTTCAAAACAATTTGCTTTGATCTAAGACAATTTTTTTTACCGTGTATGAAAGGGGAGCAATGGAGCAATTTGAATTTTATTTACTGTTTGATCACAATTTATCCTTTGACGTCAAATTATTTCATAAAGACACACAATTTAATTACGCTTCTAATTTTAGTAAAAAAATTAATATAAAATGTTTGTTCATTATATTTAATGGAGCTATTTTTAGGAGTATTCAAAGCTGGGTTATATCATGTGTGGACAGGTATTGTTGAGTGGACACCTACGATTATTATACACGGTGTTTTGTCCTTGCCATACGCAACAGGGTTGGAGGGGCTCAAACAAACCGTCCCTGGCAATTTTTTTTTATTCGGCCCTCGCTTCGAAACAAAAATTTAACGGCAAAGAAAACGAAGCCATATTGTGTTATTTTTGTTTTTGATATTATGAAGGTTTTGTTATTAAATAACATGCTAATTTTAAATGATGTAATTTGCATTTTGAGAAAAGAAACTTCATATAAACATATGTATGCATGTCCTAAACATCCTAACTTGTGAGATATAGTGTTTAAAGACTTTCAGAAAATCTCATTTTTTATTAATACCTATCTGTGATACCGTTCTAGATATTTTCGTAAAGTTTTATATTCTGTATGCCAATATTAAACACTAAGTACCTATTAACATAATTAATATCTAATTTTTTCACAAAATAAAAACTTAAAAAAAAAAATAAAAACGTACAAAATTTCAACATAAAACAGCACTGCCCCCGTTAGTTAAAAGGCTGCAAGTAATTTTTTTTCAAATTTAGGTTTTTCGTCCCGACGGATTTTTCATCATGTTCTATGTAATAAAATTTAAAAAAAAACTTGCAAAAAAACAAATAGCCGTACCTCTATTACATGAGGTTTATGACTAATTTGTTTCAGCGAAAATTTTAGTTATTTATTCGATGTCTGCCTGACTTTCATTCTTGTGAATTTCAACATTATTAAAGGAGATTTTATTTACTTTTTTATCATATTTTACGTGACCTTTGACGTCAAATTGTTTCATAAAGACACACAATTTAAATACGGTTTAGTAAAAAATTTAATATAAAATGTTTGTTCATTATATTTAATGTAGCTATTTTTAGGATTATTCAACGCTAGGTTATATCATGTGTGGACAGGTATTAATTGTTGCGTGGACACCTACGATAATTATACAGGGTGTTCAAAAATGACTGTACCTTTCCATTCATAATATAACATTTTTTGATATTTAGTGGCACAGGAGGATCTGAAAACATACCAGGGTATAGGTTTAATAATACACTACTTTAGTTAACTGATTAATACACAGAATCTTTTTTTTTATATCAAAGCAACTGTTAAAACAGTTAAAATCAAAAACTACTTTCGTATCCAACAAAACAATATCAGCTTCAAAAAAAGATAACTTTTTTCTTGGAATATTGCATTTAGTAAAGTAACCATCTCTCATTATAGTATATATTTGTATCATTCCAAGAAAACCATCTTGGCTTATTTCTAGAAATTAAGTTTCTTGCATGTACACATTTGTATTTTCCTTTACTGCATTAAACTTATAACAAAACCATAAACAATTACAGACCACCCTTCTTTTTATTCTTTACATACCAAATATTGAAACCAACTTGTATTTGTACTCGTTTTCGGTTGGAACGTGTGTGATATATGTTTGCGTTGACAGCGCATTCTATGTTCTCTGTATTGTACAAAAATTAGAAATCAGAAAATCAATATGTTATGCTTGTTGAAACAAACGTCATCTTGATTTGAAATATTTTTTGTTGTGAAAGCGCACTTGATATTCTATACTTCATTGTTCTGTAATTATACTTAGTTAGATTTCCGATCTTTTATCATTGGATTGATTTAAACCTTTTTATGTTGCCTCTATATACGATCAAGAAAACTCGTTTAATTTTAAGAATGGTTTTTCTTCAAATAAATCAATACATTCAAGAAAACGCAAAGACTTGATTTGAAGAGTTGAGTTGAGAGTTTTAAAACTAAATATCGAGAAAAATAAAATATTATTTAAAAGCAGACATCGCCGTTAAGTCAATTGGCTTGATGACAAGATAATATTATCGAGAAAATAGGTTATCTAGTTTTGATGTATTTGTTTTTCTGTGTATTAGTGATCAAAGGCCCTCAATATATTTTTACACCAGACATCAGTTAAATCTATCTAGATTCGTATACTGGCACCCTATTACAGACCTGCAGAGGCGGCAGCTACAGGGAGGGCAACGGGGCAGTGCCCTCCCAAAACTAGACAACAAACTGTATTTTTAATTGATTTATTTAAAACAAGTTAAATCTTTCCTTACGGCATGTCTAGTTCTTTTCTTTAGTCTGTGGTTAACAAAAGGCGATTAATTGGGTAACCTTTTTTAGCGCAAATAATTACAAGCCGGCAGCACCGCGCGAGAGAAAATTTCAATTTCACCCGTTTTTTCCCGGTGTATGGATGGATGCTCAAGCGCGGGGGCGGGAGGAATGTTTGTTTTAGGTGACTTCGGCCATGTTCATCGTGCGAAAACGTTCGTTGCCCTTCCTACGCGTTGCCGGTTCTATCCTTAGTGAAGACGTATGAGTTTGTTTTGATTTGGGGTAGGTCACTAGTTAAAAGCCTTGCTGGTCGCGTGTCCATTGTCTGTTTTCGTTTGTTCTCAAAATGGAAATAAATACCGTCGATTCGGTTCGGTTCATTATATAATATATATATAATTAACTGTGCCAATTTAAATACGTTGACATATGAACTTGACAAATAACATTAACCAAAATTTTAGTGCAAGTAATGCAGATGGGTGTTTCAAAAAAACTTATAATAGAAAATTTCATAATAAAAAACTGGTTTTGCGGTTGGGAAAAGAAAATACTTTTTTGGCTTTATTTGTCTTATTATGAACAATCCACGGAGTGATCCTGCGTGGGTGGCAAAGGGAATGTGTGATATCAAGTACTTGTGTGAAAAGTTAAAAAGACACAAAGTAAGTGCTACTCATTTAAATAACCACATAGCATTTTCTATGCTAGGCAAGACAGATTAGGTGCCAATTGAATAGTGCCTACAGGCAAAGAACATATTATGTTCTCTGACAATGCCTATGATAACAGTTGAATGTAAACGCTCCTTTTCAACATTAAAGCGTATAAAAACATTTACAATGTGTGAAAGGAGATTGAACGCCTTAGCTATGTGTTCAATTCAAAGAAAATTGTTGACTACGGACAATTTTAATGAACTTGTCGTTGAGCACTTTGGGCATGTAAAAGAAAGGCGAATGGACTTTATCTTTAAACAAATAAACTACAAACTACACCAAGTAGCTGCTTGTTTGTAAAATGCTAAAATAAAATTGTTTAGGTAAGTTTTTTTATCTCCTTTTTCATGCAATATAAATTTTTGCCCCCCCCCATTTATAACGTCACCAGCCGACACTGCAGACCTGGTTAGTTACGGAAGTTTAGCGGTAACTTTTGTGAGCTGATATGGTTTTTTGACATTGACATTTGCAAATAACCAAAAACTTCCAAATTTATAGTCTACAATACACCAGTCTAATTTTCCTAACTCTGTTCGCAGACGAAAAAGTTGGACATCTGGGCAAAATAAAGCTATTTATACAAAAATTCAGCCTGTTATTCGCATCACTTTAAAAAAAAGAGCGATGTCCTTTGGACTATTATATTGTTATGATGTTTTTATGTGTGACACCTTGTATATTTGACACACCTCTTGAGATAATAAAGGGTAAAATATCATTTACGTATATTGACTTTGTTTAGTCATGTTTTAAAATTGAAGTATGTTATTAATCGATTGTTTGAAAATTGCATATACTTATTAATTTAGCTAGATTGATTACAGTAAAACCTCTCCTTGCGGACACCTCTATTAAGCGGACACTCCCTTTAGGCGGACAAATTCACTACTATAACCGGACACTCTAATAACCAGACGCGGACAGTTTTTTTTAGTTAAAACATTCTGAAACCTCCCTTAACCGGACGCGAACCTCTGACAACGGGCCGGAGCGCTGCACGACATGGGCATAAATATTATGTAGTATGTTGGCAACAACGGCAGCCGGGGAATTACCTCTTTCCGCTTTATTGCGGAGTCTAAATATTTCCTTCGTATTTACAACATATTTTATTAGGCGGGACTGCTGTTTTTTTATTGTTCAGTTGGGTAATTATAGATCTGTTTGAAATGGCGCCTAATAAAAAACTTCTTTATTATATTATATTTTATTTAATTTTTAAATATTTTTGAGTAATTTTCATCTCAAAATTGATTTTTTAAAATTGCCTAAAGCTAAGGACACTTATCGTAGAACAAGCTCCCAAGTATGAATGTCCTTACCTAAATTAAAACTAAAAGGCTCATTATGGGCTCGAAGTTTTTTTTTGTTGACACAAACTACCTAATGAGTTTTTGACAGATGTTTTTAATTTTTTTTGCAGAAGATGTGCTGACAGATGATAAAGGCGAGTGCGTCATATGTTTAGAAGATCTTAACCAAGGTGACGTCATAGCAAGGTTACCCTGTTTGTGTATATATCATAAAACGTAAGTAAACTGAAAAGCGTATAATATTGAGAAAATCAGTGCAGCACTGGTTGTGCAGTTGCACTGACACTTGCTCGGTGCTGTCAAAAATTTGTACTGGGTACAAAACACGACAAATATCCAAAAGCCTTTGTTAATAAAAAACTTGATTTTTCAATTTTTTTTCAGATGTATAGACCAATGGTTCGAAGTCAACAGATCTTGCCCAGAACACCCCGGAGATTAGCATTAAGATTCAAAAAAAAGAAATAGAATTTTTTTACTATAAAAATTTTTTGGTAGAAATGGGATTTTTTACAGAAAAATCAATGAAACTGGATGTTTTTTTCCGATATCATTACAGAAAACTAATATCAGCGCAGGCGCAATTAATGATTTGAATTTCAAACAAAAAAAAACAAGCGTCTTGGCTGTGAGGTATACATGATTTTTATTTTATGATTTTTTCTAATTTTTTGGGTTATGAATTTATTAAGTATAGAATAAAGTTTTGATGTGGAAAATAAGCCTACAAGGGTCAATCTCCTTCAATGAAAAATGTTTTCGTATAAAGTGTTTTGTTTTTAATAATTGAAACTCTCCATAAATTCAAAATCGATTAATCAGTTAAAAAATCAATAATAAAAAGTTACTGTTTCAATCATTATAAAAAAAAACAACCTGTACTACGCTAAAATATTTGTTATATACAGGGTGTCCCATAACTTAGGGGTCATAGTGCAGCAGGTGATAGAGGTTATTTCCGAGAAAAATGTTTATATATCATGGGGGTCAACACACATCTGTTTTTAAGATATAGGTTTTTAAAGTTAGAGGAGTGGGGGGAAAAGAGTTTTAGAAAAAAAAAATCTGTCTCAGCCAGCTGAATAGTCAGCTAATTGTGATTCAAAAATGTGGTATTCATTTTTTAAATAAAATTACAAGTTGAGAAGATACAGGCTGTCAAAATAACCTCCAAAAATGTATTAAAAATTAATTTTTGCTTACTCATTTTTTAAAAAATCAATAATATTTTTACTATGTTTTGCTAGAGACTTGTTTTTATTAGCAAAAAATATTAAAAAAACTGCATTTAATATGTCATTCATAAAAATTTATACCCAAAAAATAGTTAAAAAAAAAATTGACCGATTAATTTTTTATAAAATTATTTTTATTTCAATTTATCGCTCTTCTTCTAATACACGACTTTACTCAATTTCATATTTTTACTGCGTTTTTTTAAAAAGTTATTATCAAAAAAGTTTAGAAATGGCCAACTTTGATGCTCTGTATCTCGACTAAAAAAGAGTTTTGGTCCATGCATTATAGGAATTTTTTTATCAGACATGATCTGCTCTATCATCTGTTGGCCTATGGCCCCTAAGTTATGGGACACCCTGTATACAGTAGCACACCCAGGAATATATCTTGGGGGAGACCCCATGATACTGTATTTTATAATGAAAGCTGTGGAAAATATCTAAAAAAGGCTTGGGGAGGGCCCAGGCCGCAAGCGCCCCCCCATGGATGCGCCCATGATATATAAACAAATTTCAATGCTAGAAACATAGGAAATGTATTAATGTATTAAACGAGATTGACCTGTAACACACAATAGAGAATTATTGAAATACAGCCAGGCTATAATTGTGCCAGGCACTATTTTGACACATTCACATTAAAAACTGACAGTTGATCCTTTAAAATTGACATACCAAAGTCATATTTATAACTTTCGTCGTTTATGTTCAATTAATAAAAGAAGGCACTATTTATTCC
The DNA here is from genome assembly GCA_963576565.1 of Aspidapion aeneum. Lineage (NCBI taxonomy): Eukaryota > Metazoa > Arthropoda > Insecta > Coleoptera > Brentidae > Aspidapion > Aspidapion aeneum. Next base: position 24,406,205 of record OY755045.1, on the reverse strand, counting down.
GGTTCATATAGTAGACAAAGGCCGTGTGTTGAAAGATCACAGCTGATATTACAATGTGAAGGTGTCAAAATTGTGCCTGGCACTATTATAGCCTGGCTTTATTTTAATAATTCTCTGATATTGTTTGTATAACAAGAATTAAAGTTTTCTTGTGGTTTTGGGAAAATTTCCTCAGTTTTGCACACACTCTTTTGGTTATAAAAAAGACCCAAAAGAACTTTTAACAGGAAAATGTTGGTTTGTGACAAATCACAAATGTGACACAAAAAAATAATAATCTTTTAAAAAATCTAAAATTTCTCTTGCAGTTAAATTTTTATTTGTTCTTTCTGATTTCGAAAATTCGCAATTGGCTATTTTTATTTTTATCTGTTATTAAAGTAAATAAAAAAATTGGTATATACAAACGTCTTCAATATTTATTTATTTTGTCACAATAAATATTAAAAAGTTTATAAAAATAGGAATGTATCATCATAAAAAACCATATTGTTTATCAGGTAAATTAAGATGCACACTTAAGACAGAAAACACGGTTTTTGAGGCAATATTTCCCCATCAAAACTCATTAAAAAAACATCTTCACTGACTTTCTTCCTATCTAAGGTTTACTTAACAATTTTATGTACATGGTCACTGGTTATATGTGCGTGGCCTTTATTAAGGGTTAATGAAGGCTATGTCAGATGTCATTCCTTATTTCAAATTATGGCAGCAACCATCCTAAATTAAAGATAACACCCTGTATCTTTTGTCAGAAAGAAAGACGTATTTTCCTTGATTTAAAAAACATATGGTTTGTTAACAAGGTCGGTAGAGGTTGTTAATATCTAGTTAAGCCGTTTTTAGGTTATTTAAGTTACAAATTTACATTGTATACAAGTATACGGTACCATGGGCCAAGTGTGACAGTAATTTAAAACTAATATAACTCCAAAACAACTTATCCAAATGTCAACAACCTATATATTTTTGAAATCATGGCAAATATATCTTAAGATTTGACAAATATTATACAGGGTGTTCCCTTTAACTTAAGAAAGTTCCTGTCAAAATTTGACATAGGGAATGACATCCAAACGATAATATAGAAAAAATTATGCAACTTTTGTAATTAAAGTTTTTTTCTATCACCTACATTTACCCCTAAAAAAAGCCAATACGTTACTGGGCAAATCAGGCATATAAAGTTCAGGTAATACCGCATTGTGTTATTCTTTATCCATTTATATAATATGTTTATACGAACTTTTGAATCTTACAATTGAGCAAGATGGTACAACATTTTTGACGAAACGGTGTGATGTTCTTTTGTTCTTATGACGTCAGTGAAGGTGTTTTATTACTAGGAAGGCTGTACTAATTCTGTAAATAGTTTGTAAATATTTGAAATGACTGAAACTAAAAAAAAGTTGGACTTAACTAACGCAAAAATTAAATTAAAAACAATTTTTCGGATACAGATTTAAAAAGGCCGCGTGTTACTATTTTTTTGACAGTAAAAAGACAGTGTCAGCTAGGGTCATGACACATGTCTATGAACCAGTACTACCAACAGTGCATTTTGCATCGTAAAATACCAGAATTGATGCATGCATCTGAAAACGTTTTTTCCTGTCGAAATTTAGCTATGTCAGCCATTTAAAACTGCTGAGGTTGAGTAAAAAAAAAGATGTTGAGAGGTGATAAGTTACCTTTCGTTATATTTTTGGATCATTTGGGTTGATGTTTTTTTAAAAGAAAATATGTTAAACATTTAAAAAAGGGTTTTTTTACCACTGGAAAGCATCAATTATTTTGCCTATTTGTTATATTTTGTGTTATTTTATATTTTTGGTTAGTGTTTTGTTAATTGTAAGAATTAATGGTCTGATAAACTGTCAGTGTCACAATATTAAGTGAAAAAAGTTTTAGACACTGACACACGCTCATAACGTGACGTATAGTAAACACAGTCAAGGATGCGAAGCGATGTGTAAACATAAATTCTGGAACACTCCAAACTCACTCACCTCCTGTGTTTTTGGTATTTCTCTCTATAACATATTAAAACTTTTAAAAAAATCCGAACCAAACCAGAAAATTTCATCGTTAAAAGAAACTAACATTCTATGCAAAAAGAGACAGTTTTGAGCGCGTTCCAGAATGACATGTTGGCATTGGTCCACTTATGTCTTAAATATAATATGTACTATGAACAGGCCTCTAAAAAGTTGCCAGCATGTTGGATTTAAAATGCACCCAAACATATGGCTTGGATAAACTAAGGCTACTGGTAATGGGTGCCGCGCTATCTCTTTTCCAAGCCTTAAAACACCCATTATCAACTACCTTAGGCAGGCGAAGATCTACGGGAGGGGAGAAAGGGGAAATTCCCCCCACCCCAAACTATATTTAGTTTTGACACACAGAATACACCTCCTGATCACTATGCAAAATAGGTTTATGCAATATTAATTATGATATCCCCCCCCAAATAAAGTTTCTAGATCCGCCCCTGCCTGAAAATAAATCAATTTTAATTAAATGCCAAGGGCTACGACAAGTCAAGATAATAGCTTCTTCTTCTAAAAGCACCAAAATTCAAAGAAATTAAAAAATCTACATCACCGGATTGCCTTAAACCATTTGTTTTATGGAAACCCGACGAACCGACGCAGCTACAGTCGTCCAGTTAAGTTCACATTACTGGTCAAATTCTGTAGGCAACCTGTGTAAAAGTTTAAAGACCTTGACGTCAAATCACCGCATTGACAAATTGTCAACGTCATTTAAAAGCAGTCCCTTTCAAATTTCATTAAAACTGTCTACTTTCATAATCCAAGCCATACATTTGAGTTCAATTGAATCCAATATGGCGGTACGCTTGTAGCGATTATTTTCCATCAATGGTTTAAACACGCTTTAGCAGTACAAATGTATTTAAGACGTACGTGATTGGGTCGCAATCAGGTGATTTTTTTTTGTAAGTGACGTCACAGCCAATGAATTTAATTCGCATGTAAGTAAATACAACTTGTCGTTTTTACGAATGACTGCGGCAACTAGAACATTGGCGGTTTGTTGGGCTGTCTTATACAGTGGCGTACCAATAAAAAAGGGCAAAATCCCCTGATTTTCCGTTAAAATAGAAAGAGTATTTTATTGTAAAGGAACAACCTTATTTGTTATAATGTTTGTTGTAAAATTTCAAGGAGGTAGAACAAATGTACCGCTACAAAAACTATTAACTTTAAAAGATAATATTAATGACGAATCTTGTATTTTTAGGACAGACTAATAATTATTTATGTATTTTTATATTTCTTTGTTTTTTTATATTTGATTTGAAAATGTTTGAAGGGAGTTTTGGGGGTATTTTCGCCCTGGCCTCAATATCTGTATGTGGGTCCGCCATTGGCAATCTAAGTTAACTATGCTCGAGGACATTCGAGATGATTAAAAACAATATTCTTGTGTAATAGCAGAGACATTTTTCTAAAAAATGTAGTGATAAGCAACTTAGTGGAAAAAACAACAGTGTGCGTGTGAAGAAGACTTTAACTCAGTGTGATATGACTAAAATTTGGTCAAAAATGGTTATTTAATAGATAAGAAAATAATAAACAACTAAAAAAACTTATTTATGACTATTTTTTAAAGTAATAAAGAGCTCATACACGATGAAGCATGTTGCGATTAACTCTCAACTATATGTTTCATGAATCATCAGTTACACTAGCGCTTAAAATTTTTACATCTGTGTAAAGGTCTGTAAAAAATTATTTAATGTCTTATGGTGTATGGGCTACTTAAGATAGTTTATCACCCTCCTATCAGTCAATTTACGATTTAAAAAAAAATAAAGATTTTTATGAGAAAAATTACATTACAGGATTCAAATTTTTAATGTTTATTTACAGTACGAAAACTGGTACTTTCCGCACGCGACGAAAGTTGCACGAACTACGCAAAGCCAATTTTTTTGTTTGTGTATTAAGCTCTACTTGTGGCCTAACGTTTGATATACAACAGACAATAATATCATTTTTCAGAATAGGTAGAAATTACTTGAAATAGTTTTTTGTGAAAAATGCATAAAAGCTAAAAACTGAAACTTTGAACCCATAGGTCGGACGACGATGGGGCAATGATAACTTTTCATCAGATCTACAACATACTGAAATTTAAGAGAAATCCAACCGAAAGCCACCGGTCATAAGCTCCGGGCAGGATCCTTTTATGGAGTGGTAAGAGGTCTGAAAGGGAAGTCGTAATAAAAAAATATATTTAACTAGCGAAATTAAAATAATAATATATTACTTTCTTGCTTTAGCCTATAATTCTCATAACTAACAAGATTTTTTCATATCAATTTTTTATAATAGTTACCCTAAAAACTGACTTAGTCAATGAAATCAAAATTTTTTACACATTTTATTTAATTAACAACAAATCAGTCTTGTTTCTAGAAATAAGTAATTAAATAAATAATAAAAAAATATACATATACTAAACAATACACTAAAACAAGTATTGCAAAGAAAATATTATGATATTAACTCAGAACTTTTTAAGTTTGGTTAAGTAAAATCTAAAAAAATTAATTTATGAATGATTCTACAAATTGTTATAAAAGTTTTATTTAAGTCTTTTGTATCGTGAATATACTCCATGTCAAAAAAAAAATCACTTCCTGATTACAAAAAATAGCCACTTTGCTGCAACCGTTATAAAACAAAATTTGAAATTGTAAATATTTTGTATTATTTAATATTGTCTCATAAGAGAAGTATTGTTTAAAAAATAAATACATACAGTAGACTCGCGCTAGTGTGAACACGAAAAAAATCTGCACGTTCATACCATGGAGACCGTTTATACTACGGAAGGTCTATTCTAAAACCGAAATATTAGGTTAGATATAATAAATCCATACCTATCTACTTTTAAATGTAACTATTCTCATAATTTAGAGGAAATCTGTAAGTTTTTGCTGAAAATGACAATTTAAAGCATTGACAAATACTACAATTTTATGAAACTTCAAAATTTATATATCATTAGGTAACATACGATGTTATTTTGGTCCGAACTTATCTAGCTGACCAATTAGTGGCTACTGCTCGGTCTCAATATTTCTTAGGCTCTCTAGATCACCAAAACCTATATTGTTTGGTTCTGACTATAATGTAATCACTTTAAGTGATTCCAAAACATACTTTACTGCAACTTTTTCAGGTGTCTCCATTTCGTTGTCAGATTTGCCTTCCAAACTTACTTCTGGGAGCAATAATTAAATACTTCTTGGTTTTTCCATTTTAGAAAGCACAAGATGAAATGGTACCAATATTTACAACAAACAACGAAGTAAAACTAAGTAATTCCCGGTGATTCTCCTAAATCTTACCATTTAACGAAATTCAGAAGATTAACGTCTCTTTTCCGTTATCATACGATCGAGACTCGTTACTGTTTATACCACTGGATATATAATGTATTAATCTTCACTGTTCATACTACTGGGAGGTTTACACAAGCGTGTGTTCACACCAGCGCGAGTCTACTGTATACCAACATAACATCTCTTTTCACTACATTATACTCTAAAGGGAAAAAAATATTAAGAGTTAACTAGAAAAAAAATCGCATACTAAGCTCGTACTGTATAGAGGAATATTTTCCTAAAGATTGCAAAATTGAAAAAAAAAACATAGTTATTATTTTTTTAGCTTTTATATTAGAAAAAAGTTAGCTTTATTTTCGACGCTAAATCCAAATCCAGTGTCAAAAAAGTGCCTAGGCGTCTGGAATTTTTTCCCAAGGGGTCATTCATATGTAATCAAAAAAAAAGGAGGTTTGGCAGACCATCTTTTCGATTTTAAATAATTTTTAGTACATTCATACTACCGATAAAAAGGATAATTTTCTTATTAATAGTTTTTTAAATTAATTTGTGAAAATAAAAACCAAGCCAATGTGGCTCAAGCGGGTGCTAAAATAAATATTCAGATATCTCGTAAACTACTTACACCATGTAGTGATGCATGTCAAGGCCTTTAAAATACCTTTCGAATGAGGTATCACATAATGTAACTTCACAATTTTTAAAAATTATTTTTTTTCAAAAATGTTCGTAAAATTTACATTATGTATTACCTCATGGGAAAGATATTTCAAACAAGCTATATGTTACCGAGAAGATTTAGTACAAGTCTAAGCTAAATTGGCAGTATTTTTTTTTCAAAATTTAATTTTAAAAAACTTCCGATTACAAAAATTTTAATTTTGTGATTTTTTATCCCCTTTTTTAAGATGTTCTGCCAAACCTCCTTTTTTGTCAATTTTTTACGACTAGACCCCTGAAGCAAAAAAAATGCCAGACGCCTGGTGTCTTTTTTTGCCGGATCTTGTTTTTTTTTCTTGTGGGCATGGGGCTGTGTTATTTTTTTTAATTGAAATTTTTTGTGACCATCAGATAATACTAGTGGCTCAAATAGTGTTTCCTTATACAACCGCTGTATTTGCACAGAAGAGTTCTAAACACTATTTTTTAAACCTTCATTAAAAAATCCCGATAAAACTGACATTATGTAGGTAAATATTTTTTCTATCATCTTTTGAAAATAAAAAAAATATACGACCCTTAAAATTACTTAATCCCATCACATTTCTCATATTAATTTCAATCAATAATTTTCACTTTACGCTTTCGAGTCTAGCAACGTAACTTTAATCCACGTGCTTAAACTAGGTTGCCATTGGATACCGTCAGTTCGTGGCGGATCCAGGATTTAAGAGGGAGAAAGGCCAGAGAGGTAGCAAAAGAAAAAAAAAATTTCGCTTTTTTAATAAGTTTAAGCTCTGAAGATTGTCATTATTTGCAGAGAGAACATTTTTGACAATTTAAGTAATTTTGTGTAAAAATTAAATGTTTAAAAAAATCCTGTTTATGCATTGGTTATTTTTTACTAAAACTAAAATTATAAGCTTTATTTTGAGGAGCCGGGAGCCCCTCGAAACCCCCCCCCCCCACCTCCCGGATCCCCACCGTAAGTGTGTTGCCATTGGATTACTATCTGGACTAACCTATATCATTAATTGTTTGTTACTCAAGTCCTTTTTGAAGAGCCTTGGTACTGAACCCTGTGACCTGAGTTCATTAAGCAGAGTACCAGGTTGGCCAAAAAAAAACAGGACAAAATATGTTTGGGTATAACTTTTAAATTTCCAACAAACTCCGCTTTGCAGGGAATTGATTAGGATTTTGAGCAAAAATATATTTTTGTCCGCCATCTTAAAATTCAAGATGACGTAAAGAATCAAACTTAACCCTGTTCGTTTATTTTTATGTTCCGGAAATTTTTTAGTTTCCAGAGAAGCCCTATTTTCCCCCATGTACAGCAAGGTACGAATCATTGAGATTGGTTCAGTGGTTCCCGATAAATTATTGTTTCACAGATTACACGATTGCTATACCAATTCTGTCTGCATTATTTTCTTCATAAATGTATTATTGCTAAACCGATAAATATTAATAAATTAAACAGAATAATAAAATAAAAGCATCATGGCGGAAATCTATTTCCCTTTCAAGATCACAATCGAAATTTGTCACCATCTTGAAATCCAAGATGGCAGACAGAATTAAACTTGACCCTATAAAGAGGCTCGTGTATTCTTAGGCTTTAAAAAACGTTTGTACTGTTTTTATAAAATTATAGAACAGCTTTATCTCTGCCGAACACAACGAGATACGAATTACTGAAGCCGGTTAAGTCGTTCCCAAAATATTGGTAATGTTCCTTCCACGACAATCGATCTTGCTTTTTATTTTACAATTACGAATTAAAAAGGCAATTGTATAATTTGCAAAAAACAACGGTTGAGATAATTGGCGGGTAAATTCACTATTTATTATATTTACCTCGTATCTTGTAGTCAGTTTGATTGACTGTAATCAGGCAAGCCACGCTGAAGATGGAAATGCCTTTTTCCGAAACACCGGTGTCCGTGGTTGACTTTACCCCTTTGAAGTTGCCTTTTATACTTTGTTGATTTTTACCTCGTTGTGCGTGGCAGAAACAGAGCTTTTTTAGGAATTAAAAAAAATCTAATAAATTTTCCGAACAAGAGAATACATCAGCCTCTTTGAAAGATCAAGTTTAATTTTGTCCGCCATCATGGATTTTAAGGTGGCGGACAAAAAAATATTTTTACTCAAAAGCATCTCGAAAGTTATAACAAAAGATATTTTGCTCGGTTTTTGTGTTGCTATTTTTTAATTGTGTTGCCAATGGGTTACTAGATTATTATTCCTTACTCAAGGCCCTTCTAAAAAGCCTTCTGAATCCCTTCTTTGCGCTTTTAGGGCTGGGGCTAACATCTTGACTTGCATCCCCGTGACCTAGATTGCCATTGGGCACTATAAGAGTGTTGCCATTTTGTTTCGGTGTTGCCATTAGGTTGTCTTCTTTCTCCAGTTCTATTTTATCCGCGTAAATGGTTAGTTTGTCTCTAGGATTAAATGGTTGAGATGGTGGGACCTAAAAAAAATGTTTTTTTTTCAAGGACATATGAGGCGCTGAGAACCAGAGCGGACTATCCCACAAAATTCTAATTATCGGACCAAGGCGGGTTTCCGATACTTTATATCTGGGGCGCAGCCAACGATAAAGACCGGCCATGGCGCGTTATAAGCAAGTCGGCGGTCACGTGATCTTAGGAATTCCAGGATTCTTATTGTATTGCTTAATATATTATCTGTTTTTACACAATTTAAACAAATTGACCAAATTTTTTTGTTCTCATATAGGCAAAAATTGAAAAAAATATTTTGCTGATGTATGTGTTTATTATAGATAAAAGAACTGAATCTATAAAATAAAAAATTATATAAAGTTTGCACTCTAATATCTTCAGGTACTTCAGGTGTATATTAGGTACATAATATCGTTAGTTACTTCAAATCTATACAAGTCTTTTAAAATTGGACATAACAAACCTAAGCTTTAAGTTTTTTAATTTTTCTTTGTCTTCTCACAAAGTTTAATATATATTTCATCAATGTGTAAGTTAACTACCAACTCATGTTCTTTTAAAAGCTGTATCTAACTTTTTAAATATTGCACACTACCGGAGAGATTACTATCTGTTAACGATATTTTACAAATCAGTTTTTTAATATTGCGAGGGTGCAGAAGACATATTACCTTAGTTTTGTAAATTGACATGTATGCACTGGATAACTGGATAAACAAAGATGTAGCCAACATTAAAGTGTATCCACAATATCTTCGATTCTCAGGTGACCTTTTCAAGAGACCTAATTGTTCAACAAGAAATGACAATTGAACACATTTTTCACTCTCACTATCTTTTACCACATGTTTCCCGTTTGCAACTTTAATTTCAATAAACTGCATTAGCTTTCAAGTGTATCGGGGCTGTCCAAAAATAAAACTCCTACTTTTTTTGGTATGGACACATTGTTAACATTTACAAAAAATGACAGATCTCCCTCAACAACTAGAGATGCTAACAGTGATGGATTGTTGTTCAAAAATTTCATCAGGCACAGGCAGACTGTGTCACGTTCTTGGGTTAAAATCCCATTTTTGTTTATTTTAGTATTAGATAGAACAATAAAATTTTGAAATGTCCTCAATATTTAATACAACTTTTGATTTCTTATGAGCTTGAAGTGTTTCAATACTTTCTTGTATTGCAGTTTCCATTTGTTGCCTCTCGACATCAGCTAATCGAACAGTAGATACAGGTACATCATTTTCTGTTAATTTGGGTCTTTGTCTTTTAACATTTTTTAGCTCTCCATTTACAACACACTTATCAAACTAAATAACCTGCTCGTTAGGAAAATGTTTGATGCAAACTTGTGGACGTTTTAAGATACTTAAATCATTAGGAGTTTTTCGCAACCAAATTTCATGCATTTGTTTATCCACTGGCAAATTAAAAGTTGACACATATTCGGTTTGAGTTTTATAGTTGGACCGATAATCAACAACACTACACGTTCGCGGCATTGTTTATCTTATAGGTATTTTATTTTTAATTTACTCATTAGCCATTCATTATTTTAACGCAGATCACGACAGTCTTTTTCGTGGGCTGCGTTATTTTAATAATTTTGATAAAATTCACATTCACGTTCCCGAATTAAAAAAAAATCGACGTAAACAAACATACCAAAACTGAAAACACACATGTTTTATAATGACAGCTGGCTGGGAGGCGTTCTTTTGGGCCCTCCTAGGGTCACGTGATATTTCGCGTCCGGGCCGGTATTTCTCGTGGCCTGCGATCTGGGGGCACGGCAGTGGCCCGCAAAGTTTGCGCAACTTTGCACAATCGCAGATCTTCATAAGGTCAACAACCCCTCCAAGTTTCATGGACTTCCATAAAGTAGTTACAAAATTTCAAAAAAAGGCAAGATTGCCACTCACTTAGGTATAGATCATCAAAATTCTACTGTACTTCCAGACATGCTACAAAGCTGAAATTTGGCAGACTGATAGAAATTATGACCAAACGTTTGAAAAAAAAACTCCAAATACATGTAAAGTTACGTAAAAGTAACATTTCTCAACATAGGAACTATTATAGAAATATAGAAAAAAATTTAAAAAGACCAAACTGTTTATTAACTTCCCTCCCCTATAAATGTAAAGTTATGTAAAAGTAACATTGCCCACATCCAGAAACCCTAGCAAAGTTTAAAAAACATTTCCTTTACTAGTCAGAACCTTTAATTTTGAAATTTGTATTGGAGAACTTGGCTTTAACTTTATCTCAATTCTTTTAATGGAATACCATTTCCGCGTACTTTTCTTTACATGAAATGTTTTTGTTATGATTACATTTTTCAAAGCGACAGTGGACCTGAGTTGCAAGCATCCTATAACAGATGGTGACACGAAATAGGTTGGTCCAGTAAACCATGAACCTCTTATGGGATTTCTGTAATCTATCAAACTTAAGGGTAAGGGTTTGAAAAACCCGCCTAAAGAGTTATAATGCTTTTTTGACATTATCACTTTTAACACACTGGATTTTAGAAACTGGTGTCATTCAAATAAGAACTTTTGATGCGAAAGGTTCAGTCTAAAACACACTAACGCTTGTTTCTCATTAACACGAATAATATTTACTTAAAAACCCTGTTGATAATGTTTTAAATGTACAGATTAAACATAATAAATAAATCGTAAATATATGTAATATAACATTGCGTATATGTTTGGAAAACCCGTCTAAAGAGCCATTAAGCTTCTTGGACATTAACACTTTCAACACCCTGTATTTCAAAAACTGTTCATTAATTTGAGTTGGGCCCATTAGTACTTTTGATACGAAAGGTTGAGTCTACAACATACCAAAATTTCGTAAAGTTTGACGGATTACAGAAATCCCATTAAGAGGTGTGCCTGATCTTTTGGATAAATCACGTGAAAACTTTTTAATTTTTTTTTAATAACCTCAATTAGGGCAAAGGTGAGATACTGGATTATGTGAGATACTTGATCATTTTGTAAAATCTCCTCTTTAAAACTTTATTTCTATTTTTTCATGAAATTAGAAAAATGCGATGAGCTTGGCAATATTGCACCATAGGCTCGATTTCCAGTCGCCATTTGTAGTCATTTTCGACGGTTTTTATTTTAGGTGTTAAAAATAAGTTTTTTTTGTTTAGTTATTAATTTTTTAAACTTATGAATAGTCTATCGAAAAGAATGCATATTTACGCTGATTTTTTACATAAAATTCGGCTAAAATATCAACAATTACGATATTATTTTTCGATCATATAATTACACATTTTGGATGCATTCCTGTGTCAAACAAAGTCAATTTAAAATTTTGCCGCTATATTTCAATTTTTTTTTTGAATTTTGACAATATTTAAGAATATTCATCCTCACCGAAAGACTAAATACTACTACTCTAAAGTCCTTACCTTACTTAATTTCATCCCCTGAGGTATCCTTAGAGTCACCTTTGGATCAGGCAATATTTCCAACGTCGAATTATCCGCCTCCTCCAAAACAAACGGAAGTTCTTCAACCACTTTTCTTCCTTCCACCCAATCTTCTAAATCGTTTTCAGTCCAAATTCTCGTGCTACAACTGCTCGGTGAGAAATTTGTCACAATTTGTCTTTTGTCACTATTTTTGGTTAATAAATTTGCGTCTACTTGAGTTGCGTGTCCTTTCTTCTTTTTCTTCACCTTCGCCAAGCCTTTTTCCCGCTTACAAGGCGAGGAAACTATGATTTTTACCGGATGACTTGGCTTTTTAAGGTCTGAATTCACATGAGGAATTTTGGAATGATTCGTTTTTGAGCTAGAGCGCCTCCCGCAAAAGTGACACACGAGAAATGTCACAAGGACAATACTAAACACAGTACCGATTATCCTCCATATATCTCTTTCCAGCAGAACGCCATCTATGGAGTTGGTTAGGTACTCTAGTCGTTCCTCTAATTTTTTGTTATGTTCTGCGTTTCTTAAATTTGTTTCGTCTAGTAATTTGGTTTGCCTATCTAAGTTTCTTTGCATTTCCTCGACTTGTTTTTTATATCTCTTTGATAATTCTTCTAAGTACTGACCAGAAAGAGACATGTTTCGTTCTAAAGCCTTTATTCTATTCGATAATCTTAAAAATACTGACTCCTTTTGAGCTTGCATATTAACATTGTTTGTAGCTACACTTGGAATGTTCGTTTCGGTATTTAAATTTATGCTTTCCGAATCTGTTAATATGTTTTCTAAGTTTTCTTCGGCTACTTCTTCCTTAATGACTTCTATATTTGGTAAAATTTCTAATATCTCAGGAACTTCAAGTAATTTTGGCAATATTTCATCACTTTCAATCTTTACTCTATCATCTAAATTATTTTTAGAATCTATATCTACTAAACTAGGTTCATTATATATTTCTTTTTGTAAATTTTTTACACTATCTATATTAGATTCTATATGATTTGTTTCACTAAAATTATCATCTAAATTTAAGATTTTCGTTGACTCAATGGCTACTTTCTCTTCTAATTCCAAACTAGATATATTTTTAGAAGCAATATTGTTTATGTCAACTAATTTATCTTCTTTTAAGGTTGAAGAATTCGCGTATTGGTAACTATTGTTTCTCAAGACTTTGTTAAAAGTGATCGCTAAAATATTACACATGGCGCCTATGTAATCTTCTGTGAAAAAAGTCTCTACACAATTGGGGCATGATTTTAGAGAAACGTTACTAGTTCTATTACGAAAATCAAATCCAAACTGTTTACAAATCTTTGAGTTAACCATCGCTTTAAATACAAAAGGAATTTTAAGAATTTTTACGGCTTCCAAGGGTCTGCAACTTACGATTTCGTAAATTTTGCCAAAATGTTCGTCAGTACAGTTGTTACAAACGACAAAATGACTTGGAGAGCTGCACGTCTGCATCATGAGTGTTCGATTTGATTTATTTTCAAAAGTATTCAGATCTGATTGATTTGATTTGTTTCCGAGCACTCTAGCAGCTTTTTTAACCATAGATATAACCGCGTCAGTCGCGGAACTTAATAAATTACCACCAGATGGTGCTTTTTGTGCCTCACTCGGTTCCAAAATATCATCATCGTCATCATCGTTTTGCGCCATGTGGCCAGGATCTTCTTTTTGCAGTACTTCGAAAACTGACGTACCATACGCACGAAATAGCGATAAAGGACAGTAATGTTCTTTTCCGTAATGAGATTTTATCTCGATTTTAATATATTTACCAAAGTTTTCGTGGTTTAAATCAAAGGACTGTATGTCGCGCTCATCTTTAGCGGTAAATTGACCTACTACGATCCAATCTCTAGTAGGATATCGATCGCCCACAGATATTACAAACTCTTTTGGACTACTAGAAAATAATTCATAGTTGGCTAGGTCAATTTTTTTTACTTGTATAGCCTCGCACAGCTCAACTATGAACCACACACGACTATTGCAAGGACTTAGCTTGTACTCATCTGTTGAAGGAGACAAAATAGCCCAGGTGTTTTGGGCTTCGGGGTTTGCGTTTATGACTTTGGCGCCACAGTCTATCGAAGCGTAGTTTTTCCACCGTAGTTTTGCTTGGTTTTGTTTCGTTTGGTTTTGCGGTTGGTGGGTGGAAACGTTGGCTGGTTCGCGTTTTTCGGCTTCTTCCAGGTGTTTTTGCGCCCATTCTAAAAAATTTATTAAATTAGAGATTAAGGAGATCCCCAAGTACTCCTGCAATTAGCATAAAATTGCTGCAAACACTGCAGTTTTCTTATGGTGCATGTGTATCGGTAACTTATTTAAACAAACAATTTTTCTTCTGGACACTTCCACAGCATAAACGGAAAATCGACATTAAAGTATTCAATCAGTATTTACAAAAAATTTATCCAATATTAATGAGTTTTGTATGTATAACTATGAAAGCTAAAAACAAAATTTTTTAAGCAGAATCAGTAGCGTTATTCTTGTTTTTAGGGAAATTTTATTCCTTGCCCTCGAATACACACTCTGATTGGTCCACACATGCAAGGCAGTGCAGAACATTTTTGGATCATAATGAATCACAAAATTATTTGACATTGTCAAATTGTCACTCTTCAAACCAAACTGGCTCTGTAATGAAAAGGACTCGCTTACAACAAAAGCGCGAGAGACAAAACCACGAGTAACAATAACGCGGGGAACAAAAGCGCGAGTAACAAAAACGCGATGTAACAAAACCGCGAGTAACAAAAGCGCGAATGTGTATAACTGGCGATACTTTTATTTCAATAGTTAATAGCGCATGACTTCTTTCCCGTGATGCTAGTGGGTGTAAATCCGAACCGATCTCAACCGAACGGAATTCGGTTCGATTCTGTGCTGTTCGGTTCGGCTTGGTTCCTTTCGGTTCGGATTCACACTTTCTAGGATCCAGAGAAAGATGTCATGCGCTATTAACTATGGAAAAACATAAACCTATCGCCAGTTATAGATCTTCGCGCTTTTGTTACATCGCGCTTTTGTCAATCGCGCTTTAGTTATTCGCTTTTTTGTTACATCGCGCATTTGTCACTTGCGCTTTTGTGGCCGCGGTTTTTTTACTTGCGATTTTTTTACTCGCCCTTTGAACTTGTTGTCTACTTTTGACCTTTCCTCAACCCTGAAAGTTTGGTGCCTTATTTTAATTACATCCTGTATTATTTAAATAATACAAAAGTATTGTGTTATAGTTTAGTTGCGTTATTTTTTTGCAATTAAATGGCAATGAAATTATTAACAATAAAACAATAATTTAATTAATCATGATCTTCATTGGGTTTGCCCGCAATTGCGTGCTATGACGGGAAATTTCAAAACTTATAAAAGTTTAATTTTTGCAATAAAATAGGTTTGTTAACCAGTCGCCGATGGTAATAATTAAAAAACACTTGTTGCGTTCTTCAATATACAGTGTGTCCCCGGATGGAGTTGCCAAGAGGAAAAAATCCTTTTTTTTTATTTTACGAAAAAAACTCTATCTGCTTGTTAAAAAATTAAGATAACCACAATAAAATCTTTGATCAGATGGACATGGTGTTATTAAATTAAGAAACATGTAATTAATTAGAAAAGAAAAATATGTATTTTTAATTTCACGAAAAACATCATTCTATAAAAAATTTTGCTTGTTGAAAAATTAGAATTACCATAATAAAATCTTTAATAAGATGTACAGGGTGTTATCCTCTTCCTCTTGGATTATTTTATGAATCTTTATTCGATAACACCCTGTACTTCTAATCAGAGATATTAATATCATTATCTCAGTTTTTTGACAAGCAGAATTTTTTGTTATTTTTCGTGAAATTTACATGTTTTTTAATTTGATAATGTAGCGTTTTTTAGACAGCTAACATAGCTACGGTAGCTGTTCGCCGGAGAGCACTGTGGGATTTGAATAAAGTGGTACAAAAATTAACAGAGAAGGTAATTGAAAATATGAATTATTTACGTTAACAAAAATGTTGAGCGCCACCCAATTTTATGTATATAAATATCTCGGGAACTAAAGATCATATCTGGTAAAATTAGGAAACCCAGTATTATTTAATTTGATTGGATGGTCATTATGTTCTCGAGATTATTGTAATCTGGTGATATTTAATTAACTGAAGTCAGTTAAATATCTCCAGAACTAAATATATTAAATACTGACTGTGTAGGTAGGTAATGGATATTTTATAAATTAAAATAAATGTGATTATATGACAATTTCTAAATTTATTGTCTAAAACCTAAAAAAGATTTTACAAAAGTAACAATATTTTATTCTAGTCTTTCCCTAAGTTTTAACCTAGAAAATACCAAAAAAATTAAATCTAAGATGATTTTGACGTGTTATCATCACCGCAATTTACGTAACGCAAGCGGAGGCAACCTGTAAAAATTCATGAATTTTAAGTAGGCGCAGCGCAGATTTTAAACTGTACTTTTTATCAAAATCATCTCTAAAAAAATAGAGATTCTATAAAATAATAGCGAAAATTTACACATCTGTGCGTGACTTATTTCTTTATAAAAACCTGCAAAACCATAACTTCTTTAAGCTCCATGTAGTGGAAATAGCTGTATTTCTGCCGCGTACTGGTGACAGAAGTAATCTGGTCATGCAATGACCCGTTTCATAATGACGTAACTTTTGACTACGAGGTTTTACTCTAAACTTTGAATTCTATCTGGCAAGACAAATGTTGACTCTTGACACGTATCTTGTGACTAAGCTTTGACTCGTACCTGGCACCCTCAACCTTGAGGGTAACTCCTAAAGATAAGCTCTCCACATAGTTTTAATATCGAGGAAGTTGTTGGGAAAATAAATCGCTTTCTGGCAGCAACAGGTAAAATTGATTTTGCAATACAGCAACCAAGACAGCAACACCGCTGCGCTCATTGATACCAAGATAGCATAATTTCAGATAATCCTTCACTCAACACAAAAACAGAATATGGTTTTAACTAAATACAGCTCATCAGAACTTTCAATTGAAATCACTTAAATGTGAGCTGTGAGAAAATCTGCCGGTGGCGATTTGAAAATCACACATATAGTTGGCCGATATTTCCCACACTCAAACCTTTGTCTCCGTGCAGCAAGTTTGCCCCCAGATCTCCGAACTCAGGAGCAAAAAAATGTCCTCGCATTTGTTCGATGTAGATACACCATGTATTTTCTCGATATTTGAAAACCGTGACCAGTGGCTCCTAACAAGTTTTATTATTTTAAATTAAACTAAAATTTTGCCAGTGACCGTCAAAAGGTTTTGCACATTTAATGATCATGATGAAATGTTGCAGATTAAATTTAATGAATTATATAAGACATCTCGTCTTTACTACTATAAAAAAATATACAAATTATTATAAAATTATTTGTGATAATAAAATGTTTTTAAATAGAATTTAATGTACTAAAAATAATCGAATGTAGCATTTTTAAGAAAATAAGGGCTGGGAAATAAAAATTCTACAATAACACCCTGTACATCTAATCAAAGATTTTATTATGGTAATCTTAATTTTCCAACAAGCAAAATTTTTTACAAAGGTAAGAGTTTTTTTTTCGTAAAATTAAAAATAAAGGATTTTTTCCTCTTGTCAACTTAATCCAAAAACATTTCATGTAAAAAAAAAGCCGTATGCAAAAATGGTATTCCGTAAAAAGAAATGAGATAAAAGTAAAGCCAAGTTCTACAATACAAATTTCAAAATGAAAGGTACTTACTAGTTTGGAAATGTTTTTTTAAACTTTGCTAATACAGCCAAACTTCTTTATGTTCAATTTAACACTGGGCTTAAGAGTCATTTGCAGCCGTAAAATGCAAGTTTAGAAAAACATTTTACAAACTAGTAAGAACCTTTCATTTTAAAATTTGTATCGGAGAACTTGGCTTTACTTTTATCTCAGTTCTTTTTACGGAATACCATTTTCACGTACTTGACTTTTTTTACATGAAATGTTATTGTTATTATAAGTTGTTATGATTTCACTTCTTTTTGAAATGATTTAAATAATATTTAAGTATTAAAGCAGTAAAATATGCGGAATATTGTTCAAAACTTTTGAAATGCCTTATTCAAAATTTTGAGGTTTTATAATTTTTTCCTATGGTTTTATCATAGTTCCTATCAGTCTTCTAAAGCTCAGCTTTCTAGCGTTCCTGGAAGTGGGCAATGTTACTTTTACAGAACTTAACATTTATAGGGGAGGGAAGTTAATTAAAAGTTTGATGTTTTTTATTTATTTTTTATCATTTTGTCAAAGTTCCTATTATCGGTCTTCCAGAGCTCAGCTCTCTAGCGTTTCTGGAAGTGGGCAATGTTACTTTTACATAACTTTACATGTATAGAGGAGGGGAGTAAATTGGAATTTTGGGGTTTTAGGGTTTGGTCATAATTTCAGCCTTCTAGTCTCGAAGTACAGTAGAATTTTGATGATCTATACATGAGTGAGTGGCAATTTCGACGTTTTTGAAATTTCGTAACTATTTTACTACTTTATGAAAGTCCATGAGACGTGGAGGGGTTATTAACTCTATGAAGATCTACGACTGTGCAAAGTTTGAGTTTCGTAGCTCATTCCGAAGTAAAGTTTTAGATACGTCAAATATGGGCTAAAATGTTTCAAGAAAAGATAGTACAGCAGTTTCCACGGACTTGGCGGTGTACTACCGTGCCCCCAGATATACATATACATTACCAATTTTTATTCTATTTGGCAAAATTATTGTGTTAATTGTTTTTAATAAAAATCATATGACGTTAATATAATACGAAAATTAAATTTTAACACTAATGCGCAAAATAAATGTGTCTACACATATGTAGATAATGTATCTGTTTACACATTAAATAATATTATTTGTTTAACGCTTCAACAAACTTCTGTATTTTGTAAAACAATTTGATATTTACTTACTTTGCCTGGTCAATTTGCGTTGATAATATTTAACAGAGTATACAGGGCTAACCTGAGATAAGTCGATAATAATTTAAAATAAAATTTAGTTATACGGAGTCGTTGTGAAACAAGATTATTAAATAAATAAATAAAATAAGTTTATTTTCAAAAAAAAGTTTAGTTACAAAAAGGTTTAAAAATATTAAACTGAACAAAATAAACAATTAAGCACAGAAGCAAAAGAGTTTTGCTTGTTTGAAAAATAAATCCACAAGTTTCGAGATTTTTAAATTTTTCTCAGAAATGCACAAAAAATAATTTTTTTATCGCAACACGGTAGTAGTAGTAGTAGTCTGGGGTAGGCCCTAGTCCTGGCTACTAGGCACATAAAGCACCCATTTCGCCAACCCCCGGGCATCCCCCCTCCTGCGTCCTTCCTTTGCTAAGGAATCTGCCCGTCTTCTGTACAAAGGCCAGAATATCGGGCCACCTCAGAGGTTCTCCGTCTCAAAGTCTCTCTCTACCTCTCTTCTCGCCTCCTTGTATGCTTTACATGATGAGAAGAAATGCGCCGAGGTCTCTTCCTCGGCCCAACATTGATTGCACGTCGCGTCCTCCTTCACTCTCATCTTCGCCAAGTGTCCTTGTAGGACGCAGTGTCCGGTTCGGACTCCCACTATGGCTCCCACCTCTCTTCATGTTCTAGGGAGCAGCCAGTCCCTACGGGACTTGCTGTATCCTGTCACATACTCCTTCGCCTGTCTGTCGTTTTCTGTGTTAGTCCATTCCTTTTGTATCTCTTTCTGGGTCCACTTTGTTAGCACCGACTTCATTTGCCCTCTTGTTAGCAACCGGAAAGGCTCTGGCCCGACGCATTTCTGCCGGGATCCACAACTAGCGAGTTCGTCCGCTTTCTCGTTTCCTGGGACTCCCATGTAGCCCGGGACACATAAACATACGAGCTCCACCTCTCTTACTCCGGCCAACTCTTGAAGTGCATCTGCGCACTCCTGCACCAAACCCATGGACATGGTTGGTTTGCACAGTGCTCTCAGCGCAGCTTGACTGTCTAAACAGATGCAGAGGCGCTTTCCTGTTTCGTTCCTAATTTCTTCCTCTCATGTTACCGCCAGTATAGCGTAAACCTCCGCCTGGAAGATTGTTCCATTGGATCCCAGCGAGTAGCCTTGCTTTCCACGTACACTCAATACAATACCATTGCCTTCCATGTACACTCCTTCACAGGTCGAATTCCGGTCTGTCAGCCTTGATCCGTCTGTATAGCAGACCGTTGCATCGCTAAGAAATTCAACTGGCCTTTTTCCATGCATCCCTTGGCGGTATGGTTACACGGTATCTCCTTTTCTCTCTTAACCGCTTCTCTGGCATCGCTAGCCTGTACGTCGATAGAGGAATCTCCTTTTCCGTCACAGTCGCGATCTCCGAATGTCCTTTTTGTCCACCGCTAAGGTATGCTGCCAAAGCTTCCTTCTTTACCCAGGTGGACAGCGATGGGAGGCCTAGGATACTCAAGGTCGCCAGCCTCTGAATTGCTCCATGGTGACTTTAGAGGCAAATATCTCAAAAACTAAGCGATATACAAGTCGTAAAGACATTCTCGAGAGCTTCAAGATAAATCACACATAAACAAGTGGTGTAGTGGTAGCAACTTTTGTTTCACACCCGAGCAGTCCGGGTTCGAATCCTGGATAGGTACTTTGGAAGTTTATGATTGTTTATAATGGTTTAACTTTGCTGAAACTTTGCGAAACTGGGCGATTGATCCTGATTGGATGAAAGGTCCCAGTATAAAAAAATCAAGAAATTGCAAATAAAATAGACGTGTTCGAGAGTTTTTCGAAAAACGTACGATGAATACCCAAAAAAGCCTTTGTTACCTTTTAAGAAAAACACCCTGTATATTTTTTACACTGCTACATAATTTTTAACAAATTAAGTAAATATTACGCAGAGTGTATCTATCTATATTTGTTTATTTCATAAGTGATAACCATTGGTGCCAAAAAAAATAAACCACGGATTTTACGTTATATTTGTATATTTTTATATATTATATAACCGGAGATTATACAAAAACGTCATGCATCAAAACAAGACAAGAGCAAAATTGAAGTTTAGTATAGTCTTTTATTAAAACCGGACATAATCATAAAAAGGGGCCGGGCCTAGCATGATTACTGGTTCCGTCTCTCTTCCTCTCATACAAATCGGTCCCATAGAAGTTTGGCGGAAAATTTAAATTGGGAACAAATAATGCGTTGATCTCTTAGAGTAATACTCTGAGGTTGATCTGGTCTGAAAGGCAGAAGAGCTGTCGTAGGTCACGGATTAGTTTGTTTCTTTTTATTTGTATTCGTTCTTTTCATTGATCGATATGTATAGCAGTTTATTTTCACCTGCTATTGTTCTGGTTTCTCTCGTATCTCGGTAAATGGCGTTTCTTGCGAGAGTTTTCTTACTATTTACATAGGATTAGAGACAAAACCATCTAATTAACTTCGCAAGAGTGTCACATTGACCAAGCAGTGTTCTGAGGAGTCCCATAAGGACGAAACAGTTAACTGTCAACACTTATTAGGTGTCCATCAGATCTTGGACACCCGCGAGGTTAAGTTTTCAAGCTACCCATGGAAAAATATGAGATACAAAAACTTCTTTTTTACCCGATTACCCACGAAACGTTTGATTTTTAAATTCACGGGTACTAAATTTCACGTTTCCTTAAACTTAACGTTTAACAGACCTATTTTGTAAAAATATGAGAATAAGTTAAAAATATCTCCCTGTCTTAAAAAAAAGTATTTCCGGTACAAACACCAAAGATAAAAACAGAAGTATTAGAACAGCTATAAAAATGGTTAAAATTTTTTAAGGGTCCACATTTTTTTCAAGGAGAAAAAACTATAATGCGTTTTTAATGCGAAGTATTAAAGCATAAAATTAGATACGAAAAACCAAATGCTTTCAGTGGACACATAATAATCTTCATAAAAACGAATATTAATATTTATAAAACCACAATAGTCTATAGTCGTTAAAAGTTGTTTAATTTTTTTAAATACCACAAAATCATGATAACCTTTTACATTTATATTTTTAGCCATCTATACAATAGGTATAGATCGTAAAAAATATTTTTTTTAGTATCAGTCAAAATAAGTTATTTGGGTCAAAAAGACCTAACTACCAAATTTTTTGAAGATGTCTGTCAAATAATAAGGGATACTGCCCTTAATTTTTGGTAGGGTTGGGCGCTGTAAGGTTCAAATATTTTAAAAAATCATAATTTGAGTATAGGTCAGTCATTAAAGCGAAAAAAAGATTATAGAATTTTAGCTTGCAAAAGGTGGTGCAGTCCCGATTTTAATATATGTTGATCACATTGGAGTACTTTAAAAAAATTTGAGTTTTCAACTTTGGGGGGGGGGCGGCTCCCCCCACCATCCTGGATTTAGTGTGCACGAAAAGATTTTTTTTAATTACTTGGTCCCTTGGTACAGTTTAGAATAAAAAGTTTTAGACAAAAAGTGTTTTCGTCAGACGAATGGTTTTCGAGTTATGACGCAAAACATTTCGCCGCCATTTTGTATTTTGACATTTTTTTTATTTAGTGGCCTTTAACTTCGAAACTGCTTATTTTCGAACATAAAATAAAGACTAACTAATAGCCTATAAAATGAGATAATACTGAGTTCTTTGTGTAGTACCCTTGTTGAGATATAAACCCTGAAGTGTGACTCAAAAGTAAACAGCATCTGTTAGAGGCGTCTCTATCTATCTATTTATCTTTCTCTGTCTCTATCTTGCTCTCTATCTTTCTCTCTATATATATCTCTCCCTATCTGTCTCTCCTCTCTCTCTCTCTCTCTCTCTCTCACACACACACACACACACACACACACACACATATATACACACAAAAACGACAGCAGCTAAAATAACTTAGTTTTCACGCATTATTGATTAAAAAATTCATTCACAACAAAAATAGAGCTACCTCAAGACCCAGAACAAAAATGTCGTATAGATAGCTGCTACGTGTCTACTGGGGACAATTTTTCATGTTTAAATGAGTGGATAGATACATTGAATCATCCTGTACGACATGAAGTTAAGTGGTAAATTCGATATAATGTTTAAAGATAATACTGCTGTGCACATGTATGCTTCTGTAGCACAAATAGACACAGGAAGAGTTTATAATAATTTTGCTTGGTTTGACCCCTTTACGAGCAATTTTATGAGTAAAACAGATTCTTTAATAAATTTAAAAATTTATAAATCTCGAAAACTTGTTATTAAAATTTGTCATTCGCAAGGAAAAACATAAAACTTTGTTGAATTGATGCCCCAGACATTGCTAAATGCTCTTCGAATATCAACTGCGACGAAAAGATTTTTTCGTATATGTGGCCACAATATGCAACTTTACTTTTATTCGCAAAATATAGTATATTTGGTAAAATTAAAATTTTTAAACTAGAAATATTGTCTTTTAACAGGACAGTATACCAACCTATAACAAACGAAACTTAACCAAAGCTCAACCAAACCCAACCAGATCTAACCAAACCATACCTAGCGTAACAAAACATAAACCAATCCAACTTGACCTGCGCTGGATATTTCGCACCGATCCGGCTCGTGCCGAATCGTACCCTGCGCCGCGACGTATCGATTGCGCCGAATAGTACACGGTAAAAAAATTTGTCTACAATAAAAACACGTTTTTTTATTGAATAAATTGTTTTACCTTAAAACAATTTGTTTTGAATATAATATAAGTAATATTTTGCTTCCAGCGAAAACGGTGCCTTAGATTAACCCTTTCAGGACGGGACCTGTCAGCTATTTATTTGCCACCTGGCAGTTTTTGTAGTGCCAGCGGGACGGGTGTCAAACAGTTATGATATTTTGTATTTTGTGACAGTGGTAAGACAGTCGGTCGTCTGACAAGCAAACTCTGTCTGTCTTAAGCGGTGTGACACTCGTCTGGCTGGCAAAAAATAATATAAAACTTGTCTTTTACGATATGAAACCCGCTCAGCAGGCGAATAAACAAGTGTCATAAATATGTGACACCAGTCCGTATGCCTCTGTTCTATGCTGTCACATAAGCTGTGGCATCCGTCCTGAAAGGGAATTCAATTCCAATTTAAAATAAAACAATTTCTGTTCCACATTAAAATAAAAGGGAAGACATTTTTTATTCTAAATCAAGAAAATATTCTCTTGGTGAATAGGAAAGCACAAAATATTTTACTTCAAAGCAATTTTGATCTAAGACAATTTTTTTTACCGTGTACCTTTCTCTTGTGGAAAGTGCAAAACTACTAACTTGAGAAACAGAGCTAGAGAAATGCAGATTTTACATTTTAATAATTGTATACGATTTTAAATTTTATTAATTGTATAAGTGCGCTTGCTGGTGCCAATTTATAAATTTGCTTAATTACTAAAAATATTCAATTGATGACAAAATTATGTAACCGAAAAAACAACCTAAGACAAGTTTATTTTTGAACACTTAGAAATCAACGATCGCAAAAAAATCTAAAAATAAAAAATTTTAAATGCAAAAATAACTTGGTAACCTTGCAATAAATCTATTATCATAATTATATTATCTGTCTACTTCGATAACAAAATTGCTTTTCAGCATTTTTTGCATATAAAGTGTTTATCCCGATCTTTAGGGATAAAGGTGTCACTTTTTATTTCCGGGATGAAAAGTGCAAATAAACAAAAAAATCGGGATGAAAAGTGACTGATCAAACATAAACAGTAAAAATCCAAAAAAAGAACGTCAAAAAAACCAAAAAATACCAAAAATAAATGGATCCATGACGGCTCTGATACGTTCCCAGCTAGCCTTTAGTAGCCATGATATATATCAGCCTTGAAAACATTTTTTGTAAATATCTCAGAAACTAAAGCTCCTACGAAGTATTTGGTTATAACATATATTATTGAGCAAAATCTATCCTACTATATTCCAAAAACCGCATATTGATACGACGCTCCATTAAAAAATTAGGATTTTTAAAAAATTTTAATTGTCAAAAATTGTCATTAGCATTAATGGATTTTGACCAAAATCTCGGAGTGACTAACACTAACACACAATTTTATAAAAATCGGTTCAGCGGTTTAGGAGCTATCGTGTTACGGACAGAAATAATATACACACTCACATACACCACATACACATACACACAGACATCACGACGATATTGCTAAGATAGGTCAAAATATACCCAAATAAAACATTTTCGGCGTTATCTCAAAAAAACATTTTTCGTCGAAAATAAAACCTTCTCTAGCTAGGAAGGTTAAAATAGAAAAAAAAAACTCGGGAAATAATCTAAAAAGTCCAAAAAATAGCATATAAACCTGGTAATAAAAGTGTCTTTTTATCCCCTGACGAATTGTACAAACTTTTTGCTTCGAGATAAAAAGTGCCACTTTTACCCTATTGTACTTTAGGGAAGTCAAAATCGGCAATAAAAACTAACAAACCCGGATATAAATAAAAAAATCGGGGATGAAAAGTGACTGATCAGGAATAAACAACAAAAAAAACTCTATAAAAATTCGGAAAATGTGAGAAAAATAGCATATAAACCTCGTGATAAAAATAACTTTATGCACTTTAGGGAATAAAGAGGTCACTAAAGTCTCCAGTTATCTGACCAGTGCCCCTTTTAATCCCTAGGAATTAAAATGTTACTCGTCAAGACAAACCCAGATTTTGAGTTAAATATAAACACTTTCAGTCACTAGGGTGGTGAAATATAGCGTTCCATATATAGTATAGGTACTATAAGATAGCATATAATCCACGTGACTAAAGCGCTTTTGATTTCGCATCGGGAGTAAAAGTACTTTAGTGCCTAGGTTTATAATACTATATAATATAATAGTACTATTTCAGTTTTTACATAGAAGCCCACTTTTTTACTGCATTTTAGGTATAAAAGTGTCACTTTTGGTCTCCGGGATAAACTGTGACAAATCAGGGATAAAAGTAAAAAAACGAGATAAAAAATGATATATCGAGAATAAAAAGTAAAAATCGGGATAAAAAATCCAAAGAAACCAATGCAAGAAATACCCTATAAACCTTGTAATAAAAATGTCTTTTGATCCCTTCACAAATTGTAGCCCTCTCTCTAGTCGGGCTACAAACTTTTCGCCTTGAAATAAAAAGCTTCACTCTTTATATAATATACCATTTTATCCCATGGCATATAATATACTATTTGACATTTTTTTCTTTTTAATGCAGAATAGAAAAATCCATAAAAAATTTTGGAATTTTCGAAATTCTCAATGTCTTGACAGGAGCTAAAACTTCGTATCTACACATACACATTTTAAACAACTGTTTTATTACAGTAGAATTTTTTTCTATCTATTAAAATAAGCGTACTTTACTCTTATGCAAAATATGTGTTTTGTGTTTTACCCCTTACACTATACAAGTCAACTGTGATCTGATGAGTGTTAAATAAATTTTAAGACAAGCAAAAATAAAGGCAAAATTCATCTGCAGAAATAATTTTTCGGTTAACGTAATATTAAGCAAAATCCTCATTCCTTGAGCAAATATTTGCACACACTGTCTATTTCAAAGTATTTTACTATAAATTACTGCATTTTAATGTATTTAATTGTATATTCTACTTTAAAGTATCTCATTATTTTTCAAAGTATTTCAACATTTCAAAGTATTATAAAAAGTATTTCACACCAAATTTGTACACCTATTTCAGGAGTGTCCCACCCCTCGCTTCTGCACAGTGTGCCTGAATGAAGTATAGGTTACATAAAAATGGTTCCAAAAACTAATTGCACATATTGAATCTGGACTATTTCCTAACTTTAGAGCCATATTCATATAAATCCTAGCTGATCCTCTTCTCGAAATTTTATCAATTTTTTGTAATTTTTCTAGTTAGTCTAGGCGCTGGCTCCTGTCACGTGAGACCTAATATGTGTGCTCTGTTTGACTGCAGGGCTTTGTTAAGCACCCACAGGAGTAAAAAAAAAGTTTGGTCACGTGGTCGAACTGATGGTCGTTTGGCCGCCATCTTTGAAAATGGCCGCCAAATTGATGGATTTTTATTGCCTAAGCGTACCTTCCTACCCAGTGATCCGATTTTAATTTTCTAAAGCTCGCTGTACTCCTTTTTTAAGGGTAAATAAATTTTGTTATAACACATTTTTGGATAAATAAAAGTAGTTTTTGAGATATGCCAAGATTATTAGTATTTCCGCTCGCAAAAGAATTAAAATTATTCCCATGCTCATTTTATTGTAGCTACAATATCATTGACATTTGTTTTTTTTGGTACATAGAAGGCTTTAAACCTTTCACAGAAGAGGATATTGACTTTATGATTTTAAAGTTCGATGGATAGTACCCCTAAAGACTGCCTTAAAGAGGCTGGTTTCTAAAACCGCTCAGAAGATTATAGAAAAAGTGAATTTGCAGCGAAACGATGCATCCTAGCGAAAAACGTCAAGAAGCATTTTTTATAGTACTTTTAATTCCGCCTCTTCTGATCTATGTCATATCTTTTACAATTAAAAAAAAATCGATTTTGGAGCGAAATAATGGATTATTTACAAAATTGTATATTTTAGCTGGCTTGTACAGCTAACTATCAAAGCTAGGTTGCTAAGTGATACATCAAAAGAAGCGGGATTAAAAGTGTTATAAAAAAATAATTTTATCGTTTTTCGCTACGATGCATCGTTTCGCTGCAAATTAACTTTTTCTATAATCTTATGAACAGTTTTAGAAACCACCCTTTTAAGGCAGTCTTTAGGGTTACTATCCATCGAACTTAAAAAACATAAAGTCTATATCCTTTTCTGTGAAAGGTTTAAAGCCTTCTACGTAACAAAAAAAAACAAATGTCAATAATCTTGTAGCTATAATAAAATAAGCATGGGTATTATTTTAATTATTTTGCGAGCAGAAATACTAATAATTTTGGTATATCTCAAAAATTGCTTGATTTTTCAAAAAATGTGTAATAACAAAATTAGTTTGCTTTTAAAAAAGGCGTAAAAGAGGCTTCAAAAAATTAAAATCGGATCACTGGCTAGGGAGATACGCCTAGACAAAAAATCTATCAATTTGGCGGCCATTTTCAAAGATGGCGGCCAAACGACCATGAGTATGGGTGCCTAACAAATGCCCGCAGTCAAACTGAGCGCATATATTAGCTAACACGTGACAGGAGCCAGCGCCTAGACTTACTAGAAAAATGTCAAAAATTTCGAGAAGAGGATCAGCTAGGATTTATGTGAATATGGCCCTGGAGTCAGGAAAGAGGCCATATTCAAAATGTGCAATAAGTTTTTGGAACCATTTTTATGTAACCTATACTTCATTCAGGCACACTGTGTCTGACTTTATTTCAATTTAAATAATACCGCCTGCGCATGAAAATTCGTTTATGAAAAAAACAGATCTCAGTTTAATCTTGACTGATTTTTCCAGATAAAAGATGAAAGGCTTAACTGATATAAATGGATGGGATATCAATTTGTTTTAATTAATTACAAGTATCCCTTTTATCAAAGTGCATGGAATGATAAATGGCGCCAACAGAAATTTCAGCCAAACAAATGATCTTTAAAAGGTCTTACACCCTTTCTACATAATTAGATACTTAAGATTTATGTGCACGCCATTTACACTTCTAAATATTTCAAAGGCTAATGGTTTGATGTAAATGTTTACATGTCAAAGACAACTTTTTCCATATCAAATTAAAAGTTAATTGCTATTATTGCTATACTAAATTTGAAAATATTATAAATGGGGGGCGAAAAACAAGAAAATGTAAAATACTATTGCGAGTATACTGCCTTTATTTCTTGTTTTGGATCAATGAACCGAACCGAACCGAACCTCTCCTATACATGTAAAGTTATGTAAAAGTAACATTGCCCACTTCCAGAAACGATAGAGGGCTGAGTCGAGCAAAGCTTTGGCATAGGAAATATGATAAAACTCCAAACTTTTTATTAACTTCCCTGCACTATAAATGAGAAGCAGATTTTCTACACGCATTTTGTCAATTTTTTCACATTTTTAACCAAAGATGCCATCGCAAACTACATACATAGAGCAACAATATTATGCCACAGAAAATGTATATAGGTATAATCCTTGAATGATTTTTTATCCATATTTTAGGTATATTATGAAGTTTTCGGTTAATCTCTTGTCAAACGCATAGTAGTTTTTTTTTATTTACCAAAATTACAAAAATTGACAAAATGCATATAGAAAGTCTGCTCCTTAAATGTAGTTATGTAAAAGTGACATTGCTCACTTCGCTCGAAACGCCAGAGAGCTGAACTTTGGAAGACTGATAGGAACTATGATAAAACTATAGGAACAAATTTAAAAACACCAAAATTTTAATTTACTTCCCTCCCCTATAAATGTAAGGTTATGTAAAAGTAACATTGCCCACTTTCAGAAACGCTAGAGAGCTGAGCTTTAGAAGGCTTTTAGGAACTATGATAAAACCATTATTACCAAAATTAAAAAATCTCAAAATTTTTAATAAGGCATTACAGACTTTCGAACAATATTCGGCATATTTTACTACTTTACAACTTAAATATTTTCCAAATCCTTTAAAATCATAACAAAAACATGTAAAAAAAAGCCAAGTACGCGAAAATGGTATTCCGTAAAAAGAATTGAGATAAAAGTAAAGCCATGTTCTCTAACACAAATTTCAAAATGAAAGGTTCTTACTAATTTGGGAATGTTTTTCTAAACTTTGCTATTGCGGCTGCAAATGACTCTTAGGCATAGTGCTAAATTGAACATAAAGAAGTTTGGCTGTAATAGCGAAGTTAAAAAAAAAGATTCAAACTATTATTATTATTATTATGGTTTTCAACAGTAGGTGGATAAATCCGATGAGACTGTTGAGTCTCTTTGGTTTGTTGTTCACTAGTTTTTTAGGTATTCACTAATTGTTTATTTGGCTTAGTTTTTTTTCACAATAGGCGGATCTTACGTTACTGTAGGTCTATGCTGAATAATGTATAAAAAACACTGAGTTTTGATTTTTTGTTTCACGATCTAGGCGATTCTTAAACTGGTTTTTAGTAGCTGATTCCACTGTGAGGTTACTTATGTTATTCCAGTTGTAAACTACCCTGTTTACGAGAAAGTTTCTTCGATGTAGCTTGTTGCATTTTTCCTTAGACAACTTTTGCGTGTTTCCTCTTATGTTTGTACTAAGTGAAAAATCTCTCTTAAACTGCAAGAATAGTAATTATTTATTATTTTAAAAGTTTCTATCAGGTCCCCTCTAGTTCTTCTGTCTTTTAATGTAGTGAAGTTCAACTGTTTTAAGAACTTTTCATTTGGAAAACATGGCTTTACTTTTATCTCAATTCTTTTTACGGAATACCATTTTCGCGTGCATGGCTTTTTCTACATGAAATGTTTTTGTTATGATTTTTTTTTCTGTAAAGTTTTAGAGTTTATTTAATTAATTTCAAATTTAATTATAAAATATAAGCGTAAAAATTTTTTTGTTCAAAAGTTCAAAAGCAACAAACTTATAGAATAAATATAAAATTTTTAAACAAGCAGAATTTTTTAAAAGAAATGTTTGTTAGTCAAAAAATCAATTTTTGAGTGCATTTGTCCTCTATATGTACTGTACAGGTTGTCAAGAACTAACAAAGAGCGGGGGATTAATTGGCTTATTTACGACTAAAATGTCTATAAACATAGGTCTGCCTCGTTCCCAAAACACAGAGTGTTAAAATTTCAATTTATATAGTTTTCCTTTATAGCTCTTGCAGTTTTTGAGATATCATTGGACATACAAAATATTAATTAGAATCAACAGAGAGAATATTTTTGATTTTGTTCATTATTTAATTTTATTCAATAATTTCATTTTGTTTGATTATTTTATTTTATTCACTAATTTTGATTTTTCATTTTGTTATATGTTTTAAATATGTATTTCCTGGTATGTGTGGTGGAATGCTTTGTTAACAGATTTTTTAAAACTTTTTTGACTATAAAGCTTATTGGAACTTAAACCATTATTATCAACTATGTATGTATTTACAAATGTACTGTTAATCATTTAATACAAACTAAACACGCCTTGGTGCCAAATTGCCATAATATCCTAAAAACAACTCAAATCTAGGGAAGCTTTTGCGACATTATTCAAAAACCCAATCATACAATATATTAAAGAACACTTAGTAGTAAAAAAAGATAATGTAATATGTAATTCCATACCTGAAAAAGATGGAATTTCTTCAGTGACAGCGTTTTCCCGAGATTTATTCTGTTCTGGCGCCTCTCCACTTCCACTTTCCAACTGTCTTCTCTCCAAGCTCAAGCCAGTTGTCATATTGGTATCACCTTGAATGTTGGCAATACCTATGACATATCAATCAGTTTATGTTCTTTTTATATACTTGTCAAGATTGGCCAATGATAGTGGTACCAAATCACAATTAACAACATTTCCATACAATATTCAAATCAAGCAAAATATCTTGGTGCTACACTTTATGCCAAATTTCACTGGAAAGCATTTGTTAAGAAAAAAATCACTTCAAAAAAGTATAGGAAAATATTCTAGCTAACATATTACATTTTTTAATTGCCTGTTTTAATTTAATAATATTTTTAAAAATTTAACAATTTAATTTTTGTTTTATTTCTTTAATAGTTGGTACCATCTTATCACCAACTTACCATCTTTAGTGATATTAGAATCCCCCAAACTTGAGGCCTGCTCCCCATCAAGAGTGTGAGTGTCCTTCACAAGCTCAGCATGCTTGAGTGTTGCCTTTTCATGCAACTCTTTGGTAGCTGCATCTTCTAGAGTTAAGATTATAGGTGTATCATTAATGATACCATTTGAGACCTGATTTCCATTAACCTCCAGGAAAGCTGGCTTCTCTGGGGATGGAATGTTGTTGGCAGGTTCTGGTGAAAAAATAACTCAATATACTTTAAATAATTTTTTTTTAATGTTGGGACATCAAAAAACAGAGATTAAGGTATCTGTGATGGTGATCACCTGAACAAAATTTGTACACCATCCTACAGGATTTTAAAATAAATAAATCATTGGTCCTGTAGTGTATTGTATGGTCCTGTATTATAGTATTGTAGAAAAATTTTGTACTACTACTACTGCTACTGTGCACAACTGGTCACCTCTTGGGTACCTGTCTATAAGAGATTCAATAAAAAATGCTGGTTTTACCAAGACTAAGTATAAGACTGTTCTATATGTTACCTCTTTCCCTTTCAACTGTTTCTTCTTTATCTACTATATTTCCAATGTCATCTTCTGCTGCCTTTGGTTTTCTATCAACATCATGTTTATCCTCAGACCCATCGTTTTTAAGATCTAATTTTCCATTATATTGATTGTTTAGTTCCTCATTAATTGTTCTATAATTATTGTCAACAGTTTCTTGTTTTTCAGCTTTCACATCCCCATTAACTTCTACACCAATAGATTTCTTACTAAGTTGTTGAATATCATTGTTTTGTGAGCTTTGATGGGGGATATCTTGTTCATGATCTACCTCAGCATTATTCAATTGATTATCATCACTTTCAGAATTGGGAACTGAATTTATTACCTCAAATTGGTTGTTATTATCATTACCAACAGTTCCTACATTGACAACAGGATTATCTCTGAGATGGTTGTTATCACTTACTGCTGAGTCGAGGATACAAAATGAGTAGTAGACAAGGATAAATGTTGAATATGCAAGATGACTGGATAGATGCTTCATGTTAAATCCCCTGGGTTCATTATAGATGTCAGTCACATGTCACTCAAGTCTCTATTCTTTCAGACTTCAGGTTTTGCTTTTAATTTGTCTTTTTATGCTGTAGTTGACTACTAAAAAATCAAATGACATTTTCTCTGTAAGTAGGATCATTTTGAACATTATGAATTATGCAGGGTGAAACTTAACCTTAAAATTTAAAAGAGAAACATGAGTCAAGAGGCAACTCAGTGGCATATTTCGAAAAAAAGTTTTGGGGTGGGCCCGAGACCCCATGAGGCCATATTTTATGCTATTTTGTTTGTATTCATGAAATATGTGGAAAACATCTAAAAAAGTCTTAGCTTCGGGGGGCCACTGTAGCAACTTGATAAAAGCAATTTTTAAGATCCTTTACAGTGCTGTTATTATAGTAAAACTATTAATTTTTCTTTGAATATCTCTTAAACAAGTTGTAAAAATGTTAAAAATAGAGTACTAGTTGAAAAGCCAAGGCCTTTCCAACAATCTAACATTTGACATAAGTACATAAGTTTTACTGAAGACAGAAAAAAACTAAATCAAGCAAAATTTATTTGACCATATTGCAGCTACAAAAAAGTTGATACATTTATAGTTGGTGTTGTGAAATATTTGTAGCTACACTATGGCATGGCCAAATAAATATTGTTAAATTTGGTTTTCTTGTTCTACTGTAAAATGTATAAAATTTCAGATACCGAGCAAGGTTCAGTTATTTCAATTTCAGAGGATTTTTCTGAAATTTCATTCTTGTAAACATATTTTGTCTCAAATGGTATTTTTTAACCAAAAATTTTTTCACAGCCCTAGTTTCTGATCTTTAGTAGCATTTTATAAAAACTGTCTTATATGATTGAAGCTTGGAAAGTGTCAGATCTGTCAAGTGTCTGTTTTTCCACCACTTGGAATTTTTTAAACAAATATCCCACTGTAACACCACTACTTATAATACAATTTTATGATGAAGTCTCACTCAAGGTTTCGCTCCTCAGAAAGAGTGCAACCCAAGGGGTGATTGGCTGAAACAAATTTGTACACAGTCCTACAGGTCTTTAAAGTAAATTATTGATCCTGTAGTGTAATTTAGGGTCCTGCATAGTGTCCTGCAGAGTCTTATGGAAACATTTTCTACCCTTCTACATTTGGACCCTATAAACAGGTGAAAGTAGAGGTATACCTAAATCATAAGGGACACAATGAATCCCCACACCCTTTTGTAAAAGATTTTGAAAGAAACTTTCATAAAAAGTTATTGAGTGTTATGCAAAGCTACACTCCCCTCTCCCCTTGAGTGTTGTTACATAATTATTGGTGACATGCTTACACGGGTCCGAGACTGAAAAGTTATTAAATTTATTAACCAATTATAATATTATTCAGAAAAACTAAAATTTCTCATTCAAGCATTTTTTCATTTCTCCTCTGTTCTCTCAGTCCTGAGATCTTTTAAAAATTCACAACTTTTATGTAGAGGAGGTAACTTTTATGTCAAGGTTATAAACTTACTTAAGTTTAGCTAAGGATCAATAAAACTGTCTTTTTTATCACTACACCCAAACCCTGACCTTCACTTTAGTCTTTTTATTTCTGTATTTACTTATCCTCGTTTATTATATATTTTTGCACTTTTTTAACACACATGATTTGCTCAGGTTGCACATTTCTCAGTAAAGGTTTTTTTTAAAAAAAATTTTATTTGAATAGGATGATGTGGTTGTCAAACAGATTGACAATCCGCCGTTTTTTGAGGTTATGTTGACTGTCATTGTCAAAAAAGCCTAGTCAGATAAAAGATTTTGTAAGAAAATTCCATAAAAAAATCAATGAGTGTAGTGCAAGGCTACACTCCCCTCTCCCCTTGATTGTTGTTACATAATTATTGGTGACCCCAAGTTACCTTAAGCTTGATGTGAGAAAAATTCAAGCTTATATGGGTCCTGAAAAGTTATTTGTTAACCAATGAAAAACTGAAATTTCTCATTCAAACAATTTTCAATTTCTACTGTTCTCTCAGTCCTGAGATCTTTTAAAAATTCACAACTTTTATGTAGAGGAGGTAATTTTTAAGTCGAAGCTATAAACTTACCTAAAGTTAAGCTAAGGATCAATAAAACTGTCTTTTTTTATCACTACACCCAAACCCTGACCTTCACTTTAGTCTTTTTATTTCTGTATTCACTTATCCTCGTTTATTATATATTTTTAAAGTTGTTTTATTAGATGCTTTTGCACTTTTTTAACACGCACGATTTGCTCAGGTTGCACATTTCTCAGTGAACGTCTTTTTTATTTTTTTTTTAATTTAAATCGGATGATGTGGTTGTCAAACGGATTGACAATCAGCCGTTTTTTGAGGTTATGTTGACTGTGGTTGTCAAAAAAGCCTCGTCAGACGAAAGCCAACTCAAGGATGGTATTAGGGAGCTTTAGTCAAAACGTTCTGTACATATCCTACGGTGAAAAGGTGACCAGACATTCACGATGCTGTTTACGCGGCTGAGGGCCGGTTTATCAATAGAGGGTTAGCCCAGACCTGTGGGTTAAAAAAAGAGATGATAAGATATGTACCATATGCCAAAAAAAGACGGCTATCAAAGATAATCCACGGGTCAGGGCTAACCCTCTATTGATAAACTGACCCTGACTCTGATTTTTACCTTCCTAGCCCGCGAAGCCATGGCTTGAGAAGGTATTATTTTCGACGAAAAACATGCTGATTAGATTTTGGCCAAATCCATTAATGCTAATGACAGTTTTTTGACAATTAAAAAATGCCAACTTTTAATGGAGCATCCCATCAATATGCGGTTTTCACTCAATAATTTGTGTTCTAACAAAAAGCGTACGTAGAAGCTTTAGTTTCTGAGATATTTACAAAAAACTGTTTTCAAGGCTTCACTTGAAGTGTGTTAATAGGCTAGCTAGGAAGGTATCAGATCCGATCTTGGATCCATTTATTTACTTTATAAAGCAAGGCCAGCAAAATCGTTTTGATAGCTCTGTATATTAGTATTTTGGAACAACATTAACATATTTTTTTGCACCGATGGTCTGTTATCTGTCACTACAACCATGCAACGCTAATAGCTCAAACACAATTTGATCGATTTTAATTAAAAATTGGTAGTTCCGATGCTGGGCTTAGAATATAGTCAGCTCTATAATAACTTTGTTAACCCCTCCCTTGCAGTATAATAAAATAGTTTAAATAAAGTCAAGAGTGGTATCAAAAAAAGGGTTATTAAATATAAAGTTAAAAAATACATATTAGGCATTTTCTGAACTTATTACATGTTTCTATGTTAAAATAGGAAAAAAAAACTGATCCGGTAGTGGAAGCTGCTTAAGTGCTTATAAATTGACAGATAATTTTTAACAAATTTTTATATTATTTTTTGATAGCATGCATGATAAAAAATCCCCAAAAATTCTTTTAAGTTCAGTAATAAAAAACCTACCATATTGATAAAAGTTTTATCTTGAAGCAATGAATAATTCATACATATTCTGCCCTGAAAATTTTAAACACTAAAAAAAATCACCTTTGCTTTAATGGTAAAAAGTACAATTCTGCCAAAATTGACGCTTTGAGAAAAACGCGTTTAAAGTTCTTCTTCATCTTTTTTTTTTGAAATTTTACTTAAAAGTATTTTTTTTAATGTGTAATTTCCCTAAAAACAACGTGACAAACGGCTTTTCTCTTAGAATTAGGTTGTTGTACCCTTATTTGATCCTAACAGAGTGGCCGCATGTCATTGTTTTTACCTGTAAAGTTTTTATTTTGTTTTGTTTTATTATTAAGATTTTTCATTTGTAAATTTTTTATAAAGAAACCAACTATCAAAGTGAATTTTGTCGGTCACTTTAAGTTCTTGAGATATCACATAAATTTCACATACGGCTCTTATGTCTAGGTAGACTAGGTAAAATTTTAGGGTCGTCTTAAACCACTAATTTTAAACATTTTGGTATTTATATAAAGAAATTAAATTCAATATGGCAAAAAATTCACATGCGGAGGTCTTCTTAAGGACAGCAGAATTTGAGTCTTTTAAAATAGGACTAAAAAGTACTCTTGTATCCCTCGAAGTGCATAAAACAAATAAAAACACCCTTTACATAGCGTTAACCAAAAATCAATACTTAGACGCGTCGCGCGGTAGCTGCTATTTATTCCAACCCCTGCGTTCAGCTCAGCTGTGTGACGTCAAAGTTTCTGCTGGGGTAAATATATAGCAGGTTTAAAAATAAAATAAACAGGGCTTAGAAATATAGGTGTTCCAGAAATCGTTTAAAAAATGATTTAGGAAATAGTGGCCAACTAAGGTAATAATGCTTTAGTTTATTTTATAGGGATTTTAAGATATATAAAAATTTTTCTACAATATGTTTATACGGTATATTGAGTAAGGTCAAAGGTGTGACATGCTTAAAGGTTAAGAGTGTCAGTTTTTAAGGACTGAAATGCCCATTTTCCTCCTCACTTATCACGTCCATTATAAGTAAATCAAAAATATCTTAAGAACTAAATATTTTTATTAGATCCCAGCAGTATACAAAAATTGTCGTCTTTTATTTAATACAAATTATAAAATACGAGAATATGTATATTTAACATAATTTATTTTCAGCCTCAAGACACCCTGAACACCGTGTGTATGTTTTTTGTCATTCTTTAATATTCGGGTACTTAAAAATTAACTGTTGTTACAGATCACCATGCAAACAAATCCTTCCTAAAATCAACAAGAAATAATTCTTAGAAAACAAAATAGATATGGAGGATGCAACCAGTGAACGTGGATATTCAAAGCTGATCGGTAGATCAAAAAACAAAGGCAATGCGAGTAGCTCGTTTACGGCTCGCGCCGCACAATTTCACAATATTTCGCCGCCAGTTGACGTGTGTAACATTATTTATCTATCGTTCGTACTTGGAGGCATGGGGTTTTTACTTCCGTATAATAGGTAAGTAAGGTTTCTTCTACTAATTGCACTAACCTGTAGGAACGTAAATCTTAAAACAAACGGCTCAGTGGACACATTTGGAATTAAGGATGTTTTTACGCAGATAAGATCAGATCTAACGTGCACCAAGTACCAAAAACAGCATACCATACTTTTGCCAATTGATTTGGTTTGGGATACAGACAAATAAAAAATCCTGAAAGTATGTTGCAGCAGAAGTTTTTGGAGAAAGAACAAGAAAAACCTGAACTTTTAATTAATAATAACAAAATAGACAAAAGGACTTCATTTAAATTCCTAATTTCGACATAATATGAACATCAAAGAATTTTTACCAACTACGGCATAATATTGCCCTTTATGAGACAATTTATAAGACCCATTTTTAAACAAGTTAAACAAGATCCTATGACGTTACCGTTATCCATTTATAAAAGCTTGTAAATTATAAAATTTAATTTTTCTTTTCAAGATGTATAAAAGTTGCAGAAAAATTTATTGTCGTTAACATTGTTTATTTTCATTGATTCATTTTCTGTTCATGATTTTAGCTTTATCATGGCAATGGACTAC
The DNA here is from genome assembly GCA_963576565.1 of Aspidapion aeneum. Taxonomy (NCBI): domain Eukaryota; kingdom Metazoa; phylum Arthropoda; class Insecta; order Coleoptera; family Brentidae; genus Aspidapion; species Aspidapion aeneum. The sequence goes on along the minus strand of OY755045.1, from coordinate 24,367,848 downwards.
TTTAAAGTTCGATACCCAGGAACTCCTGTAGTCTTCGATATGTCACTCATTTACATCGTCGTAGCTCTCTTAACTGTATTAGGAAACAATCTTCTTGTAGAGACTTTTAGTTTGAATTCTAGGATAAATTTTGGTAAGACAATTCAAAAGAATAATATTGAAATTGTCAAAAATGTTGCTCTTTTTGATTTTCTTAAAACTTGTACATTGTACTTTCATTAGCATATAGAAAACATCCACCCTACATCCGATAATTTTCATATTAACTATATTAATTATATTAATAATTAATTAATTTAAATGTCCGTGGTTTTGTTTTGATAATTTTATTTTTAGAATATTTAATATTTTTTAGGCTACATAATGTCTTTTATCACCCTGATTTTTGTCATATCTTGCGAGGTGTCCTGGGAAGCATTTGGATCAGCTACATCGTACATCGTTAATTTAGCTGCTGTAGCTATTGTCGCTGTTGGATGCACTGGTAGGTAAAATTATCAGCTTAACCTAAAACCAATAAGTAAATACAGTTTAACTTATGGTTACTGACCCTTGGAACCGATATCAACAAGCTGTTCATAAATCAACTTGTTGATTTCCGTTCAAAGGGTCATACACACAAACTGTATATAAAAAATAAAAAATTGAATCTGTGTTCACATACTACCACTCTCAGCAACTTATACTGATATACCTCCAATTTATTTGATAATAATATTAGTAGAGACTACACTTTTAAATTTTAATTTAAAAATAGTAAATAAAAACGGCACTTTTTAGCTGTAACATCGAAAAATAGTAATATAATCATACATTAAATTCAATTCCTAATTTTTTAGTGCAACAGTCAAGTTTTTATGGATATACAAGCATGCTGCCTCCAAAATACACCCAGGCTGTTATGGTCGGAGAAAGTAAGTATAGTTTGAGAGATATACAGGGTCGCTAAGGTATGGGGTCGAATCCTTATAAGTAAAAAATTAATGGATCATGATAGACCTGATACCTTCGTAGCTCATTGGCACATTTTAAGTTTTAACTCCACGCTATATTTGCCTTGAAACAGTTTTTGTACATATCTCAGAAACGGAAGCTCCTACGAAGTTTTTAGTAATAACATAAATTATTGAGAAAAACTTGTTCTACCATATTCCGCGAATTTATGGTATGCTTCGTTAAAAGTTAGCATATTTTCAATTCTTAAACTGTAAAAACTGTCATTAACATTAATGAACTAGACACTATCTTACCTAAAAATTTCATGAAAATCGACTTAGCGATTTAGGAGCTGTCCTCTTATGGACAGACATACACATAAACACACAGACAGACGTCACGACGATCTTGCTAAAATAAGTCAAAATACACCTAAATAAAGGATTTTCGGCGTTATCTGAAAAAAAAAATCGCCGAAAATAATACCTTCTCTGTCATTGCTGTGTGGACTAGAAAGGTGAAAATGTTTTATAGATGTTGTGTAGTTCAAAGAAAAACATACTATACTGCCAATCCACTAGTCCGAGTAACATTAAACATTGAAAATAATGATATTACACTAATGATAGAGTAATATTGACCCCAACTCATGTTTTATATAAAAGCGAATTTCTTTGTCTTATGCACTGCTAGGGTAAGTCACTTTTTTTCGATTAATTATAAGACTTTTTGATATATCATTTATATATGTTTTTTTGTTTAAATCAAAAAATCAACAGACCCCAAAGTCGAAGAAAATTACTTGTGGCGTTCTATATAGACGTCAGTTTCAGCAAACCGAATTAAATTTGTAAAGTGTTTTACAAAAATTGGTTAGGAAACAGAACAGTCAATATCAAAATTTTTTTATTTAAAACATTTTTTATCCTTACCTAAAACGAGTGAAAATACAAAATTAGAAATACAAGAATTTGATTTTTAAAGTGTGATACAATTTCTGACGTAAGTTCTTTTTTTTTCTGAAATTTTCTGTCTGTCTACAGACTAAGGCACGACTTTTTGGTATTATAGGAGTTTATTTAGAAACTGTATATAGGGCGATAAATAACTACTTCAACATACAGTTTCTTATTTATTTAATTTTGAGTCCTAAATATTAAAATTGTAATTGTAATTTCAGGTACTTCCGGTGTCTTCACCTCTGTGGTACGCGTCATAACCAAGTGCATAGTCAATGAACTGCGAGGCAGTACCGTATACTTTTTCACGGTTTCGGTCTCCACGGTACTAACATGCTTTGCTATGTACCACCTGATCAGAAGAAGCGATTTTATACAGTTTTATATTGCGCTTTGCGAAAGATCCAAGAGTACCATCACACTTGAGCCTCAGGAGGATGCTGGATTGGTAGGCATATTGGATTTTAATTTCTCGTTACTAATTAAAATTTTAATTAAAATACAAAATTTATAAGTCGGCAGTTATTTATATATAGCATATTTTGCAGATTGATACAAACGACACCCAATACGGTATTCTTAAAATCCAATCGAGTCCCCCACCGACAAGCACAACAGCTCCCCTGAGTTTTGCCAATCCTGCTTACGAACCCTCCGCTACAGCACCCACTTACAAGGTCGAAGACGTCGTCGTCACCAGAGGACGCCATCAGAGCATTAGTACTGGAAGCGTGAGATTGAGCAGTTTTAAAAGCAAGTATAACCTTTTCTAAGGTCAATGAAAACCAAGTAATTATACCAATTTTAAAAATAAGATTTTTCGGCTCTTTTTTTAAATACTTCGCGAAGTATAGTGTATATTTAAACGTTTTGTTTATTCTTCTGGGATGCACCCCCTTTTAGATGTAAAAAAAACCTATAATTTAAATAAAGAAAGTAGGTGGGGATACTTTATTTTGTAGGCCTTTTAAATATTTATATAAGTTGTTTTTATCTGTGTATTTTTTTTGTCAACCTACAGTCAGCATCTTTTTATCCAGAGACAATGACAGTTTTCCCTTTAATTTTATACCAACATGACATATTTACTTTTTAATATATTTGGAAATATATTTATTTTATGTCAAAGTCACAAAAGTGTAATTGCGTATGGCAAGGTCTATCCCTTTATTCCAGTAGTTTTAACATTCGGTAATCTTAAAAAGCAGCTAAAAAGATCTTTACTTCATAATAATTATTTAATTTTCATACAGAGAAATTCTGATATGCAATGATTTGTAACTTTAGCTTCTTAAACGGTGCGGCGGCCATTTTGGTTTCGATATCGGGCCATACAGTAAAGGAGGATCTGTAGTAGTTTTGAACCATAGTGCCTAGTTTATTCTAGTGACTGTGTGTCTTGGACTTTATAATTTTGTTTAATTGTACTTAAGGAGGCCTACAAGACCGTTGGGAAGTGACCAAATGCACATGGCCTTACATGCTGGCAATTGCCTTGGTTTATTTCGAGACACTCTGCATATATCCAGGAGTTGCCTCTGAAGTGGTAAGCTGCAATCTGGGCGACTGGATGCCGATTTTAATGATGGCGCTTTTCAACATGTTTGATCTGATTGGGAAGATGATTACGCATTATTCCAGGTGAGTATTTCCGCCTGTCTTGTAAACATGGTATTACAATTTTGATACTTTTCCATTAAATTTCACGCTTATTTTTAAAGATGAAAGACCAGCAAATTTTCAAAGACCCATTTTGAGGCATGGAAATGAATATCTCCAAAATCAAGAATCATATTAAGGCAATCTTCGTATTGTTTCCTAACTTTATCAATAAAAAAAGTGAGCAATAAAAAATATATAGACCAACCAAACTACTCTTCTACTTTTTTCTTATCAGTCGGGTTTTGGTTATAAAAGAAAAATTTGCTTCTTAAAATTAATTTAAAAATTATCATTTTAGAAATTGGACAGGTTCAAGACTTCTTAAAATGTCCATAGCTAGACTTGCTCTGGTCCCTATGCTAGTTCTTTGCGTTACACCGAGAAGCAGCCCAACGTTTGGTTTCGGAGAATCTAAGCCATTTCTTCTTTCCGTTGCTTTGGGGCTCAGCAACGGTATTTTGGGGAGTGCGCCGATGATTCAGGCCCCATTTAAGGTTGAGGATAGGCATCGAGAACTGACAGGTAACGTTTATAAAAACCATATAAACAACCTAAATACAGTTAATTAACAATTAAAACCAGGCCGATTCGAATTATTAAAGGATCCGGATTATCGAGGACATTTTTTGACAGACTATAAAGGCGCTGTTCAAAATTTTATCATCTGAAACATTTTCAGGAAAAGCAAATTTACAACTTTTTTCAGAAGTTTTTAAAACAATAAAACAAAAACAATTTAGTTTGTTATTGTATATGCCAAAGAGTCACTAAAATGTTCAAATCAAGTCAAAGTTTTAATAATTTTCTATTTCCACACTCATTCCTTTTGCACACCTATTTTCACACACACCACGTTCCGCACTCATATGAGGGCGGAAAGTGAGTACTTTCTGCACACCAGTAAAATACTCTGCCAATATATGGGCCCCTAAGCTCATACTAGGTACTATAGTTATAGTGTACGTGTGAGCTAATATAACTAAAAACTGAAATATATTTTATTCAACTCCAGACTAAATTACCTTTTGTTTGATACCACACAAGCCATGTTTTGACTTAAACTCAAATTTTTGAAATCTACCCCCACCCTTAAAAAAACAAAAAACTAAAATGTATTTTGTTAAATTCCGGACTCAATTACCTTTCGTTTGATATCACACACGCCATATTTTCACTTAAACTCTAATTTTTAAAATATACCCCCAGCGGTTTTTGAGTTATGCGCGTTGGTCGCTATAGACAGACATACAGACATACAGACAGACAGACAGACAGACAGACAGACAGACAGACAGACAGACAGACAGACAGGCGGCGCAACAAAAAAGTTTCAAAATCATCTGAAACGCAAAGATATATAATAATTTTTGAAATCGGAGCAACTTTTTTTTTCTCGAAAAAATTAGGATCACCATAGCTCACACTACTATAGTATAGTATATGTGTGAGCTAAAAACATACTTACATGGATTTCCAAAGAATTGAGTACGAGCCCTTTAATTTTTTTCCGAATATCGCTGATTATTGATGTACCCACTCATACTTCAGAGCTAAAGTTTTTCAGAAACGCTTGCACACTTTAATGCATCAATAATCTCTTTGATAGTCAAAGTCTTTCGTTTCTATTATTGAATCAAATAAAATACCTGCGTGGACAGCAAAGGCATCTTAATAGTTTTTGATATTTCGATGTAAAAAATTTCCACATCTGTAAAAAATATTTACTCCAAAATTCAATAATAGTTATTTTTTTACATATATCTAAAACGTGTAAAGATATAAAATCAGAAAGAGAAAAAATTTGGACGGTGTTAACCAAAAAAAAACAAAAAAATATCCAGAAAATTTTAAAATATCGTTTGTGCGATAACTGGGTTGAAACATTTAAACGAACGAATTTGCTGCATATGGTTGCAAGATAAAAATTAACGTCTTTTTTGCGCACTTGTGGATCCGGTTATAGTGCCGTGTCAGTCCGACGTTGAAATCAGACTTTCTCATCCTTATATATATGTATTTTGAAATTTATTTAATAGTATTATAAAATAAATATTTATATTTTTTTGAAGGTAACATGATGACCTTGATGTACATGGTCGGCCTGACAATAGGATCTTTGGTAGCTTATTCAATTGAAAACGTACTCGGACCAATACAAGACCACCCTTGTGCACCAGTTCCACCAATGAAAATCGCTCCGCTATCCTGGTACAATAACAGCGCCTTTGGCATCGTAAATTCGACGTCAGTAGCGCAGTTGAATGCGCAAACAACGAGCACCATTATGAGCGTGATTACTAGCACATTTTTAGGGGTTAGTACGACTGTGCCGCCAATGAGAGTTTTTGGAGAAGGGAATATGAGTACCGAAATAAGTCTGATATAAAAGAATAGAGTTTGTAAAATACAATTTTTTTTTATATATTTTGTTATACCTAAAAAGCTTTAAAACATTAAGAAAACCTTACTTTTACTTTATTGCTCTTATTTATGTGATATGATGATCCAGTTTTATATACCCGGCATAATTCAGAATTCAGATTTTGGGAATGTAATTTTCTTTATTACATTAATTAAAGATTTTTAATTAAAGTTTTTTTAAAAGTACAATGCTTTTATATTTATTTATTAATTAAAGTTTTTTTTTAAAGTACAATTCTTTTATAGTGGAAAGCGTAAACTGTTACCGTCGTGTTTAGCATGTTTACAAGAGCAAATTATTAACTGGCGTCCAAAACATATAAACGTATGCCCTCTACTAAGTTTGGTGTCTTAAAACTTTATATAATTAAAAAGTTTAGTTTTGGTTAGTAGGTAGATGTATAGAATCTAAATTTTATATTATGTCGTAGAAAACTGGATCAAACAGTATAAATACCAAGTGTTAGAACTTAAATGTTATTATAACGTCACAATGAGAATGGTACTAGATTTAAGGCAATAGAATAAAATTTAATATTTTTCTTTCTTTATATTAAAAAAATAATCACCTGTCTTGAAGTAACCGAACTGACTGTATGTATTATATCTTGTCAGTTGGTCACCTAAACTTTGCCCACAATAAGACAATAGACCCGTCAAAATAAGATTGGATTTCACAAGCAACCAAAATAAAAAGTGGCTACACCATGCGGTTAACATCACCATTGAAACTGTTGAAAATTTGACTGAAATTAAAGGGCACTCGTAGACAACCCATTGGGTAGCCTAACCAAACTTACTCATTGCCTTTTATAATTTGCTTTACTTTAGACCTTTTCAAGCGGTGGACCGTTCGGCTATTAGTTCTGTTCAGAGAACGCTTAACCAAGAAACGTCAAAGAATCATGCATTTTCATTGTTCTATTAACCAATAATAACCCTGCGCCTGAGGTGGGTTATCTTTCGTTAAAAGAACAATGGAATGCATGATATTTTTGACGTTTCTTGGTTATACCCTGTTTCCACCAATGCATGCCCACCCCGATTCAAAAAACGCATCACGTGATGGGCCATGCATTTCCACCGGTTTTATATGCAGCGTCACCTGATGCGTTTTTTGAATCGGGGTGAGCATGCATTGGTGGAAACAGGGTACTAAACGCTCTCTGATTGATTCTCGTATTTAAACGATGAGAACGTATAACCAAACGATCCACCGCCGTGAACCGCTTGAAAAGGTCTTTTGATTTTATCACTGCCTCGTCGAAATGGCGGAAACTGTCACTTGTTCATAGTTATTTTTGTTTTGTTTTGTTAAAAAAAAATTACTTGGATTTTTCCCTCATTGAAAAAAATTATGTTTTAAGACCCTCTGAAAAGTTTTTACCAGTTGGATTTTATCCCAAATTTAATTTAAAAAACTGGCAAAAACACAAATAAAAAAACAGCGGTTAACAAGCACTTGATATTTCTAAACCAGAGAACAAATGTCAAACTAAAAAAAGTCGTCATTTCGGATATGCCACTTTAACTTTGGTTAGATCCAATTAGTTTACGTTCAATCGTCCAGGATCAAAATGAAGGTTAATTTAATTTTTTTATTGAATTTATAGTCCATCCGTAATTTATTTATTAATTTTTTGTTGTTTGTTAAGAATTAAAATATTCCTTTTTTTAACTTTAATAATTTCTATAAATTATTTTAAAAAATGCTTAAGTTATTGTTGTATTATTAGTTCTAAGCAAGGCCGTACCTAGGGGGGATCAAGGGGGATGAATCCCTCCGAAATAGTCGATAAAGTGTGTTAAAAGAGATTTTTCAGCAACATTAACAAGACGAAAAATTGCAAATAAGCAAGTTTTTATTGAAACTTTTTAATCCCCCCCCGAAATTTTTTCCTGGGTGCGGCCCTGGTTCTAAGGATTATACTAACTGTTTATGTTTAATAGTCGTGTTATAAGATATTTTATTTGTAGAACTAATTTATTATTGTTAATGTTAGAAAAAAAGTTAAGAAAACTAGAAGCATATCTTATGAGTTTTAAGATAACGAAATAATACCTGCGTACCAAAAACCTAAAAAAGTTTGTATTAGCTAAAAGTATTAAAAATAAAGACACTTTTATTGAAAAGAATCGTTTTTTGTTTAATTTTAAACAAACACGAGTTTATGATTATGAATATCAATAGCTGTTTTTTTCCTATCTCTTCCTTTGTTTTCGTACACTTTATTTTAAGTACCTAGATATCTACCAGCATTTTTGACATTATAGAAAGATGCATGTCATATTACTTATCTGTTTAAATGGCGGTAAAAGAAGACCAATTTTCCCCTTCGTCTTAAAAGTATTAAGAAAACAAATAATAAAAATGATTTTGACCATTTTGAACGCAGTAAACCACACGAATAAGTTTACAAAACTGATGCGTTATATACCCTTAGAAAAAACTAACATCAATTATCGTAAAAAAATCCAAAGCAAAAAACGTACATGTTTTGGAGAAGAAAAAATTAAGTCCAATTGAGTTCAAAATAGCTAGTTTAAGATATTGACCAAACAAAAATGTTTGATATTTGTTGATTTCTGTTGCTACGGTTACGTAAACCCTAAAAGCGATACCAGGCATTATTCTTAGTTCGGCTCAAAAATACTTCGGTGGTAATAAAATTTTTCTAAATATTAAAACAAAACCGTTTTGTAGTAAAAGATTAGTGGAATATAAAGAAAAATACCAAAACTAAAATAGTTTAAATCTTGCTTGGGAAATAGTACAAAAATATAACTACTAAGGAAATATGTCGCACAAAACTTATGATGACGAGTTTCAAGTAGCTCAGGACCATTTGCTTCAAACTTTAACTTCGGAACCAGTGCAGGCGGATAGAAGGGAGCAGAGGGAGCAGTTGGCAACCTTGTACTTAAGGTTAGTTACAGCGGCGGTTAAAGAATATTAAAATGTTTAAATTAAATTATTTTTTGAGAAATGTCCGATTGAAGCTTGTTACTAATTATTGTTATAGAACTGTTTAGATGTGGCCCTGAAGTTAAGATAATAGGAAGTACCTACTTGAAACGCTTAAAATTTTGACAAATTTGACAGCATTTGTGGTAAAAGTTAACGCCCACTAACACTACTACATTCTTTTTTAACAGACAAATTTATTTTTATGACACATCTTATAATGTAATGTACGCGCATTCCGGCCGAAAAAACAATAAGTAACCAGTTGCGGTTTAAGAAAAAGACGGAAACCAAAAAAAGAAAGAAACAAAAAGAAAGCCAAACATGTTTTTATGTATTTTTTGCTTTAGACGCGGGACACAGAAGTTCCAATTACAATAGCCTTCCCATAGTATCCTACCTGGTGCTGTATTCTTGAATCCCGTGCCCGTGAGTGAGTATAGCTTCTCACTTACTTTAACCCAGGTGATTGTGAGAGAGGATAGCTACACTCGACTCACGGACCGTCAAGAAATACGGCCTTTGTTGACAATAATGGACAGCAAACAACAGATATGATAGTCTTTGTTTGATTCCCAAGAGAAATCCGAGATGCCAGATGCGTTTGCACTTTCCTTGTGATTTTTTAGATACATTCTGATTTGCAACAAACTATCAATTTGCGTAGATCAAATTGTTCAACCTCAAAAAAGGATTATTATGAGAAAATTGTTGGAAGCCACTTTGGGAAGAATTTTGGAGTTAAAGGTACAAACCTATAATTTTTTAAAACTATTCAACTTCCAATAAAGTTTTTAAACTTCATTCCAACTTACACAAAAAAAATGTCCTACAAAAACGCGTAACGACATTCTTGGTAAAGCTCCCTAATAACACGTGACTACTGCGTTGGCAGATTGGCAGCAACAAAAAAAGCATTCTCCCGAATAGAAGCTTTTAGCATAGGAGGAGTGAACAAAAAGTATTGAAGGTTAGAAATTTTTATTCAAAGTTTTTGTTGCATTTTGATGCCGTTTTTAAAGAATACGATTTTTTATAGTATGATTTAGTCGAAGCAGACCTGAGCGAGTGGACCCACTGCGGGGATGTCTTGGAAAAATTGGGATTGACACCCATTAATTCTGAGCTACAGATTCCAACTTGCTTCCGAAATGAGAGGCAGGATGAAATCAATTACAACAAAAAAATTATTGAAGAGACTTTGTCTAAGTTGGGATATATTGATAAAGTAAGTATTTTTCCTCATAAAATGCAATGGTTGGTTCACATTAATTTTGAGGTTAATACTTAATGTCTTGCTTAATGCAAATCTCAAAGTCACTTACAACTAATGAAACTAATATATTTAGGTACACATGTTCTTAGTGTGCAATTTCCAATTGCTTACTTTAACAAGAGATTGAGCAACACAAGAAAAAAATTGAATACTTAAGTTGAAATTTTTCTAGGTTGAGGAAAAACCCCCCATGACAGAGCAGCAGGCCATTTTGATCATTCAAACTCATGAAAGGGCAAGACAAGGTCGTCTAAGGGCTCAGTTTATGAGGGAGATCAGAAGTATGAAGGATAAAAGTGAGTAAAGTAATATTAAACTAAACTGTGGCTAAAGTTGATGATGGTCAATTGACCACTAGTTGAAAATTTGGTCAAAATATGGCAAATTGGTCAAATCAGACAATGAGAAAATCATCTTTTTGTAAATAAGCAGGAATTTGTGTGTGTTTGATATGAGGATATAATTTATGATATATTTTTAATATTGAACTTTTAAAATAAAAAACTCTATTTTATTATAATTTGGGTAACTTCTTTATTTTTGTCAATTAACTGGCCAACTGTCAAATACTCAACCCTTTGTGCCTTTAATTTTGAATGTAATAGTTGTTTTTGTATTTAGGTAAGCCTCAAGCTATTGATCTAGAAGCAGAAGGGGCAGATGATAAAGGATTAGGTGAGTATGAATTTTCCCTCAAATTTTCTTAAAAAGATATTTTGTAAAAATGCCTAGAAAAAAAAGTATGTTGTATGTTAGCGGCAGCTTGTGCAATGAATTAAGAGCTTTATACAGAGTGTTCCAGGTGAAATGAGCCTTCCAAGCCCAATCAGATGCTATATTGATTTTAAAAATATCTACAGGGGTTTTTAAAATATTAAGCTAAAACTAAAAATGGTTTTATTTAAAAAATTAAATATTGTTGCCATCTTTAAGACAAATTAAATTGTTTTGTATTATTGACTCCAGATAATAAATGTTGACGAATTTTTTCTAGGCTTTCTAGGTTTTTGGAAACCAGGGCAAACTTTGCTTTTTCTCATAGCCACCACATTGATTGATATGTTATTAAATGGAACATAAAAACAGCTTTTCAACCATGCATAACAAGCCTATTTTTTTATGATGGTGTCACAAATAAGGGGGGCTGTGGGGTTGGTTATAGGTATTGGCAGGTCGTTAATTACCAGTAGGGGATTAAAAGATGTATTATAAATAATAAAAACCTGTAACTGATATTACAAAGGTTGGTGAGTTGGCTACGAGGGGCAACACCCAGACTTACCTGAAATCACAGGATTTGCTCCACCACTGGTTACCAGAAACCTCAGTTTACACAAATCGTCGTCAGTTTTCTGGGTCGTTACGTAACTCGACGTGGCTTGCACTCACCCGGTCTTAAAGGTCGTTATAGGGAAAAAAGCCCGGAAATATGTCTTGCCCGCCTATTTATCAACTATTTCTGCCAAGTTGCAATAATAGTTATTGACGTCAATCGGTTTATATCGACTTATAGGGTGTCCGAAAAAGTTATTGCGAATAATAATTCTTAAGTTTCTTTTTAATTATTTGGGAAATATTGGTTTGACTTTATGTTAAGCACCCTTCGTGACAATGGTGTGGCATCCAAGCACAACAATGCTTGCTACGACTACGATGCTACAAATGCTACGCCGACATACATGGAACGGGAGCGGGGACGATATCGTCAGTCGGTCGAAAACTGCTGTCAAGTCCAGTCCGCGTCTAATGTACTGTAACTGGTCTGTGTCTTATTAATTGTTAGTTGTACAATTGTTAGTTGTACTCAAAAATGTGATTTATAAGTTCTGAATTAATAAAAAAACAGTTTCCCACTTGGTTGGCTATGAAACAATCATAAATAATGTTTGAGTTGTTAAATTTAATATCATAAATAAAGGATACATTTTAAGAAAATGTATCTTTATTTCGCCAGAGGTAAAAAAAAGTAAAGTAAAAAATAAAGGTCTTAAGAAAATAAAGGTCTTAACAGATAAATAAAATAATTAGCAGAGTTTTGACAAATAATTATGTACATAGGTATGACAAAAAACACAATTACGACATTTGTTTCAAAGCCAACTTAACGAAAAACCGTTTTTTTTAAATAAATTAAAATTTGCCATGATTTAAAGATAGGTTATTTTATACATGGTTAAAATGCCATTTTTATGCTCTCTCTATCTAATAATGTATAAATTCAATATGGCGACCATAAGAAATAACAAAGTTGGTTATGTCTAATTTCATTTGATTGCTTGTAGTTGCTATCAAGATTTTGTGTGTGGGATTGTGATTTTTTTTGTTGAATGATTTTTAGGCATCAGTTTAAATGCAGCCCTTAAAATTCAAAAAATATGGAGGGGTTACATTACAAGACGCACAACTAGAAGAAGAAAGCTGCAAGAAATGCTTCTTATTGGTAGGTATTGTCATCTATTTGCAAATGACAAAATTTAAACTGATTGATTAATTTCATTCATTTTTGTTAACATTTATTTGCATCAGAAAATCAAACTTGATTTTTATTTTGCAAAATTTGCTTATTTTTGAATAAATTTTTGTATAAAATTTTTAGAATTGCCAAAATACACACTTATTTTTTTCCTACAAATATTAATTCACAAAACAAAAATTCCTGTACTCTGTATTGCCTTTTTTAATTTTTCCAGGAATGATACCTCCACCAAAAAAGAAAAACGAAGAGTTAGAAAGAGACCTTCAAAACCAGGAGAGAAGAAGACAGCTGCAAAAAGAGAGACAAAAAGAGTATGAGGAAGATATAAAGAAAATTCGAGCTGATTTGGAAAAGAACCAAAGAGATGTAAGAAATAGCTATTTACGTTACTAGACCGGAAACGGTAACTTTACAGGTCGACCCAGGAAATTAACAGGGTGGAAAGACTGGTAGTGAGGCCCTGCATACATTTGATGGATGTATTAAAACAACTGTCAAAATGTCTTCAGGACCTCTTGTGGTGACTAGTAAAGAATTATGGTCTTATAACATATTGTACTTGTAGGTTGTGTTGGAGCAGCTAAGTGATCAAGTTCGAGCTTGGTTGACAGAGTACAAGTCTCAAACAGGAAAAATTCCAGAATACACTGGTTCAGAAAGGAGTGCTTCTAGACTTATGATGAGCAGACAAGGTAAGAAATAATAATTCTAAACCTTTTAATTGCTAAATCATATTGATGAACCTTTACTTTGTGTTATGGATCAAAGGCCTGGGCGAATTCGTCGTTATTTTTGCCTAACTCACGTAGCAATGGCGATAAATTTTTGTTATTTGGCTGTATTTTGATCTATCTTAGCAATCTCGTGACGTCTGTTCAAAAAGTGCTACATTTTATCGGACAATTGTATCAATATGCGGTTTTCGAATATAGCAGAACATATTTTTCTCAATAATTTGTGTTATAACCAAAAGCTTCGTATTAGCCTTCGTTTCTGAGATATTTAGAAAAAACTGTTTTCAAGGCTGAGGGCAGGCAAGGGTAGAGTTCACTTAACAATCAATACTCCCGGTCCAGAAACATTACTTGCGGTGTTCCACAGGGCTCAGTACTTGGTCCCCTGCTTTTTCTTATGTATGTGAACGACTTGTGTCAAATGAATGTGGGAGCAGAGCTGGCTGTTTTTGCAGACGACATAACTTGTCTCTGGCACTGTGAAAGTGTGGAAGAAAACTAAGGGGAGTAGTTTCTTTGGGATTGGTACAAATTAAGCGTTGGTTTGATGCCAATAAACTTGCGCTTAATATTGATAAGAGCAAAATTATGGGGTTTAAATGTTCAATGGAAGGACTAATATTAGCAAACAATCCTTTAAAACAAGAAAAAAACACAGAAATCCTAGGCGTTTTCATATAATTCCATTGAGAAAGAAGATCGCATCAGGGTGTTTTGTTGTAAGAGTAGTCCGGAGAGAGCTTGGGGTGGAATTGGCGAGAAATGTATACTTTGCCTTAGTTAAATCTTATTTACGCTATGGAAAGCATTCTGGGGTTCATATAGTAACACACTGTCTGTTTTTCGTTATCAGAAGAGAGCTTTTAGGGCTGTGTTGCCATTAAAGCAAACTGATTCTTGTAGACCGCATTTTCAAAATTGTAGAATACTTACCCTAATTTCCTTGTACATTCTAGAATCAGTTTGTTTAAAAATTAAAAATAAACACAGGGAAGATTATAACTACCATCATAACCACAACACTAGGCAAAGACAAGTAGTCCATCTTCCAATCCCTAGTTCAACAATGATTAAGAAATCCATTATCTACGAAAGTAGAAAAATTTTTAATAAACTTCCATTGCAGTTCCGAGAAATTAATGTTTATAATGGCTTCAGAACTGCTATTAAGGAATACCTTTTAGAATAGTGTTTTTATACCTTTGAAGAGTTTTATATAAATAACTAAAAAAAGGAATCTTCCAAGAATTGTTTTGTTTTATATATTTTTAAACTTTTTAAATATTTTGTATTGTTAATTTTGTTTTTTTAATGCTTTTGTTTTAATCTTTTTTGATGTCTTACTGTTTAGATTTAATTAATATGTGTGAATGTGCTTGTACCTATTTGTTTCGATTTGCTTGTTTTTTTATTATTGCAAGTCTTACTTATTTTTTTTGCTAAAAATTATCTAATATTTTGACAATGTGTACTTATTTTTATTGGTGTTACTTAATTATAATTATAGACAACTTATTTTTTAGTTATAAGATTGATGCTTTGTCAACAAGATTTTATTTTCTTTGACAATAAAGCTTTTTCTGATTCTGATTCTGTGTGTTAATGGGCTAAAAAGTTATTGGATCCGTCATGTGTCCATTTATTTAAAATTTATCGAGTTTTTTCCAAACAATTTTTTTTTGCTCTTTTCTTGGGAATCCCATTTATAGAAACGAAATTTTACAAGGGTCGCTTAAGAGTCTTTTTAGCTCACACATATACTATACTATAGTAGTGTGAGCTATGGTGATCCTAATTTTTTCGAGAAAAAAAAAGTTGCTCCGATTTCAAATTTTTTTATATCTTTGCGTTTCAGATGATTTTGAAACCTTTTTGTTGCGCCGTCTGTCTGTCTGTCTGTCTGTCTGTCTGTCTGTCTGTATGTCTGTCTGTCTGTCTGTCTGTGTGTCTGTATGTCTGTCTGTAACGACCAACGCGCATAACTCAAAAACCGCTTGGCCGATTTTAATGAAATTTGGTACCTAGGCTGGGTCTTGGGTCGAGATGGTCCCATTTAAAAATGAACAAAATCCACCGAACACAAACCAAATAAAAGGGTGGGGGTAGATTTCAAAAATTAGAGTTTATGTGAAAATATGGCGTGTGTGATATTAAACGAAAGGTAATTGAGTCTGCAGTTAAACAAAATACATTTTAATTTATTTAAAAAAAAAGGGTGGGGGTATATTTTAAAAATTAGAGTTTAAGTGAAAATATGGCGTGTGTGATATCAAACGAAAGGTAATTGAGTCCGGACTTTAACAAAATACATTTTAGTTTTTGTTTTTTTTGTAAGGGTGGGGGTAGATTTCAAAAATTTGAGTTTAAGTCAAAACATGGCTTGTGTGGTATCAAACAAAAGGTAATTTAGTCTGGAGTTGAATAAAATATATTTCAGTTTTTAGTTATATTAGCTCACACGTACACTATAACTATAGTACCTAGTGTGAGCTTAGGGGCCCATATATTGGCAGAGTATTTTTGCAGTCGATAGATACCTTAGCAATGCTTGTTTTATTTAGCAGGGACACAAATAACAATGTTGATATCAATTCGTCGGTTTCATGGCATAAGGCCCTATCATGAGATGAAATGTGCGAAGGTCTGCGTTAGTTTCTATCTAGTGTATACTTGGTTTTAGTCAAGAGTCCTATCTAAAAATCCTTACTTATAAAACTTACAAAACACATCTGAAATTTTGACCTCTACTATTACAACATAAAGGCCAATTTTAAGATAATATAGATTGTGAAAATCGAGATAGGGCCTTATGCATGAGATCGAGGAATTATACTAGAACTTTTTTTGACTATATTCGCCGCCATTTTTGGCAAAATGGCGACCAAGCAAATATTAACAAAAGAGGTCTATAAAACACTATATACGATATTAGCAGTTTTACATATGATGTCAAACGTTCACTATTTTACACTCGTATTTCCTGGGTATATACAGTGTGTCCATAGATTGAGTGTGGGTATGGTATAAATGACTAAAAAAATCGATGAAGAAGTGGTCTCGTGGTCCACTGACACTGTTCTGGTGCTATCAAAAAATTGTCCCAGTGCAGTTTCAATAGAATACGACATTGCACTAGTGCAACATGAGCTCGAAGAGCCCGTGCCAAAGAGTAGATGTGTAAGTGTACTGAGTGCAAGACTGGGTTTGTTAGTTGCTCAATAGAATACAAAAAATTGCACCAGTTTTCAAATTAGCCAAATCAATTATTATACAAAGTGGTTTCGCAGGGAGACTTGATTAAAAAAAATAGAGTGTTAAGAGTAAAGTACCTTTGTTTTAAAAGACACCGGAAAAGAGTATTAACAAAAGTTGTTTAGAATTAAGATCTACGGCAGATTCTTAATTTTCAGAAGAATCAGCCCACTGAGTTTATAGGTTAGTTATGAAAATTTTGTTTATTTCTGCAAGACGTTTTTTTATTTGGTCGCACTTGGTTTTGAACATAACCTTGTTTTTAATTTTAGGGACTGATAGCGCGGACACGACTAAATCCAGTCCAGCGTCGTCGAAAGACTCAAAATCAAAAAAAGATAAATCGGCAGCAAAAAGTCAAAAGGAGTCAAAAGGGAAAGAAGAAGACGACGAAGAAGGAAAATCAAAGGCTTTGGTTTCAGTCTTTGTGCCTGAGCTGAATATGAAAAAGGTAAATTCTTACACACGAAATGTTTGATTAAGTATTTAGGTTTTTGTGAAAAGGATTTTCTAGCCTTTAACAAATATCCGCGCGAAAAATCTGCTTAAAGGAAGTCTACTAACTAAAAAAAAATTAGAAGCGTAGTTTTTGTTTTGTTTTGAAAGATAAAGAAAGATCATTTAAATAAATCAGTATCCTGATGTCCATGCATATGTAGTTCTTGAGATATTGTAATTTCATTTTGTACATGGTGTTCTGCTATAAATTAGTCAACAGCTATTTTTAATTTTTTGTCCTAGTATAAAGTTTAAATCATATACGTAATATTCCAATACTCCCTGTTACCTATTTACACAATGGTTGGTGTTTGATGCAAACATTCAGAAATAAAGGTACGAAAAATGCACAGATACCAAATTTACATAGATAGAGTTTTTGTCAACTGTGAGCCGATGATTTGACATGACGAATACACGAATAAAATAATATGCATGTGTAAACAATCAGGACATTTTAACTTAATGATCGCAAAAAGGATAGACTTAGTGTCCATTGATATTGGTATTTCAAATATGTTTGCATTCTGTATCGTAAGGTACCGTAGGTATTGCAATAATACGTACTATATGGAAATAATATGCATATGTCTTTGAAAGCAACCAATCCTGTCTTTTTTGCTTAAAGACCCCAAGGCCCTCATGTTTGCATCATGAATGGGCAGTTACCGTGGTTATTGGAATATTATGTATATGGTTTAAATAGGCAAATCTGTAGTATTTTTTCTGAACATTTAAAATCTGATGCCAAAAATGTCAATGTCATTTTTTATTATTCCAATTTCCCTGTATTGTTTCTGATTTAAAAAGTATGCTATGCTGTGTTCAATATTTTTAACTACTATTTTCCTGGATAATAAACTCATAGTATTGACAAATTTAAATGCTTTAAATCAGATGGAAAAGTCCATAGGAGAACAGTGAAAAATGCAATTTAAATTTTTCAAAAATGTAACAATATATAATATCTATTTTTTTCACTTTATTCACTCAAGCACTTTAACGCAATTTATGAATGACGGATGAAGATCTATACTTTACAATAACAAATATTTTTGATTGAAGTGCAGAACAGAAATTATTATTTTTTATTAATATTTTATAGGAGGAATACGACGAAATGTGGCGTAACAAAGATGAATCCAAGAACCCAAGACAGTACCATTACAAAGACATCATTGCGCATGAGCAAATGACAGATATGGAGAACGAATTGAGAAAAGTGGTTGATGAGATGATGAGGACCGAATTGATGTTATTGCAGGTTTGTAAAAAAAATTATATGGGTGAATATCTGGAAAGTAACGTATTTTGATGTGACCTACACAAAAACATATTCAAACATTTTTTTTATATAAAACTAATTTTATTTATAGTTCTATTAAATAACTAACAAGCGAGTTCATTTTTGGAAGATTATAAAAAATATTTCCTTTAGATAACAGAGGTTTTATGTAACAATCGTCAGTAACCTGGACTGTCACCATAAAAATTTTACTATATTTTAATTAAATTATGTTCTTATAATTATTTATTGGAGTAATTTCTTAGTAAACATTAAAAAACAACCTTTAGTTATATAAATAGTCAAAACCAGAATTGTTTTAAAGTTACTTGTTTTTAAATATTCAAATTTCAACTTTGTTACCAAAAATTGCATCAGTTACCTGTGATTCATCATTCTTGACCTTTGCTTTGCTAAGTGAAAAAGAGCTCTGTGATTCGGAAAACGCGCGAACGGTTTAATTCGATGTCACACGTCTAAGACAGTGGGTGTGTCCTTTAACCTTTAACCGATCCATACACGCGTGTGTAACCTTCAGTTTGATCAGTAACCTGGTAAGTTTTTAAAAGGTAGAACGACAAAAAACAATTTAAAAAATGGTGAAACATAATTACAATAGGATACACTTTTTGAGTTTTCTTGTTTATTAGACTCAATTTTAGTAGTATTAATAATATCTGACAAAACGTGACAAAATCGTCAGTTGCCTGTGCATCAGTTACCTGTTAGAATACTTACAGGTTACTGACCTGCTCTACAAGTAACTGACTCGTTTTTTACACGCTTTTATTTAGCTTCACATGTTCTGTCTAACTATCTAACTAACTATCTAACTATCAAATCTTGTGGAGCGTTTTTGACACACTTCCCATTATCCGATTTGGATGAAACATGACAATACAACATTAAGAAAAAAATATCCTCCCACCCCTATACCCACCCCTTCTATAGAATGTGTTTTTGACAAACTTCCCGTTATCCGATTTGGATAAAATTTGGTATACACATAGTGGTCCGATGATAATACAACAATAAGAAAAAAATATCCTCCCACCCCTACCCCGACCCCCTTCCATAGAAAAATTTGTTTTTGATTTGACACACTTTCCGATCCGATGACAATACAATATTAAGAAAAATATCCTATTACTCCTACCCCCACCCCCTTTCATATAAAAATGCGTTTTTGACACACTTCCCATTATCCGATTTGGATGAAATTTGGTATTCACATAGTGGTCCGATGACAATACAACATTAAGAAAAAAATAAGTGAAGTGCATCAGTAACCTGATATGCTAAAATTGAAAAATGATAAAAAAAAGGAAAATATTTTAAAATTTGAACGTTTTTCCATGGCAACATTGTTTTTTTTATTTGTATATCAAGTTTCATGTATGTCCACAATTTTTGCTCCAAATCTGTCACTTTCCAGATATGTACCCATATATTGATATTTTAAAACCCTTAGAGCATTGAATTAATGAAGCAAGCTTCCTTCAGAATAAGAAGTATCCAAACCACAGACAGTGTTGTTTGACTAATTTAAAATGCTACGAAGCCAGTTTAACAGTGTAAATATTCTTAAACAAGTTGTGAGGATTATATAAAGTGAGAATCGGTTTAAAATTATACTAAATAAGGTGTGTTTTTATTACTAAAAATAAACTTGGCATCAAGAATTCCTTTTATTTGTATGTAAACAAAAGTCAGCATTAGCTATTTAGTTGTAAAAACAGTGTTTTAAATTTAATGCATTAAAACATTGCATAAATTTAACGTTAGTGAATGTAAAACGAAAATCAATAACCAGAATAACACTTTAGAATACTGCTTGTTTGTAAAAGTAAGTGAATTATTTACTTCTAGGAACAAGCAGAATTTTAATGTATTATTCTGGTTGTGTATCACCACTTACATAAAACTGACTAAATTGACCTTTCGCGAATTGAGTGGCTTAAATTGATATTTTGGTTAAACCGGCAATTTTGGTTTTACGTTTTTCTGCTTTCCCATAATACTATCTTTAAAAATCGTTAAATTATCAAAAACAATCTAAAATAAAAACTGGGCATGGCATATAAATAATATTCCAATACCCATGGTAACTGCCCATTCATGATGCAAACGTGAGGGCCTTGGGGTCTTTAAGTAAAAAAGACCTGATTGGTTGCTTTCAAAGACATGCATATTATTATATAGTACGTATTATTGCAATACCTGCGGTACCTTACGATGCAGAATGCAAACATATTTGAAATAGCAATATCAATGGGTATAAGTCTATCCTTTTTGCGGCCCTTAAGATAAAATGTCCTGATTGGTTATACTTTTACGCATGAATATTATTTTATTCTTGTATTCGTTACGCCAAATCATCGGCGTACAGTTGACAAAAACTCTATCTATGTAAATTTGGTATCTGTGCATTTTTCGTATCTTTATTTCTGAATGTTTGCATCAAACGCCAACCATTGTGTAAATAGGTAACAGGGAGTATTGGAATATTACATATATGGGGCATGGGCACTAAAACCGCAAAACAATGCTTTGTTTGTCATCCACGCTAGAAAATAACCACGTTGTCCAAAATGATCAATAATAAATTCAATTCTCTAAGATAAAAACTAATCGATACTTATCACCACAAGCTTACATCGACCATAGATGAAACCAATGAGCATCAATAAAATAGTTAACCTCAAGTCAGCTCCTAAAGCAAGAAAAAACAAGATGTTAATTTTTCTAAGAATTGTTATACCTACTTGTTGTCTAGAGGGTGTAATAACATAAAAGAAACTTTCTAATAATACTTTCACTTAAATTTGCCTTGGACCATAAATAAAATGCAAATATCTTAAAAAATAATTAAAAGTTTTTAAAGATTTCAATGCTCTTTAAAACGAGGTGCCACACCATAGACGAGTCTTGATCCACTTTCCCTATTTAAATTAGGGTCACGAAACGAACCCCTCAAAAGGTTTGGACAAACTTTTCAATCATACCAAAAGATGTCCCCGTTGAAATACAAATCGACGTGTTTCTGAACAGCGCGTTAATGCGCTGGGCCAGCAAATCTACAGATATATTAGGGAGGTCCAATTTTCATTGTAGGAAGCATTTGACAAGGACCGTGGTCACAAAGGCAAGAAAAAATCCAGCAAAAAAGCTAGAAAAGCTGGCAAGAAAAGCAAGAAAAAGAAGGAAAAAGATTTGACGCCTGACAGGACCACGGAATCTTTGTTCGAAGAATTGGTAGCTAATGGGATTATTAAAAAGTAAGATGAATATCTCTTTTAGTTCTTTTTTTTTCTTTCTTATACCAACAGGTATGAAAGGCTATGGGATATTCAAATAAAGCTTTTTTTATTTTTCCTTAAAATACATAAGTTATTTGTGTTAAAAAAGACCTTGCCACCAAGTTTTATGATGATGTCTGTCTGTCGGTCTGTCACTCTGTGTGTCACAAAAAACACCAAACAAATTTTAATCAAATTTGACACTAAAATTTTGCGTAACCCGCCGATAAAGTCATAAGTTTTTGGTGTTAGTGGGGGTGTTAAGATGAAATTTTAAAATATTTAGAAAAATCATAACTTAGGAACTGTAACAGCTGGCAAATTGAAGTTTTCAAATTTAGATTCAGTTTCATTATCAAAACGTCAAAGTTTGTCAAACTCGCAGTTTTTAAAATATAATTTTAAAAAAAAGATCATATCTTACCAACTGCAGCAGCTAACGAAACGATGTTTGTAAATTTTTATTTAAAGAATTAGACTTTTTAGACTAGTTTTTTTAAAATCAATTTAAACACTCTTCTACGAAAAGTATGTGACCAAACATTAGAATGTTGTTTTTACTGAATTTTTACATAAACATAGGTCTGCAAAGCTTCGTTACCGATCTAGAGGGTATTGAATTATTATTCTGGCCTCATATTTATTTTTCCTCCCCTGAACTTTTTTTGCGATGTGAAGGTAGGTTTCAAAATTTTAAATTAATTTTTCGTTTCGGCGGAAAATTTTTGGTATCTTGTAGTTTTTTCGTATCGTCGATAAAAAAAACTATTTTTTCCAGCAAATTAAAAAATTAGTTTTTTTGCGACAGAAAAAACTCCAAACCAAAATAAAGAACATACATTCAGAACTACAACCTGAAATAAGCAAAGCGGAAATAAAGGGAGCATTAAAGACAATGAAAAATAACAAATCACCTGGAAAAGACGGAGTAACGGCAGAAATGATCAAATACGGCGGTAAAGCTGTAGTTAATAACCTACATATTCTTCTGAATAAAATACTACAAGACAAAATAATCCCAAACCACTGGAACGAATCCATAATCATTATTTTACACAAGAAAGGCGATAGAGCAGACCTAAAATACTATCGACCTATAACATTCCTCAATGTAATTTATAAGCTTTTTCCGAAAATATTAACAGATAGACTAACAAAAAAAATCAAAAAGCTTTCGATAGCATTGATCACACAGTAAAAGCATCTTTAGTTAATAACTGATCACAGATGCACAGATTTAATAGCCAATATATATATATATATATATATATATATATATATATATATATATATAGCGAAGCAGCAACATCACTCAAAATCCGCATCAGAAGAGGTGTCAGACAGGGTAACACATTATCCTCTAAACTATTTAACCAGGCCTGAAGATGTTTTTCAAAACTTAGATTGGGAAGAAATTGGCATCAAAGTAAACGGGCGATACTTAAACCACCTAAGATATGCTGATGATATCGCCTTTTTTTTTTTTTTTATTTGTCAAACACACTGTGTTTTTTTTTTATTACAATCTAGTCAGTAAGACTAATTAGCAATTTTGTTTTAACTTAATTTACTAGAAAAGTCAGATTTAAACTTAGGGTTCACTCAACAGTTCTCCCCGCTTTGTTTAGTCTGTAACTCACAATTGTGTTGTGTTTATAGCATTATTTTGTTTTATGTGTAATTCACTTAGTTTACTAGCTCAAACGGCTTCACTCTTTTTAGTCGTCGAACTAGCATAGTATTGTCTAGAAGCTGAATTGCTTCCACATTCACATGCCGATGGAGTCTATCTTCATGGCTTTTTGCGTACTTTTTTATAGTCTCTGCTACAGTTTCGATTTTTAGATCTCGATGAAGGTCACTATTTCGAACGTACCAAGGTGCATTCACAATGTTTCTTAATACTTTATTTTGAAATCTCTGTACAACTAGAATGTTACTCTCTTTAGCACAACCCCATAGTTGAATACCGTATGTCCATACTGGTTTCAGTATTTGTCTATAAAGCAGTAACTTATTATGAATTGTTAAATTGGACTTCCTTCCAATTAGCCAGTTCATTTTTCTATACCTTATCTCAAGTTCTTCTTTTTTTTTCTTAACATGTGCTTTCCAGCGCAATTTGGTATCAAGTGTCATACCTAGATATTTTGCCTGATTCGAATATGGTACTGGAATGTTGTTAATTGTTATTTGTATGTGATTTATATTTTTGTTTGTAAAATCAACATTAATTGATTTGGTTTCATTTAATTTTATTCGCCACTTTGTGGTCCAACTGTGAATTTGGGTGACTGCATCCTGAAGTTTCTCTATGCATTTTTCAATAGATTTTTCTACCGTCAATAAACCAGTATCATCGGCAAATGTTGCTAAGTGACAATTTTCTGGCTTTGGGATATCACAAGTGAATAATAAGTATAGATAAGGGCCTAGTACGCTACCCTGGGGCACGCCTGCTTGAATTTCTCTTAAATTTGAGTATGAGTCTTCCTGTTTTACTCTAAAATGTCTATCAGATATGTATGATTCCAAAATATCCGAATACTGTTTTGGCAGAAACCTTTTTAGTTTAAAATTAAGGCCTTCATGCCACACTTTGTCAAATGCTTGTGCTACATCTAGAAAAACTGCAGAACAAACTTTTCCCTCTTCTAGTGCTTTTTCTATTATATTAGTAATTCTGTGTACTTGATCTATCGTGGAATGCTTGTCTCGAAAACCAAATTGATGAGATGGAATAATTTCTTGTCTTTCTATGATGGGTTTTATTCTTTTAAGCAATAATTTTTCATAGAGCTTGGATATAATTGGCAGCAAAGATATTGGCCTGTAAGATGACACGTCATGGAGTGGTTTTCCCGGTTTTGGAATCATGATAACTTCTGCAACTTTCCACAGTTTAGGTACGTACCTAAGCCTAAAAGACGCATTAATTAGGTTGCATAGTTTTACGATAGCTTTTCTGGGGAGTTGTTTTATGACTACCCCGTTAATAAGATCATACCCTGGGGCTTTTTTCGAATTAATATTTTTGATTTCTGTTAATATTTCTTTTGGTGATGTAAGCTTAATATGGTCCTCGATTTGATGGGGTTCATTTAAATGAAAGTGTTCATCTGGTGCTTCGTGGGGCTGAAATGTTTTTTCTAAATGACTTGCAAAAATATCTGCTTTTTCTTCGTTACTCCTTGCCCACTGGTTGTTAGATTTTCGTATGGGTGGAATTTGGATAATTGGTCTTTTAAAATCTTTGGTTGCTTTCCAAAGGGAATAGTCGGTATTTTTATCATCTGTAAGCTCATTAAGAAAATGGTTAATAGATTCATTTTTTATTACTAGAATTTCT
Source organism: Aspidapion aeneum (assembly GCA_963576565.1). Taxonomy (NCBI): domain Eukaryota; kingdom Metazoa; phylum Arthropoda; class Insecta; order Coleoptera; family Brentidae; genus Aspidapion; species Aspidapion aeneum. The sequence goes on along the minus strand of OY755045.1, from coordinate 24,342,736 downwards.
CGCCTAATGCGCTGCGTCATGTTGTTGAGATTTGTTTTGTCCCGAGGATCACGGCTTTGTTGCCACTTTCTTCTTAGTTTCCTTTTTTATATATCGCCTTAATAACAGATAAGAAAGAAGAACTAATAAAAATGCTGGAAGATTTGAATACAGCAGCTAAAAATATAGGCTTGAGTATGAACTGCACTAAAACTAAAATCATAACAAATACAAATAAAGATATCACGATCGGAATAAACCAAGAGAAAGTAGGACAAGTAGAGGAATATATATTACCTGGGACAAATTATTAAACTAAAAAAAGAAAACCAAACGGCTGAAATCAAGAGACGAGTAAGATTGGCCTGGGCAGCGTTCGGTAAATTAAGCTACATATTAAAAAATAAAAAATATCCTCAGTACCTCAAAACGAAAGTGTATAAACAATATATCCTTCCAGTACTTACCTATGGATCACAGACCTGGACACTTACAAAATCAAACATGGATAAGGTAACAAAAGCCAAAAGATCAATGGAAAAACCAATGTTACATGTAAAGCGAACAGATAGAAAAAGGAATGAATGGATGAAGCATGTGGGAGCTGGATGGATGAACACGGCCACAGACAGAGAAGAGTGGAAGATAGTGGGGGAGGCCTATGTCTAATAAATTAAAAAAGAACTAATTATACCGGTAATGAAACTTTGTACACATAAACTTTAGATCTTAAAATTAAGTAAGAAGAAACGCCCTGAACGTTGGTCACATTTTTTATTAACACTCTGTATTTTAACCAAATATTTTTGGTTTTATTAAAGGTATCCTGAAGTATGGATGTCCGACTTTAAAGGTGAACGATCCTTCAACCTACCCGCACCTCACAATAGAGGAAAAGACCCTCCAATTGATTTAGGTAATTAATCCAAAAAAAATCTTATTTCTATCTTATTTAATTCTAGTGGAATATGGAGATGGTATCGGTGAATACTTCACTTAATTTTCGAGCAAATATTTAAAACCATTTTGAAATTATCACAAAAAACCTCAGTCCTCTCATCCTCTCGTCCTTTCAAGGAGCTGAATTTTTTTAAAGAAAAAAATAGGCTCAGATCGTTTTTTGTTAGACATAAGGGTATGCATAATGAACCGCAATTTCTATACGTACGGCTGTTCTTTTCTTAATTTTTTGTGCCAAGTTTCAAAGCTCAGACTTTTTAACAGTTTTTATTAAGTATAGCCATACGTATATTTTTGTAAGGAATGTCATTGTCATGCATCTGCTACTTTTTACTTGAACTAAAAATAGGGTTTATAATAAGTCAAGTGTAGATTTACTCAGAAACTACTGGCTAAATATTTCCAGAATTTTCCTGTATATTTACAGAGACATTTCACGAACATTTTCAGACTTTTCCAGTTCATTTTTAGACTTTTCCGGATTTGCTCTCTCTCTTTAGAACATTTTCGGACTCTTGGGACATTTACAAACTTTTCCCGAATAATTCCAGACATTTCCAGAACATTGTGGATTTGTCCAAAACATTTACAGACTTTTCTTGATTATTTTCAGACTTTCCCTAAACATTTTTAACAGTACATTACATGAACGCGAAAAGGCAGTTTTATAAGTTCAATAATACAAAATCGTTTAAAATGCAGTCAATAGGTATCTAATATTTTGTTATATCTCCTTAAGGAGTAAACAAGCAAAGTTAAAAACCCAGGGCTCTCAGCACCTTCATATTTTATGAAAATGTTCATATTTTTTTTCAGACTTCATAAAACTTCATATTTTTAGAAAAACCTTCATATTTTCCCCAATGAAGAAACTTCAGTCATAGAATAAGTGTGGACATTTTCAATACTTTTCCTAGTCTTGAATTTTGAGTTCCTTTTAGTTTATTATTAGTTTGTTGCCTCTAAGAAAGTCTGAATAAAGTAGGGCTTTTTTGCCTTTTGTTTTATTATTCTTATGTTTGTTGCATTTCTTATGTTAATTAGTTGTTGTGGTCATCCGTGGATAGTTCTGAAAACGTCTAATTGAGCAGGGCTTTTTATACAATATTGGGTATACCAATTATATCATCGAGTATACTTAAGTTTTATGTGTTACTAGATGTACAGAGTGTTTTGGTATATTTCCACAAAGGTCTACTGCACTTATTTCAAGAGATAGAAAATAGGGTACCTATTTTCAAGAAATGTAGCGTAGATTGTAGATACTAATATTTTAACAGTTGCTTTATCAAATGGCAGTTTATAATATATTTTTGAGTTTAGAAACACAATATCTATTTTTTTAAGTTAAATCATTGTAGGATGTTCCGTTAGAGATTTACAATGTTTGTGTTTTTTTGATGGTATAGGATAAAGCCTACAACTTTTGCATTTATAATTTTTTTTCTATTTCTTTGAATAATTGCAGTAGACCTTAGTTCAAAAATACGGAAACACCTTATACCTTGTTGTAAAATATACTTTAAAAAATGTGCCTTGTTTTCGTTTGGCCATAGTTGTTTGGATGGGGATCCAGGCCTAATTCAACTTCAAAATGTTTGCTAATACTTTTCTTAATAAATAAAATTAAGAAATATATATTTTTGCTGAGTAAATGAGTTTTCCCAAAAAACAGTTGGGTTTGACATAACAAGCCATTTGGTAGAGGACCCAAAAAAAAACTGAAGTTTTATTTTTTTGATTCCTTCATATTTTGTTTTCTTAATTTCATATTTTTCATAATTTTATTAAAGTTCATATTTTTCATATTATTTTGCTGTTTATCTGTTGAGTGCCCTGAAAACCGTATTCGCTTTTATCCTCGATACTGGCATTAAGTGTGCCAAAATTGGTTGATGTGTTTTCACGTTACTCTCTTCATTTGAATCTATCTATCCATCTAAAGGAATCTGGAGGACCTAATTTAGTATGTGCCTCCTCCTTGGCCCCATTCTGGGATTTACCTGTCCCCGATCCCGCCCTTACTGACATAAAGTATTAAAATGAGGGATTAGTTTGATCGATTATAATATGGACTAATTTTGAATTAATTGCAGGAGACATACGCCAAGTCTTAACAGAATACTGCGTAATACCGCTTTTATCAGCGCAGTTACATCAGAGTACGCCACATACAAAGTCGGTTCTACTCGCCGGACCCAAAGGTTGTGGCAAGGACATGTTGATACATGCTGTATGTACCGAAGCAGGTAACTACACTCTGGAGGTGTTGATTTTCGTTACTTTTGAATACTCGTTAGTAATCGTTACTCGACTGCTAAGTAATCATTTTATATATTCGTTACTAATGTTACTTTGATTACTGTAACTGTATTCAATTCAATTATACAATTGGTGCAAAATTCTCGGACTGTCGTTAATTGGAAGATCTTTTACTTGTAGGTATATTTTTGTTCAAACGTGGAATTGTTGTTAATATTATGGAAATATTCAATTGAAATTTTCAAAATGCGGCTAAAATATAAAAAATAAAGGTAGGAATTACGCTCTGTGTACAACTTGGTTTTAAAAATGTAATATGTAACTCCCTGATTTTGGATTACTGACTTTCGAGTGATTACTGAATACTAAAATAATCGAAGGAATCAAAGTAACGAAAGTAATCATTTAATTTTCGGATCGGTATTCGTTACTCCGTTATTTTTCGAGTAACGAGTACTCGAGTAACGAATAAGTACTTTTTCAACACCTCTACTACACTCAGTCTCTAGTAATGCATTTTTTTAATTTGGGTGGCTTAAAAGTAGTTTTATTTTGGTCAAGTTGTCAAATTTTTTTTTGGTCATCTTTTCTCACATTTGTATTTATAACACAATAGAATAAAAGAGGATGGGAACCGTGGCCGACCGGCTTAGCGCGTTGGTTCATGCATATGGCTGCAGTGCTTGCTATATGACTGGACCGACCGCGCGTAAGCTGGGCGCGCTGCTTATCTTGTGGGTTCGAGTCCCACCTCGGCATATGGTTGTATTTATAACGTCCCAACAAGGCATATCTCGGCAAAAATTTTGGATAATTGATTCTAGCTATACGCGGAAAGTCAGTTAGATAAAAAATAAAAAAAATAGAATGAAAGGTCCTGGGGGCTTCGGAACCTGTGCTTTAGTTAAACGCAACTGGTTAGGTTAGATCGCAGACCACTAACTAACAACGCCAGTTGTAGGCCATTTCCATTGTAATGCATGGGCGTAGTCAGGGTCTCGCTCAGGGTGGGGCAAAAAGGCAAAAAAATGTACAATCAGATATTTATTGAAAAATAATATAAATGCTGTTTTAATTTACTTGAATAACCTAAACTTAATTTAATATTAACTTTTTCAAATTTATCCCTGGAAATCACAGGGAACTCAATTCGTAATGTCGCGCAACGCGCCAAATTAAAAAAAAAGTTTGTATTGGCATTCTATTTTCGCATTTTAAATTTTATAGCTCCCCTTTAATTCTCGTATTCCTAAATGAGCTAAAGTCAGGATGGGGCAAGTGCCCCACCCTGCCCCACCCTGACTACGCCCATGTTGTAGTGTGCGTGAATATAACTTTAACAAAAGTAAGCTTACACGCACCTATTTGTGTGAGGAAAATAAACCTCGAGTGTTTAATTAAACCAATCACAGCTGTTTATAAATTTAGTGACATCTAGGTTTTAATTCAAGAACGTAGTATACATTTATTTACAAACAGGATTTTTTACAAATGTGTTGAGCTATTGCTTAACCGTCGAGGATATAAAAATTGTACTAATTCCTTTGTTTTTTAGGGGCAGTGCTTTTTGATATAACACCTCAAAACATTGTTGGAAAATATCCGGGGAAGTCGGGTTTGATTATGCTTATTCATCTTATCGTAAAGGTAATCTTTTGTTTTATAAATTAGACTTCTTTCTTGTCTTGGAATTTAAGATTTCTTTTAATTTAAACAACTTTTTTATTTTATTTCCTGTCTTGAACGGCAGATGTCGCTAAACCCGTACATTCATTTTTAACTTTCTAGCTTGGACAGCAATGTATAGGATGGTATTGCTTTTGTCGGAACTTTTAATAGATTACATCAAAAATGCATTGTTTGTCTGTTAGTTTTCAGGAAAGATCTTCTTATGAGCCAAAATAAGTATTTTCAAAATTCACTTTTGTTAAGGGTACTGTTTTAAGGCTAAAACATTAGGAAAACTTTTAAACGGAGCGTTGCGTTGGCTTCGTACCTAATAATCTAAATTGAAAGGTTTCAGATCCTTCCTCAGATCCTTCCAATACCCATGGTAACTGCCCATTCATGATGCAAACAGGAGGTCCTTGATGCCTTTAAACAAAAAATACCTGATTGGTTGCTTTCAAAGACATATGCATATTATTTCCATATAGTACGTATGATTGCAATACCTACGGTACCTTACGATGCAGAATGCATGCAACATATTTGAAATAGCAATATCAATGGGTATAAGTCTATCCTTGCGGTCCTTAAGATAGAATGTCCTGATTGGTTATACTTTTACGCATGAATATTATTTTATTCTTGTATTCGTTACGTCAAATCATCGGCGTACAATGGACAAAAACTCTATATCTGTAAATTTGGTATCTGTGCATTTTTTGTACCTTTATTTCTGAATGTTTGCATCAAACGCCAACCATAACAGCGAGTATTGGAATATTACGTATATGTCCTTCATAGGTATTTTTATTTTAAAGGTTTCCAGACTGTTGCAACCCTCTATCATCTACATGGATTATGCGGAAAGACCGTTTGTCAAAAAAATACCGAAGACTGACAAAACTGATCCGAAGAGATTGAAGAAAGATTTGCCGAAACTCATAAAAAGTAAGTAGACATAATCAAAAATAGAATCGTCTCATCAAAAATTAAATACAATCCCTGTCTTGGTGGACAAACTCATGGGAAGCAGGAACAGGTTGCAGACAGACCAGAGAATTCGTAGCACGCCCAAAAGTAACCAGACCAGGCGCTTGCTGGGACGGACACGATAAAACGTTGGACTGCTGATTAGTGGCGGCTCGTGGGGCACGGAGCCATGGCAACCCCTGTAGATATCCTTAATATTGTCACGAGGGGGTTTTATCGTGACGCAACACAGTTTAAGTTAGGTGTTATGGTTTGGTTATGGGAACTTCAAACAAAAAAAAAGTTATGGTTTTATTTAACAATACTTTTAATTACTACTTACATTGTACTTAAATACGCTCAACTTCTTATAACTTCTGACTATCTTAGTACTTGTCTTCACTGTTAACTACGCCTGGGACGTTAGGTTCTCAGCTTACAACTAACTGCTAAACTCTTTTGGAGATGCTTTTATTACAAACCGTTTGCCATTGATGGGATATCGAGATGTGTTTTGTTTCCTGTATAAACACCATCGATGACCGATTAATCGCTTCTTGTTTATAATAATTCTGTATACAATTTATTACACGCTTAATACAATTTGAACTATATACAGAAGTTCATTTCCTTAAATTGTTTAGGGTTAATGTGCACTTGCTTATAAACGTAACTGGTGCCATTTACTTAATAGGACATTATTTTCTATCCTGACACATCTCCCTTGCTTTTTAAAAAAAAATCTCTTCCTACAGATTATCTACTAAACTACTTTTAACGAAAAAATATAACAGTCGTATGTACCTAATAAATTATAAAAACTAATTAACTAAAATAATTGTCTATCAACCCGGCTACTCGTTCCGATTGTTTTACATTCTTCATGTGACGCAACCTAGTCCAATGTAGGTTTGTTAAAAAGTATCTCCAAAAGAGTTTAGCAGTTAGTTGTAAGCTAAGAACCTAACGTCCCAGGCGTAGTTAACAGTGAAGACAAGTAGTACAATAGAAGTTATAAGAAGTTGAGCGTATCGAGAAGATACATATTTGTATGTAGTAATTATAAGTATTGTTAAATAAAACCATAACACCTAACTTAAACTGTCTTACGTCACGATAAAACCCCCTCGTGACAATATTGATACAGCACCTGATTGATGATACACACACCCCATTTAAACAAACTCGTAGCTCTTACCGTTTCCGAAATTCCCATGTAGTTGCTTTTATTTGGGACACCCTGTATATAATTTGCAAGTTAATAGCCTAATTTTATTTATGTTGTGCATATTTTAATATATTATATTTTTCAAATTAAATATATTTAAAAAAATGTAGGCTTTTAGTAGGTATGAAGAGCACAAATCTTATGTAAAAATTATAGTTATTTTCTGATCTTTCAAATTTGTAATTAGTACAAGCTAAAAATCGTAAAAATTTGTCCTTTTAATATTATTAATACAATATTTCTTTAGATTTCAGTCCAGAAGATAGGGTAATGCTTATTGGAATTACTACTTGCCCATGGGAAAGTGATCAGAAATTGCTTCAACAAGTTTATCAAAAGTTCTTGGTTATTCCAAAACCTACCTACAGTTCAAGGTAAAAAGAATCTCTTGAATCAAAGACAGAAAATTTATTTGACAATAACTTTTTAAGTATTTAAGATAGCCAATAAATTAAATTTTTTACAAAATAAAAAAAAGTTACTGCTATCTTGTTTTTCAAAGGGTAATTTTAAGGTTTTAAGTGTATTTTATTACCCAACTGCAGCACGGCAAAAGGAAGGGTTGTTTTTCGATTGTTGTATGTATGTAAGTAAATATGTATGTTTGTGTCACGCTAGAGGCTAAACGGCTGAACCGATTTTGACAAAAAAGGTGTCGTTGAATTGCTACTGATTCCGAAGGTGCTATAGGCTATATTTTTTTTAAACAGGAGTCAACATGGCGGTCTTCAGACGCCATTTTGTCACATGATGTAGGCATTAAGGCATACAATATATCTAAATTTCAGGCGATTTTATTGAAATTCCTTTGATTACCCATTGTCCTCTAATTTGCTGTAGTTATTTTGTAGTCCTCCCTGCTCTCACCCATCTCTCCTCCTGTCATTCCCCCCACCCTATTCAAAAACTATATATGCATAATTTTATCAAATATAAAGCGATTTCAAAAATTATTTCTGCGTACGCTTTCAGATTTTTGTTCCAACACCATTTTACTAGTCCCTCCCCGTCTCTCCCTCTCTCCTCCCCACCATCCTTATTAGTAATAGTTATAGCCATAACTTTCACAAATATAAAGCGATTTCAAAAGTTCTTTCTGCACACGCTTGAAGATTTTTTCCAACATTCTTTTACTAGTTCCCCCCTCCCTCTCTTCTCCACACTCTCCTTATTAGTATATTAGTAATAGTTGTAGCTAGACCTTTTATAAATATAGAGCGATTTCAAAAATTCTTTCTGCACACGCTTTAAGACTTTTTTTCCAACATCATTTTACTAGTTTCCTCCTTCCTCTCCCTCTCTTCTCCCCACCCACCTTATTAGTAACAGTTGTAGCTATAGCTTTCACAAATTTAGAGCGATTTCAAACATTCTTAGTAGGTGGTAGACGCTTTTTACTCATTGGGCGTCGACCGGTGAGATACCACTATGCCAGAAGTGAGTAGCGCTAAGTGGTATCACCACGTTCCGCTACTGCGCTGGCAGTCCGGTTCCAACAATGAGTAACAGATAGCATGATGGCGCTTCCAGGATCAAAATATTCCGGAGGTAAAATACCCGACCACTCGGATCTCTGGGCGTCGGGTGATCCTGGGGGTCCTTCATGCAAAGATATTAAAAGAAGACCAAAAACTTAACTCAGAATTGATTTTAGCAATATAAGAGGATTAAGTACCAACATGAATTCAGTGCACCAACATCTTGAAGAACAAAGACCTGACATTCTTGTTCTCACTGAAACTAAAATCAGTTCTGCAACACCTATTGTGAACTATCTTTATCCCGGCTATGACCTACACCACCGATTTCGACATAATTTTGGGATCTGTGTGTACATTAAAAATGACCTTTCATATCATCGAGAGGAGAAGCTAGAACCAGCGAACCTCGATATCATATGGCTGAAATTCACCTCAAAGTCATCGACCAAGTTCATTTGCTGCCTCTACCGACCGCCAAGTAACACCGAGTATCAAAACTTTTTTGCGACATTATCCGAAAACTGTGATAGTATACAGTCTAACTATCCACATGCGGAAATTGTTTTTTTAGGCGATTTCAACGTCCACAATATACCTTGGCTAAAACACCACAACAAAACAGATAATGAAGGCAGGGAAGCAGAAGCTTTGGCCATAAGTTGTGGTCTAACGCAGCTTGTCGATGAACCTACCCGTATCTCAGAAAGGGGTGAATTTGCAGCGCTTTAAGACTTGTTCCTAACTACAAATCCTGACTTGTATACAATTCAAGTAGATCCCCCACTTGGTTCATCCGATCATAAACTTATAAGAACAAAGTGCGAAATGTTCATACCGCCAAGCCAACAGTCACTTCCTCGTAAAATGTGGCACTATAAATCGGCAAAATGGAATGACCTTAAACAGTTTTACCTGGATTTTCCATGGCAAGAGGTTTGCTTTAAAACAGCTGATCCCAGTATTTGCTGTAATGAAATAACAAAAGTAATCTTATCTGGAATGGATGCATATATCCCACATACAATAAAACGCAGAGCTAATGCAAAACCTTGGTTCAACAGCCAGTGTCAAACGGCTGTACAGAAAAAACACAGAGCATATAACCTTTGGAAACGACAACAAACCGCTCAAAACCACACAGAATTTATAGAAGCCAGAAATAGTTGCAAAATTACTATTGACGCCTCCAAAAAAACATACAATCAAAGAATAAAAAACAGGTTGCTGAATTGTTCAAGTAGCTCTAGGTCCTTTTGGTCTCTTGCAAAAGCCGTTGGATCAAACTTCACCAAGTCATCCATACCACCACTTACAGATAAAAATACTCACTTAGCCACAACATCAGAGGAAAAAGCCAATATGCTGGCCAAAATCTTTTCCTCCAACTCAAACCTAACAGTGCCAAATGGAAAAACTCCACCGTTCATTGAAAGGGTTTCCCACAGTATGCCAGAGATACCCTTTTGTCACAGAGAAATACGAAAATCCCTTAAAAAGTTGGATACAAACAAAGCAATGGGTCCAGATGGCATTCCCACGATAGTACTCAAAAATTGTGCTAGCGAACTCACCCCAACTTTCGCAAAATTATTCAATTTATCTTATAGGCAAGGAGTATATCCATCATCATGGAAGTCTGCCGCAGTACAACCAATTTCAAAGAAAGGAAAAAAGACAGATCCGTTAAACTATAGACCAATTGCTCTACTTCCGGTGATATCAAAAGTAATGGAAAGAGTTGTGAACAATCACCTAACCAAGTACTTGGAAAAGTACAAAATTATTAACGACAAGCAATACGGATTTCGAAAATATAGGTCAACTGGCGATTTACTTACATACGTCACTTACTTATGGCAAAAAGCGATTGAGTTGCGAGGTGAAACAAGAACAATTGCCTTAGATATATCTAAAGCATTCGATAAAGTCTGGCATGAAAATCTGCTCAACACGCTCAAAGTAACGGGATTGTCGCCAAGACTTTGCACTTGGTTTAAAAGTTACCTTAAGGATAGATCCATTTATGTTGCACTGGATGGCCGGAACTCCAACTCTTACCAAATAAATGCTGGTGTGCCACAGGGAGCAATCCTTTCGCCAACACTTTTTCTGATTTACATAAATGACCTCATAGATAAAACAGTAAATCCACTTTATTGCTTTGCAGATGATGGCAATGTAGTCTCCTCAGTCATACCACCCACATGTCTCTCCGCACGTGAATTCCATTACCTTAGACTAACTGAAATATCACAGATAAATAACGACTTGGAGATAATAGAGGACTGGGGCAACAAAAACCTTGTACAGTTCAACGCGCAGAAAACCCAAGCAGCCCTGTTTTCAAAAAAGACGAGCACCGGTGAGCCAAACATCATGCTATCTGGAAGTGCATGGAAGCATTGCAGAGCCAGTTGAACATCTTAGGAGTCACTGCAGAGACCAACATGTCTTGGCAAAGTCACGTGGCAGATATAGCTAAAAGGGCGTCCCAAAAGCTTGGGGTGCTATTTCGTACAAGACATCTGTATACACCAAGCCAACTGCTGACACTCTACAAAGCCCAGATTCGACCAACTATGGAGTACTGCTCACATATATGGAGTGCGGCACCCAAACATACCTTAATGCTTTTGAACACCGTGCAAAAACGAGCTATCAAGCTGATCAATGACCCCGCACTTACCCGTAGCTTGGATAGTCTCGAACATCGAAGAACTGTGGGCGATCTATCTCTCTTCTACAGGTATTATCACGGAAAATGCTCTGAAGAGTTGGCACGTATGATCCCCCCGGGAGTAGCACCTACTAGGCGAACACGTCAAACAGACGGTAACCATCAATTTATTGTCAAAATAGAGGCACCAAGAACCTCATTATATCAGAATTCATATCTCTGGAGAACGGCATCGCTGTGGAATAAACTCCCTGCGACAGTTTTCCCTGCAGGTTACAACCTGAACCGTTTTAAAACCAACACACACCAACATTTCCGCGCACTTGCCGCTTCTCGAGCGTGATAGGGATCCCCTTGCGAGTGCCCATACCCGTAAAAAAAAATCTTTCGAAGCACGCTTTAAGATTTTTTTCGACACCATTTTACTAGTTCCCTCCTCCCTCTTTCCTCCCCCACCTTCACTCAATGGAAGGTAACACTGTTCGCGTCCGTAGAAAATCTACACGTGCTTTTTAGAAAGCTGAATATAAATTAAACCTAAAAGTTGGAAAAAAATTTATTTTTATAAAAAAAAACACCCAACAGCTAAATTTACTTGTAACTACTAGTCGCAGTTGGGTACAAAATTACCGAATAACCTGACTCATGAAAATACAAAACTGTATAATTTCGTAAGTACGCTTTGGGCATCAAAACTAAAAGTTGAAGCATGTCGTACATTATAGGTATTGTACTCGACTGCAACTAGTACTTACAAGTAAATTTTGCAGTTTAGGGTGTTTGTTTTTTATTAAATTTTTTTTTAAATTAAGTCTTGTTTTTATAATGATATTTCCAAAATTATATTTTTTACGTTCTTACCTGAAACAAAGCTAGTTTTTAAAATTGGCATCATTATAATATTAAATTAACAAATGTAGTGATTTCTTTTTTATTTTTTAGATATTATATCTGGTCCTTCCTTCTCAGTCAATACATGTCATCAAGTTGGAATTTTGACACAAGCGTCATGAGTAAAATATCCGACGGATATACTGTGGGTAGGTCAGCGACCATAATATCACAACTGATTCATGTCTCACTTTTCTACTTATGTAAATTCTATCCCTTTCTCTCTCCCTCTTGCGTAAATCCGTGCCCTAACCTCGCAGATAGACTACTTAGAGCATATTATTTTAAAAGGCTTTCCGTTTTCGGTCTAGAAGCAAATCATATTACTTTTTGGCAACAGACCATTTCCCCCTAATTTGACCCCGCTGAATCCGAATATCTCTGTTGCCAACTTGAAAAATCGACAGGGACGGAGTTTTATGCAATTTTCTCGAAAACTAACCTTTTTATCAAAAATTGCAGGGAACAGTTTTTTGTGGAGAATAAAATTCCCTTTCCAACTTTGTATTGGTCAATAAGGTTAGGAAAAGCAAGTAGCTCTTCAGTGGTGTACGTAAATTGGGATTATTTAGAAAAAACATGTTTAATATAGGTTTTTCAAAATTTTCTCAAAAACTACACTTTTTAGGAAAAAATATGTAGTATACTTTATTGTAGAACATAACATTTTCTTTTAAAAACTTTATTAAAATGTCGGGTTGTTGCCATATTTAAAGCTTCAGGGGCGTACTAATATAAACTTATTTTCAAAAATAACTGAAATAATCAGTTTCTCTTGCATATTTAAATATCTTTTCTAAGATTTTCAGAAAAAAATGTGCCTTTATTCTTTATTGAGGATAAGACAATTTCTTTTTAAATGATATATTACAAAGTGAGGTTAATGTTATGATAAATACGTTATGATAATTATTTCCAAATTAAAATAAACTGTTTTTTGATTAGATTAGATATTTTGATTTATCTAAATAAGTTCTTTAAAGCAAAAAAACACCGGTGGTTATAAGGGGAGGGGGCATAGGGGCCATGCCCCCCCCTAAGCAATATTTTTGTGCAGAAAGTAACAGTAGTAACTTTGACACAGGTGTTTTTGGTTATTTTTTAAGCATATGGAACTAAAAATAAAGTGGTGAATCTTATGCAACGGTTTGGGGGGGGGCATAATCATAATTAGGTACTCATTGGGATCAACAACCAACCTGTCTACCTGTTAGGAAGGAAGTTGGTCATTTTTGCAATTTACGGACGCCCCTGGAGAGTTTTCTATACTATGGGTCACATTTTGTGATACACTATTTAAAAGGACATTTTATTATCGGGCCCGCCGCCGAAGACGTAAAAGGTCGAAAGTACAAAAGGTCGAAAAAAAATCGACAAAACAAAATATTAAAAATACAAATTTACCGTATCAAGTCGAATTGACCTGTCCAGTCGATGTGGACCCGCGGCCGTACTTTCGATCTTTTGAACTTTTGATCTTTTGTACTTTCGACCTTTTGTACTTTCGACCTTTTGTATTTTCGACCTTTTGTACTTTCGACCTTATTTTTTCGACCTTTTGTACTTTCGACCTTTTATCCGCCTCTCTTTATTATCCACCGAAAAGCTAATAGGACACAAAATTGATTAGTTTGGATTGATCTTAAATAATTTCTTTAAATCAAGAACACCAATGGAGCGGTAAATATAAAATAACTTTCACTTTGTTATACATCGTTTGAAAGGAAATTTTATTGGCTATGACGAAGTATAGAACACATTTTTTGATAACGAGCTTGGTTTTTAAGAAAATTGAATAAAACGTATGAAAAACATGTTTTTTTTAATGATTTGTTGAAATCACCCCAATTGACGGACGTCGCTGGAGAGTTTGCTATAAGTCAAACCCCACCGAGTTTCACATTTTTAAAAAGGGAATTTTTCTGTCTACAAAAAAGTGTAGAACAAGTTTTTTCATGTTGAGCTTAGTTTTTGAGAAAATTAGATAAAACCTGTAACAAAAATGGTTTATTTTCTGTTTTTTCAAAATTAATTTAATTTACGGATGCCCCTGAAATTTTATTTATAAAACCGATTTAATCATGTTATACGTCATTTTGAAGAAAATTTTATTGAGTATACCAAAATGTAATACATGGTTTTCTGTAGATATTAGTTTTTAAAAAAATTAAATAAATCTTGGAAAAAACATAGGTATTTTTTCAACTTTTTTTAATTACTTCAATTAACGGACGCCGCTGGAGAGCTTGTTATTAGTCTAACTTTATTAAATTGTACCATGTTGAAAAGGGAATTTTATTGTCTACAATAAAGTATATTATACATTTTTCTGTTAGAAGCTTAGTTTTTAAGAAAATTTGAAAACACCTCAAACTTTCAGATTTTGGGGGGTCTGGAGGGGCTTTTGGAGGTTTTTGCAGCCATTTAAAAAAAAAATAATATGTTATTATTGCTTCTAGAAAGTGGATTTTCCCGAATCTTGCCTGAACTAACTTGTTACTGACGTGAAATGAGGAGAAACAGAGGATATTTCCGATAAAAAAATTGTGACCTACAATCTGCCCGTTAAAATTTTTAAATATTTTTCAGGTTCAATTGTGAGCACAGTCAGAGAAGTGATAACTGTCAAACGTATGCTACAGCTTAAAATTCATCCTTTGAGTCCCTTGGAGTTAGTCAACGAATTGTGTAAAAAGACGCCAATTTATAAAGAGGTAAGTAGTAGTAGTAATTTACCAATTTTTGTTTATTCATTTTGTTTTATTTTAAAGGACCCTGAATTTTTTTCATTATATTGCTTTTATTGCAAAAAAACAGAGCTACGAGGGCCTCTTAGTGTTAACCTAAAAATATAATATACCAGCTTTTTTGAAAATGAAAAATACTAAGTTAAGGTTTTTAGGAAAAAATTGGACATGAATATATAGATAAAGCTAATTAAATGGCCTCGTAGACAATGATTGAGTAGAAATAAAACTTCGGACTTCATTGTCTTTATTTATTTTAAACACGACGTTTCGATTAGTAAGTATCTCTAACCGTTTTCAAGTGTAAACTAAACAATCCTACATACTACCTATACTACTTGGTGTGCAGTCAGGTGTGACAGCCTGTCCCCTTTTTTAATCCTAAGATGCTTGTTTTCCTTAAGGAGTGGTTTCCATATGTTTGGTATGTCCGTGCTTGGTTGACTGAAACTTTTTTATTCTGCATTATAAAGGCAGCTTCAATAAACTTTCGTTTTCGCCAATGTGACTTCTTATCCAAAACTTGAGTTCCCACCATTGAATCCTGTGGTCATCCGCTAAAAGAATTTTTCAATCTCCCCTAATTGGGTACTTTTTAGATGTTCATTTACTCTAACCTGAAGAGGGCTATTCGTTTCACCTACATATTATTTACCACACTCACACGGGATTTAGTAAATACATTCCTTATTGCTTGAGAGATTCTCTGGTTTTGTTTTAGTTACAAAACTCCTTATTGTATTTCCCGATGAAAATACTGTTTTTATATTATAATGTTTGGCTATTCGTCTGATATTTTCTGAAATCTCTTGAACATAGGGAATGTTAATAACACCCAACGGATTATTATTATTTTGAGAATTTGCTACATTTGGTTTGTTTTTATTTTAAAGATCGTTCAGTTTATTAATTTCTCGGAATAACCATTCTGTTGTAAGTCCTTTTTAATGTTGTAGAAGATTTCGGTGGTTAATTCTTTATTATTACTACAAATATTTACGGCTCTTAAATACAAACTTCTTATAACTCCCCCCATCCCATGTGTGTAGGTTACTATATACAGTGGTTTGAATGTTTCTGTCTATTCGTTTGACAAGAACATCCAAAAAAAGTAAGGCCGAATCTTTTTCAATTTCCATAGTATAGATAGTTTTTGGCCGTGCCAAATTTAGGCCCGATAACTTCGCCGACAACGATAACTTTAACAAAATTTGACAGTTAAAAATAAAACTCTTGCTGTGTTGATCATTGATTCGAGTACAGTTGTTGTAGATAAATTACTTATTGAGAAAAAAAAACGATAATCTATTTTTTTTATTTTTAATTTTTGTAACTTTACGATGTGATAGACCTCCACAGTGGATAGAATAGACCGGTGTTCGGATCTTATATTATAAAATATAATTTTCTAGACATTCTGTCGTTATTAAATTCGTTTTGATTTTTATCGATCCACACACAGCACGTTTTCCATCTTTCTTCTTTGCATATGCTTCGGGCAGTACAGCCTTTTAGTTGCTACGTGATTACGTGGTTTTAATACCACATATGGACGAAACTTGTCATAGATGGCGCTTCGGCGTCTTAGACAAGACGATGCCAGTGTGCTTAAACTTACGAGTGCTCGTGTTAGTCCGCTTGATGGTGCTACACCTTGTAGTTTACTCGCATTGCACCGCCGCGAGTATTTCATATGTAGGAGTTGGTTTTGGTTGAAATAGGCTTACCTAGGTCTAGAGATGCAACCTTGTGTAGGTAGGAAAACAACCAAAATCAACTCTTCCCTCTCCTTCTGACACTCGCAAGTTAGGCACACATACCTTTGTGTGAAGTATAAAATTTGTTTTGATTTTTATCGATCCACACACAGCACGTTTTCCATTTTTCTTCTTTGCATTTTGTTCCTTACCTAGGAAGAAGAAGCTCTTGATCAGTGGTGGACCAAAGTACCGATAGTCAGAAGAAGAATCAGAGCCGTAGAAATGTTATTGGAAGAAGAGGCTGAATTCCAAGCTAAACAGGCCAACGCAAAGAAAAAACTTTAGACCTGTTCAAGCTGAAACATTTTTTCGATGTCTCGGAAGGCCAACGCGTGAAGCAAAGAAAAACAGACGACAGAGGAATTTAGAAGTGGCCGAAGATTCGTTTTTGGATTTGTTAGTTTGGATAAGCACGCCTTTTTGCACCTTGCACGCTGTTTGAATTCCGGTTAGTACCATTTTTTTAAATATTCACGGTAAGATCGCACTGAGCACATTGAATATTAGAAGACTCTGTAAATAGGATTTTCAATGTTTTGTTTTTGATGGATAATTATCCAGAATTTAAAAAAATATATACAGTGAAGTCCGGATATAACGAACCTCTGAAATTAACTAAATACAGTTCGTTATATCCGAGGTTCGTTATAAACAGTAATAAAAATTTTTAGTGTTTCTTTTTTTAATAGTATCCAAGATTAAGAAAACTAAAAATATTACAAAAAATACTATAAATTTTTATATTTTTAGAAAAAGCCACAATACATACGAATAAAGACAATTATTATTATTGGTCTACATACATAATATGGTCGTATGTAATACATATATATATAAAAGAAGCCTAAATCTTTTTTTTATTATTATGAAATCCATAATTTTTGTTTGTACATTTCTACTTGAAAAATATTCCCTGTTTATATAGCTTTCAAGGTTACAAAATGATTCCAAAATTTTGTTTTCCATTTCACGAATGGTTGGGACATAAACCTTAGTGACTTCAACAGAATTATCTTGAACAGGATCATCATTATCTTCCAAATTATCACTTGAAACCATGTTTGAGGTTACGGAGAGATTATAATTTGCTCATCAGTTAACGTTTCTCTTGCTACAATGTCTTTAACAATAGTCACATAATCGTTAAAATCGAAGTCACACATTTTTCTCTTAGCTTGTTCTTCTACTAAATCAAGCATATCATTATCGAATTCATACTCGTGATCATATTCTGGGTCTTGTGCATGTCTTTGCAACCATTCGTGTCGTTGCCGTATCGTCTAGTGTGAAAACGCCCATTGTCTGCTTATATAAAGTTTGTTTTAAAAGAAAAATACATATTCTAGATTATTAAAATTAGGTTCGCTATATCCGGAAGTTCGCTATAAGCGGGATCGTTATAACCAGTAAGACAATACATGAGTATTTATGGATGACTTTTCGTATAAAGAAAAAAGGTTCGTTATAAGCGGATTTCACTGTATTATAGTAAGTTGTATTAGCGGCTAACTTTACGTGGTACTTCAGAGGACTATAACCCATGTACCTATCTAATCGATAACAAGGACTTATGTCAATACTCAGCGGCGGCTTGTGTCAATACAACATGGCAGAGCCAGAGATTTGAGTCGGTCAAAATAAATTTTGGGGTGTTGCGCTCAAACTTTTACCCCCAAGTCGTTAAAAAATATACCTACCACTTCTATGTTTGGGGTTTCTCTATGTTTGGGACATTTATCAAAAAATTCTGCTAAAACATCCATGCTCCACGCACAAAAACAATGCTCGTAATACGACTAATTGTCGGCCTGTGCCAGGCTCAAAATTTCTTTGATTTTTTCCCATTCAAACAACGCTGAAATCGTAAACATGGCCCTATCTCAGTCGCTCAGACAGCCTGCTGATAAAATCTATCTCTGTTCGAAGGAGCCAACAGAACAGTGACACACACTCTTTGGGCAGCGGGTTTTACGCTGCTTTAGGGTTCAGTGGCTTATTCCTCGCGTCGCATCAAGTCGGAGTGTGATCCACTGCATTGCACAGGGTAACCAAATTTCATATAATTTATAAAGAAATGCATAAAATAAAACTCTATAAAGATGTTTTAAAAATAAAAAAGAAAAAACGTGTTTTTGCAGAAAAATAGGGTAGTACCCTGGCACTACCTCAAGAGCTGCTCATTTATGAATCTTTCCTTACCAATAAATACAGCCATGTATTTTTAAAATTTGCACTATTGCCAAATCTCTAAAAAATTCAGGTAAAACATTAAAAACTAAAATAATATAATAACAGCTAGCCTTACCCTAACTTGGAAAATAAGGGCTAAAAGGAAGGCAAAACTTGCCTAACTACACCTAAGCAGCTAAAACTTATAGGTAACAAAAGCTTACCCCAACCTAATCCCTTAAAATATCAATTTCAATCTAATCTGACCAGTCGCAAAACTAGAAGATAGGATATAACGGATGTGACACTTTTGTAGAGCTATAGAGACGGTTATATCTCATCTTACCATATTGGTAAGAGAAATGAATAAATTATGCCTGCGTTACCGTATGCATACATTCACTAAGTTGGAAAATAAGGGCTAAAAGGAAGGCAAAACTACACCTAAGCAGCTAAAACCTAACAACTTATAGGTAACAAAAGCTTACCCCAACCTAGTCCCTTAAAATATCAATTTCAATCTAATCTGACCAGTCGCAAAACTAGAAGATAGGATATAACGGATGTGACACTTTTGTAGAGCTTTAGAGACGGTATATATCTCATCTTACCATATTGGTAAGAGAAATGAATAAATTATGCCTGCGTTACCATATGCATACATTCACCCACGCTGGAAAATTGAGTAAAAACTTCGTGAGAGCTTTAGTTTCTGAGATATCCGTCATGGATCCATTTATTATTATTATTCAACACGCCTTTTAGACTTCGCTGGGTCCTTTTTATGATTACTTGTGAACGCTTTGATGTAGAGAGATGAAACTTGGCACAACTACTTATGTCTGTAAACAATTATGGAAAAATCGGAAAATTTTAAGTAGAGGAAATTAGGAACAAACTGGCAAAGTGTGGTGCCTTTTTGCAATGTACCTCTGTTGGCACACCAGTGATTGTGTTGATAAAATGTATAGTTTATAAAATATAAAGTTTTGCCAATTTGGTCTTGGGATCTGATGAAAATTCGCTAAATGACGTTTTTCCGAATCTCCACTCACAGCGTGACTTTTTGCCATCTCTATGGCTCCACCATATTGCAGCTCGGTGCTTTTGTTACTAAGGTGTATAGTTTGTAAAATATGAATTTTCATATGGGATCTCATATCCTAAAATTCGCTAAATGACGTTTTTTCGAATCTCCACTCACAGTGGGGCTTTTTGGCATCTCTATGGCTCCACTATACTGCAACTCGGTGCTTTTGTTGCTAAAGTGTATAGTTTGTAAAATATGAATTTTCAAAGTTTTGCCATTTTGGTCCTATTGGAACTCATATCCTAAAATTCGCTAAATGACGTTTTTCCGAATCTCCACTCACAGTGTGACTTTTTGGCATCTCTATGGCTTCACCATATTGCAACTCGGTGCTTTTGTTACTAAAGTGTATAGTTTGTAAAATATGAATTTTCAAAATTTTACCATTTTTGTAATATTTGAGATATCCTAAAATTCGCTAAATGACGTTTTTCCGAATCTCCACTTACAGTGAGGCTTTTTGGCATCTCTGTGGCTCCATTATACTGCAACTCGGTGCTTTTGTTGCTACAGTGTATAGTTTGTAAAATATGAATTTTCAAAGTTTTTCCATTTTGGTCCTATTGGATCTCATATCCTAAAATTTGCTAAATGACGTTCTTCCGAATCTCCACTTACAGTGTGACTTTTTGACGATATCTGTAAATAACCCCGATTTATGGATGTCACTGTAACGTTGGTAGTAAATTTCCTCATACTAAGTGATACATCGTTGCAAAGAAATTTTGTTTTCCTAATAAAAAAAATTGCTGATAATAATAATGTATTTTTTTGTGATTTTTAAAGATGATACCAGTTTAGTTTTGGACGCCACGGATATAATAGCTGTACTCTTAAGTAAATTTATATTACACATCATTGATAAGTAACTTATATCGTCAAATTAAAACGTCTTAAACTGTTTTTTTTGGGAGCTTTGTTCTGAAGAAAAACGTAGAAATTCAATAGATTTTCGACGATTTTTATAAATTACCCATACTTATGGATGAAAATATATTTTGGGTATATTCAAGTGAATTAATTGTAAAATTAAAAATTAACAATAACAATGTAAAAACTAAATAAAAATACAAATAAAATAAAAGGTAAAAATCCACACCCTCAGACTTTTTGAGAAATAAAATTAAAATAAATTTAGTTCATCCAGACCGGAATCTACTGGGATAGTCCCCAAAACTGCTGCAGAATTTCCTCGTTGTATTGCCAAACTTATTTTCTGTGTTATAAAATTACTTACACGTTTATTTTTTAATTTACACACAATTTCATTTATAAATTTTTCCCCCTCCTCCCCCAAGGACCAAAAGTTTCCAAGCTCTTTATATTTTTGTTGTTTTAACGTTTCCCCTATTTCAGCTGCTGAACAAGCTTTTATAGATGAAAATGGTCCGTTAGTGGTAAACTTATTCCCATCAAGTTACACAATATTAAATACTCTGCCAATATATGGGCCCCTACGCTCACACTAGGTACTATAGTTATAGTATACGTGTGAGCTAATATAACTAAAAACTGTTATATATGTTATTCAACTCCAGACTAAATTACCTCTCGTTTGATACCACACAAGCCATGTTTTGACCTAAACTCAAATTTTTTAAATCTCACTCCCCCTTAAAAAAAAACAAAAATTAAAATGTATTTTGTTTAACTTCAGACTCAATTACCTTTCTTTTGATATCAAACACGCCATATTTTCACGTAAACTCTAATTTTTGAAATCTACCCCCACCCTTTTATTTGGTTTGTATTCGGTGGATTTTCTTCATTTTTAAATGGGACCATCTCGACCCAAGACCCAGGCAAGGTACCATATTTCATTGAAATTGGGCAAGCGGTTTTTGAGTTATGCGCGTTGGTCGTTATAGACAGACAGACATACAGACAGACAGACAGACGGCGCGACAAAAAAGTTTCAAAATCATCTGAAACGCAAAAATATATAAAACATTTTGAAATCGGAGCAACTTTTTTTTCTCGAAAAAATTAGGATCACCATAGTTCACACTACTATAGTATAGTATATGTGTGAGCTAAAAGGAAAATTTGTCGTCTTAATAAATTCGTATACACATATTTTGTGCTTAATTTTTACGAAAATATTTTATTTATATTTTATATATATTTTTAAAAATCATTCTTTCTTTAATTGTTTATCCCTACTCGGGCGCCATCTTGAATATTTCAAAATGCTCAAGAGTGCCAGAAGAGTGACATCGACCGGATTCTTAAAGTAGAGCTCTTGGGCTATCAGAATCAGCAATACAATTTTCTATATACCGCAAATACAACCTCTTTGAAAATCTTTCTGACAAAAAGTATGTTTTGCGGGTCAAACTGCTAACACATCCAAAACTATAAAAGTTATATATAAAGTGTATTGCTAGATCCAGAAAAAAAATATTATGATTTTAAGAAATCTGTACGGGTCGATTTAAATAATAAAATGGTTAATGTAAATGTTTGGAACGTGAAAATATTAATTTTTATCAGCATACTGATTTGCGTAATGAAATCAAATTTAATATTTTTAGCAAACTGTTCTTTTTTTAAATGAGTTTTTTGACACAATCTATATAATTGTTTTTTTTATCACTAAAATACGTGCTGAATATTTTTCTACATGTTATTTTAGGGGCGCACCCAGAAATTTGTCCTTGGGGGAGGGGGGGCGAGACCTCTGGGGTCCTCATGATGTCGTATTTCATGCTATTTTTTGTGTTTATTCGTGAAAACTGTGGAAAATATCTAAAAAAAACAGCGACATATCTAAATAGCGATGTATCAAAATGGCGACAATCAAAATAGCGATGTATCAAAATAGCGACAACCAAAATAGCGACAATCAAAATAGCGATGTATCAAAATAGCGATGTATCAAAATACCGAATCAAACCAAACCGAATCGAATCAAACCAATCTAAACCGAACCGAACTGGAATGCGCTATTATATCCTGCGGTATTTTGAATGAATGAATATGAACCTTTTCTTTCTAACAAATTAAAAAAAAAACTTCCCTGACTTTTTTTCCAGGATCCTAGAGGGTGTGATTCCGAACCGAACCAAACTGAACCGAGTTCGGTTCAGTTTGGTTCGGTTCGGATTCACAATTTTTAGGATCCCGGAAAAGAAGCCTGGAGAGTTTTTTCTTGAAAAAATATGCTGGTTCGGTTCGGCAAATTTGTTAGAAAGAAACCCCTTAGTCGAACTATATGCCAAAACCAAACCGAAATATCGCTATTTTGATAGTCGCTATTTTGTTACAATCGCTATTTTGTTACATCGCTATTTTGATAGTCGCCCTTTCATTACATCGCTATTCTGATTGTCGCTATTTCGATACGCTATTTTAATAAGGCTATTTTGTACATCGCTATTTCGTTACAGAGCCGTGTAGATTTTTAGGATTAAAATTTTTGTTATTTTTTATTTGTAAAGCAAAACATCTATTAAACAATTAAACGAAGTTTTTTACTCAAAACCGAGTTTGTGTATTTTCTAGGGAGCCTTAATCCTTAACATCGTCATCTTGCCCTGCTCTCCCCTACATAATATGTCTGAGAGAGTGAAAGAGTAAAACGAACTTTGCTCGTTACGTCTGAATATTGTCATCGTTTACACAATTACGTTTTTGAAAAAATTTTAAACATATTTACGTTATATAAAATTAATTTTATTTAACATTGAATCTCAAAGCGTCCGGGCATATTTATTCCAGTTTGCAATGTCAAACTTTCCTGCAGTTATTTAACAATAACGTAAACATTTAACTAATTGTTTTAAACAAATTATCAAACCAATGTTATCGCCCATACAAGTGGTTTATAAATAATTTGTTAACACAAAAACCTTAAAACAGCAAAAATTATTTTGTATATTATAATTTTATTGTTTCAAGGTATTATAGCAGAAGTTTTAAAATGTAAAAAACTTGGATTTTCATGACCTGCATCATCTAAAATCTCTACTAACAACAAAATACAATTGTCAAAGTATATTCGATGATTTTGGGGCGGGGGGGGGGGTTACCGATTTTTCTAGGCAAGATGGGAAAAAACTGACCTCCACATGAGTGCCTCGATTTTAAAGAGAACCGAACCCACGGTCCTATGGATCTTATGTACAGGGTGTCTCATTATATTTTTTTCCACCCTTTTAGACCATTAATAATTGATATAGGAATATAAAGGAAATTGTGTTCGAATTCGCAAAATTTTTATCTTTAGATTGCATCTTGACTTTATTCCTGCTTACCATATTTGACAGGCGCTTAAATTTATAGTTTTTGTAAATTGGATGCTCCTTATATTATTTAATTAATAGATTAGGCTTGGAACATATTTTCCAAAAATACCCGATATGCCGTAGTTTAGAGCCATAGTTTCTGAGATATTAGCAATTATTTTTTTAAATGATAAAAAGATAACAGTACCGCTCTTGTGTTGTTTTTAGTATCCTTATTTCAAATTATGTTAGTCCCCATGTATCAACAGTGACAATGACATGGTGACACGACATATAAAATTTGTTGTCGTTACCGGTTGTCATTTTGAGCGTCATTTAAAAAAAATATTTGTCATTGTTACTGTTTATACATGGGGACTAACATAGTTCGAAATAAGGACACTGAAATTAACACAAAAGTGGTAATGTTATTTTTTTATCATTTAAACAATTATCGCTAATATTTCAGAAACTATTTATCACAACTGGGGTATTTTTAGAAAGTATATTCCAAGCGTAATCTATTAACTAAATAATATAAGGAGCATCCAATTTATAAAAACTATAAATTTGAGCGCCTGTCAAATACGGGAAGCATCAGGAATAAAGTTAAGATGCAATTTGAAAGTAAAAATTTCGCGAATTCGAACACAATTTATTTTATATTCCTATATCAATTATTAATGGCCCAAAAAGGTGGGAAAAATTATAATGAGACACCCTGTACAGGGTGTCGTCCCATAACTTAGGGGCCATAGTGCAGCAGGTGATAGAGGAGGTTATTTCCGAGAAAAAAGTTTATATGACATGGGCGTCAACACACATCTGTTTATACGATATTGGATTTTTAAAGTTAGAGGAGTGGGGGAAAAAGAGTTTTACAAAAAAAAAGAAAATCTATCACAACCAGCTAAATATTTAGCTAATTGTAATTCAAACATGCGGTATTCCTTTTTTTGATAAAATTACAAGTTAAGGAGATACAGGCTGTCAAACTAACCACCAAAAATGTATAAAACGTAGTAATTTTTTTGAAAAAAAAATTTTTGCTTACATATTCTTTTAGTTTATTATTATGTCTCGCTAGAGACTTCTTTTTATTAACAAAAAATATTAAAAAAAAAACATTTCGTTTAATATGGCATTTACAAAAGTTTATGCCAAAAAAAATAGTTTTTTCTAAAAAAAATTGACCCACTCACTTTTTTCAAAATAATTTTTATTTCAATTTATTGCTCTTGTTCTAATACACGACTTTACTCAATTTCATATTTTTACTGCGTTTTTTTTTAAAGTTATTGTCAAAAAAGTTAAAAAAATTGCCAAATTTGATGCTCTGTATCTCGTCAAAAAAAAGAGTTTTGACCATATGTGGTTTTGACCCATGCATTATAGAAACTTTTTTATCAGACATATAACCTTCTCCATCACCTTTTGCCCTATGGCCCCTAAGTTATGGGACATCCTGTATATGTCAAATTTTTACGTCACTGGTGGTCCAGCTGATTTTTGTAAACAAAACAGATAGGACATCTCTTTAATAAACAAAATTAATATTTTTGAAATTTTTTAAAAAGCAAGGCAATTTTCCAACTGTTTTTTAGTATATCCTTATAAAATAATGTTTTATTTTGACTGTATAGTCGTTATTTTTTTTTAGCTCGCTTTATTTTTTTTTAATTTGCAGCACATTTGCAGGGTCTTCAACATCTTGCAGAAAATTAAACGGTCTTTCTTTTGGCAAAATGTTCGAAAATATTGATCCAGGGATTCCGGAAAATATTTTAGACGCAGTCAGTACCGCCAGCTTAGAACATGTGCCGAATAAATTGAGAGGTACGAAAAGAAATTTCATTATTTTGAAAAATGGTGCAGTAAATTTTTTTAAATTTAATTTTTTGTTTCTGCACGCTCGTAGACAAAATTTTGTACCCAACTCGTGATAAAAACATACAACTCGTGATAAAAACATATTTCTTAATTAAAAATTTCTGTATTTTACATTAAAATGTGTATACAGGGTGCTCATATAATACAGGGTGTTTTAGACCACCCGCACAGGCCGATTATTTTAAAAGGGATAATTATTTTTAAACATTTTTAAATCTCTATCAAGGTAGTGAAATGGGCTCTTTCTGATGATGTAGGTTTTAAGGTCCTAGCCTTACAGGAAGTGTCAAAATTCCGCTCGACGTTGATTTTTTTAAATGGAACATGCTATTTCTGATTGCGGATTTCAATTCTACGCAGAAAAATTAAAACGTTTTATTCGAAAACTTTTTCCCAAAAATACTGATAATAAATTATTTTGCAGTTATAACCAAGACAAAAACGGAAAGTAACCAAAGTCTAAATTAAATGACACAATACAGGCAAAAACAATCTTTTCAATGGAAATGTGTCAATTTAAATGTCTTGTTATGCCAAAGTTTGGGAAGTATATTTTGGTTACTTTCCATTTTTTTCTTGGTTATAACTGCGAAATAATGTAATATCAGTTTTGAGGTTTAAAAAAGCATTTTTGGGAAAAAGTTTTCGAATAAAACGTTTTAATTTTTCCGCGTAGAATTGAAATCCGCAATCAGAAATAGCTGGTTCGATTTAAAAAAATCAACGTCGAGCGGAATTTTGACACTTCCTGTGAGGCTAGGACCTTAAAACCTACATCATCAGAAAGAGCCCATTTCACTACCTTGATAGTGATTTAAAAATGTTTAAAAATAATTATCCCTTTTAAAATAATCGGCCTGTGCGGGTGGTCTGAAACACCCTTGTATATTCGAAGAGAGGTGAGGTATCACGTACCTACTGTGTTCGGTTCGGTTAAATACTGTCTAGTTAATAGAACCTAGTAGACGTCAAATTATCATCATGATACACCACAACCTTTTGCTCCAAATAGGTTTTCCATCTCCATACCCTGTTCCATTCCATTCATAAGATGTTATCTGATGTGATCCCAAAGGTTATCAGTTTTATTTATTTTTTGCTATCATACTGGTCAAAGCTCGTTCATTACCAAACTACCCATTTAGATATTGGTCGAGGCCCCTTTAGTCTCCTCTTACGACAGGGCTAGGGGTTACTCTGCTGTTATTAGCATGTCAGGGCTCCATACGGACAAAGGTGATTGCTAGGCTTATATTTTGACTAAAATTTCATGTAAAAAATGGGTTGACATAGCAGGATTCCCTGTATGCAGACATATAACTTATTTTTTAGTTTAGCAGCATCCCTTATGTAAAATTTGTCATAAATTCCTCTTAATTTAAAAAAAAAATCGCCTGCGGCGCCAGAAATATCTTTTACTTACTAACTGTCACACCTCAGATCTATCAAAAACCGCTTATAAAAAATATTTTGATGTTTGCTGCCACTTTGGCCCCTCCCCCCCAAAATCCTGGATCCGCCACTGCCTGTATGTATGGCATAATTTTAAAGAAATATGTCATAAATTTAGGATTTCGGCGCTAGGTCAATAGCGCATAGGTCACTTGCGCGCGGGCAAATACATTCGCGTAATGCACGGTTTTTGCACAATATTGGTTGCGCGCATTTGTCGGCGCGCAATTGGTTGCGCGCATTTGGCCGCGCGTAACTGTCTGCGCGTAATTATCCGCGCGTATTTGGCTGCGCGCTATTGGTGGCGTGCAATTGCTCGCGCGCAATTTGTTGTGCGCTAATGGTTGTGCGCATTTGTTCGCGCGCTATTGACGCAGCGCAGCGCCAGGGGTCTGAAGGCATGGCAAGCACTTCGTTACTATGCTACAACAAGGTACTGTTGGATATTTAGATAGAACCTGTAACTATTGCTCCTCGTATTCGTGTGTTTGTGTTGATGAAATTTTGACCTAATCTTGTGATAAGACGACTGCGAACTCATGAAAACAAATAATTGCAAAGATATCAGAATATCACCTTTTGACCCTGTGGTCCAATGCATGATTTGTTTGAGTTAGCAGTGTGAGACATTAGTGTTTTGCCCTAGCACTAGTGATGTTCTTTACGAAAGGTAGCAGCACAAATTGTCAACACTAATTTTTGACACCAAAAAAAACTGGTGTTCCGGTTACGTGTTTAGTGAGATTTAGCCTTGTCAAGGTGGATTTTTGCGATAGGAAACTAAGGTAATATTTGTTTGTCTTTTTTTGACTAAACTCGTCCCGTGTCGTCTTTTGCGGAAGGTTTGCCATCAATATGATAATGCTTATTTTTGGTAATGCTTGTCTATATGACATAACTTGTAATTTTTTATGTAATTTATAGTTATAGAAAGTTAAATTTATTATTAAAAGTATTATTACATTTTTTGACATTTTACTGACATGTAAAAAACGAAACGTAATGTTGAAATAAGATATCAAAATATAACCTTTTGACCCTTTGGTTCAATGCATGATTTGTTTGAGTTAACAGTGTGAGACATTAGTGTTTTGCCCTAGCACTAGTCATGTTCTTTACGAAAGGTAGCAGCACAAATTGTCAACACTAATTTTTGACACAAAAAAACTGGTGTTCTGGTAACGTGTTTAGTGAAGAAATATATCAGAATATCACCTTTTGACCCTGTGGTCCAATGCATGATTTGTTTGAGTTAACAGTGTGAGACATTAGTGTTTTGCCCTAGCACTAGTGATGTTCGTTACGAAAGGTAGCAGCACAAATTGTCAACACTAATTTTTGACACCAAAAAAAACTGGTGTTCCGGTTACGTGTTTAGTGAGATTTAGCCTTGTCAAGGCGGATTTTTGCGATAGGAAACTAAGGTAATCTTTGTTTGTCTTTTTTTCACTAAACTCGTCCCGTGTCGTCTTTTGCGGAAGGTTTGCCATCGATATGATAATGCTTATTTTTGGTAATGCTTGTCTATATGACATAACTTGTAATTTTTTTATGTAATTTATAGTTATAGAAAGTTAAATTTATTATTAAAAGTATTATTACATTTTTTGACATTTTACTGCCATATGTAAAAAACGAAACGTAATGTTGAAATAAGATATCAAAATATAACCTTTTGACCCTTTGGTTCAATGCATGATTTGTTTGAGTTAACAGTGTGAGACATTAGTGTTTTGCCCTAGCACTAGTCATGTTCTTTACGAAAGGTAGCAGCACAAATTGTCAACACTAATTTTTGACACAAAAAAAACTGGTGTTCTGGTAACGTGTTTAGTGAAGAAATATATCAGAATATCACCTTTTGACCCTGTGGTCCAATGCATGATTTGTTTGAGTTAACAGTGTGAGACATTAGTGTTTTGCCCTAGCACTAGTGATGTTCGTTACGAAAGGTAGCAGCACAAATTGTCAACACTAATTTTTGACACCAAAAAAAACTGGTGTTCCGGTTACGTGTTTAGTGAGATTTAGCCTTGTCAAGGCGGATTTTTGCGATAGGAATCTAAGGTAATATTTGTTTGTCTTTTTTTCACTAAACTCGTCCCGTGTCGTCTTTTGCGGAAGGTTTGCCATCGATATGATAATGCTTATTTTTGGTAATGCTTGTCTATATGACATAACTTGTAATTTTGTTATGTAATTTATAGTTATAGAAAGTTAAATTTATTATTAAAAGTATTATTACATTTTTTGACATTTTACTGCCATATGTAAAAAACGAAACGTAATGTTGAAATAAGATATCAAAATATAACCTTTTGACCCTTTGGTTCAATGCATGATTTGTTTGTGTTAACAGTGTGAGACATTAGTGTTTTGCCCTAGCACTAGTCATGTTCTTTACGAAAGGTAGCAGCACAAATTGTCAACACTAATTTTTGACACAAAAAAAACTGGTGTTCTGGTAACGTGTTTAGTGAAGAAATATATCAGAATATCACCTTTTGACCCTGTGGTCCAATGCATGATTTGTTTGAGTTAACAGTGTGAGACATTAGTGTTTTGCCCTAGCACTAGTGATGTTCGTTACGAAAGGTAGCAGCACAAATTGTCAACACTAATTTTTGACACAAAAAAAACTGGTGTTCCGGTTACGTGGTTAGTGACTTTTAGCCTTCGTCGAGGCGGATTTTTGCTATAGGAAACTAAGGTAATATTTGTTTGTCTAAACTCGTCCCGTGTCGTCTTTTGAGGAAGGTTGGCCATCCACATGACAGTGCTTATTTTTATATATAGATACTGCTTGTCAACAAATGATGATTCTACAGACAAGTAGTGAAATTATTTAGGCAAATTTTTAGGCTATTCGTTTTGTCGTGTGCTTACAGACCCTAAATAAAAAAAAATATAAAAAACTATTTTCAACGTCCTTTTGACCGAAAACATTCGTTATGAGTACATTTGAAAAAATCCTAAAATTGTTTCAATGTGTGCCCGGGTACAGTGTCAAAAAACTTAAAAAATATTTTAAATGTTAATATTATATTTCGACCGGGTTAACGATAATTACACACGGCTGCCTTTTGTCAAAAAAAATATGCCTTAGTACATTTTAAAAGAATACAGAATAATGTGTACCCGAGAACGGTGTCAAAAAAATGAATTATCATTTTTGATGTGATTTATAGTTAGAAAGTTAAATGGAATTTGTTTTAGACAAAAATTTTTTGAAGAATAATATTCCATTTTTTGATATTTTGTTGACAGTTATAAAAAACGATACGTAATGTTGAAATAACATTGAGATTTTTTGATATCGGTATTTCAAGCATTGTTCATTAACCTACTTATTTTATTTTAAAATGTTCAAAATCAACAACATTTTTAAAGGTAAAAAATGGACGTTGTCAAAATTTTGTACATATTGTTTTTGCCATTGTTGAGATTGTAAAAAATGTTTTTACAGAATTTACATTAATAGGCGATATATAAAGGATCACTAAAATAATATATTTTAGCTCACACATATACTATCTATAGTAGTGTGAGCTATGGTGATTCTAATTTTTTCGAGAAAAAAAAAGTTACTCCGATTTCAAAATTTTTTATATATCTTTGCGTTTCAGATGATTTTAAAACTTTTTGTCGCGCCGTCTGTCTGTCTGTCTGTATGTCTGTCTGTCTGTCGGTAACGACCAACGCGCCTAACTCAAAAATTGCTTGGATGATTTTAATGAAATTTGGTACCTAGGCTGGGTCTTGGGTCGAGATGGTCCCATTTAAAAATAAACAAAATCCACCGAACACAAGCCAAATAAAAGGGTGGAGGAAGATTTCAAAAATTAGAGTTTATGTGAAAATATGGCGTGTCTGATATCAAACGAAAGGTAATTGAGTATGAAGATGAACAAAATAAATTTTAGTTTTTTTTTCTTCAAAAAGGGTGGGGGTAGATTTCAAAAATTAGAGTTTACGTGAAAATATGGCGTGTGTGATATCAAACGAAAGGTAATTGAGTCCGGAGTTAAACAAAATACAGTTTAGTTTTTGTTTTTTTAAGGGTGGGGGTAGATTTCAAAAATTTGAGTTTAAGTCAAAACATGGCTTGTGTGGTATCCATCGAGGTAGAATATACCTTGATGGTGGTATCAAACAAAAGGTAATTTAGTCTGGAGTTGAATAAGATATATTTCAGGTTTTAGTTTTATTAGCTCGCACGTACACTATAACTATAGTACCTAGTGTGAGCTTAGGGGCCCATATATTGGCAGAGTATTTAATAGTAAATCTTGTTATTTAAAAAAATGGTCACATTCCTTTATATACTATTACAAAATGAAAGGAGATAAAAACACCAATTAAAAACATATATCAAAAATCGGAAATTAATGCAGCAACTTTGTATTGTATTTTCTTGTCTTTACTATGGCTTTCCAAACTTTCCATATAAGTACACAAAAGAAACTTTTTGTTTTTTTTGATGTGGATGCTATGGTATTATATACATTGGCGCACCCAGGGGAGGGGGTTTGGTTCGGTGTCCAGGCCCTTCCAAGCCCAAGGATTTTTTAGATATTTTTAACATATTTCAAGATTAAAATAATAAACGATATCATGGGGTTCGCATCCCCCCCCCCTCAAGAGATAATCCTGGGTGCGCTAATGTTAATTATAGAGTGTTTTGCAAATAGTTTATGACATTTAAAGGGGTAATATTAAGTGATGAGTAACAGGCTGAAACGCCCAGCAGTTTTTCCTCTGCAAAAATAGGGCTGTCTAATAAAATATATGATCCAATCCAAGATGGCT
This sequence comes from Aspidapion aeneum, assembly GCA_963576565.1. NCBI lineage: Eukaryota > Metazoa > Arthropoda > Insecta > Coleoptera > Brentidae > Aspidapion > Aspidapion aeneum. The sequence goes on along the minus strand of OY755045.1, from coordinate 24,310,478 downwards.
CCCATAGGACACACAAACCGTTTTCCCATAAGCCGCAATGTTAACATAAACGTAATTTAAAAAAAAAGTGAAACGATTTAATTTATAACAAAGATGCTGTTTAAGTATTGACCCTTTGTGCACATAGGAAACATGCGTTTTTCTTAAAAAAATGAATTATCAATCACTCAATCAATGTCCTAGGGCAACCATCTTGGATCGAAAAACAGCTGATCGTGACAGTTCGTTAGACAAGCTTATTTTTAAAAGTAATTCCTAACAGAGTACGCAGGCGCAGATATCTTTTATGCGTTAGGAACTACAAGCTAGAGAGCCTGTATGTGTGACATATTTTAAAGAATTTAAGACGCGAAAAACCCATCAAAGTCACTTATAGCGATTTCGGCATCACTGCTCTGAAATCACTCGTGGGTAGAGCGGTAATGTCACACAAGACTCTAGCGTTAACAAGTCCACTTTCAATCCCTGACTTCGCATGCGCAGATCTACCAATATTATTTACCTCATGTATTAGAATAGATGAATACAGGGTGATTTTCACTTGAATGATTCTAACCACATGAAAATAGAAAGTTTCAAAAACCTAACCTAACAAAACCTAATCAAATCTAACCGAACCGAACCAAAGAAAACTGAACCAATAATTTAAAAAAAAAAAAAAACTTTCCTGACTTCCTGCCCGGGATCCTAGAGGATGTGAATCCGAACCGAACCAAACCGAACCTAACTAAACTGAACCAAACCTAACCTAACCAAACTAAACTACAACACGTACTGCTAATTAGGTTTAGTTGGGTAGGGTTAGGTTTGGATAGGTTCGGTTCGGTACGGTCCGGTTCGGATTCACATCCTCTAGGATCCCGGGTAGGAAGTCAGGAAAGTTTTTTTTTTGAAAAAAAATATTGGTTTAGTTTGCATTGGTTCGGTTCGGTTAGATCTGATTAGGTTTCGTTAGGTTAGGTTTTTGAAACTTTCTATTTTCATGTGGTTAGTTGGTTCAAGTGAAATCACCCTGTACATCTATTCTAATACATGAGGTATATAATATTGGTAGATCTACGCATGCGAAGTCAGGGATTGGAAGTGGACTTGGTAGCGCTAGCGTCTTGTGTAACGTCACGAATCTCTCTCCGAGCACCCCGGGATTGATCTAAGATCGAGCGGGATTGATCTAAGATCGAGCGGGATTGCTCGCCTTCGGAGCAAGGGCGAACATGATTTTTCAAACACTTGATCGAAATTTCGTGTGTTTTGTAACCTGAACAAATAAAACATATTCTTGGCTTATAATTTTTTTATTAAAATTTTTTTGTTGCATTGTAGTATATTTATGTAAATTTTTTAAATGCAAAACACGGAAAACACCTATAAAACACACATGTATCAAAGGTAGAAACAAATTAATCATATCTAAAAAGTGGGGTTATGTTTTTGTTTTGATCTGAAACGTTGCTCCGTCAAAAGAGATGGAGCAATTCAGAGCACCCGCTCGGAGATTTGCGGGCAATAGTCGATTATCTTTTTTAGGGCACTGCTCTTTTTTCGAACGCGTGCATCCATTTCAGAGCAATTTTCGAGCACTCCAGGGCAGTTTTCGAGCAAAAGCCGAAATCGCTATTAAACTCAAACAAGTGCATTGGCGTTTCGCTAAAGTAATTAAAGTAATATAAACAAACACGCTTTTCCATCATCCCCTGTAAATTTTATCAAAAATTGTTTCTTTTGAGGATTTGCCAAATACGTTAAAGCATAATTATGGGCCATACCCATTCTCACCCGCGATGCTTGAAGCCAGGACCCCTATTTAATTCTTAATGTTCCTTTTTCGGGTAGACAGGATTTCGGTTACTGCGCATGCCTCAGTTTTTGTGGTTTTGAAACATACTCCGTTACGTCACTACATTATTTACAATTGTCAAATGTTTAGGGTTATGTCTAGTGATGGGCAATCCGGGTCTTTTTTGAGATCCGGCTCAACGGATCCGAGTCGGTACAAAGAGCCGACTCACTGAACCGGCTCGCGGGTCCGGATCTTTCTCATTTATGACGATCGTGATTTCTGCGTTCGGTTCTCCGCTTCGTGGCCACCAAACCCTTGGCGGCACATAAGAAAACTATCACAACGCCATTGTAGTTATGAATCATCTGATCGACCATAAACAAAACATCAAGAAACACGTCCTTTTGTTTTCAAGTAATTAAGTAAATAAATGATCATAAAATTGTGCCGTAAAAAATAAAGTTTTTAAGTTGTCAAGGTGCTCTTTACGTAGCCTCCCTTCAGTGTTCTGTTTCTTTGCAATTCGTGCGATTCAACGCATTCAATAGATCTCGGATCTGTTCGGTCGCTTGATCTTTTTGAGCGGTTTGAACTGCGGTTCAGTCGAGAGTTCTGTGGTCGGAAGAGTTCGTGAATCTTCGGACACTTTCTTAAGCGCCAGGTCGTCACAGACTCGCGGATCCGCGAACCGGCTCTTTGAAAATCCGAGGGTCGGTTCTCACGGCTCAGTATAAAGATCCGGATCTTTGAACCGGTTCATTCGCGAATGAATTTTCTCTAAAAACTAGTTGATTGGGTAAAAATTTATCAAATTGTGGATTAAAATTGTTGTTTTTCTAAAACTAATTGTGCAGATTTATTGTGGACACCATGAAGAGTGTTTAATGGCATCTATAAACCACTCTTAACTTTATTAACAAATTGTAAAGAAAAATACACGTAATTACCTATGAAATGATGCTCCCTTACTTCTTCCGGACATTTTTCTACAAACCGCACATGTTTTACATAAATTATTTCCCATTTTTTACAGAAAAAATACATAATTTTACACGACAAACGCATGAACCCACATAGCAGCTGTGTGTCTACATGACAAAACACACGCAGGCGCACTTGTAAATTCGCATCCGAATTTAGATTTGCCAAAGTTTCCAAAGCCAGCCATGAGCGCTTCACTTTTCGATTCTTTAAATATGTATTTATTCTAAAACGTATTTGGGATTCGCCCACAAAATTATTTTTCCATATGGTGTTTTGACTGTGTGCTAATCTTACTTCTTACTGTTTTTGTGAATTCATAAGCGTCGGAAAATCTAAATAAACGATTTTTGACAAACATTTACAGGGGGTGACGGACAAACGATATCACTCACCGCTGACAACATAAAATATGTTAGTGAAACGCCAATAAACTTGGCAAGAGAATAACATAACAAAAAAAATTAAGTTTAAGTTTGAAGTAAAATTTGAAGTTACCACGAAGACAGATATAATCAATCTCAGCAAATATCTTAAGCCCAGAGTTATAAAATAAACTGAAAGCGATATTGCGCGGACAATCAAAAGACCAAAAGAAAATATAAGTTTGTGGGCGAATCCTCAAGAGGGAGTTATAGTAGCTGGTATACTACCCAAGAGTCTTGGCCTTTTTGGGCACTCCTCAGTATGAGCGTAACCGGCGTTAAGAGACGATAAATGGTGATGATGATATCTGAAAAGGAAATTTGAAACGTGGACATTTACTGATAACAGAACAACTGCCGAGTTGCAGTATCAGTTACGGTAGCCTCGGGTTTAAGGGAAAATTTGACGTCACTACGCAGACAGATATAATATATAATCAGTCTGAGCAAATATGATTTTAAAGTGGTTCCAAAAATTAAGATTTTTAATAGATACTTTGATAAATTAAAAAACAAACAATTTATATTACATAATACCTTTATTGTATCTCTACAAAAATCAATTGTAAAATTTAAAATACATAGTTTAAAAACATATTGCCAATTTTGACACCCTGTATCTTAAAAACAAAGAAGTTTGTATTGTAACAGCATTGTCCTGTACTTTAAGGTCTTTAACCTTTTCAGCATTAAGTAATAGGTTACAATGCTTCTTTTATAATAAAACTTGTAGGTCAGAAAGAAAGTCACGGTCGATATTACTGCGTTTGTTGCAAATCGCCAATAAAAGCAGAAAATTAAAACAAAACAAAAAAAAGAAAATCAATTATGTACTACTAACTGGCCTTGAAACAAAGAAGAAATTATAATGTGGGCAAATATATTATAATAAGAGAAGTTTCATCAATTATTTCGTAGTTATCAGTTTCGTCAATCTTAGATGTGAGTGAAAAAAAAATCGTGGACACATTTTTTTGTTAATTTACAATATACGGAAAAAAGTTCAAGTACTTTTTGGTCAAGTGTCATTGATTAAGTAATTTTTTTCTTTTTTTTTGCTATAAATAAATAAGGAAAACAAAACTTAAAAATTAAGATTTTTTTTATAAAAATTAAAAAAATATATATAATAATTTAATTTTATATCTTGAGGCCATGCATTGAGTTCTATCAGGGCCTTATACAATGGGGCCTCGTTATTAAAAGCAACCAATTTTTAAAACAACTATTTTTTTCTAAAACAATTTTGTGCTCATTAACATTAGTAGTACCCTTAGTTGACCATACCCCTAAAACATTAGAGACCTTTTGCATATCCCATTTTTCACTTATCCTTTATTTGAAGCATGCGCAGTTAGCTGGTTTAAACAGCAGGTTTAAACTTTATCCCTTACTAAAGAATAGTGCTTTACTACGGATCACCTTTTGTTGGGTGATCCGTGGCTTGACCTTACTTGTGTTTGAATAACGTAAGCTACTGGCAAAGAAGATATATATATATATTTTCTTTGCTACTGGTTGCTACTGGTCTTTATTTAGAGACAATGTTGCCGCGCATATTACGTTATGACAAAATGTAATCTAAATTTAAAATATTTTTGATACCAGACATTTATTTCAAGAGCTACCAATGAGGGGTAATCGGCAGATTTAATTTTATGCCAATTGTTGAAACTTATTTTTTTAAAAACTGGTAGATATTTGTTGTTTGGCAACAGTGTTCACCAACTAACCAAAAGGCATCAATGTTTTGTGAAGTGTGTAAAAAAAGAAAGTAACAAGAAGAAGAAGTACACAGTACACAGAGTCTACCTATTTTACTGACCAACGACTTTTTTATACTTTTCGATGTCGGAGCGAATTGTTTGAGGTCGAAACAAATCCTAACTAATAAATCGAAGCTGCTACCACTCCCAAACAGTTACCTCTCTATCTCTCACTTAGGTTTTTTTTACTAACTACTACCACCTTTGATTAGCTTCTACTACCAAAAAATCAAAACTACTTCTACCTTTAAATAACAAGTGAAATTAAAGAAAGAAAAATAAGAAAAAAGTTTTCTGCTTCGGCCGGGACTCGAACCCGGGATCTCTTGCTCTCTAGGCAAACATTGTCAGCATTGAACTACCGAAGCCATACATAAATTTTCGGAAAACTTCCATCTATGCAGGCTGCGATGTCTCAATACAAGAACGAGAAATTCTCAGGGTATTAACTCGACCATGTCATCCAACTGATCTCTTTAATTCTTCTTTCCCACTGTCAAAGGTATGATAACTCAAATTAGACGTAAAGAATCAACGTCTGAAAGCATGAGATCACCTTTTGTGTGTTAAAATTTCTGATCGCAAATGGGCGATTGCCAACATAATTATCAAATACCAAATTGCAAAATAAAGCAAGGACCTAAAACTATAAACAACAAGTGAAATTAAAGAAAGAAAAATAAGAAAAAAGTTTTCTGCTTCGGCCGGGACTCGAACTCGGGATCTCTTGCTCTCTAGGCGAACATTCTCAGCATTGAACTACCGAAGCCATACATAAATTTTCGGAAAACTTCCATCTATGCAGGCTGCGATGTCTCAATACAAGAACGAGAAATTCTCAGGGTATTAACTCGACCATGTCATCCAACTGATCTCTTTAATTCTTCTTTCCCACTGTCAAAGGTATGATAACTCAAATTAGACGTAAAGAATCAACGTCTGAAAGCATGGATCACCTTTTCGTGTGTTAAAATTTCTGATCGCAAATGGGCGATTGCCAACATAATTATCAAATACCAAATTGCAAAATAATGCAAGGACCTAAAACTATAAACAACAAGTGAAATTAAAGAAAGAAAAATAAGAAAAAAGTTTTCTGCTTCGGCCGGGACTCGAACCCGGGATCTCTTGGTCTCTAGGCAAACATTCTCAGCATTGAACTACCGAAGCCATACATACATTTTCGGAAAACTTCCATCTATGCAGGCTGCGATGTCTCAATGCAAGAACGAGAAATTCTCAGGGTATTAACTCGACCAAGTCATCCAACTGATCTCTTTAATTCTTCTTTTCCACTGTCAAAGGTATGATAACTCAAATTAGACGTAAAGAATCAACGTCTGAAAGCATGTGTGTTTCGTGTGTTTTGCGATCAGAAATTTTAACACACGAAAAGGTGATCTCATGCTTTCAGACGTTGATTCTTTACGTCTAATTTGAGTTATCATACCTTTGACAGTGGGAAAGAAGAATTAAAGAGATCAGTTGGATGACTTGGTCAAGTGAATACCCTGAAAATTTCTCGTTCTTGTATTGACATCGCAGTCTGCATAGATGGAAGTTTTCCAAAAATTTATGTATGGCTTCGGTAGTTCAATGCTGAGAATGTTTGCCTAGAGAGCAAGAGATCCCGGGTTCGAGTCCCGGCCGAAGCAGAAAACTTTTTTCTTATTTTTCTTTCTTTAATTTCACTTGTTGTTTATAGTTTTAGGTCCTTGCATGATTTTGCAATTTGGTATTTGATTACTTCTACCTTTCCCTAGCTTCTACCAGCAAAAAATCAACTACCACCTTCCACTAGCTTCTATCATTAAAAAACCACCTTCTCTTAGCTACTGCCACCAAAAAATCATACACCGCCACCTTTCCCTAGCTTCTACCAGCAAAAACCAACTACTACTACATTCCCGAGCTTCTACCACCACAAAACCATCTACTACAATCATATTCAAATGAGGTAGTAGTTCGTTTTTTGGTGGTAGTCTGGTGGTTTTTTGATGGTAGAAGCTAAGCGAGGGAGGGAGTAGTTGGTTTTTAAGTGGTAGAAGCTAGGAGTGAGTCCCTGTATGTTGACATATTTGGATATATTTCATATCTACCTAGGGGAAGGTGGTAGTAGTTAGTTTTTTGGTGCTAGAAGCTATGCGAAGGTGGTTTTTGGGATAAGACTGAGTTGTAGCTGAGTGATAGGTCACTCTAGCTGTGGTAACAGCTTAGACTTATCAGTTAGTGTCTATTTGTTTTTACCATAAACAAGGCGGCCTTACAACGTAAACTACGAAAATTCCTTGGTCAGTAAAATAGAAATTCCTTAGTACACAGAATTATCCCATAATTTGGTTGGTTTGATACGCGATACAGTTGGTTGGCTCTCTAACGGTCAAGGTAACCGTAAAAATAACAGCATGGCAAAGCGCTGCTGCGCTCGCGCAGGATAAAGGTAAGGGTAAGAGACTAGCAAAAAAACCTTACAAAAAGCACTGTAATAACGTTTCCATATAATAGCATAATAGAAACCTTATGCAGGCACTCCATTAGCTAACTTTATCCTTTATTTATGTAACATTAAATGACAGATGTCACGTGATATTTAGAAGTCCAATTTTGATATTTTGCAGAGACATATTTTATTTGCGTTATTTTTGTTATGTTTTATCTATCCGTCAAAAGTCTGTTTTGTGTTCAGTAAGCAAAATTAATTAAAAAGTTCCGAAAAGGGAAAGGGAAAAACTGAAAAACCAATACCAGTGAAAAACCGCTACGAAAATTTAGGATTAGGTCTGTGTACTGTGTACTTTTTCTTCTTTTTTTTTACACACTTCACAGAACATCGATGACTTTTGGTTAGTTGGTGAACAGTGTTGCCAAACAATACATATCTACCAGTTTTTATAAAAAATAATTTTTATTGGCATGAAATTAAATCTGCGAATTACCCCGCATTGGCAGCTCTTGAAATAATTGTCTGGTATAAAAATATTTTAAATTTTTATTACATTTTGTCATAACGTTATATGCGCAGCAAACCTGTCTCTAAATAAAGGAACTAGTAGCCTGCGTTATTCGAACCCAAGTAAGGTCAAACATTATCCTTTAGTAAGGGATAAACTTCAAACCAGGTAACTGCGCATGTCTCAAATAAAGAATAAGTGAAAAATAAAACATGTAGGTCCCTAATAGGTACAGTGAAACCTCCTATAAGCGGACACGTACGATTTCGTCGATTTGGTCCGCTTATTGCATGTGTCTGCTTATGGGCGAGAACTGTGAAATTTTAATATATATTTATCGACAATTTCCGCTGCTTGAGTTTTTCCGATGTTAAAGTTTTCAGCGATCTTTCATGCTGATAGATGTTTCTTCTTCGAAACGTTAACAACTTCCAATTTTTTACGTAAACTAAGAAGTTTTTTACTAGGCGTCATTTCAAAGAGATCTATAAGTACCCAACTAAACAATAAAAATAAAACAGCAGTCCCGCCGAATAAAATTGTTGTAAATACGACAGAAATATTTAGTATTTAGTCTCCGCATTAAAACGGAAATAGGTAATTCCGCGGCTGCCGAGTGCGTTGTTGCCAACATACTACATAATATTTATGCCCATGTGCAGTGCTTGATCCCGTTGTCAGAGGTTCGCGTCCTGTTAAGGGAGGTTTCAGAATTTTTTAACAAAAAAAATTGTCCGCATCCTGTTATTAGAGTGTCTGGTTTAGGAGTAAATTTTACATTTAAAGAAATAGGGAAAGCTTTGTTCCAACAAATTTGTCCGCCGAAAGGGAGTGTACGCTTAATAGAGGTGTCCGCAAGAAGATTTGGTGCAAATTAGAACCAGGCAATACAAATAAGCGTTTTTTTATTTTGTTAATGCAAACTTTGCTTTCAACCTAATAAATACACAGAGAAATTGATTAACATTAAGGTTCGTTTTACGACTTAAACTATTCCAAACTTACTTTAAAACAGATAAATATTTATAATAAAATACTGATACTGAAATACAAATCTTATGAGGAGCAAGACAAAGAAACACGATTTACGTGATCGATTTTCCTTTGTTTTTATTGGTCAATATCACGTGGCGTGACCCACAACATAGGAACTTCGATCGCCTGATGAGAAAATTGTCGACAAAAATTTCGCGATTGAGAGAAGGCAATTAAAAAACATCTATATGTTGCATATACGGTGTTATGATATGTTTTGTTTCTTGACGTTTTATGTTTTTTCGATATTTAACTTTAAATGCGTTTTTACCAAATTTATATGATTTTTTATACGACTGTCTTGTAAAAGGGGGTTTTGCGCACGGAGAACACGATCTGAAAATGGCATTTTGCGCACGCTGTGTGCAAAACGTTTTGCACACGCTTATGTCATTTTTGCGCACGCCTATGTCATTTCTGCATACGGGTCTCCCGTCATTGTGATTTTTGTTGTTGTCACCCATCAATATAAGTTGGCTTACAAATTGTGAAAGGCTTTCGCGGCCATCGTCCAATGGTGGGTGTGCTTTCGGGCTGTTCGGCCGTCGTCGTTGGAAATTCGTTCTCGACGTTTCGCCATCTCGAGTGGATGGCATCTTCAGGAGATGTTGACTGTTTGTCGGTTTCTCGAAGACTGGTGGTTAGTCTGTCGCGGGCGCAGGTTATATACGCTATGGTGGGCGTGGCGTATATCAGAGCTGGTCGGTGATTGGTCACTTTCCCCAGATTCAGTTTTGTTGCTATAAGCGAGCCGTTTAGTGTTTTTAAGAACCGGTACCCATGTTCTGTTAATTTTAAGAGTTTCTTCAGATCTGTTGAAGTTCTGCTGGTGTTTATGAATTTCGATTGCTTCTCTATAGAGTCTTGGATAGTATGAAGAGAAGGCGCAGAGAACTTGTGTGTCTTCGAATTTTATTCGGTGGTCTTCATTGTTTAGTGTGTGGTCTGCAACTGCGGATTTTTCCGTATGTCCAAGTCGACAGTTGGATTTGTATTCTTTGATTCTTGTGTTTGCGGACCGTCTGGTTGTTCCGATGTAGACACTTCCACAGGTACAGGGAATGCGGTATACCCCCGAAGAACTTAGTGGGTTCCTTATATCCTTCGCAGATCTGAGGTGGTTCTCGATCTTCTTAGATGGCTTGAAGATCGTTTTTATGTTGTGTTTTCCCAGAATACGTCCGATCCTATCCGTCACTCTAGGGATGTTGGGCAGAAAGGCTCTTGAAGTAACTTCGCGGCTGCTCAGTCCACCGCTACTGTTACTTCTAGTGCTCGGCTTTGGTCGTATACATTTATCTATGTCGCTTTGAGTGTATCCATTTGCTACGAGGGCGTTTTTAAGATGGTTTAATTCTTTGTCTAGATGTTCTGGTTCGCGGATTCTTTTCGCCCTCTCTACCAATGTTCTTATTACCCCTTTTCGTTGGCACGGGTGGTGGTTAGATGTGTTGTTTAGGTAGCGGTCTGTGTGAGTAGGTTTTATGTATACGGTATGTCCTAGTCGTCCCTCTTTCCTCGTTACTAGTACGTCAAGGAATGCTAATTCTCTGTTGTTCTCTGTTTCCATTGTAAATTGTATACTGGGGTGTATGCTGTTAATGTGGTTGAGAAATTCATTAAGGCTGTCTCTACCATAAGGCCAAACGACCAAAGTGTCATCTACATATCGAAACCAGACTTTGGGTTTATGAGGGGCATTATTCAACGCCTTCTCTTCCAGTTTCTCCATGAAAAAGTTCGCAATCACTGGCGATAAAGGGCTACCCATTGATACTCCATCGATCTGTTCATAAATTTGTTCATTGAAGGTGAAATATGATGTCGTTAGGCAGATTTTAAACAGGTCGATGATGTCCTTCGGAAATATGTGTTCCACTTCCCTCATTGCCTCGGCCAAAGATACCTTCGTGAACAAAGACACAACATCAAAGCTAACTAAGATGTCTTTCTCGTCCATGACGATGTTTTTGATCTTCTCAATAAAGTGGGTGGAGTCTCTTACATACGAATCCGTTAGTCCGATGTGGGGTTCCGTAGCAACCGTCACTGCTCGTATGTTTTGTTGATTAGATACGTCAAAAAATTGTTGAATTTTTAAAGTTTTGTTGTAAAAATGTCGGAAATAAAAACAAGTTAAATTAAAATTTGATTTTTCTTTCTTTATTTGCAGTCGTATAAAAAATATTGTAAAAAACTCGTTTGAAAACCTCTTTGCACACTCCCTCGACTTGTAGACCTCGCCTTCGACTCGGTCTACCAAACTGTCTCGATCGTGTGCAAAGAGTCGTTTTTAAACCTTGTTGTTTAAATAACTATTATTGTTCACAAAACGGTATAGTTTTTGCAAAGTCACTTGAATAACTCCTAATATGGGGTTCTATCGATTTCATTAAATTTTGCTTCATTCTGCCCTTCAAAAGTTATCCAAATTTATATAAAATCTTCCTGGTATAATTTCAACCCTACCGACAGAGAAAAGGCGCGGCTCTTTGCGGTCCGAACACAAAGTATTTGTTTTCCGACCGACCGAGGCCAGGTGGATGAGATGCGTTTTTTATTGCTTTCAGGTGTTCGTTTCGGGACCCCTTTCGTCGGCAGTATACAGAGTTAGAAAATAAATCAGTGTCGTTTCTGTAGGTGTAGGAATAGAAAGTTTTATTATCTATTTTTATTTCTTTAGTTTACGCTATAATTAAATGAAATAATTTTCCTGAGTATATCTACCGCCGCCCATGTCACTTTCTTTAAAGGATATGCCGATGGTCGGCTTTTATCTTTGTTCAACTGACTTTGCAAAAACTATACCTGGTTTTTACTTTGTTTAACATATATTTTACGCATTGTGACCAGAGATATCCCATTTCACTGATTGTCATAACAAAATTATGGCTTTTTTGTTCACTGATAGAAAAAAAAATCTGCACAGACTATGGACGCGGGTTTAAAAAAATCCTAAACCGCTGAACCGATTTTAATAAAATTTTCAGGTAAAATAGTGTACGATACTCTAACGAGCTGATTAAATTTTGGTCAAAATGCATCAATCCAGTTTTTTGACAATTAAATAATTACAAAAATGCTCACTTTTTACCGGAGCTTCGCATCAATATGCTGTCGGAATACAGTAGATTGTATTTTGCTTAATAATTTGAGTTATTACCAAAAACTTCAAGAGCTTTAGTTTCTGAGATATTTACAAAAACTGTTTTCAAGGCATACGATTTGTAGGACAGTGTTGCCATTAACTTTCAAACCCATTTTTTAATCCACAGACCAAGTCAACTACGGTTACTAGAACAAGTTAACTACGGTTACTAGAACAAGTTAACTACGGTTACTAGTTCTTTACTGTTGCTTTTTTTATCTCGTTATTTTGACATGTTTGGGGTGGGGGACATGGTCGTCAAAGCAGCTAATTTATAGGACAAACGTTTCTTCATGTTTAATATCATAAAATCTTTAGATTTAAATATGAATTTTCTACAATCACACAATTCGCCGCGATAATTTTAGTTTAATTTTTAGTTTAAGCAAACTAAACTTATTTTTTCTTAAATCATAGCGCTCCCTTGTCATCTTGTTAGGAGATCAAAATCTGTGTTAAACCAATGTTGTCAATTGATCGCAAACATATCCTAACCGGTGTCTGGCCCACCAACATTTTGCAAAGAAAATGTCCCCACAAAAAAATTATTTTTGAAAATAATACTTTTTAAAAAGTACTTAGTTACTATCTTTTTGTTTTTACACTGACCAAAATGGGTAAAAATTACATTGCCCATAAATGGGCAGATTAGTGCTAGATTATTTTGGTTTTTTGTAAATTTAAAATTTTAACTACTTAATTATTTTTGTTGATTAGGTTAGGTTATCTTTAGTGTGTCACAAAAATGATTAGAAATGTTGCAAAAATTTGATAAATCAATAGAAAAGCAATTTATAATTAGTATTTATAATACCTACTAATATTTAAAATATATGAGTGTTATCTAAATTTAAAAGTAGGTATCAAAGTATGTTTTAAATCTAATCAAACTTTATATAATAATTGATAATCCATTTTAATTAGGCACAGTGGTATATATATATAAGGGGGGGGGGCTCGCCCATATTTCATGAATACAAAATAAAATAGCATAAAATACGGCCTCATGGGGTCTCGCCCCCCCCCTTCCAAAACTGTCTTCCCTCCCAAAACTGTCTCCCCCCAAACTGTCTCGGGCCCACCCCGATTTTTTTTTCTATATACGTCACTGATTAGGCATTATAATAATAACTTGCTATTAAAATTTGTTAATGCTGAGACGGGAAACTCGTGGCTAAACTGTGTTTTTTACGACCGACCGCGAACGTGGTCGAGCTTTAGCCACAGTTAATAGGTATACCGCGTGGCCAGCGTTCTATCTAGGGGTAGGATTTTTCTATTGGCCATAAGGATTGAATAGAGAAATGCGTCAAACCAACGTTGCCGGTTTAGCAAAAATATCAGTATAAGCCGCGACGACTCAATTCGCGACAGGACAATTTAGTCAACTTTATGTAAGTGACAAACGGAGCGATACACAACCAGAATAATACGTGAAATTCTGCTTGTTCCTAAAAGTTAATAATTCACTTACTTTTACATTACATTATTTTCGTTTCACATTCACCTAAGTCGATTTTTTTTAAAGATAACTTACCAATCTACAGGTAAGCTACCTATTATTTAATTTTAGTTTTTTAATGCATTTTTAGTCCAACCATAAAAAAAAGGTAATGGTGGACTACAGTGACGCAGCGTGGGTAGGAGACGCGTTAGGGGGCGAGACCCTAGGGGGTGGCAGAGGTGGTATGAAGCCTTAAAAGTAGATCCTGATTGAGTACATTAGTACTAGACAAATATCAAAATTATGAGTAGTAGTCCCTCTTAATCCTTAAATGAAAATTTAAAAAAAGGAGCACACATTTCTTGAGTAAATGCGTCGGAGACAAAATTTACCTTTGGCTCGTCGCGAATGGCTTGTTGCGTGCTCGCGATCATTCCTTTGTTTACGTCTACATTAGCGAATATACGTTCGTTGTTCAAGGCTCGTGGCTCGGTAATGAGTACCCGCCTTAAAGGATTGCATATTGCATATCGAACATTTCAAGTAAATTTTCTTCTGGGAATCCTTGAGGAGAATATAATATGTCATAAGTTTTTAAGTAGAGCAACTTTAGAAATCTTCGCTGGACCCTTTCTAATCTTTAATGTGTGTGTTATATTCAGGCATCGAACATAATATATGTTCGATGATTCAGGTGACCAGACTAGAGATGCATATTCCAATTTTGATCTGAAAAAGGAGAAGAATAATGTTTTCAAAGTTTTGAAATTCGCGGCTTAGTCTGGGAATAAAACCCAAGGTCTTAGTTGTTTCTCATGTTATAGTTTCGATAAGCTTTGTGAATGACAAGTTTCTGAAAACACATCAGTCTGTATGTGTATGAATCGAGGGCCTCTAATAAAACCCAATGAATACACGACTCTTCATTGTAAAAACCTATTAAAAAGTAAAAAATCAGCAGGAAAAATGTGACATAAACCCTTTTGACCCGAATTTTTCTTTAGCCATCCATCATCAATACAGTAAAGCGAGGCCGGCCGGCCGGTCATCGCGGTGCGCAGCGCCGTTTGTTAAAACACCTGTTGCCCGTTAGCGCCGCGACGCCGGCGCTTCCCGTATACGACGCCCAAAACTATGCGACGCGCTTTTATCGACTCTGATTTCGAATAGTAGCGACATTGCTTAAAACTATCAATCTTTTTTAGGCGATATTTTATGAAAACTTTCATAATGATATGTCAGATTTGTTTGTAGGTTATTAAAAAATGTTTTTTTAGACAAGCCTTTGCGGTTTTGTAAAAACTTGCACGAAATTCACTATCTCCTTCATTGACACTGCCCTCACTGAGATTTCACAGAACATCGCTTTAGGGATCGCGAACAAAATTAGACACTATTATCTATAACTGCATCAAAGGAGTAAAGTCATTTACAATGTACGAATTTGATTACACATCTACATTTCGACTTGAAACTAGTAGGCATATTTTTGATTTGCAAAGTTGGATTAGTATAATTGTGAATTTACAACTCGGAATTACTTGAATTTCAACTTGCAAACTTAAAATAACACTCTGTTTCAGAAAACTTGAGACAATATTTACTGTTAGTTTGACATGTTTGATGTTTAAATAATAGTTGTAATGTCACACTTGTTAAACAGTCAGGGAAAAATGTATCAGTTTAGTATGATTCCATTTTGCATAGTCATTATTAATATAATTCCTGAATTACTATTCTCATCATTCATTCAATACATTTCAACTCGCAAACTTGAAACTAGTACCAATTAGTATATGACCCATATAGAGTGGCAACCGGCGAGCTTTGCAACATTGAGGGGTAGATGGCGCTGAAATAAATTCGTCTAGTACGCAATATTCAGAGACAACTACTATGATAGAAACAAAATTTCGGACTTCCATTGTATTTTTTTTTTTAATCACGACTTTTCGGTTAGTAATACACAATACAATACAATACATTTCAACTCGCAAACTTGAAACTAGTACCAATTAGTATATGACCCATATAGAGTGGCAACCGGCGAGCTTTGCAACATTGAGGGGTAGATGGCGCTGAAATAAATTCGTCTAGTACACAATATTCAGAGACAACTACTATGATAGAAACAAAATTTCGGACTTCCATTGTATTTATTTTTTTTTTAATCACGACTTTTCGGTTAGTAAGTATCTCTAACCATTTTCAAGTGTAAACAGTTTACACTTGAAAACGGTTAGAGGTACTTACTAACCGAGACGTCGTGTTTAAAAAGAAATAAAGACAATGGTCCGAAATTTTGTTTCTACACATCCTTGTCTACGAGTTTCAAACAAACTGCTATGATCTAATGGCATTTGTATGATAGTCATGAACCTCGGTACTCGCACATGCAACTAAATCATACTAGTAGTCCCTGAATATTGCGTACCAGACAAATTTATTTCAGCACCATCTGCCCCTCAATGTTGCAAGGCTCACCTGTTGCCAATCTATATGGGTCATAAATACTCATTGCTAGTACGCATAATTTTGATTTACAAACTTGAAGTTAGTATAATTGGGACTTTAATGCCGGTATGCACCAAGGCAAAAATTCCACAATGAAGTTTTAATCAACAATTATTGCTAAAGTATTTCAAGTTATTCCTGATGCACCAAGCTAAAATTTTCGATTGTTCTTACTAATTGGCCAAAGTCCGGGGGTTAAATAAAGATTAGTGCTGATTAATTAACAAGTGAGGTATGAAAGTATCATATGTTTATTGTTTTTTTACTGTTTTTTTTTTTGTGATTTTTACAACAAAACAAATAAAAAAACGATTATGGAGGTTGTAGATGCGTTATTCGATGATGACCTTAATATTCATGACATTATATTATGGAGGGATTCCTTCGTCGAGGAAATGAGAGGCCAGAGTACTTCCACGAGATTTTTTTCTGTGATTCGGGCTCACAAAGCCCACTGTCGAAGACAACCTCCAAGAAATTAAACATAAAAAAATGGTTTTGTTTGTATAGAATATCCAAATACGTTTGAGCATAAATATGGGACATACCCATGCATTATCACATGCGATGCTTGAAGCCAGGACCCCAATTTAATTCTCAATGTTCCATTTTCGGGTAGACAGGATTTCGGTTACTACGCATCCGTCAGTTTTGGTGGTTTTGGAACATACTCCGTTACGTCACTACATTATTTGACATTAATTTGCAAAAATTTATTGTTATGTCTATTATTTTTTTCTAAAAACTAGTTGGGTGAAAATTTATCAAATTGTGGATTAAAATTGTAGTTTTTTTGAAATTAATTATGCAGATTTATTGTGGACTAAATCACTCCTCACTTTTTTAACAAATTATAAAAAAAACATGTACTTATGGAATGGCAGTCCCTTACTTCTCTCGGACATTTTTTCACAAACCGCACATATTTTAGATAAATTATTTCCCATTTTTCACAGAAAGAAACATAATTTTACGCGACACATGCAAAACACCGCAAAATGTAAATAAACAACAAATATGGCATCTAGTCACACAGCAGCTGTGTGTCTTGATGACAAAACACACGCATACGCACCATGCAAGCAAGCTATGAGTGGTTCACTTTTCGATTTTTTGTACATGTATTTCTACGTTATAGTTATGTAATCACACCAGGGAATACGAATAGTGCTGCCTGGACGGGTTAGGATAAGTTACAATCAATTGACCAAGATTAGTTTAACATCAATTTCGACCTCTCAGGGAAGCTAATTTTCATTCATTCATTGTTAGTTAATCAGCAATTATCTTTATTTAACCCGCGGACTTTAGCCAATTAGTAAGAACAGCCGATTAGTGAAAATTTTAGCTTAGTGCATAAGAAATAATTGAAAATTGTTTAGTATATTGTTGATAAAAATTTAATTGGCGAATTTTTGCGGCATAAATGATAGTTGTGATGTCACACTTGTCAGACAGTCAGTGAAGAGTGTTTTAGTTTAGTATGATTCCCTTTTTTCATACTTGTAATTAATATAACCGTTATTACAAATCTATGTTAATAGTTCTGAGTCATTCCGAGTTTTCAAGTCAGAATATAGAGCGATTTCTTTTCTCGAATTCTTTTAAAAAAGTTAGTGCGCTACGCGTGGTCCACTGACACTATTTTGATGCTGTCAAAAAATTGCCCCAGAGCACTGGGTGCAACAAAATGTTTGTCAGTTGCACAAAAGAATAAAAAAAATTGCATTGGTTTTTCCAAAAGAATACTAAAATTGCACTAGTGGCGCTCTAGTGCTGCACATTTTTCCCAAAAAAATTCGTCATAAAACGGATTTTTCCGGTAATAAGAATAGCACCAAAGTAACCCTTGACCCATAGGTAAATGGGTAGTCCGGTAACGGACGAGCTTTTACCAGTAGGTTAATAAAAAAAAATTAAAACAAGTACCTTTGGGATCACAACATCTATGGTAAAAAGGGGGTGGGTTAATCTGGTGATTTTTAGAATGGATTCGGTGACCTGGCCATTCAGGAAATTACCACATGGGACAGGGTATATGGAGTGCTTATTTGGAGTTAGCAGCTAGTGCGGGCACATTGTGGCTCTCTGCACCGTTGATTATGTCAGAAGGTTGAAGACCCACCAGTGGTCAAAGGCTACAACCATGACATTATGTGGTATATCATGATAACTAAGTTTCTGGCCTAAAATATAATTTTAAGTCTACTGGGTTCTGCACAACGGGCCCAGAAAGGCGTACCTAGATGCAAGGTTAGATCCTTTACGGGTGCTAACCGCCACTACTATACGTTCATTCATGCTAGATAGAAAAATGCAGAAGGGGGACGACTTATAGAGAAAAAAGCCTTTTTTGTAATAATTACATGCAGTAATAGTGCTAGACATTATTTTGACAGTTTTACATTGTAGACTAACTTTGATCTTTCAAAATTAGGGTTTGTGTATTATCAGAACCGGTAACATTCTAAGAACTTAATAAAAGAATGACCAATCCAATATTCCTTACTTTATCCTACTACTAGTACTTAAGTCTCGTATAGGAACCATGTCTGATTAGGTAGGTATATGTTACTTGAACTTTATCTAAAAAAAATTGCAAAATTTTAATATTACACAAAACTTATCACGAATGACCTTACTAACACGCCGCAGTCGTGTGATTCACGCATCGATCGCGGCCACTCACTACTCTGGCAAATTTCGGGCACGATAGCGGCACGGGATTGGTGAGATTCTATGGTGCCACCGTCTCTGACATAAAGCATCTTGTCTTGTTTGAAGACTAGTCAGTTTCGGTTTTTCAATTCTACTCTGCAATAGAATTTGAGACGGCATTGATTCAAGATCGCGTTGTCCTTGAAGAAATATTTTTATTCGCAAAAATAAAAGGACGTTTTTCTGTGATTATTTTTTATATTTATTTACATTTTTTTGTGACTGTGATTTGAGAATCCTATATTAGGATTTTGTTATTTAGGATTTTTTTTAAAAGGTGAGTTTGTTTTAATATTAAGTAGGTCTTTCTTTGCTATTTCATTTATAATCTTTCAAAATGCCTAACAATACAATGATTATTGCAAGTTTATATCAGGTCAAGTTTGTTAATTTTTTTCTTTAATAGTGTAATTTAGTCCATTTCCATTCCATATAGCATTATTATCTTGACTGAAGAATGTATAAGTAGTTATAGTTATGGTTTTTATCTTAATAGATTTTTAGACGGCATTGATTCAAGATTCAATTTAAGAAATATTTTTATTCGCAAAATTAAAAGGACGTTTTTCTGAGATAATTTTTTATATTTATTTACTTTTTTTGTGACTGATTTGAGAATCATATATTTGGATTTTGCTATTTAGGATTTTTTTTAAAGGTGAGATTGTTTTAATATGAAGTAGGTCTTTGTTTGATATTTTAATTATAATTTTCTAAAATAACATTATTACATTTAATTTTTTATTACAAGTTTATATCAGGTCAAGTTTGTTCATTTTTGTAAATTTGGTTTATTTCATATAGCAATATTATTTTGAATAAAGACTGTATAGTCAGTTATGATTGGTAAATTCTACTGTAAGTTTAATAGATTTTTAGACGGCATTGATTCAAGATCGCGTTGTCCTTGAAGAAATAATTTTATTCGCAAAATTAAAAGGACGTTTTTCTGTGAATATTAGCTCACACATATACTATACTATAGTAGTGTGAGCTATGGTGATCCTAATTTTTTCGAGAAAAAAAAGTTGCTCCGATTTCAAAAATTTTTATATATCTTTGCGTTTCAGATAATTTTGAAACTTTTTTGTTGCGCCGTCTGTCTGTCTGTCTGTCTGTATGTCTGTCTGTCTGTATGTCTGTAACGACCAACGCGCATAACTCAAAAACCGCTTGACCGATTTTATTGAAATTTGGTACCAAGGCTCGGTCTTGGGTCGAGATGGTCCCATTTAAAAATGAACGAAATCCACCTAACACAAACCAAATAAAGGGTGGGGGTAGATTTCAAAAATTAGAGTTTATGTGAAAATATGGCGTGTGTGATATCAAATGAAAGGTAATTAAGTCTGGAGTTAAACAAAATACATTTTAATTTATTTAAAAAAAAGGGTGGGGGTATATTTCAAAAATTAGAGTTTAAGTGAAAATATGGCGTGTGTGATATCAAACGAAAGGTAATTGAGTCCGGAGTTTAACAAAATACATTTTAGTTTTTGATTTTTTTTTAAGGGTGGGGGTAGATTTTAAAAATTTGAGTTTAAGTCAAAACATGGCTTGTGTGGTATCAAACAAAAGGTAATTTAGTCTGGAGTTGAATAAAATATATTTCAGTTTTTAGTTATATTAGCTCACACGTACACTATAACTATAGTACCTAGTGTGAGCTTAGGGGCCCATATATTGGCAGAGTATTTTTTATAGTTATTTACATTTTTTTGTGACTGTGATTTGAGAATCCTATATTAGGATTTTGCTATTTAGGATTTTTTTTTAAAAGGTGAGTTTGTTTTAATATTAAGTAGGTCTTTATTTGCTATTTCATTGATAATCTTCCAAAATACCTAACAATACAATGATTATTACAAGTTTATGTCAGGTCAAGTTTGTTAATTTTTTTCTACAATAGTTTAATTTAGTTCATTCCATATAGCATTATTATCTTGACTGAAGAATGTATAAGTAGTTATAGTTATGGTTTTTAAATTCTACTTTAAGTGCAATAGAACGTTGTCCTTGAAGAAATATTTTTATTCGCAAAATTAAAAGGACGTTTTTCTGTGGTTATTTTTTATATTTATTTACATTTTTTTGTGACTGATTTGAGAATCCTATATTAGGATTTTTTTTTAAAGGTGAGTTTAATTTAATATTAGTAGGTCTTTATTTGCTATTTCATTTATAGTCTTCTAAAATACCTAACAATACAATGATTATTACAAGTTTATGTTAGGTCAAGTTTCTTAATTTTTTCTACAGTAGTTTAATTTATATCTTGACTGAAGAATGTATAAGTAGTTATAGTATAGTTATGGTTTTTAAATTCTACTTTAAGTACAATAGAACTTTAGATGGCATTGATTCAAGATCGCGTTGTCCTTAAACAAATATTTTTATTTGCAAAATTAAAACAAAAGTTTTTTATCTTTTTATGTTATTTACCTTTTTCCAACGACCACACATGAAAATGATGGATTTTACACGATTTGCATCCTCAGAAAACGTTAAATTTCACCCGTGTGCAGACATTTTTCCGCACATGTAGGGAATAGTGTACGATGACGTTAACTGTCCCCATACTTTTCCGCACATGTGTTGCAAATTACTTTTCCACACATGTGCTGAAAAGCAGTTTTATTTGATTTGTGCAAAATTAAAGACCAATTTTTACAAAAATTGGTATAGTTCAACAGTGTTCGTAGGAAAAATAGCGTACACAACTCGATAGAAAGTAACTTTCTTACACCCGCGTGTTGTTTCACTCGGCTAGCGCCTCGTTCACATTCACGCTCGTGTGAAATTTGTCATTTTCTTCTCTTGTTATGTTACTATTTTGTGTCTTGGATTTAAGAATTCTATATTAGGTTTTTGTTTTCGGTTAGAGTTTCGTTTGTTTATTTTCAGCACTTTCTAAATACAGAGACAAAATACAGCAAATGTAATTTTTAAGAGATTTATATGAAACATAGGCAACAGCCTGCTACAAATTTTTTAAGCCTCTGTTTCTTTGATATTTAAATATATTTTTAAAACTGCATTACTATGATTTTCTTTTGTGACAAGGTCATGTTAGGTCAGGTTTGTCCATGTTTTAGTTATAGTAGGTTAGATTATAACTCTAATATTTTGAATGAAGAATATACTCTTGGTTTTTCAATTCTATTGCAATATAAAATTTTAGATGATATTAATTTAAGATAGCGTTATCATTGAGATCATATTTATATTTGCAGAATTTAAAGGACGTTTAGTTTATTTATTTACATTTTTTAGCGACTGGTTTAGAATCCTAAACCTGTTAGGATTTTGCTATTAGGATTATTAGAGACCTTTTGCAGGCAATCCATTAGCTATCCTTTATTAATGTGACATTAGACGACAGATGTCACGTGATATTTTAGAAGTCCAATTTTTACCTATTGCAGGCATAATTTTTATTTGCGTTATTTTTGTTATCCTTTATTTATCTGTCAAAAGCCTGTTTTCTGTTCTGTAGGCAAAACTAATTAAAAAGGTCTAAAAACAACTAGAGAAAAACTGAAAAACCAATACTAGTGAAATACCGCCAGGAAAATATAGGATTATGTCTGTGTTTTAGGGCCTTATTGCAATAAAGCCAGGCTTTAATAGGGTTAGGCACTATTCTGACAGTTTTCTATTGAAAACTGATGGTTGATCTTTCAAAATTGACATAACAAAATCGAATTTATAAATCCAGTCATTTATTTTTCATTAATAAAGGTGGCACTATTAATTCCGGCTCTTATAATATACAAAGGCCTAATTTTGAAGGAAAACAGCTGTTCTTTATTGCAATAAGTCTCTAAGAATTCCCTATTATCCTTTGGTAAGGGATTAAGTTCTAAAAAGGGAACTGTGCATGCTTCAAATAAGGATAAAAATAAGATCACATTGTTCTTGAGAACATCCAAGTTTAACTTTTTTTTGATATTTCAATAACTTTTCAAAAGGTCTCTAGATATAATAGAATTTTCGTTTTTTATATTGTTTTAAGTTCTTTAGGTTTGTCCATATTTTTTCTGTACTAGATTGGATTCCATAAAATAAAATTCGAGATGGAATTTAAGTATTCTAGATCTCGATTTTCTTGAAGAAAATACTCTTCTTTTTCTAAATTTAAAGGATTTTTTTTAGTTTTCTTTTTATAAAACTTTCTTGGAACTGTGAATTAAAAAAAATTTTTTAGCGTTTTTATATGCAAATTATTATTATATAATGTGAAGACGTATAACTATGCCAGCTACACATTTTTTAAGCCTTAATCTCTTTAATATTTAAATACCTTTATAAAATAACATTGCTATACTTTTTTTTGGACCAGTATTTTGATATGCAAATTAATCTGAGGAAGAATATAACTGCA
The DNA here is from genome assembly GCA_963576565.1 of Aspidapion aeneum. NCBI lineage: Eukaryota > Metazoa > Arthropoda > Insecta > Coleoptera > Brentidae > Aspidapion > Aspidapion aeneum. The sequence goes on along the minus strand of OY755045.1, from coordinate 24,287,332 downwards.
TGCTAAAAATATTCATAAGCCTTACTTTCTATAGGATTCTACAAACGTTAAACAATGCACTGCAATTTTAAGCATGGTACCTAAGTATTAACTGTAAAAGCAGGAATTTTGTTTGGTATGTACAAAAATTGCCATGATAAAATCTAGACCATGAAAACCAGCAGTCCTTGTCTAGGAAATATAGAAGTAAAAATTTGCAAATAATTCAAATAAAACAAAAGATTACCCATATATCTACATTAATATTTTTTAATACTTATTGTTTGTTTGTATTGTTTTATTTCCTGTTTATTGGAAGGGTAGACTGGCAAACTTATAATTCCCACACATCATATTTGTCATTTATATTACTACTACAGTATGCGCTTTATTAGAAAAGTGCTGTAATGGCTTTACCATTGAGTAAATAACCCATATAGAGGAGCCACCGGCGAGCTTTACCATATTGAGGGGCAGATGGCGCTGAAATAAATTCGTCTGGTACGCAATATTCAGGGACTGCATGCCTATCATACAAATGCCATTAGATCATAGTAGTTGTCTCTGAATATTGCCTACCAGATGAAATGAATGTACCGAAAGCCATCTGCCCCTCAATATGGTGAAGCTCGCCGGTGGCTCCTCTATATGGGTTATTTACCCAATGCTAAAGCCCATTACAGCACTCTTCTAATAAAGCGCATACTGTACTAGAAGGTTTTTGCAGCCATTAAAAAAAAAACTAAAATGATATTATTTTTCAGTTATATAAATATATCTTTTGAATGTACAGCTGTGTCAATTTGGGCTTTACGGCGGCAATTTAAAATTTCGCCACCATGTTGGTCGCCATCTTGAATATCGCAGCCCCTGTCAACATTTCGAGGTGGCAACAGGGATACGTTTTTTTCTCTTCCCTGAAAATATTTGAAGTCCCACAAAAACATCGTATTTCGAACACGCTCTACAGGGTGAGCCAGTTTAATATGACATAATTTAAAAAGTATATTCCACTTATGAAAAGTATTTTTCCTTTTGTTAAATTATTAATTTGTTTTGTTTTTGGGATTTTTTCCAAAACTATTCCGCATATTAACTGGTTTTTAAAGATTATGAATTAGGCAATAAATTTAATAGGTTTTTAAAATGGATTTTTTTGGTTACCTAAAACATAAAATTTTAGTTTGACAATGTAATCAACTAGCTGCATGCATATTATCACGTTTATACGCCTTTAAAAATCACTTTAATTCTAAGTAAACCTGTTTACCGTTTAATCTAAGATTAAATAATTTTTATCAAGTATTGACTTTGCAAATTAAAAACAACATTTATTTTTTTGAAATTTTTACTTTGTGGCCGCGCAGCAATGCCTTCCTAGCCGGCGGGCATATCGTCGCCAAAACAACGAAGTGGCGTAAGACACAAAAATGCGATTTTTAGATAAGCCCACTAACATACATAAAAAAGTCGCTCTACAAATCCACGAAGGTGCTTAACTAAATTCCAAGTAGTATAGTATAGAGTCCCTGTATGTTGACATGTATTTGGATATATAATAATATACCCAATTATGTCAACCTACAGGGACTCTAGTATAGTATAGCCTTTACCATATCGAAATTTATTTTGACAGCTGTCAAAGCTGCTATCTAAAAATAAAAAAAACATTTTTAACGCTCTCCTGTAAAATAGTAAAAAAATCAGTTACGCCACTTCGTGGTATTGCCGACAGCAAACGTATATTGTTATTTTATCTTTCCAACTCTTTTTAAAAGATATATCGCAGTAGCTTTAAAACGTGGAAACGTAAAGTGCACGGCATGGGAATACAACTTAAGGACCGATTTACCATATACACACTACAGTTTGCTGACGACCAAGTAATTGTAGCTAATGATAGAAGAATAAAGAAGACATGGAGTATATGATGAGAAAGTTAATGGAAGAATACCAAAAGTGGGGATTAACAGTGAACGTGGACAAGACACAGTACTTATGTATTGGAAACGAATCCAGTGAGTTAGAACTAGACAATGGACAAGTAATACCTCCATGCAATGAGTATGTATACTTGGGTGTCACATTTGATAAGACAAGAACAGGCTGTAAGGAACTGGAAAAAAGAATAGTAAAAGCAAAAAAGGTTATTGGATGTCTTAACAGTATTTTGTGGAGCAGAGAGATTAAAAAAATGTAAAATTTAACATATATGAAACAATGGTGAAAATCACGCTGTTGTATGGAATAGAGACTTGTCGCGTAACAGAAAAATACAAAACAAAAATGGAAAGTGTCGAAATCGATGCAATAAGAAGATCAATGAGAATATCTAGAACAGGTTGGCTACTTTAGTCGCTTTTCGCCGGATATTTTAGCGTCTAGCGAGCAAAGTCGTTAAGTGTATAGTCCTTGCCATAGGCAGTTACACTTTAGTGACATTTCCAACCTCCTTGTTTATCATGTGCATAATGACAGCAACAAGAAAAATTCCAAAAAACGGCATGTCTTTGAGTTGTTTTTATCTGTGCGTTTTTTTTTTGTCAAAATACAGTCAGCATGTTTTTGAAGTGTAAACTTCTTTAGGCGCGTTTAGCAGTTTTTGTGGGTACTGAATTGGACTGCGCCGTCAGGCTCGGCCATGTAACACTCATTCGGGTGAAGTCGGCTCGAGTCGACTAACTGTGAGAGGAACATTCAGCGAGCGATATGATGATGCTGATGAAGGCCAGTATTATTAATTTCGCCTTGTTGAAGTTTACACTTCTGCTGTGTGGTCTTAAGCACACACAATTTTTTTATTTAAGACAATGACAGTTTTGCCTTTAATTTTATACCAACATGACATACTTATGTTTTCAAATATTCAAAAATGTAACTGCATATGGCAATAATAGCAGTTTTGGTAAAAATCGTTGCTGGTAGTCCGCAGACATGACATAATTCAGTTTAAACCTGGGGCTTATAGGCTTATCTAATAATAAGAAAAATCTACAGGGAGATATTTTTTTGGGAGTCATTCGCACCCTTTTCATTCTTAAACTATTTGGTAGTGCGCCAGTGATCCAGTTCAGTCCAAAATACAAAATGAATTGTTGGTTTTATCTATAATGTTTTTATAGTTATTTGCAGTTTTTTCGTACATTTGACCGTTATTAGGCAAAAAAATAAAAATCGATTCGCTAAAGTAATGTTTTTAAATTACGTTTATTTTAAACTAGCGTAATATGCTACATTACGTTATCAGTTCGAGTTTGAGAAATAAGACATCGCACAAAAGGCCGGTAAAAAAACTTTACCAGACTGAAACCTATTTTAGAAATTGTTTGGTGATTTACCAATCACTGTGATTTACTTGCAAATTTTTTTTTACCTTTTTAGGGGCAGGATATTGTATTACCCTGTAGATTGGTAAAGAAGCGTTTCTTAATAATAGTTTGTTCCAGGTATATTATATATTCCTCTACTTGTTCTATTTTCTCTTGGTTTATTCTGATCGTGATATCTTTATCTGTGTTTGTTATGATTTTCGTTTTAGTGTAGTTCATACTCAAGCCTATCTTAGGTGGTTCAAGTATTGTCCGTTTACTTTGATATTCATTTCTTTCGAATCTAAGTTTTTAAAACATCTTCTAAGGCCTGGTTAAATAGTTTAGGGGTCGATCTATATACCTTAAATTTAGATACTTCATGTATTAGGGACTGATCCGTAGACTTATTGTATTTTTGAAATAATTTTCTTTTTAGCTCACACATATACTATACTATAGTATTAGCTCACACATATACTATACTATAGTAGTGTGAGCTATGGTGATCCTAATTTTTTCGAGAAAAAAAGTTGCTCCGATTTCAAAAATTTTTATATATTTTTGCATTTTAGATGATTTTGAAACTTTTTTGTCGCACCGTCTGTCTGTATGTCTATCTGTATGTCCGTATGTCTGTCTGTAACGACCAACGCGCATAACTCAAAAACCGCTTACCCGATTTCAATGAAATTTGGTACCTAGACTGGGTCTTGGGTCGAGATGGTCCCATTTAAAAATGAAAAAAATCCAACGAACACAAGCCAAATAAAAGGGTGGGGGAAGATTTCAAAAATTAGAGTTTACGTGAAAATATGGCGTGTGTGATATCAAACGAAAGGTAATTAAGTCTGTAGTTAAACAAAATACATTTTAATTTTTGTTTTTTTTAAGGGGGGGAGATTCCAAAGTTTGAGTTTAAGTCAAAACATGGCTTGTGTGGTATTAAATGAGAGGTAATTTAGTCTGTAGTTGAATAACATATATTACAGTTTTTAGTTATATTAGCTCACACGTACACTATAACTATTGTACCTAGTGTGAGCTTAGGTCCCCATATATTGGCATAGTATTTTCTATGCTTATCCTCCCATTTGGGAAGGGACAGGCCCCCTTAACTCTCTTGATGCTTCGCCGCTGAGTCAAACCAGTCTAAAAGCTTTATTAAAATACTTTTGTTTTGGTTTTTGCGGTTTTGTTTTTTAGCATAATATCAATAAAAAATACATATTATTTATAAAAATATGTGGCAGAAACATTTAAAAAAAATATATAAAATAAACAGGGGCGAGAATAACCGATTTTTAAGTGGGGGCAGGCACATTAAAAACATCTTTGATTTTAGTGATGAAAACTAGGAAAAAATCCCAGTCTAGAGTGGAAAATATAGTTTATTATAAAGGACAAATAAAAAATCGTCTAAGATCATAAAGGAAATTGTCATAACAGTCCTATGTTAAAAACGGACATTATCAAAAAGCCATTCTTTAAAACAAGACAAGAGCAAACGAAGGTCTGTATAACGTCTTTTATCAAAACCGGACAAAATCACAAAGGACAAAATCCTTAATTACTTTAAGGAATTAACCAAGATTTCGTTCGACCTTTCAAAAGGACAGGTTTTATTGTATAATTAAAGAAAAAAAAACAGATATTTTTATTTTTTTATGTATTTTTGTTTCCAAAAACAACAATATTATTTGTTCCTGATTTAAATTTGCCATCAAACTTCCATGAGGCTGATTTAAATGAGAGAAAGAGAGACGGAACCAGTATACAGTGAAACCTCTCCTTGCGGACACCTCTATTAAGCGGACACTCCCTTTAGCCGGACAAATTTGTTAGAACCAAGCTTTTCCCTATTTCTTGACATGTAAAATTCACTCCTATAACCGGACACTCTAATAACCGGACGCGGACAATTTTTGTTTGTTAAAAATTTTTGAAACCTCCCTTAACCGGATGGAAACCTCTGACAACGGGATGGAGCTCTACACGACATGGGCATTAATATTATATAGTATGTTGGCAAGAACGCACTCTGGAGCCGGAGAATTGCCTTTTTCCGTTTTAATGCGGAGACTAAATACTTCTGTCGTATTTACGAAATATTTTATTCGACTCGACCGCTATCTTTTGTTTTTATTGTTTAGTTGGGTAGTAATAGATCTCGTTCTTCGTTACGTGAAAAAATGGAAATTGTTAACATTTCGGAGAAGGAACATCTATCAGCACGAAAGATGGCTGAAAAATTTAATATTGGAAAAACTCAAGCAGCGGAAATTGTTAATAAATATATATTAAAATTTCACAGTTCCCTCTCATAAGCGGACACCTCCAATAAGCGGACAAAATCGACCAAACCAAGAGTGTCCGCTTATAGGAGGTTTCACTGTACCTACATGAAAAGAAAGGAGAGAGTTGCGCTCATGCTAGGCCCGGCCCCTTTTTATGATTTTGTCCTTTTTGATTCTGTCCGGTTTTGATAAAAGACTTTATACTAAACTTTGATTTTGCTCTTTTCTGGTTTTGGTGATTGACGTTTTTGTATAATCTCCGGTTATTAACAATTCCGTTTTTGCCATTGGACTGTTATACCATTTTCATTTAGGATCTTGGACGTCATTTACGAGGATGGATAGGGATTTAAAATATATAGTGTTTTATTTTCTAACATTTGTTTTTTTTTAATGAAAATTAACTGTATAACCATAATTACTCATTATTGGTAGGTAGTTTCCATTTTGTAATTACCCCAATACCAGTCTATGAATGCGCTCCTGTTTGCAAAGTAAATAAATAATAAAGAAAAAAAAGCAAAAGCCTACTTAGTAGTAATTTAAAAAACATTTTTTCGGCCATGCGCTTTTGTTATTAAATATTACTTTTGTTATTTTATTAAGCAATATTAAGTTACATTGTTGTGCCACTTAACCTTCTAAAAGTGTTTTAGACTGTTTAATTTGATTATGCCACCTATTTTATCACAAAAAACTCGCAAAAAAGTTTAAAAAGGTAATTAAAAAAGCTCAAAGAGAAATTTATAGACATTGATTGACAATTAGATAGTTTTAATATAAGACACTACGTATGCCACCTATTTTATCACAAAAAACTCGCAAAAACGTTTAAAAAGGCAATTAAAAAAGCTCAAAGAGAAATTTATAGACATTGATTGACAATTAGATAATTTTAATATAAGACACTACGTATCGCGGTAAAGTATACGTAACCACGATATAAAGTTCATATCATTATTTTTGAGGCAACTTTTTACTACTTTTTTTCGTTGGCCTATGCTATTTGTTATGGTAAACAGCTGATGAGTGTCAAAAAGTTATCTCAAAGATTATGATATGGAGTGTACACATAACACATGGTATATTCTTCATATTCGGCCCGCTTTCCGCATTACCGATCGTGATCGTGACGTCCCGCGGCAAGGAAAATGTCAAATTTATAATCACGGCAAAGTATATACCACCATAGCTAAAATTATAAAAATTAAAAGTTAGATAGCTTTCACCCATTCAGGCGTGTTCTAAGAAAGGATTTTTTTTATACGGTACTTCTAAAAATATGTAAATAATGATTAAAGTTTATTTATGTGAATTTCTTTATCTCGGAAAGGAAAGACAACGAAGACCTGGAAATTTGAATGTAAGTTCTACTCTTAAATTAAGCCAACATGTATTTTAACGCTTTTTGACATTTTTACTGGAGGTTCAGAAATAGTCAAAAAAGCTTTTTCTATATAATGATCTTGTCTAGACTATCATCAATGCATATTCATTGCTATCATCCTTTTATTGCTTCATTGTTGTGAAATTTTCAAGACACATTATACAACCTTTACGTCTCCTTTGAGTGGTACTGCCATTTTTGCCTAAAATTACAGGGAAAATACTTTTTTTAGCTTTTTTTAAACGTGACATGTGAACTGGTTTGATGTTGAATGACCTTCCACTGTGGCTCAGTTTTGAGTGGTTTCTCACCACTGTTTACTTAGTCCTCCAAAAAGGTTAGCTAGAAATTTGTGCGAGAAACTGTTCTTCTTCTGAATCAATTTAAGGCTTAACGAAAGTTTTCTGACGTAAACGTGCAATGGCTGGGCATTCGCACAGTACTGACTGTTTCTTCATCCTCCAGACACTCTGCATTCCGTCTCTTCTGTTAGTCCCATTCACAGTAAACGGCTCGGTTAGGTCGGTTTTTTTCCTGGGTTTCTTGGTAATCTCTGGTCCCATTCTGTGCATGGGTACTCTTACTCGGCAGTGACCCATAAAAAATTCAGTCTCTATAAGGAGCTCATGTCTGGTCCAAGGATGTTTCTGCCTCTTTTTCTACAAGGTCCTTTGGTACTAGTTGGTACAGGACCAGATTTATATAGGTACAGTTTTAGAAAATTGCTCTACTTTTGGCCGATATTATATAATTTTTTTCTGAAAATATGCGCAAGAAAATCCTAAAGTTTAGTCAGCTACATACTTTATTAATACCCTGTACAACGCGATATAATTTTCTAGCCTACATCATTCATGGGGTCAAATTTTTAATTACAGTATTATTGGCGACGCATTAGGTACCTTGTTTCTACAAATTTTTGGATACTTTAGGTACCCTTTAAGTATTGTTTAATGCTTCAATTCCGAGAATATTACGTAAATGAAATTGTTTTTTTTTACGGAAAATTTAAATTTATTAGTGGTGGCGTGACCCACCTTAAATTGGTCAATTTTTTCTAAATCGTTTTTTTTTGCCTTTTCGATAACTGACTTTTTTTCGACACTAAGTTCGCCATTTAGAACGGCTAATCGCACACGTCTTGCATTACCTTTGTAATAGAGGTGTTGAAAAAGTAACTATTCGTTACTCGTGTACTCGTTACCCGACAAATAACGGAGTAACGAATACGTATCCGAAAATTAAATGATTACTTTCGTTACTTTGATTACTTTGACTCCTTCGATTCTTTTAGTATTCAGTAATCACTCGAAAGTCATTAATCAAAAATCAGGGAGTAACTATGATAACTTGAGTAACTAACGCATTTATTTTATATGTGTAAAAGGTAATTTTTTTTGTATATTTTTTGAGTTCTCGTCTAAGATTGTTATTTTTGTCTCTATTTTTATTTACTTTTAGATTTTAAGTATTTATTTTTTTGTATGTAAGGCATTAGATTTTTAAAACAAAGTTGTACACAGAACGTAATATTTCTATAATATCAACAACAAAAAATTTACCTACAATTAAATAATCTTCAAATTAACGACATTCCGAGAATTTTGCACTAATTATATATTTTTTAATTTTTTTTTATTTGTCAATCACACTGTGTTTATTGTATTACAATCTAGTCAGTAAGACTAATTAGCAATTTTGTTTTAACTTAATTTACTAGAATAGTCAGATTTAAACTTAGAGTTTACTCAACAGTTCTCCCCGCTTTGGTTGGTCTGTAACTCACAATTATGTTGTGTTTATAGCATTATTTTGTTTTATGTAATTCACTTAGTTTACTAGCTCAAACGGCTTCACTCTTTTTAGTCTTTGAACTAGCTTCTCTAGAAGCTGAATTGCATCCACATTCACATGCCGATGGAGTCTATCTTCATGGCTTTTTGCGTACTCTTTTATAGTCTCTGCCACAGTTTCGATTTTTAGATGAAGGTCACTATTTCGAACGTACCAAGGTGCATTCACAATGTTTCTTAATACTTTATTTTGAAATCTCTGTAAAACTAGAATGTTACTCTCTTTAGTACAACCCCATAGTTGAATACCATATGTCCATACTGGTTTCAGTATTTGTAAAGCAGTAACTTATTATGAATTTTTAAATTGGACTTCCATCCAATTAGCCAGTTCATTTTTCTATACCTTATCTCAAGTTCTTCTTTTTTTTCTTAACATGTGCTTTCCAGCGCAATTTGGCATCAAGTGTCATACCTAGGTATTTTGCCTGATCAAGGCCAACACAAAAATAGAGGCCAAGACCCTGAAAAAATCAGCTGTTCTCCCGGGGCTGAATTTTACATTGGGTCTTATGGGAGGTCAGACGTTTTTTTATGATATTTTCAAAATGGCACTGCAGATTTCCGCAAAATTTCAGTGAAATATTCTCAGACACCATCCCGATATTCCACCAAAGGTTTGTAAGGAAGCAACATGATTAAAAGGTTAAAATCTTCAAGATTTAGCATTCCTTATTTTGAATTCAAATAACCCGCCATGTACCACATGCCAACTGTTATATTTGACATGTATTTGACTTTGTCATATGTGATTGTAAACTTAATTTTTGTGTGAGCTAATGAAGCGGCTATGAAAAATTAGGGCTTACTATACATTAAAAAAAAATTATTCTGCCAGAATAAAGTAAAAACAATCTCAAAAACGGCTTTATTTAAAAAAAATCAAATATCCATGAACCGTCATTCCAACTTCAATATTTTAAAGACAATCAGCTGTGTCGTAACGTGACCATCAAAAAAAAATCAGGCCCGGATGTGACGTCAACAAAGTGGAGGATCGTGGCCCGTCCATTTTGATAGTCCTGGCCTGATTTGAATATGGTACGGGAATGTTGTTAATTGTTATTTGTATGTGATTTATATTTTTGTTTGTAAAATTAACATGAATTGATTTGAGTTGGTTCAGTTCACTAATTATATGATTGAATTGAATACAGTTAGAGTAATCAAAGTAACGATAGTAACGAATATATAAAATGATTACTTAGTAGTCGAGTAACGATTAGTAAGTAGTATTCAAAAGTAACGAAAATCAACACCTCTACTTTGTAACCCAACACAGAATAGTAGTTTAACTTACCAGTGTGGAAACTGCGACTTTTCTGCACGCGATTGCCGAGTTCGGCCAGCAATCAAGGGCGGAAAAGTCACTTTTTACCATCCTAGCCCGCGCAGCATTGCTAGAAAAGGTTTTGTTTTTTACTCAAAAATTTTTGTCAGATAACGCGCAAAAATTTGTTATTTGGGTGTGTTTTGAGTTATCTTAGCAATATCGTCGTAACGTCTGTGTATGCCTGTCCGGCCCGCGATGGCTCCTAAACCGCTTAACCGACTTTCATGAAATTTTCATGCAAAATAGTGTACATTACTGTTAAGGGCTGATTAGATTTTGGTCAAAATCCATTAAAGCTAATGACAGTTTTTTTACAATTTAAAAATTGAAAATATGCTAACTTTTTAACGAAGCATTGCATCAATATTCGAAGTATAGTGATACAGCTTTTCTTAATAATTTATGTTAATACTAAAAACTTCGTAGGAGCTTCGGTTTCTGAGATATTTACAAAAAAATTGTTTTCGAGGCTGATATAGCGATACAGAAACAAAAAGGGAACCATCGAGAGAAACCACGAAGAGACTCCAAACAAAAATAAAGAATATAAACTTAGAGCTACAACCTGAAATAAGCAAAACGGAAATAAAGAGAGCATTAAATAAAATTAAAAATAACAAATCACCTGGAAAAGACGGAGTAACGGCAGAAATGCTCAAAGTGGTAAAGCTGCTTAATAAAATACTAAAAGAAAAAATAATCCCAAACAATTGGACAGAATCCATAACCATTATTCTACACAAGAAAGGCGATAGAGCAGAGCTAAAAAACTACCGACCTATAACACTCCTTAATATAATTTATAAGCTTTTCACGAAAATATTAACAGATAGACTAACAACAAAGTTTGACGGATGTCAATCAAAAGATTCAGAAATGGTTTCAGTACAGTCGACCACCTATTAACTATGAAAATCCTAATGGAACAAGCCAACGAATACAACATTCCACTATATATTTTATATATAGAGTTTGAAAAAGCTTTCGATAGCATTGAGCACTGGGCAGTAAAAGCATCTTTAATTAATAGCCGAATAGATCAGAGATACACAGACTTAATAGCCAATATATATAGCGAAGCAACAAAATCAGTCAAAATCCACGAAGGAACCAAGCCAATCGTCATAAGAAGAGGTGTCAGGCAGGGTAACACAATATCCCCTAAACTATTTTACGAATATGCTGATGATATCGCCTTAATAACAGATAAGAAACAAAAACTGATAAAAATGCTCGAAATACTGAATACAGCAGCTAAAAATATAGGATAAACACTAAAACTAAAACATAACAAACGCAGATGAAGATATCACAATCAGAATAAAGCAAGAAAAAATAGAACAAGTAGAGAAACATATATTCCTGGGACAAATTATTAAACTAATAAAAGAGACGAGTAAGAGTGGCCTGGGCAGCATTAGCGGTAAATTAAGCTACATATTTAAAAATAAAAAATATCCTCAGTACCTCAAAATGAAATGGTATAACCAATATATCCTTCCTGTACTTACCTATGGATCCCAGACCTGGACACTTCAAAATCAAACATGGATAAGGTAACAAATGAAGGGATAAGAAATAAAACAAAAGTAAGGGATGTCAGAGGAGAAGCAGCAAAATTGAAATGGAATTTTGCCGGTCATAATATTAGACAGAAAGACGATCGATGGAACAAATGTATTGTAAACTGGAGACCTTGCGAAAATAAAGGACGTAGGGGAAGACCCCAATTGAGATGGCCCCCTTATTCTTTAGGTCTAGCGGTCTAGTCTACTATATTCTACTACTACTCCGTTAAAAAGTTCGTATTTTTTTAAATGTTTTAATTGTCAAAACACGGTCATTACCAACAGAAACAACTACTCCGAGGGAAAATACCCCTACCCCTGGCATTGAATTATACTGATGGTTTGGTGCTTTCGTTGGGAACTTGTTAAAACTGTTTGGTTTTCACTCTCTCCAACGTCGATCAAAAAGATACTAATGATTCCCATCTGGGTTTCGGCCTTTTCGGTCATCCTCAGGTGAATGTAGGCGATAGCTCCGTGTAGAGCATAAGTTGTGTCATCGAAGAAATAACTGGATGTTATATGTTCTCTGGTTGTGTCAAACCAACAGAAAGAACTACTCCGAGGAAAAATATCCCTACCGGCATTGAATTATACTGATGGTTTGATGCTTTCGTTGGGAACTTGTTAAAACTGTTTAATGGATTTTATTCAAAATCTAATCAGCTTGTTAGAGTGTCGAACACTATTTTCCCTGAAAATTTTATGAAAATGGGTTGTTTAGGAGCAATTGTGTTACGGACAGATATACACTTACACACACCCACACAGACATGACGACGATATATCATGCGTTATCTCATAAATATTTTTTTTGTCGATAATAATACCTTTTCTAGCCATTGCGGCGCAGACTAGGAAAGCAAAAATAATAAAATTGTTAAGTAAGTATCTAAAAATTTTCAGCATGACTGTGCTACTTATATTTTCTGGTTTAAAATTATTGAAATTAATCGCACACTAATCAGATTATTACATCAATTAGTTTAAACAAACATGTAATTATTTAATATACATAAGTGACATTTAGAAAAATAAAGTTATCAAGTTTAATGATGTGAATATTGAATTCAAAACTGTTATTTATCAAAGAAAGTAGCAAATAAAATTAAGTTATCAAAATTTGACGCGCAAAATACATGTATGTATGTAATCTACTTTTCCGACATTGAATTCCCAACAATTTTCTTAACAAACTTGAGAAGGTCATGAAAAACATCGGAACAACCTATAATCAATATTTAGACGACAATTAAGTCATCAAAATTTGCATAAAAACATTGTCAAATAACCTTAAAGGGAGGTGTGACAATAAAATTATAATACATATATATATATTTATCGGTTTCACAACGTTCTACGTCTTCCGATACCCAATCTCCACTCGTTTCTGTTTGCCCATAATTCATTATCTAGGCCTCTTATTCTTATTTCACTGTCTATTCCTTCTCTCCAGTTTCTCCTTGGCAGTCCTCGTTTTCTTCAGCCAGTTGATTTCCATTGTAGTATTTGTTTAGGTAGTCTTTCATCATTAATTTTTTGTACATTTCCGTACCACACCAGTTGTTTTGTTCTTATATCATCCACTAAAGTATGTTCACCCACTGTCATAATTTCTCTTATTCTTTTATTTGTAACTCTTTCTCTTTTTGATTTCCCTGCTGCTCTTCTCCAATAGTCCATCTCCGTAGCGGAAAGCATTTTTTCTGTTCTATCCTTGATTGACCATACTTCTGAGCTGTATGTAATAATACTTTTTACAATGGTGTTATATATAAGCATTTTGTTATGTTTTGAAATACTTTGGTCCCAAATTATTCCATTTAATAAAGTTATTGCTTTTCTTCCTTGTACGTTTCGATCTTTTATAGCTTTGTCTAGTGTTCCGTCAGCTGTAATTTTTAGACCTAAGTATTTATACTCATCACATGAATGAATTCGCTGCCCAGTATTTAAGATTAGATCCTGTTTCATTCCACCGATACACATATACTCTGTCTTATTGAGATTAACCTCTAGTTCCCACTTGTTGTACTCTTCTATTAGTTTTCGTGTCATATATTCGAGGTCGTCATAATCCTGAGCCACTACTATCTGATCATCGGCGAAACACAAAGTATACAAGGTGGTTTCGTCCAACGGAATTCCCATGTTTTGGCATATATCTTGAAGAGTTTAGGCGAAATACAGCAACCTTGTTTAAGACCTTTATTTACTTGAAAGCCTTTGGTTAGTTTTGCATTTATTTTAACTTTTGCCTTACTATTTCGGTATAACTCTTTGATGGCCTTAATTAGTTGTACGCTTATGTTTGTGTTTTCCAATGCTTTCCAAAGTAGATTTAGTGGTATACTATCATATGCCTTTTGCACATCGACGTAAAGCAGCTCTTGTCCGTATGCCATTTTCTTTTCAATAACTTGGGTTATACAAAAGAGATGATCTGAAGTCGATCTACCCGCCCTGAAACTGGCTTGTTCTTATAAGAAAATATCTACTTTATTTAAATACTAATACAACTCAATGATGTTCCCCATCTCTATCGAGGCAGCATTGCATGCGTTTTTTTCCAATGTTGGAAGCAATTTTAGAAATCATCAGAAGAGAGGCTGTTAAGAAGTCTTGCCGTTTTTTCCTTGACGTGTTCTAATATTTCAAAACGGGTTCCTTTTAACGTTTTTTTTTAACTTTCGGAAACCGGTTGAAGTCGCAAGGGGCGAAGTATGGTGAATACGGTGGGTGGTTAACGACGGGGATCTTCTTATTAGCTAAAAACTGCTTAATGGATAGAGCATTGTGGGCCGGTGCATTGTCCTGGTAGAGCAGCCACGCGTTGTTCTTCCACAAATCTGGACGTTTTTCCTTACACGTTCCCTTAGCTACATAAATACTTCCAAATATAAATGTTGTTTCACTGTTTGACCCTCACGCGCCCATTCAATAAGAATAACACCCCTAATATCGAAAAAAATACAACGAGCATCGCTGTTATGGATGTGCTCGAGCGTCCTTCTCGTTCATCATCTTTAACTTCTTCACGACCCTCGAAAAAGCTTTTATGCCACATAAAAATCATTGCACAAGACATACATTGCTTTCCGTAGACATCTTTTAGCATTTGAAAGTATTCAATAGCCGTTTTTTTTAGTTTTATTTTAAATTAATACGTTGCTCAATTTTTTCCTTTGTCACAATTCCGGCAAATGAGCTATATACCGTCTCTCTAGCTTTACAAAAGTGTCACATTAACCATGCAGTGTTCTGAAGAGTCCCTTAAGGACGAAACAGTTAACTGTCAACACTTGATAGGTGTCCATTAGATCTTGGACCCCCGTGGGTTCATTGAGACAGCTTTCGAGCTGCCCACGGAAAAATACAAAAGAAACAAAATCTTTTTATGCTCGCTTAGCCACGAAAATTTTTTTTGTCTTTTTATTCACGGGTACTAAACTTCACATCATAATTCCAATATTTTCAATTTTAAAATTTTTCTAACTTTATCTGAACATGCTTGTTGTGTAAACTACTATTGTTTTCTAGTTAATATTAAATTATTCCTTATTGAAAAGGTTACCAAAGCAAAGTGCCATCTGTTTTATCTTTAAAAAGTGGAACAAGAGAGAGAAAGAAAACATTTTCTACTATTTTTCCGTGCAAAAATAAAAATCCTGTAAATTTTAGCCTCAGTTGGTCACCTAAAGCCATGTATTTATTTGAGGCAGATTCATATGCCTCGTTCGCGCCTTAAGACGAACAATATTTAACTGAATGCTTGTTTGAAGTTTCCACTATGATCGGATGGCGTCCTGTGCATATACGTACAATTCCTTAAGATGGGTACGCATATGAGTACGAACGCGAATGAGACAGCCCGAGGACGCATGAGCATACGTATGTGTACGTCTGAACGAGGCGTGCAACTTTGTTTGAACCCGCATGTATTTGGCCTCGACCCGATCCAACTGTTGGCGGTACATCAAAGTGAGGCATCTGCTCGTGCGCTGCTCATATTTATGGATAGATTCCGTACAACGCCTCGCGCGTCCACTATTCAGGTCACCCACAATTTTATTTCTTCCCGAATTCGAGGCAAATGGTTCGGCTCGGATTGCCTCATTCACGTTTATCCTCATATGCGTACCCAGGTTTAAATGAATAGGCGCCTTAATACATAGCTGTGTACCCTCCAGTTACTTTGTTTAATTTAATGGATGCAAGTAGCTCTAAAAATGAGTTATCTAACCGTATTTTTTTTTAAATTTCAGATTAGTTATTTATTATTGACATAAGAAGAAACATAAATCCATCAAAATGCCGGCCAGGTCAGATACACAACACGGGTTGAACGGGTACAAAGTAACAGATGACGTCGTCATCACAGGAATCTCAGGAAGGTTGCCAGAAAGTAGCTCCATTGAAGAGTTCAAGCAACAGGTAAACTACTAGGAATAGTTAACAAAGTATAAAAGGCAACTTCAAAGTGGTAAAGTTAACCACGGACACCGGTGTTTCTAAAAAGGGCATTTTCATCCTCCTTGGTTCGCTGTCGTTTCACTTCTTGAATGAAAAAATAGGTGAAACCTATTTTTTAATTGTTTTGATTTACTTTGTATCTTATGCAGTTTCGGCCGTTTCACTTTATGAAGAGCAGAATAATAAAAATAGTAACAATTTTTCCTCATTATTTACAACATTCAAGATGCCTTCAAAAGTCACTGACTTGTCCTAGGAAGGGTTAGCAGTTATTATTACAGTCGACTTCCTTAGGCAAGGGATTTTCCAGACATGATTTTTATGGTATGTTTTGGAAAAGTCTGCATGTTGGAAAGGGGCAGGCAACTTTTTATTTTTGAATATTTTTGGCGTAAATTGGTTTTTATTGTTTTTTTTATAGACTATCCAATTAGTTTTTGAGGTATTACCTAAAGTTTTTTTTAAATAATTTTGTCATCAGCGTAAAGTTTCCTGTAATTTTATTACAATCAATATTTTTATATTTTTTTGTGTCTTACAATTTAATGTTTTTATTAACTATTTTTTATTAATTTAATAATAATAAAACAAATAATATTAAAAAATATAAACTATATAAAGAAGTCAAAGGGTTAACAGAACTGAAAACACAGTTAAGAAATAACATTTTAATACCTTAAAATCTAAAAGCGGCAGATAAAATTTAACTTGACAGTTGAATTCTTTATAAAATTGTCTATAACAACGCAATTCATTCACACATCTCCCCTAGAAACCCCTGAAACCCGCCAAAAATATCAAATATGGGACACCCTATAATACGCCTCTAACCAGCCATCTAGACTCGTTACACGTAAACTAATGATGATATTGATGATGATTCAGTTCAGAATATCCCGTATTATTTACCCGGATTTTATTATTTATATAAGATAGGATAAGATCTACTCGTAAAATGCCAATCTAATCCTGCAAAATCTTTCAGCGAACTAGTCATGCATTAAATACTTCAATTAATTTCTGAATTTCATCCTCATTTTTCGTTTAGGTTTGATTGCTAAAACCAACATTACCTGACATGACCTTACTAAAACTTAACTTAATCTAACCAAACCTAACCTCTGTGATTTTTGCGACCTTGTGGTTAGGTCACGTGATTCTAACAAAGTTCTTTTGCAAATATCAATGTCATGCCCGTAAGTGTCAGTTTGATATTTGCGTAATCTGTTAAACGTCACTAACGATCTTGCGCAGTGGCGTGCTGCTCTAAATGAGAGTTCGTTTTTTAGCTCTTTGACGGTGTGGACTTAGTAACAGATGACGAACGTAGATGGCCTTCCGGCCTTTATGGCCTGCCTACCAGAACGGGCAAGATAAAAGACCTAAGCAAATTCGACGCGCCGTTTTTCGGCGTACACGCCAAACAGGCACACGTAATGGATCCCCAGTTAAGAATGCTGTTGGAGTTGACGCACGAAGCGATTGTTGATGCAGGTAAAAATTAGATAGATTACGGTACTTTGCAAGTACTTAACACCGCACAAAGGGGCCAATCGGGTGTAAAAGTGAAAGAAACTAAAAAAACACAAATCGACATATACAATATCTGGAACTCAAATTATGTAGCAAACTAGTGGGCGCTGAAAATGCAACAAAGTATTTTCACTTGTTTTTTAGTATGACGTGAGTTTGACACTTTAAAAAGCGTCTGTTTAATTTTTATGATAACATACAAATTACTGAATAATTATGTATTACTTTCTCTAATGATATGAAGTGTTATATTTAAAACTAAAATTTTTTTTACGATGGAGACATCCAGCACAGGTAATTTAACCAAAAAATACTAAATATCAATATCTAGCTGTAGGTTGTCATAGAGTAATCATATTTTTTAAACTAAGAAGTCAATTATTATTAGAATTTACCTTAAGAAATATAAAAAATATAATTTAGTGTGTGATAAAATTTTGTTAAGCAAAACTATTGTCACTTTTTTGTTAATTGAATGTTTCTTAACAAAATTTAAAAAAAATGGCTGCGCTTTCTTGCGCCTTTTTGAGATTTTTAATATTGAAAATAAAATGCCTACATACGACCCAAGTAAAAGAAATTAAACTATACATCTTAAATATAAAACTTGTTTGTTTATTAACGAATTTTTATTAAATAAAAAGTGTTTAATTGACTAAAAATTTGATTGATAGTTTTTTAACATAAATTTGATTAACTCATTAAATTTAAAGATGGCGGACGCGTAAAAATTAGGAAAAGCTTCGTTCGAAAAAATGTTAAAATAAAGGATTTTAATCAAATTGATATAAACAACTTTTTCGGCCTGTAAAAAGCCAAGTGAATTATGGTAGCGGTTACAGTTACTTTAGTTAAAAGGAGTGGGGGGAGGGTAAATCTTCGAAAGCCAATTTTTGAACCAAAACTTTTACAAACTTGCCGTTTTGGTATTTTTAACTTAGGAAAGGTGCCCGAAAATTTTTCAAAAATATCATTTTGAAAGATCTTTGTTTTGGAAAGGATTAAGTGGATTATCAAAGGACCACGCACTAGTTTACACAGGCCTTATGGGGAATTTTCGTCTCGGTTGAACCGGCTATAATTTTAGTATGTTATAGTGGGTTCGGTTCGGTTCATTCATCAATGTATGTAACCAAAAAAAATGTAAGTAAAGTTAAGTTTTTCTATGTACAGTTTTTGAGATATAAACAGTCAACATTCGTGAAATGGTCGTTCTTTTGTATGCTTTAATAATATTAACTCTTACATCTTGACAGTAAGAAAGAAGAATTATAGAAATCACTTGATTGGCTTGGTCGAGTTAATACCCTGAGAATTTCTGGTTCTTGTATTGAGGCACCACACACATGCATAGGTGGAAGTTTTCGGAAAATTTATGTATGATCTTTGGTAGCTTAATGAAAGAGCGTTTGCGTACAGAGCAAGAGGTTCCGGGTTCGAGTCCCGGCCAAAGAGAAACTTTTTTATAATTTTTCTTTCTTTTATTTTACTTGTTGTTTAAAGTTAATATTAATAAAACAATGTTAAAAAGCAAAACAATTACACATGTGTGGAGTGTGTCCACAAAATAATATTAATAGGTCTTATTTTAACATAAATTTTGCCCTTATGTCATTTTTTTTTTATCTTTAATACAAAACCTAATTTTGTACGTAGAGAATAGCAAAATGCAAGCAAAAAATAAACAACTTTTATCTAAACAGCCTTTACATTAAATTCCTTTTTTTTTTAATGATAAAATTAGTTTTTAGATGCAATATAAGTAAAAAAATAGCATGCATATGTCTTATTGAGGACACTCCATTAACGTATTAACCGGTTAATACGTTAATGGGACACTCTGTACAATATAGTATTTTTAGGTGACTCCTGTTCCTATTTTAAAATTGACGTGTCCATGATTTTATCTCCAAGTTTAAAAAAAAGGTGATTCCATAATTTTGGGACATACTTTATATTATGAGCTGAGTTAAATAACTTAAACAGAAATATTATAAAATGTAGAATTTTTAAACTCATTTTTAATAAATGTTTAAGTCTGAATTACTTTTTTGTGTAAAAGTACTTAAATTTATTTTAAAAAAATCTATTTTTAAATCACTCTGTAAAAAAAACAAATATTAAAGCTTTATAAAATATTAAACAGGTGCATTACCTATCACAATAACCAATACACATTATTTTTGTTTCTAATATTTTGGGTGTTTAAATAATTATTTCCGACATTAGCTCCATTTGGCCCCTCTGTGCAACGCGGTAAGGGTTATTTTATTGGGGATAAATTCTGTGGCCTTTTAGCTATCGGGGGCAGAATTGCATTTCAAATGCAATTTTGACACAGAAACCTGAACAAGCAGTACCAGATTCGGCACTTTTGAATACTTGTTTAAACAGGGATAGTCAATTACTAACATTAAGGAAGGGAGAAGGCATTTTATTTAAGTATGTGCTTGTAGGTATGAATCCCGCAGAGATCAAAGGCTCCAGAACCGGCGTGTTTGTCGGCGTGTCAGATTCAGAATCCAGCGAGTACTGGACCCAGGATCCGGAACAAATCAACGGCTACGGCTTGACAGGTTGTTGCCGAGCTATGTTTCCCAACAGAATTTCCTACACATTTGATTTTAAGGTTAGTAAACCCATCAACCACAGTCTGAATATCGATTAAAATTGTTTAAAAATTAAACGGACGCCGAGCGCCAATAAAAAACATTGGTTTTTGCTCTAATTTATTTATAATAATTCACAGGAAAATATCAATATTTTCAAAATACAGGGTGTTTTTTTTAAAGGTAACACAAGCTTTTTTCGGTATTTATCGTACGTTTATGAAAAAACCTTCGAAAACTCTGTTTTTGAAGAAGACACTTTTTGAAGCACAATAAACACACACAATTTTGAATAGGAAAGATAAATGATTTAAAAATGTATCAATTAGTTTGTGAGATATTTGCCCCCGAAATTACCATGTACCAATAATTTAAAAAAAATTATGTTGAATAAAGAAACTAAAAGTTTGAATTTTAAAAGTGTGTCTCACTGTACAGCGAGACAAGAACAGCGTTTATAGTCCTTGCCATAGGCAGTTACACTTTTGTGACATTTCCAACCTCTTCATTTATTTTATCCAGGGCTATCAAAACGAACGGGCCACGATCCTCCACTTTGTTGACGTCACATCAGGGGCAGATTTTTTTTGATGGCCACGTTACGACATAGCTGATTGTCAATAAAATATTGAAGTTGGAATGACGGTTCATGAATCAAGGCCTGCATGAATATTTGATATTTTTTATTTAATAAAGCCGGTTTTGAGATTGCTTTTACTATATTCTTTCAGAACAAGTTTTTTTTAATCTATAGTAATCCTTAATTTTTCAGAGCCGCTTCATTAGCTCACAAAAAAATTAAGTTTAAAGCAGAAGCGAATGTGACAAAGAACAGATGATAAAGTCAAATACATGTCAAATGTAACAGTTGGTATGTGGTACATGGCGGGTAATTTGAATTCAAAATAAGGAATGCTAAATCTTGAAGATTTTAACCTTTTAATCATGTTGCTTCCTTACAAAACTTTGGTGGAATATCGGGATGGTGTCTGAGAATATTTTACTGAAATTTCGCGGAAATCTGTAGTGCCATTTTGAAAATATCATAAAAAAAGTCTGACCTCCCATAAGACCCAATGTAAAATTCAGCCACGGAGAACAGCTGATTTTTTCAGAGTCGTGGCCTCTATTTTTGTGTTGGCCTTGATCATATCATATACAAATCTAAAAATGGCATGTCTCTGAGTTGTTTTTATCTGTGCGTTTTTTTGTCGACCTACAGTCAGCATCTTTTTATCCAGAGACAATGACAGTTTTACCTTTAGTTTTATACCAACATGACGTGTTTACTTTTTATTATATTTCGAGTTAGGAAATATGTTTATTTCAAGTCAAAGTCACAAAAGTGTAGAGTCCCTGTATGTTGATATATTTGGATATATTAATATATCCCAAGGCCAACAAAAATATACAGGCCACGACCCTGAAAAAATCAGCTGTTCTCTGGGGGCTGACTTTTACATTGGGTCTTATGGGAGGTCAGACGTTTTTTAAGAATATTTTCAAAATGGCACTACAGATTTCCGCAAAATTTCAGTAAAATATTCTCAGACACCATCCCGATATTCTGCCAAACTTTTGTAAGGATGCAAGATGATTAAAAAGTTAAAATGTTCAAGATTTAGCATTTTTTATTTTGAATTCAAATTACCCGCCATATACCGCATGCCAACTGTTATATTTGACAGGTATTTGACTTTGTCATCTGTGTTTGTCACATTCGCTTCTGTTTTAAATTTAATTTTTGTGTGAGCTAATGAAGCGGCTCTGAAAAATTAAGGATTACTATACATTAAAAAAAAATTGTTCTGCAAGAATATTGTAAAAACAATCACAAAACCGGCTTTATATAAAAAAAAATAAATATTCATGAACCGTCATTCCAACTTCATAATTTTAAAGACAATCAGCTGTGTCATGATGTGACCATCAAAAAAAAATCAGCCCCGGATGTGACGTCAACAAAGTGGAGGATCGTGGCCCGTCCGTTTTGATAGCCCTGTATATCCAAATATGTCACTCTACAAAAGTGTAACTGCGTATGAGAAGGACTATACTTAATTCAACGAAAAAAAATTATGATCCTAAGCTTTTTTTTTAATTTCTTAAAATGCGTTTGGATCCCAAACGAACCCCGCAAATCACTTAAAAGTCAGATTTACTATACAAATAATTAAAAAACATATGTCTCACTGTAGACCACTCTCCCCTACTTATTTTATCAAAAGCTATTTAAAATTGTTTACACGGATGTAAATGCAAGCTTGGGTTCTTGGAATTCAATTTTGAACAATTTTGAAAAGCTTTTGTTTAAAAAAGTATGTTGTTAAAAACTAAATAAATGGATCCATGACGGATCTGATACCTTCCTAGCTAGCCTATTAGCACAATTCAAGTGAAGCCATGATATACTAGCCTTGAAAAAGGTTTTTTCTAAATATCTCAGAAACTAAAGCTCTTACGAAGTATTTGGTTATACCACAACACACACACATACACAAGAAAAATAGTAATAATGACAAAAAATATGAAGACTCTCTCATGCCATTTAAATTAGTCCTTTAGAAAACTACTTCAAAAAGTTTGTGAACCCATTCTTTAAAAAGATAAAACGCATTGGCAAAGTTACATGATGCATTGCGACAAACTAATTTTGGAAGACTGGTAAAATGAAGCAGCTATTAATGTCTTTCCTCTCGTCATAAAACTGATGGTAGCAGTTCATGAGATGAAGTTTTTTGGACGACGAAAATAACTGATTTTTGCGTAGTTTGTTTTTGAGTTTTTTTCGTTAGAGATTAGATTTTTAGTTTTGTGGTTGGTTCAATTTATTTTATTTTATCAAAATAGGTTTACAGAACCATAAAATCAATTATGCTTAAAGCTTTATATAATAAATTTTAATGATTCGATTTGAACTTGATCCTATGAGTTGTTTAAGTTCTAGTGCAACATTTTAAACTTAGTAATTAGTAATAGCCTCAATATAGCTCTTTATAGTTTATATATTGTTTCTGAAATATTTTTTTTTAATGCACTCAGAAAGAGTCTGTATGTCTTTTGTCCTCAATACAGTTTTTGTTGAAATTGCGAAAGCCTTTGCAATTAAATGAGTTGGGAACTTCTTTACACTTTTTAAAAGATCTGAGTCACAAAAAATCTGAAGGTTTCGTATGAACATCTTTTTTATTAAAAAATATAATAGAATACTGTGCTTTATTTTACTTTAAACGAAAAATATAATTGCTTATATACTATCATTAAAACAAAGAAATAAGTAAGTACCTACATTAATATGAGTCGAGCTGAAGTTCGTTTGTGAAAACTACAAATAATATTAATTTCAGTTTTATTAAGATTAGGTAATAATATTTAAAACTTCAATTTACAAAAAATAATCTAAATATTGCCTAATTCTATTTGAATCATAATTTTTACCAAAACAGATTGCGAAGCTTAGCATTTTTTTCAAATTAAATCATCATTAATTTATCATTTGTTTGTCTTTGTCGGCAGTGCACCCCAATTGGTTGATCAATGCATGCCAGTAAAGCACATACGCTGTACATATATTTTTCACTGGTTCTACTACGTTATACCTCGCTCGTCAAAACGCCCTATATAACGATTTTTTTGTATGAAAATGATTCTTTGGACTATTTTTAGTCGATTTGGATACGGGAAATTT
The DNA here is from genome assembly GCA_963576565.1 of Aspidapion aeneum. Classification (NCBI taxonomy): domain Eukaryota; kingdom Metazoa; phylum Arthropoda; class Insecta; order Coleoptera; family Brentidae; genus Aspidapion; species Aspidapion aeneum. The sequence goes on along the minus strand of OY755045.1, from coordinate 24,263,304 downwards.
AAAAAAAAAGTATGTTTTTTTTTTAAATAATTTTTTAAAAAACGTTGCATAGTGATTTTCTTTAACTTGTTTTGGTTGAAAAAAATCAATTTCTATCACTGCATCGTCAAATTTTCGACATAAATATATAAATTAGTTTAGGATTAATAATTTAACAATTTTAAATTAATTACATACCTAGTTTTTCGTGTTTTTTTGTGGTTTTTTCACATAATTTTGAAAATTTGTACAGTTGACCTCCCACAGATGTTTTGACACATTGATAGAAAGTTTTTGCTTGGCCGACACTTTCCAGGTCATTCGGCCATATCTTATTTCCCAATTGGATTTGCTTACGCTGACTTACCCTCAGATGCACCGTAAGCACTGAAGCGCGATCATGGATTTAATCGCGATTAAGTCCTTGTTGCTCACATACAAAACAACAAAGATGGAGAATGGATTAGCAAAGTTTTGGTACAGTACATCTGAGGGTTAAAGGCCCAAATTATAGGAAATTATTTATTTAGAACTATTCACCAAGAATCGGCGCAGCCGATTCTTGCTGATTGCTTGTGCGGTACGGTTCGGTTCGGTTCCGTTCAGTCCGGTTCGGTTTGGTTCGGTTCCGTTCGTTTTGGTTTAGTTCGGTTCGGTTTGGTTCAGTTTGATTCAGTTAAGTTCCGTTCGGTTTGGTTTTACGTTAGGTTTGTTGGGTCTTAAAGTAATTCAGCAGGAGTCGGCGCAGCCGAGTCCTGCTGAATTACTTTAAGACACAACCAACCTAATCTAAGATCGACCCGAACCAAATCGAACTGCTGAATTTCTGTAAATCATCATTATCATAATTGTTTCTGCATCATTTTTTTCATTATAAATGCTCAATAGACGATTTTGGACGATTTTACGGAGTCAAAAATGCGCGACAAATTAAAATGTTGGAGCAAGATGTCAGGTCAAACGTTAGATTTCAAAAATATGGTGTAACCATTTTTCTATGCGCAAATACATTTCTAAAAAACTTTTTATCGCCTCTTGCCAGGCAGTTGGTCACCTTATTTTTAGTTAAATTACCATCTATTTAAAGCTCCGTCGATTGTGAGCCGTCCCTCTCTTTCTCGAAATAACAAACGTCAAATAAATTCTTTCTATAGCAATTTGTATGAGTTTTTACTAACTTTTTAATTTTAAAATTTCTAAAAAAAATGCGAAAAATCCGCATTTTTTTTTCTTGAAAACAGTATAAAACGACCTCAACTTATCACTAAAAAAAGAAACACCCATTTTCAAGCATCGAGGTAAAACGTAGTAGACCCTTTTTCACTACATAAAATCATTTTGGGACAGAAACTTTTTTCAAAAAACTATTTAAAATTGCAATTAAATCAGAATATAAACAAAAAATAAGCGATAGTCTTTCAAAGTCAGAAATTTCAAAACGATTGACAGTAAACACCGATTCACCACCCTTATTACAGAGGGTGGTGACCTGTCATGTTATCCTTAAGGTAACTAATAATTAGTTTCGCAGCATCCATTATCAGTGATAGTTAGGAATCTGTGATTTAAAACTGAATTAAGAATACACGTGCGTTTTGTTACCATAATTACGGGGTGATTAAACAAAAGGACTAGCCTTATTGCAAAGACTATACTCCTGCAGCCTATGCATCCTTAATATGCTGATTTCTTGTACATTTAATTCAAAATAAATACACCTATTTTCATCATTTCTTTTTTAGAAACAGCCTTTAAGTTTCTAGTAGACAATGTAATTTTTATTTAAACTATGTATCAATCAGTGCCGTCCAGATTGTGGGTAATAGGGGCGTCCGTAAACACACTGTAAATATTTCCGTTGTTACAGGGTCCAAGTTATGCAATCGACACAGCCTGTTCAAGTTCCTTATTTGCGTTCCAACAAGCCGTCAACGCCATTCAAACAGGTCAATGCGACGCTGCCATTGTTGGAGGTGTCAACTTGTTGTTGAAGCCACAATCTTCCTTGCAGTTCCACAGGTAAATAATCTGAAATCTACCCTAGAGTTTACTTTTTTTTTTAAATCAACCAAAAAGATCCATTGAATTAAAACAATGTTTTTCAAAAGAAGTTACATATTATCTACTTTTAAAAAATGCATAAGGTTCATCCATACTTAAAAAAGTATACGTAAAAGGATACAAAAAGGAGCTAAACATTTAATACTTAACGCTTTGTCCACATAGTGTCCACTTTGTCTATGCGTTGTTTACAGCAAAACGTAGACACCTTTTGTTTACACAAATCTACTTTACGCAGTTTGTCCACACGTTATCTACGTACCTACTGTTTACAAACGCTGTTTAATAATTTTTTTTAAAATTTGGATTTTATTCTGCAGTTTGCTTTGCTTTAATTTATAACCAATAACGCATAAGTTATAAAAATAAAAAAGCAGTATTTTATTATTTTTGTGTGGTATAATCAAATTAGAATCCAAATAACACAACTACTAAAGTAGAATTTTTATGGATATGCAGTTGCATCATTATTGTTATCTTCATTTATTATATTCACTAACATTAGTTACATATTTTTGCGTAATTGTTGAAAAAGTGATGACATTTTTGCGTCTGCATATCTATGAAAATTCTATGGTACACACTCAATCAAAAACCTCAGTTATTTATCTGGAGACACGGCAGTGCCCCGTCAAGTTTGCGTAAACTGCTGTACCATCTTTTCTTGAAACATTTCAGCCCATATTTCTTTCTAAACCTCTACTTCGGAATGAGCTACGAGACTCAAACTTTGCACAGTCGTAGACCTTCCTAGAGTTAACAACCCCTTTAAGTTTAATGGACTTCCATAAAGTAGTTACGAAATTTCAAAAAACGTCGAAATTGCCACTTACTCACTCACTCATGTTTAGATCATCAAAATCCTACTGTACTTCCTGACATGCTACAATGCTGAAATTTGGCAGACTGATAGAAATTATGACCAAACCCTGGGAAAAAATCAAGAAACCCTAAAATTCTAATTGACTTCCCTCCCCTATTCATGTAAAGTTATGTAAAAGTAACATTGCCCACTTCCAGAAACGCTAGAAAGATGAGCTTTAGAAGGCCGATAGGAACTATGATAAAACTATAAAACAAAACACAAACACTGTTACAATGGTATTCCGTAAAAAGAATTGAGATAAAAGTAAAGCCAAGTTCTGCAATATAAATTTCAAAATGAAAGGTTCTTACTAGTTTGAAAATGTTTTTCTAAACTTGGCTATTACGGCTGCAAATGATTCTTAGGCACAGTGCTAAATTGAACATAAATAAGTTTAGCTGTAATAGCAAAGTTTAAAGGTAGTAGAGGGGTATATACAGTGGCCCGCACTTCCTGTAATTTTTTTATTGGTATTGATTCCCAAAACGAGGCACTGCACTAATTAGTCATTAGCTTACTATTTTACTTGCTTTTTATGTATGTCTTCTTCTAAACGATTTTATTAGAAAGGAACATATATACTCTTGTCTGGTTGTTACGAACATTTTGATTTAGCCGGGCTATGACGTTTTCTATTTGTTGTTGTTTTGACTGTTTTAATGTCAAACAAATTGGGACCGACTTTTTACAAAACAAAATATCGTTTTTGCAACTAAATCAATATTTGCGCACATTTTAATATAATTTTGGATTCTCTTTTATGTTTCGGATCTTTATTTATTAGGTAAGTACCTATTTTATATCTCCTTTAAAAGGTCTCGGTGTTTTATTATAGACATATAAAGCGGCACACTGCAGGTACAAAGTGAAACAACAATTTTTTGGGGCTTCTTTACATAGATTTTGCCGCAAAACTTGGTTTACATAGCTATAACGCGGTGCCACTTATATACATCCTCAACTATAGTTTCAAAACTAGAAAATATAGGCTGACAAGAAAATAATGAAAATGTCAGCATTTGACAGTGTTGTATTTACCTTATCGATTAGATTAAGAACTCGTCCATATTATTCGGAACTTTTGTTGTCAAATTGTGCTGAAAGATGGAAATAAATAAATTTAACTATGCTTTTAATTCTTAAATAAATTTAACTATGCTTTTAATTCTTCGTAGGTTGAGCATGTTGTCCCCACACGGTATGTGCAAAGCCTTCGACGCCTCTGGAAACGGTTACGTCAGATCTGAAGCTGCCGTCGTGGTTTATTTGCAAAAGGCTAGCGCGGCCAGAAGAGTCTATGCCACAGTTCTGGGCGCTAAAACTAACACTGACGGAAACAAAGAACAAGGTAAGAAAAACAAACAAAGATCAGAAAATTTGAAACCCAAGTTTTATTAGAGAAAAATCCAATAATTTGAATCAGGTTTTAAATTTTTTGTTGTCTTAATAAATAGTGCACCCCATTTAGGGGTGTACAGGGTGATTTTTTATAATTGCAAAATCCCTATAAGTCGGTTATTATAGGGCGTAGAAAGTTGAAACAAAAACTGGTCGTTTTGGTAAATTAAGGCCACTTCAAGCGCTGCAACAGGTTTTTTTTGATCTTACTTGTTGTAGGGTGCGTTTTTTTAATTGAACACCCTATATATTTTTATATTTTTTAATTCGTCTTTTCATTTTGATTTCAAAAACATATATGTCTATGCTGAAATAAATATTTTTTGAGATATAACGCATTTAACTTTGTCAATACTCCGATGGTAAAACTTGTGTATACAAAATGTTAAAACCAAACCAAATGTAAATAATAATAATGCGGTATAATTATATCTTATAAAATTTTTATCGCAGGATAGACACATATATTTTTGTAATTCAAAAATATAAAAATATATAAGGTGTTCAATTTAAAAAAACTGACCCTATTAACGCACTCTGCAACTAGTAAGATAAAAAAAACCTTTGCGGGGCTTAAAGTGGTCATAATTTACCAAATCGACCAGTATGTATTTCAACTTTCTACTCCCAATAATAACAGAGTTACAGGGATTTTTCAATTATAAAAAATCACCCTATACGTGAGAATAGAATATGAAGCAGGCGCTATAACTGCTATACTAGCTGCGTTCGGTATTTGCATCTCAGACGCGACGGATTTTTGGTCATGTGATTACAGATTGGTCTGAGCAATTTGGAATTAACGAACGATCCGGATCAAATCGATCAAATTTTTATAAATGGTTATAACCAAAAATATTATGTACATATTGCAACTCACGCCCAGCTATAATTTTGACAAAATTTTCCTGTGATGTCGGAAATTTATATAATTTGTTGTTTTCAACATCAAATAATTCGATTTCAATCTTTTTAGATAAAAAAATTATTTTTGTAAACAAAACAAATACACAACAAACGTCACAATCTCGGATTAATCTGTTTCGTCGATCAAAATGTACAGAGCAACCAGACTTACGTCCGACTAGTCTGAGCAGAATTACCGAACGATTCAGATCTACTTCCCCTCGATCTAGATGGAATTACCGAACGATTTCGATCAAAAAGATTAATCCGACGTAAATACCGAACGCAGCTACTGCCTATTTAAGTCGTTATTAGAAAATGACTACTACAAGCGTTCCGCCATATTGGATTCAATTGAAGCCCAATATTCGGTGATTCGACGTTGTCATTATTAAGGTCAATTTTTATGTTTGGTATAAATTTGGATTTTGAAATTTTTGGTAACTGATAATGAAAAAGAGCGCAGCACTCATTATCAGTAATAATAATCCATCCAAGGCATACGCTAGGATCACGTACGTCTTACATATATCTGTACTGCTAAAGCGGATTAAAACCATTAATGGAAAATGACTGCTACAAGCGTTCCGCCATATTGGCTTCAATTGAACCCAAAAGTATAGCTTGGATTAAAAAAGTAGACGCGTTTAATAAAATTAGGATCAGGGACTACTTTTTTAAATGACCTTGACAGTTAGTCAATGCCGAGATTTGACATTGTCAAAATTGGGGTTAATTTTTAATTTTGATTTAAATTTAATAAAATTCTTTGTATTTTGGAATTTTTGGAAGACAAAGCCATTATCTTGTGTTGACGTTGCCACTTACTTGGTATTTTTTTTAAAGAAATGAAAACGTATTTATCCTAAGGCAACCGATAATGGGTCTTTTTAAGAAAAGAGATGGCGGTGAGAACGCAGCACCCATTATTAGTAGCCTGAATTTATCCAAGCCATACGTTTGGATTCATTTGAAAGCCAACAACGTTTTTCGAGGCCCATTTCCAGTACAGATTTATATGACGTGAACTGACATGACGATAATTGATGATAAAGAATACTTACGCAAGTTTTTTGAGATTCTTTTTTTTTATAGGTATTACTTTCCCGGCGGGTAGTATGCAAAACCGCCTGATTAGAGAAACTTACGAAGATTCTGGTGTTAATCCACACGATGTAGCTTATGTAGAAGCTCACGGCACAGGAACAAAAGTACGTAAGATTAGAATCACATAAATAAATATTATTTAAACGTAAAGTTTAATGCCCGTGAATAAAGAAAACAACAATTTTTCATGGTTAAGCGGGTATGGAATGATTTATTTTCTCTTGTATTTTTCCATGGGCAACTCAAAAGCTGTACACCTACGGGGGTCCAAGATCTAATGGACACCTATTAAATGTTGACAGTTAAGTGTTTCGCCCTTAAGGGACTCTTCAGAACACTGCATGGTCAGTGACACTCTTGTAAAGCCATAGAGAAGGTATATAAATCATATCTTACAATATTAGGAAGAGAAATGAAAAATAATACCTGCGGTAACTTATGCTTTTACACAAGTGGCGACATCAATCAAATACAAAAGAAATTACCACAGTAAAAACAAAAGGCAGGCAGATGAACGAAAAACCCATGACCGTGACAAAATTTGATGAGTTGACTGACACTGGCTGTACACGTTTGACCCTAGCTTCTTTCTGTTCTTCGGTTAACAGATGCTGTGTCCAGCGGAAAACTAATTTTCTTACCCCTAATTCTTCCTGCAAAATTTTTTGAATTGAGGTCTTTGAAATCCCCAATAAAGCCTTAATCTCGCGATATATCACATGTCGATCTTCCGCGATGATCATGCGCAGAGCATCGATGTTTTCCTGGGTGACAGCTATTTTTGGTGCACCTGGCCTTGAGTTCTTCATACCAACGAAAAACAGTCGTCTAATGTAGTGCCTCATTACCGAAAACAGAAATTAACTCGGCAAAACTATACCGGGTGGGCCAAAAAAAACCGGACAATTTTTGTTTCATTATAACTTTTGAACTATTCAAATGATTTTAATGGGACAAACTGCACAGAGATTAATCATAGTTTTGACTAAATGTAGTTTTTGTCCGGCATCTCAAAATCCAGATTGGCGGACAAAATTAAAATGTACCCTTCCAAGATGCTCGTTTATTCTTCTGTTGCGAACATGCTATCATTATTTTTTTTATATTAGTGAAAAAGCTACATTCTTGCCACGCGCAACAAGATACGAGTCAGCAAAATCGGTTAAGTGGTTCTAAAATAAAATATTTTTGTTTCAACCATTGTTTTACAAATAATACGATTGCCCTGCCAATCATATCTGTTTTATTTTTTAGTTTATTGCCATCATAAAATTTAAGATGGCGGACAGAATCGTACTTGATTCTTGAAAATGGCGTGTTTATTCTTATTTTCCGGAAATGTTTAGACTTTTTTTTGTATTACAGAAAAACACTACTTTTCCCTCACACAACGTACATACTAGTAAAATCGGTGTGGTGGTTTTCAAAAAATCGATTTTTGTTTCACCCGTTGGTTTACAGATTCTAAGATTGCATTGCCACTCCGGTCTGCATTAATTTCCTAATAAATTCGTTATTACTAAACCGATTTTAGTGAAATAAAAAAAATCGTGGTGAGAATTGATTCCTCTTTAAAGATTGTGATCGAAATTTTCCGCCATCTTCAAGTTTAAGATGTCGGACAGAATCATACTTGATTCTTCAAATTGGCGTGTTTATTTTGCGAAAATATTTTAGTTTTTTTTTTAATTATGGAAAAACACTACTTTTCTCCCGCATAAGGACGTACAAATTAACAAAATTGGTGTAGGGGTTCTTACAAAATATGATTTTGTTTTACAAATTATACGATTGCATTCCCAATCCTGTCTACATTCATTTCTTTATAAATTCATTATTACTGAACCGATTTTAGTGAAATAACAAACATCATGATGCAAACTTTAAAGATCAATCAGTTTGCACGATGATATTTTTTATTTTGCTAAAATCGGCTCAGCAATAATGAATTTATAATGAACTGAATACAGACAGGATTGGCGATGCAATCGTATAATTTGTAAAACAATGGTTAAAACAAAATCAGATTTTTTTGAGAACCACTTAACCGATTTTATTACTTTGTACCTCGTTAAGTGGGAGAAAAGTAGTGCTTTTCGGTGGATTAAAAAAAACTAAAAAATATTTAGGAACACACGCCATTTTGATAAATCAAGTATGATTCTGTCCGTCATTCTAAATTTTAAAATGGCGATAAATTTTGTTCATGATCTTTAAAAAAAAATCAATTCTCACCAGAATGTTTTTTATTACATCACAATCGGTTCAGTAGTAATGAATTTATAACGAAATAAGTTCAGACATGATTGGCAAGGCAATCGTATAATATTGAAAACAATGGTTGAAACAAAAATAACTTTTTTTAGAACCATTAAACCGATTTTGCTGGTTTATACCTCGTTGTGTGTGGCGAGAACGTAGCTTTTAAAAAAATTATTAAAACATGTTCGCAACACAAGAATAAACAAGCATCTTTGAAGGGTACAATTTAATTTTGTCCACCATTTTGGATTTTCAGATGGCGGTGATAAATATATATTTACTCAAAACATTGATTAATTCTCTGCCAAGTTCAGTTTGTCCCATTAAAATCGATTGTATAGTCCAAAAGTTATAATGCAAAAAAAATTGTCCAGTTTTTTTTGGCCCACCCGGTATGCATCACTGGCGTCTTGAATTTAAGTTGGGTAAGGATTAAGGTTAAGTTTTAGTAACGACATTCGACCAGTTTCGCCCTCTATGTTATCATATGCAAAACATAGACAGCCCTCATAGTGGTTAGACTGTAATTTTTTGATTTTGTAGGTTGGAGACCCTCAGGAAGTCAACTCGATCGCGGACTTTTTCTGTAAAGACAGACCCACCCCGCTCCTGATTGGTTCAGTCAAAAGTAACATGGGCCACTCTGAACCCGCCTCTGGTCTGTGCTCACTTGCCAAGATCGTCATAGCTATGGAAAGCGGCATGATTCCTGGTAAGCAAAAATACTGTCTTTGTTTTCTTATAGATAGATAGAGATAGACAGATATAAATTTCATAGAAATAAGCAAATACGTTATAGCATCAATACATGTTCAAAGAATCGAAAAGTGAAGCGCTCATAGCTGGCTTTGGAAACAATGGCAAATCGAACTTCGCGGATGCGAATTTTCAATTGCGCATGCGTGTGTTTTGTCATATTGAAATTTTGCGGTGTTTTGCGTTTGTCGTGTAAAATTATGTTTTTTTCTGTGAAAAATGGGAAATAATTCACGTAAGACATGTGCGGTTTGTGGAAAAATATAATAAGAAGTAAGGAAGTGCCATTCCATAGGTAACTACGTGTATCTTTCTTTATAATTTATTAATAAAGTTAAGAATGGTTTTTAGATGCCATTAAACACTCCTCATGGTGTCCACAATAAATCTGCACAATTAGTTTTAGAAAAACTACAAAATTAATCCACAATTTGATAAATTTTCACCCAATCGACTATTTTTTAGAAAATAATAGTATCTTTTTTTTAGCAAACCTACACTTCAAATCCCCCAACTTGGACATTCCGGCCCTGAGCGACGGTCGCTTAAAAGTGGTCGCTAAAAATGAGCCTTGGAACGGTGGAATAGTGGCCGTAAACAGTTTTGGCTTCGGAGGTGCCAATGCCCACATTATCCTCAAGAGTAATCCTAAACCTAAGCAGAGTTGGCCGCCAGGTGAGAACTAAAACCATAGATATTCATTATTGACGTTAATTTATTAACTCTTAGGTCTCGAACGACTTACTCTACATTCTGTATTGGTCACACGGTAAAAATCAATAATAAGTTTAATTTTACAAAGCTTCACTGTGAGAAATTACTTTTACGTCGGTTTAGAACGTTTTTCTATGTTTTCCGACGCCTATTCTCCTTTGATCCTGACAATCATCTGTCAGGTTTTTTGACTCAATGATCTTTGGATTGACTGTTGCCATTCCAGTTTAGGACGCCCTCTTTTTCTGCGCCCTATTGGTTGCCATTCTAGGAACTGCCTTCTGAATCTTTCGTCGTTCATCCGTTGTACATGGCCGTACCATATCAGTTGTCTTTTAGTGATGTCATGCGTTATGCTTCCCTCGATTCCCACACTTTCTTATATGATCTGTTTTAGATATTCTCATCGATCTTCTTATTGCATCCATTTCGACACTTTCCATTTTGTTTTTGTATTTTTTTGTTGCGCGACAAGTCTCTATTCCATACAACAGCGTGCTTTTCACCGTTGTTTCATATATGTTGACTTTTACATTCTTTTTTATCTCTCTGCTCAATAAAATACTGCTAAGACATCCAATAACCTTTTTTGCTTTTTCTATTCTTTTGTCCAGTTCTTTACAGTCTGTTCCTGTCTTATCAAATGTGACAAGTAAATATACTTATTGCATGGAGATATTGTTTGTCCATTGTCTTGTCCACATTCACCGTTAACCCCACTTTTGGTATTCTTCCATTAACTTTCTCATCATATACTCCATGTCTTCTTTATCATTAGTTGCAATTACTTGGTCCTCAGCAATCTGTAGTGTGTATATGGTAAATCGGTCGTTAAGTTGTCTTTTAATGCCATGTACTTTACGTTTTCAGTTTTTTAGAGCTACTGCAATATATATTTTAAAAGGAATTGGAGAGATACAACATCCCTGTCTTAAGCCTTTCGGTACCAGGAATTATTTTGAAAGTCGATTTTAATTTTACATTTTGACCCCTTCTATATTTCTTTTATCTCTTTTATGTCCGTATGATTGATATTAGTTTGCTCTAACACTGTTCATAATTTTTCTACTGGAACGGTATCATATGCTTTTTGTAGGTCCACAAAGGTAACATGAGTCTATATTTCTGGCACTCCTTTTCTCAATTACTTTTACTGTGAGACATTGACTTTTTTCATGTTAATTTGGATCTGCCGGTCAGGTGTTTTGGTCCAATTTTGATTTATGCCACACTAACGAGATGATGTCAAGTTCTAAACCCGGGTCTGTGGCTGGTCAGCTTTTTTTCTTATTGCAATGTGAAGCTCCCTTGCTTATGGAACTTTATAAGTCCAAAGCATGAAATGAAAAAGACTGAATTTTTCTCTTTTAAAATTTTACAAAACTCCACTGTGAGAAATGGACTATTTTTCAATTTTTATTTGGAATAGCTGGACAGGCGTTTTCGTCCGCTTTTGACTTTTGCCACACTGAGGAGATAATCATAAGTTTGCGGGGAAAAGACTGAAGTTTCCATTTTGGTAATTTTACAATGCTCCACTTTAAGAATTAGACTATTTTTCAATTTTTATTTGAATATTAGTTTTCTTTCAATTTTCAGTTTCTTGATCTTGCCCATAATGTTAGCTTCTTTATAAATATATTTTTTTATTCTATTAGGAACTATTCCACGCGTCGTTGGAATCTCAGGTCGTACTGAAGAAGCCGTCAACAACTTCTTGGACAAGATTAACGAACACAAGAATGACGAAGAATTTTTAGGTAAGACAATTAAAGTACCATCGATCGGTATGTTAAAAAAAATACTGGAAAACACTTTTATTTAGCGTACAATTCAACAACACTATACACAAGGTATAAACGGTATTATATCAGGGTTGCCAATCGCAAAAGCCCTTTTCAGATGCATTGGGGTTGGCACACACGACCGTTTTCAATCAAAATCTAGATTTTTGAATATAAGGCACTTAGACCCTTGAGAAGTTATACTCTTCAATTATTGAATGTATTTTTGGAAACGTAAATAAATAAACACACCATCTGGTTCCTAAAACACTCCAGCTTTATTTTAGAATCAATGTAAATTTTTAGTATCTATTTTAAATTTTTGTGTTTACGCATTACTTAATTTGTCCCGCTTTTTAATTTAAAAAATCTGGCAACCCTGTATCATATACCATATTTTTATTAGTCGTAGAGGAGGCCAAAGTAAAAAGTTCATTTAATATAGAGGTCAGCACTCCCCTGTTTTCAAGATGCAGGATTTTTAAAGTTGGTGAGGTATAGGGTGGGTGGGAGTTATATGAAAAGAAAATCGACCACTGTCAAATGTTTATTTGGCCAAGTATAAGTCGAAAATGTACTACTTAATTTTTTTAGAAAAGTGAGGAGATACAGTCTGTCAGGTCCAAAGTCTGTCCAAAGATTTGTAAAACATAATAATTTTTTACAATTTATTATTTCCGCTTACTTAAACTCTATATTAATTAGAGACTTTTCCAATAATACAAAAGATCACCTTTATAAAACGTTAGGTAAACAAAACAATAAACAGGTTCCTGAAAAAATTGTGGACACATTATTTTTAAATACTTTATATGTCTAATTATTGCTCTTGGTCTAATACTTAACTTACCAAATTTATTTATTTTACAGCGTTTACCGCGATGCTATAGTCAATAGAGTTTAAAAAATTGACAACTTTAATGCTCTGCATCTCGAACACAAGAGTTTTACGATCTATATGGCTCTGTAATAGAGGTGTTGATTTGCGTTACATTTGAATACTTGTTAATAATCGTTACTCGACTATTAAGTAATCATTTTATATATTTGTTACTATCGTTACTTTGATTACTGTAACTGTATTCAATTCAATCATACAATTAGTAAAAAATTTTCGGACTGTCGTTAATTCGAAGATCATTTACTTGTAGGTATGCGGGCTAAAATTAGACGTATGGCAAGGGAACAAACTAATAAAGACAAAGAAAACAAAATATTGCGTCATCCGTCATCGGTATGCGTGAGCTAAGAGAAAAACGCACTTCGGGGAATCACATAATATTTAAAATTGCAAACCGACAGCCGAGGCTGAGCATTCCGAGCAAGCATTCAAACAAACAACATTGCCAGATTGTCACGTCCTACTTTTTTTGATTGTTACCTTTTACAAATACAATCTCAATGCGTTAGTTACTTAAGTTATCATAGTTACTTCTTGATTTTGGATTACCTACTAAATTATACGCATTTGTAATGACGTCACCAGGTGAGAAAAAAACGTCTGGCGTAGATTCTTTTTTTATATTTACTATCGTTATTCGGATCAATTTTGTTGCATCTGCGGCTCGCTGTATCACATTCTCAAATTGAAGTGCGATTCCATTTCGGACTTGTTTCCTTTCCAGTTGAAAAAAAGCCAATATATTTAAAATTATCAGCTGCGATTGTTCATTATACCTATTATATTTGTTTCTCTGCATTTGACAACTTTTTAAAATAATTTCCGAGTTGACAAGCTCATGTTTTTGATTAACAGTGACGGATACTTCAGATAATCAATTACCTACCTATTTAAAAAATTAATTAATCATAGACACTACTTTTTTTAAAAAGTTTATTGTCATCGCTGTTTATAATATACTAAACAAAGATAAACAAAAATGGTATACTATAGTAGTTTTTTTTTAGTAAACTAACTTATAATCAGGTCAGGTTATATTTCAATTTAATTAGCACAGTTATATTACAATTTCCTTTTGATGCAGCGCTCTTTTGTTAGAGAGCCGACTTATATTTCTATATTTTTAGCTCTTGTCGACCACATCCATTCAAAACAAATTAATGGCCACCACTACAGAGGATACTCAGTTTTGAAAGACGAACCCATTAAAGAGGTTAACATGGTTCCAGCAGATAATAGGCCGATTACTTATGTCTTTTCTGGAATGGGGTAAGTTAAGCGATTATATTTGCTTTTTATATTAACCTTTCCGTTGGTGCGCTTTGGCAAAATTTACGACAAGTGGACTTTATTGCTTCCCCCAATTTTATCACTTGGTCCCACGCGTCCAGCTGCAAGCTATTGGAAGGTCAGTGTCTGTCTCAACTACAGACGTTAATGCATAGAATTTATAGGAGAAAAATGGTGAAGTACATCGTTATTTTGACATACAGCGTAAATATTAAAAAATAATTTCCTCGATTAACTGTAATTTTCATCAAATTAAATTTGACAACTGACATATTTTTGTTTTATTTATTTCAGATCTCAGTGGGCTGGTATGGCCAAAGACCTCATGAAACTTGAAGTTTTTAAAGCATCGATTGACAGATGCTCAAACGCCCTAAAACCTCACGGTAAGTCAATTCAACAATTTCTTATATGATTGAACATATACTACCTGCTGCCATGTTCCTAGGTTATCCTTTTTTAATAAATAAACTCGTTTCTATCCTTGACCAACATTCTCGTATACCTAAACCCCATACTATGTATTGTACTTTTACAATGTTGCATTTTTTCTTTAGGCGTCAATCTCGAAGACATCATAATCAACGGCAACGACAGGACATTCGACAACGTTTTGAACTCATTTATTTCCATCGCCGCGATGCAGGTGGCGCTGACCGACATTTTGAAAGCTGTCGGGTTGGAGCCTGACTTCATCGTGGGACACTCTGTCGGAGAAGTTGGTAAGTTTTTAGCAAACCACATTATAGACAAAAACATTTTTAGTAAGATTAGTTAGTTATAGGCTATTGTTCGTTTTCGCCATTTAATGACTGGAGGTGGTAGAATAAATAAAACCATTGTGCATCGCGATTTTATTTTTTTTATACATAGCCCCTTTAAATCTTCTATTCGATTGCCTTCTTAAGCCAAATTTGGAGAAGAAAACAGTGAAAAATTACATTGATAATTCTGACTATTTTTACCTTTTTTTTTTTAATTTGGGAGAAATTCTTATTTTTTAATTAAGAGACCAGCTAAAAAATTAGGTTTCAATACAAAACAGCTGATCATATTTGTTCAGTTTAAATATTCATGTAATTCCAATCACGACACGGCAGAGCCATCTGTCCGCTGCTGTTATTAAGTTTGTTGGGTTGCATATCTATAGAAGTTGTGTAACCAATGGTTTAACGTTCTATTTTCTAAATTGCTAATTAGTCTTACGAAGAAGATTGTAATACAATAAATACATATATTATTGTTAAAATTTGACAAATAAAAAAAAAAGTTTCGAACTTCCATAATTTTTTTATTATTCCGCTTATGTTGTTGCTGTTAATGTCAAAGAAATCAATAATTTTGTTCTGATATGTTATTTAATTTTTAGACGAGGGTGGATCAAATATAAACAAGCCTTTGTTTATAAACTAGTTATTTAGAAACACGACACAAAACAGAATTTTTTTTACTTTTCTACACATCCCCCTTCTCTGTTAATACACTTTTCCGAACGGTTGAAATTGCTCGCCTCCCAATGAATCTTTGAGTGGGCCAAACATATGAAAATCGCAAGGTGACAAATCTGGACTGAATGGACGGTATTCCAGCACAGCACAGTCCAGTGCATTTCATTAATTTTGGCCTGTGTTAAAACTGCCGTATTAGGTCTAGCGTTGTCATGCAGGACCAACACGTCTTGGATGGGGTGTGCTCTCCTCTTTTGGCGATAATCAAGCTTTACCTGGTCGAGTAAGTTGCAGTAGTAAGCCGCGTTTATTGTTACTCGCTCGTGCAAAAAATCGACTAACAAAACTCCTCTCCGATCCCAGAAAACGGTCGCTAAAACTTTTACTGCAGAAATGATGGTAAGGACGACGTGGTTGACTCACGTTGTCGACACGCTCACAGCCGTCGTTAATTTCTTTGCACCAAGTTTTTACAGGTACCCACGAAAGCGTCTTATTTCCGAACTGTGCTCGCAATCTGCATCGAATTTCAGCAGGTTTAAGGTTTTCGCGTGTAAGAAATGTAATGATTATTCTTTGCGCAACACTGCTGTGTACCTTCTTCTCGCTCCTTGCGAGTGCTCCTGACCAAATGAGCATTGCGGCACTACCAGCCGCCTACATGCTGCTGAATATCCCTACTTCAAAATTATAACGGCCACGTTCATCTTGAATGACTTTTCCGTTAGTAAGTTTAAAAGGCTTGTTTATATTTGATCCACCCTCGTACTTTAAAATGGCTGCTTTTTTGAACTTTTTAAATGCTTAGGGGTTTGAGAGTAGGATCTAATGTATATTCGTCTAGATACGTCATAAAATTTGTGCCTAACTATTTTTTCTATACTTAGGCTGCGCATACGCAGACGGAACCCTAACAGCCGAACAAGCCGTTTTGGCGGCGTACAGTAGAGGTCGCGCCATCTTGGAAAGCAAACTGGCCCCAGGTGCCATGGCTGCCGTGGGTCTCTCGTGGGAGGACGCAAAAAAGAGGTGTCCCGCTGAAATCTTCCCCGCTTGCCATAATAGTGAAGATTCCATCACCATCAGTGGGCCCCCAGACGCTATTAACAAGTTTGTCAATCAACTTCAATCTGAGAACATCTTTGCCAAAGCAGTGAACAGCTCTGGCACAGCTTTTCACAGCAAATACATAGCCGAGGCTGGACCTAGGCTCAAGAAAGCTCTGGATGCCATTATTACTAACCCTAAACCAAGGACCCCGAGATGGATCTCCTCATCTATTCCAGAACAAAACTGGGCCAGTGCTATTGCTCAGAAATCATCAGCTGAATACCATGTTAACAACTTGTTGTCTCCCGTTTTGTTCCACGAAGCTTTGCAACATGTTCCTAAGGATACCATTGCCATTGAGGTAAGCAAAAAACAATGAAGGTCTCAGGTCAGCAATTATTATTTTTTATCAAAACTAAAAAACCTTTCGAGGAAAAAGTTCAATAATGTTGAGATGTTTAAGAAGCGATTTTTGAAAATGTATATAAAACTGAGTAGTTTTATACAGAGTGTACGAACAAAACGTAACAGATGGGTTTCTGGTATTACACATATGAATTTGAAAGAAATACTAAGAGATGTCAATTTTTAATTAAAGGACACCCTAAACTACTCGCCGAATTTTTAAAATAGTTACATGTTTTTATACATACTGAAAGATCTTCAAAACGAGGTATCACTAAAATCATCTGCCCTACTTAAATAAACGTCCCTAAATGTACCCTAAAAGAAGGTTTGCATCACAAACATAATCATGCCAAAAGGTTCCATTCCAGTGACTTGTAGTATTTTTCCAAAATTTCACGTTTTACTCCCGAAAACGACTCTGTTTCGTTTTCTTTGTTACACACTTTATAATATAGGGTCAGTATTGGGTCATTTCTTATTAAATTAACAAAAAAAGGTGCTTTGATAGTTCAGCTTTTCTGATTTTGGTAATTTTTTGCTACAGCCGTTGCTCTAGCCATTTATTTTTCAGTTTTTTAATAGGCTAAACAATATTTTACCAAAAAAAAAAACAAAAAAAAATTATTAACTAAGAATTAACGTTATTACAGATTCCTTTAATTCTAGACCGTTTGAGTGAGTGACGGCATCTAGACGACTTCTTATAGACTAAATATTACCGACGTTATTGTCATGTTGTGTCTCATTGCTTTAAGTTAAACTTATTTAACTGCTTACATTAATCTTTTACAGATTGCCCCAACCGGTCTTCTTCAAGCCATTCTTAAGAGAGCTCTCGGACCTAATGCTACCAATATCAGTATGGTCAAAAGAGGTCATGAAGACAACATTGCCTTTTTGACAGGGGCTCTTGGAAAGTAAGTTTTTCTCTCTCTCAAGACAACAAGATAAAATTTATTTCCTTTTGTATAGCCAAGTTTTATTTCTATTTACAGAATGTATTATACAGCATTAATAAAGTAGTAAATTAACTTGATTATTTTCTTTCTAGAATCTACATGGCAGGAGCACAGCCTCAGCTTGGAAACCTGTACCACCCTGTAACTTTCCCCGTAGGAAAAGGAACCCCTATGATTAACTCCATGATTGAGTGGGATCACTCTATTGAATGGTAAGTTTTTATTTATAATGACCAGTGTATAAATATCTCCATGATCTAGAAATCCCTATTTGTTGTAGTTCCTTTGCACACATCAAGCTGCGTGTATTGAAAGCTGCTCTATGCTTCCTATGCCATTTTTCCATAAAATGTTTGCAACTTTTGCAACTCTCTCTCTCTCTCTCTCTCTAAGTTCCGTCGTATAAGAGAGAGTGAGAGCATGTATTAAACAAAAGTTGCATAACTTTAATGCACAGTCAGAATAGGGTTTTAAATAGAAAAGTCTTTACTATTAGCAGTTTATAAAATAAATGTCACTTTGGTCGAATCCATGGTGTATAGAAGCAAACAATAGAAATTTGAGTTGCAAATTGGGTGGTTTCTAGTGTGGCGTCATAGCGACAGTTCTTGTTGATTGATCATTTTGGGTTGACGCCACAAATAAATCAGCTGATGCGTTGACTATCGTGAATGACAAACAAAGCATTGTTTAGAGTTTTATTTTAATTTTTTTTGTAAAAATGTCGACATTTTGTGCCGTTGTGAGTTGCTTCAATAAGGGAGACAGAGAGACAAATTCTCGCTGTTTTACAAGGCTATGGGAAAGAGTTGCGGGCACTTTCTGTGGACAGACGAATAAGTTAATGGTTAAATTCCTTAAAAGAGAAGAATTGACTGATTCCTATCTTAAATATGACAGAATTTGCCCAAAACATTTAATAATAATGTAAATAAATTCATTTTTAGTAGGCAATAATGCATTTACTGCATCATTTGCTTATATTAATAACTTACAGAGGAACTATATACTCTCTTTTTGGGGCTTTAATATACAAACTGAATGTATGGTGAGTGGAAAGCAACTACTGCATGTGGTCATAATATGACAACAGCCATGAGAGAGAGCCGGAGATGAGGATACGAAGAACAGCAGATTGAACGAAATAAAATATGGTGATTGGAGGACAATTACATTTTTCCATAAGAAGTAATGGTAGTGCCAATAAAAATTTTGCCAAAGTGGAAATCGATCCAAATTAGAGAAAGGCATTATTTTATAAACTAATCCTTTTTAAATTAGGAAAAAATAAGCATTTTCTCAAAATGTTAATCATACATTTAAAATTGACAGTCTCTCTCTTTGTTTGATGTGGGGAACATTATCTTTCTTATACGGCAAGTAACTCCATCTATTATAATTAGCCCATGTTAAGGCTGAACCGAGAGAGACAACGCTTTTCTAGAGTCCAAAAAACTGCATTGAATGGCTACTTTGTGTAATATGTAACTTCTCCTATCGGACAGTTTTGAATTATATTCTAGCATTACACCTTATAGAAAAACGCTTTGTTTGTCCTTTAGCCGCAACTGAACAGCTGATTGTGACCTCTCTATTTATCTGCAGGTCTGTTGCCAACTTCGGAGGCAAAGGAAATCGATCCGGAGAACTTGTAGTCGACATTGACTTAAGCAAAGAAGGTGACAAATATTTGGCAGGTCACGCCATCGATGGCAGAGTTTTATTCCCAGCTACCGGCTATCTAACTTTGGTAAGCACTTTTTTACAAATGTGTTTAATCTGTTGGTTTCAACTTTTTTTAAAATTTTTAACTTTAGTGATATCTCTTTTTGACTTATTTACAAAATATTTTTTCTATCTATTGAATTCATGTCACACAATTTTTATTGTTATTTAGGTCTGGAAAACCTTTGCTAAACTAAGAAACGAAGACTACGAGCAAATGCCTGTCATTTTAGAAAACGTTCAGTTCCACAGGGCTACTATTATGCCAAAAGAAGGATCTGTCAAGTTCTTGATTAATATATTTGAAGGTAATTAATCCTAAATTTATACCATAGGCGGTACCTGGTCCAGGCCCATAAAATTATTTCTATGATTTTGATAGATAACACTTTGTAACTAATTTTTTTCTAAAAAAGTGCCTTTTCAATGCAATTCAGATTGTGAATATCATTCATTCAACTGTGAGTGCTAATTTAAAAATGGCATCCGAGAAACAGCTGATTTTCGGGGATTCGGGCCTGTACTTTTTAGTTGGCCTGGTTTTGACATTTGCTTTTTACAATTTTAGGCACAGGTGATTTCGAACTCTGTGAAGGAGGCTCCGTTGCAGTTTCTGGCAAAATTTACGTACCCGAAGAGGTATCTAAGGAAACTTTGACGTTACCCAAGAACATCCCTAAACAGGAAAAAGATGTTTTAGAGTTAGAATCTGCTGACATTTATAAGGAACTTAGATTAAGAGGTAAGGATGGGTGGCATACAGTTTGAAGAGTTATATAAGGCCGCCCTTTTAGGTCCTGAAAGGGCCTTATATAGCCGAATGATGGAGACTTAACCTAAATACGATCGGTAGAAAGATACAGATTTGAATACGTTTATATGTCGTAAATAATTGCGAAGCGGAATCCTTAGGATTGACTCAAACATGTGGGCCGCCATATTGAATTTAAATGACAATAAATTGTCTATACTTTTTTAAAATGAAAAATGTGTTGCTTAGTTTGGTTCTACTGTTGGTGTGATGTCACTTTTAGATGGCGTTAACCGTTATCCGATGCGTTCAACATTTAAATTTAATACGCGTTGTTAAAAGTTTATTTAAGATGGTGCATTGGAATTGGAAACAAAGAGAAAATATGTTGAGTGACATACTTTGCGAGCCGTATTTTAATTATACATAGATAATCGTATATTTTTAGTTAGTTATTCATTTTTTTAAAATTTAGGTTATGATTATGAAGGCATTTTCAAGGGCATCATCGAATCTGACAACCGTGGCTTAAGGGGCAAGCTAAAATGGGAAAACAGCTGGATTCCCTTTATTGATACCATGTTGCAGGTAAAGATTACAAAAAAGTTTCACGGGCAAGACCTCAGAGGTAAAGGTAGCTCGGGGACGTGTTTCTGCCTCATTAGGCTTCCCGAGCTACCTTTACCTCTGAGGTCTTGCTCGTGAAACTTTTTTATAAAGCAGCATATTCACTCCCAATTAACTTGCGATAGTTTTTTTACCAAGTACTTGCTAGCGATGGTTTTCTGAAATGTTAACACTAAATTTACAATTTATTTGGAAGATTAATGTCCTGTTCTTTTAGCTCTGTTTTATATGTTGACTGTAGATAACATTGTCTCTCTCATATGGCACATAGCTTCATCTCTTGAACCAAGAGATACAACACTCTTTACAGTGTGTACGAGATAGCTAATAGAAAAGGACATTGGTCTTTTAAGCTGGCAATTTATAACTTATTGTTATGTTAATCATTTAAGGGAAATATTTGTTTTTCTTGTATTCAGAAAGGCTAGCTCCATAGAACAGCCTTTGTTTAATCTGTATTTTCGCAGACTAACACAATCTAAAATAATATTAGCATTACGCCTGCCTTATGGAAAAACCCTTTGTTTGTCCTACAAAACAGCTGATCGGGACACTAGCGTATAAAATTCATTCATTAGGCAATTTTCATTGACTTGACTGACCATTTTGTGTTCAATAGTTCTCCATTTTGGGCCAAAACACCAGAGAACTCTACCTCCCCACTAGACTTCAGAGAGCCTTCATCAATCCCAAGGAGCACCTGCAAGCCGTACAAAAATTAGCCGAAGGCGACGGAATCGAAGTTAACATGTACAGGAATATCGGTGTTATCAAATCAGCTGGTAAGTACTGACATGCACTTAAATATAACTAAAGCCTTCTAGCCGTTAGGATGACAAGGATTTTACAATACCAAGAAATACACAACAAATTAGCCGACTACGACATCATGGGTTTACCAATTGAGTTTAGTTCCACCTTCGCAAGATAGATGTCTCACGCGTACAAGTCTTACTTATATATTTTCGACGACGATAAAGAAATATACATAGTTTCACGTCCAAGAAGGAATTACACGCTTTTCAGACGGATTCTTTATTGTGAATTTTTACCTATTACTTTCTAACTGACAACAAAGAATTAGCCCAAATTTTTTTTAATTGTCACTATTATTTCTTTATTTTAGGTATCGAGCTACGCGGCATGAAGGCAAGTCTTGCCCCACGTCGTCAACAAACCCAAGCAGCTCCCAAACTGGAAAAATATCAATTCGTCCCACTCGAAAACACTCAATCCTTTAGCGATGACGTCGAAAAAAGCCGTTATCACGCCCTTACTGTCATCTGTCAAACCGTTTTGGAAAACAGCAGCTGTGCCCTTAAGGTTAAGGTCACCGAGGTGGCGGATGGCAAGCCTTTGGAGAGTGCTTTAGTGCCGTTCCTGACCGATATTTTGGAAAAAGAGCCTATGGTACGTAACTTCAAATATCCCTCTCACCCTTTTCTTCTTATATAAATATTTTCGCCCTATCTTCCCCTTACCTCAAACCTTAACAACACTGATTAACTGGAGAGGAAGAAAGAAAGAGAGAATATCCAGATTAAAAGTGACGCGTGGGCTGGTAAATAAATTAGTACGTGTGTCGATATTATTTTAGTCGCTAGTGCATCAAACACACGCCGGCGTCGCAAGCGATTACTAAAACCGATCAGTGTAATATATTTGACATTTTTGACAGATGTCAGTGGACGCAACCATTATCACCTCAACCGCAGTCGACACCACCAATCTAGAAGCCGCGGGCATCAAGCACGCATTGAAAGATATCACCCAAGCGCAGATCGACGCCAACGCGCATATCGTCGTGATCAGTGACGCCCTCACGCACAATATGACAGCTGTCATCGAAAACGCCAAGGGGTCGCTGAAGCAAGGTGGATTCGTTTTGTTGGAAGAACCGAAAGGGTCGGTGGATGTCAAAAAGTTGGCTAGCTTAGGTAAGTTATGGTTGGGGTGGGGATAACAAGCCTGAACTCTCTAATAATTGAAAACGGCTATTTTTGGGTTACACAGCCAGTAAATAGTAGTAAGTAGTTTCTTTGACATTTTAAAGTAATTTGTTAATTAAATTGCTTAAAGAAACATGCATCTCTAAGTGAAAAAGAATGAGCTAAAACTTATACTGATAACTTTGTTGGATAGGTCTCGAAGTAGTGAGTACTCAAACCTCAGGGACCAAGAACTACATCCTCCTTAGACAGCCGATTGACATTCCGTCAGACGCCATTGTCATCCAAGTAACGGAAAACAACTTCAACTGGGTGGAGCCTATCAAGGAAGCCATGGCCAAGAGTGAAGCCAGCGGAACTAAGATATATCTTTACGTTCAAGGTAAAATTGCCTATGTTCTTGTCTTTGAGTGTCTTTATAAGTTTTTCGTGTTAAACGTTATCAAACGCTTTCCTGAAATCGATGACTTATTAGACACTCATGTCATGTTTTGTCAAACACCTTTAAGTAGGCCACCTGATTGCTTCTATTTTAAAATTTTGCTTTTAATTTTTAATTAATTTTTTAGGTGAACCCTTGACTGGTTTCGTTGGTATGGTCAACTGTCTAATGCGCGAACCTGGTGGCCTTAACATCAGATCTGTTTTCCTACAAGACGCCAAAGCACCAAAGTTTACGCCTCAAGCGTACGCAGGTATGTAAATTATTTGTTTCGATCATCATTTCTTAAGAATCGGTTCTTAAGAAAGAGTAGGAAACATTTTTGTGTCTACAGTTCGTCAGTAGGTCTATCTCTCTCGGTAGGACATTCCCGTCTAGTGAATTGTGCCCAAGTTACCATTCTTGTTTTATAAAGGTTGCTATTAACAGTTATCAAATTTTTATAAATTATATGTTAGAGTTATCGTAATAAGTATTTTCGGCGCTTTGAGGATATCTACAATAAAACCTCAGAAAATTACCCAATAAAGACATGGTATAGTTATTTTTAAGCCTCATTTTATATAACTAAAGTTTGCAGTTTAAAAGGCAGGGATCAAAAATATTTCTCATGCTTATTTATAAAACTTTTTAATTTTTGGTTTGATTTTTTATTATTACTTAATATCTTATTACTATTTTATGATCTTAAATCTTAAACATTATTTATAAAAACACATACAACCTTTATAAACCCTTTATAAAAAAAGTAAAAATTATAAAACTTACACCTATTATTTGTTACTTGGGTGAGTATTTTTTCCAATATGTAGTTTTAAGTTTCAAAGCTTTTTGTTTTATGTTTAGGTCAACTTAAAAAGGACCTAGTACAAAACGTTCAGAAAAATGGAGTCTGGGGTACCTACAGGCACTTGTTACTCGAACAACACATGGACAGTGGCGCCCTACAAGTGGAACACGCGTTCATTAACACTCTGACCAGAGGAGATTTGGCCAGTTTGAGGTATGAAGATTAAAACGTAGCAATAGCAGAACATTTAATGCACGATGAGCACGTTTTCATTTGAATATTCAAAAAATGTTGTATGGATTTTTAGTAAAAAATGTAAACTTGAAAAAATTAAAAGAAAAACAAACGATTGCACGGAACAACTAGTCACATTTTAGAATTTTAAGGGCCGCAGTCATACGTCGCGCCTATCTACCATTTCAAGCTTGAAAATACGAGCGTTAAACTACATTTTTACGCCCTTACGTACATAAAATGATATTTTGTTGTGTTTGGAAACTTTTTAGTGTTTTACATGAAGTTTTTCTAGTAAATTAATTAATTTTCATTTTTTCAGATGGATTGAAGGTCCTTTATCCTACTATAAGGGTGACGATCCCCAATCGGAGCTTTGCCACGTATACTACGCCCCTCTAAACTTCAGAGACATCATGTTGGCCACGGGCAAGCTTCCTCCAGATGCCCTACCTGGTGACCTTGCTGGACAAGACTGTATCCTTGGGTTGGAGTTCTCTGGAAGAGATACCAAAGGAAGGTAAATTATCTGTCCTGGAATTTGATAAATAGTGACCTTCATCGGGAAATCGTGCAGACTATAATAACGTACGCAAAAACCAATGAAGATAGATTGGCATGTGAATATGGAAGCGATTGGGCTTCTAGACAATACTATGGTAGACTAAAAATAATAAAGCCGTTTGAGCTAGTAAACTAAGTAAAATAAATAAAACAAAATAATCTCATAAATACAATAAAATTGTGGTCTTCTGTTGAAACGAAGCAGGGAGAACTGTTCAGTGAACTCTAAGTTAAGTTAACTATTCTTAGTCTTACTGGAATGATGATGATTCATATGTGAGTGGGCCTTGCAGCCCTTTCACTGCGACCACCAGTGGGTCTATTGTGGCTTACTTTTGAGTGGTTTCTCACCACTGTATGCCTAATCCTCCAAAAAGGCCGGCTATCAGTTTTGGTGAGAAACTGTTCAGATCTTCTGAGTCAATCTGAGGTTTACCGAAAGTGTTCTGACGTAAACGTGCAATGTCCGGACATTCGCACAGTACAGCGTGTCCCATTTTTGATGGGATTAAATGGGAAACTCGGTTATCATTAAAGATATCGATTTTCTGATTGCACCTTACCGTGTTTTTTTTTTTGAAGCGCTTAAAAATGGTGTAATCAGATTTTTGCTATACCCCGTGGTTTCACTAATACAGGGAGTTTTTGAAAAAATTGCATTTTATTTAATTCCTTGTATCTCGCTTATTTTGCAAGATATTTTTATTCTGTAAAAACCTTTCTATGGCAACTTTTTTAGAGCAAAATAATGACGTTGTCAATTTTTTAAAATATTGTTTAGTTTTTGAGATATGGTATTTATCATAAAAAAAGTAAATACGGACCTGGATTTTTTTTATTACTACTTTGATTGGTTCCATGCTATTATTACCTTAAAATGATAAAACTTAAATATTTTTTTGATTTAAGGTTAAAAAAAACTATTTAATATTTGAAAAAAAAAATATAGTCCGAACCTGGAAATTTCCAACGTAATTATAAATTAAAAATTGCAACACACACTAGTTAAACGATTTTTAGTTTATCTAAGTAAAAAACGTTAAAAAGTTACAAAAATAATATCATACTAATTATTTGATGGTAGCACAG
The DNA here is from genome assembly GCA_963576565.1 of Aspidapion aeneum. Classification (NCBI taxonomy): domain Eukaryota; kingdom Metazoa; phylum Arthropoda; class Insecta; order Coleoptera; family Brentidae; genus Aspidapion; species Aspidapion aeneum. The sequence goes on along the minus strand of OY755045.1, from coordinate 24,237,245 downwards.
CATGTCGTGAAATTTACAAAACAAAAGCGTGGAATTGACATTGTCATTTTAGTTGTCATTTTTGTGAATGGCTTAGAATTAACTGGCTAGAAATCGACCATATCCAGATTTGAAAAATGTGATGTGATGTTTGACTGCTTCATTCAAGCAACAAAATCCCAATATTTAAATGCCAGAAATATTTTTATGCAAAATGCGTTAAGAAAAATTACTCAAAAATGCCAACAATGTCTTACACATAATGGTAATCAGAAAAATTAGTTATTTTTTATAATTTGTTTTTTTGTATCTTTCGTAGACTTTGTTTCAAATAAATCTGTCAATTAACGTAAAACCATTTTAATATGCTAAGTATCAAAACAGTTAAACTAAAAATTGTTTAACTAGCAATTTTTAATTTATATTTATGTTGGAAATATCCAGGTTCGGACTAATTTTTTTTTTAAATATAATTTTTTTTTTACCTTAAAACAAAATTTTTTTAAATTTTTATTATTTTATGATAATACTAGCATGAAACCAATCAAAATAGTAATAAAAAAAATCCAGGTCCGTATTTAATTTTTTTATGATAAATACCATATCTCAAAAACTAAACAATATTTTAAAAAGTTGACAACGTCATTATTTTCTTCTAAAAAAGTTGCCATGAAAAGGTTTTTACAGAATAAAAATATCTCGCAAAATAAGCGAGATACAGGGGATTATTAAAAATACAATTTTTTCAAAAACTCCCTGTATTAGCGAAACTACGAAGTATAGCAAAAATCTGATTACGCCATTTTTAAGGGCTCAAAAAAAGAGCACGGTAAGGTGCAATCAGAAAATCAATATCTTTAATAATAACCGAGTTTCTCATTTAATCCCATCGAAAATGGGACACGCTGTACATGTCTGACTGTTTCGTCATCCTCCATACAGAGTCTACATTCGGTCTGTTCTGTTAGTTCCATTCTGTGCATGGGTACTCTCAGTCGACAGTGACCCGTAAAAGACGAGTCACTATACGTATCTCCTGTCTGGTAAGTCCAATGATGTTCCTGGCTCTGTTTCTACAATGTCCTTTAATGAACTCTTTAGAGTGAGCCAGTTCTGATATATTTATCCAGTATTGTTGGAAGCTATTCTCCATCCATTTTAATATGGTTAATTTAGGAGCATTGTATAATATCTCCAGGGCTGGCTCAGGGTTCATATCGAAACATTCGGCAGATGCCGCTTCCCTCGCTGCTAGGTCTGCGGCCTCATTTCCCTCGTGCCCAGAATGCCCTGGTATCCATACTAATGACACATTGTAGAATGAAAAATTCTATAAATGTCTACAGCGCCTGACCTATGCATCGATGGAATTCGAACTCCCCACTGTAGCAAGCGGGATTCGTAACACACTTGTGTTCAGCACGGTAACGCACTGAGCCACCGAGGCTGCGGTAGCTCTTTGAACTGGTGTGTTATTGAAGAACTGCATTCCTACAGGCATTCTAATTCTAATTCTTTTTTAGGCGTGTAATGGGTATGGTTGCGGCCAGATCTTTAGCCACCACGGTTCTTGCCGATCCCGGTTTTCTGTGGGAGGTTCCGGAAAAATGGAGCTTGGAAGAAGCTGCCACTATTCCCGTGGTCTACGGAACCAGTTACTACGCTTTGATCGTCCGAGGAAGGATGAAGCCTGGCGAGTCTGTTTTGGTGCACGCAGGTACAACTTATTTTTTGTCAATATCAATAAATATAATAGCCCAGTCAGTTAAGAAAAAAACCTCAAAAAGAAATAGGAGGAGGTTGAATTTGTGTATACTTTTTTCTTAGCATCTTAGACGCATTCCGATATATTCTCCCTAAATTATCCTTGAGCTTCGCTAGATATAAGGCCCCAAATGTCCTAAAAAAATCAGTATTTTGCGTTTCTCTCGAAAACTAATATTTTTTGAAAACACTCAATAAGGAAAAAAATTACACCCAATCACTCAGTATATAGTTAAGATGCAAGAGAAAACCTGAATAAACATTTTTACAAAAATATTTAATAAAATAGTTTTTTTTTGTTTTTATATAGGTCTCCCTATCTTACTTAAAACTGTATAACTAAACACAAACTAAATTTTATTACATGGTGTTTTGTCTAAGTGTGGATCAAACCTAATATTATAAACTATTAATATTTTAAGACAAATTACCTACAGGGTAAGAAAAAAATAAAAATAATTTTTTTTTAAATGATAGCTTGCTTAGGTCTTTTCTTTATTTTTAAAATATTTTTCAAAGAAATATTCAATTTATATTTATTTTTAGGACGTTAAGGAAGATTTTTGGGAATAATATAAAAGGATGCTAGGAAATAAGTGTACTAAAACTCAGCCCGCTCCTATTTTTTTCGAGTTTCAGGTTTTTTTATCTAAAAGAACTAGTCTCTAACTCACATACTCAACAATTTAATAACATTTTTACCCAAAAATACTTAAGATTCCTAAAAAATATGCAACTTTTGTCATTACGATATTTTAATATATATTCAAATAAACTCTATAGGTGAGTTGTAAAAATATACGGAAAAACCTTGTACTGCAATTAAATCAATGGATAAAGCCATTTTTTTCCATCCAGGTACTGGTGGTGTCGGTCAGGCTTCCATCTCCATAGCTTTGCACATGGGTTGCAAAGTCTTTACCACAGTCTCTAGCCAAGCAAAACGTGACTTTTTGAAGAAAACATTCCCTCAGTTGACAGATGACAACATCGGTAACTCAAGGTAAGAAAATCTCTCTGTGTGACACTTTTCCCTATCGGAAATTTTGACTTTGATAAAAAGCACAAAATAAAAACAATGATCTTTTTAGCGTGTATATTGGATACGAGGGTTGTGTCTTAAGTTTTGCATATACAGCTGGAATATAACAGTACATAACTTTGAAAGACTTTATTGAATACTTTTAAGTATTCTCTACGAAATTTAGTGCACTTTTTCATGTCCTTAAACCAGTTGTCAACGCTGTAATTCCACTCGTTTGTTGGTACTGTTAAAATTGCATTCTTGAAGGCGTCGACTGCTTCCTTTGACGACTGAACTTTGACCACGCAGTCCATTCTTGATTTTCGGAAAAATATAAAAATCGTTGAGTTAAACATTCAATGGTTTTTTGTGCTTTGTGCGAACTTGCATTGTCTTGGTGGAGAATGATTTGTTGTTCGGCCTTAATAGTCCTTTGATCTTCCACCAGGAATTGTCGCTAGGTATCCTGCTTTTGAGACACATGCCGCAACCATCTTTTTTATACACTTCGAGAACGGATGACTTTTGTTGGCTTTTCTTCATCTTGGAACACCCAAACAGACGACTGACTTTATTTTTGGGTTTATATGAGTAAATCTCCCATTCATTAATACTGACGATGCTGTACACGTTTTTCGAGTTTCCTGCCTCAGAGCGGTCTAGAGTTTTATGACATCAATTCACCCTAGCTTCTTTCTGTTCTTCGGTTAAAAGATGCGATAACCAGCTAATTTTCTTACGTGTTATTCTTCATGCAAATTTTTTAATTTGAGGTCTTTGAAATTCTTAATAAAGCCTCAATCTTGCGATGTCAGTCTCCGTGATGAGCATGCGCACAGCATCGATGTTTTCCTGGGTGACAGCCGTTTTTGGCTAATCCGCCCGCGCTTCATTTCTCTATACCAACGACAAACTGTCGACTGATGTGTTGCTTCATTACCGAAAACAGATATCAATGCGGCAAGGCATTCTTGTTGAGATAATTTCCTTCGAAAGCCTAGGCAACAGCCTAGACACTTTCAAATTTACATCGCAAAAATTGTCAAGGTCGTGTCAACAAGATGACAGCTTTGAAGAATTGAGGAAAAATTCTACAGTTATTTACATTGGGTCAAATTTAAGCCTAGATCTCTTTTGCTTTTATAGCTTTAAAGAAAGACTAGTGCTTGGATACGATTCTAGGAGATGCCCCTCGAGGGGGCACATGTCCTTAATAGGTCTATAAAACACTGACGTTTTGAATTTAGGTTAGGTAAAGATTAAGGTTAAGTTTCAGTAACGACATTCGATCAGTGTCGCCCTCTATGTTCCTACATCCCAAAATATAAGAGACAGCCCTCGTATTTGGTACCCTTCCCTTTATAATTCTACTTACCTCCTAAGTTCTATGAAATTATTAGTTAAGTTAGTTCTAAGAATTTAATAGTTTAAGGACGTTTGACTTTTTGTACAATGACGTACCTTGGCAATAACACATGTCTTTTAATTTTTATTCTTGTCAAACAATCAAGATGACCCAACCCAAAACCCAAAACTAACATATTACAAACAAAACAACAACAAAAACACCACGCATTGATATATAGTAACGGCCAAAAATTTTGCATCCACCTAGAACTCTATGAAAATTTGATTCTACACTATCATAAAGTTAGTGGTTTATATGAAAACTAATCTATTTCTCACTCACGTGCTACAATAGTGCCTTTTTGTCACGTTTAAAAAACATCTTGAAATAACTTTTTTCTGTATGGGTTTAGGCAAAACTGGCTCACAACATAGTAGATATAAATGTGCTATATCAATATTAAAATTACCTAAAAGGGTTTTTAAAATATCCAGCAAAAACTAAAAAATGTTTTTGTTTTTAGAAAAATTAAAATAACTTCGCTGTCTTTTAAACAAGTTAATAAAACTTATTATTATATATTAGCGACTACGGTAAATCATATGACGTTAACGTCTACTTTCTACCGGTTTCGACATCCCCATGGAGTTCCTTTTGTCTGGGACTCCCTGTATAGCTTCATTCTTTAAATTAAATTTTTGTTTTCAGAGACACAAGTTTTGAGCAATTGGTGTTGACTCAAACCAACGGCCGTGGAGTCGATTTAGTTCTTAACTCCCTGGCTGCTCATCAACTACAAGCTTCAGTGAGGTGTCTAGCCAATGGCGGAAGATTCTTGGAGATCGGTAAAGTAGATCTATCCAACAACTCTCCATTGGGCATGAGCGTCTTCTTGAAAAACACCACGTTCCATGGTATTCTGTTGGATGCTTTGTTTGACAGGTAAGGAATGTGTGAAAAATGCTTTAAAGCTTAAATTATTTATACCCACGTTCATCTTAAATATAGGGGTGAGGAAATAATAAGAGCATTGGCAAAATTTGATTATTTATTTAAAAACTTTATTTCTCAGTTTAAAAGTTATTTTAGCAATTTTTCAGGTAAAAATTTTATGATGCCTTTTTTTCACGGTTACAGAAAAGCTACAAAAAAAACTAATTAACCAAAACTAAATATTTATTTAACAACTGATTACAATGGACATTTAAAAAATATATAAAGAATAGGGTGCTTCATTTAAAAAACGAAAACAAATTGATATAGCTTGAACAGTACAAATGTCAAATTTGACCTTAGTGGTTAAAAACAACATAAAAAGTTTCCTTTATTAACTGTTTTTTATTTTAAAGTTTTATATGCTTTAGGAACAAAAATTAAGGGGGTTTTAGGTAATAACAGATTTTTGAGACAACTTTTTTTGGTTGTTTTCTTAAAAATTGTACTGTGCATGTAGGCCGTCATCATTGATTGTGCTCCAATGTACTTTTTATTTTCAATATGTACCTTTTTGAATGTCATGTGTTAGCTAGGTGTGATGTCACTTTGAAACGTCAAATGTAAGATTCATTTAAAAACGTGTACTATAACCGAGAGCGGCATATTATGTTTGCTATAATTTGAACCCGCAATCTTGCATATTTTACTAAAAGCGTTTACTATAATCAAGAAAAGCAAGCAAACTAAATAAATTATTATTGTCAACATAAAGAACTCATTTTTAATTAGTGGTGTAAATACACTTTTCTTGTTCAACTCGCTTTGACCTATTACTCAATTAAAACAGATACTTTTCTTGAAGAAGGCGGTTCAACCTCTAAAAGTATTTGACTATTATTATCGTTTTTTTTTTGCAGTGACTGTCCAGAAAAACAAGAAGTCATGCGTTTGGTCACCGAAGGTATCGCCAACGGAGCTGTTAGGCCTCTGCCCAAGACTGTCTACAACGAGAACCAAGTTGAACAGGCTTTCAGGTAAAAAAATATGCTTTCGTTAAAGTCTTAAGTGTCCATAATAGAACGGTGCAAATACCTATTGGAAATAAAGAAAATATATCGTACACAACAGAAAAAAATACTCGATCCGAATTATTAGGGTGAAATAGGGTCAACTTTTAGGGGTGAATAATGGTTTTTCACGGTTTTCAACAAAACCAAAACTTCTATCGAACAAATTTAGATACAAAAGTTAGCTAATAGAAAGGTCTACAGCTTAATATGCTAAATTCTTCCAAGAAAAATCGAAAAAATCCGTTTTTTCCATTTTGATTTTTATCTATTTAATTTTTTTTTGTTTTAAAAAGATGATGAAAAAACCTTAACCCTCCCATAAAGGCCCGTGTAAAAGTAACCCCGAAAAATTAGCTACTTCCAGAATAGAAGCCGTTATATTGTTTGTTGAACTGGCTCCGTAAAATTGTAATTGTTCATATTTTTTAGTTTCTAAATTTGTATGCCTTGGTTTTTAGATATATGGCTTCAGGAAAACACATCGGCAAAGTTCTTCTGAAAATCCGCGATGAAGAATCGCGCAAAACTCAAAAAGCTAACCTCAAAACTGTCACGGCTATTCCACGAACCTACATGGACCCCGAAAAGAGTTACGTCCTGGTCGGAGGTCTGGGCGGATTTGGCTTGGAATTGGCCAATTGGCTTGTGACAAGAGGAGCCAAGAATATTGTGTTGACTTCCAGGAGTGGAATAAAGACTGGTAAGCTGGCAAAAATATAGGAACTTCCAAAAATTGTATAAAAATCTAATTTTGCAGCAACTATCCATTTCTCTGATTACCTGTTTTTCTCATAAAATTTTATAGGGTCTTTTTGTCGCGTAAAAAAAATCATCTGTTAAATTTTAGGCCAAAACGCCTGGCACCATTCAAAACAGGGATAAAAATTGTAAATTACGAAACAATTGAGCATTTTGGCTACACCTTATCTATAATGTTACTCTGATTCTCTATGACTAAACATTTAAAAAGACATCTTTATTTTCGATAGTTATATTTAATTATTTTTACTAGGTTACCAATCGCTCTGCATCCGTAGATGGAGGGAAAAAGGCGTTAACGTGTTGGTTTCTACAGCTGATGCCACGACAGAAAAAGGAGCCAAGAGGTTGTTAGAAGAATCCAATGAGATAGGTATGTAGATATAGAAAAAAAGATGTATTTGAGGTGTTTTTGTATTTTGAGCAGTGGCGGCAGCTACAGGGAGGGCAACGGGGCAGTACCCTCCCAAAACTAGACAACAAACAGTATTTTTAATTGATTTATTTAAAAAAAAGTTAAATCTTTCCTTACGACATGATTGTCTAGTTCTTTTTATTATCTGTGGTTAACAACAAGCGATTAATTGGGTGAACTTTTTTAGCGTAAATAATTACAAGCCAGCAGCGCCGCGCGGGGTAAGGTTTCAATTTCACCTGTTTTTCAGCGGGGTATGGGTGGATGTTCTTGAGCGGGGGCGGGAGGAATGTTTGTTTTAATTAAAGTCGGCCATCATCATCGTGCGACAACATCCGTTGTTGCCCTTCTACACGTTGCCGGTTCTATCCTTAGTGAAGACGTATGAGTTTCTTTTGATTTGCGGTATGTCAGTAGTAAAAAGCATTGCCGGTCGCGTGTCATTGTCTGTTTTTGTTATCGTTTGTTTATAAAATGGAAATAAATACCGTCGATTACATAATTAACTGTGCAAATTTAAATACGTTAACATATGAACTTCGAATACAAATAAAATCTTTAGGGCCACATAGACATTCTAAAAATTAACCAAAATTTTAGTTAGTTAGTAATAAAAAATCATACGATGCTGAAAACTGGTTGTGCGGTTGTGAAAAACGAAATGCTTTTTTTTGCTTTATTTGTCTTATTATGAACAATCCATGAAGTGATCCTGTGTGGGTGGCAAAAGGAATGTGTGATATCAAGCACTTTAGTGAAAAGTTAAAGACACAAAGTAAGTGCTACTTATTTAAATAACCACATAGAATTTCCTATGCTAGGCAAGACTGATATTGAATGCCAATTGAATAGTGCCTATACGCAAAACATTACCGAACATAATGAAAATGTGGCAAAAAATAGACATATACTTAGTAGGTTAATAGAGTGTTTAAAATTCTGTGGGATTTTTGAGGTTGCTCTACGGGGCCATGATGAGTCTGAAACTGGTGCTAATCCAAGCACTTTACGCATGTAAAAGAAGGGCAAATAGACTATAAACAAATAAACTAAAAACTACACCAAGTAGCTGCTTGTTTGTAAAATGCTAAAATAAAATTGTTTAGGTAAGTTGTTTTATTTCCTTTTCCATACAATATAAATTTCTGCCCCCCCCCCCCCCAATTTATAACGTCACCAGCCGCCACTGATTTCGAGGTGTAATTTAGCTTATTTAAAAATGCAACTTGCTAAAGTTTCAAGAATAAAAAGAGATGCAATAAATGCCGCTATGATTTAAAATGGAACCGAACGTATGTCTTGGATTAATTAACGTAACTGATAATGAGTACTCACTCATACAATCTTTTTTTTCTAAGCTTAAACAAACTCATTGTATGTTCGGCTACCTCAACTATTGATGGTCAAACATAAAAATTAACTCTACCACGTACGTCTTAAATGGCGTATTAAAAACGTATGGCTTGGATAAATTCAGGATACTGATAATGGGTGGTGCGCAAAATTCAAAGAATATGGTTAAATTTTAATTAAAAATAAAAATTGACCTCAATTTTGACAACGTTAAATCACCACATTTTTTAGATAGCGTTGTTAACGAAATGTCACTGGTGGTCCAGCTGATTTTTGTAAACAAAAGTTAGATATGATATGAACAAAGGAACAACTAATATTTTTAAAATTTTTTGAAATCTAAGGCAATTTTCCCACTGTTTTCTGGTACATCCTTATAAAATATAATTTTCAAGACTTATTGTCGTTATTTTTTTTTAGTCCGCTTTATTTTTTATTACACAAAACTTAAACTACAAGTCAAACTGAATGTGATCGTTTAATATCAAAGGTGAACCGAGGATTTGGGAAGTAAACAAAGATGTAGGTCAGTGGATTATTTTTGAAGCTGAAACGAACACATTATTTTCTTCGAATTTTAATTTTTGTGTGAAGAGAAATGAAGCGGGCTAAAAAAAATAACCACTGGTATGTCTGAAAAATATTATTTTATAAGAATATTCTAAAAAATAGTAGGAAAATTGCTTTAGTTTTTAAAAAATTCAAAAAATATTAGTTGTTCATGTCATATCTAACTTTTGTTTACAAAAATCAGCTGGACCACCAGTGTCTATCGCCATTTAGAAGCGCACCTTCAAACTAAATGCTTTTGGTTAATTAACAAATATGGCGCCATGGAAATGACTTTTAATCCCGTGTCATCTGTTGTAAATTGATAAAATATTAGCTCACACATATACTATACTATAGTAGTGTGAGCTATGGTGATCCTAATTTTTTCGAGAAAAAAAAGTTGCTCCGATTTTAAATTTTTTTATATATCTTTGCGTTTCAGATGATTTTGAAACTTTTTTGTTGCGCCGTCTGTCTGTCTGTCTGTATGTCTGTCTGTAACGACCAACGCGCATAACTCAAAAACCGCTTGGCCGACTTTAATGAAATTTGGTACCTAGGCTGGGTTTTGGGCCGAGATGGTCCCATTTAAAAATGAATAAAATCCACCGAGCACAAACCAAATAAAAGGGTGGGGGTAGATTTCAAAAATTAGAGTTTATGGGAAAATATGGCGTGTGTGACATCAAACGAAAGGTAATTGAGTCTGGAGTTCAACAAAATACGTTTTAATTTATTTAAACAAAAGGGTGGGGGGTATATTTCAAAAATTAGAGTTTAAGTGAAAATATGGCGTGTGTGATATCAAACGAAAGGTAATTGAGTCCGGAGTTTAACAAAATACATTTTAGTTTTTTTTTTTAAGGGTAGGGGTAGATTTCAAAAATTTGAGTTTAAGTCAAAACATGGCTTGTGTGGTATCAAACAAAAGGTAATTTAGTCCGGAGTTGAATAAAATATATTTTAGTTTTTAGTTATATTAGCTCACACGTACACTATAACTATAGTACCTAGTGTGAGCTTAGGGCCCCATATATTAGCAGAGTATTTTTTTATAGCGTTGTTAACCATTTTTGTTGATATTTTTAGGTCCAGTAGGAGGAATCTTCAACTTGGCAGCCGTTCTAAGGGACAAAATGATGGAAAGCCAAACCGAAGCCGATTTCAAAACTGTGTGCAAACCGAAAGTCGACGGCACCAAGATGCTGGATATTGCGTCGAGACTACTGGCGCCCAATTTGGACTACTTTGTTAACTTCTCGTCTGTTTCTTGTGGAAGAGGTAAGACAAAGATACTAAACTAAACTATATAGGGTTCCCAAGCGGTCTGTAAAACCTGAAATGCAAAACTCTTAGTTTGTAAATAAATTAATGAAGAAGAAATCGAAAATAAAAAATATATATTTGACTCGGTTATTATCAACTTTCGGACTTACATAAGTGTGGAAAAATCTTAGTATATAATAATAATATAAAAAAATAACATATTCTTTTCCAGACACACATATTAAAAACTGATTTTATTTATGCAACAGTATCTACCGCAAAAAACCAATTACAGACACTTCCTTACATTAAAAATACATCTATTCTATAAAATACGTCACTTACACTACACATGATAAATACCAAACAAAACATCAAATTACATAATTACTTATAATAACAATTATTCTAGACTCGGAGGGCATTACTTAACTATTGCGCACTTTTAGATCTATAATTTTAAAAAAATTCTTTTAGATAACATTGTCACTATCAACATCTGAAGCATTTGTTAAATAAGTTGCATAAATTGTAAATAGGAGAGCTCTTAAATAGTGTTCGTGGATAAGCTAAGTAAAACATATCTTTCGACCTTGAATTGATTCGATTTATGGCAAAAGGAAGTTTTTCAATTATATTAGGACAATCAACATCTTCTTTTAAAATTCTATACACTTTTGGTCCTTATTTGGTTTAGTGACAATCTATTAAATATTTCTAATAAGATGTCGTTATCACGTCCTCTTTGAGGATAAAATCCAAACTTTCTAAAGTGCATGTCTTTTAAAAATGTTCCCTCAATCATACTAATTCAAATGTCATATTGGGGGGACCAGATAACACTTCCATATTCCAGTATTGGTAATACTAGACTGTTAACTGTTAAATAAGTACTTCAATATTAAAGCTTTTAGTATTTCTTCAAATATACCCAGCAACGTTTTGGGCAGTCTCAATTTTGGAAATAATATGTGATGAAAATGAAATTAAACTTCAACAAACATTTCCACATTTTTTACCTTTGAAATATTTTGTTGAGGGCAATAAAAAAAAGAAATGGTCCGAGATTTGAACCTTGGGGCACACCAGAAGAACTTAAATAAATAGTAGACCTACTACCATTTAATTCTACAAACTGATGTAAGTATGGAGAAATATCCATTCTAGTTTGTCCATCTAAAATGGTGCTGTGACTTACTTTATCAAAAGCCCTTTCCAAATCCGTGTAAGCAACATCTACTTGACTCTTTCTGTTTAAAGCCTCATGTACGTATTGCGAGAAAATTGTTAGATTTTTAAAGGTAGATCTTTTGGGTAACAAGCCATGCTGTCTTGGAGATATTTTATTTGACACTTCTGCAAAAAGTCTATTAAATACTATGAATTCGAATATTTTTGAAACCAATTTTATGGATGGGTATAACTTTTTTTATTTAGGTAACATGGGTCAAGCCAACTACGGTCTCGCTAACTCAGCTATGGAACGCATTGCCGAAGCTAGACAAGCTGCAGGCCTGCCTGGTGTAGCTATCCAATGGGGAGCCATTGGTGATGTTGGTCTTATTCTGGAGACGATGGGAGGAAACGACACCGAGGTTGGAGGCACTCTTCCTCAAAGGTAAGTCAAAACACCACTACAACTAAAAAGTTTTTTATTGTATTAAAACTAATTGTCACATCACTTCAAGAACAACACTATAGCAATTCCTATATTCTCTATATCAAAATCACAACTTTGGTTTGTGGTGAAACAATTATTGTTTTTGTTCTGAATTGTATTAGTGAATTTTTGCAAACGCGCCCAACCCACTAGATTAAATGATTTTACTCGTCTGACGAGTCTTTATTCTTTTTTAGGATGCCATCTTGCCTCAACACAATCGACATCTTCCTACAACAACCTCACGCCGTTGTTGCCAGCATGGTCTTGGCCGAAAAGAGAAAATCTGGCAGCGGTGGAAACCAAGTCAGTTTAACAGACGCTGTTGCCAATATTCTAGGTGAGCTTTTACTTTACGAAACCGTTAAAAAATTATAAAGAAATACCAATAATATAAGCTGAGTGGGCTAAGTGAGACCCAAAAACTTTAATGGTTAACGTTGTTTATCAGTCTATAAACAAGAATTAGATAGTGATATATCAGTTTATTTTTTGTTTTTATCATTAAAAGCTTGGAAAAAAGCTTAGATTTTGTTTTTTTATGCTTAATAAAACTCAAAAAGGAAATGAGGAGCAAGGTAACAAAATATTCATGATCCTAAACAAGTGTTTTTTTGTTTTAGGTATCAAAGACAGTGCGACAGTAGCCCCGATCGCTACTTTGGCAGATCTGGGTATGGACTCGCTCATGGGTGCCGAAATCAAGCAGACTTTAGAGAGAAATTACGATTTGGTGTTGAGTGCTCAAGAAATTAGAGGTAATATAATTCAAAGCTATTTTTTATGTAGAGGGTCGTGCTGAAAACCTTGAGACATGTGGCAACGTGTAAATAAATTGACTCTCTCACACGGCAACTAACACCATCTTTTAATCAATTAGACAACTTTCAAGGTCAAACGAGAGTCGACTTTGGCTCTCTCACACGGCAAGTAACAATTTTGACAACTGTTGTTCACATTGGAGTCCTAAAAAAAAAGTGAGTTTCCGAACATGGCGTGGGGGGGGGGGGGGTGGCCATCTTCGTTTTAATGTGCGGGAAAATGTTTTTTTTTAATTACATGGTTTCTGTACATTCTAGAAAAAAAAGTTTTAAACAAAAGTTGAAGACAATAACCTACAAAAGCACTTCTATAATTTTTTTCGTCAGACAAGTGGTTTTCAACTTATGAGGCTACTAATTTCGCCTCCATTTTCGAAAAAAAAAAATTTGTGTCCTTTAAAGACTTAATTCCTAGCCTATAAAATGAGATAAATCTAAGAGTAGCCTTGCTGAGATACGAACCCTGAAGTGAGAGAATTACATAAAACTTAATCATTTCGGTTAATTTTGCATATACTATGGAAATACATAGGAAACGGGTGTACTGCTAACAGATCGGGGTTCATATTAAAAGTTTCCAATTAAAAGATCACTAAAAAAAAATGGGTCAAAATCCAAAATGACGGCGAAATGCCTCATAACTCAAAAACCATTCGTCTGACAAAAAAAATTTACTGTGTTTACTTTTAATGGAAACTTTTTTCCTAAAATGTACTGGAACCAAATAATTTTAGAAAACAGCGGGGGAAGCCGGCCCCCTACCATGGTCGAAAACTCACATTTTTTTAAGGACTCCAATTTGAACAAAATATGTGAAAATCGCGACTACACAATCTTTTGCAAGCTAAAATTATTCTATAATGACTGGACTACATGTCATATTCAATTAGCCAACTTTCAGCCTGAACCAAATACGTTATAGCATAAATACATGTTCAAAGAATTGAAAAGTGAAGCCGTCATAGCTGGCTTTGGAAACAGTGGCATATTTAAATTCGCAGATGCGAATTTTCAAGTGCGCATGCGTGTGTCTTGTCATGTAGACACACAGCTGCTGTGTGAGTGGAGGTCATCTTTGTTGCTTATTTACATTTTGCGGGGTTTTGCGTTTGTCATCAAAAATTATGTTATTTTTGAAAAAATGGGAAATAATTCAGGTAACACATGTGCGGTTTGTAGAAAAATGTCCGGGAGAACTAAAGGAGTGCCATTTCATAGGTAACTACTTGTATTTTTCTTCATAATTTGTTAATAAAGTTAAGAGTGGTTTATAAATGCCATTAAACACTTCATGGTGGCCACAATAAATCTGCACAATTAGTTTTAGAAAAACTACAATTTTAATCCACAATTTGATAAATGTTCACCCAATCAACTAGTTCATTCACTCACGCCTGCAACTTAATGCTCTGATTTCTGATTATGGACAATCACAACATGGTAGGCAATTTTCTTTTCTCATGGAGGATTTAATTTTGCCTGATGCTCTTTGTCTTTGTCGAACACAGGGGTCTTTATCGTGCTAGCGCCATCTACGCTCTTAACACGGAACCACCGGCTTAACGTGACTTCCGAACCATGATCTTGTATTTATCATCAACTTTGCCTACTTCGTTGATGCCCAAACTTCGCCCAAGACAGGCTTTACCCCTACTTCCGGTAATCTGTATTCACAAACGGAGAGTAGGTTCGAGTTTGTAGTGGCAGGCATGGGATTCGAACCACACACCCTCTGATTGGCAATCGAACACTTCGCCCACTGAACCAATCAGGGTCACCCAATCAACTAGTTTTTAGAATAATGTAGTGACGTATCGGAGTATGTTCCACAACTATCCAAACTAACGCATGCGCAGTAACCGAAATCCTGTCTACCAGAAAAAGGAACATTAAAAATAGTATCGCGTGTGAGAATGCATGGGTATGCCCCATATTTATGCTCTAACGTATTTGGGCTGAACCGAGAGACGACATTGATTTTTCTGCTTTATAGGTTTAACATTCGGCAAACTGATTGACCTAAGCAATGGCGGCGGCACCACCGCAGCGCCTTCTTCCGCTCCGGCTGCCGGTGCTGCTCCAAAAGACAACCAGCTGTCATTCGAAAGCGTAACTGGCGTAGAAATCATGCCCACCAAAGTACTCCTGGAATTGCCCAGCAAGAGCAAAGATGCTAAGAAGAAGCCTGTCTTCCTTGTGCATCCTATAGAAGGTAGGCATTTTACTGTTTTTATAATCAAAAAGTGTCTCATATCTCAAAAAGTAAGAGTGACAGATAAAACTTTGACAGTTGGATT
This sequence comes from Aspidapion aeneum, assembly GCA_963576565.1. Lineage (NCBI taxonomy): Eukaryota > Metazoa > Arthropoda > Insecta > Coleoptera > Brentidae > Aspidapion > Aspidapion aeneum. The sequence continues at coordinate 24,222,001 of OY755045.1, read as the reverse complement.
CTTTACTAAAAAAAAAACTATAAAAAAAACAATTTAAGGTTTCGAGGGTTTTTCTAGAAACGTACAACAAATATCCAAAAAATCATTTTTTTCTACAACAAAAAAGACAACTATAAAGCCTAGTTTTTAAAAATTGTTTTCCCAAACATTTAAACCTTTTAATAATATTGGTTATTCTCATTAATGTATAAGGTTTTAAGTAAACCCTGCATAAACTTTAAGTTTTTTATATCAAATTTCGTTTTAGGTTTTGTTGATGCTTTGAAGACCCTTGCCCAAAATATTGAGGCTCCAGCCTACGGCCTACAGTGTACTTCAAATGCTCCATTAGACACCATTGGACATTTAGCTAACTTCTATGTACAACAACTTAAGACTGTAAGTATTTGTTGACAGTTCTCTCTTTTGTTTTATTTCTTGTATAAGGCATTTTAAGGTGAGAATAGTATGTAAATAACTGCCAGATTACCAAAGAAATGTTAACCAATCAGCAACTACACATGCGCCACATCTCTCTTTTTTTATTGTTAGTTGAGTGGCTTATCGTAAATATCGTGTCCCGTGGGATAGTTGTGGAAGATTTTTTAAAACTACCCTACACACAATTTTAAGTCCTCAGGTGTTTGTCTTCCATTTGAGTAGAAGGGCCTCTGCGACGTCATAAATCCAAGATGGTTGTTTTTTTTTTCATGTTTTTACACAAATTATCGTCAAATAAGCTCTACAGAAAACCTATTCATACGTTGTTTGTTTGCAAAAGAACAACAATAATTATAGTGAACAAATTGGCTTTAGATCTCAACAACTAACAAATATATAAATTTTATTATACATACTAATAAATAGTAACATTTTTCCCCCAAAAAAAAATGGAGAAGGAAGTTTAAGACTACCCCAAATCGATTGGATATGGATCACTAATTTTTAAGTCGTCAGGTTTTGGCCTCAAATTTGAGTAAAATGGCCTGTGTGACGTCATAAATCCAAGATTGCGATTTTTTCCATGTTTTTTCACAAACTTTTGCTTTTAATTTTTGCCACATTAAACTACAGAAAAATTGTATAGGTTATGATTTGTTTGCAATGTTCTCAATAGAACAAAAATTAAATTGTTATAATAAGCTTTATATGTCAAGAACTAAAAAGTTATTTTTTAAATATTAAAGATATTATAAAAATTTAAGACTAGGCAATAAAGTTTTAGACGAGGGGTGGGAGACTCCTTAAATAGGAGTACAAATTTTTATGAGTGTCCCACCCCTCGGTTTTAGACAAAGGACTTGAATGTTTTTGGTTTTAGACTACCCCAAATCCATTGGATTTGGATCACTGAATTTTAAGTCGCTGGGTGTTTGCCTCAAATTTGACTAAAAGCATTTTTCCTCGAAATAACCACAAGTAACCAGGTAACCTGGTTACTCATTTTAGGTTTTTTCCTCGCTAAGTAACACTAACCATGACGTCACAAGTAACCACACAGGCTTACCAGCTTCGCAGACGTGGTTGCTTCAAAATTTTTAGGTTAAGTGCGTTTGTTTTTGGTAATTTAAAAATATTTAAAATTGTATTTTACAATGAATTTAGAGAAAAATCATCTGTCACTGACCGGTGATGTCATACAACTGGTCACTCCATTACGTATATGAGTGACTAGTAACATAAGGCTTTAAGCGCCTGTGTGACGTCATAAATCCAAGATTGCGATTTTTTCAATGGTTTTTCACATCAACTTCACAGAAAAAATCATATATTTGTTAGCTTTTAAAATATACAGCTAATTTCTTTACTGTCTTAATTGTATTGCTGTTCTATTGCAAACAAAATACGTATTAACAGTTTTTCTGGAAAACTAAATTTGCAAAAGTTATGAGCCAGAGTTTGTGAAAAAACATGAAAAAAGGCCGGCCCTCCCACTCAAATTGGAGGGAAACACCTGGTGACTTAAAATTGTGTGATCTCTTAAATACAAAACATGTTTTTCCGTAGAACTAATGAAGGAATAGCTATAAGCCAAATTTTGTAAAAAAAAACATTCAAATTTATGACGTCACACCGGCCCTATCACCCAAATTGAAGGCACCAGTGATTTAAAATTGTTTGATCTATTACCAATGGATCTAGCGTAGTTTAAAAAAACTTCCACAACTATTCCACAGGATACCATAGGCCTCTTCACTAAATATTGGTAAAACTAAGTACCGGCAGTGTTGGGTTGACTTAAAAATTATATCACGTAACGATTTTTTTTTGCTTAGGTTCAACCTAAAGGCCCCTACACCTTGGTGGGTTACTCGTTCGGTGCATGCGTTGCCTTCGAAATGGGTCTGGTTCTCGAAAAACAAGGTAAGACATAAATATATATCTTTCTATTGATTAATTTCAGTGAGTTTTAAACAGTCTCTAGCTATGTCAAAATATAAGGTTGTTTTTTTTTTGTAAACATTATTTAATTTTCTGGAAATTGCGTAAGTAAAACTTTGCACATAATAATTTTGTAGGTTTATTGTGGTTACTGTACAGAGTATTTTTAATTACAATGTGCTTCAGTTTTGAAACAAGTCTCGGGCGTTTGTGCATTTTTGTCGTAAAAAATAGTTTGGCATTACCATGAAATTATATAGTCCTTGCCATACGCAGTTACACTTTTGTGACTTTGACATGAAATAAACATATTTCCTAACCCGAAATTTATTAAAAAGTAAACGTGTCATGTTGGTATAAAATTACAGGTAAACCTGTCATTGTCTCTGAATAAAAAGATGCTGACTGTAGGTTGATAAAAAAAATGCACAGATAAAAACAACTCAAAGACATTCCACTTTTCAGATTTTTTTTTGTTGCTGTCAGTATGCATATGATAAATAAAGAGGTTGGAAATGTCACAAAAGTGTAACTGCGTATGGCAAGGACTTTAGAACACCTGGAAATTGGATTTCACAACGAACCAAAATCAAAAAAGTTTTAGGCCCATTAGGCAGTCTAATTAAACTTATTGTACTTTGAGTTTATCGCGGCCTTGTCAAAATGGCGGAGACTATCAGTTGTTTCTATTTTTGTTGAAAAAAATCTCGAACCTTCCTTACTTTAATGGAAAAAGTAGTGTTTTAAAAGCAAGGGATTTCAGAAAACATAAAATGAATAGCAAAACATTATAATATAAAAACAGTTTTTTCATTGGGAAATACGATAAGGAGTTTTGTAACTAAACCAAACCAGAAAATCTCTCAAATAATAAGGAATATATTTACCAAATCCCGTGTGAGTGTGGTAAATCATAAATGTAGGTGAAACGAAACGCCCTCTTCAGGTTAGAGTAAATGAACATCTAAAAAGTACCCAATTAGGGGTTATTGAAAAATCCGGTAGCGGATCATGCATGGTCAAATGATCACAGGATTCAATGATCTGAAGCTAAAGTTTTGCATAAGGAGACACATTGGCGAAAACGAAAATTTATTGAAGTTGCGTTTATAATGCAAAATAAAGAAGTTTTCAGTCAACCAAGCACGGACATACCAAACATATGGAAACCACTCTTTAGGAAAATAAGCGTCTTTGGATTAAAAAAAGGGGGCGGGCCGTCACACCTGACTCCACACCAAGTAGTAGTTTACACTTAAAAACGGTTAGAGATACTTACTAACCGAAACGTCGTGTTTAAAAAAAATAAAGACAGTGAAAGTCCGAAATTTTATTTCTACTCAATCATTGTCTACGGGTTTCAAACAAAGAGATATAATTTTTTTTTCAGGAGAACATGCCAAACTGCTATTTATTGACGGATCACCGAGCTACGTTGCCACTCACACCGGCAAAGCAAGGACCAAAATTGATGCTGGCGATGTCACCAGAGAAGAATCAGAAGCTCTTGTATATTTCGCGTTGCAGTTCAAAGAGATCGATCCACAAAAGGTAAGTTAATAATAGAAGCCCCCGAGTACATCTTGACAGTTGTTTTTATTAGTAAATTGTATCCAAGCTCTAGTAATTGCCAGCTACGTCCGTTTATTAGAGTCATATACCTAATAGCTTCCATCCAATGATTATATGTTGCAAAAAGTACATTTTTATTCATATAATGTACATGGTGATCAAAATTGGGCACTTTTGGGAGATTTAAATATTTCGTGACCTCCCCCCCTTTGCGACGCTCAAATTTTAGAAGAAGGTGAAAACCGTATCTTAATAAATCAAGCCGTTTTAAAGCTTCGGGAGCTTTTAAAAAAAAAACTTTTTCATTTTGGTATAAAAGGATATAACTGTCAACCTGAATATTATCTGTCAGTTTGATTTTTATAATACACATGTCAAAATGAAACGTTCTTACTAGTTTGGGAATGTTTCAGTTGGACAATTGGAATCTGAAAAAAAACTAAATTACATAAAAAACAGGGCTCTTAACAGATAAACAGCAAAATAATATAAAAAAATATGAACTTTTTTAATAAAATTATGAAAAATATGAAATTAAGAAAACAAAACAAAAACAAGTTTTTTTTATTCCTCTACCAAATGGCTTGTTATGTCAAACCCAACTTTTTTTAGGAAAACTCATTTACTAAGCAAAAATATATATTTCTTAAATTTTATTTATTAAGAACAATATTAACAAACATTTTCAAGTTGAATGAGGCCTGGAGGGGTATGGCCAAACAAAAACAAGGCAGATTTTTTAAAGCATATTTTACAAGGTATAAGGTGTTTTCGTATTTTTAAACCAAGGTCTACTGCAATTATTCAAATAAATATAAAAAAATTATAAATGCAAAAGTTGTAGGCTCTATCCTATACCATCAAAAAAAGTTATAAAAAAAACACAAACATTGTAAATTTCTTACGGAACATCCTACAAATTAATATGTTAATGATTTAACTTTAAAAAAAAATAGATATTTTCTTTCTAAACTCAAAAATATATGATAAACTGCCATTTGGTAAAGCCACTGTTAAAATATTAGCATCTATAATTTCTAGCGGTTTGGGACCTACTCTACATTTTTATAAAATAGGTATCCTATTTTATATCTCTTGAAATAAGTGCAATAGACCTTTGTGGAAATATACCAAAACACCCTGTACATCTAGTAACAGAGAAAACTTAAGTATACGATGATATACTTGGTATACTTTAAATACCTATTCTGAGCTCAAACATTAAAAAAATCTCAACATTACAGAGTAAAAGAATAAAACTCATGAAAAAGCTCTGCTCAATTAGACTTTTTCAGAACTAACCACGGATGACCAAAACAACTAATTAACATAAAAAATGCAACAAACATACGAATAATAAAACAAAAGGCAAAAATGCCTACTTTATTCAGACTTTCTCAGAGGCAACAAACTAATAATAAACTAAAAGGAACTCAAAATTCAAGACTAGGAAAAATATTGAAAATTTTCACACAAATTCTATAACTGTTTCTTCATTGGGGAAAATATAAAAAATATGAAGGTTTTTCTAAAAATATGAAGTTTTATGAAGTCTGAAAAAAAATATGAACATTTTCATAAAACATGAAGGTGTCGAGGGCCCTGAAAAAATTTATAGACCCTCCCTCAAAATGATTTTTTTTTAATAGTAGCTCGAAGACGGCTTGATTTATCATGACTCGATTATTACCTTTTAGCTTCGCTTGAAATTTGACTGTCGCGTCGCATAGAGAGTCAAAAATCAATAATTCATTGACTGATAATGCGAAGGGTTTAAACTAATTAGGACTGAATATATTCCTCCCTGTTCTAAAATCAAATTTTTTACAGGCGGTCCAAGAACTATTGTCTCTAAAATCCCTAAAAGAACGAGTGGCCGCCACTGTTCAAATCCTCAAGGACCTTCCCTTCCCCGCCGACCAAATCGGTGCCGCCGCCACCAGCTTTTACCACAAATTAAGGGCAGCTGACAGCTATAAACCTAGCGGAAAGTTCAAGGGACCAGTGACCTTAGTGAAGGCCAGCGACAACTTTGTTACCATTGATGAGGATTATGGACTCTCACAGGTTAGTTCTCCTTTTCCTTTTATTTTCATTTAAAACATTTAACTAATAAAACTTGCTTCATAGATAAGTAAATGAAAAATACTAGTCCAGTAACAGGTTAAATTTTAGTAAATCTTGCCGAGACGACCTATTTATCACTTAAAAAATAGACCAGTGTACTGCTTGTCACCTGCTATGCCATGGAGCAAAATAATGGCCTAGCAGGTGAAAAAAGGTATTTTATATTAAATTATCTATGAATGAAACTATACATTTATATTTGCCTCATATACCTTTCATAGTAATAAACCAATTTCAGACACAAATACCTATTTTTCGAAATCCGAACATTCTTAAAATGTCAAAAACACAAATCATTTTTCCCAAAAATTTGAAAATCTAGGGCTGCCATCTTGAATTTTATATTTTCAACTGTTCTTAATTCCTCAAACTCAAATAGGTATATTACTAACTAGAACACGAAATGTATGGTATCCTGCAATATTACTATAATTTTTTATTTGTTGGATACCTACATTTTCGGCTATTTCTTCAGTTGTTTTTTATTTTTATCTTGCTAACTTCAAAGTATTTATGGCAGTTTCATAGCCTTTTGCAGAGCAAGGTTATTGCGATTTCATTTTTTTTATTTAGAAAACCTACAGGGTAAAAAATACAAATAATTTCAATAACAAAAAAATCGATTAATATTTTAATTCATATTTTTAAGATATGACTAAATTTATAGGTATCTGAAAGAAGTTTTACCACTACTCCCCTGTCGTAAAACATTTTTCGAAAAGGATACTAAATTGAGCAAATAACCTATGTGCCCCACTGGAGCAAAAGGTGAATGTTATTTGTAAATCCTTCATAAGTACGCTTATGTATTATTTGTTTAGATGGGGCAAGACCTAAGAAAGTTCTTCCTTGTTGAACTAAGTGTGTAATTGCTATATTGAATTCAGGCAAGCCAAAAAACCACATAATTTTTGGCATAGCTATGCTTCTGCATATTTTTGTTCCATTTAAAACAAAATTACCATATTTAAAAAGGAAAGAATCTAAAATTAACGATTTTAATGTAAAAATTGACATTTTGCAAAATTTCAAGATGGCGGATAATTTTTAAAAAAGGTATTTTTGACCCAAGCTTGGAATATTTCAATACAGTAAAATACAAAAAACGAAACAGTTTACTGTCAACACTTGGACCCCCGTGGGTGTACAGCTTTCGAGCTGCCCACGGAAAAATACAAGAGAAACAAAATCTTTCTATCCCGGCTCAGCCACGAAAAATTGTTATTTTTATTCACGGGCTCACACCCCGCTGACTCGACATAAAAAGTTGCGAAGGCGGAAAAAAATGCAATATGCATTGACCCGACCTGAGGAACAAATTATATCGGTCATGGGTACTGTTTTTCGTTTCATCTGCCTGCCTTTTATTTTTGCTCTGGTAGTTTCTTTTGTATTTGTAGATGTCGCCACTTATGTGAAAGCATTCGGTATTGCAGGCATTATTTATTTATTTCTCTTACCAATATCGTAAGATGAGATTCATTTACCGTTTCTATAGCTTTACAAAAGTGTCACATTCACCATGCAGTAGTCTGAAGAATCCCTTAAGGCCGAAACAGTTTACTGTCAACACGTAGGTGTCCATTAGATCTTGGACCCCCGTGTGTGTACAGCTTTCGAGCTGCCCATGGAAAAATACAAGAGAAACAAAATTTTTCTTTGCCCGCTTAGCCACGAAAAATTGTTGTTTTCTTTATTCACGGGTAACATACTTTACGTTTGTAGTATAAATACATTTAAAAGCAAAATAACATATCTACCATTTAAAAAGCATTACAATTTTTTTTTAGGTCTGCACACAAAAACCAACTGTCGATTCTCTCAAAGGTAACCACAGAAGCATTTTACTAAGCGGTACAGTCGAAAAGATAGCACATATCTTACATCAGACCGTGTTAAAAGCGTAAAAACGCTTATTTCTGGTAGCTTAGTATCAAAAAAAGAAGGGTTAGTTTTTTGTCTCAATAACTGGACCCATAACATAATGTATTATGGGCTCAGGATGACCTTTACAGATTAAGATTAAGCCAAAATATTTTTTGTTTGCCAAAAATTTTGATGGTGCCTTTCTTACAGTTTAATAAACAACGAGACATACTGTCACTTTAACCCCAAAAATTAACTTATTCATTTCTGTCATAAAAGCTGGGCCATATAACACTATGAGCCCAAGATACCATAACAAAATTTTAATTTAGCTTTGTTTGACGTATATTTTTGCCAAAAATAAACATTCCAAAGATATTTAGGGTGCCTTTACTTATACTCTTACTTTCGCGTAAATGATATTTAGGCATAATTTAGAATATTTTAACCAAACATTAAAAATTAACGTTTAAGGCGCCCTTAAACTAAGTTCCATGACATTTTTAAGGTTTTTCATTACACACATTCCTTAGTAGGTTTTTGTTTTGTTAGTTTTTGTTTGAGAAACTATCAATTTACTAACAGTAGTACTAGTATATATGCCAGTTTTTCGTTTTTGTGTTTAGTTGTTATTAAAACTTTGTTAGATTTTTTTTAATCATTAATGCCCGTAATCTTTAAAAACTTTTTAAAATGGTTATTATCATGAATTCAATGCACTTTATTTCATTTTCTTTTTTTTTTTTTAATTAAAAAAAAAACTCTAACAAAGTTGTAATTTTGATCAAATTCTTACACGTAGTTATTTCTCGATAATTTGTTTGTAAATAGTAGTTTTTAGAGCATAGGTAATTTATTTTTTTAAAAAAGATAGATAAAAAATATTTGTTAGTATGCTGAAAAGTGTTTTCCTATATTTCGAAAACAAATTTTCGAATTAGGTATAAAACATTTTTTGACAATTAAGTGATAAAAATATCTTGAATACTGTTTAGTAAATTTAATCTGACTTTAAAATATATTAGTTATATGCTATACCATATTCTTAGAGCGGGGTAAAATTTTTTGATATGGTCGATTCAGTTTTTATTTGGACAGCGTTTAAAAATTAGCAGCACGATTTGTTCTTTTAGAATCTTTGATCAAGGTGTCATTCTGGCTACCAGAACCAAGTCGGACATTGTTCGTTATGACCGTGTCAGCCAAAATCGTGCCAACTTTTCTAAATTAAACTGAATTGATGATACAATTGCTTATTTTTCTATTTTCAATCTCTGTGTTTGAAACAAAAATTTTGTTTATTGTTTTGTTTGTTTCTAGATATTATTAGATATGTTTTTCGGAGCTTTTCTTTTTTAAAATGGCGACCAGTTTGTTGCTTAACTTATCTGCCATTTTGAATTACTTAAAGGCTTTGGATTGGTTGTAAATAAGAAGTACTTGTAAAGTATGATGACTATTAATAATATAAAAAAAATAATTAAAAAAATTTGATTTATTTCAAAAAAATTAAACCCTCTGTGTCCATGCATTTACAAGTAACGGTACAGCACAACGCTTAGGAACAAACAAAAATACCAATTGAATTAAAGTTAAGTATGTCGTAGATCTTGTGGCTCCGATCAAATTGTCTTATGGGCAGAAAAAGATTGAAGAAATTTTTAGAAGAAGTCTTTTTCTGAAAAATTAGGGACTTATTGGAACAAATCCATGCAATAATAGTGTCAGGTCGTATTTGGACAGTTTTTCATTGGAATATGACAGCTACTCTTGCAACAAAAGGATTTTGTTTACTATACGAACCTAAATAAATACTGTTGACTTTAATTATAGCTAAATAAACGACTTAGTTTTAAATTCGACTGTGGTATGTCAATTTTGAAAGATCAATTGTCAGCCTGCAATATAAATCTTTCAAAATACTGCCTGCCACTATTATTGCATGGCTTTATTCCAATAAGTCCCTAATGTTTATAATTTGACTTAATAGAGAATTATTGAAATACAGCCAGGCTATAATTGTGCCAGGCACTATTTTGACACATTCACATTGAAAACTGACAGTTGATCCTTCAAAATTGACATACCAAAGTCGAATTTAAAACTTTCGTCGTTTATTTTCAATTAATAAAAGAAGGCACTATTTCTTCCGGTTCGTATAGTAAACAAAGGCCGTGTGTTAAAAGATCACAGCTGATATTACAATGTGAAGGTGTCAAAATTGTGCCTGGCACTATTATAGCCTGGCTTTATTTCAATAATTCTCTAATAAGACGCTGACTCGTGACGTAGATTTAAAAGTGCATCCCGACATAAATTGTAGCTAATTTTTTATTGCTGTCTAACTCATAGCGCTGATGAAAGAAAGTGATTGACATAATGTCACAAATTTGGAAAATAATCCCAGGGGTTTTTAAGATTGATATGCGCCCGCACCAATACATTGATTTAAAAAGAGAGAGTAAGTAGCTGGATGATGTGTGAGTTTACAAAATAGAACGAGTAGAACACTATTTGTTCATTGATGTCATGGGTGTTTAAGATTATTAGGCGCCTCTACTAATACATTAATTTAAAAAGAGATAGTAAATAATCGGATAATTTGTGAGTTCAGTCAATAAAACGAATAGATTTGTTAACTTTTTTGTGAGAAGAAGTAGGCTTTGAATGGTGGTACGTTCCGGAATCATATTTTGTGTCGGGGTGCACTTTTCAAGCTGCTACGTCACATTCAGTGCCTTAATGAGTCTATAGTACAATACATTTTTATGGATATGCAGTGACGTCACTTTCTGTCATCTTTATTTACATATTTGTGTGTCATTGTTTATTACTTTGCTGAAATGTTGACGTCACTGCATATCGAAAAAAAAATCTACTATACTAGCAAGTTTTTATAAAAAATATACAATGTTGGTAAAAGCAATCCAAAACTTCATTTTGGCAACAGGGGAAGCTTTAAAACGGCGAACGTTATTTGTTTTTTTATTATGGCGATTTGTCATTTACATTATATCATCATAATAATAATAATGTAAATATGTCATGACATAACCGCCAAAAAAACAAACAACTACACGGAGCTTTCGCCTACATTCACCTGAGGATGGTCCAAAAGGTCGAAACCGGTCCGGTCGTGGATTGGCATGAAACACTTGTTCCTGACTATCAGGACGTGTTCCAGACGGGGATCATTCGTATCCTCGTGATCGACGTTGGAGAGTGTGAAAACCAAACAGTTTTAACAAGTTCCCAACGAAAGCCTCAAACCATCAGTATAATTTAATGCCGGTAGGGGTATTTTCCCTCGGAGTAGTAGTAGTTTCTGGTGGTTTCACACAAACAAACTACCCGCTATTACCTAGATACCCTGTATGTATGACATATTTTAAGGAAAGAGAGTCGCAACAAACGTATCAAAGTCAAATTTATTTAAGAAAAAATCAAAGGAGAGAAATATCGGTCATCTATACTCTAGCATTGTTTAGAGAGAGACGCAACTTCCGTCCTTGTTGATTCATAGGCGTTGGAATGTAAAAATAAACGAATTTTGACAAAATATGTACTGTGGGTGGCGGACAAATGTGTCTATTTATAATATAAGAAAATAACATAACCAAAAGATGTGAGTTTTGAGTGACTCTCTATTTATTTAAAATATGTTATGCATACAGGGTCTTTACGATTACCTAGTGCCTACATAGCGAGTTGGAAAAACCCTCGCACAGTAAATTGAATATTAGAGTAAGATAGACCGATATCGGTTCATCTTACATAATTATTTTTATCCTTTACAAAGGATATCTTTGATCAAAACCTCGACACAAGATAAGGAAGGATGGACCGGCAATGCATCGTTGGCTTAAACTTATCCCTAAAAATTTCAGTTGCAGTTGCTTACGACATCTACATTGCGATGTTGCCAAATTAGTCAATTTTCCCTAGAATCTACTAAATATCAACCTATTTAACAGAAAGAAAATACTCACAAAACTAGTTTTGACGTTTATTGGTAAGGTCACTAATCTTCTTAGAACTATCACAAGTAAACGATATAGTAATGGCGTATCTATCACCCTCAGTTACTTTTTCGACAAAGTGTGGATTTTCGGAGCCTGAGGTGAAAAAGGACACCCTTCCTGAAAACAAAAGAAAATGTTTTACTTTTCTGAAATATAAAGGGTATCCCAACCAAACTAAAAATATTCGTGATACAGCAAAAGTGTTAATTTATCATTTGTAGAAAAACAACAAATAAAATAAAACACTTTTGCTCAATCATGAATCATAAACTCGTAAGCGAATGCTGGAATACCCTGTACAGAGTGTTCCTATTTCAATGTTTTTGGGGGTTTCTAGGGGAGAAAAAAACTGACCCCACATGCGAGGCTCAATTTTCAAGAAGCAAAATCGCATTCTGATTCTTGTTTATGAAATTTTCATTGAGATGTAAATTGCTTTTTTATAAAGAATTCAACTGTCAAATTAAAGTTAAGAATGACTATCAACTTCCTTCAATATAGGGTTGCATGGGAGAACAGTAAAACCAACTGTATAATTCTAGTTAAAATAGTTTTATACTAGTCTAACCAGAACTATGTGCATGAACTATAATTTCATAGGTTTCACCAGAACAGCTGGATTCTCGGATTCTGTACAACCTTGATTCTTTCTTGGTAAAAATATCGCATATAAATTAGGTAAAAAGGAAAGTTAATTCAACTTACCCTGGTTTCACTGGTGGAACATGGATTTGTAGAAGGAAACTCGCGTAGCACGTGGATATTTCCCGTTTTATATGTATCTTAGTAATCGTAAGAATATCGTATATTATTGACAGCAAGGCGAAAACGATCCGTCTGTCTGCCGCGCTGCTTCCGCGTATCGCTCGCAGCTGGTCAGCGTCGTTTCTTCCTCCCACCATGGCATTAACTCGATGCACTCGCGATCAAGGTTGGGTACAAGGGTAGTAAATATGGATAATATGGTAAGGATTGCAAGGGCGGAAAAAGGAAGAAAGACAAATTGAATTAAGTAATAATTATGCAATAGCTGCATTTTGACGTATAAAATCGCGAATTTTGAATGCACTTTAAGACTATAAAAATATTGATAATTTTATAAAGCTTAAACATATTAAATTAAAACTAAGTGTATTTATGTAAAAAAGTGGTACGGGACAAACCATACCCGCGCCCATGAAAACACTAGGGTTTTCATAGGAAAAAAAAAATATTGTGAAGGAAGAGGACATAATTTAACCAAAGGCCTTTTGAAATTACCTTTGGCTGTCTTCACTATAGCAACTCGGGGAACCCTGTCGCTACCAGGAATAACTTCCACAATTCGACCTAAGGGCCAATCCAGTGGTTTTATGTTATCGTCTTTTAGGACAACCATGGTACCTGGTAACACTTCACTGATTGGATTGTGCCACTTAGCCCTCTGTTGAAGAGTGTGAAGGTACTCCCGGTGCCAGCGATTCCAAAAATCGCGATGCATGCGCTGTAAAAGTTGCCATCTCGTTAGGCGATTTGTAAGCGTCCCTGTATAATCAGGGTCAGGTAAAACGCTAAGAGGTTGCAATGTTAAAAAATGACCTGGCGTTAGAGCTACTAGATCTGAAGGATCGGTGCTTATCGGACAAAGCGGTCTCGAGTTGAGGACGGCCTCAATTTGAATAATAACGGTATTGAGCTCTTCGTAGGTCAGTACTTGGGATCCAATTATCTTGACTAAATGAGTTTTAACCGACTTAATATTAGCTTCCCAGATGCCGCCCATATGTGGCGCGGCAGGAGGGTTAAAGTGCCAAGAAATAGCCTCGGTTTTCGCACATCCCTCAAATATCTCCCTCAAGTACTTATTACTGCCCAAAAAATTTGATCCACAGTCAGAATGTAAATTTAGAACCCGCCCACGCCTGGCAATGAATCTGCGGAGACCAGCCAACATAGCCTCTGAGGTGAGATCCGATAGCAGCTCAAGATGTAAGCACTTTGTACTTGTACAAATAAATAAGCAAATGTATGCCTTGTGTACTTTTGCACCCCTTAGGCGTCCAATAGTAATACTAAAGGGTCCGCAGAGATCTAGACCAGCATTAGTAAAAGCTTTAGGGAATTCTGATACCCTGAAGCGCGGAAGGTTGCCCATTGGAGGTAGATAGGGCTTAGGATTGACCTTCCAACAAGTATTGCATTGGTGAATTACACTTCGAATTATTCGTTTAGCCGATATCACCCAGAATCTTTGAAACAGTAAGTGCTGAGTAGTTTGTATACCACAATGTAAGTATGATACATGAAAATCTTGAATGAGCATCTTTGTAAATTTAGCATTGGATGGTAAAAGCAAAGGAAATTTACTATCGTAATGTAACGTATTAGAATGACACAACCTTCCACCAACACGCAGGTACCCTTGAATATCAAGAAATGGTTGTAATTTTTGTAAATATTTTGGAACTGGCCTTTTGTTTTGTAATAATGTAATTTCAGTGGAAAAATATATATTCTGGACGTATTTTATAATAAAAAGTAGAGCGTCGTCTAATTCTCTTAACGTTAAGTAAGGAAATTTTTTTAAAGTAATACGACATTTCACATTCTTAAATAAATTATAAGCTTTTAGAAAGTATGCCGCAATTCGTTTGATTTTATTGATCGAGCTGTATTTTTCAAAAAGAAAGTCAATATCAATTGTATTTTTCAACACGAGTGTGGAAAGTATCGTTTTTTTTCTTTCCAAATTAATATTATCTGGTATTGTAACTTTAGAGAATGTCCAGCAATCCTGATGTTCAAGTAAAAAAGCAGGCCCCTCCCACCAAAGGGTAAAATTTGTGAGTTCAGAAACAAACATCCCTCGACTACCACAGTCCGCAGGGTTCATCCCTGAGGGAACGTGATGCCATGCTTCAGGGGGTAGTCGTTCCTGTATGTACGACACCCTGTTACTCACAAAAGTTTGCCATTGATGGGGTGAACTTTTAATCCAGCGCAAAACTACGGCGCTATCAGTAAATGCAAAAATATCAATAAATTGTAGTTTGTGGGCATATGTATTTAAAGTAAAATGCATTAATTTACTTAGTAAGACTGCGCCTAAAAGTTCTAATCGAACTAAGCTTAATGTTTTCAAAGGGCTAACTTTAGATTTACCACAAACAAGAAATGTTTTATAAGAATTATCAGGCAGTAATGTACGAATATAAATGACAGCGCAGTAAGCGCGCTCAGAGGCGTCGCAAAACCCAATGATTTGATGTGAATTAGAATCGATGCTTATGATTTCCCGTGGTATTTTTAAAGTATTTAACAGTTGCAATTCTGATTTAAATTTTTCCAACTTAGAGATAATTTCACCTGGCGGTTTTTCGTCCCAATCCACCCCTGCGAGCCATAAAGACTGAATAAGCAATTTTATGAAAATTGTAAGAGGGGTGAGAAACCCGCAAACATCAAATATTCTAGCACAATTACTGAGTAAAGTACGTTTAGTACAGTCAGAATCTTCGACTGAAAAGGTGTAAAAAAATACATCCCGCCTCGGGTCCCATTTCAAACCCAATATTTTAAGGGTAGTAGAGTCCTCTTTATCAAATGATATGTCAAGGGCTACGTGGTCTTTTGGTAGGTCTTGTAATAGTTCTGTACAATTGCTTGCCCACTTTCGAGCCTCAAACCCACCTCTGGCCAAAAGATCAGTCAGCTGATTTTTTATAGAAATTAAATCCAGGGGGTTGTTGCTAGTCCCTGTGACGTCATCTACATAAGTTGATGTTTTTAGTATTTCTGACGCTAGAGGTAGGTCAGCGTAATCGTCAGCAAGTTTGATTAAAGTTCTTATGGCCAAGAATGGGCTACACACAACTCCAAATGACACAGTATTTAATTGGTAATGAGAAAGGAGTTCATTGGGAGAAAAACGCCATAATATTCTTTGATAGTCCCGATCTTTAGGGTTTATAAGAATATTTCGGAACATTTGTTTTAAATCGCAAGTAAACGCATATTTGTGTAATCTAAAGTTAAGCAATATATTAACTAGGTCCCTCTGAAGTTTCGGTCCAGTGTGTAAAGATTGGTTCAATGAAATTTTATTTGTTGCATGGTTATTTGCATCGTAAACCACCCTAATGGGGGTTGAAGTGGAATCTTTTTTAAAAACAGCATGATGACTGATATAAAAATAATTTTGTATTTCAGACAGGTTAGGTTTTGAAACCAGTTGCATATGTTTACTATCTATGTAATCCTGCATAACACTACAATAAGAAGTATAAAAGTCAGTATTTTGAGTAAATCTTTTTTCTAAAGACAAGTATCTACGTAACGCAACAGTATAGGTATCTCCAAAATCTCGAGCAGTTTCCTTGAAAGGCAAAGAAACAACGTACCTTCCCGCGTCGGTTCGGTAGGTAGTGTTCAAAAAATAATTTTCGCAGTACTCATCATCTTTAGATTTAACTAGGACTTCTGGTACTTCTTCTGTCTGCCAGAACTTTTGTAAAGTGTTATTTAAAACATCAAAACTAGGATAGGTAGTCAGAAACGTGTTAGAAATTGTTTTTAAAGGGTTGCAATAAAAATTATATTTTCCAGCTACAGTCCATCCTAAGGAAGTATTGACATAAACGGGTTGCTGAGGGCCATTTTCTATCCTGCCATCTTGTAAAAGATATGGGTAAACGTCATTTCCCAATAAAATGTCAATTGAAGACTGTTTATTAAAGTACGGATCAGCTAATTTTAACTGAGAAATATTGGGAAAACTGTCCTTAGAAAATTCCATAAAAGGCATATCATCACAAACTTTATCTATGATAATCGCTTCAAAATCAAAACAATTAGATTGATCATAAAGTGATGACATAATGCAATTAATACTTTTCTTGGCAGAAGAAGACATACCGGCGAGGCCATGTAAAGTCATAGAAATATTATTTTTTGGTAAAAGTAATCTATTAGCAAAACCTCGCGAAATAAAACTGGTCATAGCTCCTCCATCGAGAACGGCTCTGCAAGTGTACCAGTTATCAAAGACATCTTTGATTTTAATTAAAGCAGTAGAAAGTAAAGTTTCATGGCTATTTGTAAGCATTCCAGCATGAATAACCTGATTAGAGCTATCAGTATTTTGAGAACTTTGAGAGTTTGGGTGCACTGATGTTTCTGCCGATCTATGTAAAGACGTATTTTGAGAATTTGGAGTATGCGCAGGAGAGTTTGACTCGCAAGACTTAAAACACAGTAATGTATGGTGATCAAGAGAACAGCAACGACATCTTTTTTGTGAAGTACAAAATTTGGCTGTGTGCAGTGTTGCCACGCAATTGGGGCACGCTCTTTGACTTTTAACAAGCTCAAAACGTTCCTTGACCGTTTTAGCGAGAAATGTAGGACAGCGATAAACAATGTGAGAACCTTTACAGATAAAGCAAGCATTTGTGGGAGGACTGGGTCCCTTTTGACCGAAAAGTGCCGTTTTTTTATTGTAAGGTATATGATTTTGTGCAGAGTTGCGAGAAAAATTGCTCGAAGGAGGATTCGAGAAAATTGGTTTATTTGTATGAGGGGATTTTTCTAATTCAATAGTTTCAAGAGCAACGCATTGTTTAAGTAAAAAAAGTCTTACAGCATCGTACCTCGGTACATCGTTTGAGGCATGTTGCTGCTCAAAAGCTCTACGCGTTGAAGGGTGTAGGTTTGATAAAAGAGAGTACGTGATAGGAAAATCCCAAAGCGCGGTCTCGAATCTTAAATTATTTAGCACAGATAAATTTTTTGAAAAGGTATCTAAAATATGACGTAACTCTTTGGCATTATCAGAGGTCATGCGTGGGCAATCTTCAATCAGTTTCCAATGAGTAAAGGCCTGTAAACGCCTATTGTTGTATCTTTCAATAATGGTATTGTAAGCTAAGGGATAATTTTCATTTGTAATTAAAATATCTGCAATTAATTCTCGCGGCGAACCCTTCAATGCGTCAAGCAAATAATTAAATTTAGAGATATTGCTTAAGTGTCTTTTTGAGTGAACCATCACGTTAAAGCTTTGATGAAACGTCGGAAAAGCGGTAACATCTCCATTAAAAGAGGGGATGCCCAATTTGGGTAAATTATCAAAATCATGGTGACTTGAATGTGGTTCCTGGGAAAATGCGGGGTGGATAGAGGTATCCAAAACTCCATTTAGTTCCAATGGCAAATCAAAAAGCTCATAAAAAATAGTATCTATTTCGTGGCACCTTTTTGCAAAGTCTAAACCAACCTTTTGTTCGAGCAATAACTCCTCAGTAGACGAAGCAAGCAAAGTAAGTGTGGCATTATGATGTTTTTCAAAATCTTTTTTGACTTTTGATAAGCTACAGTATCTAACCTTAAAGGGGTTGAGCTCAGCAGTATTATCTTTTGCCAATTGTGCCGCATCTTTAATCAAAGAAAGCTGCGAAAGCGCGGTTTGCCTTAAAGATTTAGCTTTTAAAATTTTTTCAGTAGTAGTCGGCATCTTATAAAAAAATAGTAAAGTAACTTTACGAGAAAAAAAAAATATATATAAAAATTGCAACCTCTTACGTTAATAAATCTCACCCTCTAGTATACAAAATTTACCCGACTTATAATGACTCGACTGTACACTAAAAGTCCAAAAAACAGTATCGATTTTTCTGAATAAAAATAGATGGCAAAGAAAAAAACTCGTTCAAGGTCAATGTCACAATTCTCCAAGAAATAAATCTTATTTAAAATAAAACTTTAATACAATGTTTTATCAAAATTAAATCGATGGCAATATAATTTTTTAATAAGTATGTAGGTATTATTTTTGCATAGATAAAAAATCTTATCGTAAGCCATGTAGGTATTTTCCAAAATTATGTAAAAGTACAGTATGTAAGTAAGTTCTTCGAAAGAAAAAATATTATCTGATGGCAGAATAAATTTTTTTCAAATACTTCAAAACGTATTTTTGAAGTAAAATTTTGCTAGATAAATTGCAAATAGACAACGTAAAACCTGTGTTGGCACAGTACTGGGGTTGCATCTGCTAAATATCCTACAAAATTAGGCAAGATTGCTTATGTAAAAGCAGAAAAGAATTAGTATAAATTGCACTCAAGATTATGACGCAAGAAAAAATTAGAAGAGTTCCAGACTCCGGGTTCCAGAAAATGCCATCTGGCCAACGAAGGACCATAAAAATGTATAATTCTAGTTAAAATAGTTTTATACTAGTCTAACCAGAACTATGTGCATGAACTATAATTTCATAGGTTTCACCAGAACAGCTGGATTCTCGGATTCTGTACAACCTTGATTCTTTCTTGGTAAAAATATCGCATATAAATTAGGTAAAAAGGAAAGTTAATTCAACTTACCCTGGTTTCACTGGTGGAACATGGATTTGTAGAAGGAAACTCGCGTAGCACGTGGATATTTCCCGTTTTATATGTATCTTAGTAATCGTAAGAATATCGTATATTATTGACAGCAAGGCGAAAACGATCCGTCTGTCTGCCGCGCTGCTTCCGCGTATCGCTCGCAGCTGGTCAGCGTCGTTTCTTCCTCCCACCATGGCATTAACTCGATGCACTCGCGATCAAGGTTGGGTACAAGGGTAGTAAATATGGATAATATGGTAAGGATTGCAAGGGCGGAAAAAGGAAGAAAGACAAATTGAATTAAGTAATAATTATGCAATAGCTGCATTTTGACGTATAAAATCGCGAATTTTGAATGCACTTTAAGACTATAAAAATATTGATAATTTTATAAAGCTTAAACATATTAAATTAAAACTAAGTGTATTTATGTAAAAAAGTGGTACGGGACAAACCACCAACGTTGCCAGATTAGCGAAAATATCAGTATAAGCAATTACCCGATAATACCTTAAAATTATGCTTGTTCCTAAAAGTAAATAACACAGAATTTTCAAGGATTATTCTGGTTATTGATTTTCATCAAGTAATAATTATTGTCGACCCAAACAACATGTTTTTGGTTGTCCGTCCCTTGACGACTGCGTCTGGACTTTTATCTGTTTTGTGTCCTCTTATGGAAATTAAGCCCCCTAGATATGGACTTGTTCACGCGGTATAAGGCCTACCTTTTCTTGGTTCTACAGTGACGTTTCCCTTAGAATCAGCGTAGATAAACCTGCCTCCTTTGAAATCTACACTATAGTCACTCAGGTACAGTAAGGAAGTATAATGGAATGTTTCATAAGTTACCTAAAACAAAATTGTTGGTATATTAGACACAAGGGGATAAAAGTGATACTTTTTATTCTGATATGAAAAGTTTGTAACACGGAACAGCATTATGACAAATTACTGTAGGGAAGAGGTGTGGCCGCTTGTGAAGCAGTCCTGCTTCAGATCGGACTCTTCTATGCCTCCCTGTAAAGCGCTGTCGTTTTCAGATTTGTAGTAAAAAAATTACAGTTTTCTCTCAAAATACGAGGTTCAAGAAGAACGTGGCCGTTATAATTTTGGAGTAGGGATATTCAGTAGCATATAGACGGCTGGTAGTGCCGCGATGCTCATTTGGCCAGGAGCAATCGCAATGAGCGAGAAGAAGGTACACAGCAGTGTTGCGCAAAGAATAATCATAAAATTTCTTACACGCGAAAACGTTAAACCTGCTGAAATTCGATGCAGATTGCGAGCACAGTTCGGAAATAAGACGCTTTTGTGGGTACCTGTAAAAACTTGGTGCAAAGAAATTAACGACGGCCGTGAGCGTGTCGACAATGTGAGTCACCCACGTCCCGCGTACCATTATTTCTACAGGCAAAGTTTTAGCGACCGTTTTCTGGGACTGGAGAGGAGTTTTGTTGGTCGATTTTTTGCACGACCGAATAACAATAAACGCGGCTTATTACTGCAACTTAATCGACCAGGTAAAGCTTGATTATCGCCAAAGGAGGAGAGCACACCCCATCCAAGACGTGTTGCTCCTGCATGACAAGGCTAGACCTGATACGGCAGCTGACTGTGCTGGAATACCCTCCATACAGCCCAGATTTGTCACCTTGCGATTTTCATATGTTTGGCCCACTCAAAGATTCACTGGGAGGCGAGCAATTTCAGACCAATGAAGAGGTGGAGGCATTCGTGCGCAACTGGTTAGATACCTGCCCAGCTTCCTTTTATGAAAACGGGATTAAGAAACTGTCAAACTGTTGGAAAAAGTGTATTAACAGAGAAGAGGGATGTGTAGAAAAGTAGCAAAATTTCTGTTTGTGTCATGTTTCTAAATAACTAGTTTATAAATAAAGGCTTGTTTATATTTGATCCACCCTCGTAGTATATTATATACTAAGAGATAAGTGGCACTTTAGATTCCAAGGCGAAAAGTTTGTCGTTCAAGGGATAAAAAGACACTTGACTCACGAGATATGCTGCCCTTAGGTTTAATAAATTATAATAATATACTCTATTTTTTATACCAAATACGTTGGAGCATAAATATGTGGGCATACCCATGCATTCTCACACGCGATGCTTGAAGCCAGGACCCCTATTTAATTCTTAAAGTTCCTTTTTCGGGTAGACAGGATTTCGGTTACTGTGCATGCGTCAGTTTTGGTGGTTTTGGAACATGCTTCGTTACGCCACTACATTATTTGTCAATTGGCAAATGTTTAAGGTTATGTCTATTAATTTTTTCTAAAAACTAGTTGATTGGTTAAAAATTTATCAAATTGTGGATTAGAATTGTAGTTTTTCTAAAACTAATTATGCAGAATTACTGTGGACATTATGAATACGTTTAATGGCATCTATAAACCACTCTTAACTTTAATAACAAATTATAAAGAAAAATCCACCAAGTTACCTATGGAATGGCACTCCCTTACTTTTTCCAGACATTTTTCCACAACCCGCACATGTTTTACATGAATTATTTTTCATTTTTCACAGAAAAAAACAATTTTGCACGAGAAACGCAAAACACCACCAAATATCAATATGGCCTCCACCCACAAAGCAGCTGAGTGTCTACATGACAAATCACAAGCATAAGCAATTGAAAATTCGCATCCGCGAATTTAAATTTGCCATTGTTTCCAAAGCCAGCTATATATGTATTTGGTTTATACTAGAGGCCCTCGATACATTTGACAATTGTTTTACAATTGTCAAATGTATCGAGGGCCTCTAGTTTATACTAATGTAAAAATCGCAATTCTAGCCACACCTTGAGTTGAGATTCCGAAAAACGTCATTTAGCGATTTTTAGAATAGGGATCCCATAGGACCAAAATTGCCAAACTTTGAAAATTTATATCTCCCAAACTATACATTTTATCAACAAAAGCAGCGAGTTACAGTACGGTGAGGCCATAAAGATGCGAAAAAGCCACACCTTGAGTTGAGATTCGGAAAAACGTCATTTAGCGATTTTTAGGATAGGGAATCCCATAGGACCAAAATTTCCAAACTTTGAAAATTCATATCTCCCAAACTATACATTCTGAAAAACGTCATTTAGCGATTTTTAGGATAGGAAATGCCATAAAACCAAAATTGCCAAACTGAAAATTCATATCTCACAAACTATATATTTTATCAACAAAAGCACCGAGTTACAGTATTGTGGGGTCATAAAGATGCGAAAAAGCTACACCTTGAGTTGAGATTCTGAAAAACGTCATTTAGCGATTTTTAGGATAGGGAATCCCATAGGACCAAAATTGCCAAACTTTGAAAATTCATATCTCCCAAACTATACATTTTATCAACAAAAGCACCTAGTTACAGTATGGTGGGGCCACAAAAATGCGAAAAAGCCACACCTTGAGTTGAGATTCTGAAAAACGTCATTTAGCGATTTTTAGGATAGGGAATCCCATAGGACCAAAATTGCCAAACTACTAAAAGTATTTAAAAAATCATTTACAACTTTCTTTGTTCCATAAGGCACTATGTATTTTTAAATATTCAAACGCGTTTATTTTATATGAATTGAGCCACTGGGGAAATTCCAGACGTCTAGGGACTTTTTTTACCCTAAATTCGGATTTATCGTCGAAAAATACATAGAAATTCCTATGTCCCAAACTATACATTTTATTAACAAAAGCACCGAGTTACAGTATGGTGGGGCCATAAAGATGCGAAAAAGCCACACCTTAAGTTGAGATTCTGAAAAACGTCATTTAGCGATTTTTAGGATAGGGAATCCCAGAGGACCAAAATTGCCAAACTACTAAAAGTATTTAAAAAATCATTTACAACTTTCTTTGTTCCATAAGGCACTATGTATTTTTAAATATTGAAATGCGTTTATTTCATATGAATTGACCCACTGGGGAAATTTCAGACGTCGAAAAATACATAGTGTTTCGGTTTCGCAAAAAATCTCTTTTTGTTTTAATATATTTTTTATTATATTTTCAGAACATTTTATTTTTTATTTTTAAAACTCAAATTTTGGGTTGGGTATAATTGGGTTATTGTTTTACTCAATAGGTTAAGTTAAATTTAAGGCTTACAAACTATCAATTTCGCATAGTTTATTATTTAAATTCTAAACGCATTTAATAATTTAATTCTAATTTTAATTCAATCCTCATATTACTACCGCCCTCTGCATATTTTAATTTAAATCGCGTTTTTATTATTTTAATAAAATTAGAATTCTAAATTCTTTTATGAGAAGTGATTTTCCTATAGAGGACGAAGAAACACGTCGCAAAAACCAGACAGAACCAAAAAAGAACTGTCGCCATTCATACACGCTCTCGATCGGAATATTTTGAACGATCCACGCTTTTTATAAGAAATGGTGAACTCTAAAAACTGTTAAAT
The DNA here is from genome assembly GCA_963576565.1 of Aspidapion aeneum. NCBI lineage: Eukaryota > Metazoa > Arthropoda > Insecta > Coleoptera > Brentidae > Aspidapion > Aspidapion aeneum. The sequence goes on along the minus strand of OY755045.1, from coordinate 24,198,252 downwards.
TCCTCTAAAACTCCAAACATTGAAACTTGGGAGTGCTGGACCGCTATAGAAGACTTCTGGCGAATCTGGTGCACCAGTTGAAAGAGATTAAGACATCACCGGTAAGTCCCTCTCCCATAAGATCGCATCATTAATATTTTTCTATTATTCCAATATTATGATTATGTCTTAATTAATTTTCACTTCAGGAAGGTACGATTTCGCGTGCATTCGTATACCCTTCAAATGAAAGCGGAGGACTGTCTGAATACAGTCCATTAGGTAATGATGTGTCTTACGGATTTCAACATTTTTTGTGGTGTGTAATATTATATTCTACTCCAAGCCTGACAGAGATTTCCGAGTCTAAGGATATCAAAAGTCGTTACCTTGTCCACGTGCACGTGCCAATATTCATCGTTCGGCGTGACAGCTGGCTTATTTGACAGTCTTGAAAAAAACGTAGGATACGTCAGGTGCAGAGCTTCCTCGTCTAAACCAAACGACTCTGCTATGGCGTGTTGTATCTTGATTCTAAAATTTTTTTTTTTTACAAAATTTTCTGGGCGGCAGTTTTCTGAACCCCAACTTAAAGTGCGCATTCGCATCTATATGGCCACGCCATTATTTTTGACGAAACACAAAAAATTAATATTCGACCAACAGTACAGGGTGTCTCATTATATTTTTCCCACCCTTTTAGACCCTTAATAATTGATGTAGAAATATAAAAGAAACTGTGTTCGAATTCGCGAAAGTTTTACTTTTAAATTGCATCTTGACTTTATTCCTGATGCTTACTGTATTTGACAGGCGCTCAAATTTATAGTTTTTGTAAATTGGATGCTCCTTATATTATTTAATTAATAGATTAGGCTTGGAATATTCTTTTCAAAAATCTCGGTTTTGATAAATAGTTTCTGAAATATTAGCGATAAATTTTTAAATAATAAAAAAATAACATTACCACTTTGGTGGTAATTTCAGTGTCCTTATTTCGAACTATGTTAGTCCCCATGTATAAACAGTGACAATGACATTTATTTTTTTTTAAATGACGCTCAAAATGACAACCGGTAACGACAACAAAGTTGTGTCATTGTCACTGTTCGATAGCTTCTGGTATACCGACGGATCCAAAATGCCATCAGGCGTTAGCTCTGGAGTTGTTAGTATCCAAGAAAAAGTCGAGATTCAACATAGTCTCGACAAATTGGCTACTATATTTCAGGCCGAACTGGTAGCCATTGAACTGTGTGCCCGGTGGATTACTGACCACGAATGGACCAACACGACAATAAAAATCTTCTCCGACAGTCAAGCAGCCTTAAAAGCGCTTGATTCCTACACGGCCTTATCGAGAACCGTGAGGAACTGCAGAGACTCGCTAAATACGCTTGGTAGCGCTAATAAGGTGTCATTAGTATGGATACTAGGGCATTCTGGGCACGAGGGAAGTGAGGCCGCGGACCAGGCAGCGAGGGAAGCGGCATCTGCCGAATTTTTCGGCCCCGAACCAGCCCTGGGCATATCATACAATGCTGCTAAATTAACCATATTGGGATGGATGGAGGACAGCTTCCAACAATACTGGATGAATATACCAGAACTGGCTCACTCTAAAGAGTTCATTAAAGGACCTTGTCAGAAGAGAGCCAGAAATATCATTGGACTTACCAGACAGGAGATCCGTATAGTGACTGGACTTTTTACGGGTCACTGTCGACTAAGAGTACCCATGCACAGAATGGGATAACAGAAGAGACCGAATGTACACTCTGTATGGAGGATAATGAAATAGTTAGACATGTACTGTGCGAATGTCCGGCTATTGCACGTTTACGTCAAAACACTTTCGGTAAACCTCAGATTGATTCAGAAGATCTGAACAGTGTCTCACCCAAACTGATAGCTAACCTTTTTGGAGGATTAGGCATACAGTGGTGAGAAACCACTCAAAAGTGAGCCACAATAGACCCACTAGTGGTCGCAGTGGAAGGGCTGCAAGGCCCACTCATATATGAATCATCATCATCAACATAATTTGGAATAAGGATACTAAAATTAACACAAGAGTGGTATTGTTATAATTGCTAATATCTCAGAAACTATGGCTCTAAACTACGGCATATCGGGAAATATGATGCAAGCCTAATCTTTTAATTAAATAATATAAGGAGCATCCAATTTACAAAAACTATAAATTTGAGCGCCTGTCGAATATGGTAAGCATCAGGAATAAAGTCAAGATGCAATTTCAAAGTAAAAATTTCGCGAATTCGAACACAATTTTCTGTATATTTCTATATCAATTATTAATGGTCTAGAAGGGTGGGAAAAAATATAATGAGACACCCTGTACAATCCTTCATATTATTTAAAAGGCAGTTAAATTTCTCTTCTATTGCAAATAATTCTTGTCCTTTAAAAATTTTGATGTGACACAAGTTAAAAAAAAAAGTTTGTGAAAAAACATGGAAAAAATCGCAATCTTGGATTTATTCACAAAAACGCTCAAATTTAAGACAAACACCCTTCGACTTAAAATTGAGTAATCCATTACCAATCAATCTAGGGTCGTCTAAAACTTCCTTCATTTTTTTTGGCAAAAAAATTACTATTTGTTAGGATTTTTAAAAAAATTTGTCAGTTTCTGAGATATAAAGCTAATTTCTTTACTTTTTTATTTGGTGTTTTATTGCAAACAGAAATCGGATTAACAGTTTTTCTGTAAAACTAATTTAGCAATTAAGTGAAAGTTTGTGAAAAAACATGAAAAAGCTCCAACTTAAATTGGAGGCAAACACCTGTTTGTGGTGACTTAAAATATGGCTAGACAAAATCTGAGAAATTTTGACATATAAGGAACTGTCCTTGAGGGCGATTTTTCATTTAAAATGGCTAAAAAGATGTGGTATTCTATGATTTCTATGAATATCTAGATACGAGAAGCTGCCTACTAACCTTACAGATTTGTAAATCATTAACATTTCAGGTCCTAATACAAATTTTTCAGGTAGTGCGTATATGTTAACAAACTTGTCTTTAAAAGACAGGGCTCCTGAGTGCAAGTCCATGATTGTAGCGCCACCATTGGAGCCTCCCAGAACCATACCTTAAACAACAAATACCCGGTTATAAAAAATTGTAAGCTTGAACAATATACTTTAAGCAGGAACATAATGTAGGTATTCAGTGGAGCACCCAGGAATATGTCTTTGAAGGGGGCCCGAGATCCCATGATGCCATATTTTATGCTATTTTATTTTTTTATTCATGAAATATGTGGAAAATATCTAAAAAAAATCTTAGTATTAGGGGCTCGGACCCCAAAGCGCCCAGGACTATTATCGACGGACTTCTTAACCTCAAAATGGATAGTTAAAACGTGTTATAACAAATCACCATGCGTTTGACGTTTGTATTTTTGCCATTTATAAGTTTTTAAATATTTTTAATTAAATATTGTTTTTGACATCAACAAGCATTAATTACTTGCAAGACTAGGTTAAGAATAAGTAAAATTTATAGCAACACAAGCGACTTGTTTTTGGGCATGTTTTCAGGATCGCTGTATTTTAATAAGTTATATTCAGCTAATATATCCTTTGAGTCACTAACATCACAATAATTTATATTCTGTAACTGGAAACAAATATGCTAAACTATTTTCAATTTTTAAAAAACACTGTAATTTGTGTAATTTTAATTTTCAACGATTTTCTAAGTCCACGCATCTTTGGATTACGCTGGTATTTTGTCTCTTTGTTTGGAACGTTTAAAGCACAGTCCATCTCTTTCTCGCCAAAGCGAGAAAGCTTAGGTTTCAGACCAATCAGCCGCAAGCTAAGAATGCCTAGAGAGCTTTGGCTGAGACAAGAAAATCGTGAGAGAAAACAATCTTTAGTTGGTTTCTGTTCGCTTCACACCACTTCTTAAGGAGTTTTTTTTTCAAATGGAGAAATGTTGAATTTGTCAATAAACTGTTAACTTTGTTATTCATCACTATTTTGGTCTTTACTTTTAGTTTATTTTAATTTTAAAGCTTTTGATTATTACTGTTTTCAGTGTTTTGAAATATTACTGCTATCTTTTTTCTAATTTTTTCACATCAAATACAAACCTTTCGTTGCCCTAAAATCGGCATTTTTAATCAATAATACATCCCAAACCTAAACAGTAGTATTAAGTAAATTAAACAGTTGATTGAATAGCTTCACCTATTCAATCAACGATTAAAATGCTAATAAATTAATATATTTACAGCAATCATACAAAAGGTTCTTAAAACCTAAAAGTTTAAAGACTGTGAATATTTGAATACAAAAGTTTAATAGTAGTAAAATTTGATATTTGGTTAATAAATGAGAAAGTGAAAATGTGAAGTTTCAAGAAGAAAACTGAAAAGGTTTGTATGATTTTCCTACATTGTTTATATAATTAAGAAAAACGTTTATATTATATTCATTCTCCAAGAACCGTGAAATTTCCTTTCGAGAACGTGTAAAATAATTAAATTAATAATGTTTAATACTTTTATCAATTTTCAAATTGTTGCACAAATTGGTAGCTCGCAACGTTTAAGCCTTGGCCACTTGATTTGACAGTACCACTGTCAAACGAGTCACCTGTTACACAACACTCATTTCAGTGTTACCACACTGTTGAACTTTGAAAATTTGGCACACATACAAGCAAAATATTTTTGGTAAAATCCGTAAAAATTAGTTACAAAAACGAAAATTTGAACTTCAGGAAATTAAAGAACGAGCAGTGGTTTAGGGCGGAAATACGATGGTCTAGAGTGGCACCGCGGTGGTCGGACTTCGAAAGCTCTAGTATCCAAGCCGGCGAATCCTAGCGAACGTAACTCAAATTTGTCAGAAAACGACGCGCCTGTCTCTATTTCAGTGATGCAAACAGCGCAAACTCCCCAAAAGAAAAAATACCATTAGAACGAGGGTAGAACGTCAAACCCGTGCTGCAGCGATTTTTAGGTTTGCAGCGATTTTTAGGTTTTCAGCGATATATGTCAGCAATCTAATTTGTCGTGGTATTATCACACAGTTACCTTAATGTCCGAAAAAGGTCCATGAAAGATCCCTGTATCGTTTTTGTGTGTCCTTTTTACGATTTTAAAACGCCCCCACGGCAGGTTTTTAAAAATTCCGCACAGAACGTTTTTAAAAATTTTCAGAACGCTTTTCGAAAGTTTACCAAATTTGATATTTTGTACCTTCTGCAAAATTTGGGGACGTTCAATAAACGCACCGGGAACGTTTTAAGAACGTACCGGGACGTTTTAAGAACGTACCGGGACGTTTTAAGAACGTACCGGAACGTTTTAAGAACGTACCGGAACGTTTTAAGAACGTACCGGAACGTTTTAAGAACGTACCGGAACGTTTTAAGAACGTACCGGGACGTTTTAAGAACGTACCGGGACGTTTTAAGAACGTAAGGGACGTTTTAAGAACGTACCGGGACGTTTTAAGAACGTACCGGGACGTTTTAAGAACGTACCGGGACGTTTTAAGAACGTACCGGGACGTTTTAAGAACGTACCGGGACGTTTTAAGAACGTACCGGGACGTTTTAAGAACGTACCGGGACGTTTTAAGAACGTACCGGGACGTTTTAAGAACGTACCGAGACGTTTTAAGAACGTACCGGGACGTTTTAAGAACGTACCGGGACGTTTTAAGAACGTACCGGGACGTTTTAAGAACGTACTGGGACGTTTTAAGAACGTACCGGGACGTTTTAAGAACGTACCGGGACGTTTTAAGAACGTACCGGGACGTTTTAAGAACGTACCGGGACGTTTTAAGAACGTACCGGGACGTTTTAAGAACGTACCGGGACGTTTTAAGAACGTACCGGGACGTTTTAAGAACGTACCGGGACGTTTTAAGAACGTACCGGGACGTTTTAAGAACGTACCGGGACGTTTTAAGAACGTACCGGGACGTTTTAAGAACGTACCGGGACGTTTTAAGAACGTACCGGGACGTTTTAAGAACGTACCGGGACGTTTTAAGAACGTACCGGGACGTTTTAAGAACGTACCGGGACGTTTTAGAAACGTACTTTTTGGTACCCCTAAAGTTAGGGCCCTAAAAAACATAAAAAATACGTTTTAAAAACGTCCTGATTTGAGCGTTCTTAGGTACGCAAAAGATGGGGCCTTAAGGGACCTTAAACTACATTTGAACAAGTTTCTATTCGAAGAAAGTGTTTTTGAACAAATTTTCGATTGGAGAAAATCCTTTCAAAAAAATCTTATTGAAGAAAATGTTTCGAATTTTCTGTTCGTAAAACATTATATTAAACGCTTGCAGAAACCTATTTTTCCGTAGCAAGTTCTGTCAAGCCCTTGTTAGGAAAATAGCTATATTTTCATCGATCCGTCAAAAATAATGTCATCTGTGTTAAAGCTGTGGTAACTTAATTTATTTTATTTACCTTTCTTTGCAATATCCAATAGAACTTTAACCTCTTCATGATTTACAATTTGGTCTGTGACAAATCTGCCACATTTTTTCGGAATGCATCCTGGATACTTTGATATGTCATCTAAATAGTCTTTGCTGCAGTCTAGAATTGAGCCTCTACCTAAGGGTGTAAAATATAGAACATACCTAGTTCTTTAATAGTTCATAGAACCACATGAATAAGGAATTTAGTTTATGATAGAACATAAGAATTTTAATTACAATAGGTGCTATTTTGGTATTTAATTTAATTTTTAAACATTTTTGAGTAATTTTCATTTCAAAAATAATTTGTGACAGTTGCTGTAATTGGATAAAAATAAAACGAACGCCACTTTTAGTGAAAAACATAGAGTTATGGTGGACACCCTGTAGATAACTTGTCAGAAAGTGACATTGTTACACTCATGTGATTTTCAAAACCTTTACACTTGTATGAAATATATCACTCAATATGTAATATATTTTTTTCTTAAAAATGTTGAGTATTTAATAATCCTTATAAAAGTTTGGTGAAATAGCGGAACAGCGTTGGAGATAATTTCACTCAAATTTAGTGACAATAATTTATAGGGTTGTTTTAAAAATATCACATAAAAAGAAATGGAATTATTTATGATGCTCTTAAATTAATGAATTGTTTTGTACAGCCTAGGGACCAAAAACTTTAAAGGTTACTTACTGGCATATATTTTGTCCTGTCTAGCTAAGATCTCCTCACTCTTACTCTTCAAATAAGTTATATACAAAGCGTAAATAAAGACACCTAGGAAAAGGATTCCTCTACTCCAAGCTTTTTGGCCATGGAATGTAGGCATGGGACCATACCTATAACAAAAATATTGTCTACCCTTAACAGGTTCAAATCAGTTCAGATTTATGGTGGAGTAACCAGGATGCTGGCCCCCAGGCCCCCACATATTAAGGTCTTTACAAACCATGAATTGAGTAATAATTGGGCTTTGGAAAAATGATTTGACCTTTCAAAAAAAAAATGTTAAGTTGAGGGGTGATCAGCTGACATGACAGACAAATTCTTGGTCCTGTACAAGACCTGTGTTATAATCTTGTGCAGCCCTGTATAGTCCTGTGCAAGTTTTGTAAAAAAAAATATATATCTAAAGAAAATTCTAGCAAAATTCTTTAAAAAAACACTATACTAAGTCACACATTGAAGGCTCCAATTTTAGAGACACTGTTTTAAGACCTTGAAACACTAATGCTGAATAAACTTTATTGTGTTAATGTTAATAGGCTAGACTTTCAATATAGGAACAATAATAGAGAAAAATCTTTATTCCAAAAGTTAGGAGATCTACAAGTCAATGAATGTTTTTTTTATCTGGGCACAAAAATTTTTAATGTTACTTAGTTCTAATGAAATAAAATTTTTACAAATAGGACAGTTCAGGGGATCATTTAACAATCAATTCAAAGCTTTGTTTTTCATAATAAAAATATCAGCGGTTCACTATTTAGACCTTTCAATGTATCTAATGTAGGACACTAGTTACCAAAATACCCATATATTAAATTTGTTATTTAAAAAAGATGAGGGTCCATAAACAAAATTTGTCACTAGTTTAACTTTAATTTATATTATATTATATGCACACAGGATTAAATTCCTTTCACAACACTTTGAAGGAGAGTAGGAACAATGAATTTTTTGTATTAATTGATTATGTACCAATACACTGCCACCATTAGTTAAAAGAACACAATAACATATACCACCTTTTAACTAATGATAGCAGTACAGTGGGCAGCTGATCATCAGATCAGCCCTCAAGTAAAGTGTTTTTAGAAATTAATTTCTAAATGTAAAAGTCAAATTAATCAAATTTATTTATTAATGAAAAGGGCATACACTTTATTGTCCTGGGCCCATACATAACAAAAGTCCAGCCCTATATTACTGAATATTTCTTGTGCATTTATGTAATATTCCAATACTTCCTGTTACCTATTTACACAATGGTTGGCATTTGATGCAAACATTCAGAAATAAAGGTACGAAAAATGCACAGATACCAAATTTACATAGATAGAGTATTAACTTTATGCCGATGATTTAACATAACGAATACAATAGTAAAATAATATTCATGTGTAAAAGTATAACCAATCAGGACATTTTATCTTAAGGGTCACAAAGAGGATAGACTTATACCCATTGATATTGCTATTTCAGATATGTTTGCATTCTGCATCGTAAGGTACCATAGGTACTGCAATAATACATACTATATGGAAATAATATGCATATGCCTTTGAAAGCAACCAATCAGGTCTTTTTTGCTTAAAGACCCCAAGGCCCTAATGTTTGCATCATGAATGGGCAGTTACTGTGGGTATTGGAATATTATGTATATGGTCTTGTGACAGAATGTCCACTTTTAACAGTGTTAAGATCTACTTATAATCAGTAGGTACACAAGCTAGTTTTACATAGCTTTAAATTAATTGATTTTGCAATGTCAGAGTTTTATTAATGATTTAGTTTAGACTTACTTTGAATTTAACTTTTTCTTGTCCTGTGAAGTTGAGTCTTTATTTTCTTTATTATCATTCTTGGTTTTTTCTTCCAAATCTTTATTTCCAATTTTATCCCTACCACTACTTCTTCGTTGCTTTAACTGTTCACCGGTCATTTAAATAAGTCACGGATATTAGAACAATAAATAAGTGCACTTATCAGAAATTAGGACAACAGGCGAAAATCGATCAGCAAATTGTAAACAAATAAGTGAGGTTAGAGTTGGATGCAGTGTTGCCAGGAACTTTTGAAAATATTACCAGAAGCAAGGCTTGAAAGTTACCAGGTTCTGCAAAAAATTACCGTAGTTTTTGAACATTTTTTAATCGTATCAAAATCTAAAACAAAACTTCAACAAGCATGCGGAAAATGACATTTTCCACACTAATTTTCGTGCGAAGTCTGTTTTCCCGCACAGGGGATTTGTTTTTAGGCTACACTGCACACGACCGGGAAATACCTATTGGCCGAAAGCCGAAAGCGAGGTTCACAAGTCGAGCGAGTGTGCAAAGAGGTTTTTAAACGAGTTTTTTACTATACTTTTTATACGACTACAATTAAGAAACACTAATCTTACTTACCTATATAATAGTTTTTGTAAAATGTAAAAGACTGTATTTAAATAAAATAAATTGAATTTAATTTAATTTTTCTTACCAAGGTATTATGACAAAAATCAGACATTTTCGGAAAACTTTAACAAATTTTTTTTATCTCTACTCCAGTGACGGCTCGTGAGGTAGTGCCATGGTGCCAGAGCACTACCCTATTTTTCTGCAAAAACACGTTTTTTTTTTCAAAACATCTTTACAGGGTTTGTACTTTATTTTATGCATCCCCTTTTAAAGTTTATTAAATTTATGAAATTGGGTAACCCTGTGCAATTCTATGGATCACACTCCTGTAATGCCCGCGTTTAAGTTGGTCGAGCCGAGAAATGCATCTTTTGCCTATCTGCGGTTACATTAAATTTATATGATGCATTTGAATTTTTTTCCCTAGAACAAAAAATTTTTTGTCAGGGAGGTGGAAGGTCCATCTGGACCCTCCCTGCATCCGGCACTGTAATTTTTAGATATAAAAAAAATATGGTAAATTAAAGAAGCGTGCCGAAAGATGACGTAACGGTGTGCAAAATAGAATAAATACCGTTTTCTGTGTGCAAAACCTTATTATTTTCTGTGGTAGTCATATAAAAGCTTTTCCGTACTGATATGCATGTCAAATTTTGAACAACCTGTATAGATTTGAAGTTTCTGTTCATAATATTACCTATGAAATGGCTTATGGTGTAAGTATAAGATTTTACATAAACTCGATAAGTCACGGGAAAAAGATTGCAAGAACAATGGGTATGGGCTATTTGTGGGTACATTTAAAATTACTTTCAATTCCTAGTGCAATTTGACATTTGCGACAAAGGCCTAAGGTTCTTTGTTCTTAATTTTTTTTTAAAATATAGTTATGCCAGGGCGTTATACAACTCAATGGTTATATGCCGTTTTAAAAAATTATCCTAGAGTCTTGGTAAGGAAGGCCAAAATAACAGTAGATGCTGGTAATAACCGTGCTCCTGGCAACACTGGGTGGATCAGCTGCCGGGCAGGAGAAGGACTTTCGCTAAAGGCGGTCTGGGTTTCCCACCCGTGCTTAAGGTGACCAACCACCGAGGATACTTATTTACCTAATCTGTGCACCGAGGTTTTAAACTCTTTTAAACAAGACCACTGCCAATTTTCTATTTTTTATAAAATAAAAGCTCTCTGCAAAAAACAAACACACACACACAAAACAAGCTCTGCAGAGGCCTGAAGAAAAAACTCTGAGAAATTTATATGCCGAAAGCTGTATCAGGTTTTATTTTGTATTTGTAAACAAACCAACTGAAATTTGTGAAATTTTCTTGTGATTCAAAAAAGGTAAGAAATTTTTAGCGAAGCTTCATCTACTGCACACCTAGTCATCTATAATTATCTTACTAAGGCCCGTTTCTCATTATCCAACTTTTTAATAAAATGCATGCCACTTGTGAAATTTAAAAAAAGCAGCAATGGTCTTGCAGGGCTATTTTTTGTCATACATATGGTGTTTCTAGGCTTAAAAACAAAATTTATGAAAACAGACCTAAAACATTCACACCTTGGCCATAAAGTGATATAGGTACAGGCATGCTCACCCCCTTTCAGTAGCAGACATAACATGTTGACTAGCAGACTGAACCGAGCTCTTCTGTGGTAGCAGATCAAAGCCCCCCCCCCTTCATAAAATAAAGCTAATATTTTTTAGAAGTTAGCTAAATTCATAGGCGAGGTTCATTTGGAGTTGAGGTTGAAAGTTAAGAATTAAGCATTCATAAAACACATTGGAAGTTTGAAAGTTTTATTTTGATTGGTTGTTTCAAGGTTCATTTGTTGATATAAAACAGCTGTCAAACCTTTATTTTTTTTAAATGGTTTTTGTTTATACAGTAAAAAATGGAATGTGAGGAACTTATATTATTATATAATTTAGACACAAACGAAGTAATACCTAACAGAAGGTTCAAAGTGAGGCCCATTAACAGGGAAAGAGGAACTGCTAGAGGTCTAGGGCTAGACAAACAATTGAAAACAGCTTTGGAATATTAGTAGCAAGATGGCAATTATTAAAAACTACAATTGCTTCTAAAGCAGAAAATATTGAGAATATTGTTAAAGCTGTAGTTGAGGAAGTTGTGTTACATAATTTCTGCATGATGGAAATGGGCAAAGGAAATGAAAGTTTTTATTGTCCCTCTGGATATGCAGATACAGATGGAGCAAAAAATCGTGATTGGCATAAAGAACAGGAGCTAATAATTATGTACATGCTCCACTATATAAATTAAGAGACATATTCGCGGAATATTTGGCAGCATGATATGTTTAATTAGGTTTAAAAAAATTTTTTGTTATATTATTAAATTTGCGTGTTCTCTTAGTTTATTTTATGCCAAAAAAATGGCATTTAAGTTTTTTGGCACTTTTACTGTTTTATCATAGGTGGCTTGAACAGCAAAAAAACAATTGCTTATAAAAACCTATGATGCATAATACATCTGTTAAATTTAGTTTGGTTACATGGCACTTGAAATGACTTTAAACAGCTGAACAGGGTAATGTGATCACATAGTCGATTTTGATTGGTAGATGCGAACCTCACGAACTTCCAACATAAAATATGGTTATCTCCAACTTTTCAAGTGAACCTCAACTGAACCTGAACTTTCTCTATAAATGCAAATACACGTTTTAGTAAGTTGATCTTCAACTTGTGAACTTCTAACCTCAACTCGAACCTGAACTGCTTTTATAAATCCCGTGTAGTCCTAAATTGAATGCTTATTTTAAAAAGTGAAATATAAAATTTCGACCGTTGATTTGTTAAAAAAAGGAATTGACATCAAAATGGAATTTTCAAAAATAAAAAAGTTATAGAACTCTGCTTACAATGCAAACTTTTCAAAAAGCCCCCGTAACTTAAAAAGCGTGTTCACAATGCATTTTGTGCCATTATTCACAGTGTGCCTGAATGAAGTATAGGTTACATAAAAATGGTTCCAAAAACTAATTGCACATTTTGAATATGGACTCTTTCCTGATCCATCCATCGAACTTTAAAAACATAAAGTATCCTCTTCTGTGAAAGGTTTAAAGCCTTCTATGTAACAAAGAAAAAACAAATGTCAATAATATTGTAGCTACAATAAAATGAGCAAGGGTATTATTTTAATTCTTTTGCAGGAGGAAATACCAATAATCTTGGTATATCTCAAAAGCTACTTGATTTATCAAAAAATATGTAATAACAAAATTTGTTTGTCTTTAAAAAAGGAGTTAAACAGGATTAAGAAATTAAAATCAAACCACTGGGTAGGGAGATACGCTTAAACCAAAAATCTATCAATTTGGCGGCCATTTTCAAAGATGGCGGCCAAACGACCATGAGTACGACCACATGACCAAACTTTTTTTATACTCCTATGGGTGCTTAACAAAGCCCCGAAGTCAAACTGAGCGCACATATTAGGTCACACGTGACAGGAGCTAGCGCCTAGACTAACTAGACAAATGTCAAAAATTTCGAGAAGAGGATCAGCTAGGATTTATATGAATATGGCTCTGGAGTCAGGAAAGAGTCCATATTCAAAATGTGCAATTAGTTTTTGGAACCATTTTTATGTAACCTATACTTCATTCAGGCACACTGTGTATTCTCTCCTTGAAATTTGACCTTCGGTTCGGTTCTGACTTAGATTTTTGTCTTCTGTCCTTCAGTTTAGAGAATCCAAAAAAATGACCACTGCTAGTAACACCCAACTGGAACTATTATTTAAATATCCGTTACTAAAACTAAAGAGCCAGGAAGAAAATGAAGAAATATATGAGGGAAAAATAGTTTGTCAATTTAAAATTTTTAACATTACAGTACAGCATACAATTGAAGAAACAAAACATCACACGTTTATAATAACTCTTGATAAGTTGGAAGAAGAAACTATAGAATTAAGAGAAATAATACAAAACAGCGATTTCCAAAATATAGTAGAAGTCTTGGATAAAGTTAAAATTCATTTAGAATCCAAAAGTAATTTGGATAATACTGATGACACTACTATTATTTATAGAAAAGTTTTAAATGAATACTCCGAATTCACCAAATTTTTTCTGAACCTAAAAACATGCCAAATAAAAAACAATCTAACAAGTATATCTGTATCAGTTTTGGATGAAAAACACAGAGAACATCCTATAAAAATTGCCATAAATCTTACAGCTAAATTTGAAAAACCATTTTATATAGATACCTATGATTTACCAAAACAAACCCTTACAGAAAATCTGTTTGAACCTAATGACAGTTTGATTGTCTTGTTCGATCAATACCTTGCTCAGATTGAAACTCTTCAACCGTACTTTGATTTGATGGATGAAATTGATAGTGCCTGTTCAATTTTAGATCCGGATATGCCAAAGAGAGGTAAGTTGTGGTTCCGTTCGGACCCTGACCCCCGCGACAAACTCTTTAAGTCAAATTTGTCATATGCCATCGCCATATGAATAAGGTAGATAGCAGAAGCAGCGACCGAGGGTGTTCACAGGCTCGAGCGTTTTATTTATAGTCCTGAAGCGCTTGGCAGCTCTTTCTCTGTGAACAGCCTCGGTCTGTGCTGCTACTAACTACCTATAGCATTGTTTAGTTCATAATCGTCGGAAGAAAGATTATAAAATATCATATACAGTGTTAAAATGGTATGACTCTCAAAATTTTAATGGTTCATAGAGGAGGGCAAAATAAGAAAAAAAGTTCAGATAGCGTGGGGGTCCAAACTCAACTAATTTTTGTTTAAATCGTGTCAAAGTTTTAAAATTTATAAGCCATTATCTTTGAAATACTAAAAACTTGATGTGTCCTGCCTTATTAATTTTTTACCAGGAATATTCTTCAATAGATCCAAAACAGTTCCATGAGTCTTAGTCTAAAATATAAAAAAATAATTAAAAAAAAAACACAAGCGCATCATTTTTGCCCACACGAAAACTTGACCTTTAACTTTGTCAACACACCTTGTGGATTAGCCGCCAAATTCAAACTTGACTGCAGTCCCGTGTCACCTCACTGTCTCGTTTTAGTCTGAAGGTGTTCTGAATTTGACGAAATTTTTTGCGTAAGACTTAAAAAAAAACAAAATGTGTTCCATCCAGGAGTATGCTGACATGCTAATTATTTATGGTGAAGCTCACCGAAGCTCTCATCTCGCAGTAGGATCTTGCGGGAGAGAATTCCATTAAAAAATAATTAAAACATTTGTGCGTTTTAAAAAAAATAAAACTCCTGAAAAAATAACAGTGTAGGTGAACCCCTCAATATGCAACCAGTGCAGTGTAGTGAGGTGACTATTTCCACCAAAAAATATCAAGTTTTGCGGGTCAATACTTGTTTCAATTCACGCTTTAACTTTATCAAACCAGATACTCGTTCAACCTGCCGATAAAGCCTAATTTTGGGGTAAGTACAATTTAACGAAATGCGCGGTGTTGTCAAACTTCTTAAACTTTAATGAGCTGTATTATTAAAATATTGTGAGTCATATACCGTTTACACCCTGTATATTCAACGGAAAATAAAAATAAACGATTTTTCACAAAACATATACCGGGCGTGACGGATAAAACGTGTTATTATGTTGCATAATGATTAATATCACTCAGCGCTGACAACTTATGAACTTAACAAGAAAATGTCAACCAAAAAATGTGAGTTTCAGTTGACTTTTAATGACTATTTCTTTGACTATGTCGCGTCTCTATGTTTTTTAAATATATCATATATACAGTCTCTAATTTGTGGTAGTGATCTCCATTAGGGCATTTTTTTTATAAAACCATGAGTGTTTATTACCGCGAATTTTAATGAAACCTTTTTTTATATTAATTTGACGAACCAGTGAAACACGTTTATTATTGCAACATTGTATAAGTAAAAAAAAAATAAATGATTTTTCTAATGTATTATTCTAGGTGACGTCTACAGAAGACTGTGGCTAGGCGAAAACATTTCTCTCATAATCACCGTAGACCCACATAATGTCACAAAGAGACCCGATTTAAGGTTTTTGGGACCAGATAGATTAGTCGACAGCTTCCGAACTCGACTTAATGATAATTTAGGAAACTGGAGTTGCCATAATGGAGTAATCCAGGGAATTTTGGATTTGCTAGGCATTGAGACATTCCCTCAAAAACCAGAACATGATACAGAATCAAACTTATTGGTAGAATACGGGGTTTGCAGTATTTGTTTTTGTTTGCGCTGTAACGAGCAACTTCCCCAAGTTTTGTGCAAAAACCCATCTTGTGAGAAATTTTACCATATAGAATGTTTGTATGAAGTTATTGCTTTGAATGGTCGTAGAATCTACAATGAAATCTCTGGAAAATGTCCTATTTGTGAAAAAAATATTAGTTGTCCCATTCCCACTACTTAGGAGTAAAAGTAAGTGTTATTTTTACCTTTTTTTACTTTTTATTTTGTTTTTATGAGTGATTTTATTTATAGCTAAGTGATTAAAATTTTTCTACCAAAATTGTTTTATATTCTGACCCGATACCAATTACGAGGATGGATCAAATATAAACAAGCCTTTGTTTATAACCTAGTTATTTAGAAACATGACACAAAACAGAAATTTTTTCTACTCTTCTACACATCCCCCTTCTCTGTTAAGACACTTTTCACAACGGCTTGACAGTTTCTTAATCCCGCTTTCATAAAAGGAAGCTGGGCGGGTATCTAACCAGTTGCGCACGAATGCCTCCACCTCTTCATTGGTCTGAAATTGCTCGCCTCCCAGTGAATCTTTGAGTGGGCCAAACATATGAAAATCGCAAGGTGACAAACCTGGACTGTATGGAGGGTATTCCAGCACAGTCCAGTCTATTTAATTGATTTTGGCCTGTGGTAAAGCTGCCGTATCAGGTCTAGCGTTGTCATGCAGGAGCAACATGTCTTGGATGGGGTGTGCTGTCCTCTTTTGGCGATAATCAAGTAAGTTTCAGTAGCAAGTCGCGTTTATTGTTATTCGCTCCTGCAAAAAATCGACCAACAAAACTCCTCTCCAGTCCCAGAAAACGGTCGCTTTGCCTGCAGAAATGATGGTACGCGGACGACGTGGTTGACTCACGTTGTCGAAACTCTCACGGCCGTCGTTAATTTCTTTGCACGAAGCTTTTACAGGTACGCACGAAAGCGTTTTATTTCCGAACTGTGCTCGCAATCTGCGTCGAATTTCAGCAGGTTTCACGTTTTCGCGTGTAAGAAATTTAATGATTATTTTTTGCGCAACACTGCTGTGTACCTTCTTCTCACTCATTGCGATTGCTCCTGGCCAAATGAGCATGGCGGCACTACCAGCTGCCTACATGCTGCTAAACATTCCTACTCCAAAATTATAACTGCCACGTTCATCTTGAATGACTTTTTCGTTAGTAAGTTTAAAAGGCTTGTTTATATTTGATCCACCCTCGTAATAGACATTAAAATCACCAATTTGTTGCGTAGTTCTGGACTTGGACGTATTTCTCCAAAAACCAAAACATGACATGACAGAATCAAAATTATTGGTAGAAAGGTGTTTAGTATTTGTTCTTGTCTGAGCTGTAACGAGCAACTGCTCCATACAGAATGTTTGTATGAAGTTATTTCTTTGAATGGTCGTGGAATCCAATTAATGCTGTTTCACATAGTCAACATATTTTATTGCAAATATAATTGAATATTTTGAAAGTTTAGACCTCAACATATTTTTCAACGTTCACGACCGATGCAACTTTGAAGACGTTTTTTCATACCTGCGTTGTACCATCCCGCCGACTCACGTAGTTGACAGCTGCCTTCAGCTCTTTGTCGCTTGAGAACTTAATTCCCCCATGTGTGCTGCATTGTTTTAGGTTGGGAAATAAATGATAATCACTTGGTGCCAACTCAGAACCATATGGAGGATGGTCTATGATGTCCCATCCAAAATTGACGATAAGATCCATTGTGGTGCGGACGTGAGGCCGAGCGTTGTCATGGGGTAAACAAGCTCCCTTTGACAGCATACACTTTGTGATACTTTAAAATGTTTCATCAAAATCCTGTCAACGATAGTCTTAGAGACGTCCCCTATCTGTTCGTTATCTATCTTACATTTACACGCCGATCCGCAATCAACATTTTCTCAATTTTTCTGTAATATTCAATTTTTTTGAAAGTGAGTCTTTTATAAGTTTCTGTAATGAGTTTTTTATTTTGAAAAATTTTGTCTGGGTGGTCCATTCGACAAGTGGCAAACAAATAAAACATAAAAGTAAATTCCAATAGCACAAAAAAAAATATAAATTTATTCAGTAAAAAACTTAATATTATTAGCCTTAAATAAATATGTTTTAAACAATTATCTAACCTCCATGAAGGGTTGAAATGAATAATATCAAATCTTTGGGTTGTATTTCGTAGTTAACAGTGTCCTGAAATTGGAAAAAAAAGGTTTTTTTAAATTCATTATGAAAGAAGAAAGACACACAAAAATTCTCATTGGTGATATTTGTTTGGCCTTTATCAGGGCTTAATATAGATGATAGAAAAAAACGTTGAATACAAATGTTTTCCATATTATCTTTTCGACTATGTCATAAGTGTCAGATGTCATTCCTTATATCAAATTTTGAGAGCAACCTGTATATTTTCTGTCAACAGGAAATATATATTTCCCCTAATTTTAAAAACATAAGGTTTGTTCATATCTAGCTAAGTGGTCTTTGAGTTACTTAAGTTACAATTTACATTAAATAACTGAAAAATGGCTTATCCAAATGTCAACAATCTATACATTTTTGAAATCAGGGCAAGATATATTTATTCCTAACAATTAATGTACCAGGTGTTTATTTTAATTTAAGAAAGTAACTGTCAAAATTGGATTAGGAATGACATCTCGACACTTTTGACATAGTCCGAGAGATAGTATGGAAAAAGTTAGCATCATTTATATTTAAAGTTTTTTTCTATCACCTATATTGACCCTGTACATTTATAATTTTTTGTTAACAACTACAGAAATCTGTGGTAGATAATTTTTGCAGTTTTGTGTTCATGTGACAACATTATATCTGTCATGTGTTAAGTTAATGTGACAACCTCACAAAAGTTTTATATTCTTAGGGTCGATCTTATCGACTATTTTTTATGTTCTTTCGCGCAAAAGGTCCCTTATTTCGTCAAATGACAATTTTTTCAACCATAACTCTCTTTAGCTTCTTTTCTTTTGTTTAAAAACCATACCATACCATTAAGGGTCGTTTTCCCACCTTACTGCGTCAGTTTAAATTACGTTCTGCTGTTCTCGCGCTCCCTATTGTTTACAGTATGTGCCAGATTGAGTGGTAGCTTCATAGTTCCTTAGCAAAGAAGCTGTTACGCACTCGGCACGTTTCCATTAGAATTTTTATTAAACCAGGGACTACAATTTCTGGAAATAAATCGACTCCTAGTAATAAGTCAATACCACTTGGATTGGAGACGTTAGAATCTGCCAACCTGAGATTCTTAACATACTTCTACTTGGAATGATTCACACTGAGGAAGAAAAGGGTTTATCTCACAAATAGAGTATAACACCGCCACACTAAATTGGAAACTTGGAACAACACTATCTTTTGGATACAATATAATGTCAACCGAACCTAGGCTGGATGATGTTGACATATTGTTTATTCCTTGTATAGGAATATCACTTGGTATAATTTGCAGACCCAAACGCTGCACATAGGATAGTCACACAAGGTCATCAATTGGGATTTAGAATTACAGACAGACACCTCTGTTGTAGCAAACAATGGAGGATTTTCCCCTGTACACAAGCTAGTATAGCTTTGTATTCCAGTAAAAGATCAATCAATAGGAGACTAAATACCCTGGGAGTTTTCATTAACACAAGTTCTCTCCACTCTTCCATTTTGGGTTGGAAAGTAAAGAAGAGTATTATGTTTTTGTCCACAATTAGGAGCTTTAGAAAACTTAGGCACGTTACATGATATAACACCATGTTTACAAAAACAATTGAAACAAAGATGATTCTTTTTAATATACTCATGTGTGGCTGACATCCAAGGAAATTTAATTTTTTTAAAATTTTTAACACAGGACTAGATTTGGTCTGATGTACCCTTTTTTCTATGTGATCAACTAGGTTTAGGTTTGGTAAATGGTACACTATTATCTAACGCACGACAAGTTCTATTTAAAAAATGCATTCAATCTATTAACCTTTACTTTACTTTAAGGAACACAAAAAATATTCAGTGAGATTGACTTTTGGATATACATAAGTTGTTACTAACCATAAGCTCCCAATCAGCATCGTTTACAAGTACTAGTATTCCTGGTCTCCTAAAATCAAACAATAAAAATATGGAAAATATGCCTGTGTGAAATTGAGTGTTTCAAAAACTTCAGGCCAAACTCTTTGTATAGTTCCAATCAAACTCCAATTGTAAGTCAAATTGTACAGAGTGATTTACTATACATTATCAACCCTATTAACTTTTCAAATATTTAATAAAAAAATTGATCATAAAATTTTGTTTACCTTAAAAAAAGCTTCACCTATATATCCTACTCATATTAAGGGGTGATAATTTATAGTGCAGTTTAACAGACTTTGGGATAGTATTATTCCTGCATGCTGCATGTCAACTCTCAATAAGAATGATTTTTAAAATACATATAAGAATTTTCTCCATATTTTTGTCTGGGCTTATAACCTCATAGTAATCATACTTACACTGAGCCTTCTTGTAGAAAAAGTTCAGGCCTTTCTTTAAGTAAATTCTCTTTTAGCCAGAGGAGGAGATCACCTAGAACCCCTAAAAAAAGGTATATTTTATTATTTTTATATTTTTTTAGTAGAATATCAGAAACCTCCACAACTACTTAAGGCAATCAGAAATTACATAAAATATCTATTCTGAAGTTGGAACAGACTATTTTTGATTAAAGTAAGTCTATTTATTTTTAAATTTTCAGCCACAAGAAAAATTGAACAGTTAAAAATTAGTTTTAAATCAAATCAGTTCTGTGGGATATTTTTATTTACGATTTTGAGATTTACTTTCCCAAATCATTTTTTAAGACTTACAGGGTTTGTCCTTAGCTGGTAAAGTCACATCATGACTTTTTTTGTTATCAAAAAGTAGCTCTGCACCGCCACTAAAACAAATTTAACCTTTATCTCCCTCTTTTTCTGTTGGTTTAAAAAGATAAAGAAAGTCTATTTATATTCAATGCTTGCTAATTGAAGTCTCGAGATATAAGTTAGGACTCCTAACTAATAATAAAAACATAATGAATAGATGTGTACTAGAAATTAACATTGTAAATTATTCACTGCATTGCTAAATAAACCTGCCTTCAATTGTTAATTGTGTTCTAAGTAAATATTTTGATGTGATCTTACCCAAACTCTACTTTTATGTCCATATTTTTAACTACAACTTCTAGTTTTTGTAATTTTAATACACAAACTTGTAAAAAAAGTTTTTAAAATTCCCTTAAAAAAACAAATATAGTAGGGTTAAATGATTCGGCAAAAACAGCTGAGACTGTAAACAAACGATTTTATGAGAGCATACCGGCACAGCTTAAGTTGTAATACCGGTTGTTCCTGGATATCATGGAAAAACAATTCCTGGACTTTTTTATGAATAAAAGTTCGTAAAAACGTAAGTCTGCAAACGCTTCGTACCGACACACAGAGTGTTGAAATTTCTATCTATTTAGCCTTCTTTGATCCATTTATGGATATAGGCCTTCCCCAATATTTTCCAGTCTTCTCGGTCTGTCGCCGTGTTAATCCATCTAGCTTCCGCAGGTTTCTTCAAATCGTCAAGTTGTAACAGTTTTCTTCCTGATGAGCGATATATATCCAAATATGTCAACATACAGGGATTCTAGCCAAATCCAATCCGTTAAAATTCTATAATCCGTGCTTTAAAATGACGTATCCAGGGCTTCAATTTTTCAATTTTACCCGTTTTTCAGAGGGTATGGGTGGATGTTCTCGAGAGGGGCGGAAGGAATGTTTGTTTTAGTTGAAGTCAACCATCATCATCGTGCGGAAACGTCCGTTGCCCTTCTACGCGTTGCAGGTTCTATCCTTAGTGAAAAGCCTTGGCGGTCGCGTGTCATTGTTCGTTTTTGTTATCTTTTGTTTATAAAATGGAAATAAATACCGTCGATTACCTAATTAACTGTGCAAATTTAAATACTTTGACATATGAACTTTGATTACAAATAAAATCTTTAGGGCTACATAGACCGGACCTAAAAATTAACCAAAATTTTAGTGCAAGTAAATTTAATAAAAAATTATACGATGCTGAAAACTGGTTGTGCTGTTGAGAAAAAAGAAATGCTTTTTTTGCTTTATTTGTTTTGTTATGAACAATCCACGAAGTGATCCTGCGTGGGTGGCAAAGGGAATGTGTGATATCAAGCACACAAAGTGAGTGGTATTCATTTAAATAACCACATAGAATTTTCTATGCTAGGCAAGACTGATATTAGGTGCCAATTGAATAATGCCTATAGGCAAAACATAGACTTGGTAGGTTAATAGACTGTTTAAAATTCTGTGGGATTTTTGAGGTTGCTCTACAGGGCCATGATGAGTCTGAAACTGGTTCATAGGCATATTTGAAAACTTCAATCCTTTTGACAGTTCACGAGCTATGGCGATTTTTCGTAGAAAATATTCTAGTGCCCTTTTTAGCAGGTTTTGAAAAAACCAAAAAAAGTTTTGGATAAAAGCGAAAGTGGGGTAAAAGGTACTTCCTGAAAATGTTACAACGTTTAAACGAAGGATATTGTTACAAATTTAAGTTATTTAAATTTTATAGTTAGAATTTATTTAGGTTTAGTGTAGTATTAGGTTGACGTATTTTATGGTTGTATTCTTAATCTAGGTTTTAGTTGCGTTATCTGTGACAAACTGGTATGCGAACGGTCCGTGTTCTAGAAAAGCGTGGAATAATTCCGAATCGAACAAGGATGGAAAATTCTCGAATAGTATGCAGACCCTTATATATAGGGCCGGACGTCGTGCATCGGGCAGTCAGAGATAACCAATGGTAGTGATCGCTAGATGTTAACGCGAAGTTAATAGGCGTATTAAAGTAGTGAACTATTAGCAAGTTATTAGTAAGTTTAAGTGCGTGTTTTTGTACATAATTTGTCGAAATAAATTGACGTATCGTTTTCAACAATTGCGAGTTTTAATTGTTGTGGAGAACCCGTAACAGTATATAAAACTGTTAAATTGGCAAAAATGATGAGAAATGGGATGAAATCGTGAAAAATCGGTTATTTTTTAAATTTTTTTCCAGTTGCAAGAAGAGAATGTTCCGCTTTTAAACATTTCTCATCCGACATTTTGGTAGGGGATTTGTTTTAGGTTTCCCTGTTTTCTTCTTCTTCAAAATTAGTATTTTTTTTGCAGCACAAACACGCTAAAGCTCTGTTTATCACATTTAATATTTAATATTTTTACTTTTTCCAGGGACTGATAGAGGTTCTCGTCTGTCTTTGGCTTTTCTTAATTTTTTATATTTTTTAATTTTTTATTATTTTTAGTAAATTACTGTTTTCATTCAATTGACACTTTTAAATCATTGAATTCGCTCAAGCCTTTTGAAAAAATTGATTTTTGAACAACTACCGCGTATTGTATGGGAATTAGAATTTATAAATTGTTTTTATTATTATGGTAGTAAATTAGTATTAATTTTGTAAAGAAAAATACAAATATTATAAATTATTAAATTAAAAAATTATAAATAATGACTTATTCTGTCTAAATATCCAATTTTTGCTGCTATTTTAAAGATGATATTATTGTAGTATAAATTTTTTGAGTCTACTATAATTCCTAGATATTTGAATGAATCTACAAGTTCCAATTTCTCATTGTTTATATGAATTTGCAAATTTAATGGATTACTTTTCAAATTTATTGTTATGCATTTGGATTTGTTTTTATTTAACCAGTTTACAACTAATTTTAAGTCAGAATTTAATAAATAAATAATATTTTCTAAAGAATTGCCTTTTAAATAAATTTCCGGGAACATCTGAATCAAACAATTTTTTAAAAATCGTTTATGTAAAGAATAACTAGTAATGGCCTCAATTTACTTCACTATGGTACTTTAATTTTGTTTTTTTTTATGATAGTGTTTTTATTATTTCAGTACGTCGCGTCGTTTTCTGTTAAACAAATAATTTTTAAACCATTCTCAAACTTATCCTTGTAATCCATATTCATGAAGTTTTTGTAAAAATCTCTGTCAATTGTCTCAAAGGCTCTTTTAAAATCTAAAAATATCCCAATAACTATTTTATACTGAACCGCAATTTCTGTTGAATATTATTTTCTAAATCCTGATTGTTAGGATACTAAAATTTGGTTTTTATCTATAAATTCTAAAAATTGCTCGTAAACCACTATCTCTACTCAATTTCGCGATGTCCCACAAAACACTAATGGGTCTCATTTCGTCATATTTTTTTTTGTTTTCTCTATTATCGGTTCAGGTGTTATAGTTGAACATTTTAATTTCCAAATGGAAAAGTTTCTTTCAGTAATTCTTTATTCATTATTTCTGTTTTAGTATTGTTTGACTTTAATTTCGATATTTTATTTTTTAACTGATTTAATTTGATTTATTGACTATTTCGAGGGGAGGTTGATCCCCTACTAGGTACGGCCTTGGTCTCAGTTGAAAACAATTGTGTGTGTTGTTTTTGAGGTTTTAAGCTGTTAAAGTTTCAAAAAACGCGGGTCATGGACCAGAAATCTTACTGAGAAACCTTGTATAATTAAACAAAACTCCTGCCTATGCTATACAGCAGGAGCTTGCTGTATGCTCAGGACAAAACCACTGAAATTTTCTAAATATCTTCTGTTCGGATTCACTTTCCGTCCGGCTACACTCGCGTTCGGACCGAAACAAGCTCTTTATTTCATTCAAGATTACGTCTGACCGTTTGAAAAATACATCGCGATATATCGTAAAAAACGACCGGTTTCAAAAAGTTTTTTTGACATCGCAAAGTTATTTTTAAATTAGTTTTTTTGTGTTTTTGCCATAAAATTTGGTAAAAGTGCCTTAATTTTTCATTTATCTAATACAGTTTCACTAAAAAATATTTTGAAAATGCGTTAAAATATATATTTTTTAGTTGTTTTTTGTGTTTTTGTCAGTTTTAAAAAAATTGGTTGGATCTAATACATTAATGATATATTTTTTTTAAAAACCCCGAGGCACGTCAATTTTGGTTATTATATCTCAAAACATTAATCTCTGCCAAATTTTAAACAGTTTTTGACAAATAATAATGTTATTGCATGTCTTTGGATATCTTTTTTATTTTAGAAGTTATACATTTTTTGCTTTGCTTTACGTTGAAAATCGAAGCTGTATAAAAACAATGATTTTACACACAAAATGAATAACAAAGTTCATGTAACAACATGGGTTAAAACTCTTTTGATGTCGAGATACAGATCATTGACGATTTTTAAATCTTTTTTGGTTATAACTTCTTAAAAAACGCAATATAAAATAAAATTTTATAAAGTTGTGTATCAGAACAAGCGTAATAGAAAAGATAAAAATATATAAAAAAAAAGGATTATGCGAACAAATTTTTTCAGGAAAATCTGTTTTCTTTTGTATATAGTTTATAACTAGCATTTTAATCGCAATTATTATGCTGATGCTTTTTGTTATTAGAAAGAGGTGTCTAGACATAATAATAACATCATTAGTAGTTGAAAAAATGTTTAATCAAGCCAAAATAATTTTAATTTTAAAAGTTTAAAAAAATTATGACTTTTTTTTCAAGGTTATTTTTGCATTTCCTTGCCTTGCGACAAATACCCTCGTAGATACCACATCACAATAAAAATACTCTGCCAATTTATGGGCACTTAAGCTCACAATAGGTACTATAGTTATAGTGTACGTGTGAGCTAATATAACTAAAAACTGAATTATATTTTATTCAACTCTAGACTCAATTACCTGTCGTTTGATACCACACAAGCCATGTTTTGACTTAAACTCTAATTTTTGAAATCTACCCTCACCTTTAAAAAAAAAAACTAAAATGTATTTTGTTTAACTCCAGACTCAATTACCTTTCGTTTGATATCACACACGCCATATTTTCACATAAACTCTATTTTTTAAATTTACCCCCACCCTTTTTTTGTTAAGTTAACTAAAATGTATTTTGTTTAACTCCAGACTCAATTACCTTTAGTTTGATATCACACACACCATATTTTTACATAAACTTTATTTTTGAAATCTACCCCCACCCTTTTATTTGGCTTGTGTTTGGTGGATTTTGTTCGTTCAACAAATTTCCTTTAAAATAATGTATCATTTTATCCATATTTTATATATTTTGTTATAAACTTTTCTAAATCGGTTTTTGTTAAAAGTTAAAATTAAAAAAATAAATAAAATAATTAAAAAAAAAAAGAATATTTTAAAGGAAATTCTAGGTTGATTTTAAAACTCAAATAAAAAAAAGTTATTTTACAAGAAAAAATATAACAGTGTGTTATATCTCAGAAACTAAAATTGACAAATAAAAGTTAGGTTGACATTTGAATTAAGCTTTGAAAACCCTAAAAACAAGTCATTTAGATTAAAAATAAATTTTGAGAAATAAAAAAGTAGGCCCCAAACCAAAAAAGCAGACTTCAAAAAGCGAAAAAACGGGTTGATACATATATCCAAATGTGATTTTTATCAAAAATCTTGTCTTGAAATTGGAGGCTCGCAAAGGGGGGGTTAGTTTTCCTCTATCTTCCCTAGAAGTACTCTTTCTCACTTGAAAGTCCCCATTTTGAAGCACCCTGTTGTAAAATAAATTTAGATATCTCAAGAACTACTTAACCGAGGTTCTGGTATGTGGCTTGGTTAAAAGGTCTTTAAAATAACTTTCGAACGATGTATCACCTAATTCATAATTTAAAAAATGTATATTTTATATGTTTTTTAAATCTAAATTTGTTCTTCAGCAAAAATTAAATCATGTAGTACCTCGTTTAAATGGTAATTTAAAGACCTTTCATGTTATACATCACTACCTTGGTGTAAGTAGTTCTTGAGATATCTGAATTTATTGTAATACATGTTTGAGCCTAATAAGCAGTTTTGATTTTCATAAATGAATTAAACTACTGATTCTTTTTTTCTCTTGATCGGTAGAATGAATAAACCAATAATTATTAAAATCGAAATTATTGTGCAAACCCTCTTTATTCTCGTTGAATTAAATAGAATTGAAGCTGAGGAAAATTCAAGTCGTCTAGGGACTTTTTTGAACCCGAATTCGGATTCAGCGTCGGAAATTCCCTTCCTCCTACTCCTCTAACATTAAAAATCATATATTTTAAAAACAAGTATTTACCCCGTTCTAATTTTGGGACGCCATTGATTCCTACCGATATGCGGGAGGGTTAAAATGTCCTAGTTGAAAAAAAATCGACGTACTGTCTCGGGATTTTATTAAAAAATATTTTTAATTGAAAATATTTCACGTTGACTATTTTAAAATCCATCCATCATTACGCTTTTGTATTTTTCAAGAACTGTACGAACAGGGATCATCAAGCTGTACTATAGACACTATTTTAATAAAAACAATAAAAAATACATAAAAAACAAAATTTCAAAGATGAAATAAGATCAACCTCAAAAATTGGAAGAAACATGGTCCTCCTTCTTCGTCCCTCAGTGATATTTCTTCTGATCTTTTTAAGTGTGGCTTCGGACGGCCAAAGGAAGAACTATTCAACTCTGAAATGTCCTCAAAAATGCTACTGTTATCAGAAGACGATCAGATGTATGAAGCTGGAGTTGCAGCAAGTTCCCAGGGTGCCTGGAGCGACCGTTATGTTGTAAGTACAATTATTGTTTTTTACCCAATTGCAGCACGGCAAAAGGTAATGTTTTTCGATTGGGATATGTATGTATATATGTATGTTTGTGTCACGCTAAGGGCTAAACGGCTGAACCGATTTTAACAAAAAAGGTGTCGTTGAATTGCTACTGACCCCAAACGTGCTATAGGCTATATTTTTTTAAACAGGAATCATCATGGCGGTCTTCAGACCCCATTTTGTCACATGATGTAGGCTTTAAGGCATACAAATTATCTAAATTTCAGGCGGTTTTAATGACATTCCTATGATCACCCATTCCAAATGTCATCTAATTTGCTGTAGTTACTTTGTAGTCCTCCCTGCTATCAACCATCTCCCCTCCTGTCATTCCCCCCACCCTATTCAAAAACCATATTTGCATAATTTTGTCAAATAAAGGGCGATCAAAAACTCTTTTTTCCAACACCATTTTACTAGCCCCCCCCCCCCCCCCCCGCCGCCGTTGTACGCCCCCCCCCCCCCTCCGCCGCCGCTCCCTCTCTCCTCCCCGCCATCCATATTAGTAATACCTATAGCTATAACTTTCACAAATATAAAGGGATTTCAAAATTCTTTCTGCACACGCTTGAAGACTTTTTCCCAACATCATTTTACTAGTTTCCCCCTCCCTCTCTTCTCCCCTCCCTCCTTATTAGCAATAGTTGTAGCTATACCTGTCACAAATATAGAGCGATTTCAAAAATTCTTTCTGCACACGCTTGAAGACTTTTCCCAACATCATTTTACTAGTTTCCCCCTCTCTCTCTTCTCCCCTCCCTCCTTATTAGCAATAGTTGTAGCTATACCTGTCACAAATATAGAGCGATTTCAAAAATTCTTTCTGCACACGTTTTAAGACTTTTTCCAACATCATTTTACTAGTTTCCCCCTTCCTCTCCCATTCTTCACCCCACCCTCCTTATTAGTAACAGTTGTAGCTATACCTTTCACAAATTTAGAGCGATTTCAAAAATTCTTTCGGCACACGCTTTAAAATTTTTTTCAACACAATTTTACTAGTTCCCTCCTTCCCCACCTTCACTCAATGGAAGGTAACACTGATCGCGTCCGTAGAAAATCTACACGTACTTTGTAAAGCTAAATGAATTGTAAATGCATAGTGCTTTTTATAAGGCTATAAAAAATGTTTTAATAAAAAAAAAACACCTAAATTTACTTGTAACTGCTAGTCGCAGTTGGATACCCAATAACCTGATTCATGAAAATACAAAACCGTATAATTTCGTAAGTGCGCTTTGGGCATCAAAACTAAAAGTTGAAGCATGTCGTACATTATAGGTATTCCTATCAATTTTGTACTCAACTGCGACTAGTAGGTACAAGTAAATTTAGCAGTTGAGTGTTTTTTTATTTAAAATTTTTTTTATTTGATTTTTAAAATAAAGAAATAACATATTTATATAACATCTCAAAAACAAAAAGGGACAAAAGAAATTCAATTTGTGAGTTGAATATTTTATTTAAAAAAAAACTATTAAAAAGAAATTTAGACAAAAATGAAATTTTTAAAAGTAAAATAGTTTAAGGCCCCTCTTTGGGTCACCCTGTACACAGCTATGTAACTTAAAAAGAAACTGGCAACATACTGACAAAGATTTAAAAAATATTAAATTGCTTTTATACGTGAAATAGCTGCTTATCTCCTGAGATATTAAACTGAAGACTGACTGCGCGAAGTAACTACCAACAGTAGCTGTAGGCTAAAAGAACGAGAAATCGTTAAAATTATATACTGGTATATGTCTTAAAACTACAGAGTTTAAGAGAAAGGGTCTGCATTTTTTGATATGAGGCTATGTATGTACGAGGATGGGATGAAAAGTTTCCGGCCTAACATAGAACGCAACACATTTAGTGACTAAATAACCATTTATTTTTCTACATAGTCACCTTGTAAACTAATACATTTGGCCCAACTAAGGTCACTCATCGTCAAGCAATGCCTTTACGATGAGTGTCCTTAGGCCCAACGATATTCAACTGATTTGATGCCATCACTGAAGTCTGATTTATCCAACTCGTCAAAATAGGCGTTTGTAGCTTCAATGACTTCTAAATCTCAGGAAAAATTTTTTCCAGCCAGAAATTTTTTTAGGTTTGGAAACAAATAAAAGTCTGACAGGGCTAGGTCTGGCGAATAAGCTAACAGTTCAAAGCCTAGCTGATGGATTTTAGCCATTATAAGAGCGGACTTGTGGCAAGGTGCATTGTCCTGATGAAACAAAATTTTCTTTTTTGCCAAACCAGGGCGCTTTTCGCTTATATTTTGCTTGAGCTGCTCCAGTAAGTCGCTGTAGTACTCCGAATTTATTGTTCTTCCTTTTTCGAGATAATCTATGAGGAGTATCCCTTTAGCGTCCCAAAAGACCGTTGCCATGACTTTTCCAGCAGACGGTACTGCCTTTGCCTTCTTTGGAACTGGTTCGTCCTTTGCCGTCCATTGTTTGGACTGTTGCTTAGTTTCAGGGGTATAATGATGAACCCATGTTTCATACACCATAATAAATCTACGCAAAAAGTCCCCTGAATCACGTCTAAACAGTGCCAAATTCTCCTCTGAAATGGTTAGACGCACGAGCTTTTGATCTGGCGTGAGCAAACGCGGTACCCATCGGGCAGATAGCTTTCTCATACCTAAAACTTCACATAAAATATGGTGAACTCGCTCTTTTAATATGCCCACAGCCTCAGCTACTTCTTCCAGTCTTAATCTGCGATCTTTTAAAATTAGTTTGTGAATGGTTTGCGCCATTTCTTCAGAAGTTGCCGTTTTTGGCCTGCCAGAACGCGGAGCATCATCAGTGCTGGTACGACCACGTTTAAAGTCCGATACCCAGGTTTTAACTGTGGGATTGGAAGGAGCAGATTCCCCTAGTGTAGCATCTAGTTCAGCTTTTATTTCCGTCGGCAACAACCATTTGATTTGATGAAAATATTTTATCACGGCTCTTATCTCGTTTTTTCCATCTTTTAAAATTGACACACTGTATAAAATTTCAAAATAAGCAGGACACAAACTACTTGACGCACTCACTTGAACCTTCGTGCGTATACTGACCACAAGCAAGGCTATACAAACACGTTGGAACATGAAAGCAAATCGGGCCTGCTATAGGCTAGGCCGGAAACTTTTTATCCCATCCTCGTATCTACAGAGTGTCCCATTTGGGATTGAATGGGAAACTCAGTTATTATAAAAGATAGAGGACTTGAGATTTCACATTACTGTCCTCAAATTTTGAGACAGGAAAAAATATGTCAAAACTTTTTTCTAAGCCAAGAAACTCAAAATTTCGGAATTCCAGAAATCCATTGTTTGGGCAGATATTTCAATTCTGTGAAAATATCTCTGCAGAAAGTTCATTTGTCAAATTTTTGGTCCGTTGAGTCGAATTTAAGATTTCAGAAAAAAAATGTAGACATGGATTTAAATTTTTTTTTTATAGCTAATGGTTATGGTTTATGGTTAATGTAAAGCAAAAAATTTAAAAAAAAATCCATATTCCATATTTAACTTATTAATTTTTTTTCTGAAATCTCGAATCCGACTGGACGGACCAATAATTGGACAACGTCATTTTATTACAAGCTTTTATATTTAGCTTCAGATGTTCTGTCTAACTATCTAACTAACTAACTATCTATCAAATCTTGTAAAGCGTTTTTGACACACTTCCCATTATCCGATTTGGATGAAATTTGGTACACACATAGTGGTCCCATGACAATACAACATTAAGAAAAATACTCTGCCAATATATGGGCCCCTAAGCTCACACTAGGTACTATAGTTATAGTGTACGTGTGAGCTAATATAACTAAAAACTGAGATATATTTTATTCAACTCCAGACTAAATTACCTTTTGTTTGATACCACACAAGCCATGTTTTGACTTAAACTCAAATTTTTGAAATCTACCCCCACCCTTTCAAAAAAAACAAAAACTAAAATGTATTTTGTTAAACTCCGGACTCAATTACCTTTTGTTTGATATCACACATGCCATATTTTCACTTAAACTCTAATTTTTAAAATATACCCCCACCCTTTTTTTTTTAAATAAATTAAAATGTATTTTGTTTAACTACAGACTCAATTACCTTTCGTTTAATATCACACACGCCATATTTTCACACAAACTCTAATTTTTGAAATCTACCCCCACCCTTTTATTTGGTTTGTGTTCGGTGGATTTTGTTCATTTTTAAACGGGACCATCTCGACCCAAGACCCAGCCTAGATACCAAATTTCATTAAAATCGGCCAAGCGGTTTTTGAGTTATGCGCGTTGGTCGTTACAGACAGACATACAGACACACAGACAGACAGACAGACAGACAGACATACAGACAGACAGACAGACGGCGCAACAAAAAAGTTTCAAAATCATCTGAAACGCAAAGATATATAAAATTTTTTGAAATCGGAGCAACTTTTTTTTTCTCGAAAAAATTAGGATCACCATAGCTCACACTACTATAGTATAGTATATGTGTGAGCTAAAATATCCTCCCACCCCTATAGAAAAATGTGTTTTTGACACACTTCCCGTTATCCGATTTGGATAAAATTTGGTATACACATAGTGGTCCGATGATAATACAACAATAAGAAAAAAATATCCTCCCACCCCTACCCCCACCCCTTCTATAGAAAAATGTGTTTTTGACACACTTCCCGTTATCCGATTTGGATAAAATTAGGTATACACATAGTGGTCCGATGATAATACAACAATAAGAAAAAAATATCCGTATATATAAAATATAGAATATTCAACATAGCAGGTCATCAAAGATATGTTTACCTACCATACCTATGTCAAAGAAATGCTGGGGTATCTTGGGTCGGGTTGGGTGGGTTTGGTACCTCTGCATTTTTCTGCTAGATTAATTCTTGCAAATAGTGATATGTATTTAATTGAGACGGATATCTTATCGTGCTAACATCGTCAAAATTTCCATCAGTCGGCCATCGCTTTTATTATTATGATAATATTAGAATTTTAGAAAATTATTTTTTAATTTTTAGTGCATTTTATAAAAGCTTGTGACTTAAAAATGTTTTTTACCAATTTATCAACAGGATCAACTTTCTTTTAACAAAATTGAAATATCTGCATTAATAACAAAGATATGACCGATTTGTATATTTTGAAATTTTTTAATTTTTCTTGGTAGCTCCAAAACTACAAGGACTGGAAAAAAAACTATTGTCATATTTTTTAGGTTTCGAAATCTGAGGACAGCAATGTGAAGCCCCAGGGTTCTATCTTTTATAATTCCTGAGTTTCCTATTCAATACCATCAAAAATGGGACACCCTGTACAGTGTGATCCAAATTGGGTACTTTTCGGGGGTTAAAGTATTTCCAAGGGTGAAAAAGAAAAATGTTCCCTTCTTTTTTTTTTTTTTTACATGTATACTTGTATTCTTTATTTATTTTTTTTTACTTGTTTATTTTGCGACGCTCACTTCAGGAGGAGTTTAAACGTAAAAGCCGTATCTTGATTCATGTAGCCGTTTTCTGGGGGTCTATAACTTTAACTGTGATTTTTTATTTATTAAAATAATATTTTGGTGTAAATTGTTTGTTCATAGTTTTTTTTATAAAGAATCAACCTCTCAAACTGAATTTTATCAGCTACGTTTAATTTTTGAGAGTTATATGATACACGGCAAAAAGGGTACGGTTAGACCTCATAAGATGTCTATAGTTGATATTGTATTAAAGTGACACCGCGTCATCAAAACCTTGATGGTCGGGAAGGGAGTAGAGGGGTACCTACAGTGGCACGCACTTCCTTTAATTTTTTTATTGATATTGATTCCCAAAATGAGGCACTGCACTAATTAGTCATTAGCTTACTATTTTACTTGCTTTTTATGTATGTCTTCTTCTTATCTAGTTGTTACGAACATATTGATTTAGCCGGGCTTTGACGTTTTCTATTCGTTGTTGTTTTGACTGTTTATGTCAAACAAATTACGACGGAGGTTTTTACAAAACAAATTACCGTTTTTGCAACTAAATCAATATTTGCGCACATTTTAATATAATGTTGGATCCTCTTTTATGTTTCGGATCTTTATTTATTAGGTAAGTACCTATTTGATCTCTCCTTTAAAAAGATTATTATATATTTTATCCTTCGAACATTAAACCCCAAGCGGCACACTTGGTGTGTGTGAAACACTAATTTTTTAAGGCTTCTTTACTTATATTTTGCCGCAAAATTTGGTTTACCATAGCTATGACGCGGTGCCACTTTAATACAATATCAACTATAGCAGCGAAAATGAATCGACCTCTGCCTTCCATAGATTCAAGGTACTCTCTGACCCGGAGGGTTAGCACCTGTCTAGGGTCCCTTTCACAGGGATACATGAGAACACGACATCGGTATGAAAGGCGGAGAGGAAGAACCTCGGTAGAGTGAACATAGCGTAGCTGGCAACCTTTCTGACTCAGAATGAGCGGATGCAAAAAACAGCGTCTGTCCCAGAATGGGCGGCTAAATAGAAACTCACCAACACGCCTGGCAAGCCTGGTGTTTTAATGCCACTACCCACCCATGGAGAAATCATGGCGAATTTCAAAACGAAATGGTCCCCAGGTGGGAATTAAGGAAACACTCCGAATCCCACAGCTCTATGGTCTGTCTGGGGAAGGAAAAAATTCGCTTATGACAAAAAGGATCAAACATTCAAAAACAAGACAAAAACTAGTAAAACTAACAATAGAACATATAATATTAGGTCTATGAACACCGACGAAAAAATAAATGAACTGGAGGAAGAGCTAACAAAAATAATATAGGACATTGTAGCCTTGTCAGAAATCCGTCGAAACTCAGAAAACCGAATCAAACTAAACTCCGGTAATTTACTGTACCATAAAGGTAACGAAGATAACATCAACTTCGAAGTAGGATTCATAATAAATAAAGCCATAAGTAAAAATCTATACTTATAAAGGAATCCCTGATCACGTTGCCCATCTTACATTTAAAATTCAAAGAACATCACTTAGAGTTACCCAAGTATACGCCCCAACTTCCTACCTACGATGATTAGCACATCAAAGCATTCTATGAAGACAATACAGGGGTACAACGTTAATGAATTATCTAGAGGTAAGACACTCTTATGCAATGAATTCCGTCTATAGGAAGAAACCGCAACGAAAGTGGAAATGGCTCAGCCCTAATTAACAAAAAGCAAATTGATTATATATTAACTGCTCAGTAAAACATCGTTAGAGGTGTAACAGTCCTAAACAGCTTTACAACAGGCGGTGATCAAAGGATGGTCAGAACAAAAATCTGCATTGATAGCAATTTCGAAATGAATAGAAAAATTAATAATAACAATGAGCAACTTGACATAAATAAACTTACAAAAAACAAAGCTATTTACAAAGAAGGGCTAACCGAACAGCTAACCCGAAACTTAAGATACGAAAATGCAAATATAGATGAAATAAATGATACGAAGATAAGAGCTATGACCACAGTAAGAAAAGATGTAGCACAAAAAGATTTAAAAAAGCGAAATTCGTATATCAGAAGAGATAAAGAAACTGATGGAAAAGAGGCGGAACCTGGAGAAAGATGGAAAAAGAAGATTGATATAAAAATATAAAAAAGGGAAATACATAAAACTATAAGAAAAATTATAGAGGAAAATAAAAGAGAGAGCCAACAAATGAAAGTTGAGAATAGAAGATAACAGAAAAATAAAAGTAAGGGGTATCAGAGAATTAGAAGAGAATATCACACGAAAAGACGAACTAGATGGATGCACACGGCGACAGACAGATAAGAGTGGAAGATACTGGGGGAGGCCTATGTCTAAATATGGATCGAAGAAGGCTAAATAGATGGACAGATAGATAGACACAAAGTTGGTATCATCAAAAAAAGTTTTGTGCTTCTAGTATTAAAGGCCACATGCATGACGTATTCCAGGGACTTGTATAAGGAATCCTTTTAACATCAAAGACGTGTCTGCTAGTAAAAATAAAATCTCAATTTGTCGGACACTTGAGAAATTACCTTGCTGCAAACTTCAACTACTGCTAATTTCTAAATAGCTGACGCATACGAAATTAGATGTAAAATGACTGACAAGAGCTCTGAGTACTTCCTCTATCATCTTTTAATGAACTTGAGAGACATAATATACAGGGTATTCCATTTTAAGCGCTTTTGGGTAGCTTTAGCTACTTCATACTAGTGCTACAGAAGTATGGCCAATTAAGGATATAACATAAAAAATGCTTTCCGCTACGGAGATGGACTATTGGGGAAAAGCAGCAGGGAAATCAAAAAGAGAAAGAGTTACAAATCAAAAAATAAGAGAAATTATGACTGTGGGTGAACGTACTTTAGTGGATGATATAAGAACAAAACAACTGGTGTGGTACGGATATGTACAAAGAATGAATGGTGAAAGACTAGCTTAACAAATACTACAATGGAAACCAACTGGCCGAAGATCTAGTGAAATAAGAATAAAAGGCCTAGATGATGAATTATGGGCAAACAGAAACGAGTGGAGATTGGGTATCGGAAGACGTAGAACGTTGTGAAACCGATAAATATATATATATATATATATATATATATATACTAGTGCTATTCTTGATTTTCGGGGAAATTGTATTCCTCTCCCTCGAAGACATTTGCTTCCAAAAATTTTAAAAAGAAGAAACATTTTGCAGAAAAAAAATCAGATAAAAAGAGGGTTATTATTTATAAAAATATCAACAAAACAACAATTTTTCGTGGCTAAGAAAGATTTTGTTTCTGTTGTATTTTTCCGTGGGCAGCTCGAAAGCTGTACAACCACCGGGGTCCGAGATCTAATGGATACCTATTAAGCGTTGACTGTTAACTGTTTCGTCCTTAAGGGACTCGTCAGAACAGCTCATGGTCCATGTGACACTTTTGTTAAACTATAGAACCGGTATATAAATCTCATCTTACGATATTTGTAAGAGAAATGAGAAAATATAATTCCTGCGTTACCGTATGCTTTAACAAAAGTAGCGACATCTACAAATACAAAAGAAACTACCAGAGTAAAAACAAAAGGCAAGCAGATGTATCGAAAAACATACCCATGACCGTGACATAATTTGTCCCTCAGGTCGGGTCAATGCATTTTGCATTTTTACCGCCTTCACGACGTTTTATGTCGAGTCAGCGGAGTGTGAGCTAAAAATACTACAAACGTAAAGTTAAGTATCCGTGGGCAGCTCGAAAGCTGTACACCCACGGGGTCCAAGATCTAATGAACACCTATTAAGTGTTGACAGCTAACTGTTTCGTCCTTAAAGGACTCTTCAGCACACTGCGTGGTCAATGTGACACTTTTCTAAAGCTATAGAGACGGAATATGAATCTCATCATCAATCTTTCTTTATTGACGTTTACTAAACTTTACGTTTAAAAATATCAACTTTATGTAATATTTCAAAAACTAAACGTGACAGGTAAAATTCAGTTAGTATAAAAAACCAATTTAAATAAAAATTAGCGTATCAAGATACGGTTTTCCCCTTTTAGCTGCTCTCACGAGCATCGTCACAAAGGGGGGTCAATTCTCTCAATCTCCCGTGAAATTATCCTGCATATAAATTCAAATAATTTAATGTCTTATTGGTTATGGCTTAAAAAAAGGATTTGCAATGCCTAACGGGAAAGATTTTGATTTCCAAATATGACAAAGCCTTAGCGAAATAAAATTTTCAAATAAATTATAAGAAAAAACTATGCAATGATGAGTACAAATGTTCTCGAAAAACTTCCTAAACATATAAATAAACAAAATAATACATGTTATTAATTCTTGCGGTATTCTTAGCTAGATGTACGTTTGAACGAAATAGGTATTCTCTTGCTGGTATGTGTTAATATAGTGGGTGTTCCATTCTCTTTCATTTGCCAATAAATTTATTTTCTGCGGCACGGTTATTTCCTGAGAGATTTTATTGCTGCTTTGTTGAGATTCAATTTAGCATCACGATATTCCGTTTTTATGTACTTAGATTCAATATACTCGCTCTATCCTATCCTGAATCGCAAGCATTAGTAACATAAATTATTTTCATTCAAATATTTTTTTGAATATCTGGCTATATTTTTAGTTTTATTCTGTTATTTTTTATTCTTAGATTCAATCTTCTATTTCTATTCTATCTATCGCAACAAATTAAGTGGTGGTGATTATTGATTACCAACCAAACGTAGCTTCATTTGTTTTTATTGGAATATTTCTTGAATATCCGGCTCGAAGGACTATGTTTTATGGAACTGAGCATCACGATATTTTGTTTTTATATTCTTAGATCCAATATTTTCTTTCTGTCCTATGTTATTATTATTGCGGTAGTCTTAGCTAATGTAGGTTTAAACGAAATAGGTATTTTCGTGCTGGTATGTGGTAATGTAGTGGGTATGTATTCCATTCTTTTTCATTTGCCAATAAATTTGTTTTCTTCGGCACAGCTTTTTCCCGAGAGATTTTATTGCTGCATTGTTGAAATTCAATTTAGCATCACGATATTCTGTTTTTATATTCTTACATTCAATCTACTCGTTCTATCCTATCCCGACTCAAGCAATAGTAAAATAATTTATTTAAATTAATAGTATTTTTTGAATATCCGGCTATATTTTGAGGAATTTGGCATCACATCATTCTTAGATTCAATCTTCCATTTCTGTCCTATCTTAAATCGCAAAAAATAAATGGTAATTATTAGTTAGCAAAAGTAACGTAATTTGCTTTTATTTGAATATTTATATGAATATGCTGCTCGAAGGACTACGTTTTGAAGGACTCACGATATTCTGTTTTTATATTCTTGGATAGATGTATGTTTGAACGAAATAGGTATTGTGGTGCTAGTATGTGTTAATATAATGGGTGGTTCATTCTCTTTCATTTGCCATTAAATTATTTT
Source organism: Aspidapion aeneum (assembly GCA_963576565.1). NCBI lineage: Eukaryota > Metazoa > Arthropoda > Insecta > Coleoptera > Brentidae > Aspidapion > Aspidapion aeneum. The sequence continues at coordinate 24,159,687 of OY755045.1, read as the reverse complement.
TTTTCGAAACGGCTATTTCCCGACAGATTTTATTATTGCTTTGTTGAATTTTAGTTTAGCATCACGATATTCCGTTTTAATATTCTTCGATTCAATTCTTCGATTCAATCTACTATAATATGGACGTCATTGTTCTATCTTATCATAAATCGCAAGAAATATTAACATAAATTATTTTCATTTAAATATTTTTTTGAATACCCAGCTATATTTTGAGGAATTTAGCATCACGTAACTCTGTTTTTTTATTCGTAGATTCCATCTTCTATTTCCATCCTCTCTTAAATCTCAAAATATTAAGTGGTGATTATTAGTTAGCAAAAGTAACGTTATTTATTTTTATTTAAATATTCGGCTCGAAGGACTATGTTTTTGAGGAACACAATATTCGGTTTTCATATTATTGAAACCAATATTTTATTTTCTGTCTTATCCCTATGTCCTATCCTATAAGTAGTGATTACCAGTTATTATCATCAAATCATTTTTATTTGAGTATCTATTTGGCTCGAAGGAGTAATTTGTTAACTTAAAAAATTCACTGTAGCTATAAAACTATATGTATTGTAACAACGTTTTGAATTTGGGTTAGGTAAAGATTGAGGTTAAATTTTAGTAACGGCATTGGAAGACATTCAATCGGTTCGGTTCGGTTCGGCCACCCTCTATGTTCGTTCCTATAAACAAAATTTAAAAGACAGCCCTCGTAGACTGTTGTACAGTCAGGGACTTTTTAAATTGCCGTTGTATTTATTTTCCGTCAAAATTAATCATTTAATGAAATATTTTTTTAAAAAAATATGTATGTATACAAAGGTTCATAACTTTTTTGTTTTGTTTCAAATTACTTTTCCGAATTTCAAATAGAAATATTCTTTATTTTCGAGGGCGGCAATTTTAAAAGTCCGCGACTGTACATACGTGATATAATGCCCGTTACACGCTAAAATAAACTAAACAACTGAAATCGAACTTCATCTTCACGAGTAATGGATATCATTACATGCTAGCTATCTAATATATACGGACTATTGTGATTAATGTCCATATTTGTTCGTTAAAAGCGTGCTGAAAGATTTTAATCTGAGGAAGAAATTCACAAGTTAATAAAGCAATTTTCTCGGGTCTATAATTTTCTGTAAAGTTTTATTATTTTTAAAAAAACTTTTTAAATTGCCCTTTGTTTTTTTAATGAATGGCGCATCATAATAATTATTAATACTTACAAATTTCAGGATTTACATTTTTCACGTAGGAGTACGGCTGTATTTTGTACCACAGAAAAACAGCGGTTTTTTGACTATTAGTTAGAGGCCTATGGTATCCCGTGAGATAATATTTTTTTAAACTGCCCTAGATCATTGTAACGGAATACACAATTTTAGGTCACCGGGTGTTTGCCTTCAATTTGACAAGGAGGGCCGGTGTGACGTTATAAGTCTAAAATGGCGGCTTTTTTCCGATTTTTTTACAAACTTTGGCTTATAACTTTTGCCTTATTAGTTTTACCGAAAAACTGTTAATAAGGTTTTTGTTTGCAGGAGAACACAAATTAATATAGGAATATTAATATTAATTTTTAATTACCGGATGGGCCAAAGTAAATCGGACAATTTTTTTTTCATTTTAACTTTTGAACTGTGCAGTCGATTTTAATGGGACCGAAAGCTGCACTTGGCAGAGTATCAGAGTTTTGTCTTAATATATTCTTTTGTCCGCCATCTCAAAGTCCAAAATGGCAGACGAAATTAAAATGTTCCCTTTAAAGATGTTCGTTTGTTCTTGTGCTGCGAACATGTTTTAATTATTTTTTTAAATTAGTAAAAAAGTTGCATTCTTGCCACGCACAACAAAGTACGAATCAGCAAATTTGGTTCAGTGGTTCTAAAAAAAATATTTTTGTTTCAACCATTGTTTTGCATATTATACGATTGCCTTGACAATCATGTCTGCATTTATTTCCTTATAAATTCATTATTACTGAACCGATTTTAATAAAATAACCAAAATCCTGTTGAGAATTGTTTGCTTTTTAAAGATCATTATCAAAGCTTATTACCATCTTAAAATTTAAGATGGTCGACAGAATCATACTTGATTCTTCAAAATGGCGTGTTTATTCTTATTTTCCGAAAATGTTTTAGTTTTTTTTTTAATTTATAGAAAAGCACTACTTCTCCCCCATACAACGAGGTACAAATTAATAAAATCGGTATGGTGGCCCTCAGAAAATCTATTTTTGTTTTAACCATTATTTTACAGATTATACGATTGCATTGCCAATCCTGTCTGCATTCATGTCCTTCGTTATTACTAAACCGATTTTAGTGAAATAAAAAACATCTTGGTGAAAATTGATTGCTCTAAATTTTCCGCCATCTTAGAATTTAAGATGTCGGACAGAATCATGCTTGACTCTTCAAAATATCGTGTTTATTTTTATTTTCCGAAAATATTTTAGTTTTTTTTAATTTATAGAAAAACATTACTTTTCTCCCGGGTACTAAAGAGGTACAAATTAATTAATTAATTGACTAAGTGCTTTTCTATAATTAAACCATTTTCGGAAAATAAGAATAAAGGTGCCTCTTTGAAGGATCAAGTAAAATTTTAATCTTTAAAGAACAATCAATTCTCACCATGATTTTTTTTATTTCACTAAGATCGTTTTAGTAATAATGAGGTTATAAGGAAATGAATGCAGACAGGATTGGCAATGCAATCTTATATTCTGTAAAACAATGACTGACACAAAAATAGATTTCTTAAGAACCACCACACCGGTTTTACTAAATTGTATCTTGTTGTGCAGGAAAAAAGTAGTGCTTCTCTATAAATTAAAAAAGAAGCTAAAACATTTTCAGAAATAAGAATATACACGTCATTTTGTATAGTTTTTCAAAAAAATACTTACTGAAAAAAAATTATTTTTTTTATAACAAAATTATTTTTAAAAATAATTCGTTTTAAAAAAGTAGTTTTTCCAAAAACTAATTTAAAAAAGAATAAAACATTTTTTTTAGAAAAATTTATTTTTAAAATACTATAGAAATAAACAAATTTGCAATCTTAAACCTCTTTGGCGGCGAATCGGCCTCGGCGATTTGTCCCTTCCCTCCAATACAAGGCTTTTTGCACAAAGAAACGTTTGTTTGTGCTTTTCGGCATCCAACAGGGTTTGTTTAGGTGAATAAACACACTTCAAAACCACAAACCTTTAGTTTGACCTAAACCTAAAATCCAAAGTTGGTAGCTTTCCATAGTTTTCTTTGTTCGAGTATATTAAAAGGGCAATCATTTTAATATTAAAAAGTGAAAATGTCAGAATTTGCCGTATTTATTAGGCCGGCTTTGTGCTATTTTAAAATGAAGCCAATCATCCATGCGGTTCCAAAAGTTCGGGATTTTTGCATTTTGATATATTGTGGCTAAAAATAAATTTTATTCGCACTGAAATATTTTATTGGATTTTAGACAAATTATTTTCTTTCTTAATAAAAACCATTTTAATCTGATTTATTGTTGCCCCCAAAACCCACAACTACAAAATTTAATGCAAAAATGTTTGGCGAAACTAGAATAGGTATAAAAAAAAGTTTTTTTACAAATTTGAACCTTGAATTTTACTCAATGAAGAATTAAAATTTTTAAATGTATTCTTAAATAACTCGAAAACAAAAGGCAAGATATATCACCTTGAAAACAGTTTTTTGTAAATATCTCAGAAACGAAAGCTCTTATGAAGTTTTTGGTTATAACAGAAATTATGGAGCAAAATGTATTCTACCATATCCCGAAAACCGCATATTAATACGACGCTCTGTTCAAAAGTTAGCATTTAAAAAAAAAATATTAATTCTCAGAAAACTCATTAGCATTAATGGATTTTGACCAATATCTAATCAGCTCGTTAGAGTGTCGAACACTATTTTACCAAAAAATTTTATGAAAATCGGTTCAGCGACAAAAATAATGTACACACGACGATATTGCTAAGATAGGTCAAAATACGCCCAAATAACACATTTTCAGCGTTATCTCTATTTTAGCGTTTTTTAACATTTTGACGAGGGGTTGAGAAGTATTTTCCGACAAAGTATTCACCGCGTGACATGATGCGCGGAATTGACATATTTGGTCTTTGAAAAAACAACTAATTTTTTGAGGATCAAAGATCGAAACCGAATTTAGTGGCATAAGGGCAGGGAATAAATAAGAAAAAAAAAGATAACATAAAAAAACTGTTTTTTTAGCCTTCTTTAAATATCAGTACAAGATGCATTTAAAAGCATTAATTTTAGGCCCATAAAGATCAACATAACACACATGTGGCAGCGATAAAAATTTATCTAAAATGAAACTTCTGCAATAACAATAATTCAAAATTATAAATCTTCACTAATAACTGAAACTTCATATCAAAATCTATTCACCGCGTGACGTGATGCGCGGAATTAACAAATTTGGTCCTTAAAAAAACAGCTGATTTTTTGAGGATCAAAGATCCGAACCTGTTTTTTTATAGCCTTCTTTAAATGTCAGTAAACAAAATCTATTCATTTAAGAGCATTAATTTTAAGCCCATAAAGATCAATATAAAACGCATTTTACTGTCATAATAGTTTTGGGAGCTTTCACATGTGGCAGCTATAAAAATTCATCTAAAATTATACTTGTGCAATAACAATAATTCAAAACCATAAATCTCCGCTAATAACTGAAACTCCATATCAAAATTAAAATCTATTCACCGCGTGACGTGATGCGCGGAATTGACGAATTTGGTCCTTGAAAAAACAGCTAATTTTTTAGGGATCAAAGATCGGAACCTGTTTTTTCTAGCCTTCTTTAAATGTCAGTAAACAAAATCTATTCATTTAAGAGCATTAATTTTAGGCCCATAAAGATCAATATAAAACTCATTTTACCGTCGAAATAGTTTTCGGAGCTTTCACATGTGGCAGCGATAAAAATTCATCTAAAATTAAACTTCTGCAATAACAATAATTCCACTGAGTTGAGAATCGGGATTTAGAATAAATGTATCCATCGAAAGTTTATTAATTATTTATTTATAAAATCCGATTTTAAGAAAAACAGTACCTATAATATTTAAAATACACAGTACACCGGTCTGTTTTTGAAGCAATGATTGACAGGCTGAATTTTCGTTAATAGCTTCATTTTCCCGAGATGCCCCACTTTTTCCTCTGCGAAAATCCTTGAAATTAATTCATACCGGAGTGTGCAGGCTCAGACATCTTCAGAGCGTCGGACTGACTAAACCAAGCGTTCGATTTGTAGGACAATGTTGCCATTTACGTTCAAACCCATTTTTTAAGCCACAGTGCAGAATAGTAAGATTGATATTATTGCATTCACAGAGACATCAAAGAAAGGAACAGGTACCTGTAGTTTTGGTAACTTTGTCCACATATTCACTAGAGTCCCCAAAGAATGGAGGGCGACCAGAGGGATGTCTTCATTAATAAAGAAAAACCTCAAAAATAAGATTACGGACTACGATTGCAGTAATGAAAACATACTTCGAGTTAACATGAAGATGCTTGAACATAATATAAGCATAATAACACCCTACGCACCATCAGATGACGAAAGAGTAGCTACAAAACAAATGTTCTTCGACCAACTTGATGAGACTATCACCAAAATCTGCAATACCAGGGAAATAATTATGCTTGTCGATTCTAATAGTCGAACTGGTAGACAGACCCAAAGCAAAGTGGTAGGACCATTTGGAGAGGAAGTAACAAATGATAATGGCTTGACACTGATGCAATTGTGTGAAACCCACAACCTTAAAATACATAATGGTTTGTTTAGGCATAAGGATATTTATGAATATACCTGGATTCAGCCATCAAGAAATCTTCAAAGTCAATAATTAATATAGGTGAACAGTGAACCTGTTTCCTGTAGATCTGACCACCATCTGGTAAAAGCAAAAATATTATTCCCTTTAAGAAAAAGAAATAGAGATGAAAGTATTGAAGAAATTGAAAACCTAGAATGCATCGAAGAAAATCAAAAATACAAATTTAGAAGTCTAGAAATCGAAAGTACGCAAATATTTTATCAAAAGCGTGTCGGAGGTCGCTAGGACAGCTAATGACGTCACCAAAATTGAAAACCATGGCCCATTTGGTTGGATAACTCCAAGTTTGGAAGCTTTCAGATACTTATTAAGCTCTTGTCCTAATCTAAATTTTAATCAAATGATTAGGCCATATTCGGTACACGGCAAAAAATCTCTCTATACCTAATCTAACACTTCAATAGTGACAAATTTCAATTTTAAATCTCAAAATATTTACATATATTAATATACAAAATTATGTTTTTCAACTTACAGGGTGTTCTCATATGGGTATAAAAGGTTTTGGAATCGACAAAAAAAAATTCTACAAGCTTCTGGAAAATTTGATTTTTTAGACTATAACTAGTCTGAATAATCTTTGTTTGAAACTCGTAGACAATGATTGTGTAGAAATAAAATTTTTGTCGAGGTTTTAAAAGGTATCGAATTAGATCCCGGCGATAGATTTGAAGTTTTGATGTAGAAAGTCTCTACACCAACGTGCCAATAAATGAGTCACTCAGTATCATCAAAAACAAATTACAAACTGATTATACACTTCACGAGAGAACAACGCTATCGGTGGAGGGGGTTATGGATCTTTTGGAGCTCTGTCTCCGTAACTCTTACTTTCAAGTGAAAGATAAGTTTTACGCGCAAAATAATGGACTCCCAATGGGTTCATCACTTTTGCCAGTGGTAGCAAACATCTACATGGAGTGGTTCGAGGACCATGCGATCAACACAGCAAGAGTCAAACCAAAACTATGGCTACGATACATGGATGACACATTTATTATATGGCCGGAAAATTATGACGAACTACAGAATTTTCTACACCATGCTTTATGAATTATAGGAAATTATTACTGTATGTAAGAGAAGAACAACTGCGTATGTATGAAACATGTAGTATGTAAGAAAAAAAAGGATAGAAGTTTACACGTTGTTACGCTCATTGTTTCAGAATAGCCAGACCCACAGCCAATACCTGTCCTCTGTGCGCCCCGGTACAGTAGAGGGTGGAAATTTCATGGCTTGAGCTAGAATTTGCGTGAGAATCAAATACCCACTTCTTACCTCTTTTGCTGCACATGACGGAATGACGAAAAACTTCGTGAAGATGAGAGGTCACGATGTATTTCCCTACTTTCCCACTACCAGCCGAATACTTGTCTAAAACAACGAAATTCTTTTTAAGATACCGCCCGAAATATATTTATCTCTCTTCTACTTCTCTCTTACACACATTAAGCACAAAAGCAGTCTATGATCCCTATAACTTTTAATCTACCTGTAGATTTGAAGTTTTGATTTATAAGATGGCCTGTGCAGTGGCGTATATAAGGGGGGCCCGGGCCCCCCGAAGCTAAGATTTTTTTAGATATTTTCCACATATTTCATGAATACAAACATAAAATAGCATAAAATATGGCCTCATGAGGTCTCGGGCCCCCCCGAAACTTTTTTTATATACGCCACTGGGCCTGTGAAATGCCTTGGTTGCTATGGTGTAAAGATAAGATGTTTAATTTCGCTAAAACACTTTTTTGTTGGAAGAAGTAGCGTATAATTGTGGTGTGGATGTGTTTTGGTTTATTTTTCTTATTATTGAATTTTTTTATGTTTTCCTGACGATGCTCCCTAGTCGCTTGATTCCTATACCGTCTCATTGAAAACCGTGAGGAGCTGCAGGGATTCGCTGAATGCGCATGGTAGCGCTAACAATGTGTCATTAGTATGGATACCAGGGCATTCTGGACACGAGCGAAATAAGGCCGCAGACCAAGCAGCGAGAGAAGCGGCATCTGCCGAATTTTTCGGCCCCGAACCAGCCCTGGGGATAATATACCATGCTGCTTAATTAACTATATTGAAATGGATGAAGAACAGCTTCTAACAATACTGGATAAATATACCAAACCTGACTCATTCTAAAGAGTTCATTAAAGGACCTTGTCGAAAGGGAGCGAGGAATATTATTGGACTTACCAGACAGGAGATCCGTATAGTGACTGGACTTTTTACGGGTCACTGTCGAATAAGAGTACCCATGCACAGAATGGGACTAACAGAAGAGACCAAATGTAGACTCGGTATGGAGGATGGCGAAACAATTGGACATGTACTCTGCGAATGTCCGGATATTGCACCTTTACGTCAAAACACTATCGGTAAACCTCAGATCGATCCAAAAGATCTGAACAGCGGATCACCCAAACTGATAGCTAACTTTTTTGGCGGATTAGGCATACAGTGGTGAGAAACCACTCAAAAGTGAACGAAAATAAACCCACTGGTGGTCGCAGTGGAAGGGCTGCACTTACATATGAGTCATCAATTAAAGTGACACTTTCCGTTTAAAAAATTATAGGGAATGTGCTTGTTTCCTGGTCATTTAAAAAATAATTAAAATAAACTATCGACGCCTTTAAGTCTGTTTCATTCTTAATTACTCACCTTGTATGAGAACCACCTTGGTATTTTAAGTAGATATATACCTAAATTAATTGTCTACATCCCAAAAGATAAAATCTCAAATAGATACTCTACCTCTCTGTATAGAATATGATACCAATCTTCTAACAGTTTATAAAAAAATTTCAAATTAATTTTCTTTCACGCTGAGAGTATTTGCATAAACAAGCACCAAAGGCAGAATAGATTATTATTGTTTGTTATGAAATCGGCTAAATAGATTTTCAAGTGGTCAGGAAAAATGAAGGAATGAGGCCGTTAAACATATAGGCCATTCAAAATTAATCTGACACTACTTTGAGGCATATTTGACTCTTTTCACATCATCAATTGATTGAAATATTTTCGTCAGCCTTCCCTTCCCCGCTCAAAAAAAAACAAAAAACACTTTTTTCAGTCTCAGAAGGATTGATTGTTAGTTTCCTATGATTTAAATAAAATATTTTTAAAATTAATTTAAATAAAAAAAAGTAGGTTTATAAATGAAAAATTGTTAATTTTCTTAATGGTTCAGTCACCAATAGTTTAAATATTTTTACGGGTTCACAACGACAAATTAAAACTCGCAATTGTTGAAAACGATACGTCAATTTATTTCGACAAATTATGTACAAAAACACGCACTTAAACTTAGTAATAACTTGCTAATAATTCACTACTATAATCGGTCTATTAACTTCGTGTTAATCTCACGACCACTACCGCACGTTATCTCTGACTGACTGCCTGGTGCGCGACCCCGGCCCTATATATAGGATCGTCCATCTCTCTCGAACTTTCCGGCAGCCTTCGACGTCCGGAAAGTTCCCGCACTACCGCGACCGCAAGCCACAGACAACGCAACTAAAACCTAGACTAAGAATACAACCTTAAGATAAATCGACCTAATACTACACTAAACCTAAATAAATTCCAATTATAAAATTTAAATAACTTAAATTTGTAACACTATCCTCCTCTTCAAGTTTGATCGTCTCGATCAACATTTCCCAGGTAAGGTTTTAGTCTGTCTAGATGAACAACTTTCATCTTGGACTTCGGGCTTCTCTGGATTCGGTAGACTACATCATTAATTCTCTTAACAACTTTATAAGGCCCTTCCCATGGTGGTGTCAACTTAGGTGATCTTCCTTTCTTGCGTTGACTAGTTTTAGTTTTCCTGATCTCTTCTTCGGTACTCTGTCCCGCTAGATGGCGAGCGAGACCTTATTTGGACGCGACAATCGCGTTGAATATGCCCTGTACGTCCGCATCTGAAACACTTTACATTTGGAGGGGATCGTCTGCTTTCTTTCAAAGAGTCAATCTTCTCTATCAGTGATTGAAACATTTGGTTTAGCGTTTTTGAGTTGACCTCATGTCCATTGCTCATTTCTTCTCCCTCCTGAATTGAAACAGCTCCTACTTTTGGCCTGGACATATTATTTGATGATTCAATTTCAAGGGCTCGAATCAACACTTCACTGCTGTTATGGAAGCGTTCTCGACGAAGTAACTTTGCTAAGTCCGTGTCTCGTAATCCGTTAATAAAGCGATCTACCGTGAAGGGATCTCTGTAATTTTCTGGCATTTCTGGGTAAGCTAAATACATCAGCCTCCCGATATCTGCTTCATACTCTTGCAATGATTCTCCTGTTCTTTGTTGACGAACATTTAATTCTGACCAATGTAAATTTCGCAAGTGTTCGTCTCCATACCTTCTTTCTAGCGCTGCCACTAAAGCGTTATAATTCTGTTTTAGTTCGACTGGAATGGACCGTAAAAGTCCGAGTGCAGGTTCCCGTAGAGCTACTAACAACGCTCTAGCTTTTTCATCCTCGTCCCAACCATTTGCAGCGGCGGCAGCTTCAAATTGTTGTTTGTAGGTGGACCAGGAGGACGTACCGTCAAAATTTGGAGGCTTAATGTTCTGGTTGGAATTCACAACACATCCCTGAGCTTTTATTTTGTTGTGTTCTTTCTGAAGCTGTATAAGCTGTTTCGACACGTCCTGGAATTTTTCTTCCATGGTTTGAAAAACTTCTTCCCTTACATTCTGTAGTTTGTTCTCCACTTTTTCTTCAACATGTTGTACCTTTTCTTCAACATTTTGTACCTTCTCTTTAACATTTTGTACCGTTTCTTCTACATTCTGCAAATTATTTTGTACCTTTTGTTCTACACTATGCATTCTTTGGGTTATTTCTTCCTTAAGATCTTCGGTTGCAGTCTTGAACTCTTCTCTCAGCTGTTCGGAGTTGCTCTTTATCTGATCGAAGTTTTCTTGCATGCTATCTAATGTCTGTCTCATGTCATTCTGGTTTTGTTCCATGGTCTGTCTTATATCGTTCTGATTTTGAGCCATTTGAGCTGCTAGAGCCTGTATCATTTTAGTTAGATCTTCCATCTTTGCCGATCCTTGTCTAGTAAGCATCAACTTCCTGATAAATCACTTAAAACGTCTATTTTAGGGCTATAAAGCGAATGTCGAAGTCGGTTTTTCAATATCTCTTCCAATTCTTAAATAGAACCTAATGGAATGTTCTGGAATATACTGGTAAATGCTACTCTTTCTGCTACTAGGCAAATGTAGAAGTCACTTTTTGATTATCTCTTTTGGTTCTCGAATATACCGTCGTAGAATGTTATGGAATATTCTAGAAATAATTTCTAATTCTTACTTTTAAAATAACTAAGCTACTGTCGAAGTCGGTATTTGTATATCTCTTCTAGTTTTTGAATAGAACGTCGTAGAATGTTATGGAATCTTCTAGAAATTCTTTCTAATTCTTACTTTTGAAATAACTAAACTAATGTCGAAATCGGTATTTGTATATCTCTTCTAGTTTTTGAATAGAACGTCGTAGAATGTTATGGAATCTTCTAGAAATTCTTTTTAGTTCTTACTTTTGAAATTACTAAGCTAATGTCGAAGTCTCTTTTTGGATATTTCTTCTGGTTTTCGAATAGAGCGTCGTAGAAAGTGATGGAATGTTCTAGAAATTCTTTCTGATTTTTACTTTTAAAATTACTAATCTAATGTCGAAGTCGGTATTTGTATATCTCTTCTAGTTTTTGAATAGAACGTCGTAGAATGTTATGGATTATTCTAGAAAATCTCTCTAATTATCAATTTTTGGACTGTAAAGTTAATGTCGAAGTCGGTTCTTAAATATCTCTTTTAGTTTTTGAATAAAACAATATCGAACTTCTTCGAATATTCTGGAAAAATCACTTACTGTTTTTCTGTCCAATTGTCCTATCCGGTGGTAATTTGTAAGGGTAGTCTTTGCACTATTCAGTTCCGAATATTCTGGCAAAATCACTTACTGTTCTTCTTTTTAATTGTCCTAGCCGGTGGTACTGTGTAAGGATAGTCTTTGCACTATTTATTTATTTTAATCTCACTTCTGACACCAATTGTTACGGGTTCACAACGACAAATTAAAACTCGCAATTGTTGAACAAATTATTGACAAATTATGTACAAAAACACGCACTTAAACTTAGTAATAACTTGCTAATAATTCACTACTATAATCGGTCTATTAACTTCGTGTTAATCTCACGACCACTACCGCACGTTATCTCTGACTGACTGCCTGGTGCGCGACCCCGGCCCTATATATAGGATCGTCCATCTCTCTCGAACTTTCCGGCAGCCTTCGACGTCCGGAAAGTTCCCGCACTACCGCGACCGCAAGCCACAGACAACGCAACTAAAACCTAGACTAAGAATACAACCTTAAGATAAATCGACCTAATACTACACTAAACCTAAATAAATTCCAATTATAAAATTTAAATAACTTAAATTTGTAACAATATACATTTCCAAGCTAGTGAGAGAATGTGTACCTAAAACTTGGCTATTCTTTGATCTCAATTTTTTTACCGTGTACCATTTTCGCGTACTTAGCCTTTTTTAACCTACTGTTGTTAAATGCTTTTGTTATGGTTTCACTTTTTTTTAAAGAATTTAATAGGAGGAATTTTTTAAAGGAGTATTGGGTTTTAAAGTAGTAAAATATATGGAATAATGTTTAAAACTGACTTTTACCTTGAATTTCCATTTTAAAATATTAAATTTCTATTTTTATTAATTTGTGTATTAGTAATTTTGTGTGCCATTCTATCCCTAGTGGGCTTACCTACATCCATTTTTATATCTTTTGGAATTGGATAAAATCTTGTGTATCTAATAGGTTTTCTGCTTATATCCATTTTCTACAAATTAAATTTTATAACAAAAAGTTGAAAAAGAGGGTTATTTTTTTTGCTTTTGATGCTTTCTCTTCTAATTATTGTTCATATTTTGCAATTTACTGTGATTTTAGGATATCAGTCCAAATTTCAGCTTTTTAGCATTTCTGAAAGTATAATTGAATTTCGATAAACTATACATGAGTGAGTGGCAAATTCAATGTATTTCAAAATTCCGTAACTACTTTACTATCAAGATCTACGACTTTGTAAAGTTTGAGTTTCGTAGCTTATTCCAAAGTAGAAGGTGGTACAGCAGTGTGCGCCAATTAGGCGGGGCACTGCCGCACGGTGGTCAGCTTGTCGGTTCTGAACGATCGAAATTATTTTATGGTTTTAATTTTGACAAATTGATGCTGAAAGTTACGAAATGTCAACTAGCGTTTAAAAATTGTGATTCTAATATACTTTGCATTCTGGAGATGGTACAGTCGCCTCCAAAAATATGTTGCATATCGTTTTTTTTTCTCTTAAGCAAAAAACTTGAAAAATTGGTACTTTGAGAGTGTGTGTACGTAACTAGCTTATAGCTTTTTTTATTTAACATAGCTTTTTTATAAAAATTTAACTAAATTTATTAATCTTGCTATACTATATATCAATTTTTCACCATGCACTGATATTCTTTATCGTAGTCTTTATATTCACTATTTTCACATATATAGTTCTGTAAAACCGGTGTTTTGTGCCACATTTTAAATAAATTACGTCGGTCAATCCCATGCGCCAACGCTGAAACAATAAATCATAGCTAATACAGTGGCAAGAAGCGGCAGATGAATGTAGCTCCTATAGAACCGTTGATACATGATTGAAATAATAAAGTGACAAACGTAATTGATAAGTAACGATCCAGACTTTTTCAGTCCAATATATATAATACATATTTGAAAAATTATAATAAATCAATACACAACTTTTATCTAATTTTTTTAATAAGCAAATTGAAACTTTGCAACTGGTTTAATAGTAAAAATCAAAGATACTAACCCATATTTTAAATATACGTGAAGAAATCACCATATAATATCTTGTTTACCAACTTGGAGCACTTTTGAAAATCGCCTTTCCGCGCGGAATAGTAGTAGTGTAGTAGTGGGGGGGTTGACCCGCAGGTCTGACAAGTAGGCCAGAGTAGGCCCTTTTTGTCATGCCCCAAGTCTGTCCCTTAACCCACTCTCTGCACTTTCCTTTGATGGTCGGGTAACTCATTGGGCCTTCCTGTTCTCTTTACAAAGTCCAGTAAGTCTGCCCATTTGAGCATGTGGAGTTCTTCCTAGCTCAGTGTTGGCGCTCCGAGTGCCTGTTCTCTCATTCTTGCGTAGGCCTCGCATTCTGCCACGAGGTGTCTTGATGTCTCTTCTTCCTGTCCACAGGCTGGGCAGGTAGGGTCATTCTCGACTCCTATACGTGTCATGTGCTTCCTCAACCGGTTGTGTCCGGTTAGAGTACCTATCAGCAGTCCGAGGTCTTTTCGTGTCCGTCCCAGCATCCATCTAATTCTGGTCGCTTTTGGACGGTCTACGAATTCTCTGGTCTGTCTGCAACCCGTTCCTGTTTCCCAGGAGTTTAATAGCGCGTCCTGGGCCCATTTCTTGAGTTCGCTTTGCACTTGTCTTTTTGTCACGCCCAAAAGTGGCTCCGGTCCTACATAGGCGGTTCCTGCCCCGAGTCGTGCGAGTTCGTTCGCCTTCTCGTTGCCTGGTACCCCCGTATGTCCCGGAACCCAAACCAGCGTCACCCGTTTGCCATCGCTTAGGGTCTCCAGCGCCTCTGCGCATTCTTCCACCAAACCGTCAATAAGTTCGGATCATTATGCAGGCTATCAAACGGCCTATGACTTGTCGTCGTAACAAGTGACAACGAGTTTGTTGATCGTAATTGGGCACTTTTTTAAGACTTAGTGGTTATGATAGAAAATGGTTCGATCTTGACGTATCGATCGTCTAAATTGGATAAGCTGACCTCCGTGTGCCGTGGCCCCAGTACTGCTCTATGGAAATCAGTAAAACTTGAAGGAATTGTTAGCTCTATCCAGATCTACGACTGTACAAACTTTGAGTTTTGTAGCTTATTCCGAAATAGAGTTATAGATAGGTCTAATATGGGCTGTTTTGTTTTAAGTAAACATACTAATTTCAAAGGTATAAAGGCTTTCAACCTTTAGAATCCAATTTGGATTAAAACATGAAGCAAATAGTGTAATGATTAATAATAAAATTTCTAACTCTCTTTCATCTCAGAAATAATGTTATTACAGTAGTATTTGCAGAATAATAATAGTCGGATGTATATTTAGCCTGAAAATATGTTTCAATATAGCACCGTGGATTTAATCTATCATTTCTCATCTCTTTAGCTTTTCAAACTAAATGACTGTCTTAAAAACGTCTTAAAATAACACGGGCTTATGCCTCTCTGCATATTATTATAATCTAACTAAATAACCTTCGTTTCAATGTACAAATGTTTTCTATTTTCTACATGTGTTTCACGAAATATCGGATTTCATTTCGTATGTACTATTTGGGACACCTATTTACTATACTTAGCGTCAAAAACGTGGACAAAAAGGTCTTGCCACTTCACTTATCAAGCGCGGATCTGGGTTAAAATCTAGGGGAAGGGGGGGGGGAATAGTCGACGAATTTTTTTTTTATATAATTTTTTTCTAGGGGGGTAATTGTCTTGTTTTCCCTTTAATTATTAGGAAAACATGCACTTTTTTTCTTCTAGGGGGGGGGGTAATTACCCCGTTACCCTCCCTCAAATCCGCGCTTGTCACTTATAGAGGGATGCAATTTTTTTCATTTGTCAAACACACTTTCTATTGCAACCTAGTCAGCCAGAATACAACAACAACAAAATACAGCAGAAGGTAAACTTAGATCTTAGGTTCACTTTACAGTTCTCTCCTCTATGCTGCAACTATTAATCATAATTATGTTGTTATTATAGCAATATAATATTGTTTTATTTATATTTTTTAGATTACAAACGGCTTCCCTTTGTTTAGTCTTCGAACTTTTTATACCCGCTTAGCCACGAAAAATTGTTGTTTAAACTTTACGTTTGTAGTATTTTTGGCTCACTCTCCGCTGACCCAACATAAAAGTCGCGAAGCTGGCAATGATGTAATATGCATTGACCCGACCTGAGGGACAAATTATGTCACGGTCATGGGTACTGTTTTTTGTTTCATCGAACTGCCTTTTTTTATACTGGTAGTTACTTTTGTCTTTGGTAGATGTCGCCACTTGTATGAAAAGCATACGGTATCGCAGGCATTATTTTTCATTTCTCTTACCAATATCGTAAGATTAGATTTATATACCGTCTCTCTAGCTTTAGAAAGCTGTCACATTCACCATGCAGTGTTCTGAACAGTGCCTTAAGGACGAAACAGTTAACTGTCAACACCTAATAGGTGTCCATTAGATCTTGGACACCCGTGGATATACAGCTTTCAAGCCCACGGAAGAATACAAGAGTACTCATAGAGAAACTGAGAGTACTCTGGTAGTTTCTTTTGTATTTAGTAGGTGCCGCCACTTCATTTCTTTTACCAATATCGTAAGTTAAGATTTATGCATCGTCTCTTTAGCTTTACAAAAGTGTCACATTGACCATGCAGTGTTCTGAAGAGTCCCTTAAGGACGAAACAGTTAACGGTCAACACTTAATAGGTATCCATTAGATCTTGGACCCCCCGTGGGCTTACGGCTTTCGACCTGCCCACGGAAAAATACAAGAGAAACAAAATCAGCCACGAAAAATTGTTGTTTTCTTTATTCACGGGTACTTAACTTTACATTTGTTGCATAGTATTATTTAGAAGCTCAATGGATTCCACATTCACATGTCGATGGAGTGAGCCCACCACATTGTTTTTTGCGTACTTTTTCGATTTTAGGGACTCGAGGAAGGCATTGAGTAAATAACCCATTTTTTATATTCTCTGCTGCAGTTTTGATTTTAGGGACTCGATGAAGGTCACTATTTCTGACGTACCCAGGTGTATTAACAATGTTTTTTAGTACTTTGCTATGAAATCTATAGAACTGGTATGTTCCTTTCTTTTGTACAATTCCAAAGTTAAATACCATAACTATGGCCTCAGGATTTGTCTTTGAAGCAGTTTGATTGATTGATTGATTGAAATTCTTTATTTAGCACCAAAGCTAATTATTACAAGTTTACAATGTTAATTCTTAAGCCTAAGAGCAACACTATTTAAATTATTCGTGACTGTTGCAGTTCGACGGTGACTATTGACATCTTTCAACTTTATCATGCTTTTAAACGAGTTTATAAATCCCGGATAAGGTTGCATCTAAACTTCAAATCACATAATTCACTCAAACAAAATCGAAGAATGCCTAAATACAAATTACTTTATAATGTATGCCTAATGTGCATATACGTGTGTGTAAGTACATATGTGATTTACATCAAATAGGAAAAATATTAAATATATAAGGTAAAATACTATTATATATATATATATATATATATAGTAACTTGTTATGTATGAATAAATTGGACTTCCTTTGAATTAGCCATTTAATTTTTCTATAATTTATCTCAAGTTCGGTTCGTTCTTAACATGTGCATTCCAGTGCAATTTGGCATCAAATGTCATACCGAGATATTTTGCTTGATTGCTTGATTAGCATATGGTACGGGAATGTTCTTAATTTGTTTAGGATTTACATTTTTGTTTGTCAAATTATCATAAATTAATTTAATTTGATTCTACATTTTTAGGTCCAATTGTGAACTGGGTGACATATTCTAAAGTTTTTATATTAATCCTTCAATTAACTTTTCTACCGCCAATAAACCAGTATCATCGGCAAATGTAGATAATTAACAATTTTCCAGCTTTGGAATAACGTAATTAAATGATACAAATAAGGGCCTATTACGCTACCCTGAGGCACACCTGCTTTTATTTTTCTTAAATTTGAGTAGAAATCTACCTGTTTTACGAGTGCACAACAAACTTTATCATCTTCTAGTGTTTTTCTATTATGTTAGTAATTTTGTGTGTACTGGTGTATCGTGAAATGCTTGTCTCAAAATCCAAATTGATTAGGTGGCATAATATATTGTATTTCTATAATTTGTTTTATCCTTTTAAGCAATATTTTTTCATGATATAATTGGCAGCAAAGAAATTGGCCTATAATGACAGAAGATATAGCAACAAGAAGCGAAAAACTGTCACTCACAGCATCGTTTTTATGGGAAACAAAATGTGACGTCACACTTGGACCAAATGACATTAATGCAGTTGTATTACACTGAGAAAAATATTGTGTAACTCTGCTTGATGGTGTAATTGTTTTAAACAGAAAAAAATAATGTTCTATAAATTAAGGGGGGCTTTATACTCATATATAGCTATACTGTGGTCATAGAAAATCATCAATTTTTAAATAATAATAATTGTAAATTGCACAACTTTTTCTTTCAGTGTAATAGTACTGAATTACTGTCATTTAGATTTTGTCGCTTCTTGTTAATGTATAACATCATGGCGTGACTTTTCCGGTTTTAGAAACATAATGACAGCTGCAAGTTTCCATAGTTTAGCTAATTAACATGATATAGATTTTAGACTAAGCCAGATTTTATGGTGACAATCAATTTGTTATTTTAAGAGGCCTTTAATATAGTAAGTGCTAAAGTCCTAAATACGCCGATCTATTTTTGAAGTGATAAGTAACAGGCTGAGTTTTCGTAATTAGGTTTATTTTTCCGAGATGTCCAACTTTTTTTTCTGCCAAAATTATTGTGATTCTTAACAGAGTGCTAAACCGAACCGACATTCTCCGAGCTTCGGCCTCACTAAACCATACATAGAATTTGTAGACAACGTTGCAATTTATCTTCAAACACATTTTTTAAACCACAGGAAGAAAATTAGCCGTTAACATACATAGTCTCGAAAAAATGAACCTTTTTGCGAAAATGTTACTCGTCATTTAAACAATCAATAATTATTTAAAAAATAGACCGGTGTACTGCGTATTAAAACGATACCGATGTAGCAATACAAATAAAGGGAACCCATTAACCTTGGTACTGGTGCCCTAGAACCCATTAGTCACTATCAAAATGAACCACTATTATTCTATTAATGGTCTAAATAAATTAAATTAAATTAGAGAAACCCGTTGACCCATGTCAAAAAATCAGGGTGTAGTTTACTTTTTTGTAAGGTGGGTACCTACCTAGGTATCTCCATGATGATCCCCTAGCTCAGTGTCGTCTCTAGGCGTTTTGTTATATCATATAATTAAAAAAAAAAATTAAATTAGGACAATCAACATCCCCTTTGAGAATTCTATACATTTTAGTTCTTCTTTGGTTTAGTGATAATCTATCAAATATTTTTAATAAGATGTTGTTGTCACAACCTCTTTGTGGATAAATCCCAAACTTTCTAAAGTGCATGGCTTTTAAAAAATTGGACCGAACCGAACCGAACCGAACTTCCTCAATCATACCAATCCAAATGTCATATTGGGGGGACTAGATAACACTTCCATATTCCAGTATTGGTAATACCAGACTGTCAAATAAGTATATGCTTACGTCTATGTTAAAACTTTTAGTATTTCTACAAATAAACCCAGCAACTTTCTGGGCACTCCTAATTTTAGAAATAATATGTAATGAAAATGAAAGATTAGCATCGAAGGTTACACCTAGGTCTTTTTGTTCAGATACACGCTCTAGGTTCTCATTATTTATTGTATAATCAAATTCAATTAAGTTTTTGTTACGACTAAATGACAAACAAAAGCATTTACCCAAATTTAAGTTAAAACCATTTTCCTGGCAATATAGAGCTGTGTCCTGAAATTCACTTTGGAGTGTTTCAGAATCCTCCAATGAGAAAACTTCAACAAACAATTTAAAATCATCGGCAAATGCCAATGATTCCACATTTTTTACCTTAGAAATAATTTTGTTGAAGGCAATAACAAAAAGAAGTGGTCCGAGATTAGACCCTTGGGGCACACCAGAAGAACTTATATAAATAGTAGACCTGCTACCTTTTAATTCCACGAACTGATATCTTTTACTTGTGATAAATAAGATTGTATTAAGTTAGTTAGGTAACATAAACATAACAAACACAGATGAAGATATTACGATCAGAATAAATCAAGAAAAAATACAACAAGTAGGTTAGTTTCGCAAACGAATTAGGATTATTATTAAGCATTAAAAAACAATTCTGTTGTTAATTTCATTTAAAGTTTAGTTAAATTATTTATTTAAAATGCTGCGCTGCGCCTATGTGGTTAAATTTAGATTGATTTGTGTACCTTGAATTGATGACGTAACCGCCTAAAAAGAACTTTATGACACAGACGTGACGGATTTTTATTAGAGCAAATTGGAATTAACGAACGATCCAGATCAAATCGATCAAATTTTTATAAATGGTTATAACCTTAAATATATTCAAAAATATTATGTACATATTGCAACTTACGCCCAGCTATAATTTTGACAAAATTGTCCTGTGATGTCGGAAATTTTTATAATTTGTTGTCTTCAACATTTAATAATTTGATTTTAATCTTTTTACATAAAAAAATTATTTTTGTGAACAAAACAAATACACAACATACGTCACAATCTCAGATTAATCTGTTTCGTCGATCAAACCAGATTTACGTCCGACTAGTCTGAGCAGAATTACCGAACGATTCAGATCTAACTCCCCTAGATCTAGATGGAATTAACGAACGATTTCGATCAAAAAGATTAATCCAACGTAAATACCGAACGCAGCTAGAATAAAGAGAATCTTTACTGAAGAAAAAACTGTAAGACTAAAAATTTAAGTTAAGTAGGGAATTTCTTTTTGTACTTTGAAGTCTGCCAACGGCGCACATCAAAAAAGTTCGAAGGAAAAAAAAGTAACAGGACCGCGAAAAAATTTATCCCTACAGATTCTTGCAATTGTTTGCCATTTCTAATAATGTGGGTCCTACAGCATAACCTTTATTGTCACTAATCTTTAAGAATGCCAGGAACAATAAAAACCTAAAAAAAAAATTTAACGCTCTGTAGATCGATATTAAATTTTGTAAACTTTTTGTTTTATAACTAAAACACATACTTTAGGATGTAATTTTATAAATAAACAATAAGGAGGCAATCAATTTGTGTTAAAATAACAGGAATTACAATGTAATACCGCTATTTAAAAACAAAAAGGTTGCTTTTATTCACACCACATTTATACAGTGTTTCACAAAAACAGGCTCGTTATTATAAAGTTTTTTAATTAAGGATACTTTATTTGGACTATTTTAAAATGACCACCAAGTAGATAGGTCTGTAATTAAAAAAAAGACAAATAAAACAAGTGTTTCTCCAAGGCTTCTTCGCAGAATTCATTTGACTAATTTAAGATTTTATTTATTAAATAAACAGACAATTAATATCTTCATTGAAACGTTTGCGTTACATGTAGAAGAAAAAATTACTGCCAAGCCAATTAACAAAACGCTGCATCCTATTACAAAAAGAGTGTGCTGCAAATTAAAGGAAAAGGTTATGTCCTTCTCAGCTAATTCTTTAACAACCGTATCTACGAAAGGGTGGCTTGAATGCTTCTTTAATATTTATATAATTGTTTATTTGTTGACATTAAATCCACACAAAACTTCCAAACAAAATGAAAATATTTAAACGTCACTGGTGGATGTCAAATAAAATCGGAGAAAGTCAGTGTACTATACCATTCGACAGATGCCCGATATATTTTGCATACAAGTTGGCTTTGATCGAACTGTTTTTTAATTATTACCCGGGAGAGTGTTACTGAGATACGCTTCCAATATAAGCTACGTCTTTTATAATTTTTGAATATTGATTTGTGTTCAATATGGTAATGTATTTACAGATATGATGATTGTGGTTTTTTTTTGAGTGGTTTCTCACCACTGTATGCCCAATCCTCCAAAAAGGTTAGCTATCAGCTTCGGTGTATATTCACGCAGTATATATCTAACTGTTTCTTCATCCTTCATACAGTCTACATTCGGTCTCTTCTGTTAGTCCCATTCTTTGCATAGGTTCGGTTCGGTTCGAACACTTTCGGTTTAAACGTAGTTTCCGATTTTCCGTTAAAACCGGATGTGGTCGTGGTTGATGTCAATGGTCATGGTAAATACTGGTGTGATTGTTTAAATTCTTTTTTGTTTTCAGAGATCTTCGATTCAACAACATCAAAGACATCCATAAGGGAGCTTTCAAGGGTAACAAAGGACTGGTTACCCTCCTGCTGAACAATAACCACCTACACGGGGTGAAAAATGATACTTTTCATGGATTGCTTCATATCCAGAATTTGTATCTGTACAAGAACCGGATTCGATACATTGAAAGTGGTGCGTTTCAGGGACTGAACAGATTGGAAAGATTGTAAGTACCCTATTTTAACGAGATTGGTGAATGGATAGATATTTAATGGATCCTGGAATTGTCCTGGAAAACACTAACTAAACTAAAAAAACGAACCGAACCGAATTTCTGTGGCTACCGTGGATAATTATTTAGCTTGAAAATACTTTGTTGACATCTTTTTTGAAATAGTTATATCCGACGTTGTATCCTAAAATCTCTGTTTTAAAAAAATAATAATTCTTAACGGTACATATTAAATTTGTATCTTTTGAAAATTGTTCAACTTCTTTTATTAAGTTTGCATGCTCTGAAAAGTTAAAACTTAAAATAAAAATATCGTCAATATAACAGAAGATTTTAGGATCTTATTTCTTATCTAGCAGTATGTTGAATAATCTTTGTTGCACTTGTGGAGAGTCAACATTTTGCCCTTCATGCCTCTCTCTACAAAGGGTCGGTTCGGTTCATTGCGACATCATGGCGATTTTAATCTTGGAAGCGGCTGCTCTAAAAAAATTTGTCCAGAAACATTGAACCACTCTCAAAAATGTTTATTGCATTTCGAATTACTTGGATTTTGCTATGCGTAATTATTTAAAGAAGAGTACATCGTGGTCCTAGTTTATGATAAGCAGTTAAATATTTAATCGACTAAGAATTTCATGAAAATGTTTCTGTTCATGCCAAAAGCAAAAAGTATTCTAATTCTGTCTGTGTTTAATGTCTATTCGAATGTCTATGAATGAAATCTATTTTGTTTTGTGGATCATATTAAGCGTTATTAAGAATACTTTTAATATTGGGAGGAGGAAAGCTATCAGTGTTTGTAAGACTATCTAGATTTCGTGCATCTAAACAGAAACGCAGTTCACCTTTAGTTTTCTTTACTAATATAAAAGAGAAATAAAAACAGTTGGAAGATTCTTCTATTCTTTTTCTATTTTTGTTATCTATTCACTTGAACAATATAAAAATGTGTCGGTACTGCACACCACGAGCTGAAGCAATTTTCAAAATCATCATATGCACCTGTCGCGTCGCATTAGTATTATCAAAGCGGTGTTCTGTGAATGAAATTTTCATTATTGGGAACAGTCAAATATCACAGGGATCCACGATAATTATTTTAATCTTACAACAAGTTGACTACTTACTACAATGTTTCACTATTACATTAGGAGACAAATTAGATAACATGACAAAATTTATTTTTTATCTAAATTGTCCGGAGGTTTTCACCTTATTTTTTGCATAAGTTTCTAAAATTATCTCTTTGATATTTCTTGATTATAAGTTCCAGATTTTTTTTCCTAGGTCTAGAAATTTGATATAGTGGCGAAAATCTAAAAAAAAATCGAATACATTTGCTCAAATAACAAAAGATTGAAAACAAAAAATCTCGAATAACAAAGGATCAAAAGACAAAAGATTGAAGGACAGAAGATTGAAAACAAAAAATCTTAAAAGACCAAATCTCAAAAACAAATGCTAAAAAAATTAAAAACCAAAAAAAACTTAAACTTGTCTGGTTATAGGGTAATATCCTAAACTGCCTGGTTAAAAAAATTTATCTGAGCAGATCTGGAGTTTTTTACCTTCCTAGCCCGCGTGTATTTTGTGTATGTGTGTATCTATGTGTGTATTTCTCTCCGTAACACGATAACTCCTAAACCGCTGAACCGATTTTCATAAAATTCTCAGGTAAAATAGTGTTCGACACTCTAACGAGCTGATTAGATTTTGGTTAAAATCCATGAATACTAATGACAGTTTTTTGACAATTATAAAATGCTAACTTTTTAACGGAACATCATATCAATATGCGGTTTTCGGAATATTTTCATTTTGCTCATTAATTTGTGTGGTAGCCAAAAACTTCGTAAGAGCTTTAGTTTCTGCGATACTTAAAAAAACTGTTTTCAAGGCTGATATGTCATGGCTTCACTTGAAGTGTACTAAGGCTAGCTAGGAAGGTATAATATCAGATCCGTCATGGATTCATTTATTTTAGTATACTAACCTAACCAATTCAGGTCAGAATACCCGCCCGGATAGAACTTTTCTTTTACGCCGCTGAATTTTGTTTAATCACAGGTGCATTTAATATTTAAATAATTATGCAATACAAATTTGTTGAATTCTTGTTGTACAAATAGACAGCTAAACATTGACATTTTTTACAAATTTAATGGGCTAGAAATGAGAAAAACAGATACAAGCGAGACACGATAATTGTTTATAACTGTGGTTATTTGTTTAAGCTATTAAAAATTTACAATTTAAAATCATTAACATTATATTTTTGTTTTCCCGCTTCTTGAATGTCTTCAAATTATTTAGTTCGGTCAAATACGTTAGAGGATGGGGCATACCCATGCATTCTCACATGCGATACTTGAAGCCAGGACCCCTGTTTAATTCTTAATGTTCCTTTTTCGGGTAGACAGGATTTCGGTTACTGCGCATGTGATAGTTTTGATGGTTTTGGAACAAATTGTGCAGATTTATTGTGGACACCATGAGGAGTGTTTAATGGCATTTTTAAACCACTCTTAACTTTATATTAAGAAGTAAAATACAAGTAGTTACCTATGGAACGGCACTTCCTTACTTCTCCCTGACATTTTTCCAGAAACCGCACTTGTTTTACATGAATTATTTCTCATTTTTTACAGGAAAAAACATAATTTTACACGACAAACGCAAGACACCGCAAAACATCGCAAAACATAAATAAGCAACAAAGATGGAACATGAAACACGGCAGCTGTGTGTATACATGACAAGACACTCGCCTGCGCACTTGAAAATTCGCGTCCGCGAATTTAAATTTGCCATTGTTTCCAAAGCCAGCTAAGAGGGCTTTACTTTTCGATTCTTTGACCATATATTTATGCTATAATGTATTTGGGTTCGGTTCGGTCACGTCACGAATCTTGGTTAGCGCATCCTAGAGGCCCTCGATAAATTTGACAGAAACAACTATCAAATGTATCGAGAAATATAAGTTTTATTTGGTAGTCGGCCATATATGGCCATATGTTTAAAATATCTTCCAGTATCTTGCACAAGAAATGTATTGAAAAGTTTTTAAAAATGGGAAAAAACAATCACAATGAATGGAAAATCATACCTTGAAAGAAAAATAGTATATGACATAACAAGTGAAGAAAGGGACATAAAAATATCAGTTTCTAACGAGTTATGTACGCTATTTTCGCTACGACCACAAGATAATAACCCGAATTTCCTTGTTATTTTTGTAAAAATCAACTCTTTTAAGTTCATCCATAGAGGCGAAAGTATTTTCTTCTCTAGAGGGGAAAATATGTTTGTTTGAAATTGACATATGTCAGTGAAATATAGAGATTTTTAACCCTTTCAATACGACTTTTGGCTTTTACAGTAGCTGCGTTGGGTATTTACGTCGGATTAATCTTTTTGATCGAAATCGTTCGTTAATTCCTTCTAGATCTAGGGGAGGTAGATCTGAATCGTTCGGTAATTCTGCTCAGACTAGTCGGACGTAAATCTGGTTGCTCCGTACATTTTGATCGACGAAACAGATTAATCTGAGATTGTGACGTATGTTGTTTATTTGTTTTGTTTACAAAAATAATTTTTTTATGTAAAAAGATTGAAATCGAATTATTTGATGTTGAAGACAACAAATTATATAAATTTCCGACATCACAGGAAAATTTTGTCAAAATTATAGCTGGGCGTGAGTTGCAGTGTATGTAATATTTTTGGTTATATTTAAGGTTATAACCATTTATAAAAATTTGATCGATTTGATCTGGATCGTTCGTTAATTCCAATTTGCTCAGACTAATCTGTAATCACGTGACCAAAAATCCGTCATGTCTGAGATGCAAATACCGAATGCAGCTAGTAAAAACTTATCAGACTTGATATTTATTATTACCTGCCATAGAAAAACATACCTATTCCAAAAATCTAAAATTTTTACAAAATGCGTTTTTAAAGGAATTGGTCGGCATGAGTTAGTCCCAGCAGGAATGGAACTGCAAGAAAAAACTGTATGTGGCGAGATATACCCCTGCAGGGATCAAAATATCCCATGAATAATGACTGCAGGGCTCTATTTATCCCAAGGGCCATCAAATATGTTAAAACATGTTCCAGAATACTGCCGAATTTCGGACCTTTGAAGCCAAATTATTGTCGCGTAGCAATTGATAAAGTAATACGATGATATCCCAATCCTTTTCTAAAGTCTCATTTCAATTACAGTAATTTTTGAACTATGCTTGGGACATATGTATACTCGTATATCTCCGCAGAATCGATACAGGATAAAACAGAAAAGAGTGCACATTTCGCTCATTTTGTGGTTGTAGAATAATATGTTTTTTGCCCCGTTTATTTCTCGTTTTGGAAATAATTGTATAAATTTTGTTTTAAAAAAACTAAATAATCTTAGAGTTTAAAATTAATCTGTGAACTGGAAAATCCGGCATTAAATCATATAAATTAATGGAATAATTAAGACCGAAAAGGTGTTACATACTCACGTTACATACATAAATATTATGATACGGTTGTATTCGTTTCAAAAACACCTGCTGTCAGAAAAAGGAAAATAAAAGAAACGTTAACATCCCAAAGTGTGTTTCACAAACCAGTTCAAAATCGACATGAGGTGTCGATATATCATTATGCTGCACTGTTTTTAAACATGGACTGGTTTTTTAAGTCACTTATTTATGAACCCTAAAAATATTTGAGAGAAGTACTGCCAAGAGAATTACCAATAGTTGGGTAACTCGATTTTTGTAGTTTGAGAAAATCGATAAAATGTAATTGGTTGTATAAAAGGAGTCGCCTGGAGAAGGGTTGCGTTGCTTGCACAGTATGAGATAATTTTTATTTTTAAGGTTTACACAGTTTTCTTTTATGAAATAAAAAGATCAGAAAATAGAGAAAAACTTACTGGTATCTAAAGTTATCTATTTATAGCTCCAAAAAATTGTACATGTTTGAATTGTCTACTTTTTACATTGGCAGATAGACGTCGCCAGTTTAGAATAACGTATTATCCAGCTTTTGCATTCGATAGCGCTTGATTCCCATTATATAAAAAAGTAGATAATTCAAATATACGAAATTTCGAGTTACCCAACTATTGCATTTAGCCCACGAAATTCTGTTTTCTAGGTTTTGAATTTCTTTAAAAAACTTTCCTACAAATTAAATTTTCTATATTTTGAGAGGACTCGCGGGGAGTTGCCCTTTGTAGATGGTTTGCTTAAAAAAGTGGTGTAAAAGAAAGCAGATGAAGAAAGAAGAAACATATCCATTATTTTTTATCTAGAATAAAGCAAAATGGTTAGTGACCGGTGACCAAAAATAGATTTTAAATAAAATTTTACGACCTAAAACAAGTCACTTAAACATAATATTTCTGAGTAGCAGTGAAAGTCGTGGCATATCAATAAACTCAAAAATGGGCGCCCATAAATTATAAAGGCGAAGTCCACAATTCTAGACAGTAAAACCAGATCAATTTTCTAATGAACGTTTAGAAAGAAATAGGTATTTTTACAATTTTTGTACAGAAAGTCTCACTTTACAGGCACATGGCCTTTTGAAAAACTTTCCGGTCTCAACAGGGACCGGTAGAGAACCAAGAGACCAGAAAATATTTGTACAGTTCCCTTTTTTAGTCAAGTTGGTCATGAATTATGTAATTTTGACAGTGATGACGTTGACCGTTTTGAAATTGTGTTCAAACCTATCAAGTTTGACATTTCTATCAAAAAATGCAATGTTTTTGAAAAAATGTGATAAAATAAAAAATTGGAAAATGGGGCTTTTACTATTTTTATTGGGACCCGAAGAGGTATTGATTGCACTTAGTCTTGGTTTTATGTTTTCAAAAATTATAATTTTTTAAACCAAATTACCCTACTTCAGCACATCTGAAATATTTCAAAATGCTCAAGAATGCGATTCATCTACTTTAAAAATCTCCCCGACTAGATCCCAAATCACTGATCGTGACAATTATTTCATTATTCATTATAATAGTGAGAGGGTAAATTATGGGTTAAAAAGCTACCAACCAACCAATTGTTGTGAAATTTTTAGGATATATTTAACTTTTACGTCTCTTTTGAATGATACTTGCCATTTTTGCCTAAAATCATACAGAAAAAACATTTTTAACTTTTTAAACACGTGAACTGAGGACTAGATTACAGCTTTCAAATCCACTTGTTCGTTGATAGTACAGGACATATACGTAATATTCCAATACTCCCTGTTACCTATTTATACAATGGTTGGCATTTAATGCAAACATTCAGAAATAAAGGTACGAAAAATGCACAGATACCAAATTTACATAGATAGAGTTTTTGTCAACTGTACGCCGATGATTTGACGTAACGAATACAAGAATAAAATAATATTCATGCGTAAAAGTTTTTTTAGGTACATTTTATCTTAAGGACCGCAAAAAGGATAGACTTATGTCCATTGATATTGCTATTTCAAATATGTTTGCATTCTGCATCGTAAGGTACCGTAGGTATTGCAATAATACGTACTATATGGAAATAATATGCATAATGTCTTTGAAAGCAACCAATCAGGTCTTTTGTGCTTAAAGACCCCAAGGCCCTCATGTTTGCATCATGAATGGGCAGTTACCGTGGGTATTGGAATATTATGTATATGGTATAGGATCAGATTTATAAACAATCATAGGTGGTTTCTCATGTAATTCACTATGATACATAATAAAAATAAATGGATCGAAACCTTCCTAGCTAGTCCTATTAGCACATTAAAGTGAAGCCATTATATATCAGCCTTATAAACAGTTTTTTATAAATATCTCAGAAACTAAATCTCCCACGAAGTTTTTGGTTATAACACAAATTATTGAGCAAAATGTAATCTACTACTTATATTCCGAAAATCGCATATTGATGCGATGCTCCGTTAAAAAGTTAACATTTTATTAATTTTTTAATTGTCAAAAAACTGTCATTAGCATGAATGAATTTTGATCATCAGCTCGTTGGAGTGTCGAACACTATTTTACCTGAAAATTTTGTAAAAATCGGTTCAGCGGTTTAGGAGCTATCGTATTTCGAATAGACATACACACACAGACACCGACGATATTGCTAAGATAGGTCAAAATAGACCCAAATAACACATTTTCGGCGTTATCTAAAAAAAAAAAAAGTTTTCGTCGAAACTAATACCTTCTTTAGCCATTGCTGCGCGGGCTAGGAAGGAAATCACTGTGTACGTCTGAATACTACACAACAATTGAACAATGTGTAATCTAGATATAAATTTTGAAATTGGAAACTGCTGGTGGACTTCTGACCGGAATGGCTGACTTTGTTTTCCCAATGTGTAAAATGATATTTTTACTGTCTGGTATTTTGGGTCTTGGTACGACTTATTATTGCTCTTGCACAGTAAAATTGACTGTTTTTCATGTTAAGTTAAAAACCTGACAATTTATATTGACTAGACACAACACAATAAAACTAAATCATTGTCAACCAGAAACAGATAATAATAATTTGTCCATTTTAATGTTTAGAGTACGTTCTAAAAACCTTTTAATGTTTTTTTTTGCTTTTAGATACTTGCATTTCAATGATCTTCAAGATTTCCATCCCGCTACCTTTTCGAATTTACCATCGTTGGATAGATTGTAAGTATTTTTGTTATCCATTCCATGTTAGCGTCCCAGGCGTTTTTCTTTAAAAGTCTACCAATTTTAAAATTTTCTTGTGTGAAATTCAAATTCGGCACTTTTGGAGGCTTTAACTGAACTTTTTAGGGATACAAATTTAAATCGTCCCATCCTTCCTTATCTTGTTTTGTTCACACCTACTCGGCAGGCGTTGATCGGGGATTTTGACTTTGGGTATCCTTTGTCAGGAATGAAAATAATTTTTGTGGCTCTTTCCGCTTATTGCAGACAATTCGGTGGACACCTAGATAATCTGACTCAGTCTGAGTCAGTTGATGCCCGGGACAATCACAACTCATTCACTCTCACATTCATCCTACATGAAGATCAAACGGGCCGGGCCGCCAAGTACACCCACGGTAGGCAATTATCTTTTCTCAAGGCGGATTTCATTTGACCTGAAACTCTTTGTCCAGCATATGAGTCTTTTTCGTGCTAGGGCCATCTACGCTCTTAACGCGGGACCATCCGCTTAACGTGACTTCCGACCCAACAAACAATTAAAGTTGTAACGACGAAACCCCAACTAGAAAGAATTTCTTAAAAGTAACCGCAACGTACTCCCGCTACGTCTCAGTATACCATACAGCGACGTTATAATTCCCTAAGTGGGGAACCAATTTCTGGTTATAACTACTTGGCCAAGTGTTTAAAGTCACTGTAGTAACAACTACACTACTACGTCGTAGCCAGGTATCTACTACGTCGTAGAGGCTGTTTTTTTTTCCGTAATGGCATAAAAGTTGCGATGTAGTTGCAAATAATATAATCGTTTCTTTTTGGTAGAATTGTTGCACAATATGGTGGACACAACAGTAAACAGACTCGCTTAGTTTTTTTGTTTGGTTATGGTTATAATATGAACTATGTTATCCAAAAGTGTGAGAATTTACGAGCAGAGGATCAAAATTCGAGTGCGACGCAAAGTTTTTTGTATAACATGCATTATATATATTGCAAAAAACCGGTGCGCCCGTAAAATTGAGCCGTTTTCTGGTAGCTGATGGAATTTTTGTGTTGTGATTTTGGAGGTTATGTTTTCATAATCGACAGTTAACTCCAACAAATGGTACTTAAGAAGAGCATTTTTGGTAAGCTTCAACTAATTTGTTTATAAAATAGTATGGCTCTTTAATATGAGCTCATAAAACGACAACAAAAATATTAAATTTTCTTTCTTACATAAAAACATGGCGTCCCAAACTATATTCCCTGATAGTCGAAAAGGTTACTTGAAAGTAGTTGCGGCTTTAAAGTTGATCCAAAAAGTTATTTTGTCTACATTGTTACATCAGATGTTACTATGATGACACAAACTTTTGTGGTAAAAATTAAAGTTATAATGTAGTTGTCGGATACACTTGTTTGGGACTCCAATGAAGCTTAACTTTCTAGTGGTAATTAAGTAGGATATAAAAGTCAGGGCGACTACGAAATAACGACTAAAAAGAAAGTAAAACTTTAGCAACGTCCTATTGTGGTAGAGAAGACTATCAGAATCGACTATCAAGAAACAATCCTATGAAGTAGTTTAGAGGGTCGTTTTTACGAAACATCTACTATTTCCTGATACTAAATAGTAGTTAGAACTAAAAAGTAACAAATTTTGGTTGGGATCACCACATTTCTACTATAAGAAAGTAGCAAAGCCTTTAGAACATGTAGCCGCTACTATAAATGTTAGTTGGGGAACCTCGGCCTTTTATTGATCATCAACTTTGCCAACTTTGTTGATGGCCAAACTCCACCCAAGACAGGCGTTATCCCTATCTCCGGCGATGTTTTATTCACAAACGAAAAATAGGTTCGAGTACGAGAATCCACCGCCCTCTCATTGTAAAGCCATTCTTCCCGACGTTTTTGCTATTAACTTGGGTTTGTCCAACTCGAGGTCGCTATATGCTAAACAGATGAAGTCATTTTTATCATAACAAAAACATTTCATGTAAAAAAGAGCCAAGTACGCGAAACGCGTAAAAAGAATTGAGATAAAAGTAAAACCAAGTTATCCAATACAAATTTCAAAATAAAAGGTTCTTACTAGTTTGGAAAGGTTTTTTTAAAACTTTGCTATTCCAGCCAAACTTCTTTATGTTCAATTTAGCACTGTGTCTAAGAGTCATTTGCAGCCGTAATAGCCAAGTTTAGAAAAACATTTCCAAACTACTAAGAACCTTTCATTTTGAAAATTGAATTGGAGAATTTGGCTTTACTTTTATCTCAATTCTTTTTACGGAATGCCCCCAGATTTGTGATTTGCATACAGTGCTGTTTCTATTAAAAAGTGGTGTTAGCTCCCGCTAAATTTCGCGGTTGTTTATATATATTTTTAAAAACACACAACTGTATGAAGGACAAAGCGCATTCCGCGTATTTGGACATGCGCACCAACAACCAGTGAGATCCTTGTCAATCGCCTAGAGAAAAAGGCGTGTTAATTTCGTTCTCCAACTATTTTCAAATATCTACACCTGAAAGTGCTCGATTTTTGTGTACTGAAGCATAGAACTAGAAACTTCAACCCTTCAGCTACGTGGTGA
Organism: Aspidapion aeneum; assembly: GCA_963576565.1. Classification (NCBI taxonomy): domain Eukaryota; kingdom Metazoa; phylum Arthropoda; class Insecta; order Coleoptera; family Brentidae; genus Aspidapion; species Aspidapion aeneum. The sequence goes on along the minus strand of OY755045.1, from coordinate 24,127,145 downwards.
CATCATTAGATCCAACAGGGGCCCCTTGGAAGTTGGAGAATTTGGCTGCAAAAGGGGTGAGTGCATTTGTCTGATTACCGTTGTGTGTCACAATATTTTTCCTATGGACGTATAGATTATTTCGTAATTTCATATCAATATTTATGTTTGTTCGCGCTATCATTAATTAAAATATTTACAGTCCACTGCATTTAGCGTTTTTTTCTATCCGTGGACTAACATAAAGTGGTCCTTCGAGCCGGATTATTTTAAATTAAATCCATACGACGGTATTAATAGGTCGGCCACTACTTTCAAGCCGAAAAACAAGGCGGCCTTGAATTTTTCGCATCGTATCGAAACGAGAGAAAGGTGTTGGCGCAGTACCTGTTTTCGCGTACCGCGTGGTATAAACAAAGCGAAGGAATCAAAACAAAACAAACAACAACATTTCTCATTTATGTGTTAGGGTGTTTCATATCATTTCGATATTTAAAACAATTTTCATCAATTGCGATAAATTAGTGCATATTTTCGACAATTCGTTATTTTTTTATTTCAGAAGCATTAATTTAGCGTTAATTGTATATTTACCGACAATTTCGTCATTTCAAAGGTAAAATCATGTCTGTCAAAAAAGCCGCGCAAAAACGCAAGGGTTTTTTATCTGCGATCACCGAGTGTTATGTGTTGTCACAGACCGCGGAAAAGGATGAAAAAGCGAGAAACGAGTTTCAAGTGAGGTATTCCGATTTGGATGAAACCTTCGATAAATGCATGCTGGCACATAATGACGTCATTATGTTGATAGACGACTCGGACGACGAGGAGTTTAAAACACAGGATGCGATCCTTTCAGAAGCTCGTAAATATTTTTATGCGTGTAAGGGGGTTTACTCTAAAATATTTCCGGTTGAGGCCCCAACCCTTTCGGGATCATATGTTCGACAAAACGAATCTGAAACTCCAAAACTCAAAGAGTTAGGTATTCCCATATTCCGAGGTGATAAAAAATTATGGCCAAGCTTTTTCGATCTTTTTAATAACATTATAGATCAAAATCAAAGTCTAAGTAACGTCCGAAAACTTCAATATTTATTTTCATATCTCGAGGATGAGCCTTTAAAATTGATATCAGGGATTAGCTTATCTGATCAAAATTATAAAATTGCTTATGACAAATTAGTCAATAGATATCAAAACAAGCGAGATCTCGCAAATGATGCTTTAAGCTCAATTATGAACTCCACCTTAAAAAACGAGTCAGCTAAAGAATTGCGTAATTTAATTGACACCTTTTCTGAATCCCTAGAAATTTTAAAATCACTTAGCTTTGACGTTGACAGTTGGGACTTTATTATTTTTTTTCATTTTATTAGAAAAATTGGATATTCCAACGCGTTCAAATTTCGAAATGAGTCACGCCAATACTAATACCGAAATTCCCACTTTTCAGTCACTTTTTCAATTTCTAGAAAAAAGATGTAAAGTTTTGGAATCACTTCCTCAATCAACAGCACCCAAAAAGGTGCCTATCTATCAAAAATCAAATTCTATGCAAAATCAGTCTGGGCAAAAGCCTACCTATCAAAATTCAAATTCTATGCGAAATCAGTTTGGGCAAAAGCCTACCTATAAATCATCCAATTCGCCTTTTATAGGACTGGCTGGCACCTCAACTAATTCAAGTACGGGAATAAAATGTTTCCGGTGTAATCAGGTCACGTGCTTTCGAAATGTCAAACATTTCTTGATCTCTCACCGATCGATCGCCTATCTTTCGTCAAGCAGAAAAAATTATGTCTAGCGTGTTTTCATCCCTTGCATGGTGTAGATACGTGCAAATCAAAATATTCATGCAGAACTTGCAATAGTAAAAGGCACCACACTTTAACTCATATCTTAGAAACTAATCAAGAGTCTGGAAGCCAAGATACTAGTCCTGTCATTTACACACCACCTGTCAATAATCTTCATGTGTCATTAAATGCCTCAGGACCTTCAGGTACCTTTCTTTTATGCACCGCCATAATAGATGTTATGGACGGTTGCGGAAATTTTCAACCTGTAAGGGCACTGCTTGATTCTGGATCACAGACAGGATTCATCAGTGAAAAGTGTATTCAGCGTCTTAATCTTCCTAGGCGAAGTTACACCACTGAAATATTCGGATTAAATCAGATGTCTTCTTTTACTTCCAAAGGGCTCGTTCAATGTTACATTAAGCCACAAGGACAAGTCACTCCTTTACTTAATTTCGAAGCAATTGTTGTTCCACAACTATGTTCCAATATGCCTACATTCTCTTTGAACGATAATCAGTGGAAACACTTGGAAAACCTTAAACTTGCCGACCCATCTTATTTCAAATCTAGACCTGTGGACCTGGTTATTGGTTGCGAGCTATTCGCACAGATATTCAAGGAGGGCAGGGTTCTTGGACAGGTAGGGCAGCCTTCAGCCCTTAAAACTATCTTTGGCTGGGTCGTCATGGGAAAGGTTGACGAAGTAGGTAGTCTTACGGAACGAACCAGTTGTTTTTTAACGAGTCATTCACCTCCTTTAGAGGTCATTCTCCCTAGGTTTTGGGAAATCGAACATTTGCCTAAAAAACAAATCTTATCAAAGGAAGAAAAACAAGCAGAATCAATTTTTACTGCTAGTGTATTACGGCAACCGAGCGGTAGATTCATGGTAGATCTTCCGTTTAAAGATAAAATAAACTCTGACCTAGGAAATACTTATCCGCAACCTTATCGTAGATTTTTACTTCTAGAAAATAGATTAATCAAAAATCCTGATCTGTACACTGCCTATTCAAGTTTCATGCAAGACTATATCGATTCTAATCATATGAGTTTAGTTTTATCTAGTCAACCAAAGGTCGACGTATCGTGTTTTTTAGCACATCATTGCGTACTAAAGCCGGAAAGCTTAAGTACAAAATTAAGGGTAGTCTGGGATTGTTCGGCAGTCACCCCAAAAAATATTAGTCTCAATGACACATTGTTATCTGGACCGAAACTTCAAAAGGATATTGCTTCTTTACTCCTTACGTTTCGTCTTAATCCTATTGCCTACATTGCTGACATCAAACAGATGTTCCGTCAAGTCCTTATCAATCCTTATCACCGTCCGTATCAAAGGATATTGTGGAGGTTTTCTCCACATGACCCACTTTCAGTGTGGGAACTTTCTACTGTCACTTTTGGCATAACATGCTCACCTTTTCTAGCCATGCGTACCTTAAATGAGCTGGCAGAGAGAAAAAAGGAACGTTTTCCTATGGCGAGTACTGTTCTAAAAACGTCAATCTATATCGACGATATCTTGGGAACTAGCCCTTCGCTTTCTGAAGCTACCTCCCTTCAAACAGAACTCAATGATTTGTTGAAATCGGGAGGATTTGAACTTAAAAAATGGGCAAGCAATTGTCCTGAGTTATTGGCAACATTGCCAGAGTCCGATCGTCAAATGCCTCTCTCTTTCGACAAGGAGGAACCCCACTTTATCAAAGTTTTAGGACTTCAATGGCATCCAAAAAACGACATTTTTTCTTATCAATGCCGAATGAAGGACAAACCCCCAACCAAACGTTCTATTTTATCTATCATAGGAACAATCTTCGATCCCTTAGGTTTTCTTTGTCCCTTGTTGCTACAAGCAAAATTTATTTTGCAACAGTTGTGGATATCGAAAATAGGCTGGGACGAAGAACCAGATTCTTCTATCATCGACTCTTGGAACAAACTTCGTTCTGAATTCCCGCTTCTTTCCAACTTTCAATTACCCCGACAAATCAAACTGTCAAAAACCAATACCTGTCAAATCATCGGCTTCTGTGACGCTTCAATTCGAGGCTACGCAGGCGTCGTATATTTTCGTGTAGAAGAGGAAAACAATATATCTGTTTCTCTCATATCTGCAAAATCTAGGGTCGCGCCTATAAAGTCACAAACTTTGGCTAGGCTAGAACTCCTAGGCGCATTTCTTTTAAGCGAATTAATTGACTTCGTTTTATCTAGCTATGAAGGAAAAATAACTTTTACAAATATCGTTACTTTCTGCGATTCGCAAGTCGTATTGCACTGGCTTTCATCCCCTCCTTAATCGCTGGCAAACCTTTGTTGGAAATCGAGTCAGTAGAATCCAAGAAATCATTCCCTCAAACTCGTGGCGCTACATTCCTTCTGCTTTGAATGCAGCCGATATTGCGTCACGAGGGGCCACCCCTTCACAGCTCATGTCACATGACATGTGGTGGAACGCACCGTCGTTTTTGTGGTCTCCCGAAAACGAATGGCCCGATTTTCATAAATCAAAAATGCCGATTGATTTCGGAGATATTAATCTGGAGGAAAAGCCAAAGGTCTGTTGCAATGCGATAATTGATGTCAACTTCTTAGATCAGCTTCTTATCAAATATTCATCTATATCAAAAATTCAACGTATCATTTGTTATGTCCTTCGAATAGTTAACTTTTTTCAAAACCATTCCTATCAAAAACCCACTAAGCCGCCGGACCAAAAAGTTATTTTTGAGAATATTGTTTTTCCTACCACCGGTGAGATGCAAAGTGCGTATACCTTCTTATCAAACGCGTTCAAGGTTCTTGTTTTTCTGAGCTTTTTTCCGCGTTATCTAAGGATAAACCAATACCAAAACCTTTACGAAAACTTTCACCTTTTCTTGATGAAAATAATATCATTAGAGTCGGTGGCAGATTACAAAAATCTGACCTTTTGTCTTATTCTGCAAAACACCCCGTCTTACTTTCGAGTAACCATCGTTTAACTACTCTTCTTATCGAGTCCGCTCATCGACAATATCTTCATCCTGGGTTTAAAACATTACATAATCTGCTTTTACAGCAATTTTGGATATTATCTGCCAGACGGGCAATTCAAAGAACCATATCCAAGTGCTTGCAATGTTTTAGAATCAACCCTAAACCCTATAGACCGCCCATAATGAGTTCACTTCCCGCTCATCGAATCAATCAACTTAAACCTTTTTCGAGTGTAGCGATCGACTTTTGTGGACCTTTCTTTGTGATTCCTCATCGTTACTGTGGTTGTAAAGCTTTCAAATCGTATGTCTGTGTGTTTGTCTGTACGGCCACACATTGCGTGCATTTGGAATTAACCATGGAACTGTCCACCGAAGGGTTCGTGGGTGCATTCCATCGATTCATTTCCAGACGCGGAAGCGTGACGCAATGCTGGTCAGATCAAGGCAGTAATTTTATAGGGTTTCGTAACCAATTACTTGATTACGCAAGAAGTGCTGCCACCAGACTTTCTATTCGTTGGCATCTGGGACCTCCTCTCAGTCCACATTTCAATGGCCTGGCAGAAGCTGGCGTCAAAAGTTTTAAAACTCACTTTGTTCGAGTTGTCGGCGACCAGAAGTTGTCTATCATGGAGATGTCCACCCTTACCTGTCGCATAGAAGCCGTACTTAATAGTCGCCCGTTATCTCCTGCCTCTTCAGACCCACACGATCTTCAACCTCTTACCCCTGGGCAGTTTTTGACACTTGAACCCCTTAATTCAGAAATTCCGGAGTCAGATTTGTCCGAGGTTCCCCTAAATCGGCTTTCGAGATGGCAACTAATCCAAAAACTACATAATGATTTTTGGAAACGGTATTCTATAGAGTATTTGCATACGCTACAACAGCGACACAAATGGGCTGATTCGTCCCCAAATATCAAGTTAAATGATTTGGTTATCATAACAAGTGATCACATTCAATCGCCTTTGAAATGGCCGGTCGGTCGGGTCATCGAACTGCATCCCGGCGGGGACGGTCAGGTGCGTGTTGCGACGGTAAAAACGGTTACCGGTGTTTATAAGCGGCCAGTTGTAAAACTGTGCCTCTTGCCAAATTAAAAGTAATTTTAATTTTCTACCTTTTACCGGGTATTACAATAGGTTTTTTTATTTTTAATTTTTTTTTTGAATTTTTGTTTGTTTGTTTTGCCTTTTTTCGGGATTTTGTTATATCTAAATAAACTTACGATACTTATCTGTTTTCATTCATTTATATTTATCGGTCGATTCTTTTTCTTATATCTATATCTGTCCGGTTGAGATTCTAAATTTGTGTGTTTTGGAGGGCAGTTATGTTAGCTCCCGCTAAATTTCGCGGTTGTTTATATATATTTTTAAAAACACACAACTGTATGAAGGACAAAGCGCATTCCGCGTATTTGGACATGCGCACCAACAACCAGTGAGATCCTTGTCAATCGCCTAGAGAAAAAGGCGTGTTAATTTCGTTCTCCAACTATTTTCAAATATCTACACCTGAAAGTGCTCGATTTTTGTGTACTGAAGCATAGAACTAGAAACTTCAACCCTTCAGCTACGTGGTGACATCATTAGATCCAACAGGGGCCCCTTGGAAGTTGGAGCATTTGGCTGCAAAAGGGGTGAGTGCATTTGTCTGATTACCGTTGTGTGTCACAATATTTTTCCTATGGACGTATAGATTATTTCGTAATTTCATATCAATATTTATGTTTGTTCGCGCTATCATTAATTAAAATATTTACAGTCCACTGCATTTAGCGTTTTTTTCTATCCGTGGACTAACAAGTGGGTGTTCAAATGTCAAGATACTGGGTAGGGAGTTCGCGCAGAACATCATGCTAACTGACATGACCAATCCCAGCATTCCCAGTTTTAAGTTCCATACCTTGCAAATATTATTAACCAGTTACAGATGCAACCTTCTTTTAAACATTTAATATAAAATGGGCAAAGAACCCGCCTTGGTGTCAAATTGCGCAATTATTTTAAAAATGACGCGAATCTAGGAAAATTTGTGCAACATAATTCATCGATCCGAGTGTAGGTACTTCCAGGAGAGATAGAGAAAAACTGACACTTTGCGATGATCAAATTTCAAGAGAAGTAAAAAGGTCAATATCTTATCTTGTTACATTAAACCGTTTTTAAGTTACGGGTTTTTTTTCTGAAGTTTGCATGTTGCTTTATTGATGAAAATTTGATTTTGGTGTCAATTGCTTTTTTTATAGAAAACTAATTTATCTGTCACTGTTCATTTTGAGATCATTAATCATCATCATCATCATTTATACATATAGGTACATGCTAATATTTAAATAGGTAATCTTGAGTTCATTTTGGGAAATGAAATTTCCCATCAACATGCGTCCTAAACGTCTTAATTTTTGAAATACAGGGTGTTAAAGATTTTTAAAAAATCTCCTATTTTAATAATATCTGTGTTACTGCTCTATATAATTTGTAAAATGTTTTACACACTTTCCTTTCATCAAAATGCATTTTCTGATGTATAACATCCCAACAAACATCAATTTATTGCACTTTTATTGTATATACAGTAAGAAATATTTGATCCTTATAAGGATCTTTAAAATTCTTTTTATATCAGATGAGGATATTTCCAAAGATTATGGAACATTCCACACCAATTTAAAAACAAATAAAATCATCCACATTCATAAGTTTGACATTATACCTATAAAATGTTGACTAGTGTTTGCCATCTAGTGACAAGGCCAACAAATATCAACTTGTCAAAACTTTGCCTCATTTGAAAAGTTATTAAAACGCTTTTTTGTGAATATTTAAAAATACTGAAATTTTTTGTACTAAAATAAAGTGCTTTAAAAGCAACTGTTTAAAAATACTTTTTCTGTGTTATATTAATTTTGCAGTAAAACTTTTAAACTTTTAACATTAAATTAAATGTACTTTAAGAGTGCCTTCTTCGAAATGTTATTAAAACGTTTTTTTGTGAATATTTTATTTTCACAGTAAAATAATTGTTTTTTGATACTAATATAGAAGTGCTTTTTATTATCTGTTCAAATATATTTTTTTACTTTTTTTTCAACAATAACTTAGATGTACTATAAAAACATTGAAATTATAGTATTTTTTTTATGGCACAAATGATGCTACAAATGCTGTACAAAAATGTTGCTTTTCTAAACTATTCAATAATATAAATCACACAATTTATTATTTCCTTCAAAATATCTAGAGCAGTATCAGAGATATTAATAAAAAGAGGGATTTTTTTGAAAACTTTAAGCTTCTGTATTTTAAAATTTAAGACGTTTAAGAGATATTTTTATATGAACTTGTTTCCTTAAACTATAGGCAGGTCTCTAAAAGGAACAGGGCTTTTTTGATACCGCTAATTTTAGAAATTACCTAACCGATTTCAATGAAATTTGGCTTTTTTTACCGAGCAAAGCCAGTTATTTAAGGATTATATAAAGTTGTTATTTTACCTTTTAGTTCTAGTTTAAAGTTTCTTTAAAAAAGGCCCAAGTTTTTAAAACTCTCCTTAAACTGATTCGTACTGTATAAATGACCTTTTCCTTCTGGCTGATTTCAAAGAAGCTGTGGGCGACAAGAAAAATCAACAAAACAGTTAGAAGTAACACGAGAAACATTTTGAACTTTCGCGAAGGATCTGATTCCGTGTATCATTAATAGTTTAACTGGTACTTGACCATTTGCACCAACGTGTTAAGCTCCTCTTAGGCCTACAAACATGACAATTTTAAATCAAATTTTTTATAGTCAACTGTTATACATTTTGGTCGCTGTGACATTCTTGTAAAGCTAACTAAGTTGAGGATGTATGTAAGTGGCATCGCATCATACCTATGGTAAACCCAATTTTGCGGCAATATCTAAGTAAAGAAGCCTTAAAAAATTAGTGTTTCACTTTGTACATGCAGTGTGCCGCTCGCATATTTGTAAACGACGTCCATGATTGCGATTCGGTTGTAGCCCGAACGCTGCCGTAACCATGTCAATAAAGCCCTATTCTACATTGACACGGTTCGGTTACGTTGGCGATCGATTGACAACGGTTAGGTTTCACATTCTCTAGGATCCCGGGAAAGAGGTCAGGAGAGTATGTTTTAAAAAAATATATGTATGTTAGAAATCTACGAATTCTTTCTTAAGAAAGATTGTGGTTCTGAAATCCAGACTGATTTTTAACGAACATTTTTGCGATCACGGGTGTTAGTTACCCAAGCGATTTACCATATCGTCTGCTATTTACCAGAGATGTTCGGGCGAAAGCCGACTGGCGATCCTGGGTGTTGTATACAAATATGCGTGCCGCTCGGGGTTTAATGTTCGAAGGATAAAACACTAAGACTTTTAAAGGAGAGATCAAATAGGTACTTAACTAATAAATAAAGATCCAAAACATAAAAGAGGATGCAAAATTATATTAAAATGTGCGTAAATATTGATTTAGTTGCAAAAACGGTAATTTGTTTTCTAAAAAGCTCCGTCGTAATTTGTTTGACATAAACAGTCAAAACAACAATGAATAGAAAACGTCAAAGTCCGGCTAAATCAATATGCTCGTAACAACCAGATAAGAGTATATTATGTTCCTTCCTAATGAAATCGTTTAGAAGAAGACATCAACAAAAAGCAAGTAAAATAGTAAGCTAATGACTAATTAGTCCAGTGCCTCATTTTGGAAATCAATATCAAAAAAAAAATTAAAGGAAGTGAGTGCCACTGTATGTACCCCTCTACTCCCTTCCCGCCCATCAAGGTTTTGATGACGCGGTGTCACTTTAATACAATATCAACTATAGACGGTTATAAATGATTGATATCCAATCCGTCAAGTTTTGTTGTCAGTCTATCTGTTAATATTTTCGGGAAATTACATTGAGAAGTTTTCTAGGTCTATAGTTTTTTAGGTCTGCTCTATCGCCTTTCTTGTGTAGAATAATGGTTAGTGATTCTTTCCAGTTGTGTAGGATTATTTTTTCTTTTAGTATTTTATTGAGATATGGAGGGTATTAACTAAAGTTTTACCACAGTATTTTACCGTTTCTGCCCTTAGTCCGTCTTTTCCAGGTAATTTGTTATTTTTAATTTTCTTTAATGCTCTCTTTATTTTCGTTTTGGTTGTTTCGGGTTGTAGTTCTGAGTTTATGTTCTTTATTTTTGTTTGTAGTTTCTTTATGGTTTCTCGCGATGTTTTCCTTTTTGTTTGGTAAATTCTGTATAGTGATATAGTGATATTTATATCCTCTTTAACGTTAGAGTCGGTCTTAGACATTTCATATTCCTGTTATTTCCTATGTTTCTCTCAACTTTTATTTCTTGGCTCTTTCTTTTATTTTCTTTTATCATTTTTCTTATAGTTTTATTTATTTCTGTGTATTCTATCTATGTTCTTTTTCATTTTTTTCCAGGTTCTGCCTTTTTTCCTTAAGTTTCTTTATCTCTTCTGATATAAAATGCCCTAATAAATGAAAATCGTTTTTAAATACCAAAATGCAATAATGTAGGGTTTCACTCACAACAATAAACAACAGTTCCAAACCAGGGGTGAATTTAAAGAACAAAAAATTATAAAAGCATTTCCTATGCTCCATCCGGGACTTGAACCCGGTAGCTCTGCCTTGGTGCGCCAGTTGTGGCTGGCGTATAAAGCCAGAAGCTTCGGGTTCGATTTCCTGCTGACATGCAGGCATTTTGTTGATATTTTTTCGTTCTTTAATTTTACCCCTACTTTGGAAATTGAAATGGTATTATGAAATGGTCGCGATTTAAATTAATAAAAATAATAAATGTTCAACAATTCTACGAAGAAAATTTTTAGAAGACCACACAGAATTGTACCTACACATATACCTGATATCCAGTTGTAAGTAGACTTACCCATACATGCCTAATGAGGCAGAGCTATAATTTATAATAATTTTTCATAAAAGAAATAATCATAGCGAGGCAGATAATCTGAGAAACTTAAGAAGGCACCATATAACTAGAAGATACTATGATGGCTTTCGAATTACCATTAGAGAATAGTTATTAATTTATGGCATATGAAAAATCATTAAACTTACAACTTTTACCACCAATAATAATTCATGACTATAGTAGGGTGTTTTTGTCAGCTCATGCCTCAATACATTCTTGCCATGCAGAACGAGGTATATATCAGTAAAATCGGTTCGGTGGTTTGAAAAAACATTTTTTTTGTTTCCACCATTGTTTTGAATATAATACGATCCTAAAATTTAAGATGACGGACAGAATCATAATTGATTCTTCAAAATGGCGTGTTTATTCTTATTTTCTGAAAATGTTTCAGTTTTTTTTTAATTTATAGAAAAGCACTATTTTTTCCCCGAACAACCAGGTACAAATTAGTAAAATCGGTGTGATGGTTCTCACAAAAAATTTTCTTATAAACTCATTATTATAGAACCGATCTTAGTAAAATGAAAAAAAAATAATGAGAATTGATTGACTGGCCTTTGGCCAAAAGATGATTTGACAGCATAGTATTGTTATATAGAAGAGGTTCATATACGTTTATTATAATAAATATCATGTTATGTTCTAATTGTAGTCTAAATAAATAATTTCTTTCAGGCGGTGTGCCTCATCTTTAGTCAAGAAAAATTTAGGCAGCATACTCATTTAATAATAAGGACATTTTTATGACACCTATGTAACAAAATTCAACTTGATAGTTAAAGATGTAGGTACGTTCTACATATGTAATTGCTTTGAGGAGGCGTGACTTTTCCCTTGTCAGGTTTGGCTAAAGATAGTTAACTATTATATTAGTAATAGCTTAATCTGACACTAATTAGATAAATGCTCTTTTGATATTTAGTAAGCTAGTTTACTTAAAAAAAACTGCAGTGTGAGGCAGGTGTTACCTTACAGGGGATAAGGCAACCTGAGGCAGCATGTATAATGTATAAAGGAGAGGTATAAATGACACATTTACTGTAAAAAAAAAATTGTTTTTGATTATCTAGCTTTGTTTTCACCTTGATAATAGGGACTTATTGCAATAAAGCCAGGCACAAATTGTGCCGGGCACTATTCTGACAGTTTCGCATTATAAGAACAGCTGTCTTCTTTGAAAATTAGGCCTTTGTGTATTATAAGAGCCGGAATTAATAGTTCCGTCACTATTAATGGAAATTAAACGACTGGATTTATAAATTCGGCTTTGGTATGTCAATTTTAAAAGATCAACTGTCAGTTTTCAATGCGAAACTGTCATAATACGGCCCAGCACAATTAGTGCCTGGCCTTATTGCAATAAGTCCCTATTACATAGGCACACCTTTGTGTACGCTAATATGACACTAGTTGACTATGACTGTTTGTGGTACTGATAACGTAGAGTTCTGTGTCACGGACCCCTGGTATAATGGTGGTTATGGTTACTCTTAGTCTGCAGTTACGACCTGTCTCGCCGTTATGTTTAATAACCATAACAGATGTTATTTACTAAGGTTTATTTTATTTTCTTACCAAATTCATTGGCGTTTCACTAAAATAATTTAAATGGTCAGCGGTGAGTGATATCAATCATCATGCGGCATATAAACAAACATGTTTGTCGGTTACCCCCTGTACAGGTTTTGTTATTTTCCAACGCTTATGATTTAACAAAGACAGAAGGTGCGTCTCTCTCTAAACATCGCTAGAGTATAGAGGACCGATATTTTCATCCTTTGATTTTGACTTAAATAAATTTGACTTTGAAGAGTTTGTCGCGTCTCTATATCTTTAAAATATGTCATACAGACAGGGTCTCTAACTCAGCTCCGCTCACACCAAATCTCCTTAGCCCATAATTTTTCCCAATTTCAATAAAAAATACCCGAAAAAGCCTGTGTTAAATTTTGGTAGAAACAGTGAAACGCCCTGTATGTGAGTTTTTTTATAGAAGACGAGGCAAAAATTATTCTTCGTTTTGATGAAATGGCTGAAAATGCATTCAATAGCCCTGTCTTCCTCATAACTATGTGATGCAGCACGTTATAATCTTTTTTTATGTCTGCTTTACAATCAAAGAAACATATTTCACCTTTTGTATTAATCTGTCCAATCGTATGCACCTATAGAATTTTTACGTCAAATTAAGTCATGATTTAACATTTTTATCACTGTTCAGGGAACGGTTGTAATTTATTTTCTTTATTTGTTTCGAGATTTTGTTAATTACAGTTTTATTCATGTACACGTGCATATATCGTTGATCTCATATACATAGCTGGCCGCAAATACTTATTTTTTTCTAACTAAGCAAGGAAATACTGGCCAATGGAGTTAAAACTTGAAACAATCATAGATTGCCCTGAGAACAAACAAAAATTTCAACCCGAGGATCATTTTACGATATATTGACGGGTACGATTTTGTTTTAAATCGAACCCTTAAACGAGGGTACCGTAGTAGACCTCTTGTGTGTATAAAATAAATATAAAACAGTTTTAAAAACGTTACAAACTTTAATGAATACAAAATAAAACTCTGTTGCAATTTACAAATTGTTACAAGACCTTTCTTATGACCTATAAAACAAACAAGACCCAAAATACTAATATAAAAACTTTAACTTACCAAAATAACAAACTGCAAAATATTCTTCAAATAGAAAAATTTTATGTTTCTTTACTGACAATTAATTTAGAGGTTTTAGTTTAAGTTCAACAAAGCTTAGAATGTGACTACCGACTTGTCTCCTCAAAGTTTGAATTTTTATTAACGGTAGGTTGGACCTAAGTAATCCATTATCCCCTCTGAAGAGCTTGGAGGAACCAAGTCAGTGGCGTTGCTCATAATCTTAAAGTTTACTTTACATTCTAGCTAAAGAGCTAAACAAGAAAAGCTAAACAAAACAGAGATAAAATAACATTTTATAGACAACATTTTCTTATCTCACGTTTCCCCCCATTCTTTATACTTGATAAATGCTATAACTTCCCCATCATCCCTTAAAGTTTGAAAAAACTAGCAACCAGTTAACCTACGTCATGAAATGGCTAAAATGGCATCCAACAAAGAGCCCTGAGTTTCTTATAACATTGTGAGCCATACTTCTATGAAGTTATAACCTTTTTTTTATGTCTGCTTTACAATCAAAGAAACATATTTCACCTTTTGTATTAATCTGTCCAATCGCATGCAGCTATAGAATTTTCACGTCAAATTAAGTCATGATTTAACATTTTTATCACTGTCCGGGGAACGGTTGTAATTTATTTTTTTATTTGTTTCGAGATTTTGTTAATTACAGTTTTATTCATGTACACGTGCATATATCGTTGATCTCTTATACATAGCTAGCCGCAAATACTTATTTTTTTCTAACTAAGCAAGGATTTTCATTAATTAATATTTAAAATACCTATTGGCCTAAATACTGGCCAATCGAGTTAAAACAGTTTTAAAAACGTTACAAACTTTAATGAATACAGAATAAAACTCTGTTGTAATTTACAAATTGTTACAAGACCTTTCTTATGACCTATAAAACAAACAAGACCCAAAATATTAATATAAAAACTTTAACTTACCAAAATAACAAACTGCAAAATATTCTTCAAATAGAAAAATTTTATGTATCTTTACTGACAATTAATTTAGAGGTTTTAGTTTAAGTTCAACAAAACTTAGAATGTGACTACCGACTTGTCTCCTCAAAGTTTGGATTTTTATTAACGGTAGTTTAAGTCAGTGCCGTTGCTTATAATCTTAAAGTTTACTTTACATTCTAGCTAAAGAGCTAAACAAAAACAGAGATAAAATGACATTTTATAGACAACATTTTTTATTTTTTATTTATTCTTATCTCACAGTTTTTCCATAACCAATCACTTTGAAGGGAAAACCCTCTCTCTATTTGATGTATCCCCACACTTAACCATTACGACGATATATTGGCTGCTTTGGGTCTATCCTTAAATTACGTAACGCTCAAGGGGGGGGGGTTTGGCCTTGCGTTATACTCAATCTTATTTGAATGTGTTTTTTTCTCGAAAATGCGTTACGAGAGATGGAGGCGGGGGTCAGAAGTCATAAATTTTTGCGTTACGTAATTTAAGAACTTTGCGTGTGGTTTCCCTTAATTTCAGTTAATACCAGCTATAAATCTCGAAACGGAAAACCGATTTTAATGCATTTTTTATATGTTTGGCCTATCTTTCAGAGATTATTGTTTCTAAGATAATGAGCTTTTTGCAAAAGAAACAACAACATATTCTAATCGTGTATAACCTTTGATTATAAATATGTTGTAAATAGTCAATGGTATAACTAATAAACTATCTATCCGATCATAATGAAATGTAATGTATAGACAGGGTTGCCAACCGTTGTGTTTAAGAAATCGGGACAGACCGGGCGCGTCCTTCTTTTTTACCGTAAAATTTTGTGTGCTCATCGGATTTGTAAACAATATTCGAAAAGATCATAGAATAGGGTATTTGACAAATTTTAGAAAAGAGTTTAGAATGATAAATAGATCCCTAACTTGCTACGCAAAATTATTAAAAATGACTACATTTAAAATCAAGTTTTCTCATTTCCGATTCAAATTTGCCGCCAAAACGCTCATTTCTAGCATGGCGTTGCAATGACGTCACAGCGCAGTACAGATACAGGGCATTCAAGTGTTTATTTGTTTTTGGTCTGTGTTTTTACTGTTTCTTATGTCAAAAAATGTCCTTTAAGTGGTGTGTAGTACCTCAGTGTTCGAATCCTAGCATAAAAACACCTGAAAAACTATTTGTTCATGTGCCTACAGCAGTAAAATAACGGAAAAAGTGGCTAGAACTTGCTCGAAGAGACCCAAGGGCCTAGTAATCTTCATTTTACATTTTGTGAAGATCACTTTGATGTGAGTATAACTAAATTGTTTCTATTAATGTTTCTTACGTTGTCTATAATATATATAACTATTTCGTAAATGACGATAACATTTTTGAGGTTATGTTTATTACAAGAGGTGAACAACTATAATAGGCAGAAAGATGTACAAATTTTTAGGCGGTGCTAGGCAGTTATTAGGCAGGACTAGGGAGTACCTCTAAATGCAGGATTAGGCAGTGCACATGCAGGCTAAATTTAGGACTGAGCAGTGCATATGCAAGACTAGGCAGTGCATAAGCAGGACTAGGTAGTACCTATGCAGGACTATGCAATGTAACCTATGCAATACTTCAAGTATTGCTGGTCGTTGTATACTTTTTGCCTACCTGTCCCCCCCTCGGTTTCTTAATGCTTAAAATAATAATGATTGGGTATTTAATTGAATCTATTATAAGTGGCATATTAAACATGTTTTTTATAAGCAAAACACAAAATAAAATCTAATTTAGGACGATTATTCGCACTTTAAACCAAAGCAAACATTATCATCCATAAGAAAATAACACAGGAAATAGGTTCGTTCGAGGCGTTTACTATTTTGTGACGTCACTTGCAGCTGATTGGTAGACCGCCTGTTTTGATTCACGTGGCTAATTGTTTGAATTCAATGAATTTATTTAATTAAAAGAACTATGAATTTGAGAAAAAATTAAACAAAAAAGTTTGTTTTTAGCATTCCCAAGACCTAAAGATATATCTAAAAATAAATATATATTTATTTTTTACTACAGTCAAACACCCTATTAAAATGTTTTCTTGGAAAAAAATGAAACATTCAACTCTAAATATGGCTTTATTTTGTTATCTGGTCTGTATACGTATATTAAAATTTTATGGTTTAATAAAAATTTACGTGGCCATACTAAAAAATGGGTTATTAGGGCTTTGCGTGAGGACACGCAAGAATTTTGGGTCACAGGCGGAACCCGAGAAGAGCAAAGTCGGAACCGTCCCGACCTTGTCCCGACCAAATGAGAAGAGGTGGGTACGACTAAATTTTTTTTCGTGAGGTTAAAAGTTTTCCGCTGGGTCATTGCCGTGCACGATATATATTAAAACAAACAAAATTTCAACCCAAGGATCATTTTACGATTAATATATTGGCTGCTTTGGGTCTATCCTTAAATTACGTAACGCTCAAGGGGGGAGGGGGGGATTTGGCCTACACTCAATGTTATTTTAATGTGTTTTTTCTTGAAAATGCGTTACGAGGGGTAGAGAGGGCCAAAAGTCATAAATTTTTGACCCAAATCTAATCAGCTCGTTAAAGCGTCAAACACTATTTTACCTAAAAATTTTATAAAAATCGGTTCAGCCGTTTAGGAGCTATGGTGCTAAGTTCGTATTTTTTTTGGAAACGGTATAAACCATAGATAAGTTTTGGTCAATTAAGAAGATAAAACACCTTGTAGATTTAAGGAATCGCAATATTTTTTCAAATTTTAGCTCACACATATACTATACTATAGTAGTGTGAGCTATGGTGATCCTAATTTTTTCGAGAAAAAAAAAGTTGCTCCGATTTCAAAAAATTTTATCTTTGCGTTTCAGATGATTTTGAAACTTTTTTGTCGCGCCGTCTGTCTGTCTGTCTGTCTGTCTGTATGTCTGTCTGTCTGTCTGTCTGTATGTCTGTCTGTAACGACCAACGCGCATAACTCAAAAACCGCTAGGCCGATTTTAATGAAATTTGGTACCTAGACTGGGTCTTGGGTCGAGATGGTCCTGTTTAAAAATGAACAAAATCCACCGAACACAAGCCAAGTAAAAGGGAGGGGGAAGATTTCAAAAATTAGAGTTTATGTGAAAATATGGCGTGTATGATATCAAACGAAAGGTAATTGAGTATGGAGTTTAACAAAATACATTTTAGTTTTTTTTTTCAAAAAGGGTGGGGGTAGATTTCAAAAATTGGAGTTTACGTGAAAATATGGCGTGTGTGGTATCAAACGAAAGGTAATTAAGTCCGGAGGTAAACAAAATACATTTTAGTTTTTGTTTTTTTAAGGGTGGGGGTAGATTTCAAAAATTTGAGTTTAAGTCAAAACATGGGTTGTGTGGTATCAAACAAAAGGTAATTTAGTCTGGAGTTGAATAAGATATATTTTAGGTTTTAGTTTTATTAGCTCGCACATACACTATAACTATAGTACCTAGTGTGAGCTTAGGGGCCTATATATTGGCAGAGTATTTTATCTTGGTGTACTCGGTACTCGCAGGGAAATCAAAAAATTAATTTTTATTAAAATCAAAATTTTTGGTGGCCGGTTTAATATAGAAAGCCAATTATTAAACTAAAAATGAAAAACCGGGCCTGGGCAGCATTCGGTAAATTAAGCTACATATTAAAAGATAGAAAATATCCTCAGTACCTTAAAACGAAAGTGTATAACCAATGTATTCTTCCTGTGCTCACATATGGATCCCAGACCTGGACGCTTACAAAATCAAACATGGTAACAAAGCTCAAAGATCAGTGGAAAGACAAATGTTACATGTAAAGCTAACAGATAGAAAAAGATAAGAAATAAAACAAAAGTTGGGGATGTCAGAGGAGAGGTAGCACAAGTAAAATGTAAATTCGCCGGTTATAATATCAGACAGAAAGACGATCGATGGAACAAATGTATTGTAAATTGGAGACCTTGTGAAAATAAAATAAGTAGGGGAAGACCCCAAATCAGATTGGTGGAAAATTTGAAGAAACATGCGGGGACTAGATGGCTGCTCTTTTTTTCACGTAATTTTTTTCAAAACTTAGATAGAGAGTCCCTACTTAATTTTTCGCAAGTTGTTTTTTTATAATTTACCAGTAGTTTTTTAAAATTGCTTTCCGTCGCGCGGCTTTTTTTAAAAATCTTTTCTCATACTCCTTCTGTAGTAGTATTTTTTGCATTTTATTTAAGTATTAAGCCTGGGTTTCAAGCTCCCCCCCCCCCCAAAAAAAGTTCCCGGCTAGTTGCGCTCCATGTTTCATGTCAATGAAAGCCTCATTAGTTGCTTCATTACTAAAACAATGCTTGTATCTTCTTCTTTATATTTCGCCGCGGGTCGGCCTTAGTTTTATGCAAAAGAATACCGCTGTGAGTTTTTTTTTGCATTTTAGATCTTTTTATAGCTCACGAAATTGCATTATTTCAACTTAAAGCTGTGTGCATGTCTTAATTTAAATTCGCATTCGCAATGCTTAGTAATCTAAACAAAGGATTTCAAGCTTTTAGTGTAATGTTTGTGTGTACGGTTATATCTTAACTTTGCAAATATAAATAGAATAAATTAGGCCTGTCGAATCCGATGTTTTTCCAACCAAACACCACATTGCATTTTGTACGATTTATCGAAAACGTTGAAAATTTTGCATTTTAAAGTGATTTACAATACAGTGTAGCTGATAAGTATGGAAATAGTCGATAATTTCTTTAATTGTACAATATATCGGAAAAAGTTTAATACAAAAGTTGTGGAGTTTTAAAATGTCTACAAGGCAGTAATAATTTAATTTTTACAGGGTTAGACATAAAGCCATGGCACCACAAAAAAGAGTTTTTTAGCCGGATCATATATATATATATATATATATATATATATATATATATATATATATCGGTTTCACAACGTTTTACGTCTTCCGATACCCAATCTCCACTCGTTTCTGTTTGCCCATAATTCATCATCTAGGCCTCTTATTCTTATTTCACTGTCTATTCCTTCTCTCCAGCTTCTCCTTGACCGTCCTCGTTTTCTTCGGCCAGTTGGTTTCCATTGTAGTATTTGTTTAGGTAGTCTTTCATCATTCATTCTTTGTACATGTCCGTACCACACCAGTTGTTTTGTTCTTATATTATCCACTAAAGTACGTTCACCCACTGTCATAATTTCTCTTATTCTTTGATTTGTAACTCTTTCTCTTTTTGATTTCCCTGCTGCTCTTCTCCAATAGTCCATCTCCGGAGCGGAAAGTATTTTTTCTGTTCTATCCTTGATTGGCCATACTTCTGAGCCGTATGTAATAATACTTT
Organism: Aspidapion aeneum; assembly: GCA_963576565.1. Classification (NCBI taxonomy): domain Eukaryota; kingdom Metazoa; phylum Arthropoda; class Insecta; order Coleoptera; family Brentidae; genus Aspidapion; species Aspidapion aeneum. The sequence goes on along the minus strand of OY755045.1, from coordinate 24,107,409 downwards.
TTACAATGGTGTTATATATAAGCTTTTTGTTATGTTTTGATATACTTTGGTCCCAAATTATTCCATTTAATAAAGTTATTGCTTTTCTTTCTTGTACGTTTCGATTTTTTGTAGCTTTGTCTAGTGTTCCGTCAGCTGTAATTTTTAGACCTAAGTATCACATGACTAAATTCGCTGCCCGGTATTTAAGATTAGATCCTGTTTCATTCCACCGATACACATATACTCTGTCTTATTGAGATTAACCTTTAGTCCCTAGCTGGATCATCCTGTATATTATTTGAAATTTCTATTCTGCCTTTAACTCTAAGCAAAGTTTAATTTTAATTTAATGTATCAACCGTTTGCCGAGTTATCGAGTTTTAAAAACAATGTCAATTTGCATAAGAAATTCGTCGTTTTATTAATAACTCTATAATATTGATTGATAAAATATAAGGGCATTTTATGCTAACTTCGGAAATCAAATAAAAAAATACAAACTTCTTGTTATCTGTCAAAACTAAAAGTGACACATAAAATTCAGTTTGACTGGATTCTTTATAAAAATAAATGGATCCATGACGGATCTGACACCTTCCTAGCTAGCCTATTATCACACTTCAAGTGAAGCCATGATAATATATTAGCCTTGAAAACAGTTTTTTGTAAATATTTTAGAAACCAAAGCTCCTACGAAGTTTTTGGTGATAACACGAATTATTGAACAAAATATAGTTTACTCTATTCCGAAACAGTGTATTGATACGATGCTCCGTTAAAAAGTTTGCATTTTTTAAGTTTTTAATTGTCAAAAAACTGTCATTAGCATTAATGGATTTTGACCAAAATCTAATCAGCTCGTAAGAGTGTCAAATACTATTTTAAATTTATGAAAAACAGAAATAATATACACACAGACAGACATCACGACGATATTGCTAGGATAGGTCAAAATACATCCAAATAACACATGTTTGGCGTTTTCTGAAAAAAATTTTTTTTCGTCGAAGATAATATCTTCTCTAGCCATTGCTACGCGGGCTACCTTCCTAGCTAGCCTATTAACACACTTCAAGTGCAGCCATGATATATTCGCCTTGAAAAAAGTTTTGCCATTGGACAGTTTTTATTTATGATTTCGGACGATTTTGTTTTTGTCATTTATGACGATGACTAGGGATTCCCCTGTACAAGGATCCAACACTAGTTCCTTAATCAGGCGCAAAATAGGCATAAAATAAGCTCTCTTATAAAACACAGTCGAGCCTTTTCAAGGCCTCAATTCCGCGAATTTCACGCACAACTTGTTACGTCCATATCTCGTAATATGATTCGCTTCTTTTTGTTCGCTTTTTACTTTTTTGCATCGCATCTTGTCTATCTTCTGTCTTGATCTTGAATCGAGAGTTTTATACAGTGGAGATCGAAAGATTTTGTTCTATGTGAGCGAAAATTTAGCCAGCAAAATCCCAAATACGATGAGAAAAGACACCAATTCAATTCAGAACTCAATCTACATTGAAGAACTAACCTATCAAGAATTACCAAGATTGATATCAAAAGCAACTGGATATGATATTATCTCTACAAAAATTATTAAAATGTTTGTTTTAAAATGATCAAAATTTTCATTTGAAGAAGGTTAATTTCCTAACATGAAAAAAGTTTTACAAATCCATAGAAATAACGAAAGATATAATTGTAATAATTACAGACCAATATCGGTTTTAACAGTTTTATCTAAAATATTTGCAAAAATGAACAATTGGAAAGCTATTTGGAATTAAAGAAATTATTGCTTGACTTTCAATATGGTTTTCGTTTTCGTAAATCCAGAGATACTGATTTTATAACAAGTATACAGTATAAAGTTGAAAATGTTGTATCGTGTCTCTGGATTTATGCAAAGCATTTGACAAAGTAAATCACAAAACGCTATTGAATTGCTTAAACGACATTGGCATTAGAGTAAAAGCACTTTCTTGGTTCCAACTTATCTGTCAAATAGGGTTCAAATCTTAAACTATCAAACTTAAATTGGTTTGGTTCAAATTTTAGACTATAAATTTCTTTCGTTATAATAAAAGTAAGAGTTCAGATAAACATGTTACATGCGAAGTTTCGCAAGGTTCTTCTTTAGGTCCAGTATTGTTTTTAATACCAAACTTCATAACAACTTTGCATTTAAAAAGTCAGGTCACACTCTTTGCAGATGATACTACCATGCAGATAACATTAATCAAATATATTATTATGCATTAATCTACCGTTAAAAAAACTTCAAAATAAAACTATTGAATGAATACATAAGCTTCCGTTTTTAGAACCGACAATAAACATTTACAAAACTATCGGTTATCCGGATCTTCATCATTTAAAATTAGGTATTTTACTTCATTCCATTAATACAAATCAAATACAACAAAATATTTCTCGTAACCACGACTTTTATAGCGTACTTGTAACCCACACAAAACAGTTCACATACAATAAAAACCAATAATTTAATTCCTTAAGTAACTTCGGCAAAAAATCCATTCTTTGTGATGGTATAAAACAACAAAATACTAGAAAATATTAAAAATCAAAACATGGTTAAATTCGAAAAAAACAACTGCTTACTACATATATTGGCAAGAATGATAAACAATCGGATACAAAGGTATTTGCAATAAAAAAAAATTAATGTTTGACTTTCAATATGGTTTTCGTAAATCCAGAGATACTGATTTAATAACTAGTATACAGAATAAAGTTGAACATATTGTTATTTGTCTTTGGATTTGTGCAAAGCATTTGGCACAGTAAATCACAAAATGCTATTGAATTGTTTAAACGACATTGGCTTTAGAGGAAAGGCACTTTCTTGGTTCCAACTTATCTGTCAAATAGGGTTCAAATCTTGGACTATCAAACTTAAATTGGTTTGGTTCAAATCTGAAACTATAAATTTCTTTCGTTGAAATAAAAGTAAGAGTTCAGAAAAATATGTTACATGCCAAGTTTCTCAAGGTTCATCTTTAGGTCCAGTTTTGTTTTTAATACCAAACTCCATAGCAACTTTGTATTTAAAAAGTCAAGTCACACTCTTTGCAGATGATACTACAATGCAGATAACATTCATCAAATATACAGTAAATTTAAAAAACATTTATTATGCGTTAATCTACCGTTAAAAAACCTTCAAAATAAAACTATTAAATGAGCACAAAAGCTTCCTTTTTTAGAACCCACAATAAACATTTACAAAACTATCGGTTATCCGGATCTTCATTATTTAAAATTAGGTATCTTACTTCATTCCATTAAGACAAATCAAATACAATAAAATATTTCTCGTAACCATGACTTTTATACCGTACTTGCAACCCACACAAAACACTTCACATACACCTCATATAAGAAATAACAATTAGTTCCAAACATAGCCTTAAGTAACTTCAACAAAAAATCCTTTCTTTGTGATGGGGTAAAAATGTACAACCAAATACCAGAAACTACTAAAAATCCAAACATGATTAAACTCGAAAAAGACTTAAAAACAATTGGTAGTAAGCAGTTGTTGATATTTAAAAAAATATAGTTTTGTTAATTCGAAAGGTGGCAAATACGTTTTTATAAATAGCAAAATATTAGCAAGAAGTTATTATACATTTCAAATTACTATTTATCTAATTAAATTTTTACTTATTGTTCGAATAATTTCAAATTTTTTATTTCTTCTTTTTTTATTACTCGTTTCAATTTAAATATCTTATCTGTTTATAAAGGGTATGATTTTTTATGCTTATTATTATTTGTGCCTAATACCTCAGAAACTGCAAGAGTTATAAAGGAAAACGTTTGCGTTGTTTATAGACACTTAAGCAAAGGAATCACAACTCTGTGTTTGTACTTGACATTTAGGAATTTACGAATTCTAAACTGCAAGAGCTATAAAGGAAAGTTTTTTGCGTTGTTTATAGATACTTAAGTTACATAATTACAACTCTGTGTTTGTACCCGACATTTAGGAGTTTACGAATTCTTTTTTTTTTAGATATCTATACAGCAATCATCTACACAGCATACCAAAAGGAGCCTTCCAGAATCTTCCGAAACTGAAGAGACTTCGATTAGACCACAATGCTTTGATATGTGATTGTAAGATGGCGTGGCTGAGCAAAATGTAAGATTCCTTCTATTTAATTAGATTTTCTAGCTGTAAGTGTCTGAGTTAATAAATATATTTATTAAGAGTCAAACACCTACCTTATTCCATACTCGGGAGAAAGTTTAAATAAATTTTGATTGGTTCTTTTCGGGGATAAAAAAGGATTTTTTTATTGCTACAGTTCTTACCTTCGAACAGTTCAATTTTTTAATTGTTATTACTCAAAATCCTCTTTTTTGGAACAAACTGTTAAAACTAGTTTAAATAAATTAATGTAACGCCTAACATGAGGAAATTATTATCCAAGCTTATAAATAAATAGTTCTTTATTTCCAACAGTAAAAAATACCACTTACAGGAAATATGACACTGTTAACCACTGTTCCAACTCTGTTAAATATATTGCACATATAAAAGATTGGACATTTTCTAAGCATGTTGGTATTAGAACGCTCACAGTAAAAAAGTGACTGAGTTTCTTGAGTTTTGCCTAGGAATATTAAAGCAAGTTGATTTATCAAATTATTACAGCCAATTTTACTATACAACAGTTTATAAAGAACTGATACTGCAATAAATTATCTACGTTCTTCCAAGCAATTCATCTCATACCTTTGTAATAGTAAGTGCTGTGGAGTTCTTCTTAGTGGATATATACCATCCTGCTTACAAGTCAAATACTTTAAAAACTTTCATTGTACAAATTCAAGCTTAGAAACAAACTAGTGTTTATGATCATTTGGTTTTAGGTTGTCAGATAGAACGATGCAAGTATCTGCAAATTGCGCTCAGCCTTCCGAAATGTCCGGAAAAAGTATTGTAGGAATGGAAAAGAAGCATTTTCATTGTGGTAATATTGAAGAGTACACAAGTTACATAGAATAGATGAGATTTTTTACATGACAAATGCAAAAACAGTTTAGTATCGGATTTGTGGCAATTTTGCAGCGTCAGATATTAACGCATCACTCTATTTCACAGATAATAGAACATAGACGGATTGGATTTGACCAAAGTAAAAGTGGCAAATCAAAAATGGTCGCCATTGACATTTCGTTTTCTGGTTTAGAAATGTCAAGGTCTTGTCAATCGCTGTTTTTGTTTATTTGTTTTTCTGCCAGTTTTTTTAATTCAATTTGGGTTAAAATCTAATTGTTAAAACCTATTCAGGGTATTAAAACATTTCTTTTTCCACTAGAGTAGGAAAAGTCCAAGAATTTCTTAATTTTTCAACAAAAACACAACGAAAATAACAACAAGTGACGGTCTCCGCCATTTTGACAAGGCCGTGATAAAATCAAAGTATAAGTACGAGGATAGGATGAAAAGTTTCCGGCCTAACATAGAACGCAACACCATAGTGACTAAATAATAATTTATTTTTCTACATAGTCCCCTTGTAAGGTAATATTGGCCCAACGATGTTCAACTGATTTGATGTCATCACTAAAGTCTGATTTATCCAACTCGTCAAAATAGGCGTTTGTAGCTGCAATGACTTCTAAATCTGAGGAAAATTTTTTTCCAGCAAGAAATTTTTTTAGGTTTGGAAACAAATAAAAGTCTGACGGGGCTAGGTCTGGCGAATAAGGTGGATGGTTTAACAGTTCAAAGCCTAGCTGATGGATTTCAGCGATTACAAGAGCAGACTTGTGGCAAGGTGCATTGTCCTGATGAAACAAAATTTTCTTTTTTGCCAAACCAGGGCGTTTTTCGCTTCTATTCTGCTTGAGCTGGTCCAGTAAGTCGTTGTAGTACTCTGAATTTATTGTTCTTCCTTTGTCGAGGTAATCTATGAGGAGTATCCCTTTAGCGTCCCAAAAGACCGTTGCCATGACTTTTCCAGCAGACGGTACTGCCTTTGCCTTCTTTGGAACTGGTTCGTCCTTTGCCGTCCATTGTTTGGACTGTTGCTTAGTTTCAGGGGTATAATGATGAACTCATGTTTCATTAACCATAATAAATCTACACAAAAAAGTCCCCTGAATCACGTCTAAACAGTGCCAAATTCTTCTCTGAAATGGTTAGACGCACGAGCTTTTGATCTGGCGTGAGCAAACGCGGCACCCATCGGGCGGATAGCTTTCTCATACCTAAAACTTCACATAAAATATGTTGAACTCGCTCTTTTGATATGCCCACAGCCTCAGCTACCTCTTCCAGTCTTAATCTGCGATCTTTTAGAATTAGTTTGTGAATGGTTTGCACCATTTCTTCAGAAGTTGCCGTTTTTGGCCTGCCAGAACGCGGAGCATCATCAGTGCTGGTACGACCACGTTTAAAGTCCGATACCCAGGTTTTAACTGTGGTATAGGAAGGAGCAGATTCCCCTAGTGTAGCATCTAGTTCAGCTTTTATTTCCGTCGGCGATAACCCTTTGATATGAAAATATTTTATCACGGTTCTTATCTCGTTTTTTCCATCTTTTTGATTAGAAAATTGAGACTATAAACTTTCAAAATAAGCAGGACACAAACTACTTGACACACTCACTTTAAACTTCGAGCGTATACTGATCACAAGCAAGGCTACGCAAACACGTGGGAACACGAAAGCAAATCGGGCCTGCTATAGGCCGGAAACTTTTCTACTGTTTTTTTTTACCCTAGCCAAAATTTTTGTTGTTTTGTATTTCAGAACCTCCAAAAATCGTAGAAAATCCTCATGACGTGGAAATCACCTTGGGAGGCATAGCTATGTTCTCTTGCACTGTACAAAGTGATGAAACACCATCTATAGTTTGGATGAAAGGTACGTTAGTAGCTAAATTCAAGAAATTTAAATTAGGAAGAATAGGTTAAGGTCAACTAAAAATCGAACAAACCGGTTCTCAAAAAAAACCTGTTTTCCTAATTATTTTTACATGGCGTCTTATAGACGGACTTTTTTGTTTTTTTCGCGATATTGTATAGACCCCTTTATAAATTTCCACCAAATTTCAGTAAAGCATTACAGAATCTGATCCCTTGCTTAGAGGTTGTTTTAAAAATTGCAAATAACGTAAAGATTTTTTGTTTTCTTTGTATTTTAGGAGACAAAGAATTAGTACCCGATGATCAGAAGTATAAAATGATGGAAAATGGTACCTTGATGATACACGATACCAATGAAGAAGATGGAGGGTACGTTTCTTTGTTAATAAGCCTTTATTTGTTAATTATTGAAAAAATAGATAACTAATAAAAGATAAGCAGTGCAAAAATATGTACTCCATTTAAAATAATGTCAGATATCATTTTAAGATAACTACGTTTAAAATACTATATGCGTAAAAGCTATACTGACCATGACGAATTCCGCTTAAAAAGAAAACAACTATAATTTAGCAGTTTTTTAGGTAATAGAAGAAAATAAGGGTTTAACCCAATCTCAGCTAATTTCTCCGAATAACTAAATCATGGACCACACCAAAACAATTAATCCTTATCTCTACCAAAAATAATGCAATAAAACTCATTCGACGCGGCCTATGAAGGGAGCATTACTCAACAGGGATGAACACTTGCTAAATTAGTTTTTCTTTTTCTATGCAGAATTCCTCGTAGCCAGTATAGCTTTTACGCATATGGAGAGGTACTTATGCTATTAATGAAAAATTACAGCTACATATTTTTATCTGTTAGGTTTTATGAATGTTTGGCAAAAAATCCGGAAGGTGAATCCAGATCTCGTCCAGCCAGAATGGTCGTCTACAAGGACCTTAATGAAGATAATAGGAGTAATTATAATTATGGTAAGCATTTAGTACATACTGAATAAAAATACAGAAAGTATGATAGTTTGACCCGTCAAAAAATACGTACTTAATAAAGTACCTCTAACTAAATCACTCTTGCATTGAAAGCCAATAAGTTAAGATTAAAGAAGTACTCTTGCTTCATTTAAACTTCACTTTTTAGTGTGTTTAAATAAAAGTCAACACCATGTATGTGTCAACATCTACCAACCTTGTATAGATTCTTTGGCGGGAATAAAATGTTTTTAAGATAGGTAGTACATTAAGGTCGGAAGGTGTCAATTTGTTTATTGAATTAAAAATCCTGGACTTGTTATTGTTATTTTTATCTTAGGTCTTCCAAGATTCATAGTTGTCCCATCAACAGTAACAACCCAGCCTGGAACCCAGGAGATCACGCTTCAGTGTGAAGCAGTGGGATTCCCGCAACCGACGATCACGTGGTCGAAAAACGGGATACAACTCGCGCCATCTTTGAGACATATTTTTAACTACGATGGCAGTTTGACCATTAGGCATGTAGAGGTAAGGTTGCATTGAGAAAAAAGCTTAATAATTTAAAATAATTAATTAAATTTTTCAGATAAGTATATACAGGGTGTTCGGCACATGAACCGACAAAATTTTTTGGGAGATTGTTGCGGTCATTTGCTACCTTTTCAACCTTGGAACTTGGGTCCTAAGAGTCACGGCTAAAGAAATATGAATTTTTATTTTTTTTTTCTCAAATTATCCAAAATCCCACCTTTAAACCCTCGTAAGCTTTTTATTAATGTCTGGAATAGCACCATTTTTTTTGTAATTCTGTAATCTTATGCTTCTTCAACTAATTAATAGATTTCTTAAAATTGATGTATCAAAGGGAGGCTTTTTATTAAAGAACATTAGTGGTTTTGTGAAAGAAAATCAATTTCAAAATTAAAAATCAAAAAAAAGTATTGATAATTGAGAACTTCATTTTCTTTTAAAAACTTCTTTAGTTGATTACCTTTCTAACGGTATGCTACACATTGATAAAAAAAAACATTTCTGCTTTAAAATACGGATATTCCTTCAGAAGGGCGAGACTCGTTCGGAATTGGTAAGAAAAACAATTTGATGTTTATGATCGTTTACCTACTTAAACAAAAGTTAAACTTTTAACAATAATGTATTGTGTTCTTTATTGATAAACTTTGTTCGAAACGATCATAAACATCAAATTGTTTTTCTTATCAAGTCCGAACGATTATTGCCCGTCTCACGGAATATCCGTATTTTAAAGCAAAATTGTTTTTTTAAATCAATATGTAGCATACCGTTAGAAAGGTAATCAACTAGAGAAGTTTTTAAAAGAAAATGAAGTTCTTAAGTGTCGATACTTTTTTAATTTTTAATTTTGAAATTGATTTTCTTTCACAAAACCACTAATGTTCTTTAATAAAAAACCTCGTATGTCCCTTTGGTACATAAATTTTAACAAATCTATTAATTAGTTGAAGTAGCATAAGATTACAGAATTATAAAAAAAAATTGTCCTTTTCCAGACATTAATAAAAAGCTTACGAGGGTTTAAAGGTGGGATTTTGGGTAATTTGAGAAAAAAAAATTAAAAAATTCATATCTCTCTAGCCGCGACTCTAAGGACCCAAGTTCCAAGGTTGAAAAGGTAGCAAATGACCCCAACAATATCCCAAAAAATTTTGACGGTTCATGTGCCGAACACCCATATGGATATTGGTAGTTCAGGTAAATTGGTGACAGTTTTTTAAAAAATTTTCAACAAGTTTTCTATTTAAAGAAAAAGCCAGTGGGTCGCTCTGATCCGCTGGATCTCTTTTGGGCTTAAGTGGGAGTGTTTGAGAGAGATGCAAGCTGTCTGCATCATTCTGAGATGAGTTTATATGGGATGTACAATATTTACAAGAAGGTTCTTGTAGCATCTAATCGAACGTATTTCTTTCCAAGAGGGAAAGAGTTTAACATTGATGCAAGCTGACGTTTTAAGCTAAGTTATGAAAGAAATATACTTGGCTGTATAGTATTTGATATATCGTTCTCTATCATGCCTGAAATGAGTTGTTTTTCCATCTTCGTTGCTGATTCATAGGACATACGTCACATAACATAGAAGACTAGATCTTGTGTCAGCTTCTTTTCTATTCTTCCCTCTTTAGACAAGAGGGGTATATACATCACGCTATTTGTTAAAAGGAACGGTATCCCAATATGGGGTTTACGGATTATGAAATGAATTCTCTGAGATTATAACAAAAAATAGTTCTATGGTTTTTATCTATCAATTTATTTAATTTAGGGTTCAGACCATGGAACCTACATGTGTGAAGCCAAGAATTATAATGGCCGTGTGACAGCTGAAGCAAATGTCTTAATTCAAGGTAAGATTTGGTATTTTTACAAGATTTCAGTTACTTTGTATCAAATTTGCGAAAAAAAAATATATTTATGATTATTGAAACAAGTAATAACTAAATTTTAATTTCCTATATTTTAACAATTTTTTTGTTTTGAGTTTTAACGCGTATACAATGTATAGAGCCTTTACCAGAATTCTGCACACAAAGTTTGATACTGTTGTCGATCTGCAATCAAAAACAACTCCCTAGCGATCCGAGATCAATCCCAAAAAGATGTTCGATTTAAAGCAGAGCGTTGCTTCCGCTGGGATTTTTTATTTGCTTTAACAAAACCGTTGCTCCTGATTCTCGCGCAGACCGATCTTTGTTGTTTTATGACCTGTGATAGATGAAGGGGTTTGGATCAAAACAATAAACATAACTCTACTTTTTAAATTGTATTTCAGTATATTTTTTTTGGTCTGGTGTATTAAAAATGAACAGAAAACGCAAAATATTGGAGTTGGACAAGTTTAAATCGGACAACTCACTTTCTAACGATAAAATTTCTTTTTGATTATTTCTAATTTGATATCATATGTTGTATCAAGAACTGGAGCTGTTTGCTGCACACAAAAATTATTGGATTTGTTATAATTTAGTGTTTTACTTGTTTTTGTCTACAATGAAAACACGTTCTTTTCTTGAATAAATTGTTTTACCTTAAAACAATTTGTTTTGAATTAAAATATTTCTTTTTAGTTCAACGCAGCGTTTAATTTTGAAATGAGACTTTAATTTTCTTCTTTAATTGTTTTGTTTTAGTATATTCCATTTTGTAACAAAGTAAATTGTCTTCATATAAGTAATATTTTGCTTCCAGAGAAAACGGTGCCTTAGATTAATTTAGTTCTAGTTTATAATAAAACAATTTCTGTTTCACATTAAAATAAGGAGGCAAGTCATTTTTTGTGCTATATCAAGAAAATATTATGTTGGTGAATAGGAAAGCACAAATTATTTTACTTCATAGCAATTTGCTTTGATCTAAGATGATTTTTTTTTACCGTTTACTTTTCGTCCTCAAATGACTCAAAATAATATATTTTATGTTCTCTAATATTTGATCAGAACACTGCCTGGTCGATGTGACACCCTTGCAAAGATAAGTAGACTGTTTTGTCTCTCATCTTATGGTTTTAATGCCATCTACCAAAAAATTTACGTTTCCTAAATTTTAAGTTAAGTAAATGAAAGCGTGTTCAATTAGAGTTAATTCAGGGAGGTTGCAGTTGCACCCCCCCATAGATCTGCGGCTATGTGCAGTGTATATCGAAAACGGTATTAGAAGGTTTGTTGGAGTTCATTTTTTACAAAAGTTCATCTTATTTTATTCTTTAATTACTAAATTAAAATGAATTTAAAATTCGCAGTTGCTCCAATTTTCACAATCCAGCCCGATAATACCCACGCTATAGTCGGGTCTACCATTAAACTGGAATGCGTGGCCTCCGGAACACCGATTCCTGAAATCACTTGGTTCAAAGATGACTTGGAAGTATTGCCGAACGACGAGAGGATTTTTTATAATCACGACAGGTATATTTAAAAAAAAATCCATTTGGAAAAATGACTTTAATTTTAAATTAATAGTATTTGTTGTACAGGGTGATACAAATTCGGTATTTTTTCGGGGAATTTAAGGCACTTTTAGAAGAGATAGAGAAAAAAATAATGACGCTAAAATTTCAAGAGAAGTGAAAAGATAAAAACCGCTTTTGACTGATCAAGTAATTTTCAAAGCACGAGGGATTTTCAAAAGTTTGCATTTTGGCACGGGAAGACGTCAAAATTATCTTTCCAAAAATGTATGCATGTCATGGGGTTATTAAAAAAAACTAACTTTCAAATGATACGTCAATGTCAAACTCAAGGTGACACTTATAATAATTATAAAAAGTTTTGCTTTGTTTGAGATATTTAGGTGTTCCGCTTCCTATGAATATTTTTTTATAAATAATTCAACTGTCAAATTATAAATTTATATAAAGATGGGATTTTTTTATGAAATGGCCCTCTAATTCGATTCTGGATATCAGCGAAAAAGTTTCTAATTACGTCCCACGCTCAACAGTTAATTTATTTTATTGTTCCCTTATATTTTTTGTAATAAAAAAATTAAAATAATAAAAGTAGTAAAATAAGGGAGAAAATTGAAGAAGTGGAAAACCAAAGTTTTTCATTTCGATCAAAGTAAAAAAATTATGACAACTTGCATTCAGCATTCGGAAAAGCGGTTTTCTGGTAACTTAATTCTAATTTATGGTATTTAAATGACAAAGTTTTAAAAGTAAAAAAAAAATTGTATCGGTTTTTCTAAAAACTTATTTCATTTCAAGCTGCATCTTGCTTAATCTTATTGATTGCGATGGATCAAAGAACGGGTAAGATTACATATTTGACTCTAATATTGATTTTTGAGGAATATATTCATTGTAATTGTTAAATTTTTAAAACAAGATAATCCGGATGCTTCGGTAGTCCGGATAGCCTTAGAAATCCAAGGAGGTATTCGATAATTCGGATTTTACTTGATTCAATAATCCGAAGTCGTGTTTTTTCCAGAAAATGCCGTATAATTCACATAATAAGGTAGGCTATAACTTGTCATTAGGTTGGGTTGATGCAGCGTGGGGTGTCAAAGGCCGTAAAATTGTAGGTCAACGTCGTGTCGAAAATAGCTCCAATGAAAAGGAAATACAACAGGCGATAAAAAAATTCGATTAGTTTAGTGTAAAAAAACACTTTTTGTCAAGTATAGAATTTCTCATTTTCAAATCATAACTTATTTTATTAAATCCCGCTTTCTAGTAATATGTATACATTTGTTGGGTATTAAAAAATGTCCCCAATAATCCGGATTTCGCGTTACTTCGGATCGGTCCGGTTTTAATTGATCCGGATTATCAAGTCACCCGTATACGAATTTTTTAGGAGTCTTTTGCAAATACGAAGAGCAACGGAATCTGACTCTGGACTTTACATCTGTGAAGCAAGAAACGAAATTGGTACTAGAGAAGTCAGCGCCAAAGTCAAGGTAATTACCAGAGAGGGAAATCTTTTTTTCCTGTCTAGGCTTCGTAGCTATGTGTAATCTAAAATTATAATTTTCGTTGGTGAAAGAAAGTACGTTTATGTAGAAAGTATCGTTTTTGTATGTTATAATGAAAAAATGGAAAAAATATCCGAACTTTAACTAATTTTTTCAAAAATGCATTTTGGCTAGTTTCTTCTCTTTTTCTTACGATAGCAGTATAGGTTATTACTAAGGTTATCAAAAAGCATGTAATTATACTGACAAGTTTTCTATTTAGGTTGTAAGAGATGACACCAGACCTCCTAGACTAATATACAAACCTTACAACATTGAAGCTCTAGTTGGAAGCACCATAGAATTACCCTGTAAAGCACAAGGTTAGTATGTAGGTCATTCAGCTAAAAAAATACAGTTTTTAACACAAATGCAGATTTATTTAGCGCGTTATGCTTTGGGTGTGTCTCACCGTCGACATAGTTTGCTATTGTTTTAGCATGAGCTTTCTATGTTTAAACTTGGCAAAAGCTAGGCAATTGATTCTATGTGTGAATGGAAAATCCCTGTATAAAAAAAACAAAATCTCAAATACATAATAATTTATTTTGTATCATGTTTTTGAATAGGTGATCCCAACCCTGGTATTAGCTGGCAGAAAGATGGAGAGAGGATGGCCAGGACTGGAAGATGGAAGATATCTGTCAGTGGAAATTTGTATATTTACAAGGTGAGTCGATACTAGCTTTTACATTAAGATATATTTTTTCTAATGTTTAAAGACGTGGTGATTGTTATTGTGAGGTGGCGCAGTAGCGCCCCGTTACGCTCTTATCTTTTAAAAGCCTTAAAAGATGTGGTTATCGGAGATTTCACGGTAAGCTTTATTAGCTGTTTAGGTCATTTGACATTGACATTGCAACTAATCAAAACTTGAATCGTGTTCCAAATTTATATTGTTGTTATGTTTAATGATTTGTTGGTTAGTTGCTTCTTAAAAATACATAATCACAAAACAAAACAAAAGGTTTGAGGTTAGTTCGAGATTGATGCATGTAAGAGTCGGTTTTTTCCGATTAAAAGTTATCGTTGTTGACCACAAATTATAACGAAATTGATGGTTACAGTAACTCACAAAAAATACCCAAGTCTAAAATAACCTTGCACTTAAACTTTTTTGTTATTTTAGGTTGCAGCCGAAGACCAGGGCAGATACGAGTGTTCAGCTTTTAATGAACATGGCAGAGACACAGCATCAGGATACGTCACTGTCATTAGTAATAATGATCCCACTCAACCAGGTACACAAACTACACCATCTTTTAAAGCTATGTAACAACCAGTTTTGAAAAATACTCTGCCAATCTATGGGCACCTAAGCTCACACTAGGTACTATAGTTATAGTGTGAGCTAATATAATCAAAAACTGAAATATATTTTATTCAACTCCAGACTCAATTACCTTTCGTTTGATACCATACAAGCCATGTTTTGACTTAAACTCAAATTTTTTTAATCTACCCCCCACCCTTTTGAAAAAAACGAAAATGTATTTTGTTTAACTCCAGACTCAATTACCTTTCGTTTGATATCACACACGCCATATTTTCACTTAAACTCTAATTTTTGACATCTACCCCCACCCTTTTTTTTAAAAATAAACTAAAATTCATTTTTTTTAACTCCAGACTTAATTACCTTTCGTTTGATATCACACACGCCATATTTTCACATAAACTCTAATTTTTGGAATCTACCCCCACCCTTTTATTTGGCTTGCGTTCGGTGGATTTTGTTCATTTTTAAATGGGACCATCACGGCCCAAGACCCAACTTAGGTACCAAATTTCATTAAAATCGGACAAGCGGTTTTTGAGTTATGCGGGTTGGTCGTTACAGACAGACAGACAGACAGACAGACAGACAGACAGCAAAACAAAAAAGTTTCAAAATCATCTGAAACGCAAAGATATATAAAAAATTTTGAAATCGGAGCAACTTTTTTTTTCTCGAAAAAATTAGGATCACCATAGCTCACACTACTTATAGTAGTAGTGTGAGCTAATATATCAACCGGTAGATGGCGTAGACTCCTCGTGGTTATGCTTCGCTATCTGTTTTTTTGTAAAACAATACTGAGTCAGAAGAAAAATTTTCTTAGGTTTAAACATACCTCTCCTCTCATAAATTATTGTGGTACTTAAAGCATTACAGTACTATTTTATGATGTTTTCCCGCTTTATTTTTTATATTTTTTGCTTTTTGCTCCTAGGTGGCGTTGGTGACAAATTCATCAAAATAGCCTTTACTGAAGCGTCACAGGAGATCGACAAGGCAATCAATAATACGATTTACAACTTTTTGCACAATAAGAATCCCAGTTCATCAGAGCTCTTTCGAATCATTAGGTAAACACACATTTTACTATAAAAAAGTTAAAAAACGTTAACACTTGCTATTTAACTTTAAAAATTGTGGCGTGTTGATGTGCCGGTCAGTAAGCGCCTGAAAGTATTCGTATACATTTGGTAAAGTATTTAATTGATTTAGCACGTGGTAATTGGTACATCAGTTATTGTGCTTGTGGGAAAAATGTTACGTGGAGTGGCGCGTGGAACAGTATCTCTACCTTCGTGTCTCCAGAAAAACCACGTCTGAAATCACAAATATCCTACTAAGCAATCGGCGATCTCGTAGTTTGGAGATCTTTTTAAAGTTTGCTTGTATAGTTCAGTTACAACTTAAATTTTAGATATCCCAATGCTCCAGCTCGAGAACTAGCAAAGGCAGCAGAAGTCTACGAACGAACTTTGGTCAACATTAGAAGACATATAGAAAAAGAAAGAATCTCTATGAATAACACGCAGCCATTCGATTATAGGGAAATATTAACACCTGATAAGTTGGAGTTGATCGCGAGATTATCAGGTAGGAAGCCATTCTTTGTGATTCGACAAAATCTAACAATTAGGGTTAACCTTCAGGATTTGACAGGATCTGACTAAATGTTCATTTGATAATCTGACCAATAATAATCAATAATTTAAAATGATGAAGAAGTATATCTATTGCCACTACAAATATGACTTCATTATGTTCCATAATTTTTAAATTAAATAATTCTGGCGTATACAAAATAATAATTATACCTTATAAGTGTCACAGTTAGGAAATGTAATGAAGAACAAATACATGAAAATCAAAGGAGACCATCACAAGTTTAAGGTTTTACAAACGTTTATTTTGTATGTGTATGGGTCAACAAAGCTTTATTTTATGATATTTTTAATAATCAAACAAGTTTCATGGCTAATCGGGCAAAAAGGAGTTTTTTGTTTCCCTTATATTTTTCCGTGGGTAGCTTGAAAGCTTAACCTCACGGGGGTCCAAGATCTAATGGACACCTAATAAGTGTTGACAGTTAACCGTTTCGTCCTTATGGGACTCCTCAGAACACTGCTGGTCAAGTGACAAATCTTGCGAAGTTAATCAGACGGTTTTGTCTCTAATTAAATGTAATTAGTGAGCGAACTATAGCAAGACGCGCCATCTACCGAGATACGAGAGAAACAAAAAATCAAAAGCAGGGAAAAACACTGCTATACAATATCGATCAATGAAAAGATCGAATGCAAATAAAAGAAAACAACTATAGTCCGTGACCTACGACAGCTCTTTGTCTTTTCAGGCCGGATCAACGCATTTTGCATTTTTACCCGTCATCAAGACAGAGAGCGTCAATCAACGGAATTTTTAAGCCAAATAATACTAACAAACGTGAAATTTCGTACCCGTGAATTTAAAATTCAAACAAGTTTCATGGCTAATCGGGCAAAAAGGAGTTTTTTGTTTCCCTTATATATTTCCCGAAATTTCACGTTTGTTAGTATTATTTGGCTTAAAGATTCCGTTGATTGACGCTCACTGTCTTGATGACGGGTAAAAATGCAAAATGCGTTGATCCGGCCTGAAAAGACAAAGAGCTGTCGTAGGTCACGGACTATAGTTGTTTTCTTTTATTTGCATTCGATCTTTTCATTGATCGATATTGTATAGCAGTGTTTTTCCCTGCTTTTGGTTTTTTGTTTCTCTCGTATCTCGGTAGATGGCGCCTCTTGCTATAGTTCGCTCACTAATAACATTTAATTAGAGACAAAACCGTCTGATTAACTTCGCAAGATTTGTCACTTGACCAGCAGTGTTCTGAGGAGTCCCATAAGGACGAAACGGTTAACTGTCAACACTTATTAGGTGTCCATTAGATCTTGGACCCCCGTGAGGTTAAGCTTTCAAGCTACCCACGGAAAAATATAAGGCAAACAAAAAACTCCTTTTTGCCCGATTAGCCATGAAACTTGTTTGATTTTTAAATTCACGGGTACGAAATTTCACGTTTGATATTTTTAATATTCTAGGTTGTACTGCCCACAGACACACCCAAAACTGTACTGACATGTGCTTCCATTCCAAATATCGAAGCATCGACGGCACGTGCAATAACTTGCAGCACACTGCATGGGGAGCTTCACTTACAGGTAAATAAAGTAATTTAAAGAGAAAAACAGTTTTAAAACAATATTTGTAACCACAGTTACTTTGCAATCCAATATCTAAAATTGTGCCTAAAATTTCCAAGTAATTTATCAAGTCAGCACTATAATAGTAGTTCATTTTAAATTTCCACAGGTTTTAGAAGAGTCCTGAGTCCCATCTACGAAGACGGATTTGGGAAGCCCATTGGTTGGGAGAAAGAAAAACTCTATAATGGTTACGCGAAACCAACATCCAGGAAAGTAAGTTAAATACATGGGGTTATGGAAAATGTATGTTGTCACAAAACGGTTAGGTCAAAAACCGGTACTCCGTACAGCGTGTCCCATTTTCGATGGGATTAAATGGGAAACTCGGTTATTATTTTCTGATTGCACCTTACCGTGCTCTTTTTTGGAGCCCTTAAAAATGGTGTAATCAGATTTTTGCTATACCCCGTGGTTTCGCTAATACAGGGAGTTTTTGAAAAAATTGCATTTTAATTAATTCCTTGTATCTCGCTTATTTTGGAAGATATTTTTATTAAATCAATATCTTTAATAATAACCGAGTTTCCCATTTAATCCCATCGAAAATGGGACACGCTGTACATCTGAACTCCAAAAGCATGGAATTTGAGACACCCCGTGCAAGAAAATGTTAAGAGACAAGTACTACTTCACAGATATATGGTTTGCTTTAAATCGATTAATACCTTATAGGTTTCTACTAGCTTAATAGCAACTGCTAAAATTACTCCGGATCAAGAAATCACCCATATGGTTATGCAATGGGGTCAGTTTCTTGACCACGATTTAGACCACTCTCTTCCATCCGTCAGTTCAGAAAGTTGGGATGGCATTGACTGCAAGAAGTCGTGTGATTATGCGGCGCCATGTTATCCCATGGATGTTCCTGAAGATGACCCTAGAATTAGTAACAGGTCAGTTTAATTTATTCCCACCTGTTAAATTTTATTTTGCCTTATTAGCTCACACTACTACTATACTATAGTAGTGTGAGCTATGGTGATCCTAATTTTTTCGAGAAAAAAAAAGTTGCTCCGATTTAAAAAAATTTTATATATCTTTGCGTTTCAGATGATTTTGAAACTTTTTTGTTGCGCCGTCTGTCTGTCTGTCTGTCTGTCTGTATGTCTGTCTGTCTGTCTGTCTGTCTGTCTGTCTGTGTGTCTGTATGTCTGTCTGTAACGACCAACGCGCATAACTCAAAAACGGCTTGCCAGATTTTAATGAAATTTGGTACCCAGGCTGGGTTTGGGGTCGAGATGGTCCCATTTCAAAATGAACAAAATCCACTGAACACAAGCCAAATAAAAGAGTGGGGGTAAATTTCAAAAATTAGAGTTTATGTAAAAATATAGCGTGTGTGATATCAAACGAAAGGTAACTGAGTCTGGAGTTAAACAAAGTACATTTTAGTTTATTTAAAAAAAAGGGTGGGGGTAAATTTCAAAAATTTAGTGTTTAAGTGGAAATATGGCGTGTTTGATATCAAACGAAAGGTAATTGAGTCTGGAGTTAAACAAAATACATTTTAGTTTTTAAAAAAAGGGTGGGGGTAGATTTGAAAAATTAGAGTTTAAGTTAAAACATGGCTTGTGTGGTATCAAACGAAAGGTAATTGAGTCTGGAGTTCAATAAAATATGCTTCAGTTTTTAGTTATATTAGCTTTCACGTAGATACACTATAACTATAGTATCCAGTGTGAGCTTAGGTGCCCATAGATTGGCAGAGTATTTTACAATAGTATTTCTACTCAATTCAATTCTTAAGCTGCTTCGAAATAAAGATACTTTGTGGCGCAGGTGTTATAACTTCGAACTCTACCGCCCATAAAAAGAAATTGACATTGTCCACTCCATGAAAGCAAACATAACACGGAGGCTTGCTAGAAAAGATGGGCGATATGAAAATCCCAAAGCAATTTGAAAAGCAACATAGGCTCAGATCCAAATTCAAGGACCAATTCGATGAACCCTTCTAAGCTATTAGTCAGCTATTTCAGAGCCAAGACGAAAAATAGGAAGGATTGAACCTGAACCTAGAAACGGCCTGGATTGTAGAGCTAAATATGATACAATAATAACATTTCTTGTAACGACTATAGATCAAAAATTGTTGCCACGAGAGAAAATATCTGATAAGTTTTTCAGAAAAATCGTTTTTAGATGGTTATTATTACTTAACCATTTGTCCAAATTGTATGGTTCGGTTCGGAAGCAATATACTAAAATTAAAAACCAAACGAGTAAAGAAGAAACCGTTGTCTTTGGCATACCTCAAGGTACAGTGATTGGTCCTACTCTTTTCACCCTCTATATAAATAATATTCTCGAACATCGGCTTCAAGGAACGATCTTTAGTTTCTGTGACGATACCGTTATTTTTTTTGAGGCAGACTCTTGGCAGGAGTTAAAAATTATTGCGGAGAGAAACTTAAATGAAATCTTTGACATCTTTAATTAAAAATTACTAACAATAAATTTTGATGACATATTTTATGCCGTTCTCTTGCAATAAAAGGAATTTACCAAATTATGATTGTCTTTTGGTAAATAATGTAACAATAAATTCTACAGATTCTGTTAAATACTTAGGAGTCCACATTGACAAACATTTAAAATGGAATATCCACGTAAAACAAGTCACAAACACTATAAGAATAATGCTATTTAGATTTAAATATCTTAGGCAAATTTTAAACATAAACCATCTTCAAACACTCTACTATGGCTTAGTCGAAAGTAGACTACAGTACGGCATCTTGGCATGGGGGGGCGTATATGATTCACATCTAAAAAAACTAAATATTACACAAAAAGCTATTTTAAAAACCATGTATTTTAGACATTTTCTGTATCCTACAAATCGATTTCGATCCAAGAATCAATAGTATTGGATATTAGACAAATTTATTACTATCACTTGAGCTTATTTTGCTTTAAAAATAGGAGTAATTTAAAATTACACTCGCATGAAAAAAATACGAGATCTACCACTCAGTACAACATAGAAGAGCAAAAAGCTTCCAAAAATATAGGTGAACAGAGTTGAAAAAATCTGTACTACAAAATACAGTTAATTTAAAATCGTTTAAAACATTAGTGAAAACAAGACTCTTTATGCTTTCTAGTGCAGAAATCAATAAAATAATAAATCTTTGATATAATAAATAATTATAATTAATCTTTACAAAAAATATTTTGTGCATGTATCAATAAAGTAAACTATTAACTGATTTATAATTAGTAAAAAAATTCAAATATTGGTATTAAACTGAACTAAAATTTTGTGTTAAGTGTTCAAAAAATAATTGTAAAATTAGTGTGATTTATCATATTAAATTTGCTTGTGTAACTATACAAAAATGCCTAGCGCGACGTTTGTCTTTAGGATTGTGATGTTTCTAGGAGCATAATTTTTGTTATGATAAGTTGTACTAAAACCAAAAAAAAAATGCATGTATCTTAGAAATAAATTGAATTGAATGTTATTTTTTATAGAAGATGCATAGATTTTGTAAGAACCAGTGCAGTGTGTGGATCTGGCATGACATCAATCTTCTTCAATGCGGTACAACATCGAGAGCAAATTAATCAACTGACATCGTATATTGATGGATCCATGGTAAGCAAAATCTTAAACCTCAACTTAAAAAATCCTTTAGGGTAAATTGTTTTCCCAGATTTTATTGGTTACTTGGCATTGCTTCTTAAAATTTTTATCACGTAAATTTGTTATCGTTTTTGTTTAAAATACATCAGAATTCAACGTTAGGTTTTGTGTGGACTACAGGCACGTAAATTAAACAATTAGACGGATGCATATCCAATCCCTTATACTGCATCCGTTTTTGATTAGCAGAGAAATTCTGGGGTATGCCAGTTTGGGCTAGTTATTAGTAGTTTCCTTTGGCGACCCCGTAAAGAGATACTGGGAATATCAAGTATCTTTCTTAGATTTTTAAGTGCTGGTTTGGTTTTGTTTTGTACCTAGACGACACTGTGGTGTTACATTGTCGTTTGCGCTCCATGTGGAACTACTACGAGAGGTTTTGAAAAACTATTGGCGACAAGATTTACTTTTCAAGAAAAATGTGTACAGCGTGTCCCATTTTCGATGGGATTAAATGGGAAACTCGGTTATTATTAGAGATATTGATTTTCTGATTGCACCTTACCGTGCTCTTTTTTTGAGCCCTTAAAAATGGCGTAATCAGATTTTTGCTATACCCCGTAGTTTCGCTAATACAGGGAGTTTTTGAAAAAATTGTATTTTTAATAACCCCTTGTATTTCGCTTATTTTGCGAGATATTTTTATTCTGTAAAAACCTTTTCATGGCAACTTTTTTAGAAGAAAATAATGACGTTGTCATATTTTTAAAATATTGTTTAGTTTTTGAGATATGGTATTTATCATTAAAAAAATAAATACGGACCTGGTTTTTTTTATTACTATTTTGATTGGTTTCATGCAAAATAATAAAAATTCAAAAAATTTTTGTTTTAAGGTAAAAAAAATATTTAATATTAAAAAAAAAATTAGTCCGAACCTGGATATTTCCAACATAAATATAAATTAAAAATTGCTAGTTAAACAATTTTTAGTTTAACTGTTTTGATACTTAGCATATTAAAATGGTTTTACGTTAATTTACAGATTTATTTGAAACAAAGTCTACGAAAAATACAAAAAAAAAAACAAATTATAAAAAACAACTAATTTTTCTGATTACCATTATGTGTAAGACATTGTTGACATTTTTGAGTAATTTTTCTTAACGCATTTTGCATAAAAAATATTTCTGCCATTTAAATATTGGGATTTTGTTGCTTGAATGGAGCAGTCAAACCTATCACATTTTTCAAAATCTGGATATGGTCGATTTCTAGCCAGTTTAAAATAATTGTAAGCCATTCACAAATATGACAAGTAAAATGACATTCAATGCTGTGCTACCATCAAATAATTAGTATGATATTATTTTTGTAACTTTTTAACGTTTTTTACTTTATTTATAAATCTTTTAATTATCATTTCAAAACAGATAAACTACAAATCGTTCAACTAGTGTGTCTTGCGATTTTTAATTTATAATTACATTGGAAATTTCCAGGTTCGGACTATATTTTTTTTTTCAAATATTAAAAAGTTTTTTTCACCTTAAATCAAAAAAATATTAAAGTTTTATCATTTTAAGGTAATATTAGCATGGAACCAATCAAAGTAGTAATAAAAAAAATCCAGGTCCGTATTTAATTTTTTTATGATAAATACCATATCTCAAAAACTAAACAATATTTTACAAAATTGACAACGTCATTATTTTGCCCTAAAAAAGTTGCCATGGAAAGGTTTTTACAGAATAAAAATATCTTGCAAAATAAGCGAGATACAAGGAATTAATTAAAATGCAATTTTTTCAAAAACTCCCTGTATTAGCGAAACCACGGGGTATAGCAAAAATCTGATTACACCATTTTTAAGTGCTCCAAAAAAGAGCATGGTAAGGTGCAATCAGAAAATCGATATCTTTAATAATAACCGAGTTTCCTATTTAATCCCATCGAAAATGGGACACGCTGTACAGAGATCTTTCTAGACGACATCGTGATAGTTAAATCGACGTTTCAGCGACATATGGAAGTGATAAACGACGTTTCTTAAAAGGATTGGCGGCAGAGGAGTGTGGTTTCTCTTAGGTGTGTTATATCGGTAAAATGCAGGACAATTAGGATTTCTGGAAGTTCATGGGTTATATCAATTTAAAGTAATGCCGCTTGGTTTATCCAGCTAACATTCAGCGTTGCATCAAAAATATATTAAAACCATTATCACGAGCTACCTAGACAACACCGTGATCATTACATCAAAGTTTGAGCGAGTGCTGGAAGAGGGTCTTAAAAAAGTATGGGCGGCAGACTTGGTTTTCAAGGAAAGTGTGGTTTCTGTCACGAATTAGTATGCTTTTTGAGTTATACTGGTTTAGGGCTTTTACGATATCGTAAATCAGGCCTTATACCAATTCAAATAGGTTATCTAATAGTCCAGCTTACTTTTAGCAACTTACCAAAGGCACTGATCTACTTAGATGACATCGTTGGAGTTTTATCGACGTCTGAACATCATATCGAAGTGCCGGAGAAGCGGCGTTTAAAAAATAATGGGCAAGAAGACTTTCTTATTTTAGAGAGTTGTAATTTCTGTTAGCAATCACTTCTCTATTTGGGTTATATCTTTAATAAACAAGGCCTACACTTTGATCTTGACAAGGTCAGTGTCATTTTAACGTTACCTACACACTTCCAGGCATGATTGTGAAGTCTGTTTGGTAATTTAGATCTTATTGTCGTAGATTCGTGCCAATATTATCGAATAATCTTAAATGATCAAAAAAAAAAATATTCTCCTATCCCATCATTTTTAAAAACCAAAACTTCAGAGAAATCAGGGATAGAATTGTTCATAAATTTTTTTAGATATACGGGTATTCTCGCCTCCATTTTTGATAAATAGTGAAATACCGTGGCGTATCTCACTTCAGTTTCTGGGTTATATCATTCATAAACACAGCCATTATTATTAGATTACATCGTACTGGCCTACTTAGATGACATCGTGATAGTTACATTGATGTTTGATTGAAAATTAAAACAGCTGGAAGAGGTTTTTAAAGAAGTACTGTCGACAGGACTTATTGGTTAATACAGAAGTGCAATGTTTCTTGTGATCTGTTTTGCTTTTTACGCTACATCGGTAATATGCAAGGCCTTTATGAGATTCGGAAAATCGTGGTTTATAATAATTTAATGTGAGGCCGTTTGGTTTCTGGTTACCTAGACGGCATCGTGGTTGTAACATCAATGTTTGATTTACATTTAAAATTCTATCTATCTACTTTTGCTTTTTGCGTTACATCGTTTCTATGCAAGGCCTTTACAAGATTCGGGAAATCGTGGTTTATAAGGCGCTGATCTACTTAGATGACATCGTGGTGGTTTTATCGACGCCTGAGCATCATATAAATTTATGCCATTGCAAACTGGAAGGTCGTGCGGTTTACCAATTTAAAGTAATGCCGTTTGGTTTATCCAGTTGCTGGTTTGGTTTGGAAACTAGATTGCACTATGGTTTAAATTGACTTTTGAGCGTCATATACTGCTAGAAGAGGTTTTGAAAAAGTATTGGTGGTAGGACTTACTATTCAAGAAAGGAGTGTGATTTCTGTTGCAAATCCATTCGCTTTTTGTGTTATATCATTAAAATGCAGAGACTTAACGATAAAACGATATCTGGGAAATCGTGGGTTATACCAATACAAAGCTGTCATTTGCCGACTTGTCAGAAACATACTAAGAATATAGTTATTAGATTTCCATGCACTGATCTACCTAGACGACACTGTGGTAATAACATCGACGTGTCAGCGACATCTAGAAGTGCTAGAGACGTTTTTAAAAAGGATTGGCGGCAGAACTGACTTTTTGCAGGGCAATTACGATAAGTGGAAATTCATGCGGTATACCAATTCAAAGTAATGCCGTTTGGCCGTTAGCGTACATGACACCGTGATGATTAAATCAAAGTTTGACCGTCATATAGAAGTACTGCAAGAGGGTTTTAAAAAAGTACTCGTAGTTTTCAACAGAAAAGTGTGGTTTCTGTCACGAATTATTATGCTTTTTGAGTTAACAGTTTTTCATTAGGGTTTTTACGATATCTAAAATCGTGGATTATACCAATTCAAATGTGTGATCTAAGAGCCCAGTTACCTTTTAGCAACTCGACAAAGGCATTTATCTTCCTAGATGACATCGTGATAGTTTTGTCGACGTTTGAGCATTATATAGAATCGCTTAAGAAGCGGTGTTTAAAAACTTATGGGCAAGAAGACTTACTTTTTTAAGAGAGTTGTAATTTTTGTCCTCAATTATTTCACTATTTGGGTTATATCTTTAATAAGCAAAGCCTACACTTCGATCTTGACAAGGCCAGTGTCATTTTAAAGTTACCTAGACTTTCATACATGATTGGGGAATCCGTTCGGTAATGTAGATCTTATTGTCGTAGATTCATTCTATCATCTTGACTATTCTCGCTCCGATCTTAAATTATAATAAAAAATATTATATCCCATGTATCCCATCATTTTTAAAAACCTAAAACTTTGGGGACATGAGATACAGAATTGTTTGTTGTTTTTTTTTTAGATTTACGGGTTTTCAGAGGAATTGGCCAGAGAAATTCGTGATATAGACTCCGACCTAGGAAAACTAAAGGAAGGTGGGTAATTATAACCTCCAGTTTTCTGTACCTTTTATGTTTTTTATAATTTTTAGACTGTAGTGCTCTTATCTCCAGTCATTTTATACGGCTTCTTGCTAGTTTATGTGATGATTATTTCCCCAAGTGATTATGAAACCACCCGATGTTTCGCCCGGTCGTATTTTTTTTGATTTGTTACTTTATCAGACTTTCTGTTTCATCGACATTCGTAAGGTCTCATATACGTATTTACTTATATAATATGTACCTTATATCGTTTAGGTTTTGTGTTTGTCCGGAAGCATCTTAGAGTCATTGTGACTGATATTAGCTGCAAATCCGTCTAAGGACATTTATTTCAGATGGAGTCACAAATCAAGAAGAATAAGAACAATGTCACTAGGGCTAAGCATCAAGTTTCAGGGTGACGCAATTTTGCCACAGCAAGAGTTATCACATGAATTTGCAGGAAGCTAGTAATATTTTAAAAGAAGAAAATAAATATCTTTAAAAAAAAATGTTTAAGAAAACTTCATTTGTTGTAAAACGAATATATCCTAGGTAGTTACCGCCATCACCTATTTTTGTAGGTGTTATTTTTGACGGCCGTAAACCTCTTCTACCCTACGCGACAAGCCAAATGGACTGTCGACGTAACTTGTCAGAAAGCGACGTTGCCTGTTTTCTCGCTGGCGATATTAGGGCCAACGAGCAAAGCGGGTTGACTGCCATGCACACCTTATGGATGAGAGAGCACAATAGAATTGCAAAAGAACTAAGGTGAGTATTCTGTGTTTTGTCCATTTCATTTTGAATCAGATAAGTTTTGGACTCGAATCATTTGATCAAATTTAGACACATACTTTGTAATGCGTCATTTTTGATCATCTTTCTTTAACTTATGCCAACATTGCTGGTGGTGATAATAATTTTTTCTTAGTGTCCGTTCGTTATTATTATTTTTTAAATAAATGCGATAGACGATACTTTTTTGGCCACCAGAATGACCTCATTACAAATGAGTATAGGTTTGATTATCCCTTTGTTTTTATTTAATCTACTATACTTGGTTTTGTTATATGGTACGCCTGTCACTGTTGTGTATTTTACTTTATACCTTTTTTTCCCCTGTCACTTTGTTTTAGGTTTTACAATCCTCATTGGGACACAGATATGCTTTATCACGAATCAAGAAAAATTGTAGGTGCGGCTATTCAGCATATCACATACCAGCAGTGGCTGCACTTTATTGTGGGATCCAAAGGTACACAATAAATACATTTTGAGAATATTTTAACCAATAAAATATGCAAGGCCTTGCTGAATAAATGCGTTTTATGTTAAATTTTGCTATACTGTTGTGGTTTACTAACGGCTAACTAATTTCTTGCAGGTATGAGCGAGCTAGGAAGTTATCAAGGTTACAATCCTCAGCTAAATCCCAGTATTTCAAACGTTTTTGCCACAGCTGCGTTGAGGTTCGGACACACCTTGATTAATCCTGTAAGTATTTTAAACTATTCCTCTTTTTTGTTCTTATTTACCCCCTCTTTAACTTTTTCTTTTTTTAAAAATGTACACTAAGTTTCACGAATAATGCCAAGAATATTTAAGTAATGTTTAGGATAATAGCTTGATTTGGCACCAAGGCGTGTTTTTTGCCCATTTGGTATTAAGTGATTAATGGAAATTTTAAATAGTTAATATTCTTGGTTGCGAGGTTTCTGGGATTGGTTAGGTCATTTACTTATGAGCTGCGCGAATACATTCCCTGTTTTACAATTCTATCTATCTATCTAGCCTTCTTCGATCCATCTTTGGACATAGGCCTTCCCCAATATCTTCCACTCTTCGCTGTCTGTCACCGTCGTCATCCATCTAGCTCCCGCATGTTTCCTCAAATCGTCCGTCCATCTCATTTGTGGTCTTCCCATACTCCTTTTATTTTTCCAAGGCCTCTAGTTTACAGTACATTTGTTCCACCCATTGTCTTTCTCTCTGATATTATGACCGGCAAATGTCCACTTTAATTTTGCAATTAACACCTGTTAAAAATAGAGCGACCTTACGGTATTGGCACAAATATCTGAAATACTTGTTTTATGCATGGTAAACCAAACATCAGAGAAAGATAGATCGATATCAGTTCACCTTGCAAAATTCTTTTCATCCCTTAGACAAAATACTTAGAAGTCAAAACTCCCGATCAATACGTACTAAGTAGGTGTCGATGATATAAGATGGGCCAATATATGTATATGTCTCTCTACAAATTTTAGTTGCGAAATTATTCATGAAAATTTAAAGTGGGTTTTTGACATTTTGATTTTCGTACAGGTCTTGCAAAGGCTCAACTGGGAGTTCAAGCCAATCCGAGAGGGACATTTACCGCTACACAAGGCATTTTTTTCACCATGGAGAATAGTGGAGGAGGGAGGTGTAGATCCTCTACTAAGAGGTTAGTCAAAAACTATTTTAATCGGCAGAAAAGTTACATTGGCACGGTTCATTTAAAATAATCACTTTATTGCGATTCGTGCAAGGTAAACGTTTTTTTGAACGTTTAACCTTAATTTTATACTATTCTTAAAATCAGTTAAAATGATAATCTTGTCAACACATCCTAATGAAAAACAGTGGCGACGATAGAGGAAAAGGGGCAGAGGGGGCCTAGGCCCCCCAAAATTATACAAGACCCCCTAAAATAAGCAGAAAAAGGGAAATATACTCTGTTTTTTACTCTTTTAGGAATGTTCATTTCTCCCGCAAAGAAAAAAATGCCGCAAGAAAATCTAAATATGGATTTGATAGAGCATCTTTTTGAAACAGCTCATGCGGTCGCTCTAGATTTGGCTGCCATGAATATCCACAGGTTAGTATCATTTAAAAAATTCAAAACTGTAATGAGATCTTCCATAATAAAGATATTAGTTCTTTATATTTCGAGTAAGCTATAAATCACTGCCCTAGTATAAGTAGTTGTTGAGATCTTTAGCTTCTTTAAATACCCGATCGTGCAAAATTGGCGATTTTGTTGAAAAATCCATTTATAAAATACATTAATTAATTAGTTTTTTATAGCAGTTTTTGTCTATTTTGACTTTTTTATCCTGCGTTTTTTAAATAGTCTTTGACCCTAATTTGACAGATCCAGAGATCATGGCATGCCCGGTTATATCGCCTACCGCGATTTCTGTAACATGTCGCAAGTTGGAACTTTCGAAGATCTAGCAGGAGAAATAAGCGATGCTGTCGTGAGAAGAAAGTTGCAGGAGTTGTATGGACATCCTGCAAATATTGACGTTTGGGTAAGTCAACAGATACGTACCTGTCAAAAATTTTAGACCTGCTTATCATTATTATCCGCGACCCCCCGGTAAATAGGCCTTAAATCTTCTCCTGTTTTTGTAATGTAACATTTTTCGATCATCAGTGTTAGATGGTACAACAAACCTAAACTTATATTTCTTTTAATAGGTCGGCGGAGTTTTGGAAGATCCAGTAGAGGGCGGTAGAGTTGGTCCCTTATTCAAATGTTTATTGTTGGAGCAGTTTCAGAGATTGAGAGATGGTGACAGATTCTGGTAAAGCTTATACTATGCTACTTATATTAAAATATGCATTAAATATGCCTAATAAACCAGTTCAGATACCTTTAGAGAAAGATTTTAAAAATGCAAATTTTGCATTGTATTGTTTACTTTTTACACCATCTAGAAATAGGCAATTCAACAAAAGAAAAGACCATTGTTTATTTTTGGATGAAAATTGAGCCTTCTTTTAGGTTTAAAATTAAAACAGAATGTAAAAATAAATATTTTGATTTAAAACTACAACGTGTTTAGGACATAGAAGGGAACGTTTTTCACCAAATTTCGTGAAAAGCAAAAAACATGGAAGGTAGGCAGTTTTTCAAAAATATTAATTGAACGGTTTTACAACTTTTAAAAACTTTTAAACTTAAATATCTCGAAATTGAAAAAGTTTATAGAGTTTAATGTTTGTTTACTAGTTAAATCTATATTTTAAATTATGCCGGATAAAACTGGTTTACTCTGTATAAAGTAGAGGTAACTGTCATTTTAGGTATGAAAATCCGTCAGCTTTCAAACCAGAGCAACTAACGCAAATCAAGCAATATTCTCTGGCCAGGGTGCTGTGTGATAATGGCGATAATATCACCAGTGTTACAAGAGACGTGTTTATTCTGCCTGAGCTACAAGTAAGTAGAGGCCCTCAATTTGTGACAGTTTTATACCAGAAGTGAAGCAACTATCCATGACAGTTGTTAGGAAAATTTGTTCTAATGGTGGTATTTAAAGGTCATGGTGGTGAGCCATTTACTGAAAAACCGGACAGTCTTGGAAAAGTTAGGGATTTTGGAAAAAAATACTGCAAATTTTTCCTCAAGCAAGACTGACGAGAGTTTTTTTTTAGTATACTAACCTATTCAGTCAGCTTGTATAATTTTATTCTTTTATTTAACTTGTCGCTTTGTAACATTTTTTGATCTTTTTGTTAATAAAATTTATTTTGATCTTTTAAGCGCTACCATAAGAATCCTATTATAAATTTATTCTCAAGAAAAATTATTACAAAACTACCCCCTTTCTCTATATCTCCCACTTCTTCCCAATTGCAATGTTCGTACCACAACTCCTCAATCCTTATTTCATTCCCTCACGCTCCCGCCCTTTAAACACTTCAATCCAGTTTTCCAGCCGTTTTTCCCATTTTTTTTTGTTAAATGGTCATAACTTTTGATTCCAAAAATGGTCAGGAAAACCAGAAAAGTAAGGGAGTTTGGCTTGGCAACAAAATGGCCACCCTGTCAAATATTGTATTAAGAGCTTTACGTCTACATGTTCCATCTAGTTTTTTCTTTATTTAGAAAAAGTTTTATTTTTGTTATAATTTATATAAAAAGATGTCTAAGGAAATAACACAAACGAAGAGAGGTAATCTATCTATCTCTATAGATCGGTTTTACATGTAAAATTGGATTATGCTAGAAAGAGAGGGCAATATGAGTTGTTTACCACTGCAGCAACATGCCAAATCTATTCAGGGCCTCTAGTCTATAGAAATTTGGCTTCAATAACATTAATCGCATAAATACAGCTTGAAATTGCTATCTTTTTACAAAGAAGCTTTACTTCAATCCAAACTTTTTCAAATACAATTACATGTTTAAAAGTTCTTATGAAATTTTTAAAAAAGAAGTAATTTTAATTATTTTCTTGATTTTGGCTAATTTTATTGTTTTTAAAACATTTTGAATACTAATCATTTATATTTTGTGTAGGACACTACACTAGTAGATAATAAGACCTTACTGTAGTTGAAACAACCATTTGATGTTAAATATAAAAGTTCAATTGAAAAAAGTTTTTCATCATTCATACAGAGACCTGGTTTTTAAATTATGAAGAAAAGTCAGTGGTCTCAGTTAAAATAGGTTACATACATATGTTTGGCCATTTCTGGTTTCGCTTTGTAACATTTTTCGATCTTTATGTTAATAAAATTTCTTTTGATCTTTTCACCGCAACTCATAAGAATCCTATTCTAAATTTATTCTAAAGAAAAATCATTTCAACACTTCGACTTTTTGCTTGTAGCTACCCCCCCCCCCCCTCTCTCTCTCCCACTTCGTCCTCATTGCAATGTTCGTACCACAACCCCTCCTCAATCCCTATCTTGTTCCCTCACGATCCCGCCCTTCAAACACTTCAATCCAGTTCCACTTTTCCAGCAATTTTTTTTCGTTAAATGGTCATAACTTTTGTTTCCAAAAATGGTTTGGAAACCGGCAAAAGTAAGGGAATTTGGCTTTGCAAAAAAATGGCCACGTCTGCATGTCCCATTTAGTTTTTCCTTTATTTAGAAAAAGTTTTATTTTTGTTGTTATAATTTAAAGTATTACCTAACTTAAAATAATAAATACGTGAAAAAGATGTCTAAGGAAATAACACAAACGAAGAAAGGTAATCTGTCCATCTCTATAGATCGGTTTTACATGTAAAATTGGATTATGCTAGAAAGAGAGGGCAATATGAGTTGTTTACCACTGCAGCAACATGCCAAATGTATCCAGGGCCTCTAGTCTTTAGAAATTTGGCTTCAATAACATTAATCGCATAAATACATCTTGAAATTGATTATCTTTTTACAAAGAAGCTTTACTTCAATCCAAACCTTTTCAAATACAATTACATGTTTAAAAGTTCTTATGAAATTTACAAAAAAGATAGTTTTAATTTTTATATTTTATTGCTTTTAAAACATTTTCAATACTAATTATGTATATTTTGTGTGGGACACTTCACTAGTTTAGTAGATAATAAGACCTTACTGTAGTTGAAACAACTATTTAATATTAAATACAAAAGTTCAACTGAAAAAATTGGCCATCATTCATAAAGGTTTTTAAGTTATGAAGAAAAATGACACAAAGTTGATGGTCTCAGTAAAAAAATATTAAAATAACGGTTACATACATATGTTTCGCCATTTCTGGCATCATTGGACTTTATAGCTTTATAGTCCTTGAATTTGGGGCAAATGCCACCTAAATGTCACTTGATTCCTGGACGAGCAAAACACTTTTTTTCAAAAAAAAAACTGCTCAAAAATTGAAGCACCCTAATATTTGGGCAATTTTCGGAACGAAATTATTTCGGAACGAATGATGCGATTTTAATTTTTTTTTGCAGTTTCTAGATCGTCTTATGCTTAATGACCTCTTTTTTCTAAAAACATTTTAATTTGAACAGGTAATTTGACAGAAGGAGTTAAATGCACGTGTAACAAAACTGACAAATTTTGCGTGTCTCATTTGGTAAAAAAATTATTTTTCAAACCCTTCAAACAATCAAAAGGATGGTTAAGGAGAGTCGAAAAAAATAAATTCTCAAATTTTCTATTTTTGGTTTAGTTTTCGAGATATAATTTTTTTTTCCCAATAGTTTCTCGTTTGACGTTTGTACTATCATGACGTAGGATAACCAAATTTTGGGATATGAAAGCCAATTGGATGTTTTTTACTCCACATTCGCTGTTAAGTTTATAACGTTCAGGGGTCGGCACCAGTGGCGTGCAAAGTGAAATTTTATTTTTTTGGTAAAAAATTCGATTTTAGGGGCTCTAGTGGTGTTGGTACTGATATTTTGATTTCACTAGCCATGTTTTTCGTAATGATTGCTGTCTTTTGCCTAAACGTTTTCATTAAATAATCACCATTGGCGTAGGTACCAAAATTTTAATTTACTCTCCTCCCCTATACATGTAAAGTAACATTGCCCACTTCCAGAAATGCTAGAGATCTGATTTTTGGCAGACTGATAGGAACCATGATAAAACTATAGGAAAAAATTTAAAAACCCCAAAATTATAATTTACTTCCCTACCCTATAAATGTAAAGTAATGTAAAAGTAACATTACCCACTTCCAGACACGCTAGAGAGCTGAGCTTTGGAAGGCCGATAGTAACTATGATAAAATTATAGAAAAAAATAGCTTGTAATAGCAAAGTTTAAAAAACATTTTCAAACTAATAAGAACCTTTCATTTTGAAATTTGTATTGGAGAACTTGGCTTTACTTTTATCTCGATTCTTTTTACGGAATACCATTTCCGCCAATTTGGCTTTTTTTTACATGAAATGTTTTTGTTATGATTTACTTTATTCGACTCTCCTTAACCATCCTTTTCATGGTTTGAAAGGCTTGAAAAAAAAATGTCTACCAAATGGGAGACAATCAATTTTTTTTAGAAAAAAGATGTCATTAAGCATGAAACGATCTAGAGTCTGCAAATTTTTTTATCAAAATCTCATCATTGGTTCCGAAATAATTTCGTTCCGAAAATTGCCCAAATTGTCACTTTAATTTTTGAGCAGTTTATTTGAAAAAAAGTGTTTTGTTCGGCCGGGAATCGAGTGGCATTTTGGTGGCATTTGTCACTAAATCCACAGACTATAAAGTTTATTTCGATTTTTAATTTCACCCCTTCCTGGTTTTGATGGTTATTAAGTTACTATTTTTTACAGGGCGGTATAATTCAATGTGAAGAAATACCCAAAGTTGACCTAAGAGTTTGGTCAGAATGCTGCAGCGATTGCAGATATTCAGGACAGCTTAACACGATCAGCAGGCTAAATTTCAGGAGGAATAGAAGGTAGGGGGGTTTATCATATACATAATATTCCAATACTTCCTGTTACCTATTTACACGATGGTTGGCGTTTGACGCAAACATTCAGAAATAAAGGTACGAAAAATGCACAGATACCAAATTTACATAGATAGAGATTTTGTCCATTGTACGCCGATGATCTGACGTAACGAATACAAGAATAAAATAATATTCATGCGTAAAAGTATAACCAATCAGGACATTTTACCTTAAGGGTCGCAAAGAGGATAGACTTATACCCATTGATATTGCTATTTCAAATGTGTTTGCATTCTGCATCGTAAGGTACCGTAGGTATTGCAATAATACGTACTATATGGAAATAATATGCATATGTCTTTAAAAACAACCAATCAGGTCTTTTTTGCTTAAAGACCCCAAGGCCCTCATGTTTGCATCATGAATGGGCAGTTACCGTGGGTATTGGAATATTAGGTATATGGGGTTTATATCTAATTTTTTGTAAAATGTTTTAAGCAATTTAAAAATGTAAAAATAAACCACTATTGGTGTAGTTAGCTTTCGATAGTGTAACTTAAGCTTAGCATCTCCCAGCAAAGAAAGTACAAAACTGAAAACTGCGTGGGTTTTATATTTTTTCAAGTTTAATACAAGCTTCTATTCCGTGTGTTACAGATAAAAGTAACTACATGGGGTCTTAAGGAGATTTCGGAAACGGTAAGACATACAATTTTGTTAAAATGGGACAAAAGTGGCGCTATTCCAAAATATCCCCATGTGCTTACTTTTATCTTGGACATCCTGTATAGTAGTTATAACTATTTTTTGACGAGCTTATTAGAAACATTGCTGATAATAAATAAACTTTTAATCGCATATATTTAGAAACCTGAAATAATTCACACTCCATCAAAAAATTATTATAGAATTACGTTTTTAAACATTTCTCAATCGGTATATAGAGGATTTTCTTTTTCCCACTCATCAGTCAAATCCAAAATGACCGCCGCCGCCGGCCCGCTGTGTTTTTCAGCTTTAACATTTCGTTATCTGGTTTATAAATAGTGCTTGTCAACTCTGTTTATTTATATTTTTGCCAGTTTTTTTATGAAATTTGGGAGAAAATCTAACTGTTAAAAACTGTTCAGGGTCTTAAAAGATTACTTTCTCCATTAGAGTAGGGAGAATCTAAGAAAATTTCCTTCTCTTTTAACACGTTCACTGCGGGGCAGTTTTTGACAGTTTCGATTTTGGTGCGACACATGCCTCAGGGGGCATGTGAGGTAATAATATTTACTGCGGCACATGCCACTTACGGCATGTGTGCCGATAGTAACTGTAGCGACATCTTTCCAACAGAAGTAAATGTTAAGAGAGAAATATGAACGAAAATTGTTTTACAGGGATCTAGTCTATCTCTGGTTTTTACTGCACATGCCTCCTATGTCCATTGCGGCACCACAGTGAAAATATTACGATTTCTTCGTAACCTTTTATCGATCTCTTAGACATCGCTTGCAAAGCACGTTGCGCGCGGAAGTCTAGATCTACACTGAAGCGCGTGGAGTTGCATTCAAACCATCACAAGCTTCTAAAAACAACAAATCACAGCTTGTCCAACACATACCTAAAATGGCATGTCCCGCACAAAATAAATAATAATTTGCTACTGTGCGACACATGCCATTGGGGGCATGTGCCAGACATGCCTCAAGGGCCATGTGCCGCACAGCAGTTATAAAAAGTTTACTTATTTGCGACACATGCCCATGAAGGCATGTCCCATATAACCCCCATATATTAGTTGTGCGTAAAAAATCTTTTCTATAGCTAATTGTTTCACTAAAATCGGGCAAAAATAACAACAGTGAGCTTTTCGTCCCAGAGGAATCACGTTCGAATTTCGCCTCCGCTTTATGGTAATGAACGCCACATGCCCCCAAAGGTATGTGCTGCAGTAAACGTGTTAACAAATGAAGACCACAGGCAAAGAAGGCGCTATGTCAATTTTTAAGGAAATTGAGTTTTTAGTGCCATCTATTAGAAAAATTTCAAAAGTTTCACCATATCCTATCGTTCAGGCTATAAAAGCGCTCAGACAGGAGTAATATCAATTTGTAATATTGACAGGCTAAACAGGCGCCATGTTCAATGCTTTAGAACGGGTTTTCTCGAAATTTTTTGACATAGCGCCTTCTTTGCCTGTGGTCTTCAAATGTAAAGATTTTGACACGGCCGCGATAAAATCAGGGTTGCCTACAAGTACCCTTCTAATTCAACCAATTTTTCAGCTTGTTCAATGGTAATGTCAACACTTTATATTTTGGTTGGTTGTTAAATCGAATCGGCTGATCTATAATCTCTGCTTTTTTCCATATGTTATTACATTTTTAGAGACACTTCCGGTTCCTCTGCCGCAGAAAATGACAGCTGTCAGCAAGAAACTGCTAACTTGAAAAAAATGATTGATGAATTACAAAAACGCTTGGAACGTCTCGAGGAGACATCGGAAAATAGTTCGAAAAAAATTTAATATTTAAATACTTATTTTGTCTTGAATACATGTCTTTTATTACTTATATTCAATAAATAGCCGGAAAAATCGATCCTAGCTGAGATTTTTTGAATTAAGTTTATTGTAGTAGTTTATGAAATTGCGAGCCTTATTTTTTGTATATTCTAGTGCCATTAGAATTTTTTATTTTTAATTATTTAAATCTTCTTTAACATAGAATGTGATACTCTCATTTTTCTTTAGAATAAGGAAATTTTTAAAATGCTTGTTTTTGATTATTTTAACAAGTCTTACTGCCTTACATTAAAGCTTTAAATAAAATTTTGTAACATAGTGTATGTTTGTAGATACGGTTATAATAAAAAAATATTTAGAAAATTTGGTTCTTTTTTAAATATTTTCCAGGGTGTCCCGGATGCATATTTGTAAGCAGAAGACGCGTCTGCTAAATGACGCGAGCCGAAGTAGAGTGGTATATAGCAGACGAGTCCGGTAAAACAGCTTAGTAACCGGCAGACACATGAGAGTAGCAAAAATGTGCGGAATAAAGAGCTGTATATAGCATATGAGTGAGATGGATTTTTGTCTGAAGCGTCTGTTATTTACTGAATAAAATGTCTTAAATGCTCGGTTAGGTTTGGTTCCAAACCGAACCTAACCGAACGGAACCGAAGTATCAGGAAGACAACTGACGCCTTATCTGAATATAAAAACAAACTTGCTGATGCCTATACAGCCTACACTTACTTTAGTAAACAGCAGACATATCAGGCGGACTTTGGCGGACGCATCTGCTAAATATTAATATTCTTCGGGCATGCCGAAATTGACCGAAGGGACATCGCGTCTTCTATTTACAAATATGCATCCCGGACTTCTGTGCGTTTGGCTTTTGTGAGTTAATTATTCGTCACTGAACAAAAGTGTTTAACTCATTAACAATAATAAAATCCAAATCCTACAATTTCTATGCAGGGTGTACCAAAAAAGTTATTTCAAAAAAATCAATTGCAATATAATAAAATCACTAATAATAATCAACTAGCGGACAATAATATTCCGCTTAAAAAAAACTGAAGTAGATAATTTAGAATTGCTATTATTATTGTATAATATACTGTATTTATAATTACAAAGGTATATAAAATATAATAATGTATACATATACGATTCAGGCGGATAAAGCGAAAAAATTTCACATTATATAGTACGTAAACAAGAATAATAAATATTACATCCCAAAAGCGAACTCCATCAAATTTTCAAAATGGGTTTAGTTTTTAAAAAATCAGATGCTAAAGTTAAAAGTAATTTTTTATAAAAAAAATTTTACTAGTAAAATTTTTAAAAATGCAAGTTATTTTTTACAGTTATTACTGATTATTTAAAGAAAGTTTTTCATACAAAAATATCCAAAAAAGGCCTTTCAATATCTTACGATGAAAAAGTTAATATTTAATTTCTCCCACTCCCTAGTTTGGAACTTGACATGACATTTTTCTAAATGTTTTTAAAAAATATTTACTTATTTTAGCATTTACTCTTTATAAAGAAAACCCAAATTGTAAATTTGTGTCGCATATTTCTAATTAAACAACTAATAGATGCCCGGCAATCAAAACAAATCAGAAAAAATTGAACCGTAAAAAATTGGATTTAGGGCCCCTAACTACTATTTAGGAATCAATAAAATTTGCAAAGTCTAATTAATCCATTACCTTTTTTTGAATCCATTAATTTATGGACTGTAGGTGGCCTATTGAAATATTTAAACTAAGTGGCGGTTCGTGCC
Source organism: Aspidapion aeneum (assembly GCA_963576565.1). Classification (NCBI taxonomy): domain Eukaryota; kingdom Metazoa; phylum Arthropoda; class Insecta; order Coleoptera; family Brentidae; genus Aspidapion; species Aspidapion aeneum. The sequence continues at coordinate 24,068,825 of OY755045.1, read as the reverse complement.
GTTGTTCTCTCTTAAAAAATCATTGAAATGTTATCAATAACATATTGTCTATAAAATTGGCATTTTTTTTAAAGAAGTGTTACAAAATATATTGCTTAAATTGCGTGTAGCTTTCGCTATCTGAAATGACGTTTTTTTTTTATTTTGTTTTTTATTAGTGTAGAAATATGTACTTATTATTTGTTTTTATTTAATTTGATTAGACGTAACAAAAAATAATTAATAATAATAAAAGTGACTGAATTTTTAAAAACACCAAAATAAAATATGGTGGTCGTTTAAGTCCAGAATCAGAATACCTAGTGGTTTCAATCAAATACAAATATGGGGATACACATGCATTCTCACACGCGATACTTGAAGCCAGGACCCCTATTTAATTCTTAATGTTCCTTTTTCGTGTAGACAGGATTTCGGTTACTGCGCATGCGTTAGTTTTGATGGTTTTGGAACATACTCCGATACGTCACTACATTATTTGACAATTGTTAAAAGTTTAGGGAGGGTTATGTCTATTATTTTTTTTCTAAAAACTAGTTGATTGGGTGAAAATTTATCAAATTGTGGATTAAAATTGTAGTTTTTCTAAAACTGACTCAGCAGATTTATTGTGGACATCATGAAGAGTGTTTAATGGCATTTATAAACTACTATTAACTATGTTAACAAATTATGAAGAAAAATACAAGTAGTTACCTATGAAATGGCACTCCCTTACTTCTCCTGCACATTTTTCTACAAACCGCACATGTTTTATGTGAATTATTTCCCATTTTTCACAGAAAAAAACATAATTTTACACGACAAACGCAAAACACCGCAAAATGTAAATAAGCAACAAAGATGGCCTCCACCCACACGGCAGCTGTGTGTTTACATGACAAGACACACGCCTGGGCACTTGAAAGTTCGCGTCCGCGAATTTAAATTTGCCATTGTTTCCAAAGCCAACTCTGAGGGCTTCACTTTTCTATTCTTTGAACATGTATTTATGCTATAACGTATTTGGTTTCAATTAAGAAAAAACGATTCTGGAAATACCAAACTATAATGAAAAAGTACCAAACTATAATGAAAAAGTACCAAACTATAATGAAAAAGTTGAAAACTTTATTTCTAAAGAAGAATTGACTTTCACTTTAAAAGTACATAGGCATTTTTAAAGTATAATAAATAATATTAAAATTTACCAATTTTTTGGCACGAGCCGCCACTGGGTAAACTTATTTATTGTTAACTGACATTAATTTGCTGGACATGGTAATACTTTTCCACCATTAAAACAGTCAGTAACTGATAATACGAAAGTTACTGAGTGTTATAACTTTTAAAAAACCACGGATACACAGCAAAAGTTAATATTAAATAGGAATATTACAATAATATATCATATTTCTTAACCAAAACTGAGATTTCATTTATCTAATTAAATACTGAATATTATGTACTAAAAATACAATACATATTCGGAACATTATATATGCAAAGCTAATGAATACGCAAGAATCTACAAAAAATATAATAAATATCTACAACATATTTTTAAAATAGGCAATAATAACTAAAGAAATTGGTAATATTTTGGTAATTCTACAACCAAACAAAAAGAATAGAAATTTATAATATTGCATTTTTTAGACCTATTTTCGAAATATTATTTCAGTCAAAAAGCTGGTCAAAAACTTAGTCTACTTAAATAATTCATATACCGAGTGTTCCATTTAAAAGTTTCAATTCAGGATTTGTCGAGAACTGATGAATTTAAAAAAAAAATCGAGACATATCGATTTAGTATTAAAGAGGAATACTTTTTTGGAATGTTGAGATATCGCTTTAAATATCAAGCGATATTGTTACGATTATCCTAAAAAGGTATTAAATATTCCTTCAAAGTTATAAATTGCATCAGCAGAAATTGAACTCATTTCGGGGTTTGCGATAATTGACCAACAGAACGGCTCCATGCTGGACTTTTGCTAGGACATGGAAGTTAGCTGTCATGCAAAAGGACGGACGTTAAAGCGGAACAGTGAAGGTGACAGTGGCTTTTTGAAAATTAAGCACAAGTGGCCCAGGCCAGGGAATCCGGAGGGCGGCGAAAGGGTGATAGCCGAACCAACAGGGCGGAAATAAGTGTAGTTTCTACAAAAAGCAGTGGAGTGCAGTGCCGGTTATACGATTAAAAGTAAGTAAATTATACCTGTATTATCAACCTGTGTAAGTCAGAACCCAAAAAAATCTTTATAGCAATTTTTCACCCAAACCAATATCCTGTTTTCTCTGCACAGCGTTTCTCGTCCCTGGATCTTTTACTCTTAAGGAAGCGATCCCAAAGGACCCCAATCCGGGCGTTGAAAGTGGTCAGGAGCGTAGTAAGCTAGGTCTTAGAAGACGACGGGGAATTGGTGCCCTGAAGGCGTCTAAGGCCGCACAGCATGACAATATTTCGTTGGAAACGTTTTTTTTTGTCTTTACTCGGCTATTTATTATAACATGGCGCAGTCGGTATTTCTATAGAAGTTTCAAGAAGTTGTTAAAATGACGAAACCAAAAAGAATTAAAAGAATAAAAACACAGATGCTTTTATGGAGCGCAATGCAAACAGATTCAGGAAATTAAAAGAAAAAACAACAACTTATGTGTTTAAAATTTTTACCGATTTGCTTTTAAGATATTTGTATTAAATATTATCATTTTATATCTCAAAAACTAATAGATACATTTTTTAAATTATGTTAGCAGTGCAAGGCATTTAAAACATCTTTCAACCACCCACATTCCCAATCTAAAATCAAGGGTCAACATTTACCCTGTCTGACTAGGCGCATTGATAGCTAGGGATATTTTAAGATCGCAAAAATGTGTCCTTTAAAACTAGATCGACGTGTCTTATCTGAATTCTCGACAAATCCTGAGTTGTAAGTTTAAAATGAGACACCCTGTATATATCTTAATTTACCTAAATAATATATGCCTATTATCTGGCTTATGTAGGGTGTTTTTATATAATTAGAACACGCAGTGAGTTTTTATGGCGGACCTTAAAATACTACAACAATTTCTTATTGCTTTTTATGTAATTGAACAACACCCGGTATATTTTTACATTTGTGAATAAAAAATTCTAGGCGATTATTTTTTATTTTTTCCCTAAATAATTTAAATTGATAAGATACTCACTGAGTGTTTCAATTATAGAAAATCACGCAATTATTATTCCTATACAAAAGGCAGCTGATTTATTTTGGCATTACAAATTTTTGCCTAAAATTACGCCTAAAAATATTTTGCAAAAGGAAACAAGTGAATTTATCACTAGCTAAAAAAATACATTTTTGATTTGTGGGGCTCATAACAAAAAGTGTACAGGGTGTCCCAAAGTCAATGTTTTTGGGTTTGTTCATATCTTTGTAGGGAAGATAGAAACCCACTGGTCCCCACTTGCGAGAAGAGGCCTCTTACTTTTTTATTTATTAAATTGTTTTTTAAGATAACTGTTAAATAGAATTTCATCTGTCATTTTCAATTTTTTAAGATAATACATAAAATTGTTATTTCTTTATGTTCTTTCATTTTGTTTGTTTTTATTATGTATTTTAATTTATTTACTTGGTTAAAATATTCTAAAATGATCAAATTAAGAAATTTTGTAATTAAAAAGAGATAATAAAACATAAAAATCTAAAAAAGCAATAAAGAAATATTAAATATTAAGTGTGATACGTCAGTTTAAATGAAATTTTACGCTGATTTCAAAAATCGAATAAAAAAAGGTCATTCCCTAAGAAAAATTTTATGTAATGTCTCAATAACTAAAAGTAACAGGAAAAATTTAATTTGGCAGTTGAATTTTTTATTTAAAAAAATCTATAAGAGCAATTTACACCAAAATGATATTTCCATAAATAAACAAGTTATAGACCCTCTCCTAAAATGCAGTCAAAAGCCCCCCCCCTCTGTAGCTTAAAAAGGCTTGCTATAGCAAGATACGGGGGGTAATTTTTTTCTATCTTTCCTAGAAATCCCTAAATCCCCCAAAACATCGAATTTGGCCCACCCTATACGTAATTTTTATGTTTTTTTTAGATTAAAAACCAGTTTCATTGCATATTATTGACTAGATTTTTTTTTAAAAGCCAAGCTTTCCGCTTACGTAGATACTTACAATTAAGCGATAATTTTTTAGTAATAAAGCACCAAGTTCTTTTATAAAATGACTAGAAATGATTCTTTAAGCTTATATACTGTATTTTTTTTATCAGATTTTGCATACAGTAGATATATATCTTGATTGGTTTTTTAATCTGATTGTTTGATAAGCCCCCGAAAATTCTTAAAAAAGTTATTAAAAATGCTGTGTGGATAAAGTTTAATTTCTAATGGTAAAATTTCGTCAAAAATTCGAAATGTATACGGCAATATCACGTAATTTTGATTAAATTTTTTAAGTACGATATAAATAGGCTTCAAAAATTACCTTAAAAAGGCACAGTTTACCCATAATAATATATGATGTGCCTGAATTTTTATGACATTCGATTAGCCCGTCCAAACCATAGAAATACAAGAATGTATACATGTCAAAATCCGCCATTTTTATACAGATTTTATTGTATTCGTTAATCAAGGCAAACGCGACGACTTCGATATTTTGTTTGTAAATTTTTTTTTACTCATACTATAATTAAAGTCTGTGGTTATCTCAATGAACCGTGACAAAATGGCGGCTGCGCAATGGCCGAAGCGGCTTCCATACTTATTTATTTCCAAGATTTTAAGGCTAATATGACAAAAAGAAACCCCTAAATCGTAAGCTCGTTTCATAAACTCGAAGTTTTATTCATTTAAACGCAAGGGAAAACTGAAAGAGCTAATTAGTCACCGTCGAACTGCCACAATAACTTTTTATGAAAAAGACTCTATTTCTAAATTATTTTAGAATATTCCATACCTTGTTTCCTATCATTACGTCCTTTTTCCTCATACACACACCTATCAAAATGGTTCTGCCAAAAGAATAACAAAAATGGAACATTTTTCTCTATAAGTAGCTTATATCAGTACGGTAAAAATTGTTTTAACCTAAATGATAACTTAAAGTTCTACCTAAACATATGGATCTGTGTACAAGGTTATTTAATTTTAAAGTACTACCATTAAGTTAAAAAATCCTGGCAGTCCACTGTGGTCTACTCAACTACTAGTGATCTATAGCAGAATAAAGCGACTAAAGTCTCAATCTGTTAATGTCAAATGTCAATATTTGTATGTGGTCTCTCTTTATACATTTTGACAGATCATGATAATATCACGTACATCGACCATTTCAAGAAGAATGCTGTCATTTTTCTAAAGTTATCCAATTTTCTTCTGAGAAGAATGCTGTAATTTTTCTAAAGCCATCTATTTTTTTTTTAAGTACCCATGCACAGAATGGAACTACCAGAAGAGACCGAATATAGACTCTTTATGGAGGATGACGAAACAGTCAGACATGTACTGTGCGAATGTCCGGTTATTGCACGTTTACGTCAGAACACTTGCGGTAAACTTCAGAATGACTCAGAAGATCTGAACAGTGTCTCACCCAAACTGATAGCCGGCCTTTTTGGAGAATTAGGCATACAGTGGTGAAAAAACACTCAAAAGCGAGCCACAATAGACCCACTGGTGGTCGCAGTGGAAGGGCTGCAAGGCCCACTCACATTTTTTTTTGCTGCTTATTTTAGATTTTTTGTAGCATACATAATAAGGGATAAAAGTAGGAGTAACAATTTAGATAAACACCCTGTACACATATCCAATAAATAGAATACAATGGTAAATTGTACTAAGTCGGCTAAATTAGTCTTACAGACAAAAATAATACAAACAAAGAAAAATGCGCTATTTACAAAGAAATACATATTTAAAAAAAATCAAGTTAAACTAATTTGACAAAGAATAAGATTTTGATTCCTTTTCACTGGAATCACAAAACAATTTATAAAACCTAAAAATATATACAAGCTGAACATTATTATAACTTAACTACTCGCTGGGGTATGGGATCAAATTAATTAAATCAAACTAGCTTTCACTGAAGTGTAACAGTTATGACATTACAACTATCATTCAAATGTCATAACTGTTCAAACTGCTATTATATTCATTTTAGGGTTTCTAAAATCCAGATGCCTGACTGTTTCAATCAAAAATATTATTTTTTTAAAAACATTTTCAGGTAAATAGAAAAATGATTGAAAATTCGTTTACAATAATTGGCCATTCTGTACCTTCCATCTTACCGATACATTATTTTCAATCAGTCCCATTTTAAGCGACATCAGTCGTGTAAAACTACCTTCGGCTGATCTTAGACTGTGAGTTCAGGTCTTGTAGGTAACAGTACAGGATTCCGGCTTGTGCCATGACATCGACAGTTCCTGCAAGAATAGGAATAAACTATAATTTATCTATAATTTATCTTGTTTTTTCACAATAGTATCTTTTTTCACAATTATAAAATTCCACAATGTCATCCTGTCTATCTTACTGTAGGATAAAGGATCTGTCCTACTGTAAAAGAAAGTATAAGCGACTCTTACCTGTTGCCAATGACTCCCTCTTCTGGTCTTTGGCCTTATTGTTGTCATATTTACTGGCCGAAGGGCGCAACAGCGTGGGCCCGAACACCGTCGCCAGATTGTGCAGCGACATCTTGTTGTCGTCCTCGTAGGCGTGTATCCTGTGCGGGTAAGAGATAAACATATAAGTCTCACTCCACTTTATTTAGTCTAGTGAGCCATGTCCACTTTAAACGTTTTTTGTTAAGTTATGAAACTCGTAGACAATGATTGTGTAGAAATAAAATTTCCGACTTCCATTGTCTTTATTTATTTTAAAACACGACGTTTCGGTTCGTAAGTATCTCTAACCGTTATCAAGTGTAAACTAAACAATCTAGTCTTTAGGCTACTACTTATACTACTTGGTGTGCAGTCAGGTGTGACGGCCCGCCCCCTTTTTAATCCTAAGACGCCTGTTTTCCTTAAGGAGTGGTTTCCATATGTTTGGTATGTCCGTGCTTGGTTGACTGAAAACTTCTTTATTCTGCATTATAAACGCAGCTTCAATAAACTTTTGTTTTCGCCAATGCGACTCCCTTATGTAAAACTTTAGCTTCTGACCACTGAATCCTGTGACCATTTGACCATGACCGGTTTAGCAGAGCATGCATGGTCAAATGGTCACAGGATTCAGTGGTCAGAAGCTAAAGTTTTACATAAGGAGTCGCATTGGCGAAAACGAAAGTTTATTGAAGCTGCGTTTATAATGCAGAATAAAGAAGTTTTCAGTCAACCAAGCACGGACATACCAAACATATGGAAACCACTCCTTAAGGAAAACAGGCGTCTTAGGATTGAAAAGGGGGCGGGCCGTCACACCTGACTGCACACCAAGTAGTATAAGTAGTAGCCTAAAGACTAGATTGTTTAGTTTACACTTGATAACGGTTAGAGATACTTACTAACCGAAACGTCGTGTTTTAAAATAAATAAAGACAATGGAAGTCCGAAATTTTATTTCTAACTTAAGTTAGTTGATAATTTATAGTGCTTTATGTCATTAAGAAAGACTGAGGACGCTAAATAGTCTTCACTCCTCAAAGTCTGCAAGTAAATAAACCTGTCTTTATTTGGTAAAAATAAGGAACCATTTACGATAAGGAACGCGTGAAATAGTTGGTGAGATTGACCTGTCTGACTAGTAAAACACAATTTGCATGGGCATTCATTTATGTGTCCCTTAACTAACACGATACTGGTAAAAAAGACAGGATTTAACTAATACATACCTTATGAGGTGATTTAAAATATACTGAATTGTATCGTGATGCTGGGATGGTAGCTTGTCGAAACATTTCTTTAGCAACTCCGTCCGTCTACAAAATACAAATTAGGTTAGAATACTGGGGTTTTTATACAGACTTTGCATTTTGGGAGGGGGTCCTTAACTTTTTTATTTATAAAAATTTCGTTTTGATGTAAATTGTTTTTTTATAGATTTTGTAAATAAAGAATCCAACCCTAATTACATTACAAAATATCGGAAGTTTTTTACAAAATGAAGCGTTCCATTAAAATGACTTATATATATATAACACACAATATATATTTTTTTCGTTGTTTTCGAGTTAAGACAATAAATGTGATTTTTTAAAAGAAAAATGTGTGTATACTAACTGAAAAATAAAAAAAATTAATTAAAATAATGAAAAAAGGAAAGAACAATGAGCAAGCAATGAAAAAAATAAACAGAGCAAAAAATATAGAAAACACGAACCTAATAAGATTTCCGTTGCTCTGATTAAACGCCTCTAAAAGTTCTGGATAGAGCTGGTCCGTGAACAGAGCCTCAGGCAGCTCCCTAAGGTAGAGTTTAAGGATGCCGGTCACAGAATGGATGTCAACCTCTTTGAGAAGCTGTTCTGCTTCATAGGAATCTATAAAAATATCAGTTTTAAGTAAATTACTGCTTTTTTACCTTATCTCGTGTATTTTTTTAAAATAAATTATATTAAATAAGGAAGAAAAGGAAACTTTCTACTGGCGGCGGTTTTAGTTTTAGATAACTGCAAATGAATACAACTTTTACTGGTGAATAATAATTTATCACGATTTTCTGCGAAACTAGACTTCTTCTTCTAGAAAAATGTAAGCCATTGTTTTAGATAACCCAAAATTTTTCGACAAAAATGTAAAAGAACGGTTTTTGATTTTTGATTTTTATCTTCAACAATTATTTTTATTTTTCAAGAATTTAGGGTGAAAACTTACCGTTCTATTTCTTAAACACGTAATTTTTGTTCATTTAAACCCAATTCTGGGTTAAAATTGAGGTCTCTTTTTAGGTTTTAAATCAAAATCAAATGGTCATTTTTCGGTACGTAAGTGGAAATCGGGAAAAACAATTATACTGCAAGTTCATGTAAATTCATTCTAATAAATCGGATCGAGTCATTTTCGCTAGCTGCGCTCTACTTTCTTCATTTTCCAACAGTTTTCGTGTTATTATTTTTTTCAATTTCTTGCTTTTTTAAAAGGTATCTGTATCGGCATATATTACAAAAGGGTGTTACGACTTACTTGTTTCAAAGGACTTCTTTAACTTAGATATATCACTAGCGGAGCCTGACACCCTGTAGATGCCCACCTCGGACATACCCCGCCGTTCCACTTCTCGGATGCAAGCTTGAACTATGAAAGGAATGTTTCGTTTTTGTCTCCTGAAACGTAACAAAATATGTATCATAAATGTGTCAATTAATGAGCAACCTTTAATTTAATCAAAACTGCTTTTTGATATGCCTCGTAGTTTTTTTAGCTACGAGCGGATTTTGAAAACCTTTTATATTTAAGAAAATTTAATTTTAGTGTAAATTGCTTTTTTATATTTTTTTATAAAGACTCAAACTGTCAAACTGAATTTTTGAAATATATATTTTTTTAAATTCTGTCAGCTGAAAAACAACAAGGCCTATCAAGAAGCAGTTTTAATATTTGAAGGCGTCTTAAAAATCAAGCCGTGGACATGTCTACTCGTTTTTATCTGTCTTGGCTAGAAATACCTATGTATAACTGAAAAACTACAAGGCTTATCAACAAGCAGTTTTGGTATTTTAAGATGTCTCAAAACTCAAGTCCATGACAAGTTATATTATTGTCACGAAGGGCGCTTAACATAAAGTCAAACCAATATTTCCCAAATAATTAAAAAGGAACTTAATAATTATTATTATTATATTTATTAACTTTTTGGGACAACCTATAAGTCGATATAAATCGATTGACGTCAATAACTATTATTGCAATTTGGCAGAAATAGTTTATAAATAGGCGGGCAATGCATATATCATTTAAACAATTGTTAATAACGAATAGTATTGGGGTTGTAAGGTAGTGGCTGGTAATTAACGACCGGGCAATACCTGTAACCAGCCCCAGGCCCCCCTATTCGTGACATTATAACCAATATTTTACAGTGTTTTAAGTTTTCAACTTACTTGCACACAACTTGAATTTTCTCTCCGAATAGCGAACCGACTTTTCCTGTTGGCACTCTTCTAAGACTAACTTCACAGGGCACAAATCGGAGACCCATTCTTAAAACACAGCCATTTATCTAAAAAAAAGAAACAGAAATATAAATAAAGTTTTTTGGTGATCCCTAAATAGTATTTTGCCAGGATAGAGAATGTTTAAAACCACTACAAAACAGGGAATCACCGTATATGGTTCAATATAATATGCAAACTATGTAGAGTTTTTGCGGGATAAAAAAAGTACTTTTTATGATTTTTGACTTGAAATCGATCTTGTTTAATTACGTTATTAAGAATCCTGTTAAATTGCACTGACGTATTTTCTATTTTTTTCGATAATTGCATTTATGAGTTACATAAATTTGGTGTTTGTAAGTGTAATATATTAATTACCTTGGCATAGGTTCATGAAGAGTGCTTCGAGCGGGTACGGGGTTAATTATCACGTTAATTAGTCTGTTAATTATTACTGTTCATTAGATGCGTCCGTTATCAGCCACGATTGACGTTCAAGAGACCGCGCATGTTAAGTGTCATAACTGTCAATCACTCGCGGGGTCTGTACACTATTATTCTATACCACATGGGGTCTCTGTAGAAGTTTATACACAAACAATACATTACAGTAAGATTCAGTTTGCTCAGGAGGAAAAAGTTTATATTAATAAAAAAATTTGCTGCCCAAAAAATAAAACAAGTTTTTTAAGTAATTTGTAAATAAATAAAAATAGATATTATAAATCGGAATGATAGGGTTTTCAGAGTTCCCTATACTTACGGTAAGTTGTCTATCCGTGCTTTGCTGGCCATTTAGCCATTTTCTGCTAAGCTTCATAGTATGTTTCCCAAACAAGGTGTCGCTAGGTTGACTTTCTCTGTATACGAGCACCTAAACAATATAAATATCATGAGGTGCCGCCGTCGTAGTCAATTTTTTTTAGAATTAGGGAAACAGAAAGGGAGGTGATTTTGGGCACAAAATGACTTCCGACTCAGAACTTGGTGTGCACGGGTGTAATCTGGCAAAATTTTGTGTGTAGACAGAGCCGAAAAATAAATATGAAAGAGTGATAACATCTTACCCTTAAGTTTTCACAGCCTTCCAAGTCGATAATAAAGTTTTCGTTCCAGTGTGGATTTTGTGTGATCCTGGCAGTTTTCGTTTTCGCCTTTTGAAAAAAGTGTCCGTAGAAGTCGACTTCTATGCACACGTACAAATCTAAAATGTAAAAAAGACATGGTTTGTGTGTTTATCAAAAAATATTTGTTCTATTCGCGTGCCCAAAATACTTATTTTGCGCACTTATTTGCGTGCGCAAAGTTAAACCATGCGTAAGGAAACTTTTTGCTTACGCATTTGTGTTTCGCAAAATTACCGCATTTAACTCAAATTTTCAATGTTTTTATGATTTCTGGATAAATTAATATTTAAAAAGAAGGGTTTTACGTGTTACTTTTTTGTCTTTTATTGACAATGAGCTAAATTTTTAGCGCTTAGTAAATGTGTTATTAATTTTTGCTTATTATTATTATTGCTGCAGCAACCAAGTACAAATATTTTAAGGTCAGAGAACTGTAAGCAAGGCTTCAGAGACAAAATAATTCAAAAGAAAGTTTTATTATTTATTATCGATTTCGCGTTAGTAAAATAATTAAAAAGTAGCTGTTTAGTATACTATTTCTTTAAAAAATTCTTTTTTTTTCGACCCGGACTTCCCAAAACCGCGTTGGAACTACTACTGTCATGTTTTGCCTACCAAATATCACTGTTTATATAGCCCTTGTGTATTTGAGAGTTTTCTTCAAAAAAAATAAAAAACGTAAATTTTTGTACTCGTGAATTGAAAATTACGTCGATCAAGCAGTGTTCTGATGACTCTCTTCAGTACAAAACAGTTAAATCTTAGACTCCAGTGGGTGATAAGCTTTTAACCTACCCTCAGAAAAATGCAAAACACACAAAACCTTGAAATTTTTTAGAAATTTTAAATTGAAAAAACTTACCACAGGTAAACTCCAGTCCGCTCATGTCATACAAATGTACGTGCAAATCACCGACCAATAGACTTTCGTCGTTTCCGCTTCTCAACAAATATGAACCTACCAAATAATTGTTAAAATAAAACTTTTTACTCGGCTTAAGCAGAAGGATTCTGGCGTTAGGGTTAAAATTCTGACGTCAATAATAGACCCTGACACCAGTATTTACTAAAGGGTCTACATTGGTAAGTGCTACAATCCTAGGTTTAAAAGTCTACATTTTGGTTGAAGGTTTAACTTATTTTTCCCGTGAATGCAATAGTTTTTAATATTTATATAAATTGTTCATAAATACCTTGCGATATGGGTCATCCTTTTTTGTTGTTACAAAGACATTATTCCCACACAAAGGTTATAAATAAATAAAAATAATAAAATATTTTGGTTTAACAATGGTAGCCATATTTCAACCTCCAAACGTCACTAGGAATAAAAACGGTGTAAGTCAGTGTCAGCTGTCCGCTATATTTTACATGTTAATTTTTTAGACAAGTTAGCGACGATTAAACCGCCGATTGTTTTGGCGAATGTGTAATTGAAAAGGGATTTTATTATATCTTGTGCTTTTTACAGTATTTAAATATTAATACGTATTTAATACGGTAATGCATCTACAGATGTAGTTTGTTTTGTTTGTATATAAGTTTTGTTGTCAATCATGGATTATTTCTATTGTTTTCGAACTTTAAACCACCCCTCAGGGGTGGTACTACAATTTAAGACTATTTTTATCGGAAATCCTACGACTGCACGGACTAAATTTCCCAAAAATGACATTTCGTTACAAAATTTTTATGTGGTTTTTCTTTATTTCTACAGTTAATTTGAATTTATATGAGATGAAACTCACTGAGAAATGCTTGCTATCATATTGCACATTAGGGTGAACCAAATCTTTGCAGTTATTTGATCTGTGAGTATTAAAAAATACACTTAAACCGGTCGGTATCAAGTCTATAGACTTGATACTTAAACTCGGTCTACAATGCTAAGTCTTAAGGTCTTAAAAAATACTGGTGCAAAGGTTATACAGGGCGATTGGTTATATTTGCGTGACCTTTATCAGGGATGAATGTAGGTGATGTAAATGTCAAAATTTAAAAGCAATTTTCTTAAGTTAAGAAAACAGCCTGCATATTATTTTTCAGAACTAAAGATATTTTTACCCTGATTTCAAAAATATAAAGGTTTTTGATATTTGGGTAGGCCGTGTTTGAGTCATATTCATTTTAAATTTTTGCACTAATGATAATCGACTTGGCCCAGGGTTCATTTATAATTTTAATCACTCCACAACTCTTTAACTTAAGAAAGTTGCTGTAAAAATTTGACAGAAAGAATGACATCTGGGACTTTTTTTAGCATAGTCCAAAAGATTTTTTTTCTATCACCTACATTAACTCCCCAAAAAGACCATACAAATATAACTAATAGCCCTGTACGTCTACCGGTTTTTTAAAAATATTTGGTTTATTCCTTTCAAGAGATACAAAGCAGATCTCCACCACACTCACCCATATTAGTCTTGAGATACTGCCGGCAAGCAGTGATCCACGTTTGAAGTTCAAACATGCTGTAGTTTGGAGGTGGGGTTGGTTGTTTACCCGTTCTTTCAGTCCTCTAAAACAAGAACAAAATTGCAAAAAATCGGAATACCAGTCCCGCAACTTTCCTTATCATAACACACTTTGTACAATTATTATAACTTAGATTAAATCAGCATAATTAATTAAAAACAAGTATTTTCCAAGTTTTCCAAAAAAATTAAAAAAAAAATTAAAAACATGTTCTTGTATTTTCCAAGCAAGAAACAAATCAAATTTAGTGGAGAGCACTGAAGTTTTCCTTTTGTAATTTATTTAGTTTTAATTATTTCATTTATAACCTTTCCGAGAAAGTCCAAAATTTCTGAAAAATTATAGCGCCCTCTGTACGGAAGAGTAAAACTTTTCTTCGTGAAAATTGTTTCAAAATTTTTTAAGTAAGAGTATTCAGAGAAAAAAAATAATAAATAGTTATAGAGCTCTCCGTATTCATTAGTTAAAGTTCTGTACCAATTTTCCTGAAGATCGGTTCAGGAGTTAACTTAATGAAAATTAATGAATGAAGTAACAAAACAACGGACAGACATACAGACCGACGGAAACCGAAACAAGTTCGCCTATATTGGAACGCATAGATCCAAAAGTATATTTTAAAAAAAGCAAAAAAATTTAAGATACTACAGAAAAATTAATGGCAACTTATTCACAAAAATGTGCAATGTAATGTACCTGTAATGTCTGAATGGCTTCAATCCACTGCGTCCGTTCAAAGTCACTCGAAAGGAAGAACATATACGTCCGGCCAGTATTTTTGTTTTTTATCCTACATAAAACGTAAACAGTTGTAACTAAAGCGCCAGTTAAGTAAAAAAAGTCTAGTGCAGTGATGAAAATTTGAAAGCAAATAAATATACAGTATGTCCCCGTAAGTTAGAACCATATGAGACTTATATTGTTATTATTATAAATTTTATGAAAAAATATATTCTTCACAAAAAGATATTTTGTATACAAAAATACCATAATATACGAGATTTGTCATAAAATATGAATTTTGTCCAAGAGTAAAGGACCTTTATTTTTGGCAATATCTAAAAATGGCTATTTAAATAGCTGATCAGAATAAAAACCACATTTAAATATGCAAATACAACAACTTGAATATTAAGAAAAGGTACTTTACTCATGGACAAAATTCAAATCTTTTGACAAACTTTGTATATGACAAAAACAATGGATATCTGATGTGATCAAGTGTAAAGAAAAGGTTTTCTAACAAGATATATAGAAAGGAACTGAATAGAAAGATCACAGTATAGTTAATTTTTAGCTAAAAGGCTATTCATGGCAAAACAGTTCTAATAATAATTTGACATTTTTAAAAATTGTTTAAAAACCATAATATATTAAAGATATTACCCAAAATGTCTAAATTTTATTCTCTGGGTGCACAGAGAGTAAAATGTCACGTGTCATACAAATTAATTTCTTACCTATAAACTAAGTTAGGAGATACCAGCACGAGCTGACTTTCTAATTCTATCAGTCTTTTCTTGTATTTGTCGGAACCCCGATTTGTTAGTTTTGTTCGATGCTAAAAACAATAGTAGACATAATATTTAGGAAAGGAATTTCTAGATATTTGTGTGGGTGGGTTGGTATTTTCTGTAGAAATAAAGAAGCCTTTAAAGAACTGAGTAAAAGTTGGAAGCAGTGGCAAACAAAAAGATTTATGCAAAAAGGCTTAACTTATTTAAGAAATTTAAAAAAATAACTGAACATTACTATTTCTAACTTACTTTTGACAAATCTTTTTTATCTAAAATTTGACAAAGTAATAAAAAAAAATTTGACAATTTTAAAATAGCGAAACATAAATTTCCTATAAGAGGTTTCTATAGGGCCAATTTATAGATATTCTTACCTTCTCATCACTCAGTTTTTCTTCGTGCCTTAACTGATCCCTCATGTTGGACGCTTGACTTTTTAAAGCTACGATATTCGACTGCGGCGTTTCGTGAAGATTCGCCATAGTCTCTTCCAAGATCAGCACGTCCTCAACCGGAATGAACCATTTCAGTTCAAAAGTGTACTTTTCGCTTCGTCCAGATGACTGTAGACCGAAAAATATTTCCTTTTAAGAGAAACAGAGAAAAAAACAATCACAATACGAATAACCAATCATGCAAACAATATTACAAAAAATTAAACCGATTTTAAAATGAAATATGGGATAGCCTTGCTGAAGTTGAAAAGCAGAATGGTGTAGATCATATCCTATTTTTGATGGAAATAATTCGGGAATTCAGTTAATAATAAAGATGATAATCTACTGTTATTTTTTTGAAAAAGCAAGATATAACCTATGTATTTGTACTTGTACATATAGACACCCAAACAACATTGAAATAAAGATAAAGACATAGATAGTTTTTTACCTACCTTATATTTGGCACAAGCAATCACATCGTTAAATAGAAACAGATGGCGTAACTTTCGATGACCGTCCACATATTCAACGATAAAAGAGTTTTTCACCAGCCTCCTCTGAGCTCTGTCTGTAGCCTAAAATTTAAAAAAAAATGCTCAATTTGCAAAATACTACATTAGTAAACAGGATGTTTCAACGAAAAGTTAACAGTTACAGTAAAAAACGCTGGAAAACGTGGATTTTGTTTGCGAGGACACTTTTTGGCTAATGTTCTTCCTTCGAGGGATGAACTTTACCTGTATTTTTTGAATAGGTAAAGTAGGTCGAATGATACCTTTTTTGAAGGTGTCTTAAAAGCCTTTACAACCGTTTCAAGTATAAAAATAAACTCAATTTGATGTGTAATCTTTCCATTAGGTGATAATTTTTTTCAAAAAACTCATAGGTTAGATTTATTATAAGTGTTTACTAAGAACAATTAACACTTGTTTTCTCCGTGGCCCTGATTTGTTCAGTGGGCGAAGTGTCCGATTGCCAATCAGAGGGTGTGTGGTTCGAATCCCATGCCTGCCACTACAAACTCGAACCTATTCTCCGTTTGTGAATACAGATTTACCGGAAGTAAGGGTAAAGCCTGTCTTGGGCGTAAGTAGGCAAAGTTGATGATGAATACAAGACCGTGGTTCGGAAGTCACGTTAAGCCGGTGGTCCCGTGTTAGGAGCGTAGATGGCGCTAGCACGATAAAGACCCCTGTGTTCGACAAAGAGCATCAGGCAAAATTAAATCCTCTATGAGAAAAGAAAAATTGCCTACCATGGGGGTCTATATGTGTGTGAATGTGAGTGTGTTGTGATTGTCCAAATCAGAAATCAGAGCATTAAGTTGCAGACTGTGGCTAGATGGCCTTTGATGCATAGGCCAACCAAACCGAAATATGAATGAATGAACACTTTTTTACAAGCTTTTATTTAGCTTCAGATGTTCTGTCTAACTATCTAACTATCTATCAAATCTTGTGAAGCGTTTTTGACACACTTCCCATTATCCGATTTGGATGAAATTTGGTACACACATAGTGGTCCCATGACAATACAACATTAAGAAAAAAATATTATAGTGCATTTTATAAAAGCTTGTGACTTAAAAATTTTTTTTACCAATTTATTTCTTACAGTAATGAGTAGTTTGGTAAACTTATCACGTCCTTGCAATGCAACTATAGGTAAATTTAGTGGGAATAAGGACACTGTTGTTCTGGTAAATATACGCTTTAATCCATCGGTAACGTTTCGACAATGGTTTCTGTCTTCATCAACCGAACCGAACCGAACCGAACCGATGAAGACAGAAACCATTGTCGAAACGTTACCGATGGATTAAAACGTATATTTATCAGAACAACAGTGTCCTTATTCCCACTAAATTTACCTATAGTAATGAGTAGGAATTTGTGTTTGTTTCATATTAAGGTATGATTTATGAGATATTTTTATGTTTTAATCAATTCTCCAAAAATCAGTTTGACAGGTCAAACACTCAACCTTAATCTTAAATAAATCGTTTGTTTTCTTTCATAGCTTGAGAAAGTATTATCTAAACACGAAACGTCACTTAAACATAATTGTATTTCTTCTCTATTGTTTCATTCCTAAAATCAAGAATTTTTGAAAATATAAAATTGATTATTTTTGTTTGAAACGTGTAAACAATGGTTGAGTAGAAACAAAATTTCGGACTTGCATGGTCTTTATTTATTCTAAACACGTTTGAGTTAGTAAGTATCTTTAACCATTTTTAAGTTACTTATACTACTTGGTGTACTTAGTTAATTAATTAATCCTCTCCTCTCCTTATCCATAAAGAGTGGTTTCCATATGTTTGGTATGTTCGTGTTTGAAGTAAAATGAATACTTGAATAAACTTTTCTTTTCGCCAATATGACTCCTTATGCAAAACGTTCCCTTCAGACCATTGAATCCTGATTTGACCCAGAATGATCGGCTAAACCCGATATTTCAATATCCCCTCAATTGGGTACTTTTTTATGTTCTTTTACTCTAACCTAAAGAGGACATTTCGTTTCTCCTACATATGCCTTGCAGTCCTTCCACTGCGACCACTAGTGGATTTATTGTGGCTCACTTTTGACTGGTTTCTCAGCACTGTATGCCTAACCCTCCAAAAAGGCTATCAGTTTGGATGAGACACTGTTCAGATCTTCTGAGTCAATCTAAGGTTTACCGAAAGTGTTCTGATGTAAACGTGCAATAGCCGAACATTCGCACAGTACATATCTGACTGTTTCGTCATCCTCCTTACAAAGTCTACATTCGGTCTCTTCTGTTAGTCCCATTCTGTGCATGGGTATTCTCAGTCGACAGTGACCCGTAAAAAGACCAGTCACTATACGTATTTCTTGTATGGTAAGTCCAATGATGTTCCTGCCTCTCTTTCTACAAGATCCTTTAATGAACTCTTTAGAGTGAGCCGGTTCTGGTATATTTACCCAGTGTTGTTGGAAGCTACTCTCCATCCATATGGTTGATTTAGCAGCATTGTATGATATCTCGGGGCCGAAAAATTTAAAAGATGCCGCTTCCCTCGCTGTTTGATCTGCGGCCTCGTTTCCCTCGTGCACAGAATGCCCTGGTATGACTAATGACAAATTGTTAGCGCTACCAAGCGCATTCAGCGAATCCCTGCAGCTCTTCACGGTTCTTGTTAGAGAAGATTTTTATTGTCTTGTTGGTCCATTCATGATTTACCATACTTACACGGGATTTATCTATTAGTTACATAACTCCTTATCATACTTACCGATGAGAATATGTTTTAACATTTACAACAGGAGTAGAAAGAGATGATAAGCTACTTACCGGAAACATCGACTTCGTCTGAATCATGTTGAACTGATCCAGGAAATTTTGGGTCAGATTGAGCGCTTCGCTCAAACTGTGGTGGTCGGGGTGGGAAGGAGGCACATGGGGAATGAGATCATGAAGTACTAAAGCGTTCTTTTGCACCCTCGCCACCTAAAATTAAAGCGAATACATTTTTAAAGTTAAACAATATAAATTTTACTATTACGAGTGTTGAGTATTGAACTTGGACTAAAATTGAACAGTACGTCAATACTAGTTACACAAATCAATCTAAAAGGCATGATACAGGGTGTTTTCGTATATTTGAATTAAAAAAGTGTAAATGCTAAAGTTGCCGCCATTGCCCCCTGATCTAGGTTTAACTCAAACTTTAAGTCGGTGGGTTAAGTTATGTTTAAATAAGAGTGGTATTGACATTAAGTTGACTGCGCATAGCACTTGCCATGCAGCTACTTCTGCTGCTTTTCGTAGTGGTGTTTCATTAGACACCATTCGCAAAGCGGCACGGTGGTCTGCAAGTTCCAATAATTTTAATATTTTTTGTAAGACACCTTTATGTTAGATTCGATTATTATTATTAGTTTTGATTAGTTTGCAGTGTATAATTCTGTGTAATAAATATATTTTCACATAATAAAATTTTTTCTTGTAACTCTCAACATATACGTTTGATGATCTAGAGAGAAACAAACTTACCTGAAGTGAAGTTCGATCTTAATTATATAAGGGCCTCGTCTATAGCAGATAGCATTACATAATATTTATAAGGAGTTAGATCACGCATCCCACCCTGTTTTCCCTACCCCTTAAGAAAATACTCTGAAAATATATGGGCCCCTAAGCTCACACTAGGTACTATAGTTATAGTGTACGTGTGAGCTAATATAACTAAAAACTGAAATATATTTTATTTAACTCCAGACTAAATTACCTTTTGTTTGATACCACCACGCCATGTTTTGACTTAAACTCGAAGTTTTGAAATCTACCCCCACCCTTAAAAAAAAACAAAAAACTAAAATGTATTTTGTTTAACTGCAGACTCAATTACCTTTCGTTTGATATCACACACGCCATATTTTTATATAAACTCTAATTTTTTAAATCTACCCCCACCCTTTTATTTGGTTTGTGTTCAGTGGATTTTGTTCATTTTTAAATGGGACCATCTCGACACAAGACCCAGCCTAGGTACCAAATTTCATTAAAATCGGCCAAGCGGTTTTTGAGTTATGCGCGTTGGTCGTTACAGACAGACATACAGACAGACAGACAGACAGACAGACAGACATACAGACAGAGAGACAGACAGACAGAGGCGCAATAAAAAAGTTTCAAAATCATCTGAAACGCAAAGATATATAAAAATTTTTGAAATCGGAGCAACTTTTTTTTTTCTCGAAAAAATTAGGATCACCATAGCTCACACTACTATAGTATAGTATATGTGTGAGCTAAAATATAGGCAATTTACACAAGAAATGACATGACAATAATATTACTAGGGACTAGTAGATGCTAGTAGAGAGATAAGAAAGCCTTGAAGCTTTAAAATGTGCTCCACATAGCGGCAAGTAGAGGTACTACGTTTAATAATCTAGATGAAGAGGCCCTTATATAATTAAGATCGAACTTCACTTCAGGTAAGTTTGTTTGATCTATTAATATTTTCACTTTAATTTTGTATTATTTTTAACCTATCGATCAAAATAAATACAATTTAAAAACTGTCAAGATAAGTACTGCCTGACATAAGTCATTATCAACTTGACTAAAAGAGAGATAGAAAAAAAAATCCAAAGGGACTTACCTGTAAAGTGACACTTTCTGTATGAAAAATTGCACAGAAAGTGCTTGTTTTCCGGTTTTTTAAAAAAGCAACTTACCGGTTTATGCAGCAAGTCCTCCAAACTGATAGGTTGATCCGCCAGGTGCTTGCAGATAATATTCTTAGTGATCTGCGCGAACTGCGTGTTGTTTGCGCTGCATTTGCGCACGGTGTCCAGCGCTTGACCGTAGTTGCTTAGGAAAGTGCCGTACAGGAAAAGATTGGAAGCCTAAATTATAAGCATATTACTGAAACTGAGTAGGTGAAAAAGGAAAAAAGACGAGACCAGTGTCGGCGATAAAACAATGTTAATTTTTACTTAAACAATATAATTGATGTAAATCAAAAAGAATGAAAAAATAGGTGAAACCTATTTTTCATTCTACGAGTGAACGACAGCGTACCAAGGAAACTAAGTCCATGGCGGGACGAAAACGTCCACCGGTCTATAAGGAAGAAAGACTTTTCGTCACAGTTCAACCAGACCATGCTATCACCGTGTCCATGGTATCGGTTCGGAACCGAAAACAATGAGTTAACCAAGTATAAAAGGCACCTTCATAGGGGTAGTCAACCACGGACACCGGTGTTTCGGAAAAAGGCATTTCCTTCCTCAGCGTGGCTTGCCTGACACAAAGTAGAACAAACTGACTACGAGGGGTCACTGGTAAGAATGAATAGAAATTTATGCTATTTGGTATATCTTACCATAATTTTAAAACTATCGCCAATCTTCGTATCCCATTTCTGCACATGCCTTTTAAGCGCTTCTAAAAAGTTGGCGTGTAGATTGTATAGTTCGGGTATTTTATAAAAGATGGTGTTCAGTTCGGACTCCGTCACGATTGGTTGGGAAGTGCCTATGGTCGCTTGAATTGCCTTCATGTACTGAAAAAATGAAAAAACCTTAGAAACACCCTACTTAGAGAGTGTATTTGAATAGATATTAAAATATGTTAAATACAAAGTTTTTTTTTAAATACACATTAAACATTTTCGAATCAAAACGTGCAAACTTTTGACAGGAGATTTCTGATTTTAACAAAACACCCGGTATTAATTATATTTTACGATTCCTTGTTTCAAAATAATATATGTCTCTGCTATAATATCCAATACTTTTATCGGTTTACGGCAGGGCGGCAAAATTATTAGGAAACAAATATTTTACACCAGCTCACTTTTTATTGTCAGCGCAAAGTTTTTTCATCTGAATACTCCTTAATTTGCAAACCTACAATATCTCAAAAATTAAAAACACTAGGACAAATATTTAAATGAATACCTTTAACAAAACACCCAACCATTCCACGTAATTCGACTCGCTGTCTATGATATTTCTCACGATACTTCTATACATTCGGTCAGAGTCATTTCTCCATCCTAAAAGAACACAACGGATAAAATTACATGGGATTTATAATAATCTATTTAGCTTTTCAAGGAATACTTTGGCCACTTCACTTGGTGTAGTTTATTCGTGTATTTGTCCAAAAACGGCGATGTGTGTGTCTATTCGCTATATTAGTTATACTTGTCGGTTTTAAAAAGACGCAAACGAATATGGCCATCTTGTTTACTAGTTTGCAAATTATCAAACATATCTGGCATTTTTGAGTTTTTTGCTAATTTCCTTCTTGTGTGTGCATTGCATATTTCAAATATTTGCGAATACACCAAATATTTCCCAAATAAAGCGAAACCGCTAACAAATACGCTACAAGTGAACTGCCGCCATAAAACGAAACAATTGACTGTTAACACTTCTTGGTGGTAAACATGAATTTTGCGTCGACTATCGCAGCTTGAACGCGCTAACACAAAGAGATAACTATCCTCTACCACTCGTGACTGAGACCCTGGACAAGCTAAACAATGCCAAATATCTTTCAAGTCTGGACATTAAAAGTGCCTACTGGCAAGTGCCGATAGAAGAGAAGAGGGTGACTCTTATTGCTTTTATTTGTCACCGGGGTTTATACCAATTTAAAAGGATGCCTTTTGGGCTTCATTACGCTCCGGCGACGTAGAAAAGGCTTATTCAGAATATCCCGGGTGCTGACCTCGAGCCGCACCTCTTTGTCTACCTGGATGATGTCGTCTGCGTAACTTCGACGTTCGAAGAACATATTTGAATCCTCGACGCAGTTTTCCGAAGGTTGATGGCGGCCAACATTACTATTAGTTGGGAGAAATGTCAATGGTATAAGCCTGAAATGAAGTACCTTGGGTACGTAGTCACTAGCCAAGGACTAAAGGTCGATCCAGATAGTCAAGAGTATGTTAGAGATCTTGGTTCCCCGAAAAAAATGCAAGAGAAAAAAAAATAATTTCAAGCTATACCAACGATTTAAAAATCCGTGGAATGTGTTGACCTTATCGAGTCATCGATGAAAACAAATAGTAACACGTTATATTACTATTTTGAGAGCTTGAGAACACTGATGAGAGAGAGAAAGAGCATACTTACGTGACTTTGCTGGCTGAATTTTCGCCTTGTCTGCGGCGTTGTTGAATCTAACGAACTCGAACTGGCGTAGGAGCTGTTGTCGTTATTCGTGTTTCTTCGCAACTTGGCGATTTCTTCGTTCTCTGGTTCATGTTCTCCCTCTTCTTCGTCACTACTGCTCGGGTCACCGCCGTTGCCGTTCTTCTTTGTCGAACTGTCAAACAAAAGTCATATAATTCACTTTTCTTATGGCGGCCAGCGACTAGTCGTGGTCTTCAATATTTTATTAGCAATTTTTATGGAACAAAAATATGAATTTTTAAGACGTTTTTGAATATAATTTAATGACTACAAATAGTTTTAAAAGATAAGCTTTAAAAAACGTGATTTTTGTACTTTATCATAGAAAAAAATTGTAAAGATTTTTGTGTACCTGACTTCAAAGTTTATGACATGTTGTGGAGTTTTATTTTTTGACAACAGCACTAAAATGTTATAAACGGCGTGATAATGTATGAGTTTTTATAATTTATAGCTCGCTGCGCTGGCCGCCTACCTGAAATAAACATCTAACATCACTACAAAAAAAACGTTTGGAGTAAAGGTTCTATGTGTCTCTTTGTCCTTTTTACGCGCGCATATGTTTAGCGCAGTGGCTGTTTTAAATATCGCTTATTTGAACTGGAGTCATGGATAATGGCATTGACTTTTTAGCTAACAGAAATTAAGGTTAACTTACTTGATAAAATATTCGATATTGACGTAGTTGGAAGTTCCAGGACTCTGTGGCTCTGTCTGATTGGCTTCAATTTTTGAATCCAAGGGTAGTGTGCTGGTTGAGCCAAAGACGTTTTCAGTACTAAAATAAAAAGGTCAAAAAAGAATAAAAGTGCGGAAACTAACTTTTGGTTAAAACTTTTCTTTGCACAAAAACCACACAGTGATTTAAGATTATAAAAAATGTCGAATAAGCCGTTTTTTAGAATATCAGTTCCCATAAACTCTATATAGCGATAATGAACACTTGAAGAGCTTAGTGCAACATAGTAAGCCACATTTTAAAAAAGCGGAGACAATTGAGTTTACATTTTTCAAAAAATATGTAAAATATTGGTGTTAATGTAAAAATTGGTATAAAAAGTAAAAATCAATGTTTACCAAATCAATTTTTAACAAAAAAAACAGAACATCAATTTTTACTTTGTGGCTTACCATTCAGTTGCACTAAGCTCTTCATTTATATTACATAAACTACACATTTTACGAACAAAAGTTGTTAATATATTTTTGGGATATGGAGATGCGAAAAAACCACACAGTGATTTTAGATTACGAAAAACGTCATTTACGTTTTTTTTTTCACATAACATTATAACAAAACTTTTAAAATTCATGTTTTCATTCATTCATTCATTCATTTTACGACTAAAAGCACCGAGTTTGGCTGTTCGGGAGATCTAGATGCAAAAAAGCCACACAGTGATTTTAGATTACGGAAAACGTCATTAAAGTTTTTTAGGCCATCAAATTACGTAATAACAAAACTTTAAAAAATCATGTTTTACAATCTACGCATTATACGAACAAAAGCACCGAGTTGTAAAGCCATCGAGGTGCGAAAAAAGCACACAGTTTTGAGACCAAGAAAAACGTCATTAATGGTTTTTCAGGACATAATGAAATTCATATTATGGAAACTATACATTTTACGAAGTAAAGCACCGCGGCGGGGTAATTTCTGATCATCTAGATGCAAAAAAAAAATGGTGATGTTAACTTATAAAATAATTTAATTTAGGTTTTTTCGGGTATAAAATCCCATAATATCCATAGAGCGAATCTTTAGAAACGGTACAATTTATGAACACGAACAACAAGTTGCGGTGTTTTTGCGATATCTAATGTGAAAAAAGAGTCACACAGTAAATTAAGATCGAAAAACGTAATTTTAACGGGTCTTAGGTCATAAACAGCTCATTATTTTCATATGGGCAAAACTGTGAAAATTAATTTTATAAACTATACAATTTACGAACAAAAGCACTGACGTAGGGCATAGCCGGACCATCTGGAGGCGAAAAAAGAATCAGTGACTTAAGATTCCAGAAAACGCCATTACAATATTGTATTAAATTACATTAATAGTGGTTTAATATACCTGGAGTGATCGCTTCTAGGCACGTAATCGTCTTCAGGGGCAACCATATCGTAGTAGGGTTCGTCAATGTTGTTCGTCAATATTTCCGAGGACGAAGAAACGCTGTCACTGTTACTCCTCTGAGTGTTGAAGTTTAAGTTGCGGAGGGATTCTGGCCGGTGAGGTGGTCTAAAAAAAAAAGTTATTCATTATTTGTAATATATGCATAAGTCAATTCCAGGACAGGGCATTAAATACATAATTTAAACATTACAAAGGTAAACTAAATACAGATCTTTAAAAAAGTAAAAAAATTGAAAAAATTAATAACAACAATAAAACTATAGAAGAAATAAAAATAAATTAGACAAGAGACGAGTTATTGGGTTGTAATGAGGTAAACTTTTAGGGATTGATAATGGTTTTTCTCAATTTTCCGCGAAACTACCCCTCCTACCGAAAAAAGTTAAATACAAAAGTTGTAGGTAATAAAAAGGTTTACAACTTTTATATAAACTATTTTTGTAGATAAAATTTTCCAAGAGAAATGGAAA
Source organism: Aspidapion aeneum (assembly GCA_963576565.1). Taxonomy (NCBI): domain Eukaryota; kingdom Metazoa; phylum Arthropoda; class Insecta; order Coleoptera; family Brentidae; genus Aspidapion; species Aspidapion aeneum. Next base: position 24,042,875 of record OY755045.1, on the reverse strand, counting down.
AAATCGTTTGTTTTTGTGTTTTTGTTTTTAATGTTTTTTCACAGAATTTGGTGAAAACTTACCTTGTTATGTCGCTAACCCATTGTAAATTTTTTAGATCAAAATATTTATTCTAACATTTTATAATAAGACCACCACTTTCACCTAAAAATGCCCAAGTTCTGTAGGCAGTTTAAAACAAAGCAATGGTATAATTTTTCGCTAAAACGTAGATTTTTAGATAATGTAGACAACATAAGCATAACTATGGAAAAATTTGCCAGAAAATGCGAAAAAAGACAAAGTAAAAAACAATAATAGCCCAAACGAGATGGTACTGTATTAAAATAATATTGCAGTAATTTCATTTAGCTATTTTTAAACTGCTTAAATTCTGGCAAATTTTTCCAAAGTATTGTTGTTTTTTAAACCATCTAAAAATAGACCAGTTAATCGGGTAAAAAGTTTAAAATTCATGGGTACTAAAATTTACGCTTTCTAAAATAGACGTTTCAACAGAAAAAAGAGCACAATTTTCTGCAAAGAAAAAACTGCTTCCAGAACTTCAGCTTTTTCTTTATGTTTAAAACTAAAATAAAATGTAAAAATTGATATTTTGATTTAAAATAATTACAACGTGATAAGAAATAAAAGAGTAAGTTTTTACCAAACTTCGTTAAAAATAAAAAAAAATGTGAAAGATAATCAAAAAGGAAAGAAGTGGTTTTTTCGATTGAAACAAAACTTTTTCTAATACGGGATCTAGCTTTGCTAAAAAACGTGAAAAACCATTATCCACCCCCGAAAGCTAAAAGTGGGGTCAACTAATTAAAAAAAAAAGTTGTATGTGATTGGACCCAGCGGTCTGTCCATTAATATTATTTGTCAAAAATATTACCTGTGAAAAATATCAGTTGACATCTTTGTGGATTTTTCTAGGCATTCCATTTAAATTTGCCACCCTGTGTATCCACTAAGAGGTATTCATTTGGGGGAACAATTTTTTGAAAGGCTTTCTAGACTAATATGGGGTTTTTGTTTGTCTAGCATAACTTTTTCACATTATACAAAAACGTGTTTTGCGCGCTTGAAGAAAATTTAGCTCTGTCTACATTATCGGCCTATCAAACGTATTATTTCCTGAAACATCGAAATAGTGTAGCGGTATAGGTCGACTATTTTGATCCTAGTAAAGTGCAGATTTTTCTAATTCAGTTAAATAATTAGTGAACGCTGTACCATGCTTTTTTTTGGGTTGAAATGTTCACCAATGCTGAACAAAAACACCATGACAGTTTAAAAATTTGACAGTATGATTTATCAAAAAAATACCTTCTAAACATGTATTTCCTTTATAAGGAGCCTGATCTGACCTTAACCGAATGATAAGTAAAGACTGTCGTTTTTCTATATTGTAAAATATCGGGACTAGGGTAAATATGGAAAACTGGATGAAAATTGGGGATTGGCTTTGACCTTTGCTAGTCATACATCTGTCCCATATATTTGTATAGGGTAGCTTTTTATAATTATACCATCTCTCTAGTTCCGTAAATATGTATTTAAAACAAAATCGCGAGGCTTTGGACCATCGGAAACAGGCACAGATTACAGAACAACTTCGCCAGTTAGCTGGACGCGTCGGAGCCTTAACCAGACAGAATAGCTCATAGAATATGTATGCCAAATTTTATTGAAATCGGTTAAGGCTTTACCGAGAAGCTCTCTTTCTTTATATATGTATTGATTGATTGATTAACGGATTGGATGACGTAATAATGTCTTTTGTTTTGAACAAGTAATTGAGAAAAGGAGTGCTAGAAATATAGAGATTCATGTTACCTTTGTGGACCTTCAAAAAGCATATGATACTGTTCCAGTAGAAAACTAACTAGCAAACTAATATAAATCATACATACACAAAAGCGATAAAAGAATTTCTGGTAACGAAAGGCTTAAGACAGGGATGTTGTATCTCTCCAACCCTTTTTAAAATATATATATCGCAATAGCTCTAAAAAACTGGAAATATAAAGTACACGGAACGGGAATGCAACTTATCGACCGACTTACTATATACACACTACAGTTTGCCGACGACCAAGTCATGTAGCTAACGATAAAGAAGACATGGAGTATATGATGCGAAAGTTAACGGAAGAATACCAATATCTCCATGCAATGAGTATGTATACTTGTGTGTCACATTTGATAAGACAGAAACAGAGTGTAAAGAACTGGAAAAAAGAATAGTAAAAACAAGAATGGTGAAAAGAAAGCTGTTGTAAGGAATAGAGAGTTGTCGCATAACAGAAAAATACAAAACAAAAATGAAAAGTATCGAAATGGATGCAATAAGATCAATGAGAATATCTAGAACAGATCGTATAAGAAATGAGACCGTAAAATAAAGAATGGGAATCGAGGGAAGCATAACGGATGACATCAATAAAAGACAACTGATTTGGTACGGCCATGTACAAGGGATGAACGACGAAAGTTTAGCAAAGCAGGTCCTACAATGGTAACCAATAGGGCGCAGAAAAAGAGGGCGTCCTAAACTGGAATGGCAACAGTCAATCCAAAGATCAATGAGTCAAAAAAACCTGACAGAAGATGATTGTCAGGATCGGAGGTGGAGAATAGGCGTCGGACAACGTAGAAAAACGTTCTAAAGGAGGCATATTTTTGCTGTCACCTAGAACATAGAAAACTACAACAAAAAATGATGTAGACTTAATACTTTGGCTCAACGATATACTACCAAAAGCATAAATTACCAACACCCGTCTTATAGTAGAGAGTGCAACAAATAAGCAACCCCAATCCCGTTATGTCATCTTGACAGATCCACGGTTTCTTTTTTGGAAGCAGAAAGCCACTTCAGTTGTTTTAGGGCAAGCTATGATTGCTTCAATTTTTTTTGTAGCTAGTATTTTAGGCTATATGTATTACATAATTTATTGTAGGCCATTTTTAAATAGACTAGAAAATCCCCCTGTATCTAAGAGTCGGCAAACCAGATTCTAATTAATTTAAAGCTTGAACTGTTTGAGTTTTTTGCCTGAAAATGTGTAACAGAAAACTATGGGGAGAGTGCACTTTCCTTTAGCAAGCCAGTTATTAAAGGTGTATCCATTAGCGTGGAAATCGCGCCCTTTGTAAACGCCATTTTTGCATGGGCTTGGATTTTCGCTTCCTATTAATAGATTTTAACGTATGGAAACTAGCATTCTATAGCTATTATTTTTTGATAATATTTATCCTGTTAAAAAATAGGTAAAAACACTGTTAAGTTTTGTTTTAAATTATCGGCTGTATCAAAAAGTAGCAAATTATTAGTATATTATAAATCTTAATTGTAACAGACTCAGAGCTCTCAACAGATAAACAGCAAAATAATATGAAAAATATGAACCTTTTTATCAAAAATTTGAAAAATATGAAACTAAGAAAACAAAATATGAAGGTCCTCTACCAAATGGTTGGTAAAGCCAAACCCAACTTTTTTTAAAGAAAACACATTTACTAAGCAAAAAAAAGTATTAACAAACGTTTTTAAGTTGAATTAGGCCTGGATGGGGTATGGCCAAACAAAAACAAGGCGCATTTTTTAAAGCATATTTTACAACAAGGTATATTTTACAACAAGGTACAATGTGTTTCCATATTTTTAAACCAAGGTCTACTGCAATTAGAAATAGAAAAAAAGTATAAATGCAAAAGTTATAGGCCCTATCCTACCATCAAAAAAAGTATCAAACAAAACAAATCAATGTCGCTAGTTATAAAAAAACACAAACATTGTAAATCTCTTAGGGAACATATTATAAATTAATATGTTAATGATTAAACTTTAAAAAAATATATATTTTCTTTCCAAACTCAAAAATATGAGAAACTGAGATTTAGTAAAGCCGCTGTTAAAATATTAGCATCTACAATTTCTAGCAGTTTGGGACCTACTCTACATTTTTTGACAATAGGTACGTTAGAGCAGACCTTTGTGGAAATATACCAAAACACCCTGTACATCTAGTAACACAGAAAACTTAAGTATACTCGATGATATACTTGGTATACTTTAAATACCTATTCCGAGCTCAAACATAAAAAAACTCAACATTACAGAGTAAAAGAATACAACTCATGAAAAGCCCTGCTCAATTAGACTTTTTCAGACGCAACTAACGACGGATGGCCAAAACAACTAATTAACATAAAAAATGCAACAAACATAAAAATAATAAAACAAAAGGCAAAAAAGTAGGGCTTACTTTATCAGACTTTCTCAGAGGCAACAAACTAAACTAAAAGGAACTCAAAAATCAAGACTAGGAAATATATTGAAAATTTCCACACATATTCTATGACTAAAGTTTCTTCATTGGGGAAAATATGAAAAATATAAAGGTTTTTCTAAAAATATGAAGTTTTATGAAGTCTGAAAAAAAATATGAACATTTTCATAAAATATGAAGGCGCTAAGAGCCCTGCAGACTAAAATAAAAACGTGGTCAGGTTGCTATGTTGCTTTAACGTTTGACATAAATCGGTTAGTAAATAACAAATTTTGATCTTTTATCGTAATAAATAAAAATTGTATTATTAATATGTTATTGTTTGTTGTTGCTGTATGCGTGTTTTTAAAAGAAGTTTAGTTTAATTTGGAAAAAAAAGTTGAAATATAATAAACAGTGGTTAGAGGAGTACAATGATACAGTTTTTTTAAATCCGAACCGAACCATTCAGATCTGACACCTTCCTAGCTAGCCTATTATCATACTTCAAGTGAAGCCATGATAAATATATTGGCCTTCAAAACAGTTTTTTGTAAATATCTCAGAAACTAAAGCTACTACGAAGTTTTTGGTTATAATACGAATTATTGAGCAAAATATAGTCTACTATATTCCGAAAACAGTGTATTGATACGATGCTCCGTTAAAAAGTTTGCATTTTTTTAAGTTTTTAATTGTCAAAAAACTGTCATTAGCATTAATGGATTTTGACCAAAATCTAATCAGCTCGTAAGAGTGTCGAACACTATTTTACCTGAAAATGTTATGAAAATCGGTTTGACGGTTTAGAAGCTATCGTGTTACGGACATAAATAATATACACACACACAAACAGACATCACGACGATATTGCTAGAATGGGTCAAAATACATTTAAATAACACAATTTTGGGGTTATCTCAACAAAAAAATCGTCGAAATAATACATTCTCTAGCCATTGCAACGCGGGCTAGGAAGGTAAAAATAGACCAGTGACTTTAGAAGGTGTTTGATTTGACATTAAGAACGAATTGACACTTACTTGGGAGGTACCATAGGTGAAGAATCTCTGCCCTGCTTATTCAGTCCGTTGACTTCGATAACTGTCACAAATGTGTCAGGCTTGTCATTCTTATCTCCTTAAAAATTACAAAAAATTTATGAAAATGGATTAAAAAACTTTTTATGGTAAAATGAGTACTTTTTATCCTTATTTTAAGAATAAAAGTGGACCAGTTTTTATTCCCAGAATCAAAATTGACAGATTACGAATAAAAAGTAAAAAACAGGGATAAAAAGTGACAGATCAGGTATAAAAAGTAAAAATCAAGGATGAAGTGACAAATCAGGAATAAAATACAAAACAGCAAAAACTAGTGTAAAACTGAAAAAACAGCTTTTTCTCTGTTTTTATCCTTTATTTAAGAAAGTAAATAACACTTTTTATTCCAATGTCACATAATAATTTTTATCCTGGTGTCCATAGATAACCAATGTGTTATTTTACATTTTGCTTTACCTGAATGTTGTGTAGTGTTATTTTGTTACATAATAATGCGATATATATAATAAATTTTGCGATAAACTTTTGAAATTAGAAAATAACTTAATATGTAATTTTTCCAGCGAATAAAATAATACTTTTAAACCCATACAATAATAGTATATTATATATGAAATGATAAAAGTGGCACTTTTTATACCGAGGTTTATACACCATTTTACATACTTTTGTAGTTTTCTTTCGAGTTTTGGTTTTTTAGATGATTTATTAGGTTTTTCGTGTATCTTTCTATATCTGTCACTTTTCATTTCTGATTTTTACTTTTTTTCCCTGATCTGTCAATTTCCATTCCGGAGATAAAAAGTGACAACTTTATACTTAAAATCAAAGATCAAAAGTTCAGATTTTATCCCTAAAATCCGTAATTTTTCAAAAGATAAATCACAATAGATACCTTCATTATCTGACAGGTGGCTTTTGTCAGACTCATGCGACATTGATTTTCTAAGCTGCTTGGACAGCTCATTGATGCACATTTGCTGAGCCGAGAGCGCCTCATTGCTTGGCTCCTGGATAAGAGGGCTGGACGGACTTGTTTTCTCGCTCTGTAAAACAAAAATTTGGTCAATTAATTTAACCCTCGAGTGGTGCCGAAGGTTCGGTTCGACCAAGACAAACCTAGGGTCACTGCATCACGAAGACGTAGTACTCTAGGCTTCCAGAATGCAGTGACCCTAGATAAACCTAGTTTAAAACTCTTTAGAGATGTGTTAAATATACCCATCTATTGCTATGCCATGACTCTTGTTCTCGAAGTCTCGTGAGTATAGTACAGGGTGGGCCAAATTCGATGTTTTTTAAGGGTTCTAGTTATTTCCTGCCCTCGATTCTCAAGACGACTGCTAATATCGAGGCTAACTCAAAACCGCTTCTTGATACGTCTGGCGGTATTTCAGCTACGAGGGGATTTTGAAAATAAGTCTGTATGTATGAAAGTGATAACTTTTAGCTCACACTACTACTGAACCGAACCGAACCGTAACGTCACAATTAGATGATCGATGCGACGTTACTATTAAGGTAGTTAATACGTTAATTGACGTTACATTGCTTTCTTTTTCGTTTTTTGTTATTTGCGATTTTTTTTTTTAATTTGGGCATCGCAAAGGGAGTGCAGTTTACTACACTTGAAAAACCCCAGTATTTATAAACATTTTTTAAATCAATTAAAACACAAAACATTATTTGATTTTAATTTAAAATTCCAAGAGTCATCTGTATCTTGTTTGCTTTTGAAATATTAATTTACAACACCTTTAACAAGTTAAATAACACAGTAGGTACAGGATGTTTTAGAAATATGGACTATCTATAAGAATTCAAGATACAGGGTGTTAAAGGTATATTAGCTTACACTACTACTATACTATTAGTAGTGTAAGCTATGGTGATCCTAATTTTTTCGAGAAAAAAGAGTTGCTCTGATTTCAAAATTTTTTATATATCATTGCGTTTCAGATGATTTTGAAACTTTTCTGGCGCGCCGTCTGTGTCTGTGTCTGTCTGTAACGACCAACGGGCATAACTCAAAAACCGCTTGCCCGATTTTAATAAAATTAGTACCTAGGTTGGGTCTTGGGACGAGATGGTCCCATTTAAAAATGAACAAAATCCCCCGAACACAAGCCAAATAAAAGGGTGGGGGTATAATATGGCCTGTGTGATATCAAACGAAAGGTAATTGAGTCTAGAGTTATACAAAATACATTTTAGTTTTTTTTAAAGGGTGGGGGTAGATTTTAAAAATTAGAGTTTAAGTCAAAACATGGCTTGTGTGGTATCAAACGAAAGCATCGAAGAAATAAGTGGACGAAAGGTAATTGAGTCTAGAGTTGAATAAAATATATTTCAGTTTTAAGTTATATTAGCTCGCACGTAAACTATAACTATAGTACCTAGTGTGAGCTTAGGTGCCCATATATTAGCAGAGTATCTTTTTTGTCAGTCTCTTGATCTATCACACAATAAATCAAAAATCGATAAACCGATTTTAACCAAGCTTAGAAATTCGGCACAACCATTTTGCGGTAACAGTGATTAAGACCGTTAGTTATTGGTAAGGGAAGGGGGGTTGCAAAGGGGTAGATGATTGGTTGGAAAATTTTCAAAATTCTTAAGTCGAGAACCATAGTTAGCAGCTAGCAATTTCAAATTTAGGTTAAGAATCACACTTTTAAACCAAACTGCTAAAATGTCAAAGCTTGCCAGAGTCACAGTTTTAGTCTTTTTCTACAATAATAAATTTTTAAAATTCAACTTTTCCTTAGTCGACAAGTTCAATAAATCACAATTATTATTTCAATAAAACCCTGTATAAAATATACCTACTACGTGAAGTGTCTGAGTTCAAATATATTTAAATGTCAAGTGTGTGCAAATGGTTAAGGCAAGATACTAAAGAGGAAGACTTTGCGAAATATTTTCTATGAATACTAATGAAAAATGTATTATGGATTTCTAATTAATATTAAATTGTGTATAAAGCAGCAACTTTTACAAGTTTAAGTAACTTCATGCGTATTTTTTGACCTCCCTGTATTAAATCCCTATCCATTGTCATAAATAAAAAATAGTCTGCCAATTTGTAGGCACCTAAGCTCACATGATTAATGTATAATGTCATTTTTACCCATTTCACCCCCCACCCCCCACCTCCCAACCGAACCCCCCCACCACCCGTGTAGCATCACTAAACAAAACAAACTATAATGTTAACTTTAGAATAGTACCGCATAGGTAATTTTTTTACCAGAACTCTTATTTGAACATTACCCCCACTCTTTTTTTTCGGATTATGTTCGGTTGATTTTATTCATTTTTAAATAAGACCAGCTAGAGCCAAAACCCAACCTAGGTACCAAATTTTATTAAAATCGGGCGAGTAGTTTTTGAATTATGCGCGTTGGTCGTTACAGACATACAGCCAGACACACAGCCGAACCGAACCGAACCCCCCCCCCCCCCCCCGAACCGAACACCCCCCCCGTGTAGCATCACTGAACAAAACAAACTTTAATGTTAACTTTAGAATAGTACCGCATAGGTAATTTTTTTACCAGAACTCTTATTTTTGAAATTTAACTCCACTCTTTTTTCGGATTATATTCGGTGGATTTTATTCATTTTTAAATAAGACCACCTAGAGCCAAAACCCAACCTAGGTACCAAATTTTATTAAAATTGGGCGAGTAGTTTTTGACGTTTTTTGATATTTGTCGTTACAGACATACAGCCAGACACACAGACATACAGACAGGTAGACAGACAGATAAACAGACGGTGCGACAAAAAAAGTTTCAAACTCATTCTTTTTGACACGATCACCATAGCTCAAACTACTATGTTATAGTATACGTGTGAGCTAAAAATGTTAGTCTTATTAACTACAAATACACATAAGAAACTCATTAAAGTGGGTTTGATAGTTTTTTGGTAAACACAGATTAAATAATGTAAAAACAGCCAATTTTGGAAGTCTATTACTGGTTTACCCTGTAAGAGTAGAGAGAAACGACCACGAGAAAAAAAATATTTGTTTAGGCCTCCTTTAGAACACATTAAAATTATTCAAAATTATTCCTGGTATACATGCGACATAAGAAAATTGCTGCATTCTTTCTTTAGTTAAATTCTTTAAAAAGTTTGTTTGTTCCAAGTTTTATTAATTAAAAATAAGTGAGAGGAAATTATAATGACTCAGAATATGGGGTATTTCCTTTTACTAAATGAAACATTACCCACATAATTTGTTTTTACAATTTCAGTGCAATTGAAGTAGGTCAATGATTTAATGGTTGAGAGGTCAACATTAAAACTATATTTTATTTTTTATTTTATAAGAATTTTAACAAATAATAGACTTCTTAGGCAAATAAATGAATTAGGCTTGAATATTTAGAATGATAAGGTTAGGGCAAGGATTTCAGAAATCCTTGGCTAGGGTAAATTTTAATAAAATTGTTTGTTTGATACCATAAATATGGAGGGCTATGAGGATTGTCAAAAATAACTTTTTTTATGTTCACTCAAAATAAGTTATCTAGGTTGAAAAAGGACTGACTACCAAATTTTTTGTCGTGTCTGTTTGTCTGGGACACGATAACTTAAAAAGCAATAAACCGATTTTAACGAAATTTGGTGTCACTCGTGGATAACGTTTTAGAAACGTAACAAAAATGTTTTTATTTATTTATTTTCTTAATGACCCCCACTTACGAACGTCGCTGGAGAGTTTGTCATCAATCAAACCCTACTCCTGACTTATACATCGTCTATTTTCTACAATAAAGTATAGAACACCTTTTTTTAAATTGAGCTTGGTTTCTAAGAAAATTGGATAAAACCTCTAACAAAATTAATTTGTTTGCTGATTTGTAAAAATTGATTTTATTTACGGATACCTGTGAAGTTTTAATGTGTGGTACAGCGTTTAAAAGGAAATTTTATTGTCTATAATCGACTATAACCCTCATATGCACCGTAAGCACTTAAGCGCGATTATGAGTTTAATCGCGATTAAGTCCTTGTTGCTCACATACAAAACAACAAAGAGGGAGAATGGATTAGTTAAGCCTTGATACGGTGCATCCCAGGGTAAGACACAAGTTTTGTGAGGGGGCTTGGATTTTAAGATAATTGGGTAAAACCTGTGACAAACATGTGGTTTTTCAATTTTTTTACATTTTCTCATAAAACGGGCGCCGCTGGAGAGTTTGTTATTATTCTGATTGCACTGACTTATACTCTCTTAAAAAGGCAATATCATTTTCTACAATAAAGTGTAAAATATTTTTGTCCCAAAAAGCTTAGTTTTTGACAAAATTGGAGTTAAGTGATTTTTCAAAATTGATTTAAATTACTGACGAGCTTAGTTTTTGCGCCTGCACTATGGGTCATTTCATTTAAGATCAAATCATTTTAAAAATAGGTGGTTTAAAAATTGAAATTTATTCGTTTCAATTTTGATTAAGTATTATTAGTCCAGTCTAGGTATTGAAAACTTCAAAATTTCAGATACAGAGAACTTTTTTTCTAAACCAGTATTCTCTGGGAAAGACAAGACATTATTCCATCTCATCAATTTGGTTTTCGAGACAAGCATTCCACGATAGATCAAGTACACAGAATTACTAATATAATAGAAACAGCACTAGAAGAGGGAAAAGTTTGTTCTGCTGTTTTTCTAGATGTAGCACAAGCATTTGACAAAGTATGGCATAAAGGCCTTAATTTTAAACAATATTCGGATATTTTGGAATCATACATATCTGATAGACATTTTAGAGTAAAACAGGAAGACACATACTCAAATTTAAAAGAAATTCAAGCAGGCGTGCCCCAAGGTAGCGTACTAGGCCCTTATCTATACTTATTACTCACTTGCGATATCCCAAAACCAGAAAATTGTCACTTAGGAATATTTGCCGATGATACTGGTTTATTGACGGTAGAAAAATCTATTGAAAAATGCATAGAAAAACTTCAGGATGCAGTCACCGAAGTTCACAGTTGGAACACCAAGTGGCGAATAAAATTAAATGAAACCAAATATCAATTCATGTTGATTTTACAAACAAAAATATAAATCACATACAAAGAACAATTAACAACATTCCCGTACCATATTCAAATCAGGCAAAATATCTAGGTATGACACTTGATGCCAAATTGCGCTGGAAAGCACATGTTTAGAAAAAAAAAGAAAAACTTGAGATAAGGTATCGAAAAATAAACTGGCTAATTGGAAGGAAGTCCAATTTAACAATTCATAATAAGTTACTGCTTTACAGACAAATACTGAAACCAGTATGGACATATGGTATTCAACTATGGGGTTGTGCTAAAGAGAGTAACATTCTACTTTTACAGAAATTTCAAAATAAAGTATTAAGAAACATTGTGAATGCACCTTGGTATGTTCGTAATAGTGACCTTCATCGAGATCTAAAAATCGAAACTGTAGCAGAGACTATAAAAAAGTACGCAAAAAGCCTTGAAGATAAACTCCATCGGCATATGAATGTGGAAGCAATTCAGCTTCTAGACAATACTATGCTAGTTCGAAGACTAAAAAGAGTGAAGCCGTTTGAGCTAGTAAACTAAGTGAATAACATAAAACAAAAAAATGCTATAAACACAACACAATTGTGAGTTACAGACCAAACAAAGCGGGGAGAACTGTTGAGTGAACCCTAAGTTTAAATCTGACTTTTCTAGTAAATTATGTTAAAACAAAATTGCTAATTAGTCTTACTGACTAAATTGTAATACAATAAACACAGTGTGTTTGACAAATTAACAAAAAAAAAGTATTCTCTGGGATAGTGCCTAAAATTGAAATTAAATTTCCCCTTTATGTTGCTAAACTAATTTGTTGAGTGATATAAATGGTTGTTTTTTTACTAATATCTCAAATTAATTTTTTAGCCTCATCAACCCATGGTCCTACAGTTTCAACTGCAACTGGATCGAAAATATATCGCTCCATTAGATTTTCGTTTTTTAATCTGTTCAGTAAAATGTGCAGCCTCACCCGCTTTTTTCGATATATACTGCTTTTCAAAAAAAATTGTACACCTATCATGGGTTTTTATATTGCAGGTGTACAAATTTTTTTGATAAGTAGTATATTTTTAAATTGCTGTTTTTCCCAATAAAACTGAAATCTTTCAAAACTGCTTACACTAGAAATGTCGCCACTGTACAGCAAAAAAGGGGTCAAAATTGGTTCAGCGGTTTAGGAGCTATTGTGTTACAGATAGAGATAATACACACACACACACCATCACGATGATATTGCTAAGATAGGTCAAAATACACCCAAATAATCCATGACGGATCTGATACCTTCCTAACCCATTAGCACACTCCAAGTAAACTACATGCTATATCAACCTTAAAAACAGTTTTTTGTAAATATCTGCGAAACGAAAGCTCCTACTAAGTTTTTGGTTAAAACACAAATTTTTGTGCTACTATATTCTGAAACCCGCATATTGATGTGAGGCTCTGTTAAAAAGTTAGCATTTTTTCAAAAAACTGTTATTAGCATTAATGAATTTCGACCAAAATCTAATCAGCTCATTACAGTATCGAATACTATTTCATTTAAAAATTTCATGAAAATCGATTTGGCGGTTTAGGAGCTATCGCGTTATGGACAGAGTTACATACACACACACACACACACACACAGACAGACATCACGACGATACTGCTAGCGTAGGTCAAAATACACCCAATTACCACATTTTCGGCGTTATCTGAAAACAATACCTTCTCTAGCCATTGCTATGCGGGCTAAGATAAAAAAGTATTAAATGGAGTGTTTTTGAGAAATTAATTACCTATCATTATTTTTTTAATCCCATTTTTTTAAATAAATTGTTCATATGTACAAAGTAGTGGTGAAAAAATTGGTAGTTTTGGATTTTTCAGTTTTTCAACAGCTGTACAAAAACCATCAAATTTGGAGATACTGAACCCCAGAGCCTGGTTCATTTAATATGAAATGACCCCTCGGTAGAAGTTAAAAACTATTTTTATAAGTCCAATATCAAATATTGTTATTGTTATTTTTAGTTTTTTATGCTCTTTTGCCCTAATTATACAAATTATAAATACTTGTTGGTCTTTTGCAATTTCCTAATTGGGTAATAGTATTTCTATTTAAATAAATGTGTGCTACACATAATGCTAGATATGGTCAATTTAAGCAGAAAAGTATGTTAAAAAAAACGAAAAATTCTTATAGCCTGGCGTTCTTGTAATGGGTGTATTTAAATATTTTAAGGTGGATTTTAGTTCAGATCAACTTTTTTAATTGTTTTTAATAACAATGTTTGATATTGTCAAGATTAAAAGTATTTTAGTCTTTGCAAAATTAATATTTTTTAACAAACCTTGTATATGACTAAAAAAATAATTAGATATACTTTCATTTCTTTTTCAGACTTTCTGGAATTGCCTACAAACCCTGAGACAAAACAAACAAGTCTTATCTGGCAGACACACTAGCCAGAGAGGGAGCAGAATCTGTGCTGGTTGGACTGGAGACTTACTTACTTACACAGTTGCAAAATAGGATCGTGGGTTGATAGAAAAGGGATCCAAATATGGTGGGCAACTCCTGGACAACAACACTCCTAAGCCTTTCTAAACAAGCCAGACAAACACAGAAGAAAACAACTCCTGGAATGCCAACTCAACATATACATAAATAGACTGGGAGTAAGTAACACACCAGGCTGCAGGTTCTGTGGTGTTGAGGAGCAAACACCACTTCATTTAATCTGCTACTGCATAGCATGACAGAGAGCTAGAACAAATCTATACAGATCTGGACAAATACAGCCTCAGGACCTTGAGGAAATGTCATCAAACAAACTGATCTGCTTCTTAAAGGAAATAGGTATTGGTGACATTTAAGCTGGGATGACACACAATAGACCACTTGAGTCACCGTAGAGAGGCAACATTCAAACCACTTATAGTCAAGAAAAATTGAAGAACCTTAAAAAAAAACCTATTAAAATGCCCAGAAATATACTCTGATATGTACTACCAATATGCAGATTTCTGTATAATCTTCAGAACCTATATTTATCTAAATTAAAATAAAAGTTGTATCCAAGTTTCTTAAAAACTAATTTCACTGCCCACACTATACAGGGTGGCTACCTAAAATGTACAGGAAGTCATTTTTACTATTTAAAGTAAGTTTTTTAAAAAACCCACAAACATGTGATTTTGTTTTTGAGAGGGACACTTTTTTGTGTTCTTTAGATATTTTAATCTATCAACCCCTAGCTGGGGTAGCTTTGATCCTTTGATTTAAGATAGAGAAAGTCTGTAAAGTGATAAATAGTTAAAAAGATTTTCTAAATTTCTTTACAGGATTAATACTATTTCAAAAATAAATCAATTAGTTTTTGAGAAATTAACAAAATGTAAAATAATGATTTTTGGGGGGTTGACAATGGCCTGCAATAGTCTTGCCGAGTCTTGCAGACCAATGCAATAGTGTAGCAATAGTCTGCAATACTCCACAATATTCTGCAATGCCTTGCAATAGTTCAAAATATAGGGTTAATGCACAAATTATGTACAAAATTCAGGTGGGTGAAATCCCCCTTGCTAATCTCTTTAAAGAAAAATGTATTAATACTTTGCTGTAGTAAATAACATGTCCTTTAAAGTTGGACATAATTCTTCATTTATAAATACAGTTGAACCTCTCTATATGTATTTTAACCTCTTTAATTCAAATTTCTATAATTTGAACTCTTCATAAATCGAACTGTTTTGATTGTCCCTTTGAGTTTGAGTTTGAGTTATAGAAGTTAGACTGTAGTACAAAATTATTATGTTGACATTTTTATTCTAGTCCTTTGTTTTTTCAATGGATTAAAAAAAAGGAGTAAAAAGGGACCTAAGAAAAAAAACTAAGAGGGACATAATTAGCTCATAAATAGTACTGGTAATCTTCATGTTTCAATAGGTTGAGTGTAGTTTCCCATTAAAAAAAGAGGTAAAATCAAGGGACGATCAGCTGAACCAAATTTGTACACCATCCTACAAGACTTTTAAATAAATTCTTGGTCCTGTAGTGTATTATAGTGTCCTGTGGAGTCCTGTAGACAATTTTTGTATACCTTCTATGGGCAACTAAATATTTTTTTTTTAGTTTCCCTCACCTAAATCAACTAAAATTAGTCCAAGAATCATTTATGCGAAAAAACCTTTATAAACTTTGTATTAAGAAAGTTGGTACAGAGACCAAAATTGCCTTTTCTGTGAAATATACAATATTTACACAACTTAGCAGGAAATACCAACAAAAAAAAATAGAATATCCACATAGACTATTTCTCATTTAATAATCAAATATTTACCTTTGATAGACTATCAATGATGTCACCTTGACTAATCTCATTTCTGTCGTCCAACAGCAACTTGCCAGATCCCTCATCGCTTAGCTTTCTTTCCTTGGCCAACTTCTTTTTATGCTGCTCGACGTCGCTTAGTAACCGTTCCAGGTATTCCACGTAGAATTCTTCTTTTTCTAGCTCTTCCTTGAGCAGAGCTACCTTTTGTTTATGTTTAGCCAAATTGGCCCTGACATCTTCTTCCCAAGCCCCTGGCAACGGGCTTTCCGGGAACCGTTTCAGCCACACCTGCTGAAAATCACTGAAAACGCTCATTTTCCGGACCCCGTTTTCGTTTCACATTATTCGGAAAATCAACAAAGAAATCCGTAAAAACTTTCGCAGTTCAATTTTTTTTCGGGCACTTCCTGCAATTTTGACGTTTATAGGCTCATTTGACACACGACGGGTGACATGACGCGCCTTGAAAAATAAGCGAGAAGTTTGTCGCGAACCAGTCGCCCAGAAAAAGTATGGGCTATGAACGCATAGTGGCCGCAATACTTTTTTTTGACAAGTACAGTACAGTACAATAAACAATCAAAGTATCGTCTCCCTGTAAATTGGGGGGTGGGCAGAAATTTAAATTGCATGTAAAATGAGATAAAAAAACTTATACCGTGTTTCCAACAATGCATGCCCACCCCGATTCAAAAAACGCATCACGTGATGGCCCATGGATTTACCCCGGTTTTAAATGCAGGGTCACTTGATGCGTTTTTTAAATCGGGGTGGGCTTGCATTGGTGGAAACAGGGTATTAGGGCTAGGAAGGTAAAAATCTGGTAAGTGGCGGGCAGCTTCCATGATCCTCCGGAAAAATCGAAACCGCGCGTGCGTTGGCCTACAAAAAAAATTGAAAATGAATTGATCTTTTGATAGGCGCTAGCTTCACATTAGTCGTTGTCATTTATTTACCTGTCAAAAGTGGCAGGTTTTTGTTTTTCCGGAAGAAAATTTAGCAAAATCAGCCAAAATTTCTTTAATTTCGGGCATCAAGGAAATTTTCGGGGGTGCGAACGAGATGGCTTCCGCTTTGGAACAGTTTGTCAACACAGTCAGAACGTCCTCGCAACATGGTAAGGCGATTTGTCACTATTTGAGGTTATGTTTTCAAATTTTTAAGGGTAGTTTTATACACAAGGCTGCATATATAAACTCGACGTTACCGTTGTAGTTGGACGGTCACCATTGACCTCTCTTTCAATTTTGGTAGCGTTTGAATGAATACACATAGGTTGTCACATACATATAGGCTGTCAAGATTATTGAATGATTAAAAATTGCTCAAAAAAATGCAGTAAAAGTCTCGGGTAAAGTAATAGAGCTTGCTTGGATTCCTAGTCATTGCAGTATAGAAGGTAAGGAAGAGACAGATCGGGTCTACTACGATATACCTCGATGCTGGAAAATGCGTGTTTTTTTTTTAAATAATAAGTTTAGGTCTTTTTATACCGTTTTCAAGAAAAAAAAATGCGGATTTTTCACATTTTTTTTAGAAATTTAAAAATTAAAAAATTAGTAAAAAATTACACAAAATGCTATAGAAAGAGGTTATTTGACGTTTGTGATGTCGAGATAAAAACGGGCGGCTCACAATCCACTGAACTTGATCTAAATGGTCAATTAGCCAAAATAAGGTGACCAACTGTCTGGCAAGGGACGAAAAAAGGTAATTGTGTTTTTAGAAATGTATTTACGCATAGAAATATGGGTACACCATATTTTTTAAATCTAACGTTCTACCTGACATCTGGTTCCAACCATTTAATTGGACGCGCCTTTTCGTCCAAAATCGTCTATTGAGTATTTATAATGGAAAAAATGATGCAGAAAGCTATATAGTTTGTTATTTATCATAAAAATGATGTAAAAATCAGCACAACCGAACATTCTAATCAGCCTAACCTGACCTTACATAAAGTAAACCACAAAAACGGTAATTCAGCAGTTCGGTTTGGTTTGGTTCGGGTCGGGCTTAGGTAAGGTTTGTTGCGTCTTAAAGAAATTCAGCAGGAGTCGGCTGCGCCGACTCCTGCTGAATTACTTTAAGACACAACAAACCTTACCTAAGAACAAGTCAAACCGAATTTAACTGAGGCAAACCGAACCCAACCGAACCAAACCGAACCGAACCGAACCGAACCGAACCAAACCAAACCGAACCAAACCGTACCGAACTGAACCGAACTGAACCGTACTGCACAAGCAATAAGCAAGAATCGGCTGCGCCGATTCTTGGTGAGTAGTTCTAAATAAATAATTTCCTATAATTTGGGCCTTTAACCCTCAGATGCCCCGTAACAAGGCTTTGCTAATCCATTCTCAATCTTTGTTGTTTTGTATGTGAGCAACAAGGACTTAATCGCGATTAAACCCATGATCGCGCTTAAGTGCTTACGGTGCATCTGAGGGTAAGTCAGCGTAAGCAAATCGAATTGGGAAGTTTGATATGGCCGAATGACCTGGAAACAGTCGGCCCAGCAAAAAATTTCTCTCAATGTGTCAAAACATCTGTAGGAAGGTCAACTGTACAAATTTTCAAAATTTTGTGAAAAAACCGCGAAAAAACACGAAAAACTAGGTATGTAATTAATTTAAAATTGTTAAATTATTAATCCTAAGCTAATTTACAAATTTATGTCGAAAATTTGACGATGCAGTGATAGAAATTGATTTTTTTCAACCAAAACAAGTCAAAGAAAATCACTATATAACGTTTTTTTAAAAAATAATTTTTAAAAAAACCATACTTTTTTTTTAAATTTCCCGTATCTAAATCGACTAAAAATAGTCCAAAGAATCATTTCCATACAAAAAAATCGTTATATAGGGCGTTTTGACGAGCGAGGTATAACGTAGTAGAACCGACAGATCATTTAGCCAATGATGGAAGAATTTATATTCACATAATTAAAAACTCAGTACAATAAGAGATCTTTTTTCTATACAAATCATATATTTCAATTATGGAATGCTGAATATGAAGAAATATCATGAATCAAGGGAAAATGTTATAAAGAAATAGCTGGTAATCTAAAGAAAGTTCCATAGTACAAGAACCTAAAGAACATATGTGAGAATAAAGGACATAACTATAGTTAATAGAATGAGAATTGGCCACTGTTTGACTCCCCTACATTTAAATATGCCTAATATTAGACCTACTCCTTACTGTGATTGCAGACAAATAGGAGACCTTAACCATGTGATTTTAAAATGTTCATTAATTCTAAGAACTTAAGTATTGTATGAACATCTGTCAAAGTTCTCATCTTCAGCATCCTCAATCTAATTTGATAAAGAAAGTAAAAAAATATGGGATTCCATTCTGGGGTACTGCTAGTCAGTATCTCCTAGATGGTATAATATATATATCAAACATTAGGCAGCAGGAATCGTGTAAACCACATTTTATTAAACAAAGTATCCTAACAGTTACTTTACTGTTTGAATTCGAAACAGCTACATTAGTTTTTAAAAATAAGAACAACTGTCAAGAATAGTAACTTGCCCCTGCAGATCTCAAAGAGCAATCTTGTTCATAAAAGTTGAATTTAGGAAGGATGGAAAATTTTCAACAATCTTCCAACAGAAATTAAAAATTGGGCCTCCATCAGAGCCTTTATTAAAAAGTTAAAGAAGGAATTATCGAAAAGACCCTATTATTAGCTTGAAGCAAATGGGAGCATATAAAAACACTTTTGCATATAAATAATGATAAGAACACTTATTAGTTCTGTATGCACTGGCTAGCTTTATATAAAGCTAGCATGCCAATCATTTTTTTGAATGTCTGTGGAAACCAAAGGACAAACATTTTTGGACAAAATTAGCACATAAAGAGCACATAGATCTGAAATATATATTTTTCTTGATGTGGGCTTGCTAGGTTTGTAGACATCACATTCCCTCTATTGTTTTAGTTTTTCAAAATTCTTTAAAAAACTGTCCAGTAAACTTTGTTACTATTTTATTTCTTTACAAAGGCTGAGAAAAAGGCACTTTTTCATCAGTCTTATATTTTTTTAGAAGGTAGTTTGTTGTCCCTACATACCATGCAAATTAGTTGGAATTAGTGAAAAGGTATTTACAACTATTAGCAAGCTCAAGTCCAACAATCTCCTTGTATTATTTAGATAACAACTCTACTAACCAGGCTTATCTTATAATAAAGTATATTTTTCTTTTTACTTATAAAGAAAATGTTTTTTAAACAGATATGGGTCATTACCTGAATAACAGGGAAATTAAATGTTTTAGCTTATAAAATGTATATGTAACACTTCATCTTCTTTTAATTTTACAAAAAAAGAATGATATAATTAGCTGCCCACAGTAGGTGTACAAAATTTTTGTACAGGATTATACAGGACACTATACAAGACACTAAGGGTCCATCTCACCGACTTTTTTTTCATTACTTAGCTTAAAGTGTTTCTTAATATAATCATAATATGACGTAACAAGGAACACTTAAGTCCTGTAGGGTGGTGTACAAATTTGGTCCAGGTGATTTCTCTTCAGATTTCTATGACAGGGTAATTTTTTGTGTTTTAAACATCTAAAAAAATGTCTATTAAATAATTGAGTAATTTCTTTGTCATGCTTCAAGGGAGTATCCAGGGGGGGGCAAGGGGAATCAGAACCAGAACACTCCTTAAGATGGCCATGGAATTCATAAACCTGCCCCCTTTCTGTCATGCTTTCCAAATATGACAATGTCAGTAGAAAATTATGGTAATGTCAATGATTTCTGACATACAGTCAAACCTCTCTATAACTCGAACCTCTCTATAACTGGAACCATTTAAGTGGTCCTGCACTTTTTATATGTATTTTAAACTCTAACTAAAATTTCTATAACTAGAACTTATATTATTAGTTTATGCTAGAACTCTCCATAACTTAAACTGTTTTGGTTGTTCCTAATGAGCATAAAGCACCAAGGGCATAACAACTGACCCAGATTTTGCACATGTTTTGCCAGTAATGCTATGTAACTCTTTGAGTAATGCCAAGAAATTTGTACATGTATTGTCATAATGCCATGCTAATTTTTGAGGGTAATGTCAGGTAATACTATAAATTGTTTTCCCTTATTTGCATATCACTAAGTATCTTAAGAAGGCTATGTTAAATAAAAATAAATATTTATTGCCTAGATTGGGGTATTAAGGGTCCATCTCACTGACTTTTTTTTCGTTAATTAGCTTAAAGCGTTTCTTAATATAATCATAACATGCTGTAATAAGGAACACTTAAGGCTAAGTAACGAAAAAAAGAGTCGGTGGGATGGGCTATAAGTCACTAACATAAACAATATAATACACTAGTTTTTGAAACCTATAAAACAACATTTTATTAGCACATGGTAATTTTCAAAAAATGATTGCAGTCTATTTTTTTGTAAATTTATTCCACTGAGCATCTACATACAGACTGAGCACAAATCTCTGTCTGTTTCATGAAATAGTTCATTAAGTAGAACTCCCCATAACTAATTCACACACATTTTATAGTGTTACTAGAATTAGTTAATTTAAGGTAGGTTTTGTTTGTGTATTGTCATAAAATTTAAAAAAAAAAGTTTGGTCAAAGTATTAGCAAATGGAATATTCCAGCAAATATAACTGTGGTTTTGCTAAAAAAAATTTTTTGCCATAATATGTTCAACCATTAATAAAAAAAATTGACAATTTATCAAGGCATGTTTTTTAATACAAAAAAATATTTTTTTGCCTTGTTTGTTTTCTTCCTATAAAGCCATTATCTAAAAATAACTTTTGTTTAATCCACAAGGGATTAAATTTCCTTGATATTCAAATAATTACCAATATCCTAGAAATTTGGTACCATTGTCTGGAAACTGTATGGGTCAGTGTTGTATTAGGTCAATAATAAAATTACCAAATAGCAGAACTAATCGTAGTTTTATAATTTTAGGAAACTACAGAGAACTTTATCAAAACTTGTCAAAATCTACTGAAGTCTTAAACAAAAATGTCCAACATCTTGATAATGTTTTGGAGACATTGGATGTTCAGCAACATTCTTTAGGTAGCTTAAATTATAAACGATTTTTGTTACTTTGGAAGTGGTTAATATACCCTAGAATATACCTTTTACTTAGGTCAGTGATTAAATAGGGTGTTACATAGTGCAAAAGGTTATTTCTGATAACATTTTTTATATAACATGGGGGTCAAAACCTCTATTTTTAAGATTTTTCAAGTTAGAGGAGGGGCGCGAGTAAGGCAAAAAATGAAAATCTGCCACAGTGAAATTAATATTTAGCTAATTGTGATCCAAAAATGTGGTATTCCTTTTTTTGATAAAATAAAAATAAAATACATAATTATAATAATTATTAGTTTTGTAATTATAATATATAATTAAATTTTTTAGGGGTTTTAGCAGTTCTCATAGCAAAATTCAGTAATGCCAGTTCTTCACCACAAGACAACAAATTTGTTCAAGTACAAGACTTTATCTTGAATTGTGATGTTGATCAGATTAAGATAGCACCAGATATGTGTAAGGACATTGTTTTGCTCTATTTTATTATTACATTAAGATCAGTACTTAGAATAGTGTTTAAGTCATAGATTTTTAAACTAAAATAAATATTAAAAACTTTAGGTAGCAAAATCAGTTTAAATCAAAATGAAATTTTTATAAATAAAATAGCTATAGACCCTTTTCCAAAATGCAAACTTAAAAAAAAAGCCTAATAGCTCAAAAACAGCTACATCTAAACAAATAGGGGACAGTTTTTCTCTAAAGTACTAGAGGTATAAAGGGCCTGATAGAATGAAATATAACTAACGAGTTTTTTTTCTTTTAGTTACAGAACTCTGCCATTTAGTAACTGCCCACTTAACCGAGCAAAAACAACCCCTTAAAGGCATCAATCTACTGTTGGAAGCCATCAAAAAACTTACCACTGTTGGAGCATTTGTGTGGCTTACTTCGATTCACGCTGACGTCTGTCAGTTGTGTCTTTTAGCCCAATGTTTTAAGCCCGCCATCAAGTTGTTGGATGTTGAGATTTGTGATATTTGGCCTGAGGTAAATAGCCATTTACATTACTAAACCAGAAAGGTGAAATGTATATATCGAAAGAGGAAAAACTTAACCTAACCCATAGACGAATGACAGAGATAGACCAGACCCTTATACTTGGGAGTTTTATTACTAAATTGGCGCAATATACCGGGGTGCCGTGCAAGAATCAGCGTCTCTACAACGTTGTGCTCTTGTACTAAACATTTACAGGGGGATTTGAACGAATATAACGCTTGCGCAGTTTGTCTCTAAGCTACAGGGTGGCATTTCAAATAATGCTCATATGATGGCTCATAGCCATCCATACAAACGTTCTCTCAAGCTACATCTTATAATATGGTGTTTTGAATAGTCTTAAATTTAAACGCTGCGCGCTGATAAGAATGAGTTATTCTTTGTCAACGCAAAATTTGCTTAAAAACACTCTATAAATCAAAGAATTTTTTTATCAATGACCACTAGCAATAAAAAAAAGGAAACTTGATTTTTTATTAAATCTAAGGTTTAAAATTTATTGTCCATTGAGTTAGGTACATGAATTTCCTTGAGACACTAATTTTCTAGTTAAAAAAAGACTGAGTTCTTTGACGTATATTATGTAGTAAATTCCTATTTATTAGTGCATATATAATATAGGTTATTTTTCTATAAATGAAAACTTTTTTAATTGTTCTTTCACGAAAAATAAAAACTAATGGATTTGGTAAGTTTTGATGAGTTTAGTATTAGCTAGGTGTTGTAAAAATGTATAACACTCATCAAATAGGTCTGGGTTTCGTTAGGGATGGCGATGGCGCTTGCTAACATAGTCTTCGCACCCACCAACACTGCATTGTTTTCTTTTAAATTTCTGCGGATCGTCCTCATCAAAACGTTCAAAATACCGATTGGCCATAATTCAACAAAAAACTACACAAAAAATAAGGTACAAAATTGAAAAATAACGAAAAACTGCATCTACAAACGAAAATGGACACCCCCATGTTAAACTCTTTAAACAATTAATGAAACTTCAACAGCGCCATCCCATAGCTGTTTGTTTGAACTAATTTTTGCGCTATGCTCCTTGTATATTATTATTAGGTCAGGTTTTGAATTTTTTGTTGACATTCTTTGTTTTTTGAAAGATAATAAAATTATGTCAAAAAAATAAAGTCCAAGAAAATGTTTTTTTTTTGCATAATATAACAATTTATTTTAATCATAATTTATATTAGTATGAATACATTAAAAATCAGTAACTATTACACTTACACCGAACCGGAACACAACAAGCACCTCTCATTCTAAACCTTTTTTGACAGAGATCATCGCTCTGCTCTACAAGATTTCACTTTCCCATGATAAAACGCAAACACCGATTTTTTTTGGATTTTTATCTCAAAAGAAATGTGAACAAAATTCACTTCGCGAACTAAAGAAAATCTTCGCGAAAAACAAATTTGACAAGTTTTATGAGTTTTATCGATGTGCACATCAAGTGCTTGGCAAATTCAAATTCCAAAAGATTTTTAAAGACACGCAGGATATAGGGCTTAACGGTGCATTTTCTGCTGGGATAGCGCCATCGCGAAGCTGTTGTCCTGAACTAAAAGTACCGGGTGTGGCGCTAAAAATATTTGACGGGAAAGCAGATTTGTCTTTACTATTTTTGATTTGTGGCCATGACAAACACAGATGACAAAGTCAAATCTATGTCAAATATGACAGTTAGCGCGCTGTCCATGGCGGGAAATTTGAATTCAAGATAAGGAATGCTAAATCTTAAAGATTTTATTGAAATTTCGCAAAAATCTGCAGTGACATTTTAAAAATATAAAAATAAACTCTCTCTCTCACTCTATTCTCCCATGAGGCCCAATGAAAATTTAGCCCACTATAATAGCTAATTTTTGTGTCGTGGCCTGTATTTTCTTGTTGGTCTGTACCATAGACGAATGACAGAGACTGTGGTCTGTACCAAAGAAAATATATCTTCTTTGTCTGTACATAATATTTTTATACCGGGGGTGACGGTCTGTAATCAACGCCTCTCGAACTTCGTGTCCCGCACTAATGTATACAGAGGATATGTATAACAGTATTATGACAAGAGCAGGGTGCATTCTTTACTATAAATAATACGTATACTGTGACCTCACTTTACCTAATTTGGGGAGCATTATATTTTAAGTCGGGGGGCATATGGGAAAAATTGGTTATGCAAAATCCCCTGCTTGGCGGTAACGGTATATACTAAATATATAAGCAACAAAACAAAAACTTACCTTTCATCATAGATCTTTGAATAAAAAGGCTCAAAATACTTTTTTAAAATTAGGAGGACCTAAATAAACAAAAACTTAATCAAAAATCACTAAAAATTTTAATGTGACACTCAGTTGGTCTTCTTCTTTTTTTGTGTAACATGAGCTTTCCAGCGTAATTTGGCATTATATTTCATACCGAGATATTTTGCCTTGAATATGGCACAGAAATGTTGTTAATTGTGATTTGTATGTGATTTACATTTTTGTTTTTAAAATCAGCATGAATTGATTTAGTTTCATTTAATTTCATTTGCTGTTTTGTGGATCCATTTTGAACTTGGGTGACTGCATTCTGATGTTTTTCTATTCATTCTTCAATACATTTTTATCGCTTTTTTTAGATGACTCAAAACCCGAGCGGTGCCCAATTCGACGCCAAATACTTCCTACTCTACTACTATTACGGTGGTAAGATTTATTTGGCAGTAAGGAACCTCGAGAGGGCTCTTTACTTTTTCGAAGTCGCCCTAACGACACCCGCCCATGCTGTATCTCATATCATGTTGGAAGCGTACAAGAAATTCGTATTGGTCTCCTTGCTGTTACATGGAAAGGTACATAATAATATATAGTCCCATATAAAAATAACTATATATGGATTTCCGAAAAGGTTTCTTAAAAAAACGCCTAGAATAAATTCATTAACTTTATTCAATAACATTTTTAAATTTCTTTAAGACACTATTTTAATTTTTGAAAAAAAATCAAATTTTAGTTATGTTCGATCTTTTAAAAAACCCTGTAAATATTTTTAAATTGAATACAGCATTTGATTGGGCGTGGCATGGTGCAACTTTTTTCCTACTTATATAAAAATTGTATGTCTTACCGTTTCCAACATCCCCATAAAACCCTCATGTTGTTTTATCTGGGACATAAGATAATTCAGTTTCTTTTGAGCCCAATATTTTAAAAGGACCTCCGTTGTGTGGTTGGGAAGGATCGATTTCCTTTCACAAAAAACTTTAGGTTAATCTATTGTTATGTCTAGTCTAGGCGCTGGCTTCTGTCACATGTGACCTAATATGTGCGCTCAGTTTGACTCAGGGGCTTTGTTAAACACCCATAGGAGTATAAAAAAAGGTTGGTCACTTTGAAAATGGTCGCCATATTGATAGATTTTTTTGTTTAAGCGTATTCGCCTACGCAGTCCGATTTGAATTTTTAAAGCTTGTTTTACTCTTTTTTAAATGAAAACAAAATTGTATATTTTAGCTGGCTTGAACAGCTACCTACCAAAGCTAGGATGCTAAGTGATACATCATTGAAAGTACTATAAAAAATTATTCCTAACGTTTTTCGCTAGGATGCATCGTTTCGCTGCAAATTCACTTTTTCTATAATCTTGTGAACAGTTTTAGAAACCAAGGCAGTCTTTAGGGGTACCATCCATCGAACTTTAAAAACATAAAGTCAATATCCTCTTCTGTCAAGGGTTTAAAGCCTTCTATGTTACAAAAAAAACAAATGTTAATAATATTGTAGCTACAATAAAATGAGCATGGGTATTATTTGAATTATTTCGCAAGCGGAAATATTAATAATCTTGGTAGATCTCAAAAACTAATTGATTTATCAAAAAACGTGTAATGACAAAATTTATTTGCCTTTTAAAAAGGAGTAAAACAAGCTTTTAAAAATTAAAACCGGACCACTGGGTAAGGAGATACGCTTAAACAAAAAAATCTATCAATTTGGCGGCCATGAGTTCGACCTTGGTTCGACCACGTGAACAAACTTTTTTTATACTCCTTTGGGTGCTTAACAAAGGCCCGCAGTCAAACTGAGCGCACATATTAGGTCACACGTGACAGGAGCCAGCTCCATCACTAATCTGCAATTTTAAGTGCTGGCTACAGTCAGACTGAGCGAGGCACAGCCCAACTAACATTATTACCACTCAAGGTTTTATTAATTTGGTTCCTAGGTTATTTAGAGGGTGCTGTTATGGGTTTTAGGATCAATTTGGCTACATAAAGGTAATTTATATTGCCAATTACTTAAAGGGGTGTTATACAACCAAAAAGTGATTTATAAAGGGAGTATAATAAAACTGATATTCCTTCTGTTCCTTTTAGATACTTTTGGTTTTATTGATTTCTGATTTATAAAGATGGTCTTATAAAACCATTTTACCTAAAGTTTTTAAAAAGAGATAAATATAAACTTTGGTCATTTAGTTTTTTTCATTACTTTAGGTCATCACAAAAGTGTTTTATAATAGAGCTAAAAGGTTATCTTATATCCTTTTGTTTTTACCAGTAGTTTAAAAGTAAATATGATTAGATAGGCGGCCATATAGAACCTAGTTTCCTTAAGGTTTTTAAGAGTGGTAAATATAAACCTTAGACTTATGGTTTTTGCCATTACTTTTAAGCATTTTAAAAAGGTTTTATAGGAAGGCTTAAAGGTAAACTTAATTCTTTTGTATTTATAGTTACCCACAGCTCTATATTAAATATTATTTAAATATGCGGCCATATAAAACCTTGTTTCCTTAAGGGTTCTAACAGAAGTAAGTAAATACTTTCGTGTTTTATTTTTTTTAGGTATTCCTTGTAAAAATAATAAATATACCTAGGTACAGATTGGTACCTACCTATTGCAAGATTGATTGTTTAAAGCCCAATAATTAATAATTGTTGAGTTTCCATCCTCCTGGGTAGGACACCCAGGCCTAGATAAGGTCTGTTTAGACGGCCAATATAAGAGGTTGCCCTCCAACCTGCAGGCACAACGAATATCATTGCACTGTCCCTCTCGATTGTGTCGAAATTGCACGATAAAAAACATTTAAAAGTGTTGAATTATACGCTTTTAAAAACAAATACAAAAAATTTAAGTGAGGTTATGTTGACTATGTTTACTTTGTTCTTTTTTGTTGGTTTCATAAGGGCACTCAAAAATCCTTATTGCGATACAGTAACAAATAAAACCAAGTGACCACTGTAAAACCATAATGGCGTATATAAATTTATTTAAAAAATATTGTAGAGAAAATATTTATCTAGTCGTTTTAGCAGTGTTTTTTAACAATAATTTTACTTTAATTTTGATTTATGTAAACCAAACAGACTTTTTTAATGGTGAATAGTCTAAATGATTTTTTTTTTATTTTAAATATTTGTTATTTTGTTATCAAAAAACTATTAAAAAATATTCTTGAGCTGGCGCGCTTGTTTTGAGAGCTTTTCAGATACGATTTTATCAGAAAAATAAATCTGGCAGGCAATTTGATCATCAAAAAAAAACGACAAACTCGGTATATTTTTATGTGATAAAATAATTTTGGGACTCTGACATTTTTGGCAATTTTGTGACCTAAATATTTTATATAGCCATTGTGAATCTATTTATTTATAGGAAAACTTCTTTACTCTAAAGGTATTATGGTATTCAACAGAATCGCCAGGATACCAAATTACCAAATCTAGTTTTATAATAGGATAGAGGACATTTCTGAGTTGCTTTTAGAACCTGGCTTTATAGCTTTAGGCTCTAAAAGGTTCTATACTGGTGGAACCGCTAGAGGGCGAAGCTAGAGTTTATTTCTTATGGTTTTATAGTGATTTTAATACATAGGTTGCCACCACCAATTGGGGAGTCCCATTTAGGAGGTCTAAGGGGTATATAAGGGTAATGGGAACGTGCTAGCGACCAAACATTGAAACTAATGGTTTTAAGGAAAGGCGCTGGCAACCTTTTAGCTTCTGCTATAAATAAAGAAATGTTACTTGGGAGGTTTGTCCAGTGAACTTAGACTGGGGAAAGTATCACTAGACACAATCATGTTCAATGTAGTGCTAGACATTTTTGTTATAGATTCAACCAGCGCCAAAATACGCTTCAAAAGTAGTAGGGAGGTTTATCAAGCCCTTATCGTTACCTTATCACGATCTGGCGAATGCTTTCACGTCGAACAACCACACCGAATTGAATGGCGTTGTCAACAAACATTCAGAGGTAAGACTTAAAAATCTCCTAATTATAATAGTCTAAAATACATAACCATACATCGAATAAAATCAAAAATACAACTTTAGAAGTATAGAAATCGAAAGTACGCAAATATTGTATCAGAAGCGATTAGATGAAAAATGAATAAACACAGAACACTCATTTAAAGAAATATACATATACAAACATAGTAAAAAGTTGGAAACCCAGATAATAAAAACAGCAATAATATGTGGTTGACGGAGGAAATACAGGAACTGGCCAAGGAGAAAAACGCACATACTTGAAATGGCTCAGTACTAAAGAGCAAAGAGACCAAGAAATCTACAGGAAAACCAGAAGACAGCTAAGAAATTTGATACGCACGGTAAAAATTAAATGTTTAAATACACATGTAGGAAGTAGGCAAAGTTCTGAAGTAGGAAATTCATTTCTACGGTAAAAAACCCAACAGATGAAAAAGTAAACAGTTAGGTCATCAAAACAGAATAATGGACAAAAAACTACAAGGGACTGCTGCAGGAAACGAGACCCGAATGTCTGTCAGCCCCTCCGAGGAGAGACATAGAAATACATGGAGAGAAAGTAATAATCGAAAAAGAAATGAAAAAGACTAGCTTAAATCTAGCGGAACAGGGGCAATCAATGCATAAATGGATATCCAGCATATACGTAATATTCCAATACTCCCTGTTACCCATTTACACAATGGCTGGCATTTGATGCAAACATTCAGAAATAAAGATACGAAAAATGCACAGACACCAAATTTACATAGATAGAGTTTTTGTCAACTCTGAGCCGATAATTTCACGTGACGAATACAAGAATAAAATAATATGTATGCGTAAAAGTATAACCAATCAGGACATTTTATATCTTAAGGACCGGAAAAAGGATAGACTTATACCCATTGACATTGCTATTTCAAATATGTTTGCATTATGCATCGTAAGGTACTGTAGGTATTGCCATAATACGTACTATATGGAAATAATATGCATATGTGTTTGAAAGCAACCAACCAGGTCATTTTTGCTTAAGGACCGCAAGGACTCATGTTTGCATCCTGAATTGGCAATTACCATGGGTATTGAAATATTATGTTTATGATATCCAGTACCTGATGATTGGAAAATTGCATTCATATCCTCAATACATTAAAAAGGAAACAAGCTGAACTGCAACAATTACAGAGGAATTTCAGTAACCAGTACTCTAAGTAGATTGTATGGTTTGATTCTTAGAGATCTAATAGAGAATGATTTTCATGAGCAGCCGGCAGATTTTGTAGTGATAATGTTTTTTGTATTACACAAGTAATTGAGAAAAGGAGTGAAAAAAATATAGAGACTCATGTTACCTTTGTGGACCTAAAAAAAAGCATATGATACCGTTCCAGTCGAAAAATGGACAGTGTTAGAGCAAACTAATATCAATCATACATACCTAAAAGCGATAAAAGAACTATACTTTAACTTAAGAAAGTTGCTGTCAAAATTTGACATAAGGAATGACTTCTGACTCAGCCCAAAAGATAATATGGAAAAAATTATGCAAAATCTGTATTTAAAGTTTTTTTTATATCTTAACCCCTAATAAAGGCCACGCAACCTTTCGCAAAAAAAATTGACGTCTCCGATAGGTGATAAATATTCCAAAATGCCTCTGTTTTTTTTTCAAACGGCCACACAGTATATAGTAAATGAGAATGTTGATGATTATGGTAAAAAAAATTCTTTCTATTTTCATATTTACTGAAATTAAAACAATAATCACAGCCACTTTTTCTCTCTTTTAGGCATTCAACAGAGACAAAAACATGGGCTTAGTGAAGCAAGTTTCTTCAGTTCTCTACAAGAAAAACATCCAAAGGCTAACGAAAACATTTTTGACGTTGAGTTTGACAGATGTGGCTAGCAGAGTGGGCTTGGCGGGGCCCAGCGATGCTGAGAAATATATTCTTGATATGGTAATATCAAATACCTTAGAGCATAAATACAAGACATACCCATGCTTGAAGGCATGACCCCCTTTAATTCTTAATGTTCTTTTTTCGGGTAGACAGGATTTCGGTACCTGCACATGCGTCAGTTTTGGTTATTTTGGAACGTGCTCCGTTACGTCACTACATTATTAGACAATTGTCAAAAATTGAAGGTCTACTATTTTTTCTCTAAAAACTAGTTAATCGGTGAAAATTTATCAAATTGCGGATTAAATTTGGAGTTTTTCTAAAATTAGTTGTGCAGATTTATTGTTTAATGGCATCTATCACTCATAACTTTATTAAAAATTATAAATACAAGTACTTAAATTTTACCCTTTTTTATTATAAATACAAGTTATTACCTACGGAATGGCACTCCAGTACTTCTCCCGGACATTTTCCACAAACCAACAAGCGCAAAACACCGCAAAATGTAAATAAACAACAAATATGACGTCCATCCACATAGCAGATGTGTGTCTACGTACCAAAATACAGTTATGCGCACCTGAAAATTCACGTCTACGAATTTAAATTTGCCATTGCTTCCAAAGCAAGCTATGATGGCTTCACTTTTCGATTTTTTGAACCATAATACTTTAAGGTACTTGGGTATTATACAGCTAATTGCTCACTTTTTATAGGGGGGGGGGTTCGGTTCATTGGGGGGGGGGGGGGGCTAAATATTGCCTTCTAGGACGACTTTAAGAATTTTGGACTTTTCCTAGATTTTTATATTCTGTTCGAAAAGTGAAGCCATCATAGCTTGCTTTGGAAGCAATGCCAAATTTAAATTTGCAGACGTCAATCACCTGCGTTTGTTTTTCTTGATGACGGGTAAAAATGCAATATGCGTTGATCCGGCCTGACAGACAAAGAGCTGTCGTAGGTCACGGACTATAGTTTGTTTTCTTTTATTTGCATTCGATCTTTTCATTGATCGATATTGTATAGCAGTTTTTCGCCTGCGTTTATTTTTTGTTTCTCTCGTATCTCGGTAGATGGCGCTTCTTGCGATAGTTTTCTTACTATTTACATTTGATTAGAGACAAAACCGTCTAATTAACTTCGCAAGATTTGTCACAGTGACCAGCAGTGTTCTGAGGAGTCCCTTAAGGACGAAACAGTTAACTGTCAACACTTATTAGGTGTCCATTAGATCTTGGACCCCCGTGAGGTTAAGCCTTCAGGCTACCCACGGAAAAATATGAGAGAAACAAAAACTCCTTTTTGCCCGATTAGCCACGAAACTTGTTTGATTTTTAAATTCACGGGTACGAAATTCCACGTTTGTTAGTATTATTTGGCTTAAAAATTCCGTTGATTGACACTTACTGTCTTGATGACGGGTAAAAATGCAATATGCGTTGATCCGGCCTGAAAGACAAAGAGCTGTCGTAGGTCACGGAATGAAAAGATCGAATGCAAATAAAAGAAAACAACTATGGTCCGTGACCTACGACAGCTCTTTGTCTTTCAGGCCGGATTAACACAGATTGCATTTTTACCCGTCTTCAAGACAGTGAGCGTCAATCAACGGAATTTTTAAGCCAAATAATACTAACAAACGGGGAATTTCGTACCCGTGAATTTAAAAAAAAAAGGGATAAGGGAAACAAAAAACTCCTTTTTGCTCGATTAGCCACGAAACTTGTTTGATTTTTAAATTCACGGGTACGAAATTCCACGTTTGTTTTTTTTTTATTTTTTACTATGTGTTTGGAGTCGCTTACTTGACCCATGAGCAACAAAGTTTCCTTCGAAGTAAAATTGGCCTATTTTTTTCGAATATTTCAGTAAAATCCCCAGAAAATACAAATGACATTTTTCGAAAAAAATTTATATTAGTTATTGATAAACAAATTTTCCCAACCGCTCTGCAACCTTGCCAGATGTCAGAGTATCTTAGCTCAGCACACTTCAAAATAGAACGGTGTAAATCAAAATGAGTTTTTAAGGATCCTTAAATTTAAGGTTCCTTTGTTATTCTATCCTTGCAAATGGCTATTGTTTTTAAGATAAATGGAAAACACACTCTATATGCACTTTGGATTTATCCAAATGTTCTATTCTAGATTGAAAATGGTCAAATATTTGCAACAATCAACCAGAAAGATGGGATGGTAGTGTTCCGAGACGAACCGGAAAAATTCAGTGGACCGCAAGTGCTCAAAAGTTTGGAAGACCAACTGTCAATGTGTATCGACTTGGACAACAGGATATATACTATGGATGAAGTTATACAGGTTTGTTATTGTGTTAGAGTTATTTTATTTTTTAAAAGGCCACGTCTTTGGTTTTGATTAATAATTTTAACTCTATATAAAAGCTTTAGTAACCTTATTTTAGAAATAATAAACAAAAATATTGATATTTGTCAATTATTGCCAATCGCTTTTTTATCAAGTCTGTTTTGCATTCTTTTGATTTTATATGGTTAGATATATTATAATCTATAAGGACATATTAGTAATTTTGTACCTCAATTTATTTTAAAATAAAACTCGTTCGGTTCGGTTCGTTTTTTTAATTATTGGGGACTAAGATTCTTCTCTACACTACACTTGAAATTTAAATAGTAGATCGGTAACAGGGTTTATAGAGGGTGGACCCATTAATGACGAGATTTAAGATTTAACATGAGCTTTTGCCAAAGAGAAAGAAAACTTGGTTGAAATTATTAAAATAAAAATTTGTTTTCAGGTAAATCCGCAATACGTCAAAAAATCAGCTGGTTTACAAGACGACGAACAGCCCAGTAAGAGCACGTATGCCATGTGAAATTAGGAGACGGTCATTGTGTAAGTAGACCTGTCAAATCTGTCAAAATAATGATTCAAAACTTGCCGAATGAACCCAAGAACTTCGTTAAAAAGACCAATTGGGTGTAAATAACTATGTAATCAAAAATTGATTATATGAATGAGATAATTTTTCACTTTTTTGTGACCTTTTCCTTTTGATTTTACGACCTATTTCTAATGCTGGAATCTGGTGTATAAGAAAAAGTTACTGAAATTCGAAAAAAAGTATAGTTTTTCTTGTGTATATTTATTTTATGTAAGAATAAAAAAAACACTGGAAGCAAAATATTGTTTTTTTAATTAACGAAAAAAACGTTGTGTTGCGTACCCTAGAGACCCTGTATGTATGACATATTGTCACGAGGGGGTTTTATCGTGACGTAACACAGTTTAAGTTAGCTGTTATGGTTTTATTTAACAGTACTTATAATTACTTAAATACATCTTGTCTACAAATGTGTATCTTCTCGATACGCTCAACTTCTTATAACTTTTGACTATCGTACTACTTGTCTTCACTGTTAACTACGCCTGGGGCGTTAGGTTCTCAGCTTACAACTAACTGCTAAACTCTTTTGGAGATGCTTTTATTACAAATCGTTTGCCATTGATAGGATATCGAGATGTGTTTTGTTTCCTGTATAAACATCATCGATGACCGATTAATCGCTTCTTGTTTATAACAATTCTGTATACAATTTATTACTTTTAATACAATTTGAACTAATACAGAAGTTCATTTCCTTAGATTGTTTAGGGTTAATGTGCACTTGCTTATAAACGTAACTTGTGCCATTTAGTTAATAGGACATTATTTTCTATCCTGACAATATTTTAAAGAATATTTCCTTAAAATATGTCATGCATACAGGGTCTCTGGCCCACCCTAGCAATATTTGAATAAAGTTGTCTTTTAAGTTTTACATATACAGCTGGAAAAAAACAGTAGATAACTTTTAAAGACTTTATTGTTTATCAAAGTATTCTCCACGAAAATTAATGCAATTTTGCATGCGCTCAAACCAGTTGTCCAAGCTGTATTACACTCGATTGTTGGTACTGTCAAAATTGCATTCTTGACGGCGTCCACCCACTCCATTCTTGATTTTCGGAAAAGTTTAGAAGTTATTGGGACTTAGGTCGAGACTGTATGGAGGATGGTCTAACAACTCAACGTTTTGTTGGGTTATAAATTCAATGGTTTTTTGGGCTTTGTGCGAACTTGCATTGTCTTGGTGGAGGATGATTCGGCGTTCGCTTTTCGAAGCTCAGCGATGACTTTCGGATACCCTTCGATAACGGATGACTTTTGTTGGCTTTTCTTCACCCAAACAGACGACTGACGTTTATTTTCGGGTTCATATGAGTAAATCCACGATCATCACCATTGACAATGCTGTACACGTTTTTCGAGTTTCCTTCCTCAAAGCGGTCTAGAGTTTTCTGACACCAATTGACCCTAGCTTCTTTCTGTTCTTCGGTTAACACATGCGGTATCTAGCGGGAAACTATCTGTCTCACCACAATTTCTTCATGCTTCAATCTCGCGATATGACACATGTCAAACTTTCGTGATTAGCATACGCACAGCATCAGTGTTTTCTGGGTGACAGCCGTTTTTGGTGCACCTGGCCTTGGATCGTCGCTAAGGCTAATCCGTCCACGCTTGAATTTTTCATACTAACGAGAAACTGTCGACTGATGTGGTGCTTCATAAACAAAAACAGAAATCAACTGGGCAAGTTGTAAAAAAGTATTTGATTTGTTAACTTAAAAAATTCACTATAAAACTATATGTATCGCACTGACGTTTTGAAGTTAGATTAGGTAAAGATTAAGGTTAAGTTTTAGTAATGACATTCGACTAGTGTCGCCCTCTATGTTCCTACATGCAAAATATAAAAGACAGCCCTTGTATTAGCGACCCATATCCACGACGTAAACTTAAATGGCATACAATGCGTTTGAAAACACAGTTAAGGCAATAGTCAAAGCATATCCACTTTCACCATAGCATTTGTAATTGTTCTCTTGGGTTGTCGCTATTTTCATTTGTTTTTTCTTTACTACAGGACACATAAAGGAATGTTCACTTTAAATAATAAATTTAAATACATTAAATCATTTAAAAAATAGGGTTAGAATGACCATAACACACGCTTAAAAACACGGGTAAAAATTCGAACAAATTTGCACAACTTTTTTGACCTGTGGTTGCGCTTCTACGTTCGCCAGATGGTGTAAAAATACATCGGGTGTAATACGTAGCGTAAGTCCTAAACGCACTGCACATGCGCACTTGAACAAAACTTACGTTAAGTCACGACACGTACTGTGACTATTAATCCTTACTATATTAACTATTAAAACACAACATAATAGGGTGTTTTTTGTTCTAATTACTGTAAACGTCACTTATATTATAATTGTGGTTATCTTTGTAGCAGATTTTGAATGTTAACAAACTGTCATTTTACCTTAACCCTTTCAGGACGGATGTCACAGCTTATGTGACAACACAAAATAGTGGCACACGGACAGGTTTCACATATTTATGACACCTGTTCATTCGCCTGCTAAGCGGGTGTCGTAACACATAAGACAAACTTTAAAATATTTTCTGTCAGCCAGACGAGCGTCACACCGCTTAAGACGAAGTTTGTTAGTTGGACGGCCGACTGTCTTACCGGTGTGACGCCGTCGATATATTGACACTCGGCAACACGGCACATCTGCCTCGCGGTTGCTTACTGAGCGGGGTAAGCATCGCTGTTTATTGTTTTAGCCACGTTTTAACAACTGAGTTTAAGTCAAGAAGATGTCGGTTCGGTTCGGTTGCAATAAAAATCATTTCTGTAAATTAGTTTTTTTTTTAATCTGCTTTTCAAAAGTGTCACAAATGTGTGACACCCGTCCCGCTGACACAAGAAAAACTGCCGTGGCAAAAAAATATCTGACAGGTCCCATCCTGAAAGGGTTAAACTAATCTCAAATTTTTTATTGTTTGTTTTTCCACAAAATTGTAAGAAAATCATTTCACAAGGAAAATAATTTTAAACTTGGCAAACCATTCATAACAATAATAAAAAATGTTTAACTCATATGCAAAATATAAATATGGAACACAGTTTAAGGTTTGGTTAGTTGCAAATGTCAATGTCAAATAGCAATTCTACAGCTTATATAAAGTTACCGCTAAACTTCTGTAGATATAATCCACACGGTGGTCAGCTTGTCGTTCTGAACGATCGAAATTATTTTATGGTTTTAATTTTGACAAATTGATGCTGAGAGTTAGGAAATGTCAACTAGCGTTTAAGAAATGTGATTTTAATATACTGTGCATTCTGGAGATGGTACAGTCGCCTACAAAAAATGTTGCATATCGTTTTTTTTTCCTCTTAAGCAAAAAACTTGAAAAATTGATACTTAGGGAGTGTGTACGTAGTAGTGTAGCTGTTGGTGCAAGCAAGAAATTTCCTAATTTTCATTTTCTTTTCCTTTTCTGCGCGTTTAAAATAATTTAAATTTTCGCGCTCTAAAATATGCATATGGGGTTTCACGGCACCGGACACGTGGAAGACAAGCAGCGCCGCCATGAGTGTGCGAAAAGAACCACCGTCACAACAAGACACTAGCAAAATCACGTTCCCGAAAAAAGTGAATTTGAGGTGAAAAAACTGGACGTTTAAACGTCGACTGGAGCTGCAAGAGAGTCCGAGGTAGGTGCCTTTTCATATAAAATTCCATATGTATCGTAACTTTCCATTTTCAATCGTCAATACCGACATTTATTTTTAAATGTGCTTGTGAAGCCAATACCGGCGACCTATCGAAGGAAATTCCGTTATTTTTCAGCCCTTGCACGCACATTTAATGGTCCTTCGAGCCGGATTAATAGTTTTCCAAACTACCTAGACTCCTGTGGTTCAGCAATTTCCTACAAAAATTCCAAATTTCTATTTTCTATTTCAAATTTCAAAATTTATTTCAATTTCAATTATCAGACCATATTGTTTTAGGACCTGTTGGGGATATGTTCCTTCAAAGTTGATCGAAGTGTTTATTACCGTTCAAAAATAGCTAAAGCCAATGCACATATTTCGTATAGTTTACTAGTTCATCAAAGAAAGTTGATCGCTTTGTTCATTACATTTTCAGTAAAAGTGGCGTCAATACGCCGAAAGTGAAAATTTTAAGGCGGTTCTTCCACCTACTTTTCTAATTATCGATTTTACAGGTGTCGCGGCGTTAACGCGCAGGTGCAAGTGTCGCCGTCTTCGAATACCGTCGTTTGTTAAAAACTTTCAGACGGCACCGCTAGTCGTATGCACAGAGTGTGCGACTTGGAATCGAAAGGTGCGGGGTTCAATCCTTGGTGAGACATAAAAGTTTTTTTTAAAGGGATATGTTCAAATAATAACATACAGACAAACTTACAAACATTTCATTTCAAAATTTTCGAAAAAAGTTAATAAAATTAAAATAATAAAATTGTTTAATTTTTGCTAAAATTCGGGTTATATTTTAAGCTATATTTTAAGCATTTTTTTGGGTAATTTTAAAACCAAATTAACTTTCAAAAACAAAAATGTCTACGCAAAAACAGAAAAAACTTTGCGACAAAAGGCTTTTGAGCTTCAACCAAATGGCGGAAGCTCACGAGGTAGCTTTGAAAGCGAAGTCGGATACAGCGTTTCACTTTTTGTTTAAATCCAGATATGAAGACGTCGAAGAATGTCATGCTCAATTCTATAATTTTCATAACCAAATTATTGGCTCTCTCGAAGGGTTTAAACTTTCATTTGACGAGCAGGACAAAACTAGAAAAGACTTTGACAACCTTTATTATGAATGTAAGGGTATTTACTACGACCTTTTTAGGGCCAACCCTGTCAATTACGTAGGCAACCCTAACCAACAAAATATTGTTCAGAGGTCAAATACAAGATCATTTCCACAACCACGGTTGCCAATTTTCAATGGTAATTATAAAGACTGGCAACACTGGTTTGACTTATTTAAAGTCATGGTACATCAAAATTCTGAGTTAAGTGATATAGAGAAATTTCAACACTTGCGGAGTTCTGTTCTGAATGAAGCCCTTTCTCTAGTAAAAACCATTCCCCTCGCAGATAGCAATTATCACATTGCGTATGAAACCTTAGTAAAGAGGTATCAAAATAAACGAATTATTGCTACTACCGCTTTGAATGCTATTAACTTTCTTTCAACTAAATCCAGTTCTGGGAAAGAATTACGTTCCATGTTGGATACATTTTCTGAGAATCTAGCCATCTTAAATGAGCTTGGTTTTCCTACAAAAGAATGGGACTTTCTTACTTTTAACATGATGCTCTCAAAACTTGAAGTCAAGATGAGGACTGATTTCGAACTTTACTATAGTAGAGAGAAAAACAATTCAGAAATTCCGTCCTACACTGATCTTTACACGTTTATAGAAAATCATTGCGTTGCGCTCGAATCTGTAGTGCAAATGCCCAGTTTTAGTAGGCAAAATCAAACCCCTAGACAACCTCAAACTACGCGTAATTCTCAACAGAACAGTTTTCAGAGAAACAGTTTTAATTCACCTTCTGCTTTCAATACAACTATTTCAAATCAAAGTTCAAATTCAAGAAATCAACAAAATACTTTACAAAATAGCAATCAACGCAGCAACCCTCAAATACAAAATAATCAGAACAGAACTTTTAATCCAAAAATAAAATGCTACCTATGTTCTTCGAATCACGCATTATCGAAATGTATCGAATTTCAAAACAAAAGTCCACAGGAAAGGATGGGTTATGTTCGGCAGGTGAATCTATGTCAAAATTGCTTACATTTTGCTCACCAGACCGTGAATTGCCCCTCTTCCTACAACTGCTTTACGTGTGGAGCTAGGCACCACAGTCTTCTTCACGTTCCACAACCAGTAGCGCCCTCTGTGAGTGTTAATTCATACCCTCCAGAGAACGCTAATATTCCACTTTCCAATTCCAATAGCACCCCTATGTCAGGAAGCCATTCCACAAACTGTCATGCGACAATGATTTCCAAAAATTCCACTTTTCTACTTTCTACCGTTGTAGCTGACATGTTAGACTCAAGGGGACATTACCAACCAGTTCGTATCTTACTCGATTCTGCCTCAGAGGCAAACTTTATTTCAGAAAAATGTCTAAATCGTTTAGGTCTTTCGAAAAGCTTCTTTTCTACTTCTATTCAAGGCTTAAATCAAATGACATCTTCCAATACCAAAGGTAAGACGAAATGTCTTATCAAACCTCAAGGTCAAGCGGGACCTACCTTTGATTTTGAGGCTTTAGTACTTCCAAAACTTTGTACAGAGATTCCTTCTTGCGCTGTCGACTCGAGCAAGTGGAATCACATTCGCAATATCAAACTTTCTGATCAAAACTTCCATATACCAAGTTCCATTGATGTCCTAGTAGGTTGTGAACTTTTTCCGCATCTCTTACAAGAGGGAGTTATCCACGGAGAGCGTGGACAACCTAGTGCTTTTAATAGCATCTTTGGCTATGTGCTGATTGGTAAAGTTGAAACTTCAAAGCAACAAAATCCACAATCACTCATAAGCTGTTACACTTCCATCGAACCATCTCTGGATATCTGCCTAGAGCGCTTCTGGGAGATAGAGCAGGTTCCACATAAGGTTCATCACAGTCCTGAGGATATTATGTGCGAAAAATTATTTTCACAATCAGTTTCACGCAACGAATCAGGTAGATTCGTCGTTCCATTACCTTTCATAAACTTAGAACCCCAGTTGGGTGACACCTATCCAATCGCTTTAAAACGTTTCAAGCTTCAGGAAGCTAGACTTCTCAAAGACTCAGCTAATTATCAAGCTTACAAAGATTTTATGCAAGATTATTTAGACACTGGTCACATGATACCTATTCCTACGCCTATATCTAAAGATGTCTTGGATAATTCCTACTTTATCCCTCATCACAGTGTCTGGAACACTGGGAAGATAAGAGTGGTCTTTGATGGGTCTCAACGTAGTCCCAGAGGTGTCTCACTCAACGAGACGTTGTGCGCAGGTCCTAAACTGCAAAATGATGTCCGTGAAATTCTACTTAATTTAGCCTTTGTTACTGACATAGTAAAAATGTTCCGACAGATTTTAATTATTCCTGAGCACACGCGTTATCAAAATATTCTATGGAGATTTTCTGAGGATGATCCTGTCCAAACCTACTCCTTAAGAACAGTTGTTTATGGACTTAAGTCATCACCTTACTTAGCTATTCGTACTATACAAGAACTAGCTAAACTTGAGTCTGAAAGGTATCCTAATGCTTCCAAGGTGCTTCTTAAAGACATTTACGTCGACGACGTGCTCACTGGGCAGGATTCTGTGGCCTCTGCCAAAGAACTTCAGTCGGAGTTAATCTCCCTGTTGCGCCTAGGAGGGTTTGAACTTAAAAAATGGGCGAGCAACAGTCCGGAACTTCTCTCCTCATTCTCAGAATCAGAAACACAAATGTCCATTCGTTTCGACAAATCCGAACCTAATTTTGTAAAAATATTAGGTCTCCAATGGAATCCTATCTCAGATTCGTTTACCTACTTGGTCGTACCAGAAGATAAACCATGCACCAAGCGAGGTATCTTATCTCAAATCATGAAAATTTTTGATCCCTTAGGTTTCTGTTCTCCCGTTTCTTTACTTGCTAAGCATCTCATGCAAGATCTGTGGAAGGAGAAGCTGGACTGGGATTCTCAGCCTCCTCCGCATATCGTAAATGTTTGGAATCAATTTCGAACCGAACTTCCAAATCTTTCAAATATTCATTTACCTAGACGCCTTTCCATTGATCAACCACGTAGCATTGAACTTCACGGCTTTTCAGACGCCTCTATGATAGGTTACGCGGCTACGGTCTATTTCAGAATGGAGTCAGTATCCGGAGAAATCCATGCCTTTCTTGTAATGGCCAAATCTAAGGTCGCACCAGTGAAAACAGTCAGTCTTCCGCGACTGGAGCTTCTTGGTGCCACTTTACTTTGCGACCTAATTTCCTTTATTCAAAACACTTATTCAGATATTCTTAACTTCAACCAAATCTGTGCATGGTGTGATTCCCAAGTGGTTCTATGCTGGTTGGCGGCTTCACCTCACAGGTTTAAAACGTTTGTGGCAAACCGTATCTGTCACATTCAAGAAACCATTTCTCCTACGGCCTGGAAATAT
The DNA here is from genome assembly GCA_963576565.1 of Aspidapion aeneum. Lineage (NCBI taxonomy): Eukaryota > Metazoa > Arthropoda > Insecta > Coleoptera > Brentidae > Aspidapion > Aspidapion aeneum. The sequence continues at coordinate 24,000,771 of OY755045.1, read as the reverse complement.
ATTCCATCAGCGCTAAATCCAGCCGACTGTGCTTCGCGCGGTCTTATGCCTAATCAACTTGTCAAACATGACTTGTATTGGGAAGGTCCTTGTTTTCTTAGGCTACCAAAAGAGAGCTGGCCTGATGATTTTCGCTGTCCAGACCCTCCGGAAAACGAGGTTATTCTGGAAGAACGAAAATCAGTATTTCAAACATGCACAGTTGAACCACACATGCTTGATACTTTTCTTTCTCGTTACTCTTCCCTAGAGAAAATTCAACGCATAATTTCCTATATTTTTCGCCTTACCGAAAAGAAATCTAAATATCCTAACGAAAATATTACCGAAGTAGAACTTCAACATTCTCTTATTGTTCTCGTTCGGCATGTTCAACGTTCCATCTTTGCTGATCTCATTTCACGTTTGAATGACGCAAAGCTACTTCCTAAACAATTTCGTAAACTTTCACTTTTTCTAGATACACAAGGCTGCTTAAGAGTGGGGGGTCGATTACCACATTCTTCCGAACTCTCTTATTCAGCAAAACACCCTTTACTTTTACCACGTTCTCACCGTCTTACTCAACTTGTCATTGAGTACACTCACAAAAGGTACTGTCATCCCGGTCAAAAAACGTTGCATTACCTCTTGAGACAACAATTTTGGATCCTTTCCCCTCGCTATGCAATCGAGAGCGTAACTTCTCATTGCATTTTATGCTATCGATTAAATCCTAAACCTTCCGTACAAATCATGGGCAACTTGCCTGCTCAACGCATCTCTCAAGTAAAAGCATTTTCACATGTTGCCATAGATTATTGTGGTCCCTTTCCAATTACAATGGGAAAGTACCGAGGTGCAAAGGTATCCAAAGGTTATATTCTTGTCTTAGTCTGCTCCGCAACAAAGGCAGTTCACCTAGAACTTACCTCCGATATTTCCACCCCTACCTTTCTTGCGGCTTTTAAGAGATTTGTGGCAAGAAGAGGAAGAATCTCTGACATTTACTCAGATTGTGGGAGCGCGTTCTTGGGAGCTGATCGTTTACTCAAACAGTACTCCCAGGAAGCATGTCACAGTCTAAAAATTACCTGGCATTTTTCAAGTCCTGGTAGTCCGCACCTAAACGGACTAGCTGAGGCAGGAGTTAAATCCACCAAGGCAAATTTAAAACGTGTAATAGGTGAGCAACGGTTAACCTATGAAGAGTTTTTTACTTTTTTGTGTCAGGTCGAATCCATACTAAACAGCCGGCCTCTGTATGCCCAAAGTATGGATCCGAATGACTTTCTTCCACTGACCCCTGGTCATTTTCTTACCCTGGAACCGTTGAATTCCGTACCAGAACCCGATTTTTCTGATTCCAAGTTGAACACCCTGTCCCGCTGGCAGCTGGTGCAAAGGCTCCAGTCCGATTTTTGGAAACGCTGGAACTTGGAGTACCTAAACACCTTGCAACAGCGCTCTAAATGGACAGAGGCTTCTAACAATATTAAACTAAATACTTTAGTCGTGGTAAAGAATGAACAAAAACCGCCATTGCAATGGGCTGTTGGGCGAATTGTCGACGTACACCCTGGCTCAGACGGTCATATTCGTGTTGTGACCGTTAAAACAGCTACAGGAACATATCGTCGACCAGTAGTGAAACTATGTCCTTTGCCTATGCCCGACGCATAAGGCAAAATTTTCTTTTTCTTTCTTAATTTTTTCTAAGTATTTTTTCTTTTCTTTTAATTTTAATTTACATGCATAATTTAATGCATATTGGGTATCGTTTAATTGCTAATAGGCGAATACTATTTAATTTTTCTTTCCTTTCCTTTTCTTAACTAAGTAAAAACACACGTGTTTTGGCGGCCGGAAAATGTTGGTGCAAGCAAGAAATTTCCTAATTTTCATTTTCTTTTCCTTTTCTGCGCGTTTAAAATAATTTAAATTTTCGCGCTCTAAAATATGCATATGGGGTTTCACGGCACCGGACACGTGGAAGACAAGCAGCGCCGCCATGAGTGTGCGAAAAGAACCACCGTCACAACAAGACACTAGCAAAATCACGTTCCCGAAAAAAGTGAATTTGAGGTGAAAAAACTGGACGTTTAAACGTCGACTGGAGCTGCAAGAGAGTCCGAGGTAGGTGCCTTTTCATATAAAATTCCATATGTATCGTAACTTTCCATTTTCAATCGTCAATACCGACATTTATTTTTAAATGTGCTTGTGAAGCCAATACCGGCGACCTATCGAAGGAAATTCCGTTATTTTTCAGCCCTTGCACGCACAGTAGCTTATAGCTTTTTTTATTTAACATAGCTTTTTTATAAAAATTAAACTAAATTTATTAATCTTGCTATACTATATATCAATTTGTTACCATGCACTGATATTCTTTATCGTAGTCTTTATATTCACTATTTTCACATATATAGTTCAAAACGGATTGATTTTTATCCTGTGAAACCGGTGTTTTGTGCCACATTTTAAATAAATTACGTCGGCCAATCCCATGCGCCAACGCTGAAACAATAAATCATAGCTAATACAGCGGCAAGAAGCGGCAGCTGAATGTAGCACCTATACAACCCTTGATACATAATTGAAATAATAAAGTCACAAACGCAATTGATCCGTAACGATCCAGACTTTTTCAGTCTAATATATATAATACATATTTGAAAAATTATAAGAAATCAATACACAACTTTTATCTAATTTTTTTAATAAGCAAATTGAAACTTTGCAAATGGTTTATTAGTAAAAATTAAAGATACTAACCCATATTTTAAATATACGTGAAGAAATCACCATATAATCTCTGGTTTACCAACTTGGAGCACTTTTGAAAATCGCCTTTCCGCGCGGAATAAGTGCGGATCATTATGCAGGCTATCAAACGGCCTGTGACTTGTCGTCGTAACAAGTTCCAAAGATTAGTTGATCGATTTTCTGCATTGGGGTCTACTAATAAGGTAATTGGGCACATTTTTAAGACTTAGTGGTTATGATAGAAAATAGTTCGATATTGAGGTTGTTTGGCGCCATTGCTGACGGCGTATCCCTACCTAACTTTAAACACATGCAAAAAAGAAAAAATACATAAAACCAAATAGACCTATGACAGATCTGATACTTTCCTCGCTAGCCTAGCCATGATATATCAGCCTTAAAAACTTTGAATTTTTTTGTAAATATCTCAGAAACTAAAGCTCTTACGAAGGTTTTGGTTATAACACAAATTATTGACCAAAATGTAATCTACTATATTCCGAAAACCGCATATTGATGCGATGCTCCGTTAAAAAGTTAGCATGTTTTAAATTCTATATTCTATAATTGTCAAAAAACTGTCATTAGCATTAATTGATTTTGACCAAAATCTAATCAGCTCGTTACAGTGTCGAACAATATTTTACCTAAAAATATTCGGTTCAGCAGTTTAGGAGATATCGTGTTACAGACAGACACACACACACACACCATCACACAGACATTACATACACACATTTTCGGCGTTACCTCAAAAAATTTTTTATCGTCGAAAATAATACCCTTTTTTTGCTGCCACACGACATCTTAATCTAGAACGCCTTATTCGCCTTCGACTCGTTGATTGATTGATTTATTTTCATTAAAAAACAGAAGTTTTACAATATCGTCAAAAATATCGTAAAAATCGTTGTAAGTGAACCAGAAAAATTAGAGGCAATTGCTTTGCTAGGCTTGCTTTACAGGCGTCGGAAAAAGGATGTCCTTCTAAAAATTCTATTAGTTGCTAATCTTCTTGGAACATGCTCATTTTGGTCATATAAACCAGTACTTTGCTTTTGCCGAACATTTCCCTTTTCTTCATATTTTCTTTTGATTCACACAATCTTCAACGTGTACGTCTTGTGTACATAGTTTATAGCGTATTTAAAGAATAATTTAGGTGCATTTTTTGTGTAATATCCTAACTAAGAACAGTGAAATTATTTCTCGAGATTTCTTCCCAACAGTTTTTAATAATGAATCACTACATTTAAAAAAAAGTACTGTTATGCAAAATTAAAAAAAAAAAACATTTCCCTCACTCCTTTAAGGGCTTCTAGTCCCGTACTTATCCAATAACTAATAAAAAAGCTTATAAAAAAAGTTTTAGGTACCTACAATTAATTCTTTAGCAAATCCAATATATTTTCTAGTATCACATCAATAGGATTATCTAAGCTTTCGTCGAAATATGTGACATTTCTGACAGTTTCCCGGACTTCTTGCAGTTGCTTTAAGTGTTCAGGCCACGCACATAATTCAAAGTATCCTGGGCAATCTGGAGGATCATACACCCTAAAAATTTTCAAAATAAAGAAAAAATAAAAACTTATGTTTAGTTCAGTTGATTTAAACACTTTCATTAAAGTACAGGGTTTTATGTGTAACCACTAAAGGGCCTGGAGGGCAGGACTTCCCATAAAAAGTTGTTCAGGGGCCCTCCAAGATTTTTTTATTTTTATTTGGTTTTATTTAATTTGAGGCTTACATGTTTTGAAAATTATGTCTTAGATTAAATTGGGGAAGCATGTACAGGGAATTTTTCACTTTGATGGCAACTCCAGTATATGTATTGTGGCCAAGACTATCTAATATTCTTTATTTTCCTCTAGCATATTGCACACAACATGTCACACACACTTTCAACACATTAAAATAAATATTTGTTTACCTTTTCTTCCTCCTCGCAAAACAAATGTCCTTGTCTAAAGTAAAAAAGTACTTCAAATCTGTCAGTTCAACCAAAGGAGGATAGTTAAATATGCAAAACCCCTCAACTATAACCACGTGTACATTTTTTCTTTTAGTTTCTTTGTGGCATTTGATCTTTAAATCTGAGTTTTGAAGTTTTTTGTGGAAAGTTTTTTCTAAGCCTACAATAAAAACCAAACCTAATTAATTTTTTTTACAAATTGGGTTAGTTAGATTTTTAGAAAAGTTTAGCAACAAAAACTTATAAAATAATACATGTATCTATCATTTTTTGTATTTCAAAGTGAAGTTACCTACCATTTATACATTCAGTGCCATTTAATTCGTTGCTTTTTTGTCCATTAACTTTCATTCTGTACTGAGTTTTATACCCTTGGATATACTCGTTAACATCTTTGGTCATTTTGTCCATATCCAAGGAACTTAAAATATCAAAATTAATGTGATTTAGTTCTTGAATCCAGATGTGTCTTGAATCATCCACTAAAAAAAATTATAAATTGTTCTTTAAATTTAGTTCAAACCAAACATATCAAAAATAATAACCAATGTACATGTTCTCTGTCACACCCAACTTGATGCATGTAGCAGAATCCTTGTACTGCTTTACCAGAAAAGCTGCCTTGTTGGCTGGCAGCAGGTGCCAAATTAAAGCATAAGCCTACAATTTTATTAACAGCAACAGGTCAAAAACTCAGTGTGTTATTAACACCAAAAAATCGGGACAAATCAGGATATTTTAGAGAAAATCGAGACATTTAAAAGTTGAGATTTTTGGCAAAACACAACAATCAAAAGCGGGACAATCCTGCCAAAATCAGGACACCTGGGAACCCTGGTCAGACTTCGCTACTTTTAAAGCTTGCTTTACAATAGGTGACGTTAAATATAATAGTATGTCTAATTATTATGCAAACCTTCAAAATAGTAATCATCCTGTGAAAACATCTTGGTGTCAGGTAGTATTTTGTTTAACTCTATAGCTGTTGTGGTTTTTCCTCCACATGTCACCCCACTTATTCCTACCACTATAATTTTGGGGGTTGACTGAGAGTTAGACATGTTTACTGTGTAACTAGTAATTAGGTTTATTAAGAACTAGAACCACTCTAATGAATAACCCACTGATTTTTTTGCACTAAAAATATAAGTATTGCTTAATAATAAAATATTAAGTACATGTTATAAGGAAAGGTCGGATTTAATTGACCAATTATTGAATAACACAATTATCAGGCAATGTCATCTCATAATCGGTCCGGTTTTGAAATATCAGATGTTTACGCAAAATTATCAACGTTTATAATGATTTTTCTGTCTTTTAAAAACATTGAAATATTTAAAAAATTATATTATAAAGGCATGGAAACACTTTTGGAAAATGTAAACAAAAATAGAGGTTAGGAAAGAAAAATGGGTTGCTGTTAAGGTGAACGAATTTTTCAGGTCAGGCCTACGCAAGCGTCTTTGCACGAAAATTTATGAATTGCCCCAGTAGTTAATAGTTTGTGGGGCATTCTTCGCAAGAAATAAATGATTCACGTACATCTTAAAAACCTATGTAAGAAGCCCATCACACACAAAAATGCATAAGCGCATAGCATGGCACATAGTGGTGCAAAGCCAATCAGCGATCGAATAGCAGCGGCCATATTGGATTTGCGTAAGAAAAGTCCATAAGGTTGAACTTCTATGCGCCATGCTATGCGCTATGCATTTTTGTGTGTGATCGGCTTTACATGCAATTTACGAGAAAAAAGGATTATCTACTAACTACCCTTTCTGATTGTCTGTGGCTTTTTACGTTTCTGTATGTAAAATGTATAATACACCCACATAGCACAATCACGTATAAAATGCGTTTCAAAGATGTAAACGAAAGAGACCTTAGGAGAATTTAATTTGAAAAAATTATTCCAATTTTTTTCCAACCAAACAAACAATTTTAGAAGATATGATGAAAATGTAGAAGGACCACATACTACTTTTTTTTGAAATTCACACTTTTTTTGCAAAATTTCGCAAAAAGTGTAAATATTGAAATTCACAATTTTTTGCAACATTTCGCAAAAGAATTGTCATTTCAAAATGGCCGATACATGCATTATTCGTTCGTGGGCTCCGCCAAAACTCACATCGAAATAAGTGATAGCTCCTATACCGCTGAACCGATTTTCATAAAATTTTCAGGAAAAACCAGTGTTTGACACTCTAACGAGCTGATTAGATTTTGGTTAAAATCGATTCATGACATTTTTGACAATTAAAAAATTAATAAAATGCTAACTTTTAACGGAGCATCACATCAATATGCGGTTTGCGGAATATAGTAGAATACACTTTGCTTAATAATTTGTGTCATAACCAAAAACTTCGTAAAAGCTTTAGTTTCTGAGATATTTAAAAACTGTTTTCAAGGCTGATATATCATGTCATCAATTGAAGTGTGCTAATAGGCTTGCTAGGAAGGTATCAGATCATGGATCCATTTATTTATATTTTCTTTATACATGTGCCTGATAAAACGTAAAGTCTTGTGGTAGTCTTGCGGCGATAGACCCATGAACAACACCACTGCTCTCTCAACTGAACTGAGTTCACCTTGCTCGTAAAAGCGCCTTGCTGTAGATTTGCATTTGTTAATCCCAACCTCACTTTCAACGCATGTTTTTTTCTGTGTTTGTAAACGTTAAGAACCTTGTTTGATATAATTTAAAATATCTCAAAAACTAAACAAAATGAAGCAACCGGACAGGAACGCAAAGAAAGATAACAAACCGAAGACAGAGAAAACCAAAAAGTCATTCAAAAATTTTGGTGAGGAAGACTACAGTGAGCCAAAGAAATGGTGGGAAGAAACTGACACCAAAACAGCCTCTAATGGGGTTCCTGTAACAGAACAAGTGTTAATCGAGCTAAAGGAGGAAGCGAGACAGTGCAATGACCAGGAAGTGGCTAATCACAACATCAGTAAGTAACTTCCTTTTTATTTTATAGAACTTAAAACTAGGCTGACCATATTATGGCGAATTCTTTTGGGAAAAAAGTGCAGCACTGGTGCGCCACTAGTGCAGTTTTCGTATTCTTTTGGGAAAACTAGTGCAATTTTTATGTATTCTTTTGACCTACTGACAAGCCCAGTATTGCACTCAGTGCACATTTTTTGGCACAGGCTCTCCAGGCTTGTGTTGCACTAGTGCACTTTTGTATTCTTTTGAAACTGCACTGGGGCAATTTTTTGACAGCACTAAAACAGTGTCAGTGGACCACAAGTGGCCCACTAACACTCTCAAAAGAATTCGCTATTAGTTAGGGAAAAAGTTTTTGCACCAAAAGGGAAAAATACAGAGATATCACTACATTTAAGGGTTGCCATCCTATATTTTCCGTGGTTGGTCCTGTTTTCGAATATTTTGTCCTGGCCAAGGTATTAAGGATTTGAACCATTTTTCAAACTACGCAAAATTTTTAACTTGTTATCCATTCCCAAATTACCTCACATAAATTGTTCCATTTCAACTATTCAACTTCAACACATGGTTAGTAAGTGTTGAGTATTATTATACATTTTCCTATCTCATTTTAAATATATGTATTTTTAAAACATCTTTTTAACTTTAGTCCTGTTTTGACCTATAACAGATCTGACAAACCTACCACAATAAAATTTGAGCATTAGGTACATTGCTTTAAACCAACCTATAATTCTTTAAAAATGAGTTCAGAACCCAAAATTAACTTTTTGATTGTTTTTTAGACCTTCATATTGCATTTTTTATCAGTTAGTTTTGTTAAAAATGTAAATTTCTTTTTAGAAAGGCAAAAAACCAACTCAAATTACCAATGGATGAAAACAATGATGTCAAGTGGTACAGTTTCAGATAAAATAGCAGCTCATACTCTTAGTATACAAGATAATCCCATATGCAGTTTAGAAACACTGAGAAATTTAGTCAGCATGGTCAAAGTTGGCAAGAAAAATGAGTGTTTTACTGTAATGGGTAAGTTTAATATGCGTAGGGTCAGTGGCGTATTTGGCCTGGGCCCCCCCCAAAGCCTAGATATTTTTAGATATTTTCCACATATTTCATAAATACAAATATAAAATAGCATAAAATACAGCCTCATGGGGTCTCAATCTCAATCTCAAATTGATTTAATCGTTGGGCCTACTTTTGAAAAATCTTCACCAGAGCTGAGATATCTTTTTTTGAAGACTTTGTTAAGAATAAAATTAAAATATTTTTGATACTTGTAGAGTTAGCTATAGTTTTTATTTTTTTATTTTGGCGTTTATATCATGACATATTTACATTAGTTTAAATGATAAAATGCCAATGATGATCAAATTAATACAAAATTACAAAAATCAATTATGTATAAAATATACAGGGTTTTTTTTATATATAACACTAACATTTTTGACAGAAGTTGTTGATTTTGACATAGGTACATTATTTAATATAGAAAAGTTATATAAACCTGGAATTTTTTTTCCAAAGTAAAAACTGCTTTAATCCTTGGGCTTACTTTTGAAAAATCTTCACCAGAGCTGGGATAACTTTTTTGAAGACTTTGTTAAAAATTAAATTAAAATATTTTTGATACTTGTTACATATGATATTTACATTAGTTTAAATGATAAAATGCCAATGATGATCAAATTAATAAAAAAATTACAAAAATCAATTATTGTGTATAAAATATATAGGGTTTTTTTTTTATAAGAACCTAATATTGAGGAAAAAATAACACAAAAAATTTTGACAAAAGTTGTTGATTTTGACATAGGTACATTATTTAAAATAGAAAAGTTATAACACCCTGAATTTTTTTTTCCAAAGTAAAAATTGCTTTAATCCTTGGGCCTACTTTGGAAAATCTTCACCAGAGCTGGGATATATTTTTTTGATGACTTTGTTAAGAATAAAATTAAAATATTTTTGATACTTGTAGAGTTAGCTATAGTTTGTTTTTTTTTTATTTTGGCAGTTACATCCTGACATATTTACATTAGTTTAAATGATAAAATGCCAATGATGATCAAATTAATACAAAATTACAAAAATCAATTATTGTGTATAAAATATACAGGGTTTTTTTTAAGGTAACAGAGGCATATTTTTTGGGTATATGTTGTAGATTTTTGGAAAAGCCGACAAACACATCAGTTTTGTTGGAAAGGACACTTTTCGCCTTGAAATTTTTGTAGCATGTACCCTTTTCTAAATAATGTTACCTTTATATTTTGAATGGGGAAAGTGGGTTGAGTAATACCTTATTTTGAAGGTCACTTGAATTTTTTTATGTAAAAATAAAATAAAAAAATATAGAAAAAATAAAATAAGAGTTTTTGTTGTTTTTTGACATCAAAATGTTTTTTGTTAAGAAATGTCAAAAACAAAATGATATATCCAATATTTAACAACATAATTTTGCAAATTAATAAATATTATATTTTAAAAAATATTTCATATCACTTATTTTAATAATAATGAGCAAAACTGCTTTTATTATCAAAAAGCAGTGAAAGCAGTCAAATCTTTTGTCAAAAAGCACCTTTCAAAAAGCTCCTTGTTAAAAGGAATTTCGCAACAGATGTTTTATTAAACTTTTCTAAAAAAACTGTATATAAAAGATAATTTAAAAAAATAATAAATAACAACCCATTTTTTGTTTGGCAACTAGCTGCAAATTATCCAATAAAACTATTTCAAAAATATCTAGAATTTTAATAAGTGATCGGTAACTTTATACAGTGTGTCCCAACGAAAACGAAACATAGGCGTTTTTGGGTATTTAGAATATTTTTTCGAAAAATTCCTCGGACACGTCGATTTAGTTTTTGAGGGGGACACTTTTTGGCTATCTTGAAATTTTTGTAGCACGAACCCCCTTCGAGGGGTATACTTTCCCCCTATATTTTGAATAGGGAAAGTGGGTCTAGTGATACCTTACTTTGAAGCTCTCTTGAATATCTTTACAACCATGTAAAAATTTCAAAAATCTATCCATTAGTTTTTGAGATAATTGCCTTCAAACTTTCAAATTTAACATGGACTGATAAAATAAAAATTTAATTAGAAATTTATTATTTTTCGGATTAAATTTTTATTTTATCATTCCATGTTAAATTTGAAAATTTGAAGGCAAATATCTCAAAAACTAATCAATGAGTTTTCGAAATTTTTACACGGTTGTAAAGATATTCAAGAGAGCTTCAAAATAAGGTATCACTAGACCCACTTTCCCTATTCAAAATATAGGGGTAAAGTATACCTCTCGAAGGGGGTTCATGCTACAAAAATTTCAAGATAGCCAAAATGTGTCCCCATCAAAAACTAAATCGACGTGTCCGAGGAATTTTTCGAAAAAATATTCTAAATACCCAAAAACGCCTCTGTTTCGTTTTCGTTGGGACACACTGTATAAAGCTAACAAAACTACCTAAAAAAATCAACACTTTTTTGTTTTGCAACTTATTAGCAGTTAATTATAAGCATATATTTTTTTTTAGTTTTTATAGTTGTTCTGCTAACTTTATCTAAACACTCAACACCAAATTGTGTTCATTTACCTTGAAAAAAAAAATTCAACTTTTTGTGATACCTGATAGCAGTAAGATACTTCACCTCAATAGTAGCTTTCAAAAATCAATTTACAAAAAAGCAACCAATCACTATTGGGTAACCTAAACATGTCAAAGAGCTTAATGCTAATAAAAATGGTTATCTCTGACAGACTCGTCAGGCGTTATCCGCTTTTTTGCGCTAAAACATTCGCGTATACAAGCGAGCGTGAGTCACAGATAAAGCAACTAAAACCCAGACTAATAATACAACCATAAGAGAAACTAACCTAATACTACACTAAATCTAAATAAATTCTACCTATAAAATTTAGACAATTAAAATTTGTAACAATACTTATCAAGTAAGGGTTGATTTAAATCAACGAAAGAAAAAAAAATATGATTTAATTGTTTTGGTAAGTAAAACAATCATATAGCATGTAGCTAGGACTCATCTTTACCTGTAAATGATGTTTTAACTCCCTGATTCATTTTAGAACCAAAGTTAACAATGGGTTAAAATTTTAACATGTAAATCTCTATAAAACATAATAAAACACATTAGCAGTATATGTACAGGTTATATCATTATTTTTGAGACAACTTTTTATAACTTTTTTTCGTTGGCCTATGCTATTTGTTATGGTAAACAGCTGATGACTGTCAAAAAGTTATCTCAAAAATTATGATATGAAGTTATATGTAGGTATGTCGTTCTTGGAATTCCGCAAACAGTTAGAGGTACTGGTACAGACCCTGTATGTATGACATATTTTAAAGAAATTGAGACAAACGAAAAAAATTCACTGAAACTCACATTTTTTGGTTATGTTATTTTCTTGTCTAGTTTATTGGCGTCACACTAAAATAATTGAAGTTGTCAGCGGTGATAGTGACAAGAATCATCATGCAACATATAAACAAACCCATTTGTCCGTCACCCCCGGTATATGTTTTGTCAAAAATAATTTATTTTAATTGTCCGGCACATATGAATTAACAAAGACGGAAGGTGCGTCTCTCTCTAAACTCTAGAGTATAGAGGACCGATATTTCTCTCCTTTGATTTTGACTTAAGTAAATTTGACTTTGATAAGTTTGTTGCGTCTCTATTTATTTAAAGTATGTCATACATACAGGCTCTTTTGCAGAGTTGGGCAGTAGTTAAGAGCAAAAGTACTTAACTGGAGGGGTGATCGGCTGAACCAAATTTGTACACTGTCCTACAGGACTTTAATAAATGTTTGGTCGTTTAGTGTCCTGTACATGTCTGGTATAGTCATGTACAAGTCCTGTATAGTCCTGCCTGTGGGGTCCTGTATAGTCCTGTGGCTAAAAAAGCGCCCAAAAAAAAAATTCGCGACCAAAAAAAAAACTAAAAGGTCATCACGTCTTAACTCGCGTTTTTCTTAGAGAGCCAATTTGCCTTTGCCGGCCTTAGTACTTAATCATGCTTAGGGCACCCCTTAGGCGCCAGTACCCTCGGGGTCCTGTATAGTCCTGTATAGTCCTGTGGAAGTCCGGTGGGGTCATGTGGAGTCCTGTGGAAGTTCTGTATAGTCCTGTGGGGTCCTGTAGAAAAATTTGTACACCTACTGTGGGCAACTGATCACCCCTCGAGTTAACTACTTTTTCCGTACAAGTAGTTGTACTTTGATTACTTTTTTCTCCTAGTAGTTATACTCGAGTATTTGAATTCTGCATAAAATAATCGCAAAAAGTACTTCAAAAAGTAGTTAACTACTTGGTTTTAACTACTTTTAGTAATTTAAGTACTTTTAATAATTAAACTACTTTTGTGGAGTTTGATTACTTTTAAAAATACTTAACTACTATGAAGTAGTTAGTAAAATATTTAACTATTAGTAGTTAAAGCCATGTACTTAACTACTATTTGAAATTCTTTTTGCGATTATTTTATGCAGAATAAAAATAGAGCAGGCAGCGTTTCATTTACATTCGCTACCTACATATGGCTTGTAATCAAAAAAGTAGTTAAAGTTCTAACTACTAACTACTAGTAGTTAGTAATTTAACAATTTTTTTGAAAAAGTAGTTTAACTACCAAGTAGTGAAACTACTCTTTTGACGAAGTAGTTAGTAGTTGTACTCCACTATTTTTTTTAGGTAATCTGCCCAAATCTGATCTCTAGGTGCTGGTAACTAACTCTCTTTTTTCTATCTTTCTTAATATTTTTTATATTAAATTTCTTCTCATATAGGTAAATAGATATTGTACTTTTATTTTTAGAGACACTTACTGAACTGTTTCTTACAAGTCTTCTCAAATCAGAAGGAACTTTACAATCATTCCATGAAAAACCTCTTTCTACCATAAATGAACTGTCATCGGGAAATGCTTTGACTAGAAGGAAGATTTTGAGTGCTTGGTATGTTTATTTTTTATTAATTTTTTGCTAGATAGTATAGACTCTCCTGTATGTGACAGATTCTGCCAATATCTGTCACATACAGGGACTCTAGTATAGACGGCTGTGCCCGATGGGGAGAAGACTAGAGATTTCAAAAAAAGTATCCCAAAATTAAATTTATCCCGTCTGGGAAAACAGACGTTTATTGAACTAAAACAAAGGAAAAAAATCGGCAACACGCTAGAAGCTTACCTTCTTTCATTTAACACCAGTTCCACAGTTTCACTCGCGGCGCCGCGGCCTTTCTTGTGGCTGGAATTTTGGTCTTAATCTTAAAACACCTGTGACTTCTTTCAGTGTCTTGTCGGAAGTGGTTCTTCATTCCCCTGTCAAATACAGGGGGGCGCTTCAAACTCCCAGCGTGTGCAAAGCGCGCATGAATTTTGTCAAAATGATCAGGTGTTCAAAGAGAAAATAACTTTCAACAAAGAGAAAAATTATCACCTGATCGGAATTTTCCCAAACAAAGAGTTTCTTTTTTAAAGGTTTGGCTAAAGAGTCCAAAAATATCAAAACAAAATTTAACGTTAGGTTTTTCCCAAAAATTCGAATAAAAACAAAACAAAAAATAACTGGCAGCATTAAACAAAGTATAATTGTGAGGCTGACCCAATTCTGACACATTAAAAATCTAATTCAAACTTGTTTTCTTAAATATTCATATAGTCCAAAGTACACCGGTTTATTTTTTATATGGTGAATAACAAGCTGAATTTCTTTAAATAGCTTTATTTTGACGCCCAACTTTTTCAGCGAGTGCACAGGCATAGACATCTTTCGAGCATCGGACTAACTAAAGAAAGCATAGGATTTGTAGGACAATCTTGCGATTTACTTTTAAACACATTTTTTAGGCCAAAAAAGAATTGCTCGGCACTAATTCTTTACGGTAATTTTTTTCATATCGTTTGTTTTTTTAAATCCATATCTTTACTATCCTTTGTTCAATGATGATGAAGTTCTTAGGAGTTATTTAACTTTTACCGCTCTTTTGGATAGTACTAGTCACTTTTGCCTAAAACTACACAGAAAAAACTTTTTTTTAAACCTAAAAGTCAGTAGAATATTTTATGCGAAAAGACAAATGGATTGAAGTTTTAGCAGATAAAAAAATCTAAATCTTATTTTCTTCCATTGTCTGCTAGGTATTTTGAAGATCAGCTTAAAGAAATCTTTACATCCTTTGTCTTGGCCCTAAACAAAGCTGCTCAAGATACAGTGGAAAAAAACAAGGAAAAAGCTATAACGGCGATGTTTCAGCTGTTAAGTGGAAACACAGAACAGGAAAAGGTAAAAACTCAGTAAAAGCTCATTCAAGCTAGGGACCCTGTATGTGTGACATATTTTAAGAAAATAAAGACGCGACAAACTTATCAAAGTCAAATTTATATAAGTGAAAACCAAAGGAGGGAAATATATAAATATATAAATAAACGATTTTTGACAAAAAATATACCGGGAGTGGCGGACAAACGTATTTGTTTATATGTTGCATGAGTATTGATGTCATTTACCGCTGACGATGAACCAATGAACTTGATAAGAAGATAAGATAACCAAAAAAGGTTTTTCAGTTTCAGTGACTTTAATGCGTTTGTCGCGTCTCTAGTTCTTTAAAATATGTCATACATACAGGATCTTTAGTTCAGTCCAGAGATACCGATCTATTTTTTAAGGGAATAAGGAGTTTTTAAAGGATTAAGGATAACAGGCTGAATTTTCGTAAAAATAGACCGATGTACTGTGGACTATGTTTGATCCTGCATTGTGCTGAAAGATCTTTAAATGAAAAAAATAAACAAAAATCGTATCCCAGTATCAATATGCTTTTTTCGGATTAAAATAATTTTTTATTTTCAAATAATTTATGTTATAACCAAAACTATGGTATGGTAAGAGATATTTGTTTAACAAATTGAAAAACCAATTTTTGAAAATGTGTTCTGGACCTCAAAACTTTTACTTATTAGTCTAGACTAGACAATACTGTTTGTAAAGCAAACAAAATTGCTTTTAATACACGAAATTGAAGGATCTTGAACGTCAATTGCTTCATCTACTGATGGTTTTATTTTGGCTACGAACACCTCTCTGTAAGTTGCTGGCCGTAGCTTTCCTTGAATGACTTTTTTTGGTTGTCGTTTTGGTGAATTGCTTCGTTGGTGAGATTCTAAAAATAAAACATAAAGGCTTTTTAAAGTTAGCAAAGGGAGCAAATTTATAGTATTAGGTGTCTCATTTTCAAAGAGATTGAACGTACTTCCAGAATCGTTTTATATTAAATCAACCAGAGGTTTGGCAGACCATCTAAACGATTTTGATAATTTTTGGTACATTTCTTCTACTAAGAGGATAAAAAATCCCAAATTTTAAATTTAAAGTAGTTTATTTTTTAATTAAATTTTGAAAATCAAAAAAACTGCCAATTTGACTCAAACATACATATACTAACAAACATTAAGATATCTCGTATAGTGACTATAGCGCTTATTTAAAAGGTATTTAAACTACCTTTCGAATAAGTTATCACATGATCGATTTTTACTTTTTAATTTTAAAATGAATATATCTTTTTTCTGTAATGGTTTAGCAAGATCTTCAACAAGTTTCAGGATAAAGAAGGGATGGGTTCATGTTGAAAAAAAATGTTAACAATAAAAATACATGAAAAATATTGCGAAATGCATCATTTTCACAAAACACAAAATACACAAAACAGACATTTTCGAGTTAATAAATAACAGTGTAAAGCTGCAGATACCTATTAATTGGAGCAAAAAAATATAACAAAAATATCTAAAACAAAATAATTTTTTTAAATATTTTGATGCTTTTATTTAGGCTAATTGAAGTAATTCAGTTGTTTTTTCTTTAAACTGTATTTTTTTAAGAAAATGTATGTTTCAACTATTTTTCTATGTATTTTTGCTCTTAACATTTCTTTTTCAACATGATCCCATCATTTCATCATCTTGAAATTTGGGTAACCTACATTAATAAAGTTTGAAAACCAAAGTGAAACTTTTTATCGAAAATTTTCGCTTATTAACGTCGGTGGTGTATATAGTATTTTATTATTTATTTATTTAATTCCCATTACCTTCCCGAGATGGTGATCCTTCAGAATATGTAGTTATGTTGTGACGTAAAGTCTTTTTTAGTCTTCTGATGACGATAACTTTTTTCTTATTTTGGTCCAGGTCTCTGCTTCTTGTATTACCTGTCTAATAAAAAACCTTGTGATACCCATGATTATAACCAGTTTGTATTATTATATTTTTGTGTTATGGTATTTGATATTTTTCAGATTAATGTCAAATAAATTTATTAAAGTTTTTTTTTGCTGGCATTAAATATCTCTATTCATTCCTATTTATATAAGCTACAACATCTATCAAAATCCACGAAGGAACCAAGCCAATCCGCATAAGAAGAGGTGTCAGCCAGGGTGACACAATATCCCCTAAACTATTTAACCAGGCCCTAGAAGATGTTTTTAAAAACTTAGATTGGGAAGAAATAGACATCAAAATAAAAGGACAATACTTGAACCACCTAAGATATGCTGATGATATCGCCTTAATAACAGATAAGAAAGACGAACTGATAAAAATGCTGGAAGAACTGGATACAGCAGCTAAACATATAGGCTTATGAACTGCACTAAAACTAAAATCATAACAAACACAGATGACGATATCACGATCAGAATAAACGAAAAGGAAATAGAACAAGTAGAGAAATATATATATATACCTGGGACAAATTATTAAACTAGAAAAAGAAAACCAAACGGCTGAAATCAAGAGACCAGTAAAATTGGCCTGGGCAGCATATACAAGCTAACAGATTTACATAAAAAGGAATAAGTTAATAAGAAATAAATCAAAAGTAAGGGGTGAAGAAGAATCAAAATTAAAATTTGCCGGTCGTAATATCAGACAGAAAGACGATCGATGGAACAAATGTATTGTAAACTGGAGACCTTGGAAAAGTAAAAAAAGTAGAGGAAGATCCCAAATGAGATGCGCGGACGATTTAAAGAACCATGCGGCAGGTAGATGGATGAACACGGCGACAGACACAGAAGATTGGAAGATATTGGGGGAGGCCTATCTCCAAAGATGAATCGAAGAAAGCTAAATAGATAGATAGATTTATATAAAAATACATAAAAATATGTAACAGTTCTTCTGAGAGTTCCTGAGAATAAACTGGCGTGGTATAGTACTGCCGCAATTAAAAATCAAATAAAAGTTCGAAAGTTGCTCCTTAAAAAATTTTGCCTGTCCCTAGTGAGCTTGCGCACCATTTGATAGCTGATGAAGTTCTAACTTACGAGAGTAGATGGATATGATATAGGACTACGGGTATATGTCGAAAACGAAAAAAAAAATAAGTTAGGGCGTTTTAGCCAAGGAGGGCAGAGCAGCTAAAGAGATTGTCTTACCATATAAGGCATTAATGCATTACTAGAGACGGTCCTATTTGTGTCCGTAATGGGATTTGTAAAAGTAGCCAAAATTCTGTTATTATATTTGTCTTCGGGATTTAAGTCTTCTTTATCTTCTGCGTTCTGTTCATCATATTCTTGATTCTCTTCATTTGGTTCTTCTGAAGATGATATTTGGAACGTCTCTTCGTCACAGCAATTTTGCATTTTAGTGCTGAAATTTTGAATAAGAGTTCAAACAAATCTATTAAAACATAAATAAATAATTATATATTTTAGAATTTTGACATGTTTGACAATAAAATCTGACTGGATGTCGTAGATCAAGGCTAGAGTAAGGACACTCATCGTAAAGGCACTTGACGATGAGTGACCTTAGGCTAGAGGGCCTCGATAATTTGACAGTTGTTTACAATTGTCAAATGTATCGAGGGCCGGTAATCAAGGCTAGAGCTTGCTACAGTGGCGGGTTTAGAAGTAGATGCTTTATACATTCCTCGAGCGGACGTGCGAAAAAATACAAAATATCGAAACTACAAAATAGCGAAACTACATTTTATCGAATTACAAAATATCGAAACCACAAAAAAACGAAACCATAAAATATCGAAATTACAAAATATCGAAATTACAAAACATCGAAATTACAAAATATCAAAATTACAAGAAATTAAATATTCAATTTTTGATAATTTTGCCGGAGATATTTCCCATATTTAGAGACAAGTCATACTATTTTTTATACTTAGTTTAAGTGTAGCTTTTACTAATAAACATATGGGTGAATCCGCGGAAAGTGTGCCCTTTAAAAGTACTTTTTGACAATCAAACAAGTTTCGTGG
The DNA here is from genome assembly GCA_963576565.1 of Aspidapion aeneum. NCBI lineage: Eukaryota > Metazoa > Arthropoda > Insecta > Coleoptera > Brentidae > Aspidapion > Aspidapion aeneum. Next base: position 23,981,751 of record OY755045.1, on the reverse strand, counting down.
CTAATCGGGCAAAAAGGAGTTTTTTTGTTTCCCTTATATTTTTCCGTGGGTAGCCTGAAAGCTAAACCTCACACCTGCTTTTGGTTTTTTTTGTTTCTCTCGTATCTCGGTTTTAATTACATTTAATTAGAGACAAAACCGTCTGATTAACTTCGCAAGATTTGTCACATCGACCAGCAGTGTTCTGAGGAGTCACATAAGGACGAAACGGTTAACTGTCAACACTTATTAGGTGTCCATTAGATCTTGGACCCCGTGAGGTTTAGCTTTCAGGCTACCCACGGAAAAATATAAGGGAAACAAAAAAAACTCCTTTTTGCCCGATTAGCCACGAAACTTGTTTGATTTTTAAATTCACGGGTACGAAATTCCACGTTTGTTAGTATTATTTGGCTTAAAAATTCCGTTGATTGACGCTCACTGTCTTGAAGACGGGTAAAAATGCAATCTGTGTTGATCCGGCCTGAAAGACAAAGAGCTGTCGTAGGTCACGGACTATAGTTGTTTTCTTTTATTTGCATTCGATCTTTTCATTGATCGATATTGTATAGCAGTGTTTTCTTTCGCCTGCTTTTGGTTTTTTTGTTTCTCTCGTATCTCGGTGGATGGCGCCTCTTGCTATAGTTCGCTCACTAATTACATTTAATTAGAGACAAAACCGTCTGATTAACTTCGCAAGATTTGTCACATCGACCAGCAGTGTTCTGAGGAGTCCCATAAGGACGAAACGGTTAACTGTCAACACTTATTAGGTGTCCATTAGATCTTGGACCCCCGTGAGGTTTAGCTTTCAGGCTACCCACGGAAAAATATAAGGGAAACAAAAAAAACTCCTTTTTGCCCGATTAGCCACGAAACTTGTTTGATTTTTAAATTCACGGGTACGAAATTCCACGTTTGTTAGTACTTTTTGACTTCTTATAAAGTAATTCCTGTACTGAGACAAACAGATTATTTTTAGTTGTTTATATGTACCTTGTTGATATCTATTAATGAGCAAGCTCATTAATGTATATTTTTTATAATATAGCAGTTTTTTAAAGTAAGTAAAGCAGCGGAATGAGGATGCATGCAGCGGAATGATAAAAAGGCCTTGTTTTGTTTTATTCTAATATTTTAGCTCACACATATACTATACTATAGTAGTGTGAGCTATGGTGATCCTAATTTTTTCGAGAAAAAAAAAGTTGCTCCGATTTCAAAAATTTTTATATATCTTTGCGTTCCAGATGATTTTGAAACTTTTTTGTTGCGCCGTCTGTCTGTCTGTCTGTCTGTCTGTCTGTCTGTCTGTAACGACCAACGCGCATAACTCAAAAACCGCTTGGCCGATTTTAATGAAATTTGGTACCTAGGCTGGGTCTTGGGTCGAGATGGTCCCATTTAAAAATGAACAAAATCCACCGAACAGAAACCAAATAAAAGGGTGGGGGTAGATTTCAAAAATTAGAGTTTGTGTAAAAATATGGCGTGTGTGATATCAAACGAAAGGTAATTGAGTCTGCAGTTAAACAAAATACATTTTAATTTATTTAAAAAAAAGGGTGGGGGTATATTTTAAAAATTAGAGTTTAAGTGAAAATATGGCGTGTGTGATATCAAACGAAAGGTAATTGAGTCCGGAGTTTAACAAAATACATTTTAGTTTTTTGTTTTTTTAAGGGTGGGGGTAGATTTCAAAAATTTGAGTTTAAGTCAAAACATGGCTTGTGTGGTATCAAACAAAAGGTAATTTAGTCTGGAGTTAAATAAAATATATTTCAGTTTTTAGTTATATTAGCTCACACGTACACTATAACTATAGTACCTAGTGTGAGCTTAGGGGCCATATATTGGCAGAGTATTTTTTTAGCAAAAATAAGAATAATAAACAAATAAAAAGCAAAAAGTTATACAAGTTAACTATACTATAGTAGTGTGAGCTATGGTAAACCTAATTTTTTGAAGAAAAAAAACTTGGTCCGATTTCAAATTTTTTTATATATCTTTGCATTTCAGATGATTTTGAAACTTTTTTGTCGCGCCGTCTGTATGTCTGTCTGTATGTCTGTCTATCTGTAACGACAACGCGCATAACTCAAAAACCGCTTGCCCGATTTGAATGAAATTTGGTACCTAGGCTGGGTCTTGGGTCGCGATGGTCCCATTTAAAAAGGAACAAAATCCACCGAACGCAAGCCAAATAAAAGGGTGGGAGTACATTTTAAAAATTAGAGTTTATGTGCAAATATGGCGTGTGTGATATCAAACGAAAGGTAATTAAGTCTGGAGTTAAACAAAATACAGTTTAGTTTATTTTAAAAAAAGGGTGAGGGTAGATTTCAAAAATTAGAGTTTAAGTGAAAATATGGCGTGTGTGATAATAAACGAATAAAACACATTTTAGTTTTTTCTAAAGGGTGGGGGTAGATTTTATAAATTAGAGTCTAGGTCAAAACATGGCTTGTGTGGTATCAGACGAAAGGTAATTGAGTCTGGAGTTGAATAAAATATATTTCAGTTTTTAGTTCATTTTCCTGTCACATTTCGACAGCGGAATGAGAATTGAACGGTTTTTCTTTATTTATCAGATCAAATAATAGAAACACAAAAAAGAGTAAATCGCGAGATTCCGGTTTTAGCCTATCATTAAAACATTTAGACACAATTAAGGGTTTAATCATATTTTACTCAATGATAAATCAGCTTGCTACAGCCGTTTGCACGTATTCTTTAAGCAAATTTAAAGAAAAAATGAATAAACATCTCTTTTAAAACTCCTAATCAAGAAGACTAAAACTTAACCTATACACTGACACGTCGGTTCGAGCGGAACTGTGATTCCCCTGCATTTTGTTTACTAATATGTACAATTGCAAACAGAAGTGATAATATCTGAGACACTTAATTTTTTAGGAATTTCGCAAAGTCCATACAAGATATTTTTAAAATTATTTGATAAATGTTTTACAACTTTTTTTTGAATCTTATGTACTTAAAAATTTCAATCAAGTCATAAAATTTTGTTTGGGACAGCCAGCGGAATGAGAATTTTAGTCATTTTTTGGGGTTTGAAGTTAATTTATTTGAAAACTGTATGCCCAAAAAAAAATTGTATTGTCAATTAAGTTATAATTTCATGAGCTTTGCAGAAATATAATATTTACCACTACATCTATTTTATAGAAGTAGTTGCAGGTTGTCTTCCTCAAAAGGCAAACTTTCCACGGATTCACCCATATATGCATTACTAAGAAAAAAAGTTCCTCGAATTTATAACATTTCTTGCATTTTGCGCCTAAACCCATCGGAAAACCCTTACTTATATAACAAATTTAGCTTAGGATTGATCAACGAACAGTTTTATCGATGTTTGCTGACTAAGAAAATAAGTTCTTAAAATCTTCACGGCCTCCTCTACTATCGGCCACATTTGGAACTTCACACCGGGTATTGTTTTATTCGATTCTGTTGACGAGGCGGTAAATTTTCAGTTCTGCGTATTAGTGATTGTCAGGGAAAGAGGTGTAGAATAGGCTATTTTTGTACTTAGCTTAAGTATAGCTTTCACTAATAAACATATATGCATTACTAAAAAAAAAGTTCCTCGAATTCATATCTTCTTTTGCATTTTGCGACTAAACCCATCGGAAAATAGGAAGGGTTAATAATAATGCGTGCGATTACGCGTTTTGTTCTGGCGGCATTAGTGATGGCAACGTTTTAAAAAAAAAAAAAGAATTTTAAAAAATCTTGGCAGTGATTTTTTTGTTTTTAATAAATGTCTTTCGTTTTTTAGAATCTTTTGGCATACGTCGTGAATAAACTGGGTGATCCCTCGCAAAAGGTGGCCTCAAAAGCCATATATTGTCTAACCCAGTTGCTATTGAAGCATTCGAATAAGCACTCCAACAAACAAGAAATGGTTTTGAAAGAGGTAAGCGTCATTCTTGGATGGCTCCGGTTTTTAGAACCTGAGTGATATCTGAAACATATAAAAAATATCGGTCTCATTTGAGCGACATATCAAAAATGTGATAGCCACAGATTATAGAGTGAATAACTACAATAATCCGTGGTGATAGTTTAAAGAAGCGACATATTATAATAGCGACATCCAAAAAGCGACATTTAAAACAGCAACATTAAAAATAACGATTTTTTTTCAATCTAAACTGGTTAGGTTAGTAGTATAATAATTATCTTCTATTCTCAAGGATAAACTAACCTGACCAGGTCAGGTTGGGTACTAATAACTGCTATATGTGTTAATAAAAATTTTGATTTTTGATTTAATTCCATTAAGTCCGATCAGGTATACTAACCTAAGTAAACTAGCTAATTGGATTCGGTGTTTTGAATACTCGCTCTTTTGAATGTCGTTTTTATTAAATGTGTCGCTGTTTTGATAGGGTCACTGTTCTAAATATCGCTCTTTTGAACCGCGGCCTCTTGAATATCACGATCGGCTGTTCAATATCTGGAGGAAAAACAGCGTTTCTTCCATTAACTGTAATACTAATTGTGCAGAACGGTGACGAAATAAATATGGCTATATGGAGCAATTCTTTTGGAAATATTGACCATAATCTCTAAATCCACAGGTTAAACGGCCAATATTCTGTTCGTTTGGCTCTGTCGTGAATGTTCACTGTAGATAAGTGTTGTTTCTCTCCCTGAAGATTGGCTACTTAAATAAAAAAAATTGTGCTTTCTAAATGGCATGCATACATCTCATATGTAGGTAATAAGCTGAGACTGTCTGCTTTTATGAGTTTACTTTTTTACAAAGAAGAAATATCTACGTCTTCTCCACTTAAGTCCTTATTGTTTTGGGCTTTTTTAAAGCATGTTTCGAGTTCATCAGCTTTTAAAAACCTTGAAGACAATCTCATCCCCAGCAATCGTTACTAATATACCATTTGAATATCCGGAAAAGATAGTCCTCGTGATGGGCAAAACTGCCTTTTTCAAAAAGCAGTCGCAGCTTTTTACCCAACTGCAGCACGGCGAAAGGAAGGGTAATGTTTTTCGCTTGGGATATGTGTATGTATGTATGGATGTGCTTTAGGCAATGTTTTTTTAAACAGGCATGACGGTCGTCAGACGCCATTTTGACACATGATGTAAATTTCAGGCGATTTTAATGAAATTTCTTTGATCACCCCTTGCAAATGTTCTCTAATATGCTTTAATTACTTTATAGTCATCCCTGCTCCCACCCATCTCCCCTCCTGTCATTCCCCCTCCCACCCTGTTCAAAAACCATATTCGCATAATTTTATCAAATATGGGACGATTTCAATAATTCGTTCTGAACACGCTGCAAGATTTCTTTTCCAACACCATTTTGCTTCCCCTTCCTCACTTCTTCCCGCCCTCCTTATTCGTAATAGTTGTAGCTATAATATAGAACGACTTCAAAAATTCTTTCCGCGCACCCTTTAAGATTTTTTTCAACATTTTACTAGTTCCCCCCTCCCTCCCTCCTCTCACCTTTACTCAATGTTTATAGAAACGCACCTATCTACCCTTTGGGCATTGTTCAATGTTGGAAATAAATAAAAAATACACCCAACTGCTAAATATACATGTAGTTACTAGTCGCAGTTGTGTACAAAATTACCCAATAACCTGATTCATGAAAATACAAAACTGTATAATTTCGTAAGTGCGCTTTTGATGCCCAAAACTAAAAGTTTAAGCATGTCGTACATTATAGGTATACCTCAATATATCAATTTTGTACCCAACTGCAGCTAGAAGGTACATGTAGACTTAGCAGTTGGGTGTTTTTTTTTATTTAGAAATTTTTTATTTCAATCAGTAATTTTTGAAAAGCTGTTTGTTAAAAGCAGTTTAGCAATTGACGTTTTATAAATTTACTCATTTGTTTTTCAATTGCTTTAAACAATAGACTCTATGGCCAAAAAAAAATTTTTGTGACACCCGATAGCAGGTGAAAGCTTGGTCGCTCCAATAGCAGCTTTAAGCAATTTAGAAAAAAGCAACCCATCACTAGAAAGCTCACATAGACAGGATTTTCAACTGGTATATTAGAAACAGGTTTTGAATCCTTGCATTAGTTTGTCGAGGTAAGAGTGTCTTTTGAAGATTTTTGAAAGCTGATAATGACTCTCTGTAGACTCGATATATGTCCTTAATAAAACCCGAAACAATAAAGACTTTAGTTGTGAGATTTTTGTTTACAATTTTGCAAACACCAGAGAAATTTTTTCAATGAGTTTTTTTTAGATAGAAAAGCTACTTTTCAGATCAAACATCGGAACCAGGGCCCAGTACTACAGTTTGTGTTTTTTAAGTCAGTTTTATTTGAGCCATGACTATCCAGACGTTGCTAAGAAGCTGATCGAGCTGTATTTGGCGTTTTTTAAGGCTGGTATTAAAAAGGTAAGTTAAACCGTTAAAAAAAAACTGAATAAACTGTTTCATCAACTGATAGTCACACTTTTATAAATATCGCTCATTTTAATTTTGAAAAAACTTTTTTTTCAGTATTTTAGAAATAATGTTTTCGTTATTAAGTAACATGAAAATTATTTTTTAAAACAAATAAAATCTTTAAAATTTATACACATTGTAAATAGGCATCGGAGAATATTAAAATATATATATATATATATATATATATATATATATATTTGTAAAAATGATAAATTGCTTAATTTGAAATATACTTCAATTATTTGCCAGTGTCACTCTAAATAGTCTTTATCATAAAGAAGTAGGTGCAAACAGTAAAATGGATGCTAGAACTCCTAGTAGTTTCAATTTTCAGCCATTCTATAGGGCAGCGCCCAGTTGGCCATACTATGTTCACTATGTAACAAAAACATTTGAGTTTGGAAGCGCTTATTGGAGTAGTAGGCCTTGTTCAGGAGGCAAGTCTTGTTCTCATACCGTTAATATTGTAAAAAACCGGTTGGATACCAAGGAAATAGATGCATCGCCGTGGCCATCGCAATTCCTAGACTTAAATGCGATTACCAATGAGTACAGAAGAATTATTTCGCAAAAATTTAATAGACAATGTAATGTGTTAGGATTCTAAACAGTTTTTGACAGTGTAGGCAAATTATTTAAATAATTGTTAACGGTAGAAACTTTTTTGATCAAAATCTTTACATCACTACCACAGCTTGGAGGAGAGAGGTTCAAGTTTTGGTTCTTGGCACGGTCTCTTCTAGGGGACCATCTGCCAGCTCTTAACGGTAGACTCCAAGAATGTCTGACACTTTGGTCACTTGGAATCTGATGCTCTTTCCTCAGGTGTTGCAGCGTTCTTTTTCTAATCCGTTTATTTTTTGTTTTGTTTTATTTTTATAAAATTCAGTTTAGGTAGGGGTTGGGAGGAGACGGATATTAGTCCTTTCTGATAACACTAGGAGAGAGAGCAAGCAAGAATAAGTGTCAATTGATTGGTTGACCAAATTCAACGATTATAAACACACAGGATTGCCTATTTGCTCGAATCTTTTAGCGGTAGGCGGCGCCTTGCTTACGTCACTAGTGGACCTCTGCTCAGCGCGCTTCATATAATACACATTGCAATCGTGAGTTTTTCCCGCTTTTTTCTTGCTTATTTGCAAACAAATTTTTTATTCGTGTTAGTAAATATAATTAATAATTTCATTTATTCAAAACAAATGATTTGATAAATCAAGAGTTTGCTCTGAGAGCTGAATTTTCCTACCAGACGATATGTTGGAGTTTGTTTTTTAAATAGTTGAAAGTTTTAGAATAGAAGTAGGATTTTTTTTAAAAGTTTAATCAATTTAAATCATTAGATGTATAATTTATTGTTTTTGTTGCCGATATAATAAAATACACTTATATTATGCAGTAACAAAAAGGTATTTATTTGATATTTCAGATCTAAAATTGCAATATTTATTATATTATTATACCAAAAACCAGTCAGTTTTTGGAGAAAACAGCCAAATAAGATGTGTTTTTCAACTTCTTATGCTTTAAATCAATAGATTTTCATAAGTTTTTTTTCAAATAATTTACATTGTTTGTGTTATGAGTTGTTTTCATCCCACCCAGCGCCCGTTTTCACTCCTTCTTCTGTAACATGTTTCTGAAAACTTCTATAAAGAGACTAAAAAAACTGAAACTAAACTTGGAGAAACTGTCTACAAAATAAACTTTCCAATAATCAGTTTAATAAAAAAAGTACGTTTGCGGCATAATTACCAATTTTCTTTAATGTGAATAATTTAATGAGCAAGGAGTTTCCAAAAATCAAAAAAAAATTAAACGTTTATATAAATATAATAATATAAAAGTATATATATTTATATTTCTACACTGAAAGAGGGAACACAAAGCTTTTATTTCAACAAAAAATTGTGCTTTCTTTATATCAATTCACTTCATTCACATTTATAAAGGTTTAATAATAATAGCCAAGTTTAGGAAAACATTTCCAAGCTAGTAAGAACCATTTATTTTGAAATTTGTATTGTAGAACTTTACTTTTATCTTATTCTTTTTACGGAATACCACTTTCGCGTACTTGGCTTTTTTTACATGAAATGTTTTTGTTATGATTTCACTGCTTTTTTAAAGGATTTGGATAATATTTAAGTTTTAAAGTAGTAAAATATACGGGATATTGTTCAAAACTTTTGCAATGCCTTATTAAAAATGTTGAGTTTCCTATGGTTTTATCATAGTTCTTATCAGCCTTCTAAAGCTCAGCTCTCTAGTGTTCCTGGAAGTAGGCAATGTTAATTTTACATAACTTTACATTTATAGGGAAGGAAAGTAAATTAAAATCTTAGCGTTTTCTTCCAAATCTCAGCTCTCGAGCGTTTCTGGAAGTGGACAATGTTACATTTAAAGGGGAGGGAAGTAAATTAGAATTTTGGGGTGTTTTAATTTTTTTCTATAGTGGGCAATGTTACTTTTACATTACTTTACATTTATAGGGGAGGAAAGTAAATTATAATTTTGGGGTTTTTTAATTTTTTTCTACAGTTTTATCATAGTTCCTATCAGTCTGGAAGTGGGCAATGTTACTTTTACATAACTTTACATGTATAGGGGAGGGAAGTAAATTAGAATTTTGGGGTTTTTTGATTTTTTCCAGGGGTTTGGCAGACTTATGTTTGCCAAATTTCAGCTTTGTAGCATGTCTGGAAGTACAGTAGAATTTTGATATTCTATACGTGAGTGAGTGAGTGAGTGAAAATTTTGACGTTTTTTGAAATTTCGTGACTACTTTAGTACTTTTGGGAGTTCCATGAAACTTAACATGAAGGGATTGTTAACTCCATGGAGATCTACGACTGTGCAAAGTTTGAGATTCGTAGCTCATTCTGAAGTAGAGTTTTAGATAGGTCAAGTAATGTTTCAAGAAAAGATGGTACGGCGCGTGAACTTGGCGAGGTACGGCTGTGCCCTCAGATTTACCTCCTAAATAGTCAACCACACCGTCAAATAAATGAAAAAACGCAAAAAAACGGAGGTAAAAACGTCAAAAACACCTTAAAATCACACGAACTCTGAATACAAACAAAGCAACTGGTCCGCTGGTGACGTAAGCAGACACTGTTCGTCTCGCTGAGCGACGCTAACATTAGTTAAGTGGAAATAAGCAATCCTGTGTGTTTATAATCGTTGGACCAAATTGACCACGTGACAAATATAGTTTGCGGAAAGCGCCCTCTTTTTAACACACACTACACAGAGATTTTAGAACAGCTAGAGATTGGATTTTACAACCAACCAAAATAGAAAAAGGTTGTAGTCCAAGCGTTTGCCATTACCCTTGAAAACGTGGTAAAAATAGTTGAGCACTGGTAGGCAATGAATTATATACGAAGTAACTGGAACGGCCACTGCACTGAGGCAAAAATATAAAGAGTTTTTTTAAAGTGGTCGGTCTTCTGTGAACTTAATACAAGGCCAACACAAAAATAGAGGCCACGACCCTGAAAAAATCAGCTGTTCTCCCGGGGCTGAATTTTACATTGGGTCTTATGGGAGGTCAAACGTTTTTTTATGATATTTTCAAAATGGCACTACAGATTTCCGCAAAATTTCACTGAAATATTCTCAGACACCATCCCGATATTCCACCAAAGGTTTGTAAGGAAGCAACATGATTAAAAGGTTAAAATCTTCAAGATTTAGCATTTCTTATTTTTAATTCAAATTACCCGCCATGTACCACAAGCCAACTGTTATATTTGACATGTATTTGACTTTGTCATATGTGATTGTCACATTCGCTTCTCCTTTAAACTTAATTTTTGTGTGAGTTAATGAAGCGGCTATGAAAAATTAGGGCTTACTATACATTTTAAAAAAATTGTTCTGCCAGAATAAAGTAAAAACAATCTCAAAAACGGCTTTATTTTAAAAAAAATCAAATATCCATGAACCGTCATTCCAACTTCAATATTTTAAAGACAATCAGCTGTGTCGTAACGTGACCATCAAAAAAAAATCAGCCCCGGATGTGACGTCAACAAAGTGGAGGATCGTGGCCCGTCCATTTTGATAGCCCTGGTCAAATATAACAGTTGGCATGTGGTACATGGCGGGTAATTTGAATTCAAAATAAGGAATGCTAAATCTTGAAGATTTTAACCTTTTAATCATGTTGCTTCCTTACAAACCTTTGGTGGAATATCGGGATGGTCACTGAAATTTTGCGGAAATCTGTAGTGCCATTTTGAAAATATCATAAAGAAACGTCTGACCTCCCATAAGACCTAATGTAAAATTCAGCCCCGGGAGAACAGCTGATTTTTTCATGGTCGTGGCCTCTATTTTTGTGTTGGCCTTGCTTTAACATATAATTCGTGGCAAATAGGCAACGTTCACGTTTAACTTGAGAGTTTGAAAAAAAATAATAACCGAGTTTCCAATGCTCTGTATTGGCTGGACCAACACTCCATTAAATTATTGTTTTTTTTTTAGGGTGACGTTGACAGTCGCATGATGTCCGCCATTTTGATGGGCATAAACCGAGCGTGGCCCTACGCCAAAATGGAATACGAAAGCATGCAAGAACACGTCGAAACCTTGTACAGACTGGTCCATTTGGCCAACTTTAACGTTGCTATACAAGTTTTGACGCTGTTGCATCAAGTAACTTTGGAAAAAATGGCTGACAGGTAAATATCTCTTCTTTCAGAGCCATATCCTCAGCGCACGTTGGCACTAGTTACTTACCTAACAAGTGCAGAAAGTGATACTTTAAAGCACGCGACGGCAGAGCGGAGTTCGGTCAAACCGTCAAGAGTAGTGCTAAAGTAACTTTGCCGCACGCGAGTTGGTAAAACATATGTATATATGTACATACATACATTCATAGATACATAAAGGAAACAAACATGCGTTCCCCCTTACTTATAACTTTTCTATTTATAAAATTTTTGTTTTGGTTTAAGTTGTTTTTTTTTTGGTTTTTGTATAAGTGTATAAGTTTTAGAATTTTGGTCATGTTAGTTTTCAGTTTTTAGTTGCCAATAAACAAAAAAATATACATATAAAAGCATTCTATTTATTCTAATATTATTAAGAATTCACAAACATAATAATAAGGGACTATAAACTACTTAAATCTATCACTTTAACTATTGGAGATATTTAAAGGAATAACCGTTTTTTTGTTCCATTTTGTTTGGGGGTTTAAGTTTGGTTATGTTTTACCGTTTATCCTTTTTATTTCGGGGATAAAAAGTGAGATTCTCATACCTGAAATAAGTGCTAAAGTGCAAAATATTTTTTTGTTTTTTAGGTATTACGGCGCCCTCTATAGAAAACTGACAGATCCTAAATTGTTGGCAACAACGCATCAAGCCATGTTGTTGTCATTAATTTACAAATCTTTAAAAAATGACACACAAGTGAACAGGCTGAGGATGTTTATTAAAAGGCTTTTACAAGTAAGTTTTAAAATTTTATCAAGTTAAGTTTACTGCAAAATTTAAACAGCGGTTTTGCAAATATTTGCAAAAGGATATTAAGGAAGCTAAAATTATGTATTGTGATCTAAAATAGCATAGCTATAAAAAATATTTATGTGCATATTTGAATTTAATAGAATACAACTCTAGGATTTAGTAGTAAACAAAACATAATACACAACCAAGGTTAAACCACTTAGGTAACTAGATTTCTTTTTACCTTTTTTTACGAATTAATTTTTTAATAAAGGTTTGATTAAGTAGGTGGCCGTATCTAAAAAATAATTTGCAAGAAAAATGCATTAAATGTCTTAAGGAATAGGACAAAAATAAATTAATATAGGTTTACAATAATTATTAAAGGGTAACATATTTTTTCACACGAGGGTGCGAAAAACGGTTTTTTACGCTTTTCCATGCGGAAAGTACCACTTTTCGCACGCAAATAAATGATTATTTTTCCGCTACGGGCGTGCGGCAAGTACCACTTCTCGCGTCGTTCGGAGAAACCCCGATGCTTGCGGAAAAGTATTAATTTCCGCATTTGTAGAGTAAATAGCTATATTATACTTTAGGAGAAAACAGTGCACTCTTTGTACCCCATGTTGGGGATAAAATATGTTCCTTGGTTTAGGAATTGTGCCACTTTTTACAAAATTAAATTAAAATTTTTTATTTTTTGGTATTAATCTGTGACATTGTCATGAAAGAGATTAAACACATTTTTTTTGTCTAGATTATTAATTTAAAAAATTTAGTGGCAAATCTCATTCTTTTTTTTAATATATATGTTTTTCTTCTTTAGACCTTCGCTATCACCTATTTTTACTCATTGTAGGTCTCTCTCTACGTTCAACCATCTTTCGCCTGCGGCATTCTATACACAGTATCCCAATTAATTGGCAAAAAGGCCGAATTAAACGCTCTTATTTTAAAGCAATCTAGCTTGAACCTTGATAAATTTAAAGACGATGATGATGGGGATGAAAAATACTACGATATTAAAGATGAAAAAGACGAAATGGAGATAAAAGCTGAGAATGAAGAGCAAGAACTTGTGGCGAACGCTAAAGTAAACGGTAAGTAGGAGTAATTGAAGAATAAAAAATCGGAAGAAATTCAATAACGTTGGAAAAAAGTTGCTAAAATTGCTGACTCCACATAATTAAATCTTATCTCAAGGTAATTTATTTTGGATAAATAATTTTTATATGTACATATATAAAAATTTTTAATTACGCCACTTACCTCCAAAACCTAATGTGATATATGTATTTTACTTAATAGGTTTTTTGCCGGCCTAAGTTTTAAACTCTTCATATTTTTTCGTAAAAGAGCGTCTTTCCAAAATAATTTTGAATTTTGCTGAGGAAGAAAATAAGTTCCAAAAAATTTCACATTCTCCCTGACTAATACATAGTTTTATTTTAAATGTCCAACTTAAAAATCATATCTCAATAAGACACAAAAACAAATTCCTACCAGTACGAGGGTCACTGAAAGTTTTTAGATACAGAAAAACTACAAGGTTTTTTTTTTAATTATTCTGTTTTTCAACATATTCTGCCCCAACCTCAATAAATTTGCGTATTCGGTAAAACCACAAATTCTTGTGACCAACGTTCTTGTGAAAGGTTGCTCACTTCACTCCTCAAATTTAGCTACTGCGTCTTCATCCGTGGAAAAATTGCGACATTGTAACTTCTAACAAACGTGAAATTTAGTACCCGTAAATTTAAAAAATCAAACAAGTATCTTGGCTAATTGGGTAAAAATGAGGTTTTGTTTTTTCCGTGGCTAGCTTGAAAGCTTAACCTCACGGGGGTCCAAGATCTAATGGACACCTAATAAGTGTTAACACTTAATTGTTTCGTCCTTATGGGACTCCTCAGAACACTGTTTGGTCAATGTGACACCCTTACGAAGTTAATTAGACGGTTTTGTCTAATGCTATGTAAATAGAGCAGGCGAAAATAAACTGGAATACATATCGATCAATAAAACGATTGCAAATAAAAAGCTCGATTGCAAATAAAAAGAAACAAATTATCTTTCAGATCAACGCTGAATAGCGTTTTTACCCGCCATCAGACACGTGAGCATCAATCAGCGGAATTTTTAAGCCAAATAATACTAACAAACGTGAAATTTAGAACCCGTGAATTTAAAAAATCAAACAAGTTTCGTGACTAATCGGGTAAAAAGGAGTTTTTGTTTCTCTCATATTTTTCCGTGGGTAGCTTGAAAGCTTAACCTCACGGGGGTACAAGACCTAATGAACACCTAATAAGTGTCGACAGTTAACTGTTTAGTCCTTATGGGACTCCTAAGAACACTGCTTGATCAATGTTGATCTGGCCTGAAAGACCCGATCTTTTCATTGATCGATATGTATGGCAGTTTATTTTCGCCTGCTCTTGTTCTAGTTTCTCTCGTACCTCGGTAGATGGCGCTTCTTGCGAGAGTTTTCTCACTATTTACATATGATTAGAGATAAAACCGTCTAATTAACTTCGCAAGGGTATCACAATTACCAAGCAGTGTTCTGAGGAGTCCCATAAGGACGAAACAGTTAACTGTCAACACTTATTAGGTTTCACAAGACGCTAGCGCTACCAAGTCCACTTTCAATCCCTGGCTTCGCAAGCGCAGATCTACCAATATTATTTACCTCATGTCTTAGAATAGATGCATACAGGGTGATTTTCACTTGAATGATTCTAACCACATGAAAATAGAAAGTTTCAAAAACCTAACCTAACAAAACCTAATCAAATCTAACCGAACCGAAGGAAACTGAACCAATAATTTTTTTCAAAAAAAAACTTTCCTGACTTCCTGCCCGGGATCCCAGAGGATGTGAACCAAACCTAACCTAACCAAACTAAACTACAACACGTACTGCTAATTAAGTTTAGTTGGGTAGGGTTAGGTTTGGATAGGTTCGGTTCGGTACGGTCCGGTTCGGATTCACATCCTCTAGCATCCCAGGTAGAAGGTCAGGAAAGTTTTTTTTTTGAAAAAAAATATTGGTTTAGTTTGCTTTGGTTCGGTTCGGTTAGATCTGATTAGGTTTCGTTAGGTTAGGTTTTTGAAACTTTCTATTTTCATGTGGTTAGAATCATTCAAGTGAAAATCACCCTGTACATCGATTCTAATACACGAGGTAAATAATATTGGTAGATCTACGCATGCGAAGCCAGGGATTGGAAGTGGACTTGGTAGCGCTAGCGTCTTGTTTAGGTTTCCATTAGATCTTGGACCCCCGTGAGGTTAACCTTTCAAGCTTCCCCTTTGAAAAATATGAGAGAAACGAAAACTCCTTTTTACCTGATTAGTCTCGAAACTTGTTTGATATTGTAACTTCTCCTTGATCTTAGGGAATAGGAAGAATTCAGATGGAGCTAGGTCGGGAGAATAAGGTGGGTGAGGCAACAGTTTGATTCTCTGTTCTGCAAAGAAACCTCAACTGCCAATAACCTATATAGACCACTCTTTAGACTTTTTTTGCATAGTTCTTGGAAGACACTCCGAGATCGACAAATTTTCGTTGGAGGCTGCTCACCTTCAAAGCACCAAACTAACGATTGCTGTTTAGTTTCGGGATAATAATGATATAACCATGGTTCGTCATCTGTTACAATGTTAAAAATGTTTTTACTTTGCCCATTATCAAATTTCTGAAGCATAACCTTAGCCCAATCAACTCTTGTTGCTTTTTGCTCATTGTTCAACAAATGTGGTAACCATCTGGAACATCGCTTCCTAGGCGAAATTGATCGTGTAAAATTGTTTTAACCGCTGCCGATCCAATGCCGCGAGAAGGTTCAATGTGCGATTCCACAGAAAGTGGTCCTAAGCAGATATGTTTTGAACATTTTAGGTTATCAAAATTAGTCTTAAATTAAAGCCAACACTTCTTAGCTTATGATCTTGAGTAAGGATTTCATATAGTTTTTCTATTTTCCCAAAAAATCCGAAGAAAAAAGCATTAAAGTAATTTATATAAATTATTTATTTATTATTTTAGCTTAAAGTTAAACATCTCAAAAAAACTTTTTTTCCTTAAGCTTTTGATATTAAACAATAAATTAACCATACCGTAGTACCATATACAACAAATGTTTTCAATTTTCATGCCAAAGTTCGCTTGTTTGTACTTGGTTTGGCCTAAAAATACATGGCATGATAAACACACACGTAACGAAAACAGAAATAAAAATGTATAACTCGGAAAATAGGCATTAATTAAATGAAATTTTTCTTGTCAAAAGCCAACAAATTTATGAGATACCAGAAACAAAATTTTAAAAAATTGCATGTTATAAGTTTTTTTTTTCAACAGAAATAAATCTGTCACACACGTAACGAATATTTTAACTTTTGCAATAAAATGCAATATTTTCTAAGTAATAATTTTGTTTATTCAGTTTTCGCCTTAAATGTCTATTCTTTGAGTAATTCTAAAAGGAATAGTTTGTATAGTCATTGGCGTAAATAAAAAACAAAATAATTATATTATTCGTTGTGTTCATCTGCGGAATGCTACTAGATCTAATAATGTTATTCCAGTTAGGCCTAAATTGGCCCTTACTTCTACAAATAACACTGTCGAATTTCAAGAAAGTTGTGTAAAATTTACTTCGTACATGGTAACATTCTTATGAAAAAATTATATTTACAAAAAGGTTTGACGTATCTTGAAATCTATACATTTATAGACCTATGTTTATAAGAACCTCTCTTATAAGAGAAAACTTTTTGATATGCTCGGACACAAAAGAAAAGACTAAAAATACCATATTTGTATTTGTTAATAAGTTGTTTGAGATAATTTTTACAGAAGGTCAAAAGGAAGATGTGATAATTTTTAGTGATGGACCATCATCGGAATTCAAAAATAAATACTTACTTCCATTTTTAAAAGACAAATTTTATGTTAATTTTACATGGAAGTATTTTTGCCCAAACCACGGCAAAGGTGTAGTAGACGTATAGGAGGACGCGTAGAATCTTTGGTTTGGCATCTCAATCTTAAGATGAAAAATTGATAGTCCAAAATTTGCTCGACTTTTATAAAGCTGCATCAAGTGTTTAAAATCAACTTCTTGATGAAGACAACAACAGCAGATTACCATTTATAAAACTAAATATGCCTAACCCAAAAAATTTGAGTAAGAAGTTATTTGGTCAAGTAATTATGAAGTTTTTAAAAAAATATCCTTTTTAGTTGTCTAGTTATAGTTCTTTTTAAAAATAAAATACTATTAGCTGTTACTTTCTGTATTTTTTCATTAGTCACACACGTAACACGTTGTTGTCACACACGTAACTCACTTTTAAGTTTATAAATAAAATAATAAAATGCATTAAGGGGCATTTAAATATAAATCTTATTGTAGAAAATATTACCAAGTATTAATTAAAAAATAAAAGTTGAATTAAGTATTTGGCAGTTCGCAGAAAATTTGTAAAATAACAAAAATACATTATTCTGTTAAGAAATAAATGTCACACACGTAACGAATTTTTATAATCTTATAAGTAAATTAATATCTTTCAATCAGTGATTTTTTTAGCGTTAACGTAAGCAAAACTAACAACTTAACCCAGCAAAATTATATTTAATAATTACGATGTGTTTTTGTTGGGTTTAAAAGCAACAATTCTAAAAAAAATAAGTCTGAATGTCACACACCTAACGGTAGAATCACCCCAATCTGGATATAGGTCACTCGTCAATCTTGTTTTACCATCTTTTGGACAGCTTCTACTGTTTCCAGAGTCACAGCAGTGGGCGGTTGACTTGTGCGAGACCTAGCATCCAATGACACTAGGCCCCTTTTAACTCTGCAAACCAATTAAACACTGTGGCCCTAGAGGGGCAGAGTCCCCAAGGCAACTCATCAACCTGTCATGACGTTCGGTTTGTTTTAGCCCTTTCAGGGCCTTATACAACCATTGACTTCTATGGTTTTATATATAGGTCCTTTTTGTAGTCATTTAAAATCATGGCTCGAAAATCGCCACTACCCGGTTTCATTTTTACGATAAAATTTTACAAATACTGAGATGAATTCGCGTCCGTGGTAAAACACCTACTGATTGAATAAAGCACTGCTACTGCGTGTGAACACCTTTGACTTGAAAGAATATAGCAGCGAGTTTAAATCAAAGAGATTTCGCGTGACCCTCTTACCGTAGGTAAATTCTTCCGATTTTACAAATTTTACATATTTTAAGCGAATTTTACCGAACTAGTGGTCAATTGACCGTGGTTAATTGACCATCTGTAACTCTACTTATAAAGAAGGAAGTGCGCAAATCCGAAATTTGAATTTGTTATTTTGGCACGAATATAATAATACTTTCCTGAAAGAGGAAAGTAAAAAGAACAAGTAAATTTTCTTTTAGGTAAACAAAATATTAATCAATCGAAAACAGGCAGTAGCAATACATCAAGTATTGAGTTAAACGGCACTACTATAGAAATAAAAGAGGAAGATGATGAGGAAAAACCTGACGTTAAATCTATTGATATAAAGCCAGCAGGACCTAGTTGGGTAAGTTCTAGAGGTAGTTTCTTAATGTCATATGATATTTGTACACAATAATTATAGTACCGGTCAATAATTTAGCAACCATCTAAGATTGTATGAAAATCTGATCCTACGCTAACTAATAAAAATCAATCTATTTCTCAGCTGTTGTGTCACAGCGATTTTTTAATAAAATTTAATAGTGTCTGTTTACGTTTAAGATAAAGCTTGAAAAAAAAATTTCTGTGTAGTGTTAGGCAAGACTGGCTAACACTATTGGAAGG
Organism: Aspidapion aeneum; assembly: GCA_963576565.1. NCBI lineage: Eukaryota > Metazoa > Arthropoda > Insecta > Coleoptera > Brentidae > Aspidapion > Aspidapion aeneum. The sequence continues at coordinate 23,963,001 of OY755045.1, read as the reverse complement.
AGGGGTAAAAAATCTCCTATAAAAGTACCCTGAATTCCCCTAAAATTGCACAATATCATCGATTACATAGAGAAACTCTGAAGACTTCAACCAAATTGATTACCACTTAGCTACTTTACTAAAAACACTAGCTACTCTACTAAAAGCATAAATTAACCTAGCGGAAGGAGCCGGTTTGGGCATAACAGGTCCAAATTTTAAACTCTCCTTGTCAATGGGCAACGCACCCATCATTTTCAAATCACTCAATGGGAAGCATATCTTCATACTTTCGGACATCCAAGCGGCCATAAGGGCCATAAAGGCTTTTTAGTGTGGGTCAAAACTAGTTTGGGAGTGTAAACAGACCTTAAAGCGACTAGCTCAAAACAACAAAATTACACTGACGTGGGCACCAGGACATCAACGAAATGAGAAAGCAAACAGCCTCGCAAAGAAATGGGCGGCAATACTCTATTGCGGACCAGAGGCCTTCTGTGGACTAATGAAAAGCCACTACATAAAAGAACTGAAATATTGGAAAATAAATCAGTTATTGTCTTACTGGGGACAAACTCCGGGAAAAAGACAATCAAAACGGTTTACAACCATATCTGCAAAAAAGTCTAAACAGCTTCTAGAAATGAACAGGAACGACTTAAGACTACTAGTCGGACTGCTTGCCGAACACTGCCTAGTGAAATATCACCTAAAGACAATAGGTAAAGTGAACGATGACAACTGCAGATTCTGCAGTAGCACATCAGAAATAACTGAACATCTGCTATACGAATGTCCTGCCTTACTTCCTGAAAGGCGCCAGTACCTTGAAGGAGGTACTCTATCGCCTGAATGAACTCCCAAGAAAATGCAATACAAATTTTGGAGACAAAATGAGATGCTTAAGATCCGAACAACTCCTCGTGTAATCTACATCTTCTAATAATAAATTCTCTTTAATTTTGTGATTGCTTTTTTAGGTTCACAGAAATCAAACAAAAAACCGAGGCTTTCATCCAATAACCAAATACAACCCTTTAGCGAGGAACCCGCTTTACGGGGGCGGAGAATTTTGCGCCTACACTGAGTTACAAGATTTGAAAAGTCACTTCCACCCTACTGTCGCACTATATGCCAACAATATTTTAAATGGTAGAATTATCAAATACTCTGGAGATCCATTGAAAGATTTTACTCTTATTCGATTTCTGGAAAGGTATGTACGTGCATATACAAGGTGTATCATAACCGGTGCACCCAACTTTAAGGGTGGACGGGGAAGGTCAAAAGTAGACAAAATGTTCAAATAACTTTAGTTCAAAAATTTTATGTTTCCAAGTTATAGCATTTCTCAAGTTTGAAGAGTGGGGGAAAACTGTGAATTAAAAATAAAAAATTTGACCAGGAGTAGCGCTTTTGTAATTCTAACAACAGGCAAACTAAATTTACAAAAAAAAAATCTAAATTTAGACTTTTTACTAAATGCTACCAGAATTTAGCTCGACATTTATTAAAAATCATTTTTATTTTCGCTGAAATCTTCATTAATTCACTCGACAATCACAGTCAACTTGGTTTGGACATTTTGACTTTCACTTGCAAATACCCGAATTTCAAGAAAAGTTTCTAACCTTTAATTTTTAGGTTTGTTTTCAAGAATCCTAAAAAAACATCTGAAGAAAAAGCAGGAGCTCATCCCACGTTAGGAATCAGAAAATTCTACAAACCAAAAGGTGTCAAATTGTTACCAGTTAGATCTAAAAATTACCTAAACACCAATGAGAAGAGTATACCCGTTGAGGAATTGTTTTTGTATAGTTATTTGCAAAGGAGATATCAGGTAATTTATCGTTTTTATTATTGAATATTTTTTTACAATATACTTTTTTCCTTGTTTTACCGACCGACAGAAAATATACAGGCTGCTTATTTTAACTCAAGAAAGTTGCTGTCAAAAATTGACTTAAGAAATGACATCTGACACTTCTGTCATTGTCCAAAAGATAATAAAAAAAATATGCAACTTTTGTTTTTAAAGTTTTTCTACATTAAACCCACTAAATTTTTTAAGGGACTTTTAATATAAGTTATGAATTTCTGCTCCGCTGTAAGTAGTTCTTGAGATATCTTAGTTTCCTGGGTCAGTCTATTTTATTTTTAAAAATAAATTTAAAAAATATTAGATATATAGTCTAGTTCTTTGTAATGAAACAACTCATTAATTAATATCTTACGAATTTGTATATGGTTTTTACAGGACAAAAACATAAAGGAAAAAGAAGATGACAGTGACTTGGAATCTGTTCAAAGTGAAGAATTCGAAGAGATGTTGGACAAAATGGCCGGTTTGGAAGAAGCCGACGAACAAGAAGAAATAGATTTTATGAACGAAATTGGAGATAATTTAAAGAAAAAGAAAGAGAAAAAAGACAAAAAGAAAAGTAGGCTATAAAAATTTTATATAATTTTAGTGATGTTTTTGGTACTAATCTTGAATCGATTACAAGTCTCTATGCCTTGTTAATACTCGTCATAGTCGTTGGTTTAGTCATAGTTTTTGTCTTAACCCATATACCTATTACTGTCACTTTTACAAAAAAGAGTATGGATTTGTAAATCGGAGTTTGTTCCTCTAGAAAGTTCGGCGTACTATTTCTTGGAAGAACCGGTCGCTTGTTATGGTACCGCTTTGTAGAAAACCGAAGCTTCACCCAATGCTACATCTCTCTCACTTTTCACAGTGATAAATACGAGAGAAATTAATGTCATGATATATGATGCTGCTCATTGTCAGAAGCTGAAATTTATATTTTTACTCTATTTAGATAAAGATGATGCAGGCAGCGATGAAGATGAAAATCTGGACGATTTAGATGATGGTTTAGATGACGAAAACGATGAGTTAAACGATGAGGAAGATTTTGGAGACGAGGATGAATTAGAAGGTGATGACGCATTCGATAAAGATGATGATTTAGGTAAATTATTTAAAATCGATTGTTTACTTATTAAATACCATTAAAAAGGGTGTTATAAAAACAGTGTTGAAATAGGTCAAATAGTATTTTTTTAGCCTAAAAAATTGTAAAGAAGGTTAACTTTTGTGATCTTTAGTGAAAAGGCAGGTTTTTTTGACAATACTCTGTATATCATTGCTTTTTTAGATCTATCAGAAGACGAAAACGATGAAGCAATCGATTTCAACTCAGACGACGACTCATCTTCATCCCGCAAAAAACAAATGAAAAAAATTAAGAAAACAAAAGAAAGCAAGGACGATATTACCTCGCTGTTTGCATCAGCAGATGAGTTTGCTTCTCTGCTAGAAGAAGAGGGAAGTTCTGCGCAGAAGCCAGGCAGTGGGAACGTGTTCGAAAACAAGGATAAAGCTAGTAAGTTTATGTGGAGTTTGTTTTTAGTTTTCAGAAAAAACGGCCAGAAGTTGTAATAACTAGAAAGTGGTAGGTTCGGTTGATGCTTTGAAATGTCATATTTTACGAATTCTTTGCTGTATCACAACGTTTGATACGAATGCAGCATGCTAATACAGTAGTATTGTACTACCTAACAAAATGTTAAAAGTTTCAAGGTCACATCAAAACTGTGCCCTTTAGGAAATTATTTCAACCGTCATAACAATATTTTTTTTTGTATTTTAAATTCCCTGTTCTAAAGAACCTCTGAAAATTTTAAAACCTCAAGTTGGTTGATAGCCTTTGATTCATCCTATTTCTACCAAAAAAAGTACAAATTTGTCGCCTTAGATATCACCCAGATACTAACTATATTCGTTTGTGAATAAAATGCACCGGAGGTAGGGAAAACGTAGGCGAAGTAGGCAAAGCTCAAGGTTGCCTGGTAACTCCATGGTCGAAGCGGCGTGAGAGGTGACAGCGCGTCATTTGGAGTGCCACGATTTGATTAGAACCCTTTGTTTACAGGTATTTTTAAGTATTTTTAATCCTCGATGGTTTATTTTTTACATTTGTGGTGTTTTTTTCAAACTATATTTCTTTAAAAACCGTAAATACTTGTTCTAGTTTACTTATACTTACCACTTGTAGTTATTTTAACGGACTAAAAGCTTCCCAAGACATTTTACCTTTGGGATATTTGGTATAAGGTAAATTTTATATTTGAGTTAGTTGATGTATTTTATGAATATTGTTATTAGAGACACTTAAAGAAAAATAACAAAACATATTTACATTTAAATCAATAATGGAACACAAGAAACTTGAAGAATATATTAAATGCTTTTTATTTAAATGGGCACTTCGGGTGACGTCATTTCCCACTTCAACAACTGGCTCTGATTGGTCAGAAAGTTACCAGGTAATCTATCCACTACAGACCTTGGGCAAAGCTGATCAATTCAAGGTCGTCATTCGCAAGTGACGATAGGAGGATGGTGTCGGATTAAAAAATGGCGCTAGTACGATAAACAACTCTAATATCGACAAAAAGTTTCAGGAAAATAAATCCTTCATGAGAAAAGAAAGAAAATTGCCTAGCGTGGGAGCTTAGCGGGCCCGCTTGCTGGGTTTTCATGTCATATGAATGTGAGAGTGTATGAGTTGTGTTTGTCCCAGGGCACCAAATTACTTCGAGTCAGATTATCTTGGTGTCCACCGAATCGTGCTGGCAAGTTGTCTTACTACACGGTGGATAGAATAGACCGGTGTTCGGATCTTATATATATATATATATATATATATATATATATGACGAATTTTTCACGTCACTGGTGGTCCAGCTGATTTTTGTAAACAAATGTTAGATCTGATATGAACAACAGAACAACTAATATTTTTCGAATTCTTTGAAAACTAAGGCAATTTTCCTACTGTTTTCTAGTACATCCTTATAAAATGTAATTTTCTAGACGTATTGTCGTTATTTTTTTTAAGCCCGCTTTATTTTTTATTACACAAAACTTAAACTACAAGTCAAACCGAATGTGATCGTTTAGTATCAAAGGTGAATCGAGCACTTGGGAAGTAAACAAAGATGTAGGTCAGCGGATAATTTTTGGAGCTGAAACGAATACATTATTTTATTCGAATTTTAATTGTGTGGTGTAAAGAGAAATGAAGCGGGCTAAAAAAAATAACGACTGGTATGTCTGAAAAATGTTATTTTATAAGAATATACTAAAAAATAGTAGGAAAATTGCCTTAGTTTCCAAAAAATTCAAAAAATATTAGTTGTTAATATCATATCTAACTTTTGTTTACAAAAATCAGCTGGACCACTAGTGACGTTAAAATTCGACATATAAATATATATAAGATCCGAACACCGGTCTATTCTATCCACCGTGGTCTTACTAGTCTTCAGGACTATAATAGGTAATGTTCAATGTTATACTCAAATGTATACAGTTTATGACAAGCACTCCATTGGCGTCACCAAATTGAGTTATTTTTAAAGATAACATGTTTTGTTTAGGTTTTTGTCGTTTTTGAGATATAATTGTAATAGCGCTAAGAAATATGTTTATTTTCGAAGGTCATTTATAAACATTGTGTTAGAGATACGTAAAAACTTTATATGACAAACTTAATGAGGAATTTAGTAAAGGGTCGTAAGGTCACGTTTGGGGAGGGCCATTTCCCCCGAGGAGTAGGAACTCTTCGAATCTATATTTGTTTTTTTACTCCCAGTAAACAACCAAAATGTCAAAACTTTATAAATTTTCTCTTCTATTCGTCATTTTACGTCTAATTTATTACTTTAAATCATTTTCTGTTCTATTTCAGGTCAAAAGCAACTTGCTTGGGAAGATAAGCGGAATCAATGGCTCAGGGGTTTCAATAAAGGCGTAGGGGGCAATAAGAGCGGCAAAGGGGGCAAATTCGGAAAAAAGAGACCCCACAAAGCCAACTTTGACAACCATAAAAGCAAAAAAGTCAAGAAATGATTTTATATCCAAGTTAATTCAATTGTTTTTTATGTTGTGTTGTAAATATAATAAGAAAAAATTAATTATTAATCATTTGTTGATTTTTTAAAAAAGCTCCATGTTAAGGAATAAGTATATTGTTTTTCAAGTAAGTATAGAGTTTTATAGCAAATATACGATATGTTTAAAGTCCCCCACCTGCTAACTTTTGAACGGAATTAGATATCCATGTCAAATAAAAACTATGTTTAATGTTACGCTTTTACTAGGTTTGACATATTTTTTATAATAGTCATGTTGAGTTAAAATCATACAGTCACTAACAACTTTAAAGTTTTAAATGAAAAGGGGATCAAATAACACCTCTTTTGAAAGATATTTAAAAAGGTTAGATATAAGAGTAGCAATTGTTCTGCACCGAGAAAAAAAAGCTAAATCTCGCCTTGTTGATGTATATTTTTTTTATATCAATAAAAGACGTTTCATTCATTCATTCATTCATATTTCGATGGTCAATCATATTTTATTTTTAAATTTAAACAAGGCGAGATAATAAATCAAGAAAAAGAAATCATCTTGCAGTTCATTTTAATAATTTTTGAGACAACTTTTTTCCTTTATGCTGGTTATCATATCTGTCAAAAAGTTATTTTAAAAATTATGAAATAAACTGTAGTATATGATGTTTTCAGTAAATATGAAATATGAGTAAGTTTGATGGTAGTTTATCTCTTGAAAAACTAGAAAGGGGGGTGGGGGGGTGCTTTTTAAGTCCGCAAGGAATATTCTTTTTCCAACTAAAGTTTTATTTAGCTTTGCTTATAAGAGTATCGAAATTGTCAAAAAAGTTAGCCACAAACTAATATAACAAAAAATTGCATTATTTGTATTTTGGATATATACAGGTTGTTTCCTAAACATTGGTACAAATTGATTATTTGCTTCTCTTTAAGACTTTATTGTCTTGACAATTTAAAAAAGCTTTGTTACCGAGCTACAGAAGGTTAAAGTTTAAACGTAAAGTTTCGCACCCGTGGATAAAACCAAACATTTTCTCGTGCCTAGACGGGTATAGAAAAATTTTGTTTCTCTTGTATTTTTCCGTGGGCAGCTTAAAAGCTGGACCCACGAAAAAATGTTTGTTTTTATTCACGGGTACTAAACATTACGTTTTTTTTCTCTCATTTGATAACCGTGACTATTTCGCCGACACGAAGGTCGCCATTTCGGAACGCCTAATTGCACGGGTCATCGGCCACCTTTGGAACCCCAGACCGGTATTTTTTTATCCGGTCCTTTTGTCCCTTAGAATGGTCTACCGACTGAAGGAGTGTGTAACAATGTCCGCCTTCACGAGATATCCGAACTGGTTACCGGCGTGAATGAAGGGGTAGGACAATATTACATTTTACACTCCCCAGGAATCCTATAAATGTCTGCCGCACCCGACCTCGGCAACCGACGGGGATCGAACCCGCCACTCTAGCCAGCGAAATTCCTTAACTCACTTGTGTTCAATGCGCGAACGCACGGAGCCACCAAGGCTATTCTAAACTTTACGTTTATAATATTCCTGGCTTATGCTCCGCTGACTCGACACAAAACGTCGCGAAGGCGGTAAAAATGCAATATGCATTGATCCGACCTGAGGGAGAAATTTTGTCACGGTCATGGGTACTGTTTTTCGCTTCATCTGCCTGCCTTTTATTTTTACTCTGATAGTTTCTTTTGTATTCCGTAGATGTCGCCACTTCTTTGAAAAGCACACGGTATCGCAGGCAATATTTATCATTTCTCTTACCAATATCGTAAGATTAGATGTATAGACCGTCTCTCTAGCTTTACAAAGGTCACATTGACCATGCAGTGTTCTGAGGAGTCCCTTAAGGACGAAAGAGTTATTAAATAAGCCAACTTATTGCAAAACTCTTCATGGTGATATTTTTTTAGGGGATTATGGCTCTTTTAATCCCCCTTATTGGATTAGCACCTCTGAGGGGTGGTGTAAAGTTCGAAAAACTATAAAAAGAACCCATGATCGATAAAACAAATTATATACAAAATTTTTAGAGCTAAATAATATTTTAATGTTTAAATAAAAAGCTCAAGATATATTAGAATTCTTTTTCAGTAAAACTCTACCAACAACAATTGAAAATCGGTTTAATCATCGTTAACTGGTCCAAATAATTAACATGTAAAATATAGCGGACACCTGACACTAACTTACTCCGTTTTTATTCGACATCTCCTAGTGACGTTTGGAGGTTGAATTTTTAAACCAAAATATTATAATTTTTATTTTTAAGTTTTGTGGGGATATATTTGTCATTGCTACAACCAAAAAAGATGACCTATGTTGCAAGATATTTATAAAAATATATAAATAATGGGTTTAGCCTTCAACCCTAGGACTTAGACCGTTTAGTAAATACTGGTGTTTAAGTTTTTTGTGTTTCGCTAACCTACTATTTTAAAAAATTTTGCAAATTATAAAATATTCTAATTTTTTTCTCCATGACGATGACGGTAGCAGATTAAAAAAATACTAGAAATCAAAAAGTTTTACAAAACTTTTCTCAAAAATTGTCAGAAGACAAAAAACTCTTAAAATGATGGAAGCAATGACCATGTCAATTTTTTTAGCAATGTTCAAAAAGTTCAAGGTTTTTAAAACAGTTGACATTTTTTTTTGGCAACAATTAAATGATTATTAATTTAATAATTAAATAAGTCAATATTGTTTTAACTTCTGAAGCTCTTAGGATAGCTTTTATGGTAACCTGGCCTGACCGTTTTCAAATAACTGATCCTTGGACCTCATTTATTAGGTTGAGTTTTTACATACTTGGAGGGACTCGAACCACAGTGTACCCGAACCATCGTCAAAACAACGTTCGTATCTCCCCGATCAGCATACCTGTGGAATGATACAATTAACCCATAATTCCGAATTTAAAATAAACAGGGTGTTTTCAAGGTAGGTACAGTATAATATTTCATCTTTTTGACTAAAGATGCGACTTTCTTAAATTTATTTGGTATCTTATTTTTTTCAGTAATTATTTTGAAGGAGATAATTATTTTTTTATAACTTTAACTGTGTCCTATTTATTAAATAGGTGAGTTATTTAGTTCCAGGCTGAGGTAAAATATTTTTAACTTATTTTTCTTACTTATCCCTTGCCCTTATGCCACTAAATTATCTATGTTATATGATTTTTTTTCTTTGTTATTATACTAGCTTTTTACAAACGTGAAATCTTTCGAGCCTTGAACTGACTGAACCCAGGATGACTTGTGGGCGATGTTGCCACTTACTTTAATTTATTAAAACACAGTCAGAAAAAAAATTTGCCGGTTACTAATGACTTTTTTCATTTGGTTATTTCGACATGTTTGTGGTGGACACGGCCGCCAAATTGTAAGAAAAATGGTTAAACCAAACTGAAATTCAGCACAAAGTTGTAGCAGAATAGAAAACGATAAATCAAACGGAGTCGACGAATTTAAGAACATGAAAATTACTTGATTAATTAAGTAAATAAGTAATTGATAAACATTGGGTACATTTTTTGGTTCAAAGAATCTTTTGGCAATCTTATTTTGTCGGTTTTTGGTTCCAAAGTTAAAAATAAGCGCTCCAGTATTATTTTGACTTTTTATATTTACCTTAGAGTAAGAACAAACAGTATTTTTAGTTATAAAGGCACACTGTGTATTATGCTTATACCAAACTGCGGCGTGGTTGTAGTTCCGAATACCGCAGACACACCTGTTGACTGGGTATGTGCATTTGGTACCAATAATATATTAGAGTTCCTGCTATTCATTCTGTCTTGTCTGCCATCAACATAAAGTGCACGAAAAGGTGAGGTTAAGAGGATCCATAAGTCAAGTTGACTGGAGGCATCCTTTGTAAGCTATCCACAGAGTGTTGAAATTTAAAGAATTTTTGGACTTTTTCTTTATGGCTTTTGCATTTTTTAAGATATTTCTTAAATTTGGGATGTATTTATAGTTTACTGTGTAGGATATTACTTACATTATTTAAAATGGTGAAAAATATACAAGGGGAATTTCCTACATGTTATCTTATTTTTGTCAAAATGGCGGCTTGTAAATCATAGAAATTATAAATTTTACAATAAAGTCATGATTATACTCAATCATCGGACTTCAAATGACCTTGATATAGCGAGATTTTATGGCAGCAAAATTCTATATACCTTAAACTCTTGCTAGGGCTCATCGGAGTCAGGTACAAAATAATGAGGCTTTTCGAAGGCCCCAGTAACCCAGTAGAAATGACATATATCGCGAGAATGTCATTCTAGTCAAGGCTACCAATTTACTGTCGAAGCAAAGAAGAACAAATTTGATACTTATAAGACGGTCTAATCCAAAATTGTCGACAGAAAATAAATAATTTAAATTGTAAGGTTTTCAAAATGGCGGCCGATTTGTCAAAATGGCGGCCGATTTGTCAAAATAATTTTTCGTAAAACTCAAATAATTATTTAAAAGTTCTTAATTTATTTAAGTTTGGTTGGCTCCTGACTTTGAATGACCTTGTCACACCACGTCAAAATTACAAAAACCCTACTAATAAAATTTTGCTTTTGTGCTTTCTCAAAAAAATCACCGTTGAAAAGCATCCTAAGGTCTTTTTTCCTGCGATCCTTAGTTTGAGAGTTATACCTCAGTAATAATGGCTTACGTAAATTATTACATTTTCGTCGAAAAATGCCACATTTACGTACAATCATGGTGGCCAAAAAAAGCGCCCAAAATATTTTTCATTATATCTTTCGAACGATACTTATCTTAAGAAAAAATAGTTTTTTGTTCGCCAAATTCCAAAATGGCAGAGAGAATCAAAGTTAACCCTTCAAAGAGGCTCTGACTTTATTCTTATGTTCCGGAAACTTTTTAAAATATTTTATAACATTTAAAAAAAACCTATTTATGCCACGTACAATGAAGTATCATTGAAATCGGTTCAGTGGTTCCCGAAAAATAACTTTTCTTTTACCAATTATACAATTGCATTGTCTTGTGTTGTCAGAAATTTTTGGACCGTTTTAAAAATATCAGTACTAATCATGAAGATCGCTTTTGTAGTTTTCTATATTAGTGTTTGTTCTACCGATTGTTTGCATTTTAGACTTGTGCTTTTTGTTTAATTAAAATAGGTAGAGTAATAATAATTTTATATGGAAATAAATACTAAAATATTTGATAAGACAATTGTATGGTTTGTAAAACAACGGTTGAAACAAAAATTATTATTTCGGGAACTAGTAAACCGATTTTTATGATTTGTAATTCGTTTGTCGCGGCGGAGACGGAGCTTTTCTAAAATTCAAAAAGAGTTATAAAGTTTTTTAATACATAAATGAACGAGACTCTTTGAAGGGTCAAGTTTGATTCTGTCCATCATCATGAGTTTTAAGATGACACCAAATTTCGATTTTAATCACTAAATAGCTATTGATCTGCACCACACTGCTTTTTATTTGATTAAAATCGGTTCAGTAAAAATTATTTTATGAGAAAATTAATGCAGACAAAATTGAGAAGGCAGTCGTATGATTGGTAAAACAATGTTTGAAAAAAATACATAAATTTCTTGTAATGTGCAGTTTATCCTGCACTGATAGAGAGCTGAATGTGACAGTCCGGCACTCTAGTTTAAGCCACTTGTCCACCTCTCGGGCACCACCACTCTCAAGTAGGTACCCGCAGTACGATTTCTGCACCTGCGTCGCCACTCACAGGTACTTCGTCTGACTTCGCGACGTTTCGGTTCCTCTCGGGCGCGACCGTGATTTTAAATCACCTTTATTTACATTTTCGTGATTGATTTTTTTTGTTTTATGTTTGTTTTTGAATTTGAGTGCGTAGGCTCAAGAGGAATTTGAGATACATTTTAGTAATTGCATTTTTTGGACAAATAATATTCTGTGATGATTGTATTTTTATATTAAATACTGTATTAAATTAATTTTTCTGTATTGAGCTTGAACTTGAAATTTTGTTACTAAGAAATTGTGAAACTTTAAACAGTGAGGGTGTGCAACCAAAATATGCAAAATTGTGATAATTTGTGGATAGTAGGATATTGAATGATTAGGTAAGAAATGGTTGATGTAAAGAACATACAGGGTGTCATTAAAATGGGGTCCAATATTTTGGGGGAGGATAGTATACTTATTAAATTTATTAGAAAGGTTCTTATGGTACATGTGTCGAAAAATTATTATTAAAGTAGTTATTTGTGGTTGGGTTTATGGACAAAATTATTATTATTCATTAATTTAAAAGATCTGACAATGTAGAATTGGTCTCAATTAATCAGAACTCAAAAAAGTTTGACATTATTATTATATAAAATACTCTGCCAATATATGGGCCCCTAAGCTCACACTAGGTACTATAGTTATAGTGTACGTGTGAGCTAATAACTATTTATTTCACAATTTAGAAATCAATATAGGTAATGTTTATGTTTGTATGGTATGTTTATTTTACAAAAAAGACAATTGTGAAAAAGGCGAAATTCAGCCCTTTCGACATGCTTGATGCCAAAAGCGCTGATCAGTTAACCTTGATTTTATTCAACTTCATACTAAATTACCTTTCGTTTGATACCACACAAGCCATGTTTTAAATTAAACTCAAATTTTTGAAATCTACCCCCACCCTTAAGAAAAACAAGAACTAAAATGTATTTTGTTTAACTCCGGACTCAATTACCTTTCGTTTGATATCACACATGCCATATTTTCAGGTAAACTCTAATTTTGAAAATCTACCCTACCCTTTCACATTTTTTTTTCTTGGCTCAAAATTTAAGGACTGTAATGTAAAGTACACAATCCTCTATCTTTTATAATAAGTGAGTTTTCCATTTAATACCATCAATAATGGGACACCCTATACAGGGAGCCTAACAATCCACATAAAATTACTCAAAATCTCAAAAATCACTGTTTGATACAAAAATTGTAATTATTTAGAAAACCATTATCCTCCTGATTATAAGAATAATAATTAATGGTACAGATTATAGGCAATATTGTTTATACCTGACCCTTGCTCGTGTTTGGACAGGGTGAGCAAAAAACACTCTTGAAATACTTAATATTGGAAAATTGCAGCTGTTTTATACATTATTACCTAGTGTTAATAAGAATCAGGGCCAACAACTTTAAATACCTAAGAAATATGAAGATTTGCTTGCTAAAATTGGGAATAACAAAATTTTGCTTTTACAGGACTGTTAATTTTTATTTTAAAACTCTTATGTCGTTAATCGGTTAATAACAAGTTCGTTAATTTCTCAAAAGCAAAAACTAAAAGAAAGAAGATCAATGAGAATATCTAGAACAGATCATATAAGAAATGAGCTTATAAAAGAAAGAATGGGTATCGAGGGAAGCATAACGGATGACATCACTAAAAGACACCTGATATGGTACGACCATGTACAATAAACAACGAAAGATTACCAAAGCAGGTCCTAGAATGGCAACCAATAGGGCGCAGAAAAAGAGGGCGTCCTAAACTGGAATGGCAACAGTCAATCCAAAGATCAATGAGTCAAAAAAACCTGACGAAAGATGATTATCAGGATCGAAGGAGGTGGAGAATAGGACAACGTAGAAAAACGTTCTAAACCGACATAGTAGTAGTAGTAGTAGTAAAAACTTAAAAGCTAAATAATAAAAAATAATAATTTTATTGCCCCATAGGTATTTTGTTAGCAAAATTCTAAAATCCCAGAAGTCGGGTGCTGCCGATATTTATAGGGTTTCTATAGGAAAAAAAACACCCTGTATAAAGTCTAAAGCTCTATAAGTATGTACCTATTCTTAATTGCATTTTAAAAGCCAACATTAATTACAATTTGCCACAAATATTTGTCTAGATATTTGCGCAAATATGACATACCTTTGTCGCTTTTAAATAAACATTTATCGATTAAACAAACCGGTTGTTCGTGGTTGTTCTAAAAAAGGTATTTTGTTTGATATAAGTAATATGTTGTAGGATTTTTTTACAAAATCCCCCGATGTAATAGTGCAAATTTAAAAGCAACTGATGCAAAAAATCTATTGACATACGACCATTATAGTTACCTATGTTTTTCTCTGCTTTAAAAGAAATTAACTTAAAAGTTTAAGGTACAGTGAATATCAGATATTACGACATATCGGATATTACGATATATCGGTTACAGCGACGACAAATTAAGGTCCCGACCGAGTTCTATATATAACCCATTTTGTTACCTTTTTTCACTATAACGACGTTCAGTTATAACGACCAAAATTAAGCGGTCCGTTCAATGTCGTTATAACCCATTTACACTGTACTTCTATGGGAAATAGAGAAAAGCCGCCTCCCTTGCGATGCTCAAATTTCAAAAGAATTTAAAAGGTGATATGTTTCTTGATACATCAAGCTATTTTTTGGCTACAAGGGGCTTTTCAAAAGTTTGTGTTTTAAGAGGGTGGCTGTAACTTTTTTATTTATGAGCATTGCAATTTAGTGCATGTGTCATTTTTAGTTTAATAAAAGATTGAGTATAGAACACATTATTTTAAAGGATATTTTATGCCGATTTTGAAATTCCAAGCGCGGTCAGTTTTGGTATGACTCCCTTGAAGGTGCCATAAAACACTCGAAACTGTCCAATTATGATCAACCTAAACAACTAAAAAAACTAAAAAATTAGCACACTGCACGCTATATCAGCCTTTTTGTAAATATCTCAAAAACGAAAGCTTCTGCGATCCTTCGGTTAGCATATTTTCCATTTTTGAACTGTCAAAAACTTTCATTAGCAATAATGGATTTTGACCAAAATTTAATCAGCTTGTGACCGAATTGAACACTCTTTTTCATAAAAGTCTCATAAAAATCGATTCAGCGGTTTAGGCGGTATCGTGTTACGGACATACACACACACATACAGACAGACATCACGACGATATTACTAAGATAGGTCAAAATACATGCAAATAAAACATTGTCGGCGTTATTTGAAAAAAAAAATTCGTCGAAAATAATACTTTCTCTTGCCAAAAAATTTCTTTTGCGCGTTTTGACCTAGGCGTTTTTGTAAAACCAAATATTTTGTTTTATTTAATTAAATCTATTTTATAAATATTTTACTATGCCACATAGTTCAATGTTACCTTGAACAAGCTAACCCATAAATTAATTTTGTTAGTATTACTGGGCCCATATTATAAAATGTTTAAGTAGGTAAACGTGTGTTTTGTTGCAATCTACAGTACTGTTTGATAAAAACAAACATAACATTCATAATAGGTATTAGATAACAATTTTTACTTTCCTACCTTCCAAAGCTGGGAGTAACAGAAGAGTAAATGTGTAAAATGATGCTAAAAAGAGTATATTTTTTAATATTGTGCTTGGTAGTACTTTACACCCAAAGCTAATTTTTCATTCGAGGATACCCGATTTTCCTAAGGTCACTCAGTCAAGCAAGCTTGCCTTTAGTTTACTTCTATGGGAAATAGAGAAAAGGGGGGCCCCTTGCGATGCTCAAATTTCAAAAGAATTTAAAAGGTGATATGTTTCTTGATACATCAAGCTATTTTTTGGCTATAAGAGGCTTTTCAAAAGTTTGTGTTTTAAGAGGGTTGCTGTAACTTTTTTATTTATGAGCATTGCAATTTAGTGTATGTGTCATTTTTAGTTTAATAAAAGATTGAGTATAGAACACATTATTTTAAAGGATATTTTATGCCGATTTTGAAATTTCAAGCGCGGTCAGTTTTGGTATAACTCCCTTGAAGGTGCCATAAAACACTCAAAACTGTCCAATTATGATCAACGTAAACAACTAAAAAAACTAAAACATTAGCACAATGTACGCTATATCAGCCTTTTTGTAAATATCTCAAAAACGAGAGCTTCTGCGATCCTTCGGTTAGCATATTTTCAATTTTTGAACTGTCAAAAACTTTCATTAGCAATAATGGATTTTGACCAAAATTTAATCAGCTTGTGACCGTATCGAACACTCTTTTTCATAAAAGTCTCATAAAAATCGATTCAGCGGTTTAGGCGGTATCGTGTTACGGACAGACATACACACACACATACAGACAGACATCACGACGATATTACTAAGATAGGTCAAAATACATGCAAATAAAACATTGTCGGCGTTATTTGAAAAAAAAAGTCGTCGAAAATAATACCTTCTCTAGCCTTTGCTGCGCGGGCTAGGAAGGTAAAAATGTAATGACAAAAAATTTGTTTTACGCGTTTTGACCTAGGCGTTTTTGTAAAACTAAATATTTTGTTTTATTTACTTATATCTATTTTATAAATATTTTACTATGCCACATAGTTCAATGTTACCTTGAACAAGCTAACCCATAAATTAATGCTGTTAGCATAAACTAATAATGTTTATGCTGTTAGTATTGCTGGGCACATATTATAAAATGTTTAAGTAGGTAAACGTATGTTTTGTTGCAATCTACAGTACTGTTTGATAAAAACAAACATAACATTCATAATAGGTATTAGATAACAATTTTTACTTTCCTACCTTCCAAAGCTGGGAGTAACAGAAGAGTAAATGTGTAAAATGATGCTAAAAAGAGTATATTTTTTAATATTGGGCTTGGTAGTACTTTACACCCAAAGCTAA
The DNA here is from genome assembly GCA_963576565.1 of Aspidapion aeneum. Classification (NCBI taxonomy): domain Eukaryota; kingdom Metazoa; phylum Arthropoda; class Insecta; order Coleoptera; family Brentidae; genus Aspidapion; species Aspidapion aeneum. The sequence goes on along the minus strand of OY755045.1, from coordinate 23,946,418 downwards.
TTTTTCATTCGAGGATACCCGATTTTCCTAAGGTCATTCAGTCAAGCAAGCTTGCCTTTAGTTTACTTCTATGGGAAATAGAGAAAAGGGGGGCCCCTTGCGATGCTCAAATTTCAAAAGAATTTAAAAGGTGATATGTTTCTTGATACATCAAGCTATTTTTTGGCTACAAGGGGCTTTTATGAGCATTGCAATTTAGTGTATGTGTCATTTTTAGTCTAATAAAAGATTGAGTATAGAACACATTATTTTAAAGGATATTTTATGCCGATTTAGAAATTTCCAGCGCGGTCAGTTTTGGTATAACTCCCTTGAAGGTGCCATAAAACCTCAAAACTGTCCAATTTTGATCAACGTAAACAACTAAAAAAACTAAAACATTAGCACAATGCACGCTATATCAGCCTTTTTGTAAATATCTCAAAAACGAGAGCTTCTGCGATCCTTCGGTTAGCATATTTTCAATTTTTGAACTGTCAAAAACTTTCATTAGCAATAATGGATTTTGACCAAAATTTAATCAGCTTGTAACCGTATAGAACACTGTTTTTCATAAAAGTCTCATAAAAATCTATCGTATTACGGACAGACATACACACACGCATACACATACAGACAGACTTCACGACGATATTGCTAAGATAGGTCAAAATACACCCAAATAAAACATTGTGGTATCTGAAAAAAAAATCGACGAAAATAATACCACGGATCACCTAATATCAATAATAATCAAAAATATAATGACAAAAATTTTGTTTTAGAACTTTTGACCTAGGCGTTTTTGTAAAACTAAATATTTTGTTTTATTTACTTAAATCTATTTTATAAATATTTTACTATGCCACATAGTTCAATGTTACCTTGAACAAGCTAACCCATAAATTAATTTTGTTAGTATTACTGGGCACATATTATAAAATGTTTAAGTAGGTAAACGTATGTTTTGTTGCATTCTACAGTACTGTTTGATAAAAACAAACATAACATTCATAATAGGTATTAGATAACAATTTTTCCTTTCCTACCTTCCAAAACTGGGAGTAACAGAAGAGTAAATGTGTAAAATGATGCTAAAAAGAGTATATTTTTTAATATTGGGCTTGGTAGTACTGTACACCCAAAGCTAATTTTTCATTCCAGGATACCCGATTTTCCTAAGGTCACTCATCGTCAAGCAAGCTTGCCTTTAGTTTAGAAAAAAGTAATTCCATGTTTTAGGAGAAATTAAATTAGTTTTAATGGATTTACTTGAAGCCGGACCTATCTATCTGTCCATTTAGTAGAACCAGACCTACTTAATTTAAAACTGCAAAACAATTTGACAATTGTCACTTCAAAATAAAATGGCGGCTATATTTTGAAAAATTAGTTTTTCTTCGATATTTTCATTAATTTTTGTGCCATATTTATTTATACGTCCTCCTCTTGACCAGCTCATTAAACTTACTATTAATAGGGCTGTCTAACAAAACATATGATCAAATCCAAGATCTCTTCCATAGGACAAACAAACCGATTTCCCATAAGCCGTAGTGTTAACAAAAACGTAAATTTTACAAAAACGACAAGAGCTTTAGTCTCAAAAATTAATCAGTTTTAAGAACGGATCCTTTGTGCATATGAGAAAAATGCGTTTTTCTTAAAAATATTAAACTAAAGCGAGAAAATCTAAAATAAAAGGGACCATGTTTTCTTCAAAAAAGTAGGTTATGTTTTTGTTTATTTTGTTTTTTTTTACTTTTTTTTTAGTTTTTTTACTTATTTTGAATTATTACATGGGCGCATCAAGGGGGCGGGGGGCTAGAGGCCCGGACCCCCCCAAACCACATATTTTTTGAGATATTTTTCATATATTTCATGAATAAACAGAAAAAATAGCATAAAGTCCAACATCATGAGACCTCTGGGCCCCCTCAAAGGTATCGGGCCCCCAAAGGTTTCGGGTCCTCCCAAGACATATTTCTGGGTGCACCACTGATTATTATGTCAAGTTTTTTTGCTGTTGTGAATTGTGGCAGCGGAGGACGTAATGATAATGTTAGTTTTCATTGAATTTGAAGTTTTTTGACCAATGAATCAATGAACTATCAGCCCAAGGTAGGGGAAAGTGGATAAGTAGTTCTATTCAAAGAGCTCACTTCAAGGCTCACTTAACAGAGACAAAATTGAAATAGAATAAACTTTTCTCATCAGATTCAGGTTTTCTATTAGGATCTTTTGTTGTACTTGACTAAACCTTATGCTAAGTAATAGGCCTTCTTTTTTTTTAGGTTTAGACAAAGTTTAATTGTGTTAACCCTCCAGTAGTGACATGAAAAAGAGGCACAACTTATAGGTAGGTCAGTCCAACAGATCAATATGCACATATGAGTTCCAACCAAGGTTGGTCAAGCAAACTTCTAATAAGTACTTTACAAAATATGTTTATTCAAAAAAATATAAGTAAACATTTTATAAAAAAAACTTGCAAAATTAAAATACAGTTTTTCCTTGTCATTGGCCTCACACACTATACATCACCATATGATTTTCCATGAACTATAATACATAGGGATTAAGTACAGTCAAACGTAAGGTTCATCAGCTCACAACAGTACTGTAGAAATTTCACAACAGGACTTGTAGTAGGTCCAGTCAGATGCTATACAAATTTTACGGTGTACAAGTTTCAGGTGTCAAAAAGTATGGAAATAAAGGAAAATTTGCACCAAAATAGTTTAAGATAAAAAGAGGTTTGAGTCAGGGAGATTGTCAAATTCACCAGTTTATTCTAAACTGTTTTGCGGTCTGTAAAATAAATATTTATTAAAGAAAAAGAAACTTTGATGATACTGGACACTATACAGAATGCTACACTACCAAGAGTTTATTTAAGAGTTCTGTAGGATGGTGTACAAATTTGGTTCAGCTCATTACCCACACTTTAACCTCATATTGTTTTCCTTTTCTTTCTTCTCTAGACCCTTTTTTCAACCATTTTTATAATTTTTCAACCGTTTTGAAACAATAATCCATTCAGGAGAGACCCAGTCAGGATCATTGCTGTATTCTAGTTTTGAAAGTTGCTTGCCTAGCAAAAGGTCCACTCGAGCACAAAAAAAGATCCCAATAGAAAATGTTGCCAAAATGGCAGTTACATATGTATAAAAAAAAACCTGACAAAAAACATCCGACACAAAGATGTAGTAAGCCCACTTTTTTAAGTATTCATAAAAAATTACAATTTAACATTAAAATATTTTGAAATCAGAAAAGGAGCCCTATCGATGAAAAAAAATTAAATACATATCATTTAAAAAAATAAACCATATGTCAGAAATGTGGCAAATGTTTTACATATTTTTTGACATCACATTCTGACTAAGGAAAAACCCTTCAACTTCGCTAATTTAGACGTGACTGTCAGATGAATATTAAAGGAGATAGCTATTTAGTAAAATATGGTCATCACCCGCTACGTGACATGTCAATTTTTTTAAAATTTCTAAAACAAATTGTGTTTTTATAACGAGATGTCTTGGTTTGTACGGTTTTTTTGGTAAACTTCCGGAAAAAAAAAACAAAAATGTTTTTTCTTCGCTATTTCCGCAGCCATCTTTAAAAAGTAAATGAATTGATTTTTTTTGTACATTACAATTTAAAGCTAACTTTACCAAACCAGAAAATTGCTGTTGCTTTTATATTTTGAACGCCGCCATCTTGGATTATAATAGACATTATTTAGACAGAGAAAACTTTATATCAGAAGATAAAGAAACTCGTGGAAAAAAGGCGGAACTTGGAAAAAGAACATCGATAGAATACACAGAAATAAATAAAACTATAAGAAAAATGATGAAAGAAAATAAAAGAAAGAGCCAAGAAATAAAAGTTAAGAGATTTATAGAAAATAACAGGAATATAAAATGTCTTAGGCCGACTCTAAACTACTACATAGAAACTAACGTTACAGAATTATACCAAAAAAAAGGGAACCATTGCGATAAACCATAAAGAAACTCCAAGCATAAATAAAGAATATAAACTCCGAACTACAACCCAAAATAAGCAAAGCGGAAATAGAGAGAGCATTAATTGAAGAAAATGAAAAATAACAAATCACCTTGAAAAGACGGAGTGTCGGCAGAAGTGCTAAAGTACGGTGGTAAAACTGTAGTTAATACCCTCCATATCCTGAATAAAATACTAAAAGAAAAAATAATCAGTAACCATTATTCTACACAAAAAAGGCGATAGAGCAGACCTAAAAAACTATCGACTTATAACACTCCTCACTCCTGTAGTCACTTACAAAATCAAACATGGATAAGGTAACAAAAGCTCAAAAATCAATGTAAAGACAAATGTTACATGTAAAGCTAACAGATAGAAAAAGAAATGAATGGATAAGAAATAAAACAAAAGTAAGGGATGTCAGATAAAAAGTAGCAAAATTAAAATGGACATTTTCCGGTTATAATATCACACAGAACGACGATCGATGGAATGTATTGTAAACTGGAGACCTTGGGAAAATAGAAGAAGTAGGGGAAGACCCCGCAAATGGATGGATAAACACAAGGTATCACCAGACCCACTTTCCCTATTCAAAATATAGGGGTAGAGTATACCCCTCGAAGGGGCTGCGTGCTACAAAAATTTCAAGATAGCCAAAAAGTGTCCTCGTAAACAAATTCGAGGGGTTTTTCAAATTCATTATCGTTTTGAAGATATAGACTATTGACAGTTTTCGGTGGAACACCGTGTATACACATATACAGCATCATATCGTTAAAATAATTGCTTTTATTCCTACCCATATTTATAACGGTAGATACATATAACACTATACCAGATAAAAACATTTTTACAAATTCCTAACACTGATTTTCAACAGACAATATTTTGCATATTACAGATACTTTCACCATCACCTGTACCACATACATAATTGACAATTATTATTATTATGAGGATAGATAAAACAAAGTAATAATAATGACTATTCTCCAATCAACTCGATCCTGATTTTAATCTTGGAACGCTAGGGTTCGTAAAGGCAATAGGTGGAAATTTATAATCAGTTTCATTAGTAAAATGCTTACAAGGCTGTCTTTTATTTTTATATACAGTAAAACCTCTCTTTGCGGACACCTTATTTGTTAGAACCAAGCTTTTCCCTATTTCTTTACATGTAAAATTCACTCCTATAACCGGACACTCTAATAACCGGACGCGGACAATTTTTTTTGGTTAAAAAATTCTGAAACCTCTCTTAACCGGACGGAAACCTTTAAGAACGGGACGGAGCTCTGCACGACAAGGGCATAAATATTATGTAGTATGTTGGCAACAACGCACTCTGCAGCCGGGGAATTACCTCTTGCCAGTTTAATGCGGAGACTAAATACTACAATATATTTTATTCGGCTTTATTTTATCTCTTTGAAATTGCGCCTAGTAAAAAACTTCTTAGTTTACGTTAAAAAATGGAAGTTGTTAACATTTCGGAGAAGGAACATCCATCAGCACGAAAGATTGCTGAAAAATTTAATATCGGAAAAACTGAAGCAGTGGAAATAGTTAATAAGTATCTGTTAAAATTTCGCAGTTCCCTCTCGTAAGCGGACACCTCCAATAAGCGGACAAAATCGACCAAACCGTGAGTGTCCGCTTATGGGAGGTTTCACTGTACCTCAATCTTTACCAAACCTAAATTCAAAACGTCAGTGCGATACATATTATTTTATAGCTACAGTGAATTTTTTAGGTTAACAAATCAGTCGAAAAATTTTATTAAACGGAGAATATTTTCGGGGTTTAATTTTTTTCAACTTTCAAGGAAATTATTTCAACAAGAATACCTTGCCGAGTTAATTTCTGTTTTCGGTAATCAAGCACCACATTAGTCAATAGTTTCTCATTGGTATGCAAAATTCAAGCGTGGACGGATTAGCCTTAGCAGCGATCCAAGGCCAGATGCGCCAAAAACGGCTGTCACCCAGGAAAACATCGATGCTGTGCGCATGCTCATCTCGGAAGATCGACATGTGACACATCGCGAGACTGAGGCTTCATTAGGCATTTCAAAAACTTCAATTCAAAAAATTTCGCATGAAGAATTTGGGGTAAGGAAATTAGTTTCCCGCTGGATATCGCATCTGTTAATCGAAGGTCAATTGGTGTTAGAAAACTCTAGACCGCTTTGAGACAGGAAAATTGAAAAACGTGTTAAGCATTGTCAGTTGTGAATCGTGGATTTACTCATATGAACCCGAAAATAAACGTGAGTCGTCTATTTGGGTGTTCCAAGATGAAGAAAAGCCCACAAAATCATCCGTTCTCGAAGTATCCAAAAATATAGTCGCAACATTTGTCTCAAAAGCAAGTCATAGCAACAATTCCTCTGGAAGATCAAAAGACTGTTACTGCCAATTGGTACGTCACCATTTGTTTGCCAAAAGTGTCCGTTGAGCTTCGAAAAACGAACCCCAAACGACGAATTATCCTCCACTAAGACAATCCAAGTTCACACAAAGCACAAAAAACCATTGAATTTTTAAGCCAACAAAACAGTATCAACGATTTCTATACTTTTGCGAAAATCACGAAAAAAACGTATGGCGTAGATATTTTTGTCAATCAATGTTTTTTAATTGACAGTGACGGATACTTCACATAACCAATTACCTACCTATTTAAATCATAGACACTACTTTTTTTAAAAGTTTATTGTCACCGCTGTTTGTAATATACTAAACAAAGATAAACAAACTATACGTGGTCAAAGATTTTAGTCGCTAGACGAAGCATTCGAAGCTGTTTAGTATTAAAACTCAATTTTTTAATTAAAAATAGAAAAATTCTAACCAGATTTTTTTCATAAATATTTCTGCATTTAAGAAAAATCTGGTAAGAATTTTAATTTTTTTAGTTAACAAACTAACTCTCAATTCAAAATATTTTAAACAGAAATAATTGGTATTTAGAGTGGGATGAGAAGTATTGAAATTTAATTTGGTAAGAACCATTCTAAGCGTATTTTAAAGTTAAAATATCATCATTATTTTTAGCTTGCAAGAAAATTAGATAGAAGCTTCTTTGTTTAGAATTCAGAGATCTATTAGAAAAAAATTAATAGATATAATCTTCCTGGTATAATTTCAACCCTACCGACAGAGAAAAATCGCGGCTCTTTGCGGTCCGACCACAAAGTATTTGTTTTCCGACCGACCCAGCCCAGGTGAATGGACGGCACCTGATTGGCAGATTTTTTGAGATGCGCTTTTAATTACTTTCAGGTGTTCTTTTCGATACCCCTTGAGTCGGCAGTATGCAGAGTTAGAAAATAAATCAGTGTCGTTTCTGTAGGTGTAGGCATAGAAAGTTTTATTATCCATTTTTATTTTTTTAGTTTACGCCATAATTAAATGAAATAATTTTCTATATACAGTTTTTGCAAAGTCAGTTGAACAAAGATAAAAGCCGACCATCGGCATATCCTTTATAGAAAGTGACATGGGCGGCGGTAGATATACTCATGAAAATGATTTCATTTAATTATGGCGTAAACTACAGAAATAAAAATAGATAATAAAACTTTCTATTCCTACACCTACAGGAACGACACTGATTTATTTTCTAACTCTGCATACTGCCGACTAAAGGGGCCCCGAAAAGCACACCCGAAAGCAATTAAAAGCGCATCTCAAAAAAATCTGCCAATCAGGTGCCGTCTATCCACCTGTGCTCGGTCGGTCTGAAAACAAATACTTTGTGGTCGGACCGCAAAGAGTCGTGCCTCTTCTCTGACGGTAGGGTTGAAATTATACCAGGAAGATTTTATATGAATTTGGATAACTTTTGAAGGGCAGAATGAAGCAAAATTTCATGAAATCGATAGAACTCCGTATTAGGAGTTATTCAAGTGACTTTGCAAAAACTATACAGGGTGTTTCCTTATATTCAACGAAGGTCTACTGCGCTTATTATAAGAGAAAGAGATAAAAGTGTAAATGCCAGAGTTGTAGGGTTTATTCTAAACCATCATAAAATATTATCTAACAAAACAAATGAAAAAAAGTTGTAAAAAAACACAAACATAGTTAATCATTTACGGAACACCCCCATTTAGTCCTGCTCCTGCTAAAATATTTTCATTTTCAAAATCTGATTTTATTGATTAAAAAAATAGCACTTGTCATAAATAAACAACTGATGGCAAGTTCCTTATTGTTTATTCAAATTTTTAAAATTCAAATATTTCAAAAACGGCTGGGCACCATGTCAACCAATTATTAATTTTTGAATTTAGAAAAAAATATCTATTTATTTGGAGTTTAATATATCGGGTATTTCGTAAGATATTTGACATGTTTGTGTTTTTTTATTTTAACTTTGCGACATTCAATTGTTTTGTTAGGTAATATTTTATGGCGGTTTAGTATAAACCGTACAACTTTGCAATTATACTTTTCCTTAGAGTTACACGATGTTTTTTTTAATTTTTCACAAAAATTTAATAAAATAACATAGTTTTTTACTCATATAAGCTCAATTTTGTATTAAAAGCATACCCTTCAATTTTGATTGATAAAAATAAAGAACTGCACTATCGGTTTTTTTTTGTTCATGGCCAAAAAAAAAGCATCTTATGCATCAGAAAATACCCCTTAATGAATATAAAGTGTGTACAATATTTTACAAAATTATCTAAAACAAATATCACAAAATATTAGCATGTTATTTAACAACATCCTGTATAGTTGTCAATTGACCATTCCCAATCCTATTTATCTCTAAATCAAAGTGTTTTTGACTTGCACCTTTTAGCTTTCAAACCGTTCAATATTATAAACTAAATCTTTACAACGCTAAATCATTGTGATTAGTGCCTAGTTGTGCGTGAGTGCCCAACGCACCGTGACATTCTTATAATTTAGCGTTACTAGTACCCATATCAAGAAATCACTTCTATAATTATTTAATTGTTTGTTTCGAATCAGTGAAAAAAGTTTCTTTGAAAGTCATTTCGTTGCTATCGCGTGCTTTAATTTTTATGGCAATTTTTTCTTTCTTTCTCGCTCTCTCTATCTCTCTATCTCTAAGTGCCATACCCGGGACAGTTGTTCTTCTTCACGTGGCATTATACAACTCTTTGTTTGAAACTCGTAGGCAATGATTGAGTAGAAACAAAATTTTGGACTTCCATTGTCTTTATTTATTTTAAACACGACGCTTCGTTTAGTAAGGATCTCTAACTGTTTTTAAGTGTAAACTAAACGACGACCCGCCGGTGTCCATACGTTTGATATGTCCGTGCTTGGTTGACTGAAAACTTCTTTATTCTGCATTATAAACGCAGCTCAATAAACTTTCGTTTTCGCCATTGCGAGTCCTTATCCATTGAATCCTGTGATCATTTGACCATACATTATCCGTTAAACCGTATTTTGCATGATACTTTTTAGATGTTTCACCACACTCACATGCGATTTGGTAAATACATTCCTTATTATTTCAGGGATTTTCTGGGTTTGTTTTAGTTACAAAACTTCTTATCGTATTTCCCGTTGATATATGTGTTTGGCTATTCGTCTTATGTTTTCTGAAATACCATATGGAATGTTGATAACAACCAACGGATTAATATTTTGAGAATTTCCTACATTTAGTTTGTTTTTAAGTCTAGAGATTGTTGAGATTATTAATTTCTCAGAATAACCATTCTAGTCTAAGTCCTTTTTAATGCCCTAGATTTCTGTGGTTAGTTCTTCATTATTACTACAAATATTAACGGCTCTTAAATACAAACTTCTTATGACTCCTTCTTTTGTAGCAACAGAATGTGTAGGTTTCCTATATACAGTTGTCTATTCGTTTGACAAAAACATCCAAAAAAGGTAATGCCGAATCTTTTTCAATTTCCATTGTGCATTTGATTGTTGGTCGAATACTATTTAGATGGTGTAGACAATTCTGCAGTGCGTCTTCATTTTCCGGTCATATAATAAATGTGTCATCCATGTATCGTAGCCATAGTTTTGGTTTAACTGTTGTTGTGTTGATCGCATGGTCCTCGAGCTACTAAGCGCATTCAGCAAATCTCTGCAGCTCCTCACGGTTCTCGATGAGACCATATAGGAATCAAGCGCTCGTAAGGCTGCCTCTCTATCAGAGAAGATTTTCATTGTCCTGTTGGTCCATTCATGGTCAGTAATCCACCGGGCACACAGTTCAATGGCTACGAGTTCGGCCTGAAATATAGTAGCCAATTGGTTGAGACTATGTTAAATTTCTACTTTTTCTTGGATACTAACAACTCCAGATCCAACGCCTGATGGCATTTTGGATCCGCCGGTGTACCAGAAGCTATCGTTATTTGAAAAATTGGTCCTGTTCTTTAACCAGTCCTCCCTCTCCTGGAGTATAATGTTGTATAGCTTTCTGCTGTACACCGTATTGGGCATGACGTCGGATATCATTTCTAGAGTTGCAATCCATAATTAGAGCTGTTGATATCACTTTGTTTGCCCGGCGATCCTGATATTCTATATGTTGCACGTCGTACCTACGCCTCTAAGAAAATGTGAAGCAGAGGTAAGTTTAGTAAGCATTCAAGCGCATTCGATGGGCTAGAGCTTATTGCACATATGGCAAGACTGGCATGTCGCTGTAAGCTGGTTAGTTTGGCGTTAGGGGTTCTTTGATGTCGGTTTTCAAACCAGACTATTGCGCCGTATGCAATCATTGGTCTGATGACTGTTATAGACAGCCAGTACATTTGTTTGGGGCTAGTGCCCCAGGTTTTTCCTCAAATTCTTTTGCACGTCCATAAGGACAGTATGGCTTTGCGGATTACCTTTTCCAAATGGGCATACAGGTAGGTATTTACCCTCTGACGCAAATGAAATTATTTTACCGTTAAGCTCCGGATGAGTCAGGAAGTCCATGGAACACCCTGTGCATTAAGGAATAAATTTCTGGCATTCGTCAAGCAAATCGCCAAAAAGGTCTCCTATACGTGCTCATTGTTACCTACTTTTCTATTAGTAGTGAATTTTAAAAATCGAAAATTTAGTAGCATATTAATTACTGTAAAATAGCATGAAAAATAAGTACCCACTAATTAAATAAATAACTACCTAGGTGTGAGCAGGGTCGTGCAACAACCCGGGCAACCTGTCATACTTCCGGGGCGACCATTTTCCAAATTAATATCTATGTTTACATATTTTTCATTAAAATGTCATTTATATATGGGATTTGCAACCATAGACTGACAAGAACAAGGGGTTCGTGGATAGTCCTTAAACTGTAAAAATAGTTCGTAGACAAGTAACAGAGCCAAATTTAATTCATGTAAGAGAGATATAAATACATTAGACTTATTCTTATCTTCTGGACTTTCTTCAATATTTAATTGTGACCCACACTATTTAACTACTAAATTACCTAATAAGTTGAATTATCGCACTAGTAATGTAGCGAGTTTATTACATCACTAGTGATGTAAGAAGCTAATTGCGTAACTCAGTCAATGTCTTTTTTTGTGTAAGCAGTTCACTGCATTATTTTTTGTGGAACTAAAATCAGGGTCGTAAATAAAATCTTGTATATCACACGTACAGGAAGATCCATTTCAGCACAGCACACGTGTAGTAGCCACTCGTTACTGTAATGAAGCTCATACCATACTAGCATTATAAATAACTAGGTACCTATATAAAATATACACACAGGATAAGACAGCTATCATTTTCCTATGAGAAATTACGTATAATAAAGAGATTGATAGCAATGGGCATTGGGTATTGAGTAAATCAGAGCAAGGCATAAAATTCATGCGCGTCTCGATTTCATTCGACGTTTGTGTTTGTTTACCCAATGCTTGTTGCTATCTCTTAAGTATAAGTAGTAGTAGTAGTGTGGGGTAGGCTCTAGGCCTGGCGACTAGACACATGAAGCGCCCTTTTCGCCAACCCCCGGGCATCCCCCAGCTGCTTCCATCCTTCGCTAAGAAATCTGCCTTCTGTATAAAGGCCAGAATATTCAGAAGGTCCTCCGTCTCAAAGGCTTCCTCTTCAAATACCTCCTTATATGCTTCACATACTGAGAGGAAATGCGCCGAGGTCTCGTCTTCGGTCAAAACATCGCTCGCACGTCGCGTCTTCCTTCACTCTCATCTTCGCCAGGTGTCCTTGTAGGATGCAGTGTCCGGTTAGGACTCCCACTATTGGCTCTCACGTTTCGTCGTGTTCTACGGAGCAGCCAGTCCCTACGGGACTTGCTATATCCTGTCACATACTCCTTCGCGTATCTGGCTTTCCTATGTTGGTCCATTCCTTTGTATCTGGCCCGACGCATTTCTGCCGGGATCCACCCCTGGCAAGTTCGTCCTCTTTCTCGTTTCCTGGGACCCATACGAGCTTTACATCTCTTTCTCCGATCAAATTTAGGCTGGTAAGCAAATAGGAGAATTCGTAAAGTAATCTAATTTTGTTCACCGATTACACCGGTTTTTTGACTTATGACGTTCTTCTGACATTTTCGTTCCGTAAGTCCGATAAGCAACGAAAATTCAAACGAAGAAATCAGATTTCTTAACCTCGCTTGTTTCGAATTTTATTTATTTTTCTAAAAGGGTCCCTGCATGAGTCTGGTGATCCCAAAATGAACTCCAGATTTTCATCTGATTCTTGAATCACTATCTTCTTCCCAGAGAATAATAAACCAGTGAGCTGTAAAGTAAGCGGACAATACTTGAACCACCTAAGATATACTGATGATATCGCCTTAATAACAGATAAAGAAGACCTGATAAGAATGCAGGAAGAACCGTATACAGCAACTAAAAATATAGGCTTGAGTATAACCTGCACTAAAACTAAGATCATAACAAACACGATCAGAATAAACCAAGAAAAAATAGAACAATTAGAGGAATATATATACCTGGAAGAAATAATTAAACTAAAAAAAGAAAACCAATCAGCTGAAATCAAGAGACTCAAGATTGACCTGGAGCATTCGGTAAATTAAGCTACATATTAAAAAATATAAAATATCCTGAGTACCTCAAAACGAAAGTGTTTAGCTCAGTTCAGTTCAAACATGCTTAATTGTTCAAGAATATACAAACCCTTATTTTCAAAGCTTAAACTTATGTCTAGCACCTATATAGGAAAAAAATCTTAATAAAAAGAAATAGTTTGTAAAATCGTCTAGAATTTGTAATATTAATTTTAGTTGTTAAGTTAACTTGTTAGGTTTAGAGTTAAAAAAAACAAACAAAAAAAAATAATAAAAAACACCTAATAATAATATTAAACTATTATAGCGTCGCGATAAGATCCCTGTCGAGTACTATCATACGATCTTAAAGTCTAAATTAAATAAAGTGACCTCATCTACATTATAAAGTATATAGGTACATTCATTATAAAATATATAGGTAGATTTATGCTAATATATGTAGGCAATACAGAATATTTAGTGTAAAAATAAGTTAAAAATATTAAAACAAATGAGACGTCAAGATTTAACCAAGTATAGCCAATGTATCCTTCCTGTACTCTCCTATGGATCCCAGAGCTGGACACTTACAAAATCTAACATGCAGAAGGTAACAAAAGCCTAAAGATCAATAAAAAGACAACATGTAAAGCTAACAGATAGAAAAAGGAATAAAGGGATAAGAAATATAACAAAAGTGAGGGAATGAACTAATTAGACGAAATTCTTGACAATGATCAACTTTTTGAAGGAGATATTGCCCAAGTAAATGAAAATGAAAAAAGAAACCAAATAATAAGAAATCTTTAAAAGTCGCTAATAAAACTTAAAGAATAGTACCCCAAGGGCTATCAGAATTTCTTCTTCGTCAGACATGTTTTTCTTCGAAAAGCTGCAGATGAAAAACAATGGTGAAAAATCGAAAAAAGTTGAATTATGCTTTCTTCTCTTGTCACTTGTGGGCGTGCTGACGTACGTGGCGTAATGCCATTGGGTTTTTATTTCAACTATGATGGATTCAGCTAATCAGAAATAATGTCAGATTGATGACATATGTTAGCTATCAACCAACTGTTTGGATCACAAATCCACCGATGGACAGAAATAGATGAAAAAAAAAAAATTCCACAGTCAGCGAACCTGATGGATTTCAACGAATTGCACGGATTAATTAAAGAACTTGAGTTTTGCGATCGATGACTTTACACACAAACTTGCACAATTTAGCACGTTATGACAGAAAACCCTGTATTGAGATGTCACTTACATGCGTGACATTGCCATTCGCATAAAGAGTTTTCTGTCAAAACGTGTTTACCAGGGTGAATCAGGCCTATGCAATTGCTTATAAGCAAAACTTTGCCCGAGGCGGCTGAAAGTCTGGACCCTGCCTTGCTCTAAGAGTTATTACCTAGTTATTTATCATTTTCAATAAATAATTTTAAAGCTTCTGGAAGGTCACGAATATTATGTTATTAAGAGAATTTATTTAAATCCTTTATTAAATAATACTTAATTATACGGATTAAATATCCCCAAAGATATTATCGACAGGCAGACAAAGACAGACAATCTGGCGCGGCAATAAAAAGGGCACAACTTTTTAGTTAAAAATAGTGATTAGAAAAAATGCCTTTTTTCTGTCTAGGTTTTGCCGCAGAACATATGGGCCTTATTGTAAGGTCAATTACAATGGCGTACAAGGTTTGAAAAGGCCAGTACCTGGGGTACCTCGTACCAAATTTGGTGGCTATACGTCAGACCGGGTAGAAACGTCAAACTAAAAATCAGAAGAAGTACAATTTTATGGAAAAAAAATCATATCTCGGAAACTAAAGAGAAATTTAAAAAACTTACAAATGAGTTTTTTTGGCTTTAGCTGACTGTCATTTTGTGGTATTAAATTTTTTTTGAAAAAAATCGTATGAGAAATGGGAACCTTGCAAACTTTCGCACTTTTGTTACACTTGCGTTGTAGCCACCCTGTGAAGCGCAGGACAACAAGGAAACCAAACATTAAAAGAGGAAAATCGAAGCTATATCACATAGAAAATTACATGGGAATTGACCGCTTCGTTTAGGAATAAATTTACTTTAAAAATATCCAAAAAAATCACTTTTGAGCAGTTTATTACACAAAGTTTGTATTTTTCTTACGGAAAATCGGCGTAAAATTTCCTTTTAAGTGAATTGTGACACTCTTTATTTTTGATTAATTTCTTAATTTGATGATTTTAAAGTATTTTAAACCTAGTAAATAAAGTAAAATATAAAATAAACAATACAAAAAATATAAATAATATCAATAAATAAGGAAAACATTCCATAATAAAATAAAAATTACATTTTCATATTAAATAAAAAAGTTATAGATCCCCTCCCTAAATGCAGACTTTTTAAAACGCCCCCTTAGATTAAAAACATCTTACTATATCAAAATACAGTTTTCATCTTTAACCTAATCTATTGTTAATGAAAAGTTATGTTGGAAAAATCTTAAAAATTGATTTTTTTTGTTTTAGGTCCAACTGGAGCTGCAATCTCAAACTATGAACGAATCTTTTTAAATCTCTCACAAAAAACACTCTACAAAACCAACCATGAAAAATTGGCAAAACTAAAAACCAAGTTAAAAAATATCAAAAACTTTTTACACAAAATAAAATTTTTAAAATTATTAAACTTCCTTAAATCAAAAATGCATCTTAAAAAACCACAACTGTTCCTACTTCCACTTATTACATTTCTCTTTAATTTTCCTTCAATCGTCGCTCAAAACGACCTCAGTTCCCAACCACCAAAATCTGCTGCCACTCCTCCCAAAAATGACCACCCAGTATCCCCTAAAAGTGTGAACCCTGTGGATCCTCAAACTTTAACAAGAAATAACGATGACGCAGCCTCGGTCAAAGTTGTACCAGGAAATCAAGGAGCTGAACCACAAGATGCATCACCAATTTATGAAGTTCCCGGGAATCAAGGAGCCCAACCACAAGGTGCTGATGCGTCACCAGTGTACGTACCAAGTAACAAAGGTGCTTCTAGTGCTAGAAATAACCATCCTAAGAGTTTGGACATCAACAGCATAAATAGAGGTAAATATTTAAACGCTACATTTTAAAGTCACATTTCCATCGAAGCAACATTCAGCAACTTTTGCTTTGTATTTTGCTTATTTCCAAAAATGTTTCTCAAATTTGTTAAATGTTGCTCTGTTTCGAAAACAAACGCTTGTTGCATCTTTTCTCTCGGCCGGTTTCCAATCTCAGTGGTAAACTTCAAAGGAAAATTGATAACACGACGGCACAGAAACTAATTCATATTATGTGTTGCAGTTTCATGTTTTTTCAGCAAACAAATCGAAACAATTGTTTGAAATGTTTGAATAATAGGAAACATGAGTAAACAACTATTTTTGGTTGGTTCAATGGAAAAAAAGAGTTTGTATTTGTTTCTGTATGCTTCATGTATACGGCAACAACAAGAAACAAATCGAACAAAAAGTTGCTCAATGTTGCTTGAATAACAGCAAGAATGGGTAAAATACTAACAATACTCCAAAGAGCTTCTCTTTAATCAAAATGAATTAGATAGGATACAAAAACAACAAAATAAAGGGATGAGGGTGATTTTGTGTTGTAATCTGGGGGCACGGCAGTGCCGAGCCATGTTCGCGCGGAAACTGCTGTACCATATTTTCTTGAAACATTTCAGCCCATATTTGATCTATCTAAAACTCTACTTCGGAATGAGGTACAAAACTTAAAATTTGCGTAGTCGTAGATCTTTATAGATTTAACAATCCCTCCAAGGTTCATGGATTTCCATAAAGTAGTAAAGTAGTTACGAAATTTCAAAAAACGTCGAAATTGCCACTCACTCACTCATGTATAGATCATCAAAATTCTACTGTACTTCCAGACATGCTACAAAGCTGAAATTTGGCACACTGATAGAAATTATGACCAAACCCTTGGAAGAAATAAAAAAACTCCAAAATTCTAGTTTACTTCCCTCCCCTATACATGTAAAGTTATGTAAAAGAAACATTGCCCACTTCCAGAAGCGCTAGAGAGCTGAGCTTTGACAGACTGATAGGAAATAATATAAAAAGAACTATAGGAAAAAATTTGAAAACCCCAAAATTTTAATTTGCTTTCCTCTCCTATAAATGTAAAGTTATGTAAAAGAGCTTTGGAAGACTGGAGTTTTGAACTATATTCCGTATATTTTACTACTTTAAAACTTAAATAATATCCAAATCCTGTAAAAAAGCAGTGAAATCATAACAAAAACATTTTATGTAAAAAAGCCAAAATGAAAAGTTCTTACTGGTTTGGAAATGTTTTTCTAAACTTGGCTATTACGGCTGCAAATGACTCTTAGGCATAGTGCTAAATTGAACATAAATAAGTTGGCTGGAATAGCAAAATTTAAGAAAACATTTCCAAACTATTAAGAACCTTTTATTTTAAAATTTGTATTGGAGAACTTAGCTTTACTTTTATCTCAATTATTTTATCCGAACGTACTTGGCTTTCTTTTACATTAAATGTTTTTGGTATGATAGATATGTCCCAATAAAATATGTTGCAGTGTTTGCGGTGGTTGCCAGTTAAACAAAGTTTTGAGTACATTACCTTGGTTTTTGTTTTTAAAATTAAAACAGGTAAGGCGCCACTTAAGGGATAAAATAATATATAATGATCAGGTTCATAACAATAACACAAGACAGCAGCGTGACATTTATATAAATAGAAGAAATACATCGAGTGCAACTGTGTTTTTCATAAAGGATTTGTGAGGTTTAAGCAATTGTCAAATGAAATAAAAGCACTTTCTGTTGAAACTTTTAAAGCAAAACTTAAAGAATATTTGCTAAAGAAAAGCAATATTTATATTGCATAGACTTATTTTGATTGACATTAGTTAGTTTAAATTTGTTCAGTTTGAAATATTGATTGAGATTCTGTCAGTTTATTTGGTTTACTACTATGATTCTTTGCATTGCAGTCTGTCTTTTGGCTTTTTTATATTCTTTGTGTTTTATTGTTTTTTTATAAATTTTTTGCCCCTTTAACTAAATCGAAAAATTATGGAAAATTTTGGATAATCTGAACCGAACCGAACCGAACCTTTGTTTTCTAAAATAAAAATACAAAAATGATAAAAAAAGGGTACATTCACTTTTCTTTTTTTTAAAATTGGTTTCTAAATATACTAGCACTGAGGAAGGTGCAAGAAGACAATAGTACTTGGTCCGTATACTACTTTAGCTTAAATATTTTTTTAACATTAAGAAAAAATAAAGCTGCGGTTACAAAGCGAAAGAAAACTCAAGTTTTAAGAGGCATTTGCTACAGCACATGGCAGTTACAAAGCTGAAGAAAAATCAAGTTTAAAGAGACATTTGCATCCGCACATGCAGACGAGAATAATTGGTAATCTGACCAATTAAGTTACAATGATAAAGAAAAATCAAGTTTAAAGATTCATAGACATTTGCTACAGCACAAAACTGATGACGAGATTAATTGGGATCGGTGTGACCAATGTAGCTATAAATCTAAACAAAAAAATGCCTAAAAACTTATTTATTGCAACATAAAATTGATGATAAAATAAATTATTAGCAATGTGACCAATGTTATTACAAATCGAAATAAAAAACGTATTTTTAATGCAACGCACTACAAAACCGTGGAAGAATTTGATTGGCTTTATATGATCAACGCAGTTACAAAGCTTAAGATAAATCATTTTTACAGAGACATTTGCTTTAGCACAAAACTGCAGACGAGAGTTTCAGGTATTATTGTGATTAATCAGTTACAGAGCCAAAGGAAAATCACTTTTCAAGGTTTTTAAACATTTGCAGCTCAAAATGTAGTTATCATTCTAAACAAAAACAATGTCTAAAAACTTGTTTACTGCAACATAAAATTAATGATGAAATAAATTAGTATCAATGTGAACAGTGTAGGAAATTAGTTCCAACAATGTGATTAGTGCAGTTACAAAAAAAATAAATTTTAAAGATTTATAGACATTTGCTTCAGCATAACACTGCTGACGAGATTAACTGGTATCAGTGGGACTGATGTAGTTACAAATCTAAAGAAAAGAAATGTTTAAAAACTCATTTACTGCAATATAAAATTGATGATGAAATAAATTTGTATCAATGTAAACAGTGGTATTCCAAATTAAAACAAAAACAATGCATTTTTATGCATCACAAAACTGTGAAAGAAACTAGTTGCAAAAACCAATTTTAAAACATTTGCTGCAGCATAAAACTGCTGACGATATTAATTGGTATCAGTGTGACCAATGTAGTTACAAATCTAAAGAAAAGAAATGTTTAAAAACTCATTTAGTGCAACATAAAATTGATGATGAAATAAATTTGTATCAATGTAAACAGTGGTATTACAAATTAAAACAAAAACAATGCATTTTTATGCATCACAAAAGAAACTAGTTGCATCAATGTGCTTAATGTAGATACAAAGCTAAAGAAAAATCAAGTTTAAAGATTCATATACATTTCAGACGAGATTATTATGTTATCATTGTTACCTATGCAGTTACAGGACTTAAGAAAAATCAGGTTTATAAATTCATAGACATTTGCTGCAGCACAAAACTGCTACGAGATTAATTTATATCAGTGTGATCAATGTACTTACAAATCTAAACAAAAATATTTCCAAAAACCCATTTACTGAAGAAAAAATAAATTATTAATACTGTAACTAATGTAATTACAAATCGAAACAAAAAACACATTTTTTATTAATAAAAATCGCGGACAAATTGACATTAATATGACCAACGCAGTTACAAGACCGTTTTCGATCAACAATTAAAAACCGCTGCCGAGCGATTTGACATCAATCTCAAAAAGATTGGTGTGTTCAATTTAAGCGTCGCGTCGCTTCCGCTGAGATTTTTTGGTTCGATTAGGCGAAGCATTTGCTCCCAAATCTTCGCTAGAAAGCCCAAAATCATAGTGTTGGAAGAGTTTTTATCGCTTAGGTCAAGTATTCTGAAAACTACAAAAATACTTATATATATTTCTTGTTGCTGAATCAAGAAATTGAGGTATTTGCTATGCAGCACAAACGTTTCTTAAAATTCATTGTTTGTTTAATAATGTTTTTAAAAATAAACACAAAAATTTTGAGGGGTTTGTGGCAAAAACGCGTTTGATTAGAGATCCCGCTGGGAGCGCTTCATTTAGGATTTGGATTAATCAGGGATCAGTTTGCAGTTGCTCCTACAAAGATCTGCTCCGCAGGGAGCGATTTCTGAGTGGTTGAGAGCAGCGTTGATCGAAAACGGTATAATAAAAATCAAGTTTTGAGAACTTAGATATTAATTCGTATCATTGTCACCATTGCAGTTATAAAGCTATAGAAAAATCTAATAGATATTGGCTGCAGCACAAAGAACTACTAAGAGATTAATTGGTATCAGTTTAACCAACCAGCTTACAAATCTAAACGAAAAAATGTCTAACAAACCATTTACTGCAAAATAAAACTGATGTTAAAATAAGTTGGTATCAATGTAACCAATGTAATTACAAAGGATGACAAAAAACGTATTTTTAATAATAATAGATATTTGCTGCAGCACAAAACGACTGAAGAGATTAATTGGTATCAGTTTGACCAACCAAGTTACAAATCTAAACGAAAAAATATCTAAAAATTCATTTACTACAAAATAAAACTGATGTTAAAATTAGTTAATATCAATGTAACCAATGTAATTACAAAGGATGACAAAAAACGTATTTTTAATGCAGCACACAACTACTGAAAAGATAAATTGATATCATTGTCACCATTGCAGTTATAAAGCTATAGAACAATCTGATAGATATTTGCTGCAGCACAAAACTACTGAAGAGATTAATTGGTATCAGTTTGACCAACCAAGTTACAAATCTAAACGAAACAATATCTAAAAACTCATTTACTACAAAGTAAAACTGATGTTAAAATAAGTTAATATGAATGTAACCAATGTAATTACAAAGGATAACACAAAAACGTATTTTTAATGCATCGCAAAACCGCGAAAGAAATTAATTGACATCAATATGATCAATCCAGTTACAAAGCTATACTGAAGAGATAAATTGGTATCATTGTCACCATTTGCGGCAGCACAAAACTACTGAAGAGATTAATTGGTATCAGTTTGACCAACCAAGTTACAAATCTAAATGAAAAAATATCTAAAAACTTATTGACTACAAAATAAGTTAATATCAATGTAACCAATGTAATTACAAAGGATAACAAAACAACGTATTTTTAATGCATCGCAAAACCGCGAAAGAAATTAATTGACATCAATATGATCAATGCAGTTACAAAGCTAAAGAAAACTCAAGTTTTAAGCGCCATTTGTCACAGCACAAGCTGATAAGATTAATTGGTATCATTGTGACCAATAATTCAGTTACAAGGTAAAAGAAAAATCAAGTTTAAAGATTCATAGACATTTGCTGCAGCACAAAACTGCAGACCAATGCAGTTACTAATTTAAACCAAAATCCTATTTTAGTAGACTAAATAAATGTGTATTTAAAAACATATTTTATGTAGCACGAAGCTGCTGACAAGTTGCAAAGCTAAAGAAAACTCAAGTTTTAAGCGGCATTTGCCACAGCACAAAAATACTGATAAGATTACTTGGTATCGGTGTGACCAATGTAGTCACAAATCTAAACAAAAACTGCCTAAAAACTCATTTGCTGCAACATAAAATTGATAAAAAAGTAATTTAGTATTAATGTGACCAATGTAATTACATGTCGAAACAAAAAACGCATTTTTAATGCAACGAAACATAAAATCGCACGAGAAATGAATTGGCATTAATGTGACCAACGCAGTTACAAATCTTAAGAAAAATCAAATTTAAAGAGACATCTGCATCAGCATAAAAATTAAGTTTGAAGATGGCGCTGAAATAAATTCGTCTAGTACGCAATATTCAGAGACAAGTACTATGATCTTATGGCATTTATATGATAGACATCGACATAAACCTCGGTACTCGCACATGCAACTAAATCGTACTAGTGGTCCCTGAATATTGCGTACTAGACAAATTTATTTCAGCGCCATCTGTCCCTCAATGTGGCAAAGCTCGCCGGTTGCCAGTCGATATGGGTCATCAAAATACATTTGTATGAATGAGACCAATGTAATTACAAAATGAAATAAAAAAACGCAATTTAAATGCATCTCTAAAGCGCGAAAAAAATTAAATTACTTTAATGTAATCAATGCAGTTACAAAGCTAAAGAAAACTCGGGTTTATAAGGCATTTGCTACAGTACAAAACAGCTGATAATACAGTATAAAACTGCTAATGATATGAATCATGCAGCTCAAAATCGAAACAAAAAGATCATTTAAAAAGGCATTTAATACAGCACAAAAACAGTGTGATAGTTACAAATGGAAACAAAAAAGTTGTCTAAAAACTTTCGGCAAAATAAAATTAGGGACCTTTTGCACGCCCTCCTTTAGCTAACTTGATCCTTTATAAATGCGTCATCAAATGACAGATGTCACGTGATATTTAGAAGCCCAATTTTGACCTTTTGTAGACACTTTTTATCCTCTATCCTTTATTTATCTGGCAAAAGCCTGTTTTGTGTTCTGTAGGCAAAATTAATTAAAAAGTTCCAAAAACAACTAGGGAAAAACTGAAAGAGCAATACTAGTGAAAAACTGCCAGGAAAATATGGGATGACGTCTGTGTTTACTGTGTACTTCATATTTTTTCTACGCACTTCAGAGAACATTGTTGACTTTTGGTTAGTTGGTCAACACTGTTGCCAAACAACACATACCTACCAGTTTTTATAAAAAATAATTTTCAATAACTGGCATAAAATTAAATCTGCGGCTTACTCCGCATTGGTAGCTCTTGAAATAATTTTCTGGTATCAAAGGTATTTTAAATTTACATAATATTTTAACAAAACTTTATCAACGCGGCAACACTGTCTCTAAATAAAGCAACGAGTAGCCTGCGTTATTCGAACTGAAGTAAGTTTAAACACAATCCTTTAGTAAAGGATAAGGTTCAAACCAAATTATTGCGCATGCCTCAAATAAAAGATAAGAGAAAAATGGGACAAGCAAAAGGTAAATAAAATATTGTAAAGCAAAACAACAAAAGCATTTGTAATGCAACACGTACAAAACCGCGGAGAAAGAAATTTATTGGTATTAATATTACCAATGCAATTACAAAGCTATAGAAAACCCAAGTTTAAAGAAAGGTTTGCCGCAGCATAAAACTACTGAGAAGGTACTTTGTATCATTGTGACCAATGCAATTCAAAACTGCTAACGATATTAATTGGTATAATCCCGACCAATGTAGCTAAAAATCGAAACACAATATCTTTGGGGCTATAGGACGTTAGAGCTGATACTTCTTCCTTGAAACTTGTATACTGATCACCTTAGTGTAAGGGTTTACAGTAAAGTCAATGTTTTCCCTGAATTATAGGTCTCGAATCCAATATGCCAGCGAATCAGGCGCCCTCTCAAGAACCTAAAAAACAGCGCAACGAACCCAGTGAACCAGCGACAGATTCAAATGGCATTTACTCACCTAACAATATGGCGACAGCTATCATTTTGACGTTTGTGTTTACCGTTTTGGCGTTGGCCGCGTTTTATTGGTGGTGGAGCCGAAGACGAGCTTTGATGAATAAAGGTAAGTTTTTTAAGCACAGGGCAATCACATTTCGATACTTTGGGGGACGAGGTTATAGAAGAACCGTATTTTGATATAATCCTTGCCATTGACAGTTACACTTTTGTGACTGACATAAAATAAACATATTTCCTAACCTGAAATATATTAAATAGTAAATATGTCATGTTGGTATAAAATTAAAGGTAAAACTGTAACTATCTCTAGATAAAAAGATGCTGACTATAGGTAAAAAAACGCACAGATAAAAATAACTCAAAGACATGTCATTATTCAGATTTTTTTTAGTTGCCGTCAGTATGCATATGATAAAGGTTGGAAATGTCACAAAAATGAAACTGCCTATAGCAAGGACTATGCAACAAGTCATTTTTGAGCTATACGGGGGGTTTTCCAAAGTTTGCAATTTGAAAGCGAGTCTATAACTTTTTATCTATGAAAATTTCATTTTGGTCTAAACTACTTTTTATAGTTTTTTTTTTCATAAAAATCCTAGAACTGTGAAAATCATTTTCTTCTATCACTTTTAGCGTTTTGAGATGTTACGTAAAACTAGAGTAAAATTTTCTTTAAAATCTCAAAATATATTTTTTTTTTTATTATTATTTTTTACATTTTGCATTTTTTAATTACCTATATATTTGTGAATATTTTTTAACACCAAACGTTTTATAATATTTTTTTAATTTGAAATATTTTCACCCCAGTCAACCAATTTAAATATAAAGAAAAATCTCAAAATAAAAAATACAGAGGATATAAAGAAATAAATTCCATAAATAAATAAGAATTTTATGTAAATTGTCGCGTACGATTTTATTTTAAATCGAACCTGTAAACGAGGGTACCGTAGTAGATCTCTTGTCTATATAAAATAAATATAAAATAGTTTTAAAACGTTACAAACTTTAATAATTACAAAATAAAACTCTGTTGCAATTTACAAATTGTTACAAGACTTTTCTTATGACCTATAAAACAAACAAGACCCAAAATATTAAAATAAATACTTTAACTTACCAAAATAACAAACTGCAAAATATTCTTCAAATAGAAAAATCTTATGTTCCTTTACTGATAATTAGTTTAGAGGTTTTGGTTTAAATTCAACAAAACTTAGAATGTGATTACCGACAGTTTCCTTAAAGTTTGGGTTTTTATTAACTGTAGGTTCGACCTAAGTTATCCATTATCCCCTCTTTGAAGAGCTTGGAGAAACCAAGTCAGTGGCGTTGCTGATAATCCTAAAGTTTACTTTACATTCTAGATAATAAGCTAAACAAGAAAACCTAAACAAACAGAGATAAAATGACATTTTATAGACAACATTTTCTTATCTCACAATTTTTCATAGCCAATAACTTTGAAGGGAAAACCCTCTCTCTCTATTTGATGTATCCCCACGCTTAACCATTACGACTTTTCAGTAGTTTTCCTGGCATCAAACCACCTGCTGTGTGGTAGGCGGCAACTAGTTATTTACCATTTTGGAGGGAAGCGGAACTACTTTCTTATCTCAACAAAACCATATTTTGCAGTTTTCGTTTTTCCAAGAGGGTTTCGTACAGTGGCACAGTCAGGGGTAATTTGGATTCCTGACAATATTTCAAAAACTAAAAGTGATGATGAAATTCAATTTGATATTATTTTTTTATTAAAAGATCTATAAAAGCCTAAATTTAAAGGCCCTCTTAAAAATCGTTGGTCTCCGTGATATAGCGGCATTGCCATTGCGTTTTTTAATTACTGTGTTACCAACACGTTTCAATTGAGTTTATCTCCTCTAGAAATACGTGAAACCCCTCAAAAAAATCGAATTTGGGAGACCCTAGTGTTGTTCTGCTATGACTTAATATAATATTTTTGTGAAAAAAATCAGTGCGAATTTACCTTTATCAAACTCAAAATGTTTATACAGCTAGTACCAAAACAGTAATCAATTAAAACAACAATTTTATAAACAAATAAGTTATAAAAATTTTGATTTCACAACTGAAAAGAGAGAAATTTGAAAGTTACGGTAGGTATGTAATTAAAAAATAAACTTGAAAAAATGTAAAATAAGATTTATGTTTACGATTTAACACCAGCATGCGGGTTAAGACTACACATATCCGCAAATCTACACTTTATATTTATTGAAATGGTAAATAAAACGATATTTTTATCTGTGTCCATCTAGAAATAAATGGAGTTATGAAGACCACTATAACATCTTATAGACCAGTGCAAATAGCTTTTGAAAGAGAAAACATTGATATATATATAAATCCGATGTCTTCTGGTTTCCAGTCTCGATTGCTCTCGGTTGGTCCAGAGATTCTCATCTACTCCTCTTTCTCTGATATCTCTGTCTATTATTTCTCTTCAACTTAGTAGTCTGGGTTTTCCTCTCTTTCTTCTTCCCTGTGGTGTACAATTTAGTATTTTCTTTGGGACTTTATCTTTCGCCTGTACGTGTCCATACCATCTAAGTTTGTTAATATGTATGTCTTCCGTTATTTTGTGATTAACATCCACAATTTTTCGAATTCTCTCATTTCTCACTCTTTCCTGTTTTGATTTTCCGGTAGCACGTCTCAAATAATCCATTTCAGTGGCTTCAAGAGACTAGCGAGCTTTTTCTTTCAGGGGCCATACTTTACTACTATAAAAAATCGACATAATCTGTTTTTTTTTTAAATGAAATTTGGTGTCAAAAACACGTCACGCATCAATTATTTTGAATAAAACTATTTATTTATGTTATTTCAGTTTTAAATGTAAAACGATAGGTTAACAAGAGCTATCCCAGCCCTGGCGTCCGCGTCATAATTTTTTTGCTTTTATTTCCAAAATAAGTCTATTTAAGCTTAAGATAAGTTACAGATTCGCTGACACACTGATGGTATACTGGAACAGGTATTCCGCAGTAATCCTTTGATACGGCCCGCAGCAAAAACGCGTACCTATTAAAACCGTATCACAGACATCATCAGAAGTAAGAATTACAGTAAGTAATAAATTTGCATTACTTCCGCGCGAACGAATCATAGCTCATAATTTTTGGGGTCACCGCTGCCAAATCAAGTTAAAGAACTATTAGTCCTGTTTCTGTTTGCCCATAATTCATCATCTAGGCCTCTTATTCTTATTTCACTGTCTATTCCTTCTCTCCAGCTTCTCCTTGGCCGTCCTCGTTTTCTTCGGCCAGTTGGTTTCCATTGTAGTATTTGTTTAGGTAATCTTTCATCATGCATTCTTTGTACATGTCCGTACCACACCAGTTGTTTTGTTCTTATATCATCCACTAAAGTACGTTCACCCACTGTCATAATTTCTCTTATTCTTCATTTGTAACTCTATCTGTTTTTGATTTCCCTGCTGCTCTTCTCCAATAGTCCATTTCTGTAGCGGAAAGCATTTTTTCTGTTCTATCCTTGATTGGCCATACTTCTGAGCTGTATGTAATAATACTTTTTACAATGGTGTTATATATAAGCTTTTTGTTATGTTTTGATATACTTTGGTGCCAAATTATTCCATTTAGTAAAGTTATTGCTTTTCTTCCTTCGTTTCGATCTTTTATGGCTTTGTCTAGTGTTCCGTCAGCTGTAATTTTTATACCTAAGTATTTATACTCATCACAGGACTGAATTCAGCCTACTACTCATCACTTAAAAAATACACCGATATACTGTGAATGGACAATGGCTTTTGATGCATTGACTCTAAAATGTTGTTTCATAAATTTTAAACAAACGGGCGCGCGAAGTTCGTACGCGCGCGAAATTCAAAAAAATTCAAAATACCGGTTTAGCAGTTCACAAATACGGAAAAGGGAATGTCCCAGTTTCCGAACTGGCTAGTAGTGTGAAGTTTAATTATGCATATGTGTGTAAATAGATGTGATTGCTCTTTAGAATTAGTAAATTTTTATTACTCTATTTGCTTAGAAGAGGCATTTCTGTTTTTTGTGTGCTAAAAAAGTAATTCATAAAAATATTTTTGCAAATATGTTTTATTTTATTCTATAACTTAATACAAATTAATATAAAATAATACTTGACGGTCTAAATTTTGACGCTTGCAGCTGTCAGAAATTTTCAACTTGTTTTTTTACTTACCCTTAGATTTTTAAACTTAATTATAATTTTTCCTACTTGCGAGCCTAAAACGCGTTTTTCCGCACCAATTTTCATGTGGAAAGTTCAACTTCCCGCATGCCGTGCGTAAAAAATTTTTTTGGTTTGGCGTGCGTAAATTTTTTTTTTACGCACGCTGTTTTTTTGTAAAAAATGATACTATTTGGACCAAATAGAAATGATAATAACAATAAAATATTACATTTTTATAATCGGTATAAATTCGAGCCAAATTTTTTGGTTTTATAACAGTATATAATTATATTTTTATTTAGTAAAAATAACAAATATTAACGTTGGCAGTTCAAAATCTTAAATTTCAGCACAAATTCCAAAATCCATTTTGACGCCGCCAAGACAAATCAAACTAAAGACCTGACGCCTGACGGTAAATATCAAATAAACTTGTCAGTGTCATCTACTATATCAAGTGACATAAAAGCAATATATAGAGTGACTGCAATTTATATAAAACTTTAAATATAAATTAGCGTGCGTAAAAGTAATTACTTTTACGCACGCTATGCGTGAAAAATACTTTTACGCACGCTAAATTTCAAATTGAGTTTTAGGCCTAATTAGACTTATTGACCCATTTGTAAACTCGATTAAATTAAAAATTAAAACAGAATTTTTTTTTGCTGTTATAGTGTAAAAAATATCAAATATATTAAAATGTAAAACCAAGTTTTATATGCAACTAGGAAAAATTTTGTACCTAACTCTTGCGGAATGTGCCTTTTCCGCCCTTGACGGCGTGCCCGAACTCCGCAAAGCGTCGTTCGGGCAACTGCCGTCGCGTGCGTAAAAGTATCACTTTCCGCACTAGTTATGTAAATAACTATTGTTTTTGTAGAAGCCTTCCTTCCCTTATTTTAAAAATTAATTTCTCTCTCTCTCTCTCTTTCACTCACACACTTGTTGTTATAGCCCCTATTACTACTATTACAAATAATTTTGCAAATTCTCTTTGTAGTATTTTTTTTATTATCTGCACCACGAGTCCAAAGGAGGTACCACCGAGAAATAAAACAAAATTGAAATGTCCATCAATTTAATTGTATTTCCATCTCATCTCATTTATACAGAGTATGCCTATATGCATCCAATTGACCTCGAATAATGAGAAAACGAACAACATTTATACAGGGTGTCTCAAACAAATTAAAATAAAAACAAATGGCATATGGCTTCCTGCATGTTATCTTTACTTCTTGGCACTTCTTCTAGGCTCTTAAAATTATTATGGTTGTGTAAATTAAAGAAGTCATAGCTTACTCTGAAAACTTGATTGTTCACCCACTGCCCTAATTTCTCTTATTCTTTGATTTGTAACTCTCTTTTTGATTTCCCTGCTGCTCTTCTCCAATAGTCCATCTCCGTAGCGGAAAGCATTTTTTCTGTTCTATCTTTGATTGACCATACTTCTGCCGTATGTAATAATACTTTTTACAATGGTGTTATATATAAGCTTTTTGTTATGTTTTGATATACTTTGGTCCCAAATTATTCCATTTAATAAAGTTATTGCTTTTCTTCCTTGTCCGTTTCGATCTTTTATAGCTTTGTCTAGTGTTCCGTCAGCTGTAATTTTTAGACCTAAGTATTTATACTCATCACATGACTGAATTTGCTGCCCGGTATTTAAGATTAGATCCCGTTTCATTCCACCGATACACATTTACTCTGTCTTATTGAGATTAACCTCTAGTCCCCACTTATTGTACTCTTCTATTAATTTTCGTGTCATATATTCGAGGTCGTCATAATCCTGAGCCACTACTATCTGATCATCGGCGAAACATAAAGTATACAAGGTGGTTTCGTCCAACGGAATTCCCATGTTTTGGCATGTTCCAAGTATATCTTGAAGAGCGTAGGCGAGATACAGTAACCTTGTTTAAGACCTTTATTTACTTGAAAGCCTTTGGTTAGTTTTGCTTTTATTTTAACTTTTGCCTTACTATTGCGGTATAACTCTTTGATGGCCTTAATTAGTTGTACGCTTATGTTTGTGTTTTCCAACGCTCTCCATACTATCATATGCCTTCTGCAAATCGACTTTTTTTTTGACACTCACACTACTGTAGCTATAGTATTCGTGTGACCTACAACTGAGCAAAATTTAAAATGAAAGGAAAATGTTTGGTCTCAGAACTCTAAAACAATTGGTCTGACAAAAAAAATACAATTATGCATTTTTGTTGGAAATTCCATTCCTACCACTAACTCAATAATTATATCAAGTTTTAAAACTTTCGCACCTTTTTCAACCTGAAATGCATGTAATTTCACAATATGTAACATGCATTGTGGAACACCCTGTACAAATAAGAGAAAGAATATTGTCCCATTCGAATGTCCTACTTTTCGCAGATCTTCTCATGACCATGTTGGTTTGTTTACTAGCGGGCTGGTCCGCTGGTCATTCTCATTCTAAAGCTTGGTTCATGGTTCAATGATCCTAGCCTAAGGCTATTTAGTATTTATTCTAAATTAGCCATTTTACGAGTAATAAATTGGAATTCGTTAATTACAAAAAAAATTAGGGCTATCATACGAGGGTGGATCAAATATAAACAAGCCTTTTAAACTTACTAACGGAAAAGTCATTCAAGATGAACGTGGCCGTTATAATTTTGAAGTAGGGATATTCAGCAGCATGTAGGCGGCTGGTAGTGCCGCGATGCTCATTTGGCCAGGAGCAATCGCAATGAGCAAGAAGAAGGTACACTGGCCAGGAGCAATCGCAATGAGCGAGAAGAAGGTACACAGCAGTGTTGCGCAAAGAATAATCATTAAATTTATTACACGCGAAAACCTTAAACCTGCTGAAATTCGATGCAGATTACGAGCACAGTTCTGAAATAAGACGCTTTCGTGGGTACCTGTAAAAACTTGGTGCAAAGAAATTAACGACGGCTGTGAGCGTGTCGACAACGTGAGTCAACCACGTCGTCCTTACCATCATTTCTGCAGTCAAAGTTTTAGCGACCGTTTTCTGGGACTGGAGAGAAGTTTTGTTGGTCGATTTTTTGCACGAGCGAATAACAATAAACGCGGCTTACTACTGCAACTTACTCGACCAGGTAAAGCTTGATTATCGCCAAAAAAGGAGAGCACACCCCATCCAAGACGTTTTGATCCTGCATGACAACGCTAGACCTAATACGGCAGTTTTAACACAGGCCAAAATCAATGAAATGCACTGGACTCTGCTGGAATACCCTCCATAGAGTCCAGATTTGTCGCCTTGCGATTTGCATATGTTTGGCCCACTCGAAGATTCATTGGGAGGCGAGCAATTTCAGACCAATGAAGAGGTGGAGGCATTCGTGCGCAACTGGTTAGATACCCGCCCAGCTTCCTTTTATGAAAACGGGATTAAGAAACTGTCAAACCGTTAGGAAAAGTGTATTAACAGAGAAGGGGGATGTGTAGAAAATTAGAAAAAAATTCTGTTTTGTGTCATGTTTCTAAATAACTAGTTTATAAACAAAGGCTTGTTTATATTTGATCCACCCTCGTAACTAACGGACCACGACCTTCCACTTTGGTGACGTCATAGCTAGATGCCCCAAACTTGCAACAGACCTTTTTACTTCTTAGATATACAGGGTGTAAAAAAAATAAAAATAATTTTTTTGTTAAAATTTCTTAATATATTTTTTTGCTTATACTGGGACTTTCCATCCAATCTGGATCAATCGCCCAGTTAGCAAATTTAAGGCTTTTTGTTTCTCTCATAAAACTTCTTTTTACCCGATTAGTCACGAAACTTGTTTGATTTTTTAAATTCACGGGTCCTAAATTTCACGGTTGTTAGTATTATTTGGCTTAAAAATTCCGTTAACTGACGCTCACGTGTTTGATAGCGGGTAAAAACGCAATAAGCGTTGATCTGGGCTGAAAGGCAGAAGAGCTGTCGTAATTCACGGATTAGTTTGTATCTTTTCATTGATCGATATGTATAGCAGTTTATTTTCGCCTGCTCTTGTTCTTGTTTCTCTCGTATCTCGAAATTACATTGAGGACTGTTATAGATCGATAGTTTTTTGGGTCTGCTCTATCGCCTTTCTTGTGTTGAATAATGGTTATGGATTCTTTTCAGTTGTTTGGGATTATTTTTGCTTTGAGTATTTTATTCATAAATTAAATATCAATAAAATATTTGAAATTGTTTTCACCACGTGACGAAAATGTTTAAATGCAGCCAATGCCGCTGCTCCACGCGCTACCCTTTACGGCCGTAGTCCGTGTCCTTGTCCATTATTACAATTTGTGGCAGGATCAGATTTTTATACGATATTAAGGTGTGTATTGTTTATAGTTTTATTTTTTACCACTACTGTATGTGTTTGTTGATGCAAGTAAGAAATCTGTGTAAATATTTTATGTAAAGAAACTTCCACGTTTAGTAAATAAACCATAAAGAAGACTTTAAAAATTAACAATCTCTTTTCTCAATAAAATAAATCATTACTGCGAGTATTCTTAAGGTGCCAATTAGTAGGTGTGTAAAGGAAAATAATAAAAAAAGTTAAAATGAAACGAATAAATAATGTTTTGTTTCCTTCCGTTTTATTATCCGTTGTTAAAACGCTTTCTCAAGTTTAGTTCTAAGTTGCAACTTGCACATACAATCACTGATTAGGGGGTAGGCGATCCGCTACATTTCCTTGCTATCATTGTTTCCAAGGAACCACTCACGACCAACCAAATTAATGATCAACCAGACTGGTGCTGGAGGGCGGGCTCCAGATAAAAATAGGTCTGTGCGCAAATTACTTCACTTACATAGTACTTGAATCACGGATTACCTTGTGCTTGAATTACGTATATAATATTAACAAATTACGTATATAATATTAACAATCCCATATATGTAGGTATATAACCATATGTTCCAGAAAAATATAACTATATGGGTCGCTTTATTGGTATTTCGAAAACGGTCAGACCACTGAGTTGTATAAGGCCCTGAAAGGGCCTTAGAGACGGAAAGACAAGGCATTTTTTGTTGACCCTATCCAATTTGGTTTCTATGGACGGGTATTTATTTTACAATAAAAAAAGAGATAGACATTATTGAACATGTGAAACTGAAAAGATATGCGGATTTTGCATGCTAATAATACCCTAGATAATATATGGGTACTTTTATCTCTTTTACACTGACGGCTTAAGTGCGACAGAAAAGTAGCTGGCTAATTTAATCCACCTGCCGTATTTTGAGTGATTCAACCTGCTTGTCGTTTTATACAGGGAAAACTGATAGACAATGTTGTCTAAGTACGGAAATGATTTTTTTTGAATTTTGTGCGGGAATATTACAAAAAGAAACCTTAAAAACGTTTAAAAACAAGTTTAGAACTCACTTTTTGAGTTCAACCAAGGTGCAAAATTGTTTTTTGTGCAAAAGAAGAAAAAAAAATCGATGAAAAAACAACATTTAAATCGTCTTGACGGATAGTTTTTGGTAAAAAAAAGTTCAGTAGCGTCACGATAGATAGTTTTTTCTGCGACCGTGCGATTTTACCCTCACACATTTTAATTCAGAAAGTGTCACTTCCCCGCACTTTTTAGATTATTTTTTAATAATAATTTGTCCTGAAATGTGTTGCAGTCTAGGACAACTGCGCCATCAACTGGGCGGCGGGCCAACTGGGCGGCAGGCCAACTGGACGCCGGGCCAACTGGGCGCCGGACTAAAATATTTTTTTTGTATAAAATGTGCAGATGAAAAACAAAATAGATATACTATTATTTATGCAAAAACATCTTTAAAAAATCATTTACGTAATATTCTTGAAATTTGGTTTTGTTAGAGTTAAATCCATTAAGTCGAGTATTTGAATTTTGGTAGGTGTAGAGTTCTGGTAACCTGATAACATAAAATTTACTTTTTTGATTACAAGAATGGCGGATTTCTTTATTTTTAAACCGATTTGTCTCAAACTTAAAAGTTTAAAGTGTTTGGGATCACTTAATACAGTTTTACCCTCAGACTTAAAAAAATTTAAATGACGGATCCAAAATGGCGGACTTTCTTATTTATGCATCGATATTTATCGAATATGGAACTTGGCGGTGTTTCAAGTCGCTTATAATTTTTCACTCTTCTATTTTTATCCCTGTCTTGCTCATTAAATTCTTACTTGTATGTGGTCAATTGCGATAAAAGCTTGATATAATGGCAATAGTAAGGTATAGAAGTCAATGGGTCAGACATACAATTCTGGTTAAATGAGAAAAAGGAGCGCTATGACGAGCCCATTTTTTCTTTTTTTTCTCGAAAACTATCTTCGCCATCTTCCAAAATCCAACAAATTTAGTATAGTTTTGTATTAGCGACCACGTCCAATCATATGACGTTAAAGAATATTTTTTACCCTCCTACTTTTCTTACCGTTTCTGAAATGGCCTGTATAAAACTGTGGTATTTAATTCATGATTACTTTTTGCAAAGTCAAATTTCAAAGGAAAATTTTCTCTTAACCATTTTAATTAGTTTTTTGCCTTCTCTCGTTAAAATAGAAAACAAATGAAAACAATTTATATTTATAGTTAGCAACAACTGAAGATGACATTGAAAAGTAGATGGATACGTGTATGTTCTACTAACTTGATTTTCCTAATAATTGCATTGTAAACACTTTGTTAAAGATGTACAGAGTGTCACGAATTTATTAGTTTTATTTTTGTTAGCTCTTGCAGTTTTTGAGATTTTCAATTCAAATTTGGAATGCCGCACTCATATGGCCAAATCAGAGTATTGTTTAGGCGTGATCCAGGTGAAATTTTATGTAGATTTGTTACAATTTAGAAGATATACGAGGTGTTAATGATGTTCCCCATCACTGTAGTCCCCTTCTCGACGCAGCCTTGCATGTGTGTTTTTTTTGGAATCATCAGAAGAGAGGCTGTTAAGAAGTCTTGCCGTTTTTTCCTTAACATGTTCTAATATTTTAAAACGGGTTCATTTTAACGATTTCTTCACTTTCGGAAACAGGTAGAAGTCGCAAGGGGCCAAGTCTGGTAAATATGGTGGGTGGGATCTTCTTATTAGCTAAAAACTGCTTAATGGATAGGGCAATGTGTGCCCCTGCATTGTCCTGGTAGATCAGTGTTCTTCTATAAATCTGAACGTTTTTTCCTTGGACGTTCTCTTAGGTACATCAATACTTCTAAATATAAATGTTGGTTAACTGTTTGACCCTCACGCGCCCATTCAATAAGAATAACACCCCTAATATCGAAAAGAAAAACAATGAGCATCGCTGTTTTGGATGTGTTGGAGCACCCTTCTCGTTCATAATCTTTAACTTCTTGACGACCCTCGAAAAAGCTTTTATGCCACATACAAATCATTGCACGAGACATACACTGCTCCCCGTAGACATCCTTTAGCATTCGAAAGAATTCAGTAGCCGTTTTTTTGAGTTTTACTTTAAATTACGTTGCTCAATTTTTTCGTTTGTCGTAATTCCAGCAAATGAGCTATGCACGATCCGCACTGGGTAAGCCAAACTAGCAAAGGAAAACACACATTAAGGTGAATACTCCAACCGCCCGAGGCGTGGAGATTTCAAACCTGTTAGTATGGGGGCCAGTCCTAAAATTTAATTGTCACACCTCGTAGATTTACCATTATACCCAGTGGCGTGGCGGATAATAACAGCTTAAAGCCCCCCCCCCCGCAAAATATCACTGTTGTAATGAGGTGATGTATGGAACCAGAAACTAGTTTATCTTATTCATATGAACGAATTGTTGGAGTGTAGTAGAGACCCTGTATATATGACATTTAAATTCAAAATACGCCATACATACAGGGTGTCTAGAGTGTGGCTGCCGCGCCGTGGAGGATGCAAGATTTCCGGAGGGGAATGGCCAAGGGAGCAACAAAAACCTAAATATTTCTTTTCTATTTCGAATATTTCTTATTGTAGAAAAATATAATATTATTTAGTAAATAGGAGTTGCATTCTTATGGTTGTACGGCACTATTTGTGCCGGGCACAATTCTGACAGTTTCCCATTATAAGAACAGCTGTCTTCTTTCAAAATAAGGCCTTTGTGTATTATAAGAACCGGAATTAATAGTGCCTCCACTATTAATGGAAAATAAACGACCGAATTTATAAATTGTACTTTCGTATGTCAATTTTGAAGGATCATCTGTCAGTTTTCAATGGAAAGCTGTCAGAATAGTGCCCTGCACTATTACTGCCTGGCTTTATTGCAATAAGTCCCTATTATCTCAACACGAATGCCTTGCCAAGTTGATTTCTGTTTTCGGTAATGAAGCACCACAACAGTCGACAGTTTCTCATTGGTATGGAGAATTCAAGCGTGGACGGATTAGCCTTAGCGACGATCAAAGGCCAGGTGCACTAAAAACGGCTTTGACCCAGGGAAAAATCAATGCTGTGCGCATGCTTATCATGGAAGATCGATATGTGACATATCGCGAGATTAAGGCTTCACTGGGAATTTTAAAGACCTCAATTCAAAAAAATTTGCATATAGAATTAGGGGTAAGAAAATTAGTTTCTCGCTGGATACCGCATCTGTTATCCTAAGAACAGAAAGAAGCTTGGGTCAATTGGTGTCAGAAAACACTAGACCGCTTTGAGGCAGGAAACTCAAAAAACGTGTACAGCATTGTCAGTCGTGATGAATCGTGGATTTACTCTTATGAACACGAAAATAAACGTCAGTCGTCTGTTTGGGTGTTCCAAGATGAAGAAAAGCCAACAACAGTCATCCGTTCTCGAATTGTATCCAAAAAGAGGGTCGCGACATTTGTCTTAAAAGCAGGTCACGTAGCAACAATTTCTCTAGAAGATCAAATGACTGTTACTGCCGATTGGTACATCACTATTAGTTTGCCGAAAGTCATCGCTGAGCTTCAAAAAACGAACCCCGAACCATTGAATTTTTAACCTAACAAAAGTCGAACTGTTGGGCCATCCTCCATATAGTCACGACCTAAGTTCCAATGATTTCTATACTTTTCCAAAATTAAGAATGGACTGCGTGGTCAAAGATTTCAGTCGCCACAGGAAGCTGTCGACGTCTTCTAGAATGCAATTTTGACAGTACCAACAAACGAGTGGAGTTACAGCTTTGACAACTGGTTAGAGCGCAAATATTTTCGAGGAGAATACTTTCAGAAGCAATAAAATCTTTAAAATTTATCTACTGTTTTATTCCAGCTGTACGAGGTCTGGCTATTAAATAACGAGACTGCGCGCCTAGATGGCGCCCTAGACAGGTGGGGTAAAAAACGAATAGTGCGTTGGGTATCTAGATATCTGGTCTATGCACGTCTCAAAACACGTTTCCGTCACTATTACAGTATTTGTGCAGTAGCGGTTTGAAACGAACGTGTTTTAGCTCACACATATACTATACTATAGTAGTGTGAGCTATGGTGATCCTAATTTTCTCGAGAAAAAAAAAGTTGCTCCGATTTCAAAAAATTTTATATATCTTCGTTTCAGATGATTTTGAAACTTTTTTGTCGCGCCGTCTGTCTGTCTGTCTGTCTGTCTGTCTGTATGTCTGTCTGTAACGACCAACGCCCATAACTCAAAAACCGCTAGGCCGATTTTAATGAAATTTGGTACCTAGGCTGGGTCTTGGGTCGAGATGGTCCCATTTAAAAATGAACAAAATCCACCAAACACAAGCCAAATAAAAGGGTGGGGGAAGATTTCAAAAATTAGAGTTTATGTGAAAATATGGCGTGTGTGATATCAAACGAAAGGTAATTGAGTATGGAGTTAAACAAAATACATTTTAGTTTTTTTTTTCTTCAAAAAGGGTGGGGGTAGATTTCAAAAATTAGAGTTTACGTGAAAATATGGCGTGTGTGATATCAAACGAAAGGTAATTAAGTCCGGAGTTAAACAATATACATTTTAGTTTTTGTTTTTTTTAAGGGTGGGGGTAGATTTCAAAAATTTGACTTTAAGTCAAAGCATGGCTTGTGTGGTATCAAACAAAAGGTAATTTAGTCTGGAGTTGAATAAGATATATTTCAGGTCTTAGTTTTATTAGCTCGCACGTACACTATAACTATAGTACGTAGTGTGAGCTTAGGGGCCCATATATTGGCAGAGTATTTTTCTCGTGCCGAAAACCATGTGTGACGAAAAACTGGACTAACGTGTCAATCTCAAATTTCTCGGTAAATTGAAAAAAACTCCGACTGAGTGCTATAAATTGCTGCAAGAGGCCTATGGGGACAATTCTCTATCTCGTGCGCGTGTTTTTGAGTGGTGTAAGCGCTTTAGTGAGGGCCGAGAGAACACTGAAGATGACCAGCGCCCAGATCGCCCTGTGACTGTTTCCACTCCGTGTATCGTGATGACTGAATGGGTTCCAGAGGGTCAGAGTGTCAACCAGACTTACTATTTGTCAGTTATGGCAACACTGCGAGAACGAGTTCGTAAAAAACGGCCCGAGTTGTGGAAAAACAACTCGTGGATTTTGCACCATGACAACGCACCTGCCCATAACGCACTATCTCTGAAGCAGTATTTGGCCAGTGCACTCCAGTGCTCGAACAGATTTGGCACCCTGCGACTTTTTTTTCTTTCCGAACATAAAATCTGCTTTGAAAGGGACCCGATTTGAGTCGATAGAAGAGGTAAAGCAAAAAACGGCAGAGCTCATAAAGGCCCTCACCAAAGAAGACTTCCAGCACTGCTTCAATCAATGGAAAAAACGTATTAAAAGGTGTGGGGCGAGGGGAGAGGAGTATATTGAAGGGGCGCATTCGAATGTAAAATAATTTTTATAATAAAACCCTTTTTCGTAACCAGTCTCGTTATTTAATAGCCACACCTCGTATATG
Source organism: Aspidapion aeneum (assembly GCA_963576565.1). Classification (NCBI taxonomy): domain Eukaryota; kingdom Metazoa; phylum Arthropoda; class Insecta; order Coleoptera; family Brentidae; genus Aspidapion; species Aspidapion aeneum. The sequence continues at coordinate 23,907,670 of OY755045.1, read as the reverse complement.
CAAAACTTAAAACACAACCCTGGTATGTTCTATTATCCCCAAAGACATCAGTGCGTTGAAAAATGTGAATCATTTCATTTCACTTGCAATTAGCTGATTAAGTGACCGTGTGTTTGTTTGTGGTTTCTTTTATTTCTATTTTTGTGCTTTTCCGCCCAGTCGGCCGATGATTTCTAAAATGAATTACGGTTAATTATTATCGGATAGCATCAGCCACCATTCTTTTATATGAGATTTACTTGATTTATTTAATTAGTTATTATTATAAAGGTTATGGTGTATTTACCCTAATTTTTATTGAGATTTTTAAATTTATCTTATTTTTCAGATGCTTGTCTGTTACCTAAATTAATAGCCCAGTCAATAAAAGCACGGATCACCCATAATAAAAGCATCCATCATCACAAACGTGCAAGTAGGTAGATATGTACGATTTTTTCAGGTTTCCAATTTCTGTGCTACTTCCGTGATACTGGGTATATCGTCGAAATGTTTGCACTTTATCTGAGGCACGGCAGTGCCTCGCCAAGTTCGCGCTGCCGTGTTATCTTTTCTTGAAACATTTCAGCCCATATTTGACCTATCTAAAACTAATGTTTGTCGTGTAAACATTGATAAAACTCTACTCTGGAATGAGCTACGGATCTCAAACTTTGCACAGTCGTAAATCTTTATAGGGTTAACAACCCCTCCAAGTTTTATGGACTTCCATAAAGTAGTAGTTAGTTACGAAATTTCACAAAACGTCGAAATTGCCACTCACTCAATAACTCACTCACTCATGTATAGATCATCAAAATTCTACTGTACTTCCAGACATGCTACAAAGCTGAAATTCGGCAGATTGATAGAAATTATGACCAAACCCCTGGAAAAAATCAAAAACCCCAAAATTTAATTTACTCCCCTCTCCTACATGTAAAGTTATGTAAAAGTAACATTGCCCACTTCTAGAAATGCTAGAGAGCTGAGCTTTGGCAGACTAAAAGGAACTATGAAAAAACTATTGGAAAAAATTTAAAAACATGAAAATTTTAATTTCCTTCCCTCTCCTATACATGTAAAGTTATGTAAAAGTAACATTGTCCACTTTCAGAAACGCTAGAGAGCTAAGCTTTGGAAGGCTGATAGGAACTATGATAAAACCGTGGGAGAAAACCTCAAAATTTTAAGTAAGGCATTGCAAAAGTTTTGAACAATATTCCGCATATTTTACTACTTTAAAAATTAAATATTATCCAATTCCTTTAAAAAAGAAGTGAAATCATAACAAAAACATTTCATGTAAAAAAAGGCCAAGTACGCGAAAATGGCATTCCGTAAAAAGAATTGAGATAAAAGTAAAACCAAGTTCTCCAATACAAATTTCAAAATGAAAGGTTCTTACTAGTTTGGAAATGTTTTTCTAAACTTGGCTATTACGGCTGTAAATGACTGTGCTAAATTGAACATAAAGAAGTTTGACTGTAATATTTAAAAGTTTAAAAAAAAATCCAAATTAGTAGGAACCTTTCATTTTGAAATTTGTATTGTACTTTTTTTTTACATGAAATGTTTTTGTTATGATTTAGTTCTCTCGAAGAAAACTAATTTATTAAGGAAGCATCTTTCGGGTATTTACGTTCAATACTTTTGTAAACCTGGCCAAATATGCTACACTTTGGACAAAATCCGAGTTCGATAGGTTTACTCGTATTAGTTGCGTAAAATACGTTTAGTAAAAAAAAGGATTTTTTTTCCAAAAAGTGAACCTTTGGCGCTAGAGTTATTTTGCAAGCCACATACCACATAAAAGTGATAAAATATTTTTATAGAGAATTCAATAAGCTTCATTCCTGAGGTTGGGTTAATGCTTATTGAATTTTTACCGCCTTTAACGTAAATGTTAGAAAGGTTTCTATACCCGCTTAGCCACGAAAAATGTCTGCCAGTTTCTTTTGTATTTAGTAGATGTCGCCACTTGTTAAAAGCATACGGTTTCGCATGCATTATTTCTTTATCTCTCTTACCAAGTTTCATAAGATAAGATTAATAAGCCGTCTCTCTTGGACCCCTGAAAACCTTTCAATAACCACTTAGCTACGAAAAATTATTGTTTTCTTTATTCACGAGTACTAAAATTTACTTTGTATTTACTACAAAAAAGTGCCAAAACTTTAGTATTGTGTATGTATTCGAAAGTGGTGGCAGGCCCTACTGGATCTCCATGCACTGCGACCACATATGGATCTATTGTGCCCACGTACCTACGTACTGAGTTTGACTAAAGTGGCATATTTTTTTTCCACCCAGCACATAAAAAACGCTGAAGATAACAACAGTAAATGATTTAGGCTCAACACTGGCTCAAAGATAAACCACTAAGGCCTCTGCATTATTAGCCATAGTAAACTTTATTGGTCACGGCTTTTTTAATGATCCCTCGAGCGGGATCTGGATGTAAAAACAGTGTTTTTATTAATGTTTTAACAATAATTAAAATTATATACAAAATGGTAACAATAATAAACTAATAATAATAAATGGGAACAAGAACACTTAAAATTACTCAATTTATCAAGCAAAATATTCACTATTAAAGTGTTAATGGCACTGATAAAACGACAATACCATAACATATATTTTGTATCCTCCCCACCAGCTTATTGTATTAAGATTAAGGTATGTTGTCGTACAGTCATGTTGGTATTTACTTTCTAATAAATTTGAATTGAATGAATATAAAAATATGGGTATATTATCGCGTTGCACTGCGTTGGGTTGAATATTGCACACTGTTACAGAATGTTAAATTTTTTGCGTGAGAAATGCATTTGTAGCAAATTCTAATCGTATACACTTACAGCACATCCATTTCACGATAAACATTACACGGTATATCCTTGCGCATGTTCGGTCCGCTTCCCGCATTATTGACCGTGATTGTGACGTCACAGCTTATACCACCATAATTAAAATGACAGTGGCGCACCCAGGAATATGTGTTGGGGGGGCCTAAGGCCTTTGGGAGGGGGATCAAGGCCTCATAATGGCGTATTTTATGCTATTTTATCTTTTCATTCATATGTGGAACATAAATATGTGGAAAATAGCTAAAAAAATCTTAGGCTTGGGCCCCGGGCTCCCCCCCTGGGTGCGCCCATGAAAATGACAATAAAAATTGACAGATGGGTTTATCAGGGTGGTGGTTCATCATGTAGGCGTGTATCTACTAACAAATTATTTTTATATCACTTCTAAGTGTGAAATTAATCGCTAAAGTTTATAGGTGAATTTTAACATCTCGAAAACTAAAGCAAATAGAGATCTAAAAATTTATACTTATGTAAGTTCTACTATGAAAATAAACCAACATATGTTTAAAAATTTAAAAAAATTGTTTTAATATAAAATACTGTTAAAACATCCAATCACCTTTTTTGCTTTTACTATTTTTTTTTCCAGTTCTTTAAGTCTGTTCCTGTGACACCCAAGTATACATACTCATTGCATGGATATATTGTTTGTCCATTGTCTAACTCACTTAATTCGTTTTCAATACATAAGTACTGTTTCTTGTCCACGTTAACTGTTAACCCCCACTTTTGGTATTTTTCCGTTAACGTTCTCATCATATACTCCATATCTTCTTTATGATTAGCTACAATTACTTGGTCGTCAGCAAACTGTAGTGTGTATATATGGCAAATCGGCCATAAAGTTGTATTCCCGTGTTCTTTACGTTTTCAGTTTTTTAAAGCTACTGCGATATATATTATAAAAAGAGTTGGAGAGATACAACATTCCTGTCTTAAGCCTTTCGTTACCAGGAATTCTTTTAAAAGTCGTTTTCCAATTTTAATTTTAGATTTTGACCCTTTGTATAGTTCTTTTATCACTTTTATGTATGTATGATTGTTAGAGAGTCTCCTGTTATAGTTTTGTGTTTGTTATTTATATTATACCTGTTTTGTCAGATTGTTTTTAAGAATTTTGATTTTGATAGTTGTCAATAGAGAAAAAAGTTCTAATCAAATTGTTTTTTTATAGTTTTAAACAGTTTTTGGTATATATAGAATTCATAGAATAATAGAAATATTTACATTTGGTCCTTCGAACTACGGAACAGCTCTATAGAAGATAGTCCACAAAGAAATTTATAGAAATAATCTTTGAACATTGAAATAATCATGAGTCAAATTTCAAAAGAAAATAATGGTAAAGAAAATATAAATAGTAAAGAGTTGAACAGTTTAGAACTTGCTAGTGAATGTAAAGGTTTCTCAAACAAAGAATTTGATAGGAAAAGTAAGTCATTAGTTAGCCAAAAAAGTGAAAGTCAAAAGACATGTAGAACTGCTAAAACCTCTTCAAGCAAAGAAAGGTTATTACTAGAAATTCAAAGAAAGAAAGAATTAGCTATTTTACAACAAGAAGAAGAACAGGAAATAATTGACGCTGAAAAAGAAAAAGAAAGAATCCAACAAATGGAAAGAAAAAAGAGACAAAAAGAACGAGACCTTCGTAGGGAAATAATGGAAATGGAATATCAGTTAAGTTTGAGGGATGTAGATTCATCATCTAAAAGTCAGATAAGTGTTAGTAATAAGTTCGATGAAGTAAAAAGTACAAAAAGCAGCCACTTTTTGGATGTAATTTGTGAAGAAGATATAGATAAAGTTGGACCTTGGCTGGAAGATAATAAAAACAAATTTTGTATTCACTCAGAAAACCCTTTAAATGAAAATATACATCAAACACCAAACAATATAGAAAACTTCTCTGTAAGCGAGAAAACACAATTAGAGAAACTCATGCTAAGGCAAACAATTGACAAAGAACTACCCGTATTTACAGGAACCATAAAAGATTGGCCTAATTTTTACAATCAATATAAACATACTACTAATATACTACAATTATCAGAAGAAGAAAACATTTGCAGACTTAGAAAATGCCTAAAAGGAGATGCCAAAAAAGCAGTGGAAGGTTTACTTATTTCCACCACAGTAAAAGCTACTTCAGTGATAAATGTTTTAACAGAAAAATATGGTAGACCAGATATTATTGTAAGAACACTAGTACAAGATGCAAAAAATATGTCAATTGTACGAACGAACGATTTTGCTGCTTTAACATCTTTTTATGAAACTGTAAACAATTTATATTTGACTCTCGAGTCACTTAATATGCAAAATTATCTAACATGTCCACAGTTATTAGATGAACTCATGCAGAAATTGCCTTATGGTATGCAGCTTTCTTGGGGTGAGAAAATTTCATTTAAGGAAGGTCAATACACCCTAAAAGATTTTAAGGATTGGGTAGCTATTAAAGCTCGAGCTTGTACATATGTTCAAGGATCATCCAAGCCTAATAATGATAAATTTAAAAGAACCATGTTGGTCTCAAATCAGAAAACTAGAAATTGGACTGAACAGTGCATTGCCTGCTCCGAAAAACATAATTTAGAAAATTGTCCCAAATTTCTAAAAATGAGTGTAAATGACAGATGGAAATTTGTTAAAGAACACAAAGCTTGCTATTGTTGTTTGAAAAACACACATCGTATAGTTAATTGTAGAAATAGACAAGATTGTGATGTTTCACACTGTAAGAAGAAACATCACAAACTTCTTCACTTTGAAACTCAAAAATCATCCGAACTAAGTTTACATAATGCTAAAAATAAAGAAGAAAATATTCAAATAAAGTCAGAGAATTTAGAACCAATGCCATCTACTTCACAAATGGTTGGGCACATGTTGAAGAATGAACATAATGAAATAATTTTAAAAGTTGCTCCAGTAATTTTGAAAACAGATACAAAAGAAATACAGACCTATGCAGTTTTTGATGAAGGCTCAACAATAAGTTTAATTGACGAAGAATTAGCAACTTCGCTTGATTTAAATGGTCCTAAAAAATGTTTAAATTTAAGATGGACAGACAAAAATACAAATAAACAGACATTTTCAACTTTAGTCAACTTTCAAATATCCAATACCCTGGATCAAGAGTTTTTCCAAATGAATGATGTTTATACAATCCCAGACATGGACCTTCCAGTTCAAAATATTAGTTTGAAGTCACTTCAAAACAAATGGAAACATTTACAAAACGTAAACTTGATTGATTTAAATGGAGCCCACCCTAAAATTTTAATAGGCCAAGATCATGCTGACCTTATTACGACAAGACATTTGATAGAAGGTCCGCAAAATTCTCCAATATTGTCTTACACCAAGTTAGGTTGGATAGTGCACGGAAAGTCAGGAATTTTTAACGGTCACCTAGATATCAATTTACACGTCAGAGTGGAAGAAAAATCTGAAGAACTACAATCTGTCTTGTCAGAAAAAACTTATTTTATAAACCAAAACAATGAATTTGAAAGGAGAGTACGCCATCTTGAACAAGAGAAAGGTGATTTTAAAAAGAAAATTGAAGAATTGGGTGAAACTCAAATTGAACAGCTAAAGTTAGACAGTAACAAGTTTGAAAAAGATTTGCAAAAACAACAGTTAGAAAATCTGTTGTTGGAAAAATCATTGGTCAAAGAAGAAAATGTTACACATTTAGCAAGTTTGAAGTTAGTATTTGAAGAAAAATCAAGATTATTGCAAGACAAGTCTGAAATTCTAGAAATTCTCCAAAAAGTTAAAAACGAGAAAAATAAGGTGTTGAGAAATTCGAAGTCTTTCGAGAAAGAACGAAATTACTTAAAAAGTACGTTGGATGTTGTTAATAAAGCAAAAACGGAATTGTTAAGTAAGTGTGACGAATTAGAACAAAAATTCAACAAAGAAAAAGAGATTAAAAAACTCTTTGAGAAAGTCGATTTAAAAAATGAACTATTAGTGATAAAGCAAGAAAAAGAAAAATTTTTACCAAATTGTAAAGATAGTCAAAAGGGGACAAAAGAGCTTGAACATCAGGAATTATTTATTGGACAAAACGAAGAGCTGTACGAAATGTTAGAGCGTGCCAATCAAGAAAACTCAAGGTTGACACTTGCTTTGGAGCACCGCCAGAAAGAAACTCGAAAAATCAAAAAAGAACGTAACGAAACTTTGGAAGCTCAAACTAGTATTATGAAGCAAACTTTGAAAAACATGCTGAAAGCGCACAAAAGCTTCGTTGAGGCAAAAAACGACATGTTAAAAAAGATTGAAGATTTGAAGTTGCAGCTGGAAAAAGAGAAAGAAGCGTATGCGGCAGTTGTTGCTAGCAATTCCAAGAGCGAAGTTGAGAATGTCAATTTAAGGAAAATCATTGAAAAACGCAATTCCCAACTACAAGCCAATCAAGCAAAGGCAGCATACGAAAGAATGTTGGAAGAAAATAAGTTACAAACGAAAGTCGACACGTTCAAATACAAAAGGTCACTAGACAGAGACAGAGATAAATTAATTAGCTTAATAAAGAAAGAAATGGACGACGGAGAGGAATATAACGAAAAGCTGAAGAATATAAAGGATGATAAGATGTTAAAACCAGTAATGGAGAATACCGGGCTCCAGTAGTCAATATTTGCCCCATAAATAAATTAGAATTAACAGAAGAGTAGTGGTAGTAATCTTCAAGAGAAGATTACTGAGGGGAGAAATGTTAGAGAGTCTCCTGTTATAGTTTTGTGTTTGTTATTTATATTATACCTGTTTTGTCAGATTGTTTTTAAGAATTTTTTTTGATAGTTGTCAATAGAGAAAAAAGTTCTAATCAAATTGTTTTTTTATAGTTTTAAACAGTTTTTGGTATATATAGAATTCATAGAATAATAGAAATATTTACAATGATTGATATTAGTTTGCTTTAACACTGTCCATAATTTTTTTACTGGAACGGTAGCATATGCTTTTTGTAGGTCCACAAAGATAATATTAGTCTATATTTCTGACACTCCTTTTCTCAATAACTTGTTTAAGACAAAAAACTTTAATTGACTTATTACTTTCAATAATTTTCGCAGAGAAAAAGTTAAGCGGCTCAGGAAAATGAAACTATTCAAAATCAGCATGTTGCTCATAACTTAAGTAATAGACCTGTGTACTGTAGACTAATTATCTTTTGTCAGATTTGAAATTTTTAATCCATCGTTTCGCCATAGTACGGGAGGCAGAACGTGGTCTACAACATAATAGAATTTTATCCAAACTCGATCGTGTTTGTGTGATTATAATTTTATAAAGTATAACGGGGTTTTCCCCAAGAGAAAAATTACAATACTATATTCAAGGTTTACCAGATCAAATTGGAACTATATATTTTTATAAACAGAACTAGTTTACCGATAATGTGTACAATGGTATGTGGAAACCCCATCTAGCATCTAAAGCATTAATTAAATTAATTACAATTTATTAACTGTACTTTATAAAAAGATTTATACTTACTAGCCTTTACTAAGATCCCAAGACCTTCCTGCTAAGGAACAAGGAGTTTTGTAACTAAAACAAAACCAGAAAATCCCTCAAATAATAAGGAATGTATTTAACAAATCCCGTGTGAGTGTGGTAAATCATATGTACGTTAAACGAAACGCCCTCTTCGGGTTAGAGTAAATGAACATCTAAAAAGTACCCAATTGGGGGACATTGAAAAATTCAGTTTAGCGGATCATGCATGGTCCAATGATCACAGGATTCAGTGGTCAGAAGCTAAAGTTTTGCATAAGGAGTCGCATTGGCGAAAACGAAAGTTTATTGAAGTTGCGTTTATAATGCAGAATAAAGAAGTTTTCAGTTAACCAAGCACGAACATACCAAACATATCGAAACCACTCCTTAAGGAAAACAAGCATCTTAGGATTAAAAAAAGGCGGACCGTCACACCTGACTGCACGCCAAGTAGTAAAAGTAGTAGCCTATAGACTGGATTGTTTAATTTATACTTGAAAACGGTTATAGATATTTACTAACCGAAACGTCGTGTTTAAAATAAATAAAGACAGTAGAAGTCCGAAATTTTGTTTCTATCTAATAATTCGCACAGTGATTGTTAATCACAAACAAAAACAAAATTTTGAATTATACGTTAGCCACCACTAGACATTATTACAAATTCTAATAAACATAAAAACAAATAAATCTTCCAACTTCGCACGTCTGCACCTACGTGCCGGCCATTTTAAAACTGAATGGCATTCTCTTGCGTAAGTTTTATTAAAAAAGTCATACCCATTATAATATAGACATGACCATTTTGATTTTTTTTTTATATTTGGTTTTGGTCATGATACCATAAGAAGTTGTAGGTCAAATGCGGCCAAATTTGTATAAAAAAATTCATTTGAGACTAAATTAGGTACAGGGTGTTCTCTAAAACGTACTTAAATATAAATGTTTGTTTGTTGAAACTGTAGCGCGTTGCGTTGATTAATGTATAATTAAAGATAAAAAACGATTAACAAATAATATAGAGCGAAGTATATTTATTTTTTCACTTATCTTAAACGTCGCGACAGCTAGCATCTCTGTCAGACCTTCCCGCTTTACGAGCGGAAGAGATACGTATAATGCGACAACAACCTTCTCAGAGACTGAATATAACGCATTGCGTAGTAAAGATTATTTCTCGTTATGAACTCATCTCAGCATGCCGCGAACACCTTGCATCTCCCAACCCCCCTTCCCTACATTGAGCGCAAAAAAAATACGGCGAGTTAGATGGACCCTTTAAACTAAACTGGCGGTAGTGGAATTTTGGCGATTTTCCGTCACAGGTCTATTCAAGTGCGTGATTTGATGTTGTTTGCCAGTTTTGATATTTTCAGTGACTAGATATTTTTAAATTAGAAACAAATTTATAAATTTTTTGGAAGAATAATACATTCTCTCAACCGATATAATGGTTTGGGAGTGTACCGTGTATAAAAAATTGATGTTTTGGATGAAGAAACGTCCTTACGTAGCAAAACAACAACGAGACGTTGCTAAAACAGCATAAAACCAAACCAAAACGTGTTTTGTATTTATTTCCAACTCGCTACCCAACTAACATTTATAGTAGCGGCTACATGTTCTAAAGGCTTTGCTACTTTCTTATAGTAGAAATCTGGTGATCCCAACCAAAATTTGTTACTTTTTAGTTCTAACTACTATTTAGTATCAGGAAATAGTAGATGTTTCGTAAAAACGACCCTCTAAACTACTTCTTAGTATTGTTTATTGATAGTCGATTCTGATAGTCTTCTCTACCACAATAGGACGTTGCTAAAGTTTTACTTTCTTTTTAGTCGGTATTTCGTAGTCGCCCTGACTTTTATATCCTACTTAATTACCACTGGAAAGTTAAGCTTCATTGGAGTCCCAAACAAGTGTATCCGACAACTACATTATAACTTTAATTTTTACCACAAAAGTTTGTGTCATCATAGTAACATCTGATGTAACAATGTAGATAAAATAACTTTTTGGATCAACTTTAAAGCCGCAACTACTTTGACTTTTTTTTAATGTCGATCTTTTAAAGTAATCTCTCCTTCCTGTTTCTACTTTGAAAACGTAGACTTTTTGAAGTCGCATCTTGGTCGCACACATTCTTAACCCTACTTTTTGTGGCTCCTTTTATAATATGGGAATATTAGGAATAGTTTTGCAAATATTTTTTTAACTACCTTGAGCAGTCCATTTTTTCGAGCTCATTGCATCAAAATGCAAAATATTGGTCCAAAGTATCGAGTACCGCACACGGATTTTAAGAATTCCCGGGTCCATGCTTAATCTCCATCCTTAATCTTTTACGCTACTTGTTGCTGTTCTATTCTTGTACTGTCTTTACGGTCGTTCGTGATTTGTGCACATGCGGATTTCTAAGCGATCTAACAAGTCTCAGAGAATGTTTTTTTACTTATAGGGCTTATAATAATAAAAATTACTGAATATTGACAATGCCAAAATATCTAAAAACAATAAAAAATACTACATACGAATTGTGAGAGCAATGTGTAAATAAAAAAAGTAACAATAAGTTGATTTCATTGATGTGACTACGTTCTTTTAGTTCCTTGACCAACACTTCCTAGAAATTCTAGAATAGGGATCATGCTCTCGACTGCAACATACATTTTTAAAAAACTCTTTTTATTGGCACTTCATTTATTGTTCTAATGGAATTTAATTTATCTTGTTTTTGTTTTAAAACCTACCACAAATGCAAAGCAGTGGTGCTGTTGTTGACAGAAACGGCAAATGACAAGTGGCGACACCCCAATAACTTGAGGGTAGTAGTTATACTGGTGGTTCCTATCACTCTGTAGACGTTTTCTAGTGGCGAAAGCTAGTTAATAATACGTTTCTGCAACGAAGGAGTAGAAATTCGAGTGTGTTATCTAGAACTAAAAAGGAATGCCGACATAAAAGTCGTAAGTGACACGTTGCCGTAACTTAGGCTCACTTTCAAGTAACCCTTTCGACTATCAGGGAATATAGTTTGGGACGCCATGTTTTTATGTAAGAAAGAAAATTTAATATTTTTGTTGTCGTTTTATGAGCTATACTATTTTATAAACAAATTAGCTATACTATTTTATAAACAAATTAGTTGAAACTTACCAAAAATGCTCTTCTTAAGCACCATTTGTTGGAGTTAACTGTCGATTATGAAAACATAACCTCCAAAATCACAACATAAAAATTCCATCAGCTACAAGAAAACGGCTCAATTTTACGGGCGCACCGGTTTTTTGCAATATATATAATGCATGGTATACAAAAAACTTTGCGTCGCACTCGAATTTTGATCCTCTGCTCGTAAATTCTCACCCTTTTGGATAACATAGTACATATTATAACCATAACCAAACAAAAAAACTAAGCGAGTCTGTTTACTGTTGTGTCCACCATATTGTGTAACAATTCTACCAAAAAGAAACGATTCTATTATTTGCAACTACATCGCAACTTTTATGCCATTACGGAAAAAAAACAGCCTCTACGACGTAGTAGATACCTGGCTACGACGTAGTAGTGTAGTTGTTACTACAGTGACTTTAAACACTTGGCCAAGTAGTTATAACCAGAAATTGGTTCCCCACTTAGGGAATTATAACGTCGCTGTATGGTATACTGAGACGTAGCGGGAGTATGTTGCGGTTACTTTTAAGAAATTCTTTCTAGTTGGGGTTTCGTCGTTACAACTTTAAATGTTTGTTGGGTAATTTTATTCCTACACATTAATGACCTCTGCCGTGACTTATAGTAATTGCGATTTACTTTCGGGTTCCAGCGTGCCTTTTTATATCAAAGGAATATCGCCGAAATATATAAAACCTGAGCTAGATGCTATGCTCGGCGAATAAGCTCCTTCAATTACCATAGTCAAAAACCTGAGTGCCAGAATTTAAACGTTGTCGTACAAGCACTAATGGTGCTCCTCGTTCTGGCAGGCCACAAACCATACTGAACCATTCTGAAGATCAAATGCACTGGTACTAATTTTAAGAGATCACAGATTAAAACTGGAAGATATCTGAGAATTTGGGTATAACATCAAAAGAGTATATATACTTAAGAAAGTTTCCGCTATAGTCAAAAGGAGCCCAAAACAAAAGCTCACTCGTATCACTGTTCGAGAGAAGTCTGGTGCGTGATCCAAGTGCCACGTATTTCCCAATACCCAAATTTCTGGGAAACAGGAATGGGTTACAGACAGACCAGAGAATTCGTAGACCGACCAAATGCGACCAAATGTAGACAGTGGCTGTGACGGATACGAAAATACGTTGGACTGCTGACAGGTATTCTAACTAACTAAGCATAACTGGTTAAGAGACACGTATAGGAGTGGAAAACGACCCTATCGGCTCAGCCTGTGAACTGGAAGAAGAAACAGACAAGGCAACCCGTGGCAAAATAAGAGGCATATGCAAGGATGGGAACTGGGGCACCAACCCTCAGCAAGAGCTGCACTTTTGCTCAAATGAGCTGACATATTGAATTTTGTTAGGAGAACAGGAAGGCCCAATGAGGTATCTGTACCTCGAATAAAGATGCAGAGAGTGGGTTGAGGGATACACCTGAGGAAACCTACAGGTCAACCTCTGCCCACTACTACTACTCTACCAATACCTCAACAGTCTAACTAAACAATTGACAGCAAATGGTCGCCTGGGGAAACCTACAGGTCAACCTCTGCCCCACTACTATTACTACTCTACCAATACCTCAACAGTCTAACTAAACAATTGACAGCAAATGGTCGCACCAACTCCAAAGAAGGCAAAGGCGGAAATATTGTGGCTCTTGCTGAGTGTTTTCCAAATTTTGTAGGATTGAAGACCTAGCGAGGGGCAATAGCCCCGAGGGGTCTTTCTTTCTCCAGAAGGTTTCTGCTTTTACAGAAGGTTGGTGGTGGGCACCCGGATAAGATGTGAGCGGCTGATTCTTCGGATTCATCGCATAGTCTGCAACTGGGCTCATCTCTGTAGATTCTCATTCGGTGCTGATCTTTCGTCAGTGTGCAGTAAGTGCTTATTAGTCTAGTCATGCGTGACCTGTCTGAATTATTTCCTATTTAGTTTGAGGAGGTCACACGTGAGTAATATTCAGGGGCCTCACCATTGTCATGCTGCGATTTGACTTTTATTCATTCACCCTCTTAATACTCCCACCAGGTTTTTGATATACAATAAAGTTAATCAGACCCTCTTATTGCTAGAAAATCGGCATGTCATTGCCTGATACAACCACGGATCACCTTTGTTAGGTGATCCGTGATACAACCGAGTGACCCGGCATCAGCACCCATGCAAGGGTACCTTTATTGTATACATTGACTTCTATACCAGTTGTATATTACTAGGGTTAGAAGGGTCAGACTTTTATTTCTTTCCAATCCTAACTGAAACCAAATTTGCGACAGATCTCGAGGAAATTGCAACCCCAAGTCTAAAAATTTTTTTTGTCATCCTTGTAACTTGTCTATCTTTTATAAAGTATCATGGCTTGGCAATCAGACTATTGTCTTGTGGCGGTGCGGTGAGTACGTGGGAGGAAGTGAATATTCTTTCTTTATTAGTCAGTCAGCCGTTTGTGGTCGCATTATGCATTCTAATAACACAGCATACCTACCACCACAACCATTATTATTATTATAAGGATCAGCGGCTTACCCATAGGGGCAGAAAGGAGGACCGAGTCTCAAGGATGCATATTGCAAGCCATGTCCTCCACTATCGCGACGTCATAGCTGTCAAGCAGTTACTACAGCTTATTTAAGTTTCTCGCGTATTTGAGTTTTCTACACCATTGCAAATGAAAGAGAGATACGATCAATAACTAATACAAAAATCTAAGCACACCCGTAGCGTTGAGGAGAGGGTCTACTCTATACATGTTGCCGGTTCTACGTGTTAGTATGAAATTATAGTATGTAAACAATAAATATATTTAGGCGGGATTTTTAAAATTATATCTCCCCTGTTCTCCTTTTGGGAGGTTGAGATCGTTTACGTACAATTTGAGTTTTCATACAATTGACAGTGGGAAGGAAGAATTCTAGAGATCAGTTGGATGGCTTGGTCGAGTTAATACCCTGAGAGTTTCTCGTTCTTGTATTGAGACACCGCAGACATGCATCGATGGAAGTTTTCCGAAAATTTATGTATAGGCTTCGGTGGCTTAATGTAGAGAGCAAGAGATTCCGGGGTCGAGTACCGGCCGAAGACAGAAAACTTTTTTCTTATTTTTCTTTCTTTAATTTCACTTGCTGTTAATATACTCTTCTTCTTGCGTACGCCTCCAGTAATAATATGTAAAACTTCTTCAAAGTCAATTCTTCATTGTCTCGAACGTAAAGAACTATCTTAGCTGCGAACAATGGATCATATTGAGATTTGTAATCTATAAGGCAATTATGGCATTCAATCAAGTTTTGTCATTTTTCTTCTTTAGATACGTCTTACGATATTTTATCTTTGATACCGTTCATGGAAATCATCGTTTTAACAGTGAAGATATAGTTCAGGCTCTACATACGAGATTCGAGCCATATGCTGCGTTTAATGATAAAAGCAACACACTTGGTATGGATAGAGTCGCCCGAACATTTTACGAAAGGGAACCACCCCCCCCCCCACCCCTGGCAGGTGGTTCCCCTCCTTAAACGTGCTTTTGGATAGTTTTTTGCTAATAAATCGAAATCAGTCAACTTTTTCAAAAATCTTCTAGAGATCATTTCTCAAGCAGATACAATTTCCTTTCCAATGATGTACACTAGTAGCCTCTGGCGGCAGTGGTGCGCATTCCATTACCGTACGAAAAAAGGGGAAATTTTTTTAAATATTTTTTTATCTATTTTTTGTGGTATTTTTTATCCTTAGCACTATTTTTTTTTCAAGAAAATATTTTAGCTTGAAAGATCATTGTACACAGTTAAATATTTATTAAGCTAGACATATTTTTTTTAAATAGACGCCTTTAGATAAAAATAAATGTGTGTAGAAATCTTTAAATCAAACAAAAATTTTGAACATTCATTTTTCTGAGTAAATAAAAATGAGAGAGAGTAAAAAATTATTTTTGGTTAGTAATAACTTAAAACTGACTTTTTTTTGTAAATTATCATTAGAGTGGGGGTAAAGGGGCATCCCCCCTCTCACCCCCCTCAAAAGTGCTCTCTTACAGTATTTTCCCAATTATTTGCAAACGTTTAACTTGGCCAAAACAACTGAGTAACAATTATTAAGGCTGATGAAAAGTCCTCTCTAACGATGTATAACACGCCGCCCTTAAATCAGTGGCGCACGTTTTATAGGCATTTAAATAAATGAAAGGTGTGGAAAAAACAGTTTTTTTTTTAATTTTCTTAAGTCTTACTGTCCCACATGTCTGGTTTTAAAACTTATTTTTAAAGCTAAAGAAATTCACTTTCCAACGATGTATATCACTCCCCCCAATGTAGCGGTCGATCTAGCATAGACGCACCAAAAATGGTCAAATTTGGTATACACTTGAGTCTTCATTTAAGACAACCATATGTTGGAACAGTATTAATACACACACTACGTTCAATGAGAGAAGCAACACACTTGGTATGGATATACAGTATATTCCCCCCAATAATATAACGAGGGGGATCCACCCGCCTCCTCTTGGTGGGGAGGTGGTGCAGCATGAAAATTGTTGGAAGGGATGGAAAATATACCGCAGCCAGCTGGAAAAAGAAATTAGACCCGATCCGAGCTATAAGGGTAAAATGGAGTTTGAATTTGACGTATGGATAACGGTTTTTCACGATTTCCAGCACAACTAGATCTCCACTCGAAAAAAGCTAAATGTAAGAGTTATATTTAATAAAATGGTATTTTGTAAAACTTAACCCATTTTTTACATAACCTAAAATTCTTCAAGAAAAATAAGAAAACCGTGTTTTTAGTTTTTGATTTTTATCCCTCGCATTTCTTAAACACGTAATTTTTTTAAATCACAATATTTAATTTTACATTTTATTTTAATTTAAAACCTAAAAAAATTACTTTTTTTCGCCCAAAAATGCTCAAGTTCTGTAAGCAGTTTTTCTATAAAAACAGTGGTCTCTAATATTTTTCGTAAAACGTCCAGTTTTAGTTTATGTAAAAAAGGCATTCTTTCTTCAAAATTACTATGGAAACTTTACTATGGAAAAATTTGCCAGGAAACAGATTTTTAGCAGTTAAAAAAAATTAAATTAAATTACGCGACATAATTATTTAAATCAATTTCCAATTCGTTTGTGCTACTGATTTTCACCAAGCCATTGTTCTAATATTTAATTGGGGTTTTAAAAAAGTTTTTCACTTTTACGTTTTTCCCATAGAAATGTGGATTCTTTTTACAACCTAAAAATAGAGATTGTCTTAACAAAAAAAATATATTACATCTTTTTCTCCTTTCAACCAATCAGAACTTTAAATGATCGGGTGAAAATGATTTACGCTTTTAGGTTTTTTGTGAAAAACGAAAGAAAATTGTCCACCCCTAAAAGTGCACCCCATTTTACCCTAATAACTCGGATTGAGTCTAATTTGTTTTCCCCGTTACCTGCGCTATAGTTACTTCTTTTTTCAATAGTTTTCTTCTTGTTATTAATTTTTTGCTTTCCTACAATTATTTTCTCCAAATAGTTTCATTAAGGTAAACCAAAAAATACCCCAACCCTACCCTAAAAAAATCAGCTGTTTTTTACGCTGCCTCTCACAAGAGGATTGAGGTTTTTTCGCGATATTTTCAAAATGGCATCGGTGCTATCCCGATATCCCACGAATCTGTCAATATTAATAGCGAATCCTTTGGGGAAAAAATGCACCACTAGTACAATATTGGTATTCTTTTGGGAAAACTGGTGCAACCTTTTGTTTTCTTTTGAGCAACTGACAAACTTAGTGTTGCTCTTAGTGCGCATTTTCTGGCACGGGCTCACGAGGTCGTGTTGCAATACTGCACTTTCGTATTCTTTTAAAAC
This sequence comes from Aspidapion aeneum, assembly GCA_963576565.1. Classification (NCBI taxonomy): domain Eukaryota; kingdom Metazoa; phylum Arthropoda; class Insecta; order Coleoptera; family Brentidae; genus Aspidapion; species Aspidapion aeneum. The sequence continues at coordinate 23,890,249 of OY755045.1, read as the reverse complement.
TGCACTGGCGTAGTTTTTTGACAGCCGCAAAACAGTAGCTGCGTTCGGTATTTACGTCGAATTAATCTTTTTGATTGAAATCGTTCGTTAATTCCATCTAGATCTAGGAGAGGTAGATCTGAATCGTTTGGTAATTCTGCTCAGACTAGTCGGACGTAAATCTGGTTGCTCCGTACATTTTGATCGACGAAACTGATTAATCCGAGATTGTGACGTATGTTGTGTATCTGTTTTATTTACAAAAATAATTTTTTATGTAAAAAGATTGAAATCGAATTATTTGATGTTGAAGACAACACATTATATAAATTTCCGACATCACAGGAAAATTTTGTCAAAATTATAGCTGGGCGTGAGTTGCAATATGTACATAATATTTTTGGTTATATTTAAGGTTATAACCATTTATAAAAATTTGATCTGGATCGTTTGTTAATTCCAATTTGCTCAGACTAATCTGTAATCACGTGACCAAAAATCCGTCGCGTCTGAGATGCAAATACCGAACGCAGCTAGTGTCAGCGGACCACCAGGGTCGCACTAACTTTCTCAAAAGAATTCGCTATAATAGTCTCTTAATACACATTACTTCTTCAATAGTCCAACGGAAAAATATGACTACTTATTTCAAAATGCACGTACGAGAAAATCAGACAAGTTTCCGAGAATCAGTAGGTTTGAAAAAAAGAAAGACGACAGTGGATCTATAAATCTACAAGTGGCACTATAAAAATTCCTTATAGAATTTCACTTATAGACTTCTTGGTTACTTCCTACGTGATACATAGATTGAAGTCTCTGCATCTGTTGCCTTGTTCCAGTTTTGGAGCTTATTTGTTTTGGGATTTTGGTGATCATTATGACAACAACTGTAATAGTAGTAGTAGTAGTGTGGGGTAGGCTCTAGGCCTGGTGACTAGGCACATGAAGCGCCCTTTTCGCCAACCACCGGGCATCCCCCCTACTGCGTCCTTCCTTCGCTAAGGAGTCTGCCCGTCTTCTGTACAAAGGCCAGAATATCGGGCCACCTCAGATTCAGAAGGTCCTCCGTCTCAAAGGCTTCCTCTTCGAATACCTCTTTTCTTGCCTCCTTGTATGCTTCACATGATGAGAGGAAATGCGCCGGTCTCGTCCTCAACCCAATATTGCTCGCACGTCGCGTCCTCCTTCACTCTCATCTTTGCCAGGTGTCCCTGTAGGACGCAGCGTCCGGTTAGGACTCCCACTATGGCTCCCACCTCTCTTCGTGTTCTACGGAACAGCCAGTCCCTACGGGATTTGCTGTATTCTGTCACATACTCCTTTGCCTGTTTGGCGTTTCCTGTGTTGGTCCATTCTCTTTGTATCTCTTTCTGGGTCCACTCTGTTAGGGCCGACTTCATTTGCCCTCATGTGAGCCCCAGGAAAGGCTCTGGCCCGACGCATTTCTGCCGGGATCCACCCCTGGCGAGTCCGTCCGCTTTCTCGTTTCCTGAGACTCCCATGTCGCCTGGGACCCATACGAGCTCCACCTCTCTTACGCCGGCCAACTCCTGAAGTATATCCGCACACTCCTGCACCAAACCCGCGGACATGGTTGGTTTGCATAGTGCTTTCAGCACAGCTTGACTGTCTGAACAGAGCAGAGGCGTTTTCCTGTTTCGTTCCTAATTTCTTCCTCCCATGTTGCCGCCAGTATAGCGTAAACCTCTGCCTGGAAGACTGTTGCATTGGATCCCAGCGAGTAGCTTTTTCCAATGCCCTTGCTTTCCACGTACACTCCTGCACCGGACGAATTCCGGCCTGTCAGCCTTGATCCGTCTGTATAGCAGACCGTGGCATCGCTAAGGAATTCAACTCCTTCCTTCTTCCATGCATCCCTTGGCGGTATGGTTACACGGTATCTCCTTTTCTCCCTTAACCGCTTCTCTGGCATCGCTAGCCTGTATGTCGATAAAGGAATCTCCTTTTCCGTCACAGTCGCGTTCTCCGAATGTCCTTTTTGTCCACCGCTCCTTCACACGCCCGCGTCCCTTATCCTAAGGTATGCTGCCGTCGCTTCCTTCTTTATCCAGGTGGACAGCGATGAGAGACCCAGGATCGTATTCAGGGCTATGTTAGGAGTAGACCTTAAAGCTCCGGTGATGCTTAACAACAACTGTCCTATTTTTTGTTTGGCTTCTATTCATTCAAGCAATGTTAAAACAACTGTAACATTGCTTGAATGAATAGAAGCCAAAAAACTAGGACTGCAAATACATGAGTCAAAAAGTAAAACATTAAATTCTCAAAAAACAACGATCAAGGACTCTCAAACAAAAAATCTACACTACAATTAGGCCGGTTAGTGACGTACGGGGTGCGAATCATGGACACTTATAAAAGCGAATTAAAAATATTTGAAAGAAAAATTATTGGTAAGCCTGTAGACCAGTACAAACAAGAAGCTGGCCATTGGCTGATGTGAATGAATTATGAATTAGAACAACTAATAAATGGCTTAAGCATCGTGAGATTTATCAAAAGTAGAAGATTATCTTGTTTGGGATATGTCCAGTGAAGGGATGAGACAAGAACAAGAAAAATAATGAACTGGAGACCAACAAGGAGAGTAAAAGGGAGCCCACGAGAAAGGTGGATGGACGATATTAAGATGAAATCAAGAATATGGTAACAAGAACGTGGCGAAGAATCGTACTAGAAAGGGCAGAATGTAGGGCTCTGGTTAATCAGGCTAAAGCCCACAGGAGCTATACTCTCAATGAAGAAGATGGTTTTTAATCAGAACCATGTAGTAGGGGAGGCCGTGACTATTAATTTTTGGAACTTTTTTTTCTTAGTCTGGCTCATCTTAAGTGGTAGAAAATATCCCTTAATAAAAATTTTCGGATCCAAAAATTGGGCTGATAATACACTGTAACTAAAAATAATTCTGGCTGACTTTCAAAGTTGGAAAATGCACTTAGCGGCGTCTTCAAAATTAGAAAATCAGTAACTTATTTTCTTAGTTTTGAGATTTTTTCAAATGGTTGATTATATTATAATGTCATAGACAAAATTATTCTGCCTGTTATGTAAAATCACGAAAGTCTCACCAGAAAAGCTCAAACTTTTAATCTAAAGAATAGTTAATTATTTTTTGCTCGTTAACGATCGCAGATAAAAAAGACTGCAAGAGGACAAAAAGTTTCTAGGTAAAACAAGGAATTGATAGAATCCACCAGGTTCAGGAGAAGATGAAAAAGGAGCATTTCCGCTGAAAAAATATTTTCTTTTAGAGTCTAATTATCATTTGGCATGCCTAATGGCTTACACCCTGTAGCCTAATAATTATTTGACATGTCTAATGACGTACACCCTGTAGCTAAATATCTTTAAAACCGCGAGAGCTATTAACGAGATTTGAAAAAAATATACTCATTTCAACATTCTGTAAATCGGCAACGAAGCGTTTTAAACTTTTAGTCTTAAAATAAGTCAAATAATCACTCGTTCTCATTTGTACGTGGGTCTAACACCCTGTTTCCACCAATGCATGCCCACCCCGATTTAAAAAACGCATCAGGTGACGCTGTGACAGGGTATAAGAAACATTAACGTAATCGAATGTGTCAAATTGACGGGCATCAGATAACTCTGGTAAGGCTTTGGGGCTTTCAAATAACAGCCAGATGGTATTTTATGCTTTTGTTATAATACAACCTATAATGTCATAAACTTTCAGAACTAAAAAAATAACGGCACTCATTTCATATTATTTTTCACTTGTAATAAATACTTACCATCCTTGGAAATTAGCCAGAATATTTTTTTAAGTTAACTTAAGTATACCCTTTACTAGTAGAACTAGTTTTATTACCAATAAAATAAGTTCCTCGTATTCATATCTTATTTTGCATTTTGCGCCTGTCGCACATGTTAGTCAGTTTTTTTCTATCTCCTCAAGAAACATAGATTTTGGGACACCCTGTACAGAATATGTGACTCGACTGCACTCTGGGTAACACTTCTTCTATTACCGTTTAAGTAAATACCGACTAATAGTTTGATGAATGTCTCTTCATTTTCTTTTGCCTCATTTGCTTCGTTTTTCTTCCTTTTGATTTCTGTCGTTAACATCACCACGACACCAACGGAAGACCGCATTAATGGCTTTTCTGGGTATTCGTAGTTTTCACTAGAACATTATTACAATACATTCATGCAGATAATACACACATCAAAAATGGTCTAACGTACAAAGTAATTGTTGAACAATTCATTGTTAATTTGAAAATATATGCTGTTCCCCAAAAATTAGAACACTATTTATATTATACTATAGATGGATAACACAAGAAAGTAAAGATCCTCAAATACCAAATTGCACATAATGCAAGGACCTAAAACTATAAACAACAAGTTAAATTAATGAAAGAAAAATAAGAAAAAAGTTTTTCTATCTTCGGCCGGGACTTGAACCCGGAACCTCTTGATCTTTACGCAAACGTTATTTGCATTGAACTACCGAAGACCATACATACATTTTCGGAAAACTTCCATCTATGCAGGTGCGCGGTGTCTCAATACAGGAACGAGAAATTCTCAGGGTATTAACTCGACCTAGTCATCCAACTGATCTCTGATCTCTGACAGTGGGAAAGAAGAATTTAAGAGTACTGGCACTGAAAATTGCTTCGGATGTAGTTACACTTCTTTGTTTACCTTGTTTCAGCTGATGATGGGTCTCTTTAGACTCGAAACATGTCCTAAATAAAACCCGAAACAATAAAGACTTTAGTGGAGAAGACGTTGAGTTTTTTCTTTGTATTTTGCAAACTCCACTTTGAGAAATGGACTTTCAAATAATAATTGACAAATATTTTAAATTTTACGGTTTTATGTAAGCAATATTACATAGTTATCGGAATAAATATATTAAATTAAAGTTAGCGACTTTATTTTTAAATTTGACTTTGGTATATTAATTTTGAGAGGTCAGCTGTCAGTTTTCTGTGTAAATCTGTCAGAATAAAGCCGACTCTAAAATAAAGTCAGGTTTTATTCCAGTAAGTCCCTATTATTAAATTTAAAGACATGGTTTGCGTGAGAGACATAAATCAGCTGTGGGGGTTGTTTGACAGCACGGCGTCACGATTGTGAAGGATCGTATAGTTCGTTCGTTTTGATTGGCCGTGTTCAACTTTAAAGTTTTTGGCAATTTCATTCCATTAGTGTAACAAGTGTTTGTCTATAACAAATAAGGTGCACTTGCAATCTTAAGGTTCTTAAAATATTTTTCAAAGTTGGATAAAAATCCAAATAGTGGATTGGTATGGTGGACTAAGGCTTGGTTAAAACCCGTACAGGTATGCATGCATATTTTGTATGCTCATTACCACAATATCAACCATTGCTACGTTTCTCGGTTGGGTCTCAGATCGAACTGAAACGAACTTGATCCCATGCCCATTAAGAGTACACGAACCTTATACCTTTATTATTTTCTTTAATTCCAAGAAAAAGGTCACTGGTTAAACTATGTGGTTGTCACTTTTTTCAACCTCGATTACACGGATATGAATCATCATTGTTTGGAACATGTCGTGACAAGGATGATTCATATCCTTGTAATCGACGTTGTAGAAAGTGACAACTACATAGTTTTAACAAGTTCGCAACGAAAGCATCAAACCAGCAGTACAATTCAATGCCGGTAGAGGTATTTTCCCTCGGAGTAGTTGTTTCTGTTGGCTTTACACAGCTTATGCTCTACACGGAGCTATCGCCTGCCTTCACCTGAGGATTCCCCTAGACGGCCGAAATCGGTCGTGGATTGGCATGGATCACTGTTCCTGTAGCTTATAAAGACATGTTCCAAGCAAAGATTTTTTTAACCAATGGAATTTGCCTTGATTTGAGATTTTTTTCTGTGTAACACGAAAATAATCGATCCCTCCGCTCCGCTCAGTGAATCCAATAAGGCAAGCTAAGTGGAAAAAAACTCACTTTAAACAATCGATTAATTGACAATTGCATAACAATAAGCCCTTCTTACGTCACAATTTTAAATATTGATTGTGGAAAATATTTTAGAGCGAAGAGTTTTAACAAGTGTATAATTTATATTCACAAATTAGTTGCAATTTTGCAGTGAATTCAATAACATATAACAAGATTTGTAGCAAACAATAATTTTGTTGTTATGATGGATTTGACTTTAGAGGGTAAGATAGTATTGTTTAATAAGTTTTGAAACGGTATTTTAGGTAACTCAATATCCCTTTCAGGGCCTTATACAACTCAATGCTCAATATAATTTTTGACTCAAAATGACCAGTTCAAAAAAGCACCCTTGAGAATTTTGAGACATTCAAGATAGCGGCCGATGAAAGATTAAAATTAAAATGTTTGTAAAAACATAAGAAAGACTGAACGCATTAAATCTCTATTGGGATACTATGAAATATAGTAAAAGCCCCGACCCTCTCCCCTTCAGTAACATTGTCAAAATGGCGCCACTAATTTAAATTTTCGGATATTTTTGCTTTATTAGCCTTTTACTGAGAAAGAACTTATTTTTTTAAATATGTAAAAATAAATTAAAGCTCTTTAAATTACTATATTTAGGTACTAAATATCGACATCCCTTATTTCTGATTTCTTGCACATTTTACTCAAAATAAATCCACACTTTTTTTTTAGTTTAACCAAGTTTATTATTGGCAAGATAGCCTTCGGCGGAAAAAGTCTCATCAATTCACGCAGTTTTTAAGAAAATTGCAAAATACATATGAAAAAAAGTGAATTTTAAAACGGGATCCCAGTTTACGAATGCCACTGTAGTTTTACTCTTAATAAAACTCCCTAGAAAATACACAAACCCGGTTTTGACTTCGTTTAATTGTTAGATAGATGTTTTGGTTTATAAATAAATTTAAAAAAATGCATTTTCGTCATCTTGCCTATTGGGGCAAGATGGCGACTAGGCGCAACATTCACATTTAATCCAGTCATCTATTGTAGATTCAATCCGTGGTTCCTGGCACCCCGGACAGAAAATATTTTCATTCTTCTTTTTTGTTTTTGGTAAGTTTTGAATGAAGACATAACCATGGGTTTTTTTTTCTTGTTCAATTTTTTCCAAGTTCTCTTTTTCAAGTTCTTCTTTAATTGAAGTCGACGCAAGAATGGAAGCTCTCTGCTCTGATGAATTCGTCGTCTTGCCCCCGCCAACTTGCCTCAGGGTACATTTTTTTAGTCAAAAATAAAAACAAAAAAGGACCAAAGATGACCATTTACATTTTCTTATATTGAAAATATAATAACTAATTTTCTAGTTACTAACAGCGATTATTCTTACCTTAGATTTGTTCGGAAAAGCTTATTTTTTGGCATCAAATTTTATAAGCGGCCACTCGGATTATAGGTTATGAGCCACTGTGCTATTATTATTCTTACGAAATCGATCTATCTTTGGCACGGATCATTTGTTAGGTGATCCGTGTCTTTAGCCCGTAAAACTTTGACTAAATAGTTCTAACAGCATATTAATAAAGTCGTTGCCATTTATAATTTTTGTTTTAAATTCATTTTCTCCCCTACTTCACAAATGGTATTCGGTTTAAATGGAAATGAAAAAGACTATTTTTTTTTATTTATGGATGCTTAAAGTTGCATATATGGGTCATTCTAAAAATTTGGGACAATATGAGGGGTAAAAGTGTAATCGACCTAAGTTATGAATATTAACACTCTTTTTAATTTACTTGCATGGGATATCGCTTTCTGATAATGTTTAGGTGTGTGGCCAAAAATCTATGTCAAAATTTGAAATATTATTGATAAAAAATAAAAATTCGTGTCCACGGAGTGGAATGGTTTCTCCACGGAGTTGAAATTTCATGTAGTTTAGAATTAATTTAATATTAAAAAAATTCTAAAACTAAAATTTTCGCATGGTATATGTTACTAAAAATGCTTTATTAAGGAGAGAGAAAATAACACATGGGTGGTAAGCTTACTTTTTTAAAGAAAAGAAAGGTTTTCTGTTTTAGTATATAAACAAAGAAACAATAAACTCGTATTTTAAAAATAAACAGGTTTTAAATAACTTAGTTTAAAAATGTATGAAATACATAAAAAAACGCTAAACAGAGGATAATTTATTTTAATAATTTTGCATGCATAACCGTCGTCGCTGTCGTCGCATACAGAACAAGTAAAAAAAGCGTTCTGGCTCCCATTATTGCACTTGCTACAGATCCATTTAAGACAATTTAGGCATTGAATCCATTCAAGATTAGTATTATGTTTAGATTTGCTGTTGGGGGCTAATTACTATATCATATTTTGAGTTATCTTTTTTACGTTGTTGCTTATCAGTTTTTCGAGATTTAGTCTATGTCTGTTAAGTATCACTTTTGTTTCTTACTTTTTTTGGAGGTAATTACATCGTTTTTACCTGGATGTGCATTTTATAAACTGTCTTTTAGCCTTGTAGCTTTTGTTCACAGATATAAAATTGGTGAATAGTTGTTTTCTTAAAACTTCTGACTTCCGAATACACGGTTTGATCTTTTAACAAATTTTTGGTGTTTGTTAATGGGGAATTTTTCTATTATAATTATTATTATTCTATGTAGTCTTGTTTTGTACCGCTGGGTTAATTTTTTGTCCTTCTCGACTTTTTTCTATAATGCTTTCAATTTTCTTACAGTGTCTGAGCGCTTCCTTAAAATCCTTTTCTTCTAGACCTGAGACATTTACTAAGTTCTGATTATTTTCAATTTCCTTTAACTCTCTGGCACTAGTTTTTTGTTTGCACTATGATTTCGTTAGTATTCTTTCCACTTTCTCTAAATCTTTTTTTTCTCTTCTCGATACTTCTCCAATAAGCCTAATTTTGCCTTGTTTTTGCCGCTTGTAATATCTTTGTCTTTTCTCCTGCTTTGCCATTTCATATTACTGACAATCTTTTTTTTGCTGTCTTCGCTTTTCTAAGTCCACCTTTGGTTTCGCCATATTTTTGCTAAAACAAAAATCTATGTAAAAATAATTAATTTTTATGACCGGTTTACTATTATAGTCTAAAATCAGAATGCAGCACGAGTAAATTATTTGTTGATTTTCTCACAAGCACGAAAACAAGAACGGAAATCCTGTATTTAATGCAAAAATTTATACGTTTTTAAAGTTTATTTTTGCTGTTCTTTTAAATAAATACAAAGTCATATAGCTAAATATTAACCCACCCTAGGAGATGACTCTTCAACCCCAGTACAAGTAATTAACACATACTAGCAATTAATTTAAATTAAAGCGTCTTCTAAGGTTAAAAAACACTTATTATTTCTACTCCATAGACACCAATCTAGTCCATGGACTTATAAATGTCCATGGAGCAGAAGTCCATGGAGTAGAATTTTTTTGGAAAAAAATAGTTATTTATTCGCGAAACAAAAAAGCTGTACTAAATGTCGCATAAGATTAAAATGCCAACAAATGGTCAACTAAACGCATATTTTTTTAAAAAAATTAACTTTGCTAAAAAATTTTAAACGCGTCCATGGAGTAGAAATCAATAAAAATACGTACCTGCCAACGAGCACTACGACAATCATAACGACCAATCCGCACAAAATTGAGTAATGCTATCATATCGAACGGCAAAACCAAACTAAAACGCAAGTGTCAAATAGTCCAGGCGCGCTTAATAATCTAGTACCAACCCTGGGCGGCAAAATTCTCCCAGGTCCACGTAGTAGAATTCAAATGTAGGTACACACTTCTCTTAATAATTTTTAATAACTATTTTTAGTAAATATTTGTTTTTGGCTATAGTATAATAATTATTGACATTTAATCTTTTGATGTAAATGGCTGTTATGACCCGAAAAAAAATAGTTTTTTTTAAATAAAGCAATATTTTAGGCAAAACGTGATGGTTACAGTCCATGGAGCGGAATTTTGATGCCTTTGGGCTGTTTTTAAAAATATTTTTAAACTGAAAACAAATAATTTAATAAAAGATCCTAACAAAAGGCATTTCATATTATTACCTAAAAATTATAGATTAATAAAGAGTATTCTTGTTTTAATAATATTGGATGGTTACATCAAATTGTCCCAAATTTTGAGAATCATCCATATTGGCCATATACGGGAATTACGTATATGATCTTGGCAAGGCTAGTACCAAGGTAGGTGGAAGATACCTTGTTTAATAGGCCTTTTAATTTTTTTTTCCATATATTTTCTAAAAAAAATTAGTACTTTTTAATTAAAAGTTTTAACTGAACAGGTAAACTTATTTGAGAGGAGGACGGTGCACCCAATGCCAGCAGTCCTTGCAGTCTCAAAAATCGAGAGCGATTTTTACTGGGGCGGCGGGAATGTAAGGAATAATAAATAATTATTGGTAACCTTAGGAATAAGTCACGGGAGTACCCTAGATGCGTCTAGATAAATACGTGATACCTATTCAAACAACGAATATTTGAAATAGGCGAAGTGATAAGTAGACCCAAGAAGGTTTGTTTGGGTAAGTCTAAATTTTGGGGTAGCAAGTCGATCGACTTTTGAGTGTCACGGGTGTGTAGCGTCCACAACTTTTGTGACAGAGACAAGACGAACTTATTCTACAAAGTGGATATAGCAGTGTAGACTAAATAAGGGTAAGTGGGTGGACCAACCTCCTCTCAAAGTTTCCATAGACCTTTCAATAAATAAGTTGTAGCCCTCTAAAACTGTGTTGATTTTTAGCCTTGGTCTTGATCCATCCGCCAAGTAATTTTCCCGGCGGACGCCAAGGCTAACATTGCCCTTATCGTTATCGATACGGTCGAATCAGGTTAACCTTGTTATCTCGATTCGACAGTGCGGTACAATTAGGTTCAACCGAAGGGAGCTTCGTTGTTTGGGGTTCAGTTCCACACCGCTCCCTACCCAAAAAGCACCTTACGGCCCCCAGAACCGTGACATGGTAAATTAATGAATTTTGATACTTTTCCTGAAGGGAGTGGAATCGGTGCTTTTACTTTTGTTTAATGACAACTCAATACCTATATTGACTACGCCCAGTCTTAATTTTATGAATTTTAAAACTTTTTTTTGTTTTATCTTTTATCCTGCACCCGCCGCCATCTCAAATAATTCAAAATGCTCAAGGGTTTTAGAGTGGAATCAATCCGATTCTTTAATTAGAGCCCTTCCAATGCCATCATACCACTGAGGATTTCAATCAAATCAAGGGTATCAATCTTAGATACTGATTTAAGATCGAACTGAGTATGCTGTGTAAACAACTTGCATACCAGGCCCAAAGTTGTGGCATAATAATTTTCCGAATCTGAATACAATTTTCTCCGCGCCATTACGAGAAACAAGATGTGTAAGGTTAGGGTCGCCCTGTCTGTTTAGTTTCTGAGATATTAAAAAAGCGTTAATGACAATTTTTTGACAGATGTCACTATGTACGAGTTAAAACTAATTGAACAATTTATTTCATTAGAACATTATGTATATTGTTACCTTCCTAGCCTGCGCAGCAATGCAAACCGCTGAACCGATTTTCATGAAAAATAGTGTACAATACTGTAAAGAGCTGATTAGATTTCGGTCAAAATCCATTAATGCTAATGGAAAATGTTTATCGAAGCATAGAAATATATTTTTTTTGAAATCAGAATGAAAAGATGAACCTAAAAATGCGATAAAATACAGGTTGTACCCATTTAGAGAATAAATATGGCGCATACCCATGCATTCTCGCACGCGATCCTTGAAGCCAGGACCCCCATTTAATTATTAATGTTCCCTTTTCGGGTAGGCATGATTTCGGTTACCGCGCATGCGTCGGTTTTGGTAATTTTGGAACATACTCTGTTACGTCACTACATCATTTGACAATTGTCAAAAATTTAGGGTTATGTCTATTATTTTTTTATAAAAATTAGTTGATTGGGTAAAAATGTATCAAATTGTGGATTAAAACTGTGGTTTTTCAAAAATTAAATGTGTAGATTTATTGTAGACACCATTAGTATTTAATGGCATCTATAAACCACTCCTAACTTTATTGACAAATTATAAATAAAAATACAATACCTATGGAATGGCACTCCCTTACTTCTCCCGGGCATTTTTCCACAAACCGCACATGTTTTACGTGAATTATTTCCCGTTTTTCACAGAAAAAAAACATAATTTTACACGACAAACGCAAAACAGTGGCGATTATTCAATAAGGGCTGCGGCGCTGTAGCACCGGCTAATTTTGAGTAGATACAGGAATATTTTTTTTTACTACAGAAAATTTTTGTCACCTCACCTCACTAATTAGAAAGATACATGCCTAAAACATTTGTACAATTGGTAAGAGGTGCAAGCCTACGTTTTTAATATCCTTGTTTGCTCTTCAGTCTCTTTTCGTGGTGTGGTGACCGTTGTGCGCTGTGTAAAAGCGCGGTGGATTTTGTCCAGTTTGTTAATCAAACTCTCCCGAATAAAGGACGGATAAATCCAGATTGTACCACATATTAAAAAGGATAGGACTATTCAATTGACGTCACAGCTATGCACAATTTTATATTAAAAACAGATGGGAACTGCAAATTTGTACCTAACAATTTAAGGTATTACGGTACTTTTATGAGTGAATATTTATTTTAGTGTTTGTCAAAGCAAAGGCATTTTTAATTTTGTAATATTTAGTGAAAAGTGAAAGAAAAGTGTGAATGTTTTGTCAATAAAAATGACAGACGCACTGAACTAAAAATAAAAAGAAGTGACTGTTACCAAAGACTATCTATTACCTAGAGTCCCTGTATGTTGACATATTTGTTGTACAAATACTAATTAATTTAGGGTCACTGCATCACGAAGACGTAGTGTCTTCTTTGGGTAGCGACACGACAGCTAAATATTTTTGGTTATATGACGAATCTGACACTGTCACGAGCGTAGCTTTTTTTGTTTTTAAAAAAATAAAATGGTTTACAAATGTTACGTAAATAACTGTCCGTCACACTCGGTATATATATTTAGACTGTCCAAATAAACAAACCATTCAAATAATGCTTTTCAGATTGTCGAATAAAAACGATGTTTTTTATAATTTCAATATTTACCCACATAGCGCAAGAAACCAAAAATTATTTGACATGTTTTATAAAATATAGAAAACTATTGTTGGATTTATTCTAGGGTATAAAACTGTAAGTTTAATCCCTTTTTTCATGGACTTAGGTGAATAAAAGTAATTTCTTAAAAACTATAAAGGAAAAATTATAGGTTTTTTGGATCATTTTATTTTATTAATATACAAAAAACAAAAAGCTATCATAATACACGATAACGGTTATTCTGTTGCTTCCAGCTTGGCAGAAGTTACTGTACTTTGCTGATGACTTGGTTGGTTTCGATTATTATTGTGTCCTTTGGTATAGCCTTCATATAAAGGAAGCATTTACCTTTCTAGACTTCTCCAAGATTAAAAACAGGAATACCTTTTCGGTGAAATTTTTGACCTTTTTATTGCATCATTTTCGGTACTCTGAAAGCTGCTTTCTTTGGCGGCCTTTTCAATGTCCATCTCAATGTAGGAATTATTCTTTGGTCCCTCGTTTGTTCAATCTTTAAGAAATTTAATTCAAACTTATTCTTATTTAGTTTGTTATGAAATAAATATTATTTTTTGCACATTTTTTTCTATGTTTGTTAGCGTCTGACTGACTTTTGTTTAATATCTACCATAGCAACGCGCCCAAAGCTCACCAAAAAAATGAAAACTATCACTGCCCGCTGTATTATTATATACCGGGGGTTGACATGCTAAAACTAGAGTACCGGAGTAAGTGGTTTAATATTTATTTATTTTATGATTATTGTTATTTTTAGTATATAAACATTGGCATTAAAGTCCCTTTTAATCACATAACAAATTATAGCCGTCCTTCCGGTAGGGCTTAAAAAATCTTGCCGCGGAATTAAAACTAAACACAGCATATACCTATTATTTTATTACGGTGTCTAAACAAAAGCGGGCGGCGAAGAAAACGTCGAAAGAACAAAATGTCAAAGACGCGAAAGGTCGAAAGTATAAAAGGTCGAAAACATAAGGTCGAAAATACAAAAGGTCGAAAGTACAAAAGGTCGAAAAACAAAAGGCCAAAACTTCAAAAGGTCAAAAATACACAAGGTTGAAAGTACAAAAGATCGAAAATAGAAAAGGTCAAAAGTACAAAAGGTCGAAAGAACAAAAGGTCGAAAATACAAAAGATCGAAAAACAAAAGATTGAAAAACAAAAAGTCGAAAATCGAAAGTAGCTATACTGTAATGATTGCAAATAAATTGGTAAAATTTTTTTTTTAAGTCACAAGCTTTTATAAAATGCACTAAAAATTTAAAAATAATTTTCTAACATTCTAATATTATCATAATAATAAAAGCGATGGCCGACTGATGGAAATTTTGACGATGTTAGCACGATAAGATATCCGTATCAATTAAATATCACTATTTGCAAGAATCAATCTAGCAGAAAAATGCAGAGGTACCAAACCCACCCAACCCGACCCAAGATACCCCAGAATTTCTCTGACATAGGTATAGCAATGGCATAACATTGCGGCACATCAAACATATCTTTGATGACCTGCTATGTTGAATATTCTTTAAGTGTTTAGATCACAAATTTAGATTAACTTATGCTTTGATTTCCGATTGATGATAATATTAGAATGTTAGAAAATTATTTTTTAATTTTTAGTGCATTTTATAAAAGCTTGTGACTTAAAAATTTTTTTTTACCAATTTATTTTCTACTTTTTAGTCTATCTACTCTATTAAATGAAAATATTTGTTCAATAACAGAATAGAAGAGTTTATTCTAGATTATTATGAAATCGCTGATCGTGAGTTGTTTGGAAACTCATTTTTCTATTGGGGGAAGGAGAGGGTGGGGGTAGAGGTAGAAATATATTTTTTGTTTGGGCTGTATTGCCATCGGACCTTTATGCATATACCAAATTTTATAAAAGTCATTTGAAGTGAAGTGTGTCAAAAACGCATTTTCTATGGAAGGGGGTGGGAGTAGGGGTAGGAGGATATTTTTTTTAATGTTGTATTGTCATCGGACCACTATGTGAATACCAAATTTCATCTAAATCGGATAATGGGAAGTGTGGGTCAAAAACTCATTTTTCTATGAAAGGGGGTGCGAGTAGGGGTGGGAGGATATTTTTTTCTTAATATTGTATTGTCATCGGATCACTATATGTATACCAAATTTCATCCAAATCGGATAACGGGATGTGTGTCAAAAACAAATTTTTCTATATAAGGGGGTGGGGGTAGGGGTGGGAGGATATTTTTTTCTTTTTGTTGTATTATCATCGGACCACTATGTGTATACCAAATTTTATTCAAATCGGATAACGAGAAGTGTGTCAAAAACATATTTTTCTATAGAAGGGGTGGGGGTAGGGGTGGGAGGACATTTTTTCTTAATGTTGTATTGTCATGGGACCACTATGTGTGTACCAAATTTCATCCAAATTGGATAATGGGAAGTGTGTCAAAAACGCTTCACAAGATTTGATAGATAGTTAGATAGTTAGACAGAACATCTGAAGCTAAATAAAAGCTTGTAAAAAAGGCTTTACTATAGACACAGAGGCACACACACACACACACCTAACGCACACACACACAAACACATACACGCACACACACAGACGTCACCACGATATTGCGAAGATAAGTCAAAATACACCCAAATAAACACATTTTCGGCGTCATCTTAGAAACATTTTTTTTCTTCGAAAGCAATACCTTTTCTTGCCATTATTGCACGGGCTAGGACGGTAAAAAAAATTCAACAATCTAAAAATTCAAGGTCTAAAAATTTTTTTTGTACCATCTCTAGGTATTTTTTGGGTAGCAACACGACGGGTCGCGGAACTTTGTTCGAAAACATTTTCCTCAAACGGAAAATTGTCAAGAACGGTTTTTTCGAACGGGAATTTCTTTGAAACAAAAATTTGCGATCAATCGGTGTTTTCCTAACCTTTCTCAATTGATCGCAAACGTATTGTAACCGGTACAGACACTCTCTGACCTTTTTCCACCAAAACACTGTCTTCAAATCACAGGTTTGCTATCAATTGAGAAAGGTTAGAATAATAGAATAATAGAAAATATGTTTCGGTTGGTTCGGGTTGGTTTCGCACTCTCTACCCAGACAGCACAAGTACGTACTATGTACGTAAAAATTCGTACTAGGTACGACATGGTACATCGAATTAGCGTAAAATGTACGTACTCTAGACGTAAATGGTACTAACATGGGACATCAAATTAAAATAACAAAAGTGTAGAATTAAGACTAGGTACCATTAAAAACTATTCTGGCTTCCTGAACATTCCTACTTTAGAGTGGTCGTCCAGGTTTACCTTAAGGCTCGAAGTTTCGATAGTTTTGAAGTTTGTTTTACTTGATTTAATATTTAAGTAATGTATCTCTAACAATGCCGTTAAATGTTATAATTTAAAGACACTGTATGTTATTTTAAAAACAAATAAAGACTTACTGATCGATGTAAAATACAAAAATAAAAGTTTTGGAATATTTTTCAAAAAATCATGTTTTTGCACAAAGTCAACCTGATTGGAAGCACGGCAGAACCACAGTAATGACTTTAGAAACTATAAGAAATTTACAAAAGGAGCAAAATTTAGGGTAACCCCACAGAAATGATATTTTTTATGATTGTAGTTAAGTACTATAACTACTATTATATCTAATAGTAAAAGTGTATGCATTAAATTGTTGTAGTATTTTTTGTATTAATTTATATTATAAAAATAAAAAGTTGGTCAAAAACTTAAAATATAAGTATGGTCTTTAATTTTTTTAAAAATATTTTACATACTGTAGGTACTCTAAAAATTCTGAGATCGCTTTACAAACTTCTACAAAAATTGTAGGTACTCTAAAAATTCCTAGGTTAATTTACAATATTGTATAGAAATTGCGTGTAGGTACTCTAATTATTCCGAGGTAAGTTGACGAGTCGCCCATGGAAATTCCGAGGCAGGTCACGTGGGCGTGTCGCTACCCATGGAGACGCCAGGCTTCCAGGATGCAGTGACCCTAAATTAATTAAATTAGCGCGCCGCCACTAACGTAAAACCCCGCAAAAGGTAAACAAACAACAAATAGGGCGATAACCGAAACAGCAGCGCACTTGAAAATTTGCGTCTGCGAATTTAAATTTGCCATTGTTTCCAAAGCAAGCTATGGGTACTTCACTTTTCGATTTTTTGAACATGTATTTATGCTCGAACGTATTTGTTCAGGGATTACTTGTTACAGACTTGAGTAAGAAGAACATATCAGATGTGGTGACTCGAAATACATAGAAAAGACTTCACAGTGGAACAGCAGCTATTTTTCATGGCTCAAAGCTATTTTTCAACGACTCCAAACAAGCTGTGAAAATGGGTGTGCGTATAATAGGCTTAAAACATGGGAATCTAAATAAATTAATCTTTATATTTATTTCTTTTTTGGAATGTGTTGATAAATTTTTTAAATCAATCAAAAGCTTATTTTTATATACATGCTGTTCCAAATTCAGTGTCCGCTTCCATTCCTAATCTTTTATTACTCTTAAAAATACTCTGCCAATATATGGGCCCCTAAGCTCACACTAGGTACTAGGGTTATAGTGTACGTGTGAACTAATATAACTAAAAACTGAAATATATTTTATTCAACTCCAGACTAAATTACCTTTTGTTTGATACCACACAAGTTTTGACTTAAACTCAAATTTTTGAAATCTACCCCCACCCTTAAAAAAAATAAAAACTATAATGTATTTTGTTAAACTATGGACTCAATTACCTTTCGTTTGATATCACACACGCCATATTTTCACTTAAACTCTAATTTTTGAAATATACCCCCACCCTTTTTTTTAAATAAATTAAAATGTATTTTGTTTAACTCCAGACTCAATTACCTTTCGTTTGATATCACACACGCCATATTTGCACATAAACTCTAATTTTTTTAATCTACCCCCACCCTTTTATTTGGTTTGTGTTCGGTGGATTTTGTTCATTTTTAAATGGGACCATCTCGACCCAAGACCCAGCCTAGGTACTAAATTTCATTAAAATCGGCCAAGCGGTTTTTGAGTTATGCGCGTTGGTCGTTACAGACAGACATACAGACACACAGACAGACAGACATACAGACAGACAGACAGACAGACAGACTGACGGCGCAACAAAAAAGTTTCAAAATCATCTGAAACGCAAAGATATAGAAAAATTTTTGAAATCAGAGCAACTTTTTTTTTCTCGAAAAAATTAGGATCACCATAGCTCACACTACTATAGTATAGTATATGTGTGAGCTAATACAGAATGGTTTAAATAAGCAAACCGTTATATTAGCATTGTAACGCCTTTTTAGAGTGGATCTCACACTTAGAGTGAGATATTATTTCTTACTCTGAGATTTCACATCACTTCAACGTGGTTTGTACCCAACTGCAGCACGGCAAAAGGAGGGTAATGTTTTTCGCTTGGAATATGTATGCTAGAGGCTAAACGACTACACCGATTTTGACAAAAAAGGAGTCGTTGAATTGCTACTGATCCCGAAGGTACTATAGGCTATATTTTTTTAAACAGGAATCAACATGGCGTACGTCAGACTCCATTTTGTCACATGATGTAGGCTTTACAAATTAGCTAAATTTCAGGCGATTTTAATGAATTTCCTTGATCACCCATTGCAAATGTCTTCTAATTTGCTGTAATTATTTTGTAGTCCTCCCTGCTCCCGCCCATCTTCCCTCCTGTCATTCTCTCCCACCCTCTTCAAAAACCATATTCGAATAATTTTATCAAATATAGGGCGACTTCTAAAATTCTTTCTGCACGCGCTTTAAGATTTTCTTGCGACACCATTTTACTAGCTCCCCCTCCCTCACCCTCTCTCCTCCTTGCCATCCTTATTAGTAATAGTTGTTACTATAACTTTCACAAATATAAAGCGATTTCAAAAATTCTTTCTGCACACGTTTTAAGATTTTTTTCAACACCATTTTACTAACCTAAAAGTTGGAAATGAAACAATTTTTAAATAAAAAAACACCCAACAGCTTAATCTATTTGTACCTACTAGTCGCAATTGGGTACAAAACTGTATAATTTATAAGTACGCTTTGAGCATCAAAACTAAATGTTGAAGCATGTCATACATTATAGGTATAGCTATCAATTTTGTCCCCAACTGCGACTAGTAGGTAGAAATAGATTTGGCAGTTGGGTGTTTCTTTTATTTAAAAATTGTTTTATTTCGATCTGGATTTTTGCCATGTAGATACCCGACCAAGCTATTAAACGTTTTTACCAATGCATATTTCATGTGTGTCACTTTTGAAAAGTAACGTTTTTGAATTTTCGTAGATTTGATGTAATTATCACTTGCTCTGCTCTGCTCCAACCAAAAAATTACGTTTCAAAGACGTGCCATTTTGACGTCAGTTCTGATAACCTCAGATGTCGAAGCTAGGATTTCAATAATTTTATTATATTATATTCTATAATCTTTGATGATATCTACAATATGGCGCACAAGTCAACATCTCATCGGCATTATGTGAACATACGTAAAATAAATTAATTATTTTTAATATCCCTTAGTTGGGGATCTTTAGGGCGAATATTCGCGCCCGTTAATTAATAAAATGCTGTTAATTACTTACACGATGTGAACGCGGCGTTACTAAAAGGGAAGAGAGGGATCCAACATGGCTGCTAGCATCAATTGTCATAATTTGAATTTTCGCGGGTTATTACATTATTAAATTAGTACTTTATATTGTTAAAGTATGGATGCGCCAGAAGATCTGTACTTATTCCAAGTGCAAACTTATTCCCCGTCTACATTCCTTTCAGTGTTCCCAACTGCAGGAAATTTTTCATAATATATACATTATGTTCAACGTCTTTTTGGGCAAAAAAATCATAAATACGTCAGTACGGTTCTGTTTTAATTGTCCCAAATACGTCGTATTCATTGAGTTGTATAAGTCGTATTAATGTCGAAGGCATCGTCATTTTGACATTCATAATCGGCCATTTAGTGACACTAAGCGCCGATACACACACGCGTTTTTTTGCAGCGCGGTGACGCAGCGTTACCGCGTTTTTCTGAAGAATGCACGCAAGACGAACGCGCGTTTGCCGCTCAACTGAGTGAATCGCGCCATTTATTTCATAGTGTCACGGACCGCAATTGCGGTAACGCTGCGTCGTCGTGCTGCAGAAAAACGCGTGTGTATACCGGCGCTAAAGGTATCTCAAATGGCATCTTGCGACGACTCAGGGACATTCGGAAGTAATTTAAAGGAGTTTTGCGACATCACTCTGCAACGTTGCATGGCCTTTTTGTGACGTCATAATAACATCAAAAACACTTCGCCTTGCTAGCTGTGTTGGAACCTTAAAGGCCGCTTGACATGGTGCATGACAATAAAATTTGCAGGCAAATGCATGAAATTTTGCCCAGGTGCATGCGCATTACAAATCCAGCCGATTGTTGCAGGCAATCCATTTTTATCGGTCCGGTGCCATTTTTTTGCATGCAAACTGTACTTGCATGCAAACTGGGGAATTTTTACCTAGATTCTGGGGAATCAATGCATGGCCATGCACAATGTCAAACAAAAAGAAGATTTTTTGCAGGCAACAATTTGACCGAAATTTTTTGCTTGCAAATATTTGCAGCGCGTCATGCACCATGTCAAGCGGCCTTAAGACACTCATCGTAAAGTATTGCCTTACGATGAGTGTCCTTATTGGAACCTCCTGTAAAATTGTTTCGGTAGATCTTCAAACTCTAAACAAAAAAGCTTCTTTAATACCGCTCATAGCCCTGACATTTTATAAATTTATTACAAAATTAACAGTAAAAAAAAATTATTAACTTTGTCGGTTTAAGACAAGTTAAAATTATAATTCAAACATAAAAAAATATGTGTCTCCACTCTTCGTCTGATGAACCAAAAAAATCAAATTTAGGTACTCATTTGCCCCCAGCAATTTTAGAAGATAATTTCCAAAACCTGTTCGCTTAAACTTGACTCTCATGATTCTTGGATGCTTGGATGCATTCGTGCTGAAAGTACTGCCAACCCATAGTTGTCAAGCTTCTTTAGTTCTTCCGTTTCGGCCAGTCAATAGATAGATTTTGGTCGTGCCAAATTTAGGCACGATGACTTCAACCGACAATGATAACTTTAACAATATTTGACAGCTCGAAAAAGCATTTTTGGTACCAGTTTTAGTCGATGTCAACGGTGCGGTTATTTGTCGTTTGGTATGTAAGACTATTAAAATAGGGGAAGATGGGGTAATATTTTTTTGTCTCAAGGAAAACTTTATTTGCAGTTTTAGTAGTTTGTGGTTTTTCTTGTGTTAAACAAGTGGTTCAGTTCGGTTTCCATTCTAATTTTTCCCCCTTCGTTTTGACTATGATGGGATACTAGGAAACATCGTAATAAGACAATAAGAAATATAATCTTTTTTGTTGCACTTTTATTTGAGTAGTAATGTTACCTTCAAATTTGACTAAAGTGACTTATGTAAAGCTGTAGAAATGGCAAGTTGCATAAATATTATTATCTATTTTTTAAGTGATGACTAACAAGCTGAATTCTCCTACATAGCTTTATTAATTTAATTTAAAAAATAAACCGGTGTATTGTGGACTACTTGAGTTAGATGCCATTTAATATTTGTGCAAACATTTCTAGAGCTCTACATAGGTCACTTTTGTCAAATTTGAAAGCAACTTCACTGAGTACTCAAATCAATATAAAACAAAAAGTAATATATTTCTTATTGCCCCTTTACGATGTTTTTTATTACCTCACGATAGTCAAAACGAAAGGGTAATAGGAAACATTTCCATTATAAACGACTTGTTTATGACAAGCAAGATTTAAAACAATACATAGAAAGTCTTACATTTGACAAAAACTGAAAATAAAGTATTTAAAAAATCATTCCTTGCTTAATTTAATTTTTAAACTTTCAAACGCGATTTACTTCTGAGAGATATGACCTGAGCGCATTTTTAATAGCGTTTCTCGGTACTTGCAGACAGTAGGTAGTACTTCTGGACCCGGATTCACGGGGTATTTGTACAATTGCATTGATGAATATAAAAAAATTAAAACCGAATATTTAAGATTTTAGGGTCAGTATCGCTGTTTTGTCGACGGATAATGTAACTGTAATTTCACGTTTTCTTTCTCTGTTTTACTCTTTCTATTCCTATCTCTCTCTCTTTCCTTTAGTCTCTTGTGGCTACTTGCATACTTGTTTTGGTACTAGATATTGGTACCAATACACAAATAAATAAATACGGTACTATTATTAGCGCAAAAATAAACCATTTGCCTAAAGAACACATAAAGAAAAAAGTCAACATTTGTTAACAAACAATGTATTTTAACTTTTTGTAAAAAATAGGAGCATATTTTGTATTTTTTTCTGTATTTGTTGAATATAAAGTGTGACATTAATATCTCATTTTAAAGTTCTAACTTCAAAATAAATAAATGGATCCATGACGGATCTAATACCTTCCTAGCTAGCCTATTAGCACAAGAGAAGCTATGATAATCAGCCTTGAAAACACTTTTTTGTAAATATCTCCGAAACTAATGCTAGAGGCGAAGTTTTTGGTTATAACACAAATTATTGAGCAAAATGTAGTCTACTATATTATAAAAACCGCATTGATGCGATGCTCCGTTAAAAAGTTTGCATTTTTAAAATTGTTTAAATGTCAAAAAACTGTCATTAGCTTCAATGGATTTTTACCAAAAACTAATCAGCTCGTTAGAGTGTCGAACACTATTTTACCTGAAAATTTTATGAAAATCGGTTTAGCGGTTTAGGAGCTATCGTGTTACGGACATAAAAAAAATACACACACATACACATATACACACACACCCACACACAAAAACGACCATCGCGCTGACAGTCTTGCGGCTCCACCACTCCTTAACCTCAAACCTCGAAGTACCTACGCCTGTTACAAAACTTAAAAATAGACCGGTGTACTATGGACTATGTTTCTGTACCATCAAAGAAGAACCATCTCTCGGAACCTGTTGTATCTAAAGCAATGCATGTCCACCGTAGCACCGGTTATGTTCTTTATTGATGGCTGGTCGATTAACAGGTGGATTTTTTGTAAATATTTCCAACTGCAGGGTTATAAAATCCCGAAAAAGCAAAATGCGTTTAGTCGTATAGTAGTTTGAGAAGAACCGAGATTTTGTGACTATAAAGCTAAGGCAAATATCTCGGTGGCGTACACAGGGGGGGCTTAGGAGCTGAACCCCCTCAGAGCCTGCGCTCAAGCCCCCCCCCCCTCCAGAATTCATCTGTAGTATAGTGTGAGCTTTCTTCTTTTTCCACAAGTGGCTTTACAACCCCATAAATTCTTGAAATGGGTGAGAGTGAGAATGAGCATCTCCCCACCGTATGCGCAGTTTGACTTTCACCCGATCTTGAAGAAGTAGGGGAGATTTCAAGAATACTGACACTGATTATTTCCATATTCTCTTCTTCGACATCGCCTCATGAGTCTCGAGTATTATTTTTCTTGGTTCTTGTCTCATCCATTTAATTCGCCACATAACAAATATTTAATCTAAGGTAAATCTGTTGGGGCGGAATCCACATGTGTGAGCTTTCAGAGGTTATTTTTTCGGTTACCGTATCGAAAACAAAAAAAAAAGTTGCTCCGATTTAAAAAAATTGGCATAAGGAGACATATCAATAAAACGTCCTAATTTAAGTGTCGTGGTAGCCTAATTTTTGTTGAGAATAAAAATTTCTATGTGAGAACTGCGTTACTTATCTGCTCTCGTTTTTGGGATATATGTACATTAACGATTTTCTTTCCTTAAAAATTGCGACTTTGGCACACTCTGATGTTATGACAAATTTTGAAAATTTTAAAACCGTGTTTTGCTAGCTGCTGTGGTTTCGAAGATATTATTTTTTAACAAATTTTTTATAAAAACTGCGATTTTGACAAACGTTACCGTTGACAGATTTGTAGAAATATAATAATTCCCAATCTAAATTTAGAAACTGCTTGCTGATGTTATTAAATCATGATTTTTTAAAATATGTCAAGCCCCTTCTACCTCTTTGCACTCCTCCAACCCCTCTAAAAATCCACAGGTGCCGCAAAATGTTTATACGAAAGTTGGTTAAAATCAGTTAGTCGGTAATTGAGTTATGGTGTCGCACCCAGGCAGACACCGTCACAAAATTTGATGGGCTTTTTTTGACCCAAATATTTTTTTTGAGTGAAAAAAAAAGTTTTTTTGACGATCCCACAGAATAATCAAATCAAAACTTTAAATGCAAAAATCTTGAAAACCGTTGCTCAGGGCAACATCAAACCAGTATAACTTTTGTACATAACAAAGACGAAGAAAATCATATTTTAAATAAACACTAGTATTTACAGAGGCACAAAAAAGTTACACCGATTTAAATGTAATGGTAGGGACCCAGGGAACACCCTGTACAATGTATACTAAATTTTTACTGAAATCGAGTTGCTCGTCCCAAAAAACCCTTTATATAAAAAAGAAAATAGAAATGAAAAAATAAAGTGTAACATCTTGAATCTCTATTAATATCAACTTTTGGACTAAGGCAAGTGTAGATAAATGTTAATATTTTGATCCAAAGAATCTACAGTTTTGCTATGTACCATTAGTTCTGGGACACCCTGTATATACTGCCGATGCGACTTCACTTTTTGAGTATATAAAGTTATTTTGCGCTGAGAGCTAGAGGGGAAATGTTTTTAAGGCCTTCGCAACTGAAGCCATCTCTTGAAATCCCTCGCAACCCGTTCTAATGCCTGACGCAGGATTGCCATTTGTGCGTCGGTTGGTGCGCATGCGCATAATGTGATCCACAATTCCTCTGGCCTGACGCTTGTGTTTACTACTAATCTTATCTAACCTAATCTGTGCTTGTGTTAAAATAACAAGCTCCTTTCGTTTAAAAATCTTCCTTGTAGGAAAATTGCAAATTGCCTTATATTTTGTAATAAATTCTAATATGTAAATAAGATGATGGAACTTTTTTGCCTATTTAAGAATACGATTTATAGCCTTACAGACACAGAAATGCAAAACAGCATCGGCAAATGAACGGCCGGCCGGCCGAAGAGAAAAAATACAGAAAATACCGCAAATCGCAATTTGCAAAGTGCAAGAAACTGAATAAAGAACTTTTTACGATTATCTAGTCGACACTTTGAGTGAATAAGTGAATAAAATTACTGAAAACGGAATCAATAATATGTTTAAATGGAAATTTTGTAAACGGTTTGTAACATTTTTGTAAGATTCGTTAGTTTAATTCATGAGTATACATGGTGTCTCAGACCACCCGTCCACCCCTTTTAATAGCTGCTACTACTACTACTATGTCGGTCTAAAATATCCTCTACGTTGTCCCACGCTTATTATTTTCCACCTCCTTCGATCCTGACAATCATCTTCTTTCAGGTTTTTTTGACTCATTGATCTTTGGATTGACTGTTGCTATTCCAGTTTAGGACGCCCGCTTTTTCTGCGCCCTATTGGCTGTCATTCTAGGACCTGCTTTGGTAATCTTTTGTCGTTCCTCCGTTGCACATGGCCGTACTATATTAGTTGTCTTTTAGTGATGTCATCCGTTATGCTTCCCTCGATTACCATTCTTTCTTTTATGATCTCATTTCTTATGATCTGTTCTAGATATTCTCATTGATCTTTGTATTGCATATTGCATCCCTTTCGACACTTTCCATTTTAGTTTTTTATTTTTCTGTTACGCGACAAGTCTCTATTCCATACAACAGCGTGCTTTTCACCATTGTTTCATATATGTTACATTTTATATTATTTTTTATCTCTCTGCTCCATAAAATACTGTTAAGACATCCAATAACCTTTTTTGGTTTTACTAATCTTTTTTCCAGTTCTTTACAATCTGTTCCTGTCTTAGCAAATGTGACACCCTAGTACACCTACATAATCATTGCATGGAGATATTATTTGTCCATTGTCTAGTTCTCACTTGATTCGTTTCCAATACATAAGTACTGTGTCTTGTCCACGTTCACTGTTACCCTCACTTTTGGTATTCTTCCGTTAACTTTCTCATCATATACTTCATGTCTTCTTTATCATTAGCTACAATTACTTGGTCGTCAGTAAACTGTAGTGTGTATATGGTAAATTGGTCGTTAAGTTGTATTTCTATGTCGTGTACTTTAAGTTTCGAGTTTTTTAGAGCTACTGCGTTATATATTTTAAAAAGAGTTGGAGAGATACAACATCCCTGTCTTCTTTCGTTACCAGGAATTCTTTCGAAAGTCGACTTCCAATTTTAATTTTAGATTTTGACCCTTTGTATAGTTTTTTTAACGCTTTTAGGTATGTATGATTGATATTAGTTTGTTCTAACACTGTCCATCATTTTTACACTGGATCAGTATCAGATGCTTTTTGTAGGTCCACAAAGGTAACATGATCACTACAAGGTCTGCCTGCACGAAACCCACCTTGCTCTTTCTCTTCTTGTTCATAAAAATCATTCTCTATTAGATCTCTAAGAATCCTACCGTAGAACTACTTAGAGTACTGGTTACTGAAATTCCTCTGTAATTGTTTCCTTTTGTATGTATTGAGGATATGAATGCTATTTTCCAGTCATCAGGTACTGGGTGTTTATGCATTGATTGATAATATATTTGAGATTTTATAGTAGTTTCTCTGATCTATATTTGAGCATTTTAGCGTATATTTAAACCCGTAGGTTTTAATCAATATTTTTAATGATCTAAAAAATTATTTTTGAAAATAATACTTTTTTAAAATATTTTTTTTTAGTTTTTTTTTTAATAATATTTTTTAAAAAGCAGTTTTTTTTTAACTATAGCTTTTAAAAGCAGTTTTTTTTAAAACTAATAAAAAAAAAATGTTAAAATTATTTTTTTTTAAATATGTTTACCACACACCCGCGATGAATCGGCCGGCGGCGGATTTTTCCCGCGGCAAATCGGAGGCGGCGAATCGTCCCATTCCCGTGAAATAAAAGGTGATTGACCACATAACTCAATCTCCGTTAATACTGATCTGACAATAACGTTTAAATTAGTAAAGTGAAGGATTTTTCATAAATCGTCATAAACACCCCTGTATTAATTTTTTTTTGAATTAATATTAGCTCTTTTTTGTATTTCGTCTTCTATTTTTAAAAGCGTCTACCTGAATTATTAAGAAAATACATACGTTGGCCGCAATATAAAAGCGATGTGCCAATGGTGCCACCTGAATTTTATAAAAAGCATCTACATAAATTCGACACATCTGACAGACCATTCTTAAATTATGCTCAAAGGACGGAGGGGGGAGTTTAGCCTTGCGTTATACTCAATGTTTTTTAATGTGTTTTTTCTTGAAAATGCGTTACGAAAAAATCTTGAATTTAGTTTTACAAATTTTTTAGCCGCAATATTTTTTTTACGTTTTCGAAATTTGGTTAAAAAACCCATGAATTAATAATATAATGCCCACTTCAAACTACGAATTAAATATTTTTTAAATGTTTTTAATTAATTTTTTTATGTCGGATTACCGTCTTGCTAGATTTTATGGAACAATAGACGGGCGGGTAATGTGGGAGATTCGCATCTTGAGTGTCAGATTTAAAATTTTAAATTTAGAAATTTATGATTTGTTTACAGTTACACCGCAAATAAAATTGTCTAATACAATCGGCCCACACTTTAGTGACCCTTCGAAAAAGATTCTTGTCACTATAAAATATCAACTTTATGTAATCCCTCAAAAACTAAAAGTGACCTGATGAAATTCAGTTTGACAATTGTATTCTTGGATTTAAAACAAAAAACTGTAAAATATCACATACCAGACTAAACTGCCCATAAATAACATATTTATACAACTTTTCAAAGTGCCAACTTTTCAAAAAAACCTCGTATCTTAGAGCCGAAGTACCCCAGAAGTGTCTAAAATAGAAATACCCTGTTTCCATTTGTTTTACGAAATCGTGTGGTAGAAGGACAATTCCTTTCTTTTGCGCAAATATTAATTGGCAAAAAAATTATGCTCTTGACCTTCAACAAAAAAAAATTCAGAATGCAAACATAAAATGTGTAAATAAGTAAATTAGTAATAAAAAATAATCATAGATGTAAATTTGTTAAAAAAACAAAGCGGAAAAAATATGTCGCTAGGTAAATTTTACAAAATCGTAAAAATTACTAGGTATATTAAGCAGGTAGTTCTGTAGAGGGACAGAGCCAGATTATGTTAAAAGTACTTTTATTACGAGATAAAATATTTTTCGCACTTGTGATTTTTAATACATGAAATAAGAAATTACCTTACACCAAATCGAAGAATATTACTATAAAAATCACATGAAATATATAATTTATTCATGTAATAAAAACAAAAACGTAACATTTATTAAAAATGTTGATTTAATATAACTGAAATAGATATGCAATCAAAAATGCACATAAGATATTTTAACATTTTTTCCCCTGTTTTTGTGAACTAGCCTGTCCGCATTCTGTGTACTCTGTACTCTGTCGAGCTACCCACGGAAAAATATGAGAGAAACAAAAACTTCTTTTTACCCGATTAGCCACGAAAATTTGTTGATTTTTAAATTCACGGGTACTAAAATTTACGTTTGGTAGTTATTTGGTTTAAAAATTCCGCTGATTGACGCTCACGTCTTAAAGGCGAGTAAATCGTTAATCAGCGTTGATCTGACTGAAAGACAAAAGTGCTGTCGAAGGTCATCGATCGATATAAATAGCAGTTTATTACTCGCCTGATCTTGTTCTAGTTTCTCTCGTATCTCGGCAGCTGGCACTTCTTGCAGAAGTTAACAGTTAACTGTCAACACTTATTAGGTGTCCATTAGATCTTGGACCCATGTGAGAATAAACTTTCGAGCTACCCACGGAAAAATATGAGAGAAACAAAAACTTCTTACCCGATAAGCCATAAAAACTTGTTTGATTATTGTATAAGTTTTTAATTTATTTATTTTTGTTACAGAAAGGCACCTCATTTTGGAGACAGATCCTGAAAAAGGGGGCAAGAACGAGTATGCTTTCGACAATCCAGGATTTAAAGGTATATAAGTAACTAATAATAATTTAAAACAGTACTTTTTTTGCCTTCCTAGGCCGGGAAGCTAATGGTAACCAGTTTTATTGTTTCTTTCTTTTGTACCTGGACCGATGTTCGTTATAAGGTGAACGAAGTATTTTCAAAGTTCATTAATCCAACGCGTAAAGTTTTTCAAAATTTTCTAATTTTTAAAATTCTTGATTTTTAAAACAAAACGTCATTATTATGTTTTCGAAATATTATAACAAATGTCAGAGAATTTAGTCTAAATTTTCTGAAATATTAAAAGAAATTAATTGTACACCTAATAAGCTAAAAAGGTGTCAGGTCCTTTAAGAAAATGTAAAACATGCTGTTAGTTAATTATTCGCACCTAAATTTCAAATTACGCCACTGGGATATCTTCTTTTTAAAAATCGTTAAAGCGCCACTGGAAATAAGAGCCCAATCCCCATTAATTATGTCTCAAATTATACATCAAATTAACACCAAAAAAATCAAATGTTCAAATCTCGAGTTCTTTTGTAACAAGAATTAGGAGCGACAGTTGAAAAGTTGACTTCCAAAAACGAGTTGGCGGTGCTTAGAATTATGATGTCAAAAAACTGATTAGATGTTTATAAAGTCCAGTAGCGTACTCAAAAAATGTATTATTCAGAACAGGCACATACATTTATTAAAGTTGTGTTGTTTCTTTAACACTTTGGTACTCAGTTTCCGCCAGAAAGTTGAGTATATAATTACAAAGAAAACAGGGTAAAATATTCTAGGAAACGATACGATATTAAACTAGTAAAAAAAGTTTTTATAAACATGGGTCGCAAAGTGCATCTTAAGGTGGCGTGTAAGGGCCAAGATACAAAATTTTTGTTTTCAAGCCAGATTACTAAAAAAACTGGTTGTCATAAATTTTGGCCCCTTATCTATCAATCGGTAATGTCAAGAAAGTTTTTGCTAAATTAGAAAGGGTAGTTTTTGCAAGGTTCGGGGAATGTTTTTAAAATATTTTTTGGAATGGCTTTTTTCAAAATTTGGGTTTGTTTTTCGAGAACTGCGCATTTTTTCCATAAAAAATGCACCCTACTTGCAAGTCCCTTAGGACAAGGATTTTCGAGAAAACTCAAGAAAAGGGTTTGATGAACATATAAGTATTTGCGAAAAATTAAATATTAATAATAATAATCAGTTATTGATTCATTAATAATATTTATTAAATTCATAAAAAAAAGCTTTACGTTTAAACCTAACCTAACTTCACTTAACTTCTTTATATGCATTTTTGGACACATGTGGATAGATTGGTCAACATGGCAAGAACTCTGGACATAGAAAATCATAGGAATGAATCCATGGAATGTAGAAAATGGATCAGGGAGGAAATCTGGGAAGAATGGAGAAATGAATACCATGAGAGAACTCTCCACAAAGAGTCCGTTTACCTGAAGAATATACCTTTTCCGCAAAAAGCAAAGTGGTTTGAAGATTTCAAAGAGTTGAATCGAAAGGAAATAACCCTTCTCACTAGACTCAGAACAGGTCATTGCCGATCTCCTTATCATTTGCACCGCATGGACATTGTAGATGGTCCCAGGTGTGTCTGCAACGAAATTGGAAACCTCTCTCACATACTGTTCAACTGCCCTTTGAACTTTTACAACATAGATATTTTACACAGAAGCATAGAAACCGATTTTACAGATAACAACAAATTGGATACATTGTTGTTTAAGAATTTGTCCAGGAAGAAAATAAAAAAATTGTCAGAGTTCCAAGAAACTCTAGCAAACAGATTATAAAACCGTAATCATATGATTACAAGAAGAAAAGGAAATTAAGTAATGTCTGTGCCTAGATAGCATTTGATGCGTAGGCCAATAAACTGAAAGTGGATGGGATTGGATTGGACCAATGTGTATTTTCAGGCGTACTATCATCCCCGGAACATTTTACCCTACTTCGATGATACCCTATATTTAGGATGTTAAAAAATACATATATCCTTCGATGATACCCTATATTTAGGATGTTAAAAAATACATATATCGAAATAAATAACGGGGAATCTCCGCGATAAAATGTAATGCTAGTTTCTAGCTATGATTTGTTAGGTTTAAGGGGTGAGAAATTTTTAAATTTTAAAAACGGTAGGATTTTTTACGAAAAATGATTTTCTGATTTTGATATCTATCAAAATATTAATTTTTTTCGTAACAGGAACAAAATAAATGTCAAAATTTTATCTTCTCTACTCAGTATTTGCTACGTTCCTAGTTAAAGTGTTTTCTCTGCAACGTTGTTGGTTTACAGTTGTAGCACTTTTGTGAGCACTTGTATCGGAAATGAGGACCTAATTTTGCCAATTCGATAAGTAGATACTTAGTCAAAAGAATTCTGAAAGTACATTAACCTCATATTTGGTTCAAAGGCCAAAAGCAGAATTTTTTTATAACATATGTATAATTTTCGTTTTGTTTTTAACATTTTGACATATAGTTTTGTAAATTACTTTATTGAAATTTTATTAAAATTTAAACTAGAAAATCTAAAAAAAAACAAATAAAAAATGTTACATAGTGCACTAAATATATGCAATGTAAATATTGCTATGAAACTTTAATGCTGGCTTTTCTAGTCCACCATTTTTGCATCTGAAAATTTGGTATTTTTGTTGTTATCAAATACCAAATTAAACTATAACCAACAAGTGAAATTAAAGAAAGAAAAATAAGAAAAAAGTTTTTTCTGTCTTCGGCCGGGACTCGCACCCAGATTATATAAAACTATAAAACTATATACAACACTTGTTGTTTATAGTTTTAGGTCCTTGCATTATTTTCAATTTGGTATTTGATACCTATATTGGCAATCGCCCATTGCGATCAGAAATTTTAACACACGAAAAGGTGATCTTATGCTTTCAGACGTTGATTCTTTACGTCTAATTTGAGTTATCATACCTCTGACAGTGGGAAAGAAGAATTAAAAAGAGCAGTTGGATGAATGGTCGAGTTAATACCCTGAAAATTTCTCGTTCTTGTATTGAGACACCGTGCACCTGCATAGATGGAAGATTTCCGAAAATTTATGTGTGGTCTTCGGTAGTTCAATGCTTAGAATGTTTGCGTACAGAGCAAGAGGTTCCAGGTTCGAGTCCCGGCCGAAGACAGAAAAACTTTTTTCTTATTTTTCTTTCTTTAATTTCACTTGTTGTTTATAATTTTTGATGTTGTTGGATTATTTTAGTTAAGTTTGTTTTTCAACTAAATTCGTCTATAAGCTATGTTTTTTCTTTTGATTTAAATTTTTTGGCACTCTTGACAGTTCTCTTAATACATCATAAAGTACAACAATACAATAAGATGTCAATCCAGCTGTTAAAAATACTCAATTGTGTATAATCTACAATCTAATACCCAACCGTGGGGTAAAGGTAAAAATGTCAAAAAATAATTAGAATTGTTAAAGAAGTTCTTAACTTTAATGGATAGATAAGTACTTCAACAGTCATCAATTTTCGATGTATAATGACTAAAATAATGATGATATTATTGTTTAAAATATCTGCCGTTTTTATCAAATATATATTAAAATAATAGATCCACAATTACTTTGTTTATACGGGTCTATTAAATCGCTTTTATATAAAGACGGTTTGAAAATGTAGTCGTATAAACACTAATAAAAGCTTTTCGTTCTACATAGAGAATTGAAGTACTGCTAGCTGGCAACACAGCAGGCTAATGCTGCCTTTTAAAAAAGTTTGTGTTTTTCTCCGTTATTTTACATGCAACAAAAAGTCTCCTAAAGGAAAGTTGCATAACTTTTTACTAATTTGTAGAATGGTTACGCCATAGTTGTGAAGTGTCACAGGAATGTCAATTTTTGGTAGGTCGATGTTCTTTTTTTCTCATTTTAAAAATGTATAATATTTTTAAGAATCTCAAAAAGTACTTATCGTAGTATATACATACATAATATACATTTTTAAAATCCGAAAGAAATAGCGGATTAAAAATACAATAATATATGTGATGACAATTTACAATTTTGACGTACATATTCTAAAACACTTTTTTTTTAATTTAATAATAAAATAATTGATTTTAAAGCAACATTTATTATTTTGTTTAATATAATTTTTTTATTATTTTTTTAGACGCAACTTTAATAGCTTCAGAGAGGAGTCCTAAATTGGATTCAAAGCACAAATGGACGCACTGGTCGCCGTTGTCAGCATTGACCTTGACAAGGTCAGACAAAAAACGGGCAGCCGATGATTCCCAAATCGAACAGGTAAACATAAAAATAAAATAATTAATAACATTTTTTTGGAATTAGCCATGTTTTTGGCAGATTACGATATACAGGGTATCCCTAAAAGATCTTTACAAGAGCTTACCACATATAAACAAAACTTCGAACTTGAATTGTCTTTATTTATTTTAAAACACGACTGGTTAGTAAGTATCTTTAACCGTTTTTAAGTGTAAACTAAATAATGCAGTTTGTTTTTTATAAGGAGTGGTTTCCACCTCAGGTTTGGTATGTTGTATGACTAGAAACTTATTTGTACTGCATTATAAATGAAGCTTAATAAAATTTCGTTTTTGCCAATGCGACTCCTTATGCAAAACTTTAGCTTTAGACCATTGCTAAGCCTGATTTTTCAATATTCCTTTAATCAAACCTGAAGAGAACGTTTTATTTCTCCTACATATTATGATTTACCACACTCACACGGGATTTGGCAAATGCATTTCTTATTCTTTAAGGAATTTTCTGGTTTGTCTTAGTTACAAAACTCCTTGTTTCTGGCTATTCGTCTTATTTTTTTTTAACATATGAAATGTTAATACCATTCAACGGATTATTATTCTGAGAATTTGCTACATTTAGTGTTTTTTATTCTTGAGATAGTTGAGTTTCTTAATTTTTCGGGATAACCATTCTGTTGTAAGTCCGTTTTAATGTTGTAGACTTCTGTGCGGGATGGAACACTAAAATCTGAAATATCTCGGTACGGCTTACTTCAGCTAATTTTAGCTTAAAATTGTTGACTCAATTTTTATTAACTAAAAATGTAAAAAATTCACTTATAATGAGCGCCTCCTAACGGCCTTAATAAAAAGGTGTCTAACCTAATCTAAATACATTTTTTTATTTCAGAGTCAAGAAGTAAAAGTAGTAGCCTTAAAAAGTTACGATTTTACTGGCCTCGGGTTCAGCATATGTGGAAACATGAAGGACGGAATCTACATCAAGGACATCCTTCACAGAGGACCTGCTTTCGAAAGTGGAAAGCTCAACATAGGTAAGTATACAGGGTGTCCATTTACAAAGTTTCATTGGACACTTACCACACAGGTTAGGATTTAAAGAAAACTGTCAAACATTCAGAAAAACCCTGAGACACAGACAATTAAGTTTTAAAGAGGGATTAACTTTAAATGATAACACGTTGGAAAGCTTTTTAATTGACTTTATAGTGCTGGTATTACTTTAAAAAATTATTTATTTATTTTTAAGACATTCAAAGTATATAAAAATACTCTGCCAATGTATAGGCCCCTAAGCTCACACTAGGTACTATAGGTATAGTGTACGTGTAAGCTAATATAACTAAAATCTGAAATATATTTTATTCAGCTCCAGACTAAATTACCTTTCGTTTGATACCACACAAGCCATGTTTTGACTTAAACTCAAATTTTCGAAATCTACCCCCACCCTTAAAAAAAAAGCAAAAACTAAAATGTATTTTGTTTAACTCCGGACTCAATATAATACACGCAATATTTTCACGTAAAGTCTAATTTTTGAAATCTACCCTCACCCCTTTTTGTAAAACTAAAAGGTATTTTGATTAACTCCAGACTCAATTACCTTTTGTTTGATATTACACACGCCGTATTTTCACATAAACTCTAATTTTTGAAATCTACCCCCACCCTTTTATTTGGCTGGTTTTCGGTGGATTTTGTTCATTTTTAAATGGGACCATCTCGACCCAAGACCCAGCCTAGGTACCAAATTTAATTGAAATCGGGCAAGCGGTTTTTGAGTTATGCGCGTTGGTCGTTACAGACAAACAGACAGACAGACGGCGCGACAAAAAAGTTTCAAAATCAACTGAAACGCAAAGATATATAAAAATTTTTGAAATTGGAGCATCATTTTTTTTCTCGAGAAAATTAGGATCACCATAGCTCACACTACTATAGTATAGTATATGTGTGAGCTAAAATTTAGTAGAAATCATAGTATAACGCAAAGAAACTGTAATCAAATGAGAAAAATCTTAGAAAACTAAATTTACTGCTAGAGGGGTCTGCCAGCTGCGCTTGTTGTGGCCGTATAAAACGAAGAGGGTGTCCTAAAATTAATTCCGGTTTTTGTGATATTATGGTCATCCGAAAAATTGCTGTTTTAATTTTCTTTTAAATATTTTTGAAATTTTTTTGACCTTAGCTGATTTTCTAAATAGAATTTTTACCCTCATGGCTGAGGACGAAATAGGTAATTTAAGCAAAAATACGTTGGAATCAGATTTCTACAAATTATTTTTTTTATAAATTCAGTTTCCTACGATCTTCATTTTTATTCATTTAAATTTTTACACAGTATGGTTTTTAAAGCTTTAAATTTGTTAAAAAACTTTTCTAAATTTTGGGGGTCTTCACATTGCATTCAAAAAAGGTAAAATGTCATTTTAAACACAATAACACATAGAAACAAAAATACAAAAAAGTTATCTGCTCTGGTTTGGTTTGGTGACGAAGAAAGAAATAATTGTTAACAATTAATCTGATTTTGACAGGTGACAGAATAAACAGCGTCACAATCAGCTTTGAACACATGGTGTATGAAGATGCATTGACTATCCTAAGTTATGCCAGTCCTTATGAGGTAAGTAATTTATGCTTATTTTAAGGATTTTGGAGTCTCATATAAGTAGACCATGAAAAAGCTATCAATAGCATTGAGCAATAGCCCAATAGATCACAAATACATAGATTTAATTGCCAATATCTATAGCGAAGCAACAACATCAATCAAAATCCACGAAGGAACTAAGCGAATCCTCATAAGAAGAGGTGTCAAAGACGGTGACACAATATCCCCTAAACTGTTTAACCAGGCCCTAAATGTTTTTAAAAACTTTGATTGGGAAGAAATAGGCATCAACGTAAACGGACAATACTTGAACCACCTATGATATGCTGATAATATCGCCTTAATAACAGCTAAGAAAGAAGAACTGATAAAAATGCTGGAAGAACTGGACACTGTAGCTAAAAATATAGGCTTGAGTATGAACTGCACTAAAACTAAAATCATATGAAACACAGATGAAGATATCACGATCAGAATAAACCCAGAGAAAATAGAACACGTAGAGGAATATAATATATACATGGGACAAATTATTAAACTAAAAAAAGAAAACCAAACGGCTAAAATCAAGAGACGAGTAAGATTGGCCTGAGCAGCATACGGGAAATAAAGCTACATATTAAAAAATATCCTCAGTACCTTAAAACAAAATTGAATAACCAATGTATCCTTACTGTACTTCCCTATGGATCCCAGACCTGAACACTTACAAAATCAACCATGGATAAGGTAACAAAAGATCAATGGAAAGACAAATGTTACATGTAAAGCTAACAGATAGAAAAAGGAATGAAAAAAAGGAGAGCTAGCAAAATTAAAATGGAAATTTGCCGGTCATATCAGACAGAAAGACGATCAATGGAACAATGTTATTGTTAACTGGAGACTTTGGGAAAATAACAGAAATAGGGGAAGACCCCAAATGCGATGAACGGACGATTTAAAGAAACATTCGGGAGCTAGATGGATGAACACGGCTATGGAGAGAGAAGAGTGAAAGATATTGGGTGAGGCCTGTCCAAAGTTGAATTGAAGAAAGCTAAATAGATAGATATAAGTAGTACTTATTCCTTCAAAAGTGTTCCACTGTCCAAAAAGAACCTTTGACTAGATTATTACAAAAAAATAGAACATTTCCATAATATTTTTATTGCATGATATTATTCATTAAATTATTTTGTATCAAGCTTTTTTACAATGCTGACAAATAATAACAAAAAATGAATTAGACTATAACTTGATATTGTATTAAAGTGGCACCGCGTCATCAAAACTGTGGTGGGCGGGAAGGGACTAGAGGGCTACATACAGTGGTACGGACTTCCTTTAATTTTTTTATTGATATTGATTGCCAACATGAGGCACTGCACTAATTAGTCATTAGCTTACTAGTTTACTTGCTTTATATTTATGTCTTCTTCTAAACGATTTCATTAAAAAGGAATATATATACTCCTATCTGGTTGTTAATATAATGATCAATTGCAGTAAAACCGTATGTCTTGAAATTACAACAATCAGACAACCAACCCTGAACTGGTCTTTTGATTTTAATGGCCATATTGTTAAAACTGAGAAAACTGCAAAATTTCTTGGTGTTATAATCGATTGTCAACTGAATTGGAGCCAGCATATTGACTCAGTGTGCTCTAAACTTAACAAAAACTTTTATATGTTGAGCTCCTTAAAAAATTCTCTCACTAAAAATGCCTTACTCGGCGTCTACTACGCTCTAGCTTTTTCGACCATATCGTACAACACTGTTGTGTGGGGTCAGGCTAGCGATGTTACTAGAAAAGAATCCTTCGTCTGATGTTTGATCTACCGTATAATTCCAGTTGCAGAGAAATCTTTAAAAAGCATAAAATACTAACTGTGATATCAATTTATTTACTTAATATTTTAACATATATTCATAAAAATAAATCAAATTTTGCAATTAATGGAACCTATCATCAATATGCCACCAGAAATCGAAACAACTTTTGTATTCAAAGACATAATCATGAGTATTTTAAGAGCTCACCAATTTTCGCTGGTCTGCGCTTATATAATCCTCTTCCAGAGGAGCTCAAAAGTTTGTCCAATAAAAAATTTATATCCCAGTTAAAAACATTTTTGAGCAATAATGCATTTTATTCTATACCAGAATTCCTACAAGCTATTGGCTAATATACCGAACGTTTTGGGTTGTGGTCTCTCGGTCGTTTTATTATTTTATTATTTTTTAGTGTTTTTTGTGATTTTATAAGTCATTATTGTTTGTTTTAAGTCATTTTAAATAGTGATTTTTTTTTAATATTTTTTTTAATGTACTACTTTTTGACTTGTTCCTTTCTACTGTATTGTGGTGCTCGGAATGAAATAAATATCTATCTATCTATCTATGAACATATTGATTTAGCCGGGCTTTGACGTTTTCTGTCCGTTGTTGTTTTGACTGTTTTATGTCAAACAAATTACGACCGAGCTTTTTACAAAACAAATTACCGTTTTTGCAACTAAATCATTATTTGCGCATATTTTAATATAACTTTGGATTCTCTTTTATGTTTCGGACCTTTATTTATTAATTAAATACCTAAAACATTTATCATTTAAAAGATCTGAGCGTTTATCATACACATATAAAGCGGCACACTGCATGTACAAAGTGAATCACTAATTGTTTAAGGCTTCTTTACTTAGATTTTGCCGCAAAATTTGGTTTACCATAGCTATGACCCGGTGCCACTTATATACATCCTCAACTATAGTATAGTTTATTTTTACGTTTTCCAGGTGATGATAGAAGCAAAGAGTGGAAAAATTCAGACGAGTTACGGACAACAAAGTGGGAACCCGAATCATCCAGTTTATAGGAGTTCATCTTACTCCGATTTGTATAACGTAAGTAAGCACTAGAATATCTTAAATGGAAAAGTGACACATTAAAAAATCCCTAACGTGCCTAATATTTTCAATATTCTTCAATTTTTTTCAAAAAACGGTATACAGAAACTTTTTCGACTATTTATCGTCCGTTTTTGAGTGTAATTAAAAATAATAATTAATATGAAAAAAAACTGTAACTTATGTTGTGTAATTTCCGTTATGTCAAGGATTTATAAAAAACATTCATGTATCTTTGGCTATGTCCTATTTTAGTTTAATAAATCCTAGATTTTTGTAAGGTGAAATTCGAATATATTTTGGTTGTAATTGCCTTAAGGAGTCTATCTTCCCCCAACATATATTACGCCATTTCCATGACACCCTGTATAATCTTTAAATTATTTTTTACAGATGGAAAAATCGTCCAAAAAGAAACTATTCACCGATGACTACTCATCGGGCTCGAATTACTCGAGCCTTCAGAAATCCAGAAGCAACATGACAACGTTGGAACGAAAAGAGTCAAAGTCGCCAAGGTCAAATATGCCCAAGTCGAAAAAGCAGGACAGATCACCTACGAAATTGACACCTGACTTGCTTAAGACGCATTTTGAAGAAAAGGTAAAAAATTGTATTGTGTACGAGGGCTATCTTTTATATTTTGCATATAGGAACATAGAGGGCGACAATGATCGAATGTCGTTACTAAAACCTAACCTCAATCTTTACCTAACCTAAATTCAAACCCTCACTGCGATACATATAGTTTTATAGCTAGTGGTTCTGATTGGTTCAGTGGGCGAGGTGTCCGATTGCCAATCAGAGGGTGTGTGGTTCGAATCCCATGCCTGCCACTACAAATTCGAACCTACTCTCCGTTTGTGAATACAGATTTACCGGAAGTAGGGGTAAAGCCTGTCTTGGGCGAAGTTTGGGCATCAACGAAGTAGGCAAAGTTGATGATGAATATAAGACTGTGGTTCGAAAGTCACATTAAGCCGGTGATCCCGTGTTAAGAGCGTAGATGGCGCTAGCACGATAAAGACCCCTGTGTTCGACAAAGAGCATCAGGCAAAATTAAATCCTCCATGAGAAAAGAAAATTGCCTACCATGGGGGTCTATATGTGTATGAATGTGAGTGTGTTGTGATTGTCCAAATCAGAAATCAGAGCATTAAGTTGCAGACTGTGGCTAGATTGCCTTTGATGCATAGGCCAACCAAACCGAAATATGAATGAATGAATGAATGAAAAGTTAGAAGCAAATTACATAGCGTAAGCCTTATGTCACTTGTTGAAAATCGCGGAACAGACCGTTTTATTTTAATTTTTTTTGGTTGCGAGGATTTAGCAGCATATAGCTAATAATTACTAACCTTTGACGCAAAAATTGATATGCAAAACTTAAAAGACAATCCTCGTACCAAGGTTTAACGTTTATTAAATTTGTCAATAAATGCTAAAGCGCTTAAAATTCCTCAATAAATAAAAATATTGCATTTATTCCGGCAGAAGAGATTTTAAAAAAAAATCATTTGTAGAAAATATTCAAATATTTTTAAGATACTAATAAATGTTAAAATTTTTAGACATATCTAAAAAATGTACTACTAAGTACTATTTAAGTATTTAAATTTTCAAAAATATTTCAGTAAGATCAGATATTTCCATGAAATATACAAAAACTTAAATTTAGTCACAAATTTTTTTCTGATACTCTTAGAAAAATTAAATTTTGCATAAATAATAGAAAAGTAAGTAGGAATGTACTAAGTGTTTAGATTTGATATTTTTAATTTTGGTTTTCTTTTTTAGTTCAATAATTTGTTCCAGCATTTTTATGAGTTCTTCTTTCTTATCTGTTATGAAGGCGATATCGTCAGCATATCTTAGGTGGTTTAAGTATTGACCGCTTACTTTGATGCCTATTTCTTCCCAATGTAAGTTTTCAAAAACATCTTCTAGGGCCTGGTCAAATAGTTTAGGGGATATTGTGTCACTCTGGCTGATACCTCTTCTTATGCAGATTGGCTTGGTTCCTTCGTGGATTTTGATTGATGTTGTTGCTTCGCTATATATATTGGTTATTAAATCTGTGTATGTGTGATCTATTCGGCCATTAATTAAATATGCTTTTACTGCCCAGTGCTCAATGGTATCGAAAGCTTTTTCAAAGTCTATAAACGCAATATATAGTGGAATGTTGTATTTGTTGGCTCGCTCTATTACGATTTTCATAGTTAATAGGTGGTTAACTGTACTGAAACCTTTACTGAAGCCTGCTTGTTCTTTTGATTGATATCCGTCAAATTTTGTTGTTAGTCTATCTGTTAATAATTCGTGAAAAGCTTATAATTTACATTGAGGAGTGTTATAGGTCGAAAGTTTTTTAGGTCTAATCTATCGCCTCTCTTGTGTAGAATAATGGTTACTGATTCTTTCAAGTTGTTTGGGATTATTTTTTCTTTAAGTATTTTATTTAGAATATATAAACTACTATTAAATGCATTAAATTCGCACATTCTAATTTTGTTCCAGGTTACCATAGAAAACTCAAAAATCAAAGAAAGCGTTCAAAAATTCGAGAACGAACTTCAAAAAACTACCCCTCACCAGAAATTCGGAATCAGAGTTTTGCCATCAACAGAAAGTCTCGACAAGAGTCCGAAAATTAAGGAGCAGAACGAAAACAACCTCAATATTGAAAAATTGGGAGAGGAGATGCCTAAAAAATTAAGTATAGACGAGGTAAGTGTAGAAAATTTTCCCCAACAGGACTCGATTAGAGATAGAGAAATGGTTAACTCATTTTTTCAAGCTTTCATATATGCAAGTGTCCTTCAATTTAAGAAAGTTGCTTTCAAAATTTGACATTGGGATTGATATTTGACATCTGCGACATCGAAAAGCCTGGAAAAAATTATATAACTTTGATGTCTAATTCTTTCTCTATCTCTTCTCACTATCGAGTTAAGTGGGAGTGAAAATTTATAGTGAATCAACACGGTACCATTCATTAACTTCTATGCGACCCAGGTACCGTCTTTATTAAATCAACCCGTGTTTCTCAAAACCAGAAACTCCTCATAAAAGAACATAAAGAAACGCTAAAATACCACAAACTAATAGCAAGTTTCGTATATTCCAGGTGGACAAAAAGATAACCCCTCCGCAACCTCGCAAACGGGAGAAAAAATCTCCAGAAACTGGCAATTTCGAAAGAAATGACTCCAACATCAAGAGGGACAAAAACGGAATTCCAATGGAAGTTCCAGATTACATGATGGGAGCAGCAGTGGCCGCCAAGAGAAACAGAAAGAGTACTGTCGAAGGGTGAGTACCATTCAAACTAATTCAATGGCGCCTGGAATATTTTTCCATTAGGCGTAATGCTGATATAGTTCAGAATTATGTCAAAGTGTCGGTGTGATAAGACACATATTCAGCAAAATGTCTATTATTTGAAGAAATTCCTTCTGAATCTATAGTTCAGTCATATTCGGTGAAAAAAAACCGAAAACTCTAAAAAAATAGGTGCTGGCTGAAAATTTGTTTATTTATTCCTTATCGTCTGGGACACATGTTCACATATTCTTACGAAAAATCTTCCTGAGCTTCGCTAGGTATAACCAAATGTCCTAAAAATCGATTTTCTTGAAAACTATCAACTTTTTCAAAACAAACCAAGAAATAAAAAATACGCGAAATTATTCAGCCTATACTATAAAATAAGAACAACACTTAACCTAACATTTAAAAAAATATATCTAAAAAACACCCTGTAAGTACCTTGTTCTAAAATGTTGATAGTCAATGGGATTTGGGATTTTTTTTACAATTAAGCACTGTACAAAAAAAAGCGTATAAAAATAAACTTCTGGATAGAAACATTACTAAAATATGTCAATCTTTAATATTGTTTTTAATGTTAGGTTAGGTGTTTTTCTTTATTTTATAATATCAATCGAATTTCGAGTATTTTTTCTCTCTAGAATTTTTTTGAAAAAGGAATATTTTCTAGGAAATCGCGAAAACTGATTTTTAGGAGTTGGAGCCTTATAAGTAGCGAAGCTCAAAGAGAATTTTTAAGGGGTTACATATATACCTGTTTGAGACATGTGAAATTAGTTAAACATTAAAAATATTTGAAGCTCGGATTTGCCTAAAAATTAAATGTTAAAATAATTTGACAAGAATGTAAAATTCGGATTTCTTATGCGCCAAAACCCCATAAATCGGAATATCCTTGCATAAATTGGGACCTAAAATCTGTGAGTGAGTGAGTGAGTTTATTGGGGCCCTGCACATACCCATATAAGGGGCCACAGCTCCCAACCTACCCGATTAACCCCCAAATTTTTTTGCGGTTTTTAAGTCAGAGTTGACTAGGCTACAACATATATATTTAAACTAGAACGAAATTGACAGAGACCAGGTTTAATAACCGTAGAAAAAACA
The DNA here is from genome assembly GCA_963576565.1 of Aspidapion aeneum. Lineage (NCBI taxonomy): Eukaryota > Metazoa > Arthropoda > Insecta > Coleoptera > Brentidae > Aspidapion > Aspidapion aeneum. The sequence goes on along the minus strand of OY755045.1, from coordinate 23,846,770 downwards.
ACAGAAAAAACAAAAGCCTTTCGGTGGACACGCAAAAACATTTATATCGGGATCCGATAAAAACTAGCATGAATAGATCAATAGTATTTTTTTGCTATTTTAGGCCAACCAATGAAGAAGATGACAGCCAACTCTCCAAGAAAGCCACCAAACCACGCGCCCCTCATCCGCCAGCCGAGAAATTTGAAGACACACAAAGCGTGGGAGAAAGCAGATCTCTTCACTCCCAAGAATCAGAAGACGGCAATAGTTTAGACCATGTAAAAGACAGAGACAGAGCTAAGTTTTTAATATCCGATTCGGAAGAAGAACGCACTTTGTCTAGTGTGAACACCATTGAGTTAAATTCTAGTGATGTTACAGTGCATCAGACTGAGGATGAAGCGAGACAAGCTGGTCGAAAAACCGCCAGCACTGGAAACCTTTCTAAAATGAATAAGAAAGTTACAAACACAACTGGTACTCTGGAAAGAGCGCAAAGTTTGGACAACACAGAATCAAATACCAACTCGAGTTTAGTCAAAAGACACATCTTTGATGAAACAGAAAACCTTTTAATTGACAGGGAACCACGTTTATCTTTAATTCTGGATGGTCTAAATACTTTTCAACGTAACAGACTGAAAAAATCTAGCGAATGGGGTAATCTAGAAGACGCCATTTTAAATTTTAGTCAAGAAAATGGTGAATGGGAGCACCGACGTAAATCCGAACCTCACTTTAATGCCGTCATGGATAGAGTTAAGCAAATCAAAAGAGAAAGTCATGAAATTGAAATTCCTGATAGTGTAGTGATGAAGTACCATGAAAACGGAATAGATGTTGGCGAAAATGTTATGCCTAAAATAAAAAATCAAATCTGGCCTACAGAAATCAATGATGAAATTGAACCAAAGTGGAAGAAATTTCCCAAAAAAGACGAGAGTCCAAAAAAGACGCAACCAGTTGCGCTACAAAGAAGCTCTTTAAGAAACAACCTTGAAAAACTTGAAGATAGTATTGCAAAATCTTTGGAAAACGATATCGAAACATTTTCTACCAGAAAAAATGAACTGTCACCCAAAAATGAAGAAAAACCTACTAAAAAATCTTTTGATAGTTTTTCACCTATGAAATACAGTAATTTACCTAAAAAAGACATAGAAAGCACTAAAAAGGCATTTGAAAAAGACACACATAATTTCGCGAATGGTAAACTTGATGTATCTCCTAAAAAAGAAGAAAAAGTGGCAAAATTCAATGTCAAATCTAAAGCTGCGATGTTCGACAGTAAGGCTGATGAAGAAATCCGCCCAGTCGGTGGTTTAAAGCGTACCAATCCATTAATGGCTTTGAATTTTGATTCGGAAGGAGAAATATCCACCACGACAAAAACTCCATTCACTGTAAACTTCAAATCTTGTGAACCTGATGAAAATCAAACCAAAGTGGAATCTGACTTACTTATGGAATACTATAAAGATGGAATTTTTCCCCTGAATGTTTCTGAAGCAGAAATGTTGGCCAAACCCGAAATTCCTTTAAGAACAATCCCGGTCAAAAACATAAGCCCCGAATGTCAGAAAAATATGATTAAAGACGAATGGGAACTAGTAGAAGAGAATTCTTTAAACAACGTTTCTCCGCCTCTTAGTCTAACTCTAGTAGATGAAGTTATGGACACCTTTAATAAAAACAGAGTTACTGACGACAAGAATTTTCCTGAACCAGTATCAAACTTACCTGACGAAAATAAGTACACCTCAGAAACTAAAAATGCAACAGAAAACTTTTTAAGTAACGAGATATTGCAGTATGAAACTACTACAAATATATCTGATGATATAAAAGTGTCTAGGAATTCTCTAGATAGTACAGATCTTAAAAAATCTGACTTAGAGGTAAAACAACCTTTAAAAAGATTGAACTCACCGTCAAAAGTACCAGAACTAAGCCAGAAATTTAACTTCTCTCCAAAACCTTTTGAAAAACCCTCCGAAATCCATTTTGACTTTAAACCTAAAATTGTTGACAAAGAAACTAAAGAATCTCATATTTTTAAACCAAAAATTGCTCATGTAGAACCAAAATCTGACGATGCGAAAGTTGATAACTTGATTGTAAGTCAAGTCATGGTCACAGAAAATGGAGGATCAAATCTGCACAGCTTAGAACTTAGTATTAACGAACCCAGCGAATTATACACGACTGCTTTAGAAAAGAGCGTGACAAATGACAATGACATTACTGACGTGGTTGTTGTGTCAAACATAACCGAAAAATCTAGCATAGAACCAAAGGAAAGCGAAGTTGGTATCGTTGAAAATAGTTTTTCGAAAGTTTGTGAGAAAACAGGGTTAAGCAATGGCAGCGAATTTGATGTTGATATTATAGAAACTAAATACTCAAGATTAGATGTAGAGAGTCCTAAATTTAACGGTGAGAGGGATGAATCTCCGATTAGAATTTCACAACAGATTACTTTCGAAGTTGACAATAATACACTCAAAAATGAAAGTTTAGATACCAAGCCAAAAGAAGACGAAGCATCGAAGACAAGTTTTGTGACAGAAATTCAAGTTGTAAATGCTAATAGCGATGATATGGGTTCTAATATCTCAGAAATTGAAATTTTACAAAATGGTGATCACTTAGAAAATGCTTTCGAAAATTACGTCAAAAACTTTGAATGCAAATTGGAAAATTTTGAAAGCAACATGCAAAATTTTGAAAATAAATTAGAGGAATTTGTGAGAGATGAGCCCAAATCTTTAATATTGGAAGAAGAAAACGATATAGAGAAACAAGTTTCGAAAATTCAAGAAATCGCAGAAGAACAATTAAAAACGCTTCCTGAAATGAGGTTTACAACCTCTAGTTACGAATCTCAAGGGCGCAAAACTCCAGAAAAACGTCACTCCTTTGAGATATTGCGGTCAAGTTTTGAAAAAACCGGCGAAAAATCACCCCCAAAAACGCAAGGGACACCTCCCCGATCAAGAATACCTATTTCCACCACCATGAAAACTCCCCCAATGAGCCCAGAACGCCGAGATTCGAGAAATTTGGAAAATGAAAACGACAGAGCAATTCTAGAGCTGATGTCATCCAGTGTGCATTCGACTCCCTTCACGTCCAAAATAAAACCTCCCACTCCCACAAGAAGTTTGTCAGAAATAGAGTTTACCTCTAAACTAAAACCACCAACACCCACAAAAAATTTATCTGAGATTGAGTTTACTTCAAAATTAAGGTCACCAAGCACCTCGACCAAAAACTTATCAGAAATTGAATTCACTTCAAGAATCAAACCGCCAAGTACGCCAACCAAAAACGTGACAGTTACCTCTATTAGAAATAACTCAAAAATACCTTCAGGCTTGCCAACTTTGAGTGGGAGACCTCCGATTGCCCCTAGAAAGAGTGAGGGAGATTTGAGCTCGAATGGAGGTGACAGTTTTAAACAGTGGGTTTTTAACCCCGCTAATAATGTGACAAATGTTTCTGTTGGGAAAGATAAATAAATAAATAGAATAATAAATCAATAAGAAAAAAAAAGTCATTAATTGAAAAATCACCCCAAAAACCCAAGGAATACATCTACGATCACGAATTCCTATTTGTGATTTCTTGACATGCAAAATAAAATTCTCACTTCAACAAGAAGTTTGTAAGAAATTAAATTCAGCTCTAAAATAAAACCTCCTCTATCCATCAATCCCAAAAAAACTATCCGAGATAGAGTTAACTCCAAATTTAAGGTCGCCGATTCACTTCAAGAATCAAACCATCAAGCACCCCAACCGAAAACGTAATGGTTACCTATATTAGCAATAACTCAAAAATACCTTCAGGGTTTCCAACTTTGAATGGGAGACCTCCGATTGTCCCTAGACAGAATAAAGGAGATTTGAGCTCAAATAGAGGTGATAGTTTTAAACAGTGGGTTTTAAGCCTGCTAATAATGTGACAAATGTTTCTGCTGGGAAAGATAAATAATTAAATAAAATACTAAACCAATAAGAAAAAAATATTATAAAAATCCCCCCAAAAACCCAAGGCATCTCTCACCTTAAGAATAACGATTTTCTCCATCATGAAGATCGCTCCAATCAGCTCAGAACGCTGAGATTTGAGAAATTTTGAAAATGAAAATGACAGCAATTATACAGCTAATGTCATCCAGCGTGCATTCAACCCCTCTCACATCCAAAAGAAAACTTCCCACTTCCACAAGAAGTCAGATTTTTCTTCAGGATGTTGCGTCACTAATGGCATATCTATAAAAAGCTTTTGTTTTCATATACCCATTTACACCACATTCGCCCACATTTTGACCTTGTTGAATATAAAAGAGTAGGAGTATTAAAATGGACATATCTTTAGCTTTTATAAACAACATATTTGCTCAAAAAATTTTAAACCAGTTTGGTGCTACAAAAGTACTTAATTCGTGTGCCTTCCATTTTTTTAGTTTTATTAGAAATGTAGTATTTTTGCTTATTTTAATGTTAATGTGTTTTTTATTATTTTAAGTAAGTTATATTATATTGTGACATTCAGTGCTATATTAAAATTGTAGTTTTTAAGAATATTTTTATAAAATTGTATTTAGTGCAAGGAAAACATATTTTCCAGTACTAAGAATTGTTAAATCTACACTTGAAATTCCCTTTACATTTTATTTATATAGTGATATTATTGATATCCTTTAACTTCGTGAGACATTCCATAATATTTTATATTAAAAAAAAGTTATTTTTGTATATACTTATACTTTTTATATACTTATATATTTTTTAAATAACACCATATTTTTGTTGGTATATCTATAAAATTTTATTAATTATATAATTTATTAGTAATAATTTAACTAAAGTACCCTATTACCTAATTATATCATAGGTACAGTTAAGTGCAAAATAATGTCTACTGTTTTTTAAGTAGTGTTAATTTAGCTTTAGCTGTACCAAAACGAATGTTAAACTTTTCTTAATGTTGTGGAGTATTATTTAAAATGTATTAAGTTTATTTGTGGTAAAATGATTGAGTTTTTTAATTGTATGTTTTTATGTAATAATAAAAAAGTAATGTTTTGTAGATAAGTCTTTTTAACATCACACATATGAAGAAATTTGTGTTAAATGAAAATAAATAAATAAAACTGTATGTATATTTTATAAAACAATGAGTTTTTGATTTAATTTATATAACTAGTTTACGATAACTACACATAGAGTCAAGTGTGGTAAAAATGGGACATTCTTTAGAACTTTTTTATTTTAAACAACTTCTTAACAACTAAATGATGAAAAAACTGGTGACAGTGTAAAATAATACAAAAATTACCATTAAAAAAGTAAAAATAAATAAAAACTGTGTTATTATATTATATTTAACTTACAAAAAGTCTTAAATGAGAGCTAGATTAAAAAAGAAAGTATTTCGGTTAGATTTTAGAATTTACAGACAAAGAATAATTCAAAAATCAAAAACACTTAATTATTAAATAAATATTGTTAAAAATTAGACAGTTGTAAATCTCTAGAATTAATACAAATAAGACAAATTACGCAATAGACTTTGTAAGTAAAGTTTTGACGGGATTTGTTATTATTCAAAGATGAATTAAATTGTAGGGTTGATATCTTTACAATTGTTCAACAGTTTATAATATACAGGGTGCTTCAAAATTCATGAACATAATTTTAGTCTAGAATTCATTTTCATCAAGTGATTTTAAGACAAAATTTTCATATATTCATAACGCCTTGTTTTTGAGATATAGGGTAGTAATGTTTAATTTTTTTTTATAGCTCGTGCAGTTTTTGAGATATTTAGCTCAATTTTGGCACTTATATTTAGTTATAGGCACTACACAATTAGACGTGCCAAATAATAGAAACAAATCTATAGGGTCATACTTTTTCAGGGGTCATGTGGCCATTTCCCCCAGATTTTTTTCTGTTCCAAGCCATTGAGAATTTAGATAAAGTCGCCGTTGCATCATAGGCTGCTATTAAAAAATGGTATGGCGAATATATCAAAATAAACAAATTAATTAAAACTTATTTGTCATGTCTGTAGTGCCTAAGTAAATATATGTGCCAAATTTATTATCTCAAAAACTGCAGGAGCAGGACTACATATTTTGTTATATTCTTTGTACTTTTTTATATTTTTTGCTTTTTGATATTTTAATATTTATTTAGTTTTACATATTCAAAAATACTTTCAAAACACTACATTTAGAAATTATTTACAAATTAAAAGGTATGCTTTCACCTTTCTTTATCACTTGAAATTTGACCATCGCAAATGGCAGTGTATATTTCTGGAAGTACCCACGAATCCCCGATTCGGTTAAACTTGGATCACCAGGTGTACTACATATAAGTATTTTCATACACTACTAGATTAAAATGGCTATAAAAGTATTAGTTTACATCTTAGAGTAATAAATAATACTCTAAGGTTTACACAATTTTTAAGTGTTGTAATGTAGATATCATCACTCAAAAATTTTGCCAACTACGATTTTTAAAGTCAATTTTGCCTACAAAAATTACAAATTGCAACTTACACTAGAAAAAATATATAAAAATAATAGTTTAGGTATTTATTATTATTATTATTTATAGTGCTTAAATAATAAATATTACCAATTCACTGACACCTAATTAGATATAAGAGTTTGAGTGTGGTATTTTTGGAATCAGGAAGAAAAATATGACACTAAAAGGTCATAAAATAAACACAAATTAAGAATTTTTAAGACTGTCTAATTCTAAAAAACTTTCATATTATTTTTTTCCTATCTAGTGCTGTCATTAAAATTAAAAACTTACCTCTTAAAGGACTTCAAGCTACTGATTGCCTATAATTTTTCGTGCTGAGCAGTTTTTTGCCACACATTGCACAGATGCCTTTTTTATATGAACACGCTTGACAATAATGTGAACCTGGTTGGTGCACTTTTTGTCTACAGATCCTAAGAAAAAAAATCACATTTAATACTTTTTTTTAATACAGGGTAAGTCCATATCAAATCAACCAATGGTTTGGACCTTGTCACCTTTGATTTTCATAATTTTTGGTCAAATTCTTTACTAAATAGAAAGAAGTAAAAATGTAAATTTTTAGATTTTTAAGCAGTCTAGTTGTTGAGTTATTAATTTTTTTTAATGCTTAATATCGTCTTTTTTAGCACTGACTTGATTTCTTTAAACCCTTGTTATTCATAAAGTCTTGGGCATATCGAGGTAAAAGTTGCTGTGTAATCTTATAGGTCTACAAGCCTAGTGGCATCCTTCTTGTAAAAAAAATGCAGGGGTCTCACCACAAAATTTATTTTTGATGCAGTTTAAAAACGGTTTTTTTATTTTGTTCAATTTTTTTATATTTGTTTTCTAGACTATTTATTTACATGTAGGTCAAGTTTTATCATGGGATGACAGTGGGTACCTATTTAAAAATTGATTTTTGTAAATTGATGTTGTTCAAAATTCTTTTATTTTACCTTAAATATAACTATTTGACAATTCCCTTACTTTAATATTTTACCTATAAATTAGCCGTGACTGGAATTATACTATTTTAAAAGTTTTTAATCATTTTCACTTACTTATTTCGACGCCTAAGTAGGTAAAATTAAATTAATTTCCAGAACGAATACGTCGCAAAGCCAAACAGACTGAGAAAACACGCTACGAAACGTCATGTTTACGCAACTTTTGTTTTTACAAGAAGTCATCAGTCAAAATAATACGCAACCACTGATATTTAATTACCTTACGGTCGATTTTGCCACTATTTTAAGAGCAGTAGCGGTTTCTCCATAAGTGCACATGTGCACGTACACTCCTAAATTTTACTTAAAAAAAATATTAAAATCTGAACATTCTTTAATTAATAATTTAATCATAAAGTATCAATAGACCCCAAAAGGAATTCACCAAAGACGAAACGAGGAGGCGTAGGTCGGCTACCACCGGCGCCGCGCTTGGGTGTCATGTCGCATTCTAATTACGAATTATAGAATATTACGGTACACAGAATCTGGGCCTTACTTCGGTTCATGCTCTTGTGAATTAATTGCGGCGATCGACAACGCCCACACCCCCGTGATGCCACCCGCGTCACCGGTTGCCGTTGGCTGTGAAAGGTGCAGCTTAAATTAGTACACTGAGACAACTTGGCGTTATTTGTTAGGTGTGGCTGCAATAATTTTTTGGTGTGCTCCCCTAAAGTTTTACACCACGCGCCACCACTGTTTAAGAGATAAATAATGTAACAATTTTTATCAATATCAAACATTGTAGCGAGAAAGGGCAAAAAGGGAGCATTTATGTACAGGTTCTCAATTATTCTTGGGAGCCCGTTATTATGTAAGTACGTTTTTTAATGAATTGTTTCTTTATTTAAATGTGAACGTAGCGAAACCAGATGCCCATTGTGTCCACCTTTTTATAATATACATGCTACATAAATAAGATGCCTCATAACAATATGTGCACTTTAGATATTAATTTTTATTGTAATAAAAATATCAAACAATATGCATCAAGATATAAATAATTTTTTTTAACTATGATCCCATATCATCCCAAGGTAAAATTTAGCAAAAATAGTATAAAAATTTTTTTTATAAAAATTAAGAAAAAAAAAATCTGATTTTGAGATTTCATCAAAAATATAATTTTGGCATAGACCCTTTGTCCTTTTTTTTAGGAAATGAGGCTATCAACACCTCAAAGTTTGGCTTGTGAATCGTTCTCTACTGATAGCGAGTTTCAGCTAATTATCTTGAACGGTTTAAAAATTATAGAAGTTTAAAGAAACCGATGCAGGCTTAAAATGGATCAATATTTTTATTTTTGGAAACGCATAACTCAAAAAATATGCAACCAAAAAATTTAAAAATTTATATTTTTACTTTTTGTTAAGCGGATAATAACTATAAAATAAGGTTCAAAAATATTTTTAAATTGGTTAAATTGATGTGGACTTACCCTTCAGGCTTTACTCAAAATCAAAAATTAGTAAAAAATGTTTGTGTTTAGCAGGGACTCGAACGCGGAACCTCTGGCTATGCGCGCCAACGCCCTACCAATTGGGCTACTAGAAACATATAGATACAGGGTGTTTCACGAACATTGAAACAGAGGCCTTTTTGGGTATTTATAGTGCAAATTTGGAGAAACGCTCGGACATGTCGATTTTGTTTGCGAGGGGGGCATTTTTTGGCTATCCTAAAATTTTTGTAGCACGAATACGAGGGGTATACTTTACCCCTATATTTTTAATAGGGAAAGTGGGTCTAGTCATACCTTGTTTTGAAGGCCTTTTGAATATCCTTACAACCGTGTAAAAATTTCAAAAATGTATCCATTAGTTTTTGAGATAATTGCCTTCAAACTTTCAAATTTCATTCAAATTGATAAAATAAAAATTTAATTAGAGTTTTATATTTTTCGGATTTAATTTATATTTTATCATTCTATATTAAATTTGAAAATTTAAAAGCAAATATTTGAAAAACTAATTGCTGGATTTTCGAAATTTTTACACGGTTGTAAAGATATTCAAGAGACCTTTAAAACAAGCTATCACTAGACCCCTATTCAAAATATAGGGGTAAAGTATACCCCTCGAAGGGGGTTCGTGCTACAAAAATTTCAAGAATAGAACGTATCGTATTACCAGTAACCCTGTATTATTATGTGCAGGATGCTTACTTGCATGTCTCAAACTTCGTTGTATATGGGTTGAACCTATTCTTGGATGCAGTCAAGGCTTTATTCTCATTTACTTTTCGTCCACCACTTTCTGTTGTGTTCCTCGCTCCTGTTTTCCATGGATCTAAAGACAACAATGGCAAAAAATATACCGGGTTCGTGTATAGAAAGACAGAAAATCAAATGAGAAAAAAGAAACGGGCATAGAACGAGGTTTATAAATAGTGAGGTAAGACCTACATTTTTACCTTCCTAGCCCGCGCAGCAATGGCTAGAGAAGGTATTGTTTTTGACGTTTTTTTTTTTAGATAACGCCGAAAATGTGTTATTTGGGTGTATTTTGACCTACCCTAGCAATCTCGTCATGATGTCTGTCTGTGTGTTTAGGAGCTATCATGTTACGGACAGACATTCACACACGCACAGACAGACGTCACGACGATATTGCCAAAATAGTAAAATATACCCAAATGCATACAAAAACAATTTTCTCTAGCCATTGCTGAGCGGGCATATTAAATATGAGAGCTTAAAAATTAGTAAATTTAAAATCCTTTCATGCAGTTTAGCCAAAAAACATAATAATTTTATCAAACGTGAAATTTAGTACCTGTGAATTTAAAAATCAAACAAGTTTCGTAGCTAATTGGGAAAAAAATAGTTTTTGTTTCTCTCATATTTTTCCGTGGGAAGATTGCCGCACGCAGGTCCAAGATCTAATGGACACCTAATAACCATTAACTGTTTCGTCCTTATGGGACTCCTCAGAACACTGCTTGGTCAATGAGACACTCTTGCGAAGTTAATTAGACGGTTTTGTCTCTAATCCTATGTAAATAGTGAGAAAACTCTCGCAAGAAGCGCCATCTACCGAGATACGAGACAAGCCAGAACAAGAGCAGGCGAAAATAAACTACGATACATATCGATCAATGAAAAGATCGATTACAAATAAAAGGAAACAAACTAATCCGTTACCCACGACAGCTCTTCTGCCTTTCAGGCCAGATCAACGCTTATTGCGTTTTTATCCGCCATCAGACACATGAGCGTCTGAAAGATGAATTTTTAAGTCAAATAATACTAACAAACGTGAAATTTAGTACCAGTGAATTTAAAAATCAAACAAGTTTCGTGGCTAATCGACCAAAAAGGAGTTTTTGTTTCAATCATATTTTTCCGTAGGAAGCTTGAAAGGGGGTCCAAGATCTAATGGACACCTAATAAGTGTTGACAGTTAATTGTTTCGTCCTTATGGGACTCCTCAGATCACTGCTTGGTCAATGTGACACTCTTGCGAAGTTAATTAGACGGTTTTGTCGCTAATCCTATGTAAATAGTGAGAAAACTCTAGCAAGAAGCGCCATCTACCAAGTTACGAGAGAAATCAGAACAAGAGCAGGTGAAAATAAACTGCTATACATATTGATCAATGAAAAGATCGATTACAAATAAAAAGAAACAAACTAAATTCCTGACCCACGACCTTTCAGGCCTCAATGCTTATTGCGTTTTTATCCGCCATCAGACACATGAGCGTCAGTCAGATGAATTTTCAAGTCAAATAATACTAACAAACGTGAAATTTAGTACCTGTGAATTTAAAAATCAAACAAGTTTCGTGGCTAATCGGGCAAAAAGGAGTTTTTGTTTCTCTCTTATTTTTCCGTGGGAAGCTTGAAAGCTTAACCTCACGGGGGTCCAAGATCTAATGGACATCTAATAAGAGTTGACAGTTAATTGTTTCATCCTTATGAGACTCCTCAGAACACTGCTTGGTCAATGTGAGACTCTTGCGAAGTTAATTAGACAGATTTGTCTCTAATCCTATGTAAATAGTAAGAAAACTCTAGGGTCACTGCATCCTGAAAGCCTGGCAGGAGACGCCAGGCTTCCAGGATGCAGTGACCCTAGAACTCAGAAGAAGCGCCATCTACCGAGATACGAGAGAAACCAGAACAAGAGCAGGCGAAAGTAAACTGCTATTATTACATATTGATCAATGAAAAGATTGATTACAAATAAAAAGAAACAAACTAATCCATGACCTATGACAGCTCTTCTGCCTTTCAGGCCAGATCAACGCTTATTGCGTTTTTATCCGCCATCAGACACGTGAGCGTCAAGTAAAAGTGAGGTCAATTTTCAGGTTTATTTCATTATTTTATTTTTTTTTCATTAAAACTTAACCAAATCAAACCTTGAAAATTGACCTGACCCAAAACTAGACCTAACTTGTAATCTAACCAGTCCTAAACATAATTTAACCCAACCTGAACTGAAACAACCAGACCTGAGACCTTTCAAAATCCCTTCTGAAAAACTAACTTTAAATGTGGCCACAGTGAGGGGTAATCAGCTGCACATAGTAGTTGTACAAAACTTGTTTACAGGATTATACAGGACACTAATACAGGATGCTACAATACACTACAGGACCAAGAATTTATTTGAAAGTCCTGTAGGATGGTGTACAAATTTGGTTCACCTGATCACCCCTCTGGCCACAGGTTTTTTGTCATGAAATGTTAAATTATCACACCAAGAATCTTCTCTGGTATATATCTGTCCTTTAGCTTTTTAGTGTGAGAGATAAAACTCACTCTAAATAAGAGAAACCTTACATCTTACTTCTCATGCATCTTACTAATTAAAAGTTAAAAAAAAAAGTAAAAAGGACATACAAATATTCACAAAACTTAATATATAACAAAAGAAAATCCAAATCTGATTTTCTAAAAATCAAATATTAAGTTAGGATTCCCTTCACTGACTGTTATGACCAACCAAGTTGCTGGAAATTATAAGTCTTCTTTCCAGCCAGTGGTAGAAGAATAATTCTGCCTCAAATAATTTGCCCACCTTTACGAACAGTGGTAGAAAAATAATTTGCGGCAACTTAGTAGTAAGCAAGAGTGAAGGAAATCCTAGCTTTGGATATATTGAACCCCTGTCAACAATATGCAATTTTTTCATATAATGCATGCAACTTTTGACAACTCTCTCTGTGCCAACACTAGCATGAGTGTGATGCATTGTCAGAACACGATATTAATCTATGATCTGAGAAAGCCACAATAGACCCACTGGTGGTCGCAGTTGGAAGGGCTGTAAGGTCTACTAACATAAATCATCATCAATCATCATGATCTGAGAAACATGGGTAAAGGAAAATTCGAGGAGTGAACAGCTCTGACAATTGATGTAAACATTTCTCACTATCTTTCACAATCTTTACACAATCCCTCCCAATCACTCACAATCTGTCACAATCTTACCACAGTCCTTGACAATCCAGCGAAAAGGAAACTATAGACATGATTTTTTTTTTTGGTCACAAGAATTTTTGATGGGTTATTGCCCCCCGCTCCATCAGGCACACTACAGCTACACCACTGCACAGTCCTCCACAATCCCTAGCAAGCCCTCACAATCTTTCACAATGTTACCAAAATCCCTCACAATCTGTACACAATCTTAGCAAAAGATTGTGGATTTTCACAATTGGTGTACACATTTTGGGTTAGCTGTTCACCCCTCAGGAAAATTCATTTAAATCTTCCATAAAAGATGATAAATAAACATTTGTTTAGTTTTAATTACCTGGAGTAATAACTTTTCCGACTTTAGCTTGACACTTATCGCATACCATTTTTTGTTTTATAACAAAAAACAGGAAAAATTTAAAAAATTTATATTTGTTTACAAATAAAAAATCATCTGATTTTAAACTTAACCTAATTCTGTGACGTCATACTAAACGTAGAATGGGTTTCTTCAGAAATTATTGTGCGACCACGTATTCGCGCAAAATAAAAATGTACAGCTGGTCCGGAAAAATTCTGGTATTGCTAAATCTACCTTTATATCATGTTGAGCAGTGCATAAGTGCAAAATACCGGTTTTCGAATTTAGAATGACACTTTTTATGTCTAATTTGAAAAGTTGAAATGTCACTGTAGTATAGTTTTGTCAAAACAAGGATTACACTGCTCAATATTTGAAAAAATTCTCCAATAGTCTTATAAAAAAAAATTTCTAACGAGCTGTACTTATCAAAGTACAAAGCGGAAACAATATTGTCACGAGGGGGTTTTATCGTGACGAACACAGTTTAAGTTAGGTGTAATGGTTTTATTATAATACTTATATTTACTACTTACATTGTACTTAAATACATCTTGTCTACAAATCTTCTTTGATAGGCTTAACTTCTTATACTTGACTAAGTACTACTTGTTCACTATTAACTAAGCCTGGGCGTTAGGTTCTCAGCGTACAACTAACTGCTAAACTCTTTTGGAGATGCTTTTATTACAAACCGTTTGCCATTGATAGGATATCGAGATGTGTTTTGTTTCCTGTATAAACATCATCGAAATCCCATTAGCCACGTTGTTTATAATACTTCTATATACAATTTATTACTTTTAATACAATTTGAACTATATACAGAAGTTCATTTCCTTAGAATGTTTAGGGTTAATGTGCACTTGCTTATAAACGTAACTTGTGTCATTCACTTAATAGGACATTATTTTCTATCCTGACACATCCCCCTTGCTTTTAAAAAAAATCTGTCCCCACAGATTGTCTACTAAACTATTTTTCACAAAAAAAATATAACAGTCGTCTGTACCTAATAAATTATAAAACTAATTAACTAAAATAATTGTTTATCCATTCCCATCTACTCGTTCCGATTGTTTTGCATTCTTCAGGTGACGCAACCTAGTCCAATGTAGGTTTATAAAGAAGTATCAACCGCAGTGTTGCCGTGACGAATTTGTGGGTCTTGCACGCTGCCTTGAAAATGTTCAGATCTCGCTTTGTTGCCAACTGTCCTTATCTCGTTTTGACTTGTGCGGTCCATTCCCTCAGGAAGACCTGGATGGTAGGTCCTTTTTTCTGTTCGTAGTGTTTGATTTGGCGGCACGACTGGCGGGGGTTTAGAGTTGGCTTACTTTAACCTCTTTATTTAAAGTTGAAACTTTTGAGTCGATAAATTTTATTTTACGTTCTGTATCTTTAAAAGTATCGCCAATTTTTGTAGTGTAATCGGAAAAATGTTTTGACTGTTCCCCGATACTGTGAAGGGTTTCGCCTAGCCCTTTACTGATTGTGTTAAGTTGCCTTTGTACTGTTTCGTCATCCTCAGAAATTATATCAAGTTTTTCTTCGGTCGCGACCCCACAACACCAATTTAGAGCGTCTCCGATGAAGCCTAGTGCCCTTTTTGGCCTTAAATTTTGTTTAGATTTTTGTGTCCTCATCGAAGATGCGCCCCAGTTACCGTTTAACAAATCGAATTCTTTTTTGAATGCCTTCCCTAACTCATGTGTGTGTGATACCAAGTTACAATTGTCGCCATATGACTCGCAGATATATCTTGGTAACTCTGGTTCTGTCATGATCTCTTCTGACCAGTCCATTTTATATGTAATCGGAATCGTAGATTCGTATGCTACAGTTTGCGGTAGTGCCTTCCAAAATGCTCCGGCACTGACTTCTACTAGGTAGGATTGGTTGTTTTCGGCTTCTGTGACCTTAATTGCTATGATGCACAATATGAAGTTCCATCTAAAAAAATTATTTGCAAATATATGTTATTTACATGCCATTAGATGTGTTTTTAAAAAATTAAATGTCTCTTTTTAAAATTAAAATTTACTTTAATAAAATAATAAATAATAGCATTCATAGTGTTTGGCTACGATATTTATTTTGCATTTTATTTGTTTTATTGCCGTCTGTTCCTTGTTAGCAAAATATTAAGAGTTATCAAAATAAAGTTGTGGTTTATTTCCACAACATCTTAATTTATTTAAAAAAAAAATACTTTAATTATTTATAATGTTTTGATCGAAAAATATTAAACTTCTAAGTGTTTTTAAAACAACCGGCTTAGATATTATTAATATCAAAATATTAAAAGTTATCAAAATAAAGTTGTGGTTTATTTCCACAACATCTTAATTTATTTAAAAAAATACTTTAATTATTTATAAAGTTTTGATGGTTAATATAAATGTTTAACGAAAACTATTAAACTTCTAAGTGTTTTTAAAACAACCGGCTTGGATATTATTAAACAAACTCCGAGTTGTCTCAACAAATTTAATCAAAAATTTTTATATTCCTTAAATGTTTTTTAAAACAATTTATCTAATTAGTTGATACTTATAAGTTAAATATTTCAATAATTTTTAACTTATTTTTAAACTTTGCGGGAGTGTTATCCCAACATTTAATTTAATTTATTATTATTACTACCTAATTGTTTTCTAAACTTAGGTTGGTGAACACTAATTAGTCGGTCGTGTACCATTGATATTATATTTCCTACAAACAGTTTATATTTATGTATGTAAAGATTTCAAAGCGGTCGTTGCTTGACACTTTGTTATATTATCTGGTGTAGTGTTTTAATAACATGATACCGTACACCTCCTAATCGGTTTTTAATTGTTTTATTTATACTTGCACTGAAACTAAAAAATAAAAGTCTAATTTAATTATAGGTAGGTATCTTTTTTTAAAATTTAAATTTTGCATTGAACAAAAATGTCTTTTTCACTTCACTAAAATAGCGTCCTTTATTTTATTTCACTTCACTTTAAATAGTGTCTTTATATACAGGGGAATATTTGTGACACAAGGTCTTGTTATAAGGGCTTTGCCCTAAGGGCCTTGCCATAAGGGCCTTAAAAAAATTTTTTGGGCAGCTTAATTTTCTGTCACTGGGACTACTTCCGGTGTCCATGGGTCATAGTAAGGTAGCATCCTGCTGACATGAACCACTTCTTTTTTGCATTTGTTTGATGGTCCTTTTCTTATTTCGTAATCCACATCCGACATTCTGCGTGTAACGTAATATGGGCCGAACCATCTGAGCAATAATTTTTCACTTCTTCCTACTTTTCTGACGGGAGTAAAAACTTTCACTTTCTCGCCTTCTTCATATTCTACGTGTCTGTGTTTTGCGTCATAGTGAATTTTGTCTTTTTGCTGCTGATTTTTTATATTTTCCGCTGCGGCATTTCGCACTGCGAGTGCCCGGTTTCGGATTTCTTCCGTGTTACTTGGTGGTGGACTCATCATGATATTTGCTTCTATAGGTAATATTGGTTCCCTACCATAGACCAGCATAAATGGCGAGTACTGGGTCGTTGCTTGTTTTGAACAATTATAGGTTGATGTCACTAAAGGTAAAAATGTATCCCAGTCTGTATGTGACGTGTTTGTGTACATTGATAACATATCTGCGATAGTTTTATTCATTCTTTCTACTAGTCCGTTGCACTGTGGATGGTATGACGTAGTAAACTGGCTTGTGACGCACATCATTTTTAACATCTCTCTTATTAGTTCGGATCTAAATATTTGACCTCTGTCACTCAGTAGGTACTTGGGCGATCCGTGTCTTGTGATTATTTTTTCGACCATAAATTTTGCGACAGAATTTGCTTTTCCATCCGGCAATGGCGCTGTTTCGGCCCACCTTGTCGCATAATCTGTCGCGACTACAATCATTGTATTTTTT
This sequence comes from Aspidapion aeneum, assembly GCA_963576565.1. Taxonomy (NCBI): domain Eukaryota; kingdom Metazoa; phylum Arthropoda; class Insecta; order Coleoptera; family Brentidae; genus Aspidapion; species Aspidapion aeneum. Next base: position 23,829,511 of record OY755045.1, on the reverse strand, counting down.
TGTTTTGATAATGGGAATGGCCCGAGAAGGTCTATAGACACTCTCTCAAATGGAACGCCTATCGGCATAGGTTGTAATAGCCCTATGGGAATTCTATTCTGTTGTCCTTTTCTGGCTTGGCAGTCGGGGTTAATAAAATCTTCGATATGTTTTTGTTGATGGTCCCAAAAATATCGATTTTTAATTTTTTCTGTTGTTTTGGCCACTCCTAGGTGGGCGCCTCCTAACGGCTCGTTATGATGTGCAAATAAAATCTCTCCAACTAAATTTTTTGGTATGGCTAGTAAAAATTCTCGCCCTTCTGGCCTAGGATTTATTTTGTGTAAAACTGTGTCTATAAGCCTAAAATTTTTTATTCTTTTTCTTAGTCCAATACTGCCAATTTTGTCAGGATCTTGTAAACCGTCTATGATCTCTCGCAAACTTTCGTCTTCTCTTTGTAATTTTCCCATATCTTCGGGTTCAATAATGAACGTTGGTATCTCCTCTAATTGCTCCTCTTCATTTTCGCTCGGTTTTAGCACGGGATTTCTACTCATGCAGTCGGCATCTCTGTGTTTTGCTCCACTTTTGTGTTCTATTGTGTAGTCAAATTCTGACAATTTTATTGCCCATCTGGCTAATCTTCCTACGGGATCTTTAACTGATTTTAACCAGCACAGTGCGTGATGATCGGTTACGATTCGCACATGCTTACCATATACCAATGTTCTAAAAGAGCCTAAACTGTATATTATTCCTGGTAGCTCTAATTCTGAGATTGACATATTTTTTTCTGCGTTTGTTAAACTTCGACTGGCATAGGCAACAGGGTGAAGATGGGTGTCTTCCCCCTCTTGCAAAAGTATGGCGCCTAGGCCTTGCCTGCTTGCATCGACGTGTAAAACGCATTCTTTTTCGGGTTGATAATGCGCTAAAACTGGTGATGTGATCAGCCTTCGTTTTAGCTCCTCAAATGCTTTTTGATGTTTTTCTTCCCAAAAGAAAGGTGTGTCTTTTTTGGTTAAATCGTGAAGCGGTCTGGCTATAGCAGAAAAGTTTTTTTATGAATTTTCGATAAAAATTTGCAAGGCCTAAAAATTGCATGACATTTTTTTGTGTGTTAATTTTTGGAAAATTTTCAATACAAATTAATTTCTTTTTGTCGGGTTTTAGGCCTTGGCTCGATACAGTATAACCGAGCAGATCTAGTTCTTCTTTTATGTATTCGCATTTTGAGGGTTTTAGTGTTAGCCTGTAGCGTTTTTTAGACAGCTAACATAGCTACGGTAGCTGTTCGCCGGAGAGCACTGTGGGATTTGAATAAAGTGGTACAAAAATTAACAGAGAAGGTAATTGAAAATATGAATTATTTACCTTAACAAAAATGTTGAGCGCCACCCAATTTTATGTATATAAATATCTCGGGAACTAAAGATCATATCTGGTAAAATTAGGAAACCCAGTATTATTTAATTTGATTGGATGGTCATTATGTTCTCGAGATTATTGTAATCTGGTGATATTTAATTAACTGAAGTCAGTTAAATATCTCCAGAACTAAATATATTAAATACTGACTGTGTAGGTAGGTAATGGATATTTTATAAATTAAAATAAATGTGATTATATGACAGTTTCTAAATTTATTGTCTAAAACCTGAAAAAGATTTTACAAAAGTAACAATATTTTATTCTAGTCTTTCCCTAAGTTTTAACCTAGAAAATACCAAAAAATTAAATCTAAGATGATTTTGACGTGTTATCATCACCGCAATTTACGTAACGCAAGCGGAGGCAACCTGTAAAAATTCATGAATTTTAAGTAGGCGCAGCGCAGATTTTAAACTGTACTTTTTATCAAAATCATCTCTAAAAAAAATAGAGATTCTATAAAATAATAGCGAAAATTTACACATCTGTGCGTGACTTATTTCTTTATAAAAACCTGCAAAACCATAACTTCTTTAAGCTCCATGTAGTGGAAATAGCTGTATTTCTGCCGCGTACTGGTGACAGAAGTAATCTGGTCATGCAATGACCCGTTTCATAATGACGTAACTTTTGACTACGAGGTTTTACTCTAAACTTTGACTTCTATCTGGCAAGACAAATGTTGACTCTTGACACGTATCTTGTGACTAAGCTTTGACTCGTACCTGGCACCCTATATAGAGAAAATATCTTACTTAGTTTCTCTATATTAGCACCATGTAATTTGTTAGTTTATTAATTTTAGAATATACATGTTAATTTTATTTTGAATAAAAGTTTATTTTCTTAAGTCTTCAGAGTATTTTTATTTAATTGTTAAAAGATAGAAATATAGAGTTTATTTTTCCTTACCTCAACCTTGAGGGTAACTCCTAAAGATAAGCACTCCACATAGTTTTAATATCGAGGAAGTTGTTGGGAAAATAAATCGCTTTCTGGCAGCAACAGGTAAAATTGATTTTGCAACACAGCAACCAAGACAGCAACACCGCTGCGCTCATTGATACCAAGATAGCCTGTGAGCAAGGAAAAAATCTCACATTAGTAAGGCTAAATTTTGAGGATGTCTTTCGACAAGCACAAACAATAAACTGATAATTTCGTAAAGAATATAAGTAGGTACTTACATAATTTCAGATAATCCTTCACTCAACACAAAAACAGAATATGGTTTTAACTAAATACAGCTCATCAGAACTTTCAATTGAAATCACTTAAATGTGAGCTGTGAGAAAATCTGCCGGTGGCGATTTGAAAATCACACATATAGTTTGCCGATATTTCCCACACTGAACCTTTGTCTCCGTGCAGCAAGTTTGCCCCCAGATCTCCAAACTCAGGAGCAAAAAATGTCCTCGCATTTGTTCGATGTAGATACACCATGTATTTTCTCGATATTCGAAAACCGTGACCAGTGGCTCCTAACAAGTTTTATTATTTTAAATTAAAACTAAAATTTTACCAGTGACCGTCAAAAGGTTTTGCACATTTAATGATCATGATGAAATGTTGCAGATTAAATTTAATGAATTATATAAGACATCTCGTCTTTACTACTATAAAAAAATATACAAATTATTATAAAATTATTTATGATAATAAAATGTTTTTAAATAAAATTTAATGAACTAAAATTAATCGAATGTAGCATTTTTAAGAAAATAAGGGCTGGGAAATAAAAATGCTACACAGCCCCCCTCCTAAAAACAATAATAGTTTTGTCTTGATGATCCATAATCATCGTGACAAAAATATTAAATCTATTTTACATAAACTAATGTCGATTTCATTATGCTTTTAACTTGGAACTTTAATATCTAACGCGTATTAAACGTCCTAAAAGGAGACAAAATCGGTAGGTCATAATTGGATAGGGTCTAGGTCGGTATGTTCCATTCCAAGCAAAGAACAACATCAACAAAAGAACAACACTAAAAGGTATGTACATACAAACACGGAAATCTAAATTGGAAGCTTAACTATTCCTACACATTGATGCACCGCAATGGTAAGAGATAGACTTAGTCTAAATTTTCTTGTTCAGACAGTTCTGAAGGATTTTCAGAATCCGACTGATTAATATCATATTCTTGATAAGGTTTTAGGTCTTTTATATGCCAATTTTTAACCATACGACCGCAATCAACCTCACGCAAATCATACACTAAACGAGAAATTTTCTTCTTAACTGTACATAATATGTACCTAGGAGCAAGTTTAGCCATAAAGCGCTTTCCAGCGTCTGAGAGAATTTTATTTCTTCTCCAGACATAGTCTCCTACTTTAAACTCAATATCTCTTTTTCTTAAATTATACGATTTACTATTTCGCTCATAAGCTGCGTGCAGCTTTTGTCTAACTTCGGAATAAATTTCCTTCATACCCTTCAAATTTGCAGCATAACCATTTCTATCGCCTGGGAGAATTTCAACATCTTTATGTATTGAACCCGAGGTTAACTTATAAAAATCAGCATGTGAAGGAATGTGTCTACCGAAATTTAAAAATGCTGGGGTGTAGCCATGAACTTCATGCTTACTAGTGTTAATAGCATGTTGACATTTAGCTATATCAATATCCCAATCTGTATGTGATTCTACAAAACAACGAATTATTGTTCCAGCAGTCCGGTTATTCCTTTCAACATAATTGCATTGAGGTGAATACACAGCAGTATACCAAACCTTTTCAATACCATAATTGCTACAAAGATCACGGAAACTTTTGGCTTTAAAACAACCATTATCTGCAATTACCAAATTACTAACTCCATAAACCAAAAATACTTGTTCTTCCAGAAACTTATTTATTGGACCAATTTTTGCAGAACGAAGAGGGCAGATTAGTTGGTACTTTGTAAACCAATCGCTAACTACAAGAATAAATCGATTTTTTCTCTTTGACAGAGGAAAAGGTCCCATTAGATCAAGGGCAACCATTTCAAATGGATAGCTAATTTTCTTTTCTTTACCCATGAGTCCCATTTGTCGAGTATTTGAAGCTTTTTGAGAACCACAAACCTTACAAGACTTGCAATATCGAAGGACATCTCTTCTCATTTTGGGCCAATAATATAGTTCCTGTACACGAGACAAAGTTTTGAAGAAACCAAAATGTCCTGAAGTTTTCTCATCATGAGAACATTTTAACACGCTTACTCTCTGATGTTTAGGAACTAAGAACTTCCATTCAGGAAGACTAGTTTTTACATAAGATTTTTCTGGAATGAACTTGTAAACTAAATCACCATCAACTTTCCACTGTGGAAACATTTCAGGATCAGAACGAATTTTGGATCGAAGATCTACATACCAGTTATCATTTTGCTCTAAATCTATCTCAACTAACGATACTTCCGGAGGAATGCGAGACAATGCATCAGGTACCACATTTGACGTACCCTTTCTGTGTACCAATTCGAAATTATGTTCTCTTAATTTAACAGCCCATCGAGCCAACTTACCACTTGGATTTTTCATATTATTTAACCACAACAAGGAATAGCAGTCTGTGATTACCGTAAACTTACTTGCACCTTCTACGTAACAGCGAAAACGTTCTATTGCAAAGATTACTGCCAAACACTCCTTCCTTTTCTACAGTAGAATAATTTCTCTCTGTTCTGGACAAACTCCTACTGGCATAAGCGATTACCTTCTCCTCGCCATCTAAAATCTGTGTCAGAACACCACCTAGACCTACATTTGACGCATCACACTGTATCGTGAACATCTCACTATAGTCTGGCTGTGCTAAGACTGGAGCGGAAACCAACAGCTGCTTGACCTTGACAAACGACTCCTCCGCCGCTTCAGACCAAGTGATCGGCTGATTTTTCTTTTTTCCTTTTAGAAGATCATTGATTGGAGCCATTAAAGTAGCAAAATCTTTGACAAAACGACGGTACCAAGAACAAAGACCTATCCAACGTTTTATCTCCGTGGTAGTTCGAGGCCTGGGGTAGTTAATCATACAAGAAACTTTCTCAGGATCTGTTCTAAGAGAGTTTGAGCCAATAATAAAGCCAAGGAACTTGACTTCTGTCTTGAAGAACTCCGATTTTTCAAGGTTAATTGTAAGATTTGCCTCTTTCAATTTTAAACGGACCTCCTCCAGTAACTTTAAATGTGATTCTAAATCCGAACTGGCCAAACAAAGGTCTTCAAGATAGGAATAGATATTAGGATATTTCGCACCAAAAATAGAATCAATTAACCTTTGTTGAGTTTGCGCAGCATTGCACAAACCAAAAGGAACCCTTTTAAACTGAAAGGATCCTCTACCTACAACAGAAAATGAGTTTTTTGTTTGGATTCATTATCGAGAGGAATTTGCCAAAATGCCTTCCGAAGATCGATTGAAGAAATATACTTAGCACCTCTTAACATGCTCAAAATAGAATTTATATTAGGTAGTGGGTATGTATCGTGAACTGTGACGTCATTTAAGCCACGCCCATCGAAGCAGAAGCGAAATTCACCGTTGGCCTTCTTCACCAGTAGTACTGGGCTGCACCAAGGGCTATTTGAAGGTTCTATAACCCCAAGTCTTAACATATCATCAATTTCGTCGTTCAAAATTTTAGACATATAGGGTGAGAGTGGGTAAGGACGTTTCCTAAAGGGTTTTGCACTCCCTGTATCAATTGTCAACTTTAATTGATCAGTACAACCTATATGGTCTTTACTAGAAATATCTTCAAATGATTTTATAACTGATTCCGCTCTTAGACGGTCAGACTCACTCAAAGAATCTAAAGAATGCAGAAAACTAAAAACTTTATTAGAATCCGGCACTGAAATAACATTTAACTCATTTTCAATAAAACCGCATTGAACATGCCACGAATTTGCTTTAAAATCCACACAAATCTGAAAAAGCTTTGCAAAATCGCTTCCGAAAATGAAAGCTTGGGGTAGTGCAGAGACAACTAAAGCTCTTACAATTCGACATGTTTGGCCTACATAAATAGGTAAATCTACCTCACCATCAACGATTTTACGAGATCCATCGGCTGTACAAATTTTCTCAAAAGAGGAGTGCCTAATCTCCAAGTCAAAATGTTTTAAAATTTCAATTCCAGGGGAACCTACTACGGAACTAGTAGCACCCGAATCTAATAAAACGGTTATATTTTGATCATATAACTTAACTTGTATATAAGGGCGATTATCTAAGGGCTTTTCTATAAAAAGAGGGGAAATTTTATTTACACGCGACTGTTTGAAAAATTTTGATACAGTATTTTTCCATTCTTCCCAATCAGCTAAACTAAATTTATTTTTATTGCTTAGAGTTTTATTTACAGATGTGGTTACGGAAAAATCAGAATACTTACCAGTGCACGAACCACTAAAATGCACCTTCTTATTTAGTTTTTTGAACAAGATGGACAATTGCTAACTCGAACATCTGGAGCACCACATTTGTAACAAAATAATTTTCTCTTTAATTTGCAATCAGAAAAAACATGATTTAACTGACCGCAGTTAAAACAAGTTATTGGTTCTCGGTGCCTTTGTGAAGGCCCTTCAGAATGTTCAATGTCATCATTGCTTCTATTTAAAGGTTTTGAATTATTTCTTTCTTTTTGAAAATTAAAATTTCTATTATTTTTATGTTTAGAAAAATCATTATGTTTTTTAATTTGTTTTTGTTGATTCTCTTTTTTATATTCGAAATATCTAGATTTAAAATTAGAATCGGTTCTATCGTTACCATAAAGGGTAGAAATATTGTGGAAAGAATCGTACTGTAAAATATTTGATTCGTCAATTTTCCTACAACTATCAATCAGTTCATCGACTGTATTAAAATCTGAAATAGCAAGACGACTAGCATAGCCAAATAATAAATTTTTACGGACATGTTTTACTTTTGTGCTTTCATGAGGAGGACGAGATAATCTGTTAAATAGAACTTCCAAATGACCACAAAAAATATGAACAGACTCGTTTTGTTTTTGCTTCCTTGCCCGAATCTCTGTCCAGACAACCTCATCATTTTCTGACAACAAAAAATCTTTTTTTAATCGCTCTACCAATGAATCCCAATTTGTAAGTGTACTTTTAATTCTCCTATACCAAGCGAATGCATTTGTATTCATAAAAAACTCAACTGCTGATTGAAAAAGTTCGTCATTACTGACTTTTCGAGAAGCTGCCAATTCACTAACGCGTTCTAAAAATGAATAAAGATTTCTCGGATCTCCGTTAAATTTTATACCCCATTCTGAAATAGGAATATTTTTAGAATTACAAGAAATCACCGGTGGTGCAACATTAATTACTGGAGTTTGAAAAGTTGGGAAGAGAGGGGATGTCGGTCTCTGGTTTCCCTTAGTTGATTTTTCCATCAAATCATCCTCCAATTTAAGATAAGTAGCTTTAGTTTCCTTTTTAAAATTTGTTACCTCTACAGTATTATCTTCCGTATCAGTAACCGTAGCTTTTAATCGTTCGAGCCTCTGGCTCACGTGAGCAATACGCGACAAAAGTTTGACAAAAATCGAATCTTGACAGGTTCCTTCAAAATCTTCAATCTGTTCTGTAATTGAATCAACTGAAGTCTTAATTGCTTCTTTTTCAATAGAAAATGTATATTTATATGCATCTGGTATAACACATTTGCCTGGTTGAATTTTTTCCTTAGCTAAAAGACGCGCAAGTACTTTTCGCTTATCTGGGGTAGGTCTAGCTATACCAACATCTCTAATTTGTAGTTCATAATCTAACTCCGCTTCGGTCAAGTGTGAAGCACTTTTAATTACGTAATCCATTTTTAAAATGTTTTAAAATATATGAATGATTCGATTTTGGAACTATATAGTTAAAAAAATTAAATGAAAAATATTTTGAGGGCTATCAATTTAGAGAAAATATTTGCGGAATACAAAAGGTATAAAGTCTTTGCCACAAAAAAAAATCAAAAAAAACGAAGTTAAATTTTTTTTTTTTTGTGTGGTATCAATTTAATGATCTTTTGTTACAGAAAACAAAAATTTCTAATTTCTCAGTAGCAGTCGCTCGCTAGTTCTCATAGGAAATGATCAAAAAAATATTTATGCAATTGTAAAAAAAATCTTTGGGGTATCAAAATAGCGATCGAAATCCCTAGATAATAAAAAGTTAGGTTTTACTAAACCTTCTTTGTAAAAGCCGCATTTACATATTCAAGCTTCAAAATCTAATGTTCTAGCGAACCTATGCAAATAAATTTGGACTATATCCAAGCTATAATTTAATGCTTTCAAAAAATTAAGCTGTCAAAAAAAATTTTGAGCTTTCAAAAAAAATACCTAAAATCATATAAGCTCAAACTCAATATTACCAAATTTTGCCGGGCACGAGTCAACCAAATAGCGTATAAATTTTTTCAATATCTCTCTAATGCTACGCTATTTACGTACGCTAAATCTCTATAATGCATTGACTCTTATGCTCACCTAAAATAAAATAATACGCCTCGAAATGTTAAATTAAAAAACAAGACTTGACGCGGTCTTGTTTTCTTGTTTAAAAAAATACAATCGATTTTTATAAAGTGTTGTTGTCAAGCGCAAAAAACATATCTTTTTATGAGCCACATTTTTCTTTTGCATGCTACTTTTAATTTTAAGCAGCAAGAATTATTTTTAAAGCCTGTATAGAAAAACTTTTATTTATTTGACTAGAATAAAATATTTTCTGTAAAAAAAATTAATTTCTATTTTGCTATTAGATCTCGTTCTCTAGTTATATATAAAACACACCTTGCCTACAGTCAGTTTATCAAAAAAATAACTTCAAAAATAACAAAAAAAAAAATTTTTTTTATTCAAAAAATATTTTGTAGTTTCTCTTCCCACTCTGCTAAGCTTGGTTTTATAGGAAAGCCCCACGTTGGGCGCCATAAATATGTGTAGCGTTTTTAGACAGCTAACATAGCTACGGTAGCTGTTCGCCGGAGAGCACTGTGGGATTTGAATAAAGTGGTACAAAAATTAACAGAGAAGGTAATTGAAAATATGAATTATTTACCTTAACAAAAATGTTGAGCGCCACCCAATTTTATGTATATAAATATCTCGGGAACTAAAGATCATATCTGGTAAAATTAGGAAACCCAGTATTATTTAATTTGATTGGATGGTCATTATGTTCTCGAGATTATTGTAATCTGGTGATATTTAATTAACTGAAGTCAGTTAAATATCTCCAGAACTAAATATATTAAATACTGACTGTGTAGGTAGGTAATGGATATTTTATAAATTAAAATAAATGTGATTATATGACAGTTTCTAAATTTATTGTCTAAAACCTGAAAAAGATTTTACAAAAGTAACAATATTTTATTCTAGTCTTTCCCTAAGTTTTAACCTAGAAAATACCAAAAAATTAAATCTAAGATGATTTTGACGTGTTATCATCACCGCAATTTACGTAACGCAAGCGGAGGCAACCTGTAAAAATTCATGAATTTTAAGTAGGCGCAGCGCAGATTTTAAACTGTACTTTTTATCAAAATCACCTCTAAAAAAAATAGAGATTCTATAAAATAATAGCGAAAATTTACACATTTGTGCGTGACTTATTTCTTTATAAAAACCTGCAAAACCATAACTTCTTTAAGCTCCATGTAGTGGAAATAGCTGTATTTCTGCCGCGTACTGGTGACAGAAGTAATCTGGTCATGCAATGACCCGTTTCATAATGACGTAACTTTTGACTACGAGGTTTTACTCTAAACTTTGACTTCTATCTGGCAAGACAAATGTTGACTCTTGACACGTATCTTGTGACTAAGCTTTGACTCGTACCTGGCACCCTATATAGAGAAAATATCTTACTTAGTTTCTCTATATTAGCACCATGTAATTTGTTAGTTTATTAATTTTAGAATATACATGTTAATTTTATTTTGAATAAAAGTTTATTTTCTTAAGTCTTCAGAGTATTTTTATTTAATTGTTAAAAGATAGAAATATAGAGTTTATTTTTCCTTACCTCAACCTTGAGGGTAACTCCTAAAGATAAGCACTCCACATAGTTTTAATATCGAGGAAGTTGTTGGGAAAATAAATCGCTTTCTGGCAGCAACAGGTAAAATTGATTTTGCAACACAGCAACCAAGACAGCAACACCGCTGCGCTCATTGATACCAAGATAGCCTGTGAGCAAGGAAAAAATCTCACATTAGTAAGGCTAAATTTTGAGGATGTCTTTCGACAAGCACAAACAATAAACTGATAATTTCATAAAGAATATAAGTAGGTACTTACATAATTTCAGATAATCCTTCACTCAACACAAAAACAGAATATGGTTTTAACTAAATACAGCTCATCAGAACTTTCAATTGAAATCACTTAAATGTGAGCTGTGAGAAAATCTGCCGGTGGCGATTTGAAAATCACACATATAGTTGGCCGATATTTCCCACACTGAACCTTTGTCTCCGTGCAGCAAGTTTGCCCCCAGATCTCCAAACTCAGAAGCAAAAAATGTCCTCGCATTTGTTCGATGTAGATACACCATGTATTTTCTCGATATTCGAAAACCGTGACCAGTGGCTCCTAACAAGTTTTATTATTTTAAATTAAATTAAACTAAAATTTTACCAGTGACCGTCAAAAGGTTTTGCACATTTAATGATCATGATGAAATGTTGCAGATTAAATTTAATGAATTATATAAGACATCTCGTCTTTACTACTATAAAAAAATATACAAATTATTATAAAATTATTTATGATAATAAAATGTTTTTAAATAAAATTTAATGAACTAAAATTAATCGAATGTAGCATTTTTAAGAAAATAAGGGCTGGGAAATAAAAATGCTACAAGCCCTGCATCTCGTAGTCTTTGAAAAACGGTGCGCAATTTTTCTAAATGGTCAGAAAGTGTTTCTGAAAATATACAGATGTCGTCACAATAGACCAGGAGCGTTTTCCATTTTAGATCACGAAAAACCATATCTGCCAATCTTTGAAATGTTCCAGGAGCTCCAGATAATCCAAAGCATAGCTTGTTCCAAACGTATGTACCACCTTGCCCGGGGCAACAAAAGGCTGTATACTGTTTAGAATCGTCGCTAAGCTTTATTTGCCAAAATCCACTGAACATATCGAGTGTTGTGAAGTATTTGGCCTTCCCTAAATAGGTCAAAAGGTCGTCTATGACTGGCATTGGGTAGTTAGCTCTACGTGAAACATGATTTACGCGGCGAAAATCGCAACAGAACCGCGTCTCTCCACTCTTCTTTTTCACCAGTACCACCGGACTTGCCCATTCTGACTCCGCTTCGCTTATAACGCCTGCCTGAAGCATTTCATTTTTGTTTGTCTATAATTTCCTTTTCCTTATGAGATACCCTATATGGCTTTTGACGTATGGGTTTCGCGTCACCCACGTCAATCACGTGTTCTACAAGGTCCGTCTGGCCCATATATTTTGGACTTTTTGCGAAAACATCGCTGTACTCCTCTAATAAATTGTATAAATGCGATTTAATTTTTTCATCTTTTATGTGGTTAATTTTGTGGTCCGCCATTGTCACTCTCTCTTCATCCTGTATCTCTTGTGTCTCTTCAATGTTAAGGACCGGTAAGGTGTCTATATCGTACCTAAACCCCTTTTTAAGGTACCCTAAGGTCGATTCCTTGAAAATTTTTATTGGGTTATGTTTTTTGGTGGTAAATTGCATTGTACAAGTGTCGTCATCAAATTCAGGGGGAGAGCAAATAATTCCTTTAGGTCTTAAAAATGCGTCATTCTCTTCAAAAATAAAATTTTTTAAATCAACTGAACCGAATTTTTCTATTTTTAATTTAATTGTTGTATGCTCACTCGGTATAATAAAATAATCATTTAAACAAGTTACTTTGAAAATATCCCTTAAATCCTGGCTTTCCTCCTGTACTAAAGGTAAAGAAGGTGAAATAAAATTTTCATAAGTGCCCAATTGATAATTTTCGTCTTTATGGAACGAAAGTGTTGTTGTTATGTAACCGTTCGTTAGTCGTACAGTCTTGTCGGTGAGATTAATTTGGGCGTTATTTTTTTCTAAAAAGTCCATTCCCAATATTAAAGGTTTTGGTAATTTTTCTACGACTATGGCTTCGATGTAACCACACATTTCGCCGATTTTAATTTTAAATTCTGTTAGGCCGAGTGGCATTACTTTATTTCCACCGGCAGTTGATAAAGCAAATTGTTGTTTTAAAGGCTCTATGTCTCTACATAGAGATTTCTCTATAATGCATTTTCCAGAGCCGGTATCGAGGACTATGTCTACCCCCTTAAAATTATTGACGACACCCTTAACTACCAGAATTTTATTGCTTGCCCCTGTTTGGAGGACGACGCCGTTGGGGCACTCTAATTGAGTCGTCCTTGCACATTTGGGGATGGCGACCTACTCGCTCTACTAAACGATACTCTTCTTTGTGGTCCCCTTTCGCTGCTACGCTCCCTGCTACATGCATAATGCCCACACCTATTGCAATCGTTGCATCTCGGCCTGCCGTCGTGAAACCTCGTATTTGGAAGATCCCTGCTTCCTGAGTGATCCCTTCTGGGTGACTCTACGTGACTATTTTGCGGCCTTCTTTGTTCATTCCTGTTGTTTTGTCCAAAATTATTTATATTTTGGCCAAAATTCCTCCTATTATACATATGATTTGAGTTTTGATTATAATTTCCCGTATTTCGATTATGATATTGACCTATCGGCCTGTTTAGATTACCTCTATAATTGTTTGATCTACCTCTAAATTCGCGAAACCTCGACCTACCTCTACCATTTTGATGATAGTTCGACGCGTTTTGCCTAAAATAGTTTGTTTCATTTTGTCGCGTGTAATTTGGGCCATTTTGCCTTAAAAAATTAGGACCGTTTCGCCTAGGATAGCTTCCCTCATTTTGTTCGATTGTCAAAACTTCTGTTTGTCTTGTCATTTTGTCTATTAAAACGTTTTGTCTAATAGCACTTAATTTCAAAACTGTTTCTCTTAGTTTTTTGTGATCCAGGTCGGATGAGGTTATTAATTCGTATGACTCTGTATAGGAGCTATGTAGCCCACTTTCAAAATGTTCTCTAAATTGGTCAAATGGCATTTTTTCGTCAATTTCATACGCCATATTGAATAAATCATAATAATATTGTTTAATATCCTCAGCACTTCCCTGTTTTCTATTTTTAAATTTAATTTTGAGATTTTTTAGAGGTTGGTCACCCCCAAATTCTTTTAAAAAATCTTGTTTTAAGTGAGCCCAAGTTTTATTTGCATTCTCGGTTTTGCTACTATATTCTAAAAACCATCTGAAGGCGGCGCCTTCCAAATAATTTTTAAAATATGCTATCTTATGCGTTTCGGTCCAACCGTTTACTTGAGATACTTTTTCGTATTTTGTAATGAAATTCACCGGGGAGTCTAACCCTGGGTTAAAGTAAGGTGGGTCTATAAATTTGGGTGATGCCGGATTACTGGTCGTACCCGTCAGAGCGTCACTTAGCGTTGTATTTGTCATTTTAAAAATTTTTGTGATGGCTGAGTCCTGTTTTTTATTGAAGCTAGATTTTGTATTCAACCCTTGGTTAATTATGGTTTGACTTTTTTCGTCTTGCAACGTTTCTTCGGTCGAAGGAATTTCCGTTTTATTGGAAATGACCGTTAAATTATTTGAATCTTCAAAAGATAAATTTTGCCCACGGGATAATTTAAAATCTTGTTTTGAAATTTGTAAAACTTTTTTAGGGGTTGAGTGATTTTCGGCACTCGGATCGACGAAGGATAAGTCGAAATTTACTGTCTTTCTGACAGGACTTCTTGAGAGTTTGGTGCTTTTTAAAAAGGGACTGCTCGCAGATTGCGAACTAGAGGCGAAGACGTTATTTTTATCGTCTTCACTAAGACTTTTTGTGACGCTTCTAGTGACTCTGGCTGGGGTACCCATTAATTATAGAAACCATCTTTTTAAGAGAAAAAAAAACGTATGAAAATACCGAATTGAAAATGTCGAGACAAAATGAATTAAACTAATATGCGAAAAAATATACACTAATAATAGGTAACATGTCACCACACTTAAACTGCGTTTTTTGATTTAAAAAAAATATATTATTTTTTCTGTCCATCTAGTTTGAAAATTTTATGAAAATGGTATTTATATAGGAGAAATAATTCTAATGACAGAAAAATAATTGAAAAAAAATTATAAAAAATAAATAAATGTAATATTCAATATTTAGTTAATGCATGCCGGAATCGATTGTTTCGGCTGGAGCGTCATAATAATTTCGATACTCCTTAAAATAATTTAAAAAAATTATAATGAAATAACAAATAGTGAAAAGAGTGAAATTAAGAAAAGTAAAAAATTAAAAATAATTTGAAAAATACATTTTTTCCACTATATGCCTATATGTCTTTCAAAAAAGACAGCGGCGCCTCCACCATATGTCACGAGGGGGTTTTATCGTGACGAACACAGTTTAAGTTAGGTGTAATGGTTTTATTATAATACTTATATTTACTACTTACATTGTACTTAAATACATCTTGTCTACAAATCTTCTTTGATAGGCTTAACTTCTTATACTTGACTAAGTACTACTTGTTCACTATTAACTAAGCCTGGGCGTTAGGTTCTCAGCGTACAACTAACTGCTAAACTCTTTTGGAGATGCTTTTATTACAAACCGTTTGCCATTGATAGGATATCGAGATGTGTTTTGTTTCCTGTATAAACATCATCGAAATCCCATTAGCCACGTTGTTTATAATACTTCTATATACAATTTATTACTTTTAATACAATTTGAACTATATACAGAAGTTCATTTCCTTAGAATGTTTAGGGTTAATGTGCACTTGCTTATAAACGTAACTTGTGTCATTCACTTAATAGGACATTATTTTCTATCCTGACAATATAGTCATTTAGTTTAAGTTAGATTTTATAATAAATTAAAGTTTTACCAATTTGTATAATTCACACCTTTCACCACCAATATTATTAAAAAGCTTAACACACATGCATAGCGCTCAAACCATAGATCCATGTTTATTAAAACCGCATGTATTGAAATTAAAAACACATTCCTTTTTAGGAGGTAACAAAAATGGACTGCGGTAAAGTTCAAATCAAATAGAAATCGGTCTGCCACCGCATGATTAAACAAGGCCACCAAAATTATAAGCCTTTTTCCTCGAGGTTACTAGTCACTCATTTAAGTTACTCGAAATGACGTCACGGTTACTCGGAGTAACCGCTGTATGACGTCAGACAGTCAGCTGTGGATGACATTTCCAATTGTTTGTTTTTGTTTTTACCAGGAGCTTCCGAAATGCAGAAAATAATTCATTCTTTCCACCAATGCATGCCCACCCCGATTCAAAAAACGTTTCACGGGACATGGATTTACACCAGTTTTAAATGTAGCGTTACCTGATGCGTTTTTTGAATTGGGGTGGAAACAGGGTGCTCCTTTGGTATTCTGTGGTAAGGCCGCAGTACCACAGAACACCAAATGCAGTACATTTTAAGACTAGTTGCAGTTGAATTGATATAGGACCAACTTCAAGGGATGTGCTTCATTTTCTACCGTTACCAAACATAATTCGTTGGTAATATATATATTAAAATCATTGAGTTGTATTGCGCCCTGTAGGGTATAGAAGTCAATGATTAAAATCAAACATTTTGAAAAAAAAACAAAACAAAACGATCTTAACCTCAAAATATTTCAGCAACCACGTCTGCTAGGCTGGTTACACTGTGTGGTTACTCGTGACGTCATAGTTAGTGTTACTCAGCGAGGAAAAACAGAAAACGAGTAACCAGGTTACCTGTAGTTACTGCGAGGAAAAAGGCTTTATGATAGCCCTGTTAAACGATTGGTCACCCTACCAAGATGTAAATTGTGAATGCCTCTTGATAAATTGATCACACCTTAAACAGCCTTTAGCTTGTTTGAGAAAACAAAAATCAGCTGATTGACCAAATCAAAACAAAAATTAAAATTTTTATATCTTTCTTGAATAGGGAAAAAAGTCTGGGTAAAAGTTGAAACCGTAATTTTTTTGTTTTGTATTGTATTTGAAAACTTATTCATAAGTAAGGTAAGCAATAATAATTAAAATAACTGCAAATTTGTTGTTATATACAAATCAACCAGGATCAGGTAAACAAAATGTTGTACATTTATTATTTCAGATACCCCAACATGTTCACTCTGGCAGACAAGAACATGCAGTTTCAGCAAATGAAACAGCAAGAGATGCAACAACAAATGGGACAGCCCATGGGCCAACCAATGGGACAAATGCAGGCTCAAATGGGACCACAACAAGTCCAAGCTGCCATGGCAGGGCAACAGATGGGACCAGTTGGACCTGGGGGCCCTATGGGGCAGATGGGCCCTGTAGGGCCTCAGCAATTGAGCACTCAACAATTACAGGTAATTTGTTTTTAATCAGTGCCTTGGTAGCTCAGTGGAAGAGTGTTTGCCTAGATAGCGAGAGGTCGCTGGTTCAATCCCAGCCTGAGGTAAATCTTTTCATTATCTTATTTTTCCTTGCCCTTATGCCACTAAATTCTCTTTGTTGTTTAAAAATTTTTTGTTTATTCTTGATGGGTTTTGCACAGGGTTGCCAGTTTTGCCCTTTGCAGACACTATTTTTAATTGTGTTCTTTTTGTTATCCTTTAATTTACTGTCTGTTTTGTGTTCTGTAGGCAAAATTAATTAAAACATTCCGAAAACAACTAGGGCAAAACTAGGGAAAACTGAAAAACTAATACCAGTGAAAAACCACCAGGAAAATATAGGATTAGGTGTGTGTACTGTGTATTTCTTCTTTTTCTCTTAAACACTTCACAGAATATTGATGATTTTTAGTTAGTTGGTGAACACTGTTGCAAACAACACATATCCACCAGTTTTATATATGAAATAATTTTCAATAATCAACATAAAATTAAATCTGAGCATTAGCTCTTGATTTAATTGTCTGGTGTCCAATATATTGTTACAAATTTAAGTTATTTAAATTTTATAATTGGAATTTATTTAGGTTTAGTGTAGTATTAGGTTGATTCATCTTAAGGTTGTATTCTTAGTCTAGCTTTTAGTTGCGTTATCTGTGACTTGCGGTCGCAATAATACGAGAACTTTCCGGACGTCGAAGGCTGCCGGAAAGTTCGAGAGAGATGGACGATCCTATATATATAGGGCCGGGGTCGCGCACCAGGAGTCAAGCACAGATAACGTACTGTAGTTGTCGTGAGATATTAACACGAAGTTAATAGACCGATTATAGTAGTGAATTATCAGCGAGTTATTAGTAAGTGTAAGTGCGTGTTTTTGTACATAATTATCGAAATAAATTGACATATTGTTTTCAACAATTGCGAGTTTTAATTTGTCGTTGTGAACCTGTAACAATATTTTAAATTAAAATTACATTTTGTCAAAACATTATATCAAAAAAAAAAAAAAAGTTGGCAAAAAACAGTAGTGATTTAACATAACTTAGCTAAAACTATCGCTACAGTAGCATTACTTTCATAATAAATTAAAATATTACAATTTAAAAAGAGATTCAATGGACATTTAAAAACACACACAATAATTGTAGTACAATACTAACACTTTTAATTTACAAAAATTAAAAATCAAACTTGAAGGAATAAAATCTTTTTTTGAGAAGAAATTTCTAAACACGGTTTTCAAATAATTTTGGGTTCTGAATCTGCTGCAGACTTACCAGTAGCATATTAAATGCTTTAATAGCGCGGTAGACTGGACCCCATTCATAGAAGCCAGAACCATGAGCAGGTATCCTAAGAGCATCTCTATTTCTTATATTATTGTGAAAAAAGATGGCGACCGATAGGTTGACTGTTTACGGTAGTGAACTAAATAAGTTAAAAAAGCAAGAATTAGTGGAGCTTTTAATGTTTAAAAAGTTACCAGCAAATCAAGAATCAAATGAAGTGTTATGTAATATACAAAAGTGGCTCTTAAATAAGTGCCCCTGTGATAAATTTCAAGTTAATACGATTGAAGACGGAGAGGTCTTCCATGACAGTATAAATGTAAACATAGACGAATGGTGCTCAAAGCGCTCCTGTATACAGGTTAGATCAGATCTTAATGTAATTAAAGCTAAGCATGAATGTCAGCTTAAGATCATAAGTAATATGGAAAGCCATCTTGAAGACCAAAAAACATTAATTAATTTACTAAGATCCCAAAATAATTCCGAGAAGCAAACCATAGCTCCACCTAGCGTAGATTTGTCAAAGCCGAGTTACTCGAAAATGCTGCAAAATGAGACCCCCATCAGCGGAAAAATCAATCAGGCGCCTAACAGCCAAAATCCGACAAGCGATAAGCGCCAACAACGTGAATACCACCAACGTAAAAATCATGAGAATGCAGGAACTGATAACATCGTTCCCCGTACCGCTCGCCTACAAAATCATTTGGGTAAACAAAACACACGCGCTACTAAAAATCGTAGAGTGGTGATCGGAAACTGCGCGGGTAATAATTCTATAAAAACTGTTGCAAAACTCGGCTACCTTCATGTTTATCGTTGTGACCCCAAAACAACGGCTGAAATGTTAGCAAGTTTCCTAAAAAATAGTTCTCCCGAAATCGAATTTCAGTGTGAAAAGTTAACCAAATAGGTGAATTCGGAGGTTTCGTCAAGTTTTAAAGTATCTTTTCCGATAACCTATGTGGACAAAGTGTACACCCCTTCCATATGGCCTGAGGGTGCATGTGTCAGGAGATACGTATTTCCTAGAAATTTTCAGAATCAAGCCTCCACCTCAGTAACACCACAGTAAGTAATACACACAAAAATTGTAACTGGTCTGTGCTACATTTAAACGTACAGGGTTTGTCAAATAAAATAAACCTTTTAGAACTTAGTACAAAACAATATGATCCGACTTTCTTGTGTTTATCAGAACACTGGCTAAGTGATGAAAATCTAAATTTTTACACGCCTAATGGTTATTTTAAACTATGTGAGTTTAGTAGAAGTTACCATCAACATGGCGGCACTGTTATTTTTGCACAAACTGAAATAGCGCAAAAGTGTAAAGTTTTAAATAAATTTAATAAATATTCAATTGAAATGTTACTGGAGTGTTCAGCAATCCAGTATGAAAACTATTGCGTCTTATTAGTGTACAGACCTGGCACGTCAACAGACTATGAAGCGTTTCTGGAAATATTTTCCGAATTATTGACAAAAATTCTACAGGAATTTCCGCATATATTACTCTGTGCTGATTTAAATATTGACCGATTGCCCAACAGCAAGGATACCAAAGTCTTTAGAATGCTTAATGACATATTAGATTCTCTTAATTTAACATCAATATTAAAAGAGCCAACTAGAATATTTACCAACAAAAACAATGTTACTAGTATTTCAGGAATAGATTATATTATTACGTCAGAACCTGATAATTTTATTTTTAAAAACTTTGATGCTGGTTTTTCTGATCATCACTGTCAGTTAATCTACAATATTTCTCAAAACAATTCTTTATATTTAAAAGACGATGCAGTGCAAGAAGTAGCAACCGAGTGCGTTAGGGTAATAAATAGTAATACAATAAATGAGTTTAATTTCTGGTTTGACAGATCCAATATTGAGCTTACTGATAACAATATCGACAAAAATTTTGAAGTCTTTTTCCAAACAGTCGACTGGTGCTTCCAAGTCAGCTGCCCATTAAAAACTATTTCTAAAAGTAAAAACAAAATAATTTTCAATCAGAATCTTTGATACAAGATATGTCAGATCTAAAAAATCTACATTGGCTACAAAAACGCACCGGTAATGAACAAATGAAAATAATTTATAAATATCGAAAAAAGGAAATTGACTTTAAAATTAAAAAGGAAAAAGAAAACATTATAATAATAAGATTAACAACTCAAAAAATAAAACGAAAATGACTTGGAATTTAATTAATGGCATTAGTGGAAAAGCTGCAAAAAAATCTAAACAGTCAATAACAAAAGTTTACAATAACGACGTGCTTTTAACAGATACTAAGCAAATAGCTGATACCTTTAGTCAATATTTATCAACAGTGGTATCAGATAAATTAAATTTTCATTTTAACGGAGTACTATCAAACAATTGTACTACAACAGGAAAATCTTTTAGCTCATTTCAGTGTTCGGAAGTAACTCAAAGTGAAGTTGAGACCGCACTTAAGGCTTTGCCTAATAAGAGATCAGTGGGACCTGATGAAATTCCAATCACCTTGATAAAAAAATGTTCTAACAAAATGGTTTCTTGCCTAGCTTTTCTCATCAATTTGTCAATAAGGGAGGGCACTTATCCCTCTAGATTAAAACAAGCAAACGTTATTCCGATTTTTAAAAAAGGCGATCCTCTTTCTATCGAAAACTATCGCCCAATCTCATTATTAAACAGTTTCTCCAAAATTTTTGAAAAGGTTATTTCTAATAAAATAAATTCATTTTTGGAAAAATATAAAATTCTTACGCCTTGCCAACATGGATTTAGGGCTCTGCATTCAACAGAAACAGCCAGTATTGACTTTGTACAATGTATTTATAATAAACTTGATAAGGGTGAAAAAGTGGTTGCATTGCTTTTTGACTTAACAAGGGCTTTCGACACTTTAGACCCGGCATTTGTTTACCAAAAATTGGAAAAGTTAGGCATTAGAGATCCGCTTAATCAATGTTTAAGATCTTTTCTTACAAAAAGAGGGTTTAAAATTAAAATAGGAAATATTTTTTCTCAATCACAAGAATCCAACATGGGTACTCCACAGGGCAGTGTCTTGGGCCCACTGATTTTCTTGTTATTTATTAATGATCTTCCAGAATACATAACTTGTGGACTGGTCTTCATGTTCGCGGATGACACAACTATTGTCGTCTATGCGAGCAGTGAGGATAGTCTCCGGGAAAAAATCCACCAAACCCTTCAGGAATTTTCAAACTGGTGCAACAAAAATAATCTTATTATTAATTTGTCTAAAACTGTTTTAATGGAATTCAAAACCAAGCAACAGCGTAAACCACTTGACGTTAACATAACTTTTAAAAACACTCCTCTTCCTTTTAGCAGTAGCTCCAAACTTCTGGGAATAACTATTGACAACCACTTTGAGTGGAACCTTCATATAGACCATGTTTGCAATAAATTAAACAAATGCTACTTTATGATTAAATCATTAAAAAACTCCCTGAGCAAATCGAATCTTGTGACTGTTTATTATGCTAACGCATATTCTGCCCTCTCATATGGTATAGCTATATGGGGAAGTGCGCAGGATCTAGAACGGGTACTAATTACGCAAAAACGTTTAGTCCGCTTAATCTTCGACTTACCCTACAATGCAACTTGCCGAAATGCGTTTAAAGATAATAAAATATTAACTGTAACCAGCATTTACATATATAAAATTTTAGTGTATATATACCAACATCAAACTAATTTTACTTTAAACAGCTCATATCATTCGTATTCAACTAGAAACAAAAACTTCTTTAGTGTCGATAAACACAACCACGAATTCGTTAAAAAAACTTGTCATTATCTTGGATGCAAATTATTTAATATGTTACCAAAAAAAATTAAAGAAGCTTCTACAATTTCGCTGTTTAAAAAACAAGTAAAAAATTTGCTATTAATGGATACATTTTACACGTTGGATGAATTGAACAAAAAACTGCAGGGCGATCGGTAGATAATAATTTAACTATTATTATACCAATGAATATTTTCTTTGTTGCATATGAGTATTTTAATGTGTATTTGTGAAGATGTTTTTTTTTTATATCTTTATATGCGTATTTTAATGTGTATTTGTAGAGATGATTTTTTATATTTTTATTTCTTTTTTTTATACTTAATTTAGATTGAATTGTTGTATATTTTTAAAACTAACTCAGTTATAACTTTTTAAAATTACTTTATTTATGTATTTTTTTTTAACTGTTCTTTGGTTTAACCAAACTACTTTCTTTTTGTGACGTGTCTTATCTACAATTGTAGCAGAAAAGATTAATAAAAATTGTCTATTGTCTATTGTCTATTGTCTAATGGTGGTCATTGTTTGTGAATACCCATCTCTGTTTGTTGGAAATAGGTAAGGGTGTTTTTTGAAGTGTAAATTTCTTTAGGCGCGTTTAGCACTTTTTGTGGGTACTGAATTGAAGTCGGCTCGAGTCGACTAAGTGTGAGAGGAACAGTCAGCAGAGCGATATGATGATGCAGATGAAGGCCACTCAGAGTAAAATTTACAAGAGTAATTGATACCCAATTATAATTATGTAAATGTTATTACTTTGTATATTACTTTGTCAATTAACAACACAAAAAATCTTGTATTTCGTATTATTAATTTCGCCTTGTTGAAGTTTATACTTCAGCCGTGTGGTCTTAAGCACACACAATTTTTTTTTTACAAAAGTGACAAGAGATAAAAAATATAATGACAGAACTGTGAGCACCCCCAGACAGTCAAAATAAGGCCTACATGATCCTCTAGGATAAAGTCTATAAATGCTCCTTATAATTCTTTTTTGGGCCTTAAAAACGTTTTCTGCCTCTCTGTCAGCACCCCAGAATAAGATGCCATAGCTGATCACTGACTGAATACTACAAAAGTAAAAGGTTCTTATTCTCTCCATTGAGAGCTGGTCTCTGAGCCTCTGCATGTGTTCACAGAGCCTGCTCAGTTTAGATGTTACATAACTAGTATGTTTGATAAAGTTTAGACATTCATCCACATGAACGCCCAGAAATTTTACATGAGTTAAGCATTCTATTGATTTTCCATTTAGTTTAACATATGGAGAACATGGTTTCTTGAAAATGAAACAAATCCAGTTTTTTCTATGTTTAATTTTAGTTTTTTTCTTCAACACCATGTTTTCATCTGTTCTGTTCACTCTTCTTTTTCTCCATGTTGGTTGTTTTTAATCTTATCATGAAACATTAAATGTTTATTGTTCTGAGACTGCCAAACTACCTTATCGCTAAACACGAGTACCGTTTTACACTATACCTAAAAATAAGTCTGACTAATTTACAAAGTTAGCACAGGCATCTGACGGCGTCTTTAAAAATGAAAAATTGGCATATGTTTTAAACTTATTTTCTTACTTTTTAAATTTTACCCGTATTTTGAATAGTTTTGTCTCTTTTGCCTCATCCTACACAGAAAATACTTTTTTTGAGCTTTTTTTTAAGCCTGCCAGAAAGGCATAAGATGTTTTTTTTATTACTAAGAAAAAGTTGACTGTATTATTTATAGATTTTAGTCACTCTCGTTACTATCTTGGATGTCAGAAGATCATACAAAGAAAAAAGACATCTATTCCATTCCCTGCTTGTATTCTGTAGTTTACTTCCCCTGAATTGTTTGCGTTTTCCGTCAGTGTTGATCCCAGGTATTTGAACTGTTTGGCTCTTTCAAAGTTGTATTCGGCTATGGTGATATTTTGCTCTTTTTCTATCCTGGTCCTTGTTTACTCGATTTCTGGCTATAAACATATACTTTGTCTTATCTTTGTTCACTCTGAGTCCCATGGTACATGCTTTACTTTCAAAAGCAACAAATTCCAATGCAATATTGAAGAGAGTTGGGGATACTCACCTTACTTTGAGCTCCGTTGATGCAGGCTTGAGTCATTCTAACCTGTTTCTTCGGGATACCCAGTTCCTCCATCGCTGTCCACAGTTGAATTCTCCCAACGCTGTTGTAGGCTTGCTTAAAATCTACAAATAGTTTGTGTAAATTGTGGTAATTTACACCAACTATTACACTATAACATTACTTATCTTAAATTGTTTTATTAGCAAATGCAAGCTGCTCAAGCAGTCCAAGCGCAGGCCCAACAACAAGCTCAACAACAGCAGCAGCAGCCCTTGCCATTGGACAACAACATTGCCAAAATCAAGGCTCTGATTGGACCTTTGAGGGAGAGTTTAGCAGTAAGTAAACAGTTCGATGTATTTTAGAGATTTTAGATCTTTCTTGTCGAGATACATAAAAGCGAGCATATGAATACCTAAGGTATCGCATATTTTGGAGAACGTCTCCAAATATCAGAACCACTTCTTGATGGATCTCATAGTTTTTTAGCTACGAGGTGATACCTATTGAAAAGTCTGCATTAAAGGGGCCCTATAACTTTTTTATTTTTATTTTAAATTCCTTTTTCCTACGAGCGTGCGGAAAAGTAACATTTCCGCACGATTTTTCGTTTGAAAAGATGTACTTTTCCGCACCATTTTTACTTTCCGCACGTCGAAAATGCAAGAATTCTCCTGTTCACAATCGTTTCCAAATGAAAACTCGTCCTACACACAAGTTTCATTTTCAAGAAGTGCTGCTGTACCGATGCTACCAGAAGCACTGAAGGAAGAATCCTGTAATGTGTTACAGCCTGTACAGACCAATATACCTTCCTCCATTCACACTAGTAATTCTCAGCAGCAAACTGATCAAGGCATTTCTGTAGTGGGCCAAACATCAACCAATCAAATTCAAATAAGAAACGACGTTCTTCAAGATGTTGCGGCATCTGCTATATTGCAGCATGCAACAAACACAAAGTCCACTTTCAATTTCAATATTTACCATCGTTAACTTTTTCGTTATTTAGGATATTTAGGACTAATTAAATGACTTATGTAACTATTCTATCTTATGTATCATTTTCTAGCATTATTATAAAATCTTTGTGAATTAAAACATGTTTTTTTGATAAAGAAGATGGACAAAAACACTCGTAGGAAAAACATTGTACCTAACTCTTACGGAAACTATCTTTTCCATCCTTGACGGCTTGCCCGAACTTCGCTCCGCGTCGTTCGTGCAACTGCCGTCGCGTGCGGAAAATTACCACTTTCCGCACTTGTTAGGTAAATAACTATTTTATAGATTTTTTTTTATAAATTTTATCCAACTGTCCAATTGAGTTTTAGTTTTTTAGATATTATAAAAAATTGTTATTTCTTTATATAATAACTCCTTTATTATTTTTATTGTTAAAAACCGGTTTGGTTTCGTTTTCATATTATACAAGAGTGGAGGTTGGTCAAATTCGATGGTTTTTGGGGTTTTTTGATATTTCTAGTCAAGATAAAAATGGTCGAGAATATGAATAAGGTATGGTTCAATTTTCGAGACGTCTTGAAATATGATGCCCCGATATATCGGGCATCCTGTGGCGTCTTGTCTGGCATAATTCGTAAATTAGGAGAGATTTCTGTTAGGTATCCATGGGGGAGCGCGTTTTCTTGGGGACATCAAAATAAAAAAGAATACAAGAGAAAAACTCATTTAATGAATCACGCACTATTTCATCGAGTTTCCGCCTCTGGTTATGTGTGTTTTGATAAGAAGGGGTAAAAAAATTAATCTATTAAATGGAAAAGAGGGTTTCTTAGACATTCTTTTATTTATTTTACCTTTTGTTTTGATAAATATATTAGGAAATTGTATTAGTTGGGGGATTTTGATTGGCGCGTGTAAGATTAAAAATTCGATGTTTGCGTCTTTAGATTATAAAAACAACTGGCGCCATACCTCCCCCAGGGAGGAACAGCCTATATAAACAGAATTCTCTCCTCCAGACGGGGAATTCAAACTTGTCTCTTGACCCAGCAGGTGAATAATAATTCCAGTAGGCTAGTGTGAGCTAAATCCGGGACACGGTTTTTATCCGGTCCATCGGTTTGTAAGCTTAGTCCTATCTGGTTAAAACACTTGTTGGAAAGTACAGGCGGTCCGGGAATCGGTTGCTATCCAGTCCATCGGTTAGGCCATTTTCCTTTTTCGGAAAAATGATTTAAAATATGAAGAATATACACTACAGTTATGTTGATATACTATAGTAAATTCTACAAATAAGAGGAATCTTATTCACCACTTATTGGGATGAACTAGTGCGACAAGAACATTGTTTGTTACTCGCTGCGGTAATTATATTTTCACCTGTGAAGGATATAAACAGAGACATTTTTATTTAACTATTAATATTATATGAAGACATTTTAAAATATAATGAAACGTTTCTAAATGTTAAATTTAAAGTTCATTTAAAGAGTTATAAGAGAACATTTTGCTAACAACTGGTCTTTAACAGTTAAATGTAAAGATTTAGCAGAAATAAACAATTGAAGATTAGGTAGGAGGATATTAAACAGAGACATTATTAATTAACGATTATTATGATAAGATGACATTCTATAATATAAAGACACATTTGTAAATGTCAAATTTCAAAGTTTGTTATAATATATACACAGTGTGGAATCAATGAATCTGACTTATTATTGTTCCGGCTCCTAGAGCTGAGGACAAGAACCCCTATTTTTACAAACATGACACTCAGTCTAATTACCTTAAAAATATATATCCCTTTCGAACAAGCCAATAACTAGGCCATAATAATCAATTAGACTGGGCATTTCATTTGGTGTCAGGTGTGGGGTACCAAATTTGTTGGTACTGAAATAAGTCAGGTTCATTTAAAAACATTTCTGAAGTATAATAATTGTATCATGGATATTGACTCTACAATAGCATTTCAGGAATGTTTGCGATCCGTTTTTCGGTGTATCCGAATGTTAGAAAAAGTTATTGAGAAATTTATACAAGTTATTAGCAAGCTATTAAACTTCTGTTAATTTGGCTGCAATTTGTAAAAGAGTCCTGTTAAATTATTGAGAAAAGTCAAGGGGGTTTTGTCAGTTTATAATTGATTGTTAGCAATTTTAATTTTTTTTTAGTATCGAGTTAATGTATTAAAATGCCTCAAAAAGGTAGGGTTTCTAAAAGAAGTAGGGAACACTTAAGAAAAACTGAGAGAGGGTCGGAAAATCCCCAAATAAAGTCTAACGAAATAATAACATATAAATTCAATCCAATTACAGAAATGAACGACGGGATCGCAGTAAAAACATATGCAGACGGTCGTCTGGTTACTCCCTCTTATTAACTCTATTCACTAAATTAACTCGAACAAGAGTTTCAAAGAAAAATATATATATATATATATATATATATATATATATATATATATATATAAATAATAAAAATAAATAAACAAGTTATAAGGTCAATCTAATTTTCCGGTCATAAAGTTAAATATTACCTTTTTAAAATTGATCATTGGTATACGGTATTTTTTAATTCAACCGATCACACCATGGAGCCTCTAATACCAGCAGCACCCCAGATTACTGTCACTAATCAAATGACCGTGGGATTGGAGTCAATGCCTGTTTATAATGGGGAGAACAGTATAGAGGAATTTTTAAACATTATAGAAGAATCATCGGTATAAGCGGGGTGGACCGAGAAACAAAAAGTATCGATAAAATTGCGTGGCAAGGCAAAGCAGTTTGTGGAGTCCGAGCCAGAGTTGAAAAACTCCTCTGATTGGGGAGATATAACAAATAAATTACGTAGCCAATTTAAACAACAGCATATTAAGGGCGCCGCAATTAGGAATTTCTTAAAATGCCGTCAGCGTATGGGGGAACCGTGCAGACATTTTTTGACAAGGTTAAAATTATTAGCTCAGGCTACCGTAACCAACTATGCAGATTTGAATCCAATTTTAAAAATAAAATTGGAAGAAGAAACTTTAACTTACTTCTGTTTAGGGTTAAATCAGCCTGTCAAACAAAGAGTATTATCTAAAGCCCCATCTACCTTGGCGAACGCTTTACAAGCAGCTGAGAAGGAGGAAGCTGTTTTAAGAACAATAGAGCCAGTCTCGAAGAAAATTGTACAGTCAATTTCAGACAAACCCCAGTCTTCGAATTCTAATTGGAAACAGGCTGCTGGTAAAGGGTGGGTTAAAACAACTAACCAGAAGCAATACAAGGAAGGGCCTAGGGAAGGATGGGCCTGGTCAAATAATAAAGGATTCAACCAGGAACAGGAAATTTTGTAAGACCACAAGGAAGATGTTTCGGCTGCGGACGAGAAGGACATTTCAAAAATGAATGTCCCCTGGGACCAAAGGCAGAAACACGAGTATGTTATCGTTGTCAGATTAAGGGACATTTGGCCAAGGACTGCCGGAATGAACCTAGGAGTGGAGAAGTCGTAAGGGGACAAAATTTAAACGAGAAAACAGCCGTTTCGCAGCCCCGGAAGCAGGCTGTTTACCAGGCAAAACAAAATTAGGAGAGAAAAGGATAGGGATATATGCGAGCGCACAAAGAACCCCTAAATTCAATAATTATATAGAAGTCGGTATTAATTGCCGAAAATATAAGGCTCTCGTGGACAGTGGCGCAGCAGTATCTCTTATAAGCGAAAGCCTGGCGCAGGGGTTCAGGAAAAATACAACTTTGGAAAAGTTGTTTGACATTCAAGGAAACTTTATTCCTACGGAAGGAGAGGTAATAATAGATATTAAGTTATGTGAGGGACTAATAATAAAACATAGGTTTATAGTAGTAAAATCAGTATATTTTACGGCTGAGGTATTATTAGGTGTAGACTTATTAATGGACAAACAAATAAAAATAGACTGGGGAAATGGAAAACTATATTGTATTCAACGTGAAATCGATATGTTCAGTGATAGGAAAGAAGAGGAAGACCTCTGTGGAGTATCAGGGGATATTCAAGCACATTGTGCGTTCTACAGGAAGTTTTACAATTTTTAAAATCAGAAACTAAACCTTTAAGGGAAATTAAGGAAAGTTCTGCGTTACTGCCAATAACGAGGAACTTTGGAAATCAGACAGTTGGCAGCTGTCAAGATTCCACAACACAAACAACGATGGGAAAAATATTAGAAGCCCGGAAAAAGGTAGGACAAGAGGCTTCAGCTCTTAAATCTGATTGTAAAGATTGCAAGATTAAAAACAATTGCAAACCAGAAACAAAAAAAGTGCATAGTAATGAGGTATCGAGAACATTTATGAATGTCCCAGAACAAAAACGGTTAGTGGAAGCTGTGTGTTCCGCTCAAAGCAACCAGTTAAGAAATATTGATAAGGAGGTAGGCGAACAAGAAAAGGCACTAAGGGCGGACTGTCAACCATTCCAGGTAGTGGTCTCCAAGGAATTAAAGATTCCAGGGGGAGGCCAGATGTTATTCATGGCTAAACTGAGTAAATCATCGCGAGTGCAAACTCAACACATGGTAGTAGAACCATATGGCGATATCCAGCAAGGATTATTAGTTGCCAGTGGAATAATAAAAACCGCTCAAAGGGTGCCCATAAAGATACTCAACATTTCACAAGCAGATATGATTATGCCAAGGAATAGTCCGATTGCATGGGCGTGGGAGGTAATTGAAACCCCAAAATACACAGGGGATGAAAAACAAATAAGATCAGTGAGTCGAGAAGGCACACAGACCATAATGGAGCAATTAGGATTAGATAACGTAAAATCCGATCGAGAAAATAAATTACGAAAATTGATCCTAGAATATATAGACATATTTAAAGCTCCAGACCAAAAATTGACTCACACAACAGGTTTAACTCATAGAATCGTTTTAAATTAAGATATACCTCCGATAAAAATTCGACCTTATAGAATACCGTACCAGAGACAAAAGATATTAGACAAAGAAATAGAAAAATTATTGGAAGATGGGATTATTGAGGAAAGTTCAAGTCCATGGAATTTTCCAATTCTAATAGTCGAAAAGAAACGACATCCTGGCGAGGAAGTCCAGTATAGGTTATGTATCGATTTTCGTCGACTTAATGACTATACTAAAACTGATACATATCCACTGCCAATTATACCAGAAACAACGGATAAGTTGTCGGGGGCCTGTTTATTTAGTACAATGGATCTTGCATCTGGATATTTTCAGATACCTTTAGAAAAGAACAATAAAGATTACTCTACACCCTGGACTATCTATAATAGCATTAGAAGTTATGATATCGTCCGGTATGTAAATTGCAAATTTCTCTACGTAGAGGTCTCTTGGCGACGAGCAGTTAGTACACTTATGACAAGCACTATTCACCGAAGGTGTCTAATGAGGAGGGAAATCTTAAAAAATCGGCTCGCTTTAGGCACAGTTACACCTAACATTATGGCCACCTTGGTAAAAGAAACCCTGGGATACATAGCCCAAGTCGTGGGAGAAGTTGTGTACCTATTACGATGTCAGCCAGTTACCGTGGAAATAAGAAGAACAGAAAGATGCTACTCGGAACTACCTGTAAAACTACAAAACAAAACGTATTTTATGACTCCAATCACTCACATTTTAACAGAATTTGGAAAGGAAACGGAGTGTAATGCCTTAATTCCACCGATGTATCAAATAGGGAATAAATGGATAAAAATGGTGCCACATCCGGAGATAGCACAAGAACCTATTCAATTAGATCCTGATACAGAAAATTCCGAATTGACTTTTCAATCCATCCAAGATCTAGGATCAGGAGGATTATATACTTATGAGGAAATTTCTAACGCTCAGAAATCATTAGTATTTCAGGTTGAACGACCAGCAATAAATAACATAATAATTAGGAAAATAAGTGGGAAAAAGGTAGATCCACAAGGTTTAACTACATTGACCCTGT
This sequence comes from Aspidapion aeneum, assembly GCA_963576565.1. Lineage (NCBI taxonomy): Eukaryota > Metazoa > Arthropoda > Insecta > Coleoptera > Brentidae > Aspidapion > Aspidapion aeneum. Next base: position 23,798,441 of record OY755045.1, on the reverse strand, counting down.
TTGACTCGCATGAATTAGAGGTTATAGCAGATAATACAATTAGAAAGTTGTATGGAGCATTTGAATGGTTAGGTAAATTAACGTCAGGGTCATTGGGAGTTTATTTTGTATATATGTTAATCAGATTCCTTGTGGAAGCTCTTTTAAATGCTATGGCTATTCATAAAACGACTGGATGTACTTTCCATTTACTAGGAAGTTTTTGGAATACTTTAACGTTTTTCATTTTGCATCAGAACACTAACAAACGGTTTAAAAATTCATCTGAAAGATATATGAGGGAGGCGGAGCCAACTGCACCACCGACCTTGCAACGAGTAGAAATAGATATGGATACAAATAGTTGTTTATATTCTATTCAAGAGCAGGATGAGGCCAATTATGCGACGTTGCGAAGAAAATTATTGGATGTTCCTCTCCCTATGCCGCATATGGAAAATATTTCATCTAATATAAAAAGTAAAGTAACGGAAATTACACGGCCCATCAATATACAAGGAAACCTCATGTTTTCATTATATGAACATAGGGAGGGACTCGGAAGCCAGGACAAAAATTAACTTTCACTAGATTGGTAATTGAGTATTCCTAGTACAGGAAGGCCCCTAGCTAAAATATGAGAAATGATATGACTCTCTTATCAAGAAAGTAAAAGAAAAGACATTTAAGGAAATATAAGCAACGAGTTATTTGACTGATAATAGCATAAAAACTACTAAAATAGATTGAATTTTGGGATTGCAACAATTCGGGTGGGGAGCAGTCAGAAAAATAAGATAATTTCAAGGGATGTAGTTGAGAAAAAAAATCAGTCTGTTCTCAGCAGTGCTTAGAAACAGTAGTTCAAGACTTGACATATATATTATATAAATATATATATATATATATATATATATATATATATATATATATATTTTAAGATGGAATTTTTTCTTAGCATTACGACAATGGTAACTAACATCCGGAGTGTGCATCCAATGATTCGGAGGCCCCTATACGAGGCGGCCTTGTGTAGACTCCGGGTTCTGCTGGAATTGTATGGTCCGGTGGACCATAGAAGTATCCAACGTTTTCAGCACAAAGTATTCTTGGAAATCCAGTGGGTGACTTTAAATTGGGAATATAGGATGTATCAAGAGAATTTCCCAAATCTACAAGCAATTGCCGTGTTTGGAATGTTCCATAGGCATAAGGGTGCCTGACTCATTTAATGAACGAAGAGTACCCGCACCCATGCCATCCACAAGTGGGGAGAACCCCACTCACGGACAAGGATTTCCGGAAACACAGACTGATACTCCTGTTGGCATTCCAGACTCCCCCGCCTCTCCGGATGAGATCAATCGGGGTGAGCATGTAATGCTTCCCCCGTTGGTCCCAATAAGATCACCACGAACACCGACCCCGCGGCCACACCCTTACGTGGTAGATCATCCGGAAGAAGAACTACCTTTGCGATGCGATTCCGTAGAGTACGGGATAATGATAATACAGAACAACGCGAAGAGTAAGTAATAAGTATTATAGTCTGCTAACAACTAAAAAAAAAAACACAAAAAGATTGCTTACACAATAAAGATATGTTAATATTTAATTAAAGAGTTTTTCTCAGTAATAAGGACATTCTCTAATAATAGGATATGTTTCCGGAAATCCTTATTAATAATGAATGTATTGTAAAAAAAAAATAAAAAATAAATAAATAATAAATTATTTAACCAAATCAAAAACTAATAAAGAACAAAGTGACAGTGTTTAATAAAATAAAATAAAAAAAAATAATAATAATATATATATAAAGTGAGTACTCCACTGTGTATAACCTGTAGGTATGTTTGTTTAGAAATTAAGTAACCGCAACGGGAAGGGTAGGCCTTTGAAATATTCAAATATTTAAATAAAAATTAACTAAAAATCTAACCTCATATCTGTTAGGAAATTATTTATGTATTTGAAAGGTACCCCCAAAGCGGAGGGACCATGTGTGTTTTTCACTCTTCGCTTTATTGTATTAATTTACTTTAATAATAACTATAGAAAAAAGGCAAGCCTCAAAATCACAGAACAACACGTGTTAAGCAACAAGGAAATATTGAATTGGGTCAAAATAAAAGGGGGAACAAAAAGCGAAGGGTGGCGGACTAGCGTAACAAATATGAGGCTTTAGGCTACCCTGACCTATGTGAAGAATTAGAATAAGTAAATAAGACGCCTTCCTCAAAATAAATCGTGTGTGTAGTCTGTGATTGTATGACTGATTGTATGTTATTAGGTCGAAGGAAGCTGATTTCATCTTCCTTCGATTTAAAAAGGGGAGGAATGTGATGCCCCGATATATCGGGCATCCTGTGGCGTCTTGTCTGGCATAATTCGTAAATTAGGAGAGATTTCTGTAAGGTATCCATGGGGGAGCGCGTTTTCTTGGGGACATAAAAATAAAAGAGAATACAAGAGAAAAACTCATTTAATGAATCACGCACTATTTCATCGAGTTTCCGCCTCTGGTTATGTGTGTTTTCATAAGAAGGAGTAACAAAATTAATCTATTAAATGGAAAAGAGGGTTTCTTGGACATTCTTTTATTGATTTTACCTTTTGTTTTGATAAATATATTAGGAAATTGTATTAGTTGGGGGATTTTGATTGGCGCGTGTAAGATTAAAAATTCGACGTTTGCGTCTTTAGATTATAAAAACAACTGGCGCCATACCTCCCCCAGGGAGGAACAGCCTATATAAACAGAATTCTCTCCTCCAGACGGGGAATTCAAACTTGTCTCTTGATCCAGCAGGTGAATAATAATTCCAGTAGGCTAGTGTGAGCTAAATCTGGGACACGGTTTTTATCCGGTCCATCGGTTTGTAAGCTTAGTCCTATCTGGTTAAAACACTTGTTGGAAAGTACAGGCGGTCCGGGACTCGGTTGCTATCCGGTCCATCGGTTAGGCCATTTTCCTATTTCGGAAAAATGATTTAAAATATGAAGAATATACAACTACAGTTATGTTGATATACTATAGTAAATTCTACAAATAAGAGGAATCTTATTCACCACTTATTGGGATGAACTAGTGCGACAAGAACATTGTTTGTTACTCGCTGCGGTAATTATATTTTCACCTGTGAAGGATATAAACAGAGACATTTTTAATTAACTATTAATATGATATTGTCATGTATGTAATTTGGGCATGCTATCCGGAACTTGGTTGGTTGACCTGATGTAAAAGTATTAGGACGTCAACCTAGGAAGTATCTGGTGCAAACGATTTATGTTTAAGATTGAAACACGTTTGTAATCACATGCTTCTATAAAACCAATCAAGAACGGATAGTCGGGGTTCAGTTCAGTGAGTACGCTAAGTAACTAAGTTTTTAATAGTTAAGTATAGAAGCAGTAAAGAGATGCTGATCGAGAGCTGAACCCGACCTACACATAAATAATATTTGTATCAGAAAACTGGGCCAGACAGTAGTGATTAGTGAGTATCTTTGTACTTAGTATTAATAAACCCTTAAACCATCTCACGATCCTCTTTATTTGTACGCAACAAGTACACAAATAGTCACGACAACCCCCTCGTGACATATGGTGGAGGCGCCGTTATCTTTTTCGAAAGATTTTTATCTCTTTTTGTCATTTTTTTAAAAAGTTATTTTTGTAGAGATTTTAGCATTTCTTAAGGGTTTTTGAATATTGGTAGGTCGTTAATTTTGCTGGGCAGTACATTTTGTAGGCCTCTAAGACAAACAAGTTTATCTTATTTTATTTTTTCTCTTCAGATATTTTTTGTTTTTATTGTTGTTTTAAATATGGAACCACTTTGCAACACACTTAATATGACTCCAATCGTGCCTCAATTTACAGAACCACCTACGTTTGATCCGATTTGCAGTTGCCCCGTTAATTTTATAAATGAATACGACAGAATTTGTGACAAAAATTTTTGGCCGAACACATTTAAAATGAGATGTTTAAAGTCCTATTTGGAAAAGCCCGCAAATTTTTGGTACACAAGCTACACACAGACAAACTCAAACAAAAATAAGACATGGGATGACGTCAAAACAGATTTTATAAACTATTTCGGTGGCAAATTTGCATATAAAAAATTCAGAGAACAGTTTAGGCAAAGAAAACAGTTATCCAATGAAAGCATTAAAAGTTATTATTTTTCACTATTATCTTTGTCAAATTTAATTAGTCCTAAAATAGAATTTCTCGATTTCTTAGAGACATTTGAAGATGGAATTTTGAGGGAATTTTATGAAAATTTTAAAATTTTATGTACAAATAACATGACACAAGACAAACTTAAAGACATTGTACTTTTGTTACAGCGAATCGCAGAAACAAAAATGCAAAATTCATACGTATCGAATCAAAATTTTGAGGATATAAACTTGTCGTGTTTTAGTTCAAATTCAAATATCTTGCAAATCAAAGGTTCCATAAATCACCGAAAAAATTTAAATATTTTATTAGATAGCGGATCTTCACAAAACAAAGTACATAAAAGTTTAGCTGGAAAAATTTTGGAAATTCAAGGGAATAGTAGATTATCTACAGCAGGTGGTCATTTTGTTAACCCATTAGGGAAAACAAACATAGAAATCCAATTTGGCCATTTAAAACACAGGGTTTCTGCCCTTGTAGTGGAAGAACTACCAGTACCTCTTATTTTGGGTACTTCTTTTCTTAAACAAAGTAAAGTCGTTATTGACTATTGCAATAGTAAGGTGACAATAGGGGAGGACTTTTCAGTTAATTTTTATAATTCGTATTCTGGTCCTTTAGACTCTTGCCTCTCCGTCACAGATAAATTTACTAAACGCAAATATGACAAGATTTTTTTGAAATCGCCTAAAATATTTTATTTAGGTCCAAATGAAACACTAAAGATAAAAATTCCATGTGAATTTACAAGTCAGATTTTAAATAATTTTCCGAACTTTCAGTTTACTAAAGGCCTTAAAGCTAAGCATCTGGAGTTAGTCTCACAACCAACAATTTTAAAAGATTTTGTCCATTTTCAAATTTTATCCAGGCACCATAAGTTAGTAAAAATTTATAGGGGTGCAAATTTAGGCTTTTTTACCAAAATTAATAATCAAAATCTGTATTTTAAAAATAAAAAATCAATGTCTCAAATTAATAGAAATGTTTATATCAACAATCATAATAATTTTCAAATAGGTAACACATCAGCCAGTGACATTGGCCTCGAAAGAAAAACAAAACAGTCACGAAATTTTTATCGCAATAACAAGTATGAAATTTCACATTGTAAACAAAAATGCAGTCAAAATCCGTTGTTAAATATAAACAAGCAAAATGACCATTACCTGTCTCAAAATAGTTTAAATAATTTGGAATTTTCAGTTCAAAGGTTGTTCTCGGCTTTTCAGAATAGTTCCTCAGAAAACTTATGTAACATGATTACTCAAGATGGCTATATTTATAATGATAATGATAACGATAGCAATATTGATGACGGCCAATATTCAGTGCGTCTTAACTAATTATTTTTTGCCTGCATCTCATTAAATAGTATTAAATCTGGCATCTGGAAGACAAGTTTCTATCACATTTTTTTTTCGCAACGACTGAAGCTAAATTAACTCTTAGTTTAACCCTCCATACATCAATTTTTTTTAGTTTTAATTAGTTGTCTTTTATTGATTCTTCAAACAATTATGTATATTTTTTACACTATGAAGCAATGCTCTTATTAGGCCACCACCTTCTGAAAATTATACAAGATGGATTTCCATATGGCAACACATTTTCTTAGAAAACCGAATCAATGAGATAATAATTAGGCAATTGTATTTTATCTCTATAACTTTAGCCTTCACTCTTATCTAACATTTTAAAGAATTTTAAGGATGCATTATTTTAAAGCAGTCACAATTGGATCTATTGTGGACCACTGTATGGCACAAATGTTTTATTACTAAAGTTAGAAATAAAAATTAGTACTTTTTCTTTGCTGTGGTTACATATACATATACATATTTTTAAAATTTTTAAAGAAATGGCTTAGCTCTATACTGAAGCATTCTATGTATTTTATTTTTCTACCATAATTACCCAATTTTCGAGTACATTAAATAACATTTCTATCTTTTAAACTTATAAATATGATTGGCAATATCTGGTATACATACACTCACTACTTTTTGCTACTTATTTGCCGAATCTACATTTTTATTATTTTTTCATTTGCCGCAAATTATATTGTTGAATTATCTGGATAAATATTTCTACTCTTCTCGAATAAACTTTTTAGGAAAACAGTAACTCTTATCATTTGGCTATGTTATGGTCATCTATGCAAAATTAAATTAAACTAATTTGCCTATTGAAGTAAGTTTATATATGTCAATTCAGACTAAAACTTAATCTCAGTTTGAGCCTCCAGGTCCTTTAGCCTAAGCTCTAAAGACGTTCTTTAGAATAATTTTTTTATAAGTTCGACTAATAAGGACCTGCTTGTATTTTTTAATTCAATGATTCTAGATGTCTTCAAAATTTGAAGAACATTTTAACCTAAAAATGCACCAGAACGCGACTTTCTAATAGTAATATCGGTATCCAGATGCCAGGATAGGATACACATATCGATAGGCAACACACACTATCAGTCTTTCTTTTTTACAATATAATTAGGTACGCATTTTAATTTTCAGTACTGTGGTTTGTTAATCCACACATCCATATCATGTTAAATACCTGAATAATAACATATTTTCTGAGTTTTAGGTAATTTTTAGGAAAAATAATAAGTAAGACTAAGGCTAAGAAATACAAAATGGGCCTTATTTGAAAAATAGCAAGGGAAAATGTTCCCTATTCAAAGTGAAGTTCAAGGCCTAAACAAAAAGAACTTGTCAATAATAATTATTGTCATCATCATGATGGATTTATGGTAAAATAATTTGCCAATGAGGTAACAAAAGTCGTAGGTATTATCCGTAAGTATGCAAACTGGTCTTAGCAAAAGGCTTAACGCCTAAACAGGTTATTTAGTTTTACGATAGTAAACACTCAGTTTATATAGGCTTTAAAAGCCTTTGATTTTTAAAAACACATCGGAGCTCCGTCCTTCAAAAGAAATAAGTATGAAAAAATTATGATTTTCGTAGATGAATATTTTGTTTTGATGGTATGTATTTATTACCCAATGACGTCATGACTTTTCAGGAATCTTAATTGTTATTTTGTGCTTATGTCGTTAAAGATAAAAGAGATTAAATGAGTAAAATACTGTTTTGAATTGGCTAGCCAAGTAGTAAGAATGCATATATGGATAAGAATGATAGTTGGTGTAAGACATGTATATTACAAGATACAGCAAATATAATTTTATTGAGTTTAACGGATATAGTTATACTTAGTGTTTTAGCAAGGAGTTTTAGTTGATTTTTTTTTAAGGGTGATCACAAAACTTTAGTTAATCTTTTTGTTTACGCCAATGTCAGGGCCCAAAAAAGGCATTGGATAAATAATAAGGTAAAAGCTTAAGTCGACTTAAAATGTATAAAGGTACCTATAATTATTAAAGCATGGATTCAAAAGTAGTGTTTAATACAGTAATTTTTTAGATGTATGAATAAAGGTAAATAGAAGTAGATATAAGATGAAGATAAGATGTAGTATGTAGGTAAGAATGAAATTATGGCTTTAATTTAAAGTTTATGTGAATGAGCTGGAAATGTTTGTTAAGAAATGTAGGGTATAAGCTAAACAAGATATTTTTAGTATGCGCATTTTAACTATATTATACCATAGGATTTATTCTTTTGTAATCCGATAAGGTTATTTTTGTACCATATGATATTTTGAAAAATATGTATTTTTTTTTAGTTAAATATTTATATCTATTACATTTAGGATATACATACTAAAATTCCAAAATTCTGCTTAATAATAGAAACTGTAATTTCATTATTAAATGGGTCAACCCATAAATAAAACAATCAAACTTTAAGGCAGTAAATAGTAAAGAAATTTAATGCATTTTTGTTAACTTTTTAGTTGTTTTAGCTTTTCTTTATCATTTTGCTAAAAATGTTTTTTTTTTACTCTAAATTACACTTGATATTTATACAATTTATGAAAGAAATAAATATCTAAATCTAAACTAGTACTTTTTTGAATAAGTTTAAATAGATTGAACTTTGAATATATTTTCATAACTTTTATTAAACTGGACTCAATTGTAATTAATCTTTTTAATTTATTATATTCACATTAAAAAAAAAATGATTTGTGAACATCTAACTGTTTAAATGAAAATCGTCCTATATACGTATTGTACTTATGATAATTAAAATTTAGATTATTTATGTTATTTTTTTATACCCATATATTTTTTTGTTACTTTTGTTGACCCTTATATAATTTACTTAGGTATACCATTTTTTAATTATTGTGGCAAAAAGCCCAGATTTTTCTAATATTTTTAAATGAAATTAAATGTGTATTTAAATTAATAATTTTTGTCTAATGAGCTCTCGTAATGTATGTTTTAGATTCGCCAGCCTAACTTGCTCCGAATCCAGAAGAGAAGAATCTAATGAAGACTGTATGTGTATGATGTCTAAGCAATATCTCTAAAGGTCAAGCAAAGCGGCCTATGTTTAACCAAAGTTATGCAATCGACGGATAAGCGGGTGAGCAAAGCTGACCGGATAGCATCATGCTCAAGCACAGATAGTCAATCGTCAACCTATCGCAAGCTCATAACAAACCATATACACCAGACCAGCAACGTATCTAGCGGGGGGAGTCAACGTCAACCCTCCAATTTCTCGTGTAGCTAATCAATACGACAACCTAGCAATCCGAAGCAAAATCTTCCCATGAAACTAATTTGAGATGAAGAGTATTTATGGCGATAAGCAAATAGTAAATGGGCAATGGCTACAGAGCGATCTGCAAACGTCGAGGAAGAATAAGGCAGCATGCAACCCGCAATTTCCGTTGACATAGCAAGACTGCGGTAACATTAACCAGTAACTAGTCATGAAGAAGAAAGAAGATCCAAGAGCAAGTAAAGCTGCGCGAATCAGAGTAATATTTGGTTAATCTATTAATTTGTCGATTGGATTGTTAAATTGTTAATTTTTTATTCTTTTCTTTTTGCTTAAATCAGATTTTAAATTATTTTGTTTAAAACTGTGGGTCCAGTTTTCTTCGAAGAGGGGCATATGTCATGTATGTAATTTGGGCATGCTATCCGGAACTTGGTTGGTTGACCTGATGTAAAAGTATTAGGACGTCAACCTAGGAAGTATCTGGTGCAAACGATTTATGTTTAAGATTGAAACACGTTTGTAATCACATGCTTCTATAAAACCAATCAAGAACGGATAGTCGGGGTTCAGTTCAGTGAGTACGCTAAGTAACTAAGTTTTTAATAGTTAAGTATAGAAGCAGTAAAGAGATGCTGATCGAGAGCTGAACCCGACCTACACATAAATAATATTTGTATCAGAAAACTGGGCCAGACAGTAGTGATTAGTGAGTATCTTTGTACTTAGTATTAATAAACCCTTAAACCATCTCACGATCCTCTTTATTTGTACGCAACAAGTACACAAATAGTCACGACAACCCCCTCGTGACAATATGAAGACATTTTAAAATATAATGAAACGTTTGTAAATGTTAAATTTAAAGTTCATTTAAAGAGTTATAAGAGAACATTTTGCTAACAACTGGTCTTTAACAGTTAAATGTAAAGATTTAGCAGAAATAAACAATTGAAGATTATGTAGGAGGATATTAAACAGAGACATTATTAATTAACGATTATTATGATAAGATGACATTCTATAATATAAAGACACATTTGTAAATGTCAAATTTCAAAGTTTGTTATAATATATAGAAAGTGTGGAATCAATGAATCTGACTTATTATTGTTCCGGCTCCGAGAGCTGACAAGAACCCCTATTTTTACAAACATGACACTCAGTCTCATTACCTTAAAAATATATATCCCTTTCGAACAAGCCAATAACAAGGCCATAATAATCAATTAGACTGGGCATTTCAGAAACATCAAAACCCCTTTTTAATAGGTCGCATAGTTTTTCAGATATGAGCGGATATTCAAAAGTCTGCATTTAGAAAGGGGCATACTTTTTTATTTTGATTGAAAATTCCTTTTTTATATATTTTTTTATAATTTTAATCCAACTGTCGAATTAAATTTTATGTCATAGAGTAGTAAAGTAGTTACGAAATTTTAAAAAACGTCAAAATTGCCGCTCACTTACTCTTGTGTAGATCATTAAAATTCTACTGTACTTCCAGACATGCTTCAAAGCTGAAATTTGACAGACTGATAGAAATTGTGGCCAAACCCTTGGAAAACCCCAAAATTCTAATTTACTCCCCTCCCCTATACATGTAAAGTTATGTAAAAGTAACATTGCCCACTTCCAGAAACGCTAGAGAGCTGACCTTTGGCAGACTGATAGGAAATTTGATAAAACTATAGGAAAAAATTAAAAAACTCCATAAGTTTAATTGACTGCCCTTTCCTATAAAGATAGACCAAGGAAGAGATAGCCAAGAATCTTAAGAAAGAAAGAGCAAAAATATAAGAATTTGGAAAAGAATTAAAAATTAAAACAAACCAAACCGAGCGGTTTTGAAATAGCCACTATTTTTGCTAATATTTTTTTTTCAGACTACAATCAAAACTGCAGCTCAAACTTTACATCAGAATAGCCAAATTGATTCGGGATCACAGTAAGTATACCTATTAGTTAATTATATATATTTATCGGTTTCACAACGTCTTCCGATACCCAATCTCCAGTCGTTTCTGTTTGCCCATAATTCATCATCTAGGCCTCTTATTCTTATTTCACTGTCTATACCTTCTCTACAGCTTCTCCTTGGCCGTCCTCGTTTTCTCCGACCAGTTGGTTTCCATTGTACTATTTGTTTAGGTAGTCTTACATCATTAATTCTTTGTACATGTCCGTACCACACCAGTTGTTTTGTTCTTATATCATCCACTAAAGTACGTTCACCCACTGTCATAATTTCTATTTTTCTTTGATTTGTAACTCTTTCTCTTTTTGATCTCCCTGCGGCTCGTCTCCAATAGTCCATCTCCGTAGCGGAAAGCATTTTTTCTGTTCTATCCTTGATTGGCCATACTTCTAGCCGTATTTTTTGATATACTTTGGTCCCAAATTATTTCATTTAATAAAGTTATCGCTTTTCTTCCTTGTACCTTTCGATCTTTTATAGCTTTGTCTAGTGTTCCGTCATCTGTAATTTTTAGACCTAAGTATTTATACTCATCACAGGACTGAATTCGCTGCCCGGTATTTAAGATTAGATCCTGTTTCATTCCACCGATACACATATACTGTGTCTTATTGAGATTAACCTCTAGTACCCACTTATTGTACCCTTCTATTAGTTTTCGTGTCATATATTTGAGGTCGTCATAATCCTGAGCCAATACTATCTGATCATCGGCGAAACATAAAGTATACAAGGTGGTTTCGTCCAACGGAATTCCCATGTTTTGGCATTTTCTCTTCCATACTTTAAGGACTTGTTCCAAGTATATCTTGAGGAGCGCAGGCGAGATACAGCAACCTTGTTTAAGACCTTTATTTACTTGAAAGCCTTTGGTTAGTTTTGCTTTTATTTTAACTTTTGGCTTACTATTGCGGTATAACTCTTTGATGGCCTTAATTAGTTGTACGCTTATGTTTGTGTTTTCCAACGCTTTCCAATCCTATTAGTTGATTAACTACTAGAATTTTATGTTATTTAATCTGCCGTCCCTAAGCAAGAAGAAAAATGCATGTAGAAATTTTACGTTTTGAGAAAAACGGGTTTAAAGTTTTATACTTTTTTATTGTCTTATAGTTTTGAAATAAAAGTGATGCGGTTTTATTTTTCTTACTTTTTATTTCAAAATTATAAGACAAAAAAACTATACTTCTAATCAGTGGCGGCTGGTGACGGTATAAATTGGGGGGACAGAAATTTATATTGCATGGAAAAGGAGATAAATAAACGTACCTAAACAATTTTATTTTAGCATTTTACAAACAAGCCGCTACTTGGTATAGTTTTTAGTTTATTTGTTTATAGATAAAGTCTATTCGCCCTTCTTTTACATGCGCAAAGTGTTTGGATTAGCACCAGTTTCAGACTCATCATGGCCCCGTAGAGCAACCTCAAAAATCCCACATAATTTTAAACAGTCTATTAACCTACCAAGTATATGTCTATTTTTTGTCACATTTATATTATGTTCGGTAATGTTTTCCCAATAGGCACTATTCAATTGGCACCTAATATCAGTCTTGCCTAGCCTAGAAAATTCTATGTGGTTATTTAAATGAGTAGCACTTACTTTGTGTCTTTTTAACTTTTCACTAGTGCTTGATATCACACATTCCCTTTCTCACCTACGCAGGATCACTTCGTGGATTGTTCATAATAAGACAAATAAAGCAAAAAAAAAAACATTTCTTTTTTCACAACCGCACAACCAGTTTTCAGCATCGTATAATTTTTTATTAAATTTTTTATTATAAGTTTTTTTGGAACATCCCTCGGCATTAGTTGCAGATTTATTTGTAATCGGAGCTCATGTCAACGTATTTAAATTTGCACAGTTAATTATGTAATCGACGGTATTTATTCCCATTTTATAAACAAACGATAACAAAAACAAACATAGTATGGGAGATATGAAATTTCAAAGTTTGGTAATTTTGGTCCTATCCTAAAAATCGCTAAATGACGTTTTTCCGAATCTGAAGTCAAGGTGTGGCTTTTTCGCATCTTTATGGCCCCACTATACTGTAACTCGGTGCTTTTGTTGGTAAAATGTATAGTTTGGGAGATATGAATTTTCAAAATTTGGCAATTTTGGTCCTATGGGATTTCCTATCCTAAAAATCGCTAAATGACGTTTTTCAGAATCTGAACTCAAGGTGTGGCTTTTTCGCATCTGTATGGCCCCACTATACTGTCACTCGGTGCTTTTGTTAATAAAATGTAAGTTAATAAGTTTGACAATTTTCATCCTATGGGATTCCCTATCCTAAAAATCGCTAAATGACGTTTTTCCGAATCTGAATTCAAGGTGTGGCTTTTTCGCATCTTTATGGCCCCACCATACTGTAACTCGGTGCTTTTGTTGATAAAATGTATAGTTTGGGAGATATGAATTTTCAAAGTTTGGCAATTTTGGTCCTATGGGATTTCCTATCCTAAAAATCGCTAAATGACGTTTTCAGAATCTGAACTCAAGATGTGGCTTTTTCGCATCTTTATGGCCCCACCATACTGTAACTCGGTGCTTTTGTTGATAAAATGTATAGTTTGGCAGATATGAATTTTCAAAGTTTGGCAATTTTGGTCCTATGAGATTCCCTATCCTAAAAATCGCTAAATGACGTTTTTCAGAATCTGAACTCAAGGTGTGGCTTTTTCGCATCTTTATGGCCCCACTATACTGTAACTCGGTGCTTTTGTTAATAGAATGTATAGTTTGGGAGATATGAATTTTCAAAGTTTGGCAATTTTGGTCCTATGGGATTTCCTATCCTAAAAATCGCTAAATGACGTTTTTCAGAATCTGAACTCAAGGTGTGGCTTTTTCGCATCTGTATGGCCCCACTATACTGTAACTCGGTGCTTTTGTTAATAAAATCTATAGTTTGGTAGATATGGATTTTAAAAGTTTGGCAATTTTCATCATAATATGGGATTCCCTATCCTAAAAATCGCTAAATGATGTTTTTCCGAATCCGAACTCAAGGTGTGGCTTTTTCGCATCTTTATGGCCCCACCATCCTGTAACTCGGTGCTTTTGTTGATAAAATGTATAGTTTGGGAGATATGAATTTTCAAAGTTTGGCAATTTTCATCCTATGGGATTCCCTATCCTAAAAATTGCTAAATGACGTTTTTCCGAATCTGAACTCAAGGTGTGGCTTTTTCGCATCTTTATGGCCCCACCATACTGTAACTCGGTGCTTTTGTTGATAAAATGTATAGTTTGGGAGATATGAATTTTCAAAGTTTGGCAATTTTGGTCCTATGGGATTTCCTATCCTAAAAATCGCTAAATGACGTTTTTTAGAATCTGAACTCAAGATGTGGCTTTTTCGCATCTTTATGGCCCCACTATACTGTAAATCGGTGCTTTTGTTGATAAAATGTATAGTTTGGCAGATATGAATTTTCAAAATTTGGCAATTTTGGTCCTATGGGATTCCCTATCCTAAAAATCGCTAAATGACGTTTTTCAGAATCTGTACTCAAGGTGTGACTTTTTCGCATTTTTATGGCCCCACTATACTGTAACTCGGTGCTTTTGTTAATAAAATGTATAGTTTGGGAGATATGAATTTTCAAACTTTGGCAATTTTGGTCCTATGGGATTTCCTATCCTAAAAATCGCTAAATGACGTTTTTCCGAATCCGAATTCAAGGTGTGGCTTTTTCGCATCTTTATGGCCCCACCATCCTGTAACTCGGTGCTTTTGTTAATAAAATGTATAGTTTGGGAGATATGAATTTTCAAAGTTTGGCAATTTTGGTCCTATGGGATTTCCTATCCTAAAAATCGCTAAATGACGTTTTTCAGAATCTGAACTCAAGGTGTGGCTTTTTCGCATCTTTCTTTATGGCCCCACCATACTGTAACTCGGAGCTTTTGTTGATAAAATGTATAGTTTGGGAGACATGAATTTTCAAAGTTTGGCAATTTTGGTCCTATGGGAGTTCCTACCCTAAAAATCGCTAAATTGCGTTTTTCAGAATCTGAACTCAAGATGTGGCTTTTTCGCATCTGTATGGCCCCACTATACTGTAACTCGGTGCTTTTGTTAATAAAATATATAGTTTGGGAGATATAATTTTCAAAATTTGGCAATTTTCATCCTATGGGATTCCCTATCCAAAAAATCGCTCAATGACGTTTTTCCAAATCTGAACTCAAGGTGTGGCTTTTTTGCATCTTTATGGCCCCACCATACTGTAACTCGGTGCTTTTGTTAATAAAATGTATAGTTTGGAAGATATGAATTTTCAAAGTTTGGCAATTTTGGTCCTATGGGATTCCCTATCCTAAAAATCGCTAAATGACGTTTTTCAGAATCTGTACTCAAGGTGTGGCTTTTTCGCATTTTTATGGCCCCACTGTTCGTGCAACTTTAATTTTAAATTCAAATTTTGCGCCAAATTCCCGTATTCGGAAAACCCACACAATTTCAATTTGATTGGCACAAGCAAAACGCCAGCGCCATCTACGAAAAATGAATCTGCGCAAAAAGGCGTAACCAAAAAAAGATTCGTCTGTCGTATTCTATCGAGATCACCACGCAGCATGGTGATAAATTCTATTAACCAAAAAATCCAATAACATTCTTAGAAAATCAAACTAAACCATTACACAAACAAGTGATTCTAGTGTGGATCGACTGCAACGACTGGGCCAGCGAGAGGAGCTCCTCTGGACGACGGAAACAACTGAAAAGGTGAGTGCCAATCCTCTATATTGTCTTTGTGTGGCTCGGAAAAATTAATATTTTTACATCGTCCTTTTAAGGATTTTTGACCCAGATTTTATAAAACGACCAGCGCGCTTACAGTCCCGCCGCTCTACCCCTCAAATCATCAACATTTTCTGGTCCCACGACCCAGATAGTTTTTAAAATTTGTTTGCTAAAAATATTAAAGATTTTTTCGCCTCGCCATTTTGACTCGTTTGTTGCCGTGTCCAGTTTAGAAAGGAGGTTCCGTCCCCCCTTGCGTGGCTTAACGGTTGCTCCACCCACATTTCATTGCAGCCGAAATTGGCACTTGGTACGTCGTTTGTTTTGATTCAAAAATCGAAATTTGTTTAAATAATAGTTATTTGTTTAAATAATATGTTATTCAAAACAACAAAAGTGCTTGTGAGTTAAATGCTTATTCTTATTTAATAGGTAAACAAACACATCTAGTAGAATTAGTATTTACCTGTAAATAATAAGAGAAGCGGTAGTAGGTACAAGTTGTTTTGTGTGCATTTATTTTGGGAGAAAAATCGCGACCTAGGATAACAGCTGTTGATAAGTTTTTGCGTTTATTCGAGAAATCGATAATAAAATATATGCTTGTTGGACTCTTTTGGACTGATTAAAGTCAATAGGGGTCAAGTGTTAGTTTTATTCCTTTTAAATATTTTTTATTTTTTTAATTAACAATATATCGTTAAAAAAGCTTGAGAATCAACGCAAAGTTTCAATATCTCGTATTACGGAAACGTATAACTTGGGAACAAAAGCTAAATCAGATAGTTCTTCCTTGCCAATTTTTAAGGCGTTTTACGAATCGTTAGATGATCACTATGAACAATTTAAAAACATTCATAATGACATCATAGGTCTCTTGAAAGACGACGACGATGATGAATTCGAAGTACAGGACAAAATTAGGAAAGATACGGATCTATTCTACCACCAAGCTAAAGTTCTTTTTTCGAGTTTATGTTCCGATTCAGTTCATTCAAATTTTACCCCCGCAACTTCACACTATTCACGTAGCGATGATCTGGGCCCTTTAAAGGTACCTTGCTTTAATGGAAACGTAAAAAAGTGGCCAACCTTTTACGATGTTTATTCTTGTTTGGTTCACGAAAACTCTAATTATTCCGATATAAGGAAATTTCAACATTTGCTAACCTTCCTTGAGGGCGAACCACTTAATATTTTAAGTTCTATAAAATTAACGGCAAGTAATTACGCAATCGCCTGGAAGGTATTAACAGATCGCTATCAAAATAAAAGACTTTTAGCCAGTACCTACTGGAACTCAATCTACTATGCAAATTCTTTAAAGGGAAACCAGTCAGCAAAGGATCTTAGAGTCTTGGTAGATACCTTTTCCGAGAATATTGCGGCGCTCGAAAATCTTGAATTTCCCGTAACGTCGTGGTGTTTTTGTTTATTTTCAATTTTATTATCAAAAATCGATCAAACCACAAGAACCGCTTTCGAATTAAAGAGATTCCAACATATCAAAATCTAATTCAGTTTCTTATTAACCAATGCCGTGCTCTTGAAACAGAACAGCTATCTCCCCAAAATACGCAAATGCAACCTTCGACTTCAAAACAGCAAAAACCAAATTATTCGAATTCTAGTAACCAAAAATATAATTCTTATTCAAATAATCAGTACAAATCAAGCCCTCCATCAAATTTTTTAGCGCATACGCACTCACAAGTATCAAATAAACAATCCAATATTCAATTTCGACAAAACCAACAACCCTATAAGTGCAAATTATGCAATAATTCTTTTCATCCACTCTCGCAGTGTGGTGTTTTTATTTCCAAATCTCCTTCAGATCGTTTTACTTATGTAAAACAACAATCGTTATGTATCAACTGTTTACGTTCAAATCATCAAGTAATCGACTGCAGTAGTACCTACAACTGCAGGGTATGTCGACATAGGCACCATAGTCTTATTCATCTATCGCAAATGACAGATTCAATCCGTCAGAATTTAAGTCAATCCTTTGTTAATTCAAGCCAAAATTCAAATCAAAATTCGAACTTAAATCAAAGTTTTAATTCAAATCAAGTGGCCGTGCCTAGCACAGGCACAAACTTATCGTATCAGAATTCAAATTCAAGTCTTAGCCAACAGAACCCTAGTTTTGTTCAACCCAGTTCAAATTCAATTCAAATCAATTCGAATCCAAATACATCTACAAATCAATACTCTTCGTTATCCACCTTGACGCCCCGGACGACAGTGCTTCTAGCGACTATAAAATTAGAGGTACTGGATAGTCGGGGTAACTACCAACCTGTCCGAGCACTTCTGGACAGCGGTAGCCAAGCTAACCTGATAAGCGAAGCTTGTCTTAACAGGTTAGGCTTGCCAAGAAACAAAATTTCGATCCCTGTTCTGGGACTAAATCAATCTTCATCGGCCACTAACGGCATTTCTACTTGCACTATTCGAGCCCTAGGCCAACAAGAGCCTACCTTTTCTATTCAAGTCTTCGTTTTACCGAAACTCTGTTCGAATATGCCCTCAGTACAGGTAGATTCATCCAATTGGAGTCATATTTCAAATCTAAAGCTTGCAGATAACCAATTTTACAACCCTGGTCCAATTGACTTACTCTTAGGTGCACAACTTTACACAGAAATCGTCCAATCAGGACGAATTCCAGGACCTCACGGCCTACCCTCCGCTTTTGAGACAGTTTTTGGGTGGGTCTTGATGGGCCAAACTCAAAACATAAATATTTCACCTCAAGTCAATTCTTACTTTACTTCCTGTGAGCAGTCTCTCGACTTTACTATTCGCAGATTTTGGGAACTAGAATCAATTAAGACAAAAACGTTTCTCTCACCCGAAGAAAAAAGATGTGAAGAGATTTTCCAAAAAACTACCACTAGAGATATTTCGGGCCGATTTACTGTAAATTTGCCTTTTCGTCACATTGACCCTCCTGACCTAGGAGACACATATTCAGTGGCCTATCGTCAATTTTTGTCTCTTGAATCTCGCTTAATAAAAAATTCAAATTTCTATAGTATGTACTCGGATTTTATGAGAGAATATCTCAAAAACGGGCACATGTCTTTAATTCCAAGATCCGAACCTAGACCTCAGTTATGTTCTTATTTACCACATCACGGAGTCCTTCGTCTTGACAAATCAACGACTAAACTCCGGGTGGTTTTTAACCCCTCGATTAAGGGTTCGAAAGGCCTAAGCATGAACGAAACTCTTTTGATAGGACCAAAATTACAAGCCGATATTTCCGAAATTCTATTAAAATTCAGATTTTATTCTATCGTATTTTTGACTGATATAAAACAGCACTTTTTACAAATTCAAATTAATCCAATTCATCGGGACTACCAAAGGCTACTTTGGCGATTTGATCCCAAGGAACCCCTGCAGGAATACAGGCTTAATACAGTGACGTTTGGTGTTAGTTCAAGTCTCTATTTAGCTATTAGAACTCTTAGAGAACTAGCCATCCTGGAGGCTAAGAATTATCCTGAAGCATCTCAGGTCCTTTTGAATAACATTTTCATGAACGATATTTGCTGTGGAGCTAACTCTCTAGAAGGTGCTTTATCACTTCAAAAGGATCTCATAGCGTTGCTTAAATTGGGAAAATTTGAATTAAGAAAATGGGCATCAAATAATCCGAAACTTCTTTCACATTTGTCGCCCGCTGATTGTCAGATCCCTGTTACCTTTGAAGACGATTCTTCAACATCGATTAAGGTGTTGGGCCTTCAATGGCACCCTTCTACAGATACTTTTACCTATTCTTGTACCCCTTGTGAAAAACCTTGCACCAAAAGGAATATTTTATCGGCTATCGCTAAAATTTGGGATCCTATAGGTTTCTTATCGCCTGTTTCATTTTTAGCCAAAGTGATTATGCAAAAACTTTGGTTATGCAAAACTGATTGGGATGAAATACCCCCCGATCCAATCAAAACTCTTTGGAATCAATTCAATAATCAATTAACCACTCTTTCGAATCTTTGTATACCTAGACATATTTTTTCGAATAATATTCAACGATGTCAATTGCTAGGTTTCTGCGATGCATCCGAGCTAGGATACGCTTCTTGCGTATACGTTCGCGTCGAATTACCAAATAAAATTATCAAAACTGCTCTAGTCATGGGCAAGTCAAGGGTTGCTCCCTTACACACTATTTCAATCCCACGTTTGGAACTACTTGGAGCTACTCTATTAGCTGATTTACTCGAACTAGTTATTCGCACCTATTCATCATTACTCGTAATTGATGAAATTCTTGCGTTCTCGGACTCACAGGTCACGCTTCATTGGGTCACATCTTCACCTCACAAGTGGAAGACCTTTGTGGCAAACCGCGTAAGTCGTATTCAAGAAACAATCCCCGAAGTCCCATGGTATCACATTACTTCACTCGAGAACCCTGCCGACTGCGCTAGCAGAGGGTTGTCGCCCAATAACTTAATAAATCACCCTCTTTGGTTTCACGGCCCTCCATGGATTACCTTGCCCACTACGGAGTGGCAAATTCAAAGGTTTATAAATGAACGTTCTTTGGGAGTTCCAGACGAGGTTCTCAAAGAAAAACCGGAAAATTCCGTGGTGCTGACGGCAGAACTTCAAAATAAAAACTTTTTTGATAGATTAATCGATAAAATATCCAATTTAAATACCATTCAAAAAATCATTTGTCATTTTCTAAGACTTATTCACAATCGAAAAACCTCAGTTGACCCTTTATCCGGCGTTTTTTCCGCTTTTGAACTACACAAGGCTCTACTTGTTTTAATTAAAAGGGTCCAAGAAGAGTGTTTTTCGGATATCATTCAAAAAATTCAAAATACTCAGCTATTACCTAAGCCGTTTCGCAAACTCGCGCCCTTTTTGGACGAATTGGGTTTCCTTAGAGTGGGCGGACGCTTACGGCATTCTCAACTCTCCTTTGAGGCAAAACATCCCTTATTATTGCCGAAATCTCATAGATTAACCCAATTGATCATTATTCAAACTCATAACGAAAATTTACATCCCGGAATAAACACAGTCCAATACTTAATTCGTCAAAAGTTTTGGATTATGTCATCACGTCGAGCTATTCAGAGGGTTTTATTGCAATGTATTCCCTGCTTTCGCTTAAAACCAAAACCGTATACTTTGTACATGTCGGATTTACCTTCTTTTAGAACGTCACAATTAAAATGTTTTTCACACGTTTGCTTAGACTATGCAGGCCCAATCAAAACCTTTGTAGGTCAGAGACGTCGTGGAGCACAAGTTGGTAAATCATATATTGCAGTCTTTGTCGATACTTCTGTCAAAGCAATCCATATCGAGCTTGTTTCGGATTTAACCACAGAGGCGTGCATCGCTGCTTTACGACGCTTTGTCGCTAGACGTGGCACTTGTGTCCAAATCACAAGTGATAGAGGCTCAAACTTTGTTGGGGCTATTAAGGAGCTCCATAATCTTTCGAAATTAGCTTCTGAGAGCTTAAAAATCAAATGGTGTCTTAATAGTCCGGGAGCCCCCACCTAAATGGTCTAGCAGAAGCAGGAGTCAAATCTATAAAAACACATTTGTATCGGGTCATCGGTGACCAGATACTAACCTTCGAAGAGCTCTATACTCTCCTCGCCCAAATAGAGGCATTACTCAATTCTCGACCCCTTTGTGAGCAAAGCTCTGACCCAAAAGATCTTACGTCTTTGACTCCGGGTCATTTCCTCACAATGGAACCCCTTAATTCGTGTCCTGATACTGACCTTTCTACCCTTAAAGTTAATACCCTTAAGCGTTGGCAACTTATCCAACGAATTCATGCCGATTTCTGGAAGCGTTGGAAACTCGAGTACTTAAATACTTTACAACAGCGTTCTAAGTGGTCGGACCCTTCGGTTGAAATCAAGCTAGATACGCTTGTATTAATTAAGGATGAAACTAGGCCGCCATTACACTGGTTGCTGGGTAGAATAGTATCTGTACATCCTGGTCGGGATAATCACATTCGAGTTGCTACTGTTAAAACACAACACGGACTTTTCACTCGTCCCGTGGTCAAGTTGTGCCCACTACCTTTAGATGCGCACTAAACTCCCAAGCAACTTCTTTTGTTTCGTGTGTCGTTATCTAGAATATATATATATATATTTTTTTTCATTTTTTTTCTTTTTGATCTATAAACCTAAAACGGATTTTAATAACCTTTTAAGGTTTTGAATTAACTTATATTTTTTTTATATAGCCATTTGTTTATTCAGTTAATCTCAATGTAAAACTTCGTTTTAAGTGGGCGGAAAATGTTCGTGCAACTTCAAATTTTGCGCCAAATTCCCGTATTCGGAAAACCCACACAATTTCAATTTGATTGGCACAAGCAAAACGCCAGCGCCATCTACGAAAAATGAATCTGCGCAAAAAGGCGTAACCAAAAAAAATTCGTCTGTCGTATTCTATCGAGATCACCACGCACCAAATTCTATTAACCAAAAAATCCAATAACATTCTTAGAAAATCAAACTAAACCATTACACAAACAAGTGATTCTAGTGTGGATCGACTGCAACGACTGGGCCAGCGAGAGGAGCTCCTCTGGACGACGGAAACAACTGAAAAGGTGAGTGCCAATCCTCTATATTGTCTTTGTGTGGCTCGGAAAAATTAATATTTTTACATCGCCCTTTTAAGGATTTTTGCACCCAGATTTTATAAAACGACCAGCGCGCTTACAGTCCCGCCGCTCTACCCCTCAAATCATCAACACCCACTATACTGTAACTCGGTGCTTTTGTTAATAAAATGTATAGTTTGGGAGATATAATTTTCAAAATTTGGCAATTTTCATCCTATGGGATTCCCTATCCTAAAAATCGCTAAATGACGTTTTTCCGAATCTGAACTCAAGGTGTGGCTTTTTTACATCTTTATGGCCCCACCATACTGTAACTCGGTGCTTTTGTTAATAAAATGTATAGTTTGGGAGATATGAATTTTCAAAGTTTGGCAATTTTGGTCCTATGGGATTTCCTATCCTAAAAATCGCTAAATGACGTTTTTCAGAATCAACTCAAGGTGTGGCTTTTCGCATCTTTATGGCCCCACCATACTGTAACTCGGTGCTTTTGTTGATAAAATGTATAGTTTGGGAGATATGATATGAAGTTTGGCAATTTTCGAGGGGTGATCAGCTGCCCACAGTAGGTGTACAAATTTTTCTACAAGACCCCACAGGACTATACAGGACTTGCACAGGACTTCCACAGGACTATACAGGACCCCGAGGGTACTGGCGCCTAAGGGGTGCCCTAAGCATGATTAAGTATGAAGGCCGGCAAAGGCAAATCAGCTTTCTAAGAAAAACGAGAGTTAAGATGTGATGACCTTTTTTTTTTGGTCACGAATTTTTTTCTGGGCGCCTTTTTTAGCCACAGGACTATACAGGACTCCACAGACAGGAGTTGTACAGGAATTGTACAGAACACTACAGGACCAAAAATTTATTAAAGTCCTGTAGGATGGTGTACAAATTTGGCACTGATCACCCCTGTGTTACCGATATTTATTTCTCATTTTTATTTATCCTAAAACTTTTTTGTTAATTTCTTGTAAAGTAATCTTTTTTTTTAAATAATTAGTGAATTTTAAATATGTTTATTTTCCAGAAAAGCACTAGACGTTCAAATACCTAGATTCGACAAAAACTTGGAAGAATTTTACTCGTATTGCGACCAAATTGAGTTGCATTTGAAAACTTCTATTAAATGTCTCAGTCAGGCCGAGAGCAGTACTAAGTAAGTATATCTGACAGAAAACCTATTTTTTCTAACAAGTAGATACTGAAAAACTTTTTTTTGGAAAGTAGAAAGGTGTCAAAAATATTTAAAAAAATTTAGGCTTGGGGAAAAGTCCGGGCCCCGAAACCCCTTCCCGTGGTGCGCTCATTTAGAGCAAAAAATTAGATATTTAGCTAAAAGAAAATTTAAATGTCTTTAAATATTGCACGCTAATTCTATCAGAATTAGAGTGACTACAAAATCGTCGCAATCAAAACAATACGGCCCGACCGACAACGCCAATTTGTTTGACCGACAACGCCAAGTGTGCACTAATTTCAGGTGCACATAAGCTAGCTTTACCACCCTACTGTAACCGTAAACGCGGGTGGCATCACATTGACTCAATTTTGAAAAAAACAAAACAAGGAAAGTAACTAAATGTCAATTTATAATATAAAGATATTATAAGTAAAATGCAATGAAGTAAGGTCAAAAAAATATTTTTGCATAATATCTTTTAAACAAAGTTAAATCTTACAATGCGGGTTTCCGCCACTTATTAAATAAATATTACTTGACAACTTCAAGTAAAAATATTATTGGGTTTGTATCTACAGTGTGTCCACGGATTGAGTTACGGTAAGGTATAAATAACAAAAAATTCGATTTAGATTCTGACTTTATGGCAATCGCTCCTGCTTGTAGTAGGTTGACTTGATAAAAAGTGTTAAGAGTAAAGTACCTTTGTTTTAAGAGATATCAGAAAAGGCTATTAAAAAAAGTTGTTTAGAATTAAAAGTTACGACTAATTCTAAATTTTCAGAAAAATCAGCTTAAAATCGTCTAAACAAAATTTTCATAATCGACTTATAAAATCAGAGTTGGCTGATTTTCCCGAAAATTGAGAATCTACCGTAACTTTTAAATCTAAACAACTCTTAAAAACATTTTCCGATATCTTTTAAAACAAAGGTATTTTACTCTTAACACTTTTTATCAAATCAGCATACTAAACCACCCTGTAGATGAATTGATTTGATTCATTTTTTTAACATCTTAGTTTCAGACCAAACAGGAGCAATTCCCAGAAAACCAGAATCTAAATGGAACATTTTTTGTCCCTTATACCTTATATCATCAAATCAGCCTACTAAACCATCCTGTATATTCATTGATTTGGCTCATTTTTTTAACATTTTTTTTTAAGACCAATCAGGAGCGATAACCAAGAAATCAGAATCTAAATATATCTCAAATAAAATCTCACGTTTGTTACTTTTTTAAAATGTCTTCTTTGGAAGAGACTTAAATATGGACAAAAAGACAGTAAGATTTGCATTTTTTAGGGTTTTGTTAATATGTCGAATAAATAATAAAAACAGATTAAGTTATAGTCCTTGCCACACGCAGTTACACTTTTGTGACTTTGACATGAAATAAACATATTTCCTAACCAGAAATATATTAAAAAGTAAATATGTCATGTTGGTATAAAATTAAAGGTAAAACTGTCATTGTCTCTGGATAAAAAGATGCTGACTGTAGGTTGACAAACAAAATGCACAGATAAAAACTGACTAAAGACATGCCAATTTTCAGATTTTTTTTGCTCCGATCAGTATGCAATATGATAAATAAAGAGGTTGGAAATGTCACAAAAGTGTAACTGCCCATGGCAAGGACTATACCACGTAGGAGTAAATATTTTTTTAAATAAAAAGTGACATTTTCATTGTTTCAAGGTAACAAGTGACATAGACGTACTTGTAGGGGTCCAAATTATGCAGAATTCTTCAGGGAATATAAATATGGTATAACTTGTGTATGCTAATCATAGTGTTTCGTCCAAAAATGAAGTTATTCTAGTCGATAGATAAACTACTGCCCCCTAGCAAAGACGTACAGAAACAAAAATATTTTACGTGAATTTACAAGAGCCGATTTGGTTATAACAATTTTTTCCCACAGTCGCGGTCGCAGCAATAGTAGTTTATAAGATAAATCCAGAGTTGTCATGCTTAGTGGGACATCCTGTATAAGTATGTGCTTCGGAGTTTTTAAACAAATTGTTTTAGGTATTTGAACCTTCCAGTGGTTTCGGCAAAAAACGATTCCCTCGGCATGAATGACAACAGCAGCCTGACATATCCTCAATTTTTGGCGACAGTGGGCGCGCAAGTTGCCTACACGAAAGAAATACATGACACGCTGGTCGCGGCTGCGCAGAACATATCGCCTTCGGATTGACACTATTTTGAATGAATAGAAGAAAAATAAATCTTCAGAAATAAGTATATTAAGGTGTCAATTTTATATATGCTCACGCAGGGCTCAAACGGACGGGCCACGATCCTCCACTTTGTTGACGTCACATCCGGGGCTGATTTTTTTTGATGGTCATGTCAGGACACAGCTGATTGTCTTTAAAATATTGAAGTTGGAATGACGGTTCATTAATATTTGATTTTTTTTTAAATAAAGCCGGTTTTGAGATGTTTTTACTATATTCTTGCAGAACAGTTTTTTGTTAATGTATGGTAATCCTTAATTTTTCAGAGCCGCTTCATTAGCTCACACAAAAATTAAGTTTAAAGTAGAAGCGAATGTGACAATCACAGATGACAAAGTCAAATATAACAGTTGGCGGTGTTACATGGCGGGTAATTTGAATTCAAAATATGAATGCTAAATCTTGAAGATTTTAATCTTTTAGTCATATTGCTTCCTTACAAAACTTTAGTGGAATATCGGGATGGTGTCTGAGAATATTTCACTGAAATTTCGCGGAAATCTGTGGTGCCATTTTAAAAATATCATAAAAAACGTCTGACCTCCCATAAGACCCAATGTAAAATTCAGCCCCCAGAGAACAGCTGATTTTTTCAGGGTCGTGGCCTCTATTTTCGTGTTGGCCTTGGCTCACGATACACTAGGACAAAGTATGTCAGCGCGCATTCATTTATACCGGGGATGACGCTTGATTGTAACTTCTCGTTTCCGTGACGCCATCTAGATGACAAAATAGGAAAATTGGCATGCAAATTTTCAACAATTGTTGGCCAAAACGTTTGCTATCTAATAAAAATTCTGGTCGATACATAAGTAAACATTTTGCATATTTTTCGACAAATCCTCAAAACTAAATACTAATATTAAAAACTGAACAGTTATCGAGCAAACGCTTCGGCCAATAATTGTTTAAAATTTAGTTTAAATCGATTGGCTAGTTTTAAAGTAACGACTTGAAACGTTGTTGAAAATGGGGGCCGCATGAGTTTTGGTCCCAAAATGAGGCACTTTCATTTTTCTGATCTGGCCCAATTTTACCAAGCATACTCAAATGTACATTTGTGTAAAATTTCAAGTTAATATGTTAGTTATTGGTTGAATACGTATCGCTGATTTCGGAAGCGATAATGCGAGGCGAAAACACGGTTTGGTCTGCATTGCTGACTGTTCTGTCTTTAATTATTATTATTTAATAAATAAAAGATTATTTAATTAATTAATCTAGTTTTATTTCGTTACTTAAATTTACTTTACAAAACAGCTTTATTTGTAGATCCAGTTAATAATGGGGTGCAGAACAGACTGGCGACTAGAGTCATCAAGATGGTATACTCCTTTATGCGCATGTGCGCGAGTTTCCTCAGAGCCAGTGTTGCCAGGTCCCACAGAAATATTGCATGAGAAATATTTCGAGAAAGCATGAGATTTCAAAAAAAAGCATGAGATGGCGGAATTATCCCTGATGCCTCTAGCCTGGTGCTCATTCATTATTGCAGGCACTTTTTAAAAAGCATACATTGTTACCTTCATACTGCATTCTACCCAATGAAACCCAGGTAACTTTGTCCAGTCTTTTTTAAAATGTTGTTTGTAAATCTTTTTCTTCTTAGCAGAACTAGGTCCGGCCAGGTTTTGGTCAGTTTTACTATCACTGCTAGTAGCACTATCACTTAGTACCATTTTGTACAATCTATCACTTAGAACCATTTTGTACAATCTATGTATCTCTTAATACCATTACACTTGAAAACAACTCTATATAGTAGGACGCGTACGACGTAAAGATGGGGCATCTAACAGAATAATCGATTATCGTTTTCGGGGAATACCCGAATAAGCGAACCGTGCATTTGTACGTCATACTCTCAACTAGGCGCGAGGTTGCAATTTGCGATTATGAAACACGATCCAACGATGCCAAATGCCGGGTTGCAAATTTTTCGCGGCACTTCTTTGTGACGTAAGCAGAATTCTCTTATGATTACTTTGTTATTTGTAGTTCATAGTTACCTCTATAATTAATTTTTAAGTATAATTTATTTTTGTCTCTGAAAGCTGAAAAGCATGAGATTTTGCGATAAAATAATGATAGCATGAGATCTCATGCTTTTGCATGAGACCTGGCATCCCTGTTCAGAGCTAAATGGAAGAGGAGTCGAATATCGCAGTGCCGTAACACTGACATACGTGTATTAGTGTACCGCGATATTGCCCAAGTATTCCAATTTGTACGCAATAGAATAAGTAAATATGACTTTATAAAGCGTTACCCATTGTTGTTTTTGATTTAATCAGCCCTATCAATAAATGATTTTGTTATCATTTTTTCTACTTGCTTAGCTAAATTTCTGTTATCTTTAAAAACATCCATGTTTACAAACTTATTTTTGAAATATGCTAATGTAGAAACGCATATTTTTATAGAAATTTGTGATAACAAACATTGCCACGCAATGTGATAAGGTAATTGCACCTTGCAGAAAATGTAACTAATAGGGCATTTTTTTATAATTGAAACTTTTATATTACTATCAATTTGGTACAAAATACCGCTTGGCAAAAAAATAACGCAGAACACCAACCCCCGATAAGGGAGGAGTTCTTTTACCTCTGTACCATGAACGGACTACTAAGGACACTTAGACAGTTGGGCTCCGCCGCGCACAACAAAGTATGAGTTCCCAAAATAATATATATTTTTTTAACCATTCTTTTACAGACTTGCCTCTTTAATTCTGTCTGGATTAATTTGCTCATAAATTCATTATTCCATTAATGATTCATTAATATTTTAAAACATGGTGGACCAAGATCAATAAAATGTGATCTTTTATGGAGGGTCAAATTTCATTTAGTCCGCCATATTGCATTTTCATATGGCGGAAAATTTCAATAGTAATCTTTAAAGAGCAATCATTAAGCATCATGATGCTTTTAAGTTAATAATGACTTCACGAGGAAATTAATAAAGACAGAAATGGTAAGGCAATCGTACCTATGATCTGTAAAATAGTGGTTGAAACAAAAATATTTCGAGAACGACTGAACCAAATTTAATGATTCGTACCTCGTTCTAACACAACAGAGACAGAGCTTGTACCTATAATCTGTAATATATTGGTTGAAACAAAAATATTTCAAGAACCACTGAACCGAACTTAATGATTCGTAACTGGTAATTCAACAGAGACAGAGCTTTATCATGAATTCAAAAAAGGTTAAATCTAGAATAAACGAGCCTCTTTATAATTTAAAATATCACTTTGTCTAATAAATTTGATGTTAGTACTATTAATTCTCTTCAAAATAGAGACTTATTGAAATAAAGCCAGGCTATAATAGTGCCAGGCACAATTTTGACACCTTCACATTGTAATATCAGCTGTGATCTTTCAACACACGGCCTTTGTTTACTATATGAACCGGAATAAACAGTGCCTTCTTTTATTAATTAAAAATAAACGACAAAAGTTTTAAATTCGACTTTGGTATGTCAATTTTGAAGGATCAACTGTCAGTTTTCAATGTGAATGTGTCAAAATAGTGCCTGGCACAATTATAGCCTGGCTATATTTTAATAATTCTCTATTGAGTTACTCTGTGCTCCCTAAAAAGAAGGCTGTATGTAAAAATTTTACGTTTTGCGAAAAACGGGTTTAAAGTTATATAGTTTTTTATTGTTACTTATTTAATCTTGAATGTAAAAAAATAAAACTGCACATTTTTATTTTAAAATTATAAGACAATAAAAAAGTATAAAACTTTAAACCCGTTAGTAAAATGCGACTTTCTTCTTAGGGACAGTAGTACTAGTCATAAAAATCTTATAAGTGGCTTCAAAATTTCTAGTATGCAAGGTGAAAAGAAATACTATTTCACACCTCTAGGTTAAGGTCACTAGATCATGAAGTTCCTTAATTCGTTATCTAGTGGCCTTACTTACTAGGTTAGGTTGGGTTGGTGGTAAAAAACTATATGAAGTCATTTTATCTTTGTGGCTAGTAGCCTTGTGCTTCCAGCAATAAATCACACAAACATTATATTCTATTTCCTATACCAAAACCTAAGGACCCCAATCATAAAGGAGCCAAGCCAGTCTAGCTAAAATTGTATGATTTAAATCAAAACATCAAATGTTAAAAGTAATACATATATATTAATATATTTCAAAAAAAAAAAGAAACTCTTATACATATTGCAAAAAGACAATATTGGAATGATATTTATACATGTTTATACACATAAAAATTTGCATTACATTCATTGATTGAATATTTAATCAATGAATACATTTTTAATCTCTTTTCAAATGCGCTTCCAATTATTAATAACACAGTTTATGTTAAAAATCATAACATTTAAACCCACTCAAATAAAAAAACACAAAAATAAATACTAAAATCTTATTGTTTTCAAAAACAACTGAAAAATCACAATTAATAGATAAATTGGTTTTTGTCATAAAAAAGTATTGTTTAATGCTTGTTAGAAAAAAAATCACTGAAGAGAGAAATACAATCTAAAAATATTTGGAAGAGACTTGATATAATTTCTTAATCTAATTTAAGCACCTAACTATACCCATAATTTGACCCAAAAAAAAACAAAAAATAATATATATTACCTTAAACTCAATTTTTGTGTATAATTTGGTGCCAAAAGTTTGTTTGTGAGTCAGTTTACGCCATCCTGATTGATTGGATAAGTTGGAAAACAGCAGATCCGCATACTACAAAGATAAACAAAGCTAGCAGCCAGGGTCCTACAGGGGCTTGGGATTCTTTGTCAGTTTTCTGAAAGAAAAAATAAAAATTTCTACGAGCGCACGGAGGAGTATCTGCATAATAAAAACGGTTAAAAGCAAAAATTACCAAGATACTCAAGACTACCTTCTAACCATTTTTTGTTCTACTCCAATAACCTATCTATCCAGCCGCCTCCATAAAACTTCCCCCTCTACTTGTAACGTGTCGTGAGGTCAGTCGAAACTTAATGAATTTTGAAATCACACGCCTTTGTTGTCGACCTTTGTTTTGAGGTGTTAGTGTTGTTATAGTGTTTCCGTGTGGCCAGACCAATTATTGAAAATATAAATAGAAGGCATGTACCATATTTAAAAACGGAATTTTAGTCCTTTGTTGTTTACATTGTACGTTTACGAAATATTTAAAAATCCCTATTTGGGTATTTATATTTTTGTTGCCTGCCGGGCCTTGCCGAGCTATATATCTTTAATAGACATGAAGTTCAGGCTTATGTTTAATTATTTTTTATTCTATTTTTGATACAAAAATATACAAAAACAAATAAAAAAGCATGTAAAAGCAATAAAAACTCAAGTAACATGCACAGGGTGTCCGAAATTCGAAAATATAAAAAAACCTACTCCCACTTCTGAGTCTCAATTTTCAAAGGATTATTAAAAGTGAAAACCGCATTTTTATATTGCAAGCTGTTTCGAAGCTACGGGGGGGGGGGGTATTTGAGAAGTCTGCATTTTGGGAGGGGGCGGTTCGGTTCGGTTTATTTATGAAAATTTCATATTGGTGTACTTTTACTTTTTGAGATATTAGATAAAGTTGATATTTTTCTTATAAAATGATTCTTTTTATTCGATTTTGAAAACCGGATTCTGATTATTGATACTTTTAAGTTATTTCATTAAACTGTAGAAGTATTCAATCGATCGCAGTTCAGTACGGTTATATTGCATCGTACCTGCATGATAGTGCTAACGAGGTCAAAGTCGGAGTTTGTTTTGTTTACAAAAACATCGCGCGCGAGATACCTGTGTTGAGAATCTATATACAATGTGTATTATAAATAATATATCATGTTTAAAAGCAAAAAAAGTGTACCATCACCTGTGAAACTTGTTTTAAAAATTAGCGAAAAGCCCAAACAAAATCAAGAAAAAATGGATAATGCCGAATTATTTCAGGATAGCCATGCTAGAACACAAAATGAAGAAGTTTTATATAGCGAATGGAAAAAATCCCAAAACGAAAAAAATTCACTTAGTGTACAAGTGGATTATCTCCGAAGTCAACTGGAAAGTATGCAAAGAAAATTTGCAGATTTAGAGACAAAAGTCACTAAAAAAGAAGAGTCTGACATGGACTACATTACTGATGACGATCTGGCAAGAGAAACTGAGTGGATCAGACAAAAAGGAAAAGGTTGGAAAAAACGTCGAATGGATACTTCACTCTCACCACCACAACAAAGCTCGGGCACTGGAGAGCCCTCCAATAAAACACAAAATGAAGAACCCCTAACTAAGGTTAAAAAAGCTCCATTACCTCCACCGATTATGGTAAATGGCGTAAATAATTTTAATGATATTTATGAAAAGTTAAATATCATACAAGGAGTTAAAATAAAAGTTTTAAATAACGAAAATATTAAAATAAATGTACAAGACGCAGACAGCTATCGGCTGGTTACTAAAATGCTTAATGAAATAAAGCATCAATGGCACTCATACGAAAACAAACAAATAAGGCCAATTAGAGTAATAGCGAATAGGCTACACTTCTCATGTGACCCACAAAAAATTGTAGCTGATCTACAAAAAAAAGGTTTTAAGGCACTGGAGGCCAGCAACAAACTTAAATGGAGAACAAGACAACCTCTTAACATGTTTATGCTCACATTCAGCCACGATGAAGATATCAACAAAATTTTTGAAATTTCCAGTATCCTTGGGATTGAAGTGGAAATAAAAGCACTAAAAACCTCAAAGTTAGTCCCTCAATGCAAAAGATGCCAATCTTATGGACACACGCAAAAATATTGCGCTAAAGAACCACGTTGCGTAAAATGCACGGGGAAACATCTTACTGTAGAATGCCCCAAACCAAAAGAATCTGAGCCAAAATGCATCCACTGTGGAGGCAAGCATCCTGCTAACTACAGAGGATGCCTTGTTGCTAAGGAAATACAAAAATTGAAAAATAAACCTAAGAAACCGAATCTCATACCAAACGTGAGTACAAATAGACAAAACCAACAGACAAGAAACACAGTCACACAAAACTCTGTGACAAGGACATACAGCCAAGTAGCAGCAACAGCTACTATACCTGATATTAATATCAGTAGTCAAAATACTATGGAACAAACACTACAATTAATTTTGGAGAAATTGAACAAACTTGATGAGCGATTAACTAAACTAGAAAGTAGCAATAACGGAGCTACCAATATGCCTCAAAATGGTCAGTAATCTTAGAATCCTAGCTTGGAATGCCAATGGTCTCTTGCAACATCAGCAAGACTTGCAAGTTATTCTAGACATAGAAAAAATTGACGTCTGTCTTGTGTCAGAAACGCATTTCACTAACCAGTCTCACATTAAATTTAAAGGTTATAAAGTGTATCATACAACTCACCCTAGCAATACTGCACATGGGGGAAGTGCTGTAGTAATTAAAGAAAATATATCACACTATGAGGAGATGGGATATAAAACCATAGAGATTCAAGCTACATTAGTAAGTGTAAAAACCAAAACATATACATTAGTCATAAGTGCTGTCTATATACCACCAAGGCACTTACTAAAGAAAAATCAATATCTTAATTTTCTCAGAAAATTAGGAAACCGTTTTATAATTGGAGGTGACTTTAATGCAAAAAATACCTACTGGGGATCTAGACTGACGAACTCTAAAGGAAAAGAACTTTTGCAAGCTATTAGTGAATATCAATGTGAGCCGATATCAACTGGTAAGCCCACATACTATCCAACAGATCCAGGAAAAATTCCAGATCTAATTGATTTTTTTATAGTAAAAAATATATCTTTAAGTTTTGTAGATATAGAAGAAAGTTTTGATTTACACTCAGATCATTCACCTATTATTCTAACTCTTAGTAAAAACATAATAAAGAAAGAAGCAAATATCTCACTAGTTAATAAACTGACTGACTGGATTAGTTTTAAACAAAGTCTGACAGAAAAAATAAACCTATCAGTACCATTGCAAACGCCAGAACAAATCGATAAAGAAGTTGATTATTTTGTTACAAATATTCAACAAGCAGCTTGGGAAAACAGTCCAAAACCAAAGAGAATTTTTAAGGGAAAAAACTATCCAAAGGAAATTAGAGACCTTATATTGGAAAAAAGGAAACTAAGAAGAAAGTGGCAACAAAGCCGTGATCCTCGGGACAAAACAAATCTCAACAACATGACGCAGCGCATTAGGCGAGAAATTCTAGTAATTAAAAATGAATCTATTAACCATTTTCTTAATGAGCTTACAGATGATAAAAATACCGACTATTCCCTTTGGAAAGCAACCAAAGATTTTAAAAGACCAATTATCCAAATTCCACCCATACGAAAATCTAACAACCAGTGGGCAAGGAGTAACGAAGAAAAAGCAGATATTTTTGCAAGTCATTTAGAAAAAACATTTCAGCCCCACGAAGCACCAGATGAACACTTTCATTTAAATGAACCCCATCAAATCGAGGACCATATTAAGCTTACATCACCTAAAGAAATATTAACAGAAATCAAAAATATTAATTCGAAAAAAGCCCCAGGGTATGATCTTATTAACGGGGTAGTCATAAAACAACTCCCCAGAAAAGCTATCGTAAAACTATGCAACCTAATTAATGCGTCTTTTAGGCTTAGGTACGTACCTAAACTGTGGAAAGTTGCAGAAGTTATCATGATTCCAAAACCGGGAAAACCACTCCATGACGTGTCATCTTACAGGCCAATATCTTTGCTGCCAATTATATCCAAGCTCTATGAAAAATTATTGCTTAAAAGAATAAAACCCATCATAGAAAGACAAGAAATTATTCCATCTCATCAATTTGGTTTTCGAGACAAGCATTCCACGATAGATCAAGTACACAGAATTACTAATATAATAGAAAAAGCACTAGAAGAGGGAAAAGTTTGTTCTGCAGTTTTTCTAGATGTAGCACAAGCATTTGACAAAGTGTGGCATGAAGGCCTTAATTTTAAACTAAAAAGGTTTCTGCCAAAACAGTATTCGGATATTTTGGAATCATACATATCTGATAGACATTTTAGAGTAAAACAGGAAGACTCATACTCAAATTTAAGAGAAATTCAAGCAGGCGTGCCCCAGGGTAGCGTACTAGGCCCTTATCTATACTTATTATTCACTTGTGATATCCCAAAGCCAGAAAATTGTCACTTAGCAACATTTGCCGATGATACTGGTTTATTGACGGTAGAAAAATCTATTGAAAAATGTATAGAGAAACTTCAGGATGCAGTCACCCAAATTCACAGTTGGACCACAAAGTGGCGAATAAAATTAAATGAAACCAAATCAATTCATGTTGATTTTACAAACAAAAATATAAATCACATACAAATAACAATTAACAACATTCCAGTACCATATTCGAATCAGGCAAAATATCTAGGTATGACACTTGATACCAAATTGCGCTGGAAAGCACATGTTAAGAAAAAAAAAGAAGAACTTGAGATAAGGTATAGAAAAATGAACTGGCTAATTGGAAGGAAGTCCAATTTAACAATTCATAATAAGTTACTGCTTTATAGACAAATACTGAAACCAGTATGGACATATGGTATTCAACTATGGGGTTGTGCTAAAGAGAGTAACATTCTAGTTGTACAGAGATTTCAAAATAAAGTATTAAGAAACATTGTGAATGCACCTTGGTACGTTCGAAATAGTGACCTTCATCGAGATCTAAAAATCGAAACTGTAGCAGAGACTATAAAAAAGTACGCAAAAAGCCATGAAGATAGACTCCATCGGCATGTGAATGTGGAAGCAATTCAGCTTCTAGACAATACTATGCTAGTTCGACGACTAAAAAGAGTGAAGCCGTTTGAGCTAGTAAACTAAGTGAATTACACATAAAACAAAATAATGCTATAAACACAACACAATTGTGAGTTACAGACTAAACAAAGCGGGGAGAACTGTTGAGTGAACCCTAAGTTTAAATCTGACTTTTCTAGTAAATTAAGTTAAAACAAAATTGCTAATTAGTCTTACTGACTAGATTGTAATAAAAAAAAAACACAGTGTGTTTGACAAATAAAAAAAAAAAAAAAAAAAATTAAACTGTAGAACAACAAAAAGTAAAAAAAAAACATATTTATTTAATTTTTTTTTAGTGTACATTTATAAATGTTGTAGCCTTCCAATAAAAGTTATTTCTTAAAATTATTTGTCATTAATTAAATGCAATTAATAATTTTCAAACCATATTTTGATTTAGCAGAAAATTTTGTGTACGCCTATAATATCTGTGTTTTGCCGATGATGTCAAACTTTTTCGCTTAATTAAAACCCTCTTTGATTGTTTGCTACTCCAGCAGGATATCGAAAACTTTTATTCCTGGTGTGAAAAGAACTGCATGGACCTTAATGTGGGAAAATTCAATCAGATTTCTTTCTACAGGACTCTCAGTCCACAGTGGTTCAATTATTTCATTGATGGCGAATTTATAAAAGTATGTGAGGAAATAAAAGAGCTCAGGGTATTTTTGGATAATAAACTAAGTTTTAATGTCCACATTGAAAAAATTACATCCAAAGCCTTTAAAACATTGGGATATATTAAAAGGATATCTAGGGACCTATCGGTCGGAACATTTAGGACTCTTTATTGCTCACTGGAATATTGTGCAGTGGTATGGAGCCCTCATTATGAAACACATATGGAAACACTAGGGAAAGTCCAAAAAAATGTTTTTAGGTCTGTGGCTTATAGATGTGGATATACTAGGGAGGAATATTCATATAGTGAAACTTTATCTGCATTTAATCTAGAGCCCTTGCAACTAAGACGATTTAAATTGGACTTAATATTTTTTTACAAGCTCATTAATGGGCATATAAACTGCTCTGAGTTACTGGCTATGGTAGGTTTACATACCTACCCCTATCTGTCGTGAAAGGTTCACTGAAGTTTTTAATCGTGAGTTTCACAAGACTAATTATGGTTCTAACGAACCAATTTCAAGAATGTTTGCAGAAGCAAACTTGGTATCAGGCTCTATAAACTTTTTTGGATCTAGTGTGAATCAATTTAAGACTGAGTTAAAAAAAATCTAAGTATGGTTTTGTCCAATTGTACCTGCTACCTAACCTTTTTTGTGATGATATTGTGATTTTAATATGTTTTTATCTATTTGTAGTTTTTTACGATTAGTTATTTTTTGTAATTTTTGAAAATGGCAAGTCCATATATAAATAAATAAATAAATAAAATAAAATGGTATAAAACGGTGACCAATAATTTTGAAAAGTAATATCATATCAAAAACATAATCTGACAATTTCATTTGGCAGGGGAATATCAAAGGCTAGTCTTCAAACAAATTATGCATAGGAACCAGAAGTGGTGTTCTGTGTCAAAACTTAATATAATTTTGGATATGGGAGGGGAAATATCCCTGTAGATCCACGATCCACACCTGACATAAAAACAATAAATAACTTGTAAGTTATTTAAAACCGGATTACAATATACTTATATCATTCTTCTTATCACCTCAACCCCATCACCTCACTCTGATCCATGACATGTGGGACACCCTGTATAGATATATTCGTCAATATAAACAGTTTATGATCATCAAACTTTGACTTTTATTCAAAGAAATTGCAAAAAAACACAACAATTATATTATACAATAATGTAAAATAACAATTAAGTACCAACCAAAAGTGTACATGTAAATCTGGTCCTGTACCATCCATCCATGAATTTTATCTTATTGTTTTCACTTTGGTATGTCAGTTTTTAAAGAAAAAAAAAGTTCGGTTCCGATTTCAAAAAATTTTATATATCTTTGCGTTTTAGATGATTTTGAAACTTTTTTTGTTGCGCCGTCTGTCTGTCTGTACCGACCAACGCGCATAACTCAAAAACCGCTTGGCCGATTTTAATGAAATTTGGTACCTAGGCTGGGTCTTGGGTCGAGATGGTCCCATTTAAAAATGAACAAAATCCACCGAACAGAAACCAAATAAAAGGGTGGGGGTAGATTTCAAAAATTAGAGTTTATGTGAAAATATGGCGTGTGTGATATCAAACGAAAGGTAATTGAGTCTGCAGTTAAACAAAATACATTTTAATTTATTTAAAAAAAAAGGGTGGGGGTATATTTTAAAAATTAGAGTTTAAGTGAAAATATGGTGTGTGTGATATCAAACGAAAGGTAATTGAGTCCGGAGTTTAACGAAATACATTTTAGTTTTTTGTTTTTTTTAAGGGTGGGGGTAGATTTCAAAAATTTGAGTTTAAGTCAAAACATGGCTTGTGTGGTATCAAACAAAAGGTAATTTAGTCTGGAGTTAAATAAAATATATTTCAGTTTTTAGTTATATTAGCTCACACATACACTATAACTATAGTACCTAGTGTGAGCTTAGGGGCCCATATATTGGCAGAGTATTTTTAATTATAAGATATTTTATTTAAATTTCTTTCTTAAAAGGTGGCAAATTTTGGACCCACCTAATATTAGCAATTGGAAAGTCATCCATTGGCACCTTGTTAAAAAAGTCTATTAATTTTTCATGGTCTTGATTTGTTTTTAGGATTAAGAATAATTTTCCTTGTTTTTTGCTTAATTTTAGTCCTTGTTCTCTTTCTTGTCAAGGTAACAGCAGTAGGTAGGTATGTGTCATTATCTGAATATCAAGAAAATTGAATCCCTTGTGGATTAAACAAAAGTTTTTGATTTTTTTTATGGCATTAAATTACAGTTATCCGAGCAGTTTTCATAGTATTTGATGTGTACAAAGGAGATTAAAAATCTGACTGCAACAACTGCAATTTTCTTGACATGTTATACATGAAAACCAGATTTTAATATAGCAAACTATTTTTAGCTAGGGGTTTTTGAAGTCTGCATTTTAGGAGGAGGCCAGTAATTTTTTCCTTAAATTATATACAAAAACTTTTTTTGTAAACTGAAAAATTTTATTCATACTCATGAGTAAAGTAGAGTTTATACAGCAAAAAAGGTAGACCATTAGTAAATAGGGTCCAAGGTTTGGGCTTTAGATTCATTCATTTTAATGTTGGGTTTATACAGATAAAAATAAATATTAAAATAAAAGTAAACTCTACAGTACAGAATCAGATAAAATTAAAATAAAAACTTTTATCTTTTTTTATGATCATGATATGAGCTGAGGGGAGAAAGTAATGTCTTTATTGATATTTTAATGTGTGTAAACCTAGCATAACTTGTTTGTTAAAAATTGCTTGCTTAAGACAAAAGGTCGAAACATATGGAATAGGTATTTAGGAATATTTCATAAATGGTCCTTGTCGTCTTAATTCAGAAGCCCCCAAATATACCTAAATTTTTCCCAAAATACACAAAAAAAACCTTGAAAAAAACATTATACCTACCTTTTTTAATAGTTACACAAAACTACAAATCAAAAATTTGTAGAAAACATGCATAAAAATGTTTGTGGTTTCATCTATATCAATAGTTTTCTTAAAAATCTCTCAAATTTCCCTTGAAAACCCTAAAAAAACTGAAAAATATGTTAGGAAAAACAAAAACTTACCGACGATTTTGGTACGTTTCCTCTCATGGTGACCATTTTGGAGGCTTTCTCGTTGGCGATACGCATCCTTTGTTTTGGGGCCATGACTATTGGATATTTACAATGTAAAATCAGGGAAAATTCACCAAAAATCAGGCGAAAAACGCAACAGAAAAACTGTGTTTTCTTTTCACCGAAGAAGTGACACGTTCGTGCACTTGTCAAGTCGGCCGCAGAGTGAGACAAACGAAATTTTAATCACAATAAAGAGAGAGGGTTGAAAAGAAAGCGTGGAGCTTTGCATGACACGTTGTGGATTTCACAAATTGAGAAGCAAGATTATAAACGTGTAACAAAAAGAGAGGTGAAAGGTTTCTTGGATTATGTTTTGACACGTAGCGTTTTTAAGGAGCCCTATTCCCGAAACTTCAATGATCGCCTACCAATTTTATTTAATTTTTTTCGCTTTTTTTATATTTTCTACAACAAAACACTTGTTGTAGATACAAGACTCGTTAAAAAACTGTAAAAACCAATTTCAAAAATATTTTTAGAAGGAAGCACGACAAAAAATTGACCCGGTATGCCCACGAAAAAAGATTTGTCCGAAAAGCCAAGGTTAAAATTAAAAAAAGAAATAAGTTGGGTTTTGTTTTTTGTTGTCTTGAGTTATTTTTTACCAAAAATTCAATTTAATGGAAAATATACAAGAGGCTGTGAAAAACTTAGATTTGGAGACTAAAGAAAGCAATGAAGAATTCTCTTCCGATTCGTCAGAGTCGGATTCTTCGGAAGAAGGTAAAAATAATGCAATTATTCTTTTTAGTCGGAGCATATTATTTTAAAAGGCTTTTCGTTTTCGGTCTAGAAGCAAATCATATTACTTTTTGGCAACAGACCATTTCCCCCTAATTTGACCCCGCTGAATCCGAATATCTCTGTTGCCAACTCGAAAAATTGACAGGGACTGAGAAAATCACAAAAATTGCAAAGAACAATTTTTTGTGGAGAATAAAATTCCCTTTCCAACAATGTATTGGTCAATAAGGTTAGGAAAAGCAAGTAACTCTTCAGTGGCGTACATAAATTGGGATTATTTAGAAAAAACATGTTTATTATAGGATTTTCAAATGTTTCTCAAAAACTACACTTTTTAGGAAATAATATGTAGTATACTTTATTGTAGAACATAACATTTTCGTATAAAAACTTTATTAAAATGTCAGGTTGTTGCCATATTTAAGGCTTCAGGGGCGTACTAATATAAACTTATTTTCAAAAATAACTGAAATAATCAGTTTCTCTTGCATATTTAAATATCTTTTCTAACTAAGATTTTCAGAAAAAATGTGCCTTTATTCTTTATTGAGGATAAGACAATTTCTTTTTAAATGATATATTACAAAGTGAGGTTAATGTTATGATAAATACTTCAAAAAGGTTAATAATTTATACCTACTAAAATAAAATGTTTCCAATTAAAATAAACTGTTTTTGGATTAGATTAGATATTTTGATTTATCTAAATAAGTTCTTTAAAGCAAAAAACACCAGTGGTTATAAGGGGAGGGGGCATAGGGGCCATTGCCCCCCCTAAACAATATTTTTGTGCAGAAAGTAACAGTAGTAAGTGACACAGGTGTTTTTGGTTATTTTTTTAAGCATATGGAACTAAAAATAAAGTGGTGAATCTTATGCAACGATTTGGGGGGGGGGCATAAACATAATTAGGTACTCATACTTTCAACCTTTTGAACTTTTGACCTTTTGTTTTTTGATCTTTTGTACTTTCAACCTTTTGTATTTTCAACCTTTTGTACTTTCGACCTTATTTTTTCGACCTTTTGTACTCTCGACCTCTTATCCGCCGCTCTTTATTATCCACCGAAAAGCTAATAAGACACAAAATTGATTAGTTTGGATTGATCTTAAATAATTTCTTTAAATTAAGAACACCCCTGGGGCGGTAAATATAAAATAACTTTGTTATACATCATGTGAAAGAAAATTTTATTGGCTATGATGAAGTATAGAACACATTTTTTGATAAAGAGCTTGGTTTTTAAAAAAATTGAATAAAACATATGAAAAACATGGTTTTTTTAATGATTTGTTTAAATCACCCCCATTGACGGACGTCGCTGAAGAGTTTGCTATAAGTCAAACCCCACCAAGTTTCACATTTTTAAAAAGGGAATTTCCTTGTCTACAAAAAAGTGTAGAACAAGTTTTTTCATGTTAAGCTTAGTTTTTGAGAAAATTAGATAAAACATGTAACAAAAATGGTTTATTTTCTGTTTTTTCAAAATTAATTTAATTTACGGATGCCCCTGAAGTTTTATTTATAAAACCGATTTAATCATGTTATACGTGATTTTGAAGGAAATTTTATTGAGTATACCAAAATGTAATACATGGTTTTCTGTAGATATTAGTTTTTAAAAAAATTAAATAAATCTTGGAAAAAACATAGGTATTTTTTCAACTTTGTTTAATTATTTCAATTAACGGACGCCGCTGTAGAGCTTGTTATTAGTCTAACTTTATTAAGTTATACCATGTTGAAAAGGGAATTTTATTGTCTACAATAAAGTATATTATACATTTTTCTCGTAGAAGCTTAGTTTTTAAGAAAATTTGAAAAACCTTTCAGATTTTGGGGCGTCTGGGGGGGTTTTTGGAGGTTTTTGCAGCCATTTAAAAAAAAAATAATATGTTATTATTTTTTAATTATACAAATATATAATTTGAATGTACACCTGT
The DNA here is from genome assembly GCA_963576565.1 of Aspidapion aeneum. Lineage (NCBI taxonomy): Eukaryota > Metazoa > Arthropoda > Insecta > Coleoptera > Brentidae > Aspidapion > Aspidapion aeneum. Next base: position 23,756,489 of record OY755045.1, on the reverse strand, counting down.
GACAATTTGGGCTTTCCAGCGACAATTTAAAATTCCGCCGCCATTTTGGCCGCCATCTTGAATATCTCAGCCCCTGTCAATATTTCGAGTTGGCAACAGGGATATTCGGATTCAGCGGGGTCAAAATAGGGGGAATTGTCTATTTGCCAAAAAGTAATATAAAATGCTTCTAGAAAGTGGATTTTCCCGAATCTTGCCTGAACTATTTGTTTAAATATGATTTTTAATATTTTTTAGCTTTCCCAAATTTTAAGCAAATCTTGAGTAAGATTTTGCAAGTGGTGCTTTTAATTTGCTTGTACTTCATATTCTTATAAAGTTCAAAATGGTTTTACTGCAATAAATCAAAATGCTAGATAAACATTTTTTAACCAGAGAAAAGAAACAATTCAGAAGAATCTAATAATTATAATTTTTGTAGAATCACTTCCTAATTTTCAAGTGGCCATGTGGGACTTCAACCAGTGTGACCCCAAAAAGTGCTCAGGTCGCAAGCTATCCAGGTTAAAGCTGATTAAAACTTTAAAAGTAAAGCAGAGGTTTCCTGGGTTGGTTTTAACACCCACTGGAGAAAAGTGTGTTAGTCCTTCCGACAGGGAAATAATATCTACTAAAGGTAATAATTGCCACATTCTTCATGTTTTTACTAGGGTTGCAGATGGTCAATTGACTATGGTGAAAAAGTCCAATTCACCCCTAGTTAAACAGTCAATATATTGCTGCCTTGCTTTGATAGTGGCATAACTGGAAATGATAATTTTCAAGAAACACTTTTTAAAAATAATGGCAAAGGCAAATATTTATATATTTTTTTTGCTTTAATTAAATCAATCAATAACTTACCCATGCTTGAAATAGAAAATTTTGTGGTAAAAATATTTTATGAAAATGATAAGGGTCATGCAAAACAAAAAACGCATTTTTTTTCGTTGTGCCACTATCAAAGCACAGCAGCGATATGTTAAATCAGACAATGAGGAGACTACAAAGTGAGTGCTACTTATTTAAATAACCACATAGAATTTTCTATGCTGGGCAAGACTGATATTAGGTGCCAATTGAATAGTGCCTATAGGCAAAACATTAGCGAACATAATGAAAATGTGGCAAAAATAGACATACTTAATAGGTTAATAGACTGTTTAAAATTCTATGGGATTTTTGAGGTTGCACAGGGCCATGATTAGTCTGAAACTGGTGCTAATCTGAGCACTTTGCGCATGTAAAAAAAGGACGAATAGACTTTATTCATAAACAAATAAACTAAAAACTACACCAAGTAGCTGCTTGTTTGTAAAATGCTAAAATGAAATTGTTTAGGTAAGCTTTTCAATTTCCTTTTCCATGCAATATAAATTTCTGCCCCCCCCCAATTTATAACGTTACCAGCTGCCACTGCATTCAGGGATTTTATAAAGTATATTTAAAATATCTCTAAATATGTAGTTTTGAGACAATACAAAAATTATTTTGTATACAGGGTGTTGTTTGTAACATGGGCGCCACAACTTTTTTGTTGACATTGCATAAAAGTTGACATGTGTTTTTGCGTTAATAAACTTTTATAAATGGCATATTAATCACCAATATACCGAACATAACGATAACATATCATTGATATTTTTCTAAAGTTTAAGTGAGTGAAAATAAAAAGATGTCATTTTATTTAAACCCTTTTTTAAATCCACACTGGCTTTCAACAAAATGATAAGTTTTGTATAGTGTAATGAATTTTGTAATTTTTCTTTATAAATTGTGGTTTTCCTGTTTACAAAGAATTTATCTATTTTTAGGTATAGCAGTGGTCGACTGTTCATGGGCCCGAATTGACGAAACCCCAATAGCAGCCCTAAAACCCGCCCATGGAAGGTTATTACCATTTCTGGTTGCTGCCAATCCCATTAACTATGGCAAGCCCATGCAATTGAGCTGCGTAGAGGCGATAGCGGCAACAATGTATATTACAGGTAAGGTTATATTATTTGTCACATAAAAGCAATCCCTGTGGGGTTGACAAATACAGTGAATTTAAAATAATTACGACACATTCCTGACAGACTAAAATAAAAATTTCAACGGATTTCGCACAAACAAACTTAAAACTGACGAAAAATCAACACACGGGTAAGGTTCGGTAATAACGCGGCAATAATCTCGCGCTTAACGAAAGCAAATAACAAAGGCAAATTTCGACGGATTTCGCGCAAACAAACTTGAAGCCGACGAAAACTTTTCTAAAATTTCTAACCTCGGAGGTAAACAAAATAACATGCGAAGTTGTAAGGTTAGAACACACAAACGTCAACGAAACGTCAGTCAAACAACGGCCAACAATAAAAAGAACGCGACGTTCCCAAATGTCGAATGGGGGGTTTTGTTTCGCCGCACGAGGTCATACACCAACCTTCAAAATCAGGCGGAACCTAAAAAAAACCGGTACAAAAAGAACAATGTTCGAATCTGGCAAAAAAAAACGATAAAATGTGACTGCTTCAAAAAACTATAAAATGACCAATTTTTTAACATAAAAAAACTGTAAAATCCAAAGGGCTATTTCAAACATCTGGCTCGAAAGACCAAATAGACGGCTGAGTGCCTGAACCGGGGAGAAGACTAGAGATTTTACAAAAAAAATTACCCCAAAATTAAATTCACCCCGTCTCGGAAAACAGACGTTTATTGAACTAAAACAAAGGAAAAAATCGGCATCACGCTAGAAGCTTACCTTCTTTCATTTAACAGCAGTTCTACAGTTTCACTCGCGGCGCCGCGGACATTCTTGTGGATGGAATTTTGGTCTTAATCTTAAAACACGTGTGACTTCTTTCAGTGTCTTTTCGGAAGTGGTTCTTCATTCCCCTGTCAAATACAGGGGGGCGCTTCAAACTCCCAGCGTGTGCAAAGCGCGCATTTAGCAAAATCATAAGTGTTCAAAAAAGGAAATAACTTTCAATAAAAAGAAAAATGATCACCTGATCGGAATTTCCCCAAACAAGGAGGTTCTTTTTTAACGGTTTGGCTAAAGAGCCCAAAAATATCAAAACAAAATTTAAGGTTAGGTTTTCTCAAAAATTCAAATAAAAACAAAAACAAAAAATAACTGGCAGCATTAAACACCTTCCTAGCTAGCCTATTAGCACACTTCAATTGAAGACATGATATTTTATCAGCTGTTCGTGCAACTTTAATTTTAAATTCAAATTTTGCGCCAAATTCCCGTATTCGGAAAACCCACACAATTTCAATTTGATTGGCACAAGCAAAACGCCAGCGCCATCTACGAAAAAGGAATCTGCGCAAAAAGGCGTAACCAAAAAAGATTCGTCTGTCGTATTTTATCGAGATCACCACGCAGCATGGTGATAAATTCTATTAACCAAAAAATCCAATAACATTCTTAGAAATTCAAACTAAACCATTACACAAACAAGTGATTCTAGTGTGGATCGACTGCAACGACTGGGCCAGCGAGAGGAGCTCCTCTGGACGACGGAAACAGCTGAAAAGGTGAGTGCCAATCCTCTATATTGTCTGTGTGGCTCGGAAAGATTAATATTTTTACATCGTCCTTTTAAGGATTTTTGCACCCAGATTTTATAAAACGACCAGTGCGCTTACAGTCCCGCCGCTCAACCTCAAACCTCAAAACATCAACATTTTCTGGTCCCACGACCCAGATAGTTTTTTAAAATTTGTTTGCTAAAAATATTAGATCTTTTCGTCTCGCCATTTTGGCTCGTTGTTGCCGTGTCCGGTTTAGAAAGGAGGTTCCGTCCCCCCTTGCGTGGCTTAACGGTTGCTCCACCCACATTTCATTGCAGCCGAAATTGGCACTTCGTACGTCGTTTGTTTTGATTCAAAAATCGAAATTTGTTTAAATAATAGTTATTTGTTTAAATAATATGTTATAGTTATTCAAACCAACAAAAGTGCTTGTGAGTTAAATACTTTATTCTTATTTAACAGGTAAACAAACACATCTAGTAGAATTAGTATTTACCTGTAAATAATAAGAGAAACGGTAGTAGGTACAAGTTGTTTTGCGTGCATTTATTTGGGAGAAAAATCGCGACCTAGGATAACAGCTGTGATAAGTTTTTGCATTTATTCGAGAAATCGATAATAAAATATATGCTGTCGGACTCTTTTGGACTGATTAAAGTCAATAGGGGTCAAGTGTTAGTTTTATTCCTTTTAAATATTTTTTATTTTTTTAATTAACAATATGTCGTTAAAAAAGCTTGAGAATCAACGCAAAGTTTCAATATCTCGTATTACGGAAACGTATAACTTGGGAACAAAAGCTAAATCAGATAGTTCTTCCTTGCCAATTTTTAAGGCGTTTTACGAATCGTTAGATGATCACTATGAACAATTTAAAAACATTCATAATGACATCATAGGTCTCTTGAAAGACGACGACGATGATGAATTCGAAGTACAAGACAAAATTAGGAAAGATACGGATCTATTCTACCACCAAGCTAAAGTTCTTTTTTCGAGTTTATGTTCCGATTCAGTTCATTCAAATTTCACCCCCGCAACTTCACACTATTCACGTAGCGATGATCTGGGCCCTTTAAAGGTACCTTGCTTTAATGGAAACGTAAAAAAGTGGCCAACCTTTTACGATGTTTATTCTTGTTTGGTTCACGAAAACTCTAATTATTCCGATATAAGGAAATTTCAACATTTGCTAACCTTCCTTGAGGGCGAACCACTTAATATTTTAAGTTCTATAAAATTAACGGCAAGTAATTACGCAATCGCCTGGAAGGTATTAACAGATCGCTATCAAAATAAAAGACTTTTAGCCAGTACCTACTGGAACTCAATCTACTATGCAAATTCTTTAAAGGGAAACCAGTCAGCAAAGGATCTTAGAGTCTTGGTAGATACCTTTTCCGAGAATATTGCGGCGCTCGAAAATCTTGAATTTCCAGTAACGTCGTGGTGTTTTTGTTTATTTTCAATTTTATTATCAAAAATCGATCAAACCACAAGAACCGCTTTCGAATTAAAGTATAGTACTACCGAGATTCCAACATATCAAAATCTAATTCAGTTTCTTATTAACCAATGCCGTGCTCTTGAAACAGTACAGCTATCTCCCCAAAATACGCAAATGCAACCTTCGACTTCAAAACAGCAAAAACCAAATTATTCGAATTCTAGTAACCAAAAATATAATTCTTATTCAAATAATCAGTACAAATCAAGCCCTCCATCAAATCTTTTAGCGCATACGCACTCACAAGTATCAAATAAACAATCCAATATTCAATTTCGACAAAACCAACAACCCTATAAGTGCAAATTATGCAATAATTCTTTTCATCCACTCTCGCAGTGTGGTGTTTTTATCTCCAAATCTCCTTCAGATCGTTTTACTTATGTAAAACAACAATCGTTATGTATCAACTGTTTACGTTCAAATCATCAAGTAATCGACTGCAGTAGTACCTACAACTGCAGGGTATGTCGACATAGGCACCATAGTCTTATTCATCTATCGCAAACGACAGATTCAATCCGTCAGAATTCAAGTCAATCCTTTGTTAATTCAAGCCAAAATTCAAATCAAAATTCGAACTTAAATCAAAGTTTTAATTCAAATCAAGTGGCCGTGCCTAGCACAGGCACAAACTTATCGTATCAGAATTCAAATTCAAGTCTTAGCCAACAGAACCCTAGTTTTGTTCAACCCAGTTCAAATTCAATTCAAATCAATTCGAATCCAAATACATCTACAAATCAATACTCTTCGTTATCCACCTTGACGCCCCGGACGACAGTGCTTCTAGCGACTATAAAATTAGAGGTACTGGATAGTCGGGGTAACTACCAACCTGTCCGAGCACTTCTGGACAGCGGTAGCCAAGCTAACCTGATAAGCGAAGCTTGTCTTAACAGGTTAGGCTTGCCAAGAAACAAAATTTCGATCCCTGTTCTGGGACTAAATCAATCTTCGTCGGCCACTAACGGCATTTCTACTTGCACTATTCGAGCCCTAGGCCAACAAGAGCCTACCTTTTCTATTCAAGTCTTCGTTTTACCGAAACTCTGTTCGAATATGCCCTCAATACAGGTAGATTCATCCAATTGGAGTCATATTTCAAATCTAAAGCTTGCAGATAATCAATTTTACAACCCTGGTCCAATTGACTTACTCTTAGGTGCACAACTTTACACAGAAATCGTCCAATCAGGTAGAATTCCAGGACCTCACGGCCTACCCTCCGCCTTTGAGACAGTTTTTGGGTGGGTCTTGATGGGCCAAACTCAAAACATAAATATTTCACCTCAAGTCAATTCTTACTTTACTTCCTGTGAGCAGTCTCTCGACTTTAATATTCGCAGATTTTGGGAACTAGAATCAATTAAGTCAAAAACGTTTCTCTCACCCGAAGAAAAAAGATGTGAAGAGATTTTCCAAAAAACTACCACTAGAGATATTTCGGGCCGATTTACGGTAAATTTGCCTTTTCGTCACATTGACCCTCCTGACCTAGGAGACACATATTCAGTGGCCTACCGTCAATTTTTGTCTCTCGAATCTCGCTTAATAAAAAATTCAAATTTCTATAGTATGTACTCGGATTTTATGAGAGAATATCTCAAAAACGGGCACATGTCTTTAATTCCAAGATCCGAACCTAGACCTCAGTTATGTTCTTATTTACCACATCACGGAGTCCTTCGTCTTGACAAATCAACGACTAAATTCCGGGTGGTTTTTAACCCCTCGATTAAGGGTTCGAAAGGCCTAAGCATGAACGAAACTCTTTTAATAGGACCAAAATTACAAGCCGATATTTCCGAAATTCTATTAAAATTCAGATTTTATTCTATCGTATTTTTGACTGACATAAAACAGCACTTTTTACAAATTCAAATTAATCCAATTCATCGGGACTACCAAAGGCTACTTTGGCGATTTGATCCCAACGAACCCCTGCAGGAATACAGGCTTAATACAGTGACGTTTGGTGTTAGTTCAAGTCCCTATTTAGCTATTAGAACTCTTAGAGAACTAGCCATCCTGGAGGCTAAGAATTATCCTGAAGCATCCCAGGTCCTTTTGAATAACATTTTCATGGACGATATTTGCTGTGGAGCTAACTCTCTAGAAGGTGCTTTATCACTTCAAAAAGATCTCATAGCGTTGCTTAAATTGGGAAAATTTGAATTAAGAAAATGGGCATCAAATAATCCGAAACTTCTTTCACATTTGTCGCCCGCTGATTGTCAGATCCCTGTTACCTTTGAAGACGATTCTTCAACATCGATTAAGGTGTTGGGCCTTCAGTGGCACCCTTCTACAGATACTTTTACCTATTCTTGTACCCCTTGTGAAAAACCTTGCACCAAAAGGAATATTTTATCAGCTATCGCTAAAATTTGGGATCCTATAGGTTTCTTATCGCCTGTTTCATTTTTAGCCAAAGTGATTATGCAAAAACTTTGGTTATGCAAAACTGATTGGGATGAAATACCCCCCGATCCAATCAAAACTCTTTGGAATCAATTCAATAATCAATTAACCACTCTTTCGAATCTTTGTATACCTAGACATATTTTTTCGAATAATATTCAACGATGTCAATTGCTAGGTTTCTGCGATGCATCCGAGCTAGGATACGCTTCTTGCGTATACGTTCGCGTCGAATTACCAAATAAAATTATCAAAACTGCTCTAGTCATGGGCAAGTCAAGGGTTGCTCCCTTACACACTATTTCAATCCCACGTTTGGAACTACTTGGAGCTACTCTATTAGCTGATTTACTCGAACTAGTTATTCGCACCTATTCATCATTACTCGTAATCGATGAAATTCTTGCGTTCTCGGACTCACAGGTCACGCTTCATTGGGTCACATCTTCACCTCACAAGTGGAAGACCTTTGTGGCAAACCGCGTAAGTCGTATTCAAGAAACAATCCCCGAAGTCCCATGGTATCACATTACTTCACTCGAGAACCCTGCCGACTGCGCTAGCAGAGGGTTGTCGCCCAATAACTTAATAAATCACCCTCTTTGGTTTCACGGCCCTCCATGGATTACCTTGCTCACTACGGAGTGGCAAATTCAAAGGTTTATAAATGAACGTTCTTTGGGAGTTCCAGACGAGGTTCTCAAAGAAGAAAAACCGGAAAATTCAGTGGTGCTGACGGCAGAAATTCAAAATCAAAACTTTTTTGATAGATTAATCGATAAAATATCCAATTTAAATACCATTCAAAAAATCATTTGTCATTTTCTAAGACTTATTCACAATCGAAAAACCTCAGTTGACCCTTTATCCGGCGTTTTTTCCGCTTTTGAACTACACAAGGCTCTACTTGTTTTTTAGTTAAAAGGGTCCAAGAAGAGTGTTTTTCGGATATCATTCAAAAAATTCAAAATACTCAGCTATTACCTAAGCCGTTTCGCAAACTCGCGCCCTTTTTGGACGAATTGGGTTTCCTTAGAGTGGGCGGACGCTTACGGCATTCTCAACTCTCCTTTGAGGCAAAACATCCCTTATTATTGCCGAAATCTCATAGATTAACCCAATTGATCATTATTCAAACTCATAACGAAAATTTACATCCCGGAATAAACACAGTCCAATACTTAATTCGTCAAAAGTTTTGGATTATGTCATCACATGTCGAGCTATTCAGAGGGTTTTATTGCAATGTATTCCCTGCTTTCGCTTAAAACCAAAACCGTATACTCCGTACATGTCGGATTTACCTTCTTTTAGAACGTCACAATTAAAATGTTTTTCACACGTTTGCTTAGACTATGCAGGCCCAATCAAAACCTTTGTAGGTCAGAGACGTCGTGGAGCACAAATTGGTAAATCATATATCGCAGTCTTTGTCGATACTTCTGTCAAGGCAATCCATATCGAGCTTGTTTCGGATTTAACCACAGAGGCGTGCATCGCTGCTTTACGACGCTTTGTCGCTAGACGTGGCACTTGTGTCCAAATCACAAGTGATAGAGGCTCAAACTTTGTTGGGGCTATTAAGGAGCTCCATAATCTTTCGAAATTAGCTTCTGAGAGCTTAAAAATCAAATGGTGTCTTAATAGTCCGGGAGCCCTCCACCTAAATGGTCTAGCAGAAGCAGGAGTCAAATCTATAAAAACACATTTGTATCGGGTCATCGGTGACCAGATACTAACCTTCGAAGAGCTCTATACTCTCCTCGCCCAAATAGAGGCATTACTCAATTCTCGACCCCTTTGTGAGCAAAGCTCTGACCCAAACGATCTTACGTCTTTGACTCCGGGTCATTTCCTCACAATGGAACCCCTTAATTCGTGTCCTGATCCTGACCTTTCTACCCTTAAAGTTAATACCCTTAAGCGTTGGCAACTTATCCAACGAATTCATGCCGATTTCTGGAAGCGTTGGAAACTCGAGTACTTAAATACTTTACAACAGCGTTCTAAGTGGTCGGACCCTTCGGTTGAAATCAAGCTAGATACGCTTGTATTAATTAAGGATGAAACTAGGCCGCCATTACACTGGTTGCTGGGTAGAATAGTATCTGTACATCCTGGTCGGGATAATCACATTCGAGTTGCTACTGTTAAAACACAACACGGACTTTTCACTCGTCCCGTGGTCAAGTTGTGCCCACTACCTTTAGATGCGCACTAAACTCCCAAGCAACTTCTTTTGTTTCGTGTGTCGTTATCTAGAATATATATATATTTTTTTTCATTTTTTTTCTTTTTGATCTATAAACCTAAAACGGATTTAATTACCTACCCTTTAAGGTTTTGAATTAACTTATATTTTTTTTATATAGCCATTTGTTTATTCAATTAATCTCAATGTAAAACTTCGTTTTAAGTGGGCGGAAAATGTTCGTGCAACTTTAATTTTAAATTCAAATTTTGCGCCAAATTCCCGTATTCGGAAAACCCACACAATTTCAATTTGATTGGCACAAGCAAAACGCCAGCGCCATCTACGAAAAAGGAATCTGCGCAAAAAGGCGTAACCAAAAAAGATTCGTCTGTCGTATTTTATCGAGATCACCACGCAGCATGGTGATAAATTCTATTAACCAAAAAATCCAATAACATTCTTAGAAATTCAAACTAAACCATTACACAAACAAGTGATTCTAGTGTGGATCGACTGCAACGACTGGGCCAGCGAGAGGAGCTCCTCTGGACGACGGAAACAGCTGAAAAGGTGAGTGCCAATCCTCTATATTGTCTTTGTGTGGCTCGGAAAGATTAATATTTTTACATCGTCCTTTTAAGGATTTTTGCACCCAGATTTTATAAAACGACCAGTGCGCTTACAGTCCCGCCGCTCAACCTCAAACCTCAAAACATCAACATCAGCCTTGAAAACAGTTTTTTCTAAATCGCTTAAAAACTAAAGTTCTTACGAAGTTCGGTTATAACACAAAATATTGAGCAAAATGTAGTCTACTATATTCCAAAAACCGCATATTGATACGATGCTCCGTTAAAAAGTTAGCATACTCTACATTTTTTAATTGTCAAAAAACTGTCACTAGATTTAATGGATTTTCTAATATCTATCGGGGAAAAGACACCCAAATAACCCATTTTCGAAGTTATTACAAAAAAAAATTTCGTCGAAAATAATACCTTCTCTAGCCATTGCCTACGCGAGCTAGGAAGGTCAAAATTAAATTGAAGATAATTTCGTAGTTTTATATTAGGTTAATCGAATTACATTAACGCATGTTTTCCAAGCCTTCTACTTTTTTGTAGAAACCGTTGTTAATATTTTAGGTTATAAAAAAGAGGCAAAATTCTATATGGACAAATTTTCTTGGGGTCACTCTTTCATTAAGTTAAATGAAGAAATTTTAGAAATTTATTCAAATTGCACTGACAGTCAAAGTGTGGTTGCTGAACAGACGAAATACATTGAGAAGGAGCAGAAGTTGCAGTCTGCCAGGAAAGGTAATAAAGGCTTGTGCTAATATAACACAAAATCTTTGACAAAGAAATAAAACTTCTTGTCTTAAAATATTTTTTGTGAAATATTAGACAGTATGATAGACACGCAGGTAGTAAATTTGTCCGCCGTACTTATGTTCCGACGAATCTCTGGGCTTAATTATTCTCACACAAATAACACTAACCTGACTTTTACACCATTTAATTTTTGCCACCGAACCGAACCGTTTGCTTTCCAATCAGAGGGTGTGTGGTTCGTGTCTCATACCCACCACTACAAACTCGAACCTACTCTTCGTTTGTGAATACAGATTTACCGGAAGTAGGAGTAAAGCCTGTCTTGGGCAAAGTTTGGGCATCAACAAAGTAGGCAAAGTTGATGATAAATACAAGGCCGTGGTTCGGAAGTCACGTTAAGCCGGTGGTCCCGTGTTAAGAGCATAGATGGCGCTAGCACGATAAAGACTCCTGTGTTCAACAAAGAGCATTAGGCACAATTAAATCCTCTATGGGAAAAGAAAATTGCCTACCATGGGGTCTATATGTGTATGAATGTGAGCGTATTGTGATTGTCCAATTCAGAAATCAGAGCAAATAAGTTGCAGACTGTGGCTAGTTGGCCTTCGATGCATAAGCCAACCAAATCTAACGAAATGAATGAATGAATGAATAGTTCTCATTAACGAAGAAACTGGAGTTTTGCTATGGGTAGGGAACCAAACCGAAATGGTCTGTTTATAGTTTTTTCAAGCTGTAACGGTAGTATATTAAAGTTTGAGTATTTTAGATTTATGTGGCGTATATGGAAAAAAATTTCGGGGTGGGCCCAAAACAGTTTTGTGGAGGGGTCCCGAGACCACATTAGGCCGTATTTTATGCTATTTTATGTTTGTAATCATAAAATATGTGGAAAATATCTAAAAAATCTTAGGCTCCCCTTTATACAGGGTGTCCCAAATAAAAGCAACTACATGGGGATTTCGGAAACGGTCAGAGATACGAATTTGTTTAAATGAGAAAAAAGTTGCGCTATTCTAAGCCCAATCAGATGCCGTATCAAAATTAAAAATATCTGCAGGGGTTTTTAAAATATCAAGCAAAAACTAAAAATTGTGTTTTTTGAAAATATCGCCGCCATCTTGCAAAATTTAATGAAATTTGGTAATTTTGTATAAGCAACTACGGCCAACTGAATGACGTTAACAATTTTTTTCTAGGCTAGTTTTTTTGAAACCATAGCCAACTTTGTTATTTCTTATGACCGCCATATTGGATTTATAATTCAATAAATAGAGCATAAAATGAGCTTTTCAACCGTGTATAATAAGCCTATCTTTGGATGACGGAAAGTGTGAATTTATTAAAAAAATTGTTTTTCACTTAGTTGGCTGTGAAACAAATGCCGTAGTTGTGTTTGTTGTCATACCTACGTAACTACATTTCAAAACTTTTCCATTTATTTGATTTATATGCAAATCTTTAAGGCCCTTATTTTTTAATTTTTCTCTGGCTAAGAAATAATATATTTCATTTTTACAAGGATATTTCGTTTAACAGCACCAGAATAGACATTTTTCTTTTAGTTTTGCATTCTTGTTATAATTAGATTTACTTCAAAATAAAGGTTCATGTTATTTTTTTTTAAAATACATAATAATATGTATAATATACGTATTGGATTGATATTTTAATCAGAACATTTTCTAATCATGTACATTGAGCATTAAATTACGTAAAAAGGTCATTTTGTAGTATTTCTTGAAAAGGGCTACATACGCAATTTTAATTTTTATTGCAAATAGAAGCTAAAAATATATGTACTTAAAAAAAATGTTTTAGAGTTTATATATTTTGTTGTTGAACTCGTCAAATGTATCAACATATAATACATTGATCTGTTTTGGTAAAATCGTCATAAAAATGTCGGTTTTACATGTAAAACTGGATTATAAAAACAAAATTTTTAATTTTCTATTATTTTTTAGCGTATTCTGCCTATCCCCGTTCGGAAAGTGAGTCATCTGACGAGTTAGAGACTATGTATCTATGACATATTTTAAAGATAAAGAGACGCGACAAAGTCTTATATTATTTTTATTATGAATTAGTTTTCCCTGTAATAGACAATAAGTTTGTTGGGAAATAAATTGAATTAAAAAAAAATTTATTTTAGTCAAAATCAAAGGATGAAAATATCGGTCCTCTATACTCTAGCGATGTCTAGAGAGAGACGCACCTTTTGTCCTTGTCAATTCACACATTCATTTATTTACATATGTATTATGTATAAAAATTTAAATAAAAAAAATACTGGTTAAACTTAAATATAAAATCTTCTTAAGACCTTTAGTCAAAAATTATTCCTACTGATCTTTCCTTCACTTCTGTTTTCAGTCTGCTGAGGAATTCGTACTTGTTACTCTCCAATTTTCATCAGACGAATCCTATGAAAAAGTTGATTTAGATATTCTAGCTGACTTTGTTAATTAGGTTTATCTGATAGTTGGGAGCCTAAGACGGAAATTTAGGGGCTTGTCTGCATTTTCCCGTACCGTGACGAAACTTGGCAAAGAGGTAGCAAGTAGCAAGTAGAAGTGGTGCTCCGATGGTCAAAATACAGGGGCGTACTTGAGGTGGGACAGGAAAAATTGATAAATTAAATATAAAACTAGTTTCGCGTACAATTTTTGTTTCTTTAACTGAGCTATGTAGCTTATAAATTCCAAAAATCTATAAAAGCAAAAGGTAGGAGGATAAATTGTTAAAATCTTATTTTGTCTAAAGTGGTCGTGTGGGGTATCGATTTAGTATTCTAAACCAAATATCAATTGTCTCAATACGTCAAACTGTTCACATATGTCAAAAACTGAGACCTTCATCTGCCAGGGATTATTAAAAATACCTGACCAAGCCTAACTTAATAACTTGATAACTTAGTCTATTGTAGTAAAAGTAAAAGATAGAATCAAATTTCTAGAATTTTTAATTTTTAACATAATCTGCCAATTCTGGGGTACCAAAGCATGCACTTTTAATAAAATTACATAATTGTATCCTGTTTGAAATTGGTTGTCAGAAGTGATAATTAAATAGATATTTGAGAAATAATGATAATGCACATTATGTAAAAAATATTTTTTATATAACTAAAAGCTATATAGGTGAGTAATAGTTTGACTTTCTACTGTATATTTTCTAATTTTATAAGTGCTGGGAACAACATTTTACGTATTTAAAAAAAATTATATTGACAAAAGAAACACCCTGTATTTTCTTACAATTACAAAGCTACGTAAAACAATGTACACCATACAAAAAAGGCATTCTTCTAGTTATAACAAGTAGTAAAATTAAGAAGGTATCTTAAACTGCATAACCGGTATAACCAAAAGTTTGAGACTACTACTTTTCCCATGGTTTTTGTAATATCACCTTGAATATTTTAGCATATTACAAAATTACAATAACTTAAATTTTTCTGTCATAGCCTGTAATAAATAAATAAATAAATTTCTCAAAAAAAAAATTATTATTTTTTATTTCTTGGAAGAAAATAAAGCAATATAATTTCTTTATCACTTAAAATAAACGTGTATATGTCCTTATAATCGGTGCCAAGTTTCGTTGCTCTAGCTTTACATTTGAATTTTATACAGAATTTTAATGAGATAGATGCAATTAAAAATCAAACACCCTGTATCTTTGCTCTGCACTGGGCTCAGGATGAGCACCACTTCGTAAAATAATACAATAGTGCCAAGTTTCATTACGGTACGCAAAAATGCAGACAAAAGTGGCTTAGGCTCCGGACTATGAAGGTTTACATCCTATACAAATTGAGTAAAAATTTTAGGTGTATTCAATTTTCTTAAAAACCAGTATTAATAAACAATACTTAATTTTAGACAATATCATTTATATATTTTGAAAAGATAATAGTAATTTAAAACTCATCAAGTTATATATGGCTTAAAAGAAATATTAAATAACAATTATTTTATTCTAAACCCAAATGAATCACACATATCGTTCAAAAGGAGCTTAGGTTATGAGAAAATTTATTACAACTTAAAAGTGTTTAAGTTTAATTTAAATAGAATGAAAAGATTTTCAAGAAATTTGCATATCTATGCTGTGTTAAATAGGATATAGCTAGGTAGCTACTATAGTAAGAGACCTAAGAAGTTTTAGCCAGCATCTGTCACCGTTAGAAGTCAGAACTGCAAAGGGATCTATTACATAACTGGAGTATCATTAATTGGTGTATATTTGACATGTCAAATTTGACTGAATTTAAAAAACACTAACTAATGCATGGATTAATCGATGACAGGCTTCATCTTAAACTTCTTAGCTTCCTTATTATAGTAGCTACATAGTACACCATTCGAAAGTAGATTACCTGTGCTATGCAACGCATCTATTCATTGTCTCATGTTTTTGATTCTGAGCAAAAAGCATGAGCATATTAAGTCGTTGCGTGGAGCCATACTGATACTATAGTGGCTATGTAGCTAATTTTAGCATTTTTTTACAAAAAATTTTATTGTGCAGATTTTTTTTTATTAGTTGAAGTAGCCATTTTTGAGAAAAAGTTAGTTTTTATAACAAAACTATACTTTGCAGCTGGCTTAAACAGCTACATACCAGAGCTAGGACGCTGTATGGTATACCAAAAGAAGCGGACTTAAAAGCGCAATAAAAAAGTAATTACGCTAGGATGCACCGTTTCGCTGCAACTTTTTTCAAAAATCTTGTGAAAATTTTTAGGAACCATTCTCTGTAACGCAGTCTTTACGGATACTATCCATTAAACTTTAAAACTGTAAAGTCCATATCCTCTTCTAGTTTCTAGGATTTAAAAAGAGAAAGATAAACAAAGAAACACTGTCGCCATATTAAGAGAAAAAAGTTATGAAAAACTTACCCTTTGGTCACTACAATTTCAATCACGAAGCGTTCACTTCCTCCAAAGTCAGATGCGCAATAAACCTTAGCCTCAATTGCAGCGGCGCCCTGAGACGCCTCACGACCGCCTCCAGTTCCTTTTTCATGCTGTCACCGACGAACATGTACTTTATGTGATAGAGAAGGTCGCATATCGGGTCCATGTAACTAAGCTCGGGCTGCGCGGCGTCTACTTGAGCTAGCAGTTCGTAGAGGGCGCTAGTTAAGTCAACGAGGGCCATGTTAAATCTGAAAGAGTGTACTCTTTTTACCTTACGAAACCGTCAAAAATGTCTGACCATTGACCATTCTTCATGTAAAACATTTTACATGCAAGTTTTTTACGCACAGTACGTTCCCAAACCATTATAGGTTGAGAATATGGTTTTTAGTCTTCTTGAAAAAAAAATAAAACCACTAAAAATATCAAAACTAGCGGACATTGATGGACCTGTGACAGCGAAACTACCGCCAGTTTAGTGTATCCCGCCGTATCTCTTTTAGGCTCAAGGTAAGAGGGTATAATATGAGAGTAGACGCGTTACGATCACGATCACCCTGCATTGTCTTATTTGAATCAGAAAAGTTTAGTCTTACCTTTGAAAGAATGGTCCAACCAAGTGACATACAAACAAAAATTGTTCTTCAGTTCTTATAACTTTTGGCAGTCGTTCTCGAACCCATTTTGGGACACTGGCTATTTGACCTACAAAAAAATCAATTTCTTACTGAAAAGGCTTATATAGAGGATTATAGAACTGCTAGAAACTGGATTTCACAACCAACCAAAATAAATCGAATGTGGTGGTGTTTGACATTAACATTGAAAAAGCGTAG
Source organism: Aspidapion aeneum (assembly GCA_963576565.1). Taxonomy (NCBI): domain Eukaryota; kingdom Metazoa; phylum Arthropoda; class Insecta; order Coleoptera; family Brentidae; genus Aspidapion; species Aspidapion aeneum. The sequence continues at coordinate 23,739,760 of OY755045.1, read as the reverse complement.
AAATAGAAAACTAAATAAAACGCTTGCCAAACGATTTGAAAGACGGTAGAATTGAACTAAACTTGTGGTAAAACATCATATGAAGCCACTGATCTCAATTAAAGATATTTGACAGAGCGTCACTGCTTATTTTCCACGGCGACCTCTAGGGGTGGTGGCTTATACTACGCTTGTAAGTTAACTGCGTTCTGAAGCCTCGCGACGCAGTTTTTGTGATTCAGTGACGCTATACGCTCATCAAAACGACCTCTAGCGGTAACCGCTTGTATTTAAAATATGTGAAAAAATGCATTAGTCGATGCGGTATCTAATTATTTTTCTATATCTATGTGAAAAAGCTAAAATTTTGGCTGAAATAGGAGAATCGTAGGCAACCCGCTAGGCAGTCTAACCAAGCTTACTATACTTTGATTTGGCCTTGTCAAAATGGCGGAAACTGTCAGTTGTTATTTGTATCTTGTAGTCAGTTTGTTCTACTTTGTGTCAGGCAAGCCACGCTGAGGATGGAAATGCCTTTTTCCGAAACACCGGTGTCCGTGGTTTACTATACCCCTATAAAGTTGCCTTTTATACTTTGTTAAGTTGTTATTTTTGTTGAAAAAAAAGAAAAAAGTTTTAATTTAAAAACATTTTCAAAAAGACAGAAACAAAAACGGGAGTGAGAGAGCGCGATAACTAGTTTTTACGGTTGCCTACCGTCTAGCTCTTAAATCACCGGAAGTAGGTTCTAAAATTAAATTGTGCGTCAGTTCGCAAATTCAATGTTGGCTGGTTAGATCCTTATCTCGCTACCCGTCATCTCTAGAATAATTAATATAAAGTTTTAGACTTACCTGGCCCGGCATGATGCCATACTGAATGCGCCAAAGCTAACATGTAACTGAACTTGTTATGAAGTAGAGCGGTATGAGTTTCCTGAAAAAAAAGTATATTAAAAAAAGGTTTAAACTACACTTTATACGAGCGGGACTAGTTGGTGCACTGAGCCGAGACTCTAAGTAAAGCAGGTGTGCAAAGAGGATTTTAAACGTGTTTTTTACTATATTTTTCTTACGACTGGAAATAAAAACTTTGTTTTCTCTCACCTTTAAAACATTTTTTTAGTGAGTTACGAGTGCATTTTGCAAAAACACTTTTTTGACTTATTCAAATTTTTTATGACAAAAGTAAACAACACAATATCTGTTATTTACCAAATCAAAGCAAGAATCTATTTTACCTTAAAATTAAACATCCTAAATACATCACAGTCAAACGGCCATTTGTCAAGCTCGTCCAGAGTCGTCAAAAGTCGCTCGTGCAAAACGCTCCAGTAGCTGATTGGTAACGCCGACAGGATCAGACCAATCGCGTTCGTCCATTGGTGGATTTCTGTGGGCGGGATCATGACGTAGCCTGTAAAAATAAAACAAAGCTTCTAAGACGACGCCCTCTATGAAATACACATGGAAGTTTCTTCGCCTTCATCGGGTTACATTTAATAATAGAGGATGAAATTTAAAATATCTTTTTCTATTACTATTTTCGAAATACCTTATTTTGGTGATTTTGATAAAGAAATGGCAGATTTCAACGAGCTAGGAATGGAGATTTTCAGCATGTACAACTTTAGGCTTTCTTAAGATATTTAAAAAAAATTCTAGCATAAAATTTGTATGCGTTATTTGAGAGATTTATACCTAGTATATGGTAATGTACCTTTGACAACTACATCCAACAAACCATTAGCGACAGCATTGGGGCCAGCAGATAACCCCATGAGTTCCACACATGTGGTGTATAGAATGTGTGCGCCGGAATTGGGAAACTCATTGAAACGCCAATCTGTTGGTGTTTTTACGTTGTTGCCGCCTAGGACACCTACCATTCGTTTAACCTAGAAATAAAAAAAAGCCAAATTAATTTATAAAATTAGGTAAATAGGGTTCTCAATCAAACCCATAATAGTCAAAAAGCCGTGTATGAAAGAGGTCATAGGCCGAGGTTTCCATTGTTATTTTTCTTTTACCCGTGCAGATATCTTGTAAAAAGGAAAAACAAAATAAAAAAGCATCAAAGCTGTTGGAAAAAAAGAAAATATTTTGCAGCCAACAGCAAAAATAAATTAGACTCGATCCGATATATTAGGTAAAAATGTGGTAAACTTTCAGGCTACCTATTCTCGTACTTGAACGATTTAATCGTTCCCATCACATGTTTTGGCGAATGGCAAACTTTAAAGCTTCTACGATCCAACCAAGAAGCGTTTAGTCGGTGCGAGGCAACCTACCACATACAACCAAGCTATACAACATTATACTCCCAGAAAGGGAGGAATGGTTAAAGAACAGGACCAATTTTTCAAACAACGATACCTTCTGGTATACCGACGGATCCAAAATGCCTTCAGGCGTTGGATCTGGAGTTGTTAGTATCCAACAAAAAGTCGAGATTCAACATAGTCTCGGCCAATTGGCTACTATATTTCAGGCCGAACTCGTAGCCCGGTGGATTACTGACCACGAATGGACCAACAGGACAATAAAAATCTTCTCCGACAGTCAAGCAGCCTTAAAAGCGCTTGATTCCTACACGATCTCATCGAGAACCGTGAGGAACTACAGGGACTCGCTGAATGCGCTTGGTAGCGCTAATAAGGTTTCATTAGTATGGATACCAGGGCATTCTGGACACGAGGGAAACGAGGCACGAGACCAGGCAGCGAGGGAAGCGGCATCTGCCGAATTTTTCGGCCCCGAACCAGCCCTGGGGATATCATACAATGCTGCTAAATTAACCATATTGAGATGGATGGAGAACAGCTTCCAACAATACTGGATGCATATACCAGAACTGGCTCACTCTAAAGAGTTCATTAAAGGACCTTGTCAGAAGAGAGCCAGGAATATCATTGGACTTACCAGACAGGAGATCCCTATAGTGACCGGACTTTTTACGGGTCACTGTCGACTAAGAGTACCCATGCACAGAATGGGAATAACCGAAAAAACCGAATGTAGACTCTGTATGGAGGATGACGAAACAGTTAGACATGTACTGTGCGAATGTCCGGCTATTGCACATTTACGTCAAAACACTTTCGGTAAACCTCAGATTGATTCAGAAGATCTGAACAGTCTCACCCAAACTGATAGCTAACCTTTTTGGAGGCATACAGTGGTGAGAAACCACTCAAAAGTGAGTCAAAATAGACCCACTAGTGGTCGCAGTGGAACGGCTGCAAGGCCCACTCACATATAAATCAACAATCACTCATCAACCTACCACACACGTCAATCAATCCATTCAATGTGACCCAAAACGTTAAAAAATAGTGTAGTTTTTCTTACCAGTTGAATGTAGTAGTCCAATTCTGGTACCCATAGTTCCTCACTGGTGCTATCCAAATAGGCTTGATAAGGTTCTGTTAAGGTTTCTTTAAGGTTGCCCATAACGGCCGCTACCAGTTTTCTCTTTAAGGGGGGCCTGAAAATGTTAAATATATTTTCAATTTCGAAAAAGCATACTTGTAAAACAAATCAACAAAACTTATTAGAAAACCATAATAAAAAAAACAAATTAAGTTTTTTTCTGTAAATTTGAAGTTAAAAAAATAAATTAAGTTTTTTCTGTAAATTTGAAGTTATTTCTTTCCAATTTTAAGAATAAATACCGCTGCTAAGTACTTTATTAAACTAAATTAATACAGCAATTTTTATTGATACATAGATTTATCTCTTAAATAAAACTGGTTAAATTACCCATCAAACATATTTTTTTAAATAATTTACGGACCTTTCTCGCAATGTAGCCTCATAATAGTGCAAGGTGTTGTACATGTACGTCACTGGTCTATCGTGGAACTTGTAAAGACATCCCAAGTGTTCTAGGAGGATTTCTAAGCTTTTTTGTACTTGAGCAATCTCTAGGAATCTGCAGAATAAATATTATCATCGTCACCTCAGAATTACTAACTTACATTATGTGACTTTACTCTAATTTAATAAAAAAAAATGTTTGAAAATAAAATCAATTTACTATTCTGCCACAGAAACCTGTCAATTTTTGACCAACTAGACGATAGAATTTTCTAATTCCAATAAAAATTTTGTTTTTTTGTTCATAAAATTCAGTTTTTTAATGGCTTTTATTATTACCGCCAATTATTCGTTGTTAATTTAAGTAAGATATTATAGACAACAAGTGGGCTATGCTTTAAAATTATTGCCTTAATCAAGAAATTTAATTCTAGCGCCCCATTTGGTTTTTAAATTGGTATAATTTTTTTTTCTTCGAATGACAGCAAAGAAGCTACTTTGGGCAAACTTTTGTATATGCAAAGTAGCACATATCCGCATACTGTACAGGAAAGCTTTTTCCCGTACACTTATTTTAAAGCAAAATTACCATATTATGGACGCATTTTTGTGTCAAATGCGGGTTGTTGCAACCAAAATACATTATCATACAATGATTTAATGTCAGTTAAGAGCTTATCAGTGATAAGCATTTCGATGTGGTATAGATAGATGTGTTTTGGTATATTTTCATTATATTTTTTTAACTTCTACTGCACACAAAAAGAAAAAATATTGTTCCTGACACGTGCTCAATGGACTTTTCCCGCATTCAAAGCTTAACCGAACTCTCTCTAACTACTTTCGCTTGCAAGAAAGTATAACTTTGGGCACTGATTGGGAAACTACTATTTTCACTGTCATTTTATTCACGTTCCTACAAATTTTATTCTTAAAAACTTTAATTTAACCACCAATAGGTATTTTAGTTATTAATTGTAAAATTGTTTAAATAAATCTAAAACTATATAGCTTTTTTCTTAAATTTACTTTATATTTATTAAGTAGACCACAATTTTCTTTAAAAAAAGCACAGTACCTGTGAACTACAATGTCGAAAACAGGCAAGAACCGAAGACAAACGTTTCCAAAATATGGATGGTACCCGCTAGATTGTTCTTCGGGTGCGAACTTCTCGGGGTATTTCCTGTGGAACTCCAGGTGCTTCTCGTGCCAGCTCGTTTGGTTCCAGTGGTCGGGAGAGTTGTCCTAAAAGACGAAATTCCAATCGATAATTCAGAAAAAAATATTTAATCTAGACTAGTAAATTAGGCTACGAAGTAACAGCTTTTTTCAAAAGACTGCCGAAACTCGTACCATTTTTGGTAACTCGTGCGTCGCTCTATCTTTTTTCTAGTCACGGAATTTATGTTTCTTTCTCTCTTCCCCTCTCTTACGTAAATCCGCATCATGCAGGTTTGAGGTAAGGTAGCTAATAAGAGAACCCAATATCGATAGTTATGTAGTGCCGTCTTTTGTAAAATAGTGTACCATTGTACGCTAGTTATCTTGCTTTGCAACTTTTTACCTTACCTTTACAAATTCTTGCACCCTGCTTCTAAATTCTGTTGCTTTTAGTAGGACTAGCTGAATAATGAACGCACACACCTAAAATAATAGAAATGTTTAGCCTATTATCAAATTATAATCTGGTTCTGCTTCGTTGTAACTTATATTAATACGTATTTCTTCAATTTATTTTAAGGTTTATTAAACAGTTTAATAGATGGCGCGAGAAGTATTTTCTTATACCGGCAACGCCTATACTTTATTATATAATCAATAATTCTATTAAATTTTTAAAATATTTCATATCTTGTTGCCTTCTTTTATTTCCAAGAAAGTTGCACCAAATATTTACACTATTTTCCCAATTCGTAAAATCGGGAGAGAAACTTTTTTTTAAAACTTATAAGATGTTCCTATAGTGACAAGTAAGCGGCTTCCCAATTTTAATTAAAATCGGGCAAATGTTTTTAATTGGGACACCCTCACTGATTTAATATTATATTGCCTGACTGAAACCTACTTGCGCCTCACTGCCCTCTTGTGTCCGGAGGGCCAAACACAATACCAATCTGTCAATGGTAACGATGTTGTACTTCCAGATCATGTCGTTGACAGTGTCGACGCACTTGTTTACGTGTTGACCGCCAGGGGAGTTTGTAAACTCAAACACCAGACAATCGCAGAATTTTCTCAAGTGGGCTGAAAGGGCTCGGGCACCTATTCGTTCCAAAATTCTAAAACAAACGAGTTTTTTAAACTCAGAAAACATTATTTTTAGATATCCTGAAAAGTAAGTCAAATGTTGACTTGCGGTTTTGATTGTGTAGGGATTGTGTCAAAATTAAAAAAAACACTCTGCCAATGTATGGGCACTTAAGCTCACACTAGATACTATATTTATAGTGTACGTGTGAGCTAATATAACTAAAAACTGAAATATATTTTATTCAACTCTAGACTCAATTACCTGTCGTTTGATACTACACAAGCCATGTTATTACTTAAACTCAAATTTGTGAAATCTACCCCCACTATAAAAAAAAAACTAAAATGTATTTTGTTTAACTCCAGACTCAATTACCTTTCGTTTGATATCACACACGCCAGATTTTCACATAAATTCTAATTTTTGAAATTTACCCCCACCCTTTTTTTTGTTAAATAAACTAAAATGTATTTTGTTTAATTCCAGACTCAATTACCTTTCGTTTGATATCACACACGCCATATTTTCACATAAACTCTAATTTTTGAAATCTTTCCCCACCCTTTTATTTGGCTTGTGTTTGGTGGATTTTGTTCATTTTTAAATGGGACCATCTCGACCCAAGACCCAGCCTAGGTACCAAATTTCATTAAAATCGGCCTAGCGGTTTTTGAGTTATGCGCGTTGGTCGTTACAGACAGACATACCGACAAAAAAGTTTCAAAATCATCTGAAACGCAAAGATATATAAAAAATTTTGAAATCGGAGCAACTTTTTTTTTCTTGAAAAAATTAGGATCACTATAGCTCACACTACTATAGTATAGTATATGTGTGAGCTAATTTAAGTTTGGTACTTTCCAAAAACTTTCAATTATAAATTCGGAGATCGGAGATTTGCAATTTTTAGGCTTTTCTTAATAAACCGAATAAATAATAAGAAAAGTTATTACGTAGAAGTAATAATTTTTTATAAAAAGGTGACATTTTTATCTTGTCCCTGTGGAAAACGACACAAAGATAGACAATTTGCAGAATCTCTCAAAGAATAAGAATGTAGTATATTTGGTGTCTGTAAATCATATTGTTTTGTCAAAAAAGGAAATTTTTCTTTCAACTTTAAGTTTTCGGTTCATTTTATTGGAAAATAGATAAAAAAAATTTAAAATTTAATTATTAAAACTCACCCAGTAAAAGTGGCTAATTTAGTACATTCTGTATATATGTATTTGAAAACTTACTTGTAGGATATTGGACTAATGTGGTTGTTTTCTAGCAGCATTTTCCAAACGAGGCACAAAAACAAAGGAGGAGCACCGGGAACACCAAAGTGGGCCATTATGTCGTTCTCGTTGTTCATCGACGTCCATTTTCTGTTTTCTTCTTCGACCGCTTTTTTCAGCTGTGCTTTGCTTTCCTTAAACAAAATTGTCAATTTAACACATCAGAGGCGTTCGTGGGCTAAATTACACCCTAGGATACGAATAAATTTGACGCTTTCCCACGAAAAAATTACTGGACAATCACTAAAAATCGAAAACAAAATTAAAAATAAAATCAATTTGGTGCCGCTCTAGTAGTTAAGCCACTGAGCCACGGCATAGTCAGTAAAGAAGCTATCGAAATCTCAGTATAAATTAATAGAATGAATCAAATAAGACTAAGAATTAGGAGAGATAAAGATATACATATATCACGGCATTTATACACAATTGTTAGAACTTTATAGTGATACTTTTCTTCCAACACTTAGGGATACATAGTGTATTATTTATTTACTAAGGGATAAAAGTGGCAGTTTTTATCCCGAGGCAAATTCCTCGAGAGAAAAAGATACATTTATCACGAGGTTTATAGGCTATATATCGCACTCTGACTTTTTTTTTAGGCTTTTACGTTTTTTTTAGAATTTTTACTTTTTATCCCTGTTTTGTCACATTTTAGCCGATTTTTACTTTTTATCGCTGATATGTCACTTTTTGTCCCTGATTCGTTAATTTTAATTCCGGGAATAAAAAGTGAAAATGTGTAATTTTCATCTATAATTTGGGAAAATCTTTAATTGTTGTACCTTAGCAACGGCATGTTGTTTAAAGAACTCCTCTAAAGTTTTAGGGAAGCAGTCTAACGTGTGGGGTGCCCAGGAGTGAGGGGTACTCTGCATTATGGTTGCCAGTAAATCCTGACACCAAGCACCATCCGAACCTAAGAAAAAGAAATGTAATTAAAATACACAATTTTTTTATAGAATGCTTCAAAACCCGAGAATCAAACACAAACTAATACTGTTTAATGCTGCCGGTTATTTTTGTTTTTGTTTTATTTTGAATTTTTGGGAAAACCTAACCTTAAAGTTTGTTTTGATATTTTTGGGCTTTTAGCAAAAACCTTCAAAAAAGGAAACTCCTTGTTTGGGAAAAATTCCGATCAGGTGATAATTTCTCTCGTTGTTGAAAGTTATTTTCTTTTTGATCACCATGCGCGTTTTGCACACGCTGGGAGTTTGAAGCGCCCCCTTGTATTTGACAAGGGAATGAAGAACTCACTTCCGACAAGACACTGAAAGAAGTCACACGTGTTTTAAGGTTAAGACCGAAATTCCAACCACAAGAAAAGCCGCGGCGCCGCGCGTGAATTGGAACTGCTGTTAAATGAAAGAAGGTAAGCTTCTAGCGTGTTGCCAATTTTTTTCCTTTGTTTTTAGTTTAATAGACGTCTGTTTTCCCAGACGGGGCGAATTTAACTTTGGGGTAATTTCTTGTGATATCTCTAGTTTTCTCCCCTTCAGGGTAAAGCCGTCAAATTGGTCTTTGCGACCCGCGTCTAAATACTTTAGATATTTTAAAATATTAGGGCTTTTATTGTAATTGCGTGGCCTTTTACAGGGGTTCATGCAAGTGACATAAAAAACCTGAATAATTTTTTCCGCATATAGCTATTTTTGAGTTACTTAAGTTACAAATTTACATTGAACCGAACCGAACAAACTTTGGGACAAGTCGAATTAATCATTAGTACCTTTAACAGTTTTTTAAAACTAATATAATTCATAAACGGCCTAACCAAATATCAAATAACAAAATATAGGTGGTTTTTGAAATCAGGGGACACATATGTAAGTTTTAACAAATAATATACAAGGCGTTTTTTAAACTTAGTCGTCCGTATTGTAGTGGTAGCAATATTTGCTTCATACACCAGCGGTCCGGGTTCGATTCCTGGCTAGGCACTTGGATGTTTGTGATTGTTTAAAATGCTTTAACATTGCTCTAGCTTTGCGAAACTGAGCGACTGATCCTCATTGGATGGAAAGTCCCAGCATTAAAAAAAAGTTGCTGTCAAAATTTCACATAAAGAATGGCATCTGACATTTCTGACCTATTTTCCTGTTTCAAAAGATAATAGGCCCTGTAAAAAGCCACGCAAATATAAAAAGTTACCCTGTACATAGAGTTTATGCAAAAGATCTTTAAAGTACACACGTCCACTTTTCAAAAATAAAAACTTTCAGGGATTAAAATTTCATTTACGAGATATACCTGTCACGTGAGTAGCTCTGGCTAAGGTCAACACCAAAGCTCGGTTAAGTTCTTCAGATTCAGCAGATACGATCTGTTTTGGCTCTTGCAAAAACCTTGACAGTTCGGGTTGTACGTCACCACTGCCCAGTCCTAAAATTAAGATCATCATTCGAAAACTAATTTAAACATATAGCACAACTGCGAAATGGTTTTTAAACTGTGAACCTTGCACACTTTATTTTAGTGTCACTTAAGTTTGCATTTTTCTTTGGTCTTACCTGTTATAAGTCTTAAAGCTGTCGATTCCACGCACAAATGTAGCTGAGTTTGGTTAGCTTGAGGGACAGCTGCTAAGGAATGCAAGTGGCTCAGAAGTTGAACCTACAACAAACAAAATAATTTTAATTATTTACAGTTGTCTTATACTATAACTTATCTTCTTTTTTCCAACAACTTTACTAATAATAATAAATATAAAAAGAAGAAATCAGTTTTTAAAGTTTAAAGATAGCGACAATGTAGTAGTATGCAGACAGAACTTTTTTATTATGTATATCCATGAAAATTTCTAGGGTAACAAGTTTTGGATTATTTATTTAAAGTTTTGTGTTAATATAGACATAAATATTCGCAAACACAACAAAAATTAACAAAACAATTGAAAAATCTTCTTTGTATTCAGGCATACTATTTGTGAGATTTCTTTACTTTTGTGACTTACCCTGTAATGGGGATGGATATGATGCATTCTGTAACTAAACATTTCCAGTAAAGTATACAGGGTACCCCAGGCGTGAGACTTGTAAACTTGTGGTAAAAGCTGAGTTATAAAACCCTTGATTCCTAAAAAAAGTTTTTGAATTTAAACTAAGTAGTTTTGAGTTTAAAAATCATTGGTTAGGTTAGATTTGGTACGAAAATATTTTACCTAAAGATTCAATTTCCGTGTAAACCAACAATCTGCTGTAAGTCTCCACCAATGCAGGTGCTAAAGGAACCCCACTTTTACTCTAAAAAAAATAAAAATTAAGACATGAAAATTATTTTTTATTTATTTAATTAATCAACAATTATTATTTAAGCGTTTTTGCTTTGACGCAGTAGTAGTAGTGGTGGGGAGACCATTTTTGGTCTAGCGACTAGGCACACGGCGCGCCCTTTTCGCAAAGCCCGATTTGTCTGTACACCATATACCAAACTGCAAGTTTTTTTTCTCTAAGAGGACTTAATTTTGCCTGGCATTTCTTTGTTGAGGGCCTGGACCTTTATACTGCGTAGCAAGTATACACAGTGGATCCATGCTATTATACTCCTTCCGAAAGGTGGTCCTGCTACATGTTAGACTTGCGTCTATCTAACATCGCTATCGTCCCAGTAAAAGTTGGTTATAGATGATAGACTTCTTTCCTTTTCAGCGCAACAGTCGGGGTCGTCGTGAGTTGACTGTAGTAGATTTATGCTGGCGCCATCCTGGTACCAACTATATAGCACTTATAACAGGCTCCTGGGTGATCATTCCTGGTTCCTCGGCTGGCTGCGTGTCGGCTCCTGGACTACAACTGCGTATATTCTCGATTTTCAAGGTCAACTTATATTTTGCGTGCATCGCATCGCACGCTAATTCGATTACTACTGTTGAACGCAGAAAAGGAAGTGGGCGGCAGGGCGACGGACTTTTTTTTTTCTGGTTTTGCATCGTTGTTCGAGACGCGAACCTGGTACCTTCTGCATGTGAAGTCGACGACCATACCATGGCACTACCCTGCCGCCTTGCTTTGACGTAAATAACTGCGTACCTATCTAGAATTTTTCATTACAACTATGTTCACCCTAGGACAGGTAAAGAGAAAATGAAAAAAAATAGAATCACAGGATTTTATCTCGTTTTATCTACATAACTATCTAGTAAACATAATCTGCCAGCTCAATCGTACTGGAAACTAACTCTCTAAATTACGTTAATAAAATGACGTTACTGGTATCAACAATAAGTTAACGTAATATGCTATTATTTGCAAGATAGAAACGACTTCCTTGTAGGGCGTCAAACACACGGATTCTAATAGCTGTTCTAATATCTCTGGTCTAAAAGCAACAAGGTAATTTTGGGCAACAAATGACTTCGTCTCAAATTAACATGGTGTCCACCAATGTGAGTTTGCAGTGTCCATAGTAGATAGAGCCCATATATTAATATAAGAGAGAAATAGCAAGGGAGGGACAGATACTTTTACACAGGTTATTTACCGAATTTGAGAGGTCATTGAACCTGACTGGCCAACTGTAACAAGATTAAAAATTAACGTCACCCGGTTGCCTTAAACCATTTGTTTTATGACAACCCGATGACGCAGCTACAGTCGTCCAGTTAAGTTCAGATGACTGGTCAAATTCTGTAGGCAACCTGTGTAAAATTATAAAGAACTTTACCCAAGGTCGCAACAGAACGGCCTACAGAATTTGACAGATCATTAAACCCAACTGGACAACTGTGAGATCGCAGCAATCAGATTTAATATCTACTATCTACGTCAAGTTAGTTCTTTGTTTCCTGAGTTTTGACTGAAGTTCGTAAAACCTTAAAATTGTTTTATGGTCCCTTTTCTTAAAACAGAAGAAAGGTACAGTCGGCCAGCTAAGTAACACTACCTGTCAAATTTGCAAACGTAGGTAACCTTAAACTTTACCTGGGCTAGCATAATGACGTGTTTAACAATACTATGGATCAAGCTCATCTTAGAGTGAACTGTGAGTGAGTCTAAAACGGCCATGCTCAAAGGACAACTTGGAGGAGCCGAACACTTGGCACTGCCTTGGATGGTCTCCACCAGGGCTGCCATTGGCTTACTGCAAAAACAAATAATCATTGACATCTAGCTAAAATACCGTTAAAATGTCATATACAGTATGTTTTTTTTTATGAACCATAAGAGTTTTTAGATAAAAAATTTAAAAAATATCAGTAAACATAAAATTTTAGAAGGCGTTTTTTTATTTTGAACAAAACATCACTAAAGAAATAGTTTGTTATATCTCAAAAATATTGCGCAGAGCACAGACATTTAATTTATTTTTAAATCAGAGAGCAACAAGGAATCCATAATTAAAATAAAATACAGGATGTTTTGTATAAAATAACAACAATCCCGTCTGCAGTCTATAATAATAAGTGGTTTCTGAATGGCAAAAGAGTGGGTTGCAAGTAAACTTATGTTTTTCAAATATAAAAGTAACCATTTTTTGTTTGAAAGTCGTAGACAATGATTGAGTAAAAATAAAATTTTGGACTTCCATTGTCTATCAATCTGTCAACGATACATGGATAACACATTTATTATATGACCGGAAAATGATGATGAACTACAGAATTTTCTACACCATCTGAACGGTATTCGACCACCAATCAAATGCACCATGGATTCGGCTTTACCTTCTTTGGAGGTTCTTGTCAAACAATTAGACAGAAACATTCAAACTACTGTTTATAGGAAACCTACACACACGGGACAGTACCTAAATTTTAAGTCTAATCATTCTGTTGCTACAAAACAAGGAGTTATAAGAAGCTTGTATTTAAGAGCCGTAAATATTTGTAGTAATAATGAAGAATTAACCACAGAATTCGTTGGGTGTTATTAATATTCCATATATTCAAGGGGTTTCACACCAACAGTATTTTCATCGGGAAATACGATAAGAAGGTTTGTCACTAAAACAAGACAATCCCTCAAATAATAAGGAATGTATTTACCAAATCCCGTGTGAGTGTGGTAAATCATGTAGGTGAAACGAAACGCCCTCAGGTTAGAGCAAATGAACATCTAAAAAGTACCCAATTAGGGAATATTGAAAAATCCGATTTAGTGGTCATGGTCAAATAATCACAGGATTCAATGGTCATAAGGAGTCGCGGCGTTGGCGAAAACGAAAATTTATTGAAGCTGCGCTTATAATGCAGAATAAAAAAGGAGGCGGACCGTCACACCTGACTGCACACCTAGTAGTATAAGTAGTAACCTAGAGACTAGATTGTTTAGTTTAAACTTGAAAACGGTTAGAGATATTTACTAACCGAAACGTCCTGTTTAAAATAAACAAAGATAATGGAAGTCCAAAATTTTATATCTAAAAGTAACCATATATGTAAATATACTATGCAGCGTTGTTAGAGAGCTATATTTCACTTTTCAAATTCTAAAGCGATTTACTAATTATATTAAAGAATTTGATCCTTGGTAAAAAGAACTAACCTGTAAAGATCCTGATTTGTACTATAAGCGTTACATAACAAAGCTATTCGATAGTCGTTTCCCATGGCCAACGAAGTACTACTGGGCGGTACCAAAATGTGCTGCAAGAATTCGTAGTGCGCGCGCAATTTGTTGGGCAGAGGCCAGCTTAAAGTAATGTTTTCCGCCTGGGCCTAAATTACAACAAAAAAAGTCTACAAAATGTTTTATTCTATTTAAACTATTAGACACAAACAGGGTAAGGAATGGAACTAAGATTATAGATTCATTGAATAAAAATATTAATATTTGGCCAAAGCTATATCTCAAAATTTAATCAATATATTTTTGAAATATTTACACGGTTGTAAAGATATTCAAGAGACCTTCAAAACAATAGGAATCACTCAACCAACTTGTGTTTTGAGCAAGTATTAAAAAAAAATGTATTTGCTGGTAAACTACAAAATTTTATTCGATATAAACTATCAAACTTGGCTTAACAGAAAGCGCTCTCTATAATTAAATGGATCGTCGCAAAAATAAATCCCAAACACCAAATTTTATGCCAAAATATTAGTTTAAAAATAAGTTTAACAACAACAAAAATAAAAAATACTTGAACATCCTCTATTTTCATTATTACCAACTTTTGATGGTTACTTCTTACTTTTTTTAACAAATGAATCCAAATGCAAGTCATAGCCATTTGTCTGGTGCACTGAGGCAGGTTGAAATCTGGATCAGGAAGCGGTTGCTCATCCTCGGGGAACAGCAGCTCGTACAGTTTGAGAACTGGCAGGAAATTCGACAGCGGGTTTCTCTGGATTGAACCCGATATAAACTGCAGTAGAACCCACATCAGTTGATCACGACCTTTGCGAAGGTCTCGACCCTATTCAAGAAAACTCTATATATTAAACCAAGGCCAAATATAAGAAAATTAGCACCAGCACTGTATTCTTAAGATTGGCCTGGGCAGCATTCGGTAAATTTAAGCTACATAGTAAAAAATAAGAAATATCCTCGGTACGTCAAAACGAAAGTGTATAACCAATGTATTCTTCCTGTACTCACTTATGGATTCCAGAGCTGGACACTTATAAAATCAAACTTGGACAAGATAACAAAAACCCAAAGATTAATGGAAAGACAAATGTTGCATCTGAAGCTAATTGATAGGAAAAGGAATGAATGGATAAGAAATAAAAAGTAGTAGGAGAGGTAGCAAAATTAAAATGGAAATTTGCCGCTCATAATACCAGACAGAAAGACGATCCATGGAACAAATGTATTGTAAACTGGACAACTTGGGAAAATAAAAGAAGTAGGGGAAGACCCCAAATGAGATGAGCGGACGATTTGAAGAAACATGCGGGGACTAGATGGATGGACACGGCGACAGACAGAGAAGAGTGGAAGATATTGGGGGAGGCCTATGTCCAAAGATGGATCGAAGAAGGCTAAATAGATAGATATAGTCACGAATTTGTAATGACGTCACCAGGTGAGAAAAAAACGTATGGCGTAGATATTTTTTATATTTACTATCGTTGTTGGGCTCAATTTTGTTGCATCTGCGGTTCGTTGTATCACATTCTCAAATTGAAGTGCGATTCCATTTCGGACTTGTGCCCTTTCCAGTTGAAAAAAAGCCAATATATTTAAAATTATCAGCTGCGATTGTTCATTATAACTATTTTATTTGTTTCTCGGCATTTTACAACTTTTTAAAATAATTTTCGACAAGTTGACAAACGCATGTTTTTGATTGATAGTGACGGATAATTCACATAATCAATTACCTATCTATTTGAAAAATAAATTAATCATAGACAATACTTTTTTTAAAAAGTTTATTGTCACCGCTGTTTATAATATACTAAACAAAGATAAACAAAAATGACGTCATTACAAATGCGTATAATTTGGACTATAGATAGATAGATTGTATTGTTGGGCGATTAAGTCCTTGTTGCTCACATACAAAACAACAAAGAGGAATAATGCATTCGCTAAAAGGGTTGTTATGGCGCATCTGAGGGCTAGTGATGTTTGGAGGCTTAAATACGATTCGTTTCCGTTACGGCCGTCTTTAACTACAAATTATAATGGTGCAATAGATTAAGGGATGAGAAAAGTGAGTACTGCTTAAACATTTTCTGCACACGTTGATAATCTCTTACCTGTAATTTGGTATGGAGTGAGATGACAATATTCGGAAAGCTAGCAAACAGGAAAAGGACAAAGTATATAAGTTGAGACGACAGATGAAGCCACAAACCGTCGGTGTCGCTGCCTTCCACTTCGGTTCTTTCTAATGCGGATATTACCTGAAAATAAGAAAACAATTGAATAAGTTTAATAAACAACATTTTCAGAGTAGCCTCGGTGGCTCATTGTATTAGCGAGCTGAATTGAAGTAAGCAAGGAATTTCGCTTAATACAGTAGCGGGTTCGAATCCCGGATGCTGCAGATATTTATAGAGTGTCCCGAATTCGTCGTTTGGGTTCGGTTCGGTTCAGGTGTTTCTAGGGAAGATAGAAAGAAACTGACTCCCACTTGCAAAGCTCGATTTTCCAAAGAAGCTTAATAAAGGTTAAAGCCACGTTTTCATAAAGCAATCCGCTGCTAATCTACGAAGGGTTATGAAAAATCTGCATTTTGGGAGGGGGCCTATAAGTTTTTTATTTATGAAAATTTAATTTTGGTGCAAATCGCTTTTTTATAATTGTTTTTATAAGAATGCAACGTTTAAATTGTATTGCTTCTGTCACTTTTAATTTTTAAAATAATCTTTAAAATATTACATAAAATTGCTTTTTACTTCATATTTGAATTTTTTGAATGGGTTTAAAATATTTTAAAATGATCAATTAAAAAAATTAATAAAAAATAAAGTAATTAAAAAAATTAAATATTGAGTGTGATTTTAAAGTGTATGAAAAGTCGAATAGAAAGAGGGTAATTCCGTAAGAAAAATACCAACTTTATGTATTATCTCAAAAACTAAAAGTGCAGATAAATTAGGATTAGGACAGTAATATTATTATTTATGAAAAAACTATAAAAAAGCAATTCACACCAAAATAAAATTTCCATTAACAAAAAAGTTATAGTTATACTCTCCCAAAATGTAGACTTTCCTATATCAAGATGCTTCTACGTTTAATTATCTCTTGAAAACTGAGGTTGGCAAGTGGGAGTTACTGTTTTTCTATTTCTCTTATCTTATTACATCGAATTTGGGACACCCTGTACAATAGTAGACATAGGCAATAAATAAAAAAAGTAATACGAGAGACCTACCAATTCAACCAGTTGTTCCTCAATGGCCTGACAATGTTGTTTGTGTTGTTTATTCAGTCCGAGCATTCCGCAGACCATGTCACGACTGTAGGGCTGTTCCAGAACGTATCTTAGGAGGCCTGTCTGTTTTTCCAGCAGGTCAGAATCGTACGGAAGTGTACCTATACATGACAGTTGGGATTACATCAAATATGTCACTTTTAGTTTTTGAAATATTACATAAAGGTTAGTATATTTCTTATCGAATGACCCGAAATCCGCGTAAAATTTTATTATTATTTTTATATATTATTTTATTTTCTATGTTTTTTTTTAAAGTGAATGTTTAAAAATATTTTAACCCAACTAAACCAATCAAAATATAACAATAAAAAATATAACAAATACAATGAATATAAATAATTAATACCAAGTAATAGATTAAGTATGATAAGCGTTAAAAAACTACTAAAACAAAAGAAAATTTTTAAATTATTTTATTTCAAATCATTTCATAAATACTTTCTGCAGAATTTCACAGACTAAAAGTGACAGATTAAATTCAGTCTGATAGTTAGATTTTTTATTTTAATAAATGGATCCATGACGGATCTGATAGCTTCCTAGCTAGCCGATTAGCACACCTCAAGTGAAGCCAAGATATATCAGCCTTGAAAACAGTTTTTTATAAATACCTCTAAAGCTCCTACAAAGTTTTTGGTTATAACACAAATTAGCATACCTTTTAAGGTAAACCTCAAAGTTGTCGGATCCAACTTCCACGGATTGACCAACAGCTCCGGACACCCGCTGTGCTCGACGACCGGACGCATTTCTGAATGTCCGACGATCGAAACCATTTGGGCGCATGCGCGAAAGCTGTCGATGTAGTCAGAAAACAGGGCCGCCAGGCTCCAGTGCGGACATTCTGAGTAGGCCTAAAAATTTGGTAAAGGTTAGTTAGTCAAATACTCTCGAGAAGAGCAGTTTTTGCAATTTCTCGTAAATTGACACATTTTATTGAGTGCCGTAAAACGAGGTTACTTTGCGCCCCCTGGTCCTACTTTGCTCCATTGCGAAAAAAAGTTCTTAGATATTCCACATTAAAAATCTGCGCATGCACTACAACACCACCACGCGTGAATTATCCGTTGCGAATTTGACTTTTCAAAGACGCGGTAGCCGCTGTTTTCCGCTTAGTTGTCTCGAGTTAATACCAGATTGAAGTGCAGCTTGAAATTCCTTTAAAATTTGACATCGAAAAATTTGGTGTCTAGTGCAGTTATCGATTTCTATGCAATAGAAATTTAAAAAACCAATATTTTTAAATTTTTTATTCACCATTTTGAATGTTTGGGGAAAAGCTAACTAAATATTGGGTGTAGTTTGCGCCAACATATAAAACACCAATCTTTTTTTCATATTTTATAAAGTGGCGCAAAGTAACCTCGGACTATGGGAAACTTTGCTCCACTTTTCAAGTTTATAATAATAATAATAATTTATAATACTAAGTATTTTGTAATAAAAATGGCCTTTGTTAATTACCTATACCATGTGTTTTTCATTAAAACCAAAAAAACATTTTTTATGGTATAATTTTTGGTTATTTCTTTGAATTTTTCGAATTAACTCAAAAAAGTGGAGCAAAGTAACCTCGATTTACGGTACTTGCAAATTGCGACAGCAGAACCAGAACATTCACGATATTACTCTCAAGTGGGCAAAGAGTTGAAATTTACACACTCTAGAAATTTTCTGCGATCTCATGTACACATGCACCCTTATCGTTAAAATATCAGAAAGACCCTTAGTTCGTCTAGATTGTAGATTACGTTCAAGTGGTGGTTCCCTTCTTTCCAAAACTCAACAAATTATTTATAAAATCGTAGATTTTTTCAGGGTGAAGTAGAACCATAATGAAAGAATTGAAGGGAAAATCCAAAATACTTCACAAACTTTTTTATTTCTTAATACACATTTGCAGAATCTACGCGTTTCGATATATAAATATAATGATCAAGTTTGATCTGTAAGTAAAATAAAAACGGATCTTAAATAATAAAAGAGGAAAATACAAACATTACTTAAAGAAAATAAAAATCCTTGTTTGAAGGCCAAAATCCAGGCACAAGTCAAAAACTACACGATTAAACAAACATCTTAACCTCAAAATTTAAATACAAACAGCAATATATAAAACAAAATAGATAAAATAAATTAAAAATTGTTATTAAGAAGTTTTCCAAAAAATTAAGTTTTCTAAATGTTATATGTTTGAAGGTACTGTGTATCTTTTCTGTTTTTTACACACTTCACAGAACATTGATGACAGTTTTTATAAAAAATAATTTTATAAAATGACATAAAATTAAATCTGCGGATTACCCCGAATTGGAGCTCTTGAAATAATTGCCTAATATCAAAAATATTTTAAATTTACATTACAATTTGTCATAACGTTATATGCGCCGCAACACTGTCTCTAACTAAAGGAACAAGTAACCTGCGTTATTCGAACATAAGTAAGGTCAAATACTATAATTTAGTAACGGATAAAGTTTAAAACAGGTAACTGAGCATGCCAATATTATTAATACTACATTATACACATTTTCGATTTTTCAACAATTTTAAAATAAAAATGTATACCTTTTGTAGCTCGTTCACCAATAGATATCCCGGTAGCAGACAAGCTTTTCTGTTCATAATCTTCTCGGCAACTTCCAGGAGGGCTTTCATTTGAGGTTGCAGACCTGACGCCAATCTCCAGGGCAGAACCTTCGCCTTTTCGCAACATCCTAGACAACAGAACAATTGATTTATTTGACATATTCCTAACTAACTTGTGAAGTTTCCTATTCGACATTTTAAAAGAAAAAATTTATATTATACAGGGTCATTGTTTATACAAATTTGAGTGGCATTTATCAGGGAAAAATGTAAGTGCTAGAAAACAACTTTAAATACAAAAGTTGCATAATTTTGCCCCATTATCTGTTGGCATATATCAGATGTCATTCCTTATGTCCAATTTTGACAGCAACTTTCTTAAGTTGAAGGGTACATGGCATTCCTTATTTTAAATTTTGACAGCAACTTTCTTAAGTTAACAGGTACACCCTGAATATTTTCTATCAGAATAAAATACGGATTTCCTCTGATCCTAAAAACATACCACATAGAAAAAAGCTATACTGGCTATGGGCAGCATGCTAAGAATACAACCAAGTTCTGCTTATCCTCTATCAACTCATGCTCCGCCTTCCATGCCGCGTTGTAAGGATGCCTAATTGTCTAATCTTGGGGTGGTCCGTTGACTTTTAGTTCACAGGCTGTAACCCTTATGTTTCCATTCTTGTCTAAACGCCTGCCAAATTAATTTTTTGTCTTTCTAAGCAGGCCTTCCCATGACCAGTACAGCTTTTTTTTATATGGTATAGTTTGTTTTTATATATTATAATCAGAAACGCTGAGTCTCCCAGTTGAGGATTATTTTCCCGTTAAACATTTTGTTTATAGTCGTTAAACTTTACACCTTTATGAATTTCTTTTAAATTTCAAAATGTTTTTCTTAGATTAAAGTTTTAAAATAGTACAGGAAGATCCAAAATGTTAATTAAATTAAAATCATTTAGAGTATACCTGAAAAATCTAAATTTTATTTTTTGCGTACGATTTCCCTACGTGGAGGGTTATAATACGCACATTTTTAACCTTAAAAAATGGTATACAGTGAAACCTCTGCTTGCGGATACCTCTATTAAGCGGACACATTTTTTGGAACCACGCGTTTTTCTATTTCTTTACATGTAAAATTCACTCCTATAACCGGACACTCTAATAACCGGACGCGGACAATTTTTTTTGGTTAAAAAACTTTAAAACCTCCCTTAATCGGATACGAACCTCTGACAACGGGACGGAGCGCTGAACAACATGGGCATAAATATTATGTAGTATGTTGGCAACAACGCACTCTGCAGCCGGGGAATTACCTCTCTCCGAAGACTAAATACTTCTGTCGTATTTACATACATACATATTTTATTCGGCGGGACTGCTGTGTTTTATTTTTATTGTTCATTTGGGTA
This sequence comes from Aspidapion aeneum, assembly GCA_963576565.1. NCBI lineage: Eukaryota > Metazoa > Arthropoda > Insecta > Coleoptera > Brentidae > Aspidapion > Aspidapion aeneum. The sequence continues at coordinate 23,718,576 of OY755045.1, read as the reverse complement.
GTAATAGATCTCTTTGAAATAGTGCCTAGTAAATAAATTCTTAGTTTACGTGAAAAAATGGAAGTTGTTAACGTTTCGGAGAAGGAACATTTATCAGCACAAAAGATCGCTGAAAAATTTAATATCGGAAAAACTCAAGCAATGGAAACTGTTAATAAATATATATTGAAATTTCGCAGTTCCCTCTCATAAGCGGACACCCCCAATAAGCGGACAAAATCGACGGAACCGTGAGTGTCCGCTTATGGGAGGTCTCACTGTAGTTTGTTATTATCTGATTAAGCTGTTTTTGGATGAATCAAGTTCTACATTTACAATTAAGGTTACGGAATTCTGAGCCAAGTCGACAATTATTATAGTATTATATACACTTTAACAGCTATTTAAAGCTAACATAACTCAAAAACGGCCTATATAAATGTCAATAATCTATATATTTTTAAAATTAGGGCAAATTTATATTTCGTTCCCCCCTTTTGAGGAACTGCCCGCAAACCTGTTTTTGTTAAGTCTTTTGACTTCCTCGTAACATCCCTATTATTTTGTTATATTTAAGCTATTTTTAGTTGACAAATAATATACAGAGTGCTTCTCTTTAACTTAAGAAAGTTGCTTTCAAAATTTGACATAAGAAATGTCATCTGACACTTCTGATGTAGTCCAAAAGATAAAATAAAACCAATCATACAACCTTTGTATCTAAAGGTTTATTTATCACCTACATTAACCCCTGATAAAGGCCAGGCAAATATATAAAGAATGACCTTGTAAAAAAGTTTAGATTATCTTGAATAATTTTTAAATATCGACATAGAAATTATAGAATAAACCACAACATGCTTGAAAACAATCTTATTTGACAATTTTAGAAAAAAATATATTATTTTTAAATATTTTACTATTCACATCATCTACAAGAATTAAAACACTTTTTCTTATTTCTTCTAACCTTTTCAAAGGCTTTTAGGGGAGGTGAAGAATTTATTATAAAAATTATGAAGATCAGCTCTCAGAGCAAAAGTTAGGCAAAAGCAGTAAGTGGCGCGAAAATGAAAATGAACCAAACCTAATAACTTATTTTTAATCCATAAAAGTTTGTTTTCCAAACTTTTTTTTAATAAAATTTAATACCTTTCATAATCTCCCTAACTCCTTTATACTCTACGAGGTCAATGACATTCTTAATGAGTTTGAAACTCTCAATCCAGAAGTGTGCATTATTGTGCTGCAAAATGTCGCTGGTGATCAAATATTCACAGATTTTTCTTGCTGGTATGGCATTATTCCTAAATTAAACAAAAATCACAAATAATTACTGTGTCTACAATCTCTAAGCACCTTGAAAAATAATCATGGTTTGTTTTGTCCTACCCTGAAAAGCCTCTTACAGGATTTACTAAGGAATGCTAAGTACTAAGTCTTAAAACCTATGTACTAAATTGTGGGTGAAAATTTTATTGACTAATTTTTTACCCTGAATGCAATTGTTTTTCAAAATAGCAGAGTCTTGTTTATGCTTACTTGTTCAAGTATTCTTGATTCATTGCTAAAATTTCACAATCTTGAGTAAAGATTTAAAATTGGCATCAATTGAGTCTTAATTCCGGACGATGTAATAAATGTTAACAAACTTCTCTGAGGTGGTTAACTTTACCCTAAGCCAACATAGACTAACTTAACTTTCTCCAAAGCAAAAAATACCACTATTTGTACATTTTTAACAATATTTTGATGAAAAATTAGTTTGAGGCAGAATTATATAATAATAATAAATCGTCTTTATTGATAAATAAATGTAGAGTGGAAAGGCTAAGTGATCTAAGTGCCAAAAAGCATTTTTGTGGGAAACAAAACAAAACTGTACAATTTATGCAAGCGGACTTACGGATAACGTCATTTTAAATATGCCATATAGAGCATAAGGTGGGGAAATGACACTTAGATCTTATAGCCTCATATTGGCCTTGACATCTATATCATTTTGGGTGGAAAATCTAAAATTTGTATATTTTGGCACTTAGATCATTTAGCCTGGCCACTCTACAAATGTTACATAGGCGAGGTTTAGCAAACTGCTACTTCGCAAGCCTCGCAGCGGGACCAAACGAATACTTCGTTTGCATTCATGCTAAAGTGAATACGCGCCTTGAAATTGTTTGCCTTGTATTCACTTGAGCATAAATTGTTTGGCCTCGTAGCGAGGCACTTACTACAAAATTATTGTTACATAGAATTTTAAATTTTATTTTCAGCAGCTACGAGCCGAATTGCCTTTACTGAGTGTCGAGTTCACGAAAATCTCAACGGACTGTTGCTGCCCTGCATTTCCAAAATAGAGGAATTTTATTTACATTATTTATGTTACCTTATCTTTAGAGATATTTAAAAAATATATATTTTTTCATTGTTAAAAAAACATTTATTTTTCAATGTTAGAAAAACATTTCTTTTTCACTGTTAAAAATCAATATTTTTTAACATTCGAAAAACACTTTAAAAAAACGTTATAAAAACATAAGATTATTTTTCTAACATCAAAAAACGGGTTATGAAGCTTCTTTTTCACTATGAATATGACGTTAGAACTAACATCCAACCTAACGTTATGTTTTCAACTTATACATTATTTTAACGTTATTAAAATGTTTTTGTGTTTAGTGGGCAGCTTTCTTAAACTCCGGGATTTTTCAAAAATATCGTCGCTCTACATGCAAAACGTCGAATGTCAAAATAATGTAATTTTGCAGAATCAACAAAAAACTTTTTGCTAGACAGTATGTTAATGGACGTTTCATATTGGCCAGATTGCAATTCAATTCAAACGACCTCTTCCGATTGTGTGAACGACTTGGAACACTTTGCATAATACTTTAGGACGAATTTCTGGATATTTTAGCAAAAAATAATAAAATCGACATACAGCTTGACTAAAGGCAAAACAAAAAAGTTTTTACAGTTAGTACAGTCTATGAACCTGGTCTATATAGTACTAGGTCTTAAGATCTTGATAAATTCTGTTGTTATGGTTTAGTTCAAAATATTGTCTGTCTGTCTAATTTATAAAAATTACAATTATTTATTAAACAGGGTATCCCATAAGTAGCGGAACACCTAAATATCTCGAAAAATACAAATAACCTACAAACAATGTGTCAAAATCAAGGTGACAAACACAGATCGATAAGTATAAGCTATAAAAGTTTTACTTAAAACATTTTTTTCTAAAAGCGTTACTACTTATGTGACATCCTGTATATTATATTATAGGCGTACCTGACAGCTGATTCCAAAAGCTCCATAAGAAGCTGCATTTGACTAGTTGACGCATTCGAGGCTACAAAGAAAAACTGACGAAGGGCTGTGTCCAGTTGGTCTGCACTAATTATCTAAGAAAAAAGGACACATTACTCAAGGAAGGAATTTCATAACATTTTTAATTTCTTTAAAACAAAAACATGTAAAAAAACCCAGCCCCAATCAACTTTGCCTCAGAAAACTAAGTCTTTGGCATAGTCAAGACGGGTCCGGTTCAAAATAGCGATTTTTAAAATGGCGACATTTAAAACAGTGACATATCAAAAGGGCGAACGACAGTTTAAAAAAGCGACATTTAAAACAGCGATATTCAAAAGAGCGTCATGAAAAACAGCAACAGTTCGACTAAGTGGTCTCTTTCTAACATATTAAAAAAAAAACTTCCCTGACTTCTTTCCCGAGATCCTAGAGGGTGTGAAACCAAACCGAACCGAACCAAAACATTTTTTCAAAAAATTATTCTCTAAATTAGCATTCCGATCCTCATTTTGAGAGGTTGAAATCCGGATTATTCTAACGTTTGTCAATTGAGCGCAAACGTATCCTAACCTGACTCAAGGACTTTTTTTGGTGGAAAAAGGTCAGGGGGTATCTGGACCGGTTAGGATAGGTTTTGGATGAACTGAAAAAGGTTAAAAAAACACCAATTTCGACCTATCAAACGGAGTTTCTCGCTAACATGATTTAAGAAAATAATTTCTTAAAAAAATGTTTCGCTTCGGTTTCACACCCCCTAGGATCCTGGGAACGAAGCCAGGGAAGTTTTTTTTTGTAATACTGGGAATGGCAACTTGAAACGCTTGTTTCTAATATTGATTAATATAAATTTTTTGAAAAAACACTTTTTAATGTCGCTCTTTTAAATGTCGCTGTTTTGATATGTCGCTCTTTATAATGTGGCTGTTTTGATATGTCGCTCTGTTGAATTTCGCTGTTTTAAATGTCACCGTTTTAAATATCGCTCTTTTGAAACGGTGCCAGTCAAGATTAGAGTTTTTTCATGACGCTTTTTTACAGTTTTTAACACATCAGTCAATTGTATCCTGAGCCTCTAGTCCGGTGGGTAGAGGACAATTTGCCGCGGTCGATTCGCCGCGGATCAATTTTCCGCGTGTACAATTCGCTCTGGTCCGATTTTATTCAACTTGGTATATTTGAAACATTGTAGTACTTAAGGTCACTTATAATACAGTTTTTGACCCAGTAACCAAGTAACTAACCAACATAACCAATCAACCTAATTAACCAAATAACTTAACCAACCAACCTAACCAACCAATCTAACCAACCAACCAACCTAACCAACAAACCAACCAAGCTAACCTCACTTAACCTAATCTTACCAACCTAACCAAGATACCTAACCAACCTAACCTAACCAACCTAACCTAACTAACCAAACCCAACCTAACCAATCTAACCAAACTAACCTAACCTAACCAACCTACCCTAACCACCCTAACCTAACCTAACCAACCTAACCTAACCAACCTAACCTAACCTAACTAACCTAACTAACCTAACCAACCTAACCTAACCAACCTAACCAACCTAACCTAACCAACCTAACCTAACCAACCTAACCTAACATAACCAACCTAACCTAACCTAACCAGCTAACCTAACCTAACCAACCTAAACAACCTAACCAAACCTAACCAAACCTAACCAACCTGACTTAACCAACCAACAAATATATGGAGTCAAGTTAAATAAAACAGTTTAAAGAATTGCCAATATCAGTAAACAAAAAATTCTTGAGGCGAATTGTCCCCTAGGTGAATCAGATAGAGAAAAAACAGCCGTGACAATTTGTCCCATCCCCAGTTGGATTGTTCTCTGCCAGTCAAACAATTTTATTATCAAAAATGTCAATTATATTGTAAACCACTTCATACGGTGTGGCCACCCTTCTATCTAGGGGTAGGATTTTTGAATGGGCCATAAGGATTGCATGGGAGAGCAGAAAAGAGTAAAACCAATTTTGCCAGATTAGCAAAAGTATCAGTATAAGCTGCTACTCAGTTGCGAAACCTTGATTAATTCAGTTTTATGTAATACCTTAAAATTCTGTGTACTTTTACAAAGAAGCAGAATTTCAAATTGTTTGGTTATTGATTTTTGTCAAGTAATAATTGTTGCCACAAAAATATTTCAGGTTGTGCGCCCCTTGATGAGTGCAACTGCCTGTGCCTGTAGTTATTTGCCAAGATTACCCTCATTGGAATCATGCATATTGCGGTCTCTTGTTATTACATACTCTATCTGTTTTGTGTCTTCTAAAAATAGGCAGTAAAGTGCTAAAACTGAGGCTAAAACTTTTTTAACATTGTAGTAGGAACTTAGTACTTATTTATCTTATTTAATATGTTTCTTTTGTCAGATATCTCAGGAAAAAAGCAAGAGTACCAAAAAAACATGTTTCTTATTAAACTTCTGTTGCACATTCCTCTCCTGTATTGTTTAGTTTTTTATGCTAGAATAATTATAGAAAAAGCAGAAAAAACTCTAATATAAATGAGTATAAATAGGCCATTACAGCCCAAATTGATGAAAAATCATTAAAAGGAAAAAATAATCAGCATAATCAGAAAAGTTTTTAATCTTTCAAAAGGGTGTTAACAGGTTAACTGCCACATATAAGTATATCAGCAAAACATCCTTGCAAGTAAAAAAAAATATGGGCTACAGGGCAGTTGTATTATGACCACTAAAGCAAATAAACCTGTTAATGTTTCTCCTAATGTTAAACTTGCCTTAAACACATTGCCAAGTTCCAGCTGCCATTGAGTCTTCTTTTGGGTTTCATTTTCGCCTCGGTGGACCAAAAAACAACTAAAAGCCTCCTCTATGCCCTCCACCTTTAAAATGTTGTTTAACACGGCCGGCAACTGGTCCGCCATTCTTCTTTTAAAACCAATTAAGCTAAGCTTAATTTTAATTAATAAAAATTCCTTGCTTTACTTGCTGCGGTTCATTAGTTTACGAGATATTCTACGAAAAAACAAAAATTGAAAATAAAAAAAGTAGTAGGTTATGTTTTTTGTTTTGACAGAGACTTGGCCGATAGGCCTGGAGTAAAAAAGAAGAAAAGGTTTTTGCTCGAACATACCGGTTTGGTATCAGACGCTCAGCCATTCAAGCAACAGTTGTTTTGGCGGGAAACCTTTAATTTGGTTTATGTTGGCTTGTATTAATTAAAACTTTTCCGAATAACTTTTAATTGTGTGATTTTTTCGCTTTGAAACAAAAAGGTAAAAAGAAACCCCTGTACCGACTTACTTTTTATCCGTTTTGTTATTTTATTTTTTTCCTCCATTCGCGCTGCAAACTTTAACTATATTAGGTATAAGCTTACCTATCTTTTTCATAGAAGTCTAAAAATATCCATTGATGATGATGATTCATATAATATATGAATGGGCCTTGCAGCCCTGCCAAAAAAAAACCATTCGCAAATATATATTTTAGGGTTGCCATATTTTCTTGAAAAAATAAACGGACATTCTTTCGCCACAATAAGAAGAGATTTGCGGCCAGCACTTGCGAAATTTTTTAGCGCGATCGATTTTCTCAAGATCAATTTCTCGGCGCAGTTTAAAATCAGCGCAGACGAAATCGGCGAAAAGCTTTTTCATAACAAAAATTCAGCAGTAAAATATTTTTGCGCTGAAATTTATCGCGCTAAAAAAGTTTGCAAGAAACTAGGTAGGTTTTTATGCTTCTTATGCATGGAAAAAGTCTGCGCTAAAATTTATCTTTGCGGCCCTTGCGCAGATTTTAAAATGCGCCAAAAACGTTTATATCATCTTGCGCTAAAAGTTTTCGCGGCAAAATTGGTCGCCTGAAATGACAAATTTTGACAAATATAGGATCCCAAGAAAACAAAATGTGCAATTAATATATACTCTATGAACTAGCGCACCTTTACATCTATAATATAGTTTTTGTCCGAGGATTCTATATAGCTTGGATTATAACTTATAACCCGAGTTTGTCACTTTAGCGCCTATATCAAAGAATACACGAGAGTTGTGTATTCATTGCCTATATGCATTTTAAAAGCATTTTTAATAGGGTGACAAAGCTGCCTTAAACACAGGGCAACTTTGCATGCGCATACAAAGTGGTAACGTATATTTGATTTTATTAAGGCTCGAAATCAAAAAAAAAAAAGGTTACAGAGCAAAAAAGCCTATAGTTTCCACCTACGCGTGCCCACCCCGATTCAAAAAACGCATCACGTGACGGGACATGAATATGCACCGGATTTAAATGCAGCGTCACCTGATGCGTTTTTTGAATCGGACACGCATGGGTGGAAACCGGGTATAATAAAGCGTGACAAAGGGGATTTACGCGAGGGGTGACTCGGTATGTGTGGAGTGCTTGGGAAATAATAGGATACCATTGAAATTTGAGGAAATACCTCAGGAAATACCGTAGATATTTCCTTTTGGTGTACAAACATCGGCGATCGAGCCACCCCTCGGATTTACGGTATTCAAAATAATTTGTGAAGATGATAATATTTTTAATAAATTTTCTTGTGTTTTTTTCGGGCTGAGATTGAAGAAGACACTTTCTTATATTTTTATAAACTAGCATCAACAGGCTTCGCCAATTCGCCCGCCTTTGCACGCATCGTAATGTAAAAAAAACTGCCTTAACCAAACAGAATAGCTCATAGAACATGTTCCAAATTTCATTGAAATCGGTTAAATAGTTTCTGAGATAAGCGGTAACGAATGGGTGAGAATGATGCTTAATGACAATGATTACACAAAATCATTGGTAATGCATATGATGACTTATAAATATGAATCAATACCACCAAAACAATCAAATCAGTAATCTCGATTACCTATTAGCTCGAGCAATAATCATACTGCTAATCAAAGGAAGCATGCGCTAGAAAAAAAAATTTGCAGCTCTGGATAATAGGGAGTTGTAAGATCTGAGAGTGAGAATCTCCGAACGCCAGGACCAATAGAGATGCTGAAATCAAGTGAGATCACATGCGCAGTTTGACTTGCACCCGATTTTGAGGGAGTACTTCTTCTCACCTATCCCTGCAATCTTTCAATATAAGGGATTTGTTAACTATAAGAACCAGAATTATTACTTTAATAAAGGAAAATAAACGACTTACTCAACTATTAGGTTTTAATGTAAAACTTTCAGAATACTGCCCGCCACAATTACTGGCTGGCTTTATTGCAATAAGCCCCTAATGATGTAGATCAAGCCCTAATAGCGACAGAAGATATCCCTTCTAGAAGTTCTCGTAGCCTATTGGTCGTTTCAAGGGCCACTTCCTATTTCGTGACGTATATTGCCGGTGCTGCAACGACATGAGGCACAAGCAAGCACAGTGGTAGTTGACAAACGGCATGGATAAATAGATGTATACTTACCGACTGGGACTGAATAAACGACATAGATAAAATGAATTAAACAGCGGCGTAGCGTAGGGGGGGCGCGGGGGGTTCGTCGCCCCCCCGCCCCGAGGGTAATGGCGCTCCATAGGTGGGAGAGGCGCCCTTTTGACTTATCGGCCGCCCCCTCACACATGATGACCTTTTTTTTTTTTTTTGGTCGCAAGATTTGTAAGAGGCGCGTTTTTGACCTTTTTGTTTTTTTTTGCCACAAGATTTTTCATCAGTTTTCAGAGGCGCCCTTTTTAGCTGTCGCCCCCCCCCCCGCCCTTTCGGGCACGCTACGCCGCTGGAATTAAATATTATTATATGGGATGTTTACGTTATAACAAATAGTATTTTTTCAATAAACAAAATCAGGGAACAAGTGCTTGCTGGAGCTCTTATATAAAAGTGTCGAAAATGGGACGTGTTTTTGTTTAATCACTATTTTTGTAATTTTTACACAAAAAGGAATACTTAAAGTCGCTTCGAACAAAGGTTTGCAAGATTTTTGCAATTACAAATTGTATTGTATCCGTTTTGCAATTTAAAAATGAAGGCAAAAATTTTAATTTTGAGTTGAGATTTTTTATAATCTGCAAAATTTTAAAACTATAAGACATTAAAAAATCCTAGGACTTAAAACTACTGTTGTAGTTTAAATTTTAAGCGCAAAAATCGAGAGAACCTTTGCTCCGATATCAAAGCTGTTTACATTAAAATTATGAGCAAATTGATTTCTTAAAAAAAAAACTATAGAATTCTATTATCATTGTATATGCGCCCTGTATAGTAACACGTTTTTGAGCTACGGGGAGGTTTTTGAAAAGTCTGCAATTATAGGACGGGGCCTATAAATTTTTTATTCTTAAAAATTTAATTCTGGTGAAAATTACTTTTTTATAAATTGGTTTTTAAAGAATTCAACTGTCAAATTAAATTTCATCTGTCACTCTACGTATTTAAAAAATTACACCCTTTTAATTATTATTATTCTTTGTACTTTTTTTTATATTTTAATTTTTTTACTGGATTTAATATTAATATTCAGTGTGTTACGTCATTTAAAAGGAAATTTGACGCTGATTTCAAAAATCGAATAAATAGAGTGTAATTCCATAGAAAATATTTTATGCAATATCTCAAAAACTAAAAGTAACACATAAAGTTCAATTTGACAATTGGATTCTTCATTAAAAGAACTATAAAAAAGCGATTACACCAAAATAAAATTTATATAGTACATTAAAGTTTTTTTATAGGCCCTCTCCCAAAATGCAGACTTTTTAGAAACTCTTAAAAACGGCGTGCTGTATTAAATTGGATTATCTATTTAAAAAAAAACCATAGAAAAGCGATTTAAACCAAAATAAAATTTATATAAATAAAAAAGTTTTATAGGCCCTTTCCCAAAATGCAAATTTTTCAAAAACGCTTAAAATACTCTGCCAATATATGGGCCCCTAAGCTCACACTAGGTACTATAGTTATAGTGTACGTGTGAGCTAATATAACTAAAAACTGAAATATATTTTATTCAACTCCAGACTAAATTACATTTTGTTTGATACCACACAAGCCATGTTTTGACTTAAACTCAAATTTTTGAAATCTACTCCCACCCTTACAAAACAAAACAAAAACTAAAATGTATTTTGTTAAAGTCCGGACTTAATTACCTTTCGTTTGATATCACACACGCCATATTTTCACATAAACTCTAATTTTTGAAATCTACCCCCACCCTTTTATTTGGTTTGTGTTCGGTGGATTTTGTTCATTTTTAAATGGGACCATCTCGACCCAAGACCCAGCCTAGGTACCAAATTTCATTAAAATCGGCCAAGCGGGTTTTGAGTTATGCGCGTTGGTCGTTACAGACAGACATACAGACACACAGACAGACAGACAGACATACAGACAGACAGACGGCGCAACAAAAAAGTTTCAAAATCATCTGAAACGCAAAGATATATAAAATTTTTTGAAATCGGAGCAACTTTTTTTTTCTCGAAAAAATTAGGATCACCATAGCTCACACTACTATAGTATAGTATATGTGTGAGCTAAAAACGGCGTGCATGGGGGTCAGTTTTTTCTATGCCTTATATCGAATTTGGAACTCCCTGTACAATTTTAATCAAAATTAACATAAAAATTGAATTCCTCGGTACATATCTCAAAACTTTATGCAAAAAAATTGAAAATAACACCCTACAATAACCTTTACCACGGATCACCATTTGCTTGGTGATCTGTGCGTATCCCATCAATTTTTGGACGTAGATGTAGGAAAATCTCAATCTTTTTACCCAAGAAATCAGCAGTTTTACTTTGTACCATTAGTACTAAGACACCCTGTATACTATTATGCACTAAAAGTCAAAATGAGTTTCCATTAGGTATAAATAAAACAGAATAAAACAAAAAATGATTTACTTAATAGAATACCTAAATAAATATGTATAAAAACTCTATTTTTATAAAGTAAAATAAAAAAAAATCTTAATTACGCACCAGGACATTTCGAAAAATATTCATTGACAACATCATCAGTCACTTCTTCAAGAGTGGCAGGTTTCCACTGAGGATTTTGATCTTTGTCTAACAATAATGCTCGTACACCTTCTCGAAATTCATGCCCTTCAGTGCAGTTCACAGCCAATCTATACTCCATATTCATACATTCTTCGAAGCTCATGCTTTTGCCCCATTCTAATTGTTTTAAAGTTATCTTGAGGCTGGTTGGCGACATTTTGTTGAGAGTGTTAATAGTTTCTTGTGCCCATGTCGATCCATCTTCGTTTAATCTTTTATTAATTTCTTCAACTGTCGGTGCAGAGAAGATTCTCTCAATTTTGTCCAAGTAAGGATCTAGAGAAAACTCTTTGGTGTCATCAATTTTGTTAAATTTGGCTAGAGTTTTTTTAATTTCTTTTTTATTTGAGCATTCTAAAAGTGCCCAAAGTTTCCAAAGCTGGTAATTCAGAACTGTTACACAAGTGAGTGGCAATTCCTGCCTTAACAATATCACTTCCTTTTAATCTAAATCCAGTTAAACCAAGAAAAATACCAAGTTTTCTTTTCAATTTTGGTAGAAAGTAAGAGCCCCCAATATCTGGAAAAAGACCAATTCTAGTCTCTGGCATTGCAAATACTGATTTTTCTGTTGCCACACTGTACTGTCCATGCACCGATAAGCCCACTCCTCCACCCATAACAATACCATCAATCAATGCAACATAAGGAATCTCGTAAGACCAAATCAGGCCAATGTTTATATATTCAAGTCGGAAAAATTCTCTACTTAACTTTTCACCTTTTAATGCAGCTAGAGCAATAGCCTTTATATCACCTCCTGCACAAAACGCTTTGCCTCCTGCACCTTTCACGATGACCAGAGACTTCTTGGTTTCCCATTTTAGCAACGTTGGATAGATTTTCTTAATCATAGAGAAATTTATTGAATTTAACGCTTTTGGACGATTTAATATAACTATGCCCTTGTCATTAACTTCTTCAAATAGCACATCATCTGGTTCATTGCTACTACTACTATTACTCATATAAGACATTGCGTTGATGTATTTAAAATGGTTCACCTTATACTTGATAGTTTCTAAGATACTACACTTTTAAAAAACTGAACGGGTCTGACCAAATTTGGGAACAATTATGATATATAATTAAGTTAAGTGGATCTGCAATTTAAATTGACCTGTTTTTAATTAGATTATTCCGGAACTATGCAAAAATTACTCACCAATTAAGAGCAACGGCTTTAAATCACTTCCTGCAAAGTAGTCTTTCTGAAATAAAAAGTGACTCCAAGTACGGGCGAACCAGGCCCCCGGCCAGGGGCCCCAAATTCTAAGGACACTAAATTGAAGCTCTAAGGGGCGCCGAATTAAAGATGTATTAGTAGTATAGAGGCGCAATTTTATCAATTTGGATAAATCATATACAGCGAAACCTCCCATAAGCGGACACTCACGGTTCCGTCGATTTTGTCCGCTTATTGGAGGTGTCCGCTTAAGAGAGGGAACTGCAAATTTTTGATATATATTTATTAACAATTTCCGCTGCTTGAGATTTTCCGATATTACATTTTTCGGCGATCTTTCGTTCTGATAGATGTTGTTCCTTCTCCGAAACGTTAACAACTTCCACTTTTCCACATAAACTAAGAAGTTTTTTTACTAGGCGCCATTTCAAAGAGATCTATTATTACCCAACTGAACAATAAACACATCATTTCCGCCGAATAAAATAATGTTGTAAATACGACAGAAGTATTTAGTCTTCGCATTAAAACGGAAACGGTTGCCAACATACTACATAATATTTATGCCCATGTCGTGCAGCGCTTCGTCCCGTTGTCAGGGGTTCGCGTCCGGTTAAGGGAGGTTCCAGAATTGTTTACCCAAAAAAAGTCATCCGCGTCCGGTTATTAGAGTGTCCGGTTATTGGAGGAAATTTTACATGTAAAGACATAGGCAAAAGCTTGGTTCCAACAAATTTGTCCGCCTAAAGGGAGTGTTTCACTGTATATAATATTTCAATACACACAGGAATTGCTATTGCATGATGCAAACATAAGTCCTCGCGGTCCTTAAGAAAAAGTGTCCTGATTGTTTTCAAACACATATGCATATTATTTCCATAGAGTACGTATTATTCCAATACCCACGGTACCTTACGATGCTTTTAAGATAGCAAAATCATTGGGCATATTATTTTATTCATGTATTCGTCGCGTCAAATCATCGTCGTAATCCATGAAAATTTGGTATCTTTGCATTTTTTGTATCTTTATTTCTGAATGTTTGCATCAAACGCCAGTCATTGTGTAAATGGGATATAGTTATTTACCTAACAAGTGCAGAAAGTAATACTTTAGCGCACGCGACGGCAGTTGGCCGAACGACGCGGAGCGGAGTTCGGTCAAGCGAGCAAGGGTGGTAAAGACACTTTCCGCATGTGTTACATTATTTTACCTATGAGTACCAAAAATTTGAATGTAATTTATAAATAAACATGTCAAATGAGATGGAATTGAAATATAAACAAATATTGAAGCTGTCTTATTGATGCGTTGCTAAGGTTTTAGCTTACATATACTATACTATAGTAGTGTGAGCTTTGGTGATCCTAATGTTTTCGAGAAAAAAAAAAGTTGCTCCGATTTCAAAAATTTTTATATATCTTTGCGTTTCAGATGATTTTGAAACTTTTTTGTTGCGCCGTCTGTCTGTCAGTCTGTCTGTATGTCTGTCTGTAACGACCAACGCGCATAACTCAAAAACCGCTTGGCCGATTTCCATGAAATTTGGTACCTAGGCTGGGTCGAGATGGTCCCATTTAAAAATGAACACAATCCACCGAACACAAACCAAATAAAAGGGTGGGGATAGATTTCAAAAATAAGAGTTTATGTGAAAATATGGCGTGTGTGATATCAAATGAAAGGTAATTGAGTCTGGAGTTAAACAAAATACATTTTAATTTATTTTAAAAAAAGAGTGGGGGTATATTTCAAAAATTAGAGTTAAGTAAAAATATGGCGTGTGTGATATCAAACGAAAGGTAATTGAGTCCGGAGTTTAACAAAATACATTTTAGTTTTTGTTTTTTTTAAGGGTGGGGGTGGATTTCAAAAAATTGAGTTTAAGTCAAAACATGGCTTGTGTGGTATCAAACAAAAGGTAATTTAGTGTGGAGTTGAATAAAATATATTTCAGTTTTTAGTTATATTAGCGCACACGTACACTATAACTATAGTACCTAGTGTGAGCTTAGGGGCCCATATATTGGCAGAGTATTAGCTCACACTACTACTATACTATAGTAGTGTGAGCTATGGTGATCCTAATTTTTTCGAGAAAAAAAAGTTGCTCCGATTTCAAAATTTTTTATATATCTTTGCGTTTCAGATGATTTTGAAACTTTTTTGTTGCGCCGTCTGTCTGTCTGTCTGTATGTCTGTCTGTATGTCTGTCTGTAAAGACCAACGCGCATAACTCAAAAACGGCTTGCCCGATTTCAATGAAATTTGGTACCCAGGCTGGGTTTTGGGTCGAGATGGTCCCATTTAAAAATGAACAAAATCCACCGAACACAAGCCAAATAAAAGGGTGGGGGTCGAGGGGTCATCGGCACCCTAAAATTTTGTACAGCGTCCAACAGGACTTGGGTCCTGACGTGTACTGTTGGGTCCGGTTGAGTACTGTTGGGTACTGTCGAGTACTGTTGGGTACTGTCGTGTATTGTCGAGTACTGTTGGGTCCTGTCGGTGTACTGTTGGGTACTGTCGTGTACTGTCAAATACTGTTGGGTCCTGTTGAGTACTGTCGTCGTGCCTTGGGGGGGGTCCGACAGGGACAAAGCGCGCCCTCAAAAAACATGCGAGCCAAAAAAAAAAACAAGGTCATCATCTTTGGGGAACCGCGCCGCGCTCACAAATCTTGCGCCCAAAAAAAACAAAGGTTATAGCGCGTCCTCAAAACACTGGCGACCAAAAAAAAAAAAAAAAAAGGTCATCATCTTTGGGGACCCGCGCCGCGCTCACAAATCGTGCGCCCACAAAAACAAAAAAGGTCATCCTGTTTGGGGAACGCCGACAAGGCCTTAGCGCGCACTCAAAAAACTTGCGACCAAAAAAAAAAAAAAAAAAGGTCATCCTGTCTTTTCGCATCTACGCCACTGTTTCGGGTAAG
The DNA here is from genome assembly GCA_963576565.1 of Aspidapion aeneum. NCBI lineage: Eukaryota > Metazoa > Arthropoda > Insecta > Coleoptera > Brentidae > Aspidapion > Aspidapion aeneum. The sequence goes on along the minus strand of OY755045.1, from coordinate 23,703,125 downwards.
AGGGTTGTGTCGAGTACGGTTGGATTCTATCGTGTCCTGTTGCGTACTGTTACGTACTGTCGTGTACTGTTGGGTACTGTCGAGTACTGTTGGGTCCTGTCGTGTACTGTCGAGTACTGTTGGGTACTGTCGTGTACTGTTGGGTCCTGTCGTGTACTGTTGGGTACTGTCGTGTACTGTTGGGTCCTGTCGTGTACTGTCGAGTACTGTTGGGTACTGTTGGGTCCTGTCGTGGTACTGTCGAGTACTGTTGGGTACTGTCGAGTACTGTTGGATCCTGTCGTGGTACTGTCGGGTACTGTTGTGAAATTTGTACAGTACTGTTGAAAGCTGATGACCCCTCGGTGGGGGTAGATTTCAAAAATTAGAGTTTATGTAAAAATATAGCGTGTGTGATATCAAAAGAAAGGTAATTAAATCTGGAGTTACACAAAATACATTTTAGTTTATTTGAAAAAAAAGGGTGGAGGTAAATTTCAAAAATTAGTGTTTAAGTGGAAATATGGCGTGTGTGATATCAAACAAAAGGTAATTGAGTCTGGAGTTAAACAAAATACATTTTAGTTTTTTAAAAAAGGGTGGGGGTAGATTTGAAAAATTAGAGTTTAAGTCAAAACATGGCTTGTATGGTATCAAACGAAAGGTAATTGAGTCTGGAGTTCAATAAAATATACTTCAGTTTTTAGTTATATTAGCTTTCACGTAGATACACTATAACTATAGTATCCAGTGTGAGCTTAGGTGCCCATAGATTGGCAGAGTATTTTATTGCGCCGTCAGTCTGTCTGTATGTCTGTCTGTCTGTAACGACCAACGCGCATAACTCAAAAACCGCCTGGCCGATTTTAATGAAATTTGGCACCTAGGCTGGGTCTTGGGTCGAGATGGTCCCATTTAAAAATGAACAAAATCCACCGAACACAAACCAAATAAAAGGGTGGGGGTAGATTTAAAAAATTAGAGTTTATGTGAAAATATGGCGTGTGTGATATCAAACGAAAGGTAATTGAGTCTGGAGTTAAATAAAATATATTTTAATTTATTTAAAAAAAAGGGTGGGGGTATATATCAAAAATTACAGTTTAAGTGAAAATATGGCGTGTGTGATATCAAACGAAAGGTAATTGAGTCCGGAGTTTAACAAAATACATTATAGTTTTTGTTTTTTTTTTAAGAGTGGGGGTAGATTTCAAAAATTTGAGTTTAAGTCAAAACATGGTTTGTGTGGTATCAAACAAAAGGTAATTTAGTCTGGAGTTGAATAAAATATATTTCAGTTTTTAGTTATATTAGCTCACACGTACACTATAACTATAGTACCTAGTGTGAGCTTAGGGGCCCATATATTGGCAGAGTATTTAAGTGGTGAGCGTGCGGTAAACTAACTCTACTGCAAAGTGTGCGGTAAAGTAATTACTTTACCGCACGCGAGTAGGTAAAATACTTTATCAAACCGCATCATCACTTCAATTTTACAAAATATCTAAAACGACAAACGGGTGCGCACAAATTAGAAAAAGTAATTTTGTTGCTGGATTATTTCTGGTTATAAGGAAGGCAAAAACGGTCGTAATAGTTATTTACCTAACAATTGTGGAAAGTGATACTTTACAGCACGTGAGGCAGTTTCCGCATGTGTTAGGTACAATATTTTACCTATGACTACCTTTTTTATTTCAAAAAACTAAATGTCATTTATAAATAAAATTAGACAAAATAGAAATGTAAACAAATATTGAAGCTGTCTTACTGACGCGTTGCTAAGGTTTCTGAGTGGTGCGCGTGCGATAAAGTAACTTTACTGCACGGCGTGCGGTAAAGTAGTAATTAATTTACCGCACGCGAGTAGGTAATAGTTATTTACCTAACAAGTGCACGCGAATAGGTAAAAACATGAAAAATGCCGTTATTTTGGATTTATGACGTCATACAGGCTCGCCTACTTAAAGAGGCAAACACATGGCATAGTCGCTCGCTCCTCACAGTTAGTGAATTTTACGCGTTTGAAGTGAAATCTGTTCTCCTACCCCGTACCGACTGAACGTTTCTCGGTCGGATCGTAGGAGACGCTTGCGCAAGAGGGGTCTTTTCGCATAGCACGTGACGGCTCGGAGCTAATTTAAGGCCTGCCATTGGCCAAAGCATGGGAATCATCACATCGTTCAAGTACCAGAATAGGTATCCTGGTGACTTAAAATTGGTGTGATCTATTAACAATCGTTCTAGTGTAGTTTAAAAAAATCTTCCACAACTATCCCACAGGATAACATACGCCTCTATCCTATATCATCAAAATAAAACATGCTCCAGTATGGTATGACTAGTATATCAAAATAAACATAACAAATATTATCTCGAAAACTAAGCGTTTGTGGACCTATGTTTAAATGAACTTTTTGTCTTGAGATGAGAACAAACGTGAAAAACTTCCGCTGATTGACGCTCACGTGTCTGATGGCGGGTAAAAATGCAATCAGCGCTGATCTGGCCTGAAAGGCAGTAAAGCTGTCGTAGGTCACGGATTAGTTTGTTTCTTTTTATTTGTAATCGATTTTTTCATTGATCGATATGTATAGCAGTTTATTGTCCTGCTCTTGTTTTGGTTTCTCTCGTATCTCGGTAGATGGCGCGTCTAATTAACTACGCAAGAGTGTCACATTGACCAAGCAGTGTTCTGAGGACTCCCATAAGGACGAAACAGTTAACTGTCAACACTTATTAGGTGTCCATTAGATCTTGGACCCCCGTGAGGTTAAGCTTTCAAGCTACCCACGGAAAAATATGAGAGAAACAAAAACTCCTTTTTACCCGATTAGCCACGAAACTTAATTTAAGAATTTTAAAATTCTTTTATTGAATTTTGGGACACACTGTATAAAGAAACCTAGGCAGAAAAAAATCGTTTTTTGCTAATCATTAACGAATTTTTAAATTATTTTCGGAAAATCACAAAAACAGTGAGTCCGTTATTTTTAAATCATTGGCCTAACCTCTTAGGGTAAATGCGTGCATTTTTGGGAACACGTGTATTATAATTTTGTTTTTTTTTGGGCGAAAATTGCATTTTATGTAAAGTGTAAAGAATTTAAATTTAAAATTATAATACATAATTGAATTATGTATTGATATACCTATATTTTTCTATTTTTCCATCATTGCACTTGTTAAAACCGACTATGGTGAAAATGCCGCATTTCTAGCCCACACTACTACTATACAGTAGTGTGAGCTATAATAATAGTGATCCTAATTTTTTCGAGAAAAAAAAGTTGCTCCGACTATAGTGTACGTGTGACCTAATATAATTAAAAAAATTAGAGTATAAGTGAAAATATGGCGTGTGTGATATCAAACGAAAGGTAATTGAGTCTGGAGTTAAACAAAATACATTTTAGTTTTTTATAAAAAAAGGGTGTGGGTAGATTTCAAAAATTAGAGTTTAACTCAAAACATGGCTTGTGTGGTATCAAACGAAAGGTAATTGAATTTGGAATTGAATAAAATATATTTCAGTTTTTAGTTATATTAGCTCACACGTACACTAAAACTAATAGTACCTAGTGTGATCTTAGGTGCCCATATATTGGCAGAGTATTTAAAAGATAATAATACTTACAAAAAACAAGCTCTAAACTGTCTGCAATGAGGAAATATACGGAGGAAAGAATATTTTTTAGCATTTTAGCTTACACTACTACTATACTATAGTAGTAGTATAGAGCTATGGTGATCCTAATTTTTTCGAGAAAAAAAAAGTTTCTCCGATTTCAAAAATGTTTATATATCTTTGCGTTTCAGATGATTTTACACTGATAGAAATTATGACCAAACTCTTGGAAAAAAGCAAAAAACCCAAAAATTCTAATATACTCCCCTCCCCTACGACCACTTCCAGAAGCGCTCGAGAGCTAAGCTTTGGCAGACTGATAGGAAATATGTTAAAACTATAGAAAAAAATTAAAAAACCCCAACATTTTAATTAACTTTCCTCTCCAATAAATGTAAAATTATGTAAAAGTAACATTGCCCACTTCTAGAAACGCTAGACAGCTGAGCTTTGGAAGACTGATAGTAACTATGATAAAACTATAGGAAAAAAAATAAAAACACCAACATTTTAATTTACTGCCCTCTCCCATAAATGTAAAGTTATGTAAAACTAACATTGTCGACTTCCAGGAACGCTAGAGAGCTGAGCTTTAAAAGGCTGATTAGGAATTAAGATAAAATCATAGGAAAAAATTAAAAAAGCCTAAAATTTTTAACAAAGCATTGCAAAACTTTTGAAACAATATTCCGCATATTGTACTACTTTAAAACTTAAAAATTAACCAAATCCTTTAAAAAGGAGTGAAATCATAACAAAAACATTTCATGTAAAATTGTCAAGTATGCGAAAATGGTATTCCATTAAAAGAATTAAGATAAAAGGAAAGCCAAGTTCTCTAATACAAATTTCAAAATAAAAGGTTCTTACTAGTTTGGAAATGTTTTTCTAAACTTGGCTATTACGGCTGCAAATGACTCTTAGGCACAGTGCTAAATTGAACATAAAGAAGTTTGGCTGTAATAGCAAAGTTTAAAAAAAACATTTCCAAACTAGTAAGAACTTTTCATTTTGAAATTGGTATAGAAGAATAGAAATACATTTCTTCATCTAGTCATACAGTGTAAACACCTAATATAACTTATCATACTAGTCAGATTTTTTTTTAACTTAGTACCTAAAAAGATCAAGATTAAAGCAGATCTTATTAAACAGTAATAAATAATTATCACTTTAGTAACACAGACAAACACTTAAAATTGTGAATTATTGAGTTTACAATACTGGTATTAGAGAACTTGGCTTTACTTTTATCTCAATTCTTTTTTACAGAATACTATTTTCGCGTACTTCGCTTTTTTTAATGTTTATGTTATGATATTATTTTCTTCTCTAGACAGGAAAATATGTTCTTCAAAATATTAGACTCAACACATCCATTAGGCTATACTTTGAATTTTTTTATTTTCCTCTAGATAAGAAAATATTTTTGTCTCTAGTATTGTTTATTTTTTAATTTCTATTAACGTCGCACTAAAAAAAACTTTAGGGAAGAAAATAAGCCATTACCCATTAAAAATATCTCCCTGTCGATTCTTACCATTATTTGGAATGCATTATATGTCCATAACTTATATTCTAAAGAGCTAAATATCTCAAAAATGCAATGCAATGCGCTTTATCACAAGCTTTTATTTAACTTCACCTGTATGTATGTGTATGTATGTATGTGTGTATGTATGTATGTAATCAAATCTTGCAACTCATTTTTGAAGAACTTCCAAACATCCGATTGACTTCAAATTTCGCATAGCGTCTTAGTTCCGATGACAATACAATAATGTGGTTTCATCGGGTACCTACCTCCATTGGCGTAGCTAGCCTTGCTTTTCAGGGGGGGGGGGCCGTGGCCCCGGTCTATCTTGAACAAAAAGCAAACATATGTTTTAAAGAGTCGTGCAAAGTGTGCAATGAATAAAAAAAAAATACGCGCATTAAATGTTCTAATATTTTAATATAACAAATTTAATAATACATTTACCAACTTATTTATATGTATACACAGGAAGTATGTAATTCAGCAATTCTACAAAGAAAGTTTTCTACGTCGCTGACTGAAAGCGTCTACCACACTGTCTAAGTCGACCTCATCTTTTTCTATGAATAACAATGACAAACGTGAGTGTCTCTCTTGAGGCATAGTTGTTCTAAGCCAATTAAAAACTCTCCTCATGGCAGAGAAAGACCTCTCGCAAGTTGCACTTGAAATTGGAAGAATACTCGCAACTTTCAAAAGTTGGTAGAGGTTTGGATAGGTGTTTTCTGCTATATCGTCGGCGAAACCGCAAACCCAAGTAACTGCAAAAATCTAATTTTCAGGAGGCACTAAAAACCTCACAATTTTGAGTTATTGAAATGGATTTGATAGAGATTAGTGGTTTTGAACGTTTCGATTTTAAAATATTTAGAATTTTTTGTGAGTTAAGAGATTTTGCACATGCGTCCCCACTAATAAATGAACCGATTGCCGCCAAAATGCAATTTTTGAATTTTTGTCAGTTACTTGCTTTTGCGGTGTCGCCGACGATATGCTGTTTGATAGAATCATGACCACAGTTTGATTTAACCGAAAAATACAATTCTTTAAAACGGTCATTTCTGCTCTTAGAGCAGAAGTATTAATATTAAAAATTTTCCGGTATTGCTCGACGAATTTATTCCATTTAACGACGTGGGAAAACTTAATATTAAAATGGTTATGAAATTGTCACCAAAATCGGAAAATTTCCATAAGACACTAAACGCTAACCTCAAAAAAACTAAAAAGATTATTATATTTATTTTAGAAAAACAGTTTAAAAAGGTCTTTTATAACCTTACGACATCTACAACCCGGAGCAAAGGTCGCTGTCTTTATTAAATGCGAAATTCAACTTACACTTCTATAATATTTTACAAGATGTCGCCAATATGTATGAAATATTCAATATGCATAATTATACAAATTGTAAAAGGCTTTCGCGGCCATCGTCCAATGGTGGGTGTGCTTTCGGGCTGTTCGGCCGTCGTCGTTGGAAATTCGTTCTCGACGTTTCGCCATCTCGAGTGGATGGCATCTTCAGGAGATGTTGACTGTTTGTCGGCTTCTCGAAGACTGGTGACCACTCGAGATGGCGAAACGTCGAGAACGAATTTCCAACGACGACGGCCGAATAGCCCGAAAGCACACCCACCAATGCATAATTATGTTTAAATTTAAAAAATATTTTCGGAAAATTGCATAAGTGCAGAAAAGTTACCGATAATTTAAAGAGAAAAAGCCTAATTCCGCAAGACAAGGGCTTTTTCCTGAAATGTAAACATTATCTGAATTATTTTAAATTTTAATACACCTATTTTATTTGAATATTTCCCGAATAATAATAGAAAAGTATGTATTTTCAGCGTCATGTTCTTTTACTAGTAGTCGGTAGGGGAGGCCTAAAATATTTTAGGGGGGGCCTGAGGGATTTCAGGGGGGGCCAGGCCCCCCTGGCCCCCCCCCTAGCTACGCCAATGCCTACCTCACCTATAACGTGGGGGGTGGAGAGGGGGTAAAACTTTAGTTTGTCCGATTTCTACCAAAATTGGTATCTGGGGGTTTTTGAGGATGAGAATTACGAATTTTTGTTCAGATTACAAAAATTATGGCGGATTCAAAATGGACGATTTAATTTCAAGTTTTTCTGAGTACTTTCAACCATATACGTAATATTCCAATACCCACGGTAATTTCCAGTTCTTGATGAAAACATTAAGAAATGGCAATATCAAATGTACATAAGAGTGTCCTTCTTGTAGAATTTAGTATAAAATGTCCTGATTGGTTATTTTTAAACACATGCTTTAATTTACTCATGCATATTATTTTATTGGTGTATATCGTCCCCACACATTTGACCCGTGTCGTCACATTGATTTATCGGCGCACAGTGGCCAAAAACCCTATCTATGTAAATGTACAACTACAACTTTAAATAACGATATAGAGATTTTTTTTAAAGAGTTTAATCGCAAGTAAGTTTTTTTTCAAATAAGGCAATTTCATTTGTGGCGCCTTTTTGGAAGGCTTCACATCGTCTCCTGGATCAATAAATAATGTGACAGCTTTGACCAACGTCAAAAATGATGGAAAGGTTAATAGGCTAAAGAGGGCACTAAACTGATAGATTCTCGTAAGATCTATTAACGGCAATAATCTCTATATGCAAAGTGAGGCAAAAATATTGATATTTTTTGTAGAGAGAGCACGCTGCGCAGGAGGTGCTACTGACAACATTAACAAACACTTTAATGACAAATCACAAATGACAATCTCCTTGAAGTATTAAGTTCACAGAATACCACAGGTGATTAGAACTAGAGAGAGAAAGATTGCAATGCTTAGCATTTATTGTATGTTGTCACTCTAAAAAAACTGTTAAATTTTTGTCTCAGTGTCTCATATAGCCGTGGTCGTTCCAGTTACTTCGTATATAATTCATTAAGTTGCGTGTAGTATAATTTTTACATATAGATAATATTCAAAAAGTACTTACTATACAGGGTGTCCCAGATAAAAGTAACTACATGGGGTCTTATGAGGATTTTGGAAATGATAAGACATATTATAATTCTGGTTAAATGGAAAAAACTGACTATATTCTGAACCCAATCAGGTGCTGTATTAAAATTTAAAATAACCACAAGGGTTTTTCCAAATATCAAGCAAAAACTAAAAACTGCTTTTAATAAAAATAATTTATTTATTGCTTGATTTTTTAAAAGTCTTTATAGATATTTTTATTTTTGAAATAGACTGGGCTCGGAATAGCGCCAATGTTTACCCAATAATCCAAATTTGTGTGTATTACTGTTTTCAAAATTCTCATAAGAAACCGTGTAATAACTTTTATCTGGGATACATGGTATACCACAACTATTTTTTAAAGTTTCTAAACAAGTAACGATAACTTTCAATGTGTTATGCAAAGTTTATATAGAAAAGAAATATCGAGTGTGCACAAATCTATCTTTCACATGGACTGCCTAGGCTTATCGGGGCAAATAATGTGTTTGCGCTGGCCTTAAGTTAAAAACGGACTGCACTTAAATCTTATTTACACTCTGTATACAGTGGCGGATCCAGAATTTCCCGGGGGCAGGGGTCAAAGTGGCAGCAAACATCAAAAACATTTTTTTTAGTGGTTTTTGATAGAAATTGAGATGTGAAATTTAGTAGCTAAATAAGAATAATAGCGCCGCAGGCAAAATTTAAAAAAAATAAGTAGAATTTTTGACAAATTTTAAATAAATGATGCTGCTAAACTAAAAAATAAATTATATGTTTGGGTAGGGGGGGGGCTCTGGCCCCCCCCTGGATCCGCCACTGTTTGTATATATTGTTTATTTTAAATACACTCTGTTTTGACTACATACACACATTGAAAACACTGTATTAGATTACACAAAAACAACAACTAATTCAACGTTTTTGTTATAACAAGTCAAAAAATTTACCATGACTCTATACGGACATCGCAACGCAAAAGCATTGTTTATTAAGGGAAACAATGGCACAAGCGAGATAATCAACGAAAAGCGATCTTACGTGTGTCTCGACTAATACAGTCGCGTTTCGCCTGTCCCGCCATGCATTTGTAAAATATGTGACCCTTCGTCGCATGTCTAGGATCCGCCGCGTTCGTCGCGTCATGGCATCACTCTTTGCTACTTAAAAAAATACTCTGCCAATATATGGGCCCCTAAGCTCACACTAGGTACTATAGTTATAGTTTACGTGTGAGCTAATATAACTAAAAACTGAAATATATTTTATTCAACTCCAGACTAAATTACCTTTTGTTTGATACCACACAAGCCATGTTTTGACTTAAAATCAAATTTTAAAAATCTACCCCCACCCTTAAAAAAAGCAAAAACTAAAATGTATTTTGTTAAACTCCGGACTCAATTACCTTTCGTTTGATATCACACACTCCATATTTTCACTTAAACTCTAATTTTTGAAATATACCCCCACCCTTTTTTTAAAATAAATTAAAATGTATTTTGTTTAACTCCAGACTCAATTACCTTTCGTTTGATATCACACAAGCCATATTTTCATATAAACTCTAATTTTTGAAATCTACCCCCACCCTTTTATTTGGTTTGTGTTCGGTGGATTTTGTTCATTTTTAAATGGGACCATCTCGACCCAAGGCCCAGCCTAGGTACCAAATTTCATTAAAATCGGCCAAGCGGTTTTTGAGTTATGCGCGTTGGTCGTTACAGACAGACATACAGACAGACATACAGACAGACATACAGACAGACATACAGACAGACATACAGACAGACATACAGACAGACATACAGACAGACATACAGACAGACATACAGACAGACATACAGACAGACATACAGACAGACATACAGACAGACATACAGACAGACATACAGACAGACATACAGACAGACATACAGACAGACATACAGACAGACATACAGACAGACATACAGACAGACATACAGACAGACATACAGACAGACATACAGACAGACATACAGACAGACATACAGACAGACATACAGACAGACATACAGACAGACATACAGACAGACATACAGACAGACATACAGACAGACATACAGACAGACATACAGACAGACATACAGACAGACATACAGACAGACATACAGACAGACATACAGACAGACATACAGACAGACATACAGACAGACATACAGACAGACATACAGACAGACATACCGACAGACATACAGACAGACATACAGACAGACATACAGACAGACAGACATACAGACAGACATACAGACAGACATACAGACAGACATACAGACAGACAGACAGACAGACAGACGGCGCAACAAAAAAGTTTCAAAATCGTCTGAAACGCAAAGATATATAAAAATTTTTGAAATCGGAGCAACTTTTTTTTTTGTCGAAAAAATTAGGATCACCATAGCTCACACTACTATAGTATAGTATATGTGTGAGCTAAAACTATGCGTCCGATTGACATTTTTCTAAAACCGTTGTGATCCCTGATCTTTGATACACAAAGTTTATAGAAGGTGTCTTTTTGATTAAGCAAAGGGTTCTCGAGTTATAACAAGTTATAAATTATTGTAAATACGCGTTTTCAGGGCGAGCACTTGTTTAATAGGGAACTCTTTCTGATAGAAATATTACTATATGCTTTTGGTGGAATCATGAGCACAGTTTATATATTTAAAAAATGCAAAAAAATTTTTTTCTAAATTTTTGGAAAAATTACCTCCACCACCTCCTAGCACACGACGATTTTTGAACGACCAATCGATTTTGCATTCTTAGGGTGTAAGAAATGATTTAAATTGTATCTTACATTTTAGCAATGAAGTGCACACGAAAATCGGTTCTAGAAGCCTTTAACGCGCTTTAAAACTCTAATAGTCATATACGTAAATTACTTATATGCTAATAGTAGGTAACGCATTTCTGGCATAGACCACTGTGCCTTGCGCTTTCACTTCGCCTCCAGAGCCGTTTTAGCTCTCGTCACGCCCGAGGAAAACTATAAAAATAGTGTTTTGAGGACACTAGTGCGAAAAAAAACACCATGACAAAAAATTAAAAACAAACGTGTCAGACAAAACAATATACGTTGTCAAAATTTAATATAAATAAATACTTGTAAAATTTTGTTTCACTTAATTGCTGGCCCGGCCATCTAAGCGCGTTGTTCGGCCATCTGCAATTACATGCGGCAAAGTAATATTTTTGTACTTGTTAAATTTACTATTTTCTACTAGGATGTGGAAAACTTCACCTTTCTGCGCGCAAGAACTTAGTTTTTAGGGAGTAACTGACAGAATAATTAAATAGTCTGCTATAATTTTTAATAAAATAGAGAGAAACTATATAATATGTGTTTAAATCATTTTGCGAAAAGATGATTTTGCATATTGGGTGTACCGGACCCGCACCACTTGGAGACCTTGGAGCAACGCGGTAATAAGACAACTTCAATATTTATTTACATTTCAATTTCGTCTAATTTGACATGTTTATTTATAAATTACATTAAATTTTTTGAAAAAAAAAGGTACTCATAGGTAAAATATTGTACCTAACACAGGCGGAAAGTGTCTTTTCAACCCTTAAATAACATAAGGAGCATCCAATTTACAAAAACTATCCCGAAGCCTCATAATGTCGAATTTTAAGCTATTTTTTGTGTTTTTTTCTGAAATATGTCGAAAATATGTAAAAAAATCTAAGGCTTGGGGGGGCCCCCCACCTGGGTGCGCCCATGAATTGATAAATAAACATGTCAAACTAGACGAAATTGATGAAATGTAAACAAATATTGAAGTTGCCTTATTGCCGCGTTGCTAAGGTCTCCAAATGGTGCGGGTTCGGTAAAGTATCTTTACCGAACGGCGTGCGGTAAAGTAATTACTTTACCGCACGCGAGTAGGTAAATTATTTTTCCACACACGACTGCTTGACCGAACTTCTTAGGTGCAACATGTCGTCAACGGCTTAAGGAAAAAACCAAATACGTAATATATTTGGAAAAAACCTTAAATTGTATTTCTCCCCTTTGGTGCACTAAAGGCGTAAGTTTCCTTTCATTACACGCGCAACTGACGTCCTTATTGTTTGGTACAATAAGTGCGAAGGCTACGTGTGTAATGAATGTGACTTACGCCGTTAGTGTACCAAAGGGGAGATTTCTTTGTATTAAATTTTGTCAAGTTGGGGTTTTTAGTGATTTTTATGACTATAACTTTGTTGCTACGGGAAGGTTTCTTTCCGAATTAGTGCGGAAAAGTGCAATTTTTCGCACGCAAAATGCATGATGATACAAAACAATATTATTTATTAATTTTTGAGAGAGATATTTACTAGAGGCAGTAGTTTATTTTTCACGCCTGTAGAAAAATAATATACCTATCTACCTACCTTGTTCGGCCATTTAGAAATGCCTACGTATTTTATTATTTTCTGCTCGCATGCAAAAAATACCTAGGTACTTTGGGAACTGTTTAAGGATAAGTTTGGAGCGAAAGGTAGAATTTTTTACACTGTCATTAGATTATATAGAAAATCGTAAAATTAATTGTTTGAGTTTTAGCACTTCTATTGTAAACTAACACAGCACCATTTTAAAGACAATAGTGTATCTGTAGCGTAATATAAAATTTTGAATCTAATAATTACAACAAATTTAATTCTATAAACTTTTTTATATTCTTTATGGAATTTTTAAAACATAATTAAAAAACTATTCTTCAAGGGAATACCCATAGTCTAGTGACGGCGCTGATTCGTTCGGGCGTGGCCGTTTTCGTATACCTGTAAAGGACAGACTTATGCAATTTTCGTATTGTCATCCTTTAATGTGATACTCAAAATCCACTTATAGAGTAAATAGCTAACCGGGTGTATTGGAATATTACGTATATGCTTTCAACTGACTTCCACGTATCCGATTGACTTTAAATTTCGTATACCGTTATAGTTCCGATGACAATCCAATAATGTTGTATCACTGAGTGCCTACCTTACCCCTAACCTGGAGGGCGGAGAGGGGGTAAAATTTTAGTTTGTTGGATTTCCACCAAAACTGGTATCTGCGGGTTTTTGAGGATGAGGATTACGAATTTTTGATCAGATTACAAAAATTCAATATGGCGGATTCAAAATGGACGATTTAATGTCAAGTTTTTCTGATTACTTTCAACTGACTTCCACGTATCCGATTAACTTTAAATTTTGCATAACGTTATAGTTCCGATGACAATCCAATAATGTGGTATCACTGACTGCCTACCTCCCCCCTAACGTGGAGGGCGGACAGGGGGTAAAATTTTAGTTTGTATTGTGTTTTTGACTTAGATATTTCAAAATTGACAGGAAAGACTCCCTGCAATATCGATGCGCTAGCTAAAAAGACAAATCTAAAAATTAAAAAAATAAATTTAGAAAAAAAAACTTTTTGAAAACAAGCTTTTATAAAATGGACAAAAAAGCATAAAATAATTTTTTGAGTGTTCTGATATCATAATAATAAAAGCGATGGGCGTATTTAATATTAGGTAAATGCGAGGGGTCATCGGCACCCTAAAATTTTGTACAGCGTCCAACAGGACTTGGGTCCTGACGTGTACTGTTGGGTCCTGTTGAGTACTGTTGGGTACTGTCGAGTACTGTTGGGTACTGTCGTGTACTGTTGGGTACTGTCGTGTACTGTCGAGTACTGTTGGGTCCTGTCGTGTACTGTTGGGTACTGTCGTGTACTGTCGAGTACTGTTGGGTCCTGTACAAAGCGCGCCCTTCAAAAAACATGCGACCAACAAAAAAAAAAAAAAAAAAAAGCTCATCATGTCTTTTCGCATCTCCGCCACTGGTTGGGGTTGGGGGGTAGTGTCGAGTACTGTCGTGTACTGTTGGGTCCTATCGTGTACTGTCGAGTACTGTTGGGTACTGTCGAGTACTGTTGGGTCCTGTCGTGTACTGTTGGGTACTGTCGTGTACTGTCGGGTACTGTTGGGTCCTGTCGTGTACTGTCGAGTACTGTTGGGTACTGTCGTGTACTGTTGGGTCCTGTCGTGGTACTGTCGAGTACTGTTGGGTACTGTCGTGTACTGTCGAGTACTGTTGGGTACTGTCGAGTACTGTTGGGTCCTGTCGTGGTACTATCGAGTACTGTTGGGTACTGTCGTGTACTGTCGAGTACTGTTGGGTACTGTTGGGTCCTGTCGTGGTACTGTCGGGTCCTGTTGTGAAATTTGTACAGTACTGTTGAAAGCTGATGACCCCTCGGGTAAATGCCTTTCCATGCGCATTTGGTGGATCGTCCACAACCGATGATGGGCCGACTCTTCTTTTTCAATGTGACAAAATAAATCGACACACTGCCAGTCACGGATGATCTGCCTAATATCAAGCAGGAGTAATAATGTCCATCCATATCAGAAAAATGTAAGGGTAGCTTGAGTAGGGTTGGGTTGGGTTAAATTATCTACCCTTATATTTCTCTGCTATAATATAATGACTTTGGATTTTCACTAAACTTCGAGTTAACAAGGCTAAAGAAAAACGGGTAAATTTCCTTTAATACGCCCATCGCTTTTATTATAATGATATCAGAACACTCAAAAAATTATTTTATGCTTTTTAGTCCATTTTATAAAAGCTTATTTTCAAAAAGTTTTTTTTTCTAAATTTAATAAAGAAGACGTTTTGTGCACCTATTATGTGTTAGTCTCACAACACTCTAAAGTTTGAATACATACTAAACACCCTGTACATTAATTTAGACTAAAAGTTACTGCGTTTACACTAACTCCTTTATATTTTGGTGGTGCATCCCATACAACACGAAGTTTTCCAGGTTTGTTGGGGTTAAAAACTGCAAAATGAGTAGTAGTAGTAGATACCATGTACGATCTGTAGTCATTTTAGCTTCTTCAGGTGACAACTTTTTAGCATACTGTTTTTCTTCATAAGATTTGATTTTTTCATCGTACATTTTTCCCATATCTGGATTTCTTAAACATTTTCTTTCTGTACATAATAGTCTTTGTATTGCAGCCTCTTTATTATTTGGTAAAATTATGTCATCGGTTTTCCACAGTAATCCAATTTCATATCTTTCATCTACTTTATTGGTTGTATTTTCCATAACTTCTATAGCTCTTTGTTCTTGTCTGCTGTACAGCGTGTCCCATTTTCGATGGGATTAAATTGGAAACTCGGTTATTATTAAAGATATTGATTTTCTGATTGCACCTTACCTTACCTCTTTTTTGGAGCCCTTAAAAATGGTGCAATCAGATTTTTGCTATACCTCGTGGTTTCGCTAATACAGGGAGTTTCTGAAAATATTGCATTTTTATTAATTCCTTGTATCTCGCTTATTTTAACCTTTCTATGGCAACTTTTTTAGAGCAAAATAATGACCTTGTCAATTTTTTAAAATATTGTTTAGTTTTTGAGATATGGTATTTATCATAAAAAAATTAAATACGGACCTGGATTTTTTTTATTACTATTATAATTGGTTTCATGCTATTATTATCTTAAAATGATAAAACTTTAATATTTTTTTGATTTAAGGTTAAAAAAACTAATATTTTTAAAAAAATTATAGTCCGAACCTGAAAATTTCCAACATAATTATAAATTAAAAATTGCAAGACACACTAGTTAAACGATTTTTAGTTTATCTGTTTTGAAAAGTTAACTAAACGATTTATAAATAAAGTAAAAAACGTGAAAAAGTTACAAAAATAATATCATACTAATTATTTGATGGTAGCACAGCAGGTTATGAAATTTACAAAACAAAAGCGTGGTATTGACATTGTCATTTTACTTATCATTTTTGTGAATGGCTTACAATAATTCTAAAATGGCTAGAAATCAACCATATCCAAATTTTGGAAAATGTGATATGTTTGTTCGACTGCTTTATTCAAGCAACAAAATCCCAATATTTAAACGACAGAAATATTTTTATGCAAAAATTACTCAAAAATGCCAACAATGTCTTACACATAATGGCAATCAGTTTGAACATTTATATCATTAAAGGAAAATTAGTTATTCTTTTGTATTTTTCCTAGACTTTGTTTTAAATAAATCTGTAAATTAACGTAAAACCATTTTAATATGCTAAGTATCAAAACAGTTAAACTAAAAATCGTTTAACTTGCAATTTTTTATTTATATTAATGTTGGAAATATCCAGGTTCAGACTATTTTTTTTTAAATATAAAATATTTTTTTTACCTTAAAACAATTTTTTTTAAATTTTTATTATTTTGTGATAATACTAGCATGAAACCAATCAAAATGATCCAGGTCCGTATTTAATTTTTTCATGATAAATAACATATCTCAAAAACTAAACAATATTTTAAAAAATCGACAACGTCATTATTTTCTTGTAAAAAAGGTTTTTAGAGAATAAAAATATCTCGCAAAATAAGCGAGATATAAGGGATTATTAAAAATACAGTTTTTTCAAAAACTCCCTGTATTATCGAAATTACGGGGTATAGCAAAAATCTGATTACATCATTTTTAAGGGCTTAAAAAAAGAGCACGGTAAGGTGCAATCAGAAAATCAATATCCCATTTAATCCCATCGAAAATGGGACACGCTGTACATGTTTTTAGATTCAGTTATCTTCACTCCAAATGCTTCAGTTGAGTACGTTTCTTTCAGCAGGTCAATAACTTTTAATTCTGTTTCTAATTTTTCTGAAACTCTTTCACAAACATGAAATGTATAAGCATTAAATTGAAAATTATGTACATTTGACCCATGCAAACACCAGCCTAACTTGCACTTGCTGGCAACTGGTAAATTGGGTAAAGTAGGTTCAAATCTTACTTTTAAAGGCAATATAAAACGAATATTATCCTGCCCAATCAAAAGTTTTGGTTTTTCCCCTTCAAAATCCTGAATAGGTAAATTTTCAAGACGTTTTATTCCACGCCATTTACTCATATTTATGGTTTGTTCAGGCAAGTTCATATCATTTATTGTTCCTACAGAAATTTGTTGAGATCTTTCATCACTACCACCTACTTTACAAATATTTATATTCAATCTTTGTACCTCCAATTGCTTTGAAATATCACTAGTCCACTGTAGACAAAGTGGCTCTTTTTGTCCTTTCAATCCTAATTTCTTTGCAATGTCTGCATCTGAAAGTGTTACAGTTGATCCCTCGTCGCACATTGCAATAATTTCAATTTTCCCATTAGGTCCGCTTACACATACAGGAAGCATTCGTAAAAGTGCTGAACTTTTTGACTTGACGTGCGTCAATATTTCTCTAGTTTCTCTACTTATATTATTATTATGACTAGAACTTTCGCTCATTGGCTCATTTTCGCTACCACTTACATTCATATTCCCTCTCTTTTTATCATTATGTAATAAAGCGTGATGAAAACCTCTACAGCCATTCACTCCACATACTTTCTTTGATTTACACTGCGCCTTTTGGTGATATTTACATAAACATCTAAAACATAGTTTTTTCTCCGACACTTTTTTCCATCTATTGTCTACATTGTCCTTTTTCATCTCAGGACAACCTTGTTTACTATGGTTCTCACTTTTCTCGCAATAACTACATTTATCGATTTCACGCGTAGAACCAAAGATTCTTTCATTTCTAGCGTACTTTGTATTATATTGTGGAGGCTGTTGCATGGTATTTTTTGAGAAAGATACGTAACACCAGGCAGTAGCTTTTTTATCAAGCCAAGAAGCAAATAATATTAGGTCAACTTTATCCTTATTTTCAGCTACCATTTCTCCCCAAGAATGTTTTAAAAATTCAGGAAGTTTATTTACTAAATCTTTCAATAAAAGGGGATTTTGCAAATGACCAGTGTAATTTAAAGTTGTCATAACAGAAACTAGATTTTGTACTTCTGTTGAAAATTACTTTAATTGATCCATTTGGGAAACTTTGATAGGGGTTAAACCTTTAATTTTGTCCACAACAGTTTCCACAATATATTCCGGTCTGCCAAAGTGTAGCTCGAGCGTCTGCAAAATTTTTTCAACACTTCCACCAGCTAGCAACATTCCTGCAACTGTTCTTTTAGCTTCACCTCTTAAACAGCTTTGTAATTTTATTAAAATTTCTTCCTCAGAATAAATTTGATTAAAATGTTTATAAAAAAGTGACCAGTCTTCTACTTTGCCATAAAAAATAGGAAATTCCTTTGATACTACTTGTCTAGCTAAAAAAAATTGTGTAGGTGTAGGAGCAGATGCTTGCGTTGGAAGCGCAACTTGCAAGACGTTGGTTATTGTCTCGCAAAGAATTTTGATATCAGAATTGTTACTCTTACCATTTTTATCCCGTTCCGGTATTTTGTCGTCATTATTTACCACGGCAAGAGATTGATCGGCTTGTCCTGGGGCTTTACTTGTACTGGGTATTGCTATATCTCTAGTGTCGTGCATCATAACTGCATTTTTCTCACCACTATTTCTGTCAGCATGATAGAAACTGCTGTCACACTGATGTGCCATTTTTCGCTGAAAATAATCATCGAAATATTTTTCATCATAGCTCTCACAATGTTCGACCCACTTTTCTACGACTTTAAAGGTATTTTCGTTTGATTTATAACTGTCATTATCAGAAAAAACTACATTTACCTTGTTCAATGAAGTTCTGCTTTCTCTGCTTCTATACCTACTACTACACTCACTCCTAGCCATATCAATCATTTCTGTTTCTCTTAAATCTGACTCCATTTCCATCAGTTTCTTTTTTCTCTCAAGCTTTCGTCGTCTAATTTCACATTCAATCATTTCTTCTTCCCTTTCCAGCTCTTGCATTTTTTGCAACCTTTCTAGAGCTAGTTTTTTTCTGAATGATTTCAACCTGCGACCTTCTCGACCCACTGGTTCTGCTCGAGTGCATCGACTTTTCGGCCTCTTCTGCCGGCTGAACATCCTTTTCAATTTGGGATTCTGAATCTGTGTGTGCCCTCAGGTCTGCCACACTTTTGAGGCCAAAGAAAATCTTCGGATAATTTTTCTTCCCAGCGGTTTGACGGGCTGTTTTTCTTGGTTCCTCGCTGTTCATGGTTTCGTCGGGGTCACCAATGTTAAATACTGATCAAACCTTGAATAATTACGACTTTTTATCTTTTGACTTTTTTTATATATTTCTTGTCATTGACTGACGTAACTAACATCTTTTTTTAAACAAAAATAAATAAATAAATAAAGGTGAACTATTTGACATTAAATAAAGGTGAACTATTTAACATTAAATAAAGGTGAACTATTTAACACGTGTATTATAATTTTGTTGTTTTTGGGCGAAAAATTAAAGCTGAATGTTGCATTTTATGTACAGTGTAAAGAATTTAAATTTTAAATTATAATACATAATTGAATTATGTATTGATATACCTATGTTTTTCTATTTTTCCATCATTGCACTTGTTAAAACCGACTATGGTGAAATGCCGCATTTCTACTACTAGTACTACTATACAGTAGTGTAAGCTATAATAGTGATCCTAATTTTTTCGAGAAAAAAGAAGTTGCTCCGATTTTAAAATACTCTGCCAATATATGGGCACCTAGGCACACACTATAGTTACAGTGTACGTGTGAGCAATATAATTTAAAAAATTAGAGTATAAGTGAAAGTACGGCGTGTGTGATATCAAACGAAAGGTAATTGAGTTTGGAGTTAAACAAAATACATTTTAGTTTTTTTTAATAGAAAACGGTGTGGGTAGATTTCAAAAATTAGAGTCAAGTCAAGACTTTGGAGTTGAATAAAATATATTTCAGTTTTTAGTTATATTAGCTGACACGTACACTATAACTATAGTACCTAGTGTGAGCTTAGGTGCCCATATATTGGTAGAGTATTTAAAAGATAATAATACTTACACAAAACAAGCTCTTAGCTCTCTGCAATGAAGAAATATACGGAGGTAAGAATATTTTTTTGCATCTTTTTTTACATTTTGAGTCACTTTGCTGCAATATTTTCGTTTATGACAATTTTTATTGTATATGAGAAATTTATAGAAGTTACTACTATTATACTATATAGAAGTGTGAGTAGTGTGTAATATAAAAAAGTAGGAAATCTGTTATCATTAAACATAATTTTTATTTGGCCTCAAATACCTTGTAAAATATATCTTATTCCGTTTAAAAGTTAGCCTCGAAATACCTTTTAAAAGAGGTGTCACTTGACCCCCTTTTTTATTTCAAATAATAAAGTTGTTAGTGATCTTATGGTCTTAGTTGAACATCACGAATAAAAAAAAATGTCAAAAAATAATTCTGTCGATATTTTTATTTCGTTCCAAAGTTAGCAGAGAGGGGACTTTTTATGTCTGCACTTATATAAAATAAAAAAAATTTCAATCCACCGTCCGTCAATCTTATTTAATTTATGATGAAGTTTCAATTCTAATTGTATTGATTGACAACTCATGTTTTGCCTAATTTTGGTGTTATCTTGAGCCTGATAAGTGACATTTTATTGAGTGTTCAGGTGCCCATTTTGATCCAACTTTGTTAAATTTCATTTCTTAACCTCATGGTGCAAAAAAGAATCTCTCAATTTTGAGCATTCTATAAGAGATGGAAAATTAAGAGCGGTTTAATATTTAAGATTATAATTTTGTCAGAGACATTTTCAATAAATACACACATATCATCCTAAACCACACTACTTATTTCTAAAATGTTTTTTTTATCTGTTTACAATTTATGGTCAAGTTTCAATTCCGATTAACCAGGGAATTTTGCAAAATATTTATTGACAACATTATCAGTCACTTCTTCAGGAGTGGCAGGTTTCCACTGGGGCTTTTGATCTCTGTCTAACAATAATGCTCGTACACCTTCCGGAAAATCATGCCCCTCAGTGCAGTTTACAGCAAATCTATATTCCATGTTAAGACATTCCTGAAAACTCATGCTTTTGCCTAATTGCAATTGTTTTAAAGTTATCTTGAGGCTAGTTGGTGACATTTTGTTGAGAGTATTAATAATGTCTTCTGCCCATTTTGATCCATCTTTGTTTAATCTTATATAAATTTCTTCAACTGTCGGTGCAGAGAAGATTCTCTCAATTTTGTCCAAGTAGGGTTCTATAGAAAACTCTTTGGTTTCAATTTTGTTAAATTTTTCTAGAGTGTTTTTAATTTCTTTATTATTTGAGCATTCTAAAAGAGATGAAAAATTGTCCCATACATTTTTGTTAAGAGCGGTTTAATATTTAAGATTATAATTTTGTCAGAGACATTTTCAATAAACACATATCATCCTCAACCACACTACTTATTTCTAAAATGTTTTTTTTATCTGTTTACAATTTATGGTCAAGTTTCAATTCCGATTCACCAGGAAATTTTGCAAAATATTTATTGACAACATTATCAGTCACTTCTTCAAGAGTGGCAGGTTTCCACTGGGGATTTTGATCTCTGTCTAACAATAATGCTCGTACACCTTCCTGAAAATCATGCCCTTCAGTGCAGTTCACAGCCAATCTATATTCCATGTTAAGACATTCCTGAAAGCTCATGCTTTTGCCTAATTCTAATTGTTTTAAGGTTATCTTGAGGCTAGTTGGTGACATTTTGTTGAGAGTGAAAATAATTTCTTGTGCCCATTTTGATCCATCTTTGTTTAATCTTATATAAATTTCTTCAACTGTCGGTGCAGAGAAGATTCTTTCAATTTTGTCCAAGTAGGGTTCTATAGAAAACTCTTTGGTTTCAATTTTGTTGAATTTAGCTAGAGTGTTTTTAATTTCTTCATTATTTGAACATTCTAAAAGTGCCGTTTCTAAATTTGGTAATTCAGAACTGTTGCACAAATGAGTGGCAATACCTGCCTTAACAATATCACTTCCTTTTAATCGAAATCCAGTTAAACCAAGAAAAATTCCAAGTTTTCTTTTCAATTTTGGTAGAAAGTAGGAGGCTCCAACATCTGGAAAAAGACCAATTCGAGTTTCTGGCATTGCACATACTGATTTTTCTGTTGCTACACCGTACCGTCCATTAACAGATAAGCCCACTCCTCCACCCATAACAATACCATCAATCAATGCAACATAAGGAATCTTGTAAGACCCAATCAGGCCATTAGTAGTATATGCAAGGCGGAAAAATTTTCGACCCAACTTTTTTCTTTTGAATCCAGGATGAGCAATAAGTTTCATATCACCTCCTGCACAAAAAGCCTTGCCTCCTGCACCTTTCACGATTACTAAAGATTTATCATTTTTCCATTTGAGTAAAATAGAATAGATTTTCGTCAGCATAGGTATATTTAATGCGTTTAATGCTTCAGGACGGTTTAATACAATTATTCCTTTATTACCGACTTCTTTAATAAGCACATCATCTTGATCAACAGTAGCACTATAAGACCGAGTATAAGACATTGCAGTAATGTATTCAAAATTATTTGGTTTAATAAAAGTACGCTTTATTCTAAACACGGAACATTTAAAAAATTGAAATTGGTAAAGCATTTTTTAAATTATAGATTTTAGTTAAAGTAAATTTAAAATTTACAACACAAAACAATGTATTGAGAAAAATGCATGATTGATTTAACAAAAATAGATTTTCATTACACTTGTTTTACTTATTAACACATGTAGATTGTTGTCCTTGAATGCGCTCGCTGGTCGATTATTTCAAATATAATTACTAATTACAAAATTATTCATAACAGGCGCGTAATCACTAAAACAAACGCAGATAATGAGGTAAATTGAGAATCCGTGTAAGGTACAGGGTGTTCGGTTCGGTTTAGATTTAGTAAAAAGTTATAATAACTTTCCTATTGGACATATTTTTGTAGCATGGATAATAACAGAAAAAAGAGGGTATTTGAACAACCTGTACCTACAGTGGTGACCAAAATAATAAGAGTCTCATAAAACTGTATAAAAATCTAATCCTGCTCCACCCATAAAAAAACTAGAGGTGTATATTTGAAAACTACAATCTATTTCTTATTTCACAACCTCTGGCAATTTTTCGCATAAAATATTCTAGTGCCTTCTTAGCAGCTTTAAAAAAAGCTACAAAAGTTTTTTTCTGTGTAGTTTTAGGCAAAAGCGACTATAGTTGAGGATGTATATAAGTGTTTCGATGTTCGTGGTTTTTCTTGAACCATATATTTCATATTTTTTAGTTTTGTTGGTTTATTGGGAAGGTGGTTCATTAATAAAATACCATCTTTTAATTTACATTTATTGACGTTTCTGTCTAAAGACCTTCTTTAGAACTCAGAAGGACTGAAACGACATTCCCAAGAAACCAACAAGACTAATATATATACAGTCGAACCTCTATAACTCGAACCTGAAGGGACAACCAAAACAGTTCGAGTTATGGAGAGTTCGAGTTATAGAAACTCGAGTTAAAGAGGTCAAAATACGTGTAAAAAGTGGAGGGACCACATCAAATTTTATTTATGGTAAAAGCCTAAAGCTGTACAATTTAAAACTAAGCATAGTTTACTGACAGGTTTAATTATTTTTGTTAAATTTAAATTACATTGGTGTTGACGTGCACTTTTAGGTTAAAAAATTATTTTTTCATTTTCAATAACATGTTCAAGTGAATAATCTGCTAATTACAACAGGTAGGTTTTTAGTATCCAATTAAAATTTTTAGGGGGTAATTCTTTTATATTTTCAGGCAGTTTGTTATAAAAAGAGTTTCTGGAAAGTGCAGTTAACGGCCTGTCAGTAACTAGGTGATTTTTATTTCTAGTATTGTGTTGGTGCAATAAAAAAGATGTTAAAAAAATTTATCAAATCAATTTATCTACAGGGTGGCCCAAGTAACACAAATTGCTGAAAAACAGCTACAAAAACACTTTAACAGCAAAACTGAAAGTAAAGTTAAGCAGACTGATTTGATAAAAAGTGTTGAGTAAAATATTTTTGTTTTAAAAGATATCGGAAAATGTTATTAAGAAGAGTTCTTTAGATTTAAAAGTTACAGCAGATTCTAAATTTTCAGAAAAATCTGCCTGATTTTATAAGTCTATTATGAAAATTTTGTTTAGACGATTTTAAACTTATTCAAAAGTTAATTTAAAGACCTTTCAAATAAACCCTAAATCACTACCCTCATATAAACAGTTCTCAAGATAAGTACCTAGGTACATGTTTCAGCCAAAGTGGCAGTTTCTTTGATTTTCAAAATTTAACTAAAAAAAAACTATTTATCTGAAAAATTTGGAATTTAATTAGAACGAATGTACAGTCGGGGACTCTTTAAATTGCCGCCCTCGAAAATTAAAAAAATTCCTATTTGAAATAGTTTAAACCAAAACAAAAACCTTGTTTTTTGTTGATTTTATATGAAATGAATCATGGGTCCATTTATGGTAAAATGTTTTGTATTTTTTTACTTTGTAGTTCTCTGACATTATTATTTATTTCTTATTACTAGGTACACAGGGTGTTCAAAAAGTGTGTGTACAGTAAAATATATAAAAAATTGACCTTTGAGGTATACATCAAATCCTAGGTCACTCAATAAAACATTTTTACAGCTCCAGTACAAAACAGCCCTGTAGAAAATTTTTGTCTGAAGCTGTTTTGTCCAGCGCTGTTTTCTCACAGCGCCGTTTTGTCGCAGAGCTGTCCCGCGCCATTTTGTCTCACACTATTTTGTTTCATGCTATTTTGTACAGCATTGTTATGTACCCGTGCCGATTTTTCCAGATTTTGTTTAAAAAACTTGTTATAGTTTTCGTTATTTTATTTTACCTATTGAGGTTTTTGAAACACCCCTTGTATAGGCCAACTTACCTATAAGAGAAAAACCTTTTTGTTATGTATGTTATTTTTAAACTAATTTTATCTGTGTTCCGTTTTGTGATATTAAAAATTTCTTGTTTCCTGTATCGCACCCTTAGAACTGGAGAGGCGCGGCTTGGAAGTTTTGGGAATGGGTTTATGAAGCAAACATGCTTTAAAACCTGCCTTTTCACCAAAGATAACAAGGATTGACCTTTTCCACAATTTTTTGCACTATTTCTGGAAAACTTTGGTTTATAAGTAAGAAAAGTTTATTTATGAGCTAAAAAGGCTTTACATATTTTTGTTGTAGCAACTTATTTTACGGGGTTTTTAGTTATGCCGTTTTGGTTTTGGGGGTGCAGTATGTATTACTACTTGATATATTTTTTAAGTGTGTAAGATTGTATTTTTATATTTTATATCTTTTGTACTGAAGTGGATATCTGTCATTGGCGTAAGCTGTTGATATCCTTATGAATAAATAAATAAATAAATAAATAAATAAATAAATAAATAAATAAATAAATAAATAAATAAATAAAAATAAAACTAACAATACATTTTTGTTCTGTACCCAAATAAAAATAACATTTTTATTGTTTTTATAATATTTAATACATAATAGAATAACATTAATAGAAAAATATTCTTATAAAAATTAAATAAACAAAATAAAGATCTTATTACAGTTTATGCCTAAGTTTTAATTCTAATTCTTCAGGTAATTTTGCAAAATGCTTATCAACAATGTCATCAGTCACTTCTTCAACTTTGGCAGGCTTCCACTTGGGACTTTGATCTTTGTCTATCAACAATGCTCGTACACCTTCACGAAATTCATGTCCTTCAGAACACTTTACAGCCAATCTATATTCCATTTTAAGACAATCTTGTAGGCTCATATTTTTGCCCAATTGTAATTCCTTTAAGGTTATCTTAAGGCTGGTTGGTGACATTTTGTTGAGAGTTTCAATGGTATCTTGTGCCCATTTTGTTCCATCTTTGTTTAATCTCTCATAGATTTCTTCAATTGTTGATGCAGAGAAGATTTTCTCAATTTTTTCCAAGTAAGGTTCTAAAGAAAACTCTTTTGTTTCATTTTTGTTAAATTTGGCTAGTGTGTTTTCAATATCTTCATTATTTGAGCATTCTAAAAGTGCCTTTTCCAAAGCTGGTAATTCAGAACTGTCACATAAGTGAGTGGCAATTCCTGCCTTTAGAATATCAGTTCCTTTTAACCTATACCCAGTCAAAGCCAGGTATGTTCCGAGATTTTTTTTCAATTTTGGTAAAAAGTGTGAACCTCCTACATCTGGGAAAAGGCCAATTTGAGTTTCTGGCATTGCAAACAATGACTTTTCTGTAGCTACTCTGTACTTTCCATGCACAGACAACCCCACTCCTCCACCCATAACAATACCATCAATTATTGCAACATAAGGAATATTGTAAGACCCAATTAGACCATTGTTGGTGTATTCAAGTCGAAAAAAATCTCTACCTAAGTTTTCACCTTTAAATGCAGCCAAAGCAATCGCCTTTACATCACCTCCTGCACAAAAAGCTTTGCCTCCTGTGCCTTTAACAATAACCAAAGACTTATTGTTTTGCCATTTCAATAATGTTGGATAGATTTTTTGTACCATAGACAGATTTAATGAATTTAATGCTTTGGGACGATTTAATATAACTACGCCTTTGTCATTAACTTCTTCAAATAGAACATCATCTAGTTCATTGCTACTACTACTATAAGACATTGTAGTGATGTATTTAAAATTTGTTACCTTACTACTTGATAGTCCCTTGGATAAAACACTTCTAAAAAATTGAACAGGTCTGAGCATTTTTTTGATATAATTATGACATAGAACTTAGTAAAGTGGATCTGCAATTCAAATATAGATGGTTTAATTAGATTATTCCGGAAAAATGCGAAAATTAAAAATTACGCAAATACAGATACAAAGTGAGGTTACTGGTTAGGGTTTTTTTGTTTTGATAAGAATTGGCTAATTAACCATAGCAATTTAAAAGAAGAAGCCGGGAGTTACAGCGCTAATTCTTGAAAGCAGATGGGAACAATAATCCAGAGAACGTTCACAATCAATTTTTTTGCCGGAATTTAGTTGTGGACATTTACAAAATATATTTTTTTAGTAAAAGAATGATTTTTTATACGTGAAAAAATACCACAATCAATATTTAAAGACGGGGGTGAGATAAGTTTTCGGTAGTTTGATTATCCACACTGTTTAAAATTAAAAAATCGGCTTGCTACTTTAAATTTAGACCATTTAACTTTACGAAGAGCAGCGGCGGTTCCTCCATAGGAGGACATGACACAAATAAAATGTATAATTTGTAAAGTGCTTGAACCTATCGTTAATAATTTATTATTATCGCAAGCTTGAGATATAAACCCCCCGCCACACGCTCTCCAAATATGGCGAAAAAGATTTCAAAAGCCCAAAAACTGATCAGGCGCAATTGCGTTGATGAAGATTTTATAAATTTTCTCTGCTAGCTGTTGCTAGCCGAGCATAACATCATCTACAGTTTCTTGTGAACCTCCTTTGTCATAAATAACAAGCCCCCGCATTGACAAAGGCTCTTCAAAAATTATTTTTTAAAATATTGGTTTTAACAAAGAGAAATTTTATAGGATGATTTTCGAATAATTTTTGGTAAACGTCATTTTCGGTATAATATTTTTGCTTAAAAGTTGCAATAAGTATCATTAATATTACCTATATACCTATTTTTTGTACAACGATGGCGCTGGTCAAAAGAGCGCACAGCAACAGAGCGCGCTCAATCGAGCACACGGACAAAAGACGGCAGGGACAAAAGAGCGCGGACAAAACTGCGCGATAGAAAAAAGCGCGGAGGAAAGGGCGCGTTATTTTTTTGATTGTTAATGATTACAACTACCTATATGAATTTTCTTTGGGGTGGTGGAAAGTTCACTGAAAAGGTTAGGATAGAACATTAATTTAGACCTCCCGGAAGGAGGACAGGAGGGATGATTTATTTTTAACTACGAAGTACCAAAACCGCTCATACTAGAACACTGTAACATCGAGATTTTATCCCTGCGCAGTGGGGACTTATTGCCATAAAGCGAGAGGCTGTAATAGTGCCCGGCAGTATTTTGATATTCACATATAACGGGAATTATTGGTGACCGTAATATGTCAATTTTAAAAAATCAACAGTCAGTTTTTAATGTAAAACTGTCAGAATAATGCCCAGCACTATTAATTCCTGGCTTTATTGCAATAACGCTTTAAGACAGTTTTAAGGTGCCTTGGCTTTGTAAGTTTATTTTTTCGAATAGTATAAATAAAAATCACCGTGTATTAGTGATTTAAAAATATAACAGAATTGCAAAAACAACTATTTAAGAAAAAACAAATCGAAAATAATATTTTTATATAAATGGAAACATGCTGAAATATGCAAAAATATTTTTAAGGCGCCAAATCAAGCGCAATTTTTGTGTCCTACAAGGGATGGTTTAATAATTTAGCTCGGTTCTATCACAAATAATAACTCTGTATGTCCTTATTTAAAAAAAATTTAAGCGTTAGGTTTTTCTAAAAAATATCAAAATAACTATGTATAAGCACCCACATAGGTATTGGCAAACTATCATAATTTAAAATTGATTAACTAATAGTTAAAATATTTGCCAGGGAAATGATAAAAATAGGCAGATAACGAGCGTTAATAAATAAATTTGGCTAAAGTTTTATGGATCGATAATTATTGTTTTCTCAGCTCTTACCCAAAATACTCTAAACCCACTTTATTACTTTTTTCCCAATATGCTCATAATATTATTTTTTAATAACAGAAAGATATTGTATGCTTTACCTATCACAAAATTAATAACTCTTTGCTGGTTTGCTTATATTTATATTAATATAAATTGAAATCATCGAAAAGGATTATTTTTGTTTATTCCATTATGTAGCAATGCAGTCACAATTTATTTTACAGGTAATAATAACATTACCATTTATATTAATAATATACCGTTTATTTTAAGTTTAACAAATAAGAACTAATTATGCAAAGAACGCAAGAACTAGTAGGTAGGGTAACATTTACCTACTCTTGCTAAAGCTATTAAATAACAACTTTCAGGTTCAAATTTTTATGGAATCTCAACATATAAAAAACGAGGAATTTCAGATGTTAGAAAAAGTAAATAAGAACAATTACAAATGGCTGAGCACACATAAGAAAAATGAAAACTATTGGATGTCCACAAAAGACGAGATTAAAATTAGAAACTATTTACCAAAGGTAGGTTAATATTGGATTCATATTTTACATACTCGCATTGCACGCGCACCAATTTAAAACATTATTGCGTCAACAAGACAGCTTCAATATCTGAAAGCATTTAAATTTTATCTAATTTGACATGTTTTTTTTAATAAATTATAATAAATTTTTTGAAAGAAAGTGTCTTTACCCCCCCTTGACGGCTTCACCGAACTCCGCTCTGCGTCGTTTGGTCAAATGCCCACCAGTGGCGTATCCAGGGAGGGGGCAGAGGAAAAAGCCCCCCTCCCAGACAGAATATAACTAAGTTTTTAGTTTAGCAGCATCTCTTATTTAAAATTTGTCTCAAATTCTACTTAACTTTTTAAAAAATCTCCTTAAGATACTAAATTTCACACCTGAGATCTATCAAAAACCGCTAATAAAAAATATTTTGATATTTGCTGCCACTTTGGCCCCTCCCCCCTAGAAATCCTGGATCCGCCACTGATAAAGTATTAGTTTCCGCACTTGTTAGGTAAATTACTATAAAAAGTTCGGAATGTATATTCGTAAATGGTCTATCATCACTTGCAATGCTTCTAAAGAGCAATAGAGTGGTGGCATAGCTAAGGTCACTCTATATCACGAAGTTTCTTCTAAACTTCCTTATACAGTGACCTTAGGGTAAAGTTGGGCGCTAATCCCCCTATATGTATAAATAAATTGAATTTTTTTTGGTTATCGCTGATAAGGTATAGGTATCCTTGCAAGAATTATTTTAATTATTCCAATGCATATATACAAATTGGTATAGTATTTAAAAAACAATTTATTTTAGATGACAATAACTACGAAAACAAAACAAAGAAGGTTATATAAAAATACTGAAAACACAAATACCAAATATATAGAAAATAAATGGATCCATGACGGATCTGATATCTTCCTAGCCAGCCTATTACCACACTTTAAGTGCAGCCATGATATATATCAGCATTGAAAACAGTTTTTTGTAAAAATCTCAGAAACTAAAGCTCCTACGAAGTTTGTGCGGTTATAGCACATATTATTTAGCAAATGTAATCAGTAGAATATAGTTATTCCGCATATTGATGCAATGCTCCATTAAAAAGTTTTAAAAAAAATTCAATGTCAGCAATTTTTGATTTTGACCAAAATCTAATTAGCTAGAATGTCAAACATTATTTTATCAAAAATTTGTATGAAAAGCCGTTAAGGAGCTATCGTATTACAGACAGATATACATATATACACACACAAACCGACATACACGATATTGCTAAGGTAATTAAAATCACACCCAAATAACATATTTTCGGCGTCGTCTCAAAAAAAATGTTTTCGTCGAAAAGAATACCTTCTCTAGCCATTGCTCCGCATATAGTTTCAGCTATGATAACAAATAAACTGCAATATTTTTTTACCATAATGGGGGCGGGGGCACCGGTTGCAGTACACTGGCTACGGCACTGATGTAATAAATATCAACGAAAAGAAAAACATCAACGCTAAAGAAAACTTGTTAAGAATTTACTTGCTTCGACTTGATATATCGCTGAAACAAGCGAATTTAAGCGTATTCTGCAACTTAAAAGTCAATTAAAAACAAACATGCCAGCAAGTAGCCGGTAATTTTTTTTTACATTACTATAGGCAGAAACGAGTATATTAGTTTATGCTATAGGGTAAGTACTAGGCTTATTTGTTTAAAATTAATAAAACAATAACTTTTATATTTTTAGATCTCTCAAGAGCAAGAGTTGCAGGTTCTTAAGGAAGTGCTTAAGTTTCTTGACGAACATCCAGATATTTCTCCAGCTAAAATTCCAGAAATAACTCTTCATTACCTTCGCAATGCTGAAACAGAAAACCTTTTAAAACAACGTATAAACGAGCACAAACAAAAACAAAGTCCGTTTACCAGATTGGGAAGCATAAGGTAATGCCTATATACGCATTTTGAAACTGTTTATACCTCATTTTGCGTGTTTGCGTGTAGTGTAAAAACCCTTCGAACGAATTCGTTTGGGCTGGCACCGGTTCCAACTCGATTTATTAAACTGGCGAATCAACAAATAAAATTCACGTTCGGGTGAACGGTTTAAAAACTTTATCTTGTGTGTTACATGTGTTGAACGAAATTCGCTCTAATATAACCGCAGAAACGAATGTTCTGTAATAACGCATTCTTTTGGGGAAAAAGCACAGAAAAAATGTTTTTCTGTCGGTTCACGGTTCATTTAGTGGCCACTTTAGTGCAGCTTTGGTTTTTTCTTTTGAAAAACTAGTGCATATTTTTTGCACAGGCTTTACCTAAGGTCACTAAATCACGAAGTTCCTTCGTTCTACGAGCTCGTGTAGATTCGATTGAAACTACACCGGAGCAATTTCTTTACGGAATCAAATGGGTGGCCTACTAACTTTCTTAAATGAATTCGCTATAAGGTTGTTTGATATTCCTCTATCAAACAACGGCTATAAGCACAAATAAGGCGTTAAGCAAATAATCAATTAATATGGCGTAATAACTTTCTTAAATGAATTCGCTATAAGGTTGTTTGATATTCTTCTCTCAATTACCGGCTATAAGCACCAATAAGGCGTAAGCAAATAATCAGGCACGTTTTAAGTTACGAAATGCTCTGTGGTTTAAAAATGCTGCATGTTTTTTATTAATTAATTCATTAATGGTTTCAGAGTGATATAGTTGACATTTGCAGAAAGGTTTTTCTCTCAAAACGTGTTTGCTTGCTTATTTGCGTGAGAGCGTAAATGCGCCTTTACGCCGCTATCAAATGAAAAACTACATTTCTAATCGTGTTATCTAGCAGAGTCGGTCGCCAGAAAGGTTGTCGTCACGAATTTGTGCATTTCTAATCGTGTAGCGTGCCAGCGTTATACTGTTGCTGATCTTGCTACATAGTGCCTGCAATTATAAGCCTTTTTATGTCAAAAGTGACAAGATATGTAAATAATTTTATTGCGCATGTTAGGTACGTAGAGTCGCTGCAAGGTCTAAAAAGCTTGCGAACAGGTTAGACGTATGCCTAGCTTTCGTGCTGCCGTTCAACTCCGTGAGCTAACACGATTAAAACATGTCAATGTGTTGAAGCCTATCAAAAGCTTTTTCTTTTTATATAAATAAGACCAACGGAAACGTGACATATAGTATTATGCCGTCATATTATGACGCTTATTTTTTACATAAATAAATATAAAAAACTATAATAAAAAACAATTTTTTTTAGGAATAGCTTGAAAAAACTATCAATTTTTTCTAACGTCGAAAGTAGAAAAATTCAACTGATTGACAAAAAAGGTTTATTGAACCTGCCCGACGCTGGAAAAACACCAAGAAGATCTGTTAGCTTTAATGAAGAAATTACTGTGATTTATCGTCCTCCCAAAAGATAATGACAACAAATAGATAAATCTTTATTGCTCTATATATTTATGTTCAATAAACTGACTAACCTAAATTATTATTGTTTTAATCTTTGTTTCTCAAATGTTTATTCCGCGTGGATAACTTCGTTGCGGTCTCCGGGATTTTTTTTAAATTTGGAAAAAACTGCTGGTTAATCGTAAATTTGATTAACATAGGGTAGGGGGAACGTTTGATGTTCGACGAAAAAACTATAGATTTAAAATTGAATTATTATGGACTTAATAATTCGCCATTCGCCGGAGGTGGTCAATTTTTAAAACCTTAAATTTCCAACTTTTTGTTAGCAATATCTACAAGATAGAGAAAGCACCTGGAGATGAACTTTTTTCCAAATATTTATTGATGAATTCTGTAAGCTAACTTAAGTATCTATGACCAAAATTTATTTATCTTAATTAAATGTTTAAGTACCTAATTTATTATAAACTATATTTTTATTACTTTAACCAAACTTCGTATTTTGTTTACAACATTACTTGATTTTTTAAAAGAATCTGGAAGAACCAGTGAAAACCGGAATACACATATGCAGGTAAAAACCGGAATTTTCGCGGGACACGTCGGAATCAGGATAGCCTTCTGAAAAAAAAAACCGACAAGATCGGGACGAATGTTTAACTTATTTGTGGAACTAAATGGATCAATATTTATAAATACCTAGGTGTATACAAGCGCGGATTTGCGGGGACGCCAAAGTTCTAGCAAGGTTAAAGCATTTTTAAACAAACACAAACAACCAAAATTACCTAGCCAGGAATCGAACCCGGACCGCCGGTGTAGGAAACAAACATTGTTACCACTACACCACGACGGCGACATATTTGTTGCCTATATTTGTCTCTCGCTTTAAATGTGGGAACTGAGAGTGATAAACCAAACCAAGGCAAAATCCACTGCAAATTTAACCAACATCAAGAGGTTGGTTTAATTTTACTTTGATCACGAAAATTTGTCAGAACAAAAATTAAAAGCATGCTTTGTTTTCAAGAATCGGGTTCCAACCAGATATACCGAGGGTTTTTCTTCTTTTTTGGCTAATGGGCAATGATCTTTCGGCACATTTGAAGTCTCAAATTCAAAGACACACAAGTTTTTTATTTTTTAAAAAGGAATAAAATTAAATAATAGTTGCACAGAACACCAAAATAGTTGCATAAATTGCGTTTGTGTTCTAGCGCTTCTAATTGAGATGGTAAGAATGTTATTTCTTATTATTTAAGGCGCAAAATTCAAAAAGAAAATAATTTTAGGAAAACTTTTTGCAGGACTACGCAAAACTTCCTACACAAAAACTGTTATTTTACCATATTCAAAAAAAATATAGGTAGGTTTTTAATTTAATTAATCTAGTTTTAAATTTATTTTTATCTTAAAAGTGCCTTTTAATAAATTAAATGACATTAAATTTAGTTTTAAATTTAAATAATAACTTTGCAGTGCTAATTAATTTTTTTAAATGTAGCAAGTTAAAGAAATTTCCCTGTGCCCCCCCCCCCCCTGGATCCGCTACTGCCTGTTTCCAGATTATAGATAGTTTTTCAGAGGGCATGTTAAAAGGTATCAATTTTCAAGTGTATAATTTGTTTAATAACTTTATCCTAAAAAAAACAAGTCAGACTTGAAAATTGACCTGACTTGGCCCAAAGTAGATCTAGCTTCCTAACCAGACCTGCCTTAATCCCAAGAACTGCTTTATTGTTCTTGCCCCAAATTAAGGTGACTTTCAAAAAGTAAAGGTCAGTTCAGCCTCATAAATTACATTAGATTAAATTAAATTAACTTACATTAACTTACCCTAAGCCAAATTAGACTAACCTTTTTTTTATGAAAAAAGTATTGTTTTTTTACTTAGGGTTTCTAATGGCATAAAATAAGATCTTTACAGAAAATAAAAGTGAAAAACTTTAGAAAAACTATAAAAATCAAAAAAAATTTAAAAAAAGTTAGTTTAATTTGGCTTAGGGTAAAGGAGAGTTTACACATGCATGGATTTGCTGGCGCCAATAAAAACTGGCGCGCCAGTAAGTTAAATTTGCAAGTGTAAACACCGACTTGCACACAAGTTATTTTTTTGCATGCATGTATCAAAAAAGTCTGCAGCTGACTGAATTTGCTGGCGCCAGTGGTGACGCATGCGCGCAGAAAAGGAAAATTTTCATGTGTAAACAAGTGCTTGCACGTCGGCTCGCCAGTTTTAAGTTCATTATTTTACATTATTTTTTATTTTTATTGTGTTTGAGCTTAGAAATTTTGTTCATTTTTGTTTTTATAGCTTAATATGGCTAAAAAAAGTGGTCAGCAGAACTGACCATACAGTTTCTTGAAGGCTATGAATGATTTCCTTGTTTATGGGATGTACACAGTAGTTCGTATAAAAACAAAGATAGTCGAGATAATGCTTCCCAAAAAATTAGTAAAATAATGACTATTGAAGGCTTTGAAGTTGCAGAAGTAAAAGCAAAAATATGATCCATAAGAAACACATATGCTTTGGAATTGACAAAAATTTTAAAAAGCCAACGTTCCGGAGCCGGTGTACCATGGTTTAAAGTAGCAGACCGAGTTTTAAAGAATGTCGTTTAAATAAGAGAAACTCTAGAAGAATATCAAAATGTTGCTTTGTCATTTGAAGATGGTTTTTATAGCTCGCAGGATCTTCTGCTGCAAGTTCTCCTAAAAGATTTTTGGAAGCACCCAAAGTAGATCGACTAGCAATCCATGCTTTAACCCATGCAGATACGGCCTTTTCGTTGTTCCTTTTCCTGAATCTCTTTTTTTTTTTTTCAATAAAAGTTTAGCGACTATTTTGCAGGCTTCCGAGAGTTCAGCCGACATATCGCGTATCGTGTACACTTTAAAAATGAAACTGGCGTGCCAGTCTTTTTAATTTTCACACAATAGTGTAAACCTTTACTGGCGTGCCAATAGAACTGGCGCGAACACTGGCGCCACTAAATTCATGCATGTGTAAACCCACTATAAGTTAATGTTAGTTAATTTAATTTAATCTAATGTAATTTATGAGACTGACCTTAAAAATATTTAGGACAGCAACAAAATCCTTGTCATTTAGAGTAGAGTAGAGTAGAGTAGAGTATATATTTATTTGCATAAACTTTTACAAACATAATTGAGCAAATATCGTCACAAAAAAAAAATGTTAAAAAGTACCCAATAGTAATAGTATTACAACATTTAAAATAGTAAAAAAAAAGAAAGATATTTGGCTATAAAATGACCTTAAAAAACATATAAATGTATATGACATTAGCTAAAACCCACATATTTTTAAAACCCTATAGATAAAATTAAGTTACATTAAAATTAAAAAACACATAAAAAATAATTAAAATCACACAATTAAAACATGCTGACTAGAGTGTTATGTTGCAGGATGAGAGAACTCCAGATATTCAGAGACAGTGTACGGTTCTATGGAAACAATATACTGAAAAGCTCTTTTTTTAAAAACCCTCAATATTTTTTCTTGCTGGATAGAAATTGGTAGTTTGTTATAAAATTTTACACACGCATATAGAGGACTACGTTCAGTTATAGATAATCTATGGACTGGAATATTCAAACAGTTCACACTCCTTGTGCTGTATTCGTGAGTTGGTAAAAGATGTTGAAATAAAGAAAAGTTTTTAAAGAGAAACATAATGCACTCATAAATATATACACCTTGAAAAGTTAGGATGTTTAAAAATTTAAATTTTCCCCTGCAGGAGTCGCGTGTTCGCATTCCCAAAAGCAATCGAACCACTTTTTTTTGTAAAATCAAAATCTCAGAAGCGCCCATGGCTCCTCCCCAAAATATTACACCATACCGTAAGATTGAATAGTAATTTGCATAATAAACTGAGAGTAGGACAT
This sequence comes from Aspidapion aeneum, assembly GCA_963576565.1. Classification (NCBI taxonomy): domain Eukaryota; kingdom Metazoa; phylum Arthropoda; class Insecta; order Coleoptera; family Brentidae; genus Aspidapion; species Aspidapion aeneum. The sequence continues at coordinate 23,666,562 of OY755045.1, read as the reverse complement.
TTAACATTGCACACACTCAGAACTAAAGTGCACAATTACATTACAACTGAAAAAATTCAATAATTCTTGGGAAGTATTACAAAAGCTTTTGGGCTTTCCATTGTGTTAATTTAAAACTTATCAAATTAATTTTTTTATTATTTTTAATTTGAATGTTCACTAGTTTGAAAAGTGACAATCTCAAAATTTTGAGTTGTGTCCGAGGGGTCATCAGCTTTCAACAGTACTGTACAAATTTCACAACAGTACCCGACAGTACCACGACAGGATCCAACAGTACTCGACAGTACACGACAGTACTCAACAGTACTCGACAGTACCACGACAGGACCCAACAGTACTCGACAGTACACGACAGTACCCAACAGTACTCGACAGTACACGACAGTACACGACAGGACCCAACAGTACTCGACAGTAGACGACAGGACCCAACAGTACCCGACAGTACTACGACAGGATCCAACAGTACTCGACAGTACACGACAGGACCCAACAGTACTCGACAGTACACGACAGGATCCAACAGTACTCGACAGGACCCAACAGTACTCGACAGTACACGACAGGACCCAACAGTACACGACAGTACCCATAGAATCCAACAGTACTCGGCACAACCCTCTTACCCGAAACAGTGGCGGAGGTGCAAAACGACAGGATGACCTTTTTTTTTTTGGAGACGGCGCGGTTCAAATTTCTACGGCGCGGTTCGGTTCATTCATTCATAGATGAAACGCGCGAAGGCCCTATCGGCCTTCCCCAGGGTGACCTTTTTTTTTGGTCGCAAGATTTGTGAGCGCGGCGCGGTTCCCCAAAGATGATGATGACCTTTTTTTTTTTTTTTTGCTCGCATGTTTTTTGAGGGCGAGGCACGACGACAGTACTCAACAGGACCCAACAGTACACCGCCAGGACCTAACAGTACACCGCCAGGACCCAACAGTACTCGACAGTACACGACAGTACTCAACAGTACACCGACAGGACCCAACAGTACTCGACAATACACGACAGTACCCAACAGTACTCGACGACAGTACACGACAGTACCCAACAGTACTCAACAGGACCCAACAGTACACGTCAGGACCCAAGTCCTGTTGGACGCTGTACAAAATTTTAGGGTGCCGATGACCCCTCGGTTGTGTCCCTTTCAATCTGAGTGTGCAGTTTTATAAAACATGATGTTGCATCATTTATAGCAATTTATAGGAAGTTTTTCAGGAGGCATATTAGGATAAATGAACTGTTTACCAGACACTTAACAGCTTTTTTGTATTAAACACATAATAAAATAATTAGTTTATGACTTGGTTTGTGACTTTATGCCACAAAACAAATTCTGTGAGTGTAAAATGCATTTTTTGAAGTATAAAGAATGAAATGACAAAAAAAAAACATTGTGAGCTAATAATGTTTTTAAATAATAATTTCAGTCAAAAAGTCAATTTTATCAGTGTACAGACTCTCTTGACAAATTTCCAGACACTGATAAAATGGTTTCAGGACACTGGTCGAAAACTGGTAATTTTCAATACAAGTTATAAGTATGAACTTAGTGGTCTGGTAGTAGTAGTAGTGGGGGGTGAGCCTTAGTAGCTGTAAACTTTTTTTGCTTTTTTCCAAGCTTTTTTTCAGAAAATCTGATGTTTTCCAAATGGGTCAGCAGGAGTCATCACTACTTCTTTGTTACTGAACGCAGTGGTCTCTGACTTGAGTTTCTATCCTTCTTGTCACTGCACTGTTTGACCATATCTAGCCTGTCTTGTTAATTTTATGTTTTATTTTTTCAGTTTCAATCTCACTTTTTTTATTGGCATCCATACAATTTTTTGCCACTTTTTGACCCTCCCCCACTACTTCGTCACACATTTGCAGCTTCTCCCCTACTCCTCAAATAATTATGTAACACTTTAACTACACCCCCTAAACTATCCCCTCAAAAAACTATAATTTTTCATGGGGCGTGGTGGTAAAGGCTCGTTTTCATGCGACCTAATAATGTCATAATACTTTAAGTCATGACAATATGACATTTTTAGTGGTTAGCACTGCTATTTTCACGAGGTAACATACCTAATGGAACTAATGTAAAATGCCACAAAAATATCAACATAACTTTAATGGCGCGACTCTAAAGGCTCGTTTTCATGTGACAACAATGTCACGACTTTAGTGCTATGTCTCTAAAAGTCGCGACATTTTTAAACATGTAAACTTCAAAGTCACGTTGTCGCGGCATTTTTAAACATGTAAACTTCAAAGTAAGTCACGTTGTCGCGGCAACAATTTGAAGCCGTGGCATTAGGGTTGCGATATCAAAATCATGTTGATAATTTTGTGACATTTTACTAGTTCCACGCAACATACCTCGTGGAAATAGCAGTGCCGCATTGTCGTGACCACGTGTGAACTACATGTCATATTGTCATGACTTAAAGTGTCATAACATTATTGTGTCGCATGAAAACGAGCCTTTAGTGCTGTGACTAAAAGTCGCGACATTTTTAAACATGTAAACTTCAAAGTCACGTCGCGGCAACAATTTGAAGCCGTGGCATTATTGTCGCGATATCAAAATCATATTGATATTTTTGTGACATTTTACTAGTTTCACGCAACATACCTCGTAGAAATAGCAGTGCCGCATTGTCGTGACCACGTGTGAACTAAATCTCATATTGTCATGACACTTTAACTCATGACAATATGACATTTTTAGTGGTTAGTTACACGTGGCCACGAGAATGCGGCACTGCTATATTCACGAGGTATGTTGCGTGGAACGAATGTAAAAGTCACAAAAATATCAACATGAGTTTGATATCATGACACGAATGCCACGGCTTCAAATTGTGGCCGCGACAACATGACTTTAAAGTTTGCATGTTTAAAAATGTCGCGACTTTCAGTGTGATGGCACTAAAGTCGAGGCATTGTTGTCACATGAAAACGAGTCTTTAATGCCACAGCTTCAAATTGTTGCCGCCACAAAGTGACTTTGATGTTTGCATGTTTCAAAATGTCGCGACGTTTAGTGTCATGGCACTAAAGTCGCAACATTGAAACGACCCTTAAGCTGCTACCGCAATTTTTTTTATCACGCGTGTTTATACCGTTAAAAAATTAGTATTAATATCGCAACCCATTTAAAGCACAACATACAGTTACCACGAAGTTATAAACGCGCAAATTAGAATCCGCGAAAACTTTGTACTTATCACCGTTAAGGCTCATTTTCATGCGACATAATAATGTCATGACACTTTAAGTCATGACAATATGACATTTTTAGTGGTCAGTTCACACGTGGTCACCACAATGCGGCACTGCTATTTTCACTAGGTATGTTGCGTGGAACTAATGTAAAATGTATATATAAAAATATCAATATAACTTTGATAGCGCGACACTAATGCCGCAGCTTCAAATTGTTGCCGCGACAAAGTGACTTTGCTGCATAATTAAAAATGTCGCGACTTTTAGTGTCATGGCAATAAAGTCGCAACATTGTTCTCACATGAAAACGAGCCTTAAGTTGCTACCGCAATTTTTTTTATCACGCGTGTTTATACCGCGCGATAAAAAAAATTTGTATTAATAGCGCAACCCATTTACAGCACAACATACAGGTACCGCGAAGTTATAAACGCGCATTTTTTACCGCTTAAAACATTGTAACCGCGCAAATTAGAATCCGTGAAAACTTTTATACTTATCACCGGTATTTGGAGCGCAATAAATTTACCGCTTTTGAAATAACTGCGCAAACTATGCACTTTTGTCTTAACGGCTTTGCGCTGTTTTTTTGTCATGTTAAAAGTATAGTCGCTTTAAAAAACTCACGCAATAAATTCCTACAGCTGTTAAGCTGTTAGTGGATAGGTACAACACCGCTCCCATATCATTAAACTGTGGAATAAGTGGTAGCTTATTCTATTTTTATAATTCCGAGAAATTAATAAATCCGACGTTTAGTACGTCCATAAAGTTAGCAGTGCAAGGTCAGCAGTGCAAGGATTTTTCCACGCCACAATTTAAGGCTCATTTCAGGCTAATTAAATGCTCTATTCCCAAATTTAATGCTCTTGTAGTTTTAGAGATATTGCTTGCACTGCCAGCTCCCCATAGGAGTTAGCAGTGCAGCATGTTCAGAGCGATGAACTGATAAATTCTACGATACTATAATGATCTATGAATTAAAGGCTAATTAAATGCTCTATTCCCATATTTATTGCGCAAGTAGTTTTGGAGATATTGCTTGCACTACTAGCTCCCTAAGGGACTTAGCAGTGTAGGATGTCCGGAGCGCCAAATCCATACAATCTATAATACAATGTTGATCTACGAATTAAAGGCTAATTAAATGCTCCATTCCGGAATTAAACGCTCCCCCTCCTTTTTTGATTTTTTAAAAAACTAAAATCTGCACTGCTAACTTTACGCATTACGGTTTAGGGCCCCTGATGGCGAAACATATGAATTTGAGGTGGAACCAACCTCTTCATATTAAAGGCTAATTAAATGCGGAATTAAATGCTCCCCGTCTTTTTTTGATTTTTAAAAAAACTAAAATCTGCACTGCTAACTTTACGCATTGCAGTTTAGGGCCCCTGATGGCGAAACATATGAATTTGAGGTGGAACCAACCTCTTCCTATTAAAGGCTAATTAAATGCTCCATTCCGGAATTAAATGCTCCCCGTCTTTTTTTGATTTTTAAAAAAAATAAAATCTGCACTGCTCACTTTACGCATTGCGGTTTATGGCCCCTGATGGCGAAACATATGGATTGAAGGTGGAACCAACCTCTTCATATTAAAGGCTAATTAAATGCTCCATTCCGGAACTAAATGCTCCCCCTCCTTTTTTTGATTTTTAAAAAAACTAAAATCTGCACTGCTAACTTTACGCATTGCGGTTTAGGGCCCCTGATGGCGAAACATATGATATTCAGGTGGAACCAACCTCTTTATATTAAAGGCTAATTAAATGCTCCATTCTGGAATTAAATGCTTTCCCTCCTTTTTTGAATTTTTAAAAAATCAAAATCTGCACTGCTAACTTTACGCATGGCGATTTAGGGCCCCCTGATGGCAAAACGTATGAATTTGAGGTGGAACCAACCTCTTCATATTAAAGGCTAATTAAATGCTCCATTCTGGAATTAAATGCTTTCCCTCCTTTTTTGAATTTTTAAAAAAACAAAATCTGCACTGCTAACTTTACGCATGGCGATTTAGGGCCCCTGATGGCGAAAGATATGAATTGAAGGTGAAACCCACCTCTTCATATTAAAGGCTAATTAAATGCTCCATTCCGGAACTAAATGCTCCCCCTCCTTTTTTGAAAAAAAGTGAAAACGTACGTATAAACTATAACTTTGCGACTTTTGGTTGCGGCGTTGGCTGTCTAACAAGCCAAACGATTTTTTCAATCCAATGATCCATATGCAATCTTTGAAAAGTTTCAACAGATTAGTTGTTTCTGGTTTGATTTCAGGTTTTTCAAATGAAGTGACAAAATCATCCCTTTCGGACTCATACTCGAACCTCTTGGGAACGAATGATAAGTATTGCAGGAGCAGGAAAACGCAATATAACCAAGTTGTCACAATTTTAATATACAATACAATATTTTTTATATATTTTTGTTTGTTACAGTATTATTAACGCTAACTGCCAAAGTTTAATATATTTTTTAGTATTTTTAATAATTAATTATTTTTTTTTCTTCTATCAAACATGCATGGAGCATTAAATTAGCCTTTAATATGAAGAAGCTGGTTCCACCTTCAATTCATATGTTTCGCCATCAGGGGCCCTAAATCGCCATGCGTAAAGTTAGCAGTGCAGATTTAGATTTTTTAAAAATTAAAAAAAGGAGGGAAAGCATTTAATTCCAGAATGGAGCATTTAATTAGCCTTTAATATGAAGAGGTTGGTTTCACCTCAAATTCATATGTTTCGCCATCAGGGGCCCTAAACCGCAATGCGTAAAGTTAGCAGTGCAGATTTTAGTTTTTTTAAAAATATCAAAAAAAGACGAGGATCATTTGATTCCGGAATGGAGCATTTAATTAGCCTTTAATATGAAGAGGTTGGTTCCACCTCAAATTCATATGTTTCGCCATCAGGGGCCCTAAACCGCAATGCGTAAAGTTAAGCAAGTATAAAAGGCAACTTCATAGGGTTATAGTCAACCACGGACACCGGTGTTTCGGAAAAAGGCATTTCCATCCTCAGCGTGGCTTGCCTGACACAAAGTAGAACAAACTATCTACAAGATACAAGGTAAATCAAAAAGAATGGAAAAATAGGTGAACCCTATTTTTCATTCTACGAGTGAACGACAGCGAACCAAGGAAACTAAGTCCATGGCGGGACGAAAACATCCACCGGTCTATAAGGTAGAAAGACTTATCGTCACAGTTCAACCAGACCATGCTATCACCGTCTCCACGGTATCGGTTCCGGAACCGAAAACAATGAGCGTAAAGTTAGCAGTGCAGATTTTAGTTTTTTAAAAAATCAAAAAAAGACGGGGAGCATTTAATGACTGGAGCATTTAATTAGCCTTTAATATGAAGAGGTTGGTTCCACCTCTAATTTTTATGTTTCGCCATCAGGGGCCCTAAATCGCCATGCGTAAAGTTAGCAGTGCAGATTTTGATTTTTTAAAAATTAAAAAAAGGAGGGAAAGCATTTAATTCCGGAATGGAGCATTTAATTAGCCTTTAATATGAAGAGGTTGGTTCCACCTTCAATTCATATGTTTCGCCATCAGGGGCCCTAAATCGCCATGCGTAAAGTTAGCAGTGCAGATTTTGATTTTTTAAAAATTAAAAAAAGGAGGGAAAGCATTTAATTCCAGAATGGAGCATTTAATTAGCCTTTAATATGAAGAGGTTGGTTTTACCTCAAATTCATATGTTTCGCCATCAGGGGCCCTAAACCGCAATGCGTAAAGTTAGCAGTGCAGATTTTAGTTTTTTAAAAAATATCAAAAAAAGACGAGGGGCATTTAATTCCGGAATGGAGCATTTAATTAGCCTTTAATATTAAGAGGTTGGTTCCAACTTCAATTTATATGTTTCGCCATCAGGGGCCCTAAATCGCCATGCGTAAAGTTAGCAGTGCAGATTTTAATTTTTTTAAAAATTCAAAAAAGGAGGGCAAGGATTTAATTTCAGAATGGAGCATTTAATTAGCCTTTAATATGAAGAGGTTGGTTCCGCCCCAAATTCATATGTCTTGCCATCAGGGGCCCTAAACCGCAATGCGTAAAGTTAGCAGTGCAGATTTTAGTTTTTTATAAAATCAGAAAAGGAGGGGGAGCATTTAATTCCGGAATGGAGCATTTAATTAGCCTTTTGTTGGCTTATGAGTCCGACGCAGCTTGATGTTTTACTTTCCAGCCTCCCAAAAATTATGGTCTCACTGTTACCGACTAGTCTTGTTGTGCATACTGCCACGACCTTTATTGGTTCTTTTTTGAAGTGACTATTTGACAAAATGAACTCTTCATTCCCAAATATTAGGGTATTAGGTTTATTATCAAACGCAAATCCATGTTTACTTATCAAGTCCATTCCCAAAATAAATTCGTCTTCTATTTCGGCAACCAATACAGTGTGGCGAATCTTCAATCTTCCCAGCTGTAGGTCTATATCTGTCTGCCCCAACACGTCGGCGGATTCTCCAGTCACAGTCTTAAGTGTTATTTTCTTTTCTATTGGTCGAATTTTATATCTCGTTGCAATTTTGAACTTAAGCAATGATATGGCAGCACCAGTGTCTACTGTTATATTAACTTTTCTCCCATGAATGAGTCCGTCGATGTTAAGACTGTCAGCAGTATGTTTTAGGCTCTTAATAGAGTAAATTTTGGGGGCTCTATTCCCATTAGCCAACACCCGCCCCACTGCGTTGACTAGTTTTAGTTTTCCTGATCTCTTCTTCGGTACTCTGTCCCGCTAGATGGCGAGCGAGACCTTATTTGGACGCGACAATCGCGTTGAATATGCCCTGTACGTCCGCATCTGAAACACTTTACATTTGGAAGGGATCGTCTGCTTTCTTTCAAAGAGTCAATCTTCTCTATCAGTGATTGAAACATTTGGTTTAGCGTTTTTGAGTTGACCTCATGTCCATTGCTCATTTCTTCTCCCTCCTGAATTGAAACAGCTCTTACTTTTGGCCTGGACATATTATTTGATGATTCAATTTCAAGGGCTCGAATCAACACTTCACTGCTGTTATGGAAGCGTTCTCGACGAAGTAACTTTGCTAAGTCCGTGTCTCGTAATCCGTTAATAAAGCGATCTACAGTGAAGGGATCTCTGTAATTTTCTGGCATTTCTGGGTAAGCTAAATACATCAGCCTCCTGATATCTGCTTCATACTCTTGCAATGATTCTCCTGGTCTTTGTTGACGAATATTTAATTCTGACCAATGTAAATTTCGCAAGTGTTCGTCTCCATACCTTCTTTCTAACGCTGCCACTAAAGCATTATAATTCTGTTTTTGTTCGACTGGAATGGACCGTAAAAGTCCCAGAGCAGGTTCTCGTAGCGCTACTAACAAACCTCTAGCTTTTTCTTCATCATCCCAACCATTTGCAGCAGCGGCAGCTTCAAACTGTTGTTTGTAAGTAGACCAGGAAGACGTACCATCAAAATTTGGAGGCTTAATGTTTTGGTTGGAATTTACAACACATCCTTGAGCTTTTATTTTGTTGTGTTCTTTCTGAAGCTGTATAAACTGTTTTGACATGTCCTGGAATTTTTCTTCTATGGTTTGAAAAACTGCTTCCCTTACATTCTGTAGTTTGTTCTCCACTTTTTCTTCAACATGTTGTACCTTTTCTTCAACATTTTGTACCTTCTCTTTAACATTTTGTACCGTTTCTTCTACATTCTGCAGATTATTTTGTACCTTTTGTTCTACACTATGCATTCTTTGGGTTATTTCTTCCTTAAGATCTTCGGTTGCAGTCTTGAACTCTTCTCTCAGCTGTTCGGAGTTGGTCTTTATCTGATCGAAGTTTTCTTGCATGCTATCTAATGTCAGTCTCATGTCATTCTGGTTTTGTTCCATGGTCTGTTTCATATCGCCCTGATTTTGCTCAATGGTCTGTCTTATATCGTTCTGATTTTGAGCCATTTGAGCTGCTAGAGCCTGTATCATTTTAGTTAGATCTTCCATCTTTGCCGATCCTTGTCTAGTAAGCATCAACTTCCTGATAAATCACTTAAAACGTCTATTTTAGGGCTATAAAGCGAATGTCGAAGTCCGTTTTTCAATATCTCTTCCAATTCTTAAATAGAACCTAATGGAATGTTCTGGAATATACTGGTAAATGCTACTCTTTCTGCTTCTAGGCAAATCTAGAAGTCACTTTTTGATTATCTCTTTTGGTTCTCGAATAGACCGTCGTAGAATTTTATGAAATATTCTAGAAATAATTTCTAATTCTTAGTTTTAAAATAACTAAGCTACTGTCGAAGTCGGTATTTGTATATCTCTTCTAGTTTTTGAATAGAACGTCGTAGAATGTTATGGAATCTTCTAGAAATTCTTCCTAATTCTTACTTTTGAAATAACTAAACTAATGTCGAAATCGGTATTTGTATATCTCTTCTAGTTTTTGAATAGAACGTCGTAGAATGTTATGGAATCTTCTAGAAATTCTTTTTAGTTCTTACTTTTGAAATGACTAAGCTAATGTCGAAGTCTCTTTTTGGATATTTCTTCTGGTTTTCGAATAGAGCGTCGTAGAAAGTGATGGAATGTTCTAGAAATTCTTTCTGATTCTTACTTTTAAAATTACTAATCTAATGTCGAAGCCGGTATTTGTATATCTCTTCTAGTTTTTGAATAGAACGTCGTAGAATGTTATAGAATATTCTAGAAAATCTCTCTAATTATCAATTTTTGGACTGTAAAGTTAATGTCGAAGTCGGTTCTTAAATATCTCTTTTAGTTTTTGAATAAAACAATATCGAACTTCTTCGAATATTCTGGAAAAATCACTTACTGTTTTTCTGTCCAATTGTCCTATCCGGTGGTACTATGTAAGGGTAGTCTTTGCACTATTTATTTCTTTTAGTTCCATTTCTGACACCAATTGTTACGGGTTCACAACGACAAATTAAAACTCGCAATTGTTGAAAACGATACGTCAATTTATTTCGACAAATTATGTACAAAAACACGCACTTAAACTTAGTAATAACTTGCTAATAATTCACTACTATAATCGGTCTATTAACTTCGTGTTAATCTCACGACCACTACAGCACGTTATCTGTGACTGACTCCTGGTGCGCGACCCCGGCCCTATATATAGGATCGTCCATCTCTCTCGAACTTTCCGGCAGCCTTCGACGTCCGGAAAGTTCCCGCACTACCGCGACCGCAAGCCCCAGACAACGCAACTAAAACCTAGACTAAGAATACAACCTTAAGATAAATCGACCTAATACTACACTAAACCTAAATAAATTCCAATTATAAAATTTAAATAACTTAAATTTGTAACAGTATTATAGATTGTATGGATTTGGCGCTCCGGACATCCTGCACTGCTAAGTCCCTTAGGGAGCTAGCAGTGCAAGCAATATCTCCAAAACTACTTGCGCAATAAATATGGGAATAGAGCATTTAATTAGCCTTTAATTCATAGATCATTATAGTATCGTAGAATTCATCAGTTCATCGCTCTGAACATGCTGCACTGCTAACTCCTATGGGGAGCTGGCAGTGCAAGCAATATCTCTAAAACTACAAGAGCATTAAATTTGGAAATAGAGCATTTAATTAGCCTGAAATAAGCCTTAAATTGTGGCATGGAAAAATCCTTGCACTGCTGACCTTGCACTGCTAACTTTATGGACGTAAGTTTAGTGTACTCTCAGGCAGCTGATTCTGAGCCGTGTAGATAATTTCAAGAAAAAAGAGCTTTGGCCAATAGCAGCTTCTAGAAAGTGAATTTTCCGAAATCTTGCCTTACCTAGTACATACAATAGAATCAAATAATTAAACATTTAATAAGAACCATTTAATTAAAATATATCACTTGTAGGAGCCACAAAAAGTGACATTTAAGTACAGAGTGATCCAAATTGGACACTTTTGATAGGAAACGCCCATTTATAGAGGAGCTACGAAAATACTACCCAACATGTTACGGGCTCGATTTTCGTAAAAAAATCAATACCGAAAACCGCACATCGATATCTTGAACCATTTAGAAGATATAGGGTGATTTTCAATTTGGTGCATTTTCGACCCACCACCGTAACTTGTTTATTTATGAATATTTTTTATTTCTGTAAAAACATTTTTAAGGCACCGTTTTAGGAGGAATTCAGTGGTGTATTTACTTTTTTACAAAAAATTATGATTTTGAAGTTATGATATAAACTTGTATTTTTTCTTATGGACCACTCCCTGTATTCTTATATACTCTGATATTAAATTCTCTGTCTACATATATAACACTTGATACTTTTGTTTTCAAACTTTGATTTTATTTGTGTTTTTTAAATTATTTTTGATAAATTTTTTGTCATGTGTATACAGCATGATTAAATGACATAGGGGTCATGGGAAATTATTACTGTATGTAAGATAAGAACAACTGCATATGAAAAAAAATATGTAGTATGTAAGAAAAAAGGATAGAAGTTTACACGTGGTTACGCCAATTGTTTCAGGATAGGCAGACCCACAGCCAATACCTGTTCTCTGTGCGCACCGGTAAAGTAGAGGGAGGAAATTTCTGACACTGATTGTTTCTCCTAGCGCAGCGATCTTTTCTTTTAGTTGGTAAAGAAAATCGATCGAGGGTAGTTGTACTTTTTCCTGAACGGTTAATGTAATACGCGGCATGGCTTGAGCTAGAATTTGCGTAAAAAACAAACTTGGCACCTGTTTTGCTGCACACGACGGAATGACAAAAAACTTCGTGAAGACGAGAGGTCACGATGTATTACCCTACTTTCCCACTACCAGCCTAAATACGGGTCTAAAACAGCGAAATTTTTTTTAAGACACCGCCTAAAATATATTTTTCTCTTTTTTATTTCTCTCTTACACACATTACGCATAGCAAGCAGTCTATACACCCTACAGCTTCTAACCATTCTGTAAGATCAAGCATAAGGAAAAGCTTATACTCACGCAAATTTACTCGGAACAATAATCTAGAGCTACCTTAAATTATATTTTAATGCGCAGCTTATATTTATTTAAGGTTCACCCAAGCAATATGTCTTTTAAGACGTCAGACCACTTAGAATTAGAACCTAACATGGAAAAATTATTAGTACCAGCAGATTCACTTGAAAGTCCCACCATGAAAGAAACAAGGTTTCAAAAAAAACCATCAACAAGCCTTTTTGAAATAATTAATAATACGATTATTACAAAACACGAACTAGTTGGAAATATTGTTTGTGTAAATGGCATCCCTAATAACATTATTATTAATAACCAAAAAACTTACTTCGATCCTGTCAAAAGTGATCTGAAGTTGGTTAAAACCAAAGATTTTCAAGGTTTATATAAGATTACTCAAAAATTCGTCTTGGACTTAGACAAACATCTTTCTCAGGAAATATTTAGGGATGAGACATCAATTAAACACATTGCAAACAAACTGTCACTTGAGCAACGTGCAAACAAACTAGATCCCTCAAAACCCAAAATATCTGAAATGTTCGATTTTAAAACTGAAATGGAAATTTTTAGAGATACTACATATATGCAAGGAGAAGAATTAAGTGACTTCCAAAACTATTTGGATGATTCTAAAGCTATCAATAAAAGTGGTTTTGAGAATGAAGTAATCTTTTTAAACACATTACAGTCGCTTCAGTTTCTTCAAAATTTTAACGCTATTGAAGTTGCAGAGATAACTAAAATGAAGCGTGAGAAAATCACTTTGGAAAATAAAAAAATATTGCAAAATAAAGCACAGAAGAAGGTACCAGACAACAAAAACATGATTTTTGATACTGGTAGATCAGCCCCAAAAGAAGCAGATGATAAAATTCAAGATTCACTATCTATTGCGGAGGTTGAAACTTTAAAATGTCTTGAGTACTTTAGAAGTCGCGAGATTACGGGTTTATCTATTAAGAGTGCAAGAAAAATGATTCAAGATGTTGAAAATTTAGATGAAGATAAAGTTGTGGAAACAAAGAAAAATAAAAAACCTTTACGTGAATTGTTCGAGGTAATAGAAATAGAAGAACAAGCAAACCGAAATAAAAATAAGAGAAACAGTGATATGATTAGAGAAGAATTAAATGAGTACCTTCATTTGCCAAACAAACCAAGTAAGTACCTTCCTATTTTTTTAAGTATACAAACATACAGGTATTTCAAGTTGGGCACTTTTAAGGATTTTGAATTTTTCAAGAGATGACATGTGTCTTTTGCTTAGAGCATTGAATTAATAACTTAATTCCAAACCATAGGCAGGTTATTTGTCATAAACATTTTAAATGCTACGATGCCAATTGAACAGTGTAAATATTATTAAACGGTTTTTTTATATTGAGACTTTCCATCCATTCAGGATCAATGGTCCAGTATTGCAAAATTATAATTATACATAAAAAAAGTTGTCGTTTGAAGCAAATATGCTATCACTGCGCTATGGACGATGACTAAAAATATTATAATATTCATAAACGAGTTGTAGGTATTAAAACAAGCTCGAAAAAAGTGATAATCTGCTTGACATTGTATTAAATTGTTGCGTTTTTAATAATAAAAATAAAGTTGGCAACAATAATTCCGTCTACATTTGTTTAGGTACTTGTAAAAAAAGCTGTTTAAGTCTTCTTTAGAGTATATACTCTCACATAACACAACTTTTAATCACTTTTAAAATGACATGTAACTCAACCATCAAACAAATACCTCAAATAGAGAACTAGTGACGTTGCCAGTGGGTCACCAGAAAATTTTATCTGGCAAAACAAATGAATATCGCAAAGTACGATACACCCTATATATTAAACTTAAGATTAACATACATTTTTTTCTAAATCCAATAACATATAATATGTTGATATTTGGTTCACCCGTTTTTAAAATATTTGCATTATAAAAACTGATGATAACGTCTATTTAATTTTATGTTTATGTATGACAAGTGCTATTTTGTTAAATAATAAAATTAGATTTTTTAAATGTCTATGTTTCACCAACGACTGGACCAGAAATTTAAAAGAAAAATACCGTTTTAAATTTAATATTTAGGGTGTTTCGTACACTACAACTTTTGCATTTACACTTTTGTTCTATCTCTTACAATAAGAGATAGACCTTTGTTGAGGTATACGGAAAGACCCTGTACAATCAGTTCTGTTAGGTTAGTAACTAAACAATGTAACACCTTTTAGATATAAATATTCTTCGAAAGAAAAGACCCAGAATGATGCGAGCTTCGGACGAAGACGTACCCAAAGGCGTAGAATCCCCTCTAATTGCATTAACATCGGCGAACCACCATAATTTAGGATCTAGGAACAACGAGTTGCAAAGAAAATATTGGAAAACCGGCAGTAGTACTTCACAATTAGGAAATAAATCGATTGAAAGTTATTCTGTGTCGATGGGACACTCTAAGTTAAAAAATGAAGATTTCCTTGCAAAAGAAGAAACACTTACAAAGATGAACAACGATCATGATTCATTTAAAACTCAAACTGTCACATATTCTAACATCGCCGCATCACTAGAGTTTGAAACTGATCTTATTTCATCAGATAACCTCAAATTACTGCAAAAGAACGGTGTTATAGCTTACAATAATTTCGTTGCAAGAGAAAGAAACCAATTTTTGCCAAATTCCGGTAACTTACCAGAACAAATGGTGAAAAGTAGTTCTGAGTTGCTCAATCAGTCTAATTTATTACTAAAGAGGAATTACCATGATGATGATGATGATGCAGTAGGTGAAATTGCTCCAGTGTTAGCAGATAACAATCTACATTTACTACAAAAGAACGGTGCTTTAACTCACAATAAATTATTTGCCTCACCAGTAATAAGTATTGAACGAATTACTAAAAATTGCCCTGTGTCACTCACCTACTCTAATTTACCACTAAACAGCAATGCTTTAACCTCCAACAATTTGTCTTGTTTCCAACAACAAATGGTTAAAAGTAGTTCTGAGTTGCTCAACCACTCTAATTTATTACTAAAGAGCAACTACCATGACGATTCATTTCAAACACAACCTGCTTCAGATTCCAACACCACGACATCCGCAGCAGTGGAAATTCATCCTGTGTCAGCAGATAACTTAAATTTACCACAAAAAAATGATGCTTTGACTCAAAATAAATTATTTGCTAGAAAAAGGGACCAGTTTCTTCCAATCTCCAATCTTGTCTCACCAGTAATAAGTATTGAACGAATAACTAAAAATTGTCCTTCACTCAACCATTCTAATTCGCCACGAAATAACAATGCTTTGCCATCCAACAATTTGTCATTCTTCCAATACAACAAATCATTTGCCAAACAAGAAGCATTTCCGAATGTGTTTGAACCGTTGGATGAAGTGGTTGAAAGTTGTCCTGTGGATCAGCCTTTGGATCTTTCAATTTCACCACAAAATAACGATAGTTTATCCAAAAAAAAATCATTTGCCATACAAGAAGCCGCATTTTCTAGCTATAATGCTATCCCAGCAGTTGTAGAGGCTGATAAGATTGAAAGTCCAGTTTTGATTGATTTAGATAATGCTGAAATTGAATCAGTCTTACTTAATTTAACACAAAACGAAAATAGCTTGTCGAGCAATAATTCATTCGCCACTAAAGAAGCCACTCCGGAAATGGACAATTTTGTCCAAACAGTAGTGGCCGAAGAGATCGAAAGCGATGGTGATGATGTTCAATCAGTCGCACTCGATTCACCAGAAATGAACGATACATTGCTTAACAATAATCCTTTTGCCACACAAGAGGGCACATCTCCAGAAATCGATAATAGTATTCCAACAGTAGTATCTGACGAAATCGAAAGTCCTGTTAGGATTAATTTGGTTGATGTTGAAGTTCAATCAGTCTCGCTGGATTCATCACCAAATAACAATACATTACTTAACAATCATTCATTCGCCTCACAAACAGTAGTTACTGAAGAAATCGAAAGACCACTTTTGATTGATTTGGATAAAGATGAAGTTCAATCAGGTTCACTCGATTTACAACCAGATAACGATACATTGCTTGATAATAATTCATTTGCCACACAAGAGGCCAGATATCCTAAAATCGACAATCATGCTCCACGAGTAGTGACTGAAGTAATTGAAAGTCATCCTGATTTGATTAGTTTTGATAATGTTACAGTTAAAACCGTCTCACTTAAGTAAGTTTTTTTTTGTTATTTTTGTTATTTTTTTAAAATTTCCTGATTTTTTTAGTATTTTTCTTAAACATTTTATTGTAAATTGTTGAAAATTTAACAAAAAAACGAGATATATCGAAATAATTTTAGAAACACTTTTTTGCGATCTATGTCTTTATTTATCAACCCTTAAAGGCGGATTGATGCTCGTAAGCAATTAAGCAAGCAATCACGTTTTGATAGATAACCCTTTATGCAAATGTCATTATCGTGTCCGTACCTAGAGACATTTCGATCGAGGGTTTTCTGTCAATTAATTAATAATTGAAGTATGAAGCGTACTAATTTGACATGTTGAATTTTAGCATTTTTCAACAAATCCTAATTGGTATGCATATTAAAAAACTTGAGAACCACAATATAAAAGAAATGCCATTTAGTTTCGTTTATTAAATTTCCCCGTAAGGCGGATAATTTCTTCAACTTATTGACTTGACTTTTAGATCCACTCCAAAACCTAGAATTGTGCACAGGAAGAAGATTGATAATGAACATTTTATGGGCAAGTAAGTATCAAATTTTCAACAACATGCTTTTTGTACTCTTGCTCAAGTTTGCCGGCTAACATCACGGTGTCATCAACTATAGACATTCAATCTATTTTTTTTTAAATCATTCTCTATAACCTTTTTTAAAATTTATTAAATAACAACCTTGGCATACACCCAGCTTGTTAATAGTATCGGATGATACTGGGGTGCAGTTTGGTTCATAGATAAACGGCTTCGGTTCAGTCCGGTGTTTGGTTGAATGGAGAGATATGAAACGATTTGCAGATCATGAAACTCTTAGTTTTTTTAGATAATGCGGAACTTTTTATGAAGAATAACTTTTTTTCCTAAAATTAATAATAAAAAAGTTTTCCATATGTTTCCAACTTAGGGGGACATACTGTATATTAAAATTTCGCAGTTCTCTCTTAAGCGGACACCTCCAATAAGCGGACAAAATCGACGAAACCATGAGTGTCCGCTTATAGGAGGTTTCACTGTAAACACAAGCATTTATTTTTTTTTGTTAATATTAAACAGAAGTTTTTTAATTTTCAGATACATTCCTTTTGTGGATTGCAAATCCCAAATGCAACTGGTAAACACGTTCACTTGTAAATTGTGTGCGCATTCCACGACCAGCAGATGGAACCTGCGATGTCACATGCGCGTGCACGACGAGGGCGCGCCCAAGTTTCAGTGCCGCCATTGCTTTTACAAAACCAAACATCCCCAAGGTTTGGTGAGACATCAAAATGTTCATGCAAGGTAATAACCAGAGATTTAGGGTATCCAAGTCCCGGGACCAAATATGTTTTCGGGACTTCGGGACCAAATGACAGGTCCCGGGACTGGTCCCGAAACCAAAATAAAAGTAATTAAATTAATTTAACACAGAACAGAACACAGGTTTATTGATATTGGTAAATGGTTACCATAAAAACAAATTAACAAACGTAGCAAATAAAAAGGTAAGTATAGGGAAACATTACTTTTGTCCAAAGTGAGATTTAAGTGCCACGAGTGCATTTAAGTACTCATTATTTAATCTTAAACGAAGCTTCTTACAAACACCGCCGGCCACTGAGAAAGTTGTCTCCGATTGGACGCTGGTAGGTGGTATAGTCAGTAAATGCTCGTAGCATAGCTGCAAATATTGTCTTCGACAATCGCCATCCTCAAAAATTACCATTTCTCGTTTTATTATTTTTGAAAATCGATAGTCAATTTTCCTACCATTTTTTAGTATATTCTTATAAAATAATATTTTTCAGACATACCAGTCGTAATTTTTTTTAGCCCGCTTCATTTTTCTTTACACAAAAATTAAAATTCGAAGAAAATACTGTGTTCGTTTCAGCTTCAAAAATAATCCGCTGACCTACATCTTTGTTTACTTCCCAAGTCCTCGGTTCACCTTTGATACTAAACGATCACATTCAGTTTGACTTGTAGTTTAAGTTTTGTGTAATAAAATATAAAGCGGGCTAAAAAACAGTATTGACAATACGTCTTGAAAATTATATTTTATAAGGATGTACTAGAAAACAGTAGGAAAATTGCCTTAGTTTTTTAATCATTTTCAGCTGGACCACCAGTGACGTCAAAAATTCGACATATATATATAAGATCCGAATACCGGTCCATTCTATCCACCGTGAATTTATAGTACATTATTTTTTTTTGTTTAAAACAATTACACATTACATTTGGTACAAGTGTGGCGTTACATTTTGTTTCCCATATAAACAATGCTTTGAGTGACAGTTTTTCGCTTCTTGTTGAATTTGTATGCATTTTTTCACACCATTTTTGAAGCAATGACGCGATCCTAAAACTTTATACAGTGCGGACGTAAATAGATCCCCCTTATAACTTTTGAACAGAAAGAGATATTGATTTCTGGTAAAAAGTCTAAGTGACAGTCATGTCAAAATAACCTGTCAAAAATTTGACATACCAATAAAAAATTTTAATTGGAAGGGGGGCATGTTATACCTCTTTTGAAAGGTATTTTAAAATCGGTAAATTTTCATAGGAGATATCGTTATTTATGTTCGCGATCGACTCTCAAAAAGGTAACTTT
The DNA here is from genome assembly GCA_963576565.1 of Aspidapion aeneum. Taxonomy (NCBI): domain Eukaryota; kingdom Metazoa; phylum Arthropoda; class Insecta; order Coleoptera; family Brentidae; genus Aspidapion; species Aspidapion aeneum. The sequence continues at coordinate 23,647,540 of OY755045.1, read as the reverse complement.
TCATCAAACAATTTTTTTTAAAATGATTTGTATTATAATAAATTGATTTTTTATGCTTCTTACTTATTTGTAGGTTCTAACATAACTTAGAAGCATAAAAATTCAGTTTATGATAAAATAAATCAATTAAATTTTTTTTTTGCTTGATAAAAAAATTGACTTTTTTAGTCGACCGCGAAGAAAAATAAACATATCTCCTAGAAAACGAAACCGATTTTGAAAATTTTAGATGTGTTGTATAGAGAATCAAAATACCTTTCGAAAACATATAACAAGCCCCTCCTTCCAATGAAAAATTTTTAACATTAGGTTAGTTGGACATAGTCTGTCACTCAAATATCCTCAAAAAAAGTCCAGAAGTCAATATTTCTTTTTATTTAAAAGTTAGAAGGGGGGGGTCTATTTAGGTCTGCACTCCAGGTGAATACCGTGTTTTGAGAAATCAAGCCATTTTCGAGTTACGGGGGTTTTTCAGAAGTTTCAATTCTAAAAATTTTACAGAAAAGATCTCCAAAATAAAATGAATCGACCATAATCTACACTATTAGAGTTTAATATATTTAATTTTTTGCAGAGACTGTCGTCAAACTAAATTGGAATGCAAGGAATGCGGTCTTAAAATTCCACACGAGGTAAAAAAGTACTTTTGTAATTTTTGCCCATTCGAGACGATCCACAAAAACGTTCAGGACCATCACATGCAGGTGAAACATGGATATAAAGCCTACCTATAAGTGTTTGTTTGAAACGGAAACAAGGTAAGAGTTTACCCAAAATAATTGTGATGGAAGCTGATGTACAATATGTCGAAATTACGAAATGTCGAACTACAAAATGTCGCAATTACAAAATATCCAAAATACAAAATGTTGAAATATTACGAAATATCGAAATAAATACAAAATGTAAAAGAATAGCAAAACGAGAAAATTAAAAAAAATGTATATTAAAACCTAACCCGACCTGGTTCAGTTGGCATAAGAAAAAAACTATAACCAGTTCTGGTTAGGTATAATAACCTAACCAAGTCAGGTTTAAAACCTAGCCTGACTTGGTTAGGTTAGTGTATACAACAAAAAGTAAACTATTCTGGTTACGTTATTACATAAAATCTAACCTGACCAGATCGTGTTAGGTTAGGTGTTTTTTAACATTTTGTAATTTTGACATTTTGTCATTTTGATATTTTGCATTGCGACATTTTGTAGTTTTAACGTTTTAAATTTTGATATTTTGTTCTAGACATTTTGTGTTTTTAGTCCGTCGCCCGCCAAAATATAGCATTTAAAAAAAAACCCGTAAACGGTTTTTACCTTTAAGCCTCTCTTGAAACTCGAGTCTCGCAAGTATCAATTTTTTTCTTCTCCCCTAAAAATACTGCAAAACGTCCCAAAACCCATGAACATGGGCAAGGAGTAAAAATATTATTTTAAAGTCACTGTTTATTTCTACATTTAAAAAATTAACATTTAGAAAGTGGCTAATGTTCAAATTATAAACAAAGACTATATACCAAACTTATTAACACTATTGTTATTTTTTACGTAGCCGGGGTATTAAAAATAATCAAAAGAGATTCATAAGTATTAAGGTTTTGTGCAATGCTGAGAAAAAGTAGAGACCTAAAAATATTTATTTACGAATTTGATAGTTATTATAGGATGTATTATATCGTTATTTCCGTCTGCTTACCAGATATTTTTTTATATTATTTTTTATAAAGACTGACCGGACATTAGTTACTCACATGGTGGGCGATGTTTTGGTCCTAAACATTGAAATTAGTACCAAGCTTCCCATAACTTTCAAAACTTTTCGTATTTAAACATTGACATTTTACTAAGCCGAAGTGCTTTGGTAGCTGAACTTAATAGTATTTAGTATCTGAAAAGCGTTGTTTGATGGATTTCCATCAAACAACGTTGAAACGTATCAAAAAGAATCTCATTTTTAATACATAATCCTAAGTTGTTATTTTTTAAATTTTAAAGTTATATTATTTAGTTTTGTTACTTAAATGTGCCTTTTATTTTTTGTATCTTGTTTAGTTTTTTGTAGCTTAATTTTAAAAAAGTCATGTGATCGAGAAAGGTTACCTGAAATTACTACCAAACTTAACTGGTACTTAGTCAAAGTGCCTTGGTAGCTGAATTTGATAGTATTTAATTAAGTATTTGAAAAAAAAATTCAAAAATAATGTTATACTCAATACATATTCTTAAGTTGGTATTTTTACTTACTAACTTTTAAAGTTATCAGGGCTCTCAGCACCTTCATATTTTATGAAAATGTTCATCTTTTTTTTCCAGACTTCATAAAACTTCATATTTTTAGAAAAACCTTCATATTTTTCATATTTTCCTCAATGAAGAAACTTCAGTCATAGAATAAGTTTGGAAATTTTCAATATTTTTCCCAGTCTTGAATTTTGAGTTCCTTGTAGTTTATTATTAGTTTGTTGCCTCTGAGAAAGTCTGAATAAAGTAGGGCTTTTTTGCCTTTTGTTTTATTATTCTTATGCTTGTTGCATCTCTTATGTTAATTAGTTGTTTTGGTCATCCGTGGTTAGTTCTGAAAAAGTCTAATTGAGCAGGGCTTTTTTATGAATTTTATTCTTTTACTCTGTAATGTTGACTTTTTTTAAATGTTTGAGCTCGGAATAGGTATTTGAAGCATACCATTGTATCATCGAGTATACTTAAGTTTTCTGTGTTACTAGATGTACAGAGTGTTTTGGTATATTTCCACAAAGGTTTACTGCACTTATTTCAAGAGATAGAAAATAGGGTACCAATTTTCAAGAAATGTAGAGTTGGTCCCAAACCGCTAGAAATTGTAGATACTAATATTTTAACAGTGGCTTTATCAAATGGCAGTTTATCATATATTTTTGAGTTTAGAAAGAAAATATCTATTTTTTTAAGCTAAATCATTAACATATTAATTTGTAGGATGTTCCGTAAGAGATTTACAATGTTTATGTTTTTTTATAACTTTTTTTGATGGTATAGGATAAAGCCTACAACTTTTGCATTTATATTTTTTTTCTATATCTTTGAATAATTGCAGTAGACCTTGGTTTAAAAATACGGAATTAAACCTTTGTTGTAAAATATGCTTTAAAAAATGTGCCTTGTTTTTATTTGGCGATAGTTGTTTGGATGGGGATCCAAGCCTTCTTTTACCTTCAAAATGTTTGCTAATTTCTTAATAAATAAAATCAAGAAATATATATTTTTGCCGAGTAAATGAGTTTTCCTACAAAACAGTTGGGTTTGACATAACAAGGCATTTGGTAAAGGACCCAAAAAAAACGGAAGTTTTTATTCATATTTCCTTCATATTTTGTTTTCTTAATTTCATATTTTTTGTAATTTTATTAAAAAAGTTCATATTTTTCATATTATTTTGCTGTTTATCTGTTGAGAGCCCTGAGTTATTTTTGGTAAAACTATTGCCATAGGATTTAAGCTAAAAAATCCCATGTTTAGTTACTTAAATGTGCCTTTTATTTTTTGTATTTTGAATGTTTTTTGTCACTTAAAAAACCAAAGTGTTGTGATCAAGAGGTTACTTGAAATTAGTATACCAAACTCAACTTGTACTTAGTTAAAGTGCCATGGTAGATAAACTTGACAGTATATTAAGTATTTGAAGTAGATCAAAAATATTTTTTTTTCATACAATACCTTAAGTTATTATTTTTTTACTTTTAAAGTTATTTTTGGTAAAACTATTTTTTAAGTTTAAGCAAAAAAAACCTAATGTTATGTACTTAAATGTGCCTTTAATTTTTTGTATATTGTTTAGTTTTTTAGTGGCTTTAAAAACCAAAGTGTTGTGATCAAGAGGTTACCTAAAATTAGTTCTAAACTCAACTATTTCTTATGTAGGTGAGCTTAATATTAATAAGTAAGCATTTAAAAAATAACAAAACTTAATTGTCTCATAACTTATCGACCTTAGTGCAACAGGTGATGCTAAAGGTCCAAATAAGAGGATTTCTGCAATACATGGTGGCAAATGTTGCTCGTTAAAAATAATATCTATTTACTTAATCATAAATTAAATGGCTCTGCTACAGAATAGCGCCCTACAAAATAGCGCTGCTTCAAAATAGCGCTGCCACAAAATAGCGCTGCTACAAAATAGCGTGCATCAAAATAGCGCTGCCACAAAATAGCGCTGCTACAAAAAAGCATTAAAAACAGCAACTGTTTGACTAAGGGGTCTCTTTCAAACATATTTTTTCAAAAAAACTTTCCTGACTTCTTTCGCGGGATCCTAGCCGGTGTGAAACAAAACTGAACCGAATCGAAGTATCGGTTTAGTTTGGTTTGGTTTCACAACCTCTAGGATGCCGGTTCGGTTCCGTTCGGTTCGGTTTGGTTTCACACCCTCTAGAATCCCGGGAAAAAGTCAAGGAAGTTTTTTTTTTGAAAATATATGTTAGAAAGAGGTTACCGACGCTATTTTGTAGCAGTGCTATTTTGAAGCAGCGCCAATTTGATGCGCGTTATTTTGTAGCAGCGCTATTTTGATGCGTTATTTTGTAGCATCGCTATTTTGAGGGAGCGCTATTTTGATGCACGCGATTTTGTAGCAGCGCTGTTTTGATGCGCGCTATTTTGTTGGCGCTATTTTGATACACGCTATTTTGTAGTAGCGCTATTTTGTGGCAGCGCCATTTTGTAGCAGCGCCATTTTGTAAGGCGCTATTCTGTAGCAGAGCCAAATTAAATATGTTGAAAACCCCCTTTAGGAATTAGGTTCAAACTAATACCGAAATCGGATTTTTCAATGAAAATGCAAGCATACATACACACACATACTTTTGGATTTAACATCTTTATCCGTTTTAAGTAATTTTTCAAAAATTAAATTTTGCTTTCAATACCTAATTAAGTTTTACTTTCCATGCCCTGGATCTTTGTAACTAATAACATTTGCTATCAAATCTTTTAACCTTCAGTTGCATTATGGCCGAGAAGTGTGTGTCATGCACACGCTGGCGCTGTAGATATGCTATTTTCAACTAACAATCTTAAGTTGTTATTTTTGAACTTTTTTGGTAAAGCTGTTACCATTAGATTTAAGCTAAGAGAAATCCTTTTATTTTATTACTTAAATTTATTTGTTATATTTTGTTAATTTTTTTGTGGCTTAAAAAGCCAGTGTTTGTGTCATTAAAAAATTAGTTTACTTACATATATACGAGGATGGGATGAAAAGTTTCCGGCCTAACATAGAACGGAACACCATCGGAACACCATAGTGACTAAATAATAATTTATTTTTGTACATAGTCCCCTTGTAAGGTAATAAATTTGGCCCAACGATGTTCAACTGATTTGATGCCATCAGCAGCGTAGCGTGGGGGGGGAGGACCGGGGCTCGAGGGTAGTGGCGCCCCACTGGTGGCCGAAGCGCCCTCAGCTTTATTAAGTCGGGCCGGCAACGGCCAATTGAGTGGGCGCCAAAGGAAACTAACGACTTGAGGACCTTTTTTGTTTTTTTTTGGTCGCAAGATTTGTGAGAGGCGCCCTTGTGACGTGTCGGCCGCCCCCTCAACACATGGTGACCTTTTTTTTTTGTTGGTCGCAAGATTTTTTTTCAGTTTTCAGAGGCGCCCTTTTTAGCTGTCTTTGCCCTTTCGGGCACGCTACGCCGCTGGATGCCATCACTAAAGTCTGATTTATCCAACTCGTCAAAATAGGCGTTTGTAGCTGCAATGACTTCTATATCTGAGGAAATTTTTTTTCCACCAAGAAATTTTTTTAGGTTTAGAAACAAATAAAAGTCTGACGGGGCTAGGTCTGGCGAATAAGGTTGATGGTTTAGTTTAAAACCTAGCTGATGAATTTTAGCCATTACAGAGCGGACTTGTGGCAAGGTGCATTGTCTTGATGAAATAGAATTTTCTGTTTTGATAAACCAGGGCGTTTTTCGCTTATATTCTGCTTGAGCTGGTCGAGTAAGTCGCTGTACCACTCTGAATTTATTGTTGTTCCTTTTTCGAGATAATCTATGAGGAGTATCCCTTTAGCGTCCCAAAAGACCGTTGCCATGACCTTTCCAGCAGACAATACTGCCTTCGCCTTCTTTGGAACTGGTTCATCCTTTGCCTCCATTGTTTGGACTGTTGCTTAGTTTCAGGGGTATAATGATGAACCCATGTTTCATCAACCGTAATAAATCTACGCAAAAAGTCCCCTGAATCACGTCTAAACAGTGCCAAATTCTCCTGTGAAATGGTTAGACGCACGAGCTTTTGATCTAGCGTGAGCAAACGCGGCACCCATCGGGCGGATAGCTTTCTCAGACCTAAAACTTCACATAATTGAACTCGCTCTTTTGATATGCCCACAGCCTCAGCTACCTCTTCCAGTCTTAACCTGCAATCTTTTAGAATTAGTTTGTGAATGGTTTGCACCTTTCTTCAGAAGTTGCCGTTTTTGGCCTGCTAGAACGCGGAGGATCATTAGTACTAGTACGACCACGTTTAAAGTCCGATACCCAGGTTTTAACTCTGCATCTAGTTCAGCTTTTATTTCCGTCGGCGATAACCCTTTGATATGAAAATATTTTATCATGGCTCTTATCTCATTTTTTTCCATCTTTTAAAATTACCACACTGTATAAACTTTCAAAATAAGCAGGACACAAACTACTTGACGCACTCACTTTAAACTTCGATCACAAGCAAGGCAACACAAACACGTTGAAACACGAAAGCAAATCGGGCCTGCTATAGGCTAAGCCGGAAACTTTTCATCCCATCCTCGTACCTTGCTTTTTATTGCAACCAATGGAACCCAAGGCGTCACTTGTCCCTACTTGAATTTAAGGGTTGTTTCTTGCCTTTGAAGGGGTGCACACAACAAATATGCCAGAGTAGTTAAAAAGGGTCTCTAAAATCGGATATCTTTCCAATTTTTAATACTATTTTCTGGGAGAAAGATAAAAGGGGGTCAAATTTTGATTAAAAGAACAAGAGAGTTTCCTCGAATATAAGCTAATCTTTAGTAAGACCCTGTTTTTACCAAGTACCATCAAATTTAGCTTCTTAACCGACCCCCTTGTTTGCCCGCAGTTAGAAAAACGATAACTGCAATGGACTGTATATATTTTAATTAATGAAAGCGCGAACAAACATAAATATATTGATATGAAATCACGAAATAATTAAGGTCCATAGGTTAATTGTTGGTACCACACAACGGAAATCAGAAACAAAGCACTCACCAGTTTGCAGCCAATTTCTCCACGTTCCAGGGGGCCCCTGTCTTGATCTAATGCTGGCACCACGTAGCTGAAGGGCTGAAGTTTCTAGTTCTATGCTTCAGTACACCAAAATCGAGCACTTTCAAGTGTAGAAATTTGAAATAGTTGGAGAAAGTAAATTAACACGCCATTTTCTCGAGGCGGTAGAAAGGATCTCACTGATTCTTGGTGCGCATGTCCAAATGCGCGAAAAATGCACTCTGTCCGTCATCCAACTGTGTGGTTTTTAAAATTTACAAACAACCGCGAAATTTAGCGGTAGCTAACACCCCTTCACCTACGATGTGACCCCATATACGTAATTACGTATATGTATGACCCAGTGATGCCATATGGCAACGTGGAACTAAAGAAAAACGCAATAATAGCAAGACAAAGTATCCCATATTTCATGTTATTGTAATCTAAATAATGCGTTTATCAAAAATATATATTAAAAAGTTTAACTATTATTTAAGAACGGCCATATTTCTATGTTTTTAAAATGTTTTATATTTTACATGTTCTTTTACAAAGTTCCTCAACATCCACCAACTGAGACCATCTCTTACAAACTAGTCTTATATTTTTTTGCAAATCGTTGTTACCGACATACCTGAAGATTATTGTTAATATTTCGTCTGGTAACTCTTCTACAACGCTTGAATATTTTGGTTTCTTTGGTGGGGGTAGATTTGGCTCTAAACATACTTTATCCATTCTTAGCTTTATGGATTAGCACGATTAATTTTGAACATTGGATTTGTTGATAGAAGTTGTTTTGTTTCTGGTGACACTTTAAGAGATGTCATAATTTTTAATGTCAGATCCTATATGTATGACCGTCATCCCCGGTATACATATATGGTCTTGCCACCGGTTTGAAATATAAATAGATAATGTAAAAACTTTCATAATTGACAAAAATGGCGACGAGAGAGGTGAAAAAGGATGCTAAATCGAAAGAAGATCGGCCTTTGGTACGACAAATTTAAAAAAATATGTCATACATACAAGGTCCCTAGGACAAATTGCATCCCAAAATAGGCAGGTACAGATTTTTACAACTGGATTGCATTTCAGTGTTGCCGCATGACCCTAATTATCTGTATTTAGGTAAGATCACACCCATCTGCGGATGAAGGGAGGTTAGGTTGGGTTAAGTTTGATTTGGCTAGGTTTAGTTTGGTTTAGACCTTTCGTAAAATTAGCCATTTAGGTAAAATAGTGCTGTTTATGAGGAGAGGTCATTTTAATAAACATATTTTAATTAATTAAAGCAGTTTCGTGGGGCTATTGATTTTAGAAGTTTATTTAAAACTCAAAACCAAGAACTTTTTCTTTAATTTGTGACCTTTTTCGGTCCAGGTGTTAAAACCATTCTTGGGACGCAGTTTGTTCTTGGCCCTCTAGTCAAAGTCAACAAAAAGGTACAGACAGGCCCAGGCGCGGATTTGAGGGGGGTAACGTGGTAATTACCCCCCCCCCCCTCCTAGAACAAAAAATGTGCACTTTTTGTTATTGATTAAAGGTAAAATAGGCGAATAACCCCCCCCCCCCCCGAGAAAAAAAATTATATTACAAATAATTTTTTCGTCGACTATTACCCCCCCCCCCCCTAGACACAGGACACTTACAACCATATACACTTACAAACATATACTTGAGGTAAGAACAACGGAAAATTATAAGCCGGTAATTATTTTCTCACAGTACACACGCGTGTGTGTGTTGCCTGTTATAGTTTTACACTTTTGTAGTCATTTTTGCAACCAGGTAGTCAGGTATGCAAAAACAATCGTAAATTTTTGAATCGGAGTACGTTTAAAATACTCTGCCAATCTATGGGCACCTAAGCTCACACTGGATACTATAGTTATAGTGTATCTACGTGAAAGCTAATATAACTAAAAACTGAAGTATATTTTATTGAACTCCAGACTCAATTACCTTTCGTTTGATACCACACAAGCCATGTTTTGACTTAAACTCTAATTTTTCAAATCTACCCCCACCCTTTTTTTAAAAACTAAAATGTATTTTGTTTAACTCCAGACTCAATTATCTTTCGATTGATATCACACACGCCATATTTCCACTTAAACACTAATTTTTAAACTTTACCCCCACCCTTTTTTTTTAAATAAACTAAAATGTATTTTGTTTAACTCCAGACTCAATTACCTTTCGTTTGACATCACACACGCTATATTTTTACATAAACTCTAATTTTTGAAATCCACCCCCACCCTTTTATTTGGCTTGTGTTCGGTGGATTTTGTTCATTTTTAAATGGGACCATCTTGACCCAAAACCCAGCCTGGATACCAAATTTCATTAAAATCGGGCAAGCCGTTTTCGAGTTATGCGCGTTGGTCGTTACAGACAGACAGACAGACAAAAAAGTTTCAAAATCATCTGAAACGCAAAGATATATAAAAAATTTTGAAATCGGAGCAACTTTTTTTTTCTCGAAAAAATTAGGATCACCAAAGCTCACACTACTATAGTATAGTAGTAGTGTGAGCTAAAAATTTTAAATACATTAACGTATGCGCGGTACCGAAAGTACATTAAAACCGTGTGTTTAAAATTATTTATCATTTAAGTATATTGAAATGAGTAAAAAATACGGGAGATCAAAGGAAAAAAAAACCAAAAAGTTTTTGGTTAGACACTTTTTTTTATCTAGGAATATGATTGATTCACTATTTCTAAATTTCAAAAACGACAAATTTGACATTGTAGTAGATATGGCACATCCAGTACCTGATGATTGGAAAATTGCATTCATATCTTCAATACATAATTTCAGTAATCAGTACTCTAAGTAGATTGTATGGTAGGATTCTTAGAGATCTAATAGAGAATAATTTTCATGAACAAGAAGAAGAAGAGCAAAGTGGGTTTCGTGCAGGCAGATCTTGTAGTGATAATGTTTTTTGTCTTAAACAAGTAATTGAGAAAAGGAGCGCCAGAAATATAGAGACTCATGTTACCTTTGTGGATCTACAAAAAGCATATGATACCGTTCCAGTAGAAAAATTATGGACAGCGTTAGAGCAGACTAATATCAATCATACATACATAAAAGCGATAAAAGAACTATACAAAGGGTCAAAATCTAAAATTAAAATTGGAAATCGACTTTCAAAAGAATTCCTGGTAACGAAAGGCTTAAGACAGGGATGTTGTATCTCTCCAACTCTTTTTAAAATATATATCGCATTAGCTCTAAAAAACTGGAAACGCAAAGTACACGGCATGGGAATACAACTTAACGACCGATTTACCATATACACACTACAGTTTTCTGACGACCAAGTAATTGTAGCTAATGATAAAGAAGACATGGAGTATATGATGAGAAAATTAATGGAAGAATACCAAAAGTGGGGGTTAACAGTGAACGTGGACAAGACACAGTACTTATTTATTGGAAACGAATTAAGTGAATTAGAACTAGAAAATGGACAAACAATATCTCCACATGTAATGAGGATGTATACTTGGGTGTTACATTTGATAAGACGGGAACAGACTGTAAAGAACTGGAAAAAAGAATAGTAAAAGCAAAAAAGGTTATTGGTTGTCTTAACAGTATTTTATGGAGCAGAGAGATAAAAAAGAATGTAAAATTTAACATATATGAAACAATGGTGAAAAGCACGATGTTGTATGGAATAGAGACTTGTCGCGTAACAGAAAAATATAAAACAAAAATGGAAAGTGTCGAAATGGATGCAATAAGAAGATCAATGAGAATATTTAGAATAGATAACATAAGAAATGAGATCATAAAAGAAAGAATGGGAATCGAGGGAAGCATAACGGATGACATCACTAAAAGGCAACTGATATGGTACGGCCATGTACAACGGATGAGCGACGAAAGATTACCAAAGCAGGTCCTAGAATGGCAACCAATAGGGCGCAGAAAAAGAGGGCGTCCTAAACTAGAATGGCAACAGTCAATCCAAAAATCAATGAGTCAAAAAAATCTGACAGAAGATGATTATCAGGATCGAAGGAGGTGGAGAATAGGCGTCGGACAACGTAGAAAAACGTTCTAAACCGTCATAATAATAAAATAGAAGATATGGCTTTTTTAATTTATTTAATTGAAAATGGTTCCTTTCCAATTCAATTCTTTTTTCAAATAAAAAAAGGAAAACCACCTTTTGCATATTTTCTTTTGAATTTATTTTTGGGAATATCACTTGGGCAAGTCAAAAAAAAAACACCGTCTTATTAAATTTCTTAAACTCTAACAATTTATTTTTAACAGTATAGTGTGGCTTCACAACAAATACACGATTTTTGTAACATTGTTTTAAACTAAAAAAGCCTTAAAATTATAACAAACAGCTGATATAAGCAAAAATTGGATTAATATTTTTTTCTATATATGTACTTACAATAATATATAAACTATGTTTTATTACACAAAAAAAATTAATTATTTTGAATAGTGCTTGATGGTATAATTGATTGACCAAAAAAAACATGGTCATTAATTTTTGAAGCTATGATGAAAAAAATTATTCTGTCAAACATTTAAAAAATATAATACTTACAAAATATGGGCCAGCATGAATGGGAAGGAACATGCGCGCCACCTTACGGCTGTTTCTGAGATAAGCGGATTTGTGGGTTGCCTGCATATTTTGCCAAGTTGGAATGTAGAGCGGTGGTGCGCAGCAGACCCAAAGTTGATTCTTAAAAAATAACAAGGTGTCAAAAAGAAAGACTAACTAATAATGATAGCAGTATTTTACATCGGCACTGTAAAATTTTGCAACCTTTAATAAGGATTTTGCTAAATATACAAGTGAAGATATCTTTTGGAAGGGAAAATATAATAACAGCAACAGGAAAAATAAATTAGACTCGATCTGAGTTATAAGGGAATAATGTGGTTTTTCACCGTTTTTAGCGATACCAGATCTATCAATATACAAAACCTACAAGCAATAAAAAGGTTTTGTATACACCATTTTTTTTACATAACCTTTCGAGAAAAATCGAAAAGATCGGTTTTTCCTTGTCGATTTTTATCTTCCACATTTTTCTTTATTTTTCAACTTGAAAAGATGCCTCATTTTCATCCAAAAAAGTGCTAAAACCAGTTATTTTTTAAACTTCTTCGTCTTTTTTTCGCTGAAACGTCTAGTTTAAGGTGGTGTAAAAAAACATTACTATAAAAGAAAGGAAAGTTTTAGTCACCAAGTGACCACTATAAAACAATAATGGCGTATACAAAATTATTTAAAAATATTGTCAAGGGAAAATATTTATCTAGTCATTTTAGCAGTGTTTTTTAACATTAATTTTACTTTAATTTTGATTTATGTAAACAAAACAGACTTTTTTTAATGGTGAATGATGTGAATTTTGTTTTTATTTTAAATATTTGTTATTTTTTTATCAAAAAACAATCAAAAAGCATTTTTGAGCCGGCGCGCTTGTTTTGAGAGCTTTTCAAATACGATTTTATGAGTAAAATAAATCTGGCAGGTAATTTGATGATCAACAAAACGACAACCTCTAAAAAATATATATTTTTTTATGTGATAAAATAATTTTGGGACTGACATTTTTGGTATTGTTGTGACCTAAATATATATCCATTGTGAATCTAAAATATCGCTAAAGCTTTTATAGGAAAAATTATTTACTCTAAAGGTTCAACAGAATCGCCAGGATACCAAATTACCAAATCTAGTTTTATAACAGGATAGAGGACTTTTCTGAGTTGCTTTTAGAACCTGGCAAAATAGCTTTAGGCTCTAAAAGATTTTATACTGGTGGAACCGCTAGAAGGTGAAGCTGGGTTTATTTCTTTTGGTTTTATAGTGAGTTTAATACATAGGTTGCCACCACCAATTGGGGAGTCCCATTTAGGAGGTTTAAGGGGTATCTAAGGGTAATGGGAACGTGCTAGCGACCAAACATTGGAACTAATGAGTTTAAGGAAAGCGCTGGCAACCTTTTAGCTTCTGCTATAAATAAAGAAATGTTACTTGGGGTATAACGTCTTTTATCAAAACCGGATAACATCAAAAATAATAAAATCATAAAAAGGGGTCGGGTCTAGCTTGTGACGTTCACCTAAAGAAGAGCGGTTCTGTTATTGCTATACAATTGAAGCGTCCTTCACTGCAATTCCTTTTTACTGCCAATCCCAAAGAAAACGCCGTATCTACATTGGGATTGCCATACCACATACGACATTTTCATTAAACAAGGCCCATCCTTAACAATGGTCAGGAGTTGGACCCTAGGTTAACACCGATTTCGACCTCTCAAAAGAAGAACAGCGGAGCTAATTATAGAAAAAAAACATACAATTTTATTTTTTTTATGAATTTTTGGGTAAAAAACAATTTGGTCCCGATTTAAATTTGCCGCCAAACTTCCATGAGACCGATGTGTATGAGAGGAAGAGAGACGGAACCAGTATACATGAAAATAAAGGAGACAGTTGCTCATGCTAGGCCCGGCCCCTTTTTATGATTTTGTCCTGTTTTGATAAAAGACGTTATACTAAACTGCGATTTTGCTCTTGTCTTGTTTTGATGAATGACGTTTTTGCCATTGGACTGTTATACTATTTTCATTTATGATCTTGGACGATTTTGTTTTTGTTTTTTACAACGATGGATAGGGATTATTTTTAAAATCTATAAAAAATAATAATAATAAATACAGATGATACAAAAATTTTCCATTTTGATTAATACATAAACACGTTAAGCGCTGAAACAGTATTACGCTGCTGGTTAGCGGTTTTTTTTACACAAAAACTTAAAGTAACTTAAACAACAAACTGATAATTTGACGTTGGAAAGTGAGGTTGAAAATAAGGCATGAATGTATAAAAAGCATGTTCCAACACTCTTTTTTTTTCAGCACTATTTAAATAAGATTGTTGCCTTATTACTGTTAGCCTTATTTTGGAATTTTCAATAAGTCTCTAATAATGCATTGAATATTCTTTTGAAACACTAAATGTACGGTTAGCATACCTGAAAGATGGTCTTTTAATCAGTGAATTTTCTGTTGACATTTCTTCCAAACAGGGCAGTACGGATTTGAGGAATTAGCTGCTGGGAGATGAGCTCCAAACGAGCTTCCATGGTGTTGTTCACCTTGATTTTGTTGTTATGGGCCACAAGTTCAATACCTCCGGTGGTTTCTATAAAAAAAAATTAATGTAGAACCACAGATTAATATAAAGATGTTGCAGTAAGATGGAGAAACGTAAAATACGACAAGGATGCAGGAGATAACCAATCCAAAGGGACAACAAGATCGATATTCAGCGTCGGAGTGGATTTCGTTAACATAATTGTTCGCGCCGCGAATGTTACTTTTAGTTTTTCCTAATTTTTATATTTTATTTTATTTTTTAAGTAAGGCCTTCAAAACTTGTAGGCTCTGACAATTTAAATATTTCGTGATTAATATTTTTGATCCATAAGATGGCTCCGCCCTCATTGGCACGTGTGAAAATCGAGACCTGTATTGAGCAAAAAACTTTTAAAAAATACTTGCTTTCCGGCTGCCATCCTGCCGCAAGTCAATTTAAAAACCCATCTCGATTTTGCAGTTTTTTGGCAGTACCATTGACTGCGTGTGCTTTAGACTCCTCAAAAACGGTCTAGAGTGTGCCGAAGAAGCTGAAAACTGGAATTGGAGAGAATCTGTAAGTGAAGCGCCTCAGAACCGACAAGAATCTACAGAGAAGTTAGTGCCATTCGCCAGGTTATGATTTGTTTCTCACAATTTCTTAGTTTGAATATGCTTAACACCTTGGCCCTAGAGTTTTGAGGTACCCATAAATTAAATTAAAAAATTAAAGAACCCCGGCGATAATACTTATTGTTAATGTGTAAAGTTTAATTTTGTAAGAAAATAATATTTACTACCAACCAACGCAGTAAAACAAGATAACAAAAAAAAATATGCAGTTTAAACACATGCAGAAGGTACAATAAAAACTAAATTAAACATTATTTTAGATCCAGTGAAAAGTTGTCCATCCATATTGTGCTAAAACATCTTGCTTATTTTACTAAAAAATTCTTAGAAACATGAGTGTGGAAAAAATATTAGTCTTTAGGTGTGTTAGTCCAACACTATCGATAGATAGCGTTGCAAAAACAGCTGTGCGCTCAGACTCAGGGGAATTCTTGCAATAAATTTTGTTTTTATTGACTTTTTGGTGTTTATGTTTAACATGGATTATTTAATATAAATAGTAAAGTCGTATAAAGCTTTAAAAAAGCCTCAAATATTATTGTTCTCAATTAAAAGGAAAAGGCAACATGGTGCTTGACGAAAAAAGAAACATTCCGGCAACGGGCAGATATTAAATGTAGGACGGCACGGCGGCATTTCGAGCGAGATTAGTACACCCGTCTATTTTTTAACTGCAAGTAAAGAAAAATATTAAGAAGATTTTTTATATCTATTTTGGACAATACCATTTTCAACACATTCAATCAAAACGCGACCACTTTAAAAAAGATTTTGTTTTTAAAGATATTTTTATTTTCTATCCAGCGTTGTTTACAGTTTTAAAAATGTAGTAATTGTTATGGAGATTTTAATTTATAGATGGCTTTTAAAAAGTCCCATTATTTTTAAACTTTTTAACAAAAAGAGAGGGCAGTGGTCGATTCATTCAACGTAAAGTACACGGCATAGGAATACAACTTAACGACCGATTTACCATATACACACTACAGTTTGCTGACGACCAAGTAATTGCAGCTAATGATAAAGAAGACATGAAGTATATGATGAGAAAGTTAATGGAAGAATACCAAAAGTGGGGATTAACAGTGAATGTGGACAAGACACAGTACTAATGTATTGAAAACGAATCCAGTGAGTTAGAACTAGACAATGGACAAACAATATCTCCATGCAATGAGTATGCATACTTGGGTGTCACATTTGATAAGACAGGAACAGACTGTAAAGAACTGGAAAAAAGAATAGTAAAAGCAAAAAAGGTTATTGGATTTTGTGGAGCAGAGATGAAACTTAACATACAGTGTAACATAATGTTCACAACATATGGGAAAAATTTTTATTTGTGAGATATGGGAAAAAATTTTATATACGATTTTATATTTATATATGAATATCCTAAAAAGACATTTTGACATTTGTCACATGATCATTGTCATGGCGGCAAATTCAAAAAATTAGGCATGAAATCCCAAAAAGTGAGGTTAATTCGCAAAATATCGAAAAAATTTATTTGAAAAAAGTGTTTAGAATGTCATTTTAGAGTCCTCTAAAAATAAGAAATACCCTATTTTTGGCCCTAGTCTTATTATGAATTAATTTTATACAGATTTTATTATTGAAATAGTTTAAGTAACGCAATATTTAATGGACAAAGGTAAAATGATTCCAAATTCTTTATTGAAGTCGTTCATAAAAAATTAAATAAAAATATCCGATTAGCACATGTACCTTTCTTGTCGCAATGGCCTTTTTTTGGCAGTTTGTAAGGTTTCCGTGAATTTCTTATCATTAATTATTTAAACTTTAATAAAGTATTTAATTAATAATATCAATGACATTTTTCTTTTCCATTATTGTATTAATACTAAATTCACTGAAACCTCACAAACTGTCAAAACAAAAGGCCTTTGCGACAAGAAACGTACATGTGCCAATCGGATATTTTTATTTAATTTTTTATGAGACTTTAATAAATAATTTAGAATCATTTTACCTTTGCCCATTAAATGTTGCGTTACTTAAACTATTTCAATAATAAAATCTGTATAAAATTAATTCATAATAAGGCTAGGGCCAAAAATAGGGTATTTCTTATTTTTTCATATTTTCATAGAGGACCCTAAACTGACATTCCAAACACTTTTTTGAAATAACTTTTTGCGATATTTTACGATTTAAACTCACTTTTTGGGATTTCATGCTTAATTTTTTGAATTTTCCGCCATGACAGTGAAAATGTCTTTTTAGGATATTCAACAAGCAGGATTGATCGTATATAAAAATTTTTCCCATATGTTGCGAACATTATGGGGGACACTGTATATGAAACAATGACAAAAAGCACGCTGTTGTTTGCAATAGAGACTTGTCGCGTAACAGTAAAATACAAAGCAAAAATGGAAAGTGTCGGAATGGATGCAATAAGAAGATCAATGAGAATATCTAGAACAGATATAAGAAATGAGATTATAAAAGAAAGAATGGGAATCGAGCGAAGCATAACGGATGACATCACTAAAAGACAACTCATATGGTACGCCCATGTACAATGGATGAACGACGAAAGATTACCAAAGCAGCTCCTACATTGGCAACCAATAGGGCGCAGAAAAATAGGACGTCCTAAACTGGCCTTGCAACGGTGAATCCAAAGATCAATGAGTCAAAAAAACCTGACAGAAGATGATTGTCGGGATCGAAGTAGGTGGAGAATAGGCGTTGGACAACGTAGAAAAACGTTCTAAACCAACATAGTAGTAGAAGTAACAAAAATGGTCTTTAACAGTTGGAAGGGGGGTCGATTTACAGGCGCAATGTAAATAGTCCTGGGACGCTCAACTTTTTCCCCTCTCTTTTATTTAAAAACTTTATCAATGATCGCACCTTTCCACTAGGGCCAGTCTTTGGCTCGATACAAAATAAGCTGTAAAATTACTTTTCTGCTTTGCCAATTTGTGGTGCATAAATAATAATTTGAAAAATACTTAAACGCGGCCGCGCAAACCCATAAAGACTGATTCTGGATAATTGGTGCTGTGTATACTGGATCTTCCTTACTTCATATTTCCATTGCTTCACTAAGGTGAGTCGAGCCATACTTCTATTACTTACTTTTACGCGTTACGTAACACTGGTTATGTAAAAACGAACTCTTTACCTTGTGACAGTTGGACATCAGGATCAACCACCAATTTGACATCTTTGCCAGTGATGTCAGAGTATTTCTTTTGGACAGTAGGCAAAATGGAGTGGACCAAGTCCCTGTCTTGGGGTCGTACACGGACAGTGACATTGAGTTCGAAGAGCTACGTAAATTGAACAAAAATAAAACACGAAAATAACCTCTATTACAATAGAAAAAAATTCTTGGATATTTTTTTAAAACAGCTTGTGCTCTCTTTAACAATAAATTTTTCAAACAAAATGTTAAGATACTTATTTGTTGTTTGTAAAATATCTATTTTAATAAATGGATCCAAGACGGATCTGATACCTTCCTTGCCCATAATCACACTATATCAGAAAACAGTTGTTGTAAATATCAAAAGCTCCTATGAAGTTTTTGGTTAAAACACAAATTATTGAGAAAAATGTGTACTACTAAATTTCGAAAATCGCATATTGATGCGATGCTCTCTTAAAATGTTGTCATTTTTAAAATTTTTGAATTGTCAAAAAACTCATTAGCATTAGTTTATTTTGACCGAAATCTAATCAGCTCGTTACAGTGTCGAACACTATTTTTCATATAAAACTTCACGACTAGATTGCTAAAAAAGGTCCAAACACACCCAAATAACACATTTTCGGCGTTATCTCAAAATTTTATTTTTTTCGAAAACAATACCTTTTCTAGCCATTGCTACGCGATCTAGCAAGATAAAAATGTTTTAACCTGTTTTTCATTAACAGCTTGTCGCAGCCCACGAGAAAGACCGGCGCGGAAATATCACGTGACCGTAGGAGGGTGACAAAAGAACGCCTCCCGGCCAGCTGTCATTATAAAACATGTTTTCAGTTTTGGTATTTGTTTACGTCGATTTTTTTTTCCATTCGGGCATGAATTTTATGTGAATTTTATCAAAGTTATTAAAATAACGCAGCCCACGAAAAAGAGAACAATGCCGCGAACGTGTAGTGTTGGTTGTCGGTCCAACTATAAAACTGAAACCGAATATGTGTCAACTTTTAATTTGCCAGTGGATAAATAAATGCATAAAATTTGGTTGCGAAAAATTCCTAATGATTTAAGATCTTAAAACGTCCACAAGTTTGCATCAAACATTTTCCTAACGAACAGGTTATTTGGTTTGATAAGTGTGTTGTAAATGGAGAGTGTTGAAAATGTTCTGAAATACCTAAGTAGACAACTTGTATCTACTGTTCGATTAGCTGATGTCGAGAGGCAACAACTGGAAACTGCAATACAAGAAAGTCTTGAAACTTGAAAATATTGAGGACATTTCAAAATTTTATTGTTCTAATACTAAAATAAACAAAAATTGGATTTTTACCCAAAAACGTGACACAGTCTGCCTATGCCTGATGACATTTTTGAACAACAATCCATCACTGTTAGCATCTCTAGTTGTTGAGGGAAATCTGTCATGTTTTGTAAATGTTAACAATGTGTCCATACCAAAAAACAAACTGCCAAAAAAAGTTGGAGTTTTATTTTTGGACAGCACCGATACACTTGAAGAGCTAATGCAGTTTATTGAAATGAAAGTTGCAAACATGAAAGAAGTAGTAAAAGATAAGATTGATCAAGTAATAGACATCCTTAGTGACATTTTCAATAGAGAGAGTGAAAAATGTGTTCAATTGTCATTTCTTATTGAACAATTAGGTCTCTTGAAAAGGTCACCTGAGAATCGAAGATATTGTGGATACACTTTAATGTTGGCTTCATCTTTGTTTATCCAGTCATCCAGAGCATACATGTCAATTTACAAAACTAAGGTAATATGTCTTCTGCACCCTCACAATATTAAAAAACTGATTTGTAAAATATCGCTAATCTCTTACTGGTAGTGTGCAATATTTAAAAAGTAAGATATAGCTTTTAAAAGAACATGAGTTGGTAGTTAACTTACACATTGATGAAATATATATTAAACTTTGTGCTGGGTAATTTTTCAAAAAAATATTGACGACCAATACATTCAGTTTATTGAACGTGAAAACCATCTCACTTATTCACAAAATCACTTCTTTCTTTTTAATAAATTATTGTAAAATGTTTTATATTCAAAAATTTTCTTTAGATAACTCTAGCGAGTGTTTTTGTGGAGAAAAACTATTGTAAAATCTTGAAAAAATTAGTTTAAGGGCATGTAAAGTTTTTTAAAATAATTTTATTAAAAAGCATAATGATTTAGTGTTTGCTAATAAATCTTTGAATAAGAACACAGAAAAAGATGATGACACTCAAAGAAAAATTAAAAAGCTGAAAGCTTAGGTTTGTTATGTCCAATTTAAAAAGACTTAGAAGATATTAGAGTGCAAATTTTATATAATTTTTTATTTTATAGGTTCAGTTATCTATTTTACTTCAGTGTATTTTCCTTCATAGATCACATATAAACGTAGTCCTTGACTGACACTCTAATGAAAGCACCGTGTTTAAATCAACCAAAACTCTTTTATTCAGCGGTATTGTCACCAGCTGTATCTGTCACTGATTCTATGTACCACTTCATTCTTAATTGGTGCTTTAGTGAGAGTACACGTTTATTAATTTCTGTCATTTAAAATGGGTGAAAAAGTTAAAAAGAGAATTTTGAGTGATCAAGACAGTGAGGAGGAGTTTGATTACGGGTCCGAGAGTGTCGAAGCAGTCGAGGAAGAACTGAAACAGTTGAAAAACAAGTTGAAAAGACTGAAGAAAGGTGGCAAGAATAAACAATTTGATGCCAAGGTGGATTCTACCGATTTATATACGGTTCTTATGCAGCCGCCTCCACCTCCACCGCCTCCTCCGTTTTCACCACCTGGTGAATTTGGAGTGCCAAAACCACCTGGTGTTGCGTTCTCATCTGAAAATCAATTAGACTGGTTTGAGGCAGATGATGATACGAATTTTGGGGAGGAATTCTTCGATGGTATGTTTATAACTATTTTTTGGAATATTTCCATAATTAAAATATAAGGGCGTTGGCTTAGACATACTGAGCATGCGCCATATTTGAAGTACCATCTGGCCTAATCAATAATTTTGTACCTATGCTGCCATCTGGTGGTTGGTAATTTAGAAGACCATCTGGTCTCATCAATAATATACACTGGTTTTATTGATTTTATAGTTTGCAGTGCTGCCATCTTTTGTTCTTTTTGAGAAATGAATATAAATTCATTATCAGAATTGATTTGCAATTTTGGTGTTCTTAAGGCCAGATTAAAATCAATATTGCCCTGAATTTTAAATTCTGGTGAAGTTGATGGTACAATTATTTTAATATTGTTTTAGAATTAGGAGAAAATAAATCTGAAGAACCAGAGAATATTGAGATGGAAACTTTGGACCCTAGAATTTTAAGGGCATTGGGCGAAGAAAATGTCCAACCAGAATCTTCTAGAGAATTTCATGAGAAAGTAGCAAAACCGTGGCGTAGTATTTTGACCACTGGATTAGACAAAGAGGTGAAGGAAGCCCTAATGAATAAATATCCGCCTCCTAAAAACTGCATGGAAGTTTTGGCTCCAAAAATCAATGCTGAGATAAAAATGAACCTGAATGATTTGGCGATTAAAAGAGATGATAGGAAAGTTGAAACACAGAGCCAGATGGGTCTTGCTCTAAACTGTATTGGTATGACAATTACGAGATTGTTAAGTCGTAAGCCTTTGTCTGAGAATGACAGAATAGAGCTTATTGAGTGGTTATGTGATGGAGGTCGGGTCCTAGCTGATACACATTATGGTGAATCCATAAATCGTAGAGCCTTATTAGTAAATATGGGTTTTAAAAGAAAGTTAAAAGATATTTTTAAGGACAATCTTATGGATTCAAAATTGGATGAATTTTTGTTTGGGAAAAATTTGAATGAATCATTAGACCAAACAAAAGCTCTACAAAGAAACAGCCAGGTTTTGTTAGAGCCTTTCGTCCAAAAGCGACATTTAAACTCAAGAGGCCCCTTTGCTCAAGGTCAGAGCAGGAACCATCAGTATCCTCAAAATACTATGGTAAAGAGGGGCATTCAGAAAAGGAGACCCAAACAATTTCAAACACAGAGGAAGAGGAGGGACGACTTTCAAAGGTATCAAAAAGAGAAGAAGGAGGAGCGGCAGAAAAACGTTCCATTTTAAACTAGAAGATCGAAAATTGGCTTGCCAATTAATATCCCAGGACTGTTTTATGGCGACTTTAGATTTAAAAGAGGCATATTTTATGGTTCCCATTCACAGAAAATTTCGGAAATACTTAAGATTTTTATTTGGGTCTCAACTCTATGAGTTTTCTTGTTTACCATTTGGTTTGAGTTGTGCTCCTTGGGTATTCACCAAGCTTATGCGTCCAATTTTATCTTACTTAAGACAACAAGGATTGTTATCTGTAAATTATTTGGAAACTCTTGGGAAGACTGTAAAAATAATATAATCATAACATGTAATACCTTGGAAAAGTTAGGTTTTATTATAAATTATAATAAAAGTATGTTAGATCCAAGTAGGGTTTGCAAATTTTTAGGGTTCAATTTTGATTCCCAAAGATTTGGCTTAAGCTTGCCAGTGGAAAAGATTTTAAAAACCTCAGCCTTGATTCAAAAGTTCAATAATATGGAAGTATGTTCTATTCGAGATTTTGCAAAATTTTGTGGGTCTATTATTTCAATTTGTCCGGCAGTTGCTTATGGTTGGTTGTATACAAAAGGATTTGAGCGAGCAAAATTTTTAGCATTACGTAGTAGTTGTGATAATTATGATGCCATGATGCTTATACCAGCATTTTTAAAGCATGATTTTTCATGGTGGTTAAAATTAAAACAACCTTTGTGTAAGATCAGATCTTACCAATTTAATTTAGAAATTTTTAGTGACGCCAGTACCTCCGGATGGGGAGTATGTTGTAATAATATGAGATCCAGAGGGTTTTGGAATGAAGAAGAAGTGAATATGGGAATGGTTCGTCCCGCCTTCCTTTTTGTAAATATGTTCTTTTTACTATAATTTACCAAATTGGTTCGAATTAGGCTATTTGGTGATTCACTAGAGCATTTTCTATTTTTTGTTTATTTAGTATTAATTAACTAATTAAGTACTTAAAATTACTGGGTTATTTGCATTTGAAACTCCCGCGGTTTTAGAGGCAAATATTACAATTTGCTATAATTAATTTACTTTACATAAAATGCATTTTGAATTACTAAGGTTCCTAGTTCCTTTAATATGGACCTTCGTAATCTCATTCCTTCCTACTTATTCCTTTTCTCCTACGCCTATGGATTAACGACGCCACTGGGTGCCATGTGGGAGAATGAACGCAGTAGCGAATACCTGCTGCAGCAACAGAGAGAACCGTTTCGCCTTCGAACGATAATACACGCGTGTTAGCGACTCTCCTACCACATGAATGTGGGTGCAAAAAATACGGTTAAACAGCGTGTCCTCCCATGAGTTCCGCTTCCTGTATAAAAATGGTAAGTGAAAATGCATTATTTTTACCTTACATACATTTGTTTATTGCTACACTAACCTAGAAGGTAAACTAGACCATTTCAGAATCCCTTGTACCAGCTTAGCCTATGACCTTATTCCCTTAAAATTACAGTCCACGCCTGACACCGTTAAATTCCAGACAAATCTCCTTTCTGGACCACCAGGGAGCCCCATTTTTGATCCTTAGCGACCCGGATTTCTGGAATCGTTTTTTTGCCTTTTTAGGTTAGTTTTTTTTTACTGGTTTCAAATGCAAGAAAAACCCTTGTTTTTCCTAAATGCCTTTTTTACTGGTTTCAAATGCCCTTGTTTTTCTTACATGCCTACTTTAGAAAACCCCTAGGTTTCTAAAATACATTTTGCGATTTTTTTTTGTGTGTAAAAACAAATGCAAGAAAAACCCTTGTTTTTCTTACATGCCTACTTTAGAAAACCCCTAGGTTTCTAAAATACATTTTGCGATTTTTTTTGTGTAAAAATTAAATATTTTTACCAATAAATTTAGCCTTTTCATGCGAAAAACCAAACACAGATAAAATCTGTAAACTACTATGCTTTTTTTTGTTTCGAATAAATCAAGTTTTTTCGTTTCTTTTTTGTAAAAAAAAAAACCGTATGGAATTTGGGTGTTTTTTTGTTTGTCACTGGAAATAGTTTAAAATAGTGTCTGCAAAGTGCTATTATTTTAGCCGTTGTGCCTTCACATTTGTGGATTGCTATAATTATATCCAATTTGCTCGAAAAAAATCTCCAAATTGCCATATTCATTTTTGCTTATTGCAAATTGCTATGACTATATCCGATTGCGGATGCTTTACTATATTCGTTTTTGCGTAAAAATTGCTATGAATATATCTATTTCTAATTTACTATTATAATATCTGTCTGCAAATGGCTATGATTGTATCCATTTTTTGCGTGCATAATAAATTTTGAAGGAAATTTAATTCTTAACTTGAGAATTTGTTTTCGTGTAAAGGCAGATAAATAGTTTTACCAAATTAAATGCTTTTGATTTGTAGGTATTTATTTTTAAATTTAATACATAGTAGGTACCTACTTATTTGAATTCGCGAGGCGAAGATAAAAAAACTTATACACAAGTTTTTTTGTTATCATTAGTTTGCATCGGGTATTTTCTTTACTTTTGTGCGCTTATAGTTTGATTATTGTAATTAAACGTAGGACATTAATATTTATACAGGGTGTCCAAATTTTGATTTTTTTTCAGTTTACCTAATTTTTGTCAATTATTTTTTGGATTTTTTTTTAAATCATGTCTAGTTCGGATAAAATTTTAAAGGCTAAAGCCTTGCGCTATAGTGCGATTTCACAGCTAAATTTGATCATTGAATCCGCGACCCTCGCAAAAAATGACCCTGCCTATCACAGCGGCTTTAAAGTCAAATTTCGGACATTGTCAAAAATCAAAAAAGATTTTGAAAAGCACCATAATACTTTGTTGACGTTGGTAGCCTCTGATGAGGATCGCTTAGTAGTAGAAACCAAAGTGTCTATGGACTTTTGCAAACGCTGTGACGAGATTTCCACTATATTTTACGAACTTTTCGAACTACCCTTTGAAGATGGAGGGCTTTTGAGCAGTACGATAAATCCCATGGGCAGTCCCTGTGCCTCCACAGACCAGCATGGTTTACTGCCTAGGATAAAAATACCTCTTTTTCAAGGGGAATTTAAGGAGTTTCCAACCTTTTTGCAAGCCTTTAATGCTACCGTGCACAATAATAGGTCGCTGGGAAACTTTGAAAAATTCAATTTGCTTTTTTCTAATTTAAAGGGCCCTGCCCTGGATGTCATTTCTGACATTCCTATCCTTGCTGAAAATTATTTAAATGCCTACCACACCTTGGTGGATAGGTATACAAATAAACGATTACAAGCTTACCTTCACTGGAAGGCAATTGAAGGCTTCTCTCCTCTTACTAAAGAGAATGCTACGAATTTGAGGAATTTGCTTGATTGGTTTTCGAAAAACTTAAGTGCTTTAAAAGTCATGGGTTTTAAAACGGAGTTTTGGGATTATATTATGGCACAAATGCTCTTGGATAGGTTGGACCCAACCACGCGCAAGGCATTTGAGCAAAATTATTGCTCCAATGAGATCCCCTCTTATGATAAAATTCGTGCTTTTGTTTCTAGCCATTGCATTGCGTTGGAACAAATACAACAAACTCAAGATTACTTAAAAAATAAAGATTTGTCAATTTCAAGTCAGAAAAATCAAGCAAAGTTTCAAAATCGATCTGCTTTGTTTGCTAATACTCAGAGAGCCTCCAAAAATGCCTCCCAGTCTCCAAATGGCCAAAGTGGCTTAAATAATACTCCAAACCCTCAAAATTTTTGTTTTCTCTGTAAAAGTGGCGATCATATAATATACAGATGTCCTAATTTTTTGGCGAAAACTCCCCAGCAACGTTTTGAGATTGTTAAACAACATAAAGCGTGTGTCAACTGTTTGGCCTCAAAGCATAATTTACCCCAGCAATGCAAATCAGAAAAAAGATGTTTATATTGTGGCCAATTTCATCACAGTCTCTTACATTTTTTTCCTATTAATTCTACACCTAGTTCTGCGAGTAGCCCCTCTACTTCTGCAGTGCAACCCCCGAGGAGCCCCGTGGCTACCGAATTTAATAGAACCACTAACACCATTGTTACTGGTATGTCTTTAAATGATCGCGAAGTACTTCTCTGTACCGCTTTAATACAAATACAGGATGTTTTTCAAAATTGGCACACAGTGCGCGCCATCTGTGACTCTGGTGCTCAATCTTCATTTATATCTAAGTCATGTGCTGATAGTTTGGGCCTTCCTAAATTTAATATCGCCATGACTCTACAAAGCTTAGATCGAATGACAACTTCGGCAAAATCTGGAATTAATTGCAATATATCCTCTTTGCGTGATAATAATTTTGTTTTTAATTTTGATGCGATAATACTCGATAAAATTTGTAGTGATTTACCTCATTCCTCATTTTCGATTAAAAGTTTTCCTTTTATCGCCAACTTAGAACTAGCTGACCCAGGCTTTAATAAAAGCGATAAAATTGATTTATTGTTGGGCGGCGATGTGTACCCTTACATTTTGCTAGATGGTCGTTTGTCTACGGGACCCAACAACCCCGTCTGCATTAATACTATTTTTGGTTGGGGAATAATGGGCAATCTTTCACTTTCACCTTCAACTACAAATCAAATTAAAACATTTTTTACTACGTCAATGAACGATTCTTTTGTCAATTTAGATAAAAATCTACAACGATTTTGGCAAATAGATGACATACCTAATGTCAAGGCCATTGACCCCGAAGATGAGTTTTGCGAAAATTATTTTTTGAAAACTACCTCAAAAAATGAGGAGGGGAGATATATTGTATCTTTACCATTTAAAGTTACTGCTCCAGATTTTGGCGACACTCGATCCATTGCCGTACGTCGTTTTTTCTCCCTTGAGAAGAAATTGCTACAAAACCCTGATTTTTATGCTGCCTACAGCTCTGTTTTACAAGATTATTTAGATAATAATCATATGCAACCGGTTTCTGCACCTTTGCCGACCGAAATTTCAAATCATTTTTATATTGCACACCATGCGGTGTTTAAAAAAGATTCTACTAGCACCCCCCTGAGGGTGGTTTTTGATGCGAGCATGCACGCCCCTGGCAAAATCTCGCTCAACAATGCTGTTTATACTGGGCCCCCTTTACAAAGGGACTTACAAAAAATTTTATTACTTTATCGTTTGCATAAATTTTGCTTTTGTTGCGACATCCGTCAAATGTACAGGATGATTTTAGTTGACCCTAGTCAAACTAATTTTCAAAGAATAGTTTGGAGGTTTGATCCTAACCAGCCTATTCAAGACTTCGAAATAAATAGAGTTTTATTCGGGGTCTCTTGTAGCCCCTTTTTGGCTATCAGAACTTTGCTGCAACTTGCTAGAGAGCATGAGGACCTTCCTCTTGCCTCAAAAATCATTGAGGAGGCAGTTTTTGTCGATGATGTGATTTCGGGAAGTGATGACTTTTTTAAGGCCACTGAGATGAAAAATCAATTAATCGAGCTACTTAGCCGAGGTGGATTCGAATTGCGTAAATGGGCGAGCAATTGTCCCGAGTTACTATCCGATCTTCCTGAGTCACACATTTCGATGAAGGCTCTTTCTCTCGATTTAGATGCTGAAAATTCAACTTTGAAAATTCTCGGTTTAAATTGGAACCCTCATACTGATGAATTTTTTTATACTTTCGACTGTTCTCTCCAAACATGCACTAAAAGAACAATTTTAAGTAATTTGGCCCGCATTTACGACCCTCTGTCTTTTTTGGCGCCAATAGTTTTAATTTTAAAATTAATTGTTCAATACTGCTGGGCAGAAGACTTAAACTGGGACGACCCTGTCAGTCCGGAAATTGTTTTTAAATGGGAAAAATTTAAAAATGAATTAAAGTTTTTGCATTCTGTTAAAATTCCTCGTCAAATAATTTTGCCTAATGCTAGTCAAATCCAGCTAGTAGGATTTTGCGATAGTTCAGAACGGGCCTATTGTGCTGTCGCTTATATTCGAATTTTTTATTCTGATGGAAACATTAAAGTTTTTTTTGTTTGTAGTAAATCTAGAGTCGCACCGTTGCGTCGTAAACTAACTTTACCAAGACTAGAGCTTTTAGGAGCTGTTTTGTTGGCTAAATTAATGGATTTTTTACTAGAAACGTTCTCGGAAAAAATTAAATTTGATAAAATTCTTGCTTTTACTGATAGCACAGTGACCTTATCTTGGATTCAGGGATCTCCTCACAAATTTAAAACATTTGTTTCGAATAGAACTGCCTATATACAAGGAAGAATTAGCCCTGAGTTTTGGCATTATGTTCCTACTGAACAAAATCCTGCTGACTGCGGTACTAGGGAAATGTATCCCTCTGATTTACAAAGATTTTATTTTTGGTTAGAAGGGCCTTCTTTTCTAAACCAACCTACAAATACTTGGGATTTTATGACAGTTACTTACGATGGGAATGCAGTTTTGGAAGAACAGCGAAAAAATATTTTTAACGTTTTTACTTGCGAACAAACAGTTGAATATTATGTAAACAACTTGTTTGAAAAATACAGTTCTCTTTTTAAAATTAAGAGAATAGTTGCTTACTTTTTGCGAGGGTTACAAAAGTTTAAAAATCCCTCATACAATTTTGCTACTGATTACCTTACAAATCAGGATTACTACAAAAGCTTACTTTTTATTTCGAAATGCGTACAATCTTTTTCTTTCCAAAAAGAAATTGAATTACTAAAAGATAAGAAACAGCTTCCAAAAGCTTTTCAAAAATTATGTCCATTTTTGCATAATGAAAGCTACGATTTGCTTCGTGTTGGAGGCCGTTTATGCCATTCAAATTTATCATACGATAAAAAATTTCCAATTCTTTTGCCTTCTAGTGCAAAATTCACTGAATTACTGATTTTAGATTTGCATCGCAGCAATCTTCATTGTGGTATACAGACCACAACTTTTTTACTAATGCAAAACTTCTGGGTATTG
The DNA here is from genome assembly GCA_963576565.1 of Aspidapion aeneum. Lineage (NCBI taxonomy): Eukaryota > Metazoa > Arthropoda > Insecta > Coleoptera > Brentidae > Aspidapion > Aspidapion aeneum. The sequence goes on along the minus strand of OY755045.1, from coordinate 23,618,286 downwards.
TCTGCTAAAAAGGTAGTGAGAAAAGTTTTAAGTTCTTGCCATACTTGCTGGAAAACTAAACCTAACTCCCTTCAACCCCCTATGGGTAACCTACCGAAATTTAGAGTTTCCGAAGCAAAGGTGTTCGAAAATGTAGGTATAGATTTTTGTGGTCCGTTCACGATTACTCTTGGTCGGACCAGAGGTGCAAAAACCATGAAAGCATATGTCTGTTTATTTATCTGTTGCGCTGTTAAAGCCGTGCATTTAGAGTTAGTCTCTGATATGACATCAGAAGCCTTTCTGGCTGCTCTGCGCCGCTTCATAGCTAGAAGAGGACTATGCTCAAAGATCTCTTCAGACTGCGGGACCAACTTCGTGGCCTCTGAAAAATACTTGCGACAAATTTTTTCTGATTGCGTGAAGGGGGAAGGTATAGTTTGGTCTTTTAACCCACCTGCTGCTCCCCACATGGGAGGCATTTGGGAATCAAACATTAAATCTTTAAAGACTCATCTTCACAGGGTAGTTGGAAATCAAATACTCACCTATGAGGAATTAAATACGGTTTTAACCCAAGTTGAAGCCATAATGAACTCACGTCCTTTATGTGCCTTAAGCACCGATCCTACTGATCTGGCGGTCTTGACTCCTAATAATTTTTTAAATTTGAGGCCTCCAGGTACAATACCCGATCCAAACTACTGCGATATTGCGTTAAACAGGCTGTCCAGGTGGCAACTGTTGCAAAGAATGCACCGCGATTTTTGGATTCGCTGGCATCGCGAATATTTGCACACTTTGCAACAGCGAGCCAAATGGCACCAACCTCTTGCTTCCATTGATATTGGTACTATGGTACTGATCAAAGATGAAAATTCCACTCCATTGGATTGGCCCCTAGGCCGCATTGAAGACCTTATTAAAGGTTCTGATAATGTTCCACGGGTTGCTATTGTAAAAACTACTAAAGGTACCTACAAACGGCCTTTGGTAAAACTATGCGCCCTGCCTACAAATTAAACTCTCTGAAATGCCCCTGGGCATTCTCAGGGGGGTGGGAAATGGTTCGTCCCGCCTTCCTTTTTGTAAATATGTTCTTTTTACTATAATTTACCAAATTGGTTCGAATTAGGCTATTTGGTGATTCACTAGAGCATTTTCTATTTTTTGTTTATTTAGTATTAATTAACTAATTAAGTACTTAAAATTACTGGGTTATTTGCATTTGAAACTCCCGCGGTTTTAGAGGCAAATATTACAATTTGCTATAATTAATTTACTTTACATAAAATGCATTTTGAATTACTAAGGTTCCTAGTTCCTTTAATATGGACCTTCGTAATCTCATTCCTTCCTACTTATTCCTTTTCTCCTACGCCTATGGATTAACGACGCCACTGGGTGCCATGTGGGAGAATGAACGCAGTAGCGAATACCTGCTGCAGCAACAGAGAGAACCGTTTCGCCTTCGAACGATAATACACGCGTGTTAGCGACTCTCCTACCACATGAATGTGGGTGCAAAAAATACGGTTAAACAGCGTGTCCTCCCATGAGTTCCGCTTCCTGTATAAAAATGGTAAGTGAAAATGCATTATTTTTACCTTACATACATTTGTTTATTGCTACACTAACCTAGAAGGTAAACTAGACCATTTCAGAATCCCTTGTACCAGCTTAGCCTATGACCTTATTCCCTTAAAATTACAGTCCACGCCTGACACCGTTAAATTCCAGACAAATCTCCTTTCTGGACCACCAGGGAGCCCCAGGGAAGCATAAATTATTTAGAGTTGTTGGCTGCATTTATTGGCTTAAAGTGTTTTGCTTTTGATAAGACAAATTGTGAGATTTTGTTAAGGATTGATAACACAACAGAAATATCTTACATAAATCGACAAGGGGGAGTTCAATACTCTCATTTAAATAAAGTAGCTAGGCAAATTTGGCAGTTTTGTGAAAAACGGGATTTATATATTTATGCTTCTTATATTAGTTCTTCTGATAACTATGAAGCTGACTTTGAATCAAGGCAAGGTGATAAAGATACAGAATGGTCATTATCCCAAGAAGTTTTTGAGAATATTATTTCTAAGTTTGGTAATCCCAATATTGATCTTTTTGCTAGCCGAAATAATACAAAGTGTAAAAGATTTATTTCATGGTTTAAGGACCCTGAGAGTTTTTTGGTGGATGCATTTACAGTTTCTTGGGAAAAGTATTTCTTTTATGCGTTTCCCCCTTTTAGTTTGATTCCCAGAGTGTTACAGAAAATAAAATCTGAGAAATGCAAAGGTATAGTTGTAATTCCACATTGGACAGGTCAGGCTTTCTTCCCTGAGTTTAAAAAGTTGCTGGTCTCAGATATATTAATAATTCCTCCAAGTAAAAATCTTTTACTTTCGGTTTGCAGAGATCCTCACCCCCTTTGGAGGAAGCTCTCACTGGCTGTAGGGATATTGTCAACGAAGGACTACAAATAAATGGAGTTCCTTCTGAGGCTTTGACAATAATACGATCTTCAGTTACCAGTTCAACATGGAAACAATATAGTTCTGGTTTTAGAGCCTGGGGAGAGTTTTGTGATCAGAAGGGTGCTTCAGTAACATCAAGTTCAGTGTCTTTTTTATTAAAATTTTTCACATTTCAATTTAATCAGGGAAACAGTTTTGGAACACTAAATAGTTTTCGAGCAGCTTTGGGTTTGTTTTTAGATCCAGTTATTACCAATGATTTTCGCATTAAACGTTTCTTTAAAGGAGTCTTAAAACTAAGGCCTCTTAGACCAAAGTATGAGTCAACATGGGATCCAGAAATAGTTATCACTTATTTGGAAACTTTATATCCAAATGAAGATATATCTTTTAAAGAATTATCATTGCGTTTAGTTGTTTTATTAGCAATAAGTACTGCTCAAAGGGTTCAAACATTGTCCTTGATTAAATTGGAAAACATGAAATTGGTAGCTGATGGTTATGTTATAAAAATTCCAGATCGAATTAAAACATCAGGTCAGGATTTTTAAACATGAAAATCCAAAGAGATGTCCTTTTCTAGCATTAAATTCTGATATACAGAGAACGGAACATATCAGAAAAGATATTACTAGTTTATTTATAACTTTTAAAAAACCAAATCATGTAGCTTCTCGTCAGACTTTGAGCAGATGGATCAGACAAATCTTAGTAAAGAGTGGTGTTGGTGAAGAATTCACAGCTCATAGCACTAGACATGCTGCAACCTCAGCAGCATTTAGAAAAGGGGTCTCTTTGAGAGCTATTAAAAAGACCGCTGGATGGTCTGAAACATTAAACGTTTTTTCAACTTACTATAATAAACCTCTTACTAATGAATATTTTTCGAATGTAGTTTTAGGTTAGTTGATAATAAGAAGCGATATTTGCGCTATTATAGTTTTAGGTATATATTTTAAATAATGTAGTTTTGAATATTTAAAAAATATAATTTTTTATAAGAATTTTGTTGAGAATATTTGTATTCTTTTATGATTTATGTTGGATTTTGATTTTATGTTTTAATTAAATAAAACAGTTTTTTATTTAATAAAAAGAAAAAATATATATTTTTTATTTTGTAACAAAACTTTATTCTCTAAACATCTACGTTTATATGTGATCTATGAAGGAAAATACACTGAAGTAAAATTATAAGATCAAACGAACTTCTTGAAGTGAAGTTCGATCTTAATTTTACGAAGTTGTGTATTTTCCTTCATAGATCATCTTTCCCACCCTACCCCTTTTTCACCCCATTAGTTTTGTTTTTCAACAATGATTGATCCTAGATTTTGAAAATAAAAAAATTTTAGCTTTGAAAAAATAAAGTGGTACATAGAATCAGTGACAGATACAGCTGGTGACCCTACCGCTGAATAAAAGAGTTTTGGTTGATTTAAACATGGTGCTTTCATTAGAGTGTCAGTCAAGGACTACGTTTATATGTGATCCATGAAGGAAAATACACAACTTCGTAAAATTAAGATCGAACTTCACTTCAAGAAGTTCGTTTGATCTTATAATATTAAACACATACATCAGCAAAATATTTTTTTCAATTTTTGCCTATATGAGAACAAAATTTTTTTGTCAATTTATTTAAATTGTGTAAAAACAGATAATATATTAAGCAATACAATAAGAATCCTGGAACTCCTAAGATCACGTGACCGCCGACTTGCTTATAACGCGCCATGGCCGGTCTTTATCGTTGGCTACGACAGCTTGTATAGTTTAAATTATTCTAGAAAAAATGTTACCTGGTAAAGGGCCTGCAAAATCAAAGATTCGAGAATTTGGCCATAGCGACTTTGATCCCTGGTGACTTCTCCCAACCTTTTACGGGCCTCTTCCAACACTGCTCTGACGTGGTCTTCCCTGACTTTCAAGACCTTTAAAACACAAGGCATAATCAGTGACAAATTTAAAATTAGCGCAAAACATGTGGTGTATAGTTCAAATTACACCCATTTGTAATGACGTCAGTTTTGTTTATCTTTGTTTAGTATATTATAAACAGCGGTGACAACAAACTTTTTTAAAAAAGTAGTGTCTATGATTTAAATAGGTAGGTAATTGGTTATGTGAAGTATCTGTCACTGTCAATCAAAAAACATTGATTGGCAAAAATATCTACGCCATACGTTTTTTTCTCACCTGGTGACGTCATTACAAATGCGTATAATTTAGACTATACAGTGTGAGTTTTTATAATCTGATCTAATATTAATTTTTTTTATTCTTGAATATAAAACTTTAAAATAAACAGCAGGCTATGGAGGAAATTTTCTGCGTCGTTCTTAACCACTACTGCCAAACTTGACATTTGTACTATTTATAGATATATCAATTTTATGTATTTTTTTTTTTTAAATGACCTATTTTTTATTTGAATGTCCATTAAAATCTGCTTCTAATTAACTATTTAGGTTTGGTTTTGGTAAATTAGTGAATAACATTTTCAGATTCTTTGGACAAAAAAATATTAATACATCCATAAAATCCAAAATTTTCATAAAGAAAATTAGTGGTTTTGGACAGCATTAAATTTTCACCCAACCTTGGTTGACAAGCCGTATGTTTTTGAGATATTACATCAAGTTCAGTTCAGTTTCTCTTTTTCTCCCCCTGGAGGTATGTTAAACCCTCCAAAATTACCTAATTTGTCATGTACTGATAAAATGGATTAAAATATAATAAATTCACCTAAAAAGAAAGAAAAAATATAATGATAGTATAATTTAAAAATTTCACAGCTAAAGATGTTAAAAACTAACCAAACTAAAAATAAATAGTTATTTAAAAGCAGATTTCAATGGACATTTTAATAAAAAAATAAAAAATAGGGTGTTCCTTTAAAAAATTACATAAAATTGACATAGCTTAAACAGTGCAAAAGTCAAATTTGACAGTAGTGGTTGAAAAAACAAAAAATTTTCTCTATTGACTGTTTTTTATTTGAAAGTTTGAATAATTATTAAAATCACCAAATGATTTAAGTAGATAATTATTTACCTTAAGACGGGCCTGATTTAGCATGTTAGAAGACTGAATCTTCTTCTGCAATTCAACTTGTTTTTCCTTCTTTTCATAGTATTCCATAATCTTCAATCTTTGTTGTTGAACAAGACGTCCTAGACAAAAAATTCAGTTTTTCTTTGGATAATTAAAAAAACTACTTGAACAAATTGATGTTCCTATATATATTTAATCCCCATTCACCACAATACGATTTGTTGACTAATCTTTAGAGTTCTGAAATCATGGTATTGTAAAAACCCAAAAAAAAATATCAAAAAAAGAAAAATTGGTTGAAAGTTAGAAAATTTCAAATCAATCAAACCTTTTTCAATGTTAAATTCTTCTTCAGCTTTGGCATCAATTTCCTCAGCTTTTTCATTAGCCTCTTGTTCAATGAAAGCCATCATGTGCTTGATCTGTCAAAAGAAGATAATATTTATCACAACTTTGATTAGGTACCTATTCATTTTTTGTAAGTTGTACCTAAATTTTATAAATGCAAACAACCCCACCATAACTGGACTCTGTAATGAAAAAGATCTTAACAAAACAGCACTGTACAAATGAGTGCTGTAACAATAGAGCACATAAAAAAAGAGTGCTGTAATAAAGAAGTACTAATTAAATAAAAACCTAACATGGTTAGGTTTTTATCCTAACCTGAACTGGTTAGGATAGTATCCTAACCCAAACTGGTTAGGTTACTATCCTAACCTGAACTGGTAAGATTAGTATCCTAACCTGAACTGGTTAGGTTAGTATCCTAACCTAAAGTAATTAGGTTAGTATCCACACCTAAACTGGTTAAGTTAGTATCTTAACCTGAACTGGTTAGGCTAGTATCCTAACCTGAACTGCTAAGCATAGTACCCTAACCTGACCTGGTTAGGTTAGTATCCTAACCTGACCTGGTTAGTAAAGGGGCTAGTATATAAAAAAGATCGCTTACCAAATCTGTAGTTTTTTTTTAGTATACTAACCTAACATTGTATAAGGTAAGCACCCTAACCTAACTTGGTAAGGTTAGTATTACAAAAGTACTTACCAAACCAGATCAGGGTAGTTTTTTAGTATACTATACCTGTTCTTTTGTTACACATGTTTCTGTTACAGCTCTGTTTTGTTACAGCACTATTTTATTATGCTCTCTTTATTTATATACATTTTGATACAGTTCTGTTATGACACTCACATTTTTATTGTAACAAGAAACATTTGTAGAGTGCTCTTTTGTCACCACTGTTTTTTACACTGCCTGTTTTGTTTGTTCTGTTTCATTACAGAGCCCACTTCTTAGTAATGCATTTATGTTTATTAGTGAAAGCTATACTTAAGCTAAGTCTAATACTCTGCTAATATATGGGCACCTAAGCTCACACTAGGTACTATAATTATAGTGTATGTGTAAGCTAATATAACTAAAAACTGAAATATATTTTATTCAACTCCAGACTCAATTACCTTGCGTTTGATACCACACAAGCCATGTATTGACCTAAACTCTAATTTTTTTAATTTACCCCCACCCTTTTATTTTTAAACTAGTAATCCACTGACACTGTTTTGGTGCTGTCAAAAAATTGCCCCAGTGCAGTTTCAAAAGAATACAAAAGTGCACTAGTGCAACATGAGCCCGGAGAGCCAGTGCCAAAAAATGTGCACTGAGTGCAACACTGGGCTTGTGAGTGGGTCAAATGAATACAAAAAATTGCACTAGTTTTTCCCAAAAGAATATGAAAACTGCACTAGTGGTGCACTTTCCCAAAAGAATTTGCCATTAGTGTGCCACTTGTGGTCCACTGAAACCATGTTGGTGCTGTCAAAAAACTGCCCCAGTGCAGTTTCAAAAGAATATGAAAGTACACTAGTGCAACATGAGCTCAGAGAATCTGAGGCAAAAAATGTGCATTGAATGTAACAAACACTGGGCTTGTCAGTTCCTCAAAAGAATACAAGAAAATTGCACTAGTTTTCGCAAAGGAATACGAAAATTGTACTAGTGCTACACTATTCCAAAAGAATTTGCTAATAGTTTTTTATACCCAATCACAGTTTCATTCAAACTTGATTTGCACCTAAAAAAGACAAATTTTTTACCTGTTTTTGAACGTCTGCGTCGGAGAGAGCCATGGCGTTGGTTTTTAAGTGCTTTGTTTATGGGAAACTGGAAAAACTTTGTGGAAAAATCGGCGGAAAAACTGCAACCACGGATTTCTGACTACGCCTGCAACCTGCCCAACTCACGAGCCTACAATTTTTGACAAATCGATCATGTGATGGCTTGTGATCATATGATTATGGAACTTGCGCACAAATTCAATAATCCTTTCTAAAAAATTAAACTGATCCGAATCGATCGGGTTACCTTCTGTCCTCTGCTCACTACAAACACGCCCCAGTTGTTAGACAAAGATAGTCCGAAGCCTTAAAATGTAAAATCTTAAGGAGCCCTATTCTTGAATACATAATATTCGCATAAATTAAGGTGACCAACCCGAATAATCCAAAAGTGCAAACCGGTATGCTCACCTAAAATGCTGTTCGAATTGGTTAGCCCTTCAAAATAAAAAGAAGAGCAGGAGACCTAACCTCACTTTAACACGTAAACAATGTTTGAAAACAAACATTTCTAATTTTTCTTATTTTTAAAGCTTTTTATACATTTTAAGCTAAATAGTAAAAGGAGTTTGGTTTTCTAACAAGTAGTTATATGCTATACTTATATATCTCGCTTTAATATTGTTATGTTACAATTTAGGATCAGTTGTCAAAAACTATTTACACTGTGTATCTAGATTGTAATTTAAATAGTAGTTTCTATAGTATTTCATACAGTACATAATCATAATGTCTAAAGATGACCCAATATTTAATCTGGAAGATGACCTCTTTAGTTTTGAAACTGACCACTTGGCACTTAAAGGCAACAAAGACTACTGTGAAGTGCTTAAAACCCTTGTTATTTTGACAGCTCAGAGAGAAAAGGCCTTAAAGGTGAGTTTTATGAAGCCACATATAGTATCAGCCAAAAGTAGAGCAACTAGCTGATCCTGTACCAATGTATGGTCACCCACTTTTTTAATGTCATCTAAAAATTGTTTAGCCTTGTCTGGAAAGGCAGGAATTTCAGCAGACTTAAAAAACTGTGAACTAAAATCGTTTATTATATCATGATACTTATTTGAAATGATGTGGTGTTACTAAATATAGCATTGTTTTTTGCATTCTACAAATGTTGGAAAAACAAGATGAGTTTAAAAAAGTGGTAGAATAATCTAACACTCAAGGGGGATGGGAGGGTTTGGCCTTGCATTACACTCAATGTTATTTTAATGTGTTTTTTCTTGAAAATGCATTATAAGAGAGGAGGGTCAGGGTCAAAAATCCTGAACTTTTGTGTTACATAATTTAAGAATGCTCCCTCAGTGTAATTTTAGGCTAATAATATTTTTTGAAGTTTAACTGTGTTTACTAGATAGTATTTCAATTATTATCTGAGTCAAACATAATAAGTATGTGGTGCACAACAGGGCTAGAATGGGATCGCCTAGGTGCGACTACTATATAATCATGTGTCCTGAATATTCCACAACTAAATCCAGGATATTTCTTGAAAATTTATTTTATCATTTAAGTCAATTTTAAAAATTTATATGTGTACTAAAGGGGCTAGGCGCCAAAACTGTTAAATGGAGATATTTAAAAAATTGATGATGAAAATGACTGATCACTTACCGGAAGTGCAGTCTATTTGCCTGATTGCTTACGAAATTAGCAGTCCTGCGACTTTGCACATTTGAAAGGACAATGGCCCATAGAAGCTTTCTATGTTAAAATCTCATTTTTGGGAAAAGTGGCACTTAGCCCCTTTGTTACTTATGCTCCTCAATTGTGGTGGAAAATTGCTGAAACATGTGAACTGAAAAGTGGATTAAAGTCTTTAACTTGTTCTCTAATAAGTATAGCTTCAAATTTTATACAATTTTAGGGATATACTCTATTTTTGGCTGATAAGGTGAAGACAAAACCAGTAATACCTACAATTTAGTTAAAAACAGTATTCTAGAGAATAGAATCAGAAAGTTAAAACATCATATAATTATGTTTATTTTACCAGTACTTGGTATGCCATGCTGATAGGCCTTCTCTGCAAGTTTCAAATTTTTTAGGACTTCAAAAAAGTGTCGGAACTCAAAAATGAAGCCCTTAAAGATCCATTTGAAACTCTTAATAAAATAAGGAGTGGAGACAGTCTTGAAATACCTCCCTTGAGTGAATTGCCCAAGGTATTGTATTTTATGTAAGATTTTTTTCTAACATAATAAAAAAGCAACTATAGAATCTTATGAAAAAAAAAGTTGCTGTAGCAAATGAGCTTAGAAGGAGAATAAAATTTTTAAATACACCACTAGTTTTTTTTGATAGTTATGTGCCAACTCAGTTCAGACATTCTCAGATTTTGATAATTTTTGGCTCACTTATTGTTTTTATTACAATATCTTGTGCAGTTTTTGAGATGTTTGGCTCAAATTTGGAACGTGTATTTAGCTATAAGGCATACATCATCAAAACTACAGGGTGATATTGTTTCAGGGGTGATGTCCTCTTTTTCCCCCTGAAACTTTTTTGCAGTAACACAATGGCAGAATATAAAATGAATTCTTTGTTTTATTCAGAAAATCTGTGGCTTGCTAAATGACATTAAAATTTAAAATCGTCACTACATTGCATTGTGTAATTTTATGTGAGTTTTATGTAATTTCTGAGTAAAAACCGAAAATACAAATTATCTTTTTTATCTTTTATTTTCTCAAAGAGGGTTCAAAAAGTTTCTCAATAAAACAAGGAATTTATTTTATATTTTTTGATCTGCCAGTGACTTACTGCAAAAAAGTTCTGGGGAAAAAGATGAGGTATGACCTTGGAAAAAATATCACCCTATAGTTTTTTCTAACGTTTGGCATGCTTAATGATGTATGCCTTGTAGTTCTATAAACGTTCCAGATTTGAGGTAAACATCTCAAAAACTGCACAACTTATAAAGAAAAAACAAATAAAAAATTAAAATTTTAACAACCTGTATCTCGAAAACTAAGTATTTGCGGACCTATGTTTATACAAAGTTTTTTTTTGTTTAATTACAAAATTAAACAGATCTTCTTTATTACCAATTTCTGTAAATCTTCATTTTTTAATTTATTATTTAAACACAGGTGATCTTGGGAAATTAGGTTTTAATAACATAAACTTACCTCAAGTTTACCTATTTAATATTGCATTTTATAATTTATCACGAACTATAACAATTTTTTAATAAAAAAAGATAGGATTTATCTTAATAAAGCAGATTCAACATTTGATAGTTGTTCTCACTATATAACTACTTAAGTTTACTGTACCATAAGCCTTCTTGGTCATTGCAGGGTGTGAGGCTGCTCCCTGGCAGTAAACTTTTTACTTTAATCCCGCTGCTTAACCAAGCCGAGTTAAGCAAGCGTAATTGTCAAGCACAGCTTGCACATTGGTAGAGTATTATTATATTATTATTAGAGTATTATTCTTAAAGTAATTTAAAAATGTTTACAAAATTAAACAGATCTTCTTTTTTACCAATTTTCATAAATCTTCATTTTTTAATTTATTATTTAAACACAGGTAAACTTGAGAAGGTTAGTTTATGTTATTAAAACCAAATTTCTCAAGATCACCTGTGTTTAAATAATAAATTAAAAAATTAAGATTTATGAAAATTGGTAAAAAAGAAGATCTGTTTAATTTTGTAATTAAACATTTTTAAATTACTTTAAAAATAATTAAGAATAAAGTTTGGCGACATAGTTTATTAAACAATCGTATTTGACATTAAAAATTTTTGTCTTGTACACCAACAAACCCTTTAGTATTAGTTTTTTTGGGTGTGTATTGTCGAGAACATCGAAATTTAAAACAAAAAATTATAATTTTTTTAGATACCACTAATTGACTTAAAAAAATACAACATAAACTTCTCGCAATCCGACCTTAAAGAGATTTACACCGATTCGCCTGTCAAAGAGGAAGAAAGTTTGACAGGAGATGTCAAACCGACACCCACAAATCAAAGAGCATGGTCCACTGAGGAGCAGAGAAGATTGGAAGAGTTGTTGCAGATCTATCCACCTGAACCTATTGAGATGAAGAGGTTTGAGAAGATTGCCACAGCTCTAGGTTAGTATACTGTAGGATGTTCAAGGCTCTGTGTGCTTGGCTTTTGTGAGTTTATTTGGGTCACCATATCAAACCTACCACTCATTTTACCTGACCATCTCTGATGTTGATGATTTTTGACACACTTAGTCTATTCACAAAAACACTGAAAAATCTAAAATTTTAATTTTTTTTCAAGGTTTTCAAAAGCCTTTAATTTGATGTCACATGAACTAGTTTTTCTCAAAAAAAATAAAAAAATTTTAAAGCTTAAAAATTAATTTTTGATATTTTTGAAGAAAATATATCATTTTAACTAGAGTGTTACTAATCTAAACTCAAAAAATAGAGATAGAGATATTATGGGCTGTTGTTAAAATACTAAATTAATGGATTATTACATAAAAAAATCAGTTAAGTAGGAATTTTTTCTCTCACACAATTTAATGACAGAATTTTATTAATTTTCTTTAATAACGGTTAAAAATAGATAGGTGGGTATTTTTGAAATCAGCAAGAAAAATTCTTGCTGACACAATTTGACGATAGGAGTACCATTGGTCATTTGCCATCTCAAAGTTTGAAATAAATTATACAACTTTTATATTAAAAGTCTTTCTCTATCTCTTACTATATAAGATTTAGGTGGGTTCAGGAGAGGAGTAGAAAAAAATGTATGGTGTGGAAGAAATTTATGGTTAATGCACATATAAACCCTTTAAAAAACCTAGAAAAAAGGAGCGGGAAGAATTTTTGTTTACTTATTTCTTAGCATCTAAAATAATTATATACTCATATTATTTTTTTCTAAAAATTATCCTTGTCCTAAAAATCAAATTTTTGTGCTTTTTAAAATAAATATATTTTATTAAAAATGCTGAGTTTTCGCAGCATAGGTAAATATTTTTTTTACAAAACCCATCATTTTTCCATTATAGTTTTTTCAACATAGAGTAGAAACACTCTAGTTAAAATTAAATTTGAAGTTCACGAGGCAGAAACGCGTCCCCGTAGCTACCTTTACCTCTGAGGTCTTGCCCGTGAAACTTTTTTGTTAAAATTAAATATTTTTTTCAAAAAAATTTGAATTAAACTTGTTGAGATTTAGATTTTTTTTGAAAAGCAATGTAATATATCAAATTAAAACCTTTACAACCAGACTAGATATTGCTTTATTTGTGACTACATGCTAGCACTTGCATTGTCAATTTTAGAATCCAACAAAATTAAAACCACCAGTCCAAGAAATCTTAAAACTTGGATTTCCGAGTTTTTTCATAAGTAGAATAAGTAAACAAAAAAAAATTTTTAAATTAAAAAAAAACACAACTGCTTAATCTACTTGTAAGTACTAGTCGCAGTTGGGTACAAAATTGATAGGTATCCTATTATAATGTACGACATATGCTTCAACTTTTACATTTGATGCCCAAAGCGCACAAAATTATAGAGTTTTGTATTTTCATGAATCAGGTTATTGGGTAATTTTGTACCGAACTGCGACAAGTAGTTACAAGTAGATTAAGCAGTTGGGTGTTTTTTTTATTAATTTTTTTTTTATGTCCAACTTTTAGGTTTATATCTTATTCACTCTTATAAAAAGCACTATGCATTTACCATTCATTTAGCGTTACCCAAAAAGTACGTGTAGATTTTCTACGGACGCGAACAGTGTTACTTTCCATTGAGTGAAGGTGGGGGAGGAGAGAGGAAGGAGGGAACTAGTAAAATGGTGTTGAAAAATTTTTTAAAGCATGTGCAGAAAGAATTTTTGAATTCGCTCTATATTTGTGAAAGTTATAACTACAACTATTACTAATAACAAGGGAGGGGAAAAGAGAGGGAGAGGGAGGGTGAAACTAGTAAAATGGTGTTGGTGAAATCGCCATATATGTGATAAAATTATGAATATGGTTTTTTAAGAGGGCAAATTAAAGGACATTTGCAATAAATTATCAACGGCATTTCATTAAAATCTTAAATTTAGGTAATTTGTATGCCTTAAAGCCGGCATCGTGTGACAAAATGGCGTCTGACGACCGCCATATTGACTCCTATTTAAAAAATAGCCTATAGCACCTTTGGGATCAGTAGCAATTTAACGACACCTTTTACGTCAATCAGCCGTTTAGCCTCTAGCGCGACACAAACATAGATATTTACATACATACTTACATACATACATATTCCAAACTAAAAACATTACCCTTCCTTTCGCCGTTCTGCAGTTGGGTAAAAATGATCAAAATCACAGATGGTAAGGTTAAATTTTTATTTTATATTGGTAGGTTTGATATGGACTCACCCATTATCCATGATGGAGTAAAAGTGTTGTTTTTTATTTGTAGGAAAAAAATCACTGGGTGTTTTGGTAATCTTAAAATTTTACAACAGGGTGTGGCAAAAAAAGATATGAAAATATTGAGCTGATTTATTTTACATTTGTAAATGTCAAAAATGTAGATAAACTTTATTTCTTGACAGACCAGCAATACCACACACTTTATATCTGGCGTTTAGTGTTTTGGAGTAATTACCAGAAACATTTTATAATTTATACAGGGTGTCCCAAATTTTGTTTTTGGTTTTTATTTATTAATTTATATTTCCAGAGGAGATAGAAAAAATGTGACTCCCACTTTTAGTCTTCGATTTTCAAGAGATGAAAACCGCATTTTGATATAGCAAGCCGTTTTTAACAATCCAAATTTTAAATTAAATGTTATCTGTCAGTTTTTTAGTTTTTGAAATATGTATTACATAAAATTGGTATTTTTCTTGTGGAATAGCTCTCTTTCTATTTAATTTTCAAGATCAGCGTAAAATTTTCTTTAAAATAACGTATTGCACTTAATATTTTTTTTTATATTTCTATATTTTAGTTACCTCTTTATTTTGAATTAAATTATAACAAATAAAATATCAATTAAAACAAAAAATATATAAAAAAATAATTTAAATACATAGAGGTCATTCCATAAAGAAATAACATTTTTATTATAAACGTCTCGCTATATCAAAATGCGGTTTTCACCGGTTATCGTCTCTTGAAAATCGAAGATTGCAAAAAAATTGAATTTATGACACTCTGTATTTCTTATTCTTGCACACTACTATATGTGTATTATTAGTGGGTAACAGTAGAACATATTATTCTACCTTTCCGCTAACAATATTTTCGATACTAAAAATGTATAGGGTGAGTCAAGAAATCTTGGTCACACACAAAAAGCATCAAAAGCGTATTCTCTTTACTGATGCTTCTTTTCATTATTTTATAGGTAACAGGACAAGGTTCCAAGTTCAAAGTAGAGTTCAGAAGTACTTTTTGAAGTTGTTTAGAGCTGGGCTACCTATTCCTGGTAGGATACCAAAGTCAGTGGAAAAGTACAGGGTAAGCATTGTTCAAAAGAACACAATCGCTTTATAAGAGGACGTCCACACTAAAAAAGAGATGGGTAGATGATCTAGAGAAAGATCTAAGGGCAATAAATAAAAAGAGGATTACATAGAAACACACCAACTTTATGTTATATCTAAAAAAATAAAAGTAACAGTTAAAAATACACTTAAATGCAATGTTTATAAATAAACAAGTTAAAAAGTACTAAAAAGTCACAGATTTTTCCGAGAAAGGTCATAAAAATTGGTCCTAAAATTATAAAAAATTAAATTTCAGTTAAGCAAAGCTAAAAATCACTTTAATTTTAAACTTTTGTACAGAGATCAGCGCTTCATAAACACCAGAAGAACAACCATCTCCTCTGGAAGCCAACTTCGTTTTTCCCAGAATTCAATGTTCCAGTGCAAATGGATCCCAGTATGAATGACGTTCCTGGACCGAGTACGAGAGCCTCTTCTAGTTCAGGTAAATACAGACGAGGCGGTAATGAGAAGGTATTACTCTGCACTATATCGCCACTTTTCCAAATTAGTATAAAATTATAGGATGTAATTATATCTAATTACACAGGTTTCGATTTCTCCCGGGGCGGCGCAGCACCTATTTTTTCGAGGTTTCAGGTTTTTTTCAGCTGATATGACTGGGCTATAACAAAGCGAAAAGGTTCGGTTCGATAACTTGTGCTGTTGTTCAGTTTTCTTGCCATCGCTAGTGGGGTTGAGAATCATCCAACGCTCAGCATGAGTCGATTGGGGATCACGTATGGGGTTTGGCAAAATGCCGGCGGCCCTTTGACCACCCACAAGAAAACCATTTCCTTTTTTAAACAGATTTAATTTTTGTGACGCCTTTTGTTTAACACTTGATTGATTTTTTCATTTTAGCGTCAAGTTTAAACTCCCCTTCGCAACCTTCGACCTCTGGCGGTAACGCAAGCAACTACCTACTTCAAACCGAATACCACGAGAAGATAGAAATGCCTGCCGCCATGTTAGAAAAAGACCACAAAGAGCTGCAACTGGATCTTTTGAAGAGAGTGAGAAGAGAAAAGGTGATGGACATGGGCGATTTCACTCATTACGGATATAAGGTAATAGTAATAAAAATAAGAGACAAAATGCTACTCAAGATTTTTCAAAAACTGCCGAAAATTTGGGAAATCCCCGTGGATAAAGTAAAGGAAAACTGATACTTTTTTGAAAATGGTCTCAATTTTTTTATCATTGATGTTTGTTTTAGTGCGACTACTGCGACGAAGAGCCCATCGTGGGCACCAGATGGCACTGCGCGACATGCAAAGAAGCAGTTGACTTTTGCACGGACTGCGTCGTGTCACAGATGTATTCTGACAGCTGTCATCCGTTGACACATTGGTTGGTGATCTATCGAGGGGAGACGCCCGATTTGGAAGGTTCCAGGTAAGACCGGGCAATGTCTATTTTGTATTATAAATTGTATTTAACTTTTTTTTCGATACTTCAAGCGCATTTGTTGAAATTTGTGTGTTTGTTAACTTTATTTAAGTATACCGATGATGTGTTTCTTTTTAAAATTTATATCATACTAAATCGAAGTTTTTATTATAACTAGGTTAAGAATATATACTTGTATGTTTGTCAACAATTTTTACAAATAAAGATATTTAGAATTTTAATTATCTTATTTGTTTTCAGATTATACAACTCATCTTCTACACAACCCTCTACCGTAAAAAGAGAACCAAAATCGCGTCAAAACACGTCAAATCTTAAGGATAGTTATAGCGAAAATGATGGACCAGCAACAAGAACTCTCACATCTGCGAAAGATGACAACAACAGAATATTGACGAGAAACGAGCTGAGGAATTTAAATCAGCTGTTGGACGAGTGTGACAATTACAACAGTGACAGCGATATGATTTCGGATTAGAAAGCAGGTATCCTTGTTGCTCTTCTTAACATTAATAGGCTCTTTCTCAAGGTTATCCTGGAACCTTTTTCAGGGTGTATATATGGCATATTTTATTAAGTGAGGCGCCCCAAAGCAAAACTCGCCACATCCAATTTTTAAGTTTTAGCGGTAAGAAAATCTTGCTAGAGTTAACTACTGGAAGAAAAAATGCACCAATGATGGCGGATAGTTAAAAAATATTTTATTATTTTAATCTAATATTAACAAAAACTTTCCAGTTTTTCAAAAAAAGAGCAATAAAAAATGGATTGGATATAACAAGTTTTGCTACAACATGTTTCTGATAAGACCAGTTTTGCAGGATTATTTTATTTTAATTAAACTTCTACCAACTTAATTATAACATTAAACAATGAACTAATAACTAAAATAGAAAAAAAACTATACTTATTTTAAAATAAATTAAAAATGAGAAAATAAACGACATGCCACATGAAAATTAGATGACGTTACCCTCAGATGAAGCAATCTCATTGGCGGAGCGGATAATTTAAGTTTTGATGTGTTAAGTCGGGTGGATATAGCAAGTTTTGCTTTTAAAATCAAATTTCAACATAGAATTTAAATGGTTTTAAGCAACTTGTGGTAGAAAATTACTGTGGTGTGAGGAGCAAAATCAACAATAATATGCGGTAATTTTATGTTTTTTTGAGAAAAGTGGATAAGGCGAGTTTTGCCTTGGGACGCCTCAAGTTATGTCATACATACAGGGTCTCTAAGGGTGTCTAGTAAAAATCGAAAACCAAATTCGCGGTTTTCCCGATCCGTTTTTACATTTTGCTGGGTTTTCGTGAGTTACTACACATTTATCGTCAAGTTTTAAAACATTATAAAAAAAGACGCAAATTCAATTAAAAAAATCAAAATAAGAGAACTACCCTCGTAATCGGGGTTCGTTCTTTACCCAAATCCGCAAACCGCAGATTATTATAGTCCACAGGGCACCGGTCTATTTTTTTTAGGTGATGAGTAACAAACTGAATTTTGTTACATAGCTTTGCCGAGACGCCCAACTTTTTCCTCTGTGGAAATTTTTGAATATGATTAAAAAATTTGTTTAAAAGTAAATGGCAACATTGTCCCCAAAATCACATGCTTGGTTTAGTCAGTCCGAAGCTCGAGAGATTTCTGCGCCCCCGCACTCTGTTCTGAATTACAAATTTTCGCAGTGAGTTAAAAAAAGTCGTAATAGTACTTATCCACGATTTTCTGGGACTAGTTTTTTGATTGGTCAATACCCAAGGCTTCAAACTTTTCAACTAAAAAAAAAATTGAACTACGCCACTTACAACCTAGTGTAATAGTTATAGGTTATGTTGCCCTCTTCATATTTTTTCGCATAATTTTTTTAAAAGAAATTATCAAAAAACCATAAGTTATTTTCTTAAAATTTCTCTAAATTTAGAAAATAATAACTCTCGTTAGTGTTCTGGTTTCCTTTTTTTAACACAAAAATGAATAGCATTAATGATATTGTGTCAAATCGGAAAGCAGCTGTTCTTCTCTTTATCTTTCTTGTTTAAGTTTAAATGATGCATGAGTGATTTCAAATTAGAAAGCAGGTATTTCTATCCTTGATGCACTTATAAAAATGAATATGCTGCTGTTGTTATCTTTGTCGTAGTTTTAATAGTTTGAATATTTTTTCTCCTCAAGTATAGTAATTCTGAACTATATAGATCGGAATAAGATTGTATTGTTTTAATTAAAAAATAAAATTTTAACAATTTTAAACTTACAAGTTAGTTTATTTTAAATTATTCCTTATTTTACAGTAATCGATATGATCCTAATTTCATCATACGGTTTGTCGGTCTTGGCGTTAGTTTTTGCGTTGCTTATGTTCTGAACAACTTCCATTCCTAAAATGAAATTTAATATACAACAGAGGGAGAAAAGATACGAAGTCCGGCAATTAAAGACTTTTTATAACCATAATATTTAAAAGTAATAAAAAATGTCATAGCCAACTATTTGTTGGTCACTGTTCTTTCTCCCCCACATATTCAGTGCTCTATATTTTTATATTGGCAAGATCCATGATACATATCTAGTATGACTGACACGGTACAAAGCGACCAGGCTTGGCCACAGCAGCAAACTACAGCGACAAACAGACTACAGTACAAACTTACAGGTTTAATAAGAACGTCTCTGCAATATTTCCAAGCAGAGAGGAGTTGTTAGCAAGTTCTGTTTTAAACGATGCCGTCATTACGATCTTTACAGACGGCTCAAAAACGTGTTCTTCACAGAGCTAGGAGTTGCAGACTTGTACAACGTCCTTGATTACTGCACCATCTTTCAAGGGGTGATATTTGCGGTGCTGGAAGCAATCAGTCTCCTGAATCTGCCTTGATCCCGCGATATTAAGATCAGTCGCAATTTGCGCGGACAGTCAGGCTGCTAGCTGAACTCCTGTAGCACTAACTCAAACCTCTGATCAAGACGTTGATCTCCTGTAGCACAAATTCAAACATTGTTTGAAGATGTCAGTAGAATTTACATGAGTCGCGTAACCGAAATCGTGCCATTTATTGTTGTGTTCCAGGTCATTTGGACATATAAGGTAATGAAGGCGGCCAATAGACTAGCCAAAGTAGGTGTAGTCAAACCAAATTGACAATATTGTGGCTATCTTAGTGAGCCTGGTCAAATCTCTCATTAACAATACCGTGGTAAAGCTTGCACAGAGAAGATGGATAGGGTTAGAAACCTGCAACATCTCAAGGTAGCTGTGGCCCAAATGTGAAGAGGACAGATACGAGGGTTGTCTTTTATATTTTGCATATGGAAACATAGAGGGCGACACTGTTCCAATGTCATTACTAAAACATCATCAATCTTTACCCAACCTAAGTTCAAAACGTCAGTGCGATACATATAGTTTTATAGCTACAGTGAATTTTTTAAGTTTAATGAAGGACCACATCAGTGGACAGTTTCTCGTTGGTATGGAGAATTCAAGCGTGGACGGATTAGCCTTAGCGACAGTCTAAGGCCAGGTGCACCAAAAACGGCTGTCACCCAGGAAACCATCGATGCTGTGCGCAAACTCATTACGGAAGATTCATTGGGGATTTCAAAGACCTCAATCCAAAAAATTCTGCATAAAGAATCAGAAGATCAATTGGTGTCAGAAAACTCTAGACTGCTTTAAGTCAGAAAACTCGAAAAACGTTTACAGCATTGTCAGAGGTGATAAATCGTGGTACTTATATGAACCCGAAAATAAACGTCTGTCGTCTGTTTGGGTGTTCCAAGATAAAGAAAAGCCAACAAGTCATCCGTTCTCGAAGTCTATCCAAAAAGATGGTCGCGACATTTATCTCAAAAGCAGATAATGTAGCAACAATTCCTCTGGAAGATCAAACGACTGTTACTGCCGATTGGTACATCACCATTTCTTTGTCGAAAAACTAACCCCAAACGACGAATCATCCTCCACCAAGACAATGCAAGTTCGCACAAAGCACAAAAAACCATTGAATTTTTAACCCAAAACGTCGAATTGTTGGACCATTCATCGTTAGGTCCCAACCTAAGTCGCAACTATTTTTATACTTTTCCGAAAATCAAAAATGGACTGCGTGGTCCAAAATTTCAGTCGCCAGTGGAAGCAGTCGGCGCCTTCAATTTTGACAGTACCAACAAACGAGTGGAATTACAGCTTTGACAACTGGTTTGAACGCATGCAAAAGTGCATTAATTTTCGTGTAGAATACTTCGAGAAACAATAAAGTCTTTAAACCAAGCTCTGCTGGGATGATAGCGGTGTTAGATAGATGCAAGTCTAACTTGTAGCAGGACCACCTTTCGGAAGGGGTGTAAAAGCGTGGGTCCGTCCACTGTGTATAATTAAAGAGATGTCAGGCAGAATTAAGTCCTCTTAGAGAAAGAAAACTTGCATAAGGGGCACACACAAATCGGGGTTTGCGAAAAGGGCGCGCCGTGTGCCTAGTCGCTAGACCAAAAATGGTCTCCCCACCACTAAAACTATATACTGTAATTCCAACTGAATATAAAAGAAATGCTGCGAAAAGAGACTTTGGTTATTACAGGTCACTGCCTCTTCGGAGACCATGCTACCCGTACCGGCAAACAAACGGAGAAGAACCTGAGAGCATAAGACATCTGCTACCTTACCTAACCTAACCTAAGCACCCAGTCTAGAATGCTGATATGGAGTTTGGTAAAAAAGCACGAAATTCAGCTTTCTATAGTTGTGTAAAAGTGACATCTATTCGTAAAACTATAAACTTACCTTTTGTGACCCTGCCAAATACTGTGTGTTTATTATCCAACCAAGGAGTCGGCGTGAGCGTGATGAAAAACTGACTTCCATTCGTGTTTGGTCCTGCGTTGGCCATGGACACTGGAAAAATGTTGAACAGGGTTAATCAATTTGTTCACAACTTCCTTACAGTGAATATATTTCAAAACCAAAAAATGAAATATTTTTTAGGTTTGATTTTTGAGTCACTACTAACCTGTGTATGGTCTGTCATGCCTCAAATGAGGTCGAATTTCGTCCTCGAATTCCCCTCCCCAAATGCTCTCGCCACCCGTTCCGTTTCCGGTTGGATCTCCCGTCTGAATCATGAACCCCTTAATCACCCTGTAAAAAGAAAACACATTTTAGAAAATAGATTTAAGCGTTACAGCAGAAATTGTGAGTACATAATACAGTAAAGTTGGTCATAAGATCAAAAAGAACACAGGCAAAGTACGAATTTGTGCAGATTATAAAATCACCGTATATAATGAGTTACAAGATAATTTTTATTGTGATTGTACAAAAACTCAAGCACTATCTCAAGCAGTATCTACACACAAGGAATAATATGTAATCATCATTGTTCGATTTCCTGAGTTCAAGGATTTGGTTGCGATGGTGCAAAGACTGAGCAACACATCAAGGAACAAGCAGATTCTATTTTAACATTATTTTAATGTTCAAGAAAATTATATTTTGTCTATTTTGATGACATAGACATAGACGAGCAGTTTTAAATAAACGACAAAAATTTAATGTACATTTATACAACATACATGATAGAAAAGTGTAAATTTTTCGAAAATCAAATAATGTATTTGGGACATGTCATTTTAAAAAGAGGTTTAAAAAAGTGATAACAAAAAATAAAGTCTTTCTACAAACAAATTATCTTTTCTTCTCTAAATTTATGTTCTTCCACAAATTTGGGTGTTTCTGCCTTTAAAATATTCATAATATAAAGGCCAATTGGGCTTACCTGTATCAGATGTTGAAAAAATATCAATTTTTTATACTTTTAACACTAGGGTTGGTTGTAATAACAAAGCAACACAGGCAAAGCACGAGTTTGGCCATATTACAGATTTATTGTAAATAATGCGTTAAAAGAAAATAATTATCCAATACCCTGAATTTGAGAACTTTTTGTTGTAATGGTGCAAGACATTATATGCACACCAAGGAATTTAAAACACTATAATTTTGTCTATTTTGTGATATTTCAACTTTTGAAACATTATAATTTTTGAAACACGATACACATTACAAAAGTTAAAGCTTTTTACAAACAAATTACCATTTTTTTTTCTTTTACAACTTTGTCTATTTTTGTCCGTTCCTTAATGTTTATACAGGGTGTTCGGCACATGAACCGTCAAAATTTTTTGGGATATTGTTGGGGTCATTTGCTACCTTTTTAACCTTGAAACTTGGGTCCTTAGAGTCACGGCTAAAGAGATATGAATTAATTTGTTTTTTTAAATTACCCAAAATCCCATCTTTAAACCCTCGTAACCTTTGTATTAATGTCTGGAAAAGCACCATTTTTTTTATAATTCTGTAATCTTATGCTACTTCAACTAATTAATAGATTTGTTAAAATTTATGTATTAAAGGGACATACGAGATTTTTTATTGAAGAACATTAGTGATTTTGTGAAAGAAAATCAATTTCAAAATTAAAAAAAGTATCGACACTTGAGAACTTTATTTTCTTTTAAAAACTTCTCTAGTTGATTACCTTTCTAACGGTATGCTACACATTGATTAAAAAAAACAATTCTGCTTTAAAATATGGATATTCCGTGAGACGGGCAATAATCGTTCGGACTTGATAAGAAAAACAATTTGATGTTTATGATCGTTTCGAACAAAATTTATAAATAAAGAACACAATACATTATTGTTAAAAGTTTAACTTTTGTTTAAGTAGGTAAACGATCATAAACATCAAATTGTTTTTCTTACCAATTCCGAAATGTTCTTTTTTATCAATGTGTAGCATACCGTTAGAAAGGTAATCAACTAAAGAAGTTTTTAAAAGAAAATAAAGTTCTCAATTGACGATACTTTTTTTGATTTTTAATTTTGAAATTGATTTTCTTTCACAAAATCACTAATGTTCTTCAATAAAAAAACTCGTATGTTCCTTTGGGACATCAATTTTAACAAATCTATTAATTAGTTGAAGAAGCATAAGATTACAGAATTATTATAAAAAAATGGTGCTTTTCCAGACATTAATAAAAAGCTTACGAGGGTTTAAAAGTGGGATTTTGGGTAATTTGAGAATTAAAAAAAAAAAATTCATCTCATTAGCCGTGACTCTTAGGACCCAAGTTCCAAGGTTGAAAAGGTAGCAAATGACCCCAACAATATCCCAAAAAATGTTGACGGTTCATGTGCCGAACACCCTGTATATTGGGTAATCATAGGATAGGCCTTACCTATGAAATATATGTCCATTAAAGTACCCATTTTTACTGTGCACGCAAAAATTTTCCACGGTTTTTGGACAATCTTTCATGAACAGCTTTAGATGTATGTCCCCAAACACTGTGTGAAGAACGGCGTTCTCGAACAGCCTCTGAACTGTCAAATTGTCAGTAGCGGCGACGATTTCTTCCTTGGACGGTTTTTCGTTAAATATGTCTCGGTCTTGTTCACCCTATAAAAAAATTAGGAACAAAGTGACACTTTTGTGTCTAAAATAAGCGATAAAAAATGCACTTTTCCAAGTGAGAAAAACTCATTTATGTAGTTTTAAAAGTGGTTGATTAGCTGATCGGTTTAGACAAAAATAAGTATATCTTTGTAGCCTTAGATAATCGATTATTTACTGATGGGAAGAGATAACATTCCTTTAAATTATTTCTTTGAAAAACAGGCTGACTTTTAAGTCAGCCAGAGTTTAAAATAAATAAAAGAAGTACCGGAAGATCGTCAGGCTCTCTTCGGCTGAATAAATAAAAACGATTTTTCTTGTATGCCGTGCTGATTATGGTTGGATCCGCTTGGATGGCTTCCAAGGTTGGATTATTGGAAGCTTCCATTTCTAGCGTTACTGCTGCTTTAGACTTTTTCGCAGAACCTGTATTTGTAAGACCACAAAAGTTTGAGTTTCAACGCAATTTTTTACAGTTTACTTTTATTTTTCAAGTTCCGTAACTTTATAGTAGATGGCGTCACAACTACGGACTAGTCTAACCAATTTATTTTTATAATTACCTTGATATAAAGCAATATTAAGCATCCTCAAATTCTCCGTCTTTCCAATAATTCTCACCAGCTTGTTACTGTACAAATTAATCAACTTAATTCCCAAAAGCGTTGCGTACATTATAAAATGGCCGCTCTGATCAAAAACAACGTTGGCTAGATGAAAAGCTTCGTTCTTTTCGAGATCACGTTCCTGTGCCATCCTTCGGCTAAACTCAACATTGGGCACTTGCTGGGTTTTGTGCTGAAGTTCTACGAACCTACAACAGAGGGAGTGGTTTTCAGCATTTTATTTTAAATAAAATATCTTTCTAAAAGTCTAAGACGTCAGATCTGACAAACGTAAATTTTAGTACCCGTAGATTAAAAAGTTTTGGTGGCGAAAAAAACAGATTGTTTCTCTTAAATCCTCCACATGGGGTTAAAAAATCTAATGGACACCACAATCTAAGTGTTGACAGTTAACTGTTTCGTCCATAAGGGAGTCATCAGAGCACTTGGTTGATGTGAGACCCCTGCAGAGTTAAGTAGACGGTTTCGTCTCTTATTCTACGGTTTCAGTGAGAGAAAAACCGTGTACTCCCCACAAGTAGCGTCATCTACCAAAATACGAGAGAAATTACAAAAACAGGCAGACGAGTAATAAACTTCTACATCGATCGGTAAAAGACAGATTCAATCCCGTGACCTTCGGCCACACATTGTTTTTTAAGTCAGATCAACGCTGGTTGCATTTTTTTCACCTTTAAGACTTTGGCGTGAGTCAGCGGAATTATAAGTCAACAATACTAACAAACGTAAATTTTAGTATTAGTGAATTAAAAACCAAACAAGTTTTCGGTCAAAGAACAAATCCATCAAAAAGTTACCGGTTTAATTTATTTATTAAATAACTGTGTAAAGCAGATAGGGTTATTAACCTGGGTAAAGTCTCGTCGAAAACTTTAGTCAATTTTCCAGTCAAAAAATTGAAAACTCTGACTTTCCTGTCAGTGGAAATCGTCGCGAACTTTTTGCCATCACTGGAAAAACTGATGCAAGTTGGCAATGTTTTGTTTTTGGCGAATTCAAACAGATTTGTGTCGAGTTTGGATTCGAAATTGACGTTTTTCGGGAACATGCAGTCTTGTTTGAGTCCGGTCCAATATTCTAAAATCAAAGTAAATGTTTAGAAAACTTAATACATTTTTTATTGCTAAAATTAAATAAAAAACTTTTTCTATGATTTCGACATCACTTTTAAAAGAAATGTGCCAGCATCGTGATATTTACCTAAAATTCCAGATTTGTCCGCCGAAATGGCAACATCGTATTTGGGATTGTATTGTATTAAAATAACTGGCTTGGGGTGAACCTTTTCCAAAACTTTTAACGGTGTATTGGTGCTTCTCCCTAAAAAACAAAAAAGTAAGCATGTTTGATATCATGAGAAAAAAAGAGTTATTTTGAAATAGAATCAAATACTGACTGTTTTTTATTTTGACTTTAAGCGATCCATATTAAAAAAGTTTCAGAATTGCAGAGGGAATCCAATTTTGGGTACTTGGTGTAGGTGATTGAATTTTATGTTGTTATATAAAGTTGGTATATAACACCTTTTTTTTTATATTGTTTGTTTGTATTATATATATATATATATATATATATATATAATACAAACAAACAATATAAAAAAAATACAGGTGTTACATACCAACTTTATATAACAACATAAAATTCAATCACCTATATATATATTTTAAATTTTTATAATTAAACATATTTTTAAAGTAGCAAAACTAATAAATAAAGATAATAAAAAAGATACAAAATCAAAATAATGAGAACCGAACCAAAGAAGGAAAGAAAAGTCATCAAAATTAAAGGCCCTATACATGGTATCTCGAATTCGACATTTCATGTGTTTCTAGGTGAGATGAGTAAACTGCATCTTGATATAGAAAGTCCTTTTTAAGCTACTGGTGATGTTTGAAAAGTCTGCCTTTAGGGGGTTATAACTTTTTATATATAAAAAATAATTTTTGGTGTACATTTGTTATTTGGGTGTATTTTGACCTATCTTAGCAATATTGTCAGGTTAGAAAATAATGTCTTATTATCTAAATGGTACAAGTTGCGTTTATAAGCTTTATAAGCAAGTGCACATTAACTCTAAATAATCTAAGGAAATGAACTTCTGTATATTATAGCTCATGTTGTATTAAAACGTGTAGTACACTATATACGAAATTAAAAGCAATAAGCAATTGACCGGTCATCGGCGATGTTTATACAGGAAACAAAACATCTCTCGATATCCTATCAATAGCAAATGGTTTTTAAAAAACCGAACCGAACTAAAAGAGTTTAACAGTTAGTTGGAAAATGGTGTAGAATACTGTAAAGAGTTATTTAGATTTTGGTCAAAATCCATTAATACTAATGACAGTTTTTGGACAGTTTAAAAATTGAAAATATGCTTACTTTTTAACAGAGCACCGCATCAGTATGCGGTTGAAATATAGTAAAACACGGTTTTCTCAATAATAATATATCTTAATACTAAAAACTTCATAGGAGCTATTAACAAAAACTGTTTTCAAGGCTGATATAGTGTTGAGTTCTACTGAAGTGTGCTTATGGTCTAGGAGGGTATCAGATCCATCATGGATCCATTATAGATTTTTTAGAAAGAATTCAACTGTCAACTTACAATAAATTTTAAAAAAACTGTTTATTTGCCATTTTGAAAAAAATACATTTTTTACCAGAAAATGATTTAACTATATCACTTCCTAATAGAAAGGATCAGGTGTGGGTACTAAGGTCACTCATCGTAAAGCAAGCTTTATAGATAGGAAGCCTGACATTAATTTTCTATTTTTTGGTTATAATTTTTGAGATGTTTTCCTCGGTTTCGCATTGGCGACTCATTAATTTTTTAAAAATATTGTTTTAACACAGTCTAAAGATCTATTTATTAATAATGAAGCCTCAAGATAGTTGCCAGCATAACTTTTTATTTCTAACTACATAAATATATGGATGATTCTACCAAAAGTGGGCTATATGGATATCATTTTTGGTCATTGCCTTTAAATAACAGTACAGCACAGTAAATAATTTTGTTTTGTTAAATTTATGTAACTAATTAGGTGTAAGCTAAGAAACATTTATTTTCCCGAATTTTAGGAATTATTGCATAAAAATTCCAGAGGGATGAGTACCAGAGGAATGAGTTTTTTAATGGTTTTCCAATTTAAATCAAAATCTATTTAGACTACTTAAGTTTTATATAAACAAAGTTCCTATACTTATAATTTTAAAACAATCAACAAAAAAATTATACTATTGATATCAGTCGAATATTTACTTACCAGAGGAATGATAATTGAAGCGTTCCTTTTTGATTTCTCAGAAAAAAACTAATTTTCTGCCGAAAATAAAAAGATCTATAACTTAAACCAAACTAAAGTTGACATTATCTGTCACAACTAGAAATTAACCGGTGGTATTCACAAATATTGTGTTATTAAAAATGGAGCACGTTTAAAATTGTAAAATTTTCCGAGAAAAATATGACTGCAAACTTAAGTTTTATCAATTTTTTGATAAATAGTTAAGACTTGGTTAAATATTATTTATTAGGATATTTTTTTCAATCTGAGTTTTTAATATTTGGTTTGGGACTACACCAGAGGAATGAGGTATTTGCTTTGTAATAAAAAAAATCATAAATTTGCAATTTTTTTTATACATTAAACTCAAATGCTCCATAAAGAAAACATTTCGTTTTAAATCTTATAACTAAAACTATGCTTCATTTGCAGTCTGTGTTTGAAAAATATGCATTCCCACTCCACAGCACCATTTTTGTAGAATCATCCATATATAGTTTTGTAGAATCATCCATACCTTCAGACAGAAAAAATGTAACATATACAATTCAATATTAATTCTTTTTCTTTTTTTTCTATAAAAAAACTATAACCCAACCAAAATTAAGTTTACATAAATAAAAAGTTAAAGGGCCCTCCCCCAAAATGCAGACTTTAAAAAAAATGTGGCTTGCTCTTCAAACACCACAAAAATATCGAATTTGGGACACCTTATGCAGTCAATAAAGAATGACTTACCATCATAAATATAAATCTTTGAACTATCTGCATCCGCTACTGCCAAAGTGTGGATGGGATCGCCAGGCCCATGTATCCACTCCACTGTACTGGGAACATAGTCCAGTTTCATCATGTTGATCATGTCGAAATTGACTATGTCGAAAAATTTTAGCGCCTTGTCGGTACTTGCTGAGCAGAGCAGTGTGCCTGAACTATTGGCAGCTAAATTTAAAAAATGAATCTTAGCATCTACTGTAGTCAGTTACAAAGGATCTTTAACATATTTGTGATATTCAACAATTACAGTTACTGTTGTAAGAATCCTTGAATAATAAACTAATAATTATTGAAAAATAGCTCTTTTTCCAACATTTACCTATTTAAACTAGCAAACATTTAAAAATGTATTGGCATTACATATGTACATACAAATTTTGGGTCAGGGGTTACCTCCTCATACTATTATACTTAAAACAATTGTCTGGGTTTTTTTCTAGTTGGTCCCCTCAAAGGCAGGTTTAAATTAAAATTATTTCTGTCCTTTTTAATAATTATTAATAATATATTGTTGTAAAATATGGCTTGCATAAACTTAGGTTGCTGTTAATTTGCAGAATATTATGAATATTCCATTACCTATTTTAGTGATTGGTCCCAAATGGCTCCTAAAATGTTTAACAAATTCAATCCCAGTTTCATTCTTTTTCCAAAATTTAATATGTCCATCACAGCTAGCAGTTATGATGAAATCTGTGGGCGTAGCTAGACAGTGTGTTATAACATCGCGATGCATATAGCTACGCTCATAGGAGCCAGCACATGGGAGAATATCTAAGTAGAGCCTTTCAAAAGGTAAAATCTGCAATAAAACATAACATAAAAACACTTAAGTACAGTGTCGTATATATTGTCGGGTAGGATTTTATTTTAAATCGAACCCCTAAACGAGGGTACCGTAGTAGATCTCTTATGTGAATAAAATAAATATGAAACAGTTTTAAAAACGTTACAAACTTTAATGAATACAAAATAAAACTCTGTTGCAATTCGCAAATTGTTACAAGACTTTTCTTATGACCTATAAAACGAACAAGACCCAAAATATTAAAATAAAAACTTTAACTTACCAAAATAACAAACTGCAAAATATTCTTTAAATATAAAAATCTTATGTTTCTTTACTGACAATTAATTTTAGAGGTTTTAGTTATGTTCAACAAAACTTAGAATGTGACTACCAACTTGTTTTCTCAAAGTTTGGGTTTTTATAAACGGTAGGTTTGACCTAAATAATCCATTATCCCCTCTTTGAAGAGCTTGGAGGAACCAAGTCAGTGGCGTTGCTGATAATCCTAAAATTTACTTTACATTCTAGCTAATGAGCTAAACAAGTAAACCTAAACGAAAACAGAGATAAAATACATTTTATAGACAACATTTTCTTATCTCACAGTTTTTCCATGTCCAATCACTTTAAAGGGAAAACCCTCTCGCTACTTGCTGTATCCCCACGCTCAACCATTACGACTCCCACTCTAGACTTTTCAATAGTTTTTCTCGCCATAACCATCTGCTGTGTAGTGGGCGGCAACCAAATGTTTTCTATTTTGGAGGGAGGCGGAACCACTTTCTTATCTCAACAGAACCATAATTGTGTTTGTCGCTTTTCCAAGATGGTTTCGTACAGTGCCACAGTCAGGGGTTATTTGCATTCCTGACAATATGGGGGGCCGGTTCGGTTCGGTCCCCCCCTAAGTAAAGGTTTTTTTTTGATATTTTCCACATATTTCATGATAACAAACATAAAATAGCATAAAATACGGACTCATGGGGCTCGCCCCCCCCCCCCGGAAACTGTTCGAGGCCCCCCCCCAAAACGTTTTTCTATATACACCACTGCTTAAGTATGTGTGTAAACATTGAAAATTACAGGCCAATAAGTTTGCTGCCCTCATTTTCCAAAATATTTGAGGTAGCAATGAATACCTGTTTAAAATCTTTTTTTGAATCGAAAAAATTAATTAACCCTAGCCAGCAAGGATTTTTGAAGGGAAAGTCAGTGGAGACAGCCACATATGATTTTTTGTCTAGGCTTTTGGAAAACCTAGAGGGCAAATTGAAAACTATGGGAGCATTTCTGGACCTCTCCAAGGCATTTGATTGCCTAGATCATGGTATTCTGCTGAAAAAACTAGAGCTATATGGTGTCCGGGGTCCTCCTCTCTGGTGGGTAACTTCATACCTCACAGACTGTAGACAGAAAGTAAAAATAGAACGCGATGGGTGAGAATATTTTTCTGAAGAGATAACAATCTCCCTAGGAGTTCCTCAAGGGAGTGTACTAGGCCCCTTTCTGTTCTTGGTGTACATTAACGACCTGCCTGAGGCAGTAGCCACCCTTTTTTCAAAAATTGTCAACTTTGCTGATGACACAAACCTGCTCTTTTGGGCAGAAAACTCTGAAGCTCTAGTCGACATAGCAGAGGCCATCTTGGCAGAGGCCGAGAGATGGTTCGATGGAAACAGTTTGCTACTTAATTGCCAGAAATCAACTTTTGTCTGGTTTAAAACTATACAAGATAAAAATGAGTACCCCCAGTCACTGCATCTGCTTTCCCAGACTTTTGAAACAGCAGAGGATGTTAAGTTCCTAGGTATGCATATAGATCAAGCCTTAAACTGGGAAACTCATATCAGGGAGGCATGTAAGAGATTAAATACAGCATGCTTTTCTGTCAGAATGCTCTATAAGTACCTGGAGAGAGATGTTTTGCTGTCTGTATATTATGCAAACTTTTATTCAGTCCTCAGGTATGGTGTGATTTTCTAGGGAGGCAGTTCTAGCAGTCTGGTGTGTGAACCATTTAAGATTCAAAAGAGGGTTGTAAGAGTCATGTTGGGGATGCAAACTAGAGAGTCCTGCAGGGGAAAGTTTTGTGGGCCACAGAAAGGAGTCCTGTATATGCCTGTGTTAAATTGTTTAACAATCTTCCTACCAATGTTAAAAAAGAATCCAATCCAAAGAGGTTTAAAAAATTAGTTTTTGAGTACCTACTCGATATTGAGCCATATTCAGTATCAGAGTACCTGTCATTTCTCCCTCCTCAACAGTGAATTTTGATTTTGGTGTTGATATTTTTTGTCATTTAAAAATTTTTTTGTCATTTTAATCAGTGCTGTTTATTTTAATTTAATTTTAATTAATAATAAAAATTCGACGACCAAAAAAAAATCATGTCTATAGTTTCCTTGGCTGCCATCTTAATTTACCGTTACCGGCCCTGCTACTTAATCACCAGGGGGTGACCAGCTAACCCCAAAATGTGTACACCGATTGTGAAAATCCACAATCTTTTGCCAAGATTGTGAGGGATTGTGTAAAGATTGTGAGGGATTGTGGTAAGATTGTGAGGGATTGTGGTAAGATTGTGACAGATTGTGGGTGATTGAGAGGGATTGTGTAAAGATTGTGAAGGATTGTGAACAGATTGTGAGAAATGTGTACACCGATTGTGAGAGCTGTTCACCCCTCGGTTTTAGATATAGTGTAAAAAAATATGAGAAAACCATGTACTTTTAGAAAGTGTTGTAAATAACAATACAATCATTGATGCAGATTAGATTCTTACCTTTCTCTTCTTTGGCTGGGGCGCTTCAGGGGCCATGGGTCCAATCTGTCCTCCCGAATCACTTTCACTTGCTTCAATTAGTTGTGTCCTTTGAACAAGTTTTTGTGCTTTGTCGCTCTCCTTAACACGCCCTACTTGTGTCTTTTGATTGAAACTTTGGTCCTTGTCACTCTCACTATCATTTTCTTCATGTTGTCTTTTTCTTTCAGATGAGTCTTTTTCTGTGATTTCTTCGCTAGTATGATCACTGTCGCTCATTGTTTTACGAATTTTAAGTAGATTATAATAAAATAAAGGTAAAAATAGCCCAAAGAAAAATATTTTTGTTTATTTTGTTTTGTAGGTTAGGTGTTTGGTTTGTTTTTTTTTCGTGTGGGCTTTGGGCCAAAAATATTTTGCCGTGAGCATACCGGTTTATTTGTCCGAATCCTGGGAGCCTATTCGTGAAAACAGACGTGGCTTTCTTCATACCATTTTTGGACGAGGAACCGAGGGGTCATCAGCTTTCAACAGTACTGTACAAATTTCACAACAGTACCCGACAGTACCACGACAGGATCCAACAGTACTCGACAGTACACGACAGTTCTCAACAGTACTCGACAGTACCACGACAGGACCCAACAGTACTCGACAGTACCCAACAGTACTCGACAGTACACGACAGGACCCAACAGTACTCGACAGTACCCAACAGTACTCGACAGTACACGACAGGACCCAACAGTACTCGACAGTACACGAGAGGACCCAACAGTACCCGACAGTACCACGACAGGACCCAACAGTACTCGACAGGACCCAACAGTACGTAACAGGACTTAACAGTACATGATAGAAGCCAACAGTACTCGACACAACCCTCTTACCTCTTACCCGAAACAGTGGCGTAGATGCAAAACGACAGGATGACCTTTTTTTTTTTGGAGACGGCGCGGTTCAAATTTCTACGGCGCGGTTCGGTTCATTCATATATGATGATGATGACCTTTTTTTTGGTCGCAAGATTTGTGAGCGCGGCGCGGTTCCCCAAAGATGATGACCTTTTTTTTTTTTTTGCTCGCATGTTTTTTGAGGGCGAGGCACGACGACAGTACTCAACAGGACCCAACAGGACCCAACAGTACACCGCCAGGACCCAACAGTACTCGACAGTACACGACAGTACTCAACAGTACACCGACAGGACCCAACAGTACTCGACAATACACGACAGTACCCAACAGTACTCGACAGTACACGACAGTACCCAACAGTACTCAACAGGACCCAACAGTACACGTCAGGACCCAAGTCCTGTTGGACGCTGTACAAAATTTTAGGGTGCCGATGACCCCTCGCGAGGAACTCAAACGTTGCATATCGAGGAACTGTGCAATCAACTATTTCGTAAAAGTACCTTTACTACTCGCGTGCGAAAAGTGCACTTTTTCGAATTTATTTGCGTGTGAAAAGTGGTACTTTTTTGCACTTCTGTGGTAGTCACTTTACCGCACATAAAAAACTTACTAAACTACTAAACCTAAATTTTTATTTCGGAAAAAATGTAAAATGTTTATAAGCACAAAATATAACACGTTATTTTTTATTCAACAAAACAAACTTTATTTTTTTAATAAATTAGAGGCTCGCAAGAAAAATGTTGCGAAAACATGCGTAAGGTAAATTTTCCGCCCTTGACCGAACTCCGATACGCGTTGTTCCGTTAACTGCCATCGCGTGCGGAAAAGTACCACTTTCCGCACTTGTAAATAACTATTCTGAGTCTCCGTTTTAAAAGAAGGATAAATATATCAGGAAAAGAATGTAATTTGCTTGTTTGTGATTATCCCAAATAGGGTTGCCAAACCCGTCGTGATTTCTCAGGACAGTCCTGATTTTTAGCAAAATGTCCTGCGTCCTGACAACACCCTTTTATCAGGACAGCAAATGTACTGATTTTTCGAGCATAGAAAAATAAAATGCTTCTCAAATCTGTAAGGTCTTCAATCAAATCTGATTTCAAAAGAGTAAGTGTAACTTGATTTGTTCATATAATTTACATTTCCTAGTCCGTTGATTTAGTGTAAAAATATTTAATGTTATCATATTTTCCAATATTGCCACCCACAATGGTGATAAATACATTGATTTTTTTAAAATACATATCGTTTGTCCACCGATGATGTCATCAAAAAACTAGTAAAAACACTATTTTTAGCATTTTTTAAGAGCTTTCCAACGATGTATTGCAACATCAATTTATGCTACATGTAACGCAAATATTTCAATTATTTTTAAATATACCAATATGATGTAATCCAGGGTGGTGGGGAAAGTAACTATGATCGAGTGTCTCCCTACGCTTTTTTGTATTAGTAAATTGACAAGCATCGTGAATATTTCGAACTGGTAACCAGTGAAATATTTTTATGGCATTTGTCAACAAATCCATGGACTATATTTTTTATCAGATAGGTGGTTATTAGTAAATAAGTACCTACTCAAAATGTTGTCTTAGCAAAATTAAGAAGTTTTTTTTTTAAAGGGCTATTTAAAAAAATTAAAGATATTTTATGTTTTACTTCTTGATAACAATTTGTGGATGTCCTGATTTTGGATCAAATATCCTGACAATTTAAAACAAATTAACCCGATAAACCTAAATTCAGTGTTGGCAACCCTAATCCCAAAACAAATGCTATGCTCTAGCTTCCAGGAAAAAAGGACATCAAAATACGCCTTTTGGCATTCAATAAAATCTACCAGTTTTAACTAAAAGCTCTGTACTTTTGTGTTTTTAGAAGTTAAAAATCTATCAAATTTTGGGGGATCGGAAAAAACAGAAACAAGAAAAAAAAACGGTGGAAATATAATTTATTAAAAACAAGTTTTAGATTTTATAAACACCTAGATCGTAAATGTAGGTACAATCTAAGCCGTGAGACGATTTATAAATAAAATTAGGTATCAATTAGATTAAAATTAAGTTCTAATAATAAAATAATATAATAATACAAAATAAAATTAGGTACATTTACATCTCAAAAACAATTTAACAAAACAAATTAAACCTAAAATAAAGCACTATTTTAGTAGTGTTGGTCAATTAAAGGCGCACTTTGCTTATTTTGCACTGTTTTTGTATTATACGCACCAAAAAATTATGTACGTAATTTGCGCCTTAAAAATAAAATTATTTTAGTTTCTTACAATTTACAGTGTGGGCAAAAAACACTAAATCTATTTGTTAATAACTTTTGCTTTACGAGATCAAAATTCATTAGATTAAAAAGGAAAACGGATTTTTAAGAAGTTAAAAGCCACATGTGTCTTTGTTTTGGAGGGTCTTAATAAAACTCTTGATGGATCAGAGACAGACACAACTTAAATAACGAAGGCGAAATTGGTATTAACATTAGATGCAATCCTTTATGTGGATGTCAAACAATATAGAGCAGCAAGACATTGCACAGCTGCACAAGAAGTGAGGACGCTCTAAAGAAAAAAAAGTATGGTGACTGGAGTTTTACAAGAAAAACAGGATTGCTTCGGGTTTTAATACCATTGCGTCTAAAAAATTGTGACTTCATGGAACAATACGTTAACCAAGTTATTAACACTTCACAGAAGTTAAAGAAAACTGGCTTTATGATCATTGAGGAATGGATTGAATCACTTTTATTAGTAGGTGTACCTGAAAAGTTTGCTGCAATGATCATGACAATGGAGCACAGCGGCATAGTTATAGATGCTGATGGTGTCAAAAACAAACTGCTGGACATGAATGAAGAGACTGTTCTTCATTTTGACTAAAGGAGAAGCATTTGGTGTTAAACGTTAAAGATTTCGATACAAAAAAAGGGAGTAACTCAGGTAACA
Source organism: Aspidapion aeneum (assembly GCA_963576565.1). Taxonomy (NCBI): domain Eukaryota; kingdom Metazoa; phylum Arthropoda; class Insecta; order Coleoptera; family Brentidae; genus Aspidapion; species Aspidapion aeneum. Next base: position 23,582,143 of record OY755045.1, on the reverse strand, counting down.
GCAAAGAAAGCAGAGCTTGTTGTTATAAATACAAAGAGATCGGTCATTATTTAAATAAAAATCCTATACTAAAAAACAGTAGTAAAGATCAAAGAAATGATAAGAAAGAATTAGCCTTATCAGCAGTATTTCTAAGCGAAGGTTTTAATGAAACTCACTGGTATGGAGATTCCGGTGCCTTCGTCCATTCAACTGCTCGAAATGATTGGTTAAAAAACATCAATGAGAAACCTGATATGACAGAAAATTATGGTAGCTAACCAAGAGGTTTTACCTGTGATTTGTTTAGGCGATATATCACTTAAAACGATAGTACATGGAAAACAATGTGTAACCATAAAAATGCTATGTTTATGTCATATTTTACTCAGTAGCTATATCCGTTAATATTGATCTGGCAGTAATGTTTAAATTAGCAAAGTTAAAGGAAAAATAACATATGTCAAACACTTGTCAAAACCTGTATTTTATTTTTTTAATCGAAAGGGCTTCCTTTTCTGATTTCAAAAATATATAACATGTTGACATTTGGTTTGGTCGTTTTCGAGTTATTTGCCTTTTGATTTACCATATTGGACTTAATAGAATAACTCCGTTAATATTGATCTAACAGTAAAGTAATTTTAAAATTTCCTTTATTTAAATGAGCAAAAATGTCATTTATTAGGGGTAATAAGTTGGCCTTTCTAAATATTTATTTATTAATACAGAAAAATCTGCGCGATAGCGAACGCTATTGTCAGATTTCCTCACTGGTACGATGGGAGTTGCCCACTCTGGAGTTATCACGGGTTCTAATATGCCATCTTTTACCATACTCTTCATGAACCTCTGCCAAGGTAATTAATATATTACATAATATGGTAAATCAAAAGGCAAATAAATCGAAAACGGCCAAACCAAAATATGTCAATATGTTATATATTTTTGAAATCAGAAAAAGGAGCCCTATCGACCAAAAAAATAAAATACAGGGTGTTTTCCTTAAAAAAATGCTATTAGCTATTGAGTAAAATATGGTCAATCACCCTGTACCAGCTTTAATTACAAATTTGTTGTCAGGATTATAGATAAAGCAATAAGAAATGGCAACAGCGCTATCTTTGAAGACCAAGGGTGCAAGATTTTGAATTCAGACAACCAAATTGTTGCAGAGGCCAAAGTTACAGATAATGTTAATCATTGAGATTTAAAGACGATGCATCATGGCGCAGTTATAGGTCTAAGCTGCAGTGGAAAAAATGAGCAGTGTCACTGAAGAAACTTGTGAAGTATGGTGTGAAGGCAAGCGAGCTAGGTTGCCATTCAAAGATCAAGGCTTAAGAAGTAACAATGGGGGGGAGTTCTGTATCAATGACTTTAAACAGTATTATTCCAAAAATGGATAATACATTAAAAAACTAACCCATGTAGCCCGCAACAGAATGAGTTGCTTGAGCGACAACCGAACTATTGTCGATGAAAGCAAAATGCCTGTTATTCGATGCAAACTTAGATAAACATTTTGAACACAGCAGTCTACCTAAGGAACAGAAGTGTTGCTCAGGCCTTAGAAAAACACCATTTAAAATTCAAATTTCATGCGAAATTGAGACATTAAATGATTTTTTATAAAATCAGTTCATTCGATGCCTAATGCTGTAATTCAATAAGAACACGCCTCTAATATTAGAAAAGCGTCTACATATAAAGCGATAATCGTCAAGAGCTCGTTTTCATATTTAACCGATTTTTGAAATCCAGAATTAAGTAAGATTTCGTCTACTCTTTGCTTCATAAAAACATTTTCATTTAAATGCCCATTTAAAAAAGCGGTCTTGACATCCAAATGTGTAATTTGAAGCATGGTATAAAACAAATCTGAAACCATGGTACATGGTAAAAAAATAGGTAAAAAGATCAAAATTTTATAAAAAGTCAGAAAAAATTATTTTAGTACGTTATTCTGATAATGACAAGTGTTATCGACTTTGTAATCCTCTATATGAATAACTACAAAAGTGTAGTGAGTGATTTTACATAAGCCTTACATAAGTTTCAGTGTCAGTTTTTTAAGTCAATTTAATAATTGTAACACTGATTATTACTGGGAATGTGCTAAGACACAGAAGCTCCTTCTTTGAAATACAACACTGTCGAAGGCTGACATTTCCATTATTTTCTTGTCAGCCTATATTTTTTGTGTTTTCAACATAGTCAAAATTTCTGTCAGCCTTCCAAACTGTTGTCATTCAAAGTAGAATTAGGCTTGATAATTTAAGGGGGCTGTGGCTAAGATAATACTAAACGGCACAAAAAACTTCTCTTTGAAAATGGAAAAGAGGCAACAAAGGAGGCCATATATTTACGAAATTTAATAAATGATTTGATTGGAAAACTGGATTGTGTTATATTATATAACGTCTGATCTGGTACTGACGGCATCCCGTCTGAACTCATTAAATAAGCCCACATCCAAACGCTTATAAGCAAAATATGGAACCTGCCGAACTCAGAGATGCCTCAATTGTTCTCATATTTAAAAAGGGAGACAAGGCACAATATGGAAATTATAGGGAATATCTGTTGTAGGAAAGATTCTTGCTAGACTATTGTGAAATCGCCTTATGCCAGTTGCCGAAAAGAATCTGTCTAAGCCACAGTGGAAGCCCAGCCCAACACAGGCACGGCTGACATGATATTCAGTATAAGGTAAATTCAAGAGCAATCTAACGAACAAAATCGCCCTCTCTACATGGCCTTCATTGATCTAGTGAAAGCATTCGACTCAGTCAACATAGGTATCTCCAAAAGTACATTCAAATTGTTCGCCTGCTCGAGCAACGATGGACTTTTCAGATAAGCACATGTATCAAGCAAGGCTGTGTAATTGCACCCAATTTATTCTCCAATATTTGTGGGTGCTATGCTTCATCTTGTCAGAGCGTGTGAAAATCCTGTACAGATTCGACGGAGGATTATTTAATCTAAACAGACTGCGTGTTATAAAAAAGTTCGCACAACAATAATCGATCTGCAGTATGCCGATGATAACGTCGAATCTTCCGATTCAGTGGAATGTCTACAGGCAACCGTCAATGCTTTCAACCAAGCATATAAAACCATCGTTCTTGACGTCAATCACTCGAACGCGCAAGTTCTACATCAACCAGCACCAGGTACGAACCCCCAAGGCCTTAATATATTACTAAATGATGACCCTTTACAGAAACTAGAGCATACCTTGGAAGTCATTTATCAGAAAATCCAACCATCAACAGCGAGATTCAGCATTGCTTGAAATATGCCAGCGCAGTATGGGGATGGTTCGGTTCGGTGTACTCCTCCAGAATTGGCTTATACAACGTGATTCCAAAGTTGTGGTTTTATTTTTAACTGTGCATAGAACTGATTAAACCAAAGCACTTTTCTTAGTAACATTTTGTAAAATTCTGAATTCAGTTAAAAATAAAACCCCAACTTTGGAATTACCCTGTATAGCCAGAACGCCAAACACACTATTATACGACAATGAAGAATAGATGATAATCATACTCGATATCGAGTGATTGTCTATGATGATGAGAACGACAACCAAAGTGCTAAAAAACTTGCTTACAACCCAGTTTTGCATGAAGAATCAAAACATATTGATATCAGATATCATTGTATTCGAGATGCTGTAAATGACATCATTAAAATAAAATATTTAAACAGAAATGAAATTATAGCAGATATTTTAACCAAAATATTAGGTGGTGATAAACATGGTAAATTTGTTGATGGCGTAGGTTTAAGCAACTGACTTATTTTAAAATTTAGTTTTTTATATGGTCTTATGGGATTCCTTACCCTACAATTCGCTAAATTACGTTTTTTTGAATCTTAACTCAGGGTGTGGTTTTTTCGTATCTCTATGACCTCATCATATTGCAACTCGGTGCTCTTCTTGAGGAACTGTATAGTTTTTGAAATATGAGTTTTCAAAGTTTGGCTATTTTGGTCTTATGGGATTCCCTACCCTAAAATTCGCTAAATGACGTTTTTTCGAATCTTAACTCAGGGTGTGGTTTTTTCGTATCTCTATGGCCCCATCATACTGTAACTCGGTACTTTTCTTGATAAACTGTATAGTTTTTGAAATATGAATTTTCAAAGTTTGGCTATTTTGGTCTTATGGGATTCCCTACCCTAAAATTCGATAAATGACGTTTTTCGAATCTTAACTCAGGGTGTGGTTTTTTTGTATCTCTATGGCCCCATCATACTGCAACTCGGTGCTTTTCTTGATAAACTGTATAGTTTTTGAAATATGAATTTTCAAAGTTTGGCTATTGTGGTCTTATGGGATTCCCTACCCTAAAATTCGCTAAATGACGTTTTTTTGAATCTTAACTCAGGGTGTGGTTTTTTTGTATCTCTATGGCCCCATCATACTGCAACTTGGTGCTTTTCTTGATAAACTGTATAGTTTTTGAAATATGAATTTTCAAAGTTTGGCTATTGTGGTCTTATGGGATTCCCTACCCTAAAATTCGCTAAATGACGTTTTTTCGAATCTTAACTCAAGGTGTGGTTTTTTCGCATCTCTATGGCCCCATCATACTGCAACTCGGTGCTTTTCTTGATAAACTGTATAGTTTTTGAAATATGAATTTTCAAAGTTTGGCTATTGTGGTCTTATGGGATTCCCTACCCTAAAATTCTCTAAATGACGTTTTTTTGAATCTTAACTCAGGGTGTGGTTTTTTCGTATCTCTATGGCCCCATCATACTGCAACTCGGTGCTTTTCCTGATAAATTGTAGAGTTTTTCAAATATGAATTTTCAAAGTTTGGCTATTTTGGTCTTATGGGATTCCCTACCCTAAAATTCGCTAAATGACGTTTTTTCGAATTTTAACTCAGAGTGTGGTTTTTTCGTATCTCTATGGCCCCATCATACTACTTTTGTTGGTAAACTGTATAGTTTTTGAAATATGAATTTTCAAAGTTTGGCTATTTTATACATACTATAAAAATTTAGTTCTTTTAAGAAGTGCTTTTAGTAATAATTTTTGTTATGAGAAAGTTGTATTGTGTAAAAGTTAAATAGTACAGGGCCCAGAAAGATGTGTCCTGACCTGTGCCTGGTTATAATACTATAAGAAAATTTATAGTTATAAGTTATGAGTCCGACTTCTTTTATGTAGAAACAACTTTCTGTGTAAAGGCATCTCTGTTCAGGCGCATGTATTTTAAGTATCAAGACTCTGTTGTATTGATACGATTTATTGTTTGATTCGTTGTCTTCAGTCTTGGTATGAACTAAATCATGGTCGTTTGAATTTACAATTTTCGTACATTTTTGTTAAATGTTTTTCAACATTTGTGTCCTAATTCAAGAAGGTATTAATAATTAAAATTCCGTAGGCAGTTTTTGAGATAAAACGATGAAACCAAATATCCTTTTGTGCTTAATGTCACACAAAAATATTCATTTAATCATGACTTTTTGAATTTTTTTTTAATTTGATTACAAATTTCATCTTTTTGCTATCCATCAGTACTTAAAAAGTTATTAAAATATATATACAGTGTTTTTGGTCCACTTGTTAAAATAGAAAGTTGAACTTAAATATCATAAAAAAATATCACTTTTGTGTAAATATAATGTCATTGTTGTACTCTAGATGATGTAGAAATATTATTGTCAGAAATTTGACATTTGTCACAGCCTTTTGAGGAAGACCTATAGGTAAAAAACTTAAAGTTAGATTTAAAAACAAAATATGGGATATTATTCACTGTCAGTGATAAGTCTGATGTTTAAATGATCAGTGTAAATATCACATTCGTCAAACAAACAATGAAAAGTGTTTTTTGTAACAAAGATTAGCGCTAGTAGCGTCCAGTGCAGTGAGAAACAAAATATTCAGTCTTTTGACACATGCAAAATCAAAATAAAAACATAATTAAAAAAATATATATGTGTGTTCAATTATTTTACCTGATTATCTGTTTAAAATGCTCGTTCTCATTCAAGGCGATTTGCAACTTCTCCTGCAACGAGTCAATTATCGATTCTCTCTCTCTCAACTGCAACTTAAGGTCACTTATGGTTTCTTCTAAGGCTTCAAATATTGCCTGAAAACAAAACAAAATATTTTTTCTTAGCAAAGTGATACAGAGTAGATTCGGTACTTTTGAGAATTTAGAGCTAATAAAATGTTTTTAAATATAAGAAAGTGTTCGGTTGTAACATTTACAAAAAAAACAAACCCGATAATAAATGATTACAAAGTTTTTAATGCGACATTAAATCGCGAAAATGAGATAAAGGATCTGGGAGTTGTTTTTCAATCAAACCTAAAGTTTAATAGTCATTTTTTGCACATCACAAAAAAAGCAACAAAAGCTCTTGGGTTTTTAATAAGAAACACAAAAAACTTTACAATACCAACCATAATACGATTGTATAATGCCTTGGTAAGACCTCACTTAGAATATGCTTTACAAATATGGATGCCATATGAGGCCGTACATATTGATCATATTGAAAAGGTTCAAAAGAAATTTTTACGATATCTCTATCTTATTAAAAATAATTCTTATCCTTTTAAAGTTTCATATAAGTCTATGCTAGATGGTTTTAAATTTAAGTCATTATTACAGCGAAGAAAGCAACAAGCTGTGATATATCTGTATAATATTATAAATAATGTTAAGTACAAAGATTGTGGCTTAATAAGTTTTTTATATTTTAATGTACCAAAGATTAACCTAAGAATTACAAGTAGTCAAAAAATTTTTAGTGTAAATCCTAGCAGTATTTCCCCATTTAATAGAATAATGGCGGTAGCTAATGAGATTTTTGGTGAGGTCCAGACAGATATCTTCCATACGAACCTAAAACAGCTGAAAGCTGTAATTTAGCAATCATAGCATTGTGATATTGCATCTCTTTTTTTTTGTCTCTTGTAGGTAGGCTGTAGGTTAAGTTTTACTTTTTTCATTAAAGTTTTCTTTACATGTAATTACCATAAGTGGTGTTTGTAAAGTATCCAATAAATAAATAAAAAGAAATAAAGTAACTACAAACACTTCAAAGAATTCCAGCACAAAGGCTAAACTTACTCTGGATTCTTCACTATTCTCTGTATGATTTGGTGGTTCAGTCAAACAAAAAAAATCCTGAATTTCCTTGGATTCTAATAGTTCAGGTACTCCTAAAATAAAAATAAGAGTGTTACTAAAATATGTCACCAAATATTAGGAAAAAACTACAGGATGATATTTTTCCGAGGTCATGCCCCTTTTTTTACCCAGAACTTTTTTGCAGGAAGTCACTGGCAGATTCAAAAATATAAAAAATTGCTATTCAGAAATTTCATAAAACTCGCATAAAATTAAAATAATTTTTTTAAACTATTTTAAATTTTAATGTCATTTAGCAGGGTACAAATTTTCCAATTTTGTCTTTTTTCTCGAAAACTGTTAAAGATATAAAAAATTGCAAAAAGGTGTAGTTGAATTGCTGCTGATCCCGAAGGTGCTATAGGCTATATTTTTTTAACCAGGAATCAACATGGCGGTCGTCAGGCGCCATTTTGTCACATGATGTAGGGTTTAAGGCATATAAATTACCTAAATTTTAGGCGATTTTAATGAAATTCCTTTGATCACCCATTGCAAATGTCCTCTTATTAGCTGTAATTCCTTTGTAGTCCGACCTGCTTCCACCCAACTCCCCTCCTGTCATTTCCCCCACCCTCTTTAAAAACCATATTTACATAATTTTATGAAATGTAGGGCGATTCTAAAAATTCTTTCTGCACACGCTTTAGGATTTTTTTTCCAACACCATTTTACTAATTCCCCCTCCCTTTCCCTCCCTCTTCCCCGCCACCCTTTTCAAGAATTCGTTCTGCACACGCTTTAGGATTTTCTTGAACGCCATTTTAATAGTTCCCACCCTTCCTCTTCCCTCCTTCACTTTTACTCAATGTTTGTAGAAACGCACCTATCTACCCTTTGTTTTATTTAGGTAATAATTAGGTACCTTGATTTACCTAAATGAATGCCTGATAAGGAATTAAACCTAAAAGTTGGAAATAAAAAAATAATAATAAAAGAACACCCAAATGCTAAACTACTTGTACCTACTAGTCGCAGTTGGGTACTAAATTATCTAATAACCTGATTCATGAAAATACAAAACTGTATAATTTCATAAGTGCGCTTTGGGCATGAAAACTAAAAGTTAAAGCATGTCGTATATTCTAGGTATACCTATCAATTTTGTACCCAACTGCGACTAGTCGATTTATTCACAATTTTTTTCCCTTTCTTACATACAAAAAAAATAAATCGGAAATGATTGGGCGTCATCTACCTAATATTGCATTAACCAAAGTCTGCAGCCCATTCAGCCGCTCCTCGATAAACAATGTGTCAAAATTATTCTTCAACCACCTCTTTCTGGGCAGGTGCTTCACGACTTCGGGGAAGGCAGTTCGAAGTCGGTTGCACAGTCGAACAAAGTCCGTGTACCGCCGGAAGACGTACCAGCAGTCGCCGGTCGATTTGTGCTCGATGCGGAGTTTGTACACCTTTAAAAATAATGGTATTTGGCACACTTATTCAGAACGATAGTTTGATCGATATAACTTAAAGCTAAATAAATTTAGAAAACATAAATTATATTGTTGATTATCACTGCTGTACGTTTATTGTGCATAGCGGAAATTATATGCGATTTCTGGAAATCGCGGAAATAACATGAAATTTCTGGAAATCGAGAAGTGTCATCTTAATTTTTTTTTATAAAACACTCTTAACGGCGAAAATGTTGTTATAAAAATCACATGCAATTTGCAGAAATTCTGAAGAAAATGGCAAAAATTGCTTAGAAATCGCAGGAATCGCGAGAAACCGATCGATTCTTCAACAATACATGTTTTTTTGTGAAAATCGCAGGAATAGTTAGAAATCCCGAAAATCATATGCGATTTTATAAAATGCTGAAATCACTTAAAAACAGCAAAAACTGTCGCAAAACGGGTTCGGTTCGTGAAAATCGCAGAAATCGATCGGAAATCGTAGAAATAATACGCAACTTTAAAAAAATTATGAAATAAACTTAGAAATCATGCAAACCGTCTAAAATTAAATTAGAAATGCGATGCGATTTCAGGAAAGCGCGCAAAAAAAGACAGTAACATGCGATTTCTGGAAATAGTTTGGAATTGGTTAGAAAGAGATTTAAATGCGAAAATCTCTTTATAAAATTTTAAAATTACAGAAATCACTTGATTTTGTACTAATCACTTGCGATTTCCGAAAATCGCCAAAGAAGTTTTAAAATCACACACTTTAAAAAATGGAAAACCATCAATCGCGCCTGCGTCAAGTCTTGTCAAAACTCTCTAAATACTAAAAAAAAATCAGGAAAATCTTTTAGAAATCACGAATAATTTTTGGATGTCACCGAGGCAATTGTAGAAGCCACATAAAGTTTTCGGGAATCGCCTCGGATAACCTGAAAACCATCGAAAATCGAGAAATCTCCGAAATACACTAAAGTCTTTTAGCAATATCAGAATATGACATGCCATCGGAAATGGGACGATTTCTGATATACATTTTAGTTTTTTGTGGAGTGAGTTTATTACTTACTGTAAACCTAGCCCTCTCTTCCATTATCTCATACCCCACAATGGGTATCTGAATACTACCCGAAATGTCGCTAAAATTGGAAATTTGCGACGAGAATTCTCTGAAAAACCTTTGCTCATTTTCTTCGGAAATTGACAGGTTTTCTCCTCTTAAGGTTAGGTTAGAAATATCTGAACGAACAGAGTCGTCAAAATTATTGGTTCTATATCTGAAAGTCAAGATTTTACTATTAACTACACCACCTACCTAATAAATAATAATCTGCGTTGCCAAATATTTTGAGTGTCGTTTTTATTTAGTTTTGATCAAATTGTACTGGGTGATTGGCCATATTTTACTCAATAGCTATCTCCATTAATATTGATATTAGTTAAGTTGAAGGATTTTTTCCTATCTATCTACCTATCTATCTTAGATTTCTGACTCTGCCTTTTGTAAGGCAATTTGCCAGCACTCCTCTTTTGGATTCCAAGATGGTCTAATTCATAGGTCCCCTGGAATCCGGATATTTTTTTGTTATGTTTTCCTTCCTTATCTATGTTTTTCATCCCTTAAGTTGTTGATTGCCTGGTTGGTTTCTTCTTTTTTTCCCTTTTACCTCTTCTATGTTTCTTATTTTCTTCAGTTGTTGTTTGCTAATGTTCTTTTTCTCTTCATTTGTTCTTTCTTGTTGTTACTTTGTTTATTTTAGATTTGTATTTTACTCAGAGTAATAACATATATTATTACTCTAAGGTATTTTACTATTTTACTGGGGTTTAGATAGGGTATATAAAGGGGATTTCACATTAATTCTTTCCCATTCATTCTTGCACATTTATTCTGACACAGACAATATGTACGATAAATAAGGTTTGAAGGAAGTTCACGAGGTAAACATTTTTAACAAAAAAGATTCACGGGCATAATGAGGTCGAAACGCGTCCCCGAGCTACCTTTACCTCTGAGGACTTGCCCGTGAATCTTTTTTGTTGTAAATAAGGTTCTCTAAGCAACAAAGGTACTCCTCTCGTTTATTTTTATTTATTTATCTTTTTTATTTACTGTTTTGTTTCAGCAAGAAAGCATTTCTATTCAGTTTTGCGATTTACATTTTTTTTATTATGTCTTGGGTATTTTGTTATTAAATTGATTATTTTATTGTTTAGATTTCTTAGTACATTTTTTACTGAAAAGGGTGGGGTCATTCCAGTCTATCCAAGGCCAAGTACAGGTCAAAATTTTCAACTTTGTTAATGGGACATTCAAATAGTAAATGGTTTAGGTCCTCAATTTGTCCACACAAACATTGGCGAATCAACTCTAACTCTGTTCAGGTGTTCTGCAATCGAACATTGGCCTGATCTCATTCTAGTCATTGATGTTATTTGCTTTCTGTCAAGAAGGGTGTAGTTTTTATGTTTATACCAGGTTTTATTGGGGAACTCTTCTGTGATGTTACTATACGATGAACCAGTCTCTTTTACTTGTTCTTTCCATTTTTGTTTGTGTAAGTTGCATATATCACCCACAGTATATGATACATTCATCGGAACATTCAAGTCTTTACCTTTATTTTCTAGCTGATTAGCTATTTCAATTCCTTTGATGTTTGCATGGCCTGGAGACTCTTTTCTGAACCCTCAGAATCTGATGTCAAAAATGACATGCCAAATACTTACTGACACATGTCATTTCTGACATCAGATTCTGATGATTCAGGAAAAAACCTTCAATTTTACTAATTCAAATGTTACTGTTAGATCATTATTAACTACTTATTGAGTAAAATATGGTCAATCAATCAATATTAAAGAAAATTTATTGAGTTTTTAATTGAATAAATAGGGATTAACATAAATAAAGTGCAAACAACCTTTAATACTATGACAATTTTGGTTGGTTGCTTGTTTGTACTTTTAGGGGAGATGGACAAAAACCAACCCACCAAACTGACTGAACCGAAGCAAAAATCCTTTATCTATAAACCCACCTTTGTGAGGCTAAACAAAAGCCTGGTGAAAACTGAGTTTTGATATGTCAACCTCTTTTTGAGCTAGGGAGGCTTTTTGAAAAGTCTGCATTTTGGGGCCAGATTTAAAACTTCTAGTGACAGATTAAGTACAGTTTGAAAGTTACAAAAAAGCAATTTACAACAAAAAAAAATTGAAAAACCCTTTGTAATTTACCTACACTCAACAATACTTTATGTTTTCCAGAGTAACTATCAAAATTTTAAATATTACTTTTTCTATTACTGTCCCATAGGGTTTCATTTATTAGACAACTTATTTTTAATGACATTTAAAAAGATATTCTAAGTGTTATGACCCAATCATTATATATCTGTTGGTCTTTATCTATCAAACTGATTTTGATAACATTTTTTTCGGAAAAAATAGGAGTTGTTATATATAGTCCTTGCCAGATACAGTTACAGTTTTGTGACATGTCATGTTGGTATAAAATTAAAGGTAAAACTGTCATTGTTCTCTGGACAAAAAGATCCTTACTGTAGATTGACACGCATAGATAAAAGGAAGTCAAACACATGCTACTTTTCAGATTTTTTTTTGATGCTGTTAGTATGCATACGATAAATAAAGAGATTGGAAATGTCACAAAAGTGTAACTGCCTATGTCAAGGACTATTTATTGATTGATTAGTTCCGCCAGCAAGAATAGGTTTTGGGAGTCCCCGACACTGCAGTTATTTAGCTTATTGTATCTCTTGCTAGATGGTTTTCTCTAGTTTAGGAGGCTCGCTAAGAGCAGCAGCCCCTTTACTAGGTTTCTCTGACGGTCTGCCTCTCTGGAAGGGTTTTCCTCCAGGAGGATTTTTGTTCTGCAGAAGGGCAGTGCTGGGCACTCAAATATTATGTTATGGGAGGCTGTTTCATCATCCTCATTACAAAGTCTGCATATGGGCTCATCTCTGTAGATTCCCATTCTATGCATATGTTTTCTCAGTGCACAGAGACCAGTTATAATTTTTCTATTGAGTTTTAGTAGTTCACAGGTGAGTGAGGGTTGGCAAGGACTATACTTAAACTTTATATTTTACAAAATCAATTAGTCCCTATTTATTTATTTAGGTAATCAATAACAAGAAAATCAGTGGGTAGCACAAGTACAGAAAAACATCTTTTACCTTAGGGGTCCAGATAAATATTCTTCTGAGTCTGTTGTGTTTCCGTCATCTAATCCATTAAGTCTGGTTTCTGTGTAATTGCTTTCTTTTTCTACTTGAGTTTGAGCATTATTTGAAATATTGTTAATGTTGCTAGTCATTTTGGATTGTGGAAAATATTTTATAAAAATATCTACTGCTTTCAAATGGTTTAGTTTAATTTCTTGTGTATTTAAAATGAAAGAAATGTTTTCATTGTTAATCTCAAATTGCTGTCTAAAAATAATAAATACCACCTAAAAAAAAACAAAAAAAAATCTTATTCAAAAATTTTTATATTTAACTTTATGTAAATGAGTGTGACAATTAGCAGTACACAAAAACTAGCCTTGATACTAGTATCAATAAATTTGTACTTGACCTAACATAAGACCTTCTTAAGATTAGTTTGTAGTTATGATATGTTTTTGGATATGTTATTATCTGCAAATTTTATATAATATTTTATTTAGGTAGTATTTTAGTGTTGCATATGAAGGGTGATCAGCTGAACCAAATTTGTACACTATCCCATGGGACTTTTAAATAAATTCTAGGTCCTGCAGTGTATTGTAGCTTCCTGTATAGTCCTTTAGAGAATTTTTGTACACCTACTGTGGGCAGCTAAGCACCCCTTGGTTGCATACTTATTTTAGTACAAAGGATTTATGTAAACTCTTTTGTTTCTTTATTGCAAATGCACACAGGATTTATTTTCTCACACACCACCTAAACCGAGACCTAAACACAGAACAGATAGATGCTTAAGTACTATATTTATAATGGCTAATAATGCAGAGGCCTTAGTGGTATATCTTTGAGCCAAAGTGTTAAACCTAAACCATTTATTGTTGTAATCTGCAGAGTTTTTTCATGTACTGGGTGGAAAAAAAAATATGCCACTTTAGTCAAACTCAGTATGTAGGTATGTGGGCACAATAGATCCATTTGTGGTCGCAGTGCATGGAGGTCCAGTAGGGCCTGCCACTACTTTTGAATACAATACATACTATAATTATAAAAAAACAAATTTTGTGAAATTATTGTAAAGAATCTGTGCTAAAAATACTACTTTTAGTAACCAAATATTGTGAGGTTATTTAAATTATGTTTCTTGCATTGGCTAATTTGCTATTAATAGACAACATTTTTTGATTCTAAAGGAAATTTTTATTGGTCCTGCCAGTGTGTAAAGAAGATTTAACACCTCAATAGCAATCAAATTTTACTAGCAGTAGGGTTGTAACACTTTTTAAAACTACCTTAAAACTAAACTAACTTGCATCCATTCTAACGGAGTTTCTACAGGTTGATACTGCACACGCAATGTTCACTCAAGTTAATAAAATACAATGAAGTCAAGCAAAACTAATTAACGAAAAGAAAATTGTTTAAAAATACAAAACTTATAAAAAAAATGCAGAGTCAACAAGAAACAGCTGTTTTCCAAAGATTTTCTTCTGTTTTCCTGCGTGGCCTTTTGGCCAATTTTTAAATAGGGTGGCGATTCTTGAAATATTGAGAAGCATTTTACGGTGATCATACCGGAGTGGAGTGACAAACTTAAGGTGACCACCTATTTAAAATAAAAAGTTTCTTCGAGTAGTCGATAACTTCCAATAACCCTGGATTGAGGTATGTGGAAAATTATTCCGCTAATTTTAGTAGTCAAAGGGCTCTTATTTAAGAATCCGATTGAAGCCACTATGGCACCCATGAGCATTATGAAATATTCAATATTATCTTTAATCGGCCGCCGATTAAAGATAAAAATTAAAAAGTTTTTAAAAACAAAACAACACTGGGCGCAATCAATAAGGACCTATTGCAATAAAGCCAGGCACAAATTGTGCCGGGCACTATATTGACAGTTTCGCATTAAAAACTGACAGTTGATCTTTCAAAATTGACATACCAAAGTCGAATTTATAAATCCAGTCGTTTATTTTCCATTAATAGTGGTGTCACTATTAATTCTGGCTCTTATAATACACAATGGCCTAATTTTGAAAGAAGACAGCTGTTCTTATAATGCGAAAGTGTCAATATAGTGCCCGGCACTATTGCAGTTAGCTATGGTTCCATTATTAAACTTAACAGCTCCGACCTTCGGCAACATTGTCAAAAAGGCGCTGCTATCTTGGATTTTCAACTATGTTTTCATTCAGTCCTTTAGCCTTTTACTCAAAAAGTACCGACTTTTTGAGAAAATATGTTGAAAGAAAATTTAAAGTCAGTGAAGTAGAGATGAGCGATATTTGTTTGCTACACATAACGTTTTGCCTGACGTTTTAACTTGATCAGGTAAAACGGATCAGGCAAAACCTTTTGTGTAGACAATAAAACGTACGTTTTGCCTGAACTGAACAGGACTGAAGTCGGACCTGTTGAACTGATCGGTAGAGGCTTTGTTTCCGGTAAAACGTCAGTTTTAGCGGCATTTCTTGTGATAGTGCATACAATTTTAATTCCTTTGGAGTGCAACTTAGAAGTTGATATACGAAACCGCAACTTTTTGCAGATTTTTTGAAGATTTTTCGGCAACTCAACAGTTGCTGTTTTGTTTTTCGTTTCCCAATCGATGTCGAAAACATCAAAGATTGCTGCGTTTATTACAACTCAGTCGGCTTGGTGTAAACGGCTGTGTTTATCAACTTGAGTTGCGGCGAGCTCGCGAGCTGTGTGTTTATGTCCAGTCGCGGCAACTAGTCGGTTTGGTGTAAAACCGGCATAAAACGACAGAAAACAAAAACTCGACAGCAACTAATTTTTGTCTGTTGAGTGTAAACAGTTTTATCGTTAAAAACAGTTCAGTTTTTGTTTTTTAAAACAGCAACTCAACTAGTCGGCTTGGGGTAAAACCGCCATTACATCCCATGGCCTTGTACGCTAAGAGCAATTCCTCATCACTTTTGTGATTACCCAAAAAGTTCTTACACACGTTTTGACTGCAAACCGAGCTCGTTTTTCTTTTTGATAAAGGTGTTCAATAAACGTCGAATCTTGAAAAAGTTGTCTAATCTGGGGCACCACAAAAACACCTTCCTTGATTTTAGCCTCACTAAGACGAGGAAATTTAGTTGTCAAAAATATGAATGCGTTTGTTCAGTGCTTTTACAAACTGTTTGATCAATCCGACTTTGATGTGCAAAGGCGTCAAGTAAATATTATCTTCAGGACTAAAGAATCGTTACAGCGTTTATTACCTACTTGGGATGTTAAGCTGCTGGAAGCTGAAATTCTAAAAAAATAAGTAAAAAAATGCATATAAAACGGAAAAATCGACAATATCCATTTACTAGTTTTGCGGAACCCCCCCCCCCCCACACAAAAAAAAGGGTCTACCACCTTGCTAAAATATTAATGTTTGAGAACACTAAATGCCTCCAGTACCTCAGAAATAGTGATGCTAAGGCCAAAATAATCCTTTCCATCCCACCAAACTATCGAAAAGTCCCAAAAATGGGGGGTGATGAGGAAAAACGGAGTTCATATTTGGATTCAGGAGGTCATTTTACATAGGAATCGGCACGAATGGTGTCAGGGCCGATTTTCATGCAGACCAGTGTATTAGTTAAAATCTAAAAACACATTTTGCCCCCTAGTGGCGATACATGTAATTTTTTATGACAGCCAGCGAACCAGTACTTGAATGCGGATATGCGTGCTAAATTTCATTATTACTTTAGTTTAAACCATTAAAAATTGAAAAAATGTTGTGACACATTTCAAACTTTTTAGTCGTATAATTTTTACGTATTATTTTTTAAAATATGTAAATAAAAAATGCTAAATTTGTGATATATAATTGGTTGTTGGAACCTAGCTTTAAATTAAAACCCACATTAAAATGTCTGTTGTGTTTGTTGGACTGACCGAATTTTGTAGGATTTTATAGTTCTTTTCAAAATCTCCAAGGGACCATTCTTATAAAAAACATAACGTAACGCCCAATGAGGGATGAACCTTGCGTTACACCACGGATTACCTAACAAATAATCCGTCGTTACACACTCTTGAAAATGCGTAGCGAGGGGGAGGGGAGGTAAAAACGTTTCCTAAGATCTTTTTGTTCAAACAATTATTTATTTAAAAAATATATAAATATAAAACCAAGAGGTACCTAAGTAAAATCAGGACAAATCGATACTAGAGAATTATTGAAATAAACATAGTGCCAGGCACAATTTTGACACCTTCACATTGTAGTATAAGCTGTGATTTTTCAACACACGACCTTTGTTTACCACCATTGAGTTGTATAAGGCCCTGAAAGGACCTTAGACAAGGCATTTTTTTATTGACCCTATCCAATTTGGTTTCTAGGGGCGGGTATTTCTTTTACAATAAAAACAGATATAGACATTATTGAACATGTGAAACGGACAAAGATAGGCTGATTTTGCATGCTAATAATACCCTAGATAATATATGGGTACTTTAATCTCTTTCACACTGACGGCATAAGTGCGACAGAAAAGCAGCTGGCTACTTTTAATCCACCTGCCGTATTTTGAGTGATTCAACCTGCTAGTCGTTTTATACAGGGAAAACTGATAGACAATGTTGTCTAAGTACGGAAATGAATTTTTTTGAATTTCGTGCGGGAATATTACAAAAATAAATCTTAAAAACGTTTAAAAACAAGTTTAGAAGTAACTATTTGAGGTCAAACATGGTGCGAAATTGTTTTTTGTGCAAAAGAAAAAAAATCGATGAAAACACAACATTTCATGTGTAAGTCGTCTTGACGGATAGTGACACGAGAAAGTTCAGTTCGGTTCGGTTCGGTTCGGTTCGGTCAGCGATTTTACCCTCACACATTTTGATTCAGAAAGTGTCACGTCCCCGCACTTATAAGATTATTTTTTAATAATAATTTGTCCTGAAATGTGTTGCAATCTAGGACAACTGGGCGCCGCAAACTCGGCGCCACCAACTGGGCGCCGGGCCAACTGAACGCCGGGCCAACTGGGCGCCGGACTAAAATATTTTTTCTTGATAAAATGTGCAGATGAAAAACAAAATAGATATATTATTATTTATGCAAAAAATCTTTAAAAAATCCTTTACGTAATATTCTTGAAATTTGGTTTTGTTAGAGTTAAATCTATTAAGTCGAGTGTTGAAATTTTGGTAGGTCTAGAGTTCTGGTAACCTGATAACATAAAATCTACGTTTTTGATTCCAAGAATGGCGAATCCAAAATGGCGGATTTCTTTATTTTTAAACCGATTTGTCTCAAACTTGAAAGTTTGAAGTGCTTGGGATCACTTAATACAGTTTTATCCTAAAACCTAAAAAAATTAAAATGGCGGATCCAAAATGGCGGATTTTCTTATTTATGCATCGATATGTATCGAATATGGAACTTGCCGGTGTTTCAAGTCGCTGATTAAAATTTTTGACTAAACCCATAAAAAATTCAAAATGGCGGATCCAAAATAGTGGATTTCTTTATTTTTAAACCGATTTGTCTTAAACTTGAAGTTTTGCAGTGCTTGAGATCACTTACAACAGTTTTATCCTAAAACTTAAAAAAATTAAAATGGCGGATTTTCTTATTTATGCATTTATATCAAATATAGAACTGTTACAAATTTAAGTTATTGAAATTTTATAATTGGAATTTATTTAGGTTTAGTGTAGTATTAGGTTGATTTATCTTAAGGTTGTATTCTTAGTCTAGGTTTTAGTTGCCTTATCTGTGACTTGCGGTCCAAATAATACGAGAACTTTCCGGACGTCGAAGGCTGCCGGAAAGTTCGAGAGAGATGGACGATCCTATATATAGGGCCGGGGTCGTGCACCAGTCAGTCAGTCACAGATAACGTACTGTAGTGGTCGTCGAGATATATTAACACGAAGTTAATAGACCGATTATAGTAGTGAATTATCAGCGAGTTATTAGTCAGTTTAAGTGCGTGTTTTTGTACATAATTTGTCGAAATAAATTGACGTATCGTTTTCAACAATTGCGAGCTTTAATTTGTCGTTGTGAACCCGTAACAGAACTTTTGACTCAAACTCATAAAAAATTCAAAATGGCGGATCCAGAATGGTGGGTTTCTTTATTTTTCAACGGATTTGTCTCAAATGTCTCAAACTTGAAAGTTTGCAGTGCTTAAGGTCACTTAATACAATTTGTGACTTACACTTGCAAATGGCAGACTTTTATAGCTTAATACAAAATATGACTCAAGTTTAAAGAAAGAAATGTAATATTTTAAGGTTAAGACAAATGGGTTATTATATAAAAAAGTCTGTCATGTTGGATTCGCCATTTTGATTTTTTTATGACTTTAAGTCAAAAATGATAAGCAGCAAAGTCCACCATTTTGGATCCGCCATTTAAAATTATTTATGAGTTTGATATTTGATACATATCGGTGCATAAATAAAAAATTCCGCCATTTTCCATCCGTCATTTGAAATTAAGTGCTTTCAAGCACTGCAAACTTTCACGTTTGAGATAAATCGGTTTAAAAATAAAGAAATCCGCCATTTTGAGTTTGAGTCAAAAATCATATTTAGCGAGTTGAAACACTGACAAGTTCTATATTTGATGAATATTGGTGCATAAATAATAAAATCCGCCATTTTGGATCCGCCATTTTAATTTTTTTAAGTTTGAGAATAAAACTGTATTAAGTGATCTCAAACACTGCAAACTTTCAAGTTTGAGACAAATCGGTTTAAAAATAAAGAAATCCACCATTTTGGATCCGCCATTCTTGAAATAAAAAACGTAAATGGTATTTTTATCAGGTTACCAGAACACTACACCTACCAAATTTCAATACTCGACTTAATAGATGTTGAAATTTTTGTATAAATAACATATTTATTTTGTTTTTTATCTGGACATTTTATCGAAAAAAAATAGTCCAGCGCTGAGTTGTCCCATTCCGAATTGAAATTTTTAGTTCCGAAACTTCATCTGACTCGAGCATAACTTGTAGTCCACCCAAGAAGAGAAGAGTATAAGGAGACCCTTGTTCAAAGAAAGAAAATATTTTACCTGGAAGGTACAACATTTGTAGAGTGACCAGGCTAAATGATCTAAGTGCCAAAATATACAAATTTTAGATTTTCCATCCAAAATGATGTATGTGTCAAGGCCAATACGGGGTTATAAGAACTAAGTGCTATTTCCCCACCTTATGCCCTAACAAACATGTTTAAAATCACGTCATCCGTAAGTCCGCGTGCATGTATTGTACAGTTTTTTTTTAGTTTCCCACAAAAACGCTTTTTGGCACTTAGATCAATCAGCCTTTCCACTCTACATTTGTAAAGTTCTAAGATGAAAACAATAATTTTAATACATCCACTGCACTTAGCATGCTAACAAATTCTTTTTACCCTTTTTTTTACTGAAGAGAATTTTGTAAACACAGTATACACAATTAAGTATTCATGAATTATTTATTATTCAAACAGAAAATTATTGATAAAAAAATGCTAGTGGAATTCAAAATTTTTATTTTGCGCCGCCACTGCCCTTTTGTATCCAAGACAAGCAAATAGAATATTTTTGCGATGTTGCATGTGTCCGGACTTACCAAACCGAAATTCTATTTTCATCCCTGTCTTGTTCATTAAATTCTTACTTGTATTTGGTCAATTGCGATAAAAGCTTGATATAATGGCAATTTAGGCCCATGCCGGGTCTACCCGTAGGGTATAGAAGTCAATGTTTACCACATATATGAACCGGAATAAATAGTGCCTTATTTTATTAATTGAAAATAAACGACGAAAGTTTTAAATTCGACTTTGGTATGTCAATTTTGGAGGATTAACTGTTAGTTTTCAATGTGAATGTGTCAAAATAGTGCCTGGCACAATTATAGCCGGACTTTATTTCAATAATTCTCTACTAATTAACTATGTAATAATTGCATTTATAAAAAAAACTGCTTTTGTTATCCTGTACTACTATACTGTTGTGTGTTTCTGTATTATAAAAAAATGCAGACCCCTACATAAAAATTATAACACTTCAAACATCATCCGCACAGTTGGGGAATTCCATGCTAAATAACGAAACAGGCAATAGATATGAATACATAAGTTGGCGATCGATATGGCAGTGCCTAATGCCGGGTTTATACAAATATAAAAATGAAAATACATTTTTAAATTTGTAGCAGAAAAGAAAAGATAAAAAAAGGGTATAGACGAATTTAAGAAAATGAAGGACATAAAGAAATAAATGTGAATTTTGTGAATCCTTGGGCATTAGGCAACGTTTATTTATCTGTTTTTTGTTTAAAAATTTTAAAGCTTAAAATAAGCACTGCAGATCTGCCGTGCAAAGCAAAAACCTAGTAACTCGACTTACTCGAAAATTAGATTTTTATATCATTGAAATCGCCATAAAAACGGCCCCAGCCAGTCTCTCTAGAATGTGGCTATCTTGAAAAACAAGGAAGTTATGTAGTTAAATAAACTTCAAACTCTATTTCCCAAAACACTAGTTTTTGACTTACTAGGTTTCTGCTTTGCACGGCAGAGATGTGTGTGCAGGTGTCAAAGTAGATAGCACCAGTTTTTGCCAAATTTTGATGGATTTTCTTAAAAACTTAAAAAATACTATACCGATTTTATTGTTTTTTAACAAAATAAGTGATATATTACCAATTTTCCGCTCACATGTCTCTATTTTAAGATTAGAGCAAAAACTGTAAATGTTAAAAATTACATTTTTCAAAAAAACAAGGCTTGACTTTGCAGTATCTGGGTGGGATGTGAGATCAAAATTTTGGGTTTTTTTGATAGAAATGGGTTTAAACCGATTTCGTCAAGTAACCGGAAAAGAAAAAATTAAAATTTTCTGAGATATCGCCATTCAAAATTTAGCCTAAAAACGCTGATATCCCGAAAACCAATACACCGATCTAAATTTTGTTTTCGCCCTTTTAATCAGGCGGTCCTTACAATGACTGCCGTGAATATATGAATTTCCTAATTTTGAACAGAAGAAAAGTAGTAGGTAAAAACTCGATGAAAAAAAAAACTTTTTCAAGCTAACATCATTCTTTTTACAACTATTACTTTGTCTTTGGTGTAAACCACTTTTTTGGCACCCACAGGCACCATTTATGTAAAGGAATAAGTTAAAAAAACTTGCAGTGTTGAGGAGAAAAGCCGAGGGAGGGCGGCATAAATAAATGAGAAAAACAAAATTGTCCAAAATGAAAATGGTATAACTGTCCAATGGCAAAAACGGAATTATTAATAACCGGACATTACACAAAACGTCATTCATCAAAACAAGACAAGAGCAAAATCGAAGTCTAGTATAACGTATTTTATCAACGGGACAAAATGAAAAAGGACAAAATCATAAAAAGGGCCTAGCATGAGCAACTGTCTCCTTTCGTTTCATGTATACTGGTGCCGTCTCTTTTCCTCTCATACAAATCGGCGGTATCATGGAAGTTTGGCGGCAAATTTAAATTGGGAACAAATAATATTGTTGTTTTTGAACCCAAAAACACATAAAAACATAAAACATATCTGTTTTTTTCCTTTAATTAGCTCCCCTGTCCTTCTTTTGAAAGGTCGAAATCGATGTTAACCGAACCGAACCTCTAGGGTCCAACACCTGACCTTTTTTAAGGATGGGCCTTGCTTAATGAAAATGCCGTATTGTTATAGCAATCCCTATATAGATACGGCGTTTTTATTAGGCATGAAAGTAAAGAAATTGCAGTGAAATACGCTTGAATTGCATAGCAATATCAAAACCGCTCTTCTTTAGGTGAACGTCACAAGCTAGGCCCGACCCTGTTTTATGATTTTGTCCGGTTTTGATAAAAGACGTTATACAGAACTTTGATTTTGCTCCGGTTATAAATAATTCCGTTTTTAACATAGGACTGTTATGCCATTTTCCTTTATGTAGACGAATTTTTATTTGTCCTTTATGACAAACTATGGGGGACCTTCTTTCTTTCTGCCAGAAGTTACCCTTTAATAACTTTCCATGCAGTGTCCAATGTGTAAGGAGATAGATGGGACACTTGTATCTTGTCAACAAATTATATTTTTTTAATTATATTTTTTTTTAGTTATAGAAACTCGAGTTAAAGAGGTTTAAATACGTGTAAAAAGTGCAGGGACCACTTAAAAGGTTCGAGTTATAGAGAGGTTCGAGTTATAGAGGTTCGAGTTAGAGAGGTTCGACTGTACATAGTACGAAAAATAATTACTTATAAGCATAATTTTATTGGTAAGGTATTAACGAAATATTACACAAAAACTAAAAAGCGAGCTAAAAGTGTTTAAACTCACCCCACCCTGCCTTCTTCATAGCTCAGTTCATCGCTTTTTGAACTTTTTCACGCTTTAGATGAAAGCTACCGTCAAGTACGAACTCCGAACAAATTCGCCAGGGGTGGACCCCGGCAGAAAGACGTCGACCAGAGCCTTTCCTGGGGCTCACAACAGGGCAGATGAAGTCGGCCCTAACAGAGTAGGCAAGGAGGCAAGAAAAGAGAGGTATTCGAAGAGGAATCCTTTGAGACGGAGGGCCTTCTGAATCTGAGATGGCCCGATGTTCTGCCCTTTGTACAAAAAACGGGCGGTTCGGTTGGCACTTTATCTGCCTAGTCGCCAGGCCTGGAGTTTAACCCACACTACTACCGTCAACTGAATTAAAGGAACCAACCGTCGATGTCAGTGGTTTTGCAGGCGGTTTTTCAGCTTTCAGCTGCTATCAGTGGTCACAAAAAGCAGCTTTCATGCACTGAAAATAAAAAACTAGGAGACATTAGTTATTTACCTAACAAGTGCGGAAAGTAAAACTTTACCGCACGCGACGGCAGTTGGCCAAACGACGCGGAGCGGAGTTTGGTCAATCCGTCAAGGGCGGTAAAGACACTGTCCTCATGTGTTAGGTACAATATTTTACCTATGAGTACCTTTTTTTTTAAAAAAATGGAATGTAATTAAAAAAAAAACATGTCAAATTAGACGGAATTAAAATGTCAACAAATATTCCAGCTGTCTTATTGACGCGCTGCTAAGGTTTCTAAGTAGTGCGCGTGCGGTAAAGCAACTTTACCACACGGCGTGCGGTAAACTAATTACTTTACCGCACGCGAGTAGGTAAAGTTGCTTTACCGCACAGTGCGAGGTAAAGTAATTTACCTAACAAGTGCGGAAAGTAATACTTTACCACACGCGACGGCAGTTAGCCGTTCGGTCAAGATGTCAAGAGCGATAAAGACACTTGTGTTAGGTACAATATTTTACCTATGAGTACCTTTTTTTGCAAAAAATTGTAATTTATAAATAAACATGTCAAATTAGCTGGAATTGAAATGTAAACAAATATTAAAGCTGTCTTATTGACGCGTTGTTAAGGTTTCTTGGTGGTGCGCGTGCGGTAAAGTAATTATAAGGTCGTAACGCTAATTACAATTTTTATTCTTTCAAAAACAATTCAATCAAAATGTTAAAAAATTATGACATGTTTTTGTTTTGTTTCCAAAAACCAAAAAAAAAATATATACATTTTGACATTTTAAATTAAGTATATCAAATGAAAATATAACCCATCTAAAAAATACTCTGCCAATATATGGGCCCCTAAGCTCACACTAGGTACTATAATTATAGTGTACGCGTGAGCTAATATAACTAAAACCTGAGAAATATTTTATTCAACTCCAGACTAAATTACCTTTTGTTTGATACCACACAAGCCATGTTTTGACTTAAACTCAAATTTTTGAAATCTACCCCCACCCTTACAAAAAAAAAACAAGAACTAAAATGTATTTTGTTAAACTCCGGACTCAATTACCTTTCGTTTGATATCACACACGCCATATTTTCACTTAAACTCTAATTTTTAAAATATACCCCCACCCTTTTTTTTTAAATAAATTAAAATGTATTTTGTTTAACTGCAGACTCAATTACCTTTCGTTTAATATCACACACGCCATATTTTCACATAAACTCTAATTTTTCGACACAAGACCCAGCCTAGGTACCAAATTTCATTAAAATCGGCCAAGCGGTTTTTGAGTTATGCGCGTTGGTCGTTACAGACAGACATACAGACACACAGACAGACAGACAGACAGACAGACATACAGACAGACAGACAGACAGACAGACAGACAGACGGCGCAACAAAAAAGTTTCAAAATCATCTGAAACGCAAAGATATATAAAAATTTTTGAAATCGGAGCAACTTTTTTTTTCTCGAAAAAATTAGGATCACCATAGCTCACACTACTATAGTATAGTATATGTGTGAGCTAAAAGGTGTATATAAGTATAAGAACCCTTTCTGGGGGTCCGACCAAAGTCAGAGAGAAAACCCGTAAAAATACTCAAAAAGACCGTAAAAATACTCAGAAAACCCGTAAAAACACAGTTGATGTGTTCTAGCTTTAAAAAACATAAATATTAACCCGCCCGCAGGTGGCAGCGTTCAATTTAAAGTCGCCACCCTGTATAAATACATAATAGCCAAGGAGTAAAGTGCTATTTTAGCTCACACTACTACTATACTATAGTAGTGTGAGCTAGTGATCCTAATTTTTTCGAGAAAAAAAAAGTTGCTCCGATTTCAAAATTTTTTATATATCTTTGCGTTTCAGATGATTTTGAAACTTTTTTGTTGCGCCGTCTGTCTGTCTGTCTGTATGTCTGTCTGTAACGACCAACGCGCATAACTCAAAAACCGCTTGTCCGATTTTAATGAAATTTGGTACCTTGGCTGGAACTTGCGTCGAGATGGTCCCATTTAAAAATGAACAAAATCCACCGAGCACAAGCCAAATAAGAGGGTGGGGGTAGATTTCAAAAATTAGAGTTTATGTGAAAATATGGCGTGTGTGATATCAAACGAAATGTAATTGAGTCTGGAGTTAAACAAAATTAATTTTGGTTTAAAAAAAAGGGTGGGGGTAGATTAAAAAAATTAGAGATTAAGTGAAAATATGGCGTGTGTGATATGAAACGAAAGGTAATTGGGTCTAGAGTTAAACAAAACATATTTTAGTTTTTTTAACAAAGGGTGGGGGTAGATTTCAAAAATTCGAATTTAACTTAAAACATGGCTTGTGTGGTATCAAACGATAGGTAATTGAGTTTGGAGTTGAATAAAATTTATTTAAGTTTTTAGTTATATTAGCTCACCCGTACTCTACATCTATAGAACCTAGTGTGAGCTTAGGTGCCCATATATTGGCAGAGTATTTTATATCTGAATAAAGCGAGGGCTATAATTCACAGATGGAAGAGGAATGCGCCTGGAACTGCCTCTCTTTTTAAGCGCCTAACAACAATAGGAAACACTTTGTTACAACAGTTGTTAAATAGTTTATAATACCGAGTGTTTATTATTTATTAAAAAATACAAAACCCACTATTTAACCAATTTTTCTTCAATTAAGGTGCGAGTTTAAAAAAAAATATATCTTTGTGACTTATTTTCTTCTAATAAAAACATCTTATTGAGCAGAGGAACGCCCTAAGTCTTTGACTAAAATTCATATGCGTAAGTTTTTAAAATTATTAAAATGTTCTCTAATTGATGCCCCAAAAAGGGTATAAAACTATTTTTTCTCTTTTAGCTTTTTGCAAAAATTAAATCATGTGATACCTCATTCGAAAGGTATTTTGAAGACCTTTCGAACAAGCCATATACAGAGTGTAATTTAAATAATGGACCAAACTTATAGGGATGGTAAGAAATGTAAAAAGTAGACAACAAATTCAAATAGCCTTGTCAAAAGGTTTTTGTTTTCAAGTTATACCCTTTATATGAAGAGTGGGGAGAAACTGTAAATTTTAAATTTGACGACAAATGATTTTGTAATTCATTATTTCTTTTTTTCAAAAAATTATAAGTTAAGATATATATAATAAGATATATAATAAGATATAGTGTGGCCAAATAACCTTTACAATGGGTATAAATTGATAAATTTTTTAAGAATTTATTTTTTATGGCCTATTAAATTTATGAAAAAAGGCGAGATTTTTTTACATATTTAAAGGTCTCTTAATAAAAGCAGAAAATAGTAATATTAGTACTACATTAGCAAAAAAAGTTGTTTGGTAATAATTTTGAGTATTTAAATTTTTTGTTAAATAATTTAAACACTTAATTATTAAACTTTATTATAATGTATAATATATTTGCACAAAATTTCGTTTGTCTGTTGTAATTTTTAATGGATATAACA
Source organism: Aspidapion aeneum (assembly GCA_963576565.1). NCBI lineage: Eukaryota > Metazoa > Arthropoda > Insecta > Coleoptera > Brentidae > Aspidapion > Aspidapion aeneum. Next base: position 23,555,140 of record OY755045.1, on the reverse strand, counting down.
AAAAATCGAACAAAAATTATTGTTGACACCTTGTATCTAAAAAACGAAGAGGTAAATCTTTCGTTTTTTTTGTGTAAATTACACCCTGTAGTAGCGTACCTTGGAATATGTCTTATGGGGGGGGGGGAGAAGGCTGAGACCCCATAATGCCGGCTATTTTATTTTTGTTTCATAAAAATATCTTGGGCTTGGAGGGGGGGTTCGGTTCGGTTTTTCTTGGGGGGAGGGCGGTCGCGTAGCTTAAGGACGAATAGGAAAAACATGGTTTTAAAATTAATAAATTTCACATTCTACAACAATTTTTTAATTTATTATAAAAAACATGTCCTAGGTTATTTGTTTTTCCGAAAAATAGTAGTAAATAAGGAAAATCTTTTAAAATATGTTTTTATTGCGTATTGCGTGTGTGTGTGTGTATGTAACTCTTGTCCGTAATAGCTCCTAAACCGCTCAACCGATTTTTGTGAAATTTTTAGGTACAATAGTATTCGATACTGTAACGAGCTGATTAGATTTTGGTAGAAACTCATCAATGCTAATGACAGTTTTTTGACAGTTAAAAAATTTTAAAAATGCTAAGTTTTTAACGGAGCGTCGCATCAATATGGCGTTGTTATAATATTGTAACGCACGTTTTTTTCAAAAATTTGTGTTATTACCAAAAACTTGTTAGGAGCTTTCGTTACAGAGATATTTACCAAACACTGTTTTTAAGGTTCATATAGCATGGAGTTTACTTGGAGTGTGCTAATGGGTTAGGAAGGTATGAGATCCGTCATGAATCCGTTTATTTTTCAAAATTTTTAGTTAAAAATGAAAATGTGATAAAATTTATAAGTAAGTTATATCATCAGTTATATATATCTTGAAACCAAAAAAGTTTTGCTTAAAAATTATTTTTACTGTTTTCCTTAATTCAAGCTACTTTATTATCCGTTCCAATGTATCGTTTTGCAATGTCACTTGAATAACTCCTAATACGGGGTTCTATCGATTTCATGAAATTTTGCTTCATTCTGCCCTTCAAAAGTTATCCAAATTCATATAAAATCTTCCTGGTATAATTTCAACCCTACCGACATAGAAGAGGCGCGACTCTTTGCGGTCCGACGACAAAGTATTTGTTTTCCGACCGACCGAGCACAGGTGGATAGACGGCACCTGATTGGCAGATTTTTTTGAGATGCGCTCTTAATTGCTTTCGGGTGTGCTTTTCGGGACCCCTTTAGTTGGCAGTATGCAGAGTTAAAAAATAAATCAGTGTCGTTCCTGTAGGTGTAGGAATAGAAAGTTTTATTTACTATTTTTATTTCTTTAGTTTACGCCATAATTAATGGAAATAATTTTCATGAGTATATCTACCCCCGCCCATGTCAGTTTCTATAAAGGATATGCCGATGGTTGTTCAACTGACTTTGCAAAAACTATACTATATATTTCTACAATACCCCGATATAAAGACTTCAAATCAATGCATAATGTTATCTAACTTTAACTATATTTTAATAGTTCAAAGCTCCAAAGATAACGTGATTGACAGTTAATGTTTAATAGTTTTAAACATTTTTACATAAGTTATTGACAAATATATAATAAAACAATAATTACACTAATTGCAGTAGAATTGTATTTATTTTCCAAAGACATCACAAAAACAAAAACCGGCAAAGGTCAGCTATTATCTTGAAAATGGCAAAGTAAAGGAATGCGCAATTTTTAAAAATTTAAAAAAATGTGTGAAATCAAGTTTAGCTGACGAATGCTTCAAAGATGGATGGTAAGTTATTCTTAATCATTCATCCTGATCCTAAAGTTCTCCAAAAGCTCATATACAGGGTGTCCCATTAAGGATGGTACCGGAAAAAAAGTGCAAAAACACACACAAGTTAATAGATCAGTTTTAACGTTATTTTTAAAACAACGTTATTTTGGTGTGAACGTTGTTTTAAAAATAACTAAAAAATCATAAAATTAACATTAAATAGGATTAACATATTTTTTCAAAATTTTTAGTATTTTACATATAAAAATATCCTATGAGCATGAAGTTAGCGAAGCACCCATCGCAGATCGAATCGTGACTAGGTGGATAATGGGCCGTTAATTGGTCGTGAATTAGTTGTGGAAAAATTAATTTTGTCGCTCTTATTTTTGACCGTTTTTTTGGGTGCTTCGCTAACTTCATATGTTGGCACCCATCGCAAATCGAATCGCGACTAGGTGGATAATTTGCCGTTAATTAGTCGTGAATTAGTTGTGGAAAAATTAATTTTGTCGCTCTTATTTATGACCGTTTTTTTGGGTGCTTCGCTAACTTCATATGAAGTTAGCGAAGCACCCTTGTCAAAAATGGCTTTGGACAAGACCTATCGAAACCGAATATGGTGGATAATTTGCCGCTAATTAGTCGTTAATTAGTTGTGGAAAAATTAATTTTGTCGCTCTTATTTTTGACCGTTTTTTTGGGTGCTTCGCTAACTTCATATCCTGACACCCATAGCAAATCGAATCGCGACTAGGTGGATAATTTGCTATTAATTATTCGTAAATTAGTTGTGGAAAAATTAATTTTGTCGCTGTTATTTTTGACCGTTTTTTAGGTTGCTTCGCTAACTTCATATGAAACCAAACACACATTTTTTTAAAGTTAATAGATCAGTTTTAACGTTATTGTGAAATTTTGTTATTTTGGTGTGAACGTTGTTTTAAAAATAACTAAAAAATCCTAAAATTAACATTAAATATATTAACATCTTTTTTCAACATTTTTAGTAAAAACATATAAAAATGTCCTAGGTATTTGTTTTTTTGAAAAAAGTTAGTGAATAAGGAAAATATTTTAAGATATGGTTTTATTGCGTATTCCTAAAGTTAACATTAAATATTTTTTTCAAAATTTTTAGTAAAAACTTTCATTTTTTTAAAAACAAATTTTATTTTTAATTTTAAAGTTTGTTGGCTTTAACAAAATTTTGATTTTCTAATATAATGTTTAAGTAAGGTATATCAGAAAAAAAAAATAGGGAACTCTGACACCTCCTCTATCTTGAAACCAAAAAAGTTTTGCTCAAAAATTATTTTTACTGTTTTCCTTAATTTAAGCTCTTTTAATATCCATTTCAATGTACTATATTATTTCTACAATACCCCCTTTAAATCAATGCATAATGTTATCTAACTTTTACTATATTTTAATAGTTCAAAGCTCCAAAGATAACCGTGATGGACAGTTAATGTTTAATAGTTTTAAACATTTTTACCTAAATTATTTACACATATAAAATAAAACAATAACTATACCATTAACGTACATTAATGAACTAGACTAATTGCAGTAGATTTGATTTATTTTCCAAAGACATCACACAATAAAAACTGGCAAAGGTCAGCAATTATCTTGAAAGTGGCAAAGCAATAGATGTGAATTTTAAAATTAAAAAAAAATGCGTAAAATAAAGTTTAGATGTCGAATACTTCAAAGATGGATGGTAAGTTATTGTTTTAGCTATTTTAAAATTTTTGTAGCACGCACCCCTATCCAGGGGTAAAGTTTAAACCTCTATTTTGAATAGGGAAAGTGGGTACAGATATTTTGTTTCGGAGGTCTCTTGAATGTCTTTACAACCGTGTGAAGGCTTCGAAATCCATCATTTCGTGTTTCAGAAAAAATTAAAAAAATTCGACACACGTTGATTTATTTTTTATGTTCGCCCTGCTCTGCCGTAATTTTGTTATTTTTATATCGCTTATGGTAATTTCGGAGACAAATATCTCAAAAACGGATCGATAGATTTTCAAAATTTTTACCCGGTTATAAAGGCATTCAAAAAACCACCACTTGAATCATTCCAAGAAACACAATCATGACAAAAGCATTTCATGTAAAAAAAGCCAAGTACGCAAGAATGTTATTTCGTAAAAAGAATTGAGATAAAAGTAAAGCCAAGTTCTCCAATACAAATTTAAAACTGAAAGTTTCTTACTAGTTTGGAAATGTTTTTTTAAACTTTGCTGTTACAGCCAATCTTCTTTATGTTTAATTTAGCAGTGTGCCTAAGAGTTATTTGCAGCCGTAATAGCCAAGTTTGGAAAACATTTCCAAACGGTAAGAACCATTTACAGTCGAACCTCTATAACTCGAACCTGAAGGGACAACCAAAACAGTTCGAGGTATAGAAACTCGAGTTACATGGGTTAAAATATATGTAAAAAGTGCAGGGACCGGTTAAAAGGTTCGAGCTATAAAGAGGTTCGAGTTATAGAGGTTCGAGTTAAAGAGGTTCGACGGTATTTTGAAATTTGTATTGACAAACTTGGCTTTACTTTTATCTCAATTCTTTTTACGAAATACCATTCTCGCGTACTTGGCCTATTTTACATGAAATGTTTTTGTTATGATTTCACTCATTTTGAAAGGATTTGAATAATATTTAAGTTTTAAAGTTGTAAAATCTGCGAAATATTTTTCAAAACTTTTACAATGCCTTTTTTTTCCTATGGTTTTATAATAGTTCCTATCAGCCTTTTAAAGCTCAGCTTTCTAGCGTTTCTGAAAGCGGGCAATGTTACTTTTAAATGACTTTAAATTTATAGGGGAGAGAAGTTCTTTAAAATTTTGAGGTTTTAAAATTTTTTTTATATAGTTCCTATCGGCGCGGCCTTCCAAAGTTCAGCTCTCTAGCGTTTCTAAAAGTGGGGAATGTTACGTTTACATAATTTTACTTTATAGGGGAGGGAAGCAAATTAAAATTTTGGGGTTTTTACATTTTTTCAAGGGTATGGTCATAATTTCTATTAGTCTGCCAAATTTTAGTTTTGTAGCATGTCTGGAAGTACAGTTGAATTTCGATGATCTATACATGAGGGAATGAGTGAATGGCAATTTCGATGTTTTTTGAAATTTCGTAACTACTTTACTACATTATGAAAGTCCATGAAACTTGGAGGGGTTGTTAACTCTATGAAGATCTACGACTGTGCAAAGTTTAAGTTTCGTAGCTCATTCCGGAGTAGAGTTTTAGATAGGTCAAATATGGGCTATAATGTTTCAAGAAAAGATACGCGAACTTGGCGGGACACTGCTGTGCCCCCAGATTTAATATTATATGAAATTATACAAATATTTCTCCCTATATGACCAAACACTGAAAATTCATACCTATTTCACAAACTATATGCAGAAATAAAAGCAGGGAGTTGCAGTATCGAGTGACCATTATATAGACGCAAATAACACACATTGAAAGGGGATTCGAAAAAAAAATCCGTTTAGCGAATTTTAAGTATAAAGTAGAGTAGGTAACCTGTGTTCATTTGAAAATGCAAAGAGAATGCGCGCGCTTTTACCCAAGACCTATACTTTAAGCAATACTTGGCAACGATATGCCAGCTCTTCGGTACCGGTCGGGTCTCATTGCAAACTCCATGCATACAAAACCAAAGCTGGATTGCCCCAAAGCAACTAGTTGCATTAATCTTATTTAACCTAATCTGTAGTTGCATTTTCAAATGGAGACAGAACTATAAGGCCCACATGACCAAGCCTTAACTCTTGCTGAAAGCTATTTTTTCGCTTTTAAATGCTTGACAAAACGGCAAAGTCATATTATGAAATTGTATTTAACTCTTCATTTTACCTGCTTAAGTATTTATCATTATTACAATCGTTTTCTAAGTACAGCAGATTTAAGATAAAAATGAAAACAAATTAGGTGAGTACTTACTGTCCTTATTAACTAAACTGATAACATAAGTAGTCAATATTAAGTAATTAATGATATAATACTTTGGTACTTGGACACTCAGTAGTCGATTGTCGAGTCAAATATGTAGAAAAATTAATAATAATAAGACGTGACATTTTCTTAAATTATTATATTATTTATTGAGTATTGTTGTGTTTAAGTTTTTGTTTAGTTTAGGTTTAGTTTGTTAAATGGCAGGTAAACTCATGTTAAAATAGCATACAAAGACTCATGCGGAAAAAAAAAATTCTTTACTTATTAGGAAAATAACTATTTTGTAAAAAAATTTGTGTGCTTAAGACCACACGGCAGCAGTGTAAACTTCAACAAGGCGAAATAAATAATACGAAATACAAGATTTTTTACGTTGTACCTATATTGACAAAGTAATATACAAAGTAATAACATTTACATAATTATAATTGGGTATAAATTACTTTGGTAAATTTTGCTCTGAGTGGCCTTCATCTGCATCATCATATCGCTCTGCTGACTGTTCCACTCACAGTTAGTCGACTCGAGCCGACTTCACCCGAATGAGCGTTACATAGCCTAGCGTGACGGCTCAGTTCAATTCAGTACCCGCAAAAAGTGCTAAACGCGCCTAAAGAAGTTTACACTTCAAAAATTGTGTTAATTGTTTTTTTTAGTAAAAATATTTATTAAAAGTTTCTGACCAGCACTTCTTGTGCAAACACATACCTAATCTAACAGTTTTAAATAGAAATAAGTCACACTGGGGCAGGTCTAAACGACAAGGGGGCTATGGTAATAATTTAACTCCTTATTTGGAGAAAAACAGGAATTCAAGCCAAATCCACTTTATTATAGCTGATTTTTGTAAATTAGTTAAAAATTTCATCCTCGATTTTAATGTGATTGTTTTTCTTTTCGGCAGAATCAAAATTGCCCAGTCCTGCAAGCCTACAAACAAAAGATGGCGGTACCAAAGCAAAAGAAACGAAAGAAAAAACAGTGGAGCTAAAAAGAGAACTTGGACTGTTCTCTGCAATCAATATGATATTGGCTGTTATGATAGGTAAGTACACGGTAAAAATTTTTGTCTACAATGAAAACACGTTCTTTTCTTGAATAAATTGTTTTACCTTAAAACAAATAGTTTTAAATTAAAATATTTCTTTTTAGTTCAACGCAGCGTTTAGTGTAGAAATAAGACTTTATTTTTCTTCTTTAATTGTTTTGTTTCAGTATAATCCATTTTGTAACAAAGCAAATTGTCTTCATATAAGTAATATTATTTTGCTTCCAGAGAAAACGGTGCCTCAGATTAATTCAGTTCCAATTTATAATAAAACAATTTCTGTTTCACATTAAAATAAACAGGCAAGAAATTTTTTGTGCTAAATCAAGAAAATATTCTCTTGGTGAATAGGAAAACACAAATTATTTTACTTTAAAGCAATTTGCTTTGATCTAAGATAATTTTTTACCGTGTAATAATCACTTATAGAACAGGGTGTTTCAAGATAACTCACACGCACACTTTGTTTAAGATGTTTCTGTAATAGTGTTGATATTTTGATAAAAAATTTATTTAGACAAATCAACCTGACCTGACAATATCTAATCTGTAAAATTATATTTATTGAAAGAAAGGTCTAGATGGAATATGGTTATGATTTTAAGTACAGTCGAACCTTTCTAACTCGAATTTCTCTAACTCGAACTCTCCATAACTCGAAGTGTTTTGGTTTTCCCTTTAAGTTCGAGTTATAGAGGTTCCACTGTAATTTCAAGAGTAGTTATTGGCCCACTTTTCATATTCGGGAAGAAGCGAAGGGACCATGAAAAAAAAGTTTGCTTAGCCGCCCCTCTATAACATATTTATGCCCCAGTATTATTTTTGTATATTTAATATTTATATACTTATTTTTTTATTATTTTAAGAAGTCAATTTCTTTTTGTAGGATCGGGTATATTTGTTTCATCCCCTGAAGCACTAAAACACGCAGGTTCAGTAGGCATGTGTCTAGTGGTATGGAGCGTATGTGGGGTGATTTCCTTATTAGGTGAGTTCACAAAAAAATATAGCACAATAAAACATTTTACATTCATCACAAACTACAATTACTCAACATAGTAAAAAATACTAAATAAAAAATAAATAAATAGTATAACAGACGTCGAAACTTTCTTTGAAACTCGTAGACAATGATTGAGTAGAAATAAAATTTCGCACTTTTCGGTTTCGGTTAGTAAGTATCTCTAACCGTTTTCAACTGTAAACTAAACAATCCAGTCTACAGGCTACTACTTGTACTACTTGATGTGCAGTCAGGTCTGACGGCCCGCCCCCTTTTTCAATCCTAAGACGCTTGTTTTCCTTAAGGAGTGGTTTCCATATGTTTGGTATGTCCGTGATTGGTTGACTGAAAACTTCTTTATTCTGCATTATGAACGCAGCTTTAATAAAGTTTCGTTTTCGCCAATGTGACCTGAAGAGGGCGATTCGTTTTAAGGGATTTCAGAAAACATAACACGAATAGCCAAACACTATAATATAAAAACAGTATTTTCATCAGGAAACACAATAAGGAGCTTTGGAACTTAGGTAAAACCAGAAAATCTCTCAAATAATAAGGATTGTATTTACCAAATCCCGTGTGAATGTGGTAAATCATATGTAGGTGAAACGAAACGCCCCTTTCAGGTTAGAGTAAATGAACATGTAAAAAGTACCCAAATAGGGGATATTGAAGAATTCGGTTTAGCGGATCATGCATGGTCAAATACCCACAGGATTCAATGGTCGGAAGCTAAAGTTTTGCATAAGGAGTCTTATTGGCGGAAACGAAAGTTTATTAAAAGCTGCGTTCATAATGCAGAATAAAGAAGTTTTCAGTCAACCAAGCACGGATATACCAAACATGGAAACCACTCGTTTACACTTAAAAACGGTTAGAGATACTTACTAAACGAAACGTCGTGTTTAAAATAAATAAAGACAATGGATGTCCGAAATTCTATTTCTACAGACGTCGAAACCTAATGAAATGCTATCAGAAATATATTATAAAAAAGCTGCTTAAGAAAAAGGACGCTCCAAATTTTGGAGTAACGAACATGTTTCTTTGAAATTTATTAGTTTTTGAATTTTCTTAAATATTAGGCGAGTTACGACTGTTAAACTATTATGCCTACGTTAGTCGCGATGTCTGTAAAAATGCAGATACCCAGAAAGCATTAACCCGACCTAAAAGGCAGTTTCTTGTTCTTAGTTTTCACTGATTTGGTAGATAACGCTACTTGCTAAGGATGCCGTTGCATCTCTCTTAAGTACAATATAAGCAATGAGAATATGACCCATATAGAGTGGCAACCGGTGAGGTTATTTTTTTTTATTTTTTTTTTATTTGTCAAACACACTGTGTTTTTTTTATTACAATCTAGTCAGTAAGACTAATTAGCAATTTTGTTTTAACTTAATTTACTAGAAAAGTCAGATTTAAACTTAGGGTTCACTCAACAGTTCTCCCCGCTTTGTTTAGTCTGTAACTCACAATTGTGTTGTGTTTATAGCATTATTTTGTTTTATGTGTAATTCACTTAGTTTACTAGCTCAAACGGCTTCACTCTTTTTAGTCGTCGAACTAGCATAGTATTGTCTAGAAGCTGAATTGCTTCCATATTCACATGCCGATGGAGTCTATCTTCATGGCTTTTTGCGTACTTTTTTATAGTCTCTGCTACTGTTTCGATTTTTAGATCTCGATGAAGGTCACTATTTCAAACGTACCAAGGTGCATTCACAGGTGAGGTTATTGAGGGGCACATGGCGCTGAAATAAATTCGTCTAGTGCGCAATATTCAGAGACAAGTACTATGATTGATTAACAAGTGAAATTAAAGAAAGAAAAATAAAAAAAAAGTTTTCTGTCTTCGGCCGGGACTCGAACCCGGAATCCCTTGCTCTGTACGCAAACGCTCTAAACATTGAACCACCGAAGACAATACATAAATTTTCGGAAAATTTTCATTTATGTAGGTGTATAATATAAGAATGAGAAACTCTCAGGGTATTAACCCGACCAAGTCATCCAACTGATCTGTATAATTCTTCCTTCTCACTGTTAAAGGTATAAAAACTCAAATTAGACGTAAAGTATCAACGTCTGCAAACATAAGATCACCTTTTCGTGTGTTAAAATTTATGATCGCAATGGGCGGTTGCCAATATAATTCTGAAATACCAAATTGCAAATAATGCAAGGACCTAAAACTATAAACAACAAGTGAAATTAAAGAAAGAAAAATAAGAAATAAGTTTTCTGTCTTCGGCCGGGACTTGAAACAACAGAAAAATACCAAAAAATATTTTTTTAATAGATAATGACAAGTTTGACTTATTTTCTTTAGGAGCCTTAGCATTTGCAGAACTGGGAACTGTGATACCCCGCTCGGGGGCAGAATACGCTTATTTTATGGATGCGTTTAGCAACTTGCACCCTTTCTGGGGACCCCTGCCTGCATTCTTGTATTCGTGGCTAATGGTAGGTATATACTTGTTGAGTGGCCGGACTAAATGATCTAAGTTCCAAAATATACAAATTTTAGATTTTCCACCAAATATGTTGTATGTGTCAAGGCCAATACGGGGCTATAAGATCTAAGTGCAATTTCCTCACCCTATGCTCTAACAAACATGTTTAAAATCACGTCATCGGTATCTATCGGCCAAAAACGCTTTTTGGCACTTAGATCACTTAGTTTTTCCACTTTACACTTATATAACATTTTCTTTTTATACAGGGTGGACCCAGATAAAACTAAAAAATTCCCCATGTAGTGGATTTCGGACTAGGTTTCTAAAAAAAAGCACAAGTTCTAGAAAAAACTACCAAATTTTATAAAATGTGTTTAAAAGGTGGCGACAGAACTTAGCTTTTGATTTTTTTAAAAGTTTCTTTGTTACAGGATAATGCAGCTATTCCGAGCCCAATCAGATGCTGTACATAAGTTAAAAATATCCACAGGAGTTTTCAAAATATCGAGAAAACTAAAAACTTGTTTTCTTCGAAAAATTGGAATACCATATTCTAAATAAATTTATATGAACCTACGGCCATCCAATGACTTTTACGAATTTTACCTAGGCCTTCTATTTTTTTAAAACCGTTTCTGAAATTTTCATGTAGTTATTTTTATCTGGGACACCCTGTATTTATTTTTTTTCTTCAGCTGTATTCTATATATCTATTTAGCCTTCTTCGATCCATCTTTGGACATAGGCCTCCCCCAATTCTTCTCTGTCTATGGCCGTGTTCATCCATCTAGCTCCCGCATGTTTCTTTAAATCCTTCGCCCATTTGAGGTCTTCCATTTTAATTTTGCTACCTCTCCTCTGACATCCTTACTTTTGTTTTATTTCTTAATTCATTCATTCCTTTTTCTATTGCTAGCTTTAAATGTTACACTTGTATTTCCATTGATCTTTGGGCTTTTGTTACCTTACCCATGTTTGATTTTGTAAGTGTCCAGGTCTGGGATCCGTAGGTAAGTACAGGAAGGATACATTGGTTATACACTTTCGTCTTGAGGTACTGACGATGATTTATATTTTTTAATATGTAGTTGCCCAGGCCAATCTTACTCGTCTCTTGATTTCAGCCGTTTGGTTTTCTTTTTTAGTTTAATAACTTGTCCCATTTCCCTACTTGTTTTATTTTCTCTTGGTTTATTCTCATCTCATATATCAGTTATTATCTGTTATTAAGGCGATATCATTAGCATATTAGGTGGTTCAAGTATTGTCCGTTTACTTTGATGCCTATTTCTTCCCAATCTAAGTTTTTGAGAACATCTTCTAGGGCTGGGTTAAATAGTTTAGGAGATATTGTATTACCCTGGCTGACACCTCTTCTTATGAGGATTGGCTTGGTTCCTTCGGGGACTTTGATTGATGTTGTTGCTTCGCTATATATACTGGCTATTAAATCTGTGTATCTGTGATCTATTCGGCTATTAATTAAAGATGCTTTTACTGCACAGTGCTCAATACTATCGAAAGCTTTTTCAAAGACTATAAACGCAATATATAGTGGAATGTTGTATTCATTGGCTCGTTCTATTAGGATTTTCATGGTTAATAGGTGGTCAACTGTACTGAAACCTTTTTTGAAGCCTTATATTTGATTGATATTCATCAAATTTTGTTGTTAGTCTATCTGTTAATATTTTCGCCTTTCTTGTGTATAACAATGATTATGGATTCTTTCCAGTTGTTTAGGATTATTTTTTCTTTTGGTATTTTATTCAGTAGAATCTGGAGGGTATTAACTATAGCTTTACTCCGTCTTTTCCAGGTGATTTGTTAATTTACATTTTCTTTAATGCTCTATTTATTTCCGCTTTGCTTATTTCAGGTTGTAGCTCTGAGTCAATAATCTTTATTTTTGTTTGGAGTTTCTTCATGGTTTCTTGCGATGGTTACCTATTTGTTTGGTTTAATACTGCCGTCCTTAAGCTAAAATGCCGTTAACTACCTATAAAATTTTCCTAGTTTTGACCAAAAAACACGGAAAGTAACAAACTAACTATGCTCCTTGATAACTGTAAGTTATTTATTTCTTGAAAACCACAAAAGCTAAAGAAGATTTGCTTATAAAAATTGATGTAGAACAATGTGGTGATTAAGACGGCACCAAAAAATCAAAATTGTCCAAATGTTGGTTAACGGCATTATAGCTTATGCACGGCAGAATAGTTGTGTGCTATTTACAATATCCTCTTTAACGTTAGTTAGTGCCGTTCATATCCTTTATTTTAATTATTTGATATCTACCTAGAGTCGGTTCGGACATTTCATATTTCTTGGCAATTTCTTTTATTTTCCTTTATCATTTTTCTTATAGTTGTATTTATTTCTGTATATTCTATCGATGTTCTTTTTCCTTCTTTCTCCAGGTTCCGCCTTTTTTCCATGAGTTTCTTTATTTCTTCTGATATAGAATTTTCTCTCTTCATAACGTCTTGAAATATCTTAAATTGTTGGAAGATTTTACCTGTCTGCTTTGCCAGTTTTGTTTTAAGGTTTTTATTTCAGCAAATCTTGTGAGACCTTTGGTTTTATTGCTTCTTTTTTTTATGTGTCTTTTACTTTTGGTGGTCGTTTGCAGTGTGCTCTAAACAAAAGCACAGTCCTAGAATTTTCAGAAAAATAATAATCATCTCTTTTTTTAGGTAGTAATAATTCGACCCGCAGAGGTCGCAGTGATCACCTTGACGTTTTCAGAGTATTTATGTAAGCCTCTATTTGATTTTCTCTGTATCAGAGATCCAGATTTGCAGCTGCAAGTTAACAAAGCTATTGCTATAATTGCCCTAGGTAAGTTACAATAAATATAAATATTTAATAACAAAAAAAAAAGTTTTGTCATCATATGAAAAAAAATACAAAAATTGTCATAATACCCATTTCTCTAAAATGACCTGAATTTTTGAATTTAGTATAACTTGACGTTCCTCTGGGGGCACGACAGTGTACTCACTCACTCATGTATAGATCATCAAAATTCTACTGTACTTCCAGACATGCTACAAAGCTGAAACTTGGCAGACTGATAGAAACTACGACCAAGCCCTTGGAAAAAATCAAAAAACCACCAAAATTTTAATTAGCTTTCCTCCTCTATAAATCTAAAGTTATGAAAAAGTAACATTGCCCACTTCAAGAAACGCTAAAGAGCTGAGCTTTGGCAGACTGATAGAAAATATGATAAAACTATAGGAAAAAATTTAAAATCCCCAAAATTTTAATTAGCTTTCCTCCTCTATAAATCTAAAGTTATGTAAAAGTAGCATTGTCCACTTTCAGAAACGCTAGAGAGCTGAGCTTTGGAAGGGTGAAAGGAACTATGATAAAACTGTAGGAAAAAATTAAAAAAAAACCCAAAATTTTAATTTACTCTCCTTCCCTATAAATGTAAAGTTATGTAAAAGTAACATTGCCTACTTCCAGGAACGCTAGAGAGCTGAGATTTAGAAGGCTGATAGGAACTATGATAAAACCATAGAAAAAAATTAAAAAACCTCAACATTTTTAATAAGGCATTGCAAAAGTTTTGGAGTGAAATCATAGCAAAAACATTTTATGTAAAAAAAAGCCAAGTATGCGAAAATGGTATTTTGTAAAAATAATTGAGATCAAAGTAAAGCCAAGTTCTCCAATACAAATTTCAAAATGAAAGGTTTTTACTAATTTGGAAATATTTTTCTAAACTTGGCTTTCACGGCTGCAAATGACTCTTAGGCACAGTGCTAAATTGAACATAAAGAAGTTTGGCTGTAATAGCAAAGTTAAAAAAAAACATTCCCAAACTAGTAAGAATCTTTTATTTTGAAACTTGTATTAGAGAACTTGGCTTTACTTTGATCTCAATTCATTTTACGGAATACCATTTGCGCATACTTTGCTTTTTTTTACATGAAATGTTTTTGTTAGGATTAAGATTTCTATATAATTTCAACGGTTCTAAAAAAAATCCTGTGTGATACGATGTACATGAAACACACTGTAGATATGTAGGTGCAATAGGTCCACCTTTGCACTCCTGAACGTTAGGTTGGGTTGGGTGAAAGGTGGATTTTGAAACTTTGGCTGATTAACTCTGTATTGTAAAATTCTACTCTATTCTATTTTCTTTTTAGGAATCATTACTTACATAAATGTAAGCAGCGTGAAACTCTACGTTAAAGTTCAAAATATTTTTGGATCGTTCAAAGTACTGGCCTGCATGGTGGTGATTTGTGGAGGAATTTATGAACTCTGTATAGGTGAGGTTATATTTTTTGTTTTGAAAAGTATACATTCCCAGATAAAAGTAAATACCTAAGAAGTACGGAAACGGTTTTCAAAAAAATGTAAAAGGTCTACAAAAAATACGTAAGCGTCATACGATTGACCGTGGTCGCTAAAACTTGTTTACAAAACAGCGCTGATATTTAAAATTTTCGAAAAAAATAACAATTTTTAGTTTTTGATCAATATTTTAAAAACCCCTGTAGATATTTTTATTTTCGACACAGCATCTGATAGGGCTCGCAATAGCGCCATTTTTTCAATTTAAGCAAAATAGGTCTTACCTTTTCCAGAATGTGTCTCAAAAAAAATAAAAATATAAAATTTGGTAGTATGATATTAGCGACTACGGTCAAGCGAATTTTTTTTAGACCTATTTTTTCTTAGAAACCGTTTCTGAAAATCATATGCAGTTACTTTTATATGGGACACCCTGTACAGGGTTTAAGTAATACAGGCAAAAGAAAACTCAAAATATATCATTTAATAATAAGAAAGAAGGAGTATTTTACTTTTATTTAGGTTGTTATCACCTAAGTGACAGATTTCTAGTAAAGAAAAAGAGATGTATTTTTATCGAAGCTGTAAAAATTATTGGTAAAAAATGCGTTTTTTAGGTAACACAAAAAACCTATCGAAAGGATTTGAGGGCACCAAATATGCACCAAAAAGTTTGGCCTTAGCTTTCTACAATGGGCTGTGGGCGTACGATGGTTGGTCCGCAGTCACCGCAGTTACAGAGGAGGTTAAACAACCCGAAAAGTAAGTATAACTGAGAAGAGAGCCAGGAATATCATTGGACTTAAACTGTTTACGGGTCACTGTCAACTAAGAGTACCCATGCACAGAATGGGAATAATCGAAGAGACCGAATGTAGACTCTGTATGGAGGATGACGAAACAGTTAGACATGTACTGTGCGAATGTCCGGCTATTGCACGTTTACGTCAAAACACTTTCGGTAAACCTCAGATTGATTCAGAAGATCTGAACAGTGTCTCACCCAAACTGATAGCTAACCTTTTTGGAGGATTAGGCATACAGTATTGAGAAACCACTTGGTTCGTCCCGCCTTCCTTTTTGTAAATATGTTCTTTTTACTATAATTTACCAAATTGGTTCGAATTAGGCTATTTGGTGATTCACTAGAGCATTTTCTATTTTTTGTTTATTTAGTATTAATTAACTAATTAAGTACTTAAAATTACTGGGTTATTTGCATTTGAAACTCCCGCGGTTTTAGAGGCAAATATTACAATTTGCTATAATTAATTTACTTTACATAAAATGCATTTTGAATTACTAAGGTTCCTAGTTCCTTTAATATGGACCTTCGTAATCTCATTCCTTCCTACTTATTCCTTTTCTCCTACGCCTATGGATTAACGACGCCACTGGGCGCCATGTGGGAGAATGAACGCAGTAGCGATATCTGCTGCAGCATCACAGAGAACCGTTTCGCCTTCGAACGATAATACACGCGTGTTAGCGACTCTCCTACCACATTCATGTGGGGTGCAAAAAATACGGTTGAACAGCACGTCCTCCCATGAGTTCCACTTCCTGTATAAAAATGGTAAGTGAAAATGCATTATTTTTACCTTACATACATTTGTTTATTGCTACACTAACCTAGAAGGTAAACTAGACCATTTCAGAATCCCTTGTACCAGCTTAGCCTATGACCTTATTCCCTTAAAATTACAGTCCACGCCTGACACCGTTAAATTCCAGACAACTCTCCTTTCTGGACCACCAGGGAGCCCCATTTTTGATCCTTAGCGACCCGGATTTCTGGAATCGTTTTTTTGCCTTTTTAGGTTAGTTTTTTTTACTGGTTTCAAATGCAAGAAAAACCCTTGTTTTTCCTAAATGCCTTTTTTACTGGTTTCAAATGCAAGAAAAACCCTTGTTTTTCTTACATGCCTACTTTAGAAAACCCCTAGGTTTCTAAAATACATTTTGCGATTTTTTTTTTGTGTAAAAACAAATGCAAGAAAAACCCTTGTTTTTCTTACATGCCTACTTTAGAAAACCCCTAGGTTTCTAAAATACATTTTGCGATTTTTTTTTGTGTAAAAACAAATGCAAGAAAAACCCTTGTTTTTCTTACATGCCTACTTTAGAAAACCCCTAGGTTTCTAAAATACATTTTGCGATTTTTTTTGTGTAAAAATTAAATATTTTTAACAATAAATTTAGCCTTTTCATGCGAAAAACCAAACACAGATAAAATCTGTAAACTACTATGCTTTTTTTTGTTTCGAATAAATCAAGTTTTTTCGTTTCTTTTTTGTAAAAAAAAAAACCGTATAGAATTTGGGTGTTTTTTTGTTTGTCACTGGAAATAGTTTAAAATAGTGTCTGCAAAGTGCTATTATTTTAGCCGTTGTGCCTTCACATTTGTGGATTGCTATAATTATATCCAATTTGCTCGAAAAAAATCTCCAAATTGCCATATTCGTTTTTGCTTATTGCAAATTGCTATGACTATATCCGATTGCGGATGCTTTACTATATTCGTTTTTGCGTAAAAATTGCTATGAATATATCTATTTCTAATTTACTATTATAATATCTGTCTGCAAATGGCTATGATTGTATCCATTTTTTGCGTGCATAATAAATTTTGAAGGAAATTTAATTCTTAACTTGAGAATTTGTTTTCGTGTAAAGGCAGATAAATAGTTTTACCAAATTAAATGCTTTTGATTTGTAGGTATTTATTTTTAAACTTAATACATAGTAGGTACCTACTTATTTGAATTCGCGAGGCGAAGATAAAAAAACTTATACACAAGTTTTTTGTTATCATTAGTTTGCATCGGGTATTTTCTTTACTTTTGTGCGCTTATAGTTTGATTATTGTAATTAAACGTAGGACATTAATATTTATACAGGGTGTCCAAATTTTGATTTTTTTTCAGTTTACCTAATTTTTGTCAATTATTTTTTGGATTTTTTTTTTAAATCATGTCTAGTTCGGATAAAATTTTAAAGGCTAAAGCCTTGCGCTATAGTGCGATTTCACAGCTAAATTTGATCATTGAATCCGCGACCCTCGCAAAAAATGACCCTGCCTATCACAGCGGCTTTAAAGTCAAATTTCGGACATTGTCAAAAATCAAAAAAGATTTTGAAAAGCACCATAATACTTTGTTGACGTTGGTAGCCTCTGATGAGGATCGCTTAGTAGTAGAAAACAAAGTGTTTATGGACTTTTGCAAACGCTGTGACGAGATTTCCACTATATTTTACGAACTTTTCGAACTACCCTTTGAAGATGGAGGGCTTTTGAGCAGTACGATAAATCCCATGGGCAGTCCCTGTGCCTCCACAGACCAGCATGGTTTACTGCCTAGGATAAAAATACCTCTTTTTCAAGGGGAATTTAAGGAGTTTCCAACCTTTTTGCAAGCCTTTAATGCTACCGTGCACAATAATAGGTCGCTGGGAAACTTTGAAAAATTCAATTTGCTTTTTTCTAATTTAAAGGGCCCTGCCCTGGATGTCATTTCTGACATTCCTATCCTTGCTGAAAATTATTTAAATGCCTACCACACCTTGGTGGATAGGTATACAAATAAACGATTACAAGCTTACCTTCACTGGAAGGCAATTGAAGGCTTCTCTCCTCTTACTAAAGAGAATGCTACGAATTTGAGGAATTTGCTTGATTGTTTTTCGAAAAACTTAAGGGCTTTAAAAGTCATGGGTTTTAAAACGGAGTTTTGGGATTATATTATGGCACAAATGCTCTTGGATAGGTTGGACCCAACCACGCGCAAGGCATTTGAGCAAAATTATTGCTCCAATGAGATCCCCTCTTATGATAAAATTCGTGCTTTTGTTTCTAGCCATTGCATTGCGTTGGAACAAATACAACAAACTCAAGATTACTTAAAAAATAAAGATTTGTCAATTTCAAGTCAGAAAAATCAAGCAAAGTTTCAAAATCGATCTGCTTTGTTTGCTAATACTCAGAGAGCCTCCAAAAATGCCTCCCAGTCTCCAAATGGCCAAAGTGGCTTAAATAATACTCCAAACCCTCAAAATTTTTGTTTTCTCTGTAAAAGTGGCGATCATATAATATACAGATGTCCTAATTTTTTGGCGAAAACTCCCCAGCAACGTTTTGAGATTGTTAAACAACATAAAGCGTGTGTCAACTGTTTGGCCTCAAAGCATAATTTACCCCAGCAATGCAAATCAGAAAAAAGATGTTTACATTGTGGCCAATTTCATCACAGTCTCTTACATTTTTTTCCTATTAATTCTACACCTAGTTCTGCGAGTAGCCCCTCTACTTCTGCAGTGCAAACCCCGAGGAGCCCCGTGGCTACCGAATTTAATAGAACCACTAACACCATTGTTACTGGTATGTCTTTAAATGATCGCGAAGTACTTCTCTGTACCGCTTTAATACAAATACAGGATGTTTTTCAAAATTGGCACACAGTGCGCGCCATCTGTGACTCTGGTGCTCAATCTTCATTTATATCTAAGTCATGTGCTGATAGTTTGGGCCTTCCTAAATTTAATATCGCCATGACTCTACAAAGCTTAGATCGAATGACAACTTCGGCAAAATCTGGAATTAATTGCAATATATCCTCTTTGCGTGATAATAATTTTGTTTTTAATTTTGATGCGATAATACTCGATAAAATTTGTAGTGATTTACCTCATTCCTCATTTTCGATTAAAAGTTTTCCTTTTCTCGCCAACTTAGAACTAGCTGACCCAGGCTTTAATAAAAGCGATAAAATTGATTTATTGTTGGGCGGCGATGTGTACCCTTACATTTTGCTAGATGGTCGTTTGTCTACGGGACCCAACAACCCCGTCTGCATTAATACTATTTTTGGTTGGGGAATAATGGGCAATCTTTCACTTTCACCTTCAACTACAAATCAAATTAAAACATTTTTTACTACGTCAATGAACGATTCTTTTGTCAATTTAGATAAAAATCTACAACGATTTTGGCAAATAGATGACATACCTAATGTCAAGGCCATTGACCCCGAAGATGAGTTTTGCGAAAATTATTTTTTGAAAACTACCTCAAAAAATGAGGAGGGGAGATATATTGTATCTTTACCATTTAAAGTTACTGCTCCAGATTTTGGCGACACTCGATCCATTGCCGTACGTCGTTTTTTCTCCCTTGAGAAGAAATTGCTACAAAACCCTGATTTTTATGCTGCCTACAGCTCTGTTTTACAAGATTATTTAGATAATAATCATATGCAACCGGTTTCTGCACCTTTGCCGACCGAAATTTCAAATCATTTTTATATTGCACACCATGCGGTGTTTAAAAAAGATTCTACTAGCACCCCCCTGAGGGTGGTTTTTGATGCGAGCATGCACGCCCCTGGCAAAATCTCGCTCAACAACGCTGTTTATACTGGGCCTCCTTTACAAAGGGACTTACAAAAAATTTTATTACTTTATCGTTTGCATAAATTTTGCTTTTGTTGCGACATCCGTCAAATGTACAGGATGATTTTAGTTGACCCTAGTCAAACTAATTTTCAAAGAATAGTTTGGAGGTTTGATCCTAACCAGCCTATTCAAGACTTCGAAATAAATAGAGTTTTATTCGGGGTCTCTTGTAGCCCCTTTTTGGCTATCAGAACTTTGCTGCAACTTGCTAGAGAGCATGAGGACCTTCCTCTTGCCTCAAAAATCATTGAGGAGGCAGTTTTTGTCGATGATGTGATTTCGGGAAGTGATGACTTTTTTAAGGCCACTGAGATGAAAAATCAATTAATCGAGCTACTTAGCCGAGGTGGATTCGAATTGCGTAAATGGGCGAGCAATTGTCCCGAGTTACTATCCGATCTTCCTGAGTCACACATTTCGATGAAGGCTCTTTCTCTCGATTTAGATGCTGAAAATTCAACTTTGAAAATTCTCGGTTTAAATTGGAACCCTCATACTGATGAATTTTTTTATACTTTCGACTGTTCTCTCCAAACATGCACTAAAAGAACAATTTTAAGTAATTTGGCCCGCATTTACGACCCTCTGTCTTTTTTGGCGCCAATAGTTTTAATTTTAAAATTAATTGTTCAATACTGCTGGGCAGAAGACTTAAACTGGGACGACCCTGTCAGTCCGGAAATTGTTTTTAAATGGGAAAAATTTAAAAATGAATTAAAGTTTTTGCATTCTGTTAAAATTCCTCGTCAAATAATTTTGCCTAATGCTAGTCAAATCCAGCTAGTAGGATTTTGCGATAGTTCAGAACGGGCCTATTGTGCTGTCGCTTATATTCGAATTTTTTATTCTGATGGAAACATTAAAGTTTTTTTTGTTTGTAGTAAATCTAGAGTCGCACCGTTGCGTCGTAAACTAACTTTACCAAGACTAGAGCTTTTAGGAGCTGTTTTGTTGGCTAAATTAATGGATTTTTTACTAGAAACGTTCTCGGAAAAAATTAAATTTGATAAAATTCTTGCTTTTACTGATAGCACAGTGACCTTATCTTGGATTCAGGGATCTCCTCACAAATTTAAAACATTTGTTTCGAATAGAACTGCCTATATACAAGGAAGAATTAGCCCTGAGTTTTGGCATTATGTTCCTACTGAACAAAATCCTGCTGACTGCGGTACTAGGGAAATGTATCCCTCTGATTTACAAAGATTTTATTTTTGGTTAGAAGGGCCTTCTTTTCTAAACCAACCTACAAATACTTGGGATTTTATGACAGTTACTTACGATGGGAATGCAGTTTTGGAAGAACAGCGAAAAAATATTTTTAACGTTTTTACTTGCGAACAAACAGTTGAATATTATGTAAACAACTTGTTTGAAAAATACAGTTCTCTTTTTAAAATTAAGAGAATAGTTGCTTACTTTTTGCGAGGGTTACAAAAGTTTAAAAATCCCTCATACAATTTTGCTACTGATTACCTTACAAATCAGGATTACTACAAAAGCTTACTTTTTATTTCGAAATGCGTACAATCTTTTTCTTTCCAAAAAGAAATTGAATTACTAAAAGATAAGAAACAGCTTCCAAAAGCTTTTCAAAAATTATGTCCATTTTTGCATAATGAAAGCTACGATTTGCTTCGTGTTGGAGGCCGTTTATGCCATTCAAATTTATCATACGATAAAAAATTTCCAATTCTTTTGCCTTCTAGTGCAAAATTCACTGAATTACTGATTTTAGATTTGCATCGCAGCAATCTTCATTGTGGTATACAGACCACAACTTTTTTACTAATGCAAAACTTCTGGGTATTGTCTGCTAAAAAGGTAGTGAGAAAAGTTTTAAGTTCTTGCCATACTTGCTGGAAAACTAAACCTAACTCCCTTCAACCCCCTATGGGTAACCTACCGAAATTTAGAGTTTCCGAAGCAAAGGTGTTCGAAAATGTAGGTATAGATTTTTGTGGTCCGTTCACGATTACTCTTGGTCGGACCAGAGGTGCAAAAACCATGATAGCATATGTCTGTTTATTTATCTGTTGCGCTGTTAAAGCCGTGCATTTAGAGTTAGTCTCTGATATGACATCAGAAGCCTTTCTGGCTGCTCTGCGCCGCTTCATAGCTAGAAGAGGACTATGCTCAAAGATCTCTTCAGACTGCGGGACCAACTTCGTGGCCTCTGAAAAATACTTGCGACAAATTTTTTCTGATTGCGTGAAGGGGGAAGGTATAGTTTGGTCTTTTAACCCACCTGCTGCTCCCCACATGGGAGGCATTTGGGAATCAAACATTAAATCTTTAAAGACTCATCTTCACAGGGTAGTTGGAAATCAAATACTCACCTATGAGGAATTAAATACGGTTTTAACCCAAGTTGAAGCCATAATGAACTCACGTCCTTTATGTGCCTTAAGCACCGATCCTACTGATCTGGCGGTCTTGACTCCTAATAATTTTTTAAATTTGAGGCCTCCAGGTACAATACCCGATCCAAACTACTGCGATATTGCATTAAACAGGCTGTCCAGGTGGCAACTGTTGCAAAGAATGCACCGCGATTTTTGGATTCGCTGGCATCGCGAATATTTGCACACTTTGCAACAGCGAGCCAAATGGCACCAACCTCTTGCTTCCATTGATATTGGTACTATGGTACTGATCAAAGATGAAAATTCCACTCCATTGGATTGGCCCCTAGGCCGCATTGAAGACCTTATTAAAGGTTCTGATAATGTTCCACGGGTTGCTATTGTAAAGACTACTAAAGGTACCTACAAACGGCCTTTGGTAAAACTATGCGCCCTGCCTACAAATTAAACTCTCTGAAATGCCCCTGGGCATTCTCAGGGGGGTGGGAAATGGTTCGTCCCGCCTTCCTTTTTGTAAATATGTTCTTTTTACTATAATTTACCAAATTGGTTCGAATTAGGCTATTTGGTGATTCACTAGAGCATTTTCTATTTTTTGTTTATTTAGTATTAATTAACTAATTAAGTACTTAAAATTACTGGGTTATTTGCATTTGAAACTCCCGCGGTTTTAGAGGCAAATATTACAATTTGCTATAATTAATTTACTTTACATAAAATGCATTTTGAATTACTAAGGTTCCTAGTTCCTTTAATATGGACCTTCGTAATCTCATTCCTTCCTACTTATTCCTTTTCTCCTACGCCTATGGATTAACGACGCCACTGGGCGCCATGTGGGAGAATGAACGCAGTAGCGATATCTGCTGCAGCATCACAGAGAACCGTTTCGCCTTCGAACGATAATACACGCGTGTTAGCGACTCTCCTACCACATTCATGTGGGGTGCAAAAAATACGGTTGAACAGCACGTCCTCCCATGAGTTCCACTTCCTGTATAAAAATGGTAAGTGAAAATGCATTATTTTTACCTTACATACATTTGTTTATTGCTACACTAACCTAGAAGGTAAACTAGACCATTTCAGAATCCCTTGTACCAGCTTAGCCTATGACCTTATTCCCTTAAAATTACAGTCCACGCCTGACACCGTTAAATTCCAGACAACTCTCCTTTCTGGACCACCAGGGAGCCCCACCACTCAAAAGTGGTCGCAGTGGAAGGACTGCAAGGCCCACTCACACATGAATTATCATCAATCATCAAGTATAACTAAACTAAAAAACTTGGATTGTACACCAAACCCACCTAAGTTCTTCTTCTCTTCATTGTGTACCTATACTTCCTACTACCCCACAAGGATTAATTTTCATTCATTAGCAATAGTTTATATAAAATATATGTGAAAATTGCTCCTCACTGACATTATTATGACATCCCCCTCCCCCTTTTTATTGTAGTCCACTGGCTAAAAAAAATTCATTTGATATCACATAAGCCATATTTTGTATAAACATTTTGTAAATCCCACTCCTCCAACACCACACCAAATCAAACTCCCCCTCAACCATTTATTTTCGACTAACTAAAAAGGACTATTTTTATTTCGAATACAGACTAGAAACATTTTAATTTTTAAAAACAATTTCCCCTCTTTTCTTCGCTTATAATAAAAACCATCTTTAAATGAGACCCACTGGATTATTAAAATTGTAGTACATAGTATGTAGTAATAAAGAAAATATCTCAAAAACATTTTTTTCATATTATGAACATGGATGCAAACAGATAGACGGCGCAAAAAATGTTGAGTACTGTCTGAAATGCAATGAAACATAAAAATTTCAAATTTTTTATCTTGTTTTTAGGAATATCCCAAGAAGTATCCAAATCAGTGTTCCAATAGTAACCCTCTTGTATGTTTTCATGAATTTGGCCTATATGACGGTAAGTGTAATATTTTAAAGTTCTGCCAAAGATATATGAAATAGACATATATCTTTGGTTCTTCACAAAACTATATTTTTTCCAGACACTAAAATCTTTTTAGTTATTCGTAAGTTTTTATGGTGCCTCAATACTCTCTTATTCAGAACAAAGGTTCAGGTTAAATGACAAGTTGCCATTTAGGCAAAAGCGCAAGTGGCATTTAACTAATGATATAAATGTCAAACGTTTAACACTTACAAGCAAGACATTTGACATTTGCTTAATTAGTTATATGTCACTTGCGTTAGCGGCCGCATTCCATTCTAAATGAGCATTAAGTCGGGTACCAAATGTTATTACTGAACAAAATATTGGTAGGTTTAAAACAGTCCTTGGTTGAAGCAAAATCGAAATCCTTGTGACATTTACAAATATTTTTTACAAACTATTTTCCAAGTATTACGCCGCTCATACTTAATTAAAGTAATGGACAATTTTTAGGTACTGCCAGTGCAAGAAATGGTGGAGGCCAACGCAGTAGCGGTCACTTTTGGGGAACGTGTACTCGGTCCTACTTTTGCGTTGATTATACCATTGGGAGTTGCCCTCAGTACTTTCGGGTGTGCCTTAAGTGTACAGTTTGGAGTCACAAGGTATGAGAGTGAGAGTGATTCCATATTGCTAGGAGGTGAATATAGGTGCCCTACCCATATATAAGCTGTATGCTTAAGATAGTTGGCCAACATAAAAATAAAATTACGCAACCTTTGATTGCATTTTTCATAGCTGCGTATGTATCAGACGTGTCGCAAAACCAACCGCTCTGATTGGTTGTTACGTCAAACATGCCCTCTCGCGCTTGCGTAACCACGCACGGTGCACTGGGAGCAGCCAACTAGATTAATCTATGTTGGTCAGGAAAAATGAATGAAAGGATAATAGATTTGGGACAGTCACGTGATACGCGAATTTTTTATTATAGTTTTATTCATAATTCTATCTAACTTTTATTATTTAACATAGTTACCAAAGTGTTTTAGCCGATGTCACATGATCTTCTTTAAATACATACACGGTGTTTCACGAACATCGAAATAAAGGCCTTTTTGGGTATTCAGAGTGCGAATTGGGAGAAACGCTCGGACACGTCGAATCTGTTTGCGAGGGGAACACTTTTTGGCTATTTTGAAATTTTTTTAGCACGAACCCCCTTCGAGGGGTATACTCTCCCCTGTATTTTGAATAGGGAAAGTGGGTCTAGTGATACCTTGTTTTGAAGGCCTTTTGAATGTCCTTCCAACCGTGTAAAAATTTCAAAAATATATGCATTAGTTTTTGAGAAAATTGCCTTCAAACTTTCAAATTTAACATGGACTGATAAATAAAAATTTAGTTAGAATTTTATTATTTTTCGGATTTAATTTTTATTTTATCATTCCATGTTAAATTTGAAAGCAAATATCTCAAAATCTAATCGATGGATTTTCGAAAATTTTACACGGTTGTAAAGATATTTAAGAGAGCTTTAAAACAAGTTATCACTAGACCCACTTTCCCTATTCGAAATATAGGGGTACTCAACAACTTAATGTTGTGATAAATTAAAAGTAGAAAAGTAAATTTTTTATTTCAGACTATGTTACGTCGCTGGCCAAGATGGTTTTATGCTGGAAAACTTCTCCTATGTGCACCACAAACGCCTTACCCCCGCCCCTGCAGTTGTCTATCAGGGGATCGCTTCGTTTTTGTTTATCATCAGCGGTGACATTAAGGTATTTCATTTTTGGCTCGACGTTGCCACATCTTTGTCCCTTTCTCTTTTAAACTAGGGAACAAAGAGACAGATATATTCCAATGGTGAACGTTAGTTTAAGGCGCTATTATTAGTTTAGTTCAGTCAGTGTAAAAAAACTGTGTGTAAATATTCCATTTTATTGCTCTGTTGCATTTTATTTTTAATTTCAGGTTTTAATAGAGTTCGCCAGTTTCTTGATTTGGTTGAGTTACGGTGTTGCCATGGTTGCCTTGTTGCTGCTCAGGAGGAGCATGAAGGATGTTCCCAGACCTTACAAGGTAACTGTTTTAGTTCAACTCAACTCAACTTGACAACCTCGCAAATAGTTCAACCCAGAGTATGATTGTTTATGTTTATTTGAAAAAACTAAATATGTAGTACAATATATTTACACAATGAAAGAAATGCTTTTTATTTACAGAAAGAATGAAAAAATCCAGGACACTTTACAAAGTTGCTTTTGAGAAATTTGTTTTTTTTAATCTTATTTCTAGAATCATACCTTTTGTTTGTTTCAGGTCCCCATCTGGATTCCTATTTTCATATTCCTCGTGGCGGTGTATTTAAGCGTCACTCCTATTTTGACAGATCCAGATATAATGTACCTGTCATCATTGGTGTTCATTCTGATGGGAATAGCGGTCTACTATTGGTTTATCTATAAGAAGAAAAGGCCTTCGCAATTAATGAGTAAGTAAGAGTACGGGTCATAAAGTCAATAGAAAAAGGAAAAAATGAAAATCGGTAATGAGGCAGAAAATTTTAATATGTTTTCTTCTATTTTTAGATAAACTGACATTCATAATTCAAGTTCTGTTTGAAGTCATGCCCCCAGACAACAAAGCAATCGATTCTTGAGGAGAATTCGAGATATACTGAGGAAAAAATAGATAGTGATAAAACCACTGTGTTCTAAAAGTTCCTTCAAATACGGAATTTTTCGCATTTTTTTCTATGACAGAAATAAATTAGTGTAGCTCTAACCACAGTGTTCTACACTGTGGTTCTAACTTTTAGTATTCAATATTGGTAAAAGCTTTTCTGTCCATGGGATACCCCTGTTATAAAGTGACAAATTAATGTAAAAGCACAAGTCCTCTCCTGAACGACCGTTTGATTCATGTTAAGCTCCGACCGTATCGAATCACGAGTGTCTAGGAGTTTGCTTTCCTTATCCCAGAGATTTTTATTATGAAATGTTACCCATCACAATACAATTTCTCCTCTTATGTTCCCCCTCTTCTTTCGAGTCTTACTACGGAGGTCGGGATTGCCTAAGGTCGGTGTAAACCCTTATGTACCTATTCTTATTTAAACATCTGCTAATATAGTTTTACTTTTTCTAAGCAGGCATCTCTATAGACAGTAAAGATTTTACCTATATTGTATGTTTAAGCACAATGTATATACAATACGGATTTTTTATTAACTATAATTATTTTATAGACTCTTTTTAAGATTGTATACATATCATAAGTTTTTATAAATAAAACTAAAGCTATTATTAAAAACAGATTTAATACTCCTTTGTAAATTTGATTATATTTTTTCTTAGAAAAATTTCAAATATTTGAATTCTATCTATAATAAATTTAACGTGACATTGGCCAGACAATGAAATTTCGTCTGAAAATATTTTTTGCAAAATCTTGAATAAAATCTAAAAATAACAACAAATATTTTGCCTATAGATCTTTGTTATTTCTAAATATTGTCTATTAACAACTTCTCAGGCATTTTTTAATGATTTGCCAATTAATAGACATTAGAGCTCACACTATTGATTCAAATAACTTGTAGTCAAAACGTTTTTGATGTCTAGACCAAAGTCAAAAATACTCTGCCAATCTATGGGCACCTAAGCTCACACTAGGTACTATAGTTATAGTGTGAGCGAATATAATCAAAAACTGA
The DNA here is from genome assembly GCA_963576565.1 of Aspidapion aeneum. Classification (NCBI taxonomy): domain Eukaryota; kingdom Metazoa; phylum Arthropoda; class Insecta; order Coleoptera; family Brentidae; genus Aspidapion; species Aspidapion aeneum. The sequence continues at coordinate 23,527,121 of OY755045.1, read as the reverse complement.
AATATATTTTATTCAACTCCAGACTCAATTACCTTTCGTTTGATACCACACAAGCCATGTTTTGACTTAAACTCAAATTTTTTAAATCTACCCCCACCCTTTAAAAAAAACTAAAATGTATTTTGTTTAACTCCAGACTCAATTACCTTTCGTTTGATATCACATACGCCATATTTTCACTTAAACTCTAATTTTTGACATCTACCCCCACCCTTTTTTTAAAAATAAACTAAAACTCATTTTTTTAACTCCAGACTTAATTACCTTTCGTTTGATATCACACACGCCATATTTTCACATAAACTCTAATTTTTGGAATCTACCCCCACCCTTTTATTTGGCTTGCGTTCCGTGGATTTTGTTCATTTTTAAATGGAACCATCACGGCCCAAGACCCTACTTAGGTACCAAATTTCATTAAAATCGGACAAGCGGTTTTTGAGTTATGCGGGTTGGTCGTTACAGACAGACATACAGACAGACAGACAGACAGCAAAACAAAAAAGTTTCAAAATCATCTGAAACGCAAAGATATATAAAAATTTTTGAAATCGGAGCAACTTTTTTTTTCTCGAAAAAATTAGGATCACCATAGCTCACACTACTTTAGTAGTAGTGTGAGCTAAAAAAATAACGTCTCCATCCTGGCAAAGCAGCGAAGTTCCTGCAGCCATTTTTTATAAAATTGAAAAAATATAATGTATGTAATAAAATATTCTCTGTAATTATCCTAATATTCGACCGAACTATTATAAGGATTGAATATTAAGATGTATTTAAATGTTTAGGAAATGAAAGCAAGGAATAAGTTAATTTTTTAGGACTACATTTTAAAATGTCTGGTGTTTTTTGTTTTGTTTTTACTTTCCTCAAATGTTGACGCTATAACTCAATATCTAAATCAAATTTTCCACATATATACAAGGTCATATTCTTAAGAGTTATATACTATTTCAGTCCATTTCGTTTTTCCAGGAAAGTTAAGTTAACTATTCTTTTAGTTTTTTTTTTGCAATAATGCATTTCACACAAACATAAAGCCACAAAGTAAGTAGGAATACTTTATGTAGTGTAACGAATTAAAGATGATAAAATTATCCATCGAATAGCGCAAAAACTGTTAACTTGGTGTTATCTTTGGCGGAGTTATTAATCTTTTGAGAAAATAGCATATTTGGAGTATTTCGACAATATCTTAAAAGACGCTGTTTTACGAAAACATAGGAGGAATTTTTAATTTTACAGAGGGCAACATAACATATTAACTAAAATATATCACATATTGCAGCGAAGCATACAATTTTTTTTGAATAAAAATCGGACCTAGTATTCTGGTACTGTCGCGGTAAGTAAAAAATTAAATACTAAAACCTTGTACACTGATTTTGAACATCCGTCTTTTTTTCTCAGTTTGGTGCTCTGCTAAAGCTAGCAGAGCAGTATATGTTTTCGTTTAAGTGGTATCTAGGGCGGGTGGGCCAAAAAAACCGGACAATTTTTTTTATTATAACTTTTGAACTATATAATCGATTTTAATGGGACAAACTACACTTGGCAGAGAATTCATCAGAATTTTGACTAAATATATTTTTTGTTCGCCGTCTCAAAATCCAAGATGACGGACGAAATTAAAATGTACCCTTCAAAGATGCTCGTTTATTCTTGTGCTGCGAACATCTTTTAATTATTTTTTTTAATTGGTAAAAAAACCGCATTTTTTCTGCATTTATTTCCTTATAAATTCATTACTACTGAACCGATTTTAATGAAATCGTGGTTAAAATTGATTTCTTTTTAAAGAGTATGATTAAAGTTTATCGCCATCTTAAAATTTAAGATGGTGGACAGGTTGTTTTCCGAAAATGTTTGAGTTTTTTTTTAATTTATAGAAAATCACTACTTTTCGCCCACGGTGTAATGGTTCTCAAAAAATCTATTTTTGTTTCAACCATTGTTTTACAGATTATACGATTGCATTGCCAATCCTGTCTGCATGCATTTCTTTATAATTTCGTTTTCGTGTCTGCATGCATTTCGTTATTACTAAACTAATTTTAGTGAAATAAAAAAAGTCATGGTGAGAATTGATTGCTCTTTAAAGATTATAATCAAACTTTTCGCCATCTTAAAATTTAAGGTGTCAAACAGAATCAACTTGATTCTTCTAAATGGCGTGTTTTAATATTTTCCTAAAATGTTATAGTTTTTTTTAAATTTTGTTATCAATCACTACTTCTCTCCCGCATAACGAGGTATCATTTAATAAAATATTGGTTCTTACAAAATCTGATTTTGTTTTAACCATTGTTTTACAAATTATACGATTGCATTGACATTCCTGTCTGCATTCATTTCTTTATAAATTCATTATTACTGATCCGATTCAATCAGTTTGCACCATGATGTTTTTTAATCGGTTCAGTAATAATGAATTTATAAAGAACTGAATGCAGACAGGATTGACAATGCAATCGTATAATTTGTAAAACAATGGGTAAAATAAAATCAGATTTTGTGAGAACCACTTCACCTATTTTATTAATTAATTAATCGGTGTAGTGGTTCTCACAAAATACGATTTTGTTTTAATCATTGTTTTACAAATTCTATCTGTCTGCATTCATTTCTTCTTCAAACCACCACACCCATTTAACTAATTTGTACCGCGTTATGCGGGGGAAAAGTAGTGCTTTTCTATAAATTAAAATAAAAACAAAAGCATTTATAGAAAATAAGAATAAACACGCCATTTTGGAAAATCAAGTATGATTCTGTTCGCCATCTTAAATTTTAAGATGGCGATAAATTTTGATCATGATTTTTAAAAAGCAATCAATTCTTATCAGGATGTTTTTTATTTCATTAAAATCGGTTCAGTAGTAATACATTTTTAAGGAAATAAATGCAGACATAATTGGCAATCGTATAATATTCAAAACAATGGTTGAAACAAAAGAATTTTTTTATAACCACCAAACCGATTTTGCTGGTTCGTACCTTGTTGTGCGTGGCAAAAATGCAGCTTTTACTAATTTGAAAAAATAATTGAAACATATTCGCAACAGAAGAATAAACGAGCATCTTTGAAGGGTACAATTTTATTTCGCCCGCCATTTTGGATTTTGAGATGGCGGACAAAGAAATATATCAAGTCAAAACTCTGATTGATTCTTTGCCAAGTGCAGTTTGTCTTATTAAAATCGATGGTATAGTGAATGAAAAAAAGTTGTCCGGTTTGTTTTAGCCCACCCGGTATATGGTTGTAACACTGTGAATGTCACGCAATTAAATAGAAATTAATTCATTGGGTTTTTTAGTAGCTACTCTACTTTTTTTAAGCTAGCAGAGCACTCAATATCTTAAAAACTACTACTACTATGTCGGTTTAGAACGTTTTTCTACGTTGTCCGACGCCTATTCTCCACCTCCTTCGATCCTGACAATCATCTTTTGTCAGATTTTTTTGACTCATTGATCTTTGGATTGACTCTTGCCATTCTAGTTTAGGACGCCCTCTTTTTCTGCGTCCTATTGGTTGCCATTCTAGGACCTGCTTTGGTAATCTTTCGTCGTTCATCCGTTGTACATGGCCGTACCATATCAGTTGCCTTTTAGTGATGTCATCCGTTATGCTTCCCTCGATTCCCATTCTTTCTTTTATGATCTCATTTCTTATGTTATCTATTCTAAATATTCTCATTGATCTTCTTATTGCATCCATTTCGACACTTTCCATTTTTGTTTTATATTTTTCTGTTACGCGACAAGTCTCTATTCCATACAACAGCGTGCTTTTCACCATTGTTTCATATATGTTAAATTTTACATTCTTTTTTATCTCTCTGCTCCATAAAATACTGTTAAGACATCCAATAACCTTTTTTGCTTTTACTATTCTCTTGTCCAATTCTTTACAGTCTGTTCCTGTCTTATCAAATACACCCAAGTATACATACTCATTGCATGGAGATATTGTTTGTCCATTTTCTGTACTAACTCACTGGATTCGTTTCCAATACATAAGTACTGTCTTGTCCACGTTCACTGTTAATCCCCACTTTTGGTATTCTTCTATTAACTTTCTCATCATATACTCCATGTCTTCTTTATCATTAGCCACAATTACTTGGTCGTCAGCAAACTGTAGTGTGTATATGGTAAATCGGTCGTTAAGTTGTATTCCCATGTCGTGCACTTTACGTTTCCAGTTTTTTAGAGCTACTGCGATATATATTTTAAAAAGAGTTGGAGAGATACAACATCCCTGTCTTAAGCCTTTTGTTACCAGGAATTCTTTTGAAAGTCGATTTCCAATTTTAATTTGAGATTTTGACCTTTTGTATAGTTCTTTTATTGCTTTTATGTATGTATGATTGATATTAGTTTGCTCTAACACTGTCCATAATTTTTCTACTGAAACGGTATCATATGCTTTTTGTAGGTCCACAAAGGTAACATAAGTCTCTATATTTCTGGCGCTCCTTTTCTCAATTACTTGTTTAAGACAAAACACTACATCATCACTACAAGATCTACCTGCACGAAACCCACTTTGCTCTTCTTCTTCTTCTTGTTCCTGAAAATCATTCTCTATTAGATCTCTAAGAATCCTACCATACAATCTACTTAGAGTACTGGTTACTGAAATTTCTCTGTAATTGTTACAATCCAGCTTGTTTCCTTTTTTATGTATTGAGGATATGAATGCAGTTTTCCAATCATTAGGTACTGGATGTCCGTTTATGCATTGATTGATAATATATGTTAGATTTTCGAGTAGTTTCTCTGATCCATATTTGAGCATTTCAGCATATATTCTTAAAAACTCCTGAAGTAAAAAAATTAAGTCCATGACAATTAATTAGCAATTAATAATCTGCCAATTATCCAATAATGAAACATTTTAAAGACGTGTACAAGAGGCCACAACCAATCAATTATGATTGTATTATGCAAAGCTCAGCAAATAGTCAAGTAGCATGTAAGCAAGATGAATTCGCGACGTCATTTTTCAAAAATAGACAATCTCAAAATAAACCAAAAAGTGGCCGGCCACCGTTGAATTTCAGTCGCGGCACGGGCTCAAAATAAAACCACTTCGCACAGCCAGTTTTTAAATGGAAACTTACGTGAAAACTCTCGTGAATTTCCCCCAAAAATATACGTAAAAAACTTTATTCAACCCCACTAAAACGCTGAAAAAAAAAATCCTCGAAAAGTACGAGTGTTTTTCACAGTTTAATTTTTTTTTCTGTTTTTTACAAACAATTGTTACAGTTAAAAAACACAAAAACATACCATAAAACGAAGTAAGAAACCCTTTTATGTCATAAACTTAACTGGAAAAAAAGTGATTAAAAAAGAGACAGAGAAAAAAATATGGAAGTTATAGTAGTAAGGTTTGCCAATTTTCAAAAAAGAATTGAAAAATTAAAAAAGGATGGAGCGTAGTGGACGCACTAGGAGTAAAAGAGACAGTAAATGTGAGTAGTGAGTAAAAATTAAGTTGTGGGTGTGATTTTTTTGAAAATGCACTGGTTGGAAAGGAGATTACGTTACTTTTAAAATGATTAGGGTTCTGATATAAATGAATTTTTTTTTTATGAAGTTCACATTTTCTAATCATATATTTTGTGAAATTTAGTTTTTTAAATGGAAACTTAAACTATAGTAAATTTCCCCCAAAAATATAAATTAATTATTTAAATATTAAACCCTTATCGAAAATACCTCAAAACTGCGCGTCTTTTTTCCTATTTAACATTAACGTTTTTTAATCCGCCATCGGTGATGTAAGACCGACGACAAATAAAAACAAGACATTTTTTTTTATTACATTTTTTTTGAATATGCTAAATTCATGATTTAAATGGCTGTGGAACCTCGGTTGAAACCCATAAAAACATATCGGACTGATGGAGGGACCCACGTCTTCTAAGTCGTGGTTCTTTTTCACGTCACTACTGGAGGGTTTAGTGGGCCTAAAATTATTGATTCCAAAACTAATACATGTAGATTAGAAAATAAAAAACCAACACTATTTCTAAAATAGATGCAACAGTTTAACCGGTCGGGGCAAAGTCTATAGACTGCCCCGACCGGTCTACATTTTGATTGAAGTTTTAACTAATTTTTCACATTGAATGCAATAGTTTTCAACATTTTCATAATTGTACTTTTTATAATTTTTTGTTGTTACAATGACATTATACCCACATAAAACTTAAACAAAAAATAAAATATATATTTCGGTTTAAAAGTGGCAGCCGTAGTTAACCCTTGTCACAAGGGAATGTCGAATAAATTGAGAAAAGGAGTGCTAGAAATATAGAGAGTCATGTTACCTTTTAAAAAATTATGGAAAGTGTAAACTAATATCAATCATACATACATAAAAGCGATAAAAGAACTATACAAAGGATCAAAATCTCAAATTAAAATTGAAAGTCGACTTTCAAAAGAATTCCTGGTAACGAAAGGCTTAATACAGGGATGTATCTCACCAACCCTTTTTGAAATATATATTGCAGTAGCTCTCTTTAAACATAAAGTACACTGTATGGGAACACAACTTAACGATCGATTTACCATATGCACACTACAGTTTGCTGACGACTAATTAATTGTAGCTAATGATAAAGAAAAGATGGAGTATATGATGAGAAAGTTAATGGAAGAATACCAAAAGTGGTGGTTAACAGTGAACGTGGACAAGACACAGTACTTATATATTGGAAACGAATCAAGTGAGTTAGAAGTAGACAATAGACAAACAATATCTTCATACAATGAGTATGTAAACTTGGGTGTTACATTTGGTAAGACAGGAACAGACTGTAAAGAATTGAAAAAAAGAATAGTAAAAGCAAAAAAGATTATTGGATGTCTTATCAGTATTTTATGGAGCAGAGAGATGTTGTATGGAAGAGAGACTTGACGTGTAACAGAAAAATACAAAACGAAAATGGAATGTGTCAAAATGGATGCAATAAGAAGATCAATGAGAATATCTAGAACAGATCATATAAGAAATGATACCATAAAAGAAAGAATGAGAATCGAGGGAAGCATAACGGATTACATCACTAAAAGACAACTGATACAGTACGGCCATATACAACGGATAAACGACGAAATATTGTCAAAGCAGGTCCTAGAATAGAAACCAATAGGGCACAGAAAAAGAGGGCGTTCTAAACTGGAGTCCAAAGATCAATGAGTCAAAAAAACCTGACAGAAGATGATTGTCAGGATTGAAGGAGGTGGAAAATAGCCCTCGGACAACGTAGAAAAATAGTAGTAGTATCATAAACTAACCAATCATAAGCGTGGATTTAAGTGAACATTCACAGAAAATAATTTACAGAATAAGCACCCAGGGGAGAATTTACGGAATAAGCGTCCGGGTTGTTATTAGTTTCAGATATATTCGTCGGTGTCTAATAAAAGTAAATCCATTAGGTCAATTTTTACGTAAAATAATCACAAATGCTCTATTTACAAAACGTTTTGATCAAATGACGCTAGTGTGAGTAAATTAAATTAATTTTTTGGCAACGTTCATCTTATCCTGAAGGTTGTGTGCACCGTCTACTGAATTGTTTTATTATATTTTACGGCTTTTAGTACAAATTTTTATTGTCATCTTGAACAAATTTAAATTAATTTTGAGAGTTAAAACTTCACATAAGAAAAATTCAGACTTTTCACAAACACCAGGTGGTTTGAAAACGACTATATCATGCGGTTTGCACCTTTAACCATCTCTTAAAAAACGGTGCTCGCAAGTGGGAGTCAGATTTTTTCTATCTCCTCTAGAAAAACCATACAATAAGATTAACTATTACTTTAATAAATTAAAACATTTTTTTATCTGAAATATAAAAAACTAGTATAAACCAAACTAAATAAAATCGTGAACCTAACCTATTTAACAGTACCCCGTTACCTTAAAAAGTGCCTGACTGAGTGTACCATTTTTATATATTATATATTTATCTGATTCACAACGTTCTACGTCTTCCGATACCCAATCTCCACTCGTTTCTGTTTGCCCATAATTCCTCATCTAGGCCTCTTATTCTTATTTCACTGTCTATTCCTTCTCTCCAGCTTCTCCTTGGCCGTCCTCGTTTTCTTCGGCCAGTTGGTTTCCATTGTAGTATTTGTTTAGGTAGTCTTTCATCATTTATTCTTTGTACATGTCCGTACCACACCAGTTGCTTGGTTCTTATATCATCCACTAAAGTACGTTCCCCCACCGTCATAATTTCCCTTATTCTTTGATTTGTAACTCTTTCTCTTTTTGATTTCCCTGCTGCTCTTCTCCAATAGTCATTTTTCTGTTCTATCCTTGATTGGCCATACTTCTGAGCCGTATGTAATAATACTTTTTACAATGGTGTTATATATAAGCTTTTTGTTATGTTTTGATATACTTTGGTCCCAAATTATTCCATTTAATAAAGTCATTGCTTTTTTTCCTTGTACGTTTCGATCTTTTATAGCTTTGTCTAGTGTTCCGTCAGCTATAATTTTTAGACCTAAGTATTTATACTCATCACAGGACTGAATTCGCTGCCCGGTATTTAAGATTAGATCCTGTTTCATTCCACCGATACACATATACTCTGTCTTATTGAGATTAACCTCTAGTCCCCACTTATTGTACTCTTCTATTAGTTTTCGTGTCATATATTCGAGGTCGTCATAATCCTGAGCCACTACTACTGTACCATTTTTGATGACATTAAATAGGAAACTCAGTTAGTTTAAAAGATAGAGACCTGGGTGGCTATTCTGGGTCTTGAACGATGTGACCATCCACCATCACACGCTTTGACCAATAGCAAACTCTAAGCGGTCGCCCGTTGTGCGAAATTACTTGTCTCGACCAATGGCATAGTCGCCCGCTCTTCAGAGTTAGTGAATTTTACGCGTTTGAAGAGAAATCTGTTCTCCTGTCCGGGTACCGACTGAACGATCCTCGCATAGTACGTGACGGCATGAAGCTAATTTAAAGCCTGTCATTGGTCAAAGCATGTGATGGGAACTATGACATCGTTCAAGACCCAGAACACCTACCCTGGGGATTTCACATATTACTACTACTATGTCGGTTTAGAACATTTTTCTACGTTGTCCGACGCCTATTCTCCACCTCCTTCGATCCTGACAATCATCCTATGTCAGATTTTTTTGACTCATTGATCTTTGGATTGACTGTTGCCATTCTAGTTTAGGACGCCCTCTTTTTCTGCGCCCTATTGGTTGCCATTCTAGGACCTGCCTTGGTAATCTTTCGTCGTTCATCCGTTGTACATGGCCGTACCATATCAGTTGCGTTTTAGTGATGTCATCCGTTATGCTTCCCTCGATTCCCATTCTTTCTTTTATGATCTCATTTCTTATGTGATCTATTCTAGATATTCTCATTGATCTTCTTATTGCATCCATTTCGACACTTTCCATTTTTGTTTTTTATTTTTCTGTTACGCAACAAGTCTCTATTCCATACAACAGCTTGCTTTTGACCATTGTTTCATATATGTTAAATTTTACATTCTTTTTTATCTCTCTGCTCCATAAAATACTGTTAAGACATCCAATAACTTTTTTTGCTTTTACTATTCTTTTTTCCAATTCTTTACAGTCGGTTCCTGTCTTATCAAATCTGACACCCAAGTTTTCATACTCATTGCATAGAGATATAGTTTATCCATTTTCTAGTACTAACTCACTGGATTCGTTTCCAATACATAAGTATTGTGTCTTGTCTTTTTTTGGTATTCTTCTGTTAACTTTCTCATCATATACTCCATGTCTTCTTTATCATTAGCCACAATTACTTGATCGTCAGCAAACTGTAGTGTGTATATGGTAAATCGGTCATTAAGTTGTATTACCATGCCGTGCACCTTACGTTTCCAACTGCGATATATATTTTAAAAAGAGTTGGAGAGATACAACATCCCTGTCTTAAGCCTTTTGTTATCAGGAATTCGTTTGAAAGTCGATTTACAATTTTAATTTTAGATTTTGACCCTTTGTATAGTTCTTTTATCGCTTTTATGTATGTATGATTGATATTAGTTTGCTCTAACACTGTCCATAATTTTTCTACTGGAACGGTATCATATGCTTTTTGTAGGTCCACACAGGTAACATGAGTCTCTATATTTCTGACGCTCCTTTTCTCAATTACTGGTTTAAGACAAAAAACATTATCACTACAAGATCTGCCTGCGCGAAACCCACTTTGCTCTTCTTGTTCATGAAAATCATTCTCTATTAGGTCTCTAAGAATCCTAGCGTACAATCTACTTAGAGTACTGGTTACTGAAATTCCTCTGTAGTTGTTGCAATCCAGCTTGTTTCCTTTTTTATGTATTGAGGATATGAATGCAGTTTTCCAATCATTAGGTACTGGATATCCGTTTATGCATTGATTATTAATATATTTGAGATTTTCGAGTAGTTTCTCTGATCCATATTTGAGCATTTCAGCATATATTCCCCCAGGTCCGCTAGCTTTTCCGGATTTAAGCTTTTTAATATTATTCTTTATCATTTCTTTTTCGATGATTACTTCCTCTCCATGTACTTCTATGTCTCTCCTCGGAGAGGCTGCCAGATATTCGGGTCTTGTCTCCTGCAGCAGTCCCTTGTAGTGTTCTGTCCATTGTTCTGGTTTGATTATCTGGATGTTTACTTTTTCTTTTGTTAGGTTTGTTACTGTAGAAATGAATTTCCATACTTCAGAACTCTGCCTACCTCCTACGTATGTATTTATGTCGTGGCACTTGCGCTCGAACATTTCATTTTTTTCTGTGCGTATCAAATTTCTTAGCTGTCTTCTGGGTTCCCTGTAGATTTCTAGGTCTCTTTGCTCTTTAGTACTGAGCCATTTTAAGTATGTGCGTTTTTTCTCTTTGACTATTTCCTGTATTTTGTCCGTCCACCACACCACAAAAAAAAGTTAAAAGTTTTTTTCAGCCCTTGTAGTTTTGGAGCTACGAGGGAGGGAAAATTCAAAAATCCGTAATTCTAAAAAGCTGTCATATATTTGTTATTAGTGCAGATATTTCAATTTTGTTAAAACTTCTCTATAGACAGTTGATCCTGTCAAAAAATGACGTTGTCAAATTGTTGGTCCGACTAGTCGGATTTGAGATTTCAGAAAAAAAATTAATAAGGTGAATACGGACCTAGAGTTTTTACTACACATTGGGTCCGTATGTTTTTTCTTATTTTTTTTGTATTTTCTGAAATCTCGTAATTGACTCAATGGATTCAAAATTTGACAACGTCATTTTTTTGACAGGATCAACTGTCTGTAGAGAAGTTTTAATAGAATTGAAATATCTGCCTTAATATACAGGGTGTCCCATAACTTAAGGGCCATAGTGCAGCAGGTGACAGAGGAGGTTATTTCCGAAAAAAAAGTTTATATAACATGGGGGTTAAGATATAGCATTTTTAAAGTTAGAGGAGTAGGGGGAAAAAGGGTTTTACAAAAAAAGGAAAATCTGTCACTGGCAGCTGAATACTCAGCTAATTGTGATTCAAAAATGTGATATTCCTTTTAACCTTCAAAAATATATAATAAATAATTATTTTTTTAAAAAATTAATTTTTGTTTACTTATTATTTTAAAAAATATGAATAATATTTTATTAATATGGCTCGCTAGAGACTTGTTTTTATTAACAAAAAATATTTAAAGAAACATTGCGTTTAATATGGCATTCATAAAAGTTTATACCAAAAAACAGTTTTTTTCTAAAAAAATTGGCCGCATAATTTTTTTTAAAATTATTTTAATTTCAAATTATTGTTCTTGTTCTAATACACAACTTTACCCAATTTCATATTTTTACTGTGTTTTTTAAGAAAGTTATTATCAAAAAAGTTTAAGAAAACTTTGATGCTCTGTATCTCGACAAAGAAAGAGTTTTGACCCATGCATTATAGGAACTTTTTTATCAGGCATGACCTCCTCTATCACCTGTTGACCTATGGCCCCTAAGTTATGGGACACCCTGTAATTATAGAATTCCAAATTTTTGAATTTTCCCTCGTAGCTTTAAAACTACAAGGGCTAGAAAAAAACTTTTAAAATTTTTTGTCTTGTCTCAAAAATTGAGGACAGTAATGTGAAATCCCCAGGTTTCTTTTATAATAACTATATATAATTCAATACCATCAAAAATGGGACACCCTGTACACACATGTTTTAATTACTATTTGAAATGGTATTCTGTTTAAAATTATAGCAAGGTCCAAGTCTCCAAAGGTCCCCATAAGAACATATCGGTGGGAGGACGTAAGGAGGGCTCGCAGAAAAGGAGGTTACCCTTGGACATACCTCTACAAAGGACCATTCGACGAGGAGGTGGATCCACAGCAGTTTACTATGGATCATTACAGAAGGTATAGAATAAAATAGACTTCAACAAAATCGGAATCAGATCTTCGCAACTTTCCTCGTCTTAACACATAAAAGTGGAAATTTCAAAAAAATTTGCAATAATTAATTACAAATAGGTATTTTTCCAAAACTTTAATACATAAAATTTTTGAACTACTGCCAAAAACTAATGCCCTCTATTACATTTATTAGGTTATGTTGAGCCTCGATGGATGGAAAGCCCCAGTATAATTTTTTTTTAAAAATCCATCCAAAACGAACTTCAGATTTCTCACGAAAACTATCCTAACAAATAATATTTCCCGATTATCTATTGTTTTTTACAGGACGAAATCACCATCCACAAGTAACATCGAATTAACAGGCCTACAGTTTAGGCCAGACAAAAAACGCTATCAAAAGCTTTTCTAAGATCAACAAAAAATAAAGTTTGCCATAGACCTAAAATTTTGCATATGATTTTTTACAGGACAAAATCATCTTCCCCAATGAACGGCGTCGAAATACACGAAGTGTCAACTTATGACAGCGAGGTGTCGCAAATGTCAGCGGCCGACATTTCCGAGCCCAACGAGCCCGAATCGAAAAAGATGGCTCGTGAAAGTTCGTTTATTATTGAAGAGCTACCGAGCGAAGAGGAGCCAATAAAGGTAAAAACAATAATGACAAACAGAAGAACAGACAGATGGATGTAAATCATAGAGATAAAAAAAGAAAAAAAAACTCCCATCTACTACTGCATACCGTAAAGACTGACGTTTAAAAGGCAAATTGAACTCCCATTTTTCCAACTGCGCTTGCGACGCTCTCTTGCAAGGACTATCAAAGTTGGCCTTGATTAGTCGTTGTAAAAATGTTCTTCTTCGCATTTCCTCCTGTCCGGAGTTTTAACAGGTAGTATTCTATTGTTTTTCTATTTCTATGATGTCACTAAGTAACTCATGCTGTAAATCATTAGACACGTGGAAATGCCGCCTTCGAACATTTTATACTTCAAATTGATTAAAGTTTGTTAAAGTTTAAGCTATAACAATAACGCTTGATTTATACTAGAAGTGGCTTTCAGTTGACACCATTGATAATTGTCAAATTTAAGGTCTGGCCATTGGCAAAAATGTCGTAGCGCTTTATTTTTTGTCCGCCGTCTACGAACTTTTGACGACAAGTTTAAAGTTCTCAAACTTTTCGCCAACGCAAAGCTTCAACGCATGCCGAACATCACAATATAAATTGGGTGTAAAGCGCTAATAACAACCAACAATTTTCCAAGGATTGCTGGGCTGATTACAAGTTTTTGATAAATTATTTTATTGAATATCTAGAGAGTGTAGATAAATAAATTTATAAAATACCTATGTAAGTCAAACAATCAGTTTTACATTTTGGTCTTAACATTTTTAGATAGACGTTCAACATCCCGACGAGAAAGAATTGAAGCAGAAGCAAACATTAACTTTAAGCAAGGAGAGCTGTATAGAATCCATGGGCAGTGCTGATAGTATCAGTCAGTATTTGGATAAGGAGGAACGCGTACCACTGATTACAGGCAAGGAATCCACTAGGGGAGATTATTTTTGATTTGTCAAACACACTGTGTTTAATTTATTACAATTTAGTCAATAAGACTAATTAGCAATTTTGTTTTAACTTAATTTACTAGAAAAGTTAGATTAGGGTTCACTTAACTTCATCTGTAAGTCACAAATGTGTATATAGTATTATTTTGTTTTATATATTTCATTTAGTTCACTAGCTCAAACGGCTTTACTCTTTTTAGTATTCGAACTAGCATAGTATTGTTTAGAAGCTTAACAGCTTCTACATTCACATATCCATGAATTCATGGCTAGCGTACAATGAAGGAAACTATTTCGAACGTACGAAGGTGCATTCACAATGTTTCCTAATACCTTATTTTGAAATCTGTGTAAAAATAGAATGTTACTCTCTTAAGAACAACCCCATAGTTGAATACCATATGTCCATAGTGGTTTCAGTATTTATCTATAAAGCAGTAACTTCATATGAATTGTTAAATTGGACTTCCTTTCAATTAGCCAGTTCATTTTTCTATACCTTATCTTAAGTTCTTCTTTATGCTTTCCAGTGCAACTTGGCATAAAGTGTCATACCGAGATATTTTGGCCGATTTAAATATGGTGCGGCAATGTTGGCCACATTGTGGTCCAATTCTAAATTTCGGTGAATGCATCCTGAAGTTTTTCTATTAATTTTTCAATAGATTTTTCTACTGTCAATAAACCAGTCCATCATCGGCAAATGTTGCTAAGTGAATTGACAATTTTCTGGCTTTGGTATATCGCAAGTGAATAATAAAAATAAATTAGGGCCTAATACGCTACCATGAGGCACACCTGCTTAAATTTCTCTTAAATTTGAGTATGAAACTTCCTGTTTGACTCTAAAATGTCTATCAGATATGTATGATTCTAAAATATTAGAATATTGTTTTGGCAGAAAACGTTTAAAATTAAGACATTTATGCCACACTTTGTCAAAAACTTGTGCTACATCTAGAAATACTGCAGAACAAACTTTTCTCTCTTCGACTGCTTTTTCTATCATATTAGTAATTGTACTTGCTCTATCGTGAAATGCTTGTCTTGAAAGCCAAATTAATGAGATGGAATAATTTCTTGTCTTTTTATAATTGGTTTTATTTTTTTAAGCAATATCTTTTCATATAGTTTAATAGTTTTACTCTGCCCTGTTTGGTAATTTTAATAATAAAAAAAATAATAATAATCTAGTGTTATGTCACTCAAAGTGCTAAATTTAAATAGGTAAACAAAATAACAAACGCATAATAAGTATACGATTGAATGCCAAGTCTAGAAGAGCAAAAAGACCTTGGAAGACAGGCACTTTAAATTAAATGCTCTTGCACATAAAAATCTTGGCACTGTTGAATGCCAAAATTATTTTATCCTAAACTATAAGTAACTTAATGTCAACGACCACGTTTTCTCTTCCTGACATCAACTGCCAACATAAATCACAACTATAAAAATAGAGAGATCTAATTTTTCGTGAAGCATAGTGTAAACATTACGTTTCTGTTATCTACCTAAGAAAAGTGTATTAAAAATCGATTTTACAAAAAAAAACAAAGGAAATTTCGCCATTTTAAATGATATCTCACTTTAGTGGGTATAATGGGTATAAAAAACACCTCACCAACGTAAAATTAAAGAAAATTATAACTATAAAATTTTTTTCAAAATTGGGTATTTGTGGTTTTCTTATAAAGAATTTTACCTATCAAAGAGAATTTCATTTGTCACTTGGTGGTAGTGTAGTTTTTGAAATATTAAAAAAAAACTTTTTCTTGTTTTTAGGAAATTTTAATTCGATTTTTTTATTTTAATATTTTTTATTGGCTCTTTATTGAGGTATGGAAAGGTATTAGAGTCATAAAAAAATCTTTTTTATTTTCATTTAAAATTTGTGTCAAAAGAGGACTAACTACCAAATTTTGAGATGGTGTCTGTCTCTCTAGGACACGATAACTCAAAAAACGATTTTAAGCATAGTTCGCACAAAAATGTTGCTGTAGCCGTGGATATAACCATTAGTATTTAGTGGGGGTTGGGGCTGTAGTAGGGGGTTTAAATTTAATTTAAAAATCCTAATTCGAGATCCCCAGCATATATTTTCAACAAAATTTCTCTAAACATCAAAGTTTGTCAGAGTCACAGTTTTTAAGATATAAAAAATATATTAAAGAAATCCTATTTTAAGAACCCCAATAGCTAACGAAACGCAGTTTACATGATTGAGAATTAAATTTTGAACAAAATTTGTCATAATATTAAAGTTTGCATGAGTCATAATTTTTTAGAAAATACATATTAAATATATATCTTAAAACCGAAAGCAGCTAGAGTAATGTAGTTTTCACAAAATAATTATTAATAGTTTGATTTTTAATAAAAATAAGGCTATATGAACAACCAGAACGACAAAGTTTTATGGATATTGTACGTGCCTCCAGGCGACAATTTTTTTTGTTGAATTTCTTAATTTGTTGTTTTAAAAATATCGAACATAAAAAAGAAAAGTGGACTTCAACAACTTAAACGCTTTTGAGAGATAGGTAGTCCATCTTGACAGGGGCATATTAATAATTTTGTAGCTCGATTGATTTTAAAAATAAAACTCGTTAAAATCATCATGTTGACTAAACATTAATAAATATCTGAACAAAATATAGAACAGAAATACAACACTAACCAAATTAAAAAATGTATACAATCAAAACAAACAATGTAAGAAATATAAACAAATAAAGGAGTCATTCCATAACAAAATATTAAGTTTTGTAATATCTTAAAAACTAAAAGCAACAGATAAATATTGGTATAAGTCATTTTCCCAAGAAAAAATCTATAATAAAGCAGTTTACACCAAAATAAAATTTTTGTAAAATAAAGAAGTACGGACCCCTTTCCGAAACGCAGACTTTTTCAAAAGCTCCCGTAACATGGAGAGTTTATATTTGTTTCCATTATTTTTGGCCTGAAATTTGAGTACAGTGAGCGAATTTCAGTTTATTTCTATGTCTCTTGAAACTATCCAACACTTCTCAAGAGTGCCCTAAATCGCAAACTCTGTACAGGGTACACTAACAATATCGAATTCGGAACATCCAGAAATATATATTAACAAAGATTCGTTTATAGTAGATTATACGAGAGCATTTGACAGCATTCTACATGCGAAATGATAACAAATACTACAAAATATCGGTGTGGAAAGAAAATAACATGCCATTAAATTTGCTTCAATTAATTTACAGATACTAACGGAAGAGAAGAACGAGCCAAATCCGAAGAAGCTAGCCCGCGAAAACGGAAATTATCAGCTGGAAGTAGCTATAGTCGAAGTAGCTTAAGCAAACTGGCTGTGATGAAGAAGTTAAACGAAGTTAAAGACAAGATCAAGATTCCCAAAATTAGCTTTTCTACGAAAAGAGGTAAATATATTAAAATATTTTAGTAATTTAATCACTATACATATAATCTTTAAATTTTACTTACGGCGAACTTTACATACATTGCCTTAGCAGGACAATTCATTATTGTAATCAAATATGTTACCAGAGCTTTAGTTTTTAAAATATTTGATTAATGAATGAAAAATTAACTGCACTCTTTGGTTTCGAAAAATATCTAATCCTACTATATTTGACAAAATAAATAATAAATGTGGTTGATCCAGATACGGTTTAAAAGGAATTTTCTTAAAATTGATCAATGACAAGGCCAATTTTTAAAGGCTTTAAAATTAAACATAAATGTAATTTTTAAACAACAAAAGATATCAAAATGTTTTCAAAATTCGATAAACGAACTTTTAAACAATTTTTCAAATAACTAAAATATTCGATTTTTAGTAAAGCAAAATTTTAATTATAAAATATGCAATGTGATACATATTTGTAAAATTTTTATTTGAATTATCCATTTAGTATCTTTATTTTATCCAAACATAATCCAACAATTTAACAGTTTCAATATTTTTCAGGAACCAAAAAGAAGCCTAGCCCGCCCAGAGAAACGAAAAAAGACTCAACGACAAAATCGCAAAAATCTTCAAAAATAGAAACCGCTAAAAACCTAACGACTACTAAACCAAAAAATGAAAAACCATTATACATTCATATACCTTTAAAACCCTCATTAGAAGAAGCTGATGAACTTTCTCACACAGAAAGTTCACTCAGTAACGAAAAAGCAAGTGTTGATACTGAGGTAACACACGAAAATAAAACTTTAGAAAATATCGAAAACGAACAGGAAAATTCCACAATAGATGATTTAAAATCCGATGTAACAAGCGAAAAAAATAAAGAAAATTTAACAGAAACTAACAAAATGGACACAAGTTCAACTAAACCTAAAGAAACTGCATCGACAATAGAACCGAAAAATTTAGCGAAAAAACCACCGATTAAAATTAACCCAGCATTTAAGAAATTTTTAAAAGATGTTAGACAGTTAAAAGAAAAGGAAGATGTTAATTTAGATGTGAAGGAGAAAGAGGTAAAACTTTAGAGTCTCTAGAAATTGAGTTAATTTTATTGGTAGACTTATGTAGCTGTGAATTAAACAGTTTATTATCTTTATTTATACTGATTCAGTAATACTATGTAATGACAAAACAACAATGAAAAATACTAATGAAAAAGAGAAAACATTTTGAAATAGAAATTATTATCTGTCTAACATCCATTATTCTAATGAAAATGTATTTTTGGGTTCATTATTATTAAGTATCATTGAGTCAGTCAAATTGCTTCAGATAAACTGACAAGTGAGAACCCCGCTTACGAATTAAGAATGTCAATTGAAAGCGGTACAACAAAAAATGTTAAACAGAACCGTCAAAATTTGTATCTAAACAGAAATTCTAAAAACTAACTTCCAGAACCATCCTAAGTACAGACGCGGCATTCCCTTTCCTCAAATGTTTATTGTAGAGAAACAGTTGCAGTCATCCAAATAGGGTTTTTACGATCAACTGTTTAATGGCCGCTGGAAGACGAACAAAGCGTTTTCCACAAGGTGTAATGCTAATAGAATTTAAAATTATGACCTAGTGGAATAAGTTACAGATTAAATAAAGTAACGACTTTTCGAATCTGAGAAAAATAAGTATCATGGTTAAAATAAGCTTCTAATTCCCATTTTACAAGACAAATCCTATGTTATTTTAGTTCTCT
This sequence comes from Aspidapion aeneum, assembly GCA_963576565.1. NCBI lineage: Eukaryota > Metazoa > Arthropoda > Insecta > Coleoptera > Brentidae > Aspidapion > Aspidapion aeneum. The sequence goes on along the minus strand of OY755045.1, from coordinate 23,507,946 downwards.
CGTACATGTGGACTGTAGATTAACGTTGTTTTTCTCGGTTCAGTCTGAAGATTAGATAAGAGATGGCGGATCCTTTCTCACTTTTCCAAAATTTTGATACTCATAAGCATTTTTTGAGAAAAATTAACTTTTTGTCGTCCGACCACCAGTTTAAAATCACCTCTGCGTGCGCAGTGTACCTCAATGATTTTTTTTATTTTTTAGGTATCAGGTCCAAGTACAAAACCAAAAGTTGTGGACACAATAGCCAAAGTCACACCAGATAAATCAAAAGCTAATGACAATAAAATGGAAACAGATGATCAACATACACCCGGGGAAAAAGGAAAATCTATAATGAAAATTGATAAAACTGATACTGACAGTGAAATAGAACTTGATTTATCAGAACAAGAAATGGAGGAAGAAGACAAAGATAATGATTTTGATAAACTTTTCGAAGCCAAAAAAGATGAAAAAGATAACATAGCGGTACCAAGTACTTCTAGAAATGTCAGATCAAAAAGTGTTGAACCACCGACACAAAGAAAGAGAAAGTAAGTTCGGTCACGGTTGCTTGCTTCAAAGAAAGTCCTGCTTTTTGTCTGTATCCATGAATCCAAATTTATTAAGTAAAACATTGTATCAGAAACCTCAGCTTTAAATATTTTTTATCATTACATTTTTAGAACGTCAATTGATAGTAGTTACAGCCGTAAAAGCTTGTCAAGGTTAGCAATAATGAAGAAACTAAATGAAGCCAAAGAGAAGATCAAATCTACACTCTCTCTGTCGAATCTCTTCAGGAAAGATTCCAAGAACAAGAAAGAAGAAAAGAAAAAGGGTGTTAAAAGCAAAGAAAAAGGTAAACAATCGAAAAGAAAAATAAAGGCCCTTTCTTAGCTCTCTCTCATATGATTTTTGAGGAACACATCTAAAGTCTTGCACACTCGAGGTGAACTCCACGCTATATCAGTTTTGAAAACGGTTTTTGTAAATATTTTAAAAACGAAAGCTCCCACGAAGTTTTTGGTTTTGGGGAAGAAAAATCTGTTCTACTATATTCAGGGAACCGCAGATTGATGCAATGGTTCGTTAAAAAGATTGCAATTTTTCCATCTTTTAACTGTCAAAAGACTCTCATTAGTATAAATGGATTTTGACCAAAATTGAATTAGCTCGTTACAGTGTCGAACACTATTTTCATAAAAATTGATGCAGTGTCAGCTGTTCCGGAGCTACTGTGGTCTGGACAGACACATACACTCGGACAGACGTGACGATGAGATTGAAGAAGAAAACCCAAATAAGACATTTTCTCAAAAAAATTAATGGATCCATGACGGAGAGTGTATCAGACTCTTAGCTAGCCCATCAGCAAACTCCATGATGTATCAGCCTTGAAAACAGTTTTTTGTAAATATCTCAGAGACGAAAGCTCCTACAAAGTTTTTGGAACACAAATTATTGAGAAAAGTGTGATCTACCATATTGCAAAAACCGCATATTAATGCGATGCTCCGTTAAAATGTTAGCATTTTAAAAAAAATTTAATTGTCAAAAAACTGTCATGAGCATAATGGATTTTGACCAAAATTTAATTCAGTTCGTTACAGTGTCGAACACTATGTTTCGTGAAAATTTTTTGAAAATCTGCTCGGCGGTTTAAAAAAGTATGGTCTGAAATTGGTCGGGAATATTTGAAACCATAATTAAGTTAAAAATATAAACAAAGAACGAAAATGGCGAACACACATTGTCCATGGGAGGTTTTTACGCACATGCAGTTTGCGCATATTGATTTGTACATGCAAATTTTCACAATTTAGAACTAAGTTTCGTCTTCATTTTAACGCTCAGTTTAAATTACACAAATATGTTCACCACCAGCAGACCCACATGTTGTAAGCGATTATTGTGAAATGTGTGAGCAAAATTATGGATAAAGACGAATTACTTGAAATAGTGTTTTATTAAGAATTTAAACGCTTGGGATTTTGCGTTTCTATCGCTGAACTCTTTTGATTTCACTTTCCAAAGATAAGATAAGATGATATAGAAAGTTCAATAAATCATTTCTTCTATTTTTTTGACAATTTTTATTTAAAAAACTAACACAGAGAAAACAACACTGAATATAAAAAAAAACCTGCCAATCAAGACGAGAAATTCGCTGCTTCACGCCTGCGGACGACCCGGCGCAGGTGGTTGCGTTATCAAGTTGGAGTGCCGTTTACAAGTCCATGTATTTGCGCCAACCGCGCCAGATTTACACAAGTTAAACTTTCTGACTTGCTCAAGTAAACTATTTTTATTTTCGGGCCACAATTTATTGTGCAAATCGTGCATGCACAAAGCAATTTGCGCAAGATGCGATCGCGAAAACCGACCTTTACAGTCAGACATGCGAATTTCATTAAATAATCATCGGATTTATATTTTCAGCTATTTTCAGGGCTGCTTAACTTTTTTGTTATAATTGGCCAGTATTTAAAGCCATTAGTTATATGATTTAAATTTCCAAAATTATACTTAAAGGTGAAGATGAAAGCTTAAAAAAGGAGAAGAAAGTAAAACCTGGAGATTTAGTTAAACTAGTCAAAAACGAACCACCAAAAGATGTTAAACCAGTCTACATCCACATACCTCTAAAGCCTCCAGAGGGTCAGACTGACGAATTCTCCCATTTAGAGTTTGAACCAAAACCTGAAGAGACTACTGGAGGTACTGCAAGTCGAGTGGAGGAGGCAAATGGACATGAATCGCGTAAGTGCATGTCCTAAAAAATAATTTTATATTAAACAACAATTTTTTATTCCGAAACAGTATTTAATTTCAAAACAATATACACAATTAAATAAGAATATCTATTTATATTTTTAGAAACCTTAGTAACAGTCATGGAAGAAACGCTTTCAGTGGGAACACCTGACAGTGTGACTGTGACAAATGACATTCAAATTATATTTTTAACACCGCCATCTGACGACGAAACGCTCGACGAGAAAACGCCCGACATCCCAGAGACGCCTAATTCCGATGACGTCAAATTTTTTAGGTAAAGTTTAGAATTTAGCTCTATCAACGCACATTTGTTTTTAAACACATAACTCTAAAACACTTTTTAAAATTGAAAGCGATTATTCAAAATAAAGACTGATTTTTTTTTGATTTGAAGATCTTGATTTTAACTTAACCTAGCTTTACCCTACTACCCACCCCAGGTGGATACAAATTTATAAACATTTTTTAGTGGAAAAATTGGCGAATTAAAAAAGCTGGCTCAGCATGTAGTTGACGAATGTTCCCCAGAAGCTACAAAACATCATTTGGAAACTGTTTCTGAAGAAAGTCCTAGCGATAGAAGTTCTATGAATGAAGAAATTTTGGACAATAAGGTATAATTTTAAATAATATAAACTAACTCATAGAAACGCTTCATAACCAGTAACGTATGATTTTTTAACTTTATTCATCTATATTACTATAAAGAAGAACATGATCATGTATGTATTTTCTTTTGTTTTAGGAACACACCACTGAAGCTACAACTGAAAATACTACAGAAGACACAATTGAAAATCAAGCGGATAAAAAACAGAAGGATATCGCAATTGATGAAAACATTGATAAAGAAAAAGAAACCGAAAATCAGGCAGAAAAAATGCAAGTTGATGAAGAAGACGGTTTAAATGAGCCTACCAATAAGCATGATGAACTTAAATCTAGTTTAAAGACAAATGAGACAACTACCTCACCTGTTATGAAGAAAAAGGTAAAATTGAACAGACCTTAGCAAATTAAGTTTTAAGATTAAGCACAATTTTGATTTTTAAATTTGATCTTTCTCTAACTTTTATTCTCCAAAATTTTATACTTGCTGCCCCTGGATCTTACTTGTCTTTGACAGCCAATCAGTTTCACATTCACTTGCTGTAGCTATTGCTATTAAATTTGATTAAAACGAATAAACAATGTTGGAATCATAAGCCGAAAAACTAACGATATAGAAAAACTAATATTTTATTCTTAATTTCAGGTCTCCTTTAAAAGAAAGGCTAAAACAAAGGTGATAACAGACACTGGTGATTATGAAGACATCCAAGCACCAAAAGAAGAAAATCTCAAGGAACAAGAATGTGCGACAAATAACGAAGTAACAGACAACGAAAAATCCAAAGAGGACATTGAAAAATTCTTAACGCAGTCTATGAGTGTAGATGAAGAAAAGACCTATTTGGATAAGAAGATTGTTAAAGATACCTCGTTGGAAGAGGATTACAACAAGTGGTCAAAAAAAGAGTAAGTAATTTTATATTAGATTAGATTAGATTAGAGAAACCGGTGTAATATTTTTTCTATAAATAACCGGGTCATTGTCTTGATGGAATTAAATTTTATTTCAGTAAGTCACTGTAGTAGTCCAAATTTAGTGTTTTTACTTTTTCAAGATTTATAACATGTGTCCCTAATTATCCCAAAAACCAGTTTCCATTTCCCTTTCAGCAGAATGTACCATTGTCGAAAACAGAAAACAACTCGGCAAGGCATTCTTGTTCTTCCTTCGAAAGTTGTAAAAAATTATAGCACAGAATGTTCTCGGTTTAATTCCATTTTTCGACTGATTTGTTAACTTAACAAATTCACTGTAGCTATAAAACTATAAGTATCGCACTGACGTTTTGAGCTTAGGTTAGGTACAGATTGAGGTTAAGTTTTAGTTGCGACATTCAATCAGTGTCGCCCTCTATGTTCCTATATGCGAAATTTAAAAGACAGCCCACGTATCTGGGGAATTTACACTCCATGTCTTACCAACCGTCATCTTTCTTTCGGCGCGGCTTAAGAGAACTTATTTAATTTTCACACCGCCATAGTCGTTGCCATAGGCAGTTACACTTTTGTGATGTTTCCAACCGCTTTATTTATCATGTGCATAATGACAGGATTAAAAAAATTTATGAAAAATGGCATGTATTTGAGTTACTTTAATCTGTGTGTTTTTTTGTCAACCTACAGTCAGCATCTTTTCATCCAGAGATAGTGACGGTTTTACCTGTAATTTTATTTCAACATGACATATTAAATTTTATAATATATTTACGGTTAGGAAATATGTTGATTTCATGTCAAAGTCAGAAAAGTGTAACTGCGTATGGCCAACGAAGAAATAACTGGACTAGATCAAATCATAATTCTGAAAACCGCATGTTTCTGTCTGTTTTTATTACAAAGTTCTAAATTTACCCCCTTTACACTCCTTACCCCTTACTACCCCTACCTTCGATTTTGACATTGCCCTCCCTTAGACCCCTTACCTACCCTCGTATTTCCGTTTTTTTATACAATTGTATTGTCACCACACCAAATCATAAATCTGAAAACCGCATGGTCATATCTGATTTGGTTCCGAAGTTATGGATTTATCCCTTTTACACCCCTCAAACACCCCCTCCACCCATCTTTTAGCTCACACATATACTATACTATAGTAGTGTGAGCTATGGTGATCCTAATTTTTTCGAGAAAAAAAAAGTTGCTCCGATTTCAAAAATTTTTATATATCTTTGCGTTTCAGATGATTTTGAAACTTTTTTGTTGCGCCCTCTGTCTGTATGTCTGTCTGTCTGTCTGTCAAAAACCGCTTGGCCGATTTTAATGAAATTTGGTACTTAGGCTGGGTCTTGGGTCGAGATGGTCCCATTTAAAAATGAACAAAATCCACCGAACACAAACCAAATAAAAGGGTGGGGGTAGATTTCAAAAATTAGAGTTTATGTGAAAATATGGCGTGTCTGATATTAAACGAAAGGTAATTGAGTCTGCAGTTAAACAAAATACATTTTAATTTATTTAAAAAAAAAGGGTGGGGGTATATTTTAAAAGTTAGAGTTTAAGTGAAAATATGGCGTGTGTGATATCAAACGAAAGGTAATTGAGTCCGGACTTTAACAAAATACATTTTAGTTTTTGTTTTTTTTGTAAGGGTGGGGGTAGATTTCAAAAATTTGTGTTTAAGTCAAAACATGGCTTGTGTGGTATCAAACAAAAGGTAATTTAGTCTGGAGTTGAATAAAATATATTTCAGTTTTTAGTTATATTAGCTCACACGTACACTATAACTATAGTACCTAGTGTGAGCTTAGGGGCCCATATATTGGCAGAGTATTTTTCATAGTATTATTATCATCGGACCTACATTACTTTATTAAATTTCATTAAAATCCGTTATCGATCAAAAATTAATCACTAGATTTGATAGACAGACTGCCAGGCTCTGTGAAGTTAATAAAAACCGTTTAAAACATGGTCACCTTAATAGTGTCTCTCAACAGGAGCCTTGCCTAACTCCGCCACTGGCGAAACGCGGCGCGAAAGCCAAGTTATCATTGTGAATTCAAACTCGCTAGGAAACGTTCGCAGTGCCCTCTTCTTCTGGATGGGTTAACTGGGCTCGCAATTGAGCGATTTGGCGAAGGTTCTTTATATGTTATGTATTCCATGGTATGGCAAAGACTATAATCGTAAATTCCAGATCCTAAGAATATTGGGTCGCGTATTTCTAAATACTGGAAAAATTAAGATTAAAGAGACGTTTCTCATCATTAATAACTAACACAAAAATACGATAATCTAATTAAAGCGATTACGTAGTGGGACCAATTGATGACGTCAAAATTATGTTATTCCAGAAAAATATGTCAGCAAAAATATCGGCTTATGCAATTTTTTTCGCAAAGTTTTGCAAACTCAGTATTCCCACTTGTCTATTGTCTGGACCGATTCCAAAAAAAAGGAGCCGCAAGGCACGAACTAACCAAGTATACAATATACAATTATAGCAAAGAAAAACAGTTATTAAGTAGAGGTAGGTAAAAGTTCTGATATCAGAATGCTTTTTTATCTGAGTAGGGCTAAAGTTTATTGTTAGACACTGGATGACTGATCACAAGTCAAAAGTAAAAATTTTGCAACAATTGAGTCTTAGTATCTAAGCATAAAAAAATTTGTAGACATAAATGACAAAATATTACAGGAGGTTGATATCAAAATAAATTATTTAAAATTTTTTTTTAATAAATGTTGGTAAAAATTATTTTGTTTTCAAAATACAGTGTCTTGGAGAAAGTCGTGTGTTGGCCATCTTTTAGTGTATTAGCAAACTAGTAAAAGAAAACGAGTACCTATTAAGTATCTAAGCAAAAAATTGTGCACACTTAATATTTTGACCAATCGAATTTTCAAACAATTACAAAATAGTTTTTTTATAAGTTTTAAAATCTAAGTGAGTGCTTGATTGCCCCGAATATGACCTACTAACCCTTTGCTTTCCTTCTGGCGAATTCGTTTGAGAAAAAAATGCAGCACTGGTGCACCACTAGTGCAATTTTTCTAGTCTTTTCGGAAAACTAGTGTAACTTGTATGTATTTAATTGAGCAAGTGACGAACCACAGAGTTGTTTGCACTCAATGCACATTTTTTAGCACGGGTTCTTCGATCTCGTGGTTTATAGTCCTTTCATTTCAAAAAGCCGCCAAAAAACCATAATAAAATTTGAAGTGTGAAACCCATTAAGGAATCCTAAACAAATAAAAGAGAATATGGGCCGGACTGGGAACTGTTTATAGTATATAGTCAAGTAAAATAAAACGTTTAATAAAAGTTGCTGCTTAATGCGTATAATAATCATTAATAGATAGGTACTATATACTAGGTAGCTTGCCCCTGTAATATGTGTAATACGTTCGTATATTCTGGAACGATATCAGTAATTTTCTACTGAGAGTTGCGCATACATATCCAAAATAATATCTTGAGTTTTCCTCATACAATGTGTTTTTAAAAGTTTTGCCTTGCCCTTTAGATATTTTTACCTTCGTAGCCTACGTAGCAATGGCTAGAGAGAAGGTATTATTTTCGACGATTTGAGATAACTACAGGTAAATTTAGTGGAAATAAGGACACTGTTGTTCCGGTAAATATACGTTTTAATCCATCGGTAACGTTTCGACAATGGTTTTTGTCTTCATCAGACCTTCAGACTAGATCGTACATTGGAACAACAAAAAACAATGTACGATCTAGTCTGAAGGTCTGATGAAGACAAAAACCATTGTCGAAACGTTACCGATGGATTAAAACGTATATTTACCAGAACAACAGTGTCCTTATTCCCACTAAATATTACCTATAGTTGCATTGCAAGGACGTGATAAGTTTACCAAATTTGAGATAACGCCAAAAATGTGTTATTTGGATGTATTTTGACCTATCCTAGCAATATCGTCGTGATGTCTGTCTGCGTGTGTGTATATTATATATATATATATATATATATATATATATATATATATATATATATATAGGTAAAATAGTGTTGGATACTCTTCCGAGCTTATTAGATTTTGGTCAAAATCTATTAATGCAAATCACAGTTTTTTGACAATTAAAAACTTTAAAAAATGCTTTTTAATGGAGCATCGTCTTAATACACTGTTTTCAAAATGTAGTAGACTATATTTTCTTCACTTGAAGTTTCATAATAGGCTAGCCAGGAAGGTGTCAGTTCCGTCATGGATAAGGTTTGGTTTCTGTAAACCGCAGACTCTAATGGTACCACCACTTCTTCTCCTCCTTGGTCCTCAAATGGTCTCCAAAAATTTGTTTGTGGTGTTTCAAATGGCTGCCAAAACTCCATTATTAATATCACTTACTAGGTCCTCACTTATAAAAACAAACCAAAATATACAGGTTTATAATTGTTATTATTCACAATAATAATGAAAATGTCACTATAATAATGACATGAATTCAAATCCGTAATATAAACACAACCGCTAACAATTTTAAAATGAGTTTGACCCTGTATTAAAGAATGCAGGTGGTACCTTTCGAAACCCTTTGTTATATTTCGAGAAGGAATTAGGTACTTATAGAATGGTATAAGGTATGTTCGAAACTTTAACTTTAAAGAATGATGTATACCTAGCCGTGCTTAAAACACAGAAATTCTTCCCAAATTTGAAAATAAATTTTCAATTTTTTGTGCGGCTTTTTGAAATGACAGAACTTTACTATCGTATTCGTTTTCAACTGCACTGGGGCAACTTTTTGAGAGTACAAAAATAGTGGCTGTAAAACACGAGTGAATGTGCTATTAAAGCGTCATTAGGTGCTTTACGTTGGTCGATTTTTAAAATGGCGACCGGAAATTCATAAAGAAGACATCTTTTGCCATTACTATTCATTTCTAAAGAATTCGAGAACTTAAAAAAATATATATAATATATTTTCAGCACCACAGCAAGTGTTTTTTATTTGACCATTTTTTTTATATTATTTTGTATGGTAATTATTTATAAAACAAAATAGCAGTTGGCAAGAAAAGTGCAAAAGGCTGGATGTTACAAATAAACAGACACCTTAACATTCGGGCTTAGTTGGCATTGCTCTCGCTAGCTTATTGTGCAGTCAGGCATTCTTTAGCGCTGGTGCAATTCATTTGTTTGCATCGCGTAATTGTGACTTAATTAAATACTTTTTACTTGTAGAAATGTCCGGTGGCTTAAGTATTTTGTATACAGGGCGAATCTAAACAAATTCCCATCGAAAACTCTTAATTGGAAAAAGGGAAATAATTTATTAGGTTTCAGAATTTTTGGCAATAATCTTAAAACTAAATTTAAGCTAAATATTCTCTGACACCGTCCCGATATTTTTCAAAAATAAGGCTAAAGACGTTAAATGCTTATATTATATAGTAAAATATTTTTTTAAGGTTACTTTTAAGAATACTTACTTTTTTTTGTTTTTTTTTACAAATACAGAGTTTTTAAAATTCATTAAGGTGTCGAGTGTAATTAATAAAAAGTATAAAGAGTTAACTCATTTTTGGATAATTGGCTAATTCATTGATTGGACAATTGACTCACAAACAAATACCATTTACAAAAAATGCTTGTTTAAAAAAGGAGAATAGCATATTATAATATAAACAAAATCTGATGAACGCCAGGAATAATGGGCCCAGTGCCATATCCTTTTAAAAGATATTATGAAAGCCCCTGTATACACATAGATAAATACAAATGAATGTTTGGCACCAGCTCAATACTGTAGCCTTTTGAAAACATACGGTTTTTATTGAGTTTTTACGTGTTGTTTTTAAATTTTGGATCATTTCGATCGAGTTTTGTAGCCATGTACAGGATGTCACAACCTAAGATTAATAGCAATTTTTAGACCTAACTTATAATCTTGCTGCAAGAATTAGTGACTATAAGTTACTGCTACTACTATGTCGGTTTAGAACGTTTTTATACGTTGTCCTGCGCCTATTATCCACTTCCTTCGATCCTGACAATCATCTTCTGTCAACTTTGACTCATTGATCTTTGGACTTTAGGACACCCTCTTTTTCTGCGCCCTATTGGTTGCCATATCAGTTGTCTTTTAGTGATGTCATCCGATATGCTTCCCTCGATTCCCATTCTTTCTTTTATGATCTCATTTCTTATATGATCTGTTCTAGATATTCTCCTTGATCTTCTTACTGCATCCATTTCGACACTTTTTATAATTACTTGGTCGTCAGCAAACTATAATGTGTGTATGGTAAATCGGTCGTTAAGTTGTATGCCCATGCCGCCTACTTTACGTTTCCAGTTTTTTAGAGCTACTGCGATATATATTTTAAAAAGAGTTGGAAAGATACAACATCCCTGTCTTAAGCCTTTCGTTACCAGGAATTCTAATTTTAGATTTTGACCCCTTTTATAGTTCTTGTATCGCATTTTATATATGTATGGTTGATATTAGTTTGTTCTAACACTGTCCATAATTTTTCTACTGGAACAATATCATATGCTTTTTGTAGGTCCACAAAGGTAACATGAGTCTCTATATTTCTGGCACTTTTTTTCTCAATTACTTATTTCAGACAAAAAACATTATCACTACAAGATCTGCCGGTACGAAACCCACTTTGCTCTTCCTCTTCTTGGTCATGAAAATCATTTTCTATTCGGTCTCTAAGAATCCTACCGTACAATCTAGTTAAGAGTACTGGCATGATAATATATAATATAATAAAATAAATAAAAAAATGCGTAATTTGGGTCACCCTGTATAGTTTCTGTTTTAAACCCACATGTTTTTGTGTGTTTCAATAAATCAACCCACTGTAATTTTAGACATCAATATTTTGTTTGAAAATACTTAAAAGCCAACTTTATTAGCTTCTGGTATTTTTATATCCCAATATTTAACTTCAATCATGATTACCAGTGTTGATTTATAGCCGAAATTATGAAAATATAGAAATATTTGGCTAAATTTTCTCTTAATTATTTACTCATCTTTATAGATTTTCAATATAATCGCGCTTCTATTTTCGTAATTTTTTCACAGTATGAGCTTTCTAGCGATAAAGTATGTTTCTAAACAGTTACAAATACATAACAATAATACAGGCTTAGTGCTTATAAACTTTTATGAATTATATGGCGGTAGATCAACTTATTGGAATAATAAACCTCCTCCAGCAATAGTGGAGGGTTTTGAAATAGTAACTAATGACATCAATTCTATGCACACCTGATGATACAATATTTGAAGAACTGAAGTTTAATGACACAAAAATTAAGAAAACAACGTCATCGGCACCTAGGGAATTCTACAATTTTATTAAAGATTACACGGATTATGTTCAATTTTTTACGATTGAAAAAAGTCCACCTTCTTGTGGAATAGGAATATTCAGTAATTATAATAACATTAAAATTACTAGAAAATTAAATAATAAAACAAATATTTGTTCGGCGGAAATAATGGCTATACATCAAGCGTTATTGCAAGTTAGGAAAATAAATAATAAAGATAAATTCATAATTCTCTCAGACTCTAAAAGCGCTTTTCAAAAAATACAAAAATTTGGACAAGACATACATACGGATATTGTCTGTTTGGAAATTAAAAAGATTATTGTCCAATTAAAAATTGAAGGAAAAGTGATACAACTTGCTTGGATTCCCAGTCATTGCAGTATAGAGGGTAATGAGGAGTCGGATCATTTAGCTAATGACGGAAGAACTTCTATTCACATAATTAATAACTCAATACAATAAGTGATCTTTTTCCTCACCATAAAAATCAGATATTTCCATTATGGAACGCTGAATATGAAGAAATATCACGAATCAAAGGAAAACGTTATAAAGAAATAGCTGGTAATTTAAAGAAAGTTGCATGGTACAAGAACCTAAAGTATGGGAGAAGAAAGGACATAACTATCGTTAATAGAATGAGAATAGGCCACTGTTTGACTCCCTTACATTTAAATAAACTTAACATTAGACCTACTCTTTACTGTGATTGTGGACAAATAGGAAACCTTAACTACGTAATTTTAGGATGTCCATTAAATCTAAGAACTAAAATATTGTATGACGATCTATCAAAGTCCACCAATAATCCTATTTGTATAAAATCTCTACTAAGACATCCTCAATCTTATTTGATTAAGAAAGTAATTAAATTTATTAATGCAAGTAATATAAATATATAACAAATAAAAAAATTATAAGAAACTATTTAAAAAGTAGTGAATATTGAAAATAAAAACATAGAAATTAAAATAGACAAAACATAAATCATTAACTCAAGTGAATAAATATTAATTAATAAAAAAGTATAGTTTAAACCAAGTAGTAAACTTGAAGGTATAGGATTAACCTAGATGTGAACTTTGGTTTGCGCCTTCAAGTGTCAACAATTCCTTGGATGCTGGAGCCTCAAGGGCCCGAAGTCCATGAAGCAAACAGAAGAATCAGAATCTAGCGATGTCAAGATGTTAACCAAGATATCTGAGCATGTTTCATCGATTATAACAAGGTATTTGACAAATTCCTTCACGATACTCAGTCAAAGTAGGCCAAGAAATGTTGTGGCATTTTTTGGGTGTTGAAGCTTTACTTTCAGGGTGCAAACCACAGTAAACTAAGACAGTGAAAACTGTACTTTGATATACAGGATGTCCCATTTAAAACGTACCACCCAGGATTTCTCGAGAACTGCTAAAAGTTTTTAAAAATGACGAGACACGTCGATTTATTTGCGAGGGGAATACTTTTTCGCGATTTTGCGACATCTCTTTCTATCAGCCCCTAGCGGGGGGCCGTCTCACCCCTTGATTTTGAATAAGGAAAGTGGGTCGAGTGATACCTCGTTGGAAATTTCGATTCTTAATTCAGAACTGAATTGTTTTTTATATGGAACGATTATTTTTCAAGTTATTTGATTTAGAATTTATTAAATGAGTAATCTGAACTAACTGCATAATTTCACTTAGACTTGCACAACTGTATTATTATCGCTATTAGTTCTACATAATTCATAAAATCATCCCGTCTCCCCCCTCTTGCCATCAAACTTGACCATAACTTTGGTGAAAATCCCAATTTGTTCGTGAAGGGAATAGACCGTTTTCGTACATGTGAAATAAAACTTAGTTCAAAGAAAAAATAATTTAAGACTAATCCTAAACATCCGAAAAATGATTCAAATATTACAAAGGAAAATGTATCATTTACTTTTTTGTGGTATCCTAAAAAAATTAACCTTTTTATGTAAAGAATCCAACTATCAAACTGAAATTCATTCAGCAGGTGTAGTTTTTGAGATATCACATAAAGTTGGTGTATCTTATGTTAGTTTAATTTTTCTATTAATTTGTTATATTTTTATTTTAATTACCCTTTAAAACAAAACAAGTGTTAAAAAAAACAAGGAATATAAAAAACTAATAAAAAAATAAATTAATTAAGAAAGTTAGGAGGTATGATAATTTTATTTTAAAGAAAATTTAACGCTAATTTTGAAAATCGAATAAAAATATACAAACTTTAAAATACAAAAAGGTACAGATAAAATTCAGTTTCACAGTTACATTGTTAATATTCTTTTTATAAAAAAGCATATTACACTAAAATAAAATTTTCATCAATAAAAAAGTTATATACTCCTTCCCAAAATGCAATTTTTTAAAAAACCACCGTTTAACTTCTTTTTAAATGGGGTTCAGTTTTCCTCTATTTCTTCTGGAAGTACCTTAAGGAAAGGGAGCTCTACCCTTTTATTCTCCAAGAGTGCCCAATTTGGATCACCGTGTACATCATAATACAACGCAAAATCCAAAGAAATCGAAGTGTAAGGAGAAGAAGTAACAAATAAATTTGAGAGAAAGATTTGAATGTTCATAGATAGAGGAGATGCGTCCTAGCTTAGAAGTGCCATGTTAATTGGAGATCTTCGCCGCACTTAGAGATGATAGAGATGTACCAGATCCAATAGGTAGTTTTTTTTTTCGAAAACTTTAACAATAAAAAGTCAACAGTTATACTCATAAGGTACAGTTTCTCTAATCAGTGCTTATAGCTCTGGCCTCGAGAATTTCAGTTTAAAACATTTGGTTTGTTGGTGGTAAAAACATAATTGCAAACCAATCAAATAAAACTAAAACCTAAGGAAAAAAACACTTATAGAAACATTAGAATTAAATTTTAACTAAGCTAATCCTATGATGTTATTTTTGCTATGAGATCAAATCTAACTAGTAAATTATTACAAAAAACTTAAAACAAGTGTGTTGAGTAACCTAAGTGGTGTCGTTGAAAAGAGTCACTTGTCAGTTGGTCCAAGAGACCGTAAATATAGGTTTCAATAAACATTTAAATCAAAAATTCAGCATGGTTTATTTTAATAAACTAAACAAACTGCCAATTCTTTAAAAATATGTTTGGCACATATACTTGGGGGCGCAGATCGCTTTGAACTGAGTCGGCGATTTAAGCACGGTTTATCTTTGTCATCTGTCTCACCGACCATACGATACCACTCGAGGGTTAACAGAGTATTGCTAGAGATTCGTTTGCACGCGCAGTATTTCACAGAGCGATATAGATATTTAGAGGGACATCCAAAATGGCTAACAATAGACCGAAACTTGAAATTTAAAAATAAACCAGTGACCCGTCGTTTGCCATCACGTCGCGAGCCAGCCGGCCCTGATTTTTTCGAAAAAGAAATTTCGAAAAATAAGTTTTGAATAATATGTGACGATTTTCGGATATTTTTATAGTGAATTTGGTATTAACCTTACTACAAAAATATCGTAAGAACTGAGGAATTTTATTTTGTAACAAAAAAAAAGTATAACAAACATAGCGAGGGGTACAATTAACCAAATCACAAGGTTTAGATATGTGGTATATTTTTAATACTTAAGTTTTCGTTATATGCTTATATAAAAAACAAAACTATAATATATCCAGGTAAACAAATCGGGATAAAAAATAACAAAACTTCCCAGGGATAAAAGTGAAAGTTTTATTTCGAAAATAAGGGATAAAAACCATTTTACGCCAAAGTCGAAAATTTACATTAAATAAAATTGTTATAGTTTTTGTTTGCAGTTTTATTTTATTTTCGGTTAAAACTTTTATAAACCCAAACAAGTAGCAGTATTTACCAAAGAAGTTCAAGTTCAAGTCATGAGACCTAGTAAAATAAATAACAATATAGCACAATATATAAAATACTTTACAAAATAAAAATTATATTTACTGTGGCAGCGTTTAATTTGTGTAAGGAGCTATTTAAATTTGATTGTAACCTTACTACAAAAATACAGTAAAAAAAGTTACGATTTTTATTTCCTGAGAAATTATTAATTAACCAAAGGACAAGTCAATTCCATCACAAGGTTTAGATAGAGTGTTTATTTTTTGTACTTAATTTTTCGTTATATGCTTATATAAAAACAAGAGATATCAGATATCTAGGTAAAACAAATCGGGATAAAAAATAGCAATATTCGCAGGGATAAAAATGGCAATTTTATTTCGAAAATAGGGGATAAAAAAGTTTAATTTTATGCCAAGGTCAGCAGTAAGTAAAACTGTTATATTTAGTCTTTGTTTAAAGTTTTATTTTATTTTTAGTTTAAATTTTCATAAAATCTACTATTTGGACCAAATAAAAATTATAAAAACCATAAAAAATTTAATTTTTAGAATAGGTCAAAAAATTCTTATTTCCATCTTTAATTTTTGTAGATTTTTTAAATGTATAAGCTCCAAAGCTATAAGTCAAATCAAATCAAATCAAATCAAAATTAGCTTTATTAGTCAGAATACAATAGTATACATTGACAAAGCCTTGCTTATCTAAAGTACAAATATCCAACTAAAGGCTTTAAAACTATGGAGATACATTAATCCCTATCAAAATAACAATAATAGAAAAACTAAATAAAGTTTAAAAATAAATTTAACTAACATTTGATGTACCTACTTTTAATTGCTAACGCCATAATTTTATTTAAGTTCAAATACAAAAATTGGCTTTATTAGTCAGTTTACCAAAGTAGACATTGACAAAAGCCTCATTTATCCAATTATAGTCTATTGAACACTAAATAATTATTATTGATTTAAAATTATTTAAATAAAAAAAAGTCAAACAGTCAAACTTAGAACTATATAAAAATCGGTTAAAATAAGAAAAATCTAAAATTTGATTAAAACATAACGACGCCAAAATTTAAATTCAATGAAAATTATTGATTTAAAATTATTTAAATAAAAAAAGTAAGTCAAACTTAAAACTATAGATAAAAATTGGTAAACACAATAAAAAGCTAAAACTTGATTAAAACAAAACGACGTCAAAATTTACATTCAATAAAATCAAAACCCCAAACAAAAAATTGTACGCAAAATGATTTTTAGATTTAACTTATTATTTTTTCCTGCCCCACCTCAAGTACGCCCCTGTATCTTGGCCCTGCACTGTGTTCCATCGGAGCACCACTTCTAAAATGACATCTCTAGGTATCTACTACCTTTGTGCCTAATTTCATCACGGTACGCGAAAAAATATTTAAAAAATTAAGTACTTTTTAGAAAACTCGCGCCACAGACAAAAATTTGTAGGACAAGAGAATAGCACCGCAGGCAAAAATTTAAGAAAATCTTAGTACATTTCGGCACCATAGAAGACATTTTTTGCAATACAAAAAAACTACGGAAAAATTGAAAAAACGTTGCGCTGCTGAAAATTATGCTCATTTCTTTGGGGTTCTAATTTTAAATATTTATTTTAGCGCTTCTTGGCGCTTTGCGCCCCAGGCATGCCGCCTACACCTAGCTACGGCACCGTTTTAAGCGTCACAAAAACTCCCTAATAACCCAGTCCGTTATTGTCATTAAACATAACGGCGTGAAAGGTTGCTTCTGCAGCTGTGCTGACGAAAAAGACCCTACAATTATTGGTACTTTACCATTTTGGGGATAGGGGTGTATGCAAGTATGTCCCTTGTTCTGGAAATAAAAGTGTCATAATTTATCTCTTAATTTTTATTTAAATAAAAATTTTAGAAATTGTGTGGTTGACATTGTCATATAATAGCTAGGTGTCCTGTATCTCATAAAAGTTTTTGACCAAAACTTATTTGAGCTTTTTGCCTTCTTTGGACCAACCCTATCACTGATTTCACTGTAGACTATTTTCATACCATACTGTATAAAGATCAAATTAGGACTTTTTGCTAGCCAAATTTAATAAAAATAGAGTAAATTATTTTTAAGTTAGTTATTATAAAAATAGCAGCAAAAAAGAACAAAGATCGGCATATATTCAAACTTTTAAAGCATCTACCACCACTAAGATGTAAACACAAACCATCTAACCAAAAGCTAGCTGAATTTACACGATGAATTCCGAAGTAATCCGCAACCCCCTGGCGAACAGCCATCCGCGACGTTCCAGCTTTCAAGTCCCGTCGGCAAACTTCGGGCAGAATCGATCGGTGAGCGAGGGCACCCGACGCAGGCCGACACGGCGCGATGTGTCACGAGATAGCTCGACGGGGAGCTCGGTGACGTCGCTGGACGTCAGGTGCGCGTGTCAGTACTTCCAGTGCGACTCGTTGTTGCCTGAAAAGGCCGGTATGATGGGCATCAGGCCTTCAAGCAGGATAACTGGCAGTGGTACTGGGTCAGTGGTGTGGGGGAAACGGTAAGTTCTAAAAATTTGGGGTAAATACTCTCCTGTTTTCAAGATATATTTCTTGGAAAGGTAGAGGAAAAATAGAAATCTGCCACCGACAAATAAGAATCTGCTGATATTTATAACTGTTATATCAAATTTTTTCTTATTTTGGCGTCCCCTAATATTTATTAAACTATTCCCAAACATACCGTTATACCCATATGTCCCAAAAATCAATAACAAATCCTTGAAGAAACCACGCTGGTTAATTGTTTTTAGACCAGAGGCGGGTAGGAATTAAAGAAGATGGCAGAAGAAATTGTGTTATAGAAAAAAAAAGATAGTTTTATTGTATTTCAAAAGTATGTAAATAAATAAATAATAAAAGTGTATTAAATGATCTGTCAGTTTTGAAAATGAGGAGTATAAGACCAAACAATGCGCACACCACCGAAAACAGTTCAACTAGCGAGCTACGGGATAGAAGGCGCTGTTTAAACGCCATGAATAGGGACACAGGTGTCCCATCTATTTCTATGGTTGTTCTGTTTTTTTTTTATTAAAATTTGAAGTATTTCCAAACTACGTAGGTATTTCCAAAAGTAAGTATTAAAACCGTCAAAATAGTTATTTGCTCCAACTAAAGAAAACTTAAACACCGCTTTAGTTTTCCTTTTGGAAGTCCAGATCCGCGATCACTTATTCTGTCCTTAACCAAACTGAAGGTTACGTCATTGGTCAATGGTTGAATGGTTGATATGGTCAGAAAATAGTAGATATTAGGCATTGTTTATTACCGATTATTAACATTATTATTACAGATTTTTTTATTCCTAGTATATATTACTGATATGTTAAATAAGAACCACTGCTTTGTCAATGAATAATTTCTTTTCTGACAATAAAGCTTATTTTTGATTGACTGATTTGAAAAAATAATTCTGTATTAGGTTTAATTGGTTTATAGTTTTCTACATATAAAATTGATTATCTGCATTAATTGAGGTACAATCTTAACTACATCATGGAAATGAAGTTTTGGAACCAGCTGAGTTTGGTCGAGAAAAATTGTGCCTAAAAAACCATTGTAAAGAAGTGGAGGAGTTGGACTTAATAAAAGAGTGGGTCATAAAGTTTTGCATTGACCGTCATACCATCAAAAAATTATTAAAACCCTTCAGATCAGATCTTCAGAAAATATTTTTCGGACAACACTTTGAAAAGTTAATGAAACTAGTTGGCAAAATTAAATAAACTGCAACTTGCAATAAACTAGTATTTAAAGACGAGAAAAATGGAAAACCTATTATTGCTTTTGATAGATATTGCTCCTTGGATCATAAATGACGATGGCAGTTTAACAGATTAAAATTTTTTGGACAATGAGGACAAGTTTATTGATTTTTGTGTAGTTTGTGCCTTTTTTGTTTTTTTAGTTGTTTTTTGCTTATTCTTGAGTTTTTTTAGTTATTTTAGTTTAGTTTATGTTCTTATAAAATAATTATTTAAAGTTCAGCCTCAGAAAGGATCTTTGTGTTTTTTATCTCTGTGGTGTTAAATGAACTAGGGACTATATGACTTGGGATTTCTTTAAAAGTGGTTTTAACCGGAAAAATCGAGAGCTTCATATATGAACATTTTTTTAAAAACTATATAATAAATTCTGTGTTTAACTTTATATACCTACTACAAATAAAAACTTACACATATATTTATTAAAAAACAAAAAATTAATAAACATTTAAGGTCTGCCTGAAGCTACTTTGTGAAAACTAGGTACAAATATAATTAAATTTAACTTATTTTGCTTTATACAAAAACTGCAATACTTATATAATAATTTTAACATTACTTCAAACTGAGAATTAAATGCATTCGTGATTTTTTGCCGGGCGAAGTTTCCTTTGAAGTAAAATTGGCGTAACTTTTCTGTTTAGTTGGTTTTATACTTCTCGAATATTTCAGTTCAAACCCCAGAAAATACAAAATAGATTTTTTTCAAAAAAAACACTAAATGACACATAGACAACTTTATCAGTAAAGAATTATCAATGTTCCCAACCACTTCTAGAAAAAACGCAAAAATTACCAGACTTTTGCAACCTTGCCAGATCTCAGAGTATCTTAGCTAAGCACACTTCAACATCGAATGGTGCAACTGTTATACTTTCCTTAAGTGAATGGCCATTATGGTTTTTGTTAACTGAGTTTAATAAAATAAGTGAGTTTAATAAAATAATTTTCTGAGCATCTCCTAAATATTGTTTACCTCCCAACTTTTTTTTCAGCGACCATGAATACGAACCCGTCAACCCACCCCAAGAAGTGACAGTTCTAACTTCCACCCACCAACCTCTACCAACAGTCAAAATAATCGATACCGAGATAGATCCTGGTAAGTTTAATTACATTATATGATATAAATCACATTTTAGAGCAGAGTGAAGCTAAACAAATATTTTTACTTTTCATAAATCAACTGTCACTTAATTGTAACTTACTTGTAAATCTTCCACTTCAAGATTTATTAAATATTGATTTATTATCAGCAGAACTTCCAATGGCGTCTTTGTGGTTATTGACCCAAGAACAATATCCTGGGATACATCATATTAAATATACTGACATTTCATCTAAAAAAAAAAACAGTCGGTTTATTATTATATATTTTTGAAATTAAAGACAAATTTTAATACTTTTTTGTTTGAAAGAAAATACTATAAGAACTATTTTCGTAACCGATAGTTCGGACTTGTACTATGTGTAAAAAAGTTGATGTTTAGGATTATGAAACGTACGGATGAAAGGCCAAAACATAAAACCAGAACACGACTTGTTTTATATCTCTTTCCAACACACTGATGTTATTTTAGAGAAAAATTAAAACAAATCTAGATTTATGAATGAAATGTGTAGGCCTCTGCGTGGCGATTGGACTTAGGACCAAAACGTTGGTCGTTGATGTAAACACAATACCGTGCGAACCAGCCATCCTAGTGTACGTAACACAAAACAAAAACGATCAATAGATTTTTGTTAAATGCTCTTATAGGTCCCAGAATAATACTAGAAGCCACCCAAGTTTTGGATAATACCCCGCCCCTAGTGGAAGAACCCACAAGAAAGCCAATTTTCCATTTCCACAGCGAAGAGCATCTGGAGGACGTAAATGCTCAGCAATCAGCTCAAGAGGTAGGTAGAGCTCTTTTTTTTGTTCTGGTTGTTGGAGCCTATGTGGAGCCTGAGGGAATTTTCTGGCTTTAGATTTTATTGATTTAAACACTGTCCCTTTCCAACTGCTTTCTTCCTTTTTAAGCCTGGTGATTGTTCAAGATATTGTTTAAATATTGTCACACCATCGTTATTAAAATCTGAACCAAATTTGGTATTATACTTTTAAAACTACATATTTTATTTTTTAGAACATTCCCAAACCTGAATCCGGACCCAACAAATTCCAAGTAGCCTTTAAACATAAAACTGATCAATTCAAGCAGAAGACCGATCAGCTGAAAACCAGACTACAAAACGTAAAGAGACCTCAATTCCACAAGCCCGAGTTTAAAAAGCCGGACTTTAAGAAATTCAAGATTCAAAAGCCTAACATCAATATGCCCAAAATACCTGACACCGTGAGTATTAAAACTAAAGTTGTTCTTTTATTTGCAATGCAGCTTATCCTAAAAGATAGATGTCCTTATTGATAAAATGTTGGCAAATAAATCATAATCTTCTGTTGGCAAGGGTCCATAGATATGACGCAGAATTTTTATTAACTGATTTTTTTTTTATTGACAGATACGGAAATAATTTATCAGTATCTCAATTTTTGCCATCTTTTAAAATTGACAAAGTTTATAAACTTTTAAAATGTGTCAAACAAAAATCAATCATTGATGCACATACTTCAAACTTATATAATATACTAAGAATAAGCAAAACTGCACAGACGCAGACGCACTGAAACGAGAAATTAAAACGCGTCTACTATAGGTCATGCAGAAAACTTTTCATTTTATTCCAATAGGTTCAAATCAACCTACCCTTTGGCTTGTCAAAATCGAAACAGACGAAGCATATAACCACAACGACAACCACAACCCTCTCGTCCAAAGGAAGCAAGCCTAGGTTTAGTTTCTCGAGTGGAAAATCCAGCAGATCCAGTTTTAAAGACAGACAAGCTTCGACTGAGTCAAATGCTGGAGATGACAAAAAACCGGTATGATTTTTTTTTCTTGGGGCCCTTATGCATGAGATCGAAATAAGACGCGGGCGCTTGAACTTCGAGTTCAACTGCCTCTAGAAGGAACGTAAGACTGCCTCTAGAAGGAACGTAAGATTGCCCAATTTATCAAAGTGGCCGACTACGATTACGATTTTTTTTTTAATTCAATTTAATTTTCCACCAACCATCAGTTGGAACTCAAAAACAGAGGTAGCTCAGATCCAGATCAACAATCAAGTATAGGAAGAAATTAAATTATTATCCTTAAACAGGTGAAGACCCACCCTGGGCTGTAGTGTCAAAGCTAATGATGACATATCATTTTAGGTGTTCGACTTCTCAACTTTTCCAAAATTCATGCGCAAAAAAGCCAAACCCGATACTGAACCCAGTTTTGCAACGTTGCCAAAGCAAAAACCAAAGGAAACAAAAGCTAAAACAGATAAGTCCTTCAGCACTCAGCAGTCAAGCGGAGGAGATAGTGTGAGAATCCCTCTGCACTCCGAAGATTCCATGGAGAGTAGAGTAAGTCCAATAAAATAAACTAATGATAGAAATCACTTTCAGCAACTGCAGTGTGTCCAGTATTAAACAATATATCTGGTAACCGATTTTGGGCACTATTGATGAGGAGTTTCCGATACCTCGAGATACTGACTGAGTTTATTTAATTATAACATTACTTTTAAAATGAAATGATATGTGAGACACGTTATTATTCCAAATACAACGTTTTTTAATTTTACAGAACGGAGAAATACTCAACGGTATTGAACATCCCCAACAACAACAAGAAGCGGAATTGGAAATGACATTCCAAAAGATGCCATCACAAAAAAATCGATACCCGGATGACGTCGACATCAATGAAGAGTTCGAGAAGGAAAATCGACAAATCAACTTGGCGGACCGAAGCAGGTGGCAACACGGCAGTTTTAAGACTGACGAGAATGACATCCTAAGGTAAAGCGTTAAAACAATAGAATGTTAAAGATTATTATTACTCTAGATATTATTAGCCGAACCGAATCGAACCAACACTATCAAAATGTTGACCGATGAGTTTCTACCTCGTCGTCGGATACATTTTGTTATCATTGTTACAGAAGCGGTCGAGCATTCTTATTATTCTTTTCAGTAGAGTCCTGCTGACGTCACAAATCATGATTCAAAAGGGTTCCTAAACCGTCAATCATAGATATTGCATTGCCTCAATGTTGAAATGCTTATGAAGCCTTTCTGTGACTTTTTGCAAATATTTCATTTATTTCCTCAACAGTTTCTATTTTTATGTCTCGGTTAAGATCAGTTTTCACATTTCATTACTTATACTACAGATACCAGCCAGAGCAAGCAGAAGAAGAAGACAATAATCTAGAATACAAACAGTTACACAGACCGATTGACAGATACGTCAACACCGAGAGACTTCGTTTAGAAGAATTGGAGAACGACAACAACCGAGCGAAATACGAGGAGTATTTTGGACACAAAAGGAACCATGAGTTGATTACAGATCTGGATAATCTAGATGATAATACCGAAGAGATTAAGTCACAGTCACAAAGTAAAGATGGTAAGTACTTATGCTTGAAGTTTCATCACCTAAAAATGGTTGGAAATAATCACATCAATCCGAACCTTGCTACAATAAAAACACCTCACTGTAGATATTGAAAAGGAATCATCCATGTTTTTGTTTTTAAGTATCTTTATTTATTCTTTATCTTTATCTCTTTATTAAGTTTTTCGAAAATACTTTAAGCTTGAACTGGGCAATGTGATCTAAAAATTTGAAGACATAAGGCTCAAGACTAACTACTTTTTTCTATGAAATATTGCCCTACTGCCGTGCCGATACATTGAAGGAACTGTAAACCCAGTGAGGTTTTGGTCTTTGGAGACTGGTAGTTGCCAATATCAGCAGAGCTACCATCCGAGGTGATAATAAATTTAGCATATTATTCAAATTTCGATCACACACACATGAGATTAATAGTAGAAAAGTTCTCTTGACAGTTTTAACTTTTTATCGATTTGAGAGGACTATCGGAAATGAGTTCTCTCCTAAACCTTATTGAGGGTAGACTCGCGTTATAGTAGCTCTCTCTCTGCAGAGTTGCTCTCGACATCAAATTCAATCTTTCCACTAGCCAGCAGATCTCTACTCGCGCTGTCTAAAAGCCGATCGAAGCTGTCTGACACTTCCTCTCGAAAGTGTGTCCCTTTGCGAGAAATACTCTTGAAAGCAGTTCTCATAAGTGTTTTAACCATGAAGACCAATGTAAATCAGATCGCTAAAGTACTGGTTATATTAATTAGCAATATGAAAATAAGTTGCTTTCTTGGAATGTCTAGAAAAATCAGAAAGCTTGGCCCAAGTCGGACCTAATGTGAGTATCTCAATTAAACACTATTAATAATTTAAAATAAATAGGTTACTCTTCAGAAGGCTCCGTCAGTTTGCACAGAAGAGGAATTCTAGGAAAAATAGACGTCGATTCAGATGAGTTTTTCGTGGTTCACGAAATCCATGAAGGAATGAAGACACCTGCCAACACTTTGCTTATGAACGAGTATGATCCTGTTGGTAAGTCTGTCTTAAGTATTGGCTCGGTCTACTTTGGACAACATACTGGCTGATATCTCTGGATACCAGGGTTGGCTTAAATTACGGTACATTTTCTCTGTATTTTCTAATGCTTAGAGCCCCATCAGTGCAAAATAATCTTATCTAATCTAATCTAAAATTTTTATTTTGATTCAATATTGTTAATTTTATTAATAACACCGCCATATTCTAGCAATATTGTAAAAAAATCCTGTTTTTTTAATTTTTGACCGTATATACCTATTTAGCTTGACAATCACATAATTTTGTAATTTGTACTGAAAATAGTCTCTAATTACCTATGACTAACTAACTTGTTTTGTTTTCATTATTTTAATTTTGACTCACCCGCAAACTGCAAACCAAGTGGCTATTTTTTTAATAAAAGGTTTTTTTTCCACCAACGTCAATTATTATGGATAGCACACACCCAGTCTTATACTTCACGGATCGTCACTGATGGACACCAAAATAATCTGACCAGTCACTTGGTGCTAAAATCTTGCTGGTGAACATTTTTCTTTTTTTAATCTTTTTTAATAACCGTAGCAAGGGAGATTCCTACCTTACTTGTGATCACCTCGATAATGCATTGAGTCACCGAAGCTACTCTTTGTTTGTTTTCCTGAGCCACTTAACAAGATTGACAGTTGCTATTTTTGTAACGGTAGAGTCGGTTTTATAAAATTTTTGATGGGATTTTAGGATCAAATAAGAGCCTTCAGGAAGCGGTAGCCAAAAGTAAAAAATATCCTATTAAAAAACCGAAAAGAAAAAAGACACCGCACGTGTCGCAAGAACAAATTCCATATGATGAAGAATCTGTGGTAAGTTTTATCTTTTTACTAAAAAAAAACCTTACTTGTCAAAAAATAAAATTTGGAAGAGTAAGTTAAATTAATAAAGGAAGTTTAATCTTAATACTATTTCACGTTTTGTTATTTTTTGACGCCCCAGTAAAATATTTCTAAATATAAAGCTTAGCAATAGACTTTTCAAAATAAGCAGAACTTTTTATGAAGAGAGATATTAAAAGAAATCTAACCATAGGATGATACGCCTGGTTTTCCACCTTCTCGACCCAAAAGAAGAAGCAAGAAGAGAAATAAGAAACCTGAAGACGAGGATGACATGATTCCTTATCAAGAAACTATTTCGTTGGAAGAGGAAGCTCATGATAACAAAAGGTAAATATACAAAATTCCACTGACTACTACCTAACCCAAACAAATGTTTTTAATAATAAAATTCCCCAACTAAAGCCACATGAATTAGAAAAACCTTGAACCAAACAATCATTTAACCAGGATTAGTTTAACAATTCAAATTTACTTTTTCTGTTTTTTTTTACACGCCTTATGTTTGGAAAAAAAAATATATTGGTTTCTTTTAAACTGATAAAAACCCAATTCAGCGTTCGGCCAATGATTTTTAAGAACTTTTAACAAAAATAAATTTTTTAACCAATTTAAAAAGAAACAAGGTAATAAGTTATACGTGTGTTCTTTTTATGGCAGCACTTGACTTGGCGTAGCGTATTTGTACTGGGGTCGCCATCAACAATTTGACATAGCATTTTTGTTTGACTTTGAACCTTAAAAACCTTGTAAATTACATTTCTGATCTAATAGTATTCGGTTTGCAAGGGCATAAAATTTGGACAATTTGTTTATTTTATTATTTAGTGGTTTTATTTATAGGTTAGAATTTCCCAGAGAAAGTCTAGGAATCCTAGGAGATGACGAGGAAGATTTTGAAATGTACGAAAACGAAAAAATGAGAGGAAAGGAGCAACCAAACATCTTAGTTACAGATCCTTACAAACATTACGAATTTGAAAGGTACGTTTGCAACAACCAACTAACCAAGAAATAAAAGTTAAATAACTCTTTTAAAAAACCCGTTATGCTGATTTTAATTTATCCAGTGATTATTAAGCTTAGTATACCAGCAACAAATTTTAGGAGACTTCACGAGTTAGAACAGCAAGTTCAAAGACACCCAGAAGCGCCACCTAGGAGACAGAGAAGTTTGACAATATCCGAGAATGAATCGATTTCTGAAATCACCAAGAGATATATGGATGACGACGATATCGCAAACAAATATGATGATGACATAAGCGTAAGTGAACTACAGAGTGCCCAAACGAGTGACTTTTGGCCTACCTTGTATTAATCATCTCATTTATCATCTATTTTATATTTTATAAGAAATGTATGTAATATTTCTTTAGAAAACAATAAAGTCTATCTATCTATTTATCTATAACCAAAAGTTTTCGTAACTATCGAGTAAAACATAATTTTATTTCTTTTGCATTTTTTCCGTGGACTGCTTAAAAGTTTTACATTTTTCTTAAATAGATGGAAATGTTACCTTATTTTGTTTTCCATCCATGAAAACGGATATTGTCGGATAATAATTACACATAATTTCCTTCGACTGACTTCTTATATGGCTAAATTATCCAACCTAAAATAAAAAATATTGCATTCATTATACGGCTAGAGATGTCCTTTATTAGAATAAATCTAATCTTGATCCTTTATGTGTTGTTTTGTAGATTGATGCATCTCACATCGAAGGCTTAATAATCCCCACCACTTCGTTTCAACAGGCCCCGCCCAAACGACCTTCAAGAAAGTCAAGGTCACACGGCAGTAGTGTTTCAAGAACGTCGCTACCGCCCTCTAGCAGAGATGAGGGCAGTATTTTGGATACTGAGTCTTATACGCTAGAAGGTGAGTTAAGTTATGTTTGGATTTATGTTCCACAACAATTTTTTTAACGAAACTCTATAAAAAATGTATTGCCTCAATTCTAGGTAGGGTACCTTGTTCCGAGGAACCTTGTTCGCAAGAAATGCGTGACTACATGGGATACGCCATAGTGGATAAACAAAAAATGCCTAGAGAACCTCCTTTACCCCCTCCTCGATTCACGACTGGTTCACGAAAAAGAAGACAAGTGAGTGTTACGACCACTATCACCATATTATTTATAAAAATATTTAACATAAAGTCAAAAAATCACCCAGTTGCGTTGTTACACAACCAAAACTATAGTCTCTAATTGTAGATACCTCAAGATCAGAAATTCTCCACCGTACCTCGTAACCATGGAAGTGAAGTCAACCAGCCACCTGTGCGTCCTTTGAGAAACTACAGTACTTTGAGTCAAATGCAAATGTCCAAACCGCCGGTTCCATCTTTCGACGAACATAACTACTATGAAAATCAACATGACGATAAGGAAAATAAGTTAGAAGGGTAAGAAATTAAGTAGTTTCATACCACACAAATATTTCTCTTTTAAATCAAACTTACATTGCTTGAAGAAGTTTCCTAATTCCCATCTTTTTCTGGTTTGTCAAAAAAAATCTAAAAAAAATTATATTATACATATATAATTATAATTTGCTTGAACCGCATCTTCGTCAATTTTAAAATCTATAATTTCAGATATGAATCTTTTGAAGACGAAAGCACTAGAACTTTGCATTCAGAGCCCGTCATTCAAAAAATGAGAGAACGTCCTCTACCGGCTCCACCTAGACCACCGAGGAAGACAAGGACTTTTAGAACGTCACTAAAAGTAAGAGCAAGAAAAAATGTAGTACTATCAGTGCATTAATTAAAAATTCAGTAAATCGGTTCAGGCTAGTTGTCTAAAATTATTATGAAATATTTTAGGACATAACCTCCAAAGACAACATAATGCATGAAGATAAAGAAAATCAATCCTATCAAGATAAAACAGACCACATCGTAGAAGAAACTGTTTCTACTCAAACTGATACTATACCAAACAGTTTCTCGCGTGAAAAAGATTCGATTCAAAAAGATGGTGTTATTGTGGAATCTAGTCGACCAACAACAGTAAGTTGTATCTGTAATCACTATACGTCAGTTCTTTTTCGGTCTACATTCTACACTGGTTTCGATCTATTAGAAATCGTTCCTTGGCAGAAGATCATTCCCGGGGCAAAATAAATGTTAAAAATAATTCTAATTATTTTGATGTGCAGAAAATAACCAATTCTTGATAGAATAACGGGTCATTAAATAAGAAATATTCAAAGGGACTTCATCTTCAGAACTTGCGCTGAACGAAAAAATCTCGTCTAACTCCATTCTTTTCATTTTTGCATGACACCGATGTTTCGAAAATAGTAGCAAACTCACTGGCAGTAAATGATTTTTGAGATTTGACAGAGAATCTTGACTTGACTTTTTAGGTAAGAAGAGAACTTATAACTCCAACTCACTATAGTTTTGAAGAGACGGTTACACATGGAAGCCTTCTAATAGAACCACTAAATGGTGCTCAAATATTACCAGATTCCGAATTAATCAAGGAGCGAAGGGTATGTCTCTTACTAGTTCAAGAAATCTACGAAAGATCTCTATGACCATCTCCAAATATTGTTAAAGAATCAAACCTCTAAAATAATTTTTAACCCGAAGTGCTAATAATTTTAGCCTATAGCCTGTATAAAACAACATGTATTTTTTTAGGTACCTATAATAAGAGCCGAGGATGATGACGAACCTTCAGAGCCTCCAGAAAGCTTTAAAAATCTCAAAAATCCTGAAACCCCGCACAGCTCTGAATCCAGAACCTCCAAATCTATCGGCAATCCTTCTCAACAGGAAATTCATATCGTCAGAACTGACAAACTACAAGTAGGTGACCTTGACGTTGACAGGCTACGAGTTAACCAGCTTTTGGCGTCAAAGATCGTTGTCTCCGAGATCGACAGCGATAGTATTAAGGTTAGAACAAGATAATTTTACATATTAACCATCTCGCTTGAAATAGCCATAACTCAACATGGTCCCTTCACTAATAATGTAAAACCCTCAATTTTTAATAGGTAAACGACATACAAACCGCCACAGGCCAACCATTCAGTTCCAAAGATATTTCACTACCTCCAGAGTTTGTGCAAGAAATCATTAAAGAACTTCAGAGACGCTCGGAAGCTCCTCATCAATCAACACTGGAAACTGAAAAAAGCACCACCCTTGAAGAAAAAAAAACTCCGATTAAACCCCGACAAATAGTGTTAGAAAATTCCCCACCCCCACCCGCCTATAGTGAAATAGAAAGTTTTGTAGTCAGTGATAATCGACAAGAAACCTTTAGTGAATTAGAATATTTAGATATAAGCAAGTTATCTGCTAAAGAAGCTATTGCAAGTGACCTTGGTGAAGATTCTGAAGTAATCGAAAAGGAAATAGATCTGGAATTAAGTGTCAAAGGAGATACAGAATATGTTAAAATCAGTCCAGGATCCTCAGAATCTAGAGCTGATGTCGTTTTAAGCCCAAACAAAGCTGAAAATCCTGCAATACCAGTCACACTTACTTATCCGCAAAATAATCCAAACAACGAAGATCCACCATTGCCTTCTCCCAGGGGCGCCCAACAAAATGAGACTGAGACCCAGCAAAGTTCCCTAGATATGGAAAGCAGCTTGGAACCACCTCAAAGGCCTGCAAGAATAAGTAGAACGAGGGAAGGATCGAGGTCGGCAGAAGAATCACCTTTAAGTCGACAGCAGTCTAGGTAAGGCATTTTTAAATTGTAAATGTAATGTCACGTATTGTGACAAAGGAGAAGATTGAACTTTGCAAAACATCCTTTATTCATTTTTCATTTTTTCAATTTCAGTTGAAGGTGATTTTGTGTTTTGTCAACTTCGAATCAAATAAAATACCTAAAGCAAAACTAGTATACACATGTAAGTTTTGATTTTGAACTTAACGTTTTATAAAAATATAAGTAGAAGTAGATAAATAACCTTCACCCTAAATTGTAATTAGAATTACAGTGGGTAGAAAGAAATAATAAGCTCTTCATTTGATTATTTTAAGCCTTGAAAAGTCAATTTTGTACATATTTCCCCAATTTCTGCTTGAAGTGACCAAATACAAACAAACCACACTGGACAGTTATTACTTAATTCCATTAACCCATAAATCACATAATGCTTACCTAGATAAAGGAGATAAACCAAACATTAATAATAAATTTCACATTTTTCACAGATCTCAAATGCTAGAACCAGAAATTGACGACCAACCTCCACCCCGGCCTCCTCAACCTCCAGTAGATTACTATCTACCCTCGCAACCTCCAGCCAGTTTTTATGCTCTGCGCGCGCAGGAGTTCGTTGACGATCTGGAGGCAAACATTCCCACGGTTCCCAGGCGAAAAAGAACCACGCATCAGAGGTCGCGACCTCTTTCTAGGTAAAACTCTTTACCCAGCAGCAACTGCGAAAGTTTAATTAATCATCATCACTTATTTATTTTCATTAATTTTGTTTAATTTACCACGATGATATTTTGAATCTTGGTCAGCATGCTCCTGGAAATTTAAGCGCACAGGACTTGATATTTGACAACTTAAAAGAAGCCACTTTGTTTGCCAAACTACTAAAATACATCTTCCTAGTATCCAAAATATAATACCTAGGGCAGGTAGTATGTAAGAACGGACACTAATATTTTGTGTATGCCCCTTTCATAGATGAACGACGTACTGCAACGTTGCCTTCTACTCGTAGTTTATTGTTTGATGATACTTTTTGATTTGGTCTGTACCTTGTTCTATTTATTTTTTAACCCCACCCATCATCTTCCAAAAATATCCTTAACACACATTCTCTTACAAAATCCGAAAAATATCTCGAAGCTTTGCCGTTCAACACAAATTTGTTTGGTTTACCTTGATGATATTATAACGTATCGACAATGTGTCCCTAAAAAAGTAAAAAAATAGATTTAACCGTGGCGACCAAAAAAGAGCAATCCGCCTTCTAGTTGTTCAACAATGTCAAGATATCCCTAATGATTCATTTGATTAAACCCCGTGTTCTAGGTTGTAATATATAATTATGTCTTATCTTCTTAATAGCCCACTCATAATTAAATAACCTTTAATAACATTCTAAATACTTTTTTTTACCTCACCCGAAATATTTGTTTCGTTTACATAGATGACATTAAAATTCAGAGACAGTATGCGCCTGGAAACATTAGAAGATAAAAATTGGTTTTTGACAACTTCAGAAATCCACTTTCCGGGTAAAACTATTAAAATACATCCTGCTATAGTACCTGAAATAGAATACCTAGGGCAAGTCGTATGTAGGAATGGCTATAAAAACGTCGGATTTGGATTACAGAGCCATTATAATTCTTGCTAGGGGCTGCTGGTCTGTCAAGAGATGGAATTTCATCACCAACATTTTTGCTTCGTTTAGTGCTTTAGTCAGGTAGTGCACTTACTAACTGATCATCTTGATTGATCACCGACTTTTATATATTAAATACCTAATTGTTATTCTAACTTTCAGGTCTAAATCGACCTCTGAAGACTCGCTATCCCCACCTAGAGCCTCGCGCCTACAGCGCTACATCTCGGAACCGTCGATACCCGAATTGACAGGCCGCTTAGCCGCGGCGTGCGGATCGCGTATTCAAAGCTCAATCAAAAGACTGATTCACCATTTCAACGAGAACGTTTTGCAAAATGTTGATGGCCAACAGGTATTTATAGTCCAAAGATATACTAATGCGCCTGTTGTTAAAGTCTGTTATTCGTTGTTAAAATGTTTCATGAAAAATAAATTACCCTCGTAATTACTTACTATCTTAAGAGTCTACCTACAATATTATTACAACTTCTTTTGTATGCACAAATGAAACTATATAGTTTAATTATACAAAATAAATTTAAGAAAAAAGTTAAGTAGGTTTAGATTTTTCGGTTAATAATTTGACATAAAAAATATTTAGTTGTTTAGATGCTAAGATATTAGAAAAACTTTGTGATTCTTAAGTGACGAATTGTTAAAACTTAATGCAGGCATAGTTTTTACATGAAAATTTCTAAACAGTTAACAAATCTGACACTGTATATTTTTCGTAGGACATGCACGTGTGTATTATTATTCTACTGGTGCTAATCGCTGGACTTATTCTTCTGGGGCAGAACGAAGATCGAACTATTATACATCACCACCATTGGGAATACTTCAATCCGCCCAAGGACTTGTAAAGAACAAATCAAAATTTGCGAAAATAGTTTTAGAAATATGTACGAAATTTAATGTTTGATGAGAAGAACTGATTGATTGATTAAAAAAGCATTTGATTTTTTTACGAAATTAATTTGTATCTGTTGAAGTTAGTTTGTTTACTCGGAAAGCTCAAAAAATGTCTAGTCATTTTAAATTTTTGTCAAAATACACGTGTATACTATGTGATTTATTAAAAATAATTGTTATTCACGCGATGGTTTTTTTAAATTTGTTAAATCTGAATTTGTTAACTTCTTTAGTAGATAATTTGCAATACTTAAGTGTTATATTTTAAATTGATTTGTTAGTTTTTAAGCCAATCGATATGTTAAAAATAAAATTTGTTGCATATTTTATTATTTGATTTCCAAAATGAGGATTTTATTGTTTAACCCAAAAAATTAATTTCATAATTTAATTAAAAAATATAAATCTTATATCTATTTTACACTAACAATTAATTCATTGGTTTCTTGATGATTAAAAAGTTTGGGCTTGATTACATCAATGTAATACAGAAATCGACGTCAAATCAATTCGCAAATTTTTTCATCCACGGAATTCGAAAATGCTCTAATTTTGACCAAGTTTGAAGTCAAATGTAGTGCCAAACCGTTTTCTTTACTACAAAAGCAGCAAAATTTCATTTGGGTTTGAGTTAATTTTGTGTGAAATTTTATTTACAGAGCACCTAAATTATAATTTATTAAAAAAATATAACATAAACAAATGAAATGTCAACTGCCTTCTGATATAATTTCACAGAAACATAAAGTAACTGTGAGCTGCACTACACTGCCGTGCATAAGCTATAATGCCGTTAACCAACATTTGGACAATTTTTATGTTTTGGTGCCGTCTTAATCACAACATTATTCTACATACATTTTTATAAGCAAATCTTCTCCAGCTTTTGTGGTTTTCAAAAAACTAATAACTTCCAGTTATCAAGGAGCATCGTTTGTTTATTATTCTTCGGGTTTTTTGATCAAAACTAGGAAAATTTTTTAGGTAGTTAACGGCATTCTAGCTTAAGGACGGCAGTACACTGCAGGGCCATGAAAATAGCCTTGAATAAACTAATGAATTAATCCATGGATTAATTTTCAGAGTAAAACAGGTATTAGTCTATGCCCAACTTGGAGGGAACTGAGGCCGCAGACCTAGCAGCGAGGGAAGCGGCATCTGCCGAATTTTTAGGCCCCGAGCCAGCCCTGGGGATATTATACAATGCTGCTAAATCAACCATATTAAAATGGATGGAGAATAGCTTCCAACAATACTGGATAAATATACCAGAACTGGCTTACTCTAAAGAGTTCATTAAAGGACCTTGTAGAAAGAGAGCCAGGAACATTATTGGACTTACAAGACAGGAGATACGTATAGTGACTGGTCTTTTTACGGGTCACTGTCGACTAAGAGTACCCATGCACAGAATGGGACTAACAGAAGAGACCGAATGTAGACTCTATATGGAGGATGACAAAACAGTCAGACATGTACTGTGCGAATGTCCGGCTATTGCACGTTTATGTCAGAACACTTTCGGTAAACTTCAGATCGACTCAGAAGATCTGAACAGTGTCTCACCCAAACTGATAGCCGGCCTTTTTGGAGGAAACCACTCAAAAGTGAGCCACAATAGACCCACTAGTGGTCGTAGTGGATGGGCTGCAAGGCCCACTCACATATGAATCATCATGCCCAACTTGACTTATCCTTTATTGGTAGTTTAAAATATTTCATGAAAAATAATTTATATGTTTTTAAAATTCGTCAAGCCGTCTTAGAATTACAAGAGTCTACCTACCATTCTTACAATTTAATGAATGAATTAATCCATGGATTAATTGTGAGAGTAAAACAGGTATTAGTCTATGCCCAACTTTATAATGTTAACATTTGGACGTTGGATAAAGCCAAAAAAACCATGATTTTGAATATTCGGACTGTACCATATGGAAAGCTTTTTTACTACTAACTTCACAAAAAAGAGATTTCCTTAAAAACGTTTTTTTTATAACCAAATTTATATTTTATATCACGCATCCAATACTACTAAAAATTTTTGATGTTTGACTATTGACTATGATGTATAACTTTTTTTCGTAAAATTGATTCTGACCAATTAGATATAATGGCATATATTAAGCTTCTCATAACTCTACTCAACTTTTATTATTACCAATTTTTCATATTGTCAAAATAAGCAAAACTCATACTTCTTAAATCAGTTCTTTTTTTGGGTTTTAGCACAAGTTTTTATGAAGAAAACCTAAGTTTCGTAAAAGTTTTTATTACAAAAGTTTATCATATGTGAACACAGATACTTTATACATCCGTTAATAGCCGCAGAATAGTATAAAAAAACATCTTCTTACCTTAAAACTAATATTTCTATCTTCTATATTTACAATTTTCTGAATGGATCTTTAATCTTCAAACATGTCTTCATAAGACACCAGATTCCTCTTGTCCCTATGGTTGCCTTTCTGAGAGTGGGTGGTAGCTAAAATACCAAATAAAATTATTACAAATGTTTAGGATTCTTTGTGGTATCATAAACCTAACTACGAAACTCCAGCTTTATTACTTTAACAAATTATTACTAAAAATAATTATGGTAAAGATATGGGAACAAGGTCGAGCGGAATCACAATCCGTGTGAATCACCGGAAAATCACTGGTAATCACTAAGAAAAAATGGAAATCACTGTACGTTTTTTGGGTTATTCAATTTCCCCTCGAACAAGGTCGTCCTCTACTGAATCACAATATCAAATTGCCTTGTGGGATATTAAGAATGCAAATGAGATATAGAATTAGCAAAAAGCTTTAATCTCCAATATTTACCTAAAGTTGCCCAGGCGACAGATGACGTGGCATCGTTGACAGGATCTATTTGTGGCTGTCTTCTCGCTAAAGATACTTGAAGTTGAATACCTGAGACCATACTGCCATCCATCTGTAAAAAGTCAACAGTACAGTCCATGTTGAAATATGAAAAATTGTTTTCTCATTAATTTTTTTATTTGAAAATGATTTTTGACCACTCCTTTCAGAAATTTTAATATAATGCACGTTTCCATTATGCACTGTATAATATAATATGTGCAGATATATTGTGCAATGCTGCCAGTACTTTCCTTCGGTTTAAATAATAATAATGTTCTTACTGTAGTAGTTAATTTAAACATTTATTAACTGCTCTCGCCATTTTTACAATAAGATGCCAAACTAAGCTAACCAAATTAGTGCCACAATAATCTGTCCCAGAAGCCTCTAAAGCAAATCGAAACGTTTTCTACCGTCAAAGGAAAAACCCTTAAGTCACTATTTTCGATCTTAAAATAATTTGATATTCGGTTATATATAAATCAGTCTAGAACATTCTCCGCCGTCCTCTGATTTCCAGTCTCCATTGGTCTTGCTTGATCCAGAGATTCTCATCTATTTCACTTTCTCTGATGTCTCTGTCTATTCCTTTATTCCAACTCAGTCTGGGTCTTCCTCTTCTTCTTTATTCCTGTGGTGTTCAATTTAGTATTTTCTTCCACCATTCTTTGTACGTGTCCATACCTTCTAAAATGGTTTATTTGTATGTCTTCCGTTACTTTGTGTTTAACATCCATAATTTCTCGAAATCTCTTATTTCTCACTCTTTCCAGTTTTGATTTTCCGGTTCGGTTCATTCAGCCATCCATCAATTTCTGTGACTTCAAGAGACTTGCGAGCTTTTTCTTTCAGGGGCCATACTTCACTACCATAACTGATGACACTTTTCACTATGCTGCTGTAAGTTCTATGTTTGTTTGGTTTTGATACAGCCTTATCCCACAGTTGTCTAATTGCTTGTCGTCTTTGGTTATTTCTATGTTTAATTTCTTCATCTATCGTCATTAGTGGAGTGCATTCCCAGATATTTGTACTTTTTGCATTGTTTTATTTGATGTTAAGATAAAGTCCTGTTGCTCTATCAGTGTTGCCAGGTCCCACAGAAATATTGCATGAGAAATATTTCGAGAAAGCATAAGATTTCAAAAAAAGAAGCATGAGATGGCGGAATTGTCACTATTGCCTCTAGCATGGTGCTCATTCATTATTGCAGGTACTTCTTACCACGCATACATTATTCCCTTTCTACTGCATTCTACCCAATGAAACCCAGGTCCAGTTTTTTTTTTAAATGTTGTTTGTAAATCTTTTTCGTCTTAGCAGAACTAGGTCCGGGCAGGTTTTGGTCAGTTTCACTACCACGGCTAGTAGCACTATCACTTAGTACCATTTTGTATAATCTATGTATCTCTTAATATGAAAACAACTCTATAGTAGGACGGGTACGACGTAAAGGTGTGGCACATAACAGAATAATCGATTATCGTTTTCGGAAAATACCCGAATAAGCGAATTTGTACGTCATACTCTCAAACAGGCGCGAGGTTGCAATTTGCGATTATAAAACACGATCCAACGATGCCAAATGCCGAGTTGCAAATTTTAGTATAATTTATTTTTGTCTCTGTAAGCTGAAAAGCATGAGATCCGATAAAATAATGATAACATGAGATTTGTTTAAAAAACATGAGATCTCATGGCATCACTGTGCTCAATGCGCATACATATATTCCGATTTCTGAAGATTTACCTCCAGCCTCCACTTATCGTATTCTTTAATTCATTTACGGGTCATTCTAAATCGTCGTAATCTTGAGCCAGGACTATTTTATCATCCGCGAAGCAGAGAGTATAAAATTAATTATTATAAATTATCGTTCATCAAGAGTGATATTCCCAGCTGTTCGCACTGTCTTTTCCATGTTTTCAGGGCTTGTTCTAAATAGATTTTAAACAAGGTTGGTGACAAGCAACAACCCTACTTTAGACCGTTGTTGATGTCCGTGAACTAAAACTTAAAAAAGAGGGGAACACCAGAGGAATATCTGGGGAGATACAACGAGGTCGCGTGCCGGAAACGAGATTGTCTTTTCTTTTAAATCTGCGAACCGAGAAGAAGGTAATAATTGCGAGTTTATAAATCTTGCTAATTTCTTTTTCGGGCATTATAGCGGCATTAAAATGTACTGTCGAAGAAAAGGTTCAAATGTTAAAATGGTATTTTTTAGGAAACTCCGCTCGGGATGTAATAAATTTGTTTATTGCTAAGTATGAGTACCGTGATATTCCTGGAAAAACTAAGGTCACTGTATAACGAAGTGAGAAGGAACTTTGTTCTACAGTGACTTTATGCAAAACTACCATTTTAAACATAATTAACCATTTTGATCAATTTGGATGCTTTAAGCTCTGCAAAAAATGTAGCGATAATGAAGATGAGGGTCCAAAACCCATGTCAGAACAAAGGCAACAGCAAGAAACCGCCGTTTGTGCTGCGGCTAAAGTACTCCCTGCTTATTTAAGTAGGCGGCGGATAAAGGGTCGGAAGTACAAAAGGTCAAAAGTGCAAAAGATTGAAAACATAAGTCGAAAAACAACTTCCCTGACTTCTTTCACGGGATCCTAGAGGGTGTGAATCCGAACCGAACCGGTTCGGTTTGGATTGAGTCAGGGAAGTGTTTTTTGGCTAAGTATTTGATATTTTGTACTTTCGACCTTTTATCCGTCGCCCTATTCAAGTTCAGCCATTCCTAAAGAGATGCCTGATGATAGTTCTCCCAGAACCATTCGAAACTTTTTAAAAGACATTGATACAAAAAAAAAGATGGATTGTGCAAATCAGGATGACAATTTTGTCAGTCATATTTTATTTACTGACGAAAGTACTTTTCCCTACACAATTTGCACAATCCATTAATTACTCGCTACTGGGCAAAAGAAAATAAACATTTCACGGTAAATGTGCGAATACCATATCTTCAAGAATTAAATGTTTGGTCGGGGGTTCTTGGAGATGATATATATATATATATATTTATCGGTTTCACAACGTTCTACGTCTTCCCATACCCAATCTCCACTCGTTTCTGTTTGCCCATAATTCATCATCTCTTATTCTTATTTCACTGTCTATTCCTTCTCTCCAGCTTCTCCTGGGCCGTCCTCGTTTTCTTAGGCAAGTTGGTTTCCATTGTAGTATTTGTTTGGTAGTCTTTCATCATTCATTCTTTGTACATGTCCGTACCACACCAGTTGTTTTGTTCTTATATCATTCACTAGAGTACGTTCGCCCACTGTCATAATTTCTCCTATTCTTTGATTTGTAACTATTTCTCTTTTTGATTTCCCCGCTGCTGTTCTCCAATAGTCCATCTCCGTAGCGGAAAGCATTTTTTCTGTTCTATCCTTGATTGGCCATACTTCTGAGTCGTATGTAATAATACTTTTAACAATGGTGTTATATATAAGCTTTTTGTTATGTTTTGATATACTTTGGTCCCAAATTATTCCATTTAATAAAGTTATTGCTTTTCTTCCTTGTACGATTCGATCTTTTATAGCTTTGTCTAGTGTTCCGTCAGCTGTAATTTTTAGACCTAAGTATTTATATTCATCACAGGACTGAATTCGCTGCCCGGTATTTAAGATTAGTCTTATTGAGATTAACCTCTAGTCCCCACTTATTGTACTCTTCTATTAGTTTTCGTGTCATATATTCGAGGTCGTCATAATCCTGAGCCACTACTATCTGATCATCGGCGAAAAATAAAGTATACAAGGTGGTTTCTTGGAGATAATATCTCGGGTCATTTTTGGGGCCGCTTATTTAAAATTGTTGCAAAATCAAGGTTCCTTAGGCAGTTCAAGGTGATTTTTTATTTGGCCTTATGTCAAAAATAAGATATTTTCACTTGATCATATTCGAGCTCATAATTTAGCCGAACAAATGCTTTACTTTTAGGACATATATTCATATGACAATTTTGTCTCAAATCGGACCTAAGAATTACCTCCTTAAATATTATTTGTAATTTAAAATTTTAAAAAGAATCTAAATATTGTCCAATATACAGGGCTACATATACATACCTCATGTATTGCTCTATCAGCTGCTTCAGTCTTATCAAATGTCACAAATCCTCGGCTAAAAAATGACAAAAAAACCAGTAAACCCCAATTCAAAAATTTAGAAAATATTATAATCACATAAATTCTTGAAAATGCGAGTTTTTTCCCCATAAATCTTGTTTTTTCCAAGGTTTTTTTTATTGTGAGCAGAGTGTTAAACTGGTCAATTTTTTTTAATAACATATACACGGTGTTTCACGAACAAGAAACGCTCGGACACGTCGATTTTGTTTGCGGGGGGGGGGGGGCACTTTTTGGCTTGAATATCTTTACATCCGTGTAAAAATTTCGAAAATCCATCGATCAGTTTTTGAGATATTTGCTTTCAATTTTTCAAATTTAACATAGAACGATAAAATAAAAATTAAATCCGAAAAATAATAAAATTTTAATTAAATTTATATTTTATCAGTCCATGTTAAATTTGAAAATTTGAAGGCAATTATCTCAAAAACTAACGGATAGATGTTTGAAATTTTTACACGGTTGTAAGGACATTCGAAAGGCCTTCAAAACAAGGTATCACTAGACCCACTTTCCCTATTCAAAATATAGGGGTAAAGTATACCCCTCAATGGGGGTTCGCGCTACAAAAATATCAAGATAGCCAAAAAGTGTCCCCCTCGCAAACAAAATCGATGTGTCCGAGCGTTTCTCCAAATTTGCACTCTAAATACCCAAAAAGGCCTCTGGTTCGATGTTCGTGAAACACCGTGTATATCACAAACACAATTTTCATTATAATGAAGAAAACAAAGATATGAATAGATTTATAGATTCTTTAAAGTGTCCAAACCCCCTTCTAACTTTACTTACTTCTTCTCAATTTCCATTGAAATATTAATAATATTTCCAACGGTAGCGAAGTGTTTTTTCAAAAATTCTTCAGTGATTTTGTAACCAGAAACATAAATCGTGTTTCCACTTCGAGGCTTCTCTGGAACTTTTTCCCTTGGTTTTTCAGGAATTGCCCTAAAAATACATGTGTAAGGTAGTGTAGCTAGGAAATCATTTGACTTTTTTTTGAAACTTGCTTAGAAATCGCAACCTTGCCAAAACTCTCGTTATGGCATTTTTTTTTAAATCACGGTTACTTGGAAATCGTAGAAATCACATGGGATTTCTGGAAATAAACTAAAAAATCGCAGAAATAGAACAAAATTTCCAAAAAATCGCCTAGGATATTACAGAAATTGCTTAAAAATCGTGGAAACTATCGGAAAACCGTCGATTCCGAAATATAAGTTTGTTTTTTTTTGGAGTGAGATACGACTTCAAACAACTGAGTTTTATGCTATTTTAAATTCCTTATGTAGTAAAACTTAACTATACAATTTTGAAAGGAAACATACGTCAAGTGACACCTTAATGAAAATAATTTTTATTTACCTTTACAGTGCTGATATTTTTTTCAAAAAAACGTTAACTGCCTCAATACACATATATTTTTTATACCCTGGACCACAACCTACACATTTTTTAGACTCTCAAAAGCATATTGCTGATGCAATATTTGTTACAAACTCTTATGAGGGCCACTGCATTGTTTTATTTACCAGGTTACGCTTTTTTAACTACCAAGGATTTATATGGTTACTAAATCGTTTATGAGCTACATATATATATAAATGCAAATGTTTTCCGTATTTTTACATAAATCACGGATGATTCCCGTGGCCTAAAATTTCTTTACAGTAACTTAATGTTTGAAATTCCTTTAAATGCCACCTCGCGTGTCATATTTTAATTTTAATGGACAATTTTACCTTCAAAATTGAAAAAAGAAACACAGTTCAAGCCTCAACTTTTTCGAAAGAGCTTTTATTGGGATTCTATATTTTTTAATTGTAGTAATCCATTTTTTAAATGAATAAAAAATAATTGGATAAACTTTTGACAAAAATACTAGCCCTGCACATTGGTTGCAGGATGTATTTTTAGTGACCAATATAGCATATATTAACGTGCACAATATTGCCACTTTTCTTAATGGTATGCACAGAAGATACATTGGACATATCGAAAACAATAGATTTTGTTTTTTTTTTTAATTTATTTTGTTCTTTTTAGGTCTAAAAGTATAGGTTGAAAAATTCTATCAATAAAAATATCGACAATTTTCATGTGGTATTAGCCTGTACTGAGTAAAAGTTTATACACAGTTCATTCAACCCTAGAACATGTATTTTTAAAAACATTTTTTTAAATTATAAAATTATTTTAAATATAATTTTGTGCCGAAAATTATTTTTTTCAATTAAAAAATTGGCTAAAAAAGGCCAGTTGGTCACACACAAATTTTAACTCACTAAGATACCAGTCATTGTTTGCAATAAAAACATCCTGCCCCAATCTGCCATTTTAGGAGATTTTTTATATTTTCGCTATAAATGTCCCAAATAAAAAAGTAGAGTTTGTTAAAAAATGGCTTCTTGATACTTTAAAATGTCAAAAATTATTATACAAAAATATGTATATTATAAAAAAAAATTGATATAAGTGAAGATTCAAGAAATTTGCTCCTTCAAAAAACCTTCGTTTGTTTTCGTTCCAGTGGCGTGTGGTGAAATTTAAGAGAAGAAAGGTAGTTAGTTTTAATAACTAAGGGCCGGTTGAACACCTAACTAGCAAGTAGCAACCTAATTCACAATGGACAAACTTAGTGCCTAGTTTTGGTATATTTGAATTTTTTCTGTCTGCTTCGTATAGTAAAATGGACAAATTAAGCACTAAATCTGTCCACTGTTCATTAAACTTTTGTCAATAAAAAGCATACTAGGATATAATTATACAACTGTAGTGTTTCAGCGGCTACCACAGAACTATTTATTTCCACAGTTAAAATGTATCTGATTCTATATACATATAAGACGGACGCTAAATTCTTCGAGTTGTGTGTGTGAAAAATGTGTTTTTTTTGCTGAATCAACTGGTGTAACTAAGTTTTAAATAAAACAATAGAGTAACAATAAAAAACAGGAAATACCCGTGGTACCAACCTAGCCTCCTCTCTCTCCCTTGAGTTGGCGAAATTGTCGTAAAGATTCTTGATCCTGGGTGGTCTATTTTCTGGATTATCAGGGCCATCTTCCATTTGAATGGCAGAAAATGGTTGGTAGCCCCTGACTGTTTTTTCGGAAATGAGTTTTCGTTCTAGTCCTCTGGGTCTTTTGAAACCTATTAATAAAAGATTAATGTAGATAAGATACTGCCTGTCAGTAATTTAAAATTTAAAAAAAAATATCTTTTAATGTTTTATTTAAGCTAATAAGCAACAATGCTTGAAATCGAGCTTGAAATAATACATTTGTTTTTCCTTTAAATTGTCTGTTTTTTAGTTGGTTGTTTTTATATTTTATCATAAATATATAACAAATTTTCAAATATCTTTGATTGTATTTTTATTGTTAAAAACTTCTGATTTACTTCAGTTTATTATATTGATTAATAGAAAAACATGTAAATTTTTTTTCCTAAAAATGAGTTCAAAACCTTTCAAATATTTTTTTAAAAATCTTTAGGTATCTGTGCTGTATCACCATACATAAAAAAACCATAAAATATATACTAATTAAGGTATAAATTATAGAGATTAAAATATTTGGAACTTTAAAGTCGTTTTTCTCGAAACAACACTTTCGTCACCTTTTAACTAATGGGGGAAGTATAGATACTCGTTTTGCACAGTGCTAAACTTTTACCTTGTTCAGGTTGCTTCTGTTGTTTGGTAATTGCAGGTATCGCCCCTGATCTAATTAGCTTTTTGGCCACTTCTCTGGCGTCCCTGGCCTCAGCGGGTCTCTTGGGGGCAACAGGTTTCTCTGGTTCAGGTTTTGGAGCTTTTAGGGCTTGTAGGGCTTTTTTCTAAAACATAGATAAGATAGATTACCTCTTTATTGTTCACAAGCTTTATAGTGAAATAGAAAAAATAAGGGCAAAAAAATATCGAAACGCAAAATATCGAAAGTACATAATTAGCCCATCAATTAGGGCCTCAAACACAAATTGAAAAAGTACAGAGGAAGGCCTCACGCTGGGTCTACCTGGACTTCGGGAGGGATTTCAGTCCGTATGCAGCCTTGCTTATACTTAAATGGCCTTCTTTATTAAACCGCAGAGAAAACTTTTTAAGGTTTATGATTTACAAAGTCCAGTCTGAAATTCCATCACTGCGGGACCTTAAAAGCTTGCTTCAACCACCCTCCTATATCGGTAAAAACGATCATCGGTTCAAAATTGAACCCTTAGAATTTAGAGGTATTGGGTTTAACTCTCCATTGAGTGCTGGAATTAAACTGTGGAATCAATTAGATAAGTCCATCTTCAAGGATGGGCTTCCCAGTTTTCCCTCCTTTAAGAATAAATTAACAAATTTAATAATCAACTAAATAAAATGAATACTAAATGATCATCCTACTCACTACTTAGTGAGTTTTTTGTCATTTTTAGCAGTGTAATTTTAGATATTATCGTTAGGTAGGGTGGGATATTTTTTAGTTTTATAGTTAACTTATATTATTTTGTTTTTTCATTGTTTTTTCCTTTTTACCATTAGGTTTTATTATGTAGTTTTGTTTCTTTTTATATTGTGCAGCCACCGGCCTTTATGGCTACTGTTTGTAATTTTCAGAAATAAATAAATAAATAATATCGAAACTACAAAATATCGAAACTACAAAATATCAAAACTATAAAATATCGAAAATACAAAATATAGAAACAACAAAATATCAAAAACACAAAATATCAAAAACACAAAATATCGAAAACACAAAATATCGAACAACAA
Organism: Aspidapion aeneum; assembly: GCA_963576565.1. Taxonomy (NCBI): domain Eukaryota; kingdom Metazoa; phylum Arthropoda; class Insecta; order Coleoptera; family Brentidae; genus Aspidapion; species Aspidapion aeneum. The sequence goes on along the minus strand of OY755045.1, from coordinate 23,463,172 downwards.
AATATCGAAACAACAAAATATCGAATTAAATATCAAAAACGCAAAATCTCAAAAGTACAAAATATCGCAAACACAAAACCCCGAAAAAAAAATATGAACAATAACATAACCGAACCGAACCTAACCAAACCTGGTTCGGTTCTGGGCTCGGTTAGGTTAGATTTGATTAGGTTTCGTTAGGTTTCTGAAACTTTCTATTATCTTGTGGTTACATCAGATTAGGTTTAGTTAGATTCGGTTAGGGTAGGATTGGTTAGGTTATGTCAGGCTCAGGTTAGGTTAAGGTTTCGAAATTTTCTATTTTTGATATTTTTCCTTAAATTATAGCTTAGAGACTCCTTTTTTTAAATTTATAATATTTTTTGGTAAAGTAAAGTTGTCAATATTTTGTGATTTTTTTTGTTTATACCTTAAATCGCGTGTTTTGGGTCATTCTGCCAGACTATCAGAGGGGGTTGTTAAATTATAGCTAGAGTCCCCTTTTGAATTTATAAAAGCTTTTGGTGATACAAAATTGTCTTTAATATCTTAAAACGCATGTTTTGGGTCATTCTGCTAGACTAGAGAGGGTTGGGGGACCAGATTATTATTAGATTATAGCACAGAGACTCATTTTTTGATTTAAGTTTTTGGTGAAACAAAATTGTCTTCAATATTTTGTTATTTTTTTCTGTCAATACCTTAAATCGCGTGTTTTGGCTTATTCTGCTAGACTATCATAGGGGTTTGGGGAATCAGATTAGTATTAAATTATAGCTTAGAGACTCCTTTTTGATTTTACAAAGATTTTTGGTGAAACAATACTGTCTTCAATATTTTGTAATTTTTTTGTTTATAATTTAAATCCTGTGTTTTGGCTCATTCTGCTAGACTGTCAGGGTTGGGGAACCAGATTAGTATTAAATTATATCTTTGAGATTCCGTTTTTTGATCTTATAGTAAGTTTTTACTATAAACATCGTTTTATCATGAAAAAGCACTATTTGTCTGGTCGACTGTAAAGTTCTTGTAGCTGGCAACTAATAGCTAGCTACACAGGTATGACATTATTCTTAGGGGTCCATGTTAGAATATTATCAAATCTTATTTAGCTGACCAAAAGCAACTAGTATGCACATCTGAACTGGGCGATAAACACTATTTGGAGCCTGTCACTCTGGAACATGGGGTCCCTCAAGATTCAAGTTGCTGATCATAGCTCCGCAACAGCATCTGAGCAAGTAACAAATCTTTTATCACATAAATGCTCAGCAGCAGCTGAACAGATGAAACAGTGGTGCTTTGACAGGAGTCCTAATCAGGACATTAAAGGACCAACTTTTCATAGAAACAATAAGATATTTTTCAAATATAGTCAATTATTATGTATGGACTTCTGATATGGGGAGGGAAGAATTTTAGAGGTCTTTGTTTCACAGAAAAGGATCAACATCAAACCTTATTTTAGTAAATTGGGTGCTTTGACAATGCCTTCACTTTATTTTCTGGCTTTGGTAACCTTTGTAAAAAAAACCCACATATGTTTAGAACAAACTCAGAAGGATATTCTGAGGAAATGACAATAGTAACCAGGAATAGAAATGCCCTGGGCATAGCCTCCCATAAATCAACCTTTTTTTAAAAAGACTCTGTTACAGAACAGTTAAGGCATATAACATGCTACCTTTAGAAATACAACAGACTCATAGTCTGCAAAGTTTCAAAATAAAAACCAAAAAATTTTTATCTGATTTTTTTTAAAATCATTCATATTTGAATATTGACAAAATAAATAAAATCCTTTTTTTTATTATTAACTGTATACAGACGTTTTTTCGAATCTTAACTCAGGGTATGGTTTGTTCGCATCTCTATTGCCCCACCATACTGCAACTCAGTGCTTTTGTTTTATTAATAAACTGTATAGTTTTTGAAATACAAATTTTTAAAGTTTGGCCATTTTGGTCTTATGGGATTCCCTACCCCAAAATTCGCTAAATGACGTTTTTTCCAATTTTAACTCAGTGAGGTTTTTTCGCAGCACTATGGCCCCACCATACTGCAACTCGGTGTGTTTGTTTATAAACTGTATAGTTTTGGAAATATGAATTTTTAAAGTTTGGCCATTTTGGTCTTATGGGATTCCCTACACTAAAATTCGCTAAATGACGTTTTTCCGAATCTTAACTCAGGGTATGGTTTGTTTGCATCTCGATTGCCCCACCATACTGCAACTCGGTGCTTTTGATGATAAACTGTATGTATTTATGTTAGTTTTTAAATGTTTTGAACTTGTTAATGTTGTGATGTTAACTACTAATCTGTTTTACTTTATTTTAATTACCTTATTAAAAAAAAAAAAAAACAATTTTAACAAACCAAAATTTGTGAAAATTGTGTCTAAAATATATTGAGTGTCTCTAAAATATATTTTACTATAAAACAAAAAAAATCTATAGCTTGAGTAGTTTTTAATTACTATTAGTAATAAGCTAGTTAAGTATGCTGTACACTTTTATATTCAAGTAGATCTTAGGATAACTAGATTAAAAATTTGATGTTGCTTTGTCTGTGTAAGATACTGTTGGCAAATAAAGGATATTATTATTATGGTTGCATTACCTGCATTAAAGTTGTGTTTCCTTAATTATGGTTGCATACCTGCATTATAGTTGCATTACTATGAAAAAAGCATGTAATGTGCAATAATAACCCTTAAATCTAAAGAGATGCAACTCAAAAATTTTGAAAATGAGTTTATGCAACAAAAATGCATTCAAAGTTTAAATCTGAGCTAAAAGGACATGTTGTAAGTATTCTTATGCAGGGACACATTTTAAAATCTTTGAGTTATGTCTTTTTAGTTTTAAATGTGAGACATGTATTGAATGGGAAACTCAGTTATTATAAAAGGGAGAGCTAGGGTTTTTACTGTCCCCAAATTTTGAGACAAGAAAAAAATCTTAAAAGTTTTTTCTAGCCCTTGTATTTTTAAAGCTATGAGGGAAAATTCAAAAATTTGGAATCCTAGAAATCCTCTCAGTTGATCCTGTCAATAAAATGATGTAAAATTTTTGATTCATTGAGTTGAATTCGCAATTTCAGAAAAAATAAAAGGAAAAATATGATCTGGTTTTTTTTTCAATTTTTTTCATAAGGGTAATTTTGGGGACCCAATGTGAAGCAAAAAAATTGAAAGAAAACTTCAGGTCCATATTTAACACCAAAAATTTGATCATTTTATTGACAGGATCAACTGTCTCTAAAGATGTTTTAACAAAATTGAAATATCTGCACTAATAACAAAGATATGACAGATTTTTACGGATTTTTGAATCTTCCCTTGTAGCTTCAAAACTACAAAGGCTGATTTTTTTAAAAAACTTTTTAGGTCTCGAAATTTAAGGACAGTAATGTGATATCCCCTCTCTCTTTTCAAATAACTAAGTTTACCATTCAATAACATCAACCTGGGACACTCTGTACACATTTTGGTCCCTTTGTTACCCCCTCAGGCTGCTTCCCCGTCGGTTCAGTCACTTACCTTTTTTTTTAGTTTCTGATACTTAGCCTGCAGCATAAGCTCCTCCTCAGTAAAATTAGTAGGAAAGTGAATATAAACCATCCTTTATTTTAATAAAAAACCAGAAAATCTTTTTAAATTTTGACTGTTTTTTGGGGTTAGGAGCATATCTAGGCCAATAAGCAAGGGTCAAATGGCCAATTGCTGACTTCAACTTTTTGCGTAGCAACAAAAAATTACCGGACGTGTGTTGTGTTCATAAATTCATGATACCACATTGATCAGTTTAGGTCACGGGAATATTTTCGGTTTTTATTTTAGATTTTAAGGCAATTTTTTGATTTTCAAAGATAGTTTTTACGGTGTAGTAGAAAAGGTTGTGATTAAAACATGTAACGTGACCATTCGTCACAATTTTTGTCGAAAAAAGAGATATAGCAAGCCAAACAGTAGTCAAACTTTTTTAAACAAAAATCTTTTGATTTAAAATTTTTTATTTAAATTTGATGTTTCTGTCTTATCTAAAAAAACTATGCATTTTCAAAACGACAACCTCACTAATTTACAATACTTCCTATTGTTGGATTTTCTGGGTGATTTTCGTTTTAATAGATTCAAACTATAATCTAACCCATGCAATCACTCAAATATCATTTTAATTCGCCGGTCATTATACAGGGTGATTCAAATCTAATCGACATCTTTTCGGGGGCGTAACCTATTCATGAAAACAAGGCAAATATTTTTATTAATATGGCTCCGCAAATGCTACGCCCCTTTGAATATAGGACACCTCAAAAGATGAATTCTACCACGTATGCATCATAATCTAATAAAATTATTAGCAGCTTGTCGTAACGCTACTCCACCAAAAACGATGCCGCTTACTTTTTAGAATAAATTAATAAAAATTTGTGAAATTTAAACGATTTTATAAAAATGTTAACTTGTATATAATAAAGAAATTGAATTGAATTGAACTTTTTATCTGTCTCGGGATACGGTTGGTCACCTTACTTTAGAAAGGTCACATACCGGTGCCATACCGGTGTTTTTCGCCATAAAGTGGCTTTTTGGCGGTTTGGCTATTAAGCCACCTTTCAAAAAACAGCCGATTTCGCGTCAAACTTCAAAAAAAGCCGACGCATTTTCCATTTCCATTTTCCAACATGGCGAAAAATTGCACCGCATTTTAAATCCGTTTTAAATTTCGCCGCAAAAAAGTGAAAAAAACCAGTAAAATCGTTTTGTATGTAATTAAATTAATGTTAGTTTAATTGTTGTAATAGTAATTATAAAATGTTCAAAACCAAGTTGGAGGTCGACAAGCATGTGGACAACTGTTTGAAAAAGATAAACAATGAGACAGAGGTAAGCAAAAATGGAGCCAACACTATTAAAGCTATGATATAGGTAATTTTTTGCAAGATCTGCTTTTTAATGGAATGCTGATATGAATCCAGTTTTTATTTAAAATTAAAATACTCTAAGCACTCTTTGCAACTTTACTATGCCTCTCCCACTCCTCCCAGCCTCTCTCAAGTCCTTTCTTATTGCATTTGTATACCTAAGTAAGAACCAGGATACCATACCACACCAGAAAATTCTTTTTATCACCACAACTATGTTGAAAAGATTACCTTAGCCAGAGGGGTGCTGGGGGAGCAGTTACTGGAATGGTGGGGTATGCTGGTTCCAAAGTTTATTAAGAGCATGTCATTGACAGTGGCATACATAGAAATGAGGTGGGGGGGGGGGGGCTTGAGTGCAGATCAATACACAGAGATGAATCCTAGGGGGGGGGGGAGTCTTGAGTGGAAATTGATACATTTTAATCTTGATTTTTGGGAAAATTCATGTTAAAGTGGTCAATATTCAATTTTTCTGGGGGGCCTTCAGCCCTAAAGCCTGCATATGCCACTGTCATTGAAACATGAATAGTAATTTATTCATCTAAAATAACAATATGTTGGCCTTAAATTTATGTCTGCCAATAAGATGATATTAAATATTTTTTTTGTTCTATCCGAGGGGTGATCAGCTACAGCCTATAGTAGGTGTACAAATTTTGTCTACAGGACCCCACAGGACACTATACAGTACCCTAAAATACACTACAGGACCAAGATTTTATTTTAAAGTCCTGTAGGATGGTGTACAAATTTGGCTCAGTTGATCACCCCTTGGTTCTATCTATTCTATATTAGGTTTTAGGATCGTTCTGCCAGAATCACTTTGCCCATTCACTTTTTTGTTTATATTCATGTCTTTATTATATATTGTAATGTTTATTTTTTTATACAACTTAAAATAGTGTGTCTAAACATTTTAACTTGTTTGAGTAGTTTTAACAATTTTAATACTTTTATTATTTTAAAACTATAGTGTTTATACAGTGTGTCCACAGATTGAGTTCAGGTAAGGTATAAATGACAAAAAAAATTCAATTTAGATTCTGATTTTCTGCAAATCACTCCTGCTTGGTCTTAAACTAACATGTTTAAAGAAATGAGCCAAATCAATTAATATACAGGGTGGTTTAGTAGGTTAATTTGATAAAAAGTGTTAAGAGTAAAGTACCTTTGTTTTAAGAGATATCAGAATAGGTTATTAAGAAAAGTTGTTGAGAATTAAAAGTTATGACTAATTCTTAATTTTCATAAAATTCAGCTTAAAATCATCGAAACAAATTTTTTTAAATCGACCTTTAAAATCAAAGTAAGCTGATATTTCTAAAAATTGAGAATCTGCTGTCACTTTTGAATTTTAAGAACTTCTCTTACTTAATAACAGTTTTTGATATCTTTTAAAACAAAGGTATTTTACTTTTAACACTTTTTATCAAATCAGTCTACTAAACCACTCTGTAGATGAATTGATTTGATTAATTTTTTTAACATCTTAGTTTCAGAATAAGCAGGTGCAATTCCCAGAAAATCAGAATCTAAATTGAACAATTTTTGTCATTTACACCTTACTCATTTTTTTAACATCTTAGTTTGAGACCAAGTGGAAGCAATTCTCAGAAAATCAGAATCTAAATCGATTTATACCTGTGGACAGACTGTATATTCAAATTCAAATTCAAAACTTCTTTATTCAAATGAACCTAAGCCTAAATTACAATACCTGCAAATCAGTCTCAAGTTAAAAGAATTGTGTCAGAAAAAAAAAGAAAAAAGCAAATTTTAATTTCAAGTATTGTTAGTTTTTCTTTTTTTAAATTTTCAATTTTCAAACCCTACCCACTTATCTATCTATGTCGAAAAACAAAAAAAAAAACAAAAATGTTACACACAAAATAAACTCTAAAAAGACATAAAAAAGTTTTTCCTAACACAAACAAACAAATTAAAAAGTCAAAAACAAAATTAAAAAAAAAAAAAATTAAATTAAAACCATTGCAGAAAATATTAAAAACTTCAGTGATGTGTATTCTCAAGTATTTATTTATGTTTCTTTTTATTTTTTGTAATCAAAGCCATCGAATTTACTGAATTATTAATAGCAATAAGTAGATGTTAAAATTGTGGTTACCTACATACTTATATTGCTTACTTTACTTTTTTTTAAATTTTGAGTTTTTAAAGTTTAATAATATAACAATAATATACCCAGAGTATGAAACATATTTTATGAATGAAAAAAAAGTAAGCTTTTGGTTAAGCCCTGTAGATATTAAATAGTTTTTGATAAATAGAACAAACCATCAATTTACCTACATAACACACAGAGTTAAATCGGCACCGAATTCGTTAGGGTACAACTTTATTATTTCCAAACCAATTTTTTCAGTTAATACCTTTTTGTGCATTTGACTTAAGAAAAAAATTTCGCTGGGGGGTCTGAAAAATGGCTAAATTTTGAAATCATGTGCTCATAGTCATAGTCTCAAACAAAGGGTAAAGGAACTATGTACAGCCAAAAAAAATATGGTTTTTTTGGCCCACCTTATTACAATGAAGATTTCTGGAATACTAAAATATATTCCAAGATATATTAAAATTTTAGAATTTTATTTAATAACTGAAAATTAAATCTCTAGAGAGAGGAGCATCAATATTTCTTGTTTTTATATCGTCACAGGTTTACAACAACAAATAAAATAAGCAAATGTCAAAAACGATATGTCAATTTACTTCAACAAATCAATGTACAAAAATGCATATAAACTCACTAATAACTCACTACTAAAGCCGGCTCTCTCTGACTGACTCGTCGCACGATGTCCGGTTCTTTTATAGGGTCTTCGATCTTTCGCGAACTATCTATCCGTTTTCGGCGCCTAGAAAATTCGCGTATACAAGCGACCATAAGTCATAGATAACGCAACTAAAACCTAGACTAGTAATACAACCATAAGATAAGTCAACCTAATACTACACTAAACCTAAATAAAATCTGACTATAAAATTTAAATAACTTAAGTTTGTAACAATATTTTTTATTCATATAAGTTTTTTCACAGTAATTGTGTTAAAAAATGTAAAAAGAAATATTTTTTAAGAGTATGTACAGAATTTGTTTAGAATATATCTCAACATTTAAAACATAAAAATCTAAACTATAAAAATGAGGAATGGTTTTAGCCTAAATAATTACTTAGAAAACATCTTGTATATACAGTCAGGGACTTTTTAAGTCTCCACTCTAGAAAATAAAACATTTTCCTATTGAAACCAGTTTGAACCATACCAAAACAATAATGAACCCAACCTATAATCTTAATAATTTTCACAGAAAAAAATCTCTGGTAATTTAAGAAGTCCCTGACTGTACCTACCTAAGATATGCAGGTTTTATTTTTATAAAATGCATGCCAATGACACACTTTCATATCTAAATTTAGGTTCTATCAATCATCAATCCTATTTTAAATGTTACTTTATCATAGTACTAAATTAGACCAACAAGTTGTAAATATTTTAATTAGGCTTATTTTAGTACTTACTTACTGGCCTAAGTAACCTCTCTAGATGGGTTTTAACTTTGCAACTCAAATATACCTCAAAATCATATAATTTAAATTATAATTTAGAAAGACAAGTCTTAAAATATAGACTTGCACACTTTGAACATTGAACCCGGATGTGCTAAGCTTGCACATATAGAATTGGATAATATAAAATTTCAGTAGCACTCTTAAGGGTGGTTTAAAGTGTATATAAAATCGTATAGTACATTTACAGTAGTAATATAACTAGTGTATGTCAGATTTCCAGGGTAGTTTTGAAAAATTTGTTTGAAGCCAAGATTGGATGCATATGTGAAGAATTCCCGAACCCGTATGGTGCGAGATTTTTCCTGGTGTCATGCACAAAAGCTTTTGTTTAAAAAGATTAAATAAAAATGAAATTTTGAAAATGAAATTTGCACGCGTTATTATATGATATGATTTCCAAGAAATCCAAAATTTTATGCAATATCTGTCATTATCAACTTCTAAAAAGAGTGTCCTAGACGGCTGAGTGCCTGATGACTAGAGATTTCACAAAAAAATTACCCCAAAGTTAAATTCACCCCGTCTGGGAAAACAGACGTTTATTGAACTAAAACAAAGGAAAAAAATCGGCAACACGCTAGAAGCTTACTTTCTTTCTTTGTTTTAGTTCAATAGACGTCTGTTTTCCCAGACGGGGCGAATTTAACTTTGAGGATAATTTTTTGTGATATCTCTAGTTTTCTACCCTTCAGGCAGAGTCGTCTATATGTAATTTGGTAACACTAAAACCCAAAGCAGCGTAGCGCTGCCTAATGCGTATGTGCCACTTTTTCGTTGGCTTCTTCGAATAGAGATAGATTTTATGAGCAGCCTGTATGAGCGTCAGAGATATGGCTAATGTTGGACATTTGGCGTTGTTTAAATAGGCAAAATCAAATAAATTTTCTGCCTGGTACAGGTTATCAGTTAGTCGTATTATTCGTATTGTTTTTGTGCGTGGAGCATAAATGTTTCAATTTACGCTCTTTACAATACATTCCAAGTATTTCAGCAGAATTTTTTGATAAATTTTGAGTTATTTTATGGCGGAATGTAAGTGGGCATGGGTTAGTTAAAAAAAAATTGAATTAGAAACCGCAAACACAATAGTACTAGTACGTATGTTTTTTAATGATTTGCGGGAAAATATTTGGGCGCAACACCCCGATTTTTTTTACTGACTCAAAATTCTGCCACTACCATGTTGTATCGACACGAGCCGCCGCTGGGTTGCGTGCTACAAAAAGTGTCCCTCGTTGACAAAATTAAGGTGTCCGTGAGTTTTTACAATTCCGTAAAAAATACTCTGCCAATATATGGGTCCCTAAGCTCACACTAGGTACTATAGTTATAGTGTACGTGTGAGCTAATATAACTAAAAACTGAAATATATTTTATTTAACTCCAGACAAAATTATCTTTCGTTTGATACCACACAAGCCATGTTTTAAATTAAACTCAAATTTTTGAAATCTACCCCCACCCACCCACAAACAAGAACTAAAATGTATTTTGTTTAACTCCGGATTCAATTACCATTCGTTTGATATAAACTCTAAATATAAACTCTAATTTTTGAAATCTACCCCCACTCTTAAAAAAATAAAGCTAAATTTTATTTTTTAAACTCCAGACTCAATTACCTTTCGTTTGAAATCACGCACGCCATATTTTCACATAAATTCTAATTTTTGAAATCTACCCCCACCATTTATTTGACTTGTATTCGGTGGATTTTGTTCATTTTTAAATCTCAACCCAAGACCCAGTCTAGGTACCAAATTTCATTGAAATCGGGAAGCGGTTTTTGAGTTATGCGCGTTGGTCGTTACAGACAGACAGACAGACGATGCAACAAAAAAGTTTCAAAATCATCTGAAACGCAAAGAACACTACTATAGTATAGTATATGTGTGAGCTAAAATACCGAAAAAGCCCTCTGTTAATATATTGTTGGAACACTTTGTACTATACTGCAATAATATTACAGAGAAACCTGCGTTGCTTCTCGTTTGCCAAACTCTACTTCAACGTCGGCGAGTACGACCAAGCCGTACGCTACATCAAGTCTTACCTGAGTGTCAAGCCGAAGTCACCAGAGGGGCACTACCTGCTCGGCAGAGCCCTCGAGAAATTGGGCAAGAAAGAAGCCGCCCTCGAAGCCTACAGGATGAGTCTGCAACAGGATCCCAAGCAGAACAATCTGGTCATTAAAGGTAAGTCGGCTTGTTCCGCTTGTTCACTACAAGGACCTTGTAGCATAAATAGAGGTCATTCCATTCATTCTTTCCCGCCGTTGGGCTAGCATAACAAATGGGGATTGAGTCGAACGGCGCGATGTGGTTGCGGTAATATGTAGTGACAATGGGACTAAATTCCCTGGCATTCTAAGTGAGGTCTAGTAACTTAAGAGCTCATAACTAGGAACGGTGCAGGTTTTTCGGGTCAATCAATAGGACAAAAAAATACTTGAATTTAGGACCCCAATCGAACGCACCCACCACCGTTGTGCTAGCATAAAAGATAAAGGTTACTCACTCATTATCGGCATGAATAGCAAATGGGGATTCTGATTACTCACTCATTATCGGCGGTTTTAAAAACACCCTGTATTTGTTATTTTAGTATGCGAGCTAATGAGCGAAGATGACGTCAATCTTGACCAATCCGGCGCCAGATATTTCTTCGATCTGGCTCAGTCTTTGGATCCGCAGAATCCTGCAGTTTTTAGTCTTAAAGAGAGACTTCTCACTAACAAGAGTGAAAATCCACAAGAGGTAGACAAACATTTATTTTTGATTATTACTGCAGACAACTTCAAATAAGTTTAAACTTAAAATATTTACGTTTCTTAGGCTTTTTTTAGTCTTACAAAGAAGAACAGGTTATATTTTTTTTATATAATATATATTTTTACCTCTCTTATTTGTTCTTTTATTTGTTCTTTTATTTGCTGTTTTATATTTTTAAATAATTAAACAAATTAAAATATATAACAAAAGCAAATAAAAATATAAAAACAAATACAAAGAATAGTAAAAAGAATAAAGGGGTAATTCCCTGAGCAAATAGCATAGTCTCTATATGATATCTCAAGATCTGAAAACAAGAAATAAAATTCAGTTTAATAGTTGAATTCAGAAAGCAATACACTAAAATGAATCAATCATAAATAAATAATTCATAGACCTCCTTTAAAAATGCAAAATTCTTCCATAGCTTAAAAACGGCATCCTAAATGGTAAAATGGTTCTCATTGCATTAGGTTGTCAAGTTTCTGATAAAAGAACTCGAATCAAGACCCACAGACGTCAGCCTTCGCGTCAGACTTCTGAAGCACTTCTTGCAACACAACATGATCAAAGAGGCCTACAAACACGCTTCTGATGTCGAAGAGAAAAAACTAGGAATTTTCGAAAATAGCTTGGCTTGGTATGAGGCCTTTGCTGAAGTTCTAGTAAGGTGAGTACGGGTATCAATAGGAACATAAAGAAAAACTTACACTTCTATGTAGTACCATTTATTTTTCAAATTATTCTTATGTTCCCCTTTTCCAGTTTGATAAAACAACCTGCATTAACCTTTTGTCTCAACATGCTCTAGAACTATCTTTCAAAAGATCGCAAAATAGTTTCAATGCGTGACGAGGAACATTGTACAAAAATATTAAAAACACTGTAAAATTAATATTATTTTATTTTGACTGGGATAACAAGAATGACCCACAATGCCCATTGTCGCAAAACATGTTTTGAAAGTAGTTTCAATTTGTGCCCCAGAAAGAAAGCTTCACCCCAACTTTGAAAAGTCATATTTTACAAACTATACAACTTACTAAAGCACCGATCTACAGTATTATGCAAAAAAGCACATCTTGGGTTGGGAAGAATGTTATTTTAGGGTTTTTAGAATATTAGTTTTAATATGCTTTTAATTTTAATTAAAAAACATTAAAAAAACATACTATTAACTCATTTATAGATACCAACGAGACTTAGCAGTGTCATCCCAGCTGACATGGGAATTTTGGTTCCTATCGGTTTCCGTTCTGGAAAAGTTGGCAGCACTGTCGCTCGACGAACACCTGGAAAACGTGAAGTCGTCTGTGGATTCAACCGATGCCGTGTTCAATTTTGATCAGACCCTTTTGAAAGCCAGCCAGAGCGTGAGCGGGTGTCCCGATCAGGCAATGAGACAGGTATTATTATTTTTCGGAGTTTCGTTCATTCATTCGTATTAAGTTGGCCTAAGTATACAGTTTATATCATAATTTTTGAAATAACTCTTTTAACAGTTATCATAACAACCCTCATAGGCCAGCGAAAAAAAGATATGAAATAAACGTTACCGGGGCAAAGACATTACATTTTAACTTCTGATATGAATATGAGTATGTATGACATATTTGAAAGAAATAGAGAAGCGACAAACTTATAAAAATCAATTTTATCTAAGTCAAAATCAAAGGAAGGAAATATTGGCTCTCTATATTATAGCATTGTTTAGAGAGAGACGCACCCTCCGTTCTTGTTAATTCATAAGCACCGGAAAATTAAACTAAACGATTTTAAAGCCTATACTGGGGTTGACAGACAAACGTGTTTGTTTATATGTTGCATCAAGGTTGCATGATGATTTATAAACAATGTTTCTCTTGTATTTTTCCGTGGGCAGCTCGAATGTAACTTTATAAGTATAACTGTATGTAACAAAGTGAATAAAAACATATAATATATATATATTTATCGGTTTCACAACGTTCTACGTCTTCCGATACCCAATCTCCACTCGTTTCTGTTTGCCCATAATTCATCATCTAGGCCTCTTATTCTTATTTCACTATCTATTCCTTCTCTCCAGCTTCTCCTTGGTCTTCCTCGTTTTCTTCGGCCAGTTGGTTTCCATTGTAATATTTGTTTAGGTAGTCTTCCATCATCCATTCTTTGTACATGTCCGTACCACACCAGTTGTTTTGTTCTTATATCATCCACTAGAGTACGTTCACCCACTGTCATAATTTCTCTTATTCTTTGATTGGTAACTCTTTCTCTTTTTGATTTCCCTGCTGCTCTTCTCCAATAGTCCATCTCCGTAGCGGAAAGCATTTTTTCTGTTCTATCTTTGATTGGCCATACTTCTGAGCCGTATGTAATAATACTTTTTACAATGGTGTTATATATAAGCTTTTTGTTATGTTTTGATATACTTTGGTCCCAAATTATTCCATTTAATAAAGTTATTGCTTTTCTTCCTTGTACGTTTCTATCTTTTATAGCTTTGTCTAGTGTTCCGTCAGCTGTAATTTTTAGACCTAAGTATTTATACTCATCACAGGACTGAATTCGCTGCCCAGTATTTAAGATTAGATCCTGTTTCGTTCCACCAATACACATATACTCTGTCTTATTGATATTAACCTCTAGTCCCCACTTATTGTACTCTTCTATTAGTTTTCGTGTCATATATTCGAGGTCGTCATAATCCTGAGCCACCACTATCTGATCATCGGCGAAACATAAAGTATACAAGGTGGTTTCATTCAACGGAATTCCCATGTTTTGGCATTTTCTCTTCCAGACTTTAAGGACCTGTTCCAAATATATCTTGAAGAGCGTAGGTGAGATACAGCAACCTTGTTTAAGACCTTTATTTACTTGAAAGCCCTTGGTTAGTTTTGCTTTTATTTTAACTTTTGCCTTACTATTGCGGTATAACTCTTTGATGGCCTTAATTAGTTGTACGCTTATGTTTGTCTTTTCCAACGCTTTCCAAAGTAGATTTAGTGGTATACTATCATATGCCTTCTGCAAATCTACGTAAAGCAGATGGAGCTCTTGTCCGTATTCCATTTTCTTTTCAATAACTTGGGTTATACAAAAGAGATGATCTGAAGTCGATCTACCCGCCCTGAAACCAGCTTGTTCTTCTGCCTCCATATCTTTATATTCGCTCTCCACTTTATTTCTTATTATTTTGCCATATATTCTGCTTAGCGTACTAGTTACAGATATACCTCTATAATTGTCACATATATCTTTCCTTCCTTTTTTGTGTAAAAACATATAATAATTATTTTAATTTTTTTATTTATACTGGGCAGTTTCGCAAAGTTTTTGCAAGGTTAAAGCATTTTTAAATAAACACAAACAACCAAGTACCTAGCCAGGAATCGAACCCGGACCGCCGGTGTGGGAAACAAACATTGCTACCACTACACCACGACGGCGACTAATAAAATTTGTACATCCACGGGGGTTCAAGATCTAACCTATTAAGTGTTGACAGTTAATTGTTTCGTCCTTAAGGGACTCTTCAGAACACTGCTTGGTCAATGTGACACTTTGTAAAGCTATATTTATTTATTTATCCAATTCAGGTTGCACACAGTACATGGGTACCAAACTAGCATCCCCTATATAACTTAATAGATAAACACATTACTCCGAGCCTTAAACCCATTAGAAAAAAGAACTTTGAAATAGAAAATTGTCTTAAAATTAGGAAATTGCCTTAAAATTAAATTTAAGGTATTACTTATTAAGATTGTATTTATTACATTTAGATTTAAGTAAACTAAACATCACAATTGCGATAGTAATAATTTTTTAAACGAACCTTGTAACAGCTTAACTTCACTGAAAATATATCTGATTTTATTGATTGGTCAATAATGTTAAACGTATTCTGAAATCTAGTCGTTGGAGAATTCTGTCCTATGTTAGTCCTACAATAAGGAACATCAAAAGTTTGTCTATTTCTCGCATTAACCCTTGGAACTCGCAGACCGATTCTGGAAACTAGGTACGGGAATCTACTTGGTTGTTGATTATTTTGTGGAGCATAGAGAGGTCTGTTATAGTTCGCTTGGATTTTACAGTATTACTTTTAAACTTAGATTGAATATTACGGTAATCATGATTTTCAACAGGGTTGTGTGTTTTGTAGCCGAAATATTTAATAAATTTGTTTTGTACACTCTCTAAACGTTTAATGTAAATTTCGTATCTCGGATTCCAAACCACTGAGGCAAATGAAAGTTTGCTATGCACAAAAGCGTATAGAGACGGTAAATCAACCCAAGCAGCATTTGGACGTCATATTACGTTACCCATACGTTGCTTGCGATAAACGCGACGTCGGGTGCCGACGTCGTTTCGACCGCCTGACGACCCTCGTTTGCACCTAAATGGGGAATACAAATTCGGGTCGCTACGACGTCAGCATCTGACCTTATAGGTAATAGAGTTTACCAATTAACAACGTAATTGTACGTTGGATTTCCGTCACTTAAATTTAGTCGCAAACAGGTAAGTTGCATTTGGTTTCGTTTCCATTGCCTAGAATACATATAGTTTTTGCTAAAAATAATTCCTGTCGAGTAACTAAAATTATACCTGATAAGTAAATATTTTACACTTATTATAACAAGTCTCATAAAAATGGGTGCATTTTACAAATGATAATTATAGTCATGCATGAAAGGGGGTATTACAATATTAATAATTTATATTTTAAAGCAGGAATCCAACAAAAATTTTACAACGAAGGCATGTTTATTGATAAATGTGATTAAAATACTTTCAAAAAAAGCAAGCGCTCCTGAAATATGCAAGATTTACTAAAATATATATTTGTTAAATAGATCTAATTTTTATTATTTTTTTTTATTTTTGTAAAAAAAAAATATTTTGCTGCCTCACTAATCTCAAATTTGTTAATAATTTTACAATTATTCTTTCATTTCTACTTAAAATTAGAAAAAGAAAAAATATTTTATAATGGCCGACAGACGCTAACCTTTTCAGAATGGCGGATTACTGTGTCTGACTTAATGTGAACTAATAATATACCAATCCGGACCGGGTCTCCACTTTTGGTTGTGAAAGATAACCAAAGAGTCGAAGTTCGACGTCCGGCAAACGTATTTCGTCCCATTAAATTCGGACGTTCGCCCCTCATGATTTTGCGTCGGCCTACCAACGGATTGGAACTCAACGTCCGCTCTTTTTCTACTACAATAGGTAAAGCCCACGGTCCCAAAGCTAACTACCCACCGAAATCATTGTTTTATTTTTTATTTTTAGAAATGTTTGTTTTAATATCAAAAATCTAAGGGAAATAAAACCCATACCCCACCTGTGGGAAGAGGATGGGGTATTATGGTTTCCAAAATCCAAAAAAGATATAAAACTGCGTCATGTCCTGAAACGTAGCCGTCCTGACCAAAATATCTCTCGACCAAACAAATGCACTTGTTGTTAGGTTATGGGCCTGGCTAATAATGCAGAGGCCTTAGTGGTATATCTTTGAGCCAAAGTGTTAAGCCTAAATCATTTATTGTTGTAATCTGCAGAGTTTTTTCATGTACTAGGTGGAAAAAAAAATATGCCACTTTAGTCAAACTCAGTATGTAGGTACGTGGGCACAATAGATCAATTTGTGGTCGCAGTGCATGGAGGTCCAGTAGGGCCTGCCACCACTTTCGAATACATACATAGGTTATGGGCGTCTATAAATGACAGTAGGCTGTACATGTGACGCGTAAGCCATATGAACGGACGTGGAATAGGTCAAGTAAAAGTTACGGAAAATACACCAACCAAACTAAAGGCTAGTTTAGATCTGAGGTTAGGGTCTTCACCGGACGTACCCGACGCCGACGTCTGTTGGTCGTTGGGCTGGTCAGAGTTTTTGTACGTCGAACAAACGAACGTAAGACCGACGTTGGGAAATTAATGGTATATTGCGTTGCATTACTTGACGTCGCGAGATCGTTAAAAAAACGGACGTATATTTGATAACGTCGGTTTTGATATGAATGCGACGTCGCTTAACGCATAATCAATCTTGCAACTTAAAATTCCACTAAATCCGACGTCGGTTTAGGTCTCATTAGGTTGTAAGTCATATAAATGTTTCTTGGGAACCTCATCTTACGATATTGGTAAGAGAAATGAAAAAATAATGCCTGCGATATCGTATGCTTTCACAAAAGTGGCGACATCTAAAAATACAAAAGAAACAACCAAAGTAAAAACAAAAGGCAGGCAGATGAAACGAAAAACAGTACCCATGACCGTGACATAATTTGTCCCTCAGGTTGAGTCAATGCATTTTGCATTTTTACCGCCTTCGCGACGTTTTATGTTAAGTCAGCGGACTATAAGCCAAAAATACTACAAACGTAAACGTTACGTAGTAAATAGTCGAAAAAACCCATAAAAACAATTGGACAAAATAAAAAAACAGTCTGAAAAATTAATTTTGGGCTTTACAAGAAGGACGCAACTAATACCGGAATAAAGCTTGTGGATCTATAACTCAGCAACTTTTACCTCTATATGCCCAATATTTTATAAATAACAAGGGTTTAATGAAATTAAGTCAGTGCTAAAAAAGACCATGTTTGACATTTTTAAAAACTAATAACTCATAGATTATAGACATATAAAAAATCTTGAAATTTGCATCTTTACTTCCTTCTACTTAATAAACAATTTGACCAAAAATTATGAAAATTGAAGGTGACAAGATCCAAAAGATTGGTTGATTTGATATGGACTTACCTTGTTGTTTTTTGTATCCCTAAAAATTTCTGTTTCGATATTACTCATGAGTTCGTGTAAAACCGGCCCGCTAAGTACTTTCACGAAGATTTGATTTAACTTGATGCTCCTTGTCCTTCCAAAACTCAATTTCATCAATTATAACAGGATAATGCATTTTGTAAACTTTCTTAGCAGAAATCTTCTCTGTTATTTTCAGGTTTTCCTATCACATTACGAATCCCAGCTTCATTTTCATCTAGCAGTTTTAGCCTTTAAACAAGCTAAAAAGGATTTGATGGCATTCAAGGAAGCTGTAAATCTTACGTTACCGGTAAGAACAAACATTTTTCATGCAAGTCCAACCATTGTGACCTATTTAGAGGAAAAATTTACATACACTTTGTTCCCCAATTGTGTCGAATAGTGGGATTAGAAACAAAATTTCAGACTTTCATTATCTTTATTTATTTTAAACAAGACGTTTCGGTTAGTAAGTATCTTTAACCGTTTTCAAGTGTAAACTGAAATTATTGTCTACGAGTTTCAAACAAAGAGTGGGATTTTGGACGTAATTTAGTCGCTATCTAATTTTTAATAAGGAAAAAGTCCTATTCAATTTCTGACCAAAGAATCTACTTTGGAAAGAACTAGAGAATAAAGACGTTCTCAAGCGACTTTTATCGAGGAGTAGCAATACCTATTAATTTATTAAACTTTTTATAGGTATGGCTTATAGCTTATCATACACCGCCACCAGATTTACAAGGAATGTGGTACAATAGCGCTAGTGAATCAAAAAGGTAAGCCCTTAATATTTTTTAAAAACAACAGTTTAAAAGGACCTTAACTAGCCAAAGATCTTTATTGAGAAAAACAGACATTTCATTAATTTCTACAAAAACACACTGTCTTTTTAATTAACAAAAATCATATTTCCAGACCACATAGAGTGACCTAGCTAACTTAACCTAACTTAGATAAAAAAAGAGCTTTTCTGCTGATTGTGACACTATTTTTAACCCAATTCTAATACACCTACCCAAAATATTTTTGTTTTATCAACTAAGCAATAACATTCAATTTTATTTTTGTATTATGTTTCTAACTTCTTTTATAAATTTTTATTTATTTACAGGAAAGGTAAAATAAAAACATATATTCTTTATTATTTCTTAACAGGAGACAAATTTGCTATTGGCAAAAACAAGCTTCATACAGATGCTCCCAGGCAGGGCATATCCTGCTCTCTGCTTCCAAAGACAGGAAAACTATTATCTTGGAGAAAGCACAGCAGTACTCCAGTGGTTTATGGAAGGAACAATTTTTCAAGAAGGTAAGAGTTTTTATATGGTCACTATATCTGTATAATTGGAAGGGTTTCTAAATCAGTTTTATTTTGCTTGACCCTTTGTTTATACATATCTTTTTTTTATATTTTACGAGAACTATTGTAGACACTTCCCGATAAGGCAGATACTTGAAATGGTAGATGTATAGTGTTCTGGTGACAATACAATTTAACATTTTTAGCTCACACATATACTATACTATAGTAGTGTGAGCTATGGTGATCCTAATTTTTTCGAGAAAAAAAAAGTTGCTCCGATTTCAAAATTTTTTATATATCTTTGCGTTTCAGATAATTTTGAAACTTTTGTTGCGCCGTCTGTCTGTCTGTCTGTCTGTCTGTCTGTATGTCTGTCTGTAACGACCCACGCGCATAACTCAAAAACCGCTTGGCCGATTTTAATGAAATTTGGTATCTAGGCTGAGTCTTGGGTCGAGATAGTCCCATTTAAAAATGAACCAAATCCACCGAATACAAACCAAATAAAAGGGTGGGGGTAGATTTCAAAACTTAGAGTTTATGTGAAAATATGGCGTGTGTGATATCAAACGAAAGGTAATTGAGTCTGGAGTTAAACAAAATACATTTTAATTTATTTTTATTATAAAATGTTCAAAATGGCAGGTCTAAATTGGCGCTTTTTTCTTTTTTAAACCGATTTGTCTCAAATATGAAACTTTTCTGTGTTCATTGTCTTTATGTTAATAAAATGTCAGACTTTCCAATTTGAGAACCGAAACTTAAAAAAAAATCGACCTGGTGGATCCAAAATGGCGAATAATATACACCATTAAAAAAAGTTTTTATTTTAAATTATCAGCTGTAGCAAAAACTGGAAAATAACAAGGTATGTTTAACAGACTAAAATAAAAGTTTGGGTCTCAAAAACCTGTATAACGACTGTATAATCAAATAAGAATAAATTGTCTCGAAAAATGTGCCCACCAAACTTCATACATATTTCAAATGCGCCCCTTTTTTATTTTAGTGTCTTATAAGTTAACTGACTATTTTAAATAAAACCATTGAACTTAAAAGAGTTTTTTTTATGTATATTTTAATTTTGCTAATTCATGATTTTGTTGATAATTTTTTTTCGGATTATTTTTTATCATGTCATGTGGTAAAAAATAGTTTTTACTAAAAATCTTGTTTTCAATTACTGATTAATTAATATTCTTCTTTGTTTTTAGCTGTTTGTTAAAAGAGATCAACAGCTAAAAATGCAAACCAGCTACTTCACTTCAAATTCAAGCACCCCAAATCCCACCATAAAGCTACCAGATGGCTCTGATTTGCTTAAATATGACGAGATTGCGCAAACACTTTATCCAGATTCCTTGCACCACTACGTTTGGATGCTTTTGAACGATCAACTGTCAAAGTTCAGTGTCAAATCGTTTGAAGGTAGGTCAAAATCAAAACAAACCAGCCAAGAACATACATACTCTGTTTCCCTCTCTTTCTAGATATGGGATATTCCATGGTAACTCGCGTTGCAATCAAATACATTATTTGGCAACAAAACGCCAATACTTTTCATATAACCAGTGTTTTAAATTAAAAACCTACACGGCTGTTATACAATTATGTTCACATTAAAATAAATAATATCTCTTGATTTCAAATTTTTAGAAGAGCGAATTCATCAGTCCCTCACGTTACATTCTAAGGACATAAGATTTACCTTTTCTTAAACTTTTTAATATTTCTGCGAATTTAACAATTGAACTACTCTTAAATAACAAAAATATAATTAGCTTACAGATAAAGGAACTATAAAGATTAGTTATTTTTCAAAAATTTTCTTGTGAAAAATAAACAACCAAAAGTTTTTTAACTCGCGTTATATTAAATTGGTAACTCGTGCTGCCACCAAAACTTAAAAAAACTTTTCTTATAGCTTTCAGATGTGAATTATGCCAAAGAGACTGTTCTCAAAGTTATTTTCTAAGATCAAATGACGCTGTTCTTTAACAATAGGTTAATTACTATACCATATACTTGAATTTAATTTTTTTCTAATCATATCCGCATTTTCATGGAATATCCTTTATGTTGTAATTTTCGGAAAATTTTTAGATTATTCAGACCAGAAATTTACTCAAAACTTGGAGCAAGCTCTATTTTTAAATTAAACTTTTTAGACAAGTCAGGGCTATCAAAACGGACGGGCCACGATCCTCCACTTTGTTGACGTCACATCCGGGGCTGATTTTTTTTTGATGGTCACGTCACGACACAGCTGATTGTCTTTAAAATATTGAAGTTGGAATGATGGTTCATGAATATTTGATTTTTTTAAAAATAAAGCCTATGTTGAGATTGTTTTTACTATATTCTTGCAGAACAATTTTTTTTAAATGTATAGTAATCCTTAATTTCTCAGAGCCGCTTCATTAGCTCACACAAAAATTAAATTTAAAACAGAAGCGATTGTGACACACACAGATGACAAAGTCAAATACTTGTCAAATATAACAGTTGGCATGCGGTACATGGCGGGTAATTTGAATTCAAAATAAAAAATGCTAAATGTTGAAGATTTTAACCTGAGAATATTTGACAATTTCGCGGAAATCTGTAGTACCATTTTGAAAATATCATAAAAAAACGTCTGACCTCCCATAAGACCCAATGTAAAAGTCAGCCCCCGGAGAACAGCTGATTTTTTTAGGGTCGTGGCCTGTATTTTTTTGTCGGCCTTGGACAAGTTTGTGCCAAACGAAAAATTGACATTAGATATTTAAAAATTTTGTCATATACTTTAAAATGAATAAGAAAATAATGATAAGACGAATGATTATTTGCGTTTAGGTCTTCAGTACACTGTACGGAATTTATCAAACTGTGCTGCAGAAACCTTGAATATATTGGATCTTCAGGCCTTTATTTGTTGTGCCACGCTTTGTGCCAAGTCTAAGATGGAAGAAACCAAACCACTAATTTACTACAATCAAGACAGGTATGCTTTTTATGAAAATTGGAACCTATTTTGATAAATTTAAAAAGTGTCGCATATCGCATTTTTTCGATGCGATATAATACTAGCTCTATCTATCCCTTTTTTGGCTTTGTCTCTCTTGAAACAATCAGCCAGCACTGATTCAGCAATTTCAAGATAACCTGGCTGTGTGCCACTTGGAACCATGTTATGTTTTCTTTATAATGCGTTAATAATACTTTTCAGCTAGCTTCCCTTACTTAGCTTTAGTTAAATTTAAAGTACACTAAAGCCTTGTTCAGACCTTGCATCAATCTTCAAACCACGATCTTCCACTTTGGGAATCTCATAACGCCATCGTGACTGTGACGTTTGTGAATTCTTTTCTCGTGTTAGTTCATTGAAAACGAGAGAAAAAGTTGCTAGTTGAAATATAACTGTAGTGTTTGCATATAAGTGAAACGACAAACACACGAATTTAAGATCTTCCAGGGTATCCATTATGTGGGATTGTTATAGAATAGCCAGATAGTTTTTTAAAGTCTTTATTTTCCCACAGTCTGTTTAATAAATTGCGGCGACCGGTTTCGGGATAGCATCCCGAAACCGGTCGCCGCAATTTATTAAACAGACTGTGGGAAAATAAAGACTTTAAAAAACTATCTGGCTACACGAATTTAAATTTCCCGCGCCGTGACAGTGTTAGTGACGTAGGCAATATGGCCGCGCGGCTGACCAATGAGAAAGCAGCGTTGGAGTGACGTCACATGGGACGGTCTCTCGTTACGGAACCATTTTCAGGTCAATACGTATTTTATCGTAAGTTTGTTTTCTTCCATAAATATTTGCGCAATCATAAATAATTACGCGGCTTAAACAACATAAATATTTCAATAACCTTATAGTCTTTTATTGTTAATTTCGGATATTTATATTTTTTTTTAGGTTTTAATTAGTAATTTTCATCTCAAAATTCATTCTCTTTATTAATTGCCAGATAGTGGACAGGCTTATTGTTAAAAATTGTGTCCCGTGGGATAGTTGTGGAATAGAACTACACAAGATCGCTTGGGTAGTTGTCGCACACAATTTTAGGTCACTGGATGATTGCCTCAAATTTGAGCAACAGTGCCTGTGTGGCGTCATAATTCCGCGGCTTTTTTTTTATGGTTTTTCACAAACTTTCACTAAATTAGTTTTATTGAAAAACTATTAAAACATTGTCTGTTGGCAAATTAACAACAATTAATATAGTAAATAAATTAGCTTTATATCTTCAAAACTAACAAAGATCGATCACCAATGTAGGGTAGTCTAAAACTTTTTTCTTAATCTTAAATATTTAAAACAATTTTAATATAAAAAAAATTATATCTTTTTAGTTTTTAAGATATGAAGCTAATTTCTGTAAAATTGATATAGCAAAAGTTACAAGGAAAAGGTTCTGAAAAAACATGGAAATAATCGCCATCTTTGATTTATGACGTCATGCTTACTCAAATTTAAGGTTCCGTCGCCTTAAAATTGAATGATCCCTTACCAATCGATCTAGGGTGGTCCAAATCTTCTTTCCTTAGTTGAAATTTTTTGACTAATATTTAGTTATTATTTTTTAATTTATAAAAATGTATAAAATATATATCTTTGTAAGTTTTGAGATATGACTACTTTCTAAGAATGTGGAACCTTTATTTAGGCCTGCACTGATGCCAGCTTCAATCACATCAAATTTGGGAACTGTCAATCAAGCAAAGTTCATTGTATCAGCTTACAAAATGTATAAGAACGAGCAGACTTCGAATTTAGGAGAGATTAGACTGTTGCTTATCAAAGGAATCGAAGTAAGTTTTTTTTAAATAGTTTTTGTTATGGAGCAGAGGCTAGAAACGATATATCAAAACAAAATGGCTACTAGACGTAAGCAATAATAAAGAAGCATAAAATTTGGCAATAATATTTAGATTTGACTCGAGGCACTTTTGTAATTTCTCATCCGGCGGCCATTTTTTTAAAATGGCTGCTGTAAATTAGAACTTTTACAACCAGATCATGTTTCTATATAATTTTATATTAAAGATTTTAAAAAAGAATTAAAGATTTTAAAAAAGAATGGGTTCAAGATCATCAGACTTTCAAAAAGCGAGATTTATGCTAAAAAACAGGACTATTGACTTTTTTCCTTAAAAAAATCATAACAATTCAAGGTTTTATAGCACCAACATTCTATATTACCTTACCTGTTGCTAGGGTCTGTCTGTCTGTTTTTTTTTTGAAGCCTTGTCATCTTTAAAAAATAATGCAGTACAAATGATATATTGCAAAAATGTCATTCTTCTGACGCAATATTTTTCTTCTGTTTAAAAAACAACTTATATATTTTTCTTGATTAGGTGGTCCGATGTGTCGGCAATCACGGCTTAGACATCAAGCTGCTGGTCTCCTTAGCGGATATCTTTTCCGAAAAGTCGAAACGCCTTACAAAACCAATCGAGATCGAGGGATGCGAAGCCAGGGCGGAAATGTATTGGAAAGCGGCGTTGCCACTTTTGGAGAAAATCAAGAATAATCAGGCCGTGGTGTATCCCAACAGCAGGCTGTTTGAATACAAAGGTAATATGAGCAGTGCCCTCTATCTAAGTCTTCTATCTATATTAGCAGCAGCCTGACCTGTATTAAATTTTTATTTTAAGATTGTTACTGTATTGAGTTACCTAGAAGGCTTAGTAATGTTTACTTGAGGGCCTTCCTTCAGAAGGGACGTTTAGTCCATTTTGAGAAAAAAAACTTTATATTAACATATGTCCTAAACATCTTTTGAAAAACAGGGTTTTAGATATTTTTGTGAAATTTGTTATACTATCTACATAAAGTGCGATTTTTTTACTACGGAAGATGGATTTTATATGAAACGAAAAAGCTTGAGTTTTAGAAAACTGTTCATACCCATAATAAAATCGTATAATTACTTCTTGTCAAATTGTTTGTCATGTGTGCATTAAGTATGTAATAATTTTGACAAACATGTCATAACAAATAATACTTGCTACACATTCCCAAAAACTCAAGTTTTTTCACATGTAAATAATATATAATGTATGACCGTATTTTTTCCAACTTGCCTTTTTAGTTCGAAATTGCCATGTCTAAAGCTTTTTGCAATAAACTACCCAAAAAATCGGTGATTTCGCAATGCTAGGTTAAAAACTCTTGAGTTATTTTATCTCTTCTTAGCCAAAGAAATGTCCCAAAATGAGTCCGCATCTTCCATAGAAAAAGGCAAGCTGTTCATAGCAGTTCAGTTAATGAAAAAGAAAGAGACCGAAAAAGCCATGGCCATCTTCGAAACTCTGAAAGATCCGTACGCAAGTTTCTATCAGGCGCAGATTTACAAACAGATGGCCGACCAGAAAACTAGTCAGAATAAAGGAGACGTCACTAGCGAGATGAGGAGTCAGAATATTATTCTTTTGTCTAGGTATGGTTTCGTAATATTATTTAGCCACATATCCTGTAGACAACGATAAATCGGCCTCCTCCGTTTGTTAAAAGGCCGTAATAACATAGGGAAATAAAGCATTTTTGCCGCCTTGTAACTAAGAGGGCCAGAATAGGGTATTTGACAAATTTGAGAAAAGAGTTTGGAATGATAAATAGATCCCTAATTTGCTACGCAAAATTATTAAAATTGTATATTTTATCATCAATACATTATACATTTAAAATCAAGTTTTCTAATTTCCGATTGAAATTTGCCGCTAAAACGCTCATTTCTAGCATGGCGTTGCAATGACGTCACAGCGCAGTAAACTCGAGGACAGATGTGTTTATTTGTTTTTGGTCTGTGTTTTTACTGTTTTTTATGTAAAAAAAATGACCTATAAGTGGTGTGTAGTACCTCAGTGTTCGAATACTAGCATAAAAACACCTGAAAAACTATTTATTCATGTGCCTACAGCAGTAAAATAAGGGAAAAAGTGGCTAGAAATTGCTCGAAGAAACCCAAGGGCCTTATCTAATACATCTTCACTTTACATTTGTGAAGATCACTTTGATGTGAGTATAACTAAATTGTTTCTATTAATTTTTCTTACGTTGTCTATAATATATATAACTATTATTATATTATAACGCTTTCCAATGTTTATTACAAGGGGTGCTAGGCAGTTATTAGGCAGGACTAAGGAGTACCTCTAAATGCAGGATTAGGCAGTGCATATTTGTTATGAAGGGTCATATGTCAAATGTATTTACAAAATTTTGTTTTAAAAAAGCCATTTTTGATTGTTTCTTAATGCTTAAAATATTAATGATTGGGTATTTAATTGAATCTATTGTAAGTGGCATATTAAACAAAAAAGCAAAACATATAACCTAACCTCAAAATCTAAATGAGTAAAAGTAGGCGAAGAATATCGTAAAAAAACTTTCAGTTATATAAAACACAACTCATCGAAAACTTACATCAACATTTTAACGTTTCTAAATTCCGCAGTAGAAAAATCACTGTTGTTGGCAAAGAAGCCTGCCACCATAAAGGAATGGAGCATTGGCAAGTTGGAGCTATCGGTTTTGGAGAATCCGTTTTCCATTGAAAATATTTTTTATAAGCAAAACACAAAATAAAATCCAATGTAGGACGATAATTCGCACATTAAACCATTGCAAACATTACCATCTATAAGAAAATAACACAGAAAATAGGTTCGTTTGAGGCGTTTACTGTTTTGTGACGTCACTCGCAGCTGATTGGTAGACCGCCTGTTTTGAATCACGTGGCTAATTATTTTAATTTAATGAATTTATTTAATTAAAAGATCTATGAATTTAATAAAAAATTAAACAAAAAAGTTTGTTCTTAACATTACCAAGACCTAAAAAGATATCTAAAAATAAATATATGTTTATTTTTTACTACTGTCAAACACCCTATTATTAGGTGAAATTTTTTTATTTTCCGGCCGTATTTTCGTTAATGCTTTTGTTTTTCTTTTAAACAGTGCTCAGGGCTCTTAAAAAGTTTATTTAAATATAATTTATTATTTAATAACAGTGAAAGTTGAATTATAAGACAAAAGAGAAGTATGTGTGGGTATGTCTGTTTATGAAGCTTAGGGAGGTTGAAGCTGTAAACTGATTAAGCAGTTATTTTTCTGTTGATGGCCTATCGTTGAGATAGTGTCTGTAGCTTTGAGGACAGGTTTTTGATATCTTGGGTTCCTAACTATGTTTGGTAGAAATCAGTTAAGTAGTTCTGGAGATTATAACTCATTTTTTAACTGATGTAAAAGAAAAAGGACACTGGTAGGCAGCCCAACCAAACTTAATATACTTTGATTTTATGGCACAGCAGATTCTGTGGTTATTTTTGTTTTGTGTTGTTTTGGATGGGAAAAATACGTTTTGTTTTTG
Organism: Aspidapion aeneum; assembly: GCA_963576565.1. Lineage (NCBI taxonomy): Eukaryota > Metazoa > Arthropoda > Insecta > Coleoptera > Brentidae > Aspidapion > Aspidapion aeneum. The sequence continues at coordinate 23,435,440 of OY755045.1, read as the reverse complement.
AGATATTCATTTACTTATAGACTTTACAGCTTAATTTTACTTCCAGAAATTAAATAACTATTTATTTTGAGTTAAATTTATAGGGTGTCCCATAAAGGAGATTTACCATGCTTTTGTTTTTTTTTTATAAAGGAAGAGGCACTAAATATGTCAAAAAATACAAAAAAGTACAGGAAAAATACCTGAGATTTAATAAATATAAAGAGAGGAAACTGAAAAGACATGGACAAAATTAACTTCACTTGTTTTCATCTGAGTCAAACATTTTTTTCAATATTAATTTTATTTAGTGGAAAAAACAATCTTTTTAAGTATGTTCTCAATTTTTTTTATAGTTTTTATTATATATCTACAGAGTGGGTCAAAATATGAATAATAAAAATACAGGAATAATAACTGGGATTGGTTAAATATACCTAAAGGGATAAAAAATGCATATTCAAAATAAATTCATTTGCATCAATCTTGTAATTAGTCCTTGTAACTATTATAAAGTAATATTTACATACCTACATAATGGTTTATGTAGTAAACTTACATGGTATATCAAAAATTTTTTCAATTAAACAAATGATAGGTGTACAAACTGTCGAGCGGAATATTGTGTTTACCGGGCCGCATCCGATAAGGTAAATTTGAGATATGTTAGAGCTCGAGCCATCCTGAAACTTGTTTTAAAAAAATTGGGGGGGGGGATATCGGTATAAATTCTTTATTTAAAGTTTTGTCAATTAAGTTTTTGCACAGGTTTTCTTTCTGATTTAAATTTTTTTTCGTAGAACCCCCGGAAAGTAAGTTGTTGTGTATGTGAGTAGACCCTTTTTCATCCCCTACAGACACATATTATTCTATATTCCAGCATTTAAATTAGTATAAGTATATTACGACGGCTTAGGCTCTAACATATCTCAAATTCACCACCATCTGATGCATCCCAGTAAATAAACTATTTAATAGACAATTAGTATACATGTCATGCGAATTAATTTTTTTTTGAAATACCCTTCAATTTTATTATTATTCCTGTATTTCTATTATTAATAATTTGAGCCACTCTGTAGATATGTGATGAAAACTATATGTGAAAAATTGAGAACATAAGAAAAAAGACTCCTTTTCAAACAAAATAAAATTATTATTGGTTTTTTATTTCTATTTGACGAAAAGTTATAGTAAAAATACTACAAAAAGTCACATTTTTTCATATTCCAGTGACGCGCATTCAAATAATTATAGCTCGAAAACGAAACCGATGACCCCTCAATATTTTTGTGTAAGTATCAGAACGGTTCGGGCTTTAAACACACTATTCCGTAGACAATTAAGTTTATCCCATAATCTATTATGCAAACATCACTTTAGAATAGTTACAACGACTCACATGAAAGCAAGTAAAGTTAATTTTGTCCATGTTTTTTAGTTGCCTCTCTTAATATTTAATAAATCTCAGGTTTTTTTCCTGTATTTTTTTTATCATTATTTTGAGCCTTTCTGTAGGTATGTGACGCAAACTACATGTCAAAAATTGATAAAATTCTTAAAAATATTTTTTTTTAAATAAAATAAGACTAATATCGGTTTTTTATTTTTATTCTACAATAAGTTATTATAAAAAACTACAAAAAGTCACATTTTTCCATCTTTCAGTGGCGCGCATTTGAATAAGTATAGCTCGAAAACGAATCCTATGCCCCCCCCTCCCAATTTTTTTTGGAAAAAATATCAGGAAGGTTTGGCCTTCAACATATCTCAAATCCAGCTCATCTGACGCATCCCTATAAGCAATGTATTTAGTGTCTACTCCCTTATGGGATTAATTTGGTTTGTTAGGTAGCATTTTTTGGCGGTTTAGTATTAACCCTGCAACTTTTGTATTGACCTTGGTTGAAATATACGAAAAGAACCTGTACATTAAGATAAAATCTAACTACTTCCGGATTAATCTCCCCTATGAATAGCTTGACCGTTAATAAAATTCTATTCTAAAAATTCTATTCTATTCTGTTCTATTTCGCAGGGCACGTGACTGTCTTTATCTTACTCTGGACCGTCTGAGAGAACCTTCGTCTGACAGGGACCATCCACTAAATGCCCAACTGGGTACTGAAATTGAGAAGATGGAACGTCTACTGTCCAGAATTGATCCTGATTGTAATAATCGGAATGAATGTGACGGTAAGATAGCACTAGTAACCAATATTTTACTTTTCTTCTCCGTTTGGAAATGTATTTATTTTCAAATGACGTCTTTTTGCGGGTCTGTGAGGTTTTCTGATTGTGAAAAAATGTGGTCGGAGCTTTGAAATAGTTTTATTTGGCAGGAATGTGTCATATCCATTATGGTTTCATTTTTCTAAAAATGTTTATTTATGACAGGTATGAGTGACGAAAACTGTTCATCCGACAACAGTGCCGGGGAACATTACCTCAGCACCTACACCCACACCAGTTTCCACAACGGTACGCACTACGGTTCCAAGCACGAATCCCACCAACATTCTACACCTTTAAGGTTGAGTTTCCCCAGGCAAGAGGCTAGACCTAGCCCGGAAAGGTAAGTGACGTCATTCCCATGTATTGTAGGTTATGAGAAAGTTTTATAATTTCGACCTGTTATTAGAAAGTGTTTGTAAATAACTCGTTTTTTTATAACGAAGGCATTACAGTTTTATTTTTAAAAACTATTAGATTTATTAACTAACTAATTATTCTTAACCGCGATGTTGCCAATTTTTTTATTTGGAATTTATTGTGTGTATTGATCGGAAATGTATCCTAACCTAGGCGTGTCTAGACAGGTTAGAATACGTTTGCGATCATTTGAAGGTTAGGCTAACATTGACTTTACCCCCAAAAAGCAGGAAAGGAGAGCTGTAATAAAAAAAAACGAAAATTTTGTCCTGATATATACACAGATTACGCTGGATAACATTAGTATTTGTACCGTAGACACGGCTACACTTTTCAAGCATTCATTCCAAGAATATAAAGTTAAATTGCACCGAAACCTAGAGAAGAAATGTTTTTAGGCCTTGGCAATTAGCGCCATCTTTTGTACTCCTTAGCAACCCGTGCTGTTGCGTTGAAAACGTCGCGGTGCTGATTGCTCTCTGTAGCCTCTCCGTTTGTTATTACCATTTTTATATATTTCTTGTTTAATTTGGACAAACGTTTTCTAAAGTAGTAACTAAAACCTTCTGTGTCCTTTTTTATAAAACCATTAAATTCAAAAAAAAAAAATTAAAACCTCCAATCCCTGTCTTATAAAACTGTAAGCTTTAATTTTAAAAAAGAAGTTGTCAAAGCCTTTTGAATCCTATTTGTATAAAATGTTTTATTGAAATTGAAAATAATTAAGTTTTAATATATAACCTAATCTAACCCAAATAAACATTAAAGTAAAAACTTTTAAGTTTAAAAATTGATTTACTAACATCAAGAATTTTACAGAGTAATTCTTTTTGAATCAGGAAATAAAATGCATTTTCTAATGTAAAAGATACACTTAAAATTGTCAGTTTATAGAAGCTGCTTACTCTATATCAATATTAGATAACATGCTCGAATACGGCAAGTAACTCCATCTCTTATTCAATTGCCCAATCCTTACACTCAATCACGAGAGACTACGCTTATTTAGTTCATATGTATATGTGCGAAGAACTTAAAGAACAAGACGTATTTTAAAGTTTTAATTTTAAATTATTTTTAACATGTCAGACGAATACTTATTTTGATCCGATCTAACTTGACTTGACATCACGTAACCGGACGTGAAATTAATCTCTCCTAGCCTAATCTGACCCCGAGCATTATAGCTTTTAATGGATGCTATGGGGTCGGGTTTTTTAAACTAATTACGTTTAAAACTGAATTGAATTGGAACTAATGTTTTTTAATCTATTGCAGCTAAACTAAATTTCATAAATTATTTCTTTTCCAACAGACTTGACGCCCAACTCCGTCAACTAGCCGCTTCAAAGGACGCCGCCATTAACAGCGTGATCGAGCAAAATAAAATGGTGGTCGATCTGCACAAAAGCTTGCTGGATGAATTCAGGGGTTTCAAAGATGTCGTCAAAAATTTAACGAGCACTGTGGATGAACAGGCCAGAAATTTTAAGGTATGTAATAAGATTAAGAGACTAACTCAACCTAACATAATTGTCTAAAATAATCGCAAAAAAATAAAAAAGGGATGTTATCATAAATCAACTTCAGTTTATTTCACTAATAGGTAATAATAATTAGAATATATTCTATTTAAGGCTAAATCAAAAAGTGATATTTGGTTGACTTAGCACCATTTGTGCTTGTCTGTGCTTGTGGTAAAAACAACGGACAATTCTAGCCCGGTATATGACTGTTTTTCAAAGTACGCCTGCGTGTTTTTGCGCTGTGAAGTGACAGCTGTATAACCATGAACTGTGTTTACGCCAGTTTTTAAAACATTTTACATAACATCAAAATGTAACGCAGTCGGATTAATCGCAAATGGCCTAGCTGCGAATTAAAGGGTTGTGAAAGAAAGCATAAATAGGGCCTGTAATTTTAGATTCATTAGGAAACATGAAGCCAGTTGATTGCATTTTAAAATTTGTTTTAGGGTTGTTTCGAGGACCTCAAAGGAGTGAAACGATCAGTAGATGATCTCAAGAATTCTGTAGATGACATCCAAAGCATTAACGACATGGTTCAAGAAATGAAAAAGGAAATCAACGAACTGAAAAAGGTATCTTTTAGATCAACAATACGACTCGTTCTTTTAACTTTTTAATTTATTTTATTTATTATTATTTATTAGTAAATGTTTATTCTCTTGGTTTTAAATAAATTTAATGTTTGCAAAAAAAAATGGTTGCGCTACTGTAGCGAAACAGACAAGCCTCAATATTCGTGTACGAATCTTATTTGAGTTTTTATTAGAAATTTATCTCCTAGCTGGGTGTGAAATCTTTTTAAAACTTTTTTTTTAATGAAAAAGGCATAAGTTCTTATGTGACAAGTTTAAAATAACTGTGTTGTATTTTTGACAGTTTTTCATTTTTCCTTTAGTATGTGTTTCAAAAAATAAATACAAAAGGCAAAATAGAGTTGGACGAGCTTTTATCGTCCAGCCCAAGTTCTGAAGACGAAAAAAATTCGTTTTTTTGAAATTGAAGTGATATCTAAGTGGTTGAGAGCAGTACAGACCGGAAACGTTATTAGAAACTACTAAGTTGTGGAAGGGAAGAAAAATTTAATACTTTGTAGATCGGTATCAAAGTGTTTGCAAACTTTGTCTTTTATATGGAATAACATCCTTTGACCACATAGTTTATTATATGAACACCTTGTATAATTACAGGACATCCATAAAAACCCAACTCAACTTTCCGAAGAAGACCTGTACGTCCTGGACCCGGACTACAGTGCAGCACTCGACTACAACATCAATTCTGCGAGTACCAGCAGCATGAATCCCATGGCACTGTACCCTCCTTTTGGTAGCGGTCGATTACCGCAGCCTTCTGCCATGGCAGGTGAGTGACTTTTTCTAATGTTGCATGGTTTTTAGTTATTTACTTCACCATACTATAGTAGGGGACTACCCAAGTAACATGTCTTGTTTTAATTTGTAAAAAACTTTTGGTGTTTATATTATTTAAGCCGCGTAATTATTTATGGATGAAAACAGACTTACTATAAAATACGTGTAGACCTGAAAATGGTCCCGTAACGAGAGGTCGTCCCATGTGACGTCACTCCAATGCTGCTTTCTCATAGGTCAGCGGCGCGGCCATATTGCCTACGTCATTAGCACTTTGTCACGGCGCGGGAAATTTAAATTCGTGTGTTTGTCGTTTTACTAATATGAAAACTCTACATCCCTCCGCACTAAGACTGTTTTTCACCACTTCTCTGAAAGTTCACTATACTCAAGTCCCTATAAAATTGTCACGCTCCACGAGAATTACCCTTACAATTCTATACGCATTAACTATGCCTATGTAGACACATACTTTGAGACAAACACACAGTTTAAAATCATTGATGTGTGACAGGACAGGAAGGTCATTCGTATTTTGTGTCATTCTAGCCAGACTACGGGTAGTTCTTCTGTCCTCTGACAGGTCAGTATTTATTTTCTTACTTTGGCTCTTGTGAGTCTTAGGCTGTCCTTTTCCCTGGACTGATGAGTCCTTGCAAACCAAAGCTGTAGAAGCCTTTTTCGTGTTTACCCCAATTTTAGGGTTTGTATCTGCTTTGTTTTGTATTGTAACCTTCTTGTTATTCGAGAAAGATGTGCTGGGTTCCTCCAGACTTGCGTTTGGAGTGGTGAAAGTCATTTCTTCTATCCTTGAGTTGTCTGTGTTTTCAAAACTGGTTTCATCTTCGGACTCACCTGGTCTTCTTCTTGCTCTTCACCATAGATCCTATTCCCGGCCACCTCTGACCTTCTGGACTCTTCCGAGCTATAATTAAAACCTAGCAACTCCAATACTGGGCTTTCAAATTCTAGCAACTCTAATATTGGGCTTCTAGAATGTTCTGAACCTATCTCTACATTGTCTTCCTGTGTCTCCAGGGTGCGTCCAACTTTATACACGGGAGTGTGCCTGTGTCCGGTGTACTCATTTATGACATACTCATGTTTTTGAGTTTTTGATGACAGAGATTTCTGTAAACCTCTTATTTATCTGGTTCAAGTGTCTTTTTCACCATTGTCCTGCAGACAAACGGCATAAATACACTCCTTTGCCCACTATCTTTATTATAATTGCTTCTATCCGCTTTTTTTTGACAGTTCTATAGTCCCGAACGACATCTCCCTCTTTAAAATTACATTTTCTCCTTTCCTTTGTATGTTTTTCTACGCGGCCATATTGCCTACGTCATTAGCACTTTGTTACGGCCCGGGAAATTTAAATTCGTGTGTTTGTCTCTTCACTAATATGCAAACACTACAAAACTCTTATAAAATACTTATAAGCCTTAAAAATATGCCAAATTTAATAATGGTTTTGTATTTTTAAATTAAATGTTTTCAAGGAATTCAAGAGGTTTTATGAGATTTGTATGCTTTCTAATAAAACTTCTTAGTTCAAACGGTTTATAAGAACAGATTCAGAAAACTCCTACTTTATAAAGATCGCGCATGCGCTTTAAGATTTGGCTTAAATTTAGACTGTTTTTAATGGTTGTAAAAGCATGGATATAGAAAATTAAATAGAAGGCTTGTCAAACCTGCGCAGAATGGAAAGAAATTGAAATCCGCCAGTTTTTCACAGATTGAGCTAGGCAAACTTTGACAGGCATAGTTTGAAAGGCGGCATTGAACTAAACTCGTGTTAAAATATCATATGTAGCCAATGATCTCAATTAAAGATATTTGAACTGCTCATTTTTCACTGCGACCTCTAGGGGTGGTGGCTTATACTACGCGTGTATAGTCACTGCGTTCTGAAGCATGGCGACGCAGTTCTCGTGATTTAGTGACCCTATATGCTTGTTTACCATAACGACCTCTAGGGGTAACCAATTGTACTTATAATCTGTGAAAAAATGGCCGCCAACGTTCCGTCGCCCCTATTCGAGGTTGCGGAGTAGTCGAAGCGCCATCTATAAGGATCTCAAGTTTTTACTAAACCAGTCTTTCTTGAAGCCCACGGTATCGATCTGGCTAATTGTCCTAGAAGGACAAAGCCAATACTCTGGAACAGAACAGAACCGCTATCTAAGTATTTGTCTATCTAAGTGCTCTTAAGGGTGGCTTATTTTAAATTAATTTTTTGGCTTTCTCGATGTTAAATTATATTGTGTGTTTTAGAAATACGCTGCATGCTAGACTCCATAAAAACCGATTTAAATCGGTTGTATAGTTGCTTGAGTGAGGAAAACGCCCTTGCCAGATCTCCATGTTTGTCAGGTAAGACTCCAAAAAAGGCCTTTAAAATTCTTTAAATGTTTTTGGGTTTTTTCTTAATGGTGGCATCTTATTTAATTTATCATAGTTTCTTTGTAAAAAATATTTAAATGTATGGGCTTTTTTCTTTCTATTGGACATTTTTAATCAACTTTTTTTTAATATTTATTTTATGTTGGGCCTGGTAACTTGGAGATGGCAAGTGCATTTTCACTCATCAACTGTATGGAATGATAACTAATTTTATATGTATGTATAAATTTTAGGGCGAATGTTTATATGTATGTTAAAACTGTAGAGCTTTTAAATGGTGTTCTGTATTGTTTTAGTTTAATATTAAAAAAGTGTATCAATGCTTTTGTCGTTTTTGCGTTTTCCAAGTTCGGGTTTGTCCATTAACAGTAAAATTCAGAATAACTTATACACTAAAGCATAAAAAAGATTTGTAGGAACAGTTTAAAAGAAATCATTTTGATTCTTAATTTTTAAGAATATGATTTTAAAAAGAATAAAAAATGCATAATTTTGATGTTTTCGCAAAAAGATGAAAAAAGTTGCTTTATAGCTAAAAAATATTTTTCCATAAAGACGCGAGCTTCTTCCGCCATCTTATATTAACAGAAATCTACAAGAAAATTATTCAGAAAATTTTGGATTCCATAAAAATGCACACTTTTAATTTACTTCCTTGTTTTTGTTTTAACAAGGCCAAGTTCGCCTTTGGTTTGATATGTAAAATATAGTATAAACAGGGTAGAGGGACTTATTAGAAAAAAATAAACATTTTTTCTCACGGGCTTTCTTCCTTACGCCACAATAAACTTTTTTTTTTAGATAGTATGTATTTCGTTCGAAAGCTTATAAAAAAAAGCAACGTAATATTTGCTTGCCAATTTTTTCACATGTTGTACCTTTTTGATGTCAAAAATAATTATACCGTTAGAAATTAGTTATTTGTTGGTTGGCCAATTTAGATACTATTTTAATAATTCCTACAAAAACTATCTATACTTTTTACAAAATTACTGCTGATAAACCATTTTACACAATGTCAGTAAATTACAAAACATAGCTGTTTTGGTCACCAGTGCAAGAAAAAGATATTTTACGACACGGGTGGAAAAAAATCGGTGCAAAGTTTTTCTTTCGGGACTTTTTATCTTTTTTAATGAAAAAGGTTAAAAAAAATAGTGTATGCAACTCGGGGCTAAATTGTGTTTGTTTGTAGTTGCGAGTTTTAAAGCGCTGTTGCCTGAGAACACCGCTGAAAAAAATACTGTTTTAGTCACTAGTTCTATAAACTACTATTTTGCTATCCTTACTTATGTTATGTATGATCCCCCCGGGAGTAGCACCTACTAGGCGAACACGTCAAACAGACGGTAACCATCAATTTACTGGCAAAATAGAGGCACCAAGAACCTCATTGTATCAGAATTCATATCTCTGGAGAACAGCATCGCTGTGGAATAAACTCCCTGCGACAGTTTTCCCTGCAGGTTACCCCCTGAACCGTTTCAAAACCAACATACACCAACATTTCCGCGCACTTGCCGCTTCTCGAGCGTGATAGGGATCTCCTTGCGAGTGCGCATAACCGTAAAAAAAATATGGTGAAAGTACGTTCGATTAGAGATCCGGCGCCCCATTTAGGATTTGGATCAATCAAGGATCAGTTTGTAACATTTGCTTCCACAGAGATCTGCTTCAGCAAAGCGATTTTTGAGCGGTCGAGAGCAGTGTTGATCAAAAATGGTATTTGACAGGAGATAAAAAACTTATGAGAGTGTCATTCTGTTTTAGTTAATAGTGTGCACCCAAAACTCTTCATAAAAGTTTCTCAATTCTTTTTTTTAGGCGCTTACCCCAATCCGGCTCTTTACCCGGGCCTCTACCCCGGTCTGGCCTATCCCTTCCCCGGTCTAGGCCTGACCCCGCAGGCTGCGGCTGCTTTCCTGCCTCCCGACCAACATTTGCAGCATCTCAACGCCCTCAGTGGGCTGGCCCAGCAAGCGGGTCTACCAATGGGATACCAGCCTGGGGCACAGCCTGGTAGCGGTCAGCTTTCGGTAAGTAATTCTTTTATCTCAAAAGGCAGATTATTATTATCACTTGTTTGTAGAGGCCTTAAAGAGTTTAAACTACGTTGAAACCGTTCATTTGAATAAAACTTGAAACACCGCATTGTGTGGACTCAACCGCGTTACCTAGAAGGCGTGTTATCATTGACTTGAAGTGTCGTTCTTCGCAAGGGACTTTAACATGATGATCCCATGTAACACATAGTGATCCTGTTTTATGTAAAACATAACCCTTTTCATGCCCAAAGGACCCGTCCTGTAGGCAGGGTAGATGGACTTAGTTTTGGGCACGGGTCAGACTATCTTGATGTCCACCGATATAATGGAAAATTCTCTAAAATAGTATACAGAGCCAACCAGTAAAAATTAACGGACGAATTATTGACCTAAATTCATGTATTCTTAAAAAGGCAAAAGCAAAATTTTTTATTTATCATTATTTTTATTTTAGATTGGTCTGTCTCAACCAAGCAGTTCACTATCCCAACTTGGTAGCTTGTTATCCCAATCGATTGCCCAACCGGTCCAAGCGAAAGAATCGCCCAAGATAATATTTTCATCGAGTGGCAGCGCGCCGGGGACTACTAGCCTCTTTGCTCCATCTAGCGTCTCTTCAACAGGAATTAGTAGCAACATTTTTGGTGGCGCGCCTATCGGTAACATGCCTGTGTCTGCTGTCAGTACCAGTAAAGCCCCACCTGTCAATGTAGTTATTACATCTTCAGGTAACTGTCTTCTCTGATTGTGTTTATCTCGTTTTCTTAACGTCAAAAAACCCGTGTTCAGTGTAAATCCGCTGATTTACACAGAACGCCATTTTGTTTTGAAGTGACAGGTGGCAAATTTTTTTACATCTTGAAATTAAGTAGGTCCCGCTAAAAGTAAATCCATCAAAATTAATTTTATTTTTACTAAAACAGGGAATAATTTTTTTTCTTTTACTTTGGCAGCGGTCATCCTGGATTCTAAAGGCAAAAAATTGGGGATCCTCGAACAAAAATTTAGCTTTGAGTGTTAAATACCACCATGTCAAATATAAAAAAAATACTCTGTGCAGCTTTTTCTTAAAATACCCTACACATTTACTCCACTGAATAAGGACGTGTGCAAGCTATGCTTGACAATTGCGCTTGCTTAACTGGGCAAGGTGCGTCTATCTCTAAACAATGCTAGAGTATAGAGGACCGATATTTCTCTCCTTTAATTTTGTCTTAAATAAATTTGACTTTGATAATTTTGTCGCGTCTCTATTTCTTTAAAATATGTCATAAATACAGGGTCTCTTGTCCTAGTCTATTTGCAAAATCTGGTAGTGTATAGCATGTTTGAAAGCGGGAGTATTGATGGAGTTCCTTTGTCTGCTGTCAGCTCCATTAAATCTTTGCCTATCAATGTGGTTATTACATCTTCAACATATATTTTTCACTTATTGTTCACCTTATTATATTATAATAAGCAAAAGAGAGTTAAAGAAATATTACTACACACCAAGTTGCAATCGCCTAACAAACTAGAAACAAAACAACTAACAGGCTATATGATGACCATGGGTACGTTCTCCAAAATTTGACGTATACTGTGTGACGTTTATCCAATTTTCTTGTGTGTGTGCGTATGGAGTGTGGTAACATCTACCTTTTTTCTTAGATTTGAAAAAGTTCTGTTCTTTAACAGTACCTCTTTGGTTTTGTAGATCCCCTACCAACAACCAAAACCACCACAACGCAACCTATTTTGTCGGTGACTATACCACCGCAACACATTAAAGGGAACGTCTCGAAAAGCACGCAACCGTCTGCAGTCGCACAAACAGGTACCAATAAAAAATATAAAAATTACATGTTAATAATTTTGTAAAGTTTAATCTCATAAAGAATACTTAATTGGTTGCAATCCATCCTTTTCTGGGAATCACTGTATAAATTATCATTTTTATATTCAGTACTTTTTGAGATAAAAATTCCTAATCCTCAAAAAGAGGTTTATTTAGGTCAAGCAAAAAATATTCTTCAAAATCAAAAATAATTTTGTGTGTGTGTGCTTAACTCGCAAGTGTCAGAAAGAGAAGGAAGGGTTGGTTTTGGTTAGTTTCCAACTTACACAAAGTAGCATCTCCAGACGTAGGTTTCTGTGTGTTTCACGTCATCAGTGGAGATCGAGTGCTCGAGTCAGATCGCTAGATGGCGCCACACATTTAAGTTTGCTCGTATCTTACGGATGCGAGTAATTCATATGTAGGAGTTGGTTTTGGTTCAAATTGGCTTACCTAGGTATGCTGTTCTCCACTGATGACGTGAAACACACAGAAACGTACGTCTGGAGACGCTACCTTGTGTAAGTTGGAAACTAACCAACACTAACTTTTCCTTCTCTTTCTAACACTCGCGAGTTAAGTACACACACCTTTTTGTGAAGTATAAAATTATTTCTGATTTTTATCGATACACACATAGCACACCTTTTTTCTTTGCAAAACATATTTTGTTCACAAAGCTGAATACAATCGGCACGACATTCTGTCATCTTGATGTGATTTACAGGTTCACAGCCCCATAACTACCAAATACCGATGCCAGTTGGAAGCGGCATTACGCAGCCGAGTATTTTGAGTCAACCTTCACCCGTCGTAACGACATCTAGTTTACTGACTAATGTACCTTCGCCTGTGGTATCAGCTGTAAGTATATTATCACGGCGCCTCCACCATATTAAAGTTGCCTAGCCTCCATGGATTGGCTTGGGGTTGCGTAGCTTAAAAAAATATGTGTAGAGAAACTCACTTATTCGGAGTAGACTTTGTAGAGTCGGGTTGCGGGTAGCTAATCCCTATTCCCGCCTCGGCAGAGCATTACACACCGACACTAAACGCTAGAGTACCACCCTCAGAGAAGATACCACTCAGTACGATTTAAAATTGGGAGAGGTTAGAGATTTAGGAGTTATTGGTTTAAATCTTATAAACTTATAATGATGGAACTCGAAAAAATATCTTAACAAACAACTTACTTGCCTGAAGACATTTGCTTTATTTTGTAGGTGGCTAAATCACCGGCTAACAAAAACCTCTCATTGGGTCAGCAAATCGAGAAGGCGCTGGACCAGACCTTCAGTCCCTCCAGAAACGATACGAGTGTGAACCGGAGTAACGTGTCCTCCAGTTCAGTGGACGACTACGACCCCAGACCTGATTTTCAACCGATTATTCCGTTGCCTGATGAGGTACCCGTAACTACAGGTAAGTACATATATAGGGTGTGTTGTTTTTGGGGGATTTTAGAGGAAATAGAACAAATCTGACCCCCACATGCAAATCTCGATTTTCGGGAGAAAAAGAAGTCATTTTAAGTTTTTGAGATATTACATAAAATTGTTATTTCTTTATGGAATTGCTTCTTTATTTTCTTATGTTTGTATTTTCTATATTTATTGGTTTTATTTTAATTTGTTTAATAAATTTTAAAAGGATCAAATTAATAAAATTATCAAATGTAAAGAGATAATGAACATATAAAAATCAATAAAACTAAAAATACTCTGCCAATCTATGGGCACCTAAGCTCACACTGGGTACTATAGTTATAGTGTATCTACGTGAAAGCTAATATAACTAAAAACTGAAGTATATTTTATTGAACTCCAGACTCAATTACCTTTCGTTTGATACCACACAAGCCATGTTTTGACTTAAACTCTAATTTTTCAAACCTACCCCCACCCTTTTTTTAAAAACTAAAATGTATTTTCTTTAACTCCAGACTCAATTACCTTTCGTTTGATATCACACACGCCATATTTCTACTTAAACATTTTTTTTTAAATTTACCCCCACCCTTTTGTTTTAAATAAACTAAAATGTATTTTGTTTAACTCCAGACTCAATTACATTTCGTTTGATATCACACACGCCATATTTTTACATAAACTCTAATTTTTGAAATCGACCCCCACCCTTTTATTTGGCTTGTGTTCGGTGGATTTTGTTCATTTTTAAATGGGACCATCTCGACCCAATACCCAGCCTGGGTACCAAATTTCATTAAAATCGGGCAAGCCGTTTTTGAGTTATTCGCGTTGGTCATTACAGACAGATATACAGACGGCGCAACAAAAAAGTTTCAAAATCATCTGAAACGCAAAGATATATAAAAAATTTTGAAATCGGAGCAACTTTTTTTTTCTCGAAAAAATTAGGATCACCAAAGCTCACACTACTATAGTATAGTATATGTGTAAGCTCAAATATTGTGTTGTATGTACGCTAATTTAAAAAAATCGATTAAAAAGAGGGTTATTCTACAAGAAAAAGACGACTTTATGTAATATCTTTAAAAATTAAAAGTAAGAGATAAAATTTAATTTGATAGTTAATTTATTTTATAAAAAAATATATAAAAAATTAATTTACACCAAAATTTTCATAAATAAATAAATGGATTCATAAGGGATCTTATACCTTCCTATAGTTGCGGATGTATATAAGTGGCACCGCGTCATAAACCAAATTTTGCGGCAAAATCTAAGTAAAAAAGCCTTAAAAAATTAGTGTTTCACTTTAAACATGCATGCCGCTTTATATTTGTATGATAATACACTGAGACCTTTTAAAGGAGAGATAAAATAGGTACTTACCTAATAAATAAAGATCCAAAACATAAAAGAGAATCCAAAGTTATATTAAAATGTGTGCAAATATTGATTTAGTTTAAAAAATGGTAATTTGTTTTGTAAAAAGCTCAAAAACAACAACGAATAGAAAACGTCAAAGCCCGTCTAAATCAATAATATGTTCGTAACAACCAGATAAGAGTATATATGTTCCTTTCTAATGCAATCGTTTAGAAGAAGACATCAATAAAAAGCAAGTACAATAATAAGCTAATGACTAATTAGTGCAGTGCCTCATTTTGGGAATCAATATCAATAAAAAAATTAAAGAAAGTGCGTGCCACTGTATGTACCCCTCTACTCCCTTCCCGCCCATCAAGGTTTTGATGACGCGGTGTCACTTTAATACAGCATCAAGTATAGTCCATTAGAACACACCAAGTAAAGTTCACGCATATCAGCCTTGAAAACAGTTTTTTGCTAAAATCTTAAAAAAAGGGCCTTGCTATACAAAGATGCAGCTTTCACCTTTAAGCTTCTCTTGAAAATCGAGACTCGCAAGTAAGAGACCGTTTTTTTCCATCCAAACATCGAATTTTGGGAGACTCTGTACAATGTTTTTCCAAGTTGACCTAACTCTCCCTGCAATTTTTCTTACTTGACATAAAAAATCATTTTCTCTGTCTTTCCCTCTTGCAACCAGTGTTGCCAGGTTCCACAGAAATATTGCATGAGAAATATTTTGAGAAAGCATGAGATTTCAAAGAAAAGCATGAGATGGCGGAATTGTCGCTGTTGCCTCTAGCATGGTGCTTCATTCATTATTGCAGGCACTTCTTACCACGCACACATTGTTCCCTTCGTACTACATTCTACCCAATGAAACCCAGGTAACTTTGTCCAGTCTTTTGTAAAATGTTGTTTGTAAATCTTTTTCTTCTTAGCAGAACTAGGTCCGGGTAGGTTTTGGTCAGTTTTACTACTACTCTATAGTAGGACGCGTACGACGTAAAGGTGTGGCACATAACAGAATAATCGATTATCGTTTTCGGGGAATACCCGAATAAGTGAACCGGGAATTTGTACGTCATACTCTCAACCAGGCGCGAGGTTGCGATTATGACGATCCAACGTTGCGAAATGCTGGGTTTCAATTTTTTTTGGCACTTCTTTCTGACGTAAGCCGAATTTTCTTATAATTACTTTGGTATTTGTAGTTTATAGTTACCTCTATAATTAATTTTTAAGTATAATTTATTTTTGTCTCTGTAAGCTAAAAAGCATGAGATTTTGCGATAAAATAATGATAGCATGAGATTTATTTGCAAAACATGAGATCTTATGCAAAAGCATGAGACCTGGTATCACTGCTTGCAACCTTAAAGCTTGCAGCAAAAACCGCAATGTTTTGGGATGGAATAAATTGAATTAAATAATTGCCTCTCACTCTTTTACAGGCGAAGAAAAAGAAACAGAACTATTCTGCCAACGAGGAAAGCTCTTCCGACATATTAACAACAATGGAGTGAGAGAATGGAAAGAAAGGGGAGTTGGAAATTTGAAAATATTGTACAATCCTGAGACTTCCAAAGTAAGTAAATGTAATATATACCTATAATAAAAAGGTTGCAATATGGTTCCAACTTAGCTAGACTTACTGTATATATAACACCCGGAAGATCTCCAAATTACTTATTTTTTAGGAGAGGCGTTTAAAGATTATGTCATTATGTCATTCTATATCTCGGTCAATAATTACAGTTATTTTTATCATGATAGAATACACCATTTAAAATCAATTTCTGTAAATAACTCAATTTTTTCAAATTTTAAGATTTAACGTTCATCAGGCTTGCTTACGTGTGACAAGTAGCACTTTATCCACGACGTGCGGCAAAATTATTTTTGCACGCGCACCACGTTAGCAACCCTTAAGACCAAATAAATAAGACAGTGTTAATATTCGTGTTCATTTAAATTTCAGAGAAAGATTATAGTAGATGAAGCCGTGAAATATTTTGGATCCTCGAATTTTTTTTGAATTGCTCACTGAACAATTCTATTAATGTTTGCTGACAAAGAAAATAAGTTCCCAAATTCTTCACGGCCTCCCCTACTATTATAGAATATAATATTATTATATAATTTGTCATTTTGTTTCAAAATGGACTTGTAGATAAAATTGTACCTTAAATATGCAGAAGGTGTCTTTACCGCCCTTAAAAGAAATAACTATTCCCTACAAACAAATTAATCATTTCACACAGTAACAACTTGTGTCTTACTAAACAGTTGTTCAATCATTGTTTGTTTAGGTTCGACTTATCATGCGTCGCGACCAAGTCCACAAAATCTGCGCCAACCACTTCATCACTACAGACATGTCATTGTCACCGATGCCCAACAATGATAGGGCTTACGTCTGGGCCGCCAATGACTTTGCCGATGAAGAAATGCAGGTGGAGAAATTCTGCGTCAAGTAAGTGGTTCAAATTAACATAAAACACCAGACCGCACCTTCATTAAAAAAACAATAAATGAAAAGTAACTAACCAACATCTTCCCAAGGGAGTAATACAATTTCTCGAGGGATAAAAAGACACTTTTTACGAGGCATATACACTATTTTTCGCATTTTCCGAGCTTTTTCTGATAAGGTAATAAGCAATTATTATTATACTGAATATACAGGGTGTTTCCTAATTGAATGTCAATATTTATGGGGGTGATTTTTTGGCCCATTTTAAGAAAAAACTTCTTATGAACATATGTCATAAACGTCTTACCTTTTGAGATACAGGCTGGTAAAGTTTTCAAAAATAAATCATTTATTATTACCCTGTATACATTCCGTTATTCTACCAAAAGTGATATTACGTAATATATACAGGGTGTTAATAAAGTATGTAGCCAAACTTCAGGGGGCGATTCCTGGAGTCATTTTAGGAAGAAAAGTTTAAATAAGCATAGGTCCGAAAATGCATATCCAGCAAGATACAGGGTGTTAAACTTTCAAAAAAAAAATTGTTTTTTGTAAATATCTTCACCATCGTTCGCTTGATTTCATTGAAAATTGGCAGAGATATTTCTAGTATAAAGGGCCTACTTTGGCTCTAAAGAAGTTGCAATTAGCAAGTTCAGTGGCGTACCAGGGATGACCTTAGCAAATACTTTGTTAAAAAAAAGTGTACGCCAATGACTTTTTTGACATTTTTGTATTTTTTTTATATTGTCCAATTCAAAGTACATCTTTTAGATTTCTTGTATTTTTTTCACTACTTGCTCTGTTTTCGAGATAAAAAATAAAAAGCATTCTATTACAAAACAAATTTCACGGTGGTATAACACTCTTAAAAGTGATTTCTCTAAAATTTTTATTTAGAATTTGAGGAAGCATTTACAATTCATAATCAAACAAGTTATACTACAGAAGTTGCTGAAAGTGTCCTCCATTGTTTGCCTTATTTGATCACAAGAATTAACTATCCTTTGTCTTAATTCTTTCTCATTGTTGAGTGGAGTTTGGTAAACCAAAGATTTTAAATGTCCCCAGAGGAAAAAATCTAAGGGATTTAGGTCTGGTGATCTTGGTGGCCATGACTGTGGACCCGCTCGACCAATCCAATATCCTTCGTAATGTTCATTCAAAAACTGACGTGCTCTCTACTGCCAAAGGGACATTTTCTAAATGGTCTGGTAGCTCAAATTCCAAAAAAAAAACGGTAGTGGTCACCATTTAATCGCATTGGCAAAAAATGGCGACCGATAAGGTTGTCATTTACAATACCAACCCTCACATTTACTGAGAACTGTTGTTGAAAATTATCTTCAATTACTGCATGAGGGTTTTCGTCACACCAGACATGATTGTTATGAAAGTTCATAATCGCATTTCTTGAAAAACAGGCTTCATCCGTAAATAATATTTGACTTAAAAACCTGGGAGATGCCTCTTGTTGTTGGAGAAACTGCCGTACAATTAGTTTTTATTATTATTGGTTAAGGTGTGCACCTATGCTCCATACCATAATTTTTGAGATAACTTTTTGACAGTTATCAGCTGTTTACCATAACAAATAGCATAGGCAAACGAAAAAAACTTGTCAAAAGTTATCTTAAAAATAATGATATAGTGTGTAGACGCCGCTGGACTTAATAAATTTATTTTAATTTGGACTTTTGCACCTTAACAAAATACTAGTTCCCAATTTCCCCTAAATTTTGTAAACAAAAATTACCCAGAAAAGACTTAGTATTTTTTTAAACTGTAAAATGTTTTTTCCAAATAAAATGCTTTTTATTTTTTTATCTGGAAAACCGAGCAAGTAATAAAAATAAGACAAAAGACATAAAAGATGTATTTTTAGTTGGACAATACGCCAAAAATACAAAAATGTCAAAAAAGTCATTGGCGTACACTTTTTTTCAACAAAGTATTTGCTAAGGTCATCCCTGGTACGCCACTGGACTTTCTAATTGCAACTTCTTTAGAGCCAAAGTAGGCCCTTTATACTAGAAATATCTCTGCCAATTTTCAATAAAATCAAGCGAAAGATGTTGAAGATATTTACAAAAAACAATTTTTTTTCAAAGTTTAACACCCTGTATCTTGCTGTATATGCATTTTCGGACCTATGCTTATTTGAACTTTTCTTCCTAAAATGACTCCAGGAATCGCCCCCTGAAGTTTGGCTACATACTTTATTAACACCCTGTTTATAGAGATCATTGGATATGACTACCACATGACCTCTGGAAACGGTTACTATGGGCAACGTTTACAATCACAGTATAGTGGTTAGTAATCTGTGTTTACAATATAAACATTTAAAATATTTTTTACTTTTATCCCTAAAATGCGAGATAAAAAGTGCACAGTACCAAAACAATATTTATTAGTCCGTTCTTTAATTCGATTTGGATGACTTACATATTTAACGCTACCTGGCCACACGCGACGAACATATCATATACATACCACATAATCCCAGCGGGCCGCTAAACACCCCTACCTACGGTTGATAAATTTCTCTTCTCCATAAATGCTTTAATTTTGGCAGATACTATTTGTCGGCCACAGGGTTCTTTAATGTGCTACGACCAAAACTGGCGTGTTTGACTATGAATTTCACTTTTTCTAACATCTAACTTAAACAAAAAGCAGCTTCACGTGCCTTCTACTATAATTTATTCCCTAACCGAAAGCTATTTAAACATAACAATTTATCTCAATGTTAACAAACTTTAATATTTTTCTTTTTTTGCTATAGATTTAAGACTTCAGAAGAAGCAAGAAAGTTCCACGATGCGTTTGAGCTAGCCAAGGCTAAAATAGTCGAGAAGCCAATAAAAAAAGATGAGAATTCCAACAAACCCGTTAAAGAAAAGGAACCAGTTAAAAAAGAGGTAAGATAAATTAATGAAATTAATACGTGTTTTAGAGCTACAGTTACAATTTTTGAGAACTTGTCCACAAACTTTCGTCTATTAACTATTTTATCGTAATTAGCCTTAGGGTGCCAAAAAGCTGTCTGTTAGAATAAAGACAGATAATAAAATAAGAAAAAGAGAGACGAACATATGGACATCCGTCATAGGGCACTGCAATCTATTTTTCTCCTGGTTTAAACATTCTCTTTTAATCTATTTTTTTCAAATTATTAGGCGCCCCAGAAAGAGACACCCAAAAGCACCGTCGCCGCTGCACCAGTCGCGCCCTCTCTTGGCGGTTTTGTGTTTTCTGGCGCAACTACTCCAACATTCAAGCCTAAGGAAGAAGTAAAGAAGCCCGAACCTGCTAAAGTTGCCGAGGTAAGCTGAAAAATTAAAAAGTGTACAGTACAGCCTCTAATTTTGCTGGAAGTTGGTGTTTTTTATGTTTTTTATTACTAATTAATCGCTTATTCCCAACCAACTGAAATTACAGTTAATTCCAGGCAAATAACTAACTGTAAGATAAAATATTAATATAAACTTTTTTAAAGCTAAACGTTATTTCAAACAGTTGTTTTTCGTTACCTAATTACCTAGTTCTGCCTTTTTTCAGTTTTTTTAGCATTTTTTTTATATTTTTATTTTTTTAGGTCAAAGAATCCACACCAAAAGCCAGCCCGTTTGCCAACTTTACATTCGGAGGATTCCAAATGGCAAGTGGCAACCTTGCTTCACCAGCGACTACAGCGCCTGCGGTTGCTAGCTCAACTCCGCAAAAAACCGGTAAGTTTGCTTTAGTGAAGGAGATTTAGGATTTTTAAAGTTAAAGGAATGGGGGAAGATTTTCCGAAATGAGAAAATCTGGTTAATATTAATTAATAAGGCAAGTACTTTTGCTTAATCACCCCATAATTCTAATAACAACACGCACGTGTATTCTTAATTCAGTTTACTTAAGCTAACTGTTCTGCGAAACTAATTATCAGTTACTACATGGAATAGTTTTTTGAGAAAACTTTCTGTGCCAACATGATTTTATGCAGTGAAAAATACAGCGTATGTGCTTTACTGGCATGCATTGATCAATTATTTGATTTCCAATGCAACCGTAAAGCTATGAACAAACGATAAATTAATGAGGATTTAATTTAAAAAAATGTCTTCTATCTACAACGTATTTCAAGCTAGAGCTAAGCTAAGCTTAATATTAATATTATTTGTAGTTTTCACAAAAGAACTTTAGCTTGATTTATATGTAATGTAGGTACTTATTTATTTCTTTGTTATAATAAGTATATAAGCATTTATACTTTTTGTTTAGAGTAAAATAAAACAGTATTTTGTTATATAATTTTTTATAAAAAGGATATTCATGCGAAAAACTCACACTTTATTGGTCGACACATAGATCTTTTGAAAAGTGTAAAGAAGTTCCTAACTGATTTAACTGAAAATTTTAACAAAAACAATATTGAGGACAAAAAACATAGTCTCTCTGATTGAATTTAAAAAATATATAACAATATATAAACCAAAAAGCGCTATTTGGAGGCTATTACTAATTATTAAGTTTAAAATATTGCAATCGAACTTGAACAGCTCATGGGATAAAATAAATTGAACCGACCAAAAAACTAAAAATCTAAAACTCCGCAAAAATCAGTTATTCTCATCTTCAGAAAAACTTAATCTCTTGAACTGGCATCATCAGTTATGACGAGAGAAGCGACATCAGATGCATCAATAGCTGTTTTATTTTCCCAGTCTTCTTAAGTTAGGTTGTAGTAATACATCATGTAAATTTGCCAATGCGTTTTTATATTTTTAAACAATGCTGTTGCACACTTTTTGAAGTAGTTTTCTAAAGGCGTTTTTTTGAATAGCATCAGGTCGTCTTCATATTTTTTTTCATTATTATTACTGTTTTGAAATTCCGCTCTGCAGTTACTACAGCTGGGATTAAAGACCGAAAAAAAGCGTGGACTTTATTTTACAAAATATTTTAACTACTTGTCAGAAATTTTTTATTTACTATCGTTGTCATATAGACAGTCAGGCTTGCAACTGCCAACTGCAATCTGGGGCCAACAATGATTTTCGATGGTATTTTTTGCCTTGTTTATTGCAAAAAAATAAAAAAGGATATCAAAGTGACTTGGGTATTACAAAGACTATATCGCTGTCCCGGCAAAATAATGACGCAAATGCAAAAATATGTTTCAAACACAACAAAATTTTGCGTCATTGTTTTCTCGACAGGATCGGGGCAAGCGTTACTAATCAGACAATGACGCAACTGTCATCTAGCGGCAACGGCTGATTCTACGCTTACGTCGTTGTTTTACCGTATAGCGGGATTAATTTTGAAACTAATGACATAATTAAGTAAAAATATCAAAATTTTGCAGCTGCGTCATTGTTTTGCCGGGACAGCGATATTGGCTCTCATACTTCTTCTTTGTAATAACTGAATAATACATGAACAAAAACAGAACAAACAATTTGTTCATGAAAAAACTTGAAAGCATAATATTTTTCAAAATCATTTTATCTCTAAGTATTGTTTTTGTACGAATACACGACAACGCCAAATTCATATTATTACTTCGCGTTTTAAAGTAGTTATAACCAAAAAAGTTAAAAAAATCGATTTAAATGCTCTATATTTCGAGAACAGATCAGTTTTGACCAATATGTTATATGAACTTTTTTGCTTATTTTGATCTTCCCTATTACTTAAAGAAAACAACAGTAGTAATGTAAGTAATAATGTAAAACACGGATTGGTTTCTACGACATTTTAAATAAATGTCAACTACCATTTTTTGCAGTATCTTCTCCCCGCAAAGACTCAGAAGGCCATGATGACTTACATCCAGGGGAATTCGTGCCGACTGCTGAGTTTAAACCTGTCATCGATCTGCCAAACTTGATTGAAGTCAAAACTGGCGAGGAGAATGCTGAGGTGTTGTTTGAAGAACGAGCCAAGCTATTCCGGTAAGTAGCAAAATAAATCTCAGTTTAGACACAATATCCCGATGGAATTATCGAAATAAAGTTGCTGCGTTTATTTTGATGATCCCATCGGGATCAGGACCCGGAACGATTCAAATTCTTAATCTTGAGTGTTTATATCTCAGAATTGAAATTCGAGTTGTTGATCTTAAGGGTTTATCCGAAGATTGGATTGAAACACTGACCACTGTAAATGCACAACTTATAGATTTTCCTAACAACTAAATTTTTCATAAAAATTTATTTGCCAATCAAATCCAGTTTTGGACCATTATAAAGCTGTAAAACTAAATGTAGTTATTGATACGATGTCTGTCTGTCTGATCCGCAAACTCAAACACGCCGAACTACGATTTTTACGAAATGTTTAATATAAATTGTGGTCGTCCTAAATAGGATCTGGAAGGAATCTTAAAATTAGCCAACGCCAAGGTAACTTGGTAAGGCTCTCTCACCAAATACTTTTTAAATAAATACAAATACTAGGTAAATTGTAACAAGATAAAAAAAACGTTAAACAAAAGTTATTACCATATTTGAAGAGTATAAAAAGCTTTGGAAATCAGAAACTCCTTTGATTATGTCTAAACATTTTACAACATCGAATTTTTCTTATATCTAAAGGCAAATGGTTAAAGTAGGAAACTCTCATTATAGATAAATGAATCCTTAATTAAAGTTGAGTGAGAAAGTGGTATTGGTAAAATATGCGGACGACGTACACTGTACCTGTTAGATAATATTTGTTTCTTGTGCATTTTTTTTTTGTAAACGAGTTTTAGTTAGTTAGTTAAATAAATAGGCTACAAAGGTAAAATTTTATGTCTTAAAAGCAATGGCCTACATGAGCATCTTCTTTTGACCCTACATATATTTTTTCATGCCTTTTTTTGCAAAACAAACAGATTTAAACAGATCATTAGCACTTAAAGAGAACTAACAATTTCTCGCAATCTCAAATCCCAGGTTACTCGTAAAGCAAAGGAAGAGGAAGCATTTACTCTTTAAGTTTAGAATTTCTATAGGTAAATTTAGTTGGAATAAGGACACTGTTGTTCTGGTAAATATACGTTTTAATCCATCGGTAACGTTTCGACAATGGTTTTTGTCTTCATCAGACTAAAAAAGGTTACAACTCATTAGTAAGATAATACAAAATACGGCACATTAATACATCACCAATTAAAAATTATTATTCTTTTCCCAATAAATAACATTTAAAAATGACCTTATTGACAATATATTATTTTTTTCCTAAATATTTTTTTCCGTTTTAATGTATATGTAACTGATTTTTTTATTTATTTATATAAAGAAATAATTATGGTTTATTTTTCTTCCTTTTTTTTTAATATACATATATAAAAAATTTTATACAAAGGTTCAAAAATTTTTTTTTTGTCACTATAGTAACTGATGGGTGGCTCAATAAAATACGCACAAAGAGATCAATCAGCTATTCATATAAAAACAACAATAACAAATAAAACCTGTCGCAAGCCATAATACCATGTAGAAAATAACAACAATGTACACATTATAAACCTATGTTAAAATTTAAAAAGGACTGTTAAAATATTTTAAAATTCCGTACTCACCCTTCAGACTAGATCGTACATTGGAACAACAAAAAACAAGAATTCAAGCACATCAGGAAAACAAACGGCACAAAATTAAAAACAATACCCGACATTAATCTGCTAATTATTTATATTTTCTTTTATTTTGTTTATCAGACAGGTTATATTATTGGCGGCAAAATTAGTCCGCATTGTTGTCACTATTCTGGATTTTCATTGTTCCGAAATACTAAAACAAATTAAAATTCTTTAAGTTTAAAGCAAAAGGCAACCTTGAATAGAGTGGCACTAGTAGTGTACGGTACTGATTTAATTTAGAGTGGGACAAGTGTATATAGTATGATACAATTAAGACAGTGATGGAACTTATTTTCTAGTTTGGAGTTGTTGTATATTAAAATGCATTGATAACATGCATTGTTGTCAGAACACAAAACTTTTCCTGTTTAAACCTTGGTATATACAATTAATTTTAAAAAAAAAGCAAAAAATATTTTCAACGCTAATTTTCAACTCATTTACGTATTCATGACTACTTAGAAAGACACTTCGTATTTTGTTGTCGTGGTTTAATTGGGAAGAATTTCTTCGCCAAATTTTAAGTTGTCATCCAATCTATCTATCTATCTGTTTAGCCTTCTTCCATCCATCTTTGGATATAGGCCTCCTCCAATATCTTCCACTCTTCCCTATATGTCGCCGTGTTCATCCATCTAGTTTCCGCAGGTTTCTTCAAATCGTCCGCCCATTTCATTTGGGGTCATCCAATAGTAATCCTAAAAATGTATTATGCCCTGAATTTGAGATATTTTTGTCTCTTGGCTTAACTTCATTCAGTTCACTTTTAAAAATTTTTTGAAATATTTAAAGATAAAATGTTGGCATCACACCACTCTTTAATGATACGCACATATTCCTGAACAATAATAGATAGATTTTCTTCATTAGAATCATGCCAAATAATTGTGATCAAGATGTCAAGAAGCATTCATTTATCGTTTCATAAGATGGCCGACATTACTTTTGCAGTTCGATGGTGACTATTGACCTCTTTTTTCATGTATTTGGATAAATAAGACATAGCCTACGTTTGACGAAACCTCAACGTCGAGTTTATAAATCTGTGTGTCGCAAAAGCTCCAAAACTACTGAACCCACTATAAAGAAATTTTTATAAAGAGTTGTGGTCAGGGTAAATAATTTTGGTTGGCGAAATGCATTTGTTGTTCTTTTTTGACAGGTGGGATACAACCAACGAACCTGGTGAGTGGAAAGAACGTGGTTTGGGAGTTGTCAAAATTTTGAAAGAAGATAATGTCAGAATCGTAATGCGAAGAGATCAAGTCCATAAGGTATGTAACCAATGTAGACAAAAAGCTTGAGCTTATGACACTTTGGGGATAAAACTTGGCAAACCAGCATTCATTTTGTATGCATGGAGTTTGCACTGTGCGCGGCCGGTGCCTTGAGAGTGGCCAAAAGATTGCCAACTTTGGCTCAAAGTATAGAACTTTAATAATAGCGCGCATTATCTAGTCGCATTTTTAAATGGAGACGCTGTACTTATTGATCTGCTACCCCAAGTGTTTAAAAGTGTAAGGCGGCTTACAAGTAGATAATAAGCTCAGAAATCTAAGGTTCGATTATTTTTGAATAGGTTTGCTGCAATCATCAAGTTCTCAAGAACATGTCATTCAAACAGAACTCGAACAATCCCAAAGCTGTCATGTGGGCCTGTCAGGATTTCTCAGAAGGAGTGTTGACGCCAGAAACATTCAGTATAAGGTAAGTTAAATAGTGGGTATTCACCTGAATATACAGTCTGTGGCGGTTGACTTTTATTCGCGGCTTTATTTGGTGACTCAAAATTTTGTATACATGATGTTTCAAAAATTTTATTTAAAAAAAACTGGGAAAAATAATTTTATTATGCAAATCAATTTGTGCCAATAATATTATCGTTCATATTTCAATAAAACGCTATATCTGTTTTTTAATAGATTTAAAAACGAAGAAATAGCTCTCAGATTCTTGAAAACTCTTCAATCCTCCCAGACCAACATGGACGAAAATAACCAAGTAATGGCTGGAAAACATCACAAGACAGGAGGACGAAGTCCCAAAACAAGCTTTGGAGACAAGTTTAAACCTGTTAAAGGTACAGCTACGGCTATAAGTTGCTCCAATTTCAATTTTTTTATTTATCTTTGCGTTCCAGGTGATTTTGAAAGTTTTTTCGCGCCGTCTGTCGGTCTGTAACAACCAACGCGCAAAAGTCAAAAACTGCTTGCCCGATTTTAATGAAATTTAGTACCTAGGTTGGGTATTGGCTCTAGATCTAGTCCCATTAAAAAAAAAAATTCCAACGGAGATAAGCCGTAAAAAAGGGGGTAGATTTATAAATTAGGGTTCTGGTAAAAATATTACTTGTACTGGTACTATTGTCACGATGGTGCACCCAGCCCTAAACTATAAACCTTATAAGGCATAAGGGCTTAAATGCTATTCAATATTTGCAAGTTCTTCTTAATATTTATAGTTAACCTATAAATCAATTGAGGTCAATAGAAATAAATGCAATTTAGCCATAAAAGTTTATACCCAGAATCAAAGTAGGTTACCCAGGGCTTTTTGATAGAGACTCGCGAGAACAAAGTACGGTAAGGCGAGGCGTTGCCTTGCCTCTCAGAACTAAAGTTTCGGCTTGGTTAGCGCTAAGTTAGTTAAATCCTCTTGGTAGTAAGCTTTGGGGGTCAAGTGAATTATATTCCCGATGCCAGTTCCCCGGATATTTTTTGTGTTGCACAGTATAATTTGCTAAACTGAGGGAACTTAAGGAGGGATTTATAAAAGGAAGACTGTTGAAAATTGTTATAAGATGTAACACCTTTTTGAACAATAAAATGAATTAAATTGGGAAATAATTTCCTGGATAGGTCCCGTTACTTTCTATAACAATTCAATAAATTCATTTAATTACTCGATATTTTGTTGACATTTAATTTTTGCAAATGTTCATTTTCTATGTTTAGGTTCTTGGGAATGCAAAAACTGCTACGTTCTTAACGAAGTTAAATCAAACAAATGTCAGGCATGTGACACACCGAAAGCTGGCACCACCGCAAAATCAGATGACAAGGCTGGAGCTAACTTCTCTTTTGGAGTCAAAGCGCAGGACAAGAAAGATAGCGGCGAGGTAAGTCTTCATTTTTCTTTTCCTGAGTGTTTACCGCTAAAAAAGTAACTCGAATTGAACAAAACTTTTATTGTTTTTGTCCTTTTCTAAGATAATAATTTATTAAACTCTGCGAATAAGAATTTAAGTATATAGGAGGGACAAAATACAGTATTGCCAACATTATCTTGTCTGGCCCCCAATCACTGATTTGTATAAAAAAAAATTCCTAAAATTACACATTAAGAGACAAAAAAAACTTTTGCAATTTTGCCTTTTAATTATTACCTGCTTATTCGTAAATTTTATTAAATTGTGGCCCTAATGAAGGACGAAGGACTTCATAAAACAAAAAAGGTTTTGTCAAATTTGTGTTACTGGCTGTGTTATAAATCCCCAGATCTGTTTAAAAAAATCAGCATGATTTCAATTCCGGATCAGTTTTGTTCAGGTATGCTATTTTAAAATGACCACCCTGTATGAATAATAATTTTAGTCTGGATGGGGTGACAAATTCAAGCCCACACAAGGCTCCTGGGAATGCGAGGTGTGCTACGTCAATAACACTGCAGACAGAACCAAGTGTATGTCCTGCGAAACGCCGAAAGATGGAGCTAGTAGCGGTGATGCAGACAGTGTTGCCATACCGGGACTTAAAGGGAAGGGTATCAGTTTGGATACAGGTAAGTCGTTTTGACATTTAAATTAATTGTACTGTAATTAGTAGCTACTTGGTCCACAGGGATTAGACCCAAGACGGAATGAGTTGTTGGTTTATTGTGGTAGACTATTGATATTTTCAGCACGAATTTTTGATTGAATAAGAACTAATCGATTTAATTGTGACGCCCATTAAAAACTTTAATATTTCTTAGTTTTCTAAAAAAAATAGCTTTGCAAAAATACAAAAACTCTGACAATATTTTTTCTAGGTCTGGAGATAAGGGGATTTAAAATGTTAAAATATTGACTTGCTCCATGTTGCTAAAAACAACATTACTTAAGCATTAAATACTAAAGCCTTAATTTCTAATTAACCCATTTTTTACCTTTGATGCGTATACATGCATGAATTCTGTTTTTAAGAGTTTTATTTTTTAAATGAAATTTTTTCTTGGTCGAAAATATGGGCTAATATCAGATTTCACTCGACCGTCTTTTCCTATTCAAAATATAGGGGGTAAAGTTAACGCCTCGAGAGGGGCGTTTATGTGAAGTAGTAGTGTGGGGTAGGCTCTGGGCCTGGCGACTAGGCACATGAAGCGCCCTTTTCACCAACCCTCGAGCATCCCCCTACTGTGTCTTTCCTTCGCTCAGAAATCTCCCTGTCTTCTGTACAAAGGCGTCGTATACTTCACATCATGAGAGGAAATGCGGCGAGGTTTCGTCCTCACTCGTCGCGCCCTCCTTCACTCTCATCTTCGTGAAGTGTCTTTGTAGGACGCAGTATCCAATATGGACTCCCACAATGGCTCCTACCTCTCTACGAGTTCTATGGAGTATCCTGTCACACACTCCTATGGAGTATCCTGTCTCACACTCCTTCACCTGTCTGGAGTTTCCTGTATTGGTCCATTCCTTTTCGATCTCTTTCTGGGCTCACTCTGCTAGCGGCTTCATCTGCCCTCTTGTGAGCCCCAGGAAAGGCACTGGCCCGGCGCATTTCTGCCGGTATCCACCCCTGATGGGTTCGTCCACTTTCTTGTTTCCTGGGACTCCCATGTGGCCCTGGACCTATACGAGGTCCACCTCTCTTATTCCGGCCAACTACTGTAGACCTCTCTCTCTTTCTCGTTTTCTCCCTAAACCGCTTCTCTGGCGGCATCGTTAGAGGAAGCTTCTTTTCTGCCACAGTCGCGATCTCCGACTGTCCTTTTTGTCCACCGTTCCTTCTCCACACGCCCGCGACTCTTATTCTATGGTATACTGCCAGCGCTTTTTCTTTATCCAGGTGGACAGCGATGGGAGGCGTAGGATAGGATTCAGGGCTATGTTGGGAGTAGGCCTTAAAGCTCCGATGATGCTCAAGGTCGCTAGCCTCTGCATGCTTTCGAGTTTTTTGGCGTTAGTGGTTTTCATTGTCCCCGACCACCAGACCCCGGATCAATGGTGGATCCCCGGTCTTATAATGGCCGTCTAGATCCAGCGCATGATCA
This sequence comes from Aspidapion aeneum, assembly GCA_963576565.1. Lineage (NCBI taxonomy): Eukaryota > Metazoa > Arthropoda > Insecta > Coleoptera > Brentidae > Aspidapion > Aspidapion aeneum. Next base: position 23,405,489 of record OY755045.1, on the reverse strand, counting down.
TCGGGCTGAGTCTCAACTTTCTTTTTACCACCTTTCTTCTTACTTGCCAGAATGTCTTTGTCGTCTTTGTTAGTCGGTCTCTATGTGGTTTCCAGCTTAATTTACTGTCTAGCACCATCCCCAGGTACTAAACCTCCTGCGTTAATGCAAGTGATCGTCCGTACATTTGTGGTGCTTTGAAGCCTTCTATCTTCCTCTTCTTCCGTCTTGCTGATGCTAAGGAATAAGTATACAGTATACAACATTTTTTGAGGTGTTAGTTATTTTCACTTAATATGACTGAGCGCGAAAAGGTAACAGAGACATTTTTGGGTATTTTTTATAGGTTTATGAAAAACTCTCGGACACGCCGATTTTGTTTGCGAGGGGGACTCTTTTTGGCTATCTTTAAATTTTTGTAGCAGGCGATCTTTTTGAGGGGTAAACTTTACATCTATATTTTGAATAGAGAAAGTGGGTCGAGTGATATCTTGTTCTGAAGATCTCTTGACTGTTTTTACAACCATGTAAAAATTTCGAAAATTCAAAAAGTGCCGTTTTGCCATAAATCTATAAAAATACCCTGTTACCTTCTCGTTGTAACACCTTGTATATTAAATTCTTTTTGAAATTTTTCATCACTTATTTCAATAAGACTCCATAGCATATAATATTAAAAACTATGTTTACTACTATAGTATATTTTCAGGTGGCCTAACTTTCTCGTTCGGAGTACCCGCTACGATTCAAAAACCGGCAACACAGCCAGAGAAAACTAACACAGCTACGCAGAAAACGGAGTCTGCTGTTCAGAAATTCTCATTTAGCGTACCACCACCTAAGAGTGATTTGAAAACAGCTGCTTCAGGTAAAACATACCATGGTTACAAGTTTTTTATTGTAATTTAGCCATTATTATTTTTTTTTGGAAATATTTCTAAAACAAAAGATCAAGATTCTGGCGGATAATTATCAGTGGCAGGGCACAGTTTTCATTTTTTAAATTTAGAGAATTTGTAAAAAAATCAGATTTGAGGTAATTCAATTTTGAAAATACGTTATTTTGCGGAAGAATATGAGGAGTCAAAAATTAATCCATCATGTGAAATAATGTCACTCACAGTAGGTTTTGGAAGTCAGTGACGTAGTTAAAACTTTTTATATTTTTGAAAAATACCTGGTTTTAATAATTCTGCTAATTTCATCTAAAGAGCTAATATGATAATGAAAACTTCTATTTTATGTGTTATGACTAGGGAAGTTTCTGGAATCTGATTCCGATTTTTTAGCAGGTTTTGGTGACGGATTCAAACCAAAAGAAGGCACATGGGAATGCAAACTATGCTACGTTAGAAACGAACCTAGTTCCAAGTATTGTCTGTCTTGTGAATCACCCAAGGACGACAGCGTACCTAAGAAAGTAAGTTCAGATTTTATGAGTTGAGCGATCTTTAAACTTAAATCAGGTGCTTTTTTGTGTTTGTATCCAATGCAATCTGTTTTTTGTTGGTTAATTTCTTAAATAATGTTATTGCTTTCTTAGGAATCAACTGGTCTTAAAGGAGTAGATCTAGACACTGGTGGTCTCAAATTTAACTTTGGCGTCCCGGCAGCCATAATTAACGCCGCAGCTTCAACCACGAACTTTGCTTTCGGCGACGGCAGCGCCATCAAGACTACGTTCTCGTGGAAGCCAGCAACAACAGGTAAAATTGGTTTTTATTTTAGTCTGTTATAAGTTAGATTTCTGTCCTAATTACTTTTATGTTTTTGGTACAGCTTGTAATAATTAATAAAACCGTTTAAATTAAAAGCTTATTTACCTGTTTTGCACCATTGTTGCACGGTGCGCCCAGTACTCTTAAAAAACCTCAAGTAACAAGATTGAGACAAATCTTAAAGCCAGGATAGTTCGCCAAAAAATCATAATCAGTGACCATAAAAACACAAAATTTTCAAACCTAATAATTACCAAATTATATTGATTTACCTTTAGCACCACAACGTTTTAACATTGAGACCAATCAGATTACAAATCAAAAAAGTCGGCAATTTCGACTCCGCCTTGCAGGTAACGTGTGGAAGTTTTATAGTACTTGTCTCTCAATTTTTCAACGATTCGCAGTGCTCTGCAATTTTTTAAAACAATAATGTGTATTAAAAATGTTATGTTTGGATATTTTCAAAGTATTTTACTGCTTGCAATATGTATGCAATCTGCATTGTCAGTCACTGTGTTCGAGATGGTGTTCTAAGCAACGGTTTGGAAACCTCTGCAATTTGGGAGGGAACCTATAACATTTTTTTTAACGAATGTTTTGGTGGTCATTGCATTTTTAGAGTTTGTTTATAAAGAATCCAACTGTCAAATTGAATTTCATCTGTCACTTTTAGTTTTTAAGATATTCCATAAAGTTCATATTTTTTTTATAAAATGATTCTGTTTATTTAATTTTTAAAATCAGCTTAAAGTTTCCTTTAAAATAACGTATCATATTCAGTATTTAAGTTTTTTTGTTGAAAATTTGAGATATGGCCTAAAATTTGTTGTTTTATTTTGACCTATCTTAGCAATATCGTCGTGACCGCTAAAACGATTTTCATAAAATTTTCAGGTAAAACAGTATACAATAATGTAAAAAGATTACTAGCAGATTTTTTGGTCAAAATCCATAATGCTTATGAGAGTTTTATGTCAGTTAAAAAATTGAAAATCTTCTAACTTTAACGGAGAATTGCCTCAATATGCGGTTTTTGAAGTATAGTAGAACACATTTTCCTTGATAATTTGTATTATAACGAAAAACTTCGTAGGAACTGTTTTTGGTGTTTATATTATTTAAGCCGCGTAAGTATTTATGATTGAAAACAGACTTACTATAAAATACGTGTAGACCTGAAAATGGTCCCGTAACGAGAGGCCGTCCCATGTGACGTCACTCCAACGCTGCTTTCTCATAGGTCAGCCGCGCGGTCGAACAGGCAATTACGATTTTCAGAGAAATTAACGAAGGAATTTAAAAAATATTTACGCTCGTACTTGATCCACGTCGCCACTTTGGTGTTTATATTATTTAAGCCGCGTAATTATTTATGATTGCGCAAATATTTATGGATGAAAACAGACTTACTCTAAAATACGTGTAGACCTGAAAATGGTCCCGTAACGAGAGGCCGTCCCATGTGACGTCACTCCAATGCTGCTTTCTCATAGGTCAGCCGCGCGGCCATATTGCCTACGTCATTAGCACTTTGTCACGGCGCGGGAAATTTAAATTCGTGTGTTTGTCGTTTCACTAATATGCAAACACTACACTTTTGTTTCTGAGATATTTACAAATAACTGTTTTGAAGGCTGATATGGCGTAGAGTTCAATCGGAGTGTGGTACTGGGCTAGGAAGGTATCAGATCCGTCATGAATTCATTTATTTTGCTTTTTATTTCTTATTAATATTTTACAAACGTAAAGTTTAGTATCTGGGAATAAAAACAAAAATTTTTTCGCGGCTAAGCGGTTATAGACCGATTTTGTTTCCCTGTGCTAATGGACACCTATTAAGTGTTGACAGTTAACGTTTCGTCCTTAAGGGACTCTTCAGAACACTGCATGGTCAATGTGACCTTTGTAAAGCTAGACAGACGGTATATACATCTAATCTTACGATATTGGTAAGAGAAATGATAAATATTGCCTGCGATACCGTGTGCTTTTCAAAGAAGTGGCATCTACCGAATACAAATACGAAAAAATTTGTGGGTGTACAGCTTTCAAGCTGCCCACCGAAAAATACAAGAGAAACAAAATCTATACTCGCTTAGCCACTAACGAAAAATGTTTGTTTATTAATTTTCTACTTTGATTATTTTAAAAGACAAACAATGTAGAAAAATACAAAGAAGCAAAGGGGTCATTCCATATAGAAATAATAATTTTGTATCATTAATGTTATATCTGAACTACTAAAAGTGACATAAAATTCAATTTGACTGTTGGATTTTTTTATAAAAAGGCATTTTGCACCAAAATTAATCAAATCAAATCAAATTATGCTTTATTGTCAAAAAAGTAGAGTTTTACAGACAAAGCAAAAAATGGTCCTTAATTGTAAATATAAGATAAACACTTGCTTACAAGTCTAAGTTGAGGTACGGAATAGTCATTTAAAATGAACAGTCTATAAATTTCGCGATATATTTTTTTTTTAAATATTTCTCTTATGAAAATATGCTCTCTTTCCACCTATCACACCTATTCACTTATTATTATCGATAAATTTAAAAGTTATACCCCTCCTTAAATGGAGACTTTTTAAAGTCTACCCCTCCCCCGTAGCTTTAAAACGACTTGCTCTATCAAAAGGCAGTTTTTATTTTAAAGCTTCTCTTGAAAATTGTTAACTTGCAAGGGAACAGAAAGCTTCTGTATTGTATTGTATGGTATTCTAAAGTGGTAGCCGGCACTACTGGACCTCCAAGCAACCCGACGACATGTGGGTCTATTGTGCCCACGTACCTACTAAGTTTGACTAAAGTGGCATATTTGTTTCCAACCTCTACATAGAAAAACTGCAGAGTGGAACAAAAAATTTTTTAGGCTTAACACAGAAAACTTTAATCCTTTTTATAGAATTAACAAGTTTAAATCTCGAAAAATAATGATATTAGAAAATACTGTCCCGTTAATAAAGTTATAAATAAACATTTCTTTTTGCTATCTCTCTAGAGCCTGAACAACCCATTACTGAAAAAGCTTCGTCTCCTAAAGAAAACGACAAGTTTGTCTTCGGGTCACCCCAGAAACATGATTTTGAGTTTCACCCTAGATCGCCGAGAAGGATCAGTAGTGGCCAAGCAGATGAATCTGACGGTAAATGACATATTTTGTTGCCATTTAGCAGGTAGCAGCACATTACAGCACAGACTATGAAATCGGTTTTACGCGGATTGTCTACGCGTTATGTTAACATCCGCTTTTTTCATGAAGATTATGTAGACACTAAACTAGAGGTCATCCTTGTCAATAATTAATAATCAAAATTTGAAGTATTCAGGTTACCGCAATTTCCACAGTTAACTGAGGACAAATTGTATTCCAGAAAAAGATCAGCTATATTTTTGACAAAGTTTTATTATTTTTACGAATTCACAACGACAAATTAAAACTCGCAATTCTCAAAAACGATATGTCAATTTATTTCGACAGTTATGTAAAAAACACGCACTTGAAGTTACTAATAACTTATTACTGTAATCGGCCTATTAACTTCGTGTTAATATCTCGTTACTACAGTTCGTTATCTTTGACTGACGAGACGCGCGATGTCCGGCGTTTTTTATAAAATCTTTAAATTTTCACGATTTACTAATACATGGTTTGTCAGCTTAGCTACTCGATTAGGTTTACGAAGCTTCTTAAGATTAGTTTTTAGATTTGAGGGTTTTTTGAAAATTGTTTAAAATGTTTACAACCTAAACTACTGGATCGAGCAAAATGTTTGCATTTTTACCATTTAAAATTTTCTGAACTGCTATTGTTTTTAAAAAAATCTAAAATATTTATAATAAATTATTTAAGTTTGTTGGTTCTTATTATTATGTAACGTCTTGTTATGAATATTGTAATTACGCCAAATTTCGTTAAAAGCAATAAAAAATCTATCGTAGTTTTTTTGTCTAATTTTACAGGCGAATACGTTGAAGAAGAAGCGGACACCATTTACTTTAAACCCGCCATTCCCCTGCCAGATAAAGTGGACGTCAAAACTGGAGAGGAGGGAGAAGATGTCCTTTACTGTCACAGGGCAAAACTGTTCCGATTTGTCGAAGAGGAATGGAAAGAGAGAGGCATTGGTGACGTTAAGATTTTGAAGGAGAAAGTCAACGGAAAATTAAGGTCAGTGGAGAACTTCTTTAATACAAAATGTTTAATTTACTTAGCGTAAAATTTCTGATACGAAAAACTGCACTATTTGCACAGTGTGTTCCTAAATATCATGTTCAAACAAAGACAAGAAGGTATTTTATTTTATCATAGATATTATCATGATGGCTCCAACCATTTTCGTGATATAACAATAATTTAAATATACAGCTAGATATTTATTTAGGATTTCCTTTTTCTCTGAATTTTGAGTAATAGATTGTAAAATACAAATGTTTTTTTCTAGAAACTTTTTGGTTTCCTGCAGTTTTTTCGTATATAGGACTGCAAAAAAACCGTTTTCTTCTTGACTTATTTAAAAAATTATTTTAAATTTATGTTTGAAGACGATACCAAATACAAAAAAAATACACGACACCAAAAGTTTTTTAAACAAAGCGGGAACCCGCCAAAGTGAGAATTTTTTTAGCACCTTATAGATCGGTAACAAAGTGTTTGCCAATCTATGTTTATTTGAATTTTAAGTCTTAAAATAAGTCAAGGAATCACCTTTTTTCATTTGTACATTATGTTTTCAAGCTGCTGTTTTCTATTTCCACTAATACTTTTTTAAAATAAATTTCTTGATTTAAACTAATGTGATTTTTGCAGAGTCCTTATGCGTCGCGAACAAATCCTCAAAGTTTGCCTGAACCACTGGCTGACTACAGACATTGAATATAAATTGAAAGACGACAAAACTTGGCTCTTCTGCGCTGTCGACTTTTCAGAAGGCGAGATAAGCAGCGAACAGTTTTGCTTGAGATTCAAGAATGGAGATATTGCTAAAGAATTTAAACAAGCCATTGATGACGCATTGAGCGGTAAGTTTATAGCTTTTAGGTATTCGAATTTTGCTGTTATTTTCACCTTTTATTTTACATACATATATCTAGCGATCTCTTAGAAAGGGGTTACTAATTTGAATATACCTCTTGTTACCATGTCACTCTAATAGTATAAACTGGAATGCAAATCGCTCAGTTTCATTAACAGTTAAGTCCAAATTTAGATCTCATCAAGAGTATGAAGACAAATAAAAATGATGATCGTCTGAAAAGGAAATATGAAACATGGAGATTTCTGAAAAATATCAAAGGGGTTGCCCTTGGTATGATAAAAACTTAGATCTTCTAAAACAAACTTGATGTTATATAATTTTTTGAGTGTCACCTTATAATGCTATAAATAAATAAAAATAAAATTCATTTATTTAGAAGGATTATATATCCATTTTAAAAATATTCCTAAACATTTGTGTGTGCATATAGAATATTAAAAGTTTACACAGTGAAACTATAAACTCTCAACCCATGATAAAAAGTCTGTCTAGAAAATAACTGATTAAAAACTGGATTGCCTTTAAAGTACATACTCTCCGCACAGCTTCATGCTTGCTTCGAGCCTGCTTTCATTGCTGGAAGCAAAGCTATAAGTCAACTTTCATCAAATCCCGGTTTTAGTTCTTTTACACACTTAAATCCGGCTGGACTGATGCGCGTTGCAACATGATTTTTCATTCAGGTCAGATTAGTCAGTCAGTCAGAGAAGCAAGATATTTCCAGCTATTGAACTTTATATCTAATTGAACTTTATCTCTTATTGCAGGCCGATCACCCGTCAAAAGAAGTGACGTTCCAGAAGCTGACAAGGGTAAGTTTTTAGGGGTTAAAACTACAAATAATGGTCTTGAAAATTGTTTTACTATTAATATTTGTGATTTTGTTAACAAAGGATGTTTTGAAGCTTCTAATTCGGTTCACTCTGAAAATAACACATCATATACTGCAACAAAAAATGTAATAATTGTTAAACCTAAGCTAAAAAATAAGCAACAACTTTTCAAGTATTTGGCAGATACTGGTAAGCAATTTATTAAGAGAAAGAATAATAAAATTAGCATAGTAAAGCAAATAAATAAATTTTATGAGATAAGTGATATTTCTAGTTATAGCTCTAACCAAAGAAATGTTGACAATATTGCTAGAATTTACACGTCTAGCCCATCTGGGTCTTTAAATGATTTAGTTCCTAAAATTTCTGTGGATAATAATGTTGATATATTTACTATTGAAAAATTAAAAGATACTGATTGTTTGAATTTGAACGATTCTGGTATTGTTACTAGTTCATCTGACCTAAGTTTATATATTGTAGATAGTAACGCATCTATAAAATATGTTGAAGCAAATGATGTTAATTTTCGTTCAAGGGAAAATCTCCAGATTAATAAAACTATAAGTGTCAAATATATTAGCTCATTTAACCAACATATAACTCAAGATTTTACTTGCTTTAATAATGAATCTAGTTCAGCCATTGATTTTGCTCAAGATACAAATGTATTTGATCATACCACTAAGGGAAGTAAATGCCCAAGACAAGAAGCTACTTTTATACATAGTGATAAAAGCGTGTGTGTTATTGAAGCTAACCAATTCGCAGGTATTAGGGATAACTTAGACCCTGCTTTAGATAAGGAACCAACTAGTTCTAATTTAGATAAAAATCGAACACTAGATGATAATACTGATTTTATTTTTGAAGATGTTCTTACCGAGTTTGTTGTGCTTGGAAATAAAAACTTAACTGATGATTTAAAAGCATTAAAATTTAAAGAGAACCAGCAATCCAATAAAAATGATAATATGTTACACATCAGTAACGAACATTGTGCTCGTGATAGTCCTAATAATAGTAAGAAAATTAATGTTAATGTTCAAAATATAACTGTTAGTTCCGGTTATGTTAATAATGAATGTTCCAGTATAGTTTCCAGTTGTGATTTTGATGCAGTTGATTTCAGTAATTTTAATTCTACAGAGAAACATAATATTGGTGTAAATAATATTGCTTTTTCAGATAATGTTTCTCATTCCGTATTTGAAAATTTCTACGATAACTTATCTGACAATTTAAATGCAAGTGGCCTAAATTTAAGTAATTCTTTCGAATATATTTGTAATAAAAATGATATGTTTGATATCCAAAACGTCGAGGGAAACAAAGTTTGTAATATTGATTTATTTCCAAATAAATTAGATAATAAATCTAATTTTACTACTCCTGAAACTGGCGGAATAGACTCTTGTATCGATTTGAAGAAAATAACTTTAGGAGAATCCTCGAATAGTATCCCTAGGAATGTTTCTGACATTATTAATGCGATGGAAAGTTCTTTAAACATGTTCTCTAAAGATATTGCAGGCATTTCAGAAGAAGATTTAAATCTCAATCCTACCAACAATATCTTAAATATAGCTAATATTGCTGACGTCTCTACTATTGCAGATGATGTTGTAGATGATTTAAAATTAAAAACTGGTTCTATTACTGCTAGCAGTAGCTCGAATAGTATCGATGACTTAAAAGCTAGTGAGACTAATTTTGGGAGAAACGTGTTGGTATGTTCGGCTGTGGCTCTTTTAGTTGTTAGTTTATTGTGTTATAAGATTAAAACAGGGAAGTCTTAAATATTTTTAAATCGAGAGTTTTTGTGGCTAGCATATTTTCTATGGAGACCAACAAGTGTTGCAAGTTAACTGTTTCATCCTAAAAGGACGTATCAGAACATTGCATGACAAAAAGAGGGCGCCATCTGCCAAATAAAAGAGAAACCAAGCAACATGTGGCGCCACCTTGGTAGGTAGCTTTAAGGCCACGAAAAAAATGCAAGAAAAAATATTTTACTCATACAAACTTTCGATCTGTAATCTACTGGTACTTAAATTTACGTGTGTTATTATTTGTATTTCTGACGGTTCTTTGTGGGGTAGTTTTACTAGTATTTTTGTATTTTTTTGCTTGAGTAATACCTTTTTTTATGTTTGCGTTTTTACCTTTTACTCTAATTTTTAAAAATCTTTTTTTGTTTTACTAATATTAAATGCACTTTTTTTTAAATATACTTTTTTTACTACTTATACTTGAATGGATTCTTATTTTACAATAAACTAAAACTACAAATATTTGTCTTACTGTGAAAAATAATTATTTTTTGTATTAAGACAACAAAACTTTTAACATCAAGACCATCTCTCGTAATATTGTTTGAAATATAGTTTTGGTTTTTGATTTAGTAACTTTAAAACAAAAATTCGTAAAAAGTATTGAAATTTAATGAATACCAGCGATCCACAGAAAATGATAATATATTACACAACAGTAACGAAATTTGTGCTCGTAATATTTGTACTGAGTGTAAGAAAAATAATGTTAATGTTTCAAATATAACTGTTAGTTCCTGTTATGTTAATAATGCTAATAATTAATGTTCCAGTATAGTTTCCAGTTGTGATAATGTAAGTTTTGATGCAGTTGATTTCAGTGATTTGAATACTACAGAGAAACATATTGGTGTAAATAATATTGCTTCTTCAGATAATCTTCCTAATTCCATATTTAAAAATTTCAACGATAACTTATTTAACAATTTAAATGGAACATTAAATGAGGTTGATAATGCGATGGAAAGTTCTTTAAACATGTTCTCTAAAGATATTGCAGGCATTTCCGAAAAAGATTTAAATCTCAATACTACCAACAATATCTTAAATATAGCTAATATTGCTGACGTCTATACTATTGCAGATGATGTTGTAGACGATTTAAAATTAAAAACTGGTTCTATTACTGCTAGCAGTAGCTCGAATAGTATCGATGACTTAAGAGCTAGTGAGACTACTAATTTTAGGAGAGAACGTATGTTCGGTTGTGGCTCTTTTAGTTGTTAGTTTATTATGTTATAAGGTTAAAACAGGGAAGTATTAAATATTTAAAGGTCGAGAGTTTTTGTGGCTAGCATATTTTCTATGGAGACCAACAAGTGTTGCAAGTTAACTGTTTCATCCTAAAAGGACGTATCAGAACATTGCATGACAAAAGTAGGCGCCATCTGCCAAATACAAGAGAAACCAAGCAACATGTAGCGCCTCCTTGGCAGGTAGCTTTAACGCCACGGAAAAAATGCAAGAAAAAATATTTTACTCATACAAACTTTCGATCTGTAATCTACGGGTACTTAAATTTACGTGTGTTATTATTTTTAAGTTCTGACGGTTTTTTGTGGGGTAGTTTTACTAGTGTTTTTGTATTTTTTTGCTTGTGTAATACCTTTTTATATGTTTGCGTTTTTAACTTTTAGTCTAATTTTTAAGGAGCTTGTCACGTTTTTTTACTAATATCGAATACATTTTTGTTTAACTATACTTTTTTACTACTAAAACTTGGATGGATTCTTATTTTACTCTAAACTAAAATTACAAATATTTGTCTTACTGTGAAAAATAATTATTTTTTGTATTAAGGCAACAAAACTTTTAACATCAAGACCATCTCTCGTAATATTGTTTGAAATATAGTTTTGGTTTTTGATTTAGTAACCTTAAAACAAAAATTCGTAGAAAGCATTGAAATTTAATGAATACCAGCGATCCACAGAAAATGATAATAATTAATGTTCCAGTATAGTTTCCAGTTGTGATAATGTAAGTTTGGATGCAGTTGATATCAGTGATTTTAATACTACAGAGAAACATATTGGTGTAAATAATATTGCTTTTTCAGATAATCTTCCTCATTCCATATTTGAAAATTTTAACGATAACTTATATAACAATTTAATTGGAACAATAAATGAGGTTGATAATGCGATGGAAAGTTCTTTAAACATTCTCTCTAAAGATGTTGCAGGCATTTCAGAAGAAGATTTAAATCTCAATACTACCAACAATATCTTAAATATAGCTAATATTGCTGACGTCTGTACTATTGCAGATGATGTTGTAGATGATTTAAAATTAAAAACTGGTTCTAGCTCGAATAGTATCGATGACTTAAGAGCTAGTGAGACTACTAATTTTAGGAGAGAACGTATGTTCGGCTGTGGCTTTTTTAGTCGTTAGTTTATTGTGTTATAAGGTTAAAACAGGGAAGTCTTAAATATTTAAAGGTCGAGAGTTTTTGTGGCTAGCATATTTTCTATGGAGACTAATAAGTGTTGCAAGTTAACTGTTTCATCCTAAAAGGACGTATCAGAACATTACATGACAAAAGTAGGCGCCATTTGCCAAATACAAGAGAAACCAAGCAATATGTGGCGCCACCTTGGCAGGTAGCTTTAACCCCACGGAAAAAATGCAAGAAAAAATATTTTACTCATACAAACTTTCGATCTGTAATCTACGGGTACTTAAATTTATGTGTATTATTATTTTTAAGTTCTGACGGTTTTTTGTGGGGTAGTTTTACTAGTGTTTTTGTATTTTTTGCTTGTGTAATACCTTTTTCTATGTTTGCGTTTTTACCTTTTACTCTAATTTTTAAAAATCTTTTTTTGTTTTACTAATATTAAATGCACTTTTTTTTAAATATACTTTTTTTACTACTTATACTTGAATGGATTCTTATTTTACAATAAACTAAAACTACAAATATTTGTCTTACTGTGAAAAATAATTATTTTTTGTATTAAGAGAACAAAACTTTTAACATCAAGACCATCTCTCGTAATATTGTTTGAAATATAGTTTTGGTTTTTAATTTAGTAACTTTAAAACAAAAATTCGTAAAAAGTATTGAAATTTAATGAATACCAGCGATCCACAGAAAATGATAATATATTACACAACAGTAACAAAATTTGTGCTCGTAATATTTGTACTCAGTGTAAGAAAAATAATGTTAATGTTTCAAATATAACTGTTAGTTCCTGTTATGTTAATAATGCTAATAATTAATGTTCCAGTATAGTTTCCAGTTGTGATAATGTAAGTTTTGATGCAGTTGATTTCAGTGATTTGAATACTACAGAGAAACATATTGGTGTAAATAATATTGCTTCTTCAGATAATCTTCCTCATTCCATATTTGAAAATTTCAACGATAACTTATTTAACAATTTAAATGGAACAATAAATGAGGTTGATAATGCGATGGAAAGTTCTTTAAACATGCTCTCTAAAGATATTGCAGGCATTTCAGAAAAAGATTTAAATCTCAATACTACCAACAATATCTTAAATATAGCTAATATTGCTGACGTCTATACTATTGCAGATGATGTTGTAGATGATTTAAAATTAAAAACTGGTTCTATTACTGCTAGCAGTAGCTCGAATAGTATCGATGACTTAAGAGCTAGTGAGACTACTAATTTTAGGAGAGAACGTATGTTCGGCTGTGGCTCTTTTAGTTGTTAGTTTATTATGTTATAAGGTTAAAACAGGGAAGTATTAAATATTTAAAGGTCGAGAGTTTTTGTGGCTAGCATATTTTCTATGGAGACCAACAAGTGTTGCAAGTTAACTGTTTCATCCTAAAAGGACGTATCAGAACATTGCATGACAAAAATAGGCGCCATCTGCCAAATACAAGAGAAACCAAGCAACATGTGGCGCCACCTTGGCAGGTAGCTTTAACGCCACGGAAAAAATGCAAGAAAAAATATTTTACTCATACAAACTTTCGATCTGTAATCTACGGGTACTTAAATTTATGTGTGTTATTATTTTTAAGTTCTGACGGGTTTTTGTGGGGTAGTTTTACTAGTGTTTTTGTATTTTTTTGCTTGTGTAATACCTTTTTCTATGTTTGCGTTTTTAACTTTTAGACTAATTTTTAAGAATCTTGTCATGTTTTTGTCGTACTAATATCGAATGCATTTTTCTTTAAATATACTTTTTTACTACTAAAACTTGGATGGATTCTTATTTTACACTATTATTGTTGTTTTGTCTTACTGTGAAAAAGAATTATTTTTTGTATTAGGACAACAAAACTTTTAACTCATTTCTTGAAACTCGTAGACAATGATTAAGTAGAAACAGAATTTCGGACTTCCATTGTCTTTATTTATTTTAAACACGACGTTTCGGTTAGCAAATATCTCTAATCGTTTTCAAGTCTAAAACTACACAGTTTAAAACTACACTTGAAAACGGTTACAGATATTTGCTAACCAAAACGCCGTATTTAAAATAAATAAAGCCAATGGAAGTCGGAAATTCTGTTTCAAAACTTTGAACATCAAGACTATCTCTCGTAAATACTGTTTGGAAAATAGTTTTGGTTTTTAATTTAGTAATTTTAAAACAAGAATTCGTAGATAAAAAATTATATGTTGAATGTTATGTTTAATATTGCTTAGACTCAAAGAACCCAAAAGTAAAATACTTTTTCTTTATTTATGAAAAAAGTAAACATAACATAATAAAGTTGGCATAACGTTTTTCAAATAATTATAAAACTTTTAGGGTAGTATTCTTTGATTAAAAATATTGTCACTTATTTAATTTTTATTTCCCAACTTCTAAACAGTTCTTGCCTTTTATTTTTTTTCTGCTTATCATTTTTGATTTAATAATTAAATCGCATTATTTTTAAGCAAAGAATAAAATTTTCTCTGCTTTCAAAGTTAAATAAATTTTATATTTTGATGATGAGAAGGTAAGTGTAAGAAATGGGTTCATTTAATTCTACATATTTCCTATATTTTATTGTTTTCTTATGTCTGCTTGCAAAGTACTTACTTAGCCGGTAGGTAAGCTTTTAGGAATGTTTGTACTCCTTTCAAGTGACTGGTACAGGTTGGGTAAGTAAACTTATTTGCAAGTGGACAAAGAGCTTTTCCTATGTATTTTCTTTGAACTTTTGTTAATTTTTAATTTATCTCAGTGGACCCATTTTCAAAGAAATATATTTGTAAACAAGGTTGTGGCTGTAAGGTATAACTCATAGTTTTTTGTTAACTCCAAAAATATAAAGGAATGTTGAAAATATTTATGTCAAGTATGTCACTTTTTTGAAGTTGATTTGACAGATGTGTTGGGTTATGCTTGAACTGTTAAAAATTCAAATCGTCAAAAAAGTATTTATAATTGTTTAAATAAATTATAGTAACATATAAATCTACAACTATGAGTTCTTTGGCCCATCCTGACCTAACCTTACTTTCTTTTAATTTCAGGTACGTCAGTTCACGATTCAGACTCAGATGTGGAATTCGTCTCAGAAACTCAAGTTAGTGCAGAAGATCAGGCGGCAGCTATTAAATTAGGTAAAAAACAGTTACTTTTAAAACTTTGCGTCAAATCTTATTCGGCTGGAGTGACCTTTCTCGTCCATTTGGCTGGCATTTTAGCCTGAGGGCACCAATTTTAGAATATTTTCAAACTGGGAAAATAAATAGTTAGTTTTTTAACAAAGTTTCTGCTCTCAAACTGATTGAGACTGAGGCCAGTGTCTTTATGTCATTTTTCTAGGTGTTTGAAAAACCAGGTCTCTTAGCCCAATCATTTAATTTGATATAAGAAAGGAAAAAATGGCGGAAGAACATTTTGACGCAGTGAAGTGTCCGCAGAGGTGTATATTATCAATAGCGTATTTGACAAATTTTTGAAAAGAGTTTAGAATGATACATAGATCTCTAATTTGCTACGCAAAATTATTAAAATAGTATATTTTATCATGACTACATTTAATGTTGTTAGTTTTCTAATTTCCGATTTGAATTTGCCGCTAAAACGCTCATTTCTAGCATGGCGTTGCAATGACGTCACAGCGCAGTAAACTCGCGGACAGATACACGGCATTCAAGTATTTATTTGTTTTTGGTCTGTGTTTTTACTGTTTTTTATGTAAAAAAATATCCTATAAGTGGTGTGTAGTGCCTCAGTGTTCGAATACTAGCATAACAACACCTGCAAAACTATTTATTCATGTGCCTACAGCAGTAATAGAACGGAAATTGTGGCTAGAACTTGTTCGAAGAGACCCAAGGACCTTATCTAATACATCTTCACTTTACATTTGTGAAGATCTCTTTGATATGAGTATAACTAAATTGTTTCTATTAATTTTTCTCACGTTGTCTATAACATATATAACTATTTCGTAAATGACGATGAAATTTTTGAGGTTATGTTTATTACAAGGGGTGAAAAACTATAATAGGCAAAAAGGTGTACAAATTTTTAGGCGGTGCTAGGCAGTTATTAGGCATGACTAGAGAGTACCTCTAAATGTAGGATTAGGCAGTGCACATGCAAGCTAAATGAGACTTTGAAACAAAATATATTTAGAAAATTTTGTTTAAAAAAAGCAATTTTTTATTGTTTCTTAATGCTTAAAATAATAATAATGGGGTATTTAATTGAATCTATTCTAAGTGGCATATTAAACAAAAAAGCAAAACATATAACCTAACCTCAAAATCTAAATGAGTAAAAGTAGGTGAAGAATATCGTAAAAAAACTTTCAGTTGTATACAAAACACCTCATCGAATACTTACATCAACATTTTAACGTCTCTAAATTCCGCAGAACAAAAATCACTGTTGTTGGCAAAGAAGCCTACCACCATAAAGTAATTCAGCATTGGCAAGTTGGAGCTATCGGCTTTGGAGAATCCGTTTTCCATTGAAAATGTTTTTTATAAGCAAAACAAAATAAAATCTAATTTAGGACGATAATTCGCACTTTAAACCAAAGCAAACATTACCATCCATAAGAAAATAACACAGAAAATAGGTTCGTTCGGGGCGTTTACTGTTTTGTGACGTCACTCGCAGCTGATTGGTAGACCACCTGTTTTGAATCACGTGACTAATTCTTTTAATTCAATGAATTTATTTAATTAAAAGAACTATGAATTTGAGAAAAAATTAAACAAAAAGTTTGTTTTTAGCATTCCCAAACCTAAAGAGATGTCTAAAAATAAATATATATCTATTTTTTACTACTGTTAAACACCCTATTCTAAAATGATTGGACTACTTTTGTAGATAAATGGAATTATTTTTAAGTTTAAGACGTTTTCTTTATTTTTATTAGGTCTACCACCAAAATTCTTCGCGTACAAACTGTTGCCAGACTGTCCCTGCGATCAGTGTAAAAAAGACGATGAATATCTTAAAGAACTATTCGTCAAAGAAAGAAAAGGCACTGAAAGGAAAACACTTGGTAAGTTCAGAGCCTTTTTCTTGATGTGATCACCAAAACTTATGCTAAAAACTGTTAGTAAGTTCAGTACACTATACTATAGCTCTACTAGTTCAGGCCCTATATGTGAGATTTGAGCGATATATTGCATTTAATGAGAGAAGCAACACACTTGGTATGGATAGACATGAGCCTCCCCCGACCGTTTTACGAAGGGGAATCACTCCCGGGCAGGGCCCCTGCCTTAAACTTTCTTTTTGACATTTTTTTGCTAATAACTCAAAAACTGTCAACTTGAAAAAAAGTCCTCAAAAGAACATTTTTCGAAAGGACAAAACTTTCTTTCCATCGATGTACATAAGTCCCCTCTAAAAGCAGTAGTGCACGTGCCATAGGCGTACCAAAAAGGGGTAAATTATTTTTTTGTGGTATTTTTTATCCTTAACACATTGTTTTTGTCCAAAAAGTTTTTTTAGTTTTAAAACTCATTGTTTACAGTTACATATTAGATTAAGTTAGATATATATTTCTAAAACATCCGCCTCTAAACAAAAATAAATGTGCTTCTAGGAATCTTTAAATCACTAAAAAATGTATAACTCAGTAAATAATAAATTAAGGTGATTAAAAAATGATTTTTGGTTCGTACTTCGTTAACTTAAAACTCAATTTTTTGAGTTCACATTTTATTAAATGGGGTGGGGGGGGGGCAATCCTCCCTCACCCCTCCAAAAGTGCTCTGTGAGAGTATTTCCCTAATTATTTGCAAACTTTTAACTTGACAAACAATTAAATAAAAATTATTATTAAGGGTGGCAAATTTTTTTTTGTATTTTCTTAAATTTATTTATTTATTTATTTATTTATTTGAATCCTTACTCCATAGGATATATAAAATGCATATTGGATGTGTCAACAAGTATAAAATAGTGGCCTAATAATATCTAACTAACAGTCTAATAGAATACTTATATTATTAGTCTCAAAATTATAAAGCTATAATATTATTCAACACCAAGAAAAAAATACTAGATTACTAAAAATAATTTTACAAACTATTACATTGACAAAGAGAACTTAGAAAATAGTAAAGAAGTCACTGTGACTGTATAACACATTTTCAGTTCATATTTTTAACTTTTAGTTTAAATGTATTAAAGTTTTGGATATTCCTTATGTCTGCTGGAAGTTTGTTATATACCTTAATAGACGTAAAGTGGTGACTTTTCGAATAGTGTAGAGTCGTGTGAAGGAATGCTGCGTTGGCATGAAGATCTTGTTTTTATTCCCATGTTAATTTGGTTGTTTGTTGTAAAGTATGACTGATACTTTTTAACAAAAATTAAAAGTTTATAAAAATACAATGAGTATACAGTTATAATTTTGTACTTTCTAAAGATTGGAGCAGTATGATCCCCCCATTCAGCCCCATCCAGGATACGGACTAGTCTCTTTTGTGTAACAAACAATCTCTATTTTTAGAGATGATCCCCAGATGATTATCCCATAAGCAAGACGGCTGATCACCTGTGCATGGATATATAGCAGAATAGTTTTTGTGTTTAGTTCTTGTTTTAGATTTTTTACGATGAAGCATGATGTTGCTAGTTTCTTTGAAAGGTGGCCAATATGAGTCTCCCAGCAAAGTACGGAGTCAATGTAAACCCCCAGAAACTTGGTATCCTCCTCATTTGGTATAGATTTACCATTCAGAAAAACAAGAGATGATTTAGCATTACATTTATTAGATCTTGAATTTCTAAAGGTGACAATAGCTGACTTCTGGGAATTCAAGAGAAGTCCATTCGATCTTCACCAGTCTGCCATATTAGCTGTTGTGGCTTGCATGCTAGTTACCATTCCATTATAAATTTTGCTGTGTTCAGTTTTGCTGCTGTCATCTGCAAACTGAAATAGACCCTCCGAGACCCCCAGAGTGTCAGCCAGATTGTTGCAAAATATAAGGAACAGTAAAGGAGAGAGGATTCCGCCCTGTGGCACTCCATACTTTATTGATTGTGTAACCGATCGATATTGTTGGTTAAGAATTTCAGAGTTCTCACCCGATATCTGCACAAATTGAGACCTATCTGTAACATATGACAAAATCCATCCTAAAGCAGGACCTCTATTACCATAAAATTCCAACTTTTTTGCCAATAGTTCTATATTTACTAGATCAAAGGCCTTAGAAAGATCATAATTTGATCCCCAGCGCATAGCTGATGCATTTGCTGATTACTTTCAGAGTTCATATACACCATCTCAGCAGCGTACCTCAGTACAAAATAATATTTCTTCTAACCTTAACTCAAATTTCATTTCACTTAAAAGCTTCAATGAATCTGAGGTATTGCAAGCACTAAAGACCATGAAACCCAAGGCCATTGTCGGTCCCGACAAAATTCCTGCATTTTTACTGAAATATTGTGCATACGTCTTTGCTTACCCCTTAACTGTTCTTTTTAACTTATCTTTAAAATTCTGCACATTTCCTGATACTTGGAAAAATTCTAAAATTAGACCTGTCCATAAAAAACAAGAAAAAGATCGAATTGTAAATTATCGGCCAATTACCATAATAAACAATTTTTCCAAATGTTTTGAACGCGTTCTCCATACATCGCTTTACTTTCCCCTGAGCAGTCAAATAGATTCCTGTCAACACGGCTTCATGAAACGCAAATCTACCACAACCAATTTAATTACTGTTACACACCTAATAGCTGAATCCTTGGATGCGGGTGCTCAGATTGATGTTATTTACACCGATTTTTCTAAGGCCTTTGACAGACTAGACCATAGTATTCTTCTCCGTACACTTGTAACCTTTGGCATCTCTGATGATTTATCTAAGTTTCTTTATTCATACTTAACTGAAAGGCTTCAGTATGTAGAATGCTTTGGACAAACCTCCTCTACGATCAAGGCTACTTCCGGAGTTCCTCAAGGCTACTACTACTAGGTCCTCTCTTCTTTATAGCTTTTATAAATAGCATAGTTCAGGACATAGAAGTTATTTGCCTATTGTACGCTGATGACTTAAAACTTATCTGTAGAATAAATAACATTGCTGATTGTGAAAAACTTCAAGCTGCTCTAAATAAGGTATATACTTGGTGTCTTGATAACTCTCTCCCTCTTAATCCATCTAAATGCAATGTAGTGTCTTTCACCCTTAGAAAACAGGTAATTCAATTCAATTACTCCATTGATACAACCGTAATACCCAGGAGTCTGGAATTTAAAGATCTCGGAGTAACATTCGATAGTGCTCTATCATTTGTTCCCCACATCCAGGATGTTGTAAAGAAAAGCTACCGAATGCTTGGGTTCATAATACGTAATTCTCAGTACCTAGAAAATATTTCTAGTATAAAATTACTCTATTTTGCTTATGTCAGATCTAAATTGGAATACTCATGCATAGTATGGTCTCCGTATTATGATACTCACATTAATACTATTGAAAAAATTCAACGTAAGTTTCTGAAGTACCTTGTTTTTAAGCTTGATGGTGTGTATCCCGAAATTGGTATTCTGAACCAGGTCCTTTGTGAAAGGTTCAGTATATCTTCGTTGGAGGACCGGCGCAAGTTGGCAGAGTTGCAATTCATTTTCAAATTAATACATAATAAAATCGACTCCCAGGAATTATTGCATAAGATTAATTTTTTAGTACCCAGAACATCAGCACGCACTACTGTTCCGTTTTATCTTCCTTACCAGCGCACCAATATTTGCAAAAATTCTCCAATAATTCGGGCTTGTAACACGTGCAATCAGACTTGCGACAGATGTGACATATTTAATTGCAGTATCTCTACTTTAAAAAATATACGATTTTTATAATTTTTATTTCTGCTCACTCAGTGTAGATGTAGTAAATTTCTTTTATTTTGTACTTCATTTTATCCTTAGTTTCTGTTATTGTTAATCACTGTATTCTTCCCCACTTTGTAATTGGGTTAACTCCTGTTAAGTGGTGTAAATAAAATAAAATAAAATAAATAAAATAAAATAATAAATATTATTGATATATTAAATTTAGGGACTCAAACAGTGCTGTCTCTGTCGACTTACCCTTCAAGAAACCATGCTGTGTCGGTGAAAACAAGTTATTTTTTGTAAAATAGGAAATTAGTCGATTGTACATTAGTTTTTCAAAAAGTTTTGAAAACACAGAAAGGTTTGACACTGGTTGGTAATTACTCACTTGAGTTATTGTATATTCTTATATTTCTTTACAATAGGAAGTACAGGTAGTACCATTTTCTGCACTCCGACGAGCATCCCCAAGACGCCAAACTCCGCTAGTTCAGGCGGTTCAGTCTTTGGGACTCCGCAAAACATAAGCTTCACTTTCGGCGGCACGCCCAATCCCACCCAACCTCAAAAGTCGGACACTGTTAAAGATTTACTGAAAAAGCCGTCATTGCTGGCCACCCCGCCCAGCAGCGATACACCAAAAACAGGTAAAACCAAATGACTGATGAACTGATCACCAGATAAACTTTTTTGATCTCGACAGCTTTATCTTGTTAAGTTAACTGCAGCTGAGTAAAGTTTATGAATAAAGGTTATAAAGCAGCTCAAATTCATTTTTAATATGGGGTAAAATATTTCGGCGAAAGAACTCTCCTTAAATCAATTTAAAAAGTTGAAACCTAAAACATTTTTTATCAATTTGAGGTTTCCTGTTTTCCCGCTAAATATACTAATATTGCCACAATATTATTAATCAATCAGTAATTTATTATTATAATTAATATTAAATTTTACTTAGATACGCGTATATAGTAAACCCTTTTCTTCAATTTTCTCGAAAACCCTTGCTCTAAGCGACTTGCAAGAAAAAATGCGTTGTTCTCAAAAAACAAACCCAGTTTTTCTAAAAAGATATAAATAAAAAATTAAAACGTCCCTGAAGTTTGCAAAATCTACGCTTTCCGATTTAACAAAAACTTCCCTGATATCACCAATTGATAAAGGGCCAAAATTTATGACAACCATTTTTTTTTAGAAATCCGTCTTGATCATTAAGCCTATTCTTAAAAATCATATATTTTTTCTTTAAGTCCCTTAATATCCGTTTTTCAATTGTTTATAGGACCTTTTTTTTAATTTAAGGAATATTTTATTCCATTTTGATGCGCCCTTTAAGCATAGGTATGTACCTAAACCATCTTACATCTTGCTGCCAATTATATTTAAACTCTATGAAAAAGTATTGCTTAAAAGAAAACCAATCATAGACAGACGATAAATTATTCCATCTCATCAATTTGGTTTTCGAGACAAGCATTCCACGATAGACCAAGTACACAAAATTACTAATTGAATAGAAAAAGCCCTAGAAGAGGAAAAAGTTTGTTCTGCAGTATTTCTAGATGTAGCACAAGCATTTGACAAAGTGTGTCATAAAGGCCTTAATTTTAAACTAAAACGGTTTCTGCCAAAACAATATTCGGATATTTTGGAATCATACATATTTGATAGACATTTCAAAGTCAAACAGGAAGACTCACACTCAAATTTAGCGTACTAGGCCCTTATTTATACTTATTATTCATTTGCGAAATCCCAAAGCCAGAAAATTGTCACTTAGCAACATTTGCCGATGATACTGGTTGATTAACGGTAGGAAAATTATTGAAGAATGCATAGAAAAACCTTGTTGATTGTTATGTCACCGAAGTTCACAGTTGGACCACAAAGTGGCGAATAAAATTAAATGAAACCAAATCAATTCATTTTGATTTTACAAACAAAAATGTAAATCCCATACAAATAACAATTAACAACAAATCAGGCAAAATATGTCAGTATGATACTCGATGCCAAATTGCCATGGAAAGCACTAAGACAAAAAAAGTAGAACTTGAGATAAGCTATAGAAAAATGAACTGGCTAATTGGGAGAAAGTCCAATACGTCTTTATAGACAAATACTGAAACCAGTATAAACATATGGTATTCAAATATGGGGTTGTAATAAAGAGAATAACATTTTAGTTTTACTGAGATTTCAAAATAAAGTATTAAGAAACATTGTGACCTTGGTACGTTTGAAATAGTGACCTTCATCGGGACCTAAAAATCGAATTTTTAGCAGATACTCTAAAAAACTACGCAAAAACCATTAAGATGGACTCTATCGACTTGTGAATGTAGAAGCAATTCAGCTTCTAGACAATACTATGCTAGTTTGAAGATTAAAAAGAGTGAAGGTGTTTGAACTAGTGAACTAATTGAATTATATAAAACCAAATAATGCTATAAACACAACACATTTATGAGTTACAGGCGAAAAAGCGGGGAGAGCTGTTGAGTAAAGCCTAAGTTTAAATCTAATTTTTTTAATAAATTAAGTTTAAACAAAATTGCTAGATTGACTAGATTGTAATACAATAAAAAAAAAATTGATAACAACCTGTATATAAAAATGCAAGGCTATAAATTATAAAGTAATGTCTAACTTTAACTATTTAAGTAGAACGCTTTCTAAACTATATTTTACTTACAGAACAATCCAAAACGAACGCAGAACCACCAAAATCAAGCGGTACTTTCAGCTTTGCGCCAGGTAGTCAAAGTGGCGGCACCACTACTTTTAGCTTTGGAACACCTGGACAAACTTTATTTGGACAGAACTCCAGCAATATTTTTAAAACAGGTATGGTTGCAAAAAATTAACTCATAAAATTTAACTGTCAAAAAGTCATAGCTTGTTTTAAAAAAACTTGGAAAACTAGCAGAAAATATATTTTAAAAAATGCGAATTCAGTCGGTGGCCGCCCTGAGTCAGATACTAACATAATTGCAGGGTTTGCATATTAGTGAAACGCCAAATTCTTATTGTTCCTTTTTCGGGTAGACAGGATTTCGGTAGCTAAGTATGTGTCAGTTTTGGTGGTTTTGGAACATACTCCGTTACGTTACTACATTATTTGACAATTTTCAAAAATTTACAAGTCTACTATATTTTTTGTAAAAGCTAGTTAATCGGCTGAAAGTTTAACATATTGCGGATTATATTTGTAGTTTTTTTAAAATTAGTTAGTGCAGATTTATTGTGGACACCATGAAGAGTGTTTATTGGCATCTATAAACCACTCATAACTTTGGTAACAAATTATAAAGAAAAAGTCCATTTACCTATGGAATGGCACTTCTTTACTTCTCCCGGACATTTTTCCACAAACTGCACATGTTTTACTTATATTCCCATTTTTTACAGAAATAAACACAATTTTATATGACAAACGCAAAACACCGCAAAATGTAAATAAACAACAAATATGGCGTCCACAGACAGATATGACAGATATTAATAAAAATAAATGGATCCATGACGGATCTGACCCCTTCCTAACTACCCTATTATCACACTTCAAGTGAAGCCATGATAATAGATTAGCCTTGAAAACAGTTTTTTGTAAATATCTCAGAAACTAAAGCTCCTACGAAGTTTTTAAATATATAGTCTACTATATTCCGAAAACAGTGTATTGATACAATACTCCGTTAAAAAGTTAGCATTTTTTAAAGTTTTTTCAAAAAACTGTCATTAGCATTAATGGATTTTGACCAAAATCTAATCGCTCGTAAGAGTATCGAACACTATTTTACCTGCAAATTTTATGAAAATCGGTTCAGCGGTTTAGGAGCTATCGTGTTACGGATACACAGACAGACATCACGACGATATTGCTAGGATAGGTCAAAATACATCCAAATAACACATTTTTGGCAATATCAAAAAAAAAATTTCGTCGAAAATAATACCTTCTCTAGCCATTGCTACGCGGGATAGGAAGGTAAAAATTAGTATGACAGATATTAATAAAGTATGACAGATGTTAATAAAAAATGAGATTTTGTATCTCAAAATGTATTATAATATTAGCATATATTCAATAATTCCCTGTATTTGTCTGTTTTTTGTCAGACTAATAGTTCACATTTTCGATTATTCACAATTTTTATCTCTAGTGGTCTATGACTTATAGGCAGAATAAAAACTCAAAATTGCTTTTTCTAAAATAAAACATGTTACTTTAAACATCTAAAATTGACTGATGAAATTCAGTTTAATAGTGAAACTCTTTATAAATCGAATAAATTAAAAACTTTTAAAAATCAAACCGTAGCTCAAAAAGGGCTTGATATATCAAGATACAGTTTCTACCTTTAAACTTCTCTTGACATTTAAACGGGTGGTCTTTTTTTTCTTCTACCTTCTTTGGAAGTCCCTTAAATCTTGCCCCATTTTAGATTACTCTGTATAATATTTTCGCTAGGTGCCACAAATACTTTTGGCGCTTCAAACACCCCTAATTCCACACCATCAACTGGTGGAGGTACAACCCTTTTCAGCGGCAACACGAGTATATTCGGCGGTTCTACCCCCAAGGATTCTCCCGCTCCCACCAACATTTTCGGTGGCGCTGCGACCAAGGGAAGTACCGGCATTTTCGGTGGCACCCCTAAGGAAGGAGTCAGCGTTTTTGGGACGCCGAAAACCGACGATAAGACCAAGGAATCGGATGGTAGCACAAGCATTTTTGGAGGTTAGTAAAAACGTTAATTAAATCTGTATCTCATACATAGAAGTCAAAAAACTGCACAAACATAATTTTGGATATTTCGGGTTTAAAATTTCATTTATTCATTTATTCGATTTGGTTTGCCTATGCATCGAAGGCCAACTACTCACAGTCTGCAACCTAATTGCTCTGATTCCTGAATTGGACAATCACAACACACAATCATACACATATAGATCCCCATGTCGAACACAGAGGGGTCTCTATCGTGCTAGCGCCATCTACGCTATTAACACGGGACCACCGGCTTAACGTGACTTCCGATCCACGGCCTTGTATTCATCATCAACTTTGCCTACTTCGTTGATGCCCAAACTTCGCCCAAGACAGGCTTTACCCCTACTTCCGGGGTGTAGGTTTGAGTTTGTAGGGGCAGGTATGCGACTCGAACCACACACCCTCTGATTGGAAAGCAAACGTACGCCCACTGCACCAATCAGAGCCGCGGCTTTAAAATTTACGAATTCAAAATTAAAATTGACATTTGTGAATATCAATTTGTGAACTCGGTCAAACACACACTCTCGCCCATTTAAAAGAAGTCATTTTGAAAACTTTTTGTTTAAAACCAGTTTTTTTTTGCTTGCATTAATTTGATGTAGCAAACACTCATTACAATGATCATGACCTTTCCTAGTTCTTGCCCGATTCCAACAAGTAATAGATAGATAATAACCTTCAAACATTGAACCTAGTGATTCACGTCAAAGATCGCTTCCGACCCTAAACAATATTTCTATAATACACAGTACGTTTTTTATGTTTTCTTTCTAAAACATAATTATTTCTAGGCGGTTCCCTCTTTTCCTCATCGGGAACAACTAGTACCCTTGGTGCTGCCAGTGCTGCTGGTACTTACAGTCTATTCGGCAATGGTGGCGGCGCTGAAGTCAACCTATTTGGATCAACTTTGGCCAAGACGAGCACCATTGGAAACATATTTGCCCCCACCACGACGACTTCTACCAGTTCCAATACTAGCATTTTTGGTGGCAGTACCTCTTCAGGTAATGTTGTCTGTTGTCTTTTTTTAAGTTGTTTTTACCTTTTTGATAAATTCGCCTAGACCAAGGGCGACAGTACGGAATGCCTAATTGCACGGGACCTCAGCTACTTCCCTTAAAGCATTGAATCAATAGAGGAAGCTTAATTCCAAACCATAGGTTCTTTGTCGTGAACATTAAAACGCCACGATGCCAATTTATCAAAGTAAATATTCTTAAATAGGTATTTTAAATAAGCTGGTTTTTACTAAGAAAAAAAACTTGGCAACAAGAATTCAGTTTGTTTGTGTAGCGGTTTATATCTCCTTTAGAGTACAAATTGCCAGCGCGACGTTTGCCTTTAGGATTGTGATGTTTCTAGGAGCATAGTTTTGTTATAAGTTGTACTAAAACCAAAAAAAATACTCTGCCAATCTATGTCCACCTAAGCTCACACTAGGTACTATAGTTATAGTGTACGTGTGACCTAATATAACTAAACACTGAAATATATTTTATTCAACTCCAGACTCAATTACCTTTCGTTTTATACCACACAAGCCATGTTTTGACTTAAAATCTAATTTTTAAAATCTACCCCCACCCTTTTTTTAAAAACTAACATGTATTTTGTTTAACTCCAGACTCATTTACCTTTCTTTTGATATCACACACGCCATATTTTCACTTAAACTCTAACTTTTGACATTTACCCCCACCCCTTTTCTTACAATAACTTGAAATTCATTTTATTTAAATCCAGACTAAATTACCTTTCGTTTGATATCACACACTTTATATTTTCACATAAACTCTCATTTTTGAAATCCACCCCCACCCTTTTATTTGGCTTGCGTTTGGTGGATTTCGTTCATTTTTAAATGGGACCACCACGGCCCAAGACCCAGCCTAGGTACCAAATTTCACTTAAATCGGACAAGCGGTTTTTGAGTTATGCGGGTTGGTCGTTACAGACAGACATACAGACAGACATACAGACAGACATACAGACAGACATACAGACAGACATACAGACAGACATACAGACAGACATACAGACAGACATACAGACAGACATACAGACAGACATACAGACAGACATACAGACAGACATACAGACAGACATACAGACAGACATACAGACAGACATACAGACAGACATACAGACAGACATACAGACAGACATACAGACAGACATACAGACAGACATACAGACAGACATACAGACAGACATACAGACAGACATACAGACAGACATACAGACAGACATACAGACAGACATACAGACAGACATACAGACAGACATACAGACAGACATACAGACAGACATACAGACACATACAGACAGACATACAGACAGACACAGACAGACAGACAGACGGCGAGACAAAAAAGTTTCAAAATCATCTGAAACGCAAAGATATATAAAAAATTTTGAAATCGGAGCAACTTTTTTTTTCTCGAAAAAATTAGGTTCACCATAGCTCACACTACTATAGTATAGTAGTAGTGTGAGCTAAAATGTATATATCTTAGAAATAAATACACATTGTTTTACAATTTTTTACCAACCAAATATAAAACACTTTCACTTTTAAAATAAAACGTGTCACCATCAAACAAATATACCGGAGTTGACGCTCAAATAAAATAGAGAATTGGTGTCGTTGCCAGTACATTATGTTGAAAAATATTTTCCATTATATTAGCAAGCTTGGCAACAAGAATGCCCGTGTTTATTTATTGTAGAAAAATAAACAAATACCCCTGTGCACATGTTAAACTAAAACCGACTATGATAGTACTTCCTCTAGTTCAATTCTCTAAAGGAATTCCAGACCGGCTATTTCTTTGTCCGGTCCCTCAGAATGTATTACCAACTGAGATATCCGATACCATCCGGTCTGATTACCGGCTTAAATGAGGTCTACAGCACCTGACTTCTGCACCAACGAGGATACCTTTTTTTTAGTTAATTATGTTACGTCATCAATAAAAATTACACAAATTAATCAATCTACAGTCTAACCCCACATATACATTTTGAAATAGGAGAATTTTATTGTCTACATTAAAGTCTATTACATATTTTTCCTAAGAAGCTTAATTTTTAAGAAAATTTAAAAGTTTAAGCTTTTCAGATTTTCTGGGCTTCAGGGCGATTTTTAAGGGTTTTCCGCTGCTAAAATTTAAAAAAAGAAAAAAGAAATCTTGCCTTGACTAAATAGCCAAAAAAGAAATATAAATTATTTAAAAAATGTATTAAAAAGAACATCTAACAAATAAAATAACGATATTTCTTCTTCTAAATTAAAAAGTGATCCATAGTTTTTTTCTAACAGTGTAGCTTGTATGATCTACGAGAAAAAACTCATCAAATTCGTAATCTCATGTCAGATGTACATTATAAGATTTTTAAAAATATAATTTTTATTGCAAAAGTTGTAATTTATTAACAAATTAGAAATTTCAAAATTTAAATTAAATAAATATATGAAAAAATTGTCAATTTTCTTCCAGTGGGGTTTAGTAAAATTGCTCAGGTTCCACAAAATTTTTATTTGTTTCTTTGTTGCATTTATTTGTTTCTTTGTTGGAAAATACTAGAACATGTTTCGGGCTTACAAGAATCCCATCAGTTGTGTACTGCACACATTTAACTAATTACCCTAGAAATTATTGCTAGGGTAGGAGGGGTTAAAATATATTAAATTTCATATTTTGTATTTAATATTAGTATTTTTAAATGCTTTTGTTTTGTTTCTTTTAGAACTTGGTTAAAAGAAGCGATATACAGCCTTTAAAAACCTTATTAAATAAAACGTTTTAATATATTTTTTTTAAATGTTGGAATAAAAATGTTATTTCTCTACATATGACACACTGTTGTAAAGTCTGATTTTCTAAGTAATTTTTTTCTATTTTCTATATATAAGTAAGTACCCGAAATCCCCCAAAAGTATCGTCAATGGGACAAATCGTACTTACTTTTTTTGTATTTTTTTCTAGCAAGCCTATTTGGCACAGGCGCAGGTTCGACCACCAGTACCACTTTTGGCGGCAATATGTTCGGCGCCAAAGTCATTCAAAAACCCAACGCCAACGTGTCATTTGAATCTTCAAGCACTGCATCCATGAAAGAAAACGAAGAAGTTGTGCTGAACTGCGACACTGGATTGTCCTTTGCTTCTTTAGCTGCTAAGGTAAAGGCTCATTTACACTTGTTACTTCGAATAAATTTTTCTCGGGTATAATAGTAAATCCATGTTACATCGGTTGTAACAAGCCTAACAGGGTTCGTAGTAATCTGGCAAAGTTAGGCAAATAAAAATGTCTTTAAAAAAACTTGGAAAAGTTAGGGAAAACTCGACAAAAACCTGGAAAGTGATATAATAAAACCCGACGCCAACATGGATTGGATTGGATGCATTAAAGAAAGCGGAGAAGTTGTGCTGAACTGCGACACCGGATTGTCGTTTGCTTCTTTAACTGCTAACGTAAAGGCTCATTTACACTTGTCCCCTTGAATATTTTGGGTATAACAGTAAATCCATGTCTCATCGACCGTAATAAATTGACGTAAAAACAAAGTTCGTAGCCATGTGGACCCACTGTCAGGAACAGAAAAATGTTCTAAAAAAACCTGGAAAAATTTACGAATTTCAAGAAGAAAGTATATACCAAAACGGAAAATCAATCGGTCTGCATTTTCTGCTTGGTTTAAAATGAAATTTATATACATAGTGTGTTATTTTTTTTAAAGGTTGATCCTGCTTTTTCCAAAGACGAACAGAAAAAAGACGATAAAGACGCGTTTGCTTTCTTGGGCGCAGGCGCTCCAGTTTTCGGAGGCGGAGCGAAAAAGAGCGACGACACCTCATTAAAAAAGAATGGCGAAGAGGATGTTGAAGATGGCGAAGAGGTTAGTCGGTATAAAATTGAGCATACATTTGTTTTTATTATTAAGTTGATAACAATGATTAAAAATTTAAACTTTGCATTTGCATATATTTTAATAAACGCTTTTATTTTTTGAGGAGTAGACTCAAATGGTAGTAGCTCTATTTCTGCTCCACAACGTATATGCTATAGCTATATATTCAAAATTGATTGGTAGTTCGAGATTTGCTCTCCGATATTAAATTCAAACTATCCACTAGGCCACAGGTATTACAAATACTCTCGAGAGCAGTTCTTGACAGTATTTCTCGCAAATGGACAAGCACCCGAAGGTATCCTTTATTGATGGTAAAAAAGTTGACAGTAGGGTACAAGGGTCCCAAAAGTGCATGAGAGGGACATTTTCGTCCCAAAAAACTCCATAAGTCATTCACGTATAGATCTTTTAGTCCACAGTACACTGGTCTATTTAAATGATGAGGAACAGGCTGAATTTTCATAAATAGTATAGGCATTTTTTGATCGTCGAACTGGCTTAACCAAGCATACGATTTGTAGCAATATTGTCATCAAATGCATTTTATAAGCCACAGAAAAATTTTTTCCGGTTACTTTTTCTTTTCGCGATTTTAATATATTTGTGGTGGGGAATCTGTCATCTAATCGTCAGGTTTGATATTATAATATATTTAAATTTAGGCAAGAAATTAATTGTGACTTCTTAATGAGTTTGCGCACTCTGGTAGGAATAATTTTCAAGAATTTTTGCACAGGAAAAAGTTGGGCATCTCAGCCAAATGAAGCTATTTACGAAAATTCAGTGTGTTACTTATCTAAGCATCGCTAGAGATGTAGCAGTCCTAAAAAGCTTTACAACAGGCAGTGATCACAGGATGGTCAGAACAAAAATATGCATTGATAGCAATTGCGAAATGAAAATAAAAATTAACAATGAACAACTTAACATGTATAAACTTACACAAAATAAAGCTATATATAAAGAAAGGCTAAAGGAACAGCTAACCCAAAACTTAAGATGCAAAAATGAAAATATGGATGAAATAGATGATACGCTGACCAGATTTATGACCAAAGTAGGAAAAGATATCGCACAAAAACTGATGGAAAAAGACGGAACCACGAGAAAGAAGGAAAAAGAACATCTATAGAATACACAGAAATAAATAAAACAATAAGAAAACTTATAAAAGAAAATAAAAGAAAGAGTCAAGAAATAAAAGGTGAGAGAGTTATGGAAAATAACAGATTTGAAATGTCTAGGGAGATATGAAATAATTATAATAAAGGATATGAACGGCATAGAAGCTAACGTTAAAGATAATATCATAAATATCACACAACTCTTCTATACAGAATTATTCCAAACAAAACCAGCGCGAGAAACCATGAAGAAACTCCAAACAAAAATAAAGAATATAAACCCAGAGCTACAACCTGAAATAAGCAAAGCGGAAATAAGGCATTAAAAAAAATGAAAAATACCAAATCACACGGAAAAGACGGAGTTAATACCCTCCATATTCTTCTGAATAAAATACTAAAAGTAAAAATAATCCCCAATAACTAGAAATAATTCATAACCATTATTCTTCACAAGAAAGGTGATAGAGCAGGCTTAAAAAACTATCGACCTATAACTCTTCTCAATGTAATTTATAAGCTTTTCACAAAAATATTAACAGATAGACTAACAGGGAAATTTGACGGATATCAATTAAAAGAACAAGCAGGCTTCAGAAAAGCTTTCAATACGGTTGACCACCTATTAACTATAAAAATCCTTATAGAACGAGCCAACGAATACAACATTCTACTATATATTGCGTTTATAGACTTTGAAAAAGCTTTCGATAGCATTGAGCACTGAACAGTAAAAGCATCTTTAATTAATAGCTAGCGAATAGATCACAGATACACAGACAAAATAGCCAATATATATAGCGAAGCAACAACATCAATCAAAATCTACGAAGGAACTAAGCCAATCCGCACAAGAAGAGGTGTCAGCACGGTGACACAATGTACCCTAAACTATTTAACCAGGCCCTAGAGGATGTTTTTAAAAACTTAGATTGGGAAGAAATAGGCATCAAAGTAAGGGGACAATAATTGAATCACCACTACAACTAAAAAAAAGAAAACCAAACAGCTAAAATCAAGAGACGAGTAAGATTGGCCTAGGCAGCATTCGGTAAATTAAGCTGTATATAAGTGTATAACCAATGTATCATTCCTGTACAAACATGGATGAGGTAACACAAGCCGAAAGATCAATGGAATGTTATAATATCAGACAGAAAAACGATCTATGGAACAAATGTATTGTAAACTGGAGATCTTGGGAAAATAAAAGAAGTAGGGGAAGAACCCAAATAAGATGGGTGGACGATTTGAAGGAACACGCGGGAACTAGATGAATGAACATGGCGACAGGCAGATAAGAGTGGAACATATTGGGGGAGGCCTATAGATAGATAGATACACTTTTCTCTCTAAAAATTAAACCGGTGTACTGTGGACTATTTTTTAGTGTAAATTATTTTTGAATGCAGGGCGATGCAAGCCAAGATTACGATCCCCACTTCGAACCAATCATCCCGCTCCCCGATCAGATCGTGGTGACCACGGGTGAAGAAAACGAGACAGCGCTGTTTAACGAGCGCGCTAAACTGTTCAGATTTGACAGCGACTCGCACGAGTGGAAAGAGAGGGGCGTGGGACAGTTGAAGATTTTGTACCATCCTGAAAAGGGTAAGTCACTGTTACCCAATTTATTGCTGAATCAATAGCTATGAATGGTCAAGTTGATGTGGTCTACACAGACTTTTCTAAAGCGTTTAATCGGCTGGACCACAGCATTTTATAACGTGCTGATGATCTTTGTATTTTTTTCAAATCATACCTAACTAAGAGACCCCAATACGTTGAATGTTGTGGTCGAGCTTTATCTAGAATTATCGCTAGGTCTGGAGTCCCTCAAGGATCGATACTGGGTACATTATTTTTCATTGCTTTTATTAATAGTATTTTACACGAGATTCAAGTTATTTGTCTACTATATGCTGATAATCTTAAAATATTTTGTCGAATAAATAATTTATCTGACTGCGAAAATTTTCAAAATGCCCTAAATAGAGTTAATACTTGGTGTCACTCTAATCTACTACCACTAAATCCTAACAAATGTAAACGTCTCATTCTCAAGCAACAGGTAATTCGGTTTGACTATTCTCTAGATCTCTGGAATTTAAAGACCTCGGTATAACATTCGATAGTGCTCTTTCGTTTGTCCCTCATATACAGGATAGTGTTAGGAAGAGTTATCAAATGCTCGGTTTTATAATCCGGAATTCTCAACATTTTAAAAATATCGCTAATTTAAAATTATTATATTTTGCGTACGTCCGATCAAGATTGGAATACTCGTCTATAGTATGGTCACCGTGCTCCCAAACACATATTGACTCAATTGAAAAAATTCAGCGCAAATTTTTAAAATACCTGACTTTAAATTGAATGGTGTGTACCCGGAAATAGTCACACCAAATTAGGTCCTGTGTGGTTTAATATCAGTTCTCTAAAACATAGAGCAGTTTGGCAGAGCTACAATTCACCTATAAAATTAGTAACAACCATATCGACTCGCCGGAACTGTTGCAACAATTAAACTTTTTAGTACCTAGATCTTTGGCTTCGACAGTGCCATTTTATTTACCAAACCAACAAACAAAAATTTGCAAAAATGCCCCTTTAACAAGAGCCTGCAACACTTGTAATTCTTACAATGATCAATGTGACATATTTAATTGCAGTATCGCTTATTTAAAAAAAATTACACTTACTACTAACTTATTATTTCTTTCTTTTATAAACACTTTTTTTTTTGTATGTTATATTAGCTGTAATCAATTTTAACTGTATTTTTCCAACTCGGTAATTGGGTTTATTCCTGTTGAGTGGCTGTAAAATAAAATAAAATAAAAAATAAAAATATACTATTTTTGTTTTGTTTTAACAGGTACCTACAGGTTGCTGCTAAGAAGAGAACAAGTTCACAAAGTGGTTTTGAATCAAAGAATTCTTCCCGATCTAGAGTTGCAGCCTATGTCAACTTCAGAAAAAGTAAGTCTTAAAATAAATTATTTTATTTAAAAAATCTTTATTTAGTCCGGTCATAACCACATAATGGAAGGGGATAAAAAGGAATGATGATGTTTCTGAAAAAAATATATATGGAAACATGGTTGGTCTTTCTTCAGTAACCACCATGATTCATCTTTTTTTTACAGATTTTGTGATCATACTCGGGCTTAATGAATTTTATAAGCAGGCATAAACCCAGCGTCTGCAAACCACCTTTACATTACACACGAAAACGATTTTTTTTAGGCTCCAGTACCCTTAGGTACCAAAAATAGTCGGGAACACATTGGCGCACGCGTGCTGGCTGTATGTAATTCGCTATGTTTGACAGAATATTGACTTTTTGACGCGCATTTCAAAAATCGAAAATCTTATGTTTCTTTACTGAGAATTAATTTAGAGCTTTTGGTTTAAGTTCAACACAACTTAGAATGTGACTACCAACTTGTCTCCTCAAAGTTTGGGTTTTTATGAACGGCAGGTCGGATCTAAGTAATACTTTATCCCCTATTTAAAGAGCTTGGAGGAACCAAGTCATTAGCGTTGCTCATAATCCTAAAGTTTACTTTACATTCTAGCTAATGAGCTAAACAAGAAAACCTAAACAAAAACAGAGATAAAATGACATTTTATAGACAACACTTTCTAATCTTACAGTTTTTCCATAGCCAATCACTTTGAAGGGATAACCCTCTCTCTACTTGATGTATCCCCACGCTTAACCATTACAACTCCAACTTTTCAGTAGTTTTTTACGCATCAATTACCTGCTGTGTGATACGCGGCAACCACATGTAGAGGGAGGCGAAACCACTTTCTTATCTCTGCAAAAAAATGTTTTGCGCTTTTCGGTTTTTTCAAGCTGGTTATCTCCTAGACTTTTCAAAAAACCCCTGTAGCTTAAAAACGACTTGCTTTTTCAAGATGCGGTTTCGCACTTAATCATCATCATCATAAAAACGAGGGCCGCAAGTGGGGGTCAGTTTATATTTCTATCTCCTTTAGAAATCCCTAAAGCCCCTCAGAGGTTTAGAGTGGCGCACTTTCTACTTAAAGTATCTTTTCAGGCATGGATGTGGGTGGGATACAACTACACAGAAGAGTCGTTCAATCAAGAAAAACTTGCAGTCAGATTTAAAAACGTCGATCTAGCTAATGCATTTTCCAAGGCCGTCTTACTGGCGGTTGACAGAGTAAAGGAACTTCAATCCAACAAATCTCAATCCGGCCTGGACGACAGCAATATTCCACTGACTGTCCAAAACTTTGAGGATATCAGCAACGAGGATCCACTGAATCTTGAGGTTAGGAGTCACCGTTTATACCGGATACAGGGTTTTTTTACGATTATTTCACCGCGCATCATTGAACACATACAGATTGGATGTGGCCAAAGATAAAGTGGCAAATCCAAAATTGCTGTGTTTGCTACCCTGACCTTTCGTTCTCTGATTTAGAAATGTCAAGTACTTGTCAAAAAAAGTCTCCTTTACACCCCCCCCCCCCCAAAGATGCGTTATTTTAGTTTTTTTGAAATTTCTCGGAAACTAACCTTTTTAGCAAAAATTAATAAAAACACTTTTGTGAAAAACAAAATTCTCTTTCTAACATTGTATTGGTTAATAAGGTTAGGAGATGAAAGTAACTCTTCAGTGGCGTCCGTAAATTATTATTATTTCGAAAAAACATGTTTATTATCTGTTTTATAAAATTTTCTCAAAAACTACACTTTACACATTACTTTTTGGTTTGGTTTTCTGGGTTGTGGGATAGGCTTAGCTGGAGAAAAAAAAGACAATTTTTCCTTGGGACGTTTCGTTAGTGTATTCTAACCGAACCGAACCACCCTGTAGAACAAAAAAGGAAAAATTTTCTTTTTTTCCATAAAAAAACTATCCCACAACCCACGAAATCAAATAAAAAAAATGTGTAGTATACTTTATTGTAGAAAATATAATTTCCTTCTAAAAGCTCTAATATAACGGCACCGACTTTTTTTCCGTTTCTTAGCCTAAAGAATACCTTATTTCGTAAAATTTCGTTGCACCGAAATTAAAGGCAGACTTGTTCCTTCCTTAGTGTTAAAACTAAGTCACTTTTTTTCTTGACTTTACTGTTCCTTGAGAGCTGCTTAAAGATAAGATGCTGGTCACATAATATTACCCGTCTGGCATAGTCATAGCAACTGACAATACCTACAAATGATCAGAGTGTTGTGTTAAAGTGAAGGTGTCTTTTTGTGTTTTGTAAGTAAATAAAGTAAGAAACATGTTTTTTTTTTAAATAAAAACTGTAAACAAATCTTAAAGTAAATAAAAATGATTTTGAAAATCTTTATTGCAAAAGATAAGGCTAGATTTTGGTTCTTTTGGCACAATGTTTTTGTGAAAAAATATACCTATGTATGGACTACAAAAAGATTTGCAAGGAAGAAAAATTATTTAAATAAATTTCTCTCTTCTACTTTTTATTACAGTATTTTTGTCTGATTTTTGGATCAAATATTGTTCACAGCCTGGTAGGCACAGCACTAAGGGTAGGATAGGACTGACCAGTGCAACAAAACCCTTGCATTGATGTAAAAAGACAATTTTCCTTTCTGGCTTTACACTTTACCCTAATTTTATTGTAATTTTTACTCTTTTCGTTTTACCGTCGAAAACACTCAAATTTTCACCAAATCGAGTATCACCATCCCGATTTTATCTTCTTTATTCTTCCAGAAATTCAAAAACTCTCATTTTTTAAAATTAAGAAAATTGATGGCTTTCGACAAAACTATTTTGAGAAGAACTGGGTGTTGTTGTTTTCCATAGAAATAATTTGGTTGGTTGAAACAGCGGCATTGCCAGATAAAATCAACTCAAAAACATGCCATTTTTCAGATTTTTTTTGTTGCTGTCTGTATGCATAATATGACGAATAAAGAGGTTGGAAATGTCACAATGGAAAGTGTAACTGCCTATGGCAAGGACTATAGCTATTATACGCTTTTATGACATACGTAGCAGAAACTTCGAAGTCAAGAAATCTCAAGTATTTCGACTTAGTAGTATGGGGTAGGTTCTAGGCCCGGCGACTAGGTACATGAAGCACCATTTTCGCTAACCCCTGGGTATCCCCCTTACTGCGTCCTTCCTTCGTTAAGGAATCTGCCCGTCTTCTGTATAAAGGCCAGAATATTGGGCCACCTCAGATTTAGAAGGTCCTCCGTCTCAAAGGCTTCCTCTTCGAATACCTCTCTTCTTGCCTCCTTGTATGTTTCACATGATGAGAGGAAATGCGCCGAGGTCTCGTCCTATGAATTTGGGAATGACAGAATAAGAAATTGACGTAAATCTAATCAGAAGTAGACCCAAAATACATAAAAAAACAGCCCCCTCAAATTAGCAAGCCTGATCCTACTTTAAATGGACCTTATACTGTAAGAATCTACCGCTGGATTCCCTAATATTAATGTTCTATTTTTTGAATTTTTTTAAAGGTAAATCCAGAAGATTATGAGGGAAATTATGAGGTTGAAGATGATGAAGCAGAAGATGAAGACGAGGATGATGAGGACGAAAGGTAAAATCATGTCTGTTTCACAATTACTACTAAATAAAATTTTCCTTGAAAGTAGTGGTTTACAAAACTTTTTAGTAATTTTAAAAAGACCTTTTATTTAAAAAAAAAGATGAATAATTTTATCTTGGCAAATCGTAGCTCTAGCTTCGTTCATACATTTTAAATCAATTTGTGTACAAAATTCTATTTTGTTAATGCTTTGTCTTATATTTTGCGTAGTAATTGATCAAAAGATAAACCTAGGAACATAAAATTTGGCAATAATTTAAAAATTACATATGCAATTTTACAGATTTTTTTCCTCTTTAACATGAAATCAATCTTATCATAATTTTAAAAAATATTTGTAAATTCCTTTTAAACTTAAAAGGTCAGACCGTTTTGACCAATGTTAAGTGCACTAGAACAGCGTATAATTTTGAGATTTTTGCGTCCTTTTAAATTTTTGGCTTCAACCTAAAAAACGATACATTTAAAAAAGTCGAACCCATTTTTAAAAAAAATATTTTTGACATTTGTGAAAAAGATAGGAGTTGAAAAACCGTCAAAAATTGAAAGAGCAATAATTTTTCTTTATTTAGTTATTGGGGCAGATAAATCCTCAAATTCAAACACCAAGAACTAATCTTAAAAACCAATTAAACAGCTTCCTACCATTACTAGAATTTACTATAATTTGTGGTGTACTGTGGCGAACAAATTTTGTATTTAAAATGTAATTGTTAAATATATACATAAGCTTTCTTTTTTAGAACCCACAATACACATTTACACACCTATCAGTTCTGTTACTTCAAAATCTTCACCGTTGAAAATTGAAACGAAAATTAGGTATCTTACTTTATTCCATTTTTAAATTCACGGGTACGAAATTCCACGTTTGTTAGTATTATTTGGCTTAAAAATTCCGTTGATTGACGCTCACGTGTCTTGATGACGGGTAAAAATGCAATATGCGTTGATCCGGCCTGAAAGACAGAAGAGTTGTCGTAGGTCACGGACTATAGTTTGTTTTCTTTTGTTTGTATTCGATCTTTTCATTGATCGATATGTATAGCAGTTTTTCGCCTGCTTTTGTTTTTTGTTTCTCTCGTATCTCGGTAGATGGCGCTTCTTGCGATAGTTTTCTCACTATTTAGTTATGATTAGAGACAAAACTGTCTAATTAACTTCGCAAGAATTGTCAAATTGATCAAGCAGTGTTCTGAGGAGTCCCATAAAGACGAAACAGTTAACTGTCAACACTTATTAGGTGTCCATTAGATCTTGGACCCCCGTGAGGTTAAGCTTTCAAGCTACCCACGGAAAAATACGAGAGAAACAAAAACTCCTTTTTGGCCGATTAGCCACAAAACTTGTTTGATTTAAAAAATTTTAAACCCGTTTTTCTCAAAACGTAAAATTTCTACATGCGATGCGATGCGGCTTTTTTCTTAGGGACGGCACAGCTGCAGTTGGTGGGGAATAAACGATTTAATAATAAAACAAATTTCCTAACAGCTACCAAAGAGAGTGGTTCACCTCAAACAAATGTGAACATGTATCGAGGACCTCTAAAAAGGCTAGCTTAAATCAGTAACAACTGTTGTTAGATCCCTATGTAAAAGCCGCCGTCTATAATACTCATCGGAATAAATTAAGGGTCCATCTCACCGACTATTTTTTCGTTACTTAGCTTAAAGCGTTTCTTAATATAATCATAATATGACGTAATAAGGAACACTTGAGGCTAAGTAGCGAAAAAAAAAGTCGGTGCGATGGGCTATAAATCGACTTTTCAAAATCTTTGAGAGGGTACGAGATACAGGTGGCAAGGGTTGTCGGAAAATTTCGAGTGAATTCGCGCAACTTGGCAAGTGACCACTATGTTTTCTGCTAATAGAACTTTGTAATTCTCTTGCAGGTCGATCATGTTCCAGAAACGCTGCACCCTGAGTGAGCAATCCACTTCTTACGGAGCGTGGGACAAAATCTGCACTGGCGAATTACAAGTCTACTACGATCCCGAGCTCTACGCAGCCAAGATTTCCGTTGTCAGCGACGAGGATGGCGAGGTGGTCACTAGCAGTATTATTGGAGTGAATACCACCATGGAGGTAATATTTTCATTTTTACTACGTTTTTTAGGTAGCTCAGTCCTGATCGAAACTGGTGCATAAGAATAACACCCTTAATATCGAAAAAAAACAATAAGGATCGCCGTTATGGATGTGCTGGAGCGCCCTTCTCGTTCATCATCTTTAACTTCTTCACGACCCTCGAAAAAGCTTTTATGTAACATAAAAATCATTGCACAAGACATAGACTGCTTTCCGTAGACATCTGTTAGCATTTGAAAGTATTAAGTAGAGTTTTACTTTAAATTAATACGTTGCTCAATTTTTTCATTTGTCATAATTCCGGCAAATGAGCTATGCACGATCCGCTTCAAACCACTGCGTAAGCCAAACTAGTAGAGAAAAGGCGACAAGATTGCGCGCGTTAGTAGAACGCACATCAAGGTGAATAACTCCAACCGCCCGAGGCGTGGAGATTTAAAACCTGTTAGTACGGGGGCCAGTCTTAAAATTTAATTGTCACACCTCGTATGTATCACTAAATAATTCAGTAAAATTTGTTTACAGCTAAAAGACAAGGAGTGCTGGTGGAAGGCCGTAGAGTGGTGTACTGGAGAACCAAGATGGCGTACGTTGAAAGTGACATTCGCCAGTAACGCCGCTGCTCAGGAGTTCCATTCTACCTATTTGGAAGGTAAGACATAAAAAATTCCTTATAATCAAAATATTAGAAGCTTAGGGGAGGTTGGAAATAATCGTAGCAATTCGAACCCCTGGGGCTGCTGCTATTTTCTTCTTCAAGTCTATTTTCGGCCGAGCATACCTGCTAGCAGAGCGTGAGACTGCGTTCTGGCAATTATTCTTTAACTATATAGTAGTAAGTGCACCGTCTGGTTACTATTTAGTTCTTACTTAAACCTATAGCAGGTGCTTTGTCTGGTTATAGGTCTTTTACTCAAA
This sequence comes from Aspidapion aeneum, assembly GCA_963576565.1. NCBI lineage: Eukaryota > Metazoa > Arthropoda > Insecta > Coleoptera > Brentidae > Aspidapion > Aspidapion aeneum. The sequence goes on along the minus strand of OY755045.1, from coordinate 23,364,412 downwards.
ACTCGTAGCAAGTGCCTAGTCTGCTATTATTCCTTGGCTTCTCTTGCCTTTAATTTTTCTTTTATTATTCACTTTAAGATACATCATAATAATAAAAATAAGGGACTGGCGTAGGAAAAGCATGTTCCAATACTTTTCCCAGTCCTGTTAAGGTTACTATTATGTACATTTATCCAAAATGGAACATTTTATTATTTTTATATATTTATTTTACACCTGTATAATTATGTGGATACGATATTTTAAATTATTATAATTACCAAATTTATTGTAAATACGATATTTTAAACAGTGTTAATGTGTAAATTTAAAAATTAAAAATCGATTGTCTTAACATTTATGAACATTTCTCAACGCATTACTTTAAAAATTGGTACTTGGGGGTTTTTTGGGATGCGAAACCTAAATATGGATACCTTTTTACTGTGGCCGTGAGAGGGCGCTTCACATTGCTCTTTTTATAGTTTAAAATGAATATAACTTTTTTCTCAATGTAACTTTTAACTTTTTTTGTCAAGAAAATATTTTCCTGAATCTTTTTAAGCCAAAAAGGTACTCTTAATGTTAACATGCGCTAAACTAAGTCGTTTTCAAGATATTTCCGTTTTTAGATGCCGCAACGGAATACTGAAATTATTTTGAATGACTATTTCACTAGAGTGTACACTGGCAAAATGTCATAGCTACGGCCAGTTTTCTACTATTGTTCTCAAAGCTTTATTCTAGTTTGTTGCTTTTCGGCAATTTCGCTCATAAAATTTTTTCATTTCAAAATTTTATTTTTAAATTCACCACCCTGTATCTCTGAAACGGAGCAATTTTGGACTAAGGTAATGTGCATTAAATCGACTTATTTTGACCTCAGGAATATGTGCTAAGTTTTTGTAAAGACCTTTTATAGACACCCTGTATAAAGAGTCGATTGGCAATCAATAAAACAGATTCAAACTGATTGTTGTTTCTCACTGTTGTGCCCAAGTCTATTTTTGGTCTAGCATACCTGCTAGCAGAGCGTGAGACTGCGTTCTGGCAATTATTCTTTAACTATATAGTAGCAGGTGCACCGTCTGGTTATAATATAGTTCTTACTTAAACCTATAGCAGATGCTTCGGCTGGTTATAGGTGTTTTACTCAAAACTCGTAGAAAGTTATAACTAGTCTGGTTGCGAGTTCTTATTTCCCACTTCATCGGTTTTACCATTACATTACAGGATTAGTAATAAGGCCCCTTTCTCTTCTCTATTCTAACAATCAAGAGTCTTAAGTAAAATAGCCTTAGAGCGACAAAGCCCAAAGCTATACAATTATTTCAGTAAAAATAGTAATAATAAGCCTAAGGGACAGGCGTAGAAAAAGCATTAACCTTTCCCAGTCACTTTAAGGTTACTATTATTTAAGTAAGGTGGTCTCCTTGAAGTCTCTAATATTTCTTTTAGGCCTCAACTATGCAGAAGAAGTTGGCATGGTAGACGAGATGCCATACGAGGGCGAAGCCGGCGATGAAAACTAAAAAAAGACGAAGTTATATGTTGTTTAATAAGAGTTTAAAGAATAGGAATAGTCTTGGTGAGTACGGATTAGATCAGGCTGGAATGTGATTTTGCAAGTAAAACGGTAAACTGTTTAACTAAATATTAATTGAAAAGAGAACGGGGGTTCTTCTAGGTATAAGTCGTTCTGATCAAAAACTTGCAACTTTTATATACCAAATATATAAATTTAAACTTAAAATACATAACGCCGCCAATAAATAATTTAATAATCGTGTCAGTTTTGCAATATTTCTATCGATCTTTGTGTTGTATCCGTATTTTAAAATTTCTAATTTTTGCGTTGTATTTTTTTATTCGGCGAAATTTTATTCCATACCTATCTATATATTTTCATTGCTTTCTAGATGTTGAATTTTTCGCTTTCACCACAGACTTCTAAAAACACTATTATTTTGTTTAATATTGTCTTGTTTTGTCTAAATTATTTATTTATTAGAATCCCTGTCTTGATAATGTGATAATTTAGACGCTTTTATTTTTTTTTATGTTTGTCCTTAAACCATTTTTTGCTTGCAAATCACAAAAAAATACAAAAATGGTCTTTGTTTTAAGATGTGTCTAGATATATTTTGCAAAAAAGTCACTAAATTATAAAACTGGTATCAAACCGCCACTTGGGTCGGTTTTTTGCAAAATAGACTTGTTCATAAAGGCCATTTATTTTTGGTAATGTTTTTTTTCTAGTTTAGCGTTTCAAAGTTGTTTTAAAATAGTTTATAAAATTAAAGAAGTTAAGAACATTTTGCTTTTAAAAGGCTTACAGTTTTAGTTAACCAATAAAGTTCATTAATTTTCTGAAAAAAAAAACTTTTGTTTACACAACTTAAAATAAAAAAGGGCTTAATATAATAGACTGTAAGTAAACTCGGGACCATTACAGGTGTTGCCACGCACGGCATCGGTCAGAACCTTTCGTCAAAGTCTACTGGAATTCAGGCTCCTCAATATGAACATTTTTGATTGGCTCGAATCTCTCCCCACTATCATATCTCTTAAACATTTGGCACGTATTTTCATAGACTAACTTCGATGCGTTTTTTGCTAAAATGTAGTCGGTGTGTGTGAATCGCCAAAATGGCACTTGATACACTTGGATGACGTTTGGTAAAAGTGATACTCCTCGTTTAATGTCCTAAAATAATAAGCAGGTGGTATACAGGAATGGCCTAAAAAACACTATGATAAAATTATATGAGAAAGTGATCCTACATTAACTATAAAAAACCTAGTGGGACATTTGAAAACTTTAATTTCTCAGTTCACTAGTTTTGGTTTTTTGTTTACATTTTTGTAGTGCCTGTTTGTCACATTTTTTATTTATTCAATATTATTTAAGCCAAATTAAAAAATTTCTATCTAGACTATCGTTGACTCAAAGTCCACAGAACTAATAAAAAATATCCTCAGTACCTCAAAACGAAAGTGTATAACCAATGTATCCTTCCTGTACTTATCTATGAATCCCAGACCTGCACACTTACAAAATCAAACATGGATAAGGTAGCAAAAGCCCAAAGATCAATGGAAAACAAATGTTACATGTAAAGCTGAAACATAGAAAAAGGAATGAATGTCAGAGGAGAATGTATTGTAAAGAAGTAAGGGAAGACCCCAAAAGAGATGGGCGGACGATTTAAAGAAACACGGGGGAACTAGATGGATGAACACGGCGACAGACAGAGAAGAGTGGAAGATATTGGGGGAGGCCTATGTCCAAAGATGGATTGAAGAAGGCTAAATAGATAGACAAAATAGTGTTGTCCTAACCATCGAAAAAATAATTTTATTTCTTCGATGACCTAACTAAATCTACAGGAAGTTTTATAAAAATTACGATTAACTCATAAACTGCACGACGACTTGTTAAAAACCAAAAAGAAAAGAAAATACGGTTTTCTTAGATCGATAATATGTTAAACATATTTACTTATAACATATAAAATATTGTCAGAGTTTTACTTTTGGAAACTTTTAAAAAAACAAATAATTCAATTATACAAAATTTAGTAGATCCGAAAGGTTCCGTTTCTTTAAATTTAGTTTATTTGTGACGCTTTACATTTATTAAATTTCGAGCACCCCGTATAACTTACCTCTAAATCGGCGAAATGGTCAGTTGGGCTGTAATGGATAATTGTAGGGTTGGTAACTCTGGACAAGTTGTATTGGGGCGGGGTTCCCTGCCGGTACTCTCTTAAGTTTCTTCGCTGACCGTAATCGTATTTCATTAATTCTCCTAAAAAATTAATCAAAAGTTTTTCTGGCTATCGCATGCGTTTACAAGTATAGTCTGTTAGCTCCCGCTAAATTTCGCGGTTGTTTTTAATTTTACAACCACACAATTGGATGACGGACAGAGTACATTTTTCGCGCATTTCGACATGCGCACCAACAATCAGAGAGATCCTTTTCTACCGCCTCGAGAAAATGGCGTGTTAATTTCTTTCTCCAACATTTACAAATGTCTACACTTGAAAGTGCTCGATTTTGGTGTACTGAAGCATAGAACTAGAAACTTCAGCCCTTCAGCTACGTGGTGCCATCATTAGTTCCAGAAAGGGGCCCCTGCAACGTGGAGAAATTGGCTGCAAACTGGTGAGTGCTTTGTTTCTGATTTCCGTTGTGTGGTACCAGCAATTAACTATGGACCTTTTGATTATTTCGTGATTTCATATCAATATATTTATGTTTGTTCGCGCTTTCATTAATTAAAATATCTACAGTCCATTGCAGTTATCGTTTTTCTAACTGCGGGCAAACATAGTCATCTATTAAGTACAAAAGAAACAAAAAGCAGAGAAGCAATAAACTGCGATGGAAAGACAATGGCTGACAATGAGGACACAGTGGCTATCAGGTGACAAGTTGACAACACTTTTTGCTTTTGAATCGACAAAAAATGTGTTTATGTTTTGGAGTTATTTGGGTCCAAAAAAGGTCTAAATACAAAAATTTGTTGAAAGGAATATTGTGAGGACATACTTAATGAAAAAACCACAAAGCTTGCGGGCAATTCCTCTAAACGGACTGATTATATCTGTCTCCGTAGTGACGTCAAATTTCGCCTCAAACCTGAGGTATCCTGACTGATATTGCAATTCGGCAGTTGGTCTGTTTTCAGTAAATGTCCACATTTCATATTTCCTTTTCAGACATCATCCCCATTCATCGTCCCTTAACACTTGTTACGCTTCTACCGAGGAGGCCCAACAAGACCGAAACTAGTATACGAGCTACTAATATCCCCGTTTTGTGGAATTGCCCGCAAGCTTTGTTGTTTTTTCGTTAAGTATGTCCTCACATCATTCCTTTCAATTTATCTTCGGGCTTGAAAGATTTACTGAGACTGATTATATCTGTCTCCGTATTGACGTCAAATTTCGCCTCAAACCTGAGGCTACCCTGACTGATATTGCAATTCAGCAGTTGGTCTGTTTGCAGTAAATGTCCACATTTCATATTTCCTTTTCAGACATCATCATCCCCATTCATCGTCCCTTAACACTTGTTACGCTCGTACCGAGGAGGTCCAACAAGGCCGAAACTGGTATACGAGCTACTAATATCCCCGTTTTGAGGAATTGCCCGCAAGCTTTGTTGTTTTTTCGTTAAGTATGTCCTCACATTATTCCTTTCAATTTATCTCCGGGCTTGAGAGATTTACTGAGACTGATTATATCTGTCTCCGTATTGACGTCAAATTTTGCCTCAAACCTGAGGCTACCCTGACTGATATTGCAATTCGGCAGTTGGTCTGTTTTCAGTAAATGTCCACATTTCATATTTCCTTTTCAGACATCATCATCTCCATTCATCGCCCCTTAACACTTGTTACGCTCGTAGCGAGGAGGTTCAAAAAGACCGAAACTAGTATATGAGCTACTAATATCCCCGTTTTGAGGAATTGCCCGCAAGCTTTGTTGTTTTCTCGTTAAGTATGTCCTCACATTATTCCTTTCAATTTATCTCCGGGCTTGAGAGATTTACTGAGACTGATCATATCTGTCTCCGTATTGACGTTAAATTTCGCCTCAACCCTGAGGCTACCCTGACTGATATTGCAATTCGGCAGTTGGTCTGTTTTCAGTAAATGTCCACATTTCATATTTCCTTTTCAGACATCATCATCTCCATTCATCGTCCCTTAACACTTGGTACGCTCGTACCGAGGAGGTCCAAGAAGACCGAAACTAGTATACGAGCTACTAATATCCCCGTTTTGAGGAATTGCCCGCAAGCTTTGTTGTTTTTTCGTTAAGTATGTCTTTACATTATTCCTTTCAATTTATCACCGGGCTTGAGAGATTTACTGAGACTGATTATATCTGTCTCCGTATTGACGTCAAATTTTGCCTCAAACCTGAGGTTACCCTGACTAATATTGTAATTCGGCAGTTGGTCTGTTTTCAGTAAATGTTCATATTTCCTTTTCAGACATCATCATCTCCATTCATCGTCCCTTAACACTTGTTACGCTCGTAGCGAGGAGGTTCAAAAAGACCGAAACTAGTATACGAGCTACTAATATCCCCGTTTTGAGGAATTGCCCGCAAGCTTTGTTGTTTTTACAAAATTTTATAATGGTGTTTAGGAACGCTCAATATGAAAACTGTATGGTCCTTTGAATCAAAAATTCTATGGCTCAAGGGATAAAAAACCCTTACCAGTTGACATCATTTCCATAAATTGAAACATTTCTTTGGCAGATAAATGCATTTGTGAGTCGGCGGCAAGTTTTGGTAGCGTTATCTAAAATTAATAATATTGTCATACAAAAGTTTAAAGTTAACTATAAATAAATTTAGAAAAAAAAAACTTTTTGAAAACAAGCTTTTATAAAATGGACTAAAAAGCATAAAATAATTTTTTGAGTGTTCTGATATCATAATAATAAAAGCGATGGGCGTATTAAAGGAAATTTACCCGTTTTTCTTTTAGCCTTGTTAACTCGAAGTTTAGTGAAAATCCAAATTCATTATATTATAGCAGAGAAATATAAGGGTAGATAATTTAACCCAACTCAACCCTACTCAAGCTACCCTTACATTTTTTTGATAGGGATGGACATTATTACGCCTGCTTCATATTAGGCAAATCATCCGCGACCGGCAGTGTGTCGATTTATTTTGTCACATTGAAAAAGAAGAGTCGGCCCATCATCGGTTGTGGACGATCCACCAAATGCGCATGGACAGGCATTTACCTAATATTAAATACGCCCATCGCTTTTATTATTATGATATCAGAACACTCAAAAAATTATTTTATGGTTTTTAGTCCATTTTGTAAAAGCTTGTTTTCCAAAAGTTTTTTTTTCTAAATTTATTTTTTAATTTTTAGATTTGTCTAAGTCTATGCATTTCAGCTAGCGCATCGATATTGCAGGGAGTCTTTCCTGTCACTTATAAAATATCTAAATCTTCCATGAGAAGGCCGTCCAACGATTTGATACTAAACAAAATACAAACAAAAATTTTACGCCCTCTCCGCCCTCCACGTTAGGGGGGAGGTTGGCAGTCAGTGATACCACATTATTGGATTGTCATCGGAACTATAACGTTATGCGAAATTTAAAGTTAATCGGATACGTGGAAGTCAGTATTGAAAGTAATCAGAAAAACTTGACATTAAATCGTCCATTTTGAATTCGCCATATTGAATCTTTGTAATCTGATCAAAAATTCGTAATCCTCATCCTCAAAAACCCCCAGATACCAATTTTGGTGGAAATCCAACAAAATAAAATTTCACCCCCTTTCCGCCTTCCAGGTTAGGGGTGAGGTAGGCAGTCAGTGATACCACATTATTGGATTGTCATCGGAACTATAATGGTATACGAAATTGAAAGTCAATCGGATACGTGGAAGTCAGTTGAAAGTAATCAGAAAAACTTGAAATTAAATCGTCCATTTTGAATCCGCCATATTGAATTTTTGTAATCTGATCAAAAATTCGTAATTCTCATCCTCAAAAACCCCCAAGATACCAATTTTGGTGGAAATCGGACAAACTAAAGTTTTACCCCCTCTCCACCCCCCCCCCCATGTTATGGGGGAGGTAGGTACCCGATGGAGCCACATTATTGTATTATCATCGAAACTAAGACGCTATGCGAAATTTGAAGTCAATCGGATGTTTGGAAGTTCTTCAAAAATGAGTTGCAAAATTTGATTACATACATACATACCCACATACATACATACAGGTGAAGTTAAATAAAAGTTAATCTAGCAGCAGTCTCTTACTGCTAGCGCAGTGCCTGGTGCTTTTTCTATTACAAAGTGTTTTAATACGTGACTGTGTAGTTGTCGTGGTGCAATTTTAGCAACAATAAGTGTCGTAATGTGGTATATGTGTTGTTGTGTCGTTTGGTGTATGTGTGATTGGTTCAAAAATTAATCCAGCAGTAGTCTCTTACTGCTAAGGGGTGCGTTTTTTAATTTCAAATAAGAGTCGTAATGTGGTGTGTGTGTTGTTGTGCGATGGGTAGTTAGCTAAAAAATATAAAAAACAAATCTAGCAGTAGTCTCTTACTGCTAAGAGGTGCCTTTTTTATTTCAAATTGTTTTTTACATTACTGGCTTGCCATTTTTATGGTAGCGTTAACATCAATAAGTGTCGTAATGTGGTATATGTGTTGTTGTGTCGTTTGGTGTATGTGTCATTGGTTCAAAAATTAATCCAGCAGTAGTCTCTTACTGCTAAGGGGTGCGTTTTTTAATTTCAAATAAGAGTCGTAATGTGGTGTGTGTGTTGTTGTGCGATGGGTAGTTAGCTAAAAAATATAAAAAACAAATCTGGCAGTAGTCTCTTACTGCTAAGAGGTGCCTTTTATATTTCAAATTGTTTTTTACATTACTGGCTTGCCATTTTTATAGTAGCGTTAACATCAATAAGTGTCGTGATGTGGTGTGTGTGTTGTTGTGCGATGTGTAGTTTGCTTAGTTTGCTAAAAAATATAAAAAACGAATCTAGTAGTAGTCTCTTATTGCTAAGGGGTAACTGTTTTATTTTAAAGCGTTTTTATACATCACTGGGTTGATATTTTCGTTGCAGCGTTACCATAAATTAGTGTCGTGATGTGGTGTGTGTGTTGTTGAGCGACGTGGTGAATCTGTACTTATTAAAAAATATAAAAATGAAATATAGCAGCAGTCACTTACTGCTCAAGGGTGCCTTTTTTATTTCAAAGCATTTTTATACATCACTGGGCTGCTATTTTTCATTGAAACTTTAATATCAATAAGATCGTGATGTGTGTGTGTTGTTGTAAGATGTGTAGTTAGCTGAAAAATATAAAAAATGAATCTAGCAGTATTCTCTTACTGCTAAGGGGTGCCTTTTTTATTTCAGAGTTTTAATACGTACTAGGTTGCTATTTTTATTGCAGCGTTAACGTGAATAGGTTTGGTGTTGTGTATAGGTTGTTGTGAGATGAGGTGTCTGTCTAGTTGGTTAAAAAATGAATCTAGCAGTAGGCTTTTACTGCTGAGGGGTACGTTTCTTTATTCTAAAGCGATTTTATACATCACTGGTTTACTATTTTTTATTGCAGCGTTAACATCAGTAAGTATCGTGATGTGGTGTGTGTGTTGTTGTGCGATGTGATGTATGTGTAACTGGTAAAAACATATAAAAACGAATCTAGCAGTAGTGTCTTACTACTAAGGGGTGCATATTTTTTCAAAACGTTTTTATATGTCACTGGGTTGCTATTTTTTATTGCAACGGTAACATATATAGATGTCACGATGCTGTGTGTTGTGTAGTTAGCTAAAAAATATAAAAAGCTTGTAATAAAAAAATGTAGCATTAATCAATATCAATGAGCTTGTACTAATTTCATCTACGGCGTTGATTTTAAAAATTGCTAGAAAAACACGTTTATTTCATATATGAAAGCAAGTTTAATAGGTCATTCATTAACGGTATTAAAAATACCGTTGCTAAAAACGACGTTGTAATAACGCCATTATCAAATCAAAACAGCAATGTTTTTTACGTTATTTTCAAGTAAATTCTAAGTAGATTTTTATCAACGACAAAATCACATTAAGTTCGCGCCTTTTCTACACGAATTTTAAAGCGCGACTTGGAAGGCTTTTCTACCAAATGTTTTTGAGACTTTACTAGAAGCAGCGCCACCTATTGGCGACATTTTTAACTTCGACGAAATCTATCCGGGAGTGTTTTGGCCTCTAAACTCCAAAAACCAGTTAATGAACTGATCCCTATTCCTTCACGATCACGACGCATTAGTTACTAACCTGATAAAGATTTATTAGTAATGTATGAAAGTGTTTACTGTTCAAATTTAGGCTTTTCTACCAAATATTTTTGAGATTTTACTAGAAGCAGCGCCACACCTATTGGCGACATTTTTTACTTCGACGAAATCTATCCGGGAGTGTTTTGGCCTCCTAACTCCAAAAACCAGTTAATGAACTGATCCCTGATCATTCACGATCACATTAGTTATTAACCTGATAAAGACTCATTAGTATTGTATGAAACTGTTTAGCTTTTAAAGAAAACATAATGTATGTAACTTAAAAGACAGGCTTTGCCGAAACCGTTTTTAAAAACAACTTTTATTATTTTTAAAACTTATTACAACCAATCGATCTTAAATCTAGATTCTAACTGATTATTATAACACATGTAAAAACTATTATTAATAAATCCGTAAGTAGGGAATAATGTCTCTGTCAGCATAAAGTTCGTACACCTTTGTAATATGATGGTAATATGTAACCGATAGGGTCATATAACTCCTCCACCCTTAGAAGGAAGCCTCCCCTGGGAGGGTGGTTTTCAGCTTTTCTAATTCAGTAGGTTGCATAGAGTGTGTGGATCGCAACTGCTTGCTCTTTCTCCTTTGAAAGTACTTATGTCCAAAATACAATAGTGTTGCGAGAAGGATGATGTAAAGGCAGATGGTCCAACCACTTGGTACTAATAGGTTAGGGGCTGTATTTTCTTCAAATATCGGAACCATGGGGTTAATAATAGATTTTTCAAATTCTAGTTTCTTAAGATCTATGCGAAATTTTGGAAATTTTTGGTTTTGCACTTCTAATTTTGGTAAGTTTATTATCGATGGACTTGCCATTGTTTTCTCTTCAAAATATATTTCTTTTCCTCTATAAAGTAATTTACATGGTGTCTTGTTCACTAGGAATATGCCAGTGAGTTCTTGAGTTATAGTTTGTTCGTTGCAAATAAATTGAAGGCTTTCTGTTGAAGGAAAAACTGCTAAGTACTGATTTAATTGTGAAATGATTTCTAGGTGGTTTTCCAAAATGTTTAATTTAGTTATTTGGCACGTGCTGGTGTTTTCGTGCGAGAGGATATTTTTTTCGCATAACGCCCTTTGATTGCTTTGCAGATGTCTAGGGCAATGGAATGATTTGCCTTGGGCAATACATATGTCATTTAAAGGAATAATTTGGTCGTTTAATTTTGATTTTAGCAAGTATTGATTACTAGGAAGGATTGTAAAAAAATCTGATTCAATTTTTGAAGGAATCGATATTAATCGAAATAAATTAAATTGATCCTCAGTATCAATTGGAATTGATAGGAAGTACAAAATTTTCTTATCATCTACAAGACAATTAATTTTTATGAAAGATTCTATAAGATTTATGTTATCAACTTGTAAATCAAATGGGAATTGATCCCTATAGATTTCCGATATTCTTTTTAGCTCTGTGAGTAAATCATTTACCTTAATAATACTCGGATGCATTACGTTTAGTTTGCAAAATGTTAGAGAGTTTTCAATATCTTGAAAGATGCTTAATATCGCATTGTATAAAAGGATAAAATCGTTATAAACGCTTTTGGTTAAAATAACGTTATCCAAGCCAGCACTATGTCGTATCAAAGAATGCAATTGTAAAATTTTTTTTTTAACAGAATTTGGTTATGTTGAATACTTTCAACAGTTTTATTAAATCGGTCAATTAATTTTTGATTTACCGAGTATTGTAAGAATAGTTGATTTTGGGTACTTTTCTCATTACGTCGCAACTGGTCTAAAATATTGTAGATTTTTGAACCATCGTTGGCGTCTAGGTTTCCTGTTAGTCCCTTAACTATTGATCCTAAGCCATTTATGAGCCCTCGTTTAGATCTTTTTGACTGAAATATGATTATATTTTCAATTTTTTCTATTATTGATTGATTATAAAAATTTGAAATTTTTTCAAAGTTATTTATATCGCGTTCTAAAGGTGTGTTATTAGTGTACGTCTGTTTCAGCGTTTGATGTTGTGAAATTATGTTTTTGTATTGTTGTAGTAGGGGTCCTAAATCATAATAGTGAACGAAGGTATGTTCTGACCTTTGGAGTTTCGCAGGTCCTAGGTTTACGGGTAGGACGCCTAAGTTTTGGGTAATGTTGGTTACTCCTGTTCCTCTTAAGCTGATGGGTGCGAACAACCTAAAAGATGTTTATTTTTATTTACTTTTTTTCTTTTTCGAGGTCTTTTAATGTTTAGGAGATGTATTTTTTTGGACGTGTTAGAGTTGGTCGTCTCTATTTTTTCCGTTTTTCGTTCAGAATTCACTGAAACTATTGTTTTCCTTTTATATTTGTTTTTGATATTTGGTTGTTTTTGTTTGTTTTTTGCATAAACTGTTTTAGGATTTTCATGCAATTCTTCACGGGATGCGTTAACTTGGTATACAAGTTTTTGTCTTTCTTCTGGGATGTAATGATAAACTATTGGATGCATTTTTATTTTTTCACGGTGATTTCCGACAAAATTATTTAGTGATTGTTTTTTGATTTTAACATAAAAGGGAGATTCTGTTGGGATAGGTCGATGTTTAACTTTATAGCGGTCAAGGTGAATGACGCTTAAAGGTTCAAACATTTTTATTTTTAAACTTTTTTCGGTAGGGTTTTTTTCTGTGTAGGTGGTCTCAAAACTATTGACTGTTGTCAGGCATTCAGAAATTTCTACTTCTGCAAATTTTGTTTGGGGAATTACAACATCACTGTTTTCTGTATTGTTGACCTTGATGTTAATAGGTTGCTCGGTCATTGGAGCCAGTACTAAAATATTCGTATTTTTAAGAGTGCTATGAAATTTCAGTTTTATTGTCGAGTTAGGATTGATTAAAAAATTATTTTGAAAATTGATGTCAGCTTTAAGTAAAGACAAATTATCGATTCCTAATAAACAGTCAAAATAGTTATGAAAATCGAAAACGTAAAATTTTAAATGTTCTAGATCTGAATTAAAAACTTTTGGACAGGGTATTTTCGTACTATATTTTTCTATTGAATTGCCATGCACGGTTAAAATTTCGAATGGGTCGTCGGTTAGAGATTTTTGGAAATATTTCTGCGCTATAGCAGGTTTTACAAAGGACCTTGTACTTCCGGTGTCTATTAATATTTTTAGATTATACTCAGGGAAAATTTTGAAAGGTAATTTATTTTCGCTATTGGTCAAGTTCATCAAGTGAAATTGTGGGGGCTCGAGGCTGGTTTCTGAAAAAACTCGCTCGATTCCATTTGATCTTTTGTATAGTCCGTGTCGTCATCATACTGCTGATGCAAATTGTCTTCGAAGGCGTATTCGATTGTAGGTTGAGTCTGTGATTGATTTTCAATATTATTTATTTCTTCGATTATATAGTTTGATTGATAATTAGGTTGCCGATTGTATTGGGGGTTATTTTGTAATGGTCTGTGAGGGATATTTCGGTTCTGGTAGGATTTTATTGTGGAAACTCCGCTCATTGGTGTTGGCTTTGGTAAATTAGGTTTAAAAACGTTTGATTGATTAAAGGCGTTTGATTGATTGAATGCGTTTGATTGATTAAAGGCGTTTGATTGGTTCGGTTTTCTGTTAAAAATCGGTTTATTTTGCTCTGGTCTATAAGTCAGCTGTGGTGGTCTGTAATTCGAAGTAGATGGGAAATTGTCAGAAAAATTAGATTGAGGGAAACTCGTTAATGCCAAAGGGCTGTTCACTTTTGGTTTCATAAGAGGCGCATTTAGTTTTTGTGGGGAGTTAAAGTGTTGGTGTTTTTGGTTACTGTCGATTTGAAAATCGTTTGTAAGCATTTGAAGGGCTTCATTCATGTCTTTCGGATTTTTAGTTCGCATTAGAGAGCCAACCGGTTCTTTTAATCCGCGTAATAGAATTCTTAAAGCTAACGCTCTGCAAAATTTACCCAATATCATTTTTTCTTCTTGGGCCCCGTGAGTCAAGAGATAAGAAGTTTGATAATTTAGTTGATGTTGAATTTTATTATAAAAATCAAAAGCTAATTCATTGCCTTGTTTCATTTCTGTACCCTCGATTACAAGGGTGCAAAGATCGCGTTTATCCCCATAAGTGCTGACAAGGGCGTCTTTTAAATCGCTAAACTTCGTAATGTTACAGGAAGCAATATTAATTGCCGCTTCACCTTTAATTTTACCTAAGATGCTTGACATCAAATATTCATTTTGAAAATCTGGTGATTAGTTTTTGAGATATTTCTATGAATCTGGGTAATAATTCTGGTTCTCCATGAAACTCAGGAATCATGCCTAAGTATTCCGATTTTAATTGCGGAAGAGCCATTTTTTGATTTATTTCCAAATTTATAGAATTATCGAGTACACTATTATCTAAATCTAAAGCTACGTTTCCTATCAAGTCCGCTAAAAATTGATCAAGCTTTGAATTTTGATTTTGTTCAAAAGTATTTTCCAATTTTGGGCTTGGTGCGCGGTGTTCTTCGCTTTGTGAGTCAGAATCAGAATTTGAGAGATCAGAATAATCAGTTTTTACGGAATCTCTAAATGACATGAGATATTACTTACAGCAAAACCATTAAGACTTCCAGCGATGACATTAGTAATCCAAATTCCTCGATATCCTCTCGAAAAACACGAATTAATCAACTATGTCCTTTAGTAGATCTTTTTCGTTAGGCTACTTCAGTTCACCTAACTGGACAGTCTTAGATCTAGCACGCACTGCACTCAAAATTAATCAAAAATCCAAAATTTCCGATATGCTTTCGAAAATCACGAGCCGATTACTATGTTCTTTAGTAGATCTTTTCGTTAGATTCAGATCTGTTACGCACTGCATGCACAAATTGATCAGTCTTTTTAGTTATTTATTTGTTCGATTGCCAATAAATCGTTAAAACGAACCGTCGATTATATTCTTTAATCTCACGTTTGGGCAATCCTACCGACTGCGCCACTTAAAAGACAGGCTTTGCCGAAACCGTTTTTAAAAACAACTTTTATTATTTTTAAAACTTATTACAACCAATCGATCTTAAATCTAGATTCTAACTGATTATTATAACACATGTAAAAACTATTATTAATAAATCCGTAAGTAGGGAATAATGTCTCTGTCAGCATAAAGTTCGTACACCTTTGTAATATGATGGTAATATGTAACCGATAGGGTCATATAACTTGTATAGAGATTTTGTCTTACATTGAGCGTCATCTTTTAAAATTGTAGTTTTAAGATAGTGAACTTTTAGAACTTCCTTTCGCGTCGATTTTAAGTTAAAAAAAGTTATTAAAAAAACGTGACAAAAAAAGGCGCAGAAAGTTATTACTTTTAACAAGTCCTTATCTAGAGGGCTTTTAGAGCAGACTTTCGGCACTTCTTTTCTTCCACACAACGAGGTACAAATTAGAATAATCGGTGTGATGGTTTTCAAAAAATCTATTTTTGTTTCAACCATTGTCTGTATTCATTTTCTTATAAATTCGTTCCACACAACGATTAAAAAAAAAACTAAAACATTTTCGGAAAATAAGAATAAACACGCCATTTTGAAGAATCAAATATGATTCTGTCAGCCATGAATTTATAAGGAAATAAATGCAGACATGATTGGCAAGGCAATCGTATATGCAAAAGAATGGTTGAAACAGAAATATATTTTTTTAAAACCACTGAACTGATCTTGCTAAATCGTACCTTGTAGTGCGTGGCAAGAACGCATCTTTTTTAATATTTTTAAAAAATAATTAAAATGTGGTCGTAACACAAGAATAACGAGCATCTTTGAAGGGTACAATTTAATTTCGTCCCTAATTTTGGATTTTGAGATGGTGGACAAAAAAATATATTAGGTCAAAACTCTGATTAATTCTTTGCCAAGTGCAGTTGGTCCCATTAAAATCGATGGTATAGTTAACACCCGGTGCATAGGCAACAAACCGTTTTCGGACATATGTCTCTATAAACTGTATCGAATCATAAATCATTTTGGTTCTCTATGAAAAAGTCATATAGCGCTCTCTAAAACCTGACAATATTTGAAGCTGTAAGAAAATATATCAGAAAAAAAAAATCGAATGAAGTAAAACCGTCTGTTCATAAATGGCGCGTACTTACGTATTTCTCGATCAAAACGCTTCTGTGACTACCAACAATAGAGCCTATGCCCTCGCATATGCCAAAATATTCATCACTATAGCAAGTCTCAAGCAAAAAATCCTTAATTAAATCAGCAAGCATTCGAGGCATTAGAGAAACCCAGCCAAAATAACTGTAAAGACTCTAAAAAAAATTATTTGTTTATTTATTTTTGTTAATTTTTTTTATAACCGTAATTTTTTTTTTGGCCGACATTATGCAACGCATATGCTCGACGGCATGTAAACTTTCGCCTGGACGACTGTCGGTTTAGATGCGAGGCATATAATTTTTAGACTTAGTATACAGCTTTTGCGTTCATTGCATACTTGATTACTCTGACGCATATGGTCGACACAGTCGATTATATGCGACATCCGGCCGCCTTGCAAATCCAGTTGTGTGTCGAGTGCAGTGCTAGTGTTTTTACGGCTTTCGGGCCGACATGTATGTATATTTTTTTTATTGGCTCTATGATTTCAAAGTGTTTATTTTTGTCAATGTAATGTATTGACAATAATAAACAATATGGTATTACCATTTAACTACAGGAAAACACAACTTCGGAGTAGTGTCGCACATAGTCGGCAGCCGTCTCTTCGTCACGGTCTAAATCTTCATTCGTACGGAACAACGTCTCGGATAAGGCCTTCGGCGCCGTACGGAGAGGGTTAACGCCGCCAGGGAGTAGATTCATTAATATCGTACTAAAGATCACACGGGAACAATCATTCGACCAATATCAGCGTAAAATGCTGTCACGTGGACAGGCGGGCTTAACCGAATTTACGAAGGACTGAGCACAAGCTCCCACTTTTAGCAACGATCCATTGATAGGACAGGACAGGAGTACACAAAACGAAAAGGGTACGTAATATCAATGAATTTGAAAATTGATTTTAATGATTTTCAGCCTATGAACAAAATACATTTGTTTGGATCTAATTTCAGATATACAAATAGGTATTGATAACAACCAAAAAGCTTGCTTTGTGTCTTTAGACTTAAAAAAAGCATTTGATACTGTCAATCACAATATTTTACTTAAAAAATATATATAACACTGAAATAAGCAAAATTTACGGCTGGTTGAAGTGCTACCTGGAAGATCGACAACAATTTGTAAAAATTAACAAAAATCAAAGTTCACTTGAAAAAATTACTTGTGGTGTACCACAAGGTTATGTAAAAGTAACATTGTCCACTTCCAGAAACGCTAGAGAGCTGAGCTGATGAAGGCTGATAGGAACTATGAAAAAACCATGGGAAAAAATTAGAAAACCTCAAAAGTTTAAATAAGGCATTGCAATGTTTTGAACAATATTCCGCATATTTTACTACTTCAAAACTTAAATATTATCCAAATCCTTTAAAAAATAAGGGAAATCATAACAAAACCATTTTATGTAAAAAAAAGCCAAGTACGCGAAAATGATATTCCGTAAAAAGAATTGGGATAAAAGTAAAGCCAAGTTCTGGCTGTGCTAAATTAATCATAAAAAAGTGTGGATGAAATGGCAAAGTTTAAAAAAAGATTTCCAAACTAGTAAGAACCTTTCATTTTGAAATTTGTATTGAAGAACTGGGTTTTACTTTTATCTCAATCCTTTTACGAATAATCATTTTCGCGTACTTGGCTTTTTTCCTTTTATTGTCCTCTAAAAAGAGTCCTTGAGTCAGGGTTTATTTATTTACCTTTATAATTTTGCTCAAACTCGACATTAACTGTATAAGCGGGTAATCACTTCTTCCAAGGAAGATTGACCCTCCATAGTGCGATCCCACTTTTACTTTTGGCGCGTACTCTGGTCTTTCGGACAAAATTATGATTTGAGTGATTGTCCCGGCCGAATGACCGATCATGTGAAGCGCTGATTGGTTGGTGATTGGTAGAATGTGGTCGATTGCCGTGGGGATATCTATTACGGACATGTGGTGAAAGCTAAAATAAATGTTTCTTATTGTCCGGCCAGAATAAAATTAGGCGGAAAAGAGATGCCTTCAATTAGCGCTATCTTTCTCTGTCCAGTGCTGTTAAAATTTTTTCATTCGTCATTATTAAGTATTGATTTTATACTTTACTCCTCCTAAGCCTTTTTTTGCTGGAAAACTCCTTACGTTATTTTTCTTAGAAAAACATATTTTTTCAAAACTTTTATACTTATTATATTATATAGGTACCGACCCGAACCTATTTCATTAGGTAGGTGCGTACGAATCTAGAAACCTAAAAAAATACTAATTGGCTTTCTGAAAATTGCCAAAATCTAAAACCATTCGTTATATCTTCAATATTTGAACTCCACACAGTTTTATTAAAAAATTAAAAAAGTGTAAATGATACGCACCATTTCACCAATACGAGACAAAGAATGGGACGAGCATTTAAAAAAACTTTTAACTGAAGATAGAGCAGAATTCAAGGAAGACGAAAGAGACAATCATTAGAACGATGGGATCTCCAGTACCCCTCACAATCTCTAAGGTCAAAAACGTGTGCACAACCTTAAAAAGCGGTAAGTCTGACGAACCCGGAAATACGCCAGCTGAACTTATTAAATATGGCACTGAAGAACTGTTTTGGAGATTACGGAATCAAAAATATTTAAATGGAGCTGTAGTACCAACTGAGTGGAAAACGTCATATATATCCACAATACACAAAGGAAAGATATATGTGACAATTATAGAGGTATATCTGTAACTAGTACGCTAAGCAGAATATATGGCAAAATAATAAGAAATAAAGTGGAGAGCGAATATGGAGGCAGAAGAACAAGCCGGTTTCAGGGCGGGTAGATTGACTTCAGATCATCTCTTTTGTATAACCCAAGTTATTGAATAGCAAATGGCATACGGACAAGAGCTGCATCTGCTTTACGTAGATTTGCAGAATGCATATGATAGTATACCACTAAATCTACTTTGGAAAGCGTTGGAAAAGACAAACATAAGCGTACAACTAATTAAGGCCATCAAAGAGTTATACCGCATTAGTAAGGCAAAAGTTAAAATAAAAGCAAAACTACAAGACTTTCAAGTAAATAAAGGTCTTAAACAAGGTTGCTGTATCTCGCCTACGCTCCTCAAAATATATTTGGAACAAGTCCTTAAAGTCTGGAAGAAAAAATACCAAAACATGGGAATTCCGTTAGATGAAACCACCTTATATACTTTATGTTTCGCCGATGATCAGATAGTGGTGGCTCAGGATTATGACGACCTCGAATATATGACACGAAAACTAATAGAAGAGTACAATAAGTCGGGACTAGAGGTTAATATCAATAAGACAGAGTGTTTGTGTTTTGGTGGAACGAAACAGGATCTAATCTTAAATACTGGGCAGAGGATTCAGTCCTGGGATGGGTATAAATACTTAGGTCTAAAAATTACAGCTGACGAAACACTAGACAAAGCTATAAAAGATAACTTTATTAAATGGAAGAATTTGGGACCAAAGTATATCAAAGCATAACAAAAAGCTTATATATAACACCATTGTAAAAAGTATTATTACATACGGCTCAGAAGTATGGCCAATCAAAGATAGAACAGAAAAAATGCTTTCCGCTACGGAGATGGACTATTGGAGAAGAGCAGCAGGGAAATCAAAAAGAGAAAGAGTTACAAATCAAAGAATAAGAGAAATTATGACAGTGGGTGAACGTACTTTAGTGGTGATATAAGAACAAAACAACTGGTGTGGTACGGACATGTACAAAGAATGGATGATGGAAGACTACCTAAACAAATATTACAATGGAAACCAACTGGCCGAAGAAAACGAGGAAGGCCGAGGAAAAGCTGGAGAGAAGGAATGGACAGTGAAATAAGAATAAGAGGCCTAGATGATGAATTATGGGCAAACAGAAATGAGTGGAGATTGGGTATCGGAAGACATAGAACGTTGTGAAGCCGATAAATATATATATATATATATATATATATATATATATATATATATGATACGCTAAAGTTTTTTTTGAAATTTAGAATGTGTATGAATCGTGCCTAGTCATCCTGTTTGAGCCCAGCGATAACAACAGAAGCCCAATAAAAGGGTGTGAGTTATGAACGGGCGGAAGTCGATATGGTTAAACGTACCAGACGAGTACTGTTTTTTCTTGTAATATTACAATTTTGTTCATGGTAAATTTGCTAAAAATGAAGTACCAGTAAGACAAACGTACAGAGGAGATATTTTCGGCTTATTTGCATAAAAATCTAATAATCTAATCTAGATCACTTTTAAAATCAGGATGCACTCCCCCTATTTTTTCAGGAATCCTCAAAAAGTTTAACCCCGCCTTAAACTTTAGACAAAAATCCCTCAGATCTCTGACCCCTCGTTAGGGTCCATGCACCAAGTCCTTTTTTAATATTTAAAAGTCACTTTTGTAAAGCTAAAGAGACGGAATATAAATCTCATCTTACGATATTGGTAAGAGCCTGCCTTTTGTTTTAATTCTGGTAGTTTCTTTTGTATTTGGTAGATGTCGCCACATATGTGTAAAGCGTACGGTATCGCAGGCCTTATTTTTTATTTCTCTTATCAATATTGTAAGATGAGATTTATATTATACCGTCTCTCTAGCTTTACAAAAGTATCATAATGACCATGCAGTGTTCTGAAGAGTCCCTTAAGGACGAAACAGTTAACTGTCAACACTTAATAGGTGTCCATTACATTAGATCTTGGAACCCCGTGGGTGTACAGCTTTCTAGCTGCCCACAGAAAAATACAAGATAAACAAAATCTTTCTATGCCCGCTTAGCCACGAAAAATTGTTGTTTCCTTTATTTACGGGTATTAAACTTTACGTTGTTTAATAGGGTATTAGACAAATTTTAGAAAAGTGTTTAGAATGATACATAGGTCCCTAATTTGCTACGCAAAATTATTAAAATAGTATATTTTATCATAACTACATTTAAAATCAAGTTTTCTACTAATCTCAGATTTGAATTTGCCGCTAAAACGCTCATTTCTAGCATGGCGTTGCAATGACGTCACAGCGCAGTAAACTCGCGGACAGATACACGGAATTGAAGTGTTTATTTGTTTTTGGTCTGTGTTTTTACTGTTTTTTATGTAAAAAAATGTCCTATGATTGGTGTGTAGTGCCTCAGTGTTTGAACAACACCTGAAAAACTATTTATTCATGTGCCTACAGCAGTAAAAGAACTGAAAAATTGGGTAGAAAGAGACACAAGGGCCTTATCTAATACATCTTCACTTTACATTTGTGAAGATCACTTTGATGTGAGGATAACTAAATTGTTGCTATTAATTTTTCTCACGTTGTCCATAATATATATAACTATTTCGTAAATTACCATGAAATTTTTGAGGTTATGTTTATTACAAGGGGTAAACAACTATAATAGGCAGAAAAGTGTACAAATTTTTAGGCGGTGCTAGGCAGTTATTAGGCAGGACTAGGGAGTACCTCTAAATTCAGGATTAGGCAGTGCACATGCAGGCTAAATGTAGGACTGAGCAGTGCCTATGCAAGACTAGGCAGTGCATAGGCAGTACCTACGCAGGACTATGCAGTGTAACCTATGCAGTACTTCAAGTATTGCTGGTCGTTGTATACTTTTTGCATCCCAGTTCTGCAATTTTTGATTGTTTCTTAATGCTTAAAATAATAATGATTGAGTATTTAATTGAATCTATTGTAAGTGGCATATTAAACAAAACAGCAAAACGTATAACGTAACCTCAAAATCTAAATGAGTAAAAGTAGTAATACTCGTAATACAAAACAACTCATCGAATACTTACATCAACATTTTAACGTTTCTAAATTCCGCAGAACAAAAATCACTGTTATTGGCAAAGAAGCCTACCACCATAAAGGAATGCAGCATTGGCAAGTTGGAGCTATCGGCTTTGGAGAAAATAGGTTCGTTCGAGGCGTTTACTGTTCTGTGACGTCACTCGCAGCTGATTGGTAGACCGCTTGTTTTGAATCACGTGGCTAATTTATTTAATTAAAAGAAATTTAAGAAAACATTAAACAAAAAAGTTTGTTTTTAGAATTACCAAGACCTAAAGAGATCTAAAAATAAATATATATTTATTTTTTACTACTGTCAAACATCCTATTGTTGAAAATTGAACCTGTCAGACTATTATGTGTCGCCAAAAATTGGTAAGATATATGTGACTTTCGTTTTTTATACTTAAGGAGTTTTTGTTGTTTTGGTAAATTTTTTCCCTTCGGTAGCGCGGTAGTTTTTTGCCATATTACTTACCCAAAATCTATTAAATGTAGGTTTTGTTCCAAAAAAAGTGCCACAAACTTAGTACTTAATTACGTAAGGCAAAATCCACTACACGTCTCTCTTTAACTCGGTGAAAGAAGAAAACTTACGTAAAATCCCAAAACGCTCTGTCTTTGTTCTTATCATACTTGGCGTGGAGATGTTTTTGTCCGCATTCGTTACCCCTGAAGCACATCAGCCATACATCGAAGCCTCTGTCTGCGAAATAGAAAGCCGTACTTTCTTTACCGTTGTGAACAAAATAAGCAGGGCTAGCTAATATTGCTAAAAGTAAGAATATTTTTTTAAAACTTAGATTTTTTATTTATACTCTAGAATCTAATGGCAAAATTTTATATTTTTGACTGACAAACAACAAAGGTAGAATAATGGACTGAATATAAATCTTACGAAGACTTAATGTATGATCATAATGAAGAATCCAACCTTCGTTGGAAATCAGGATCGATATCACGCCAACAGAAAGAATTTCTTAATACAAGAATATAGACACCTACGGAGATTAAGGTCACTATATAACGAAAAAACTTCGTTATATAGTGACCTTAACGGGGATAACCGAAAACGAAGAATAATCTTACGAAATGAGAAGCTTTGAATTAGCGAAAGCTTTTTTAAAAATCAAAACACTTCTCTTTAACCGGAACAATAATTTAAAACTGTAAATGCTGCTGCTTTTTAACCTTTCTTCAACGAAATAAAAGATGGTAATATCGTCAAATCTCCTCGGATACTATAGCCTGGCACAGTCACGACTCAAAAAGTGATACAGAAAATTCAATATGAAGAAGAAATTCTTTGTTTGAAACTTGTAGACAATGAATGAGTACCTATAAACAAAATTTCGGACTTTGTCTTTACTTATTTAAAATACGACGTTTCGGTTTAAGTGTAAACTAAAAAATCTAGTCTACAGGCTATTACTATACTACTTGGTGTGCCGTCAGGTGAGACGGGCCGCCCCCATTATCGTAAGACGCTTATTTTTTATAAGGAATTTGTACAAACTAATTCGTAGCCGCAAGAATAAATAGAGAAAAAAAAATTCATCTACCTAATCTTTATTATCGAAAGAAACCTACCATGCAGAAGCAAAATAACACTCTTATTCCCCGCAATTATTTCGTCATTATCTCTCTTTCCAAACTGCCCAGACCTCTTCGGTTTCTTTTTCCTGGGAATTTTCTGAATGTAGGTTTTTTTGGTGCTAGAATCAGGAGCTGAAGACGAAGTTGAAGTAGCTGGAGTGGATGTTAATGTAGAAGTTATCGGTGTTGTTTTGAAAGTTTCATTGGCAAAATGTTTATTGTTTAATGTAACAGAGGTATGTGTAGGTTTTGAAGTAGACGTAATGTTAGCGGACGGAGGAAAAGAAGGTGGAGTGTTTGTAGTGGTAGTTCTTGATTGAATAATTGTAATTGGCGATTGAGTAAGTTTTTCAATATATGATGAAGCTGTTGCTTTTGTTGAAATTTGAGTTATTCTTGTTTTGGAGGATTCCGTTGTCGCCAATGGAGTTTCCAAAGTTCTATCGTCTAAAAGTAAAAACAATAACAAACAAAGGTTCGCAATCATTAATGCGATCCTACTCTTGGATGCAGCTGCCCTTAAAAGTTTTATCCAAATAAGGAATAAGGAAAATCCAAATCATTTTCAAGTTTCTCACTCACTTGTGTTGTTCTTCTTCCTAAAATTTGGGTTCCTTGTGTTTTTGTTAGCGTGATTAGTTAAAATACTAGGCTGTTGGTCGTTGAATCAGATAAGTAAGATATTTCAGTTTTCTTCTTTTAGTTATGACGATGTTCTGTAGGTCTGTTTGCATGAGTTTTAAGAGTTTGTAAAGTGGTGTTTTTTGGCAGGGATGCGTACCCACCTATTTCTGTATCACCGTCTTCATTATAAAGATATTCGTCTTCGTCATAATACATATCATATTCAGTGTCGTTATCATTTCCCACTTTTTTATTAATATATTCTCCGTCACAATCAGAGTTTTTCGTTGGGTTAATACCTAAAAGAAGAACGTTATAAAAAGAGAGAATATGTTTCATGTCTCTTAAATAATTACTAAGGTATTGAATTGTTAAGTACAGAATACAAAGTAAATCGAAGGGACAGGTCGATGCATTAGAGGTGTATCTATACACTGAGGCAAAAATTTGATAAGATTTCTTAAGAGTGAAAACACACGAAAATTTTAGAAAATAATGTATTTATCTTTCTCTTTCTTATTCTTCCCACCGATTATGTTTTTTTAAGTATTTCATATTTTAATATTGTCATTTGAAAGTGTTTTGTAGCGGTTTCTTTCTTTTGTCACCGTGTTTGTTTCATGAAAAAGAAAATTGCAAAAATGAGTTTTGCGGGCTTAAAAAACTTTTTAGGCTAGTAGTTTTGTTTATTTAACGATCTTTATTAGCACCTGATACCAAATTCTAATAATTTAATCGGTGGGTAGAGAAAACAAGAGAAAGTTTATACATATTCTGGGCAACGTTTTCTGACTTAGCATGTTTGTCGAGGCCTATTTAGTTTATATAAAAATCTTCGTAAAAATGGCAACCTTTGGCGGTTATATATTTACCATATGGTATCCTAAATAGCCGAATGTTGTATCCGTCTGGCGTTAAAATTTCATGAATTTCACAAGGATAACCGTGATATCTTATTTTCTCTTCCTAAAAATTTAAAAGTTTTTATTTTGAAAATACAGGGCATACATACAGATAATACTTTTTCCGAGAAAATTTAGCAGGTGATATTTTATGATACAGGATTTTTCAAAATTCATTTTAATGATAAATTTCTTGAGTGATTTCAAGACAAAAAGTTTATATAAACATAGGTTCACAAACGCTTAGTTTTCATAATACTATATTTTTTGTTTATTTTGATATACTCGCCATATACCTGGCGCAAAAGCGATTTTCTCGAAAACAGTTAGAAATACGAAAAAATCGCAAGAAATGAAAAAGTTTCGAATTGAAGCAAGTATTTTAAGCATTTCTTGAATTAAAATTTACCAGTGGCTTACAACAAAAAAATCAGGGAGAAAAGGTGAGATGACTCCTGAAAAGTATTAAACTGTATATTTTTACTATTATTTGGCATGTTTAATAGTGTAGTGCCTATGCTAAATAAACGCGTCAAAGTTAAACCAAGTATCTCAAAAACTGCACGAGCTATAAACAAAAAACTAAACGTTTGCAGCCCTATGTTTACTTAGATGTTTCGAGCTTCGCTATCGACTTTGACAGGGCATTTTAAAGGCGACTAAGATAAGGTATCAATGCATATAAAAGTTTTTTGAAGAAAAAAACTGTTTTATATATTACTTACTATGCTCAACTTTAAATATGCTCTGGTTGGCCTCTCGATTTTTGAATTTACAAAATGAGCCAATAACGTCACAGTTACCAGTACTTTTATATCTATTTTATCGTTTATTGGTACCCAACATAATAGAGACATTTTTAGAAGTTATATTATATTCAGTCTAAAATTAACAAAAACATGGAAAACACCTTTTATTATTGTTTGTCTTTTAGAAGCTAACCCAGCAAAAATCGACCTGCTGGTACTTTACTAATATTGTACTTTAACTGCTGGCATCGGCAACGATGTGCATTATTTTTATTATTTTTGTCTTGTTCAAAATGTTATTAAAAGTGCAAAAAACGCAACTTTATTTTTAATACAACAAAAAGTTATACTTTATTTTTGAAGAATGCCAAGTGCAGCCAGTGGTATAGTTTTTGCAAAGTCAGTTGAACAAAGATAAAAGCCGACCATCGGCATATCCTTTATAGAAAGTGACATGGGCGGAGGTAGATATATTTATGAAAATTATTACATTTAATTATGGCGTAAACTAAAGAAATGAAAATAGATAATAGATAGCTTAAGTTGTGCTACGCATTTTTACGTAAAACTGCACGTTAAGCGCTCTACGTTTTGTTCCAAATTTGAGTTTAAGTTGAATGTTTTTACGTTACCATAACAATTCTACTAATAGCAGAGAATATGGAATTCGGCACTGTGTTTTTTTGATGTTACAATTTTGTCTTTTCAACTACAGTAGGAATATATTTGCAAAGAATCGTTTGTGCTGGAAGCGGAAATTAGGGACCTATTGCAATAGTGCTAGGCACAAATTGTGCCGGGCACTATATTGACAGTTTCTCATTATAAGAACAGCTGTGTCCTTTCAAAATTAGGCCTTTGTGTATTATACGAGCCGGATTTAATAGTGACGCCACTATTAATGGAAAATAAACGACGGGATTTATAAATTCGACTTTGGTATGAAAATTTTGAAAGATCAACTATCAGTTTGTAATGCCAAACTGTCAATATACGTAAGCTCCTAACGTGACCTTGACGACGGTGTGACGAAATGCGCTTGTGTAACTCTCAAATCTCATGCGTGCGTAAAAATACGTAGCACAACTTAATCTATCTAATAAAACTTTATATTCCTACACCTACAGGAACGACACTGATTTATATTCTAACTCTGCATACTGCCGACTAAAGGGGCCCCGAAAAGCACACCCGAAAACAAATTAAAGCGCATCTCAAAAAATCTGCCAATCAGGTGCTGTTCATCCACCTGGGCTCGGTAGGTCAGAAAACAAATACTTTGTGGTCGCACCGCAAAGAGCCGCGCCTCTCCTATGTCGGATAATTTGGATAACTTTTGAAGGGCAGAATAAAGCAAAATTTCATGAAATCGATAGAACCCCGTATTAGGAGTTATTCAAGTGACTTTGCAAAAACTATAATGACAAAAAAGCATCTTAAAAGTATATTTAAACAGTTGCACTTTATTTTAGTAAAATAAAATTAAATATTTTACTGTCAAAATAAAAGATTCACTCTCTCTCTCAATTTCTTATGAAAAGTTTAAAAGTTTTACTGCAAAATAATATAACAGTGAAAAAACATTTTGAAAATATTTTTAAACAGTTGCTTTTAAAGCACTTTTTTTTTAGTACAAAAAATTAAATATTTTACTGTGAAAATAAAGTATTCACAAAAAGACGTTTTAATAACATTTCGAATGAGGCAAACTTTGGACAAGTTGATGTTTGCTGGCCTTGCCGCTAGATGGCAAATACTAGTCAACATTTTACAGATACACGAAGGTTGTCTAGCTTAAGAATGAAAATCATTTTATTTATTTTTAAATTGGTGTGGAATGTTCCATAATCTTTGGAAATATCCTCATCTCATATGAAAAGGAATATTAAAGATCCTTGTCTCAATATAATGATCAAATTTCCGTAAATATGAGACGTGAGTGACGTAATATCCTTACAATATTTACAATAAAAGTAGTTTTTTTGTACTAAAAAATTTAATAAAATACATTGCTTTAAAAGTACAGTTCTTTTTAAGTTTAAAAATGTAAAAAAATATAGTTTTTTTTGTACTAAAAATACGACGAAAATACATTGCTTTAAAAGTACATTATTTTGTGTACAAAAAAGTTACAAAAAATGCATTGCTTTAAAAGTACAGTGTTTTTTGTATTAAAATATATACTTGCTGGCCTGATTCAGGCCGTTGTTCCAAATCAATACGAATTAAGTTATGAGCTGCAGTGCAAGCCAGTACTTAAAATGTACTTTTTTGTAATCCATCTTTGCTGGGAAGATTTAACAAAGAGATTACATCAAATAAAAACTAAAAAGAAAACTAAGAGAAATCATGTAACATACCTTTTAGTTTAAAAAAAAAATCTGTTGCACGTCACATATTATTTAAGAACGGTTTCTAAAAAGTTAAAAGTCCGAAAATTAAGAGCAGTAACCGAGCTTGTTTCAATGGCAAAGGCAGTGGTTAATGGGTATACCAATAGAAACTGGTAAAAAAAGCAAACTAAACAAAGTATTATATTATTTTTAATTATTTTTTGAAAAATCGATTGAAACGTTTTAGATTTTTCTTTTTAGACCTGCCTGTTTTACTGTTTTCCATTGCATAACAAATAACACCAATATTTACAAGATCTTAAAACTTAGCCAGGGTCTACATGCACAAAATATCTTTGTGGTATATTATAGGGGCTAAGCAGCTTACTCTAGACGAGACGATAGGACTCCACGTGTAATCTGTAGACCAGCGTCTAGTACTACTATCCGAGAATAGCCTATTCTCGGCTACTATCGCCTTAGACCCGACTGGTTCCCTAGGAACGCAAGTATGATTTAAAAACGTTTTTAAACGTCCATTTCGGACCTAGGGCTATTAGGAACGTTTTTGTGGGTCTTTTTTACTTTTTTAAAACGTCCCCACAGAACCCCAGCAAACATCGACCTGCTGGTACTTTACTAATATTGTACTTTAACTGCTGGAAACTGCTGGCATCGGCAACGATGTGCATTATTTTTATTATTTTTGTATTGTCTAATTTTCATAATATTTAAAAGTGCAAAAAATGCATCATTTTACTACTTTATTTTTAATACAAGGCAAAGTTATACTTTATTTTTAAAGAATGCCAAGTGCAGCCAGCGTTAATGGAAAAAAATATTTTAAAAGAATATTTAAACAGTTGCTTTTCAAGCACTTTATTTTAGTACAAAAAAATAAATATTTTACTGTGAAAATAAAACTACATAAAAACGTTATAATAACATTTTGAAGAAGGCACTCTTAAAGTACATTTAATTTATTAATAATAATAATAATAATAATAAATTGTCTTTATTGAAAAAAATGCCATGTACTATATTGCTGGAAATTTATTAAGTAGTTAGTAAATAAAAAAAAAGCACTTTTCAAAGGGCGAAGTCTAGCTGACAGTCCAGCTACTCAACATTAACCCTTTATTAAAAGTTTTACTGCAAAATTAATATAACAGTGAAAAAATATTTTAAAAGTATTTTTAAACAGTTGCTTTTAAAGCACTTTATTTTAGTAAAAAAAAAAAAATATTTTACTGTGCAAATAAAATATTCACAAAAACTCTAACAAGTTGATATTTGCTGGCCTTGCCACTAGATGGCAAATACTAGTCAACATTTTACAGGTACACTAAAGAATGTCAAGCTTAAGAATGTGAATGATTTTATTTGTTGTTAAATTGGTGTGGAATGTTCCATAATCTTTGGAAATATCCTCATCTGATATAAAAAGGAATGTTAAAGATCCTTATATAATGATCAAATATTTCTCTCCCTTAGTCTCTGTAATTATGAGACGCAAGTGACGTAGTTTTTTTTGTACTAAAAAATACGCTTTAAAAGTACAGGTTTTCTTGTAAAAAAAATGTTAAAAAATGTAAAAAATGCAGTTTTTTTGTACTAAAAAAACACAGAAAATACATTGCTTTAAAAGAACATGCTTCTGTGTACAAAAAAGTTAAATGCTTGCTGGCCTGATTCAGGCCGTTGTTCCAAATCAGTACGAATTAAGTACTTCCTACGTAGTACTTTGTTGTCATGGGCTGCAGTGAAAGCCAGTGCTTAAAAAGTACTTTTTTTGTAATTCATGTTTGCTGGGACGTTTTTAAAACCGTTTAAAAACGTTTTTCGGACGTTTTTCAAATTAAATTTTTTATTCCTTCTGCAAAATTTGGGGACGTTTAATAAACGTTCCAGTGACGTTTGGAAACGTTTTAGGGGACGTTTAAAAACGTTTCAGGGGACGTTTAAAAAACGTTTCAGGGGACGTTTGAAAAACGTTTCAGGGAACGTTTAAAAAACGTTTTAGGGGACGTTTAAAAAACTTTTCAGGGGACGTTTAATAGGCCTTAATGTATTGGGTCCTTTCATATAGGGCCCTTTGATACTGAGCCCTATTGAAACTTTACTCCAGTCCATTTTTAATACCATAAAAAAGTTTAAAATTTACTTTTTTTTTAACAGCCTAAATATCTTTGTGGTATATTATAGTGTAATCTGTAGACCAGCCTATTCTCGGCTACTATCGCGTTAGACCCGACTAGTTCCCCAGTAACGCGAGTACGATTTAAAAACGTTTTTAAACGTCCATTTCGGACCTAGGGCCCTTAGGAACGTTTTTGTGGGTCTTTTTTACGTTTTTAAAACGTCCCCAAAGCACGTTTTTAAAACCGTTTAAAAACGTTTTTTGGACGTTTGTCAAATTAAATTTTTTATACCTTCTGCAAAATTTGGGGACGTTTAATAAAGGTTCCAGTGACGTTTGGAAACGTTCTAAAGCGTTTCGAGGACATACAAAAAACGTTTTAGGGACGCCTAAAAAATTTTTATGGGAACGTCTAAAATCGTTTCAGGGGACGTTTAAAAACGTTTCAGGGGCCGTTTAAAAAACGTTTCAGGGGCCGTTTAAAAAACGTTTCAGGGGACGTTTAAAAACGTTGAGGGGACGAATAGGCCTTAATGTATTGGGCCCTTTCATATTGGGCCCTTTGATACTGAGCCCTATTAAAACTTTACTCCAGTCCATTTTAAGTACTATAAAAAAGTTTAAAATGTACTTTATTTTGATCAGCCTAAATATCTTTGTAGTATATTATAGTGTAATCTGTAGACCAGCCTATTCTCGACTACTATCGCCTTAGACCCGACTGGTTCCCTAGTAACACAAGTACGATTTAAAAACGTTTTTAAGCGTCCATTTCGGACCTAGGGCCCTTAGGAACGTTTTTGTGGGTCTTTTTTAAGTTTTTAAAACGTCCCCACAGAACGTTTTTAAAACCATTTAAAAACGTTTTTCGGAAGCAAATTCTGCCGTGCTATATGTTTCAAGTTTATAGTCGTTATTCGATGAAATACCGTTCACAGAGGTGTAAATTGTGAATTTATTGTCAATAATTTAGAAAAAACTAAATAAAATTAAGAAACAATGTCTCAATTAAAAAAAACAAATTTTAACATTGATTTTTTAATATTGACTTTTCAGCTAAACGTCAAAAAATGACATACCATCATGGTACCAATCTTACTCCGTCATTATGTTGCAAAGGAGTATTTGGCACACATCAGTGTATAAATTCTTGAATGGCTGAGGAGTGCCTACTACCTCATAATCGCGTAAAAGTGGAACTGTGCATGCGATCCCACTTGGTTTCCGCTGTATTGGTTCTGACATGGGGATATGTCAATCGTTATTCTCACCCATGTGAAGAATACATACTCAGTTAACGTTTTGTACGTAGATTTGAGAACATATTGCTTTATATTGGTTTATATTGCTTTTAATACTTGTTTAGTTTTTTAAAAATTACCACAAACATTGTATTTATCAAATTAAATACCTAGGTATAATTGCCAAAATTAATTTAGTAAAAAGAAACGTTACTAATTAACCAATTACTATACAATTCGATTAGCGCATATCTATACATAGTACGCACTAAGTATATTCATTGTTGTGAATCAACACGATCAATTTGTAACTCATTTCCGAGTGATCTTGCTGAGTCTCCTTCGGCCTAATGACTCCCCCAGGCATTCAGGATGCAGTTACTCTAAGTTGACCCCATTTCACCCTAATAAGTCGGATCGAGTCAAAATAAAATTGAATTGTCACCACATATTATAAATCTGAAAGCAGCATGTTCGTTTACCCCCTTTACACCCCTTACCTACTCCCTAACACCGTTCAAAAAAATCTGAAAACCGCATGTTTGTATCTGCTTTGGTTCCGAAGTTACGAATTTCCCCCGTTTACACCCCTTAGCCACCCTCTACTTCCCAAATTTTATAATATTGTATTGCCATCGGACCTACACTACTGTCGCAAATTTCATTAAAATCAGTTTACGGGAAGTGTGTCAAAAATAAGTCCCAAGATTTTATAGACAGACAGACAGCCAGGCTCTGTGAAGTTAAATAAAATCGTTTAATATCAATAAAAATATGCCCCAAGCCATAAAGTCAGTTTTGCACATGCAATTCTAAACACTAAAAATTATTATGTCTCGCCACCTTTTTCTATATAAACCTGAATCCCACAACAAGAAATCCCTTTTTGCCAACTTTTGTATAGAGCATCCATACACGTAAAACGTGGATTGTTTTGGTTATTTAAAATGGAGGACGATTCATGGAAACAAGAATATAAAAACTTAATATCTGTTGTTCCACTCGTTTGTTGGTGCTGTCCAAATTGCATTCTTGAAAGCGTAGACTGCTTCCTCTGGCGACTGAAATCTGTGACCACGCAAGTATAGAAATCGTTGGGACTTAGGTCGAGACTATATGGAGGATGGTCCAACAATTCGGCGTTTTGTTGTGTTAAACATTTAATGATTTTTTGAGCTTTGTGCGAACTTGCATTGTCTTGGTGGAGGATGATTCGTCGTTTGGGGTTCGTTTTTCAAAGCTCAGCGATGACTTTTGAGACTTTAATGTCGCGACCATCTTTTTGGATACACCACTGACAACGCTGTACACGTATTTCGAGTTTTCTGTCTTATAGCCGTCTAGAGTTTTCTAAGACCGATTGACCCTAGCTACTTTCTGTTATTCAGTTAACATAATTCTTCATGCAGTTTGTTAAATTAAGGTCTTTAAAATCCCCAATAAAGTCTTAATCTCGCGATGTCACATGTCGATCTTCAGCGATAAGCATGCGCACAGCATCGATGTTTTCCAGGGTGACAGCCGTTTTTGATGCACCTGACCTTGGATCGTCGCTAAGGTTAATTTGTCCACGCTTGAATACTCTATACCAACGAGAAACTGACGACTGATGTGGTGCTTCATTAACGAATACAGAAATCAACTCGGCAACGCATTCTTCTTAAGATAATTTCCTTTAAAAATTATAAAAAATTATAGCACAAAAATTTTCTCGGTTTTATTCCATTTTTCGACTGATTTGTTAACTTAAAAAATTTACTGTAGTACAAAATTATATGTATTGCACTGACGTTTTCAATTTAGGTTAGGTAAAGATTGAGGTTAAGTTTTAATAACGACACTCGACCAGTGTCGCCCTCTATGTTACTATATGCAAAATATAAAAGACAGTCCTCGTAATACTATCTATAAAATCAACCTGTTTACTATTCCCTAATCTCGTCCTTATTTCAAAGCTAACAATGATAATTATTTTTGTTAATTTCTAACCACATACAGAGTGTTTAAATTCCATTCCTGAATCCAAAAATCAGAGGTATGTGAGACAATGTATTGTCAGGAATGCAAATTGGAAAAACGAAAAGCACGAATTACGATTTTGCAGATTTAGAAAGTAGTTCCAACTTCCTTCACAATGGTAAATGTCTAGGTGCCGCCTACTACACAGCAGGTAGTTGATGCGAGAAAAGCTACTGAAAAGTTAAGAGTGGGAGTTGTTTACCTCAAGTAAATAGAGGGATTTCCCTTCAACGTGATTGGCTATGGAAAAACTGTGAGATATGAAAGTGTTGTCTATAAAATGTCATTTTATCTCTGTTTTCGTTTAGGTTTTATTGTTAAGCTTTGTCAGCAACGCCACTGACTTGGTTCCTACAAGCTCTTCAAAAAGGGGATAATGGTTTACCTAGGTCCAACCTACCTTCAAGAGAAACCCAAACTTGGAGGAGACAAGTCGGTAGTCACACAAAGTTTTGCTAAAATTCTAAAATTGAACTAAAACCTCTAAATTAATTATCAGTAAAGAGAGGTTAGATTTGTCTATTTGAAGTACATTTTGCAATTTGTTATTTTTGTTAGTTAGAGTTTTTATGTAAATATTTTCGGTCTTGTTTGTCTTATAGTTAATGATAAATGTATTGTAACAATTTGTAAATCGCAACAGTGTTTATTAAAGTTTTATCTTTATTTTATACACATAAGAGAGATCCTACGGTACGCTCGTTTAAGGGCAGGATTTAAAATAAAATCGTACCCGACATAAAGTGTGCAAGGCAGAAAAAGCAGACGGCTTGCATTCAATGAAGAGGCGCATTCGAAATCAAAAGCTGTTGATTAGGGAGACTGGCTATTCTTTTTATGTACATTTAAATCGTATCGTATCCCATATCTCGCACTTGCAATTTCCCGATGCAAGAATAATTGAAGTTGAACAGGCTTTATAAATACTGTACAACTGTCCACTTGTTTAAATATCCATACCTACCAATTTTCAATTCTTTATTTTCAATTTTAAGATTAGGAATAGATTTCCATGTCCATTGGAGCACCAGCGCGCGGCTTTTAGGACTGCATTTTAAGAAGTGCGGTCCACATAGGGGTTGGAAATATATAGCTGGACAAAATTATTTACAACTTTAAAATAAAGAACATGGATACAGTGGCACCTTGTTAGGCCCTTTCGCGTTTGGCCCGGAGATAGGAGATAAGTCGAAAAATGTCCAATTTGGTTTTGCTTGCTTTTGGAAGTTCTTAACATAAAAACTTCTACGACATACCTAAACATTGGAGAAAAATTCGTGGTGTGATTCCTGGAGTATTTTCATAAAAAAAAGTTCCTAGAAACCTTTGTCGAATAATGGTTCCTAAGGGAGCTGCGCCCCTTTAAAAAGGGCACCCTGAAGACTGTTTTTCCTCACAGAGAAATTTTAGAATTTTGCCGTCAAAATTTTATGCCGTGTACCAAATTTCATGATGTTTTTATGAGGGCTTTCGAAACTATTGAGGAAAACTCATCTTAAGGGTAATGATGCATCAATGTCGAAAATTGTGATTTCCTCGAAAACTACTCGCCCTATCGATATAAACTAAGAGCACCTTTCTTACGTGAAAAACCTTCAGGTATCATATTCTAAAATCTCAATGTGAAAAAACTACCATCATAGAAAGAATGGGATTCTTTTTACCCTTAACCCCCTTGGTATGGTACGCCCCTGATTAAAATTTTGTTCTGAGAATTGAATTGAATTGAAGAGAATTCTGAGCTGAAATTCTCATGCAGCTTTGAAAGTTTATACGTTGTACCAAATTTCATGATTTTTGCATGGACGGTTTCGGAAATATTGAGGAAAAACAGTCTTTAGGGCGCCCCTTTTAAAGGGACTCAGCTCACTTAGCAACCATTTTTCGACAAATGTTTCTAGTAACTTTTTTTCATGAAAATTCTCAAGGAATCACACCACGAATTTTTTACCAATGTTTAGAAAACACCCTGTATGTTCATATGAAGTTTTCTCCTCAGAATGAACCCCAGAAATTACTAAAAATTGTTTAGAGTCTCCCCACCCTTCCCTACAGTCGAAATTTCTAAAAATCTGGTACAGTGATTTTGAGAAGCAGGAAGGGGGAGAACCATGCTGTGTCACCTATTCGTAAAGTAATGAGCCGCCACTGCAAAGACCTGAAAATAATTGGCATTGTCAAAGGCTTTGTTATATTCCGCAACACATCTTAATAAAGAAAATTAAAAATGTTTGCCCAAAAATAATAAGGGGTTGCTCTACTGTGCCTAAGGGATGAACTTTCCGTCCATGCACACGCCACGTTACGACGCCGAAGTTAGTCGACGCCGCGACGCTATCAGTGTAACGCGCCGGGACGCCAAAACAAGGTCCACTTGATTATGACATAAAATAGTGAGTGACTGTGTTTATATTCTACACTTTTAAAATTTCTGTCCTTCTCGAACTAACGCGTGTTTAAAAAAAAAGAAAAACTCTTTGTAAAGTTGGAGTTTGCTGTTCTGGGTGTTACTTCTATCCTAGGAAAGGTAAGTTTTACCTGTTTTATATAAAACTTTTTGCGGACCTAGTTGCATATACCCATTTGGATGTGTTTCTCTTACTACTGTTTATTATTTATTTCAGAAATTACAAAAAAACAGCTTGTTAAATATCCGATATTTTATTTTTTAATTTAGTTTAAGTTTTCTTCTACTAACAAGAGCCGCACTTATGTGATTTTCACAAAAAAACCTTTATTTTGTTGTGAGTTCATAACAGAAAATAAGAAACTAAACAATCGAAAACTGAAAGAAAAATATTTTAAATGACTTTGCTTGAAAATTTAGTACCTGTTTTATAATCAACTTATTTTAATAAAATATGGCGTTACAGAGTTACTCCCTCCTACAACAAACCTATAAAACTATATAAATAAAAACATAAGTAAATAAAGAAATATTATATTAGTTTCTAGCTAAATCGCATTTAAACAAAGCAACGTCATAAGAAATTATTTAAACAAAAATAAATGTATTCGTTAAAGAAATAAATTATGTCCCCTCCATTCTGCAAAATTTTTGTTAAATATAAGATATTATCTCTTTATTCTGTATAGTTTAAATAAATGTATTTTCGCACTATGATAACGGATAAAATGGTCCTATTTTTCTATCTATCTATCTATTTATGAATAAAAGTATCACTTTTCATTCATGAATAGTGACGGGTCATATATAGTTAAAAGTAAAAATCGGGATAAAAAGTGAAATATCAGGGATAAAAATCAGAAAATAATTTGAGTGATTGCCCTAGTAACACCGGACGTCTCAGGGACACACTTTTTAGGCCCCTTTAGGCTCCATCGTCCCCGTACCTAAAACTGCGTTTTTATAGCGTTTAAGATAGAACTTTTAAAAAACCTCTACTAGTACAGAGGATAAGGGATTAATAAAGCAAAAATGTGGCTATTAGGTATACAAGCATAAAATTTGGTACACTGGTTCTTAAAACAATTCTAAGCGATTTGAGTCGAGTCCCCAAAAAATTCCTCCATAGGGTGGGGAGTTTCCGCCATTTTTTCAAAATGGCCGACTTCATTTTTAAAATGACTTATTTTTTACAAAAAACATATTAGGAATATTCTTTGACTTTAAATAAAACTTACTAATATTTTACACCGATAGAAAGTGGCGTCCGACGACTACAGTAGCTCGTTTTCAAGATGGCGGCCAACTTACATAAAAATCTAAACCAGGCACCCAACCATAACTTGTAATACCTCGATTTTGACTAATTTTGGGTCGAGATATCCATTTCTTGTGATAAAAATATCACACATGTTGCCATTTTGCTTTTGAGCGCCATTTTTTCAATATGGCGATCCTAAATTTGACACATTTTTGAACTTATAGCTTATGGTATATCGTTTTATAGGTATTTCGACTTCCCAAATACAATTTTGACAACATAACAAGCGTAGGAGCTTCCATTTTTATTTTGGAGGTCATATTAAATATGACGGCTTTCAATGTGCAATATACTTAAAACTATACTATATAATATAACAATTTAAACCAATTTTGGTAACAAATAATACTAAAAGTTACTTTCTTTTGTATGATCGAGTTATTTTTAGCTTTAAATTGCTTTATTCTTGCAGCTGAGTAGGGTCTGATCTAAAAATAACCGTTATATGTTAATAAAAATATGGTTATAAAGCAATCTTAATTACATTGTTACCTTTGATTTTCACAACATCCACGACAATTCCCACAAACTGTGGTACAGGGGAGATGGTTTCGGCGGCAACTGCAACGCAAATTGTCGCATCCCATTTTACAGCAGCACCTTACCAGATCTTTAAAAGACTTCCATATCTCGGAAAGATCTGTTCAATTGGGAGTCCAACCGTTTGCTGTCTTAAAATAACCCCAATTCGCTGGACTCGGCAAGTCTCCAATAATATTAAGTGCCCGACCCCAAATTTGACCGGCTTGGTGCGCTGCTCTTAGCGTGTGCTGTGTCAATGCTGCTAGAGTAGGGGGGAAGCATATTGACGTCACGTCCACCTGCAAAAAAAAGTTTCTAGCGAGCTTTGTCTATTTCTGTCTCCGTGCTGTAGTTGTCGTATAAACAAACAACGAACCCACCCTATGGAGGAATTTTTTGGAGACTCGACTCAAATCGCTTGAAATTGTCCTAAGAACTAGTGTACCAAATTTCATGCTTATATACCTAATAGCCACATAGTTTCCGTTATCCTCCGGGCTATACTAAGGAAATATACTATTTACGTTTTCTTTAGTTCCCCAATAATAATACGTACCAAATGGGACGTTTGACAAAAATGCAAGTTTTTTAAATGTACTTTTTTGGTCCCAAAAAAGACGTTTTAAAAATGGGCAAATTAAGACTGAAGAATTTTCCTTAGGGCCCTTTTTGTTACCTGGCTCAATATAAGTCGAAATGTTCAGGTGTGAACGCGGCTTAAGGTTTACAAGTAAAGTCCAGCCGGAATAAAATGGGGCGCAAAACAGATGGCTCAATTCAATCTATCTAACTCAGTTTACAGCACTTTGGTCTTGCTGGGTGTTCATTTTCAGCAAATTTACCATGAACAAAATTTTAATATTACAAGAAAAAACGGTACTCTTCTGGTACGTTTAACGAAATCGACTCCAGTCCGTTCATAATTCACACAATTTTATTGGGTTTCTATTGCTACCGCTGGCTCAACTCAAATCCGGGCCGTTCACAATTCACACCTTTTTATTGTTCTATTGTGGGCTCAAACAGGATGACTAGGCAAGTTTCATACACATTCTAGATCAACAAAGAGAAATAGTGGCGTATCATTTACTCTTTTTTAATTTTTTATTAAAACTGTGTGGAGTTCCCATTTTAAAGATATAACGAATGGTTTTGGATTTTTGCAATTTTAAGAAAGTTAATTGGTATTTTTTGAGTTTCTAGATTCGTACGCACCGATCTAATGAAATAGGTAGGTGCCTATATTAATATATTAAGTATAAATAAATAAAAAAAATATTTCTTTTTAAGAAATGGAACCCATTTCTTCTGCGCCTCTTTTTATTCTGGCCGGACAATAGTGTTCAGCGCTTTTACCTATTTTATTGAATTCAGGTATCGTACATTTGTTCAATTATAATTTAAACATAAATCCTAAATAATAAGTCTTGAATGATTAATACCATATTTGAACGAAAAATAAATGGATCCATGACGGATCTGACACCTTCCTAGCTAGCCTATTAGCACACTTCAAGTGAAGCCATGATAATATATTAGCCTTGAAAACAGTTTTTTGTAAATATCTCAGAAACTAAACCTCTTACGAAGTTTTTGGTCATAACTCGAATTATTGAGCAAAATATAGTCAACTATATTCCGAAAACAGTGTATTGATACGATGCTCCGTTAAAAAGTTACCTAACGTTTTTTAAAGTTTTTAATTGTCAAAAAACTGTCATTAGCATTAATGGATTTTGACCAAAATCAAATCAGCTCGTAAGAGTGTCGAACACTATATTTTACCTGAAAATATTATGAAAATCGGTTTAGGAGCTATCGTGTTACGGACAGAAATAATATAGAAGGTGTCCCAAAAGTCCGAGTCCACCCAAAAATCTTCTGAACTATTAAAGATAATTCCATAATTGGCAGTGATCGATACTATCAAGAGACTTGTTTTATGAAGTGGTGAGTGTGCCGCCTCTCCATAAAACAGGTCTTTTAATGTCATCATCACTGTCAAATTGGTTCAGAAGATATTTGGGTGGACTCGGACTTTTGGGACACCCTGTATACACACACACACACACGACGATATTGCTAGGATAGGTCAAAATAAATAATTCCTTTTCTAGCCATTGCGCGGGCTAGGAAGGTTAAAAACCGTGCAAAGTTTATTATACCGCACATTACGGTGAAATGGCTAAGGATCCAAATTTTCATAAAATGACTCATGTTATTGTATTATTGAGGAATATTGAAGTTAGCGTACGTTATCTACAACTGCCGGAATATTAAGTGGAGTTTGCTTGACAGCACAGTGTTCGGCCAATGTTTACCCTACTCCCTGCATACAGGCTAAGGGCGGTAAAGAACCCTTTATACAACTATAACTACTCCTTTGAGGTTTGAGTTATGTAGTGGCGTTCGTGCGTATGCTTAGATAATTATTTTAATTTTTAACGATATTAGGGCAGCGGCATATCTGGAGAGGGTTCTTAGGTCCCGCGTATAGAATATTCTGCATGCTTTTTTTATATACAGGGTGTCATAGAAATAAGGAAATATTACGTTGTTTAAAAAAGTTTCTATAAACATGTTGCGCAAAATGTTTATTAAGTTAGAGTAAAGGCCAAAATTAAAAAAAAAAATTTAGCCTAACAGACAGATTTCTAAAAAAAAACTGCATTAAATGTTTGCTCTTTAACACTCACGGTGGATAGAATAGACCGGTCT
Organism: Aspidapion aeneum; assembly: GCA_963576565.1. Lineage (NCBI taxonomy): Eukaryota > Metazoa > Arthropoda > Insecta > Coleoptera > Brentidae > Aspidapion > Aspidapion aeneum. Next base: position 23,324,095 of record OY755045.1, on the reverse strand, counting down.
TCGTATCTTATATATATCTGTCGAATTTTTCACGTCACTGGTGGTCCAACTGATTTTTGTAAACAAAAGTTAGATCTGATAAGAACAAATGAACAACTAATATTTTTTGAATTTTTTGAAAACTAAGGCAATTTTCCTACTGTTTTCTAGTACATCCTTATAAAATGTAATTTTCTAGACGTATAGTCGTGATTTTTTTTAGCCCGCTTTATTTTTTATTACACAAAACTTAAACTACAAGTCAAACTGAATGTGATCGTTTAGTATCAAAGGTGAACCGAGGATTATTGGGTAGTAAACAAAGATGTAGGTCAGCGGATGATTTTTGAAGCTGAAACGAACACATTATTTTCTTCGAATTTTAATTTTTGTGTAAAGGGAGATGAAGCAGGCTAAAAAAAATAACGACTGGTATGTTTGAAAAATATTATTTTATAAGTATGTACTAAAAACTAATAGGAAAACTGCCTAAGTTTTTAAAAAATTCAAAAAATATTAGTTGTTCTTATCATATCTAACTTTTGTTTACAAAAATCAGCTGGACCACCAGTGTCGTGAAAATTCGACATATATTTATAAGATTCGAACACCGGTCTATTCTATCCACCGTGACTTCAGAGCACTGAAGTCCAAATCGCTATACCATTCCACGAAGAAGCGCGAAATTCAAAATCGACCACAGACATCAAATACATCATGAAGATGTTTTGAAGTGGGCGTTTTAATATCATTTTTTCACAGGCAAAATTTATAAATATTTTAAATGCGTAACTTACTAGGTACCTGACAAAACAAAAACAGTACATCTACTGCCCATATTTCTTGAAAACCGAAAAAAGCAGTAGATTCCGCCTTAAAAACAGTATTCAGTAGACAAAGACCCAAAAGCTACTGAAAAATCAGTAGACCTGGCAACGCTAAATACGACTGATGGCCTGGGCTAGAGACCCTGTATGTATGACATATTTTTAATTATGTCATACATACAGGGTCTCTAGCCTGGGCCAGGCACAAAATTTCTTTGATTTTTCCTATTTTAACAGCGCTAAAATGCACAAAATTGGCCCTATCCCTGTCGCTCATATAGGCTGCAGATAAAATCTATCTATATTCGAAGGAGCCAAGAGAAAAGTAGCAGCGTGTTCTACGCTGCTTTGGGTTTCAGTGGCTCATACATAGTGTCGCCGTCGCACAGTGGAACGGGCTTATGAGAACGGTTGGACATGAGGTTTTTTACTTGGTACTTTCAATCTGAAAAACTTAGGAATGACTTTTATACACCGTAATATTGTATAACGAGTGACGCCTTATATTTGAAAAAATTAGTCGCAGTTTGCATAACTTAAACCATATATAGGGCGGCCTAAATTTATAGTGTGTTTTACAAAAACATATTTTTTTAAAATGCCCATAACTTTACTTAAATATCACCTAATTTTTTCGGATTAAATTTTTCGGAAAGGAGGAGCTTTTAATTTTATTAGAAAATTTTTTTTTTAAATAATTTATTATATAGGGTGGTCACCAAAAATGAGTATTTGACAATTGCTCATTTCTTAAAAAATGTTTGTCCAATTTTTATAATTGTAGTCATATTAGAAAGGCACAATACTTAAAAAATGTAATGTCCCAATTAACATTTCATAAATATTCAAAATGTTGGACAAATTTTAAAATTAGTTTATTTTGCAACAAATTTGATATGGTCCTGCGGGTATTCTATGAGGTACTCTGTTTTCCTTTATTTCTGATGGTCAGATAAACTTAAAAATGATCGTGAAATAGAACGCAATGGATCTTCCAAACATGCAGAATATTGGTCTTCATTTCTTTTATTTACGGAAAATGGTTAAGTTAAAACCATAAGGCATTTTGTTGAAAAAATTTTGACGATGTTCTATTCAGAATATAGTTTGTTACAAAACTTACGTTATTTTTCAGAAAATGGAGCAAGGTCTTTTTCTAGATTATTTATTTGGCGAAGTAAACATTCTATAGCTTTCTTATGATCACAAAAATAAATTTAGAAAAAAAAACTTTTTGAAAACAAGCTTTTATAAAATGGACTAAAAAGCATAAAATAATTTTGTGTGTTCTGATATTATAATCAAACAAATTTTTTAATTTTTAGATTTGTCTAAGCGCTAGCGCATCGATATTGCAGGGAGTCTTTCCTGTCAATTTTGAAATATCTAAGTCTTCGATGAGAAGGCCGTCCAACGATTTGATACTAAATAAAATACAAACTAAAATTTTACCCCCTCTCCGCCCTCCACGTTAGGGGGGAGGTAGGCAGTCAGAAATACCACATTATTGTCATCGGAACTATAACGTTATGCGAAATTTAAAGTTATTCGGATACGTGGAAGTCAGTTGAAAGTAATCAGAAAAACTTGACATTAAATTGTCCAATCTGATCAAAAATTCGTAATCCTCATCCTCAAAAACCTTCAGATACCAATTTTGGTGGAAATCCAACAAACTAAAATTTTACCCCCTCTCCGCCCTCCAGGTTAGGGGTGAGGTAGGCAGTCAGTTATACCACATTATTGGATTGTCATCGGAACTATAATGGTATACGAAATTTAAACTCAATCGGATACGAGGAAGTCAGTTGACAGTAATCAAAAAAACTTGAAATTAAATCGCTTGTAATAAAAAAAAAACATTATTTTACCTCAAAATTTTGTAACCTGAATAATTTTTTAAATTATCTAAATTCATAATTATATACTTTTATTTTACGTTCCAATTTAACACACAAACAAAGAGGAAAACATGGGTGTACCATGGGTGATTCATGGCCTAGCAGGTTTTTTGTTAATATTTATTAAGGGAATGGAGTTTATAGTTAAGCAAAAAAATTATTAATTTTTGTACATTACGTATTATGTTCACATCCTATAACACCCCCCCCCCCCCCGGTCTTCTATTTAGCAAGTTTTACCCTTATAAGTAAAATGCATTAAAGGGAATTTAAAACACAAAAATAAAAACAATTGTCAAAAATTTTATAATAAAAAATAGAAGAAAAATAAATAATTATAAAAACAAACAAATAAAAAACAACAAAAAAAAGATAGTGTGACAAAAATTTCATGACGATTTTAAAAATCAAGTAAAAAAATTGCATTCCATAAAAAAGTTTATAACTTTAAGCTATATCTTGCAAACTAAAAGCGACAGATTTTATTTAGTTTGTGAGTTATATTCAGCTTTAAAAAGAAATTTTGCAAACTAAAAATGTTATAGCCTTCATAGAGAGTTTGTCTTCCTCTATTTCTTCAGTGTATGAATTCTTGAATGGGTGAGAAGGAGTACTCCCTCAAAATCGGGTGAAACTCAAACTGCGCATGCGATCTCACTTAATTTGCGCATCTCTATTACTATTGGTCGGGTCGTGGGGAGATGCTCATTCTTACTTTCACCCGTTTCAAGAATCCATACACTGGAGTACTGGAATCCCTTAAAAGTGTCCAGTTTGAATCACCCTGTACATATTGATTCAATGAGTAATTCCATACAGTATCCAATATCTGTTTTGTTGTTTTGCCCTACTTTTTAATTAGGCATGCATTTTATATGGATTCTGTATCATTCGCTAGCGTACTGTTCTATGTATGTTTAGGTAATTCAGTGTGTGGATTTTTTTAAACTACAGGGTGGACCAATTTCTGTTCCGGAATATTCAGTAATTTATTGGGTAATAGAAAAATAGAAATTAACAATGATAAGAGACACTTCGTCGTGTACCTAATTGATATGTGTGTGTACCTTTTTGTTGTATAAGTCAAATCTCAAATAGCCAAGTTTAGAAAAATATTTCCAAACTTGTAAAAACCTTTAATTTTGAAATTTTATTGGAGAACTTGGCTTTACTGTTATCTCATTTTTTTTACGGAGGACCATTTTGGCGTACTTGGCTTTTTTTTTACATAAAATGTAGTAGTAAAATATGCGGAATATTGTTCAAAACTTTTGCAATGGTTTTATCATAGTTCCTATCAGCCTTTTAAAGCTCAGCTCTGTAGCGTTCCTGGAAGTGGGCAATATTACTTTTACATAATTTTACATTTATAGGAGAGGGAAGTAAATTAAAATTTTGGTGTTTTTAAATATTTGTCTTTTGTTTTATCATAGTTCCTATCAGTCTTCCGAAGCTCAGCTTGCTAGCGTTTCTGAAAGTGGGCAATGTTACTCTTACATAACTTTACATTTATAGGAAAGGGAAGTTAATTAAACCTTTGGGTTTTTTTTTAAATTTTTTCTATAGTTTTATCATAGTTCCTATCGGGAAAATATTGGTGTAGATTTTTTCGTCCAGACTAGGAGTGTTTAATAACATTTATACACACCAATTGATTGTGCTTTCGTTGTAGATGATTAAGTAAAATTCATTATTGAAATCTAAGTAATTATCTAGAAGATGTGTTTTCGACATAGTAATAATATTAAAGTCTACTTCCAATGAGCTCAATAGTAATAAAAATTTATCAAAATCAGTTTTTATTCCCCTAATATCTACATGGATTATAGTTAAACTATTTTTGTACATGGATTATATTTAAACTATTTTTATATTACACTATCTAAGTCACTTAATTTTTTATATTTCCTTGTTGATGTCCGACAGGTAACTAGTAGGTTGTTATCTTGCATTATTTTGGAGTTAGGAGAAAAACGTTAAAGTTACATGGTCACACTTCCAATATATTTTTAACTTCTGCCCGCGCAGCTATAGCTAGAGAATACCGGGTGGGCCAAAAAAAACAGGACAATTTTTTTTCCATTATAACTTTTGAACTATAACATCGATTTTAATAGGACAAACTGCACTTGGCAGAGAACTAATTAGAGTTTTGAATAAATAATTCTTTTTGTCTGCGATTTTAAAATCCAAGATGGCGGACGAAATAAAATTGTACCCTTCAAAGACGCTCGTTTATTCTTGTGTTGCGAACATGTTTTAATAATTTTTTTAAATCACTAAAAAAGCAGCATTCTTGCCACGTACAACAAGGTATGAATCAGCACAATCGGTTCGGTGGTTCGGTTCTAAAAAAAATATTTTTGTTTTAACCATTGTTTTGAATATTATACGATTGCCTTGCCAATCATGTCTGCATTTATTTCCTTATAAATTCATTACTACTGAACCGATTTTGATGAAATAAAAAATCTCATGGTGAGAATTGATTGCTTTTTAAAGATCATGATCAAAATTTATTAACGTCTTAAAATTTAAAATCGTGGACAGAATCATAATTGAAATAGTGTTTAGTCTTATTTTCTAAAAATGTTTTAGCTTTTTTTTTTAATTTATAGAAAAGCACTACTTTTCCCCCGCAAATAACAAGTTATAAATTAGGTAAATCGGTTTTGTGATTCTCAAAAAATCTATTTTTGTTTCAGCCATTGTTTTACAGATTATAGGATTGCATTGCCAATCCTGTCTGCAGTCATTTCTTGCTTTGCTTTTGCTTGCTTTGCTCTTTAAAGTTTATAATCGAAACTTGCCGCCATCTTAGAAGTTAGGATGTCGGAAATAATCATACTTGACCCTTCAAAGAGGCACGTTTACATTTATTTTCAAAAAATGTTTTAGTTTTTTTTTAATTTATAGAAAAGCAATTAATTAATTTTTATCTCTTTATGCAGGAGAAAAGTAATGTTTTCTATAAATTTAAAAAAAAACCTACATTTTCGGAAAATAAGAATAAACTCGCCATTTTGAAGAATCAGGTATGATTCTGTCCGACATCTTAAATTCTGAGAAGACGGCAAATTTCGATTATAATCTTTAAAGATCAATTAATTCTCAATATGTTTTTTTTTATTTCACTAAAATTGGTTTAGTAATAACGAATTTATACAAAAATGGATGCAGACAGGATTAGCAATGCAATTGTATAATCTGTAAAACAATGGCTGAAAGAAAAACAGATTTTTTGCGAACCACTACACCGATTTTACTAGCTTGCACCTTGTTGTGTGGGGAAAAAGTAGTGCTTTTCTATAGATTCAAAAAAAAACTAAAACATTTTCGGAAACTAAGAATAAACACGCCATTTTGAAGAATCAAGTATGATTTTAATAAAATTTTTAATGGCGATAAACTTTCATCATGATCTTTAAAAAGCAATCAATTCTCACCAGGATGTTTTTTATTTCATTAAAATCGGTTTAGTAGTAAGGAATTTATAAGGAAATAAATGCAAGGCAATCGTATAATATGCAAAACAATGGTTGAAACAAAAATACTTTATTTAGAACCAGTGTCCCGATTTTGCTAATTCGTACCTTGTTGTGAGTGGCAAGAATGCAGCTTTTTTACTAATTTAAAAAACTAATTAAGATATGTTCGCAACACGAGAATAAACGAGCATTTTTGAAGGGTACATTTTAATTTCGTCCGCTATCTTGGATTTTGAGACAGTGGACAAAAAAATAGATTCAGTCAAAACTTTGATTAATTCTTTGCCAAGTTTGTCACATTAAAATCGATTGTATAGTTCAAAAGTTATCATGAAAAAAAAATTGGCCGGTTTTTTTTGGCCCACCCGGTATATTGTTCTCGTATTTGGACCTGTTTTAGCAATCTGGTCGTGACGTTTGTCTGTGTGTTTGTGTATGTGTTTCTGTCTGTCCGGTCCATAGCTCCGAAACCGTGAGACCAATTTTCACGAGATTTACATGAAGAATAAGGTTCGACACTGTACTGATTACATTTTGGTTCAAATCCATTAATGCTAATTAGACTTTTTTGACAGTTAAGTAATTGAAAATTGCATCACATTAAAATGCCCTTTTCGAAATATAGCAGAACAGTTTTTTTCTCAATAATTTATATTATATGCAAAAACTCTTTAAGATGATTCGTTTCTGAGATATATATATCAAACGCTTTTAGCCGCTAAATAAATTTGGGTTAAAATAGTTATTTACCTAACAAGTGCCGACAATGGTACTTTTCCGCACGCGACGGCAGTTGCAAGCCGTCAAGGGTGGAAAAGATAGTTTCCGCAAGAGTTAAATACAATGTTTTTCCTACGAGTGTTTTTGTCCATCTTCTTTATCAAAAAAACATGTTTTAATTCGCAAAGATTGTATAATAATGCTAGAAAATGATACATAGGATAGAATAGTTACATAAATCATTTAATTAGTCCTAAATATCTTCATTTTTAGGAAAACAAAAATCTTGCGAAAAAGTAACTTTTCAGCACTAGTGCGGAAAAGTTACTTTTCCGCACGATTTTTTTTCTTTTCCACACGATTGTTTTCTGCACGGAAAAATAATGAAACAGGATTTTTTGATCATGATATATTAATAAGTTAACTTTATGTAAAGAACATTTAATTAACAATAACGAAAAAGTTAACGATGGTAACTATTGAAATTGAAAGTGCACTTTGTGTTTGTTGCATGCATATACGTAATATTACGTATATGGTTGCATGCTGCAATATAGCAGATGCCGCAACATCTTGAAGAACGTCGTTTCTTATTTGAATTTGATTGGTTTGTGTTTGGCTCACTACGGAAATGTCTTGATCAGTTTGCTGCTGAGAATCACTAATGTAGTGAATGGAGGAAGGTATATTGGTCTGTACAGGATGTAACACACTACATCTTTCCAAAAAGTGCACGCTCGTAGGAAAATGAATAATAATATGATGAGGATGAATAATTTATTTATTTATCAATGTCCACTCTGTATGTTTCGGTCTGTATTAGGGTAAGTAGTATGCAAAACTCCAAACGATGTAAACAGGAAACGTTTCACCTATTTTTCAGTATTTCCATTTTCCGTTAGTAATCCAATCAGTCACGTGGATAAAAACGACACCGATATGAAGGGATAATGGACACAAATATAACATTGCAGGATATAAATAATGCCCATTGGGATTGCATCAAAATAAAAAGTTTTTATTTTTTTTTATAAAAAGTCTGCATTAAATAGCCAAATATGAACATTTTGTAGTGGTGCTGGTATAGAAATTTAAAGACGATCAATTAAAATATGTAGTTTAAAAAAACCTCGGTTTATTAGCATTTTTAAACAGGTACATTTTGATCCTCCATAACTCAGAAACCAATAAATCTTATTAAGCCCAGCTTTTTCTAGTCGCATCTTTCATTGTTTCTTTTAGTGAATGTGGTCTCCTGTTAGTTTTCTTAGCTCCTTTTTTCTAATTTGACTAATATCTAGGGTTGCCAGATGCTATCCAAAAGAAAAACATGTTCTTTTTTTCCATATTTTGTTCTCCCTTACCTATTGCATGTCCTCCTTTTACTTTGAGTGCAGTAAACAAAAACAGACTAAATGTAGAGCCAGTCAAATATGGACTATTGCTTTTGTATATTACAACTCCAAAAACATGTCATGTGAAGATTTTTATAATTAAGTAGGTACCTACTTATTTGTTGAAAAGTCAAGATTTTTTGCAAAAATTAGCAGATATGATCAAAATAAAGTAAAATATATAAAAATTTTGTTTAATTTTGTCCTCTTTTTCATAGACAATATTTTTTATAGAAATTCGTTTTGCATTAAATTATCATCTAGCAACCCTAGCTACCCTAGAGTCCCTATATTTTTATTACATTTTCTCAATATACGGACGCCGCTGGAAAGTTTGGTATTAATCTGACCGCACATTATTAAAAAGATAATTTTATTTTCTACAATGAAGTGAAAAATATTTTTTTCCAAAAAGCTTAGTTTTTGAGAAAATAGGATAAAACTAAAAATTGGTAAGTTTAGTAATTTTTCAAAATTGATGTAATTTACGGAGGCCCCTAAATTGTTATAAACAAAACTAATCCTGCCCTATTATACATCGTTTAAAAGCAAATTTTATTGTCTATAACCAACTATAGAACACAATTTTTGGTAGAGAGCTTGGTTTTCAAGAAAATCGGGGAAAACAGGTAATATGCATGTTTCTTTTTTTAATTTTTTTGCATTACCTCAATATTACCTATTACCGCTGGAGAGTTTCTGATTTGTCGTACCCCACTGACTTGTATATCGTTGAAAAGGAAATTTTATTGTCTACAATAAAGATACTTACATATTTTTTACTAAGAAGCTTAGTTTTTTAGAAAATTTGAAGAAAACCTAAAAATATTAGGTTTTGGGGGGTCTGGGGGGTTTTTGTGGGTTTTTACAGCTAAAATTTAAAAACCTAATATAATTTTACTTTTAGGTTAGGTCTTACACATTTTTGATTCATTTTTCTGTCATTTTGGCTTTAGGGCATCAACGTAGTTAAATTTTCAGAAATTCGAACACGACTATAAAAAAAATTTGGGCCAAAACCTGGGTTGGCAACATCCAGATCGTTAATTTGTGACCTATTCTCAGCTAGAATCCGCTGTCAAAGTGCGGTCCTTATATTTTTCATACGTACAACGCCTGCACTAATTAGTAGCTGATCCTCTTGGGGCGTGCTGATTTTGGTCAAGCCAGTTAAAAGTGACTTAAATAAATTTCTCTATTTCCCTAAAATATGTCATACATACAGGGCCTTTAGCCATCAACACCAAAGGGGAGATTTAAAAACAAAGTTTTTGTTTTTAATTAAATTGTTAATGTAATGTTGTAAGCAAAAGCTCATTAACAAAGCTTTTATCCCGATTTATACACAAAGTTCCAAATTAGCTTTTGTGATTTTGCCCTTGTGCCTAAATTGTAAAACAAAGTAAAAATTTAACAAAAACAAAATAAAACAAAAAATAAATGAACAGTTATTTGGGATTTAAAATTTAATTAGGTACGATATAAAAACAAATAAAATTAAGGAAATTTTTTGATTTTATAAATTATCACTTTCACAAATACGACATATTTTTTTGCTGCTGTTGGTCTAAATGGTCCATAGTTTTAGATTTTACTTGTGTGCCAGTGGGGTAGCTTAGCACTTCAGTGTAGAAAATAAAATTATCTTTTTAATAATGTGCGGTCAGATTAATACCAAACTTTCCAGCGGCGTCCGTATATTGAGAAAATGTAAAAAAAATTCAAAAACTACATGTTTGTCACATGTTTTACCCGATTATTTTAAAAACCAAGCCTTCTATCAAAAATCATGTTTCATAGTCGATTGTAGACAATAAAATTTTCTTTTAAGTGCTGTATCACAAAGTAAGATTTAGCTTTAAATTAAAACTTCACAGGCGTCCGTAAATAAAATCAATTTTTACAAATCACCAAACAAATTATTTTTTTTACAGGTTTAATCCAATGTCCTCAGAAACTAAGCCCAATTGAAAAAAAATGTGTTCTAAACTTTATTGTAGAAAATAAAATTCCCTTTTTACCGATATATAAGTCAGTGAGGTTTGGTTAATGACAAACCTATGTGACAAACTTTTCAGCGACGTTCGTATACAAGGGTCCTATACAACAAAAAGAAATAAAAATATTTTTGTCACATGTTTCACCCGATTTATTACTTGTTCATTAAAGAGATATTCTAACTTTTGTTTTTAAAAATCAGCTGGACTACCAGTGACGTAAAAATTTGACACATATATGGGGCTTTCCATGTCAACCCGGCCACAAATTTTTACTACTGCTTAGAAATAAGAACAAGAGGCTTTAAGAAAAAATATTGAAAAAGACAAATAATCGCATCAGTGACCTTAGTACAAGACAATAAATGAAAATCGTTATTTTGAAAATGTCACCCCTTCGATTTTTTATATTTTTTTGATAAAAAGCTCCAATATTTTGTCTATTGCCTTTAAAAATTTTAGAGTGGGCCGAGAAGTATAAATGCCAAAAAGAAAAATTCTTGTGCGAAGGCCTTGGTCGTCCTTATATGTATATGAGCAAGCGAGCAGTCCTATTGAGGCGCCTGGCGTGTGAATCAATATGCACATTGTGCCGAGGTGACATGGAAAGCCCCATCCCAAAAAGGTATCAAAAACTATATGTTTGTGCCTGTAAAAAGTGTAGAATTAATTTTTTGGCTTCGCAGGGTGGCGCATTGTTTTGTGGACCTGTGGGCCATTCTACACCTGATTTAGATAATACGTTGTGGATATACAGACCGCAAACTAAACCCCAAATACACACAAAGAAAATCTACCTCGGGTTTCTCCAGATATGGCCGCCACTTTCCTATTTACCTTTTATGTCCCTCCAAACAAAAGCCAAAGCTATAAACCGGAAATGGATCTAGTTACTCCTTTACTTTGATCTTGGGAGGAGATTCTCATATTATTAGCTTTATCGTTTATCTTTGTGTTGTTTGGATTTTATTTCTTTAAAAATGCATAGAACTTGAGGGGATAAAAACAAAATACGTATTTTTTCAGCCGACATTTAAAAGTAGTAGTAATGCTAATATCGTTAGGATTAACACCTTTTTTAGTACAAAATTTTGTTATACCTCAGTACGTACTTAGTTTTCTCATTTTCATCTCATGAAAAATAACGCGACACATTATACTAACTTAAGCTTTTCAGTGGTGGATCCAGGATTTCCAGGGGGGGGGGGCGCCAAGGAGGACGCAAAAACCAAATATTTCTTGGTTTGCGTGCGTTTTTAATAATTGTTAGGTCTGAAATTGAAATTCTGAGGTGACAAAATGCAGCGCAGGCAAAAATTTTTTTTGGTATAACTCAGTATTTTTTATAAAAAACATGAAAAACGAGGTGTTTTTTTTCAAACTTGCGGTTGATGCATTGGCATTTCCCTTGAGCTAAAAAAAATTATGTCAGGGTAAGTAAGAGGAGTGTCCAGGCCCCTCTGCCCCCCTGGATCCGCCACTGAAGCTTTTTGCTTCACAATGAAGATAAGTATAAGCGTTGTTTGGTATAAGTTTCTCGAATTTTGGTCAGTGTCTTACGGAGCATGACTAGGCCAAAACCTTTAGCCCAGTGAAAAAACCGTGAAACTTGAAAAAAAAATAGGTGCAAGCTGGATTTTTGTATAATTATTCCTTAGCATCTGGGACTTCGCTAGATATAAGGCCTCAAAGGTCCTAAAAATCAGTATTTTGCAATTTTCTCGAAAACTAATAACTTTTTTAAAAAAAGTGAAAAGAGAAAAAATACGCAAAATCATTCGATCTATAATGTAAAATTAAGAAAAAAACCTATTTATAACCATAAGTATTCACATTTTCAAACAAGTTACCTACACCGTGGAAAAAAAATTATTTTTTTTTATCATATTTTTTTAAATGTTAGGTTAGGTTTTTTTCTTAATTATATAGTATAGAACAAATGATTTTGCGTATTTTTTCACTCTGGACTTTTTTTGAAAAAGTTATTATTTTTCGAGAAAATCACAAAAAACTGATTTTTAGAACTAGCAAAGCTCAAGGAGGATTTTGGCGAAGAATATGTGAAGATGTGTCCCGAAAATCAAGCTTGCACCTATTTTTTTCCAGATGAATTCCTAATTTGACTGGGCTACTTGTCGCTTATCCCATTCCTTATTTACATATATAATTTAAACACAAAGATTCTGCTTAGAAAGAAAAAACTAATTTAGCAGGTGATAAAAATGGAAACAACTTCCCTTCTTCATCCCTCTTGGGTCATGCGCCGCCTTCCATAAGCCGGGTCGAATAAATTTTATTGCGTTGTTTTTGGTGGGGATAAAGATGTTGAATTGCCTAGTTCGGGTGTTGTCTATGATCAGTGTTGCCAGGTCTACTGATTTTTTAGTAGATCTACTGCTTTAGGGTATTTGTCTACTGAATACTGTTTTACGGCGGAATCTACTGCTTTTTTTGGTTTTCAAGAAATATGAGCAGTAGATCAACTGTTTTTGTTTTTTAAGAAAATTTATCAGGTACCTAATGTACCTACTTAGCTACGTATTCAAAGTAATTATAATTTTTGCCTGTGAAAAAATTATATAAAAACGCCCACTTCCGTTAAAACATCTTCATGATGTATTTTATGTCTGTGGTCAATTTTAAATTTCGCGCTTCTTCGTGGAATGTAAAAAAAGCCTAGTTACCACCTATGCGTGACCGCCATGATTCAAAAGACGCATCACGTGACGGGAAATGGATTTGCATCGGTTTTAAATGCAGCGTCACCTGATGGAATTTTTGAATCAGGGTGTGCATGCATAGGTGGAAACCGGGTATAAGTGAGCGTCTGGTGATATCCGCGTTGGTTGTCGTTTTCGTCACGCTGCATTCGAGAATTTGTTGAATCAACTCTTTTTTTCTTTGTTTATCACTAAAAGAATCAAGAAACGCTTTTTTGGACTGCAAAAAATATCTACTGTTTTTTTAGAAAATCTACTGCGTTTTTCATCTATGACCTACTGCTTTCTTAAAATTCGACCTGGCAACGCTGTCTATGATTCAGTCCATCGAAGATTTTCAAAGAGGAATGTACCCATTTTTCATTCATTATTATATCTAAACATCGCATTAAATTAGGCTGCCATATCCTACGAATAAAATTGATTTTTTACACTGCTGTTGTCACGGCATAGCCGACTCAACAGCTGACTTGCACGATCCATCCATCACTTTTTAACAAAATTCCATCCTTAAAATATAGTCCCCAAGAAACTGATTTTTTTAACTTGTAAGCTTTCTATCCATGTCTTTTTTAAATGTTTTGAATGGTTCTGGGAGGGATATCTGGTATCTTTTTAGCAATGGCTGAACTCAAACAAGGAGGGAGTACATCAGCTGCAAGACAAACGACAGTTTCTCGCTATTGCCCTTGTTTCGAAATGGGTCTTGGAACCTTATCCACCTCTTCATTGTCGCTACATTTTCTGCAGTGCCTAACGCATCCAAATTTATCAAAATGGTTAATTATTTTCAAAATGGTAGTTTTTCAAGGAATATGACGGTCCTCATACTTAGCAATAAATAAATTTATTACATCCCGAGCGGAGTTTCCTGAAAAATAGCATTTTAACATTTAAACCTTTTCTTCAATAGGAAATTTTAACACCGGGATAATGCCCCAGAAAGAAATTACTAAAGTTTTAAAAAATGCACCGACCTCTCTGGATCTCCCCTGATATCACTAGTCAGCTCTTGTCTACCTGCCCATAATCTTTCTTCTGGTGCTCCCCCTCTTCTTTATCTTTTAGTTCACACATCGTCGCGTTTTTCTAAGATACACCTTTATGTTTCTATTTTTATGTAAACCCCTGCTAAATTAGTTAGTAAGGCGGGTGGTAATAACAAGGTGGATTACGCACGACCGCAAACGGCGGCGGTATTGATAAGTTGATTTTTTTAAATTGCTTCGTGAGCTTTGGTAATTGACTTTTTACAAAGAAATATACACAAATTTGGGAGAGGACCTTTTTTATCGTACGTATATTGTTTTCAATAATAATGTCAAGCGCAGATGTACCTACTCTTTCTATTCTGTTTAGTTGTGAGATCCTCTCTGTTCTAATATATCTGGGTTACGCGGTTGACAGTGCGTTAACTGCCTATATAAATGAACAAATTGCCTAACTAAATATGAAATCTATAAAACAAACAAATATTTTACTTGAAAACTGAATAAATGATATTAGAATTCGTATCCAGTCCACTCAGATCCCGAATGCCTTTTTTGGAACTCCTGCGGATCCGTTTGAAATTTATGGGATTTGGGATTGATGGCTACTCTGGGACATTCAAAAAAATTGCTTTTGCATACTTTTGGGTTTCAAGATAGAACGATTTGTGTTCCGAAATGTTCTTTAAACAATTTTTGTGATTTACCACTATAAGATATATAAATAATACACATATTTTTTTTGTTTGTAACTTGTTTTCAAACATTTAGCATGAGAAAAACAATAAAGCGGCAAGGTTGTTAGAGAGGCGATAGGACGACTACTTTGTTCTTCCCTTAACTTTTTACCTTCCTAGCCCACGCAGCAATGGCTAGAGAAGGTATTATTTTTGATGAAATTTTTTTTTTTAGATAACGCAGAAAATGTGTTATTTAGGTGTATTTTGACTTATCTTAGCAATATCGTCGTGATGTCTGTCTGTGTGTGTATCTGTGTGTGTGTGAGTATGTCTGTCCGTAACACGATAAACCGACTTTCACAAAATTTGCAGGTAAAATAGTGCTCGACACTGCAACGAGCTGATTACTTTTTGTTCAAAATCCATTAATGCTTGTTAATGTTTTTGATAATTACAAAATTTTTAAAAATGCTAACTTTTTAAGGGGGTATCGCATCAATATGCGGTTTTCGGAATATAGTAGGCCACATTTTTATTTTTTTTTGTGTAAAAACTTCATAGTAGTAGTCAGTGGCATATATATAAAAAAGTTTCAGGGGGGGGGGCGAGACCTCATGAGGCCGTATTTTATGCTATTTTATGTTTGTATTCATGAAATATGTGGAAAATATCTAAAAAAATCTTAGCTTTGGGGGCGGGCCCGGGCCCCCCAGGCCCCCACCTTATAAACGCCACTGGTAGTAGTAGAAATTCTATGGCTTAACCATTTTAGTAGCTAGGCAAAATGTTGTGCTAATTTAGTTTAGTAATGTCCCCTGAAGATGTAAGTTTCGGCTTACGAAACATGTCGGGACTATTTGTTTAAAGCAAATTAAAAATTAGCGGAGGAAGACAATAACCTGTTTGATTCTTTAAAAAAAATTGTTTAGAACCATTAAACCGATTTTGCTGATTCGACCTTCTTGTGCGTGGCAAGAATGCAGCTTTTTATTGATTAAAAAAAATAATTACAACATGTTTGCAACACAAGAATAAACGAGCATGTTTGAAGGGCACAATTTAATTTAGTTCGCCATCTTGGATTTTGATATAGCGGACAAAAAATACAGTTAGTCAAAACTCTGATTAACTCTCTGCCAAGTGCAGTTTGTCCCATTAAAATCGATGGTATAGTTTAAAAGTTATAATAAAAAAACAATTGTCCGGTTTTTTTTGGCCCACCCGGTATGTTAAATTTTACATTCTTTTTTATCCCTGTGCTCCATAATATACTGTTAAGACATCCAATAACCTTCTTTGCTTTTACTATCCTTTTTTCCAGTTCTTTACAGTCTGTTCCCGTCTCATCAAATGTGACACCCAAGTATACATAAATACTCATTGCATGGAGATATTGTTTGTCCATCATCTAGTTCTAACTCCCTTGATTCATTTCCAATATATAAGTACTGTGTCTTGTACATGTTCAGTGGTAACCCCCACTTTTGGTATTCTTCTGTTAACTTTCTCATCATATACTCATTATGTCTTGTTTATCATTAGCTACAATTACTTGGTCGTCAGCAAACTATAGTGTGTATATGGTAAATCGGTCGATAAGTTGTATTCCCATGCCATGTACTTTACGTTTTCAGGTTTTTTAGAGCTACTGCGATATATATTTTTTTTAAATTGTTTATCTCTGTTTTAAGCATTGCGATAACAGGAATTCTTTTAAAAGTCGATTTCCATATTTAATTTTAGATTTTGACCCTTTTTATAATTCTTTTATCGCTTTTATGTAAGTATGATTGATATTAGTTTGCTCTAACACTGTCCACAATTTTTCTTCTGGAACGGTATCATATGCTTTTTGTAGGCAGCGGCGTAGCGTGCCCGAAAGGGCGGGGGGGCGACAGCTAAAAAGGGCGCCTCTGAAAACTGATGAAAAATCTTGTGGCAAAAAAAAAGGTCAAAAAGGCGCCTCTCACAATTCTTGCGACCAAAAAAAAAGGTCATCATGTGTGAGGGGGCGGCCGATAAGTCACAAGGGCGCATCTCACGAATCTTGCGACCAAAAAAAAAAAAGGTCTTCATGTCGTTAGTTTCCTTTGGCACCCACTCAATTGGCCATTACCGGCCCGACTTAATAAAGCTGAGGGCGCTTCGGCCACCTATGGGGCGCCACTACCCTCGGGGCTGGGGGTGGGGCGACGAACCCCCCGCTCCCCTCCCACGCTACGCCGCTGTTTGTAGGTCCACAAAGGTAACATGAGATCTATATTTCTGGCACTTCTTTTCTCAATTATTTGTTTAAGACAAAAAACATTATCAGTACAAGATCTGCCTGCACGAAACCCACTTTGCTCTTCTTCTTCTTTAATTCTCTAAGTATCCTCCCGTATAATCTACTTAGAGTACTGGTTACTAAAATTCCTCTGTAATTGTTGCAATCCGGCTTGTTTTCTTTTTTATGTATTGAGGATATGAATGCAATTTTTCAATAATCAGGTACTGGATGTCCGTTTATGCATTGATTGATAATATATGAGAGATTTTCTAGTAGTTTCTCTGATTTATATTTGAGCTAGTTTTCCGGATTTAAGCTTTTTAATACTATTCTTTATCATTTCTTTTTCGATGATTACTTAATCTTCATGTACTTCTATGTTTCTCCTCGGAGAAGTTGACAGATATTCGGGTCTAGTTTCCTGCAGCAGTCCCTTGTAGTGATCTGTCCATTGCTCTGGTTAGATGATGTTTACTTTTTCTTTTCTTGGGTTTTTTACCGTAGAAATTTTATTTTTTATTTATTTTGGTGAAAAGCGCATCGACCGCACAGGGTCATTAGCGCTGTAACAATTTTGAACTTCCTATATTAAGTTAAATAAGTTACTGTCTTTTAAAAATAATATTAAGTTGTTGGCTAAGATTTGTATGACCTTGACATTCTATTAAAATATGCTTGACTGTTACATTACATTGAGCACAAACAGGAGGTTTTATTTTCTTAAAAATATGTTCGTGTGTTAACTTAGTATGACCTATTCTAA
The DNA here is from genome assembly GCA_963576565.1 of Aspidapion aeneum. NCBI lineage: Eukaryota > Metazoa > Arthropoda > Insecta > Coleoptera > Brentidae > Aspidapion > Aspidapion aeneum. The sequence goes on along the minus strand of OY755045.1, from coordinate 23,306,368 downwards.
GCCTTGCTAATTTTACCTAAATCTCGAAAAAATACCGTAGAAATGAATTTACATACTTCAGAATTCTGCCTACCTTCTACGTGTGTATTTATATCGTGACATTTGCGCTCGAACATTTAATTTTTTTCCGTGCGTATCAAATTTCTTAGCTGTCTTCTGGTCTTGAATCACTCTCCCCTATATTAATTTAACATTTAATCGTCAGACCATTTAGCTCAAAATTGAAATGGAATAATTTAAAGTTCTTTGCTATGTTTCAATTATTAACTTATATAAATTTTCCAATTTTCAGAAACAATTTAAACTAGTCCCTGATTTTCCGTTTCCACTGACTAAAAATTATCCAATTATGCTTAAATATACAATATTCGTAAAAGCTTTACCGTCCATAGGATAGCCCGCTGAGAAAGAGACAAATTAATTTTTCAGAGTTCAGATGAGTGTCCTCCCTTGAACCCCCGTTCGATGGTAAGCTCCGCCCGCCTATGCCGTATCGAATCACGAGTGTCTAGGCATGGATCACTTTTGCTAGGTGATCCGTGGTCTAGGGGTTGTCCGTGTTTTCCTTATCCCAGAGATTATTATTGTGGAATGCAGTGTTGCCAGATTTAAAGGTTTTCCTTCAATATCAAGGATTTTGAAGAAAAAGTTTGACTATTGAAGGATTGAAGGTTTTTATCCTAATTTGAATGATTTTGACTATTTTGAGGCAAAGTTATAAATTTTGCAAATATTCCAATAATTTTTCCAAACTTAACTTATGTAGCAAAATTTAAATACTTTATTTTTAATTTTGGTTTGTATAATTTATGATTTAAGTTATGAGTCTCTTTTTTGTTTGGGTTTTTCTTCCATTTTTATTTAAAAAAATAATGACATAAAGTTTGCCGAACCGAACCGAAGCGAACCGAACCGAACCGAACCGTTACTATTTTGAAGGATATGAAGGGTTTTTGTCACTTAGTTGAAGGAAAGTCGTCAGAAAAGTCTGGCAACACTGGTAGAATGTTACCCGTCACAAAACATTTTCACCTCTTATGTTCCTCCTCTTCTTTCGAGTCTTAAGCACATCACACACAAAAATGCATAGCATGGCGCATAGTGGTGCATAGCATGGCATGGCTGGTGTTTTGGAAATGTCCATTACACACGAATATTGCATAAAGGCTTTATGCAAGTCCCTTAACCTAAGTTTTCTGGTTTTGGAGGTGTTTTCGTCCTGTTTGTTTTTATGCAATCTGGTTTGTTTTTTGTGCCTTTTTTGAGATGGATAACGATAAAATATTTTTGAGATAGGTAAAAATAAAATATTGAAATTCTGTCTATGCAGAGAATTGGATATACACACCACTAAACTACCAAAAAATATAAAAACTTCTGAAAAAAAAAAACAATAAAAATACTGGGATAAAAATATATATTTGTCGAAATTCTTTTTCCTTTCTTCTCTGTCTTGTTGGTCACGTGATTTATTTCGATATATTCCATTGGCTGACCAGAAGAAAACATATAAATTCTTCATAAAAAGATCAACCTTATTGAAATTCCTATGCAAAACTAATATGGCGTGTTCTGGGCGATAGCTGATTGCTATGCCATGCTATGCGCTATGCATTTTTGTGTTTGATGGACTTTACTATGGAAGTCGGGATTGCCTAAGGTCGGTTACACTTGCTAATATAGTTTATCTTTATCTAAGCAGATTTTACCTATATTGTATACTTGGTAGTTCACCATAAACCTGCTCATTTAAATTGATTACGGTACGAGACAGGAAAAAACTTTAAACTCAAAAGTTGGTGCATATCAGAGATAATAAACGTCATTTATAATGTCAAACTTTAATAGTAACGAAACCTTTTATTTTTGCTTTGCTATATACAAGAATTTTAAAGAAACAAACAAAAACAAAGGAATATATAAAAGCGTGGTGCATGCAAAACAGCTGCATCAATCTTGGAAATTTAAAACAATAATGAGCAAGGAAATTAAATGCGATTTTAGGAAATTGACGAAAATAATACGTTAGTTCTAAACTAAAATGATACAGTAATCGTCAAAAATAATGCCACCATAATACCTTTACCAAATCTTTTCCATTTGGGTCCATTTGAAAAAACTTCACAAGCTACATTTCAAAGTCGCTATTTTGAAAATCTTGGTTTAAGTCGATTCCTTTAACAAACAAATGTTCATGTATTTCTCACTATGTTTATGGAGACAGATTAGTGCTAAACAAACAGGTCTTTAAGTCTGGGGTCTGGGTAAATTTTAACACTTGCACTAACGATTCCCACAAATAAAAATTTTTCGTAGCTAAGCGAGCATAGAAAGCTTTTGTTTCTGTTGTATTTTTCTGTGGGCAGCTCGAAAGCTGTACACCCACGGGGGTCCAATATCTAATGGACACCTATTAAGTGTTGACAGTTATCTGGTTCGTCCTTAAGGGACTCTTCAGAACACTACATGGCCAATGTGACACTTTTGTAGCTATAGAGACGGTATATGAATCTCATCGTACGATATTGGTAGGAGAAATGAATAAATAATGCCTGCGATAGCCTAACCAAAAGAAAGTACCAGAGTAAAAATAAAAGGCAGCTTCTACATGTAAAGCCGACGACCATACCACTACCCTGCCGCCTAAGTATCTGACATATGTTTAAAATATATCAATTTAGAATAAAATAATGGTACACCACTGTTTTTTACATAAAAATTATTAGATACTGAAATTCTCATTCTTTGCTAAGCAAATGTTGTCTGTTGGTTTTTTCATTTATTGTACAGTTTTAATCCCTTACGGGAAAAACAATTTATTATTTTTTTCAAAAATACCGAGGAAAATTCCCGCACAAGCGCCACTGGTCAAATAAAAAACATGCTACGCATAAAAAAAACCCTTTGATAAATAGAAACACCCTGTATGTCTTCAAAGATATGAATATTTTCTACCAAGATTGTGCTTCTGAAACACTGTGCGCCGTCACCGGCCTTCAGAGGACTGCGGTATAAAGTTTATAGACCTTTTCAAGCGGTGGACCGTGCGGTTATTAGCTATCTTCGTTTAAATGCGAGAATCAAACAGAGTTAACCAAGAAACGTCAAAACTTAATCCATTTTCATTGTTCTATTACCCTCAGATGCACCGTAACAAGGGTTTGCTAATCTATTCTCCCTCTTTGTTGTTTTGTATGTGAGCAACAAGGACTTAACCTTGATTAAACCCATGATCGCGCTTAAGTGCTTACGGTGCATCTGAGGCTTAACCATTAATAGATAGTTTAAGTTGTGCTACGTATTTTTACGTAAAACTGCACGTTAAGCGCTCTACGTTTTGTTCCAAATTTGAGTTTAAGTTGAATGTTTTTACGTTACCATAACAAGTCTACTAATCCTTTGTTTGAAACTCGCAGACAATGATTGTGTAGAAATAAAATTTCGGACTTCCATTGTCTTTATTTATTTTAAAACACGACGTTTCGGTTAGTAAGTATCTCTACTAATAGCAGAGAATATGGAATTCGGCACTGTGTTTTTTTGATGTTACAATTTTGTTTTTTGTCTTTTCAACTACATTAGGAATATATTTGCAAAGAATCGTGTGTACTGGAAGCGGAAATTATCGTCTAGGCCTCATTTTTCGATCGGTCAATCAACCAATTCTATTCTTTGGTAACGTTACGGTGCACGCAGACTGCCGTAAGCTAACGTAAATACGTAAGCTCCTAACGTGACCTTGACGATGGTGTGACGAAGTGCGCTTGCGTAACTGTCAAATCTCATGCTTACGTAAAAATACGTAGCACAACTTAAACTATCAAATAACCCTGCTCCAAAGTAGGTTATCTTTGGTTAAAAGAGCAATGAAAATGCATACATTTTTGACGTTTCTTGGTTAAGTGCTCTATGTTTGCATTTAAACGAAGAGAACTAAGAACCGAACGGTCGACCGCGGTGGAACGCTCGAAAAGGTCTTATGTGCGGATATGTAGCACAGTGACTAAAAAATGGCAGAGATACTGCTTAATAATGATTTTGACTAGAGGGTAAATTTCAAGTTTTTTTCTTAAAACCTAACCTCCGTAATTTCTTAATACATCGTTTTTTCTGGCTTTGTGACTAATCTTTTGATATTGTTTGTATTTGGGACAGCGTTGGATGGGCTCAAACAAACCGGCCCTGGCAATTTTTTTTTATTCGTCCCTTGCTTTGGCACAAAAATTTTACGGAAAAGAAAACGAAGCGATATTGTGTTATTTTTGTTTTTGATATTATTGAGGTTTTGTTATTAAATAACATGCTATAATTTTAAAGGATGTAATTTGCATTTTGAGAAAAAAACTTCATATAAACATATGTATGCTTGTCCTAAACATCCTAACTTGTGAGATACAAGGTGTTTAAAGACTTTCAGAAAATCTCCGTTTTTATTAATATTTGTGATACTGCTCTAGATATTTTTGTAAAGTTTTATATTCTGTATGCCTATTTATACCGACTAACATAATTAATATCTAATTTTTTCACAAAATGAAAACTGAAAAAAATAAAATAAAAATGTACAAAATTTGAACATACAACAGCACTGTCCCCGTTCGTTAAAAGGCTGCAAGTAATTTTTTTCAAATTTAGGTTTTTGGTCTCGACGGATTTTCCATCATGTCCTATGTAATAAAATTAAAAAACAAAAACTTAAAACAAAAACAAATAGCAGTAACTGTAGTACTGCCTCATAAACAATTAAAACTTTGAAGTCGTTTTTTTTCGAACGACACTTTTGTCACTTGCGCCCTTTTAACTACCGGGGGCAGAGCAGGTTTACTAATTTTTCATATGGTAACGACTTTTTTAATAATGAACTTGATGCTGCAATTTTAACTATGATCTGCTTAATTTGAATTGGACCCAATACCGATTTTTCAATCGGTTAATCGATTTCTTAGGTTTTTTATGTATTTTAGCACCAAAAATGATCTTTCGCAACTAAGATATGAGATATTGGCAAGGCCGTACCGAAGGGGGAGATCAGGGGGATCAATTTCCACCAAAATAGTCAACAAAGTGTGATAAAAGAGATTTCACAACAGCAACACATATAAGACAAAAAAATTGTGTGTGTTCAAGACCACACGGCAGAAGTGTAAACTTCAACAAGGCGAAATTAATAATACTGGCCTTCATCTGCATCATCATATCGCTCGTAAAATTTTTCTTTCACAGTTAGTCGTCTCGAGGCGACTTCACCCGATTGACTGCTCAGTTCAATCACTACCCACAAAAACTGCTAAACGCGCCTAAAGAACACTTCATATTTTTATTACATTTTTTTAAAATTAGTTCGTTTGTCAAATATACAAAAATTAATATTAATAATTTGGAATAGGTACATCGGGCTTGCGGCCCCTCCGGGCATTTGCCCGGTTGCCCGCCTGTCCCATCCAACCCTGATTTGGGATGTTTCTTATGGCTTGCACTGTACATCCTAAGGTAGAGCACAGGCAAAAGGACAAGTAGTTAGCAGGCAAAAGGAAATAGGGCAATTTGATAGTGTCGCGCCATAAGGCATCTGACTGTTCCTGAGTGGGACGCGACACGGCATCGCGTCCAAGTTTTGATACAGGAAATTTAATATTTGGAATGCATATTGCTGTGGAAAGCACCAAAATATACTTCTTAGTTTAGATTTGTACTCAATTCTCCCCAAAACATAACCAGATTGATGTCAAAGAAATAGATCCATGACGGATCTGATACTTCCTAGCTGACCTATTATCACACAGTGAAGCCATGATATACACACATCGTCAAAAAACTTGGACCCCCTGTATAAAACCAATGCTAAGATGTTTATCAAAATAATTTTTTGTTAGAAATAATCTCGCATAAAATGCTGTTTTTTATCAAGAAACAAAAACGCCAAAAAACCTTATCTCTTTCTTTAAGTATAGCATTTGTTAAAAACTGTCAGTTTCTTGTAAGTCTCGAAAAGTATAATTTGCTCCCAATTGCTAAAAAATGCCTGGACATCCCATTTCCAGTTTTGATAGAGCCAGAATAATTGCTCTTTACCAACAAGGCTGGTCAAATCATAGGATTTCAGCGAGACAGCATTCCCAGGTCGTCTGTTATCAGAATTGTGCAATTGTTCCAAGAAACTGGAGGTGTGAGTAGACCTGGTAGTGGGCGTCATCGTGTCACAGACGAAAGAGAGGATCGATATTTAGCCAATTTTGTTCGACGTAATCGGAATATCACTGTCACAGCGATAAGAATGCATTTCAGACGGACGTACGGTAGACTCATTTCCAGTCCTACCATTCGGCGAAGGCTGGCTCGTGCCAATTTGCGATAGAGAAGACCCTTAAGAGTGCCTGGGCTTACTAGAGCACATAGAGCCCACCGCTTAGAATGGAGCCGTAATCACATAAATTGGCTTTTACCGTAATGGAGAAATGTCCTTTTTTCTGACGAGTCCCGATTTGGACTGACAAGTGACAGCCGCCGTGTAAGGGTATGGAGAGAACTAGGACGTGCAGCACGTTTAGCCTTTCCTCAAGAAGTGGTTCCCTAAGTAATGTTTTTGGGGGGGCTTAGTGCATGGTTACCGCATTCCTCTTATTAACATACCAGGGGTGCTGACGGGAAACATTTACATCGAAAATGTTATCAGGCCAATTATTCTACCCCGGAGGAATGAATTTGGGCCAAATTTTATCTTTATGGATGACAACGCTCGCCCACATCGCACTAGAAGGATCCAAAATCTGTTACCTGAATCCAACATCGAGAGAATGAACTGGCCGACACTCTCGCCGGACATCGGAATCCGAATGTGTGTGTGGGATATGCTGTCCGAAGCCATATTTAGGAGACCAAACCCACCGATAACCCTTCATGAGCTGATTGTTGCGGCACAAGGGGAGTGGGGCAATATTTCTCAAGAACAGATAGACAATCTGATTCTCTCAATGCCAAGGCGGGTCAATGCGTGTCTCGAAAACAGAGGAGGTCACATTGATTATTAATGTTGTTATTTTATATTCATAAGTTTTTTTTTAATTAAGAATTTTAATAAATTTAATTTTGGGAACTTATTTTGTTTTTCCTATTTTTTTGTTAGACCCAAGACCTTTGCCCTAAAGAATAATATGTGAATAAGTTGACAACAGAATAGCGATTTTTATAACATTTATCGAAATTTAAAACTTTTTGCGTTTTCTGAGAAATTTGGGGGGTCCAAGTTTTTTGACGCTGTGTGTTCATCAGCCTTGAAAACAGTTTTTTGTAAATATCTCAGAAACTAAAGCTTTTATGACGTTTTTGTTTATAACAGAAATTATTGAGCAAAACGTAGTCTACCATATTCCGAACACCGTATATTAATACGATGCTCCGTTAAAAAGTTAGCATTTAAAAAAAAATTAATTGCAAAAACTTATTAAAAAGTCATTAACATTACTGGATTTTGACCAAAATCTAATCCGCTCGTTTTTTTTACCGTTTCACCAAATTTTTTTTGAAAATTGATTTAGCGGTTTATGGGCCATTGTGTTACTGACAGAAATAATATACACACATACGATAGCTCCTAAACCGCTGAACCGATTTTCATAAAATTTTTAGGTAAAATAGTGTTCGACACTCATACGAGCTGATTAGATTTTGGTCAAAATCCATTAATGCTAATTACAGTTTTTTGACAATTAAAAACTTTAAAAAATGCTAGCTTTTTAACGGAGCATCGTATCTATACACCGTTTTCAGAATATAGTAGACTATATTTTGCTCAATAATTCGAGTAATTACCAAAAACTTCGTAGAAGCTTTAGCTTCTGAGATATTTACAAAAAACTGTTTTCAAAGCTAATATATTATCATGGCTTCACTTGAAGAGTGATAATAGGCTAGCTAGGAAGTTGACAGATCCGACAGAAATCAACTCGGCAAGGCATTCTTGATGAGATAATTTCCTTAGAAAGGTGTTAAAAATTATAAACTTTTTCCTAAATCCAGCAATACCAAACTCAGTTAGTTTATCGCTTTTATAGTTTTGAACGAGGGGTGGCTCGATCGCCGATGTTTGATAATCAAAAAGAAATACTTACGGCATTTCCTGGTATTTCCTCAAATTTCAATGGTATATCCTAGTATTTCCCAAGCACTTCCCGGTATCTCCTAGTATATTTCCCAGTACTTCCCAAGTATTTCCTGGTATTTCTCCTAACCTGTACACCAAAAGGAAATACCGAGCCACCGCTCAGTTTTGAAGCTACCATCAGAAAAACTACAAGGATCCTAGATACATCATTCTTGCTCCCTAATAGATTTATCACACCTATCACATAACTTTTTTTTGAGCTGTCCTAAAGGGAAAATAATTTATGTTTTTTTTAGAAGTTCATGCCGTAAAAAGGGTTTATTCTCATTCGAGATTATATTGACCACGCAGAAAAAATGGAAATTGGATAAGGGTTAGGGTTTTAGTGAACGAAGCAAAATATTTAAATAAAAAGGTAAATGCGAATAAAAATCGGCCACAGGGGTGGAATAAAAGGCCTATCGGTTTTTTTTGGTAAACCTGATAGAGGTTTCTTAATAGTCCGTAAAATTTTTAAAGGAAATTGAAATAAAACCGCAAATTTAAATACACCATATGTAGGCAGTAGCGGCTCGAAGGGGTCAAAGTGGCATCATTTAATGGAAAAACCATCTTATGGTTCAGATTATAGAGTTCTTTTTATTTATTTATCATTATTTTTTTTATACATTTTTATTTGTTTTATTAATTTTTTACACAAATAAACAAATTAAATCAATTTTATCGTCCATAGGTACAGGTATAAATACCATTTCATCGATTGTTTTTGGCAAAAATCCATTTTTTTAAACCAATGCATATTTAAACTTTTAAACCAAGAGCTTAAACCTAAAGGCGGCAGAGTAGTGCCGTGTTATGGTCGCCAGCGATGTTAGATAGATACAAGTCTAACATGTAGCAGGACCCCCTCTCGGAAGGGGTGTAAAAGCGTGGGTCCACTGTGTATACTTGCCACGCAGTATAAAGATCCCTGCCCTCGAGAAAGAGGTGTCAGGCAAAATTAAATCCTTTTAGAGAAAGAAAACTTGCATCCTAAGGGGCACGTGCTCATCATCTTGATATATGGTGTACGGACAAATCCGGGTTTGCTAAAAAGGCGCGGCGTGTTCCTAGGCGCTAGACCAAAAATGGTTTGCCCACCACTATTACTAAAACCTTAAACCTAACCATTGACTAAATAACCCATATAGAGGAGCCACCGGCGAGCTTTACCATATTGAGGGGCAGATGGCGCTAAAATAAATTCGTCTGGTGCGCAATATTCAGAGACAACTACTATGATCTAATGGCATTTGTATGATAGGCATGAGCCTCGGAACTCGCACATGTAACTAAATCGTACTAGCAGTTTGTTTAGTAAAGCTCGCCGGTGGCTCCTATATATGGGTTATTTACTCAATGACCTAACCCAAAACTTGGGCTCAAACTTAGGCCTTAGTGAATATCGGTGATAAAGTGTCTCATTTTGGGGCTTTTCTGAACTCATACCGTGTCCCATTTTTAACAACGTTTTAAGAAATTACTAAGCAAGCGTTTTCGGGAAAATTGAAGGCAAAAAAAATACTAAACGTCTATTTATAATAATAAATTATTGATTCGTTATAATATTGTATAGGGTATCACCGAATTAAAGTAAAATATTTCTAGGGCAAATATATACAGAATACAATATTCAATCTAACCTAAGCTCACCTAACTAAGCCTGATCCCCTTGTGATTTGCAAAATTTCAATTATAAAGTGACAATAATTTGAAAGTTACTTTGGCCATTTGTAAACCTAGAGACTAAACTGGTACTTTTACTCCCGAGGTTAAAAAATTGAAGACCGTCGAAGGGAGAGCTACAATTTGCCGAGAGATTAAAATTGTATTCACGTGGTTTCAGGTTGTTATAATTTTTGGGTCTATTTTGATGAATAGTGTGTAACAAATTTTAGAAAATATCGTAAATGTTAATAAAAAAGGAATTTTTTTTGTATGTTTAAAAAAAAATTGTTTTCTGAAAGTGAACTTCCTTATTTAATAATACCCTGTATCATATTCTATGCACTTAAAAAACATTAGCTAATGACAGTGTTGCAATTTAAAGAAGGATCAAGCTTGTTAATTTAAAAGGACTGTGGGTTATTTCAATAAACAGATATTTCAAAGTCTATATTCAGGACAAACGAAGTGACCTCTGTTAGTTAAACAGTGAGTCAAAAGACCCTCTCGAAAATAATTGGATGCCATTAATTCATTAGCCTGTAGCCGTCAGTTGTCGATGATGTCAACGCGGTGGTGGATTCGAGTGGCTTTAAAGCTGTACATGCCACAAATTGACAGATAACAAGGACTGACCACTGAACACCTTGATTATCAGAGGAGTACCTACATTTAGAAACCTCGTGCCACGGATCACCTGACAAACTCGTGCTATTGGGGTTATGTGTATTAGGTTAGTTGAATTTTGAAAATGTATCTTGGTACCAAGTGTATTATTCATATACATATTACTTCCTACAGTGAAACCTCTCCTTCCGGACACCTCTAATAAGCGGACACTCCCTTTAAGCGGACAAATTTTTTGGAACCAAGCTTTTCCCTATTTCATTACCTGTAAAATTCACTCCGATAACCGGACACTCTAATAACCGGACGCCGACAATTTTTTTTGGTTAAAAAATTCAGAAACCTCCCTTAACCGGACGCGAACTTCTGACAACTGGACGGAGCGCTGCACCTCATGGGCATAAATATTATGTAGTATGTTGGCAACAACGCACTTTGCAGCCAGGGAATTACCTCTTCCTGTTTTAATTCGGAGACTCAATACTTCTCTCGTGTTTACAAGATATTTTATTTGGCGGGACTGTGTGTTTGATTTTTATTGTGCAGTTGGGTAATAGTAATAGATCTCTGTGAAGTGGCACCTAGTAAAAAACTTCTTAGTTTCCGTGAAAAAATGGAAGTTGTTAACGTTTCGGAGAAGGAACATCTATCAGCACGAAAGATCGCTGAAAAATTTAATATAAAAAAAACTCAAGCAGCAGAAATTATTAACAAATATATATTAAAATTTCGCAGTTCCCTCTCATAAGCGGACACCTCGAATAAGCGGACAAAATCGACGGAACCGTGAGTGTCCGCTTATAGGAGGTTTCACTGTATATGGTGTTACTGCACTTAGAATAAATATATTCTGAAAACAAAGTTTCGTTCAATATAGCGTGTTTGTTATGGTAAACAAAGCATTTTCTTCGAGCAGAAAATCAATATAAAACTATCAATCGTCCTTTCATTTTGAAATGTACTTATTATATATTATTGCGAACTAATGATTTTGACATCACGTTGTATTTTCTACGTATTACAGTGTTGCCTGGGAGAAGTGCCCGCAATTTCTAAGAATTGGTGAATTATTTACAAACTTGGCTATTAGTAGTGACAGGCAAGAACTGTAGACAGGACTGCCCAATCAACTAAAAGTGCCCGCGTATGCACGCGAATATTCTGGAAAACACTTGCTATTTGTTACGTCACCTGCTGTCTTCGACATTTTGTATAGATTGCATTATTGTGTATTATACTTTTTAATAAATTAAATAAATACGTTTGCTACAAATTTATTAAAAATTTGACATTAAACGTTTGCAAATTTGTATAAATTAGCATAAAAATGTGTGCAAAAAAGGGTTAATATTTTTTTTTGTATTAAATATCCAGATGTTTTCAAACTTATTTTCTTCCAGCACCTATTTCTAGAAATTGTGGTTAAATTTTCAATGGTTTTATTTGTAAAAAATATAAAATACATCCAGGATATTTTTTTTAAACACAACGGAGGCTTTTTACCTATTTATGGTATGTTTTTGGAAACACCCTTAAACACAAACGATTTTTTTTGCGCGAAAGATACTTTTAGATCTTCTTGTTTTGTAGCACACAAATTTTTACACGGTTGTGAATACATTCAAGAAACCTTTAAAACAAGTTAACATTGGACCCATTTTCCCCACGGATCACTTATGGTGATATGTGCTTTTCAAAATAGAGGGGTAAAGTTCACCCGTCGAAGGGGATACGTGCCATAAATATTTAGAAACCACAAAAAGTGTCTCCCTCGCTATTAAAATAGACGTTATGTTCGAGGATTTTCCCAAACCGTACAATAAATACCCAAAAAACCATCTGTGACCTTTAAAAAGAAACACTTGGTATAATGTACACATATTATGAAAAATGAATCTCGTCAATTTTTATAATAATGCAGAGGGGTGGCTCTCGACGGGGAGTGCCGGTTTAGATTTTTACATACATACATGGTTAAAATAAAAAACAATTTATTTGCCTAGGGGTGTAGTACATCAGAATGTGCCTTTTATATTTAAAGTTATCTGGAAAAAAGGGTGGCGATTGCCGCCCCCGCCCCTCCCTGGAAACGCCACTGTCTTTATATAAAAAATTCTAATAAAAGACAGATATAAAATTCTAATAAATAAAGGTACTGAATTTTAACAAAACTATTTTACCTACCTCTGTTAAACTCGCTATAATAGTCAATGTATATCAGGATCCAAAACATAAAATAATAGTTTTAAAATAATGCAGTAAATAAGTTTTTTAAAAAATCTTTAACTTTTTTTAATATTTAAATCGATGAAAAAAGCACAGCCTGAAATGTAAACAAAACGTCCAAGACACCAGGTGACATCATCGGTATCATCTGCGTGCGCGAAAACTGACGCTGGACGGCTTATGAGATTGAGCAATCCTGTCTATTTACAGTTCTTGGGTGATAGGCTCTACTGGACCTCGATGCACTTGGATTGTCCCACGTATGGTAGCCCAATTTTTAATGTCATTTTGAAAATGACTAAACTCGTCTGAAAAGGCCGGAATTTCAGCGAGCCTTTTAAACTGCTAAAAAAAATTAAACCATGCGGTATTGCCCAACAATGCACTATTTCTTTGTATTCTACAAATGTAGGAAAAATCAAATGACATTAAAAAAGTGGGCGAGGGTACCTACTAAGTTTGACTAAGGTGGCATATTTTTTGTCACCCACTACATAAAAAAAACTTTGGAGACTACAAAAAAAAAAGATTTATGTTTGACATTTTGGTCTGTCAAGGGGAAGTAAGTAGTCTATTATGTAGCTAAACCTCTGTGTTTACAGACGCCTCCATATTCTACAAGACTTAAAACATTAACACCAGTATTTACTAAAGGGTCTACAGTGCTAAGTGCTACAATCCTAGGTTTAAAAGTCTACATTTTGGTTGAAGGTTTAACTTATTTTTCCCGTGAATGCAATAGTTTTTAATATTTATATAAATTGTTCATAAATACCTTTGGATATGGTCCATCTTTTTTCGTTGTAACAAAGACATTGTTTCCACACAAAGGTTATAAATAAATAAAAATAATAAAATATTTTGGTTTAACAATGGTAGCCATATTTAAACCTCCAAATATCACTAGGAAATGTCGAATAAAAACGGTGTAAGTCAGTGTCAGCTGCCCGCTATATTTTACATGTTAATTTTTTAGACAAGTTTAGCGACGATTAAACCGATGGTCGATTGTTTTAGTGAATGAGTAATTGAAAAGGAATTCTAATATATCTTGTGCTTTTTACAGTATTTAAATATTGATACGTATTTAATACGGTAATGCATCTACAGATATAGTTTTAAGTTATTTATGTATTATTTAGCTTTATATATTTTTGTATGTAAGTTTTTTTGTCATTCATGTTAAACCACCCCTCAGGGGTGGTACTACATTTTGAGACTATTTTTAACTGCACGGACTAAGTTTCCAAAAAACATTTGGTTACAAAAATTTTATGTGGTTTTTCTTTATTTCCAAAGTTAATTTGAATTTATATGAGATGAAACTCACTGAGAAATGCTTACTATCATATTGCACATTAGGGTGAACCAAATCTTTGCAGTTATTTGAGCTGTGAGTATTAAAAAAATACACTTAAACCGGTCGGTATCAAGTCTATAGACTTGATACTTAAACCCGGTCTACAATGCTAAGTCTTAAGGTCTTAGTAAATACTGGTGTAAGTGGTTAATAGCTGTCATCGTTAAACGCGGTAATTTGACTTCAATGATGATGAGTGGCTTGATATCCCCAATACTCCAGAGAAGGGTATTGAATTTTTCCCTTTTCACACGCGCTAAATTTGATTAATATGGAGCGTCCGCGTCGCATTGTTTCACATCGGTGGCGTTGTGGCGTGGGGTGGGTAATGGGTATTTGATTACGTATTGGACAATGACGACATTAGATACTTAGTAACTCGGGAAAATCTGGAATTAAATTGTTCTAGTTCAGGTTAGTTCATATCGCATTGTCGTATTAGACACATAAAAAATGTGATTAGATAGACAGTTGAAGTTGTGTTACGTGTAACAGGCGGCTGTGTGACAGTGGTACTATCAATTCAAGTGGCAAAGGCTTAAAAGTTGCCAGCTACCAATTTATGCAACTATTTGAAAATTGATAAAATTATTATTATTAAAAGTTACTATATGTTATTAAATTTACACGATCTCGAAAGGGAATTTGATGGTTCTTGGAGGAAGTTTTATGCTATAAATGTTTTTCTCAAATGTATAAATAATATAGGAAAATGATACATACCTTTTCAATTTTCTTCCCGAAACTTCATATTATCACTTCTTATATTTATTAATTGAATATCAAATTTTACTACTATTAAGCTTTTGTATTCAAATATTTACACTTCTTACTTAAACTTAGGTTTTATAAACCTTTTGTATATTTGTTGTAAATATATTTATTTATCAAGATTTTAATCGTTGATTGAATAGGTGAAACTATTCAATCAACTGTTTAATTTACTTAATATTACTGCTTAGGTTTGGGATGTAATATTGATTAAAAATGCCGATTTTAGGGCAACGAATGGTTTCTATTTTGATGTTAAAAAAAACCATAAAACAGTTGAAAACATTATTTTAAAACACTGGAAACAGTAATAATTAAAAGCTTTAAAATTAATAAATTCCAAAAGAAAAGACTAAAAAATTATGAATAATAAAGATAATAGCTTATACAAAGATAAAATAGTTGATAAATTTCCCCTGTTGAAAGAAAAACCCCTTATGAAGTGCGAACGAAAGCAAAGCCAAGTAAAGAATTGAAACGAACCAAGCCAAGCCAAACTAAAGAATGTTTGCTCCAACGACTTTCAAAAGTTTTCTGTCTGAGTCAAAGCAACCCTACGCTTGCAAGTACAAAAAACTTGTCGTAAATTGGCTAGAACTATGCTCATCCTCGCTTTGGCGAGAAAGAGATGCGCTTTAAACGCTCCACTAAAAGATAAAATACCAACGCAAGCCAAGATGCGTGGACTCAAGACTGGAGAAAATCGACAGTAGTTAAAATTACACAGTGTGTTTTTTAAAAGTTGAAAATAGTTTACCACATTTGTTTCCAGTTACAAAATATGAATTATTTTGATGTTAGTGGCTCAAAGGACATATTAGCCGAATACAACTATAAAAATACAGCGGACCTGAAAACATGCCAAAAAACAAGTCGCCGGAGTTGGCATAAATTTTAATTATTCTTAACCTATCTTGCATATAATTAATGCTTGTTGATGTCAAAAACAATATTTAATTAAAAATATTTAAAAACTTATAAATGGCAAAAATACCATTTATATTCAAATCCCGTTTTGTTACATACGTATTTGTACGTAAACGTAGGATTGGACAGGTATGCAATTGCACTTCGTCAAGGCCACATAGGCAGTGGCGGTTCCTCCATAGTCCACATGTGCACGTGAATTTTACTTAAAATTAATATATTAAAATTTGATCATTCTTTAATTAATAATTTCATCATAAAGTATCAATAAACCCCAAAAAGAACTCACCAAAGACTTAAATATGAACTAGAAATTAATACCCGGTATGTATGTGTTTGTTTTTGTGTTCAAACCAGGATATGGATGCGTAGACCGGCTCGCGGCGCTCTTTACTGGAACCAAATTCTATGCACCGTAGATGTTATGTCGCATTCTAATTACGAAATATAGAAAGAGAGGATGACGTGTCCCTTATAGAATTTTACAGTACATAGAATCTTCAATTGTGCTCTTATGCAGAAACTGCAAAGATCGATTCCGCCCGCACCTTCGTAATGCCCCCTGCGCCAAAGGTTAGCGTTGGCTGTTACAGCACCTTATGTGCACTTTGAACTAGTGCATTGAGACAACTTGACGTTATCGGTCGCGCTCTATTGTTTTTGTTTCGACGATTTCGTAGTTCACGAGAGTGATGGAAGTTTCTAATTCTGATAGCATAAGCGTCCAATACTTAAAGACAATTATTAATTTTTTTTCTTTACAACAATGTAAATAAATAGAATAGATTAACTGCCCTCGCAATGATATCTATTCATTTAAAAAAGGAGAGACGCCTTCATTTTCAATACAAAACGTGTTTGTGAAGTAGAACAACTACATATGATACATTTATTATTTATCTTTAAAAACAATAATAATTGATAACTAATATCTAACTAAATATTTCATTTTTTAATTATTTGTTCTAAATTATATTATAAGGGTCCACTCGGTGTTCCAAAAAGTTGGGCGTGGCACTCAAAAAAATATCCCCAAAGTTCTACACCACGCGCCGCCACTGCACAAGTATTACATTCTAGCTAATGAGCTAAATAAGAAAACCTAAACGAAAACAGAGATAAAATGACATTTTATAGGCAACATTTTCTTATCTCACAGTTTTTCCATAGGCAATCACTTTGAAGGGAAATCCCTCTCTCTTTTTGATGTATCCCCACGCTTAACCATTACGACTCCCACTCTTCCCTTTTCAGTAGTTTTTCTCGCATCAACCACCTGCTGTGTGGTAATCGGCACCTAGACCGTTATTATTGTGGAAGGAGGCGGAACCAGTTTCTTATCTCTGCAAAACTATGTTTTTCGCTTTTCGTTTTTCCAACCTGGTTTCGTACAGTGCCTCAGTCAAGGGTAGTTTACATTCTTGAAAATATTTATCGGGCTCTGATTGGTTGTTTTAAAAATTATAGCCAATCAAATTTGTAGAAAAAAAGGCCGCGCGGATAATGGACAGCCGGTTTTATAGAAGCTCCTTGAGTACGCCCATGCTATATTAAATTATTTCTGTTTGAATTTAGTAACTGGGGAGCTAGCTATTTGGAGTCTCATCATTTATTTTAATTTCCCAACAAGCCAGCCACTATCATTGGCGACGATGCAAACATGCAAGACACAATAATGGCCTCCTCCATTTAACATTCTGTCCACCGCAGCGGGCGGCCATCCACCTCTGTCCATATTCTCTCCATTTCTCCATAGAAATGGAGAGAACCTCTCCATAGAAATGGCAATTTCCAAACCAAACCCGATCGTGTCCGACTCTCAATTGTGTACGTATATTCGATACTCGTACGGTACAGATATTTTAAAACATGTGTATTGTGTTTTCTATATTGTGTCCTTAAAATCTTGCATGCTGCAGCTAGTATAGAAAGCTCGATCAAAGAATATCCAAACCACTTTCTCAAATTGGTCAGCCAAAGGAACATATGTACTCTTATCTGGTTGTTACGAACATATTGAGTTAGCCGGACTTTGACGTTTTCTATTCGTTGTTGTTTTGACTGTTTATGGAGCTTTTTACAAAACAAATGACCGTTTTTGCAACTAAATCAATATTTGCGCATATTTTAATATAATTTTGGACCCTCTTTTTTGTTTCGGATCTTTATTTATTAGGTAAGTACCTATTTGGTCTCTCCTTTAAAAGGTCTTAGTGTTTTAACCTTCGAATAGTAAACCCCAAGCGGCACACTGCATGTACAAAGTGAAACACTAATCTTTTAAGGCTCATTTACTTAGATTTTGCCGCAAAATTTGGTTTACCATAGCTATGACGCGGTGCCACTTTAATACAATATTAACCATAGGTAATTTTGGTATTTTTGCGTTTATGCTCTTTCACTTTTAAGCCGTGTATTTATTTGAGACAGAATTTGCTTGTCTCGCTGCGAGGCCTATCGCGCATACGTATGGGTACGTGCCTTAAAGGCGTGGTAAACGGCAATACACATGGACCCGTGGCATGCGACGACATTTGATCAGAGTGGGAACTACAAACAAGCATTCAGTTAAATAATGTTCGTTTCAAGGCGTATATTCACTTGAGCATGAATGCGAACAATTTGTTTGGTCTGGTAACGATGCGAATTCTCCTCAAATTTTACTGAATACGCATGGTGCTTCTTGTTGGGTACATGGATTTGTTTTCTCGCTGGAAATGCAAGGTGAGAGACAAAACCGTATACTAAATTTAGGAAAGGCGTCACATTGACCATGCAGTGTTCTGAGGAGTCCCATAAGGACGAAACAGTTAACTGTCAACAGTTATTAGGTGTCCATTAGATCTTGGACCCCCGTGAGGTTAAGCTTTCGAGCTACTCACGGAAAAGTACTTGAGAAACAAAAAAACCCTTAATGTTTCTTTTTACCCGATTAGCAACGAAAACTTGTTTGAATTATACTGAAGGTGGCGGTCCACTACCTTTAATACTTTTTCCTGGTTCCTTTATCGTAAACCTATACGTTCCTATATCAACACCTTGATCGATGAGGTCTTTATTTGACAGTTGATTGAAGTCCCTAACTCGATCCGACGCGTCTGACACTCCCTTTTGATAGTTAAATTACGCTACTTCCGTCTCAGACTTCAGAGAGTTGATTCTTGAATCAGAGGAGGATTATCATGGTACGACCTTTTTATATAGTTGATATCTTGAGGACCATTTTCACATTGGGTGTTATGGAAGGATAGAGATTTTTGGCGACATTTTCAAAATAGCACTACAAATTTTCGTTAAATTCCAGTGCAATATGAATGTTGATCAGGCACACCTCTTGAAATTTTGGTATGTTGTAGACCGAACCTTTCTTATCAAAAGTTCTTATGGGTCCAACACAAATTAATGACCGGTTTTTGAAATACAGGGTGTTGAAACTGATATTGTCCAAGAAGCATAATAGCTCTTTAGATGGGTTTTCCAAACATATACGCAATGTTACCATTACACATATTTACGATTCACTTATTATTTTTAATCTGCAGCTTTAAAATATTATCTATAGGGTGTTTAAGTAAATATTAGTCGAAAGTTTTAATGAGAAACAAGCTTTAGAATGTTGTAGATTAAACCTTGCTTATTAGAAGTTCTCATGGGCCCAACTTAAGTTAATTTTCAGTTTTTAATATACAGGGTGTTAAAATTAATAATGTCTTAGAAGTATAATGGCTCTTTAGACCGGTTTTCCAAACATAAACGCAATGTTACTATTACATATATTTACGATTTACTTATTATTTTTAATCTGCAGCTTTATTATCTACAGGGTGTTTAAGTAAACATTAGTCAAATGTTTTAATGAGAATCAATCAAGCTTTAGAATGTTGTACATTATACCTTGCTTATCAGAAGTTCTCATGGTCCCAACTTAAATTAATTTTCAGTTTTTGAAATACAGAGTGTTGAAAGTGATATTGTTCAAGAAGCATAATAACCCTTTAGACAGGTTTTCCAAACATCTAAGCAATGTTACTATTACATATAGAGTATTTATTAGCTTTTTAATGATTCTTGACTTATTAAGTATTTAATACGGGATGTTTCGGCAAATATAATTTTTTAAATACTATTACAAAATCTATGTATTTTATATACTATTAAGCATTCTACTATTAACACAGAGTTTTTAGCGAGTTTGTGCTAAAAGCGAACTCTGCCACCCTGTAGATAATGTTTTAAAGGTACAGATTGAAAATAATAAATAAATCGTAAATATAGGTAATATTAACCGTCATTCCAACTTCAATATTCTAAAGACAATCAGCTGTGTCGTAACGTGACCATCAAAAAAAAAATCAGCCCCGGATGTGACGTCAACAAAGTGGAGGATCATGGCCCGTCCATTTTGATAGCCCTGTAATAATATATCCAAATATGTCAACATACAGGGACTCTAGTTTTACGGACTGACTTTTTGAGGCTCAGGATGCGATGGTTGATTTAATACGGGTTAGAAATAGGTTTGAGCGTTAGATCTCATGGAAAGGGCCAGGGATGTTATTGCCCTCCTGTCCGCCACTAAAAGGAGGTTACATTGTTAACAAATATTATTTTATTTGAAAAATAATTCAGTTCTGTTTTTGAAACATATTTGCTCTAATTAAGCTAACTATTAGTATTAAAATGATTGATATAATATTTTCATAAATGCGTATGACACGATTATATATGAAAATCAACGAGATTACTTTATACTCTCGTATTTTCATTAATTAGAATAACAATTAGTTCAATCAAAATTTAATTTTAAAGGAATTAAATAAAAATATGTATAAATTATTATAAATTCTAGAGAAATAATATATAAATAAGCAGTTTTGAAATTAAAGCCCACTAAATAAAAAAACTGGTTAAAATGAAAATGGCTGACAAAAAAAACGTATAACAGCGTTTTTGTACGAAATTTTATTGTTTTAAACTTTTGTTTAAAACTTTTTTTCTAAAATATACAGGGACCAAGTAATTAAAAAAAAAACCTTTGTGCACACTAAATCGAACATGGCGGGGCATGCCGCCCCCCCCCCCCCCCCCAAGGTAGAAAACTAATTTTTTTAGGACTCCAATGTGTATAACATATGTCAATATCGTGACTACACCACCTTTTGCAAGCTATAATTCTAAAATGACTGGACTATACGTTCTTCATTTGTCGTTGCTTGTAAAAAAATGTGTGTCTGCATTTTTAAGATAATTCGCTATAATTACTTTAAAACAAGAAGGTAACACTTTCTAAACACAAAGAAAAATGTCGTTGTTACTACGCCGCGAAACTTTCTGACAAATTCTTCAATCTCACTCACCTGATAATCGCGCGTATTTCAAAAGAGCCAAAAAAATAAATCAACCCAGCAAAAGTCCGGGAATATAGTTGGGTTCGTTGCAAAGGGTTTCGCAACAAAAAGTTTTTTAGCCCTCACTTCTGTGTCTTGATTTTCTTTACGAAATAAAACGATACCTGAGGGATTCAATACCTTCAAAACTTTTTCCTTTTTTTTTGTGAGAATTTTAAGCCCAATCGTTGTTTTTCTCCTTTTCTTAATGCATCTATATAAGTGAGAAGCAGGATACCGCACCATATCAGGAAATACTTCCCCTTTACCGCTCTGCCACCACTGCAGTAACTATCTTTCCAAGATAGTTACTGAAGTATGGCAGAGCGGTACAGGGATAGTATTTTCTTGTATAGTGTGGTGCTGTTTGTTTGTTTCTCACTTATACAAATGTATTAAGAAAAGGAAAGCTTGGTCAATTAGTCGCAATGTTTGGACACATTTGCGATCAATTTACAAACATTAGATTAACACTGATTTCAATTTTTCGTGAGGAGGATAGGAGAGCAATAATTTAAAAAATCGTTTTGCGAATAAGTTTAAAAAGCCTTTTAAAAAAGTGTTTTTCAAAAAAATGTTTATCAATTTTGTTCAACATTACAGTATGTAGCTTTCTAAATATTTTGGATATTTTAACCATAGACGCTGGTAGTAATAAAAATTTATTTAGATTTACATAAATTTACATCCTACAATTCAATACAAACACGTAGAACCGGCATGGCAGCTAAATATTCTTACTGCAAAAAGTGAGAAACTCAAAACCTACATAATTTATTCTCCAAAAGGTTTCAAAAACTGCTATAAGTGCAAAATGGGCGCAGTTTTATAAGCGAAAATATTTGTATACCTATTGTGTACTTGCTGTATAAAAGTGACATTTCTCGTTTAGCTCATGCCACCAAGTTTAATTATTATAATAAACTTTTGATGCAACATGAACCACTTACAGAAAAATGCTCCTTTTTAACTTATTATCGTCAACTTGTGAAACATTTTAAGATATTTATAGCCCATCGCACCGACTTATTTTTTTGTTACTTAGCCTAAAGTATTCCTTAATACGTTATATTATGATTATATTAAGAATCACTTTAAGCTATGGAACCGAAAAAAAAAGTCGGTGAGATGGACCCTTAAAGTATTAAATAAAATACTTGTTTTCTAGTAAAATAAAAAATATCTAATAGCGCCACAACACCTCTAGCTACATACCTTGATCTTTTTCGCAAAAGAATATCACATTTTCCAAACGTACATCACTTTACTGACAATATACCAATATATTTTAAATAGTTATAAAATTTTTACATGCCCGTAAAATTTTTAGAATCCCTAAATAGCATCAAAACCAGAACTGTTTTTAAAATTCTTTAAAGTTAAAATGCTCTCCTATAGTAAAATATGGTTTACAATTACCTAAATATTCTATATTTTTAACTGCTTTTGAATGTTAGGTTTATTTGCTTATTATTATTAATATTGTCAGGATAGAAAATAATGTCCTATTAACTAAATGGCACAAGTTACGTTTATAAGCAAGTGCACATTAACCCTAAACAATCTAAGGAAATGAACTTCTGTATATAGTTCAAATTGTATTAAGCATGTAATTAAGTGTATACAGAATTATTATAAACAAGAAGCGATTGAACGGTCATCGATGATGTTTATACCGGAAACAAAACACATCTCGATATCCTATCAATGGCAAACGGTTTGTAATAAAAGCATCTCCAAAAAAGTTCAGCAGTTAGTTGTAAGCTGAGAACCTAACGTCCCAGGCGTAGTTAACAGTGAAGGCAAGTAGTACGATAGTCAGAAGTTATAAGAAGTCGAGCGTATCGAGAAGATACACACTTGTAGACAAGATGTATTTAATGTAAGTAGTAATTATAAGTATTGTTAAATAAAACCATAACACCTAACTTAAACTGTGTTACGTCACGATAAAACCCCCTCGTGACAATATTAAAAATGACTGCGCGACGTTCTCTTAGGTTGTTAAGCAGAGAAACTTTTTTTCTTGTAAGTATTGTCAACTAAGACAAAAGTATATCCTCAAAAACAATTAATTAAGCTTTTTTACTCAATGAAGCAAGTAAGTTCTCTAAAAAGAGCCTTATAGAGGATCTTAAAGTTAGATAATAGATTTTGGATGGTTTTATAAGTATTTGGAAGAAGATAAGGTGTTTTGTCTCGACCGATTTGAATTCATTCAGTTACTGCTTTATAGACAACTATTGAAAACTGGACTAACAATTGACGCCCAGAATGTCCAAACGTGGATTAGCGATGAACTTCCAATAGAAACTCGCTGGAAACTATGAGGTGACGGAACTAAGTTCTTTGGGATATTCTATTCTAAAGCGCGGCAAAAAGAGCAAATCTAGGACTTTTCGAGGAACCGATTTATCAAAACGTGAAAAATAAGCAAACCTGCCGCACCGTGCGACGAGCGTTGGTATTACTGTGGCGGAAAATTTATATTGGATGCGATACTAAAACTATTTCTACTGTACGCGTGCGAAAAGTGCATATTTTCGCACTTATTTGCGTGCGGAAAGTTCTACTTTTCCGCACGAGGAGATTAACCAACGTCTACCAGGGTTTTAGTACATTCCTATCGGTTACAAGTGCAAAACTTACACTGGCCAATTTGATTGCAAACAGTGCGCAGCTCTGTATATGTATATGTACTTTGCTGACATGGACATTTTTAAGATTTTATACCAGCCCAAGGCAAAAAATCCTGCTCCTGTTGTTTTACAGTAAAAACCTGCTCCAGCACTCTCCTTCATTTTGGAGCGGTCAGATTGCCTTATTTTAGTTAAAAAGTTTATAGCATATTTCAAATTTTTGATACCAAGGACATTGTCCAAATGAACAAACACTGGCATTTCAAAAATTTTAAAAACTTGACCTAAGCATGCTACGACTGATAAACTTGTAACATCGTGACATGGAGAAGCAAAAGGAAATCTGCTGTATTCGTCTATGATAGTAGGTATATATTTTTTTTTGTGTTAGAAGGTAAAGGTCCTTTGAAATCAATGTTTAGGTGCTTTATTGGTTTTGTTGCTTTAACTAAATGACTGTTAACATTTTGGTGGAATCTAGGCTTAATTTTGTCGCAGTCATGTTAAATTTATTTTTCTAATTTCTTCTAATAAAAAGATCTTACTCGAAAAAATGATCATTCTTGTAACACTTGATGTAGTTTAAATAATGCATATGTTATACAATTCGCTGAAATTCTTTAAAGTGTATTGGCAACAGTGTTTTATTTTCCAGGTCGACAAATGATGTCGTATGCCAATTCTAGTCTCCATCTCGTGATCTTGTCATTTTTAATTTTACTAGAGTGTCTATTATTAAATATGAACGAAACTGCTTGTTGATCAGTCATAAGAAAAATGAGGTCCAATCAGAAAGTGTGTCCATTTTCTGATTGGTCTTTCTGGATTTTCTTCCCACATGCATATTATTATGACTCAGATAAAGTTCTTGAAAATAGTGCTACGGGTTTTCCAGATTGTTTTAAAGAAGCAGTTAAGCAGAACTCTGACAGTTTCAACAAGTAAATGCTCGTTTTCGTTTATTGGTCAAAGAAGTGAGTTTGCAATATCGGTTTAGGCATCCAAAAGAGTAAATTTGTTGATGGTTTGTGAATAATCTATACACATACGACGTTTTCGATTTTCATTGTGTTTGACCAAGAATTGGGCTCGCCATGGAGAGCTCCTTTCTTCGATTATATTTTCTTCTAAAAGTTTCTTGATTTCCTGTCTGATAAACAGTTCATCGTCGCTAGAATATTTACGTGATTTAGTGCTGATTGGCCGTAGGAGTAAGGTTGACAAATAAGCTGGTTCAACTTTGGCTTCCATTAGGCAGCAAACTGAAAAAGAGGCTTATTTCCTTCAAAAGTTACTTCTGCTTTATTTTATCATGACCTATTACTATATTAGGACATGAATTTGAAAGCAAAGACATTTGAAAATTTTTGTATGTTGAATCTCAGGTCTATGTTGACCAAGCCGGTGAGCGTGCCATTGAAACTTGGCCTTGACTTAGACAGATTTTGAAGTTATGGCGGACATCATGCCGGTTCGGGTATGACCCTGTTGTACACTAATAGAGAGTTTTCTAAATAGGTTCTAAAATCATTTTTAGTTTTAGGGCTATTTTAAAATAGCTACTTTATGCAAACATTTAAAAAACAATATAGTTTGCTGAAAATTCAATGCAATGCAAAACGCAACTTCGTTAAAGGGGGTGTTACAGTTTGGCTCTTAACTAGATTAATCTGCTATCCCCCCGAAGCGGCGATATAGAGCTGCAAAAGGATCCAAAGCACATCCATTACCTACTAAAAAACGCTCTTTTATTTGGCTAGAGATCGCAACTAACGCTTAATCTCTAGTGCGGCAGATGTAGTGTTTTAAACCGAATTTTATTATAAGGTCACTTCTTCAATATAGACAAAGGAAACGTTTCTTCGAATGACAACGTAATGGTGGTACTTCACTTGGCGTAGCCCCACCGCTCTTAAACAAAGTACAGGTGTTTCAAAAGGACCTAAAAAAACCCAAAGCGTGGAGTGATCATCTAAAGTCACTGAAGTGTAACGCACTAGTTTTTAAAGTATTTTTTAAGTTTTTAAAAAATCTTTATTTCCTTTTAGGTTCTTTTACTTACTTTATAAGTAAAATATCTCTATTTCTATCTATCTATTTGGCCTTCTTCGATCGATCCTTGGGCATATGCCTCCCTCATTATCTTCCACTTTTCTCTGTCTATCGCCGTGTTCATTTATCTAGTCCCCGCATGTTTCTTGAAATCGTCCGCTTATCTCATTTCGGGTCTTCCTCAATTTTTTTTATTTTCCCAAGATCTCTAGTTTTTTTTTAGTCTTTCTGTCTGATATTATGACCGGCAAATTTCCATTTCAATTTTGCTACCTCTCCTTTGATATCCCTTACTTTTAGTACTAGTTAGTTAGTTTTAGTTTAGTTCATACTCAAGCCTATATTTTTAGCTGCTGTATCCAGTTCTTCGAGCATTTTGATGAGTTCTTATTTCTTATCTGTTATTAATGCGACGTCGTCAATATATCTTAGGTGGTTCAGGTATTGCCCGCTTACTTTGATGCCTATTTCTTCCCAATCTAAGTTTTTAAAAATATCTTCTAGGGCCTGGTTTTTAGAGGGTATTGTGTCACCTTTGCTAACACCTCTTCTTATGCGGATTAGCAATATACCTATCAAACCTAGCAAACGAGGTACCTACGAACTACCTGAGTACCACCCTTACAAAGATACGTCCCTTAATCGTTCATACTATGCTAATTTCTTGCACTATTAATTCAAGTTAAATACACAATTTCTTTGTGCTTTAAATTTCCTCACTACAGATTTTTTACAAAAAATAATTACTTTCTGAGTAAAAGGATAATAAAGAAAAAAATAGTCAAGTTATAGTTCGTGAAGAGTTGGGGGTCGGGGCTTTTGTTATATTTAATGGGATCCCAATAGCTATTGAAAACGCCCAGTCATGGTTTTATGTTTTTAAAAACTATTATTTTAGTTTTTTTAATCCTCAATCGGTTGCAATCTTAAATATTTCAAAATCCTTAAAAATGACAGGTTGTTATCAGTCGGCTATTAAAACTAGGATTTCTAGAGATATCAAATTCTAAAAAAAACTTAAGGCCATATTTTTGGGTTCAGGTAAAAACATAAGTCAATTCATTGGGTGGTCCAAGAAACTATGAGTTAACAAAACCAATTTTTGATTTGATTGGTTATTCATTCGGTAAATACTATAATGGGGTATTTTTTTGGTTCACCGCTTAGACAGCAAAACATGTTGTTATTTCCCCTACTACTTAAGAATTATAACAAAATGAACCAATTGCTAAAATGGGTGGCCCAAAGAAGTATCGTTTTCAGCTTATTTAAGAATACTACAATACCTTACTAATAGATTTGTTACAAATTAAATAATTAGAAAAAGTAAAAAGTTGCAATTTCTTACCAGGGAATAAATATGTCTTTTTTCTTTCAAGGCAAAAAGTTTGCAGCGCAAGCGTACCGAGAGACGCAATTTTTACTTTTTGTCCCTAGTCTGCCAATTTTTGCCCCAGATTTTTACTTTTAACTTCTTAGCTGTCACTTTCATGCTGGGGATAGAAAATTACAGCTTTATTCCTAAAATAAATAATAAAAGTACACTTTTATTCTTAAAGTGCGAAAAACAAACAACTAAGTTTTTTTTTAACTCTTAAGCTCTTGTTGGTGTCTTTTAATAATAAAACTTAAATAATAAAAGTAAATTTTAAGATCTCTATTGCATGTTATTTCAAGATATGGTTTCGTTTAAGGGTAAAATTTCAATTTTAAAAACTTCTTTAGTACGCGCCCACACAAATTGATCAATTAAATCTTTATTTTAGATAATGTAGCTCTAGTGGTATAAACTGTAGTTTCTTTTTTAGATACCTACATCATTATTTCATTTTATCTCCTTAAATTTTATGGTTATGCTCGGGCAGAATAAAGTCTAATGAGGCAGAAACGCAGCGTCTCCAAGCTACCTTTGCCTCTGAATTGCCCGTGAAACCTTTTTTCTTAGTTGTTTGAGTTTACTACGATGAACTTTTTATAATTTTCAAATTTTCTTTACCGTGTGATATCCAATCTCAGAGAAAACTTTTTCCTCTAAACAACCTTATAATACCCAAGTTGAGGAACAAGCAAATAATATCAAGATAGTCAAATACAATACTCAAGTTAAGGAATACAAAATATATCACCCTATTTTAAAAAATGATCAAGTACAAATAGAAGAAGAGTCCTTAGTGTGAGGGCGGTGTAAGCTCCCTCTGTTTTTTACTCGAAATTAAGCGCTTGTTTAGAGCTCTGTTAAGCTTTTTTGCAAGAAAAATAGCTTGACGGGAGAACTATACAATATATTTTATAGATTTTAACAATTATAGACTTTACTTGTTTTTTTATCGTTTTGATTATGTCCATTCCATCTCGTCATCTTATAAAGCAGAGTTAGTTTTTATATAGTAATGTTACACCAAGTAAAATCTGAAAATAGAGAATGAACATCTCTGTGCCAAAAGTGTCCCAAATAAAAGCAACTACATGGGGATTTCGGAAACGGTAAGAGATACAAGTTTGATTAAATAGCTATTCTAAGCCCAATCAGGTGCTGTATCAATATTAAAGATATCTACAGAAGTTACCAAAATATCGAGCAAAAACTAGAAATTGTGTTTTTGAAAATGAAATTTGGTAGTTTTGTATAAGCAACTACGGCCAATTGAATGAAGTTAACAATTTTTTTCTAAGCCTTTTAGTTTTTTTGTAACCATAGCCAACTTTGTTGTTTCTTATGACCGCCATTTTGGATTTATACCTCAATTAATAGAGCATAAAAGGAGCTTTTCAACGTAAGTATGACAACAAACACAACTACGGCGTTTGTTTCACAGCCAACTAAGTGAAAAACTATTTTTTTAATAAACTCACATTTTCCGTTATTCAAAGATAGGCTTAGTATACATGGTTGAAAAGCTCTTTTAATGCTCTATTTATTGACGTATAAATTCAATATGGCGGTCATAAGAAATAACAAAGTTGGCTATGGTTTCAAAAAAACCAGAAGGTCTAGAAAAAATTTGTTAACGTCATTCGTTTGCCGTAGTTGCTTATACAAAACTACCAAATTTTATTAAATTTGTTTGCAAGCTGGCGGCGATATTTCGATTTTTCAAAAAACACAATTTTTAGTTTTTTCCATATTTTAGTAACCTCTGTGGATATCTTTATTATTAATACAGCCCCTGATTGGGCTTAGAATAGCGGAACTTTTTTCTCATTTAAATAAATTTGTATCTCTTACCGTTTCCGAAATCCCCATGTAGTTGCTTTTATCTGGGACACCCTGTATATTGTACAATTACCTACGGTCAACCAATAACACTAGTTCAACTAGTTTCTTTTAATTTTTTTTATCCTGGGACTTTCCATCAATCGCCCAGTTCAAGTTTTAAGTTTTTTAAACAATCACAAACATACAAGTACCTAGCCAAGAATCGAACTCGGATATTATGGTCGGCAAAATATAGATTTTTTTTTGACAGCCAAAAAATTATTACATGAGGCCAATGTGCGTACCAAGTTTTATTACGGTAGCTTAAACCGTTCAGAATTAAAAAAAAAATTACACCTTATTTTTTGTGTGAGACAATTTTGAGTCTGTTCAGGCAGTATTTATTAGTAATCGATTAAAACAAATGTTGTAAAATCTTCATCAATAAAAAAAAATTAAATAAAAAAAACACCCAACTGCTAAATTTACTTGGAAGTACTATTCGCAGATGAGTACAAAATTGATAGGTATACCTATAATGTACGACATGCTTTAACTTTTAGATTTGATGCCCAAAGCGCACTTAAGAAATTACACAGTTTTGTATTTTCATGAATCAGGTTAATTGGTAATTTTGTACCCAACTAGTAAAATGATAGAAATAAAATTTCGGACTTCCATTGTCTTTATTTATTTTAAAACACGACGTTTCGGTTAGTAAGTATCTCTAACCGTTATCAAGTGTAAACTAAACAATCTAGTCTCTAGGCTACTACTTATACTACTTGGTGTGCAGTCAGGTGTGACGGCCCGCCCCCTTTTTAATCGTAAGACGCCTGTTTTCCTTAAGGAGTGGTTTCCATATGTTTGGTATGTCCGTGCTTGGTTGACTGAAAACTTCTTTATTCTGCATTATAAATGCAGCTTCAATAAACTTTCGTTTTCGCCAATGCGACTCCTTATGTAAAACTTTAGCTTCTGACCACTGAATCCTGTGATCATTTGACCATGCATGATCTGCTAAACCAGATTTTTCAATATCCCCTAATTGGGTACTTTTTAGATGTTCATTTACTCTAACCTGAAGAGGGCGTTTCGTTTCACCTACATATGATTTACCACACTCACACGGGATTTGGTAAATACATTCCTTGTTATTCGAGGGATTGTCTGGTTTTGTTTTAGTTACAAAACTTCTTATCGTATTTCCCGAAGAAAATACTGTTTTTATATTATAGTGTTTAGCTATTCGTCTTATGTTTTCTGAAATCCCTTGAACATATGGAATGTTAATAACACCTAACGGATTATTATTTTGAGAATTTGGTACATTTAGTTTGTTTTTAATTTTAAATATCGTTGAGTTTATTAATTTCTCGGAATAACCATTCTGTTGTAAGTCCTTTTTAATGTTTTTAATTTCTGTGGTTAATTCTTCATTATTACTACAAATATTTACGGCTCTTAAATACAAACTTCTTATAACTCCTTGTTTTGTTGCAACAGAATGATTAGACTTAAAATTTAGGTACTGTCCCGTGTGTGTAGGTTTCCTATATACAGTGGTTTGAATGTTTCTGTCTAATCGTTTGACAAGAACATCCAAAAAAGGTAAGGCCGAATCTTTTTCAATTTCCATGGTGCACTTGATTGTTGGTAGAATACCGTTTAAATGGCGTAGAAAATTTTGTAGTTCGTCATCATTTTCCGGCCATATAATAAATGTGTCATCCATGTATCGTAGCCATAGTTTTGGTTTGACTCTTGCTGTGTTGATCGCATGGTCCTCGAACCACTCCATGTAGATGTTTGCTACCACTGGCGAAAGAGATGAACCCATTGGACTCCCATCATTTTGCGCGTAAAACTTATCTTTCACTTGAAAGTAAGAGTTACAGAGACAGAGCTCCAAAAGATCCATCACCCCCTCCACCGATAGCGTTGTTCTCTCATGAAGTGTATCATCAGTTTGTAATTTGTTTTTGATGATACTGAGTGACTCATTTATTGGCACGTTGGTGTAGAGACTTTCTACATCAAAACTTACAAATCTATCGCCGGGATCTAATTCGATACCTTTTAAAACCTCGACAAAATGTTCCGAGTTTTTGACAAAAGATTCGGACTTACCCTGTAGTGGTTGAATTATGTCCAACAAAAAAAAAAAAAAAAAAACCTCGACAAAGTGCTGGTCGGTGAGTCCCTGGAGCTGGTAATTGGTCGCAGTGGTATATCCTTTTTATGGATCTTTGGTAATCCATAAAAATGTGGTGCCTTACTGTGGTGTGGAGTCAGGCGGGATCTAACAGCGTCGGAGATATTTTCAGCGTACTTCTTCAAAGTCCTGTAGATGCGTCCTTCTATGGTGGTGGTTGGATCTTTGGATAGTTGCTTGTAGTCTCCTTTCTCCAGAACTTCTTGGATCTTTTTGTCGTAAGTCTTTTAAAATAAATAAAGACAATGGAAGTCCGAAATTTTATTTCTACACAATCATTGTCTACGAGTTTCAAACAAATAGTAAAATGATGTTGGAAAAAAGTCTTCAAGCGTGTGCAGAAAGAACTTTTGAAATCGCTTTATATTTGTGAAAGTTATAGCTATAACTATTACTAATAAGGATGGCGGGGAGAAGAGAAAGACAGGCGGGGGGGGGGGGGACAGGGGAAACTAGTAAAATGATGTTGGATTTTTTTTTTAATCGCTCTATATTTAATAAAAATACGCAAATATGGTTTTTGAATAGGGTGGGGGGAATGACAGGTGGGTTTTAATGGGTAATGAAAGGAATTTCAATAAAATCGCCTGAAATTTACATAATTTGTATGCCTTAAAGCCTACATCATATGACAAAATGGCGTATGAAGACCGCCATGTTGATTCCTGTTTAAGAAAATGGAGTCTATTGCACCTTTGGGATCAGTAGCAATTCAACAACACCTTTTTTGTCAAAATCGGTTCAGCCGTTTAGCTTCTAGCGTGACACAAACATACATATTTACTTACATACATACAATAATCGAAAAATATTACCCTTTCTTTCGCCGCGCTGCAGTTGGGTAAAAACCCCACGGAGGCCAAATTTTGACGCTATGGCCCCGGACTAAAACTACTATAAAATGTTAACTAAAATAACAAGTAGGTAACAATCATATAAGGGTTCAACACACATGTGGTAGATGCCTACCCACCTTAATTTACCTCGTGTCGTTATAAATTTTAAACTTTACCGGAATTAACGACGACACAAGTTATGTACCTACGCATTATGAAGTTATAAAAGTTTGTTTAAATTTAGTTTGTTTTTGAGTTATTTTATGTGTAGGTATGTAGTGAAGAGTAAGGCTGCATGTACAGGGTGTTCCACATTAGTGGCGGTTATTCAATAAGGGCTGCGGGGCTGCAGCACCGGCTACACAATATTTTTGTCTGTTTTTTTTCTCACTAATTAGGAAGGTACCTGCCTACAAAATTTGTATAATTGGTACGAGCCTACGAGGTGCAAGCCTGGTGTTTTTAATATCGTTGTTTGCTCTTCTGTCTCTTGTTGTGGTGTGGTAGGCGTGGTGCGCTGTGTAGAAGCGCGGTGGATTTTGTCGGGTCTGTTAATCAAACTCCCCCGAATAAGGGACGGATGAATACAGATTGTATGTACCACATATTAAAAAGGATAGAACTATTCAACTGACGTCACAACTATGCAAAATTCTATAAAATCGGGGTAATTTCCCCTTTATATTAAAAACAGATGGGAACTGCAAAAACCTTTAAAAACTGAACTGTCAATTATGTACTCTTGCGAGGAATATAGATCTACAACAGGAGCTACTGCCATTTTAAAGTTTATTGTTAATATTATTTTAGAAGACGCATTTACAGAAGTTCAATAACTTTTATAGGTAATTATTACTACCTCAATAACGACAGCTGAAGCTGGACGCAGCTTTTTAACTCTTAAATGTATAAAAACATTTTTGCGTAATACAATGAGTGAAGGAACCACTTACAGTGCTTGCAGTTTTATCCATTGATGTAAGTTTATTAATAGAATTTAAAACTTAAAAAAATAAGTGGCTGTTACCAAAGTATGAACCTAAGTACGTAGTATATGTACAAAGTGTTACCATAATAAACCTCAGTAATTAAAAGTGTACCAATAAACAAATTGTTCGACCGCTTTAAAAATAAAACATAAAATCTATGTTTCCGCTCGATTAATGTGACTTTACAAAATATAAAAATCGGGTAAGTTTATTTGTAACACTTTTTTTTTAAATTTGTCTTTGTTCCTCACTTTGCAGAACCGCCACTTTTGAACTTCACGCGTCGCCACTGTTCCACATTGAATATTTTTAAATGGGGTTTTAGGTGTTTATAGAAGAGATATAATATACTGACCCCCCCATATACAGAAAGCAGTTTTTAAGCTGCGGGGGGCTTCTGAAAAGTTAGGGTGCCTTTAGGGTGAGCGTCTATAACTTTTTATTTTTATGAGAACTTCATTTTGATTTAAATTGCTTTTTTATTATAAAAAATTATAAATAATTCTACTGTCAAATGAAATGTAGTTTTTGAAATATTACGTAATTTAATACAATACGCACAGCAATGTCTAGAAAAGGTATTATTCGACGAACATTTTTTTTTTCAGATAACGCCGAAAATGTGTTATTTGGGTGTATTGTGACCTATCCTAGCAATATCATCGTGATGTCTGTCTGTGTGTGTGTGTTTTTTTTCTGTCCGTAACACGATAGCTTCTAAATTTCATAAAATTTTCAGGAAAAATTGTGTTCGACACTCTAACGAGCTGATTAAATTTTGGTCAAAATCCAATAATGCTAATGGTTTTTGACAATTAAAAAGTTTAAAAATGCCAACATTTTAACGGAGTATAATTTGTGTTATAACCAAAAACTTCGTAGGAGCTTTAGTTTCTGAGGAAGCAATTTAGGAAGGTATCAGATCTGTCATAGATCCATTTATTTTTGTATAAATTGCTGTTTATAGCTTTTTTTAATAATGCAATAGTCAAATCGGTTTTTATCTGTCACCTTTAGTTTTACTTTATTTCTTCTTAATACTGTGTATTATTTTCAATTGTTTGTTCTTATTTTATATTTTAAATAAGTTACTAAGTTTAAAATATTTTAAAGTTAAATTAAGAAATTTATTAAAAACTATTATACTTTAAATTAAAATAAAAAAAAATAAATATAAAATAAAATAGAAAAGTAAATGTTGAGTGTAATACGTTATTTTAAGGGACATTTCATGCTGACTTCGAGTTCAAAAAGGATCATTCCAAAAGAATTTAAATTTATACATTCTTTTTTATCTCGCTGCTCCATAAAATACTGTAAAGATATCGAATAACCTTTTTTGCTTTTACTAAACTTTTTTTGCAGTTCTTTACAGTCTGTTACTGTCTTAACAAATGTGACACCCAAGTGTACATACTCATTGTTTGTCTATCGTCTAGTTCTAATTCACATGATTCGTTTCAAATACAGTGAAACCTCTCCTTGCGGACACCTCTATTAAGCAGACACTCCATTTAGGCGGACAAATTTGTTGGAACCAAGCTTTTGCCTATTGTCTTTACATGTAAAATTCCCTCCTATAACCGGACACTCTAATAACCGGACGCGGACAATTTTTTTTGGTTAAAAAATTCTGAAACCTCTCTTAACCGGACGCGAACCTCT
Source organism: Aspidapion aeneum (assembly GCA_963576565.1). NCBI lineage: Eukaryota > Metazoa > Arthropoda > Insecta > Coleoptera > Brentidae > Aspidapion > Aspidapion aeneum. The sequence continues at coordinate 23,271,673 of OY755045.1, read as the reverse complement.
GAAAACGGGACAGAACATTGCACGACATGGGCAACAATGCAATCTGCAGCCGGGGATTTACCTCTTTCCGTTTTATTGCGGAGACGAAATAGATCTGTCGTATTTACAACATTATTTGATTCGGCGGGACTGCTGTGTTTATTGTTCAGTTGGGTAATAATAGATCTCTTTGAAATGGCGCCTAGTAAAAAACTTCTTATTTTATGCGGAAAAATGGAAGTTGTTAACGTGTCGGAGAAGGAACATCTATCAGCACGAAAGATCGCCGAAAAATTTAATATCGGAAAGTCTCAAGCAACGGAAATTGTTAATAAATATATATCAAAATTTCGCAGTTCCCTCTCTTAAGCGGACACCTCCAATAAGCGGACAAAATCGACGGAACCGTGAGTGTCCGCTTATGGGAGGTTTCACTGTACCTAAGTATTGTGTCTCTACTACATCCCTATTTGATCGCCAGTTTTTTGTGAAATTTGCCATAAAATATGATTATTCATTTATACAAAATCAGGTTTGATTAGGTTAAGAACACTGCGATATGATGTTTTTTTTACAGGCTACTTTTTACTTTTTATATTTTCCCCTTAATTTTTGATTTAGTATTTTAACCCTTAACTTGGTTACTTACAGTCGATTTATTGTAAAAACCACCAGAAAAATTCTAGAATTTTCCCCCGGTGTTTTTAGGTTGAATTGGTTTAATTATTATTTATAATTAATAATTAACCATTGACATTTTTTATAGATATTTTACTATTACTTTTTGATTTCCCATTGTTGCGCATATTTTTAGATAACCAATCTAAAAATGTTTACCGGTACTTTTTGTACATACGTTTTCTGTATATTTTTTTACCACGTGAGAAAGTAGAATATAATATTCCTTTTTTTTGAAACTCAGTTTTTTATTATTGAAACCTTTTCAAAAATAAAACTAGGTGTATCTTAATTAAGTTTCTAAATTTCCTTAATTAAAAATTTCAACATTGTTGTGTATTTATAATTGTTAACAATTATAATTAACATTTGCAGTGGTATAAAATTATTATATTGGTAGAATAATTTATCTTGTTTCGATTAGTACATTTTTTTTATTATCCATTTTTTATAATATCGTCAGGTATTCTTTATCTGTAGTTTACCAAGGTTCTAAAAATAAAGTCAGTCGATTAAACTCATTCATGTGTTTCACTTATATTTATTTTAAATAAGAAATAAATAACACAACATGGCGCTGCGACAAAAGGTTGATAGTTAAATGTAAAAGTAATTAAAAAATTAAAATAGTCTGTTGAAAGTGTCGAAACAAAAAGTAACAGAAATTGAGTAAAAAAAAAATGGGAGACGTAAGAAGTGTCCCAAACCTTAGTTTTGAGGGAAATGTTGCTCAAAACTGGATTTTCTGGAAACAGCGTTTCCAGATATATCAAAAAGCCACTGAAAATACAAAGAAAAAAGAAGACGTACAATGTGCTCAGTTGCTGCACTTAATGGGCGAAGAAGCTCTACGAATCTACAACACCTTTGAATTTAAAGAAGGGGAAAGAGACAAGTTGGATGTGCTGATACAGAAGTTTGAGGAACATTTTATTCCAAAAAAAAATGTGGAAATAGAGCGTCAAAGATTTTTAACAAGAAAACAGCAAACGGGTGAGACTGTGGACCAGTACGTCACAGTTTTAAAAAATTATGCCCTCAATTGTGAGTTTGGTGACTTAAAAGATAGCCTTATAAAAAGTATTCTTACGTGCGGAGTTTTAAGTGACGAAATGCGCGAAAAAATTCTTGAAAAAGAAGTGTGCACCCTCGAAAATGCTATAAACATGTGCAAAGCGAGCGAGGAGTCAAAAAGAATGTCAAAAAATGTGCAACAATTACATGAAAGTGAAGTGAATCAAATAAAATCAAAGAAAAGTAATAAAAATAAATATGGTGAATTCTCAGGCCAAAAAAATAACTTTAAAAAATCTGAAAATTATACTCAAAATAAAAAATTTTGCGGCAAGTGCGGAAAATTGCATTTGCGAAACCAGTGTCCTGCGTATCGTTTTTCTTGCCCAATATGCAAAAACAGAGGTCACTTTCCTCAAAAATGCTTTTTTAATGAAGAAAATAACAAAAATGTACGCGAAATAAAAAATAGGCAGGCAAGTAGTTCTGATTCTGAATCATTATCAAGTGAATCGAGTGCATTTGTTGGCGAAATTCAAGGTAAGGAAAGCTTAAAAGAATGGTTAGTAGACATAAAAATTCAATCAGTGCCTACTACCCTCAAAATAGACACAGGGTCTATGGTTAACCTACTACCAGAATCGTTTTTAAAGAAAGCCAAAATACCGGAAGAATTTTTAAACAAATCCAACATAAGCCTTACCACTTATACAAATGAAAAAATAAAAATTTTAGGATCAATTTACTTAAAGTGTGCATATAAGAACATTGAAAACTCTTTAAAATTCTTTATAGTGTCTGATAAAAAATGCTCAGCAATTTTAGGCTTGGACTCCTGCATTTTACTAAATTTGGTACACAGGGTAGACAATGTTCAAACTCATAATTTTGAAAACAAAAACTTAAAAAAGATCCTACAAGAAAATTCAGACATTTTTAAAGGTTTAGGGTGTTTGGCTGGTGAATATCACATTAAAATAGACAAAAATGTTCCACCTGTCATTCATCCTCCTAGAAAGGTGCCCATACCTCTAAAAAAATCCTTAAAATCTACATTACAAGACATGGAAAAGAAAAATATAATAAAGAAAGTTGATAAACCCACAAAATGGGTTAACTCTATGGTTATAGTGAGAAAATCGGACAATTCACTGCGCATATGTCTTGATCCCCACCACTTAAATAAAGCCATACAGAGGGAACATTTTGTCTTGCCGACAATTGATGATATTTCTTGTAATTTGGCAGGAGCTAAGTATTTTAGCACACTCGATGCCTACAAAGGATTTTGGCAAATAAAACTCGATAAAGAATCTTCAAAATTATGCACGTTTAATACTCCTTTTGGGCGTTACAGATTCCTTAGGTTACCGTATGGTTTGAATTTAGCTAGTGAAGTTTTTCATAAAAAATTTAAAAATATTTTTAATATGGAGGGGGTAGATCTTTTTATTGACGATGTCTTAGTTTGGGGTTCCACGAAAGAAGAGCATGATACTAGGCTTCAAAAAGTCTTTGAAATTGCAAAAAAAAATAATATAACATTTAACAAAAATAAATGTAAATTTTTTCAAGAAGAAATAAATTTTTTAGGAACGAGCTTTTCAAAAAACGGCATGACAGCAGATAAGTCACGCATAAATGCAATTATTGACATGCCCAATCCCACCGATAAAAAATCGTTACAATCATTCTTAGGTGTGATTAATTTTTTATCAAAATATATACCTAATGTGTCTGAAATCACTTCTCCTTTGAGAAACTTACTAAAAAAAAACGTTCAATGGCATTGGTTTGACATTCACGAAAACGCAATAAAACAACTAAAAAGCATTATTAGCAAAAAACCTGTATTGCAGTTTTATGATGTTAAAAAACCTTGCACGTTATCAGTAGATTCATCAAAGGATGGGATTGGTGCAGTTTTGCTCCAAAATAATAGGCCTGTCGCATATGCATCTATGTCTATGACTGAAACTATGAAGCGATATGCTCAGATCGAAAAGGAGCTATTAGCTATTGTTTTTGGTTGTGAAAGATTTTACCAATACATTTATGGTAAAAAAATAACAATACAAACTGATCACAAGCCGTTAGTGTCAATAGTAAATAAAAATTTAAATGACTGTCCTGCCAGGTTACAAAGAATGTTAATCAGATTGCAAAAATTTAGCTTTAATTTAGTTTACATGCCTGGAAAAGAGCTTTTTATAGCCGACGCTCTATCCAGAGCAGTTTCAAAAAATAACAGTCAAGAAAATTTAAATCTAGAGCAAGATGTTGAGGCTCATATTTGTCTAGTTCAATATTATACGGAAATGTCAGATAAAAGGTTTTTGCAGTTACAAAAAGAAACAAAAAGTGATGACATTCCATCGAAAATAATAAATTTTATAAAACATGGATGGCCTAGATCAATAAAAGACAAACATATTTTAAAATAAAAAACGAGTTAAGTTGCATGCATGGTTTATTATACAAAAATCAAAAAATAGTGATTCCGGCAACTTTACGCTTGGATATATTAAAATCATTACATTACTCCCACCAGGGCATTGTAAGAACCAAAAGACTAGCAAGAAATTCAATTTATTGGCCTAATATGTGTCAAGACATTGAAAATTTTGTATCTAGATGCCACACATGTTTATCATTTAGAAATTCTTTGCAAAAAGAACCTCTTTTACCACACTCTATTCCTAATTTTCCTTGGGAAAAATTAGCTGCAGACGATTATGAAATTTTCGGCAGAAAATTTTTAATTATTACCGATTATTTTTCAAAGTTTGTAATTATTTCAGAATATACCTCTGATTCTACAGCTAATACCACTATAAATAAATTACAATATGTGTTTTCCTCACAAGGCATTCCTAGATATCTAAATACAGATGGCGGAGCTCAATACAAGTCCTCAGAATTTGAGGAATTTTCAAAAATGTGGAACTTTCAGCACACTAAAAGCAGCCCGACATATGCACAATCTAATGGGCAGATTGAAAAATCAGTGCAAACTATAAAAAATTTGTTAAAAAAGTGTATTGAAGAAAAAAAAGATATTCAGTTATGTATTCTACAATATAACAATACACCTTGCATAGAAGAATATGCCCCATCTCAAATTTTAATGTCTAGAAGGCTACGTGACAATTTACCCGTTTCAAAGCTGTTGCTAAAACCGAAATCTGTAAATTTAAAGAAAATACAATCAGAGTTAAAAAATAGACAGGAAAAAACAAAAATGTATTATGATTTAAATGCAAAAAGTTTAACTCCTTTGAAAAGGGGGGATAGAGTGTATGTTCAATTGTATAAAAAACAGAAATGGTTACCAGGTTATGTCCTTAAAAAGCTTAGGGAAAGATGTTATCAAATTAAGTTAGATGATGGTCGAAATTTTATTAGAAATAGAAGATTCTTAAATTTAATAAAAGAATCTAAAAACACTGAAACTGATCTTAGCTTAAAAAGAGTAAAATTGGATCAAAACGTATTCAAACAAAGTTTAGAACCATCAACCTCAAATTTAAATTATAGTAATGCTAATGAAAGCTCTGAGTATAAAACTAGATATGGCAGGGTTGTGAAAAAACCAATTTTATTTAAAGCTTAAGTATTATTATATGAATTGATAAACGACTAAAAATAGTGCTTAGTAATTAAGGTCATTTAGTGAAATTAATTTAGAGTTTGGTGATTTGAATTGATATATTTTTTTTATTAGACATTATGTGAAAAATGACTTTTTAGTTTTTTTTTAATTAACGGGGAAGATGTTGTGTATTTATAATTGTTAACAATTATAATTAACATTTGCAGTGGTATAAAATTATTATATTGGTAGAATAATTTATCTTGTTTCGATTAGTACATTTTTTTTATTATCCATTTTTTATAATATCGTCAGGTATTCTTTATCTGTAGTTTACCAAGGTTCTAAAAATAAAGTCAGTCGATTAAACTCATTCATGTGTTTCACTTATATTTATTTTAAATAAGAAATAAATAACACAACAAACATTTTATGATCTTAATTAATTTAACTAATTAATTATTGCATTTCAAAAATTTAGTGGCGTCCAAAAACAATGTAAAAATCAGTGTTATATTTTTCTCCTTCCCCACCCCCAGTGCCCCGACTAAAAGAGCTGCCGTGCTGTATGTTTGCAATTGTTTATCCCCTACAGGATAAAGAATTGCTGCAATATATATGTTTGATGTTAGTTTGCTCTAACACTGTCCATAATTTTTCTATTGGAACGGTATCGTATGCTTTTTGTAGGTTCATAAAGGTAACATGGGTCTCTGTATTTCTGACACTCCTTTTCTCAATTACTTGTTTAAGACAAAAAATATTATCAAGATCTGTAGGAAACCCACTTTGCTTTTGGTGTGTCTTATTCAAAAAAAAAAACAAAAAAATAATATTGTCAAGTGATATGAACCAAAATCCCGCTGATGAACTGATAGCAGCAGTTGTAAGGACCTCATACCTTCAATTTATTTTATTTTTTATAAAAAATAGGCTCATAATTAAATTTACATAATCCATAGCTTTATTTGTGGTATACGAGGTCTGGCTAATAAATAACGAGACTGGTTACGATAAACGGTTTTATTATAAAAATTATTTTACATTCGAATGCTCCCCTTCAATATACTCCCCTCCCCTCGCCACACACCTTTTCAGAGGGCCAAACTTATGTCTCAATTTTCCGCTGAATGTCTTATTTTTAGTTTAAACTGCGATTCGACTGTTTATACGTGAATGTTATCACTGTCTCATTTTTAAACTTTTTCAAGGTGAAATATGAGATACCAGTGGCGCACCCAGGAATGTGCTAATTAGCTATTTTTTGTGTTTTATCATGAAATATGCAGAAAATATGTAAAAAAATCTAAGGCTGGGTGCGCCCATGTGAGATACAGATTTAAGTTTTTTCTCATATTATAGGTCAAATTTCTATGTTTTTACGTATGCAATACTTTTCTGATTATCGCTTATATCCTAAAGAGTTCGACAGAGTTGTCTAAAATCTTAAAAATATAAATGTCCTGAAAAGTGTTACATTACTTGACTATATAGAAAAAGCCGCTTACTTACTTTGGGGCAACAGGATTCAACTTTTGTAAAAAATTACTCACAGTCCAATACCCTTTGATAGGCGAAGATACTTATTTCAAATAAATTTTATATCATGAGTAGGTATTACGTTTAACCCAGTGAACTGTGTCCAGGATTAACAACAGTGAACCTGAATTCTCTTATTCCCGATTACACAAGAGTGGAAGCAACTAATGCTTTTATAATTTTTGTTTTATTACCTATATCCTAATCTACGGGGTTACTAAAGCCGGATCTTGCAATATGATATTCATAAGCTAAACAGAAATAATATATAGATTTTGCGTGAACCAAAGAAAAGTAGATCCTCTATTGTGCAATGCTGCCAGTTCTTTTTTTGGTTGCATCAGAAATATTTTTCTTACTTTAGTAGAGTGGTCTGTAAACTAGACCTTTCAACTCAAAGTTTTTTGTACTGCTATGGTAATCTTTGCGATACGACGCCAAGCTAAACTAAATGAAACAATGCTGTACTCCTTTAAATCAAAAGCCAGTAGAACTAATCGAAATATGTTCTACGAGCAATAGGAAATGTCACCCTTCGGTGCAAGACCAAATACCACATCTGTAAAACATTTTTTATAGAAAATATATTATTATTTTAAAAACACTGTTCCTATAGATTCAGAATTGGAGTATCAGAATAGGGTAGGGTAGGAGAATTTTTCACTGAAATTTCATAAAAGCCCATAGTGTTGTTTTAAAAATACATATCTTGAAAAAACCTCAGCTATTCCATAAACAACCATGTGAGAATCACACCCCCGATCACAGCTGATGTTTTCAGAATCGACTCCTGTATATTTTTTGTTATATCCAGTGGCGTGCGGTGAAATTTGAGGCACAGGAGGCATTTTTTTTTTAAATAGCTTATATATATATATATATATATATATATATATATATATATATATATATATATATATATATATACCTACCGTTATTTATGCTACCTATTTATATTGTCATTAAAATTTTAAGAAGAAAACTTTCAGTTAACTGCCGTAACCGACACTCTTTCAGGCCTTTGTGAAACGCATTTGTACGTAATTGAACAGACTGCTTATTTGAAGGCTAAAGGGCGCGAACTGAATTATCGCATCGGGCTTGCATGCATTGACCTCCCACTATGTTTCTCAGAACGAGAGAAGCATATATCTGCCGCGTAGAGCGCTAGGAGCCGGTGGTTGTCGCGAAGCGACACTGCGGGTTAAACTGCTTTCCGGGTTGTCTTTTGTTATACCCTATGCGTGCCCACCCTGATTCAAAAAACGTATCAGGTAATGCTGCATTTAAAACCAGTGCAAATTCATGTCCCGTCCCGTGATGCGTTTTTCGAATTAGGGTGGGCACGCATAGGTGCCAACTAGGCTTTAGACGCCCTTCTATTATATACAAATAGGTACCTATATAACATAAGATGCTGTTTTTCTAGAATATAGGTACGTGCAAAATATATAGCATAGCTTCCGTTGCTTACATGGACCGTACGCCCCTGGTTATATCTCCAGTCTCGATAATATTTTAACATAAAAAATTATAGAATCCCTGATCCAATACTCTATAAATATTTCTTTATATAAAACCTATAAAATATTAAAGTTGCTTGTAGCGCTCCAGTAGTTTTGATCCAGCCACAAAGTTTCGAACGCCCAGTGGTGCACCTATTAAATCGCGCACAAAGCAAATGAGAAATTTGGGGCACCTCTGATAACTGTTAATCAGGAAGACAGAATCAGAAAACTATATGGGCAACATTCCTTTTTGCCAAGAAAAAAGTTACAATAATAAATTTCATGTTAATTTTGATGTATGTTATACATATAAGATATTTAATTTGGCACCCCTGGAGCTTGGCGCCCCAGGCATGGGCTAGTGGCGTGCAGTGATAATTAAAGCAGGGTACGCAATTGTTTTGCAACTTACACGCTTAAGGGTGTCCCATAACTTAGGGGCCATAGGTCAACAGGTGATAGAGGAGGTCATGTCTGATAAAAAAGTTCCTATAATGCATGGCTCAAAACTCTTTCTTTGTCGAGATACAGAGCATCAAAGTTGGTAATTTTTTTAACATTTTTGATAAGAACTTAAAAAAAAACGCAGTAAAAATATGAAATTGGGTAAAATCGTGTACCTACTAGAACAAGAGCAATAAACTGAAATAAAAATTATTTTAAAAAAAATGAGTCGCTCAGTTGTTTTTTAGAAAAAACTATTTTTTTGATATAAACTTTTATAAATGCCATATTAAACGCAATGTTTTTTTATATTATTTGTTAATAAAAACAAGTCTCTAGCGAGACATAATAATAAAATATTGTTGATATTTTTTAAAAGAATAAGTAAAAATGATTTTTTTTTTAATTATTATTTTTTATACATTTTTGGAAGTTATTTTGACAGCCTGTATCTCCTCAACTTGTAATTTTATCAAAAAAAGGAATACCACATTTTAAAATCACAATTCAGTATTCAGCTGGCTGTGACAGATTTAATTTTTTTTGTAAAACCTTTTTTCCCCCCACTCCTCTAACTTTAAAAATCTATATCTTAAAAACAGATGTGTGTTGACCCCCATGTTACATAAACTTTTTTTTCAGAAATAACCTCCTCTATCACCTGCTGCACTATGGCCCCTAAGTTATAGGACACCCTGTATATACACATACTAGACTAGAAATACTTATTTTGTGCTATAAGTTAAAATTAAAAAAAAAAGTCCCTCAAAATCTCGAAGCATCGAGAACCCTTAATAAAAGCTAACAAATTTTTTAGAGGTATTATGAAATCCAGAGGATTTTGCCCAAATATAGTAAAAGGCAGTAGCTAGCAAAAAACCAAAACGTGCTTTTTTGTAAACTAAAAAAGCAGTAGGTAATTTACCTTATTTGTTGGAATTATTCTATAAAATATGTACAGCTACTTAAATATTTGCTAGTTAAAAAAGTCGATTTTTAACAAGTTTGCAGATTCCATCTTTTTATAGTGGGCAGAATGAAGAATCTTTTCACAAAGCAATGCACATGCACAGGACGCGAACAAACCATGCGAAGCCTTCTTGTTCTGTATCATTCTTACAGCGCCAGCGGTCGGCAGAGTACAACGTCTTTTGAGAATCGCAAACGCGCAGCCTTTAAAAGCATATTAGCGAGAAACAAACTAAATCATGATATTTTAAAAAAGATCCTTAGCTTCTATTTATATTTTACAAAAAGAAAAAGAAATTTAGTTTGAACTGTTAAAAATACAGGGGTTTTTAAAAATAACTAAGGTTTTAATGATCATTTTAAGTTGCTTTTTTTATGACGACCTTAAAGTATGTATAGTCCAACAATAGTAGTACAGCTTCCATTTTCTAAAATAAAAAATTTTGTACAGAGTGGTAAAAAGTAACTACACAATATAGTTTTTTACTAATTTTTTATATTAGTGCCAATAACTCTAGATATGTCTAATTAAAATCTCATTAAAATCACTATATTTTTCTTTATAAGCCATTTCCCGGACTTTATATTTGTAATAAGAACTACATCATTACTTTTTTCTGAATGTTTATACTGGACAACGTTAATTAGAATGTTGCAATGAAACTTGGTACAATTTGTCGGCTAGAAGAAAAAAAAATTGCGAAATTTTGTCGTATATTGAAAGGTACAGAGTTAATTTAAAAATTCATATAAAAAGTAGCCTCAAACTTTTGTTCATACCCCACGGTGCGCCTGAAGGGTCGGCAGGTTTCTCTTTAGTGGCAAAAAAAACTATTCACGTATCTTGAGTAAAGACACCTTCCTCAAAGTATATCCGCATACCTTTAAATCGAACCTGCTGCCTTACCGTGTTTTTTAAGCGTTTTTGTAGTTTTCAGGAAAATGTTACATAAAATTAAATTATGTGATGGTTTATTTTATTAGTAAGCCTCACGTACATCATATGTCTCCAAAATAAACAGAATATCTAATACGATAATCGCGCAGCCAGGGGGGAGGGGGAGCGCATATTCTATTTCCACATTATTATATACATATATTATAAGAAATATACAGTAGAAAGATAAACTGATAATCACATGTGTAGCTGTTGACTAAAAACTTTAAGACATACAGGATTTAAATTAAAGTCGTTATTATCAAAACTACAAGGTCGGTTCAATACTCAGGCAAAATTGTAATATTTTTTCCGCTGATTAAATTTATGGAAACAAGTAGAAATTCAAACAACGCGTAGGTTCGATATAAAAAATAACTATAAATAAAAGCTGTCGCATGCCTTTTTCTTCTTAAGTAAAAAGTTGGCGATGTAGAATAATTTTAATTTTATTAATTTTTTTTTAATCAATTGTAGAGTTTTCAATCTTTGTTATTTCTAATAAATTACTAGATGCATGTATTTAATAGGTAAGTCTTAGCTTTATCGATCTCTCGCTATAAAAAACATTAATATTTTAACTTATAAGTTTCTAAATAATACAGTTCTAGAATCTAAAGTAAAAACCAATTAATAATGGCTGTTAAAAATTCTTAAGTATGGAAATCAAAAATGCATTATGTAGTTATATTATAAGTGTATGCTTTAGTGCCCAATAATTGGCAAATTACTACATTTGAAAATTCTAGAAATTTGAGTCTTTTACTTACTTTATGAAATATGATTAAGTTAGGCTTGGTCGGGTACACAGTATAGGGTATTTATTTATTTACAGGTTAAGGTGTCAGTTTTTGACATATGATGTGAACGGTTTGACGTAGTGACTTAATTTATATATTTGTATTTTTTTTACACAACCACTTTGGACAAAATAAAATTTTAACAATTTATCCTCCTTCGAAACATTGTTATGTACGCGAAATGAGTTTATATTTAATTTATCAATTTTTTCTGCCCACTACAATTACCCTGTATCTTGACCTTGCACTGGGTTCCATCGGAGCACCACTTCTAAAATGGCATCTGTAGGTGCCTACTACCTCTGTGCCAAATTTCATCAAGGTACACGAAAATACAAACAAGACCCTAAATTTCCATCTTTTTTTTTGAAGCATAATTTTGTTGGATATGTCATGTTAACACATTTACACAGTTATTATAATGCGAATTCAATCGTAATTAATTAACGCAAAAAATTCTTACAGAAAATTTATTTTAATTTAAATTACAAAAACTATCTTTTTTAAGAAAAATCATCAAGAAGGAAAATTTTTACATTCTGACGTTAGAAAGATTTCTATTTTTTTTTCTAAAAATACCAAGAAACGCCACTGAAAAACATGTATTAATACAGTATACAGAAACCTTTGCAAAGCTGTTTGACCAGAAAGTAATCGTATATACAGTTCAACCAAAAATAATCCTATTTCGAAAACGGTTCTGTATTTATTGGATTATTTGGAAACTTGTTTATAGGCCAAATGTGGATGGAAATACCAAACAAAATAAAGAGAAGTTTTCTAAAGTAGTAGAATTCAGAGTTGGGCAGATCACTTGAAAAAAGTAGTGGAATAAACCTACTTCATTAAAATAAATAGTTTAACTACTTGGTAGTTAAATTACTTTTTCAAAAAGTAGTTAAATTATTAACGAATGGAGTATTCCAGCAAAACAGGCTTAGGAGGATTAAATTATGAAATTAATACCTAATAGTGATAGAATCTCTTTTCCTTCTCATTTTATTCTGGCTGGACAATAGCCTTATTTTAAAATGTCCAATAGTTCGCTATAAACTATAAAGACCACAGTGTATTCACGCGTAAAGTCTTCTATATCTAGACCGGCCACGCCCCAGATACACAAACAGACAGACAGATAGACGGGCAGAACGACGACCATCTAGGGATAATTAATTTTGCGGCGAATTGATAGGCATATAGCCGAACTGTCGCTGTAGCCTAGAGCTGAGATAGCTGCATGGCTACATAGCTAATGGCTATTAGCTTATGGCGTTATAAATGAAGCAAAGCCACGGGGCACCCGACGCTTTTCAAAATACGGGATTGATCTAAAGATTCTATTGTTTGGTGAAGTGATAGATATAGGCTAGAAACCTCGTATTTATAATATATTTTAAAGATAAAATATTTGCTTGTCAAGTTCGTTGGCGGTTTACTAAAATAACAAATAATTTTGAGTGATATGTTTGAGCAGGGCTATCAAAATGGACGGGCCACGATCCTCCACTTTGTTGACGTCACATCCGGGGCTGATTTTTTTTTGATGGTCACGTTACGGCACAGCTGATTGTCTTTAAAATTTTGAAGTTGGAATGACGGTTCATGGATATTTGATTTTTTGTTAAATAAAGCCGTTTTTGAGATTGTTTTTACTTTATTATGGCAGAACAATTTTTTTTTAATGTATAGTAAGCCCTAATTTTTCATAGCCGCTACATTAGCTCACACAAAAATTAAGTTTAAAGCAGAAGCGAATGTGACAATCACATATGACAAAGTGGCGGGTAATTTGAATTCAAAATAAGGAATGGTAAATCTTGAAGATTTTAACCTTTTAATCATGTTGCTTCCTTACAAACCTTTGGTGGAATATCGGGATGGTGTCTGAGAATATTTCACTGAAATTTTGCGGAAATCTGTAGTGCCATTTTGAAAATATCATAAAAAAACATCTGACCTCCCATAAGACCCAATGTAAAATTCAGCCCCGGGAGAACAGCTGATTTTTTCAGGGTCGTGGCCTCTATTTTTGTGTTGGCCTTGGTTTGAGCAGTGCTATCAAAACGGACGAGCCACGATCCTCCACTTTGTTGACGTCACATCGGGGCTGACTTTTTTTTTTGAAGGTCACGGCACGACACAGCTGATTGTCTTTAGAATATTGAAGTTGGAATGACGGTTCATGAATATTTGTTTTTTTTTTAAATAAAGCCGGTTTTGAGATTGTTTTTACTATATTCCTGCAGAACAATTTTTTTAAAAATCTATAGTAATCCTTAATTTTTCAGAGCCGCTTCATTAGCTCACGCAAAAATTAAATTTAAAGTAGAAGCGAATGTGACAAACACAGATGACAAAGTCAAATACATGTCAAATATACCACATGGCGGGTAATTTGAATTCAAAATAAGAAATGCTTAATCTTGAAGGTTTTAACCTATTAATCATCATGCATCCTTACAAAAGTTTGGTGGAATATCGGAATGGTTTCTTAAAATATCGTAAAAAACGTCTGACCACCTATAAACTCAATGTAAAAGTTAGTTCTCTGAGAACAGCTGATTTTTTCAGGGTCGTGACCTGTATTTTTTTTGGCCTTGTTGTAGGTCGTGGCCTGTCTAGTTTGATAGCCCTGCCACGACCTCTATAAAAATGAAGAGACTGGCTACAATGGTGTGCCCTGTATATAGTTAAGCCTTGTCCAAGATTTAATATTTAATAAGAATTTAGCTAAATGTAGTTTGACATGATTCGAAGCTATAGCGCGTTAAAATTTAAAACGTCCGTTATATGCAACCCACAGAATTAAACAATTAAACGTGTAGGAAACAGAGAAAAGTGAGCAGGGGTAAGGTAACTGACAATAAGGGCTACGCTCCTCATGGCTACCACTCATTATCAGTAACCTAAAGCAGGGGCACTATGTTAAAACGTCGTTCACTGTGCCCAGCCCAAATACGTTATAGCATAAATACATGTTCAAAGAATCGAAAAGTGAAGCGCTCATAGCTGGCTTTGGAAACAATACAATGCCCATGCGTGTGTTTTGTCATGTAGACACACAGCTGATATGTGGGTGGAGGTCAAGGTCTTTATACTTTTACACAGGTTATGTACAGAATTTGGAAGGCCAACTGTAATCCTGATAATCTACGTCACTGGTTGCCTTAAACCATTTGTTATATGTAACAGCTACAGTCGTCCAGTTAAATACACATGACTGGTCAAATTCTGTGTAAAAATATAAAGACCTTGGGTGGAGGCAAATATGTTATAGCATAAATGCATGTTCAAAAAATCGAAAAGTGAAGCCCTCAAAGCTGGCTTTGGAAACAATGGCAAATTTGAATTCGCGGACGCGAATTTTCAAGTGCGCAGGCATGTCTATTGTCATGTAGACACATAGCTGCCGTGTGGGTGGAGGCCATATTTGTTTCTTGTTTACTATTGCGTTGTTTTGCGTTTGTCGTGTAAAATTATGTCTTTTTTTGTAAAAAATGGGAAATAATTCACGAAAAACATGTGCGGTTTGTGGAAAAATGTCCGGGATAAGTAAGGAAGTGCCATTTTATAGGTAACTTCTATTTTTCTTCATAATTTGTTAATAATGTCAAGAGTGGTTTATAAATGCCGAACCAAACCGAACCGAACTGAAAAAGGAACATTAAGAATTAAATAGGGGTTCTGGATTCAAGCATCGCGTGTGAGAATGCATGGGTATGCCCCATATTCATGCTCTAATGTATTTGGCACAGCCATACCAAATGGAAAATAATCGCATGAAAAATATCTTACATATTATAAACTACTAGGCATCACAATAGGCTTTAGGTTTAGTATAAGTAGTTTACTGTTCTGTACAAGTAAGCACCTCCTACGTTGTAGTTACTTCACACTAAACATGTCTTTGACTTTTTGAATAAATAAAAAACTTTATAACTTTAAGTTATTTATTTCCTGTGTGTGTTTCTTAATTAAATGTACACAATTTTCATTTTCACCTACCTAGCCCGCGCAGCAGATAACGCTAAAAATGTGTTATTTAGGTGTATTTATAACAAGAAAAATAGATCTTAGCAATATCGTCGTGATGTCTGTCTGTGTGTGTGTGTGTGTGTGTGTGTAGGTGTGTGTGTGTGTGTGTGTGTGTGTGTGTGTGTGTGTGTGTGTGTGTGTGTGTGTGTGTGTGTGTGTGTGTGTGTGTGTGTGTGTGTGTGTGTGTGTGTGTGTGTGTGTGTGTGTGTGTAGGTCTGTCCGTAACACGATAGCTCCTAAACCGCTGAATCGCTTTTCATAAAATTTACAGGTAATGCTAACTTTTGATCATGCTAATAACAGTTTTTTGACAATTAAAATTATTTTAAAATCTTAACTTTTTAACGGAGCATTGCATCAATATGCGGTTTTCGGAATATACTAGACCACGTTTTTCTCGATAATTTGTGTTATAACCAAAAACTTCGTGTGGGCTTTCGTTTCTCAGATATTTACAAAAAACTGTTTTCAAGGCAGATAGCATTTTCAAAAACATTTCCGCACAGAAATATCAAATTTTAAAAAACTTGTATAGATTTAATGAAGTTTTTAGTGATAGGATTAATTAGGCCCTGGAAAATGTTTTTAAAAACTTAGATTGGGAAGAAATATGTATCAAATTAAACCGACAATACTACTTGAACCTAAGGTCACGTGATCTAGTGACCTTACTTGAACCCCCTAAGATATGCTGATGATATCGCCTGAATAACAGATAAGATAGAAAAATTGATAAAAATGCTGGAAGAACTGGACACAGTAGCTAAAAATATAGGCTTGAGTATTACGATCAAAATAATTCAAGAGATAATAGAACGAATATATATATATATATATATAATGAAAAAATCAGCTGTTCTATATATATATATATATATATATATATATATATACCTGGGACAAATTATTAAACTAAAAAAAGAAAACCAAACGGCCAAAAGACAAGTAAGATTGACCTGGGCAGTATTCGGTGAATTAAGCTACATATTAAAAAAGAAAAAATATACTCAGTACTTTAAAACGAAGGTGTATAACCAATGTATCCTTCCTGTACTTACCTATGGATCCCAGACGTGGCCACTTACAAAATCAAACATTGACAAGGTAACAAAAGCCCAAAGATCAATGGAAAAACAAATGTTATATGTACAGCTAACAGATAGAAAAAGGAAGAATGGATAAGAAATAAAAAAAAGTAAGGGATGTCAGAGGAGAAGTAGCAAAATTAAAATGGAAATTTGCCGGTCGTAACATCAGACAGAAAGACGATCGATGGAACAAATATATTGTAAACTGGAAAATAAAAGAAGTAGGGGAAGAAGTCAAATGAAATGGGCGGACGATTTGAAGAAACATACGGGAGCTAGATGGATGAACACGGCGACAGGCAGAGAAGAGTGGAAGATATTGGGGAAGGCCGATATCCATGGATCGAAGAAGTCTAAATAGATAAATAAATTGATAAGATTGCCAATGAAATGCCTTGGTCGCTATGGTGTAAAGTAGCTTATTGTGGTTTCAATCTGATTTTGTTTATTTTTCTTATAATTTTATTTTTGTATGCTTTCCTGACGCTTGTAGAAAAACAATTGTTCCTAGCGCTTGCAGAAACCTATTTTCCGCACTTAAATGCTTGACAGAACTCGCTACACATCGTTCTGTCATTTGGCAATTGCGTACGGAAAATTGCGATTTTCAGCACTCGTTAAATTATATAGAAACCTATCGATTTTTAAAGTTGTCATTTTTATGATTTTTCAGCCGTTATTTAAAAAAAATGTTGCTTCAGTGTTCCTTGTGATAAATTGAAAAAGAGCCTTGAGTCAAATTGATTACAATATTATTTTTAATCAGTGTGCCAAATTTCATGCTAGCCGCTTTTTTCTCCAAGCGTCTGCGATACAACAAAATCGTCGTGGATGAAAACTCTTGCTTGTTCAAAGCTATGTTCTTATTCTTGGAATTTTAACCTTAATTCTCCTTCAGCTCGGGTTATTTTATCATTTAATATAAAGGAAATTGAGATACCCGAGAGCCAGGGTTATGATTATAATTAAGAAGGCTGCACACAAGATAGGGTCACCAAATCCTTTTCACCTAATAAACAATTCTCCTAGGCATCAAACCCGGATCTCGACTTGCACAGCTGATGTTGCGAATGAAAAAACTAGCTCCTTTTCAACGTTCAACGTTCGTCATCGAAATGACACATAAACCCAATTTGATCTTAAATATCGAAAATATATGCAGGAGCCTGCTGCTATTGTCAGCACCAGGATGTCGCCAGCAACGGTCTCTAACCAAATTCTGCTGGAATGATAGCGATGTTAGATAGATGCAAGTCTAACAAAGCGTTAGTCGACTGTGGATACTTGCTACAAAGTATAAAAAGTTCTGTCCTCGACAAAAAGGTGCAAGACAAAATTAGGTTCTCTTAGAAAAAAAAACTCACATCCTACGGGGCACGTGCATCAGTTTGGTATATGGTGAACGGGCAAATCAGGGTTTGCGAAAAGGCGCGCCAGCGCACGGTGATCAGCTTGTCGGTTCTGAGCGATCGAAATTATTTTATGGTTGTAATTTTGACAAATTGATGCGGAAAGTTGGAAAATGTTAACTAGCGTTTACAAAATGTGTTTTTAATATACTGTGCATTCTGGAGATGATACAGTCGCCTCCAAAAATAATATAGCATATCGTTTTTTTCCTCTTAAGCAAATAACTTGAAAAATTGATATTTTGAGAGTGTGTGTACGTAATGAGCTTAAAGCTTTTTTTTATTTAACATAATTTTTTCATAAATATTTAACTAAATTTATTAATCTTGCTATACTATGTATCAATATAGATCAATCACTATCAAATTTTGCAAGGTTTTTTTACCATGCACTGATATGATGATATTCTTTATCGTAGTCTTTATATTCACTATTTTTACATACATAGTTCAAAACGGATTTATTTTTATCCTGTGAAACCGGTCTTGTCTTGTCTTGTCTTGTGCCACTCGTTAAATAAATTACGTCGGCCAATCCCATGCGCCAACGCTGAAACAATAAACTATAGCTAATACTGCGCCAAGAAGCGGCAGCTGAAAGTAGCATCTATACAACCCTTGATACATGATTTAAATAATAAAGTTACAAACGGAATTGATACGTTATGACAGACTTTTTTAGTCCAATATATATAATACATATTTCAAAAATTATAATAATTTAATACCCAACTTTTATCTAATTTTTTAATAAGCAAATTGAAACTTTGCAAATGGTTTAATAGTAAAAATTAAAGATACTAACCCATATTTAAAATATACGTGAAGAAATCAAAAACTCTGGTTTACCAACTTGGAGCACTTTTAAAAATCGCCTTTCCGCGCGTAATAAGTGCGGATCATTATACAGGCTATCAAACGGCCTATGACTTGTCGTCGTAACAAGTGACAACAAGTTAGTTGATCGATTTTCTGCACTACTCAACCTTGTTGACTACTAGGCGTCAAAAGAAAATCTAAGACAGTCTTAGTTGGAGCCGCAAATTAACTCTAAAACCTCTAAATATTACTATAAACGCTAAAAAAAGCATGTGAGAATTATGGAACGAAGATGGAAGAAATCTGATCGTCCACTGTTAGAAATTTTACTTTTGATAACTTATAAACGGTGTCACACCAAAACCGTAACAAATCCCGGGAAATAATATCAACAATTGAAACAGCGAGAAATGCCTGTGAAGGAACCAAAAGATTCCTCAGCAGCAAGGATATTTATTTAAAACTGAGGGACTTTCAACCCTTAAATTTGAGACATGCAAGACGCACGTCATATGCAGGTAATTATAAAAAACGGAGAAATTATACTGCCTCTAAAAATTTAAAATGTGAAATACGTTGGCCACGTAATAAGTGTCTACAAACACAAAATAAGTACTACTTAACATAAGTAATGGAGGGAACATAAAATGAATAAAAGCATCCTGATCTTAAAAGACAATGTGCCGTCGAAGATCATGGATGGATTCTATCTTTTCAATCGGTCTTTTCATCGATCGATATAGCAGTTTATTTCTCGCCTGCTGTCGTTCGAGTTTTTCTCGTATTTTGGTAGATGGCGCTAATTTTGGGGGTTAAAGTAGGGTCACTGCATCCTGGAAGCCTGGCGTCTCCAGGCCAGGCTTCCAGGATGCAGTGACCCTAGGGTTTAAGAGTGTCTCACATCGACCAGGCGGTGTTCTGAGGAGTCCCATAAGGACGAAACTGTTACCTGTCAACACTTATTAGTTGTCCAGGAGAGGATAAGCTGTCGAGCTACCCACGGAAAAATACAAGAGAAATATTACCTTCTTTACCCGCTTAGCCATGAAAACCTGTTTAAATTGTGCAATTTACGAACACGAAAAGCCAGTGGGTATAGCGACTCCAAGAGAAGGAGAGGTCTAAAAATATTTAATTTAACATTAAATATAAACGCAAAAGTTAAGGGATGCGGAAAGTTAAGGGCAGGAGATAAGGACAGAGGTTAAATTTTGGGGAAAATTAAAAGGATAAATTATTTGCTTGACTTTTTGCTGTTTACATCTAAAAAAGGTGGATAATGAAAATTTTACAAAAGGGCAAACGGTATCAAATTAAAGAAAAATAATTAAATAAAAGTCTTGGTCTTAAACTAAGATGTTAAGAAAATAAGCCAAATTATTTAATACACAATGTGGTTTAGTAGGCTGGTTTGATAAACTTATTCCTAGGATTGGTATGTCCAGAAACCTCTCCTCTCTGTTGGTGTGCATTCTTGATGGTAAGTGCATAATGTTCTAAAGACGACAAAGTCCGATCTTTGCCTCTCACTGTATCTTCAAATGAAGTGGGGGAAGGTCTAAGATTACCTCCATCGCAGTTGTCGAAGTAGATCTCAATGCCCTGTAATGCTAAGTGAAGCAAGTCTTTGCTCCTTGCTTACTCCATACCAGAGATGCGTACGTAATGGATGGTCACACAGTCTGGTACAATTAGTGTATCATGTGTGGCCTGAGTCTCCACTATTCAATCTCCACCAGAGAGATTTCCGATTTCCTTTTTATGTTCTCGCCATATCTAGTCCATGTTAGCTTGAAGTCTAGTATTACCCCAAAGTATTTAACATCCCTAGACAGCCCCAGAATATAACTGTCTTTCGGGAGGTAATGTTGATTTTTTCAGGCCATTGTTCCACAGTCCTAAGGAGACTGTTGCATTCGATTCCTAATGGTTGTCTTGAATTTTCCACTAACCAGAATGACTAGGTCATCTGCGTATCGTATCACTTTAAAGCCCAACTGTTTAATTATCTTTAGAAGTCCGTCTGTGACAAGTTTCCAGAGCAAAGGAGAAATAACTCCTCCTTATGGACAGCCTCCTGCAACTCGGATCGCTACCCGCATATATACCGTACCCACACTCTGTCCGTGGATACAGTGTAGATAGTGGAAAATATCTAATAATCTAATTTGCTCAGATTTTAATTAAGTATAATATGTATAGATCGCAAATAGCTTCAGGCTTAGCACAACTATCTAAGCTATCGTAATATGCAGCATTGCAGCTACTAATATAGTTGTAAAGTTGTGTGTGTAATTATGTCCGAATTCCATATACATACGTATAAACTTCAATATTGTACTAAGAGGATCCGCACAAAAGTTTTTGGACATAACTCCTCCCTTTCTATCGTAACCAGAGGCGGCTCTTGGCCAAGTCTACAAGCGGGCTGCTTTTAAACAATGGATCTGTTGAAGCTCTGTCTCCGTAATTCTTATCGTGAGATAAGTTTGTCGCTTAAAATGATGGACTTCCATTGGTTTCATCTCTTTCGCCAGAGGTAGCCAACCCCTACCACACAATTAACACAGCAATCAACACAGCAAGAGCCAAACCAAACCTATGGCTACGACACATGAAAGACACATTTATTATATGGCCTCAAATTAATGAAGAACTACAGATCATGGGTGACCTGTGGAAGACTGCAAAATCGTCTTTTATTTATCGAAATCTCGAAAAGTTCCTTTTTTAAACAGATATTACTCAAAAATATATATTTTATTGAACTTTTAAATTTACGGCATTTACTACCCAAACCCATAATGCTAGGGTCAGTCTAGCTTCCCTCCTGCTTCCTTAATGCCTTGTAGACCTTGTTTTTTTGCAGGATACGTTCAGACTTAAGATTTTCACACAGGGACTGGTTGACTCCAAATAAGTGTCCATTTAGACCTTCGGTATCCTGACTCTATATAAGCATTCCTTTGTCTTGCCTAAAATTAATAGGGAGACGGTTATTGACAATTTAGCGGCGTTTCCCCGCCATTTCCTTTTCTCCTTTGTAAACGGGCATTCACGAACCGGGTTTGGTAAACTCTAGGGATATCATGCATCTTTTATAAGTGAGTTAGTTGCCTTCTAAATTAAGGGTTCGGGCGACCCGTTTTTGTTATTAAAAAACAACCTTTTAACTTACATGTAGTACGTTATAAATATGTATATTTGTACAGAGTGATCCGAATTGGCCACTTTTAGCAAATTTAAGAGAGGTATCTTTAGGGAAATATAGTGAATGATTTTCATGAACAAGAAAAAGAAGAGCAAAGTCGGTTTCGTGCAGGCAGATCTTGTAGTGATAATGTTTTTGTCTTAAACAAGTAATTGAGAAAAGGAGCGCCAAAAACATGGAGACTCATGTTACCTTTGTGGACCTACAAAAAGCATATAATACCGTTCCAGTAGAAAAGTTATGGACAGTGTAAAATTAAAATTGGAAATCGACTTTCAAAAGAATTCCTGGTAACGAAAGGCTTAAGCGGGGATGTTTTATCTCTCCAACTCCTTTTAAAATATACATCGCAGTAGCTCTAAAAATCTGAAAACGTAAAGTGCACGGAATGGGAATACAACGTAACGACCGATTTGTCATATACATACTACAATTACTTGGTCGTCAGAAAACCAAGTAATTGTAGCTAATGATAAAGAAGACATGGTGAGAAAGTTAATGGAAGAATACCAAAAGTGGGGATTAACAGTGAACGTGGAAAAGACATAGTACTTATGTATTGGAAACGAATCCAGTGAGTTAGAACTAGACAATGGACAAGTAATATCCCATGCAATGAGTATGTATACTTGGGTGTCACATTTGATAAGTCAGGAACAGACTGTAAAGAACTGGAAAAAAGAATAGTAGAAGCAAAAAAGGTTATTGGATGTCTTAACAGTATTTTATGGAGAAGAGAGAAAAAAATAATGTAAAATTTAACATATATGAAATAATGGTGAAAATCACGCTGTTGTATGGAATAAAGACCAGAGACTAGAGAGAAAAATGGAAAGTGTCGAAATGGATGCAATAAGAAGATCAATGAGAATATCTAGAACAGATCACATAAGAAATGAGATCATAAAAAAAAGAATGGGAATCGAGGGAAGCATAACAGATGACATCACTAAAAGGCAACTGATATGGTACGGCCATGTACAACGGATGAACGACGATAGATTACGAAAGCAGGTCCTAGAATGGCAACCAATAGGGCGCACAAAACGAGGGCGTCCTAAACTAGAATGACAACAGTAAATCTAAAAATCAATGACAAAAGATGTTTGTTAGGATCGAAGGAGGTGGAGAATCGGCGTCCGACAACGTAGAAAAACGTTCTAAACCGACATAATAAAATAAAAATCTTTAGGGAAAATAGAGAAAAAATTTTTTTTAAAGAGAAGTCAAAAGGAAAAAACCGGATGCTACATCAAGTAGTTTTCGAGCTAAGAATAGTGCTGTAGCAGGCGACTCTTTGACACTGGTCCCGTCAAATCGAGTAATCAGGGCTTGAATGTTGCAAGCTTCCAATTTGTGCAACAATTTAAATGACCGATAAAAGTTTTAAAAGTCATTAAATTTATTATTTAATACGCCCTCGAAGAGAAATTTGGCGGTTCTTGGCGGAATTACTACTATAAATGCTTTTCTCAATTATATAAACAATATAGGAAAATCATACATACCTGTTCAATGTTTTTATTTAAAACTTCACATATTCACTTCTGTATATTTGACTTCAATGCTAAAACTATTATACTTTTATATTTTAATATTTACACTCTTTAAACTTTTAGGTTTTAGAAACCTTTTGTATGTTTGTTGTAAACATATTTATTTAGCAACATTTTAAACGTTCATTGAATAAAGTTTTTAATTAACTGTTTAATTTACTAATTATAATTGTTTAGGTTTTTAATGTTAAAAAAACAAAAAATATAGAAACAATATTTAAAACACTGAAAACAGCAATAATAAAAAATTTTAAAATTAAAATAAACTAAATAAAATAAAATAAATAAATACTTATAAATAACAAAAATAATAATTTTATAGAAAGTTAAAATAATTGACACAATTTCACATTTCCCCAGTTAAAAACACCCCCCCCCCCGCCTTCTAAAGTGAAGTAAAGCGTGCGATAACCCACTTAAGAATGCTTTCTAACAGCTTTCTTTGTCTCGGTGTAAACCAGCCTGCTTGTACTCCCCACTTGCCATTGATTGGTTTGAACTCTAAGTCTACAGTGCACCGAAAGAGATAGACTGTGCTTTAAACGCTCCAGAGAAAGAGACAAAACACCAGGGTAAGCCAGAGATGCGTCGTTTGTTTTTGAAAAATTAAAAACAACGTGTTAAATTTGTTTCTAGTAATAAAATATAAATTATTGTGATATTGGTGCCTCAAAGGGCAGTTTAGCCGAATAAATCCAACTTTTAATAAAATACAGCGATCCTGAAAATTTGCCTAAAAACAAGTCGCTGCGTCGCCATGAATTTTACTTATTTTCACCTATAGTTGAGGATGTATATAAGTGGCACCGCGTCATTGCTATGGTAAACGAAATTTTGCGGCAAAATCTAAGCAAAGAAGGCTTAAAAAATTAGTGTTTTACTTTGTACATTCAGTTTATATGTGTATAATAAAACGCTGATATCTTTTAGATGATAGATGAATTAGGTATTTAATTAATAAATAAAGATCCGAAATATAAAAGAGAATCCAAAGTTACATTAAAATGTACGCAAATATTAATTTAGTTGCAATATATTATAATCTATAATCTTTGGTTGCAAAAACGGTAATTTGTTTTGTAAAAAGCTCGGTCATAATTTGTTTAACATAAAACAGTCAAAACAACAACAAACAGAACATGTCAAAGCTCGGCTAAATCAATATGGTCGTAACAAC
Organism: Aspidapion aeneum; assembly: GCA_963576565.1. Classification (NCBI taxonomy): domain Eukaryota; kingdom Metazoa; phylum Arthropoda; class Insecta; order Coleoptera; family Brentidae; genus Aspidapion; species Aspidapion aeneum. The sequence goes on along the minus strand of OY755045.1, from coordinate 23,246,918 downwards.
CAGATAAGAGTATATATATTCGTTACTAATGAAATCGTTTAAACGAAGACATAAATAAAAAGCAATTAAAATAGTAAGCTACTGACTAATTAGCGCCGTGCCTCGTGTTGGGAATCAATATCAATAAAAAAATTAAAGGAAGTCAGTGCCACTGTATGTTACCCTCTACTCCCTTACCGCCCACCATGGTCTTGATGACGCGGTGCCACTTTAATAAAATATCAACTACATGTAATTAATGCTTGAAATACCATTTATATTAAAATCCCGTTTTGTTACAGTGCAATTGTTTATAATTGCAATATCCATGTAACTCAGTTATTATTGGGAGAAAAAAGTTTAAACAAAAACTGGTTGTGTGAGAGAGAGAGAGAGAAAGAAGTTATTAATTTAGATTTTTAAAAAATCTTAATAATTTCTGTGTGATGTCTGCCCGTGTTCTTGTTTGTGTGTGTGTCTGTTCGGCGAACGATAGCTTCGGATCCACTAAACCAATATTTATGAGATTTTCATGAAAAACAGTGTTTGACACTGTAACGAGCTGATTTGTTTAAAAAATTAATATGTGCTCAACTTTTTAATGGAGCATCGCATCAATATGCGGTTTTTGTAATAATTGGAGTTTATGTAGAGTGTGCTAATTAAGGTCACCAGAGCATGAACTTCCTTACTTCGTGATCTAGTGACCTTAGTGCTAGTGGGCTAGGAATCAGATTCATCGTGGATACATTTATTTAAATAAAAGTCAAAAAAATAAATGGCTAAACACATAAAATGAATTTAAAATTTAACTGGCACCATTTACGTGTTTTCTTAGTTTGCTCCCACCATTTCTTCAAAGTTTTATAGATGTTTGGCTTAGTGTGTTAGCGATGAAAATTATCAATCATATGTCGGCTATTATAAATAGGAAACAACTAATAAATAAGCAATTTCTAATATGTTTTGAACCATATTTTATAGCGTAAAGTATAAAGAGTGCTTTTCCTTTTAATACTTGATAGCATTTTCATCGAAGACCCTTAATTGCCAATAAGCGGCTCTATTAATTTAGAGCCATGACAAAGAGAAACCCTTGGTTACATTATTGAGCAGAGCCTATGGGAAAACAGAGCCCTAAACTTTGAACATTTATATCTATCACAATATACATATTAATTAGGAGCCTAAGTACTAAATATTATAGGCCCTCGTTGATGTATTTATGACATATTTTTGACATAAGTTTGATGTAGTTTTGGCTTATAAAAAAGTTAGAAATTATGCTCTTTAAAGCCTTTTATCTAGTAATGCCGAGAGATTGGATCAGGGTTAAAATTAACTCCCGTCGCATGTAAAGTAAAGTATTAATTTCCGCACTTGTTAGGTAAATAACTATAACGAATTTCAATATTCTGCATGTGTTTTTTCTATTTGCGGTTTTAAATGTGCAAAATATACAGGACACGCTATAAACGCGCAGCACAATACCGTCCTAAAAATACCACACATGGTCAAAAAACGTGCATCCTGTTACATAGTAAATACCGCGCAAGGTTTTTAACGCGCAAGTAGAAAAATACAGCGCAAACAAATATCGCACAAGGTTCCTATCACGCAAAATAAGAAATCGCGCAGCCCATAACCGCGCTCAAAATACTTTGCATTGTATTTTCGACTTTTGTATTTTTTTAAACCCTATTACTAGTAATATCGACAGATTAGATTATGGTTAAAATGAATATTGTAAACAATTTCAATATTCTACTGGTGCTTTTTTTATTTGTGGTCTTAAATGTTCATAATATATAGGATAAGCCATAACCGCACAGCACAATACCGTCCAAAAAAATACCACACATGGTCAAAAACCGCGCATCTTATTACATCGGAAATACCGCGCAAGTTGTTTACCGCGCAACAAAAATACAGCGCATACAAATATCGCACTCATTACCGCGCCAAAAATACTTTGCAAGCTTTTAACTGCGTAAGTTAATAAACCAGGCAAATATAAAAACAGCGGAAAAACAAAAATACAATTCTATATTTAATATACACGAAAAAGCGTTCCCAAATTTTTTAATTTAGCATTCTTTATCATCTTGGCCGATAAATTAAATGTGCCAAAATCTCAAAAATAGTCAGCTAAATCTTCTTTTTTACATTGATTCCATAGTAATTAACCCACTTAGAAAAATCGCTGAATCTAGGGAAGTTTTTGACCCCAGTTTTAAGAATCTCGTTATTTTTTTTTCTTGTAGTGTTGTGTTAAAATCGCGAATAACTAATAAACTATTAATCTGATTGTGATAAAATTTGGTTTGTAGTTGTGTTTTATTGAATACTTGTTTTAAAAAAAAGAACATATTTGCTTATTTTATTAACAGGACTTTTCATAAATGATACTGTGGTGGTATAAGCCCTTATTTGATTATAAGGATTATAAATTGAAATTTTTTGCATTTTTTAAGCAAAGTGGGCCTATCTTGTTTTCGTAGGCATCGTTTGGAGTAGCGGATAAAGTGCGACGCGATGCTTTAAGCGCGGTCACCTTTGTTTTTGAGTTTGTAGATTAGAGGTATTATTACCTCAAAAGTTAGAAAGATTTGTGCAACGTCACGTTTGGAGCGTTATCTATTCATTCGCGTAAGATAACGTAAGCTCGTCAGCGTTATTTGCGTAAACATAAACTAATTTAATTAATGTCTATTCTGCTATACCCTATAAGCACCAAGATATAGGGCACAGAGTAAAAAAAACTAACTTACCTAAAGTTTTACACTTTGATCAACAGATGGCAAAAAAATCATATTTAAAAAAATATATCTTTTCTAAAAAATATACATACGCTACACACGCAACATTAACATAGAAATGAAACAAAAATTCTCGCGGCAAACTGTCTCGTAGTAAATTGTCCCCGCGGCGAATCGGCGGCGACGAACCTGCCGCGGCGAATTGTCTCATTCCCCCTACTTTATTTGGTAATGACTTGACATTTCGTTTTTTTCCAACGCTTTCTGGATCTTACCAGCACATATTGACGGGACGACAACATTTGTGCCATTTTAATTTTAATACCAGCAGCTTTTTGTGTCCGCACAACTTATCAACCTATATTTTTAAAATATGAAGGAAAAGGTGTACGGATTGGCAAAAAAAATTGAGAGCCAAAATTATTAAGAGGTGTAAAGTTTAAGTTAGGTACCTAGATAACTACCTATCTTGCCTTTTATTTTAGTGTAGAACTGTAGAATAACAGACATCTGCTTAAGTAAGTATAGTGACTAAACATTTTAGATCTCCCTGTAGAATTTTCTAAATCTAAGAAAAACATTTTGAAATTTAAAAGAAATTCGTGAAAGTGTAAAGTTAAAGGACTAAACAAAAAGTTTAACGGGCAAATGATCCTCAACTGGGAGACTCTGCGTTTCTGATTTTTAAGGCTTGATTCACCCCGAGCTTAAACAAAAATGATAGAGGATGAACTATGTTCATATTTTGTTAAGTTCGGTGTTTGGCTACATTGTATTAAGAATTTTTAAAAAAATTTCGATTTTGACATCTTTAGAAGAAAAAATGGCGATATATTGACATGTTGCAAAATTTCAGGTAATTATATAAGTTTGTTCGTCAACCATAATATTTCTGTTAATTATACTAGATTTTAGAAATGAATCCCGATCGGGAACTTGATGGTTATTTTTGAAACGTTGAACTCTAGAATAAATCATTGCATATTGAACGCTATAGCGCAGATAGACAAATATGATATGTTTTTATTTAGAAATATATAGGAAACGAAAAAAATATTACCAGATAAAATCCCCAGTAGAAATGGCTATGTTATGAGGTAAAAACAAACAAAATTGAAATAAAATCAAAAGACACCAACTTATCCTTTTATTTAGAATTTTTGTTCAATTTTTTTCTGAAAGCACCATCAACCTACTATAAACACATGCCTAACTAATTTAAATAGTTGAAACAGTTTTTAAGAAAATTTGAGTCAAAACAAAATCTTTAAAAATGTGATTTTGCTGTGGTTTTCTCAGTTTAGTGTTTCCCCTATAGCATATATTACTTTTCTAAATAATTTTTGTTAATAGACAGATCCCAAAAACTTTTTTGGTAAACCGTATTTTTCGTTTTTTGATTTCTCCTTTTAAGAATCAAAAAACAAAATAATAATTTTTTGAAAAAATCGCAAGGTTTTGGAAAAACTAAATACTTATTTTTGCTTAACTTAAAAAAAAATGTAATATATTTTATTAGAAATTTTAACAGCTTTTATAAAATGTAGGCAGTATATACAGGGTAGTCCTGGTTTTGAAGAAATAGAATAAATAAGAAACATATGTTTGTACGAATCTCGTATATTAGTAAATCGCCTCTGCGCCACTGAAAAGTTAACAAAAAAATTAACGAAGTAGGTTCTTGGAACCGTGGAAGGGTACTTTATATGTGTACAAAATTTTGCAAAGAGGTACAATTATCAGGAAATCAAAAATTTTTGCATAGTCTATAATCTGTTGTAAGCTGTTCTTTAATCTCTGCCAAAAACACTCTGCTAGATGTTAAAGTTTTTTGAAAATATTTAGGTGATTTTCTGTCCATGTAAAACAGTAATAAAAACAAACTCATACAATTAAAACCAAACGAAACTTGTTTTTAAAACTCGTTATCTTTCTTTTCTTCGTCCAATTATCTTTTAAAAACAAGACGGCAATAATCTTTAAATCTGCTTAAAACAGTTTTTTTTGTACTTTTTTTGCTGAATTTTTTGCTTTTATAAATTCACGGAAGGGTCCGATAGCTCGCTTGCCTCTTGAACAGCTCTTCGGAACAAGAATAATAACAAAAAATAAGGAATCTATCATAGATAAATTTAAAAGAAAAAGCTTTTTAAAATAGGTATAGTTAACCAATTGAAATTATTCTAGATATTGAAAACATTGTTTAAAACGGCTGGACAAGTTAGAGTAAAAAAAATTGCAATAATGTAATTTTCTTTCTTTCTGTCTTACATACCAAAAAGATGGAAACTACTCATTATGAAAAACAATCGTCTTAGGAATAAAAAAAGGGGCGGAGCGTCACACCTGACTGTACACCAAGTAGTATAAGTAGTAGCCTGTTGACTGGTTTGTTTAGTTTACACTTGAAAATGGTTAGAGGTACTTACTAACCGAAATGACGTGTTTAAAATAAATAAAGACAATGGAGTTTCAATAAAACAAAAAGTACTTTTCAAATAAAACTATATTTTTACCTTTCTAGCCCGCGTAACAATGGCTAGAGAAGGTATTATTTTGTGTGTATTATTTCTGTCCGTAACACAATAGCTCCTAAACAGCTAAACCGATTTTCATAAAATTTTCAGGTGAAATATTGTTCGACACTCCAACGAGCTGATTAGATTTTGATCAAGATCCATAAATGCTAATGACAGTTTTTTGACAATTAAAATTTTTTTAAATGCTAACTTTCTAACGGAGCATCGTATCAATATAGCTCAATAATTTGTGTAATTACCAAAAACTTTATTTTTTGAAATATTTACAAAAAACTGTTTTCAAGGCTGATATATCATGGCTTCACTTGAAGTGTGCTAATAAGCCAGCTAGGAAGATACTAGATCCTTCATGGATCGATTTATTTAATATATATTTTTCCATTATATATTTAGCATGTGTATTTTGCGTTAAATAGTTGCATTTTTTTGCATATTATGTCACTGGTAAAATACAAAATACACAAAATTACTTTGTCGCTAACCGCGAACATTTTCTTTATCTCTCTTTTTATTTAGATATCAATGACAAAATACAAAACATCTATTCCAGAGCTGCCTTTGCCAAAAAAAACTCTTCAGTCTCAAGAGGCTTTTACCGTTTCGTTTTTTTTTATCTCTAAATTAGCGATTCGCATTTGTTTCGGCCGATAAAAAAGGGAAACATCGAGCCGAAACAAGGGAGCAACCTTGGAGTAACGCATTAGGTAAAAGACGGGAGAAATATAGTGTAAATTTATCAATGAATTATATATAAATAGGGATCAATTATATTTATTTATTAGTATGACAGTGTGTACCTACATTGAAAAAAAGCTAAACGACTAATATTGTTTTAATCTCTTACAAAAGGTACCCACATAAACGTCACCAGCCGACTTGTGCTGAGTTCCACCATATTAGTTTTAAAGGGCGTAAGATAATTTTCATGAACACAAAATCTAATAGTTAATTTATCATGAAATGTTTTGATATTTCGTTTTTTATTCATATCGTATTTCCCCACATAGCACAAAAATCACATCAACGTTAAATTAACGTGAACAAAAATAACAACATTATTTTTTACTAGAAAACAACCTCATAACATGTCATATTTGTTTTGTGAAATCTACATACAAAAAGATAACTCAAAAACAAGGTGGAGTCATGCAATAAAAATGTAATTTTTGCCGAAGTTTCTGGTGCTGTGTATATAACGTCTTTTTTACCCTCGTTATTTTCATGTGCCAAATTCACACTTGAAAAGTCATCCACAACATGTTCTAAAACGCCACTAGATTAAGACTTCTCAAACCTACTACCTTTCTGCGTCTTTTTTTGTCACGTTTTTTTAATAACATTTTTTTAACTTAAACGAGACGCGAAAGGAAGTTATAAAAGTTCACTAATTTAAGATTACAACACTTCAAGACAATTTTAAAGATGGCGCTCAAAGCAAGATAAAATATCTATACATAAATTATGTTTTTTTTAAAGCTAAACAAGATTTTTTTACAGTAAACACTTTCACATAGTATTAATGTGTCTTTATCAGGTTAATGACTGATGCGTCGTGACATCAAAGAAATAACTGATTTATTCCATGGTCGTGATCGTAAAGGATTAGGGATCAGGTCCTTCACAGGTTTTTGGAGTTTATAGGCCAAAGAACTCCCTGATAGATTTCGTGAAAGTGAAAAATGCCGACAATAGGTGGCGCTGGTGCTAGTAAAATATCAAAAATATTCCATGCAAGTCGCGTTTTAAAATTTGTGTAGAAAAGGCATGAAAATAATGTGATTTTGACGTTGATAAAAATCACTTGAAAATAACGTAAAAACATTGCTGTTTTAATTTAATAATGGCGTTATTACAACGCAATTTTTAGCAACGTTATTTTTTATAACGTTAATGAATGACTTATTAAGCTTGTTTTCATATATGAAATAAATGTTTTTTTCTAGCAGCTTTTAAAATCAACGTTTTTTTCTCACGTGTTTTTTACGTATAATTCAAATATATACAGGGCAGGAGCTAATTCTAAAGAAATTGCAAAAATATACCGCTAGGGTAAAAGCTATACTGACCATGAAGATTCTACTTAGAAAGAGAAATACTAATTAAGCGAGTGTTTAGATAAAAATAGAAATAACCGAACCTCCCTTTATCCCTCTCGAGTGATGCTCCGCCTTTTTGGTACGGATAAAGATATTTAATTGCCTGGTTTGTAGTAGAGTAAATGTGTAAAATAAAGCTGCAAAACGGGTATATTTTTTATATTTGGTATAGTAGTACCTGACACCAAAAGCTAAATTTTCATTCGATGATCCCCGATTTTCCTGCCTCAGAATCCAAGATGGCGGCTGCCAAAGTTAAGAAAAAAAAATGATTTCCTTGTTTTAAGAGAAATTAAATTAATTTTGACAAATTTACTTTAAGTGGGACCTACTTAATTTAAAAATGTAAAAAATATTACACCTGTCACTGCGAAACAAAATGGCGGCTATATTTTAAAAAAATCGTTTTTCTTCAATATTTTCTTCATTTTTTGTGCGATATTTATGTTTGGCATCTCATATTAAAGCTACTGACCCACTCTTTAAACGTACTTAAAAGAAATGATAAATTTCCCAGCCGACACAAAGATGGCGCTTTATTTGTCAAAAATAAAAGAGACCTTTACAACCTGTAGACCAAATAAAATTAAAAAAATTTTTTTTTTTTGATTTTATTAGTAGTAAGCCAGATTTTGTAAAAATTTATAAAAAGTTACAAATCGACATTTAACATTTTAGGATGGCGGCCGAAGTTCAGATAAAAAAATTATTTTTTTGTTCTTGTTTGACACAACTAGTATTGCCGTGTAATATATCGATTTATACTAAATGGGGGTCGCCGATTTTAAATATTTCATAATAAATGACATATGTCTATTATTATCCAAGATGGCGGCGTTCAAAATATAAATACAACAATATCTTTTTGGTTTGGTAATTTTTTTTACCAAGATATGTAATTGTATATTAACCTTAATTAATTAAAGATTAACCTTAACTAATTAAATATTAACCTTAATTAATTAAATATCGCGCAAAAATTGAATAAAATATCGAAGAAATATGATTTTTTTAAATGTAGCCGTCATTTTATTTTAAAGTGACAGGCAAATTTTTTTTTATTGAGTAGGTCCCACTTAAAGTAAATTTATCAAAATTAATTTAATTTCTCTTAAAACAGAATTAATTTTTATTCTTAACTTTGGCAGCCGCCATCTTGGATTCTGATGCCGGAAAATAGGGGATCCTCGATTGAAAATTTAGCTTTTAATGTTAGCTACTACCACGCCAAATATAAAAAAATTTACCTTTTTTGCAGCTTTTTCTTGAAATACGCTACAAATTTACTCTACTATTGGGTGTGGTCTATGATTCAGTTCTCGGAGATTTTCGAATTCTTCATTTACCCTTTCATCACGGATCACCTAGGTGATCCGTGCTTTCATTATTGTCTCTAAACGTCCGTCGCATTAAATACGGCTGCCATATCCTACGAATAAAATCGATTTTTTACACTACTGCATAATTTTAAAAACCGCTTACAAAATTCTTTTAAGAGCTAATAAATTAATCAAATTAAATGCCTAAACTTGCCACCCTGTTGTGCTAAAAAGTAACCTAAACGGTTACAAAATCGCTGCCGTACATTGCTTAGCCCCACATAGCACAAAAAAAACATCAACGTTAAATTAACGTAAACATAAATAACAAAGTTTTTTTTTACTTGAAAACAACCTCATACCATGTAATATTTATTTTGTTAAATCTACATGCTTAAAGATAACTTAAAAACAAGGAGAAATCAAGTTATAAAAATGTACTTTTTGTTGAAGTTTCTGGTGCTGTGTATATAACGTGTTTATTACCCTCGTTATTTTCATGTACCAAATTCACACTTGAAAAGTCCTCCAACATGTTTTAAAACGCCACTAGATTAAGACTTCTAAAACCTACTAACTTTCTGCGTCTTTTTTAGTCACGTTTTTTTAATAACATTTTTTTAACTTAAAAGAGATGCGAAAGGAAGTTATAAAAGTTCACTGGTTTAAGACTACAACACTTCAAGACAATTTTAAAGATGGCGCTCAAGGCAAGACAAAATATCTATAAATCTATCTATATACATTATGTTTTGTTTAAAACCTAAACAAGATTTTTTAACATTAAATACTTTCACAGAATATGTCTTTATCAGGTTAATAACAGATGCGTCGTGATCGTGAAGGATCAGGGATCAGCTCCTTAACAGGTTTTTGGAGTTTAGAGGCCAAAGCACTGTCTGATAGATTTCGTCAAAGTGAAAAATGCCGACAATAGGTGGCGCTGCTGCTAGTAAAATCTCTAAAATATTCGGTAGAAAAGCCATGCAAGTCGCGTTTTAAAATTCGTGTAGAAAAGGCGTGAATCTAATGTTTTAACGTTGATAAAAATCACTTGAAACTAACGTAAAAACATTGCTGTTTTAATTTTATAATGGCGTTATTACAACGCAGTTTTTAGCAACGTTATTTTTTATAACGTTAATGAATGACCTATTAAGCTTGTTTTCATATATGAAATAAACGTTTTTTTCTAGCAGCTTTTAAAATCGACATTTTTTTCTCACGCCTTTTTTACTTGTTAAACACGTGATTGTGCTATGTGGGGCATCTCAGGTGTGATAGAGTTAAAAGCCTCTCTAATTTTAGTTCGAATTCGACTAGCTTATGAGCTCAAATTTGATCAAATGTAAATGTATTATTTTTGACATAAAGCCAAATAAAAAAATCAAATACAGTCAGGTCAGGCGATCTAGGGGGCTATCTCACTGCATCCTGGAAGCGTACGTCAGGAAACCCCTTATTGTAAAGAAAAAGAAAAATTAAGTTTTACCATTTATTCTTGATAAGTATGTACCGGTAAGTTTTTTTTATTATAATTTCTGAAATATATAATCGATTTTTATGGGACAAAATGCAGTTGGCAGAGAATTAATCAGAGTTTTAACTTAATATATCTTTTTGTCCGCAGTCTCAAAATCCAAGATGGCGAACGAAATTAAAATGTACCCTTCAAAGATGCTCATTTATTCTTATGTTGCAAACATGTCTTAATTACTTTTTTAAATCGGTAAAAAAGCTGCATTCTTGCCTCGCATAACAAGGTACGAATCAGTAAAATCGATTTAGTGGTTCTAAAAATGAATGTTTTTGTTTCAACCATTGTTTTTCATACTATGCGATTGCCTTGCCAATCATGTCTGCATTTATTTCCTTATAAATTCATTACTACTAAACCGATTTTAATGAAATAAAAAACGTCCTCATGAGAATTGATTGCTTTTTAAAGCTTATGATCAAAGTTTATCGCCATCTTAAAATTTAAGATGTCGGACAGAATCATACTTGATTCTTCAAAATGGCGTGTTTATTCTTATTTTTGATTCTGTCCGACATCTTAAATTTGAAGATCGCGGCAAATTTCGAAAAAAATCTTTAAAGAGCAATCAATTTTCACCACGATTTTTTTTATTTAACTAAAATCGGTGTAGTAGTAACAAATTTATGAGGAAATAAATGCAGGCATTATTGGCAATGCAATCGTACAATTGGTAAAACAATTGCTGAAACAAAAATAGATTTTTTGAGAACCACTATACCGATTTTGCTAATTTTTACCTCGTTGTGTGGAAGAAAAGTAGTGCTATACTATAAATTAAAAAAAAAACCAAAACGTTTTCAAAAAATAAGAATAAACACACTATTTATAAGAATCAAGTATGATTCTGTCCACCATCTTAAAGTTTAATTAATTCAATTCGTATGTTTTAGGATGTCTTTTATTTAATCAAAATCGGTTCAGTAGTAATGAATTTAAAAGGAAATAAATGCAGACATGATTGGCAAGGCAATCGTATAATATTCAAAACAATGGTTAAAACAAAAATATTTTTTTCTAGAACCACTAAACCGGTTTTTATGATTTATACGCAGCTTTTTTATTGATTTAGAAAAATAGTTTAAGCATGTTCGCAACACAAGAATAAACGAGCATCTTTGAAGGGTACAATTTTTTTTCGTCCGCTATCTTGGATTTTGAAATGGCGGACAAAAAATTACATTCAGTCAAAACTCTGATTAATTCTCTGCCATGTGCAGTTTGTCTGATCAAAATCGATGATATAGTTCAAAAGTTATAATAAAAAAAATTGTTCGATTTTTTTGGCCCACCTGGTATGTATAGCATCAAATTTTTAAAAAATAAACCGTTGAATATTTTACAATCAAAACAATGTTTTACCTAGAGGAAATGTAAAGCTCAAACTACAGCATCCCCGAAACAATATACAAAACTAACAAAATAAGATTAGGGCAAAACAAGCACACTAAGGTAAGAAGGAATCCAAGACTTATCAGGGTCGCATTTGCTTATTTTTTATTCAAGGAAAATTTTTTAGACCTACCTTTGATGTGGACCGTAAATCTTTCATTACACGATTTAGGCGTGACTCATACTATACGTACCGGTTCCGCACGTGAACGTACCGTTACCGCACCGTCAACGACAGGTCAAATAGTCTTATATTGAAAGAAATAGACGTACACTCGTTACTCGTACGGTGCTTTTACGGGGTAGTATGAATGCGTCCATTGCTTTCAAGAATGCTTAGTTTTTAAGAAAATTGAATAAAATAAATAAAAAATTCAATTCAATATAAAAATATGCGGACGCCGCTGGAGTGTCAATAATACCTTTAACACAACTCGGTGACCGGCCGTTTGAAAGAACATTTTAATTTATCTGAAAAAGGTAATTTAACATTTTTCCCTAAAATGCTTATTTTTTTTTTAAACTGAATAAACTCTAAAAAACATTTTTCGTGATTTTAAAAAATAACCCCAATTTATGGATGCCAATTAAGTGCTAACCGTGGACTTGGCCCACTTCAATGATATGTCGTTTAAAAGATAATTTAATTTTATGTAATAAAGTTTTTATTGTCTTCAACTTTTGTCTACAACTTTTTTCTAAAATATGCAGTGACCAAGTAATTAAAAACAAATCTTTTTGTGTACACTAAATCCAAGATGGTGTAACAGGGGCCTAGTATGTGACAGTGGTACTGTCACCTCAAGTGGCCAAGGCTTAAATGTTGTAAGCTACCAACTTAGGCTACAACTTATATAAATTATAAAAAGATTAAATGTTACTATATGTTATTAAATTTACACGATCTCGAAAGGGAATTTGACGGTTCTTAGAGGAAAAGTATGCTATAAACGTTTTTCTCAAATGTATAACTAATGTAGGATAATGATACATACCTTTTCAATTTTCATCTTGTAGCTTCACACTTTCACTTCTTATATTTATTAGTTGAATATCGACTTTTTACTACTATTAAACTTTTGTATTCAACTATTTACACTTCTTAAACTTTTAGGTTTTGTAAACCTTTTATATATTTGTTGTAAATATATATATTTATCAACATCTTAAACGTTGATTGAATGAGTGAAACTATTCAATCAACTGTTGAATTTGCTTAATATTACTGTTTAGGTTTGGGATATATTGTTGAAGAAAAATGCCGATTTTAGGGCAACTAATGGTTTGTATTTTGATGTTAAAAAAAACCATAAAACAGATAAAAACATTATTTCAAAACACTGGAAACAGTAATAATTAAACGTTTTAAAATTAATAAACTCCAAAAGAAAAGACTAAAATAATTATGAATGGTAAACTTATCACGTCCTTGTAATGCAACTATAGGTAAATTTAGTGGGAATAAGGACACTGTTGTTCTGGTAAATATACGTTTTAATCCATCGGTAACGTTTCGACAATGGTTTTTGTCTTCATCAGACCTTTAGACTAGATCGTACATTGGAACAACAATGTACGATCTAGTCTAAAGGTCTGATGAAGACAAAAACCATTGTCGAAACGTTACCGATGGATTAAAACGTATATTTACCAGAACAACAGTGTCCTTATTCCCACTAAATTTACCTATAATTATGAATAATAAAGATAATAGCTTATACAATGTTAAAATGATTGATAAATTTCCCCAGTTGAAATAAAACCCCCCTTAAGAAGTGTGAATGAAAGCGTAACGTACCAAGCGGAGCGCGACTAAAAAGTGATCTCCCTCCAGACTTTCGAAAGTTTCAGTACTCTGCTCTCTAGACACTCTCAACTTGCCGCTAGCTGATTGGTCTAAATCTAAGCTTACTTTAACGGTTTACTCCCACAGACATTCTTGGTTGCCGTGGTCTGAAACTTAAGCTCTCTCGCATTGGTGAGAAAGACAAAGAGATAAAATACCACCGCAATTCAAAGATGTGTGGACTGAGAAAATCGATAAAGTTAGAATCATACAGTGTATTTCTTAAAAGTCGAAAATAGTTTAGCTAATTTGTTTCCAGTTACAACATATGAATTATTTTGATGTTAGTGGCTCAAAACACATATTAGCCAAATACAACTTTTATTAAAATACAGCGAACCTGAAAATATGCCCAAAAACAAGTTGCCGAGTTGCCATAAATTTTACTTAATCTTAACCTAGTCTTGCATATAATTAATGCTTGTTGATGACAAAAACAATATTTAATTAAAAATCTTTAAAAACTTATAAATGGCAAAAATACCATTTATGCTCAAATCCCGTTTTGTTACAATGGCGTAGTGAGCCGGCGCCCCCAAAGGTCGAAAACTCAAATTTTTTTTAGGACATTAGTCAAAATCGTGACAACACCACCTTTTGCAAGTTGGGAGTCTTTTTTTCTCTCTAATGACTGGTGTTACAAATAAACGATAAAGTGAGATATTGCAGGTTAAGAGTTAAGTATTGTCCCATATCTAGTTGCCCTCGTAAGTTCTTCTCGAAAAAGTGGGCTCTGAATTCAGCTAGCAAAGAGGATGTGCATCATAACATAAAACAACTGACGCCGTCAAGAAACGAAAACAAAAGCCTTCGCGTTCCGAGACGCGAGATGTTTTGATTTTCCTTTGTTTTGACGGTTTATAGCTTCTTTCCTGTTTCCTGCGTAGCTATTAGACTATCCAAGGTTTTTCTAAAATTTCAGTGCATAAAAGAGAAATTCTGTTTATTCAAGCGGTATGTTCGAGTTGCCTTTTTAAGAAAACATCATGTTATTGCCGATGTTTGTATTTCTAAAGCTACTAGGAAACTCTAACAGGAGTATTGACTAAATGATGCTAAATCCAAAGTACTCAAACTCAGGTACTAATGTTCTGGTAAAGGCGTAACTTGTTTCACGTTTTAATATACGGAGGAGATGTTTCCGTATATTTCAACCAAGGTTTACTGAGGTTATTGTAAGACTTAGAAGAAAAGTATAAAAGCAAAAGTGGTAAATTTTAAAATGAGAAATGTAAATTTGATAAATAAGGTATATCTTGTTTCGTTGCTAAAATATCCCAATGTCGCCAAAGGACATGAAAAATAATTTAAAAAAAACTGCTTCCTAAAAGCCTAAAAACGACGTGTGTTTAAAATAATATATTTTGTGGGTTTCCCTCCTCCTTTTTCAAAATTTGTTGAGTAGATACTGCTTAAGATATATAAAAAAACTTGAATTATCGATTTGGTTAAAGAGGGACACCACGGCACCAAGTTATCAATATTACGTGTGAACACCGCTTTTATGTAAAATTAAAAAGAAATTGCGAAAAATAAATTTAGAATTGGCAAGTAATCCATTTTCGTATCGTAAAAGCAATTATTGTGGAGCCCAGACCCAACTCGTGCATTAAAGGTTTCACTAATGGCTTCTCCATCGAAGCGTAAATTTTTAATAAATAGGTACCTATGGAATATTAAAATGACTTTTGAGATTGAAAATTAGTATTGGAAATGGACCTATGAAAAATAAGAATTTCTCATGAAACGATAAAATAAACAAGGTAGTAGTCTAAGCGGGCTACACAGGGATAGAGATCAATTGGTATAGTCTAATTTTCTATATCTATATTCAGTGTCCACTTTTTTTAGAAGCGCAGGTATGAAGAGCAACATACAGATTAAGGGCCATCCACCATGATCGCAGAGCAAAAAAAAGTGGAATCAACAGCCATTATTAGAGTACTAGAGTTGGACGCAACTCTAGGAATGATATCCGACGTCATACCCAACACGGTGTACAGTAGAAAGCTAGACAATAATATCTTTCCCTAGAGGGAGGAATGGTAAATGAACAGGACAGTTTCTCAAATAACGATAGCTTCTGGTATACCGACGGATCCAAAATGCTTTCAGGCGCTGGATTTGGAGTTGTTGATTTCCAAAGAGAAATCGAGATTACACATAATCTCGGCCAACTGGCTATTATATTTTAGGCCGAACTTGTAGAGATTGAACTGTGTGCATAACTGAGCACGAATGGACCAACAGGACAATTAAAATCTTCTCCAACAGTCCAGAAGCCCGAAGAGCGTTTGATTCTTATACGATCTTATCACGGATCACCTAACAAAAGGTGATCCGTGGTCTTATCGAGAACCGAAAGGAGCTGCAGGGACTTACTGAATGCAATCGGTAGCGATAACAATGAACCATTGCATTGGTATGGATTTCGGGGTATTTTTGGCATTAGGAAAATATGCCGCAGACCAAACAGCAAGAAAAGCGGCATCTGCCGACTTTTTTTCGGCGCCGAACCAGGCCTGAAGATAGCATACAATGTTGCTAAATCAACCAGATGAAAATGGATCGAGAACAGCTTCCAACAATACTGGATAAATCTACCAGAACTGTCTCACTTTAACGAGTTCATTAAAGAACCTTGTAAAAAAAGAGTCAGGAGCATTATTAAACTTACCAGGCAGGAGATCCGTATAGAGACTGGACTTTTTACGGGTTACTGCCGACTATGAGAACTCATGCATATAAGAGAATGAATGAATGCAGACTCTGAACGATGCCAAAACAATCAGATGTACTGTGCGAATGATCGGCTATTGCACGTTTAAGAAAGAACACTTTCGGTAAGTCTTAGATTGATTCAGATCTGAATAGTGTCTCACCCAAAGTCTGGTGGTTGCAATGGAAGGGCTGCAACGCCCACTCACATATGAATCATAATCATCAATCAATCAAGCTCATAGTTAAACATGCATTTTTTTTTCGAAAAATATGTGATGAGGTTAAGTACTGACATCTTAAAAGAATATTGGAGACAATATAAGAAAGAAAAAAAAATTGTCAGAAGTATTGATAGATGTAAATCGCCGCCAGAAGGCGCAAAAATTCGTAAAGATAACTAGGTGGTAAAAACCAATCCTAAATCCCTCTCTCTCTTTTCTTCTTGTGTAAACGTTTTCCTCTCTCTCCCTCTTATACACATAATCTATAAAGAAATAAATTTTCGAAAACTACAAGATTTGAAATCGTTTTTAATTTTTCTTTAAAAAACGATTTTTTGAAATATATTTTAAACATCAAAATTAATAGCTATGCCCTCCTGGCTAGGGTGACTGCATCCTAGAAGACAGACAGTGTAGGCACGGATCACCTTACACCACGGATCATTGTTAGGTGATCCGTGCCCTACTCCTGGCTGTCAATCAAGGCCTAATTATACAGACTGCTTCATTGTAAATATTAAAAAGGAATTGGGAAACAGATCTTCATCTATCTTTAATGCCATTTCTTTACATATTAACAAATTCAATTCAATTTTATAATCTTATAAAGAAGACTGCTTTGGTTGGTGGTCGCTTTTAATAAGCACAGGCTGATAAAATATTGGGAACAACTTTTTTTAGTTATACATATTCTTGCATTGATTTTAGCTTTTATTATGATAATTTAGAAGAGGAAGTTTAAATTTCCGTAATTAAAAGTTCTGCGTTTGCCTCATAGAGAGGACAAACAAACATACAATAACACAAATGACTAGGGAGACAAAGTGACATAAATGAGCCCACAAAGCGCGAGATTGAGGATTGAGATATACACCTTGTGTTTCAGAAACAAAAGCCTATTATTCGCGAAAGGTATAACTGTAGAGAAACTAATAATTTCATTCGAAATACAAGAACCAGCAATATTAGAAAGTTTAAGTTGTGTAGAGTGTGCACATATGATTTTAAAGCAAAGTGAATGTAACGATAAAGAATACACACCAAGAACTCTTTCTGAAAATCACTGCCGCATTGATTGCGTAACAATTTCTGTTGACAACTGAAAGCATGGATTACCCAGTTAGGTAACGTGTGTCTAAAGTTCGCTTAAAAGGTTGTGGTGTGGCAAGGTCTTATATTTTTACCCAAACTACCTACAGAATTTAAAAGGTCATTGAACGTGATTAAACCATTTCTTGTATGGAAACCCGATGACGCATCTACAGTCGTCCAGTTAAGTTCACACCCTGTGTAAAAGTATAATAGTTAAGGGAAATATGTTCTCCAAAAACAAAACTACCCAGGGTCCGTAAGACGTAACGTAATGACACAACCAATCAGCGATTCAGTTAAAGACGCAATATTGTATTAATTAAATTGTCGATTGGTTGAATTATTACGTTAAGTCCATCGGAGCCTTGCGTAGTTCTGGCGTGGGATCGGCCCTATGGATCGGCCTAAAGACTCAAAAAAGTACTAGAAAAAATACGCTGGCTAAAGAAGGAAAATATTGGAATAGGCTTCTTGACATTTTTACCACGTTAAAATCAAAATGTTCTGGGCGAAACGGCTCGCTATCCGGTTTTTACCACATTTTAAGACCTTAGAAAATGATTATATTTTTTATATATTTAATAATGTTAATTATAGAATTTTAGTCCTGCGAAAAACAATTGTGTAACGTGTGGCCACCTTTTTTCGGCAGTAATTTATCGGTCAAGCCAACCTCCACCAAACCAAACCTTCGATTCTTTAAAAGAGAAATGGCTTTTGGCACGTTTGCTATTTTTACTCCAGGGTAGGTATTCCGGGTGTTGAACGATGTGATAAGTTCCCATCACATGCTTTGACCAATGGCAGGCTTTAAATTAGCTTAGAGCTGTCACGTGCTATGCGAAAAGACCTCTTTTGCGCAAGCTTCTCCTACGATCCGACCGAGGATCGTTCAGTCGGTACCCGGGCAGGAGAACAGATTTCACTTCAAACGCGTAAAATTCACTAACTCTGTAGAGCGGGCGACTATGCCCTCGGTCGAGACAAGTCATTTCGCACAACAGGCGACCGCTTAGAGTTTGCCATTGGTCAAAGCGTGTGATGTGAATGGTCACATCGTTCAAAATCCTGGTAGGCCTAATTTGAACCAAAAAAGGAAATAATATATTTTTAAGTTCTAAATATCTTATGATACACTTGTGAAGTTAATGTTTTGTGCTATAAAATAGCAACAACGCCATGCCAGTCTTGTTATATGTGGTGCAATGAGCTATAGCCCATCGACTGCGCTTACAAAACTTACATCCGCTTAACATTCTCTTAATCGCGGAGGCACGAAGAGCAACATACAGAATAAGGGCCAACCACCAGGATGGCAGGGCAAACAACAGTGGTATCAATTAGGGAACAAGAGTTACACGCAACTCTAGGAATGATATCCGACGTCATACCCGAGACGGTGTACTGTAGAAAGCTATACAACATTATCCTTTAGGAGAGGGAGAACTGGTAAAAGAACAGGACTAATTCTTCAAATAACGATAGCTTCTGGTATACTGGCGGATCCAAAATACCATCAGGCGTTGGATCTGGAGATGTTAGTATCCAAGAAAAAGAGATGAAACATAGTCTCGGCCAACTGGCTACTTCAGACCGAACTCGTAGTCTTTGAACTGTGTGCCGGGTGGATTATTGACTACGAATGGACCAACAGGCCAGTAAAAATAAGGAACTGCAGGAATTCGCTGAATGCGCTTGGTAGCGCTAATGATGTGTCATTAGTATGGACACCAATGCATTCTGGGCACGAGGAAAATGAGGCCGCACACCAAGCAGCGAGGGAAGCGGCATTTGCTGAATTTTTTGACCCCGAACCAGCCCTGGGGATATCACACAATGCTGCTAAATCAACCATATTAAAATGGATGGAAAACAACTTCCAATAATACTGGATAAATATGCGAAAACTGGCTCACTCTAAAGAGTTTATTAAAGGACCTTATAGAAAGAGTGCTGGGTTCGATTCGGGTCACGGGTCACTGTCGACTGAGAGTACCCATGCACAGAATGCGACAAACAGAAGTGACAGAATATGGACTCTGTATGGAGGATGATGAAACAATCAGACATGTACTGTGCGAATGTCCGGCTATTGCACGTTTACGTCAGAACACTTTCGGTAAACCTCAGATTGATTCAGGAGATTGTCTCACCCAAACTGATAGCCAGCCTTTTTGGAGGATTAGGCATACAGTGGTGAGAAACCACTAAAAAAAATACAAAAGACACACTGGTGGTTGCATAATAAAGCATCATCATCATCAAATAGCAACAACTAAACTTTTGTTAAGTCTAAATATTAAATTTTTCAGTTAAGTATATTTGAATACATATTGTGGATATTTTATTAAAGTCGTAAGATGATAAAAAAATACGATAAAGCAAAATATCTTGTCTTGTGATATCTTGGGAAAAACCCCTGGGTGTATCAAATAATAAGTTTCAGTTGAATGCTAGCCGAAAAATCGCTTAAAGCTCCTAATATTATAATAACAGAACAAATTTCGTTATTAAGAGTAATTTTCTGAATGATTAGATAAACAGATGACAGCCAGACATACAGAGAGAACGCTGGGCTGGCAATGAAATTGAGTCTGAACAATGTCTAAAACAATACAGACGGGAAAGAAGAGACGGAAAGGATTAGGGAAAGATATTGTTTCAGCTTAGTGCATAAGTTTGTATGAAATTGTTCATCTGGTGGCCCGATAATAGAATAACAACATACTAGACCTATTGTAAACAGTGATCTCTATGTTCTAAACTGGATGGGCCCTAACACATAGAATGCTCTGGTGTTATCAAGGTGAGATATAACGCTGTATTGGTCTACCTTAGCTAACCTAAACTAACTTTACTAGGTAACATGCAATGTAAACCAAAAACAACAAATTACATTGGTCCCATAATAAACCTACTTCTTAATATATTAGATAATAGCCATATTTGTCCATTGACCTGTTTACCCTTAAAAGGGAATAAGAAGGAAGAAGCCGAGATGAGATCTGATTTTTCATGTTTTGTTTCTCTTTTCAGCACAAAATTTTATTTTAGATAATTTATCAAGGGTCAGAATCTAAAATTAAAATTGAAAATCGATTTTCAAAAGAATTCGTAATAACGAAAGGCTTAAGACAGGAATATTTGTATCTCTCCAACTCTTTTTAAAGTATATCAGAATAGCTCTAAAAAACTGAAAACGTACGTATGTGCACGGCACGGGAATATAACTTAAACGACCGATTTACCATATACACACTACAGTTTGCCGACGATCAAATAATTGTAGCTAATGATAAAAAAGACGGAAGAATACCAAAAGTGGGGTTAACCGTGAACGTGGATAAGACACAGTACTTATGTATTGGAAACAAATCAAGTGACTTGGAACTAGACAATGGACAAACAATATCTCCATGCAATGAGTATGTATACTTGGGTATCATATTTGATAAGACAGGAACAGACTGTGAAGAAGACAGTATTTTATGGAGCAAAGAGTATTTAACATATGAAACAATGGTGGAGTGTCGAAATGGATGCAATAAGAAGGTCAATGAGAATATCTAGAATAGAGCATATAAGAAATGAGATTACAAAAGAAAGAATGGGGATCGAGGGAAACATAACGGATGACATCAATAAAAGGCAACTGATATGGTACAGGCATGTACAACGGATGAAAGATGAAAGATTTCCAAAGCAGTTCCTAGAATGACTAGAACGAGAGGGCGTCCTAAACTGGAAGGGCAACAGTCAATCCAAAGATTAATGAGTCAAAAAAACCTGACAGAAGATGATTGTCAGGATCGAAAGAAGGTGGAGAATAGGCGTCGGACAACGTAGAAAAACGTTCCTAACCGACATAGAAGTAACTAACTGGTTGATAAAGCTATAAAGAAATAAAAATTACATCGAGGCTGCATGTTGTTACTGACCTTCGAACTAAAATACACTGCAACTGCCTGAAACTTAGTTAAAGTTTAAGTCCCCAATAGGCCTTCCCTGGCATTTCCACGTCAATATATTTAGGGGAGATAAACTTCGCATTGGAGTGGGTAATGGACCGCAAGGATCCGACTGAGTGACCAAATATTTGGTATCGGAGTTGTTAATTAATCAGCTGCGGTGTTTCAGTTTTGATAATGACTAATACTTAATATGAAATGGTGGGCGAGAGGCCTATTAATATTTTGAGCATTGGGCTTTTGCATTACTAAAGGATACAGCAGCTAAAAATATGGGCTTGAGTATGAACTACACTAAAACTTAAATCATAAAAAACACAAATGAAGATATCACGATCAGAATAAAGCAAGATAAAATAGAACAAGTAGAGGAATATATATCTGGGACAAATTATTAACTTAAAATGAAAACAGCTGAAATCAAGAGATGAGTAAGACTGGCCTGGCAGCATTCGGTAAATTAAGCTACTTATTAAAAAACAATAAATATCCTCAGTGCAATAAAACGAAAGTGTATAACCAATGTATCCTTCCCGGACTAGTAACAAAAGTACAATGCTACATGGGCGCACCAAGGGGGGGAATCGGGGATAATATTGACTGCCTAGGGAGTGCTTAATCGCTTTTTGACAAAACAACCGGGTTCGGATCGGTTCGGAGATATTTCCTATAAAATTAAGTTAGTTTAGTCATACGCCACTAAACTTGAAAAGAAAATAAGGTAACCAAAAGTGTTATTTTTAATGACTTTGATGGGTTTGTCGCAGTGGCGTAGCGTGGGGGGGACTCGGGGGGTTCGTCGCCCCCCCCCCCCCCGCCCCGAGGGTACTGGCGCCCCATGGGTGGCCGAAGCGCCCTAAGCTTTATAAAGGAGCAGGGCCGGTAAAGGAAAGTAAAGACATGATGACCTTTTTTTTGTTTTTTTTTGTGGTCGCAATATTTTTGGGCGCCCTTTTTTTTAGCTGTCGGCCCCCGCCCCGCCCCGTCAGGCACGCTACGCCGCTGGTTTGCCGCATCTCTATTTCTTTAAAATATGTCATACATACAGAGTCTCTAATCTGCGGTACTTTGGAAATAAATAATGGGTAAATGAGTTAGGTATTAAGAAAAAGGTACACATTTGGTGAAAGATTGACTAAGTTTAAGTTTATTTTTTCTAAATCACCAAAATATGTTATCTAAATCTGACTCTTTATTTTTTCAATCGAGCCAGGAGTTTTCTGAATTATATCCTGTATCAGGAGCGAAACTAATAAATGTGTCTTTGCAGATATTTTCAAATAGAATATTAATAGAAATTGTAAATAACAGTGGTCCCAGAACCGTTCCCTGCGGTATGCCGTATGTTGCAGTTTTAACACCACCTTCACCATATTGCACAAAAGTAAGTGCAGTATGCAGAAAACTAATGCCATTCGGTCAGATCAGTTAACAACGTATTCGGTAAGATGATAGGATGTTTAATCAGTTGACAACATATATCCATTTTATTTGATTAAGTCATTAGTTGAATAAATTACCTTGGCTTTAAATAATTTATTACTGCTTCACAAGAATGGAATGTTATAAAAAAATTTTAAGGTTAGAAAAACTTTACGTGTTGGAGAAACGAATTTGGTTCTGAAGGTGGGAGACGGATACGGATACCCATACATTTCAACTCGCAGTCGCAAACTTACAAGTGCGCATGCGTATGTTTTGGAGCTAACCGACAGTTATGACGACGTTATGTGTTTTGTTTGAGTCAGAGTCAGAGTCAGAAAAAGCTTTATTGTCAAAGAAAAAAAAGTCTTATTGACAAAGCATCAATCTTATAACTAAAAAATATTTTGTCTAAAATTATAATTAAGTAACCCTAATAAAAATAAGTTTACATTGTCAAAATATTAGGTAATTTCTAGCAAAAAATAAGTAGGAAATGGGTAGGACTTGCAATTATAAAAAAACCAAGCAAAGCAAAACAAATAGGTAAAAGTAGAAAGTGCAGAAACATATTTAAAGAAAACAAATTTTAACCGTTTCTGATATATATTTATTTAAACTTTCAAATTAGGTCCATGAAAATGTAAACAAACTAAAAAAAATAATAAAAAAAATAATAAAAATGTACAGATGTACAAAAAGCTTGTTTATATTTTGTATAATATCTTAAGAAGCTAGAAAAAGCCGAGAAACTGTAGGAAATTAACTTTGACATTTAGAAAAACTGATATTACACCCCAAATGAAAATTCTAAATACACTTTTCCTTACTTGTGTAGTAATATTTAGGCCAGATAAAGTAAAATAATTTCTTACAGTCAGAATAATATTTCTAGCCCCACACAATAAACCCCACAAAATTATATGAAGCAAAACTTTAAATTTATTCTGTAATTTCATAAATTTTCACCTGATGAACTAGTTTTTGGAAAAAATAATAGTCATAACATAAGTACCTTCCAAAACAACCAAAACTAACACACGGGAATTAGCCATAATTATGTATATCCAAAAAATGAACATTAAGATTTAAGGGGTCTTGGCTTCAAGTGTCGCGCATACATATCTCCACAAGTAAAGAAGTAGGGGAGGCCATGAAATTTTTTGGTAGTTTTTTTCTTAGTCAGAAAACATTAATAGAATCGTTCAGGAAGCAATTCTAAGAACAAATTTCTATATACACTAGACGCTGGTGTGAACACACGCTTGTTTGAACACATGCTTGTGTGAACCTCCCAGTAGTGGGAACAGTGAAGATCAATGTATTATAGTAGTATAAATAGTAACGGGTCTCGGAACGGAAAAGAGGCGTTAATCAAATGGTGAAATTTAGGGGCATTACCGAGAAATACTTAGTTTTAACTCGTTTTTTGTGGTAAATACTAGTACCATTTCATGTTTGCCTTTGTAAAATGGTAAAAACCAAGAAGTTTTTAATTCTTGCTCCCAGAGGTAAGTTTGGCAGGCGAATTTGAGAACGAAATGAAGACACCTAAAAAAGTTGCAGTAAAGTATGTTTTGGAATCACTTAAAGTGGTTACATTATAGTCAGAAACAAACAACATATATGTTAGAGCCTAAGAAATATTGAGACCGAGCAGTAGCCACTCATTGGTCAGCTAGATAAGTTCGGACTAAAGTAACAACGTATTTTACCTAATAATTTGTAAATTTTGAAGTTTCATAAAAATTCATAATTGTAGTATTTCTCGATACTTTGAATTGTTATCTTCAGCAGAAGCTTATAGATTTGCTCTAAATTATAAGAATAGTTACATTTAAAAGTTGATAGGTATAGTTCATTCCATAATTTTTGAGATAACTTTTCGATAGTAATCAGCTGTTACCATAACAAATAGCATAGGCCAGCGAAAAAAAATCGTAAAAAGTTATCCCAAAAATAATGGTATGGACTTTATGGACTTATTATATCTTACCAATAATATTTCGGTTTTAGAATAGACCTTCCGTAGTGTGAACGGTCTCCATGGTATGAACGTGCAGATTTTTTTCGTGTTCACACTAGCACGAGTCTACTGTAAATCCTTCCTATTTTCCGGGTTTAGTCGCAAAATGCAAAAGAAGATTGAACTCGAGGAACTTTTTTCTTAGTAATGCATATGTTATTGGTACTATACTATACTATACTTAGGCTAATTATAAAAAATAGTATGACTTATCTTTAAATATGGGAAATATCTCTGGCAAAATTGTCAAAAATTGAATATTTCATTTTTTGACAATTTTTTCAGAGATATTTCCTATACTTACAGATTAGTCATACTATTTTTTTTACTTAGTTTAAGTATAGCTTTTACGAATAAACATATATGCAATACCAAGAAAAAAGTTCCTCGAATTTATAACTTTTTCTGCATTTTGCGCATAAACCCATCGGAAACCCCCCCCCCCCCCCATTCATATAACAAATTTTGCTTAGATCTGATCAGGGAACAGTTTTATCGATGTTTGCTGACTAAGAAAATAAAATCCCAAAATCTTCACGGCATCAGATACTCTAGGTGAATTCCCTGCAAACAAAGTTAAAACATACTTTTTGCTGCTATTTGATATTTTTTACATTCAATATATTGATTTTCGGTATTAGTCCCACGACCCCGTTAACAATACCGAAAGCGATCCAATTAAAATAGCTTTGACTTTATTAAGCCCAAGCCGCCTTAATGCTTAGCAGCTGAACGGCTTAAGCTTGCTTGCATTTCAAACTTCTCTATTCTCCTATTGTTTTAATAGTCTTAGATCGGTAATCTCGTAGAAGCAGAGACATAGGAGAGGAATAGATAGCTTTTCCACGAGTGCCAGTTTTATGGGGACAAAATGAGGATCTGTCACTCGGCCATTTTGTGGTTATCTTATCTTAGTAGGGGAGGCCATGAAGATTTTGGAAACGTATTTTCTTAGTCACACGTCCACAGAATTGTTCATTGATCAATTCTAAGCAAAATTTGTTAATTTTGTTTTCCCATGGGTTTAGGTGCAAATTACAAAATGAGATATAAATACGAGGAACTTAGTAATAGAACTAGTTGTACTAGTAAAGGGTATGAATGAATGAATGTTATGTGTGCGGGAAAAGTGCATGGGACACTTAGGCCACCTTGCTGGATCCGTTGTACCCCACTATCCACTGTATTAGCCCTGAAAACCCGCCGCCTTGGCAAAGGATCAGATTTTTCTGGGTTGAAACTTTCTGACATCGTCAGGGCTAAGCACACAGCTTCCCAAAAGCGACAGTCTTATCGCGGCGAGTGCAGGGCACTCGGTTAGGATATGTAAAGGGGATTCTTCGTCCTCCATACACCAACGACACTCCGAGCCTTCAACGATTCCCAGAATGCTAATGTGTTTATTAAGGCGACAGTGTCCCGTCAAGAGCCCTGTCGCCAATCTCATATCGTTTCTTCCGAGGAGCTTGGCCTGCCTCATTCCGTCCGTGTCTTCCCAGAGCGTCTGTTCAAGTCACATTTTAGGGTCGTCATGGCAAAACACTCCGCGATGTCCACCATGGGTTCCGGGCTTACTGGATTAGCTGATGACCCCATTCTAGCTAGTTGGTCAGCCTCCTCGTTTCCAAGAATGCCCTCATGTTCTGGAACCCAGAGGAGGTCAACCTTGTTGTGTCCTGCCAGTGGTTTTTGAGTAAGTAAGTTTTTGGTTTATCAGCGTCTCTTTACGTAAAAATGTAGCCTCAAGAAACCATGACTCATTGAATTTTCTTTTTTGTTAGGGCCATCGAGTAGGCCGTCATATCATATAATTTAGAGCAAATAAATATAAAATGAGATATTTAGTTAGATATTAGTTACCTATTATAGTTGTTTTTATAAATTAATAATAAATGTATCATACCTAGTTACTTTTCTGTTCTAATGGCAAAGATGAAGATGTAATTGTCTTTAATATTGTCATAAATACCAAATCGTCGAAATCAAAACAAATCGCCCGCGCCCGACCGATGCTGCCAAGTTGTCTAAGCGCACTAATTAAAAGTGCTCGTGAGCTGCTCTCACATGCAACGCTAACCGTGGTCGCGGGGAGGCATCACGGGGGTGCGGGCGGCATCGAGGCTAATTTGTGTATAAGAGCACTACCGAAGGAAAGCTCAGATTCTATGTACTATACAATTCTATTGGGACATGTCTTTTTATGTTTCGTAATTAGAATGCGACATAAAATCTAGAATGCATAGAATTTTGTTCCAGTAAATAAATGTAAATAATTAGATTCGAAGTAACTATATAGCGCATCCGCCATTCACCGCAGGCTGGTTTAAACACAAATACAAACCTATACATACCGGGTATTAATTTCTAGTTAATATTCCAGTCTTTAGTGAATTCCTTTTGGGGTAATTATTAATTAAATTAAAGAATGATCAAATTTTAATATTTTTTTAAGTAAAATTTGTGAGTGCACGTGCACATGTGCATTTATGGAGAAACCGCCACTGGATAATCTATTCCTCTGCCATGTCACTGAGTAAAAGCGACGGTGCACAACAGCAAACCAAGTAATTTGACTTGCGGTCCTTATTTATTGCCAATTGAAAAGTTTATTTGGATTACTGAATTTTAGTCTACAAACATACAAGTCATTTAGAATAAGAATCGAACAAAGTTTATATCGTTCCAAAGTAAACCTTATAATTAGCTTTACCGCAAACAAAGGTAACTTTAAGTCGTGAAAAATAGAGCTTTTGAACGTGGTATATTTTAGTTTGATAAATATAACTATATGTTCTTATTGCCTTTTCGTGTCGCGGGTGAAAACAACAAAATATTGTGTACTTATGTTAAATTTATTTTGGATTTCATCTTCATTATGCCTTGCCGGTATCAGGTTCAAATATATATAAAAGTTTCATAAAATTGGTGCTATTTTCGTACCCTGAGATATTGTTAATTCTTTTAAAATCAATTGGCACCTAAATAAAAATGACAAACAACCCTTCAAGAAGGAAGATAGGTTTAAAACGCTTCCAGTTTAGAGTTTAGCGAAAATAATGTTTTAATTTTGATACAACCAACACTGAGCTCACAATATATGAATAAATATCAATCAAAAACCCTAAGTTTATATTTAAATAAATAACGCTTTTATTTTATACTTTATGAAGTTTAGCAAAGAATAAAATCTAAAGTGTTTAATGGAATTTGTGACGATAGTACATTAACAAATAAATAAACTGGAATATTTTAAACCAATGTGTTTAAATAAAAACGTTCTTCCTAATAAAAATCATAAGAACTATTACAATAATAAAATTCGTTTATAGAAAAAAAAATCAGTTTGAAAACAAAATTACACTTTAAAAAAACAACAAATTTTTAATGTGTCAAAAACTGACGTAAACAGTCAGCAATTTTAAGGTTATGATACCTTAAAGTAAATATAAAAAAAATTGCACCCGCTACAAAATGGAAGATTGTGGCCCGTCTGTTTGGAGAGCCCTGTATAGAAACTGTAGTCTATTCTTCTCCTTTTTATTTTTATTAAAGCTATGTGCGGCTTTAGAGGATAACTTAAGCTCACACATAGCTGCAGTGTAGCTGGCACTGTTGCAGTTGAATATAGCTATCGTATGGGAATGAAAGTGGCGGTTTCGCTAACAATAGACGGAAGATTCGATTGTACTCGTAGGAAACACGGGGTTTTCGGAAAATTTGATATAATGGATTTATAATGGATAGAGTGGATAAGTGGGGTTATAAACGTTTTAAAAAGATCTTGGCAATCTTCTAGTTTAATTGAAATAAGCCAATTAATAACCAGTACTTTTAATTTTATTTGGTATAAGGAAATTAAAAGCGGAAGTACTACAGGTAAGGTAACTATATCACGAAGTTCCTTCTAAACTTCGTGATATAGTGACCTTAACTACAGAGACTTGAAAGCCATTGGTTAGAAAGAAAGGGGCTAGACACAGCAGAGCCTTTATCAAAGGCCTAGATGCCAAACTTACAAAAGTCGTGCCCAGCTGCAGTAGGATGCAAGTGAGAACCTAAACAGGATGGGCATGTATCAAGGAAATCTAAGGTGCTCACTAAGCAATTGGGAACCGCAAACAGTAGAACATAATATAATATATCAATGCGAGGAAATGTATTGCAAAAGGCACTTCATATTTGGGGAAGCTGAACTGGGCCCAATAGCGACTGGGGACTACTCCAATAAGGACCTATAAGTAATTGTACATGGGACGAAATTGATGGAGTGATAGGGGTAGCAATCGAGAGGGTGCACAATAAGTCAGTAATGACTGCAGTGCAGTGACTATGGCTTGCGACCAGGCAGGTTAGAGTTACAATTGAGGGGTTTCAGTCGGTAGGAATCCGACAATACTCGGCCTCTCCTCGCAAAGTAAAAATGACTTTGGCAGGAAAGTAGATCAGGTGTCTTATGCAGATTTACCCTTGACACTTTGGAAAAAAAATAAAAGGACGTATTCTAGTACCTCTCTTGTATCTGTTACATACCTGAGATATTTCTAACAATTTTTATTCTGACCTAAGAAAACTGTGAAATAGCTATCCTTGAAAAACTGAAAGAGAATTTACCTAGAGTATCCATTATCCAAATTCACAATGGGACATCATCATTAGACTAAATAAAAATAAGTCTGTTTATTTTGACTTTATATAAAGTCCATTAATTATGTTTTATGATATATCATCGTCCATTCAGGTTAAATACTTTAATATGACGCTTGATACAAAGTTTCTAGAAGGCACACCTAAAAAAAATAAAGAGTAACTTGAGTCAAAATACAGAAAAATGTACTGGTTGACAGGAAATAATTCAAAATTTGTTGTACATACATAACAATTAAACGTTGGCGTTTTTAGAATAAAATAATAGCAAAAATGGTGAATGACCTTTGGTATATACAGGGTAATCCAAGTTAAGTGTCCACCATTGCTAACTTTTATATTATTAATGATGGGAAAAAGTTTATATCGACAAATTAGTAGAATTTTGGATGCTCTTTAAGATACTTAAATTTAAAAACATAGAGCATCGCTTTTTGGAGTTTTCGAGTTTTTTCAAAAAACATTGAACACACTGCATTTTAAAAAAATTCTTTCAATTCTAACCAAAAATTATCTTCTGATTCTTTTTCCTAAAGGTAAAAATAACGAAAATATTTTAAATTGAAAATTACGTATTGAAATTTTATTTGGTAGAAGCCTAAGCGTAATTTTGAATTTAGAATATCTTCGATATTTTTAACATTAGGAAAAAAAATTAAGAGACAATTTTTATTTAGAATTGAAAGGCCTATCCAAAAAAATGATAAAATACAGGGTATATACAGGGTATATATAATTAAAATTTGTTTTATTTTTTTGTAAAAACACGAAAACTTAAAATCGCGTTTTCTTTTTATTTAAGCATATCAAAGAGTTTTAAAAATTATACTAGTTTGACATTTTAAACTTTTTTCTATCTTTAATAATAACAAAGTTAGTAATGGTGGACAGTTAACTTGGAACACCATTTATAGAATAGTATTTTTCGCTGAGACTTAAACAAAGAGATTGTTGAGAACACAAATAAAATTTTTGCGAAAGGTCAAGAAGATTATCTAAAGCGTGTTAAAATTAATGCAATTTAACGTTTACCTATATTATATTCAGCTTAAATACGGAGACTCAGACCAGTAAAATTAGGGCGGCATTTCCTAGATCTTGCGTCCTCAGCTATTTGTATAAATAGTCTTGCAGTATGAAATCAATAGAAATTTGCAAGTCTCTTCCTTTAAGAGGTTCAGTCAGTCATTGAGATCAAAAGTACAGACGTAATTGGTCACAGCATACCTTCGTCTATGGGTACAGTATTTCCATAAGTTTATTATTATCGAATTACACTATGAGAAAAGGTTTCAAGTAATCTATACAAGCGAATATACACCAAACTGCTCCGTCAGTGCGCCGCTCGCGTTCTTCTCGCGCACCATATATGCGCCGCTAGCCGAATTCGTGTCAACGAACGTTCTACGATCCACGGTAAAACAGCAAATACGGATTGAAATGAAATATCGACAACCAACTACCGATGCCGTCCCAAAGGATCTGCGAACACACAAAAAGGAGCCGGAGAAAGCTGGTTTTCGGCAAACGGCTTGCACGTGCGCAACTTGAAAACACGAAACAGGACGAATTCGTGTTTGCGAGAGGAGCATTTGTGGAGCCGTTTGGTGTATAGGGACTTAAAATACGCATACATCCTACACTAGGTCTCTAATTAGCATTTTCATATTGAATCGGGCATCTCTTGGATCACAATCGTAATGCGAACCAAAATGAAAATCTTCTCAAGGAAGATAAGCTGACTTAACAACCAATTAGATCAAAAACTTTATCTCTTACTTCATGCAAACGTTTGTTGCTAAAAACACCTTTTAATTTTCCGTGATTTTTGCTTGCTCCTGTCGAGTGAAAAATGTAAATAATTGAAAACGTGGGGATTAAAATTTGCGTCCGATGAAAAGCCAGCTCGCAATAATTAAAATTTATTTCGTTTAATTTTCGAAAAGCTGTTCGATGAGGTAATTTAACACTGGCCCATTAATTAATTTACTCCAACACTTTTTTATGTATTTTCCTTTTTCGAGTGTCTTCTTTCGAGCGCGAATACAAAAATGGTACCACAAAATGATGCATACAATTAAAGCAGTAATAGTAGTAGTAGTGTGGGGTAGGCTCTAGGTCGGGCGACTAGGCACATGAGGCGTCCTTTTCGCCAACCGCCGAGCATCCCCACTCCTGCGTCCTTCCCTCGCTAAGTAATCTGTCCGTCTTTTTTACAAAGGCCAGAATGTTAGGCCACTTCAGATTCAGAAGTTCATTTCAAAGGCTTCCTCTTCGAATAACTCTCTTCTTGATAAGAGGAAGTGCACCGAGGTCTCGTCCTCGGCCCAACATCCCTCGCACGTCTTGTCCTGTTTCACTCTCATCTTCGCCAAGTGTCCTTCTAGGACGCAGTTTCAGGTGAGGACTCGTGTTCTACGGAGCAGCCTGTCTCTACGGGGCCTGCTGTATCCTGTCTCACACTCCTTTGCCTGTCTAGTCGTTCCTGGGTTGATCCAGTCCCTTTGCATCTCTTTCTGGGTCCACCCTGTTGGGGCCAACTTCATTTGCCCTCTTGTAAACCCCAGGAAAGGCTTTGGTCCGACGCATTTCTGCCGGGATCCACCCCTTGCGAGTTTACCCTCGTTTTCGTTTTCTGGACACCCATGTGATCTGGGTCTGTCTTATTCCGGTCAACCCCTGTAGTTCATCCGCGCACTCTTGCACCAAACCCGCGGACATGGTTGGTTTGCAAGTACTATCAGTGCAGCTTCACTGTCTGAACAGATGCAGAAGAGGCGCTTTCCTGTTTTGTTCCTAATTTTCTTCC
Organism: Aspidapion aeneum; assembly: GCA_963576565.1. Lineage (NCBI taxonomy): Eukaryota > Metazoa > Arthropoda > Insecta > Coleoptera > Brentidae > Aspidapion > Aspidapion aeneum. The sequence continues at coordinate 23,214,547 of OY755045.1, read as the reverse complement.
TCCCATGTTACCGAGCGTAAACCTCCGCCTGAAAAACTGTTGCATTAGATCCCAGCATATAGCTTTTTCCAATACCCTTGCTTTCTAAATACAATCCTGCACCGGTCGAATCCAGAATGAATTTGTTAGCCTTGATCCGTCTGTGTAGCAGACCGTGGCATCGCTAAAGAATTCAATCCCGTCCTTTTCCCATACATCCGTTGGTGGCATAGTTACACGTTATCTTCTTTTCTCCCTTAACCGCTTAACCGCTCTGGCATCGCCAGCTTGTACGTCGATAGAGGAATAACCTTTTCCACCACAGTCGCGATCTCCGAATGTCCTTTTTATCCACCGCTCCTTCTCCAAACGCTAGCATCTCTTATCCTAAAGTATGCTGCCATTGCTTCCTTCTTTTTCCAGGTAGACAGTGATGAGAGGCCTCGGATAGTATTTATTGCTATGTTGGGAGCAGACCTTAAAGCTCCATTATTTAACTAAACGATTTTATTTACCTTTACAGAGCCTGACTGTCTGTCTATGAAATCTTGCAATTCATTTTCGACACACTTCCCGTGAACCGATTTTAATGAAATTTGAAACAGTAATGTAGGTCCGATGACAATACAATATTAGGAAAAATGGGAGGTGGTGTGTAATGGGTTTAATTTCATAACTTTGGTACCAAAACAAATACAAACATACGGTTTCAGTTTTGTGATTTGATGTGGTCACAATACAATTTTATTTTAAAAAAATCGGAAATACGGGGATGCAAAGGGGTGAAATTCAAATCTTGGGAACCAAAAGAGATACAACAATGAGGTTTCCAGACTTATGATATCTGGTGACAATACAATTTTATAAACGAAAATCGGTGGTAGGAATGTGAGGGGTGTAAAGGTTAAAAATAAACCTGAAGTAAGGAGTGTTAAAGGGCAAATTCGGAACTTTGATTTGGTTTTCAGATTTATAATTTGTTCAGATTTATAATTTGTTAGATGGTGATTGACGTATGTAAAGGGTTAAATTCAATGAATTTAGGGTTAAGGAATCGCACTGTACAAAATTGAAAGAAAAGAAACCTTGTAATAATGAGGCATGGCTAGAAATGGAAGGGGCGCGAAAGCGTAAATTAAACATTCTGCATTTTGTTTCTTTTTGATGAAGACTAAAAAGTTTATAATTTTTATATATTTGTTTTAAATTAAACGATTTTATTGAAAAATTACACTAAAAAGTAAAACATAATTTGGTAGATTTCTGTTTACCACAGTCGAGATTTAACAATAGCCATGTGCCATTAGGGCTTAAAAAAATATATTTATTTTATTTATAGTGTGACATATTGCTACGAATTTCAAGAAAAACAAGCCACTATGCTGCTAACAAATTTCCTTTAAATATTCCTGTGGCGTCAATGAAGGCTAGATAACAAAGAAAGGTCCGTTGCCCTCCTCAAAATCAAACCTTGTTTTAGCTCTAAAATTTTCCTGCGGTGCTTTTTTTTTTAATTTTTGAAACTTTTCTCGTCTATTGTGACTTTTTATTTTAAATAAAATTGTGGAAGGGGCAGAATGGCTTTGAAAGGAAATGATTAAAATCATTACAATTTTATACTTTTTATTAGTTTTTATGGATTCAAATTGTTGAATTTTTTCAAACTTTCATCGATTCAAAAATGTCTTGCCTAAAAAAAATGCCGCTCCTAATGGTGTGTCATAATTATTTTAAAGTAAAACATCCAGACTGGTTTTCAGTGAAATCTCAAAAAAAAATATTTTTTTTTTAAATCCTTTTTCCTTAGATGTGGTTCTTTAAAAGGTATAAACCGCTTTAACATAATATCGAAAAAGCTTTCTATAACAAAGAGTCAAAAACGCATCACATGTGGTAAGCGGGTGTTTGTCGCAACGTTACTTTGTTCTATACAACAAAAAGCCAACAAAAAAACAAACAAAAAAGACCGATAAAGGCGTGAGTCACCTTTGAATATAAGCGTATTTTATGAATTTATCGACAAACCATAAAAAAGAAAAATGATAAAATTCATATAAAGAAATTACTAGCTCATTTTTCTTCAGCGGCATTCAAAATAATATACCCATTTCCCTATTTATTTTATGATTAAACCACGGATCACCTAACAAATGGTATATTATGTACCAAGAAACAAGTGGTACTTTTTTATCACAACGCGAAAAGTGGCTATTCAAAATCGTCACTTATAGCACAAGCTTAGGAGCTATTTTTTGCACTTTTGGACTTTTGGAACCGAGTTTTTTTTATTTCTAATTTTAACTTTTTATTCCTGATTTTTTTATCTCTGATCCGTCCGTTATCCCTTTCAAAAAACATATTACCTATACATTGTAAGTATGTAATAATAATCATTAGCGCACCCAGGAAGAGGTCTTGGGGGTGGGGGGGGCCAAGACAATATAATGCCGTATTTTATGTTATTTCCATGCAGTATGTGGAAATTATCTTAAAAATTCTGCGGCTTCGGGAGGCCCGGGCTTTAAGCCTCTCCTTCCTGACTGCGCCCATGTAATAATATATATATATATATATATATATATATATATCATATGAACCTAGGCACTAAAGTAATAATTTTTATTCTATTTAGTTTTGGTCCTAAGGAATGGAACTCACCTTAAACATACATATAAATAAAATTTTAAAGAAACTAAAATAAATTTTTAGGAAATAACTTTTTCTCAGCGTTTGGAACTGTTTCAAGTATTAAATTTTTAATTTAATCTTCATAAATTGGGATAAAAGATACTCTTTTAGACCCTAAATTTTATGGGTAAATTTTTTTTGGCTTTCAAAATATACCTTTCCCAATTTTTCCTTTCCTTCCCTGGAGTGATCAGCCCTGTTGAGAAAAGCTCCTGAACGAAATAGCGATGTACAAAGTAGCGGCTATTAAATTAGTGGCATCGAAATAGCGACAATCAAAATAGTGATGTAATCAAAATAGCGATGTAACAAAATAGTGACTATCAAAATAGCGATGTAAGAAAATAGGGACTCAGCGCTTATTTCAAAAAACACACTTCTTTTTTTCCGGGATCATAGAGGGTGTGAATTCCAAAACGAACCGAACCGAACCCAATTCACTTCCATTCGATTCGGATCCCGGGAAAGTAGTCATGCGCCATTTTCTATTCTGATACATCGCTATTTTGATACATTGCTATTTTGGTTGGCGCTATTTTAATACATCGCTGTTTTGGTTGTGGCTATTTTGATACATCGCCATTTTAATATGTCGCTGATTTTTTACAAACGCTATTTTGATACATCGCTATTTTGAAAATCACTCTTTCATTGCATCGCTATTTTGATAGTCGCTATTTCACCATTCGCCATTGCGTACGTCGCTATTTTGTATATCGCTATTTCGTTCCGGAGCGGCTGAGAAAGTATAGACACAGAAACATATATTCGCGTCTAAGTATAACTTATTGAGTAAGTTAAAATTCAAAACAAAATAATGTCTACATTTTTAACATTCGGGAGCGAAGCAAGAATGGATTGAGGGGCTGGTGAAATCCCAACTCAAAGCGAATTACCCCTTCCACTTAAAATCTCAAAATTTGGCTCGTTATTGCACAACTGCCTTCAAATGAAAAAAAAAACAAATAAAAGTTGAAAACAACAAGGGGTGCTTTTAGATGAAACTTACAATCTACGAAATTTTGGCATCATTTTAAATCTCCACAAAACTGGCAATGTACTTCATCGCAAATATAGAATACGAAAATAACTCCGTTGCAAATAATGAAATTTATTTATTTTTGAGATTGAAGCCCTTGTACTTTCGACCACTTCCATTGCTTGTTGGGTTTCCGCCAAATTTGTCGACCAGAAATACTACTTATTGAACGGATAAAAGTTTGAATCTTATATATATATATTTATCGGTTTTACAACGTTCTACGACTTTCGATACCCAATCTCCACTCGTTTCTGTTTGCCTATAATTCATCATCTAGGCATCTTAGTCTTATTTTACTATCTATCTCTTCTCTCCAGCATCTCCTTGTCCGTCCTCGTTTTCTTCGCCCAGTTGGTTTCCATTGTAGTATTTGTTTAGGTAGTCTTTCATCATTCATTCTTTGTACATGTCCGTACCACACCAGTTGTTTTGTTCTTATATCATCCACTAAAGTACGTTCAACCACTGTCATAATTTCTCTTATTCTTTGATTTGTAACTCTTTCTCTTTTTGATTTCTCCGCTGCTCTTCTCCAATAGTCCATCTCCGTAGCGGAAAGCATTTTTTCTGTTCTATCCTTGATTGGCCATACTTCTGAGCCGTATGTAATAATACTTTTTATATATAAGCTTTTTGTTATGTTTTGATATACTTTGGTCCCAAATTATTCCATTTAATAAAGTTATTGCTTTTTTTCCTTGTACGTTTCGATCTTTTATAGCTTTGTCTAGTGTTCTGTCAGTATTTATACTCATCACAGGACTGAATTCGCTTCCCGGTATTTAAGATTAGATCCTGTTTCATTCCACTGATACACATATACTCTGTCTTATTGAGATTAACCTCTAGTCCCCACTTATTGTACTCTTCTATTAGTTTTCGTGTCATATACTCGAGGTCGTCATAATCCTGAGCCACTACTAACTGATCATCGGCGAAACATAAAGTATACAAGGGGGTTTCGTCCAACGGAATTCCCATGTTTTGGCATTTTCTCTTCCATACTTTAAGGACTTGTTCCAAGTATATCTTGAAGAGTATAGGCGAGATACAGCAACCTTGTTTAAGACATTTATTTATTCGAAAGCCTTTAGTTAGTTTTGCTTTTATTTTAACTTTTGGCTTACTATTGCGGTATAACTCTTTGATGGCCTTAATTAGTTGTACGCTTATGTTTGTATTTTCCAACGTTAAATCATCTCATCTTTAGTGCATTAGAACAACACGGCCTTGCTTCGTATTTCTTCTTTTCCTATTCCAAGGTTGATATTTCTGCACATATTTATGTTAAATAGAAGCTCCAAGAAAGGCATGAGGTAGCCCCGAAAAGCCCAGGGTTTAAAGTTTAAAGCTTTCTTGTGCCAAAAGACGTGACAAAGCGAAAGACTGAACAATGACAGCTAACTTTCTTTGTGCAGCGAAAAAGCATGTTTTATGTAACCTACATAAAAATTAAAAGTTAGTTTTAAAATATATTAATCTAAGGGCCCATCGCACCGACTTTTTTTCCGTTTCTTAGCCTAAACAATACCTAATTTTGTAAAATTTCGTTGCATCGACATTAAAGGCAGACTTATTCCTTCCTTAGTGTTGTTAAAATTATGTCACCTTTTTTCGTGACTTTACTATTCCTTAAGAGCTGCTTAAAGGTCAAATGCTGGTCACATAATGTTACCCGTCTGGCATAGCCATAGCAACTGACAATACCTACTAATGAGCAGAATGTTGTGATTAAAGTGAAGGTGTCTTTTTGTGTTTTGTGAGTAAATAAAATAAGAACTGTTACAAAATCCTAAAATAATTAAAAATGATTTCACAAAACTTTATTGCAAAAGATAATGCTAAATTTTGGTTCATTTTCTATTTTTATGTATCGATTACAAAGAGATATAAAGTGTAAGAACGAAAAATAATATAAAGTTGTTTACAGCCTGGTAGGTACAGCGCTAAGGGTAGGATAGGACTAGCCAGTGTAAGAAATCCTTGCATTTAAATTAAGCTGCACTGCATGATGTAACAAGAAGATTTCTGCCTTTACACTTTACCCTAATTTCATTATAATTTTTAGTCCTTTGGTTATACCGACGAGGACACCCAAATTCCACAAAATCGAGTATCATTATCTCGATTTTATCATCATCCAAATATTCTTCCAAAAATTCAAGAACTTTAATTTTTTTAAATTAATTTTTTAAGGCAGTTTGATACAGAAAAATTGTTGGCTTTTGACAAAATTATTTTGAAAAGTACTGGGTCTTGTTGTTTTTTCATAGTTTAAAAATTTGATTGGTTAAAACAGCGGCGTTGCCTGATTGGGTCACAAGGTGGTTGCATCTTAACAAAAGAGAGGAGATTTTTGCTCGGTGCAACAAATTTAAAAATAAGGCATGCCCAAAATTAAAGCAATCCATAGTTAAGAAAGGACATTTTAAAAGTCGGAACGATGGGCTGGACCCATACGATATGTCCTTATGACATGTAATGTAAATAATCGATAAATCAAAGCCTGTATTTTTTTTATACCCTGTATAATTTTATAGAGGCTTTATCAAACTTTAGCTTAACTTCAGCGTACTTTCACATCCTGTCAATTTATATATAAGACGGACTAACTTGCTGACGAAAATCATGTTCGAAACTCATTTATGTTACCCTTGATTGAACGTGTCGTCTCAAAGAGGGTAGAAAGAACATGTATTCTTTTGGTGTATTGCGTCTACTTCTCTCTCCTTGAGACAGAAAAGTTTATACAAACTGCTTTCGTTTATTTGCTGATAGAATAAACTGTTGCTCTATTGACTAAATTCGCTTAGAATCAATATAGGTAAGTTGAACGAATTTTCACAACTTTGTTTTGATCTATGCGCATGCTTCTACATGCGTAAATTGGTGTACCGATCTCCCACTGGTAATACGTATCGAACGTTTTAACGAAACTGCACATGTGCACTTATAATTTTAACGAAACTGCCTAAGCAAATAAATGAACCCACAAACGCAGCTATAATAGGTACTGTAGGGTAAATTGTGAAAGCCATACTGTTATTCAACAAAAAACACACGAAGATCCGAGGTCTAATATACAGGGTTTGCCGTATATTTTTACACTATTTCTAAAACGTTTATTTGAATAGATATCAAAATACGATAAATATAAATATAAAAATAAAACGATATGTTTTATAATTTTTTATGAAGATTAAGAATCTTTAGGTCAGAATGTCAAATAAATATTCTAAATGTCAAAATTTGACAGGTCGATGAGTTTTTCAAATGGAACACCCTGTATACTATTTTATATTTTTATAGATCTTTTCTTCCTGATTTCAAAAATATATATGACAATCGTATTGACACAAAAGTAATGCTGATGCTTTTGTACGATATAATATGGTTTATTTGCTACTTTTAGCGCAATTAAAATGGAAATGTGCCGGTCATAATATCAGACAGAAAGACTATCGATGGAAGAAATGTATTGTAAACTGGAGACCTTATGAAAATTAAAAAAATAGGGGAAGACCCCAAATGAGATAAGCGGACGAATGATGGAACATGTGACAGACAGAGAAAGGTGAAAAATATTGGGGGGGCTTATATCCAACGATGGATCGAAAAAGGCTGAATAGATAGATAGATAGATAGATAGTTTATTAATATTTACCACCCCCGATGATTCTGCGCAGTAATGTGTGGTGCCGTAAACCAGTAAAAACAAAAAATAATACCACTTAAAAAAAATATTGAATACTTCATTGTTAATTTTCAACTTCAGATCATCTGTATAAATAAAGTTATTGAAAAGCAAATCGCATACAGATAAGAGCTGCATCTGCTTTACGTCGATTAGCAGAAGACATATGATAGTATACCACTAAATCTACTTTGAAAAGCGTTGGAAAACACAAACATAAGCGTACAACTAATTAAGGCCATCAAAGAGTTATACCGCAACAGCAAGGCAAAAGTTAAAATAAAAGCAAAACTAACCAAAGGCTTTCAAGTCAATAAAGGTTTTAAACAAGGTTGCTGTATCTCGCCTACACTCTTCAAGATATATTTGGAACAAGTCCTTAAAGTATGGAAGAGAAAATGCCAAAACATGGGAATTCCGTTGGACGAAACCACCTTGTATACTTTATGTTTCGTCGATGATCAGATAGTAGTGGCTCAGGATTATTACGACCTCGAAGATGTGATACGAAAACTAATGAAGAGTACAATAAGTGGGGACTAGAGGTTAATCCCAATAAGACAGAGTATATGTGTATCGGTGGAATGAAACAGGATCTAATCTTAAATACCGGGCAGCGAATTCAGTCCTGATGAGTATAAATACTTAGGTCTAAAAATTACAGCTGACGGAAGACTAGACAAAGCTATAAAAGATCGAAACGTACAAGGAAGAGAAGCAATAACTTTATTAAATGGAATAATTTGGGACCAAAGCATATCAAAAGATAACAAAAACTTATATATAACACCATTATAAAAAGTATTATTACATACGGCTCAGAAGTATGGACAGTCAAGGATAGAACAGAAAAAATGCTTTTCGCTACGGAGATGGACTATTGGAGAAGAGCAGCAGGTAAATCACAAAGAGAAAGAGATAGGGATCAAAGAATAAGAGAAATTATGACAGTGGGTGAACGTACTTTAGTGGATGATAAGAACAAAGCAACTGATGTGGTACGGACATGTACAAAGAATGAATGAAGAAAGACTACCTAAACAAATACTACAATGAAAACCAACTGGCCGAAGAAAACGAGGACGGCCAAGGAGAAGCTGGAGAGAAGTAGACAGTGAAATAAGAATAAGAGGCCTAGATGATGAATTAAGGGCAAACAGAAACGAGTGGAAATTGGGTATCGGAAGACGTAGAACGTTGTGAAACTGGTAAATATATATATATATATATATATATATATATATATATATATAATAATAATAATATAATAATTCTCATAAATTTTTTGTGAATAGCTTGATAGATAGAGTGCGCAGAATTTTCGTTAAGATCAAGGATTTCAGGATTCTCTAAAATAACAAGAACAAACATTCTTTAAAATATGATAAAGTAACTTAAAAAGGAAAACCAACTAATATAACAAAGTATTTAACTCTTCTTCAGCGTTTCCTTCTACTATTCACGTTTTTATTTTAAGTATTTTCCTTTGATGAATGAATTGAACGCTAAAGAAAAAATACATTTTAGGTAAATTCGCAAAGCCCGGGTAAATAAAAACAAAATCCCGTCATAGTCACAGCGGTATTAGTTTCTGATATAATTTCGGCTGTCATCCTTAAGGGGAGACCCTGTATATTACTTCAACTTCAAGCAAAAGTTGATTTATTTTCGTACTAAGAAAAAAAATAAATCCATAAGAAATAAATTAGAAGAACGTTAATCAAGCTGTATCATTTTAAATGTTTATTATTTAAATATTTAATACGCATATTGATAAATTTAAGTATCGTGTTTTAGAACGGTTTAAGAACCCACCAATCATTTCTAAATGTCGTTTTTATCGTTAGGTGTAATTGCTACAACCTGTCTATAATTATAATCATTCAAAAATTCAATAATGAGGCATATTTATCTAAAATTAAAACTCTGGAGAGTTGGCACGTATGATCCCCCCGGGAGTAGCACTTACTAGGCGAACACGTCAAACAGACAATAACCATCGATCTACTGTCAAAATAGAGGCACCAAGAACCTCATTATATCAGAATTTATATTTCTGGAGAACAGCACCACTGTGAAATAAACTCCCTGCGACAGTTTTCCCTGCAGGTGACAACCTGAACCGTTTCGAAACTAACACACACCAACATTTCCGTGCACTTGCCGCTTCTCGAGCGTGATAGGGATCTCTTTGCGAGTGCGCTTAACCGTAAAAAAAAACACGATAGTTTAAACGTATAATAACCTATAACGTTGTTAAGGCCAGCTTTTCTAAAAATTCGACCAGTGTGCAAAGAAGGCAACGTCGTCATTGTTTATTCAGGTTTTTGAAATTCACTAATTAGTTTTCAATTAGTTTAAACTTTCTAAGAAAAATATTCAGACTAATTACTTTTTGAACCAATGAGTTTTGAACTAAATCCCATTTTCGAACAATTACCTCTCGAACCAATATTTCTCAAACCAGTTACTATAAATTTAACAAAAAATGTTTGCATTTAAAGTACAGTCGAACCTCTATAACTTGAACTCAAAGGCATAACCACAACAGTTCGAGTTATAGAAATTCGAGTTAAACAGGTTAAAATACATATAAAAAGTGCAGGGACCACCTAACAGGTTCGAGTTATAGAGAAGTTCGAGTTATAGAGGTTCGAGTTAGAGAGGTTCGACTATAATTCGAAAAACTGATGGTTGTATTTTTGAAAAAACCTAAGCAGCAGTGCCTTTAGGGGAACAAAAAAAAGGCAATCTTGAATGGTAAAAAACCATTACCGGAAATTTTTTATAAGATAAGGAATATAAACGAACGATGTCAGCAGGGCCTTGCCTAACTTTTTGATTGCCTGAGGCAAAGGGAAAAAATACTTTTAAAGCAAACATCCCGTGCAACCTAGAAACTAGTAACTAGAATGCGTTTTATACACTTTAAAGAATAAAAGTGTAATTTTAATCCATCTTTTGAGTAACTTAAATGATACCTTCAATCATTGGGAGATTAAAAGCAAGCAAAAATCCAGTAAGTATGGAATATATAAAACTTCATACGCTCGAGCTAAAACATTTTCATCGCGAGTTGTTTCGGCGGTAAATTTTGTCGACGGCGGGTTGGTCCGGAGGCGAGATGGGGGAATAGTCTTTTTCCCATTTATTTTATATTTGTTTCGAATAATGGAGAAGTCTTGACAAAGAAAATAGAAAACTTTTTGGAAGGAAAAACTCATCATCTGTTACACGGTTTTCTACCCCTAAAGTGCAGGTCTGCCGTGGTCATAACATTGTTTTGACGATATAGTGTTCGACATTTGCCCAAAACGTGAGTTGCATCTCTGATGTCTGAAGCTGTTATTTTGGGTAAATTTGTCGATAAAAAAGAGCTGACAAACACCATACCTATTTAAGCTTTAAACCGAATAAAGTGTCCACTATTGCTGATTTTGTTATTGCTTGCTACGACGGTTGTCTTTTAATTATTTTCCACGGAAATTAATTCACTTTTGCATGCGCTCAAACAAACCAGTTGTTAAAGCTGTAATTCCTTTCATTTGTTGGCACTGCCAAATTGCATTGTTGAAGGTGTCGGCTGCTTCCTCTGGCGTCGGAACTGTATGGAGGATGGTCCAACAATTCAACGTTTTGTTTGGTTAAAAATTCAATTGTTTTTTGTGCCTTGTGCGAACTTGCATTGTCTTGAAAGATGATTCGTCAGGGTTCGTTTTTCGAAGCACAGCGATGATTTTCGGCAAACAAATGGTGATGTACCAATCGTCAGTAACAGTCCTTTTTTCTTCCACAGGAATTGTTGCTACATGACCTGCTTTTGAGACAAATGTCGCGGCCATCTTTTTGGATACACCTCGAGAAGGGATAACTTTTGTTGGCCTTTCTTCATCTTGAAACACCCACACAGACGCCTAACGTTTATTTTCGGATTCATATGAGTAAATCCACGATTTATCACTACCGACAATGCTGTACACGTTCTTCGGTTAATAGCTGCGGTATCCAGCGGAAACAAATTTTCTCTCTTCACTCTTCATGCAAGATTTTTTGAATTGAGATCTTCGAAATCCCCAATGAAGCTTTAATCTCGTGATATGTCACATGTCGATCTTCCGTGATGATCATGCGCACAGCATCCATGTTTTCCTAGATGACAGCCGTTTTTGATTGCAATAAGTATGTATTCTTGGGTGTGGCGTTTGATAAGACAGGAACAGATGGTAAAGAACTAGGAAAAATAATATTAAATGCAAAACAGGTTCTTGCATGTCTTTTATGGAGCAGAAAGACAAAAATAATGTAAAATTTAACATATTAAACAATGGTGAAAAGCACGCTGTTGTATGGAATAGAGACTTGTCGCGAAATACAAAACAAAAATGGAATGTGTCGAAATGAATACAATAAGAAGATCAATGAGAATATCTAGAAGAAATCATATAAGAGAGATCACAAAAGAAAGAATGGACATTGAGGGAAGCATAAGGGATGACATCAGTAAAAAACAACTGATATTTTACAGCCATGTACAACGGATGAACTATGAAAGATTACCAAAGCAGACCCTAGAATGGAACAAAATAGGGCGTCCTAAACTGGAACAGCAACAGTCAATCCACCTGACAGAAGATGATTGTTAGGATCGAAGGAGGTGGAGCATAGGCGTTGTAAAACGTAGAAAAACGTTCTAAACGGGCATAGTAGTAGTATTATTACAATGGTTATAGTTTTCAAATTGTTACCCTGTTTTTAAACATATTAAGTATCTGCGGGATTAATTATTTATATTTAATTATTGTTTTAGATATGATTTTTTCCTTTGTATTAGGCGCAAAATATATCAATCAAAACGAATTTTATACGTCACACAAAAGTGTGTATGCTTAACTCAAAATATATGTTTTTTTTGGGATTAAATATTCAAGATTCTGGCAAGTTATTTATTAAAGGTGAAAAAGCAAGACAAATCGAAACCCTTGATTCCTGAAAGATAAACAAATTGCCTTAATTTGTACAAAAGGATTCCTTTTAACAGCCTATTTCAAATCACTTAAATCAAACAGCGAAGGGTAGCAAAAAAAAGGAACGGCAAAAAATACCCCTTTTTCCATAATTAAGTGTTTGGTCTCCCTTTGAGGGGTTAGATTAAGCTCTGGAGAACAGTACGCCTACTTCAAAATTTAAAATAAATATTTCCCCAACTTACCTCGTTGTAATACCTGAAGTAGAAAGAAGTCTTCTATCATTAGACAATTTTATGTCTAGAACGTTATGTTTTTGCAGCAGCAGTCTCTTCAGTGGCGTAGCTATCGTTGGGCAAACCGGTGCAGTGCCCGGGGCCCTGGCTTAAAAGGGGCCCCAGCGGCCCTAGTTAAAACATCGTTTTTAAGCGGCACTAAATTCTTTACTTAACTTAAATGTAACAAAAAACTTGTGGTTAACTTAAAATCAAAATTACTTAATTTTTATTAAAATTTTTGCCTGCGTATTTTAGGCAATAAAACGTCGCCATTTTGCAAATCGGCCGCCATCTTGGAATCCTTACGAATTAAATTATATTTTTTTCTTTAAATTCTTGGACTAGTTCGTCTTATTGTTAGTACCAAATTTCGATATATGTGCTCCAACAGTAGATTGGTAGCCTTCAACAGAAAGATATTTTCGTGATATGCCGTTTTTACTTGGTTATTTTGAAGAGTCATAAATCTTTAAAAATCATCAAAAGTTTCTCATTGATTCCGACGGGCCCTAGCAATACTTCAAGATATATGTCATGTTTTTGATGCAAAGCCTCAAATTGCTTTGATTTTTATACTAAAGAAGTCAAGAGTTGTATTTTTCTGCATAAATCTTGTATTTTCAAGGTTACTTTTGAGGTCCGATGACCTTAATTTTTTTAATACTCGATGTTTAATTAAATAGAAACGAGTATAATTAAAACCCGAATGTTATGTTGTAATTTTAATGATTTTACAATTTCTATAATTCGTATTTTATTTGCACTGATTCTGTAAATGAACACAGTTGTAAGAAAAAAAACAGTGAAATAACTGAGCTTTTATATTTTATACTGTATTGCCGTTAATTACCGGGAACTTTGGAAAGTTTGGGGATCTAAAATTATTTCTGGTCGATTAAGTTTTTCGGACCCGCATTTTTAGGTCGAATTTATTAAAGCGAGTTTTGGCAAAGCTCGCTTGCAATAAATTTATTTCTTATTGACAACAGTTCTTATAAACTGTAAAGGATGATCCAAATTTGGTAGATACCTACCAGGGGCTATCACACCCTTGATCATAGCAGTGGCTGCCCGTAAGTTGTACAACTGGGGGGGGGGCGCAAATGGCTTAAGGGTGGGGGTAATGGACATTTCAAGTAGCAATTAACTGAGTTTGTAATATTCGTTTTACCTAACAATTCAAATCCAGTTCAACAATTCATATTTTCTCTAAAAGATCCGTTTTCTCTTATTTCCTCAGGAATATGGTGTAAATCTTTTCACCCGTTCGTGTCCAATGAGGGTCAATTCTTGGTGCCGCATGATAAAACAACATACACGGGAAATAGTACAACAGGTTGGTTAAATCACACCAGCAAATCCAGTTATTTTTTTTATAGATGTCTTTAGAAAAATGACGCGTGAAACTTTTGCTTTGTGTCCTTCTTTGACTAACTTGAGTTAGGATTAGATCCGGTGAGGGCCTACACAGTTCCTTAATTTTGATTTAGTTTTTCAAAGAAAGGCTGGAAAAATTGCTTTTAATAATATTACTGACGCAATTCATTATCAAAATAGATAATGAAAATTCGCGGTAAATTATAGCACGACTAAAAAAGCAAAACAAAATGAATAAGGTACAAAATCACCGTGTTATCATGTTATATAAATCAGACTGGCCCATAACATATTCACAAGCGGACCAAACTGCGATATTCTCTGGACTGGGCGCATTTTGTCTCTGACTGGCCTCAAAATAATTGTGTCTTTCTTTGCAATAAAACAGCGGTATGACCCTTTACGCTCCCACCCCGTTTCCATTGTAACAGGGGCCGCGACGCAGCCCACGAGAAAGACCGACCCGGGCGCGGAAATATTACGTGACCATAGGAGGGTCACAAAAGAATGCCTCCCGGCCAGCTGTCATTATAAACCACGAATTTTATGTGAATTTTATCAAAGTTATTAAAATAACGCAGCCCACGAAAAAGACTGTAGTGGGCTGCGTTAAGATAATTAATGGCTAATGAGTAAATTATAAAGAAAATACCTATAAGATAAACAATGCCGCGAACGTGTAATTAGTGTTGTTCCTTGTCGGTCCAACTATAAAACTGAAACCTAAGATGTGTCAACTTTTAATTTGCCAGTGGATAAACAAGTGCATGAAATTTGGTTGCGAAAAATTCCTAATGATTTAAGTAATTTAAAACTTCCACAAGTTTGCATCAAACATTTTCCTAACGAGCAGGTTATTTGGTTTGATAAGTGTGTTTTAAATGGAGAGCTAAAAAATTTTAAAAGACAAACCCCAAATTAACAGAAAATGCTGTACCTACAAATTTTGAAAATGTCCCGAAATAACTAAGTACCTATATCTAATATATTACCTATATCTACTGTTTGATAAGCTGATGTCGAAAGGCAACAAATGGAAACTGCAATACAATAAATGAAAAGTTTTATCAAATATTGACAACATTTCAAAATTTTATTGTTCTAATACTAAAATAAACAAAAATTTAATTTTAACCCAAGAACCTGACACAGTCTGCCTGTGCCTGATGACATTTTTGAACAACAATCCATCACTGTTAGCATTTCTAGTTGTTGAGGGAGATTTGTCATTTTTTGTGAATGTTAACAATGTGTCCATTCCAAAAAACAAACTGCCAAAAAAGCAGGAGTTTTATTTTTGGACTGCACCGATACACCTGAAGTGCTAATGCAGTTTATTGAAATGAAAGTTGCAAACGGGAAAGAAGTGGTAAAAGATAAGATCTTGGATAAGATTGATCAATTAATAGACATCCTTATTGACATTTTCGATAGTGAGATTGAAAAATGTGTTCAATTGTCATTTCTTATTGAACAATTAGGTCTCTTGAAAAGGTAACCTGAGAATTGAGGATATGGTGGATACACTTTAATGTTGGCTTCATCTTTGTTTATCCAGTCATCCAGTACATACAGGTCAATTTACAATTCTAAGGTAATATGTCTTCCGCACCCTCGCAATATTAAAAAACTGATTTATAAAATATTGTTAACAGATAGTAATCTCTCTGGTAGTGTGAAGGAAGATACAGCTTTTAAAAGAACATGAGTTGGTAGTTAACTTACACATTAATGAAATATATATTAAACTTTGTTCAGGGTAATTTTTCAAAAAATTATTGACGACCACTACATGTAGTTCATTGAATGTGAAAAACATCTCACTTATTCACAAAATCACTTGTTTCTTTTTAATAAATTATTGTAAAATGTTTTATATTGAAAATTTTTCTTCAGATAACTCTAGCGAGTGTTTTTGTGGAGAAAAACTATTGTCAAATCTTGAAAAAATTAGTTTAAGGGCATGTAAAATTTTTTAAAATAATTTTATTAAAAAGCATAATGATTTAATGTCTGCTAATAAATCTTTGAATAAGAACACAGACAAAGATGATGACACTCAAACAAAAATTAAAAAACTTAAAACTAAACTTAGGTTTGTTATGTCCAATTTTAAAAGACTTGTATAGATTTGAAATAACTAACGATATCATGTACCTAATATACCTGAAGGTATAAGAGTGCAAATTTTATATAATTTTTTATTTTATGGATTCAGTTCTTATATCTATATTAAACACATACATCAGCAAAATAATTTTTTCAAATTTTGCCTATATGAGAACAAAAATTTTTTGTCAATTTATTTCAATTGTGTAAAAACAGATAATATATTAAGCAATACAATAAGAATCCTGGAACTCCTAAGATCACGTGACCGCTGACTTGCTTATAACGCGCCATGGCCGGTCTTTATCGTTGGCTGCGGTGTCAAAGCTTAACTTCAACTACTCAAGGTATGCGTCGGTCGAGGCGAAAGGGAAAATTATTAAATAAGCATATAATTGGTATTGTCCACGCAACTATAATCAATATACCTAATAGCTCCATGATTTTAAATAACCAGTGGAGTTAGACAACCAAACATAACATATTTAGGGAGAACATTTATATAAACCTATTTTTTTTTCATTTTAGATGGCACGAACAAGATCTTCTCTTGGACTCTTCTTCTTCATTGTTGCTGCACTTTCTGGACCTTCCACAGCTCTTTATTCAGAAACGTCTAAGGTAAGTTAAAATTTAGTAAGATTTATTTAAACATTTAAAAATCATAAAAAGAATATGTGCTCCAAAAAATTATATGTACTTAAAAAAACGAACTAAAATCAAATCATCATATTGTTCCCGAGTCAATCTAATCGAGGGGGTTTTGAATGTATAAATGTATATTTCAAAAATGTTATACAAAGATTTTCGAACAAGTTGCCAAGTTTATAAAAACATTTCCAAACTAGTAAGAACCTTTCATTTTGAAATTTAAATTGGAGAACTTGGCTTTACTTGTATCTCCATTCTTTTTACGTAGTACCATTTTCGCGTACTTGGCTTTTTTTACATGAAATGTTTTGGTTATAATTTATCTCCTTTTTTAAAGGATTTGGATAATATTTAAGTTTTAAAGTATTAAAATAAGCGGAATTTTGTTCTTTTTTTTTCCTTTGGTTTTATCATAGTTCCTATCAGCCTTCTAAAGCTCAGCTCTATAGGGTTCGGTTCGGTTCGGTTTACATGTATACGGGAGGGGAGTAAATTAAAATGTTGGTGTTTTTAAATTTTTGCCTATAGTTTTATCATAGTTCCTATTAATCTTCCAAAGCTCAGCTCTTTAGCGTTTCTGGAAGTGGGCAATGTTACTTTTACAAAACTTTACATTTATAGGGGTGAGAAGTTTTTTAAAATTTTGGGGTCATGGTTCCTATCGGCTTCCCAAAGCTCAGCTCTTTAGCATTTCTGGAAGTGGGCAATGATACTTTTACATAACTTTACATTTATAAGGGAGAAAAGCAAATTATTTTGGAGTTTTTAAATTTTTTCCCATTGTTTTTGCATTTTTTAAATTCTTTTTAAAGGGTTTGGTCATAATTTCTATCAGTCTGCCCAACTTCAGCTTTGTAGCATGTCTGGAAGTACAGTAGAATTTTGATGACCTATACATGAGTGAGTGAGAGAATGAGTGGCAATTTCCACATTTTTTGAAACTTTGTAACTACTTTACTACTTTAAGGAAGTCCATAAAACTTGAAGAGATTATTAGCTTTATGAAGATCTACGACCGTGCAAAGTTTGAGTTTCGTAATTCATTGAATCTTAGATAGGTCAAATATGGGCTGAAATGTTTCAAGAAAAGATGGTACAGCAATTTTAATGCGAATCTGGCGGGGCACTGCCGTGCCCCCAGATACACACGCACACATATGCACACACAAACACATACACACACACACACACAAACAGACACTAAAAAAAATACACTAAAATAACAAACGAATTCGAAAATAATACCTTCTCTAGCCATTGCTGCGCGGGCTAGGAGGGTAAAAAATAAATAAATTAAATAATCCTTGCTTTTATTCAAAAAAACCCAATTATATTCTGAGCTCACTGTATGGAAAGAGTATATTTATTAAAAAACAATTAGACCCATTAATTCTCTAATATTTCTTTTTTAATTTTCTTTTTTGATGAAATTCATGCCCCCAAGACAGACAAATGTATTAAATTTTGTCACGTTTTTTCGGCTGGTCAGCCGTTAGGAGATAAAATTTTATTCGAACTCGAGAAAAATGGTGTCTTTTATGGAGACTCCTTTATTGTTCCCTTCTTTTCCCTCCATGCTCGAGTTTTTCTGTCTCTTTTCACCCTTGTCTTGCCGGTTTTTTGCTCTTTTTCACCGCTCCTAATAAATGGTGTTAAGGCTCTTGGGATGCATTCCAAGAAATCATAAAAAAAATATTTTTATAGGCCAAAAATTACTGAAGTGGCAAGCTTATTATAATACTCGTATTAGTCACTATAATACTTACCTCCTCTTCACATTTTCGGAGGAACGAAAAGCAACATACAGAACAAGGGACAACCACCAGGATGGCAGGACAAACAAAGTGATATCAACAGCCCTAATTAGGGAATAAGTGTTGGACGCAACTCTAGGAATGATATCCGACGTCATGTCCAACACGGTGTACAGTAGAAAGCTATACCACATTATCTTCCCGGAGAGGGAAAATTGGTTAAAAAACAGGACCTATTTTTCAAACAACGATAGCTTCTGATATACCGATGGATCCAAAATGTTATCAGGCCTTGGATCTGGAGTTGTTAGTATCCAAGAAAAAGTCGAGATTAATCATAGTCTCATCCAATTGGCTACTATATTTCAGGCCGAACTTCTAGGCATTAAACTGTGTAACCGGTGGATTATTGAAAAGAATGGACCCAAAAAATAAAAATCTCCGACATTCAAGCAGCCTAGGAGCGCTTGATTCCTGCACGGTCTCATGGAGAACTCTAAGGAGCTGCAGGGATTCGCTCAATGCGGTGGCGCTAACAATATGTCAATATAGTTTGGATACCAGGGTATTCTAGGCACGAGGAAAATGAGGCCGCAGACGAAGCAGCGAGGAAAGCGGCATCTGTCGAATTTTTCGGCCGCGAACCATCCCTGGTGATATCATACAATGCTGCTTAATCAACCGTAATAAAATGTATGGAGGATAGCTTCCAACAATACTGGTTAAATATACCAGAATTGGCTCACTCTAAAGAGTTCATTTTAGGACCTCATGGAAACAGAGCCAGGAACATCATTGGACTTATCGGACAGGAGACACGTCTAGTGACGTTTTTTTACGGGTCACTGTCGAATTCGAATGTCCGGTATTGCACGTTTACGTCAGAACATTTTCGGTAAACCTTAGAATGACTCAGAAGAACTGAACAGTGTCTCACCCAAACTGATGACCGGCCTTTTTTGAGGATTAGGCATACAGTGGTGAGAAACCACTCAAGAGTGAGCAACAATAGACCCACTTTAATACGATTGACAATTTGCCAGACAACAACAACCGCCGTTAGTGAGAAAATCAAGTCTTTTACCAAACATAAAAGGCACGCCATTTTGTTTTTTTAATATTGCGGACATGTTTTATGTTTACAGTCAAAAGTTTATTTACACATTTTATTTATTATCTCGAATTAAAAAACATTTTATGGATACATCGATCGTAACATTCGTAACCTATCTATTTTTGCCAGTTTTCATGGAATGACCGTTCCGAAACAAATGATTCCAGGATTCTTTCGATTCCTTAAGGGCGAAGAATATATTTTGGGACTTGGGACGTTTTATTATCGTAAGAGGATATTTTTACACACTTGTCAACCCGAAAAAATCGGATTATTTTAGAATAAATGGATTTCGTACTTTAACCCTCTTTTATGATCATTTTTTAAGACTTTTGCAAAATTATATATATTATTTCCATCATTAAGTAATATTTTCGCTAAATCTATTTCTTTACAAATTTGAGCCAGCGATAATATATATATATAACATATTATGAACATACATATCAAAAATTCAAACTAAAAACGAAAATAGATAGCTTGCTTACGAAAACTTCGCTATGTTACGCATATACCATCTCTATTTAAATTAAGTAACGTAAACTTGCAAGTTTTCAATCTGTGTAGATGCATTTTGCGAACTAAAACGTTGTGTTTGTAAAAAAACCTATCTAAAATATATGAAAAAAAAACAAGGTATTCAATACTTATAACATTTTTGATCAATACCGCTCCCGACCGCTCAAAATTCGCTCTTTGCTGGAGCAGATCTCTGTGGGAGCAACTGCGAGTTGACCCTTGATTGCTACTACTATGTCGGTTTGAAACGTTTTTCTACGTTGTCCGACCCCTATTCTCCACCTCCTTCAATCCTGACAATTATCTTCTGTCAGGTTATTTTGACTCATTGATCTTTGGATTGACTGTTGCGTTCCAGCTTATATAATTTTTTTAGTCCGGCGCCGAGTTGGCCCGGCGCCCAGTTGGCGGCGTTCAGTTTGAGTATGAAAAAAAAACAAGGTATTCAATACTTATATCGTTTTCGATCAATACCGCTCTCGACCGCTCAAAAATCGATCTTTGCTGGAAGAGATCTCTGTGGGAGCAACTGCGAGTTGACTCCTGATTGATACTACTACTATGTCGGTTTGAAATGCTTTTCTACGTTGTCCAACCCCTCCTTCGATCCTGACAATCATCTTCAGTCAGGTTATTTTGACTCATTGATCTTTGGATTGACTGTTGCCGTTCCAGTTTACATTTAATTTTTTTAACCCGGCGCCGAGTTGGCCCGGCACCCAGTTGGCGGCGCCCAGTTGTCCTAGACCGGTTTCATGTAGCTATATTCAGAGTCCTTTGTCTTTGCTTTTTTCGTCTTCGAGAATTTCGATCCATTGCTCCGAGGCTTTGTTTAGGCTTTTTGGTAATTCCTTTGTTTTACAAGTATTAGAGAACCAACAATAAATTTTACAATTTTGAATAATGTTATTTTCCACAGCAAAGACCTTCATTTCTTTATACAACGACGATAAATCCTGTAATATTTTAGTTTGTCTTCAGATCTTAAGCTAATAATTTGTATTTTAATGAATGCGCCTTTTCTAAATTGTCAAGGTTCAAAACAATAATGACTGACATAATGACATTTTGAAATAATATCATGCTACCTTTGGTATATCATTTGTTTTGAAAAATAAATAAATGACATACATAAAGCAGAGCAAAGAACAAAGCCAATATATCTATATTTATATAGTTTGCTTTTTTATTAATACCACCAAATTAAAAAAAAGCAACTATATTATATTGGCCTTATTCACTGAAGCCAGAGTAAATAGTATTGGTAAAAGAATAAAAAATTAGTTACTTGAGGGGCTTGTAAAAGGATTGTAGAAGAACAATCGAAACGTCGCACGTTGTTTATCAAAAATAAAGGCTTTTGACATTTTGTAAGGAAAATATTTTTTTTTTATAAACCACTGACAAATTAGGGGTATCTTTTTCTAGGAGAAACGCAGTGGTTTCTTAATTATAAAAAAATGCTTAATAGTGGCGTAGTATTTAGATAAAGTTTTGTTTGTAAAATGAATCCGCAAAAAAACATATAGATTTTATTTACTGGTAAATTGGGCGTTTTCCACCGTATGTTCCAAGATGGGTAGACCAACCGGTACAATTTAAATACTATCGGTCAACCTACGCAACTGAAGAAATAGAGAAAGTATGCAGAATATCAAAACCCGTTTCCAGGATTGCGAACTTTTTTTTTTGTGTTTGCAGTAATATTTGTCACATACGTTGCTTTCTTCTGAAATAGTCAAATAGTTAGGCAAATCTTGGGCCGAATTGCCATGTTGCACACTGCTGGATGCTAGCAGTAGGAGTTTATATTAATAGTTTGTCTTTTAGAGTAATAAAAGCAAAGTAGATATGTAATGCCATGTCAAATAATAGGATAAAAAGCAGCACTTTTGCATATTAGTTCAGGCAAGATTCGGAAAAATCCACTTTCTAAAAGCATTTTATATTACTTTTTGGCAAATGGGGAATTCCCCCTATATTGACCCCGCTGAATCGGAGTATCCCTGTTGCCAACTCGAAATATTGACAGGGGCTGAGATATTCAAGATGGCGGCCAAAATGGCGACGGAATTTTAAATTGCCGCTGGAAAGCCCAAATTGTCACAGGTGTACATTTAAAATATATATTTGTATAATTAAAAAATAATAACATATTATTTTTTTTTAAATGCCTCCAAAAACCCCCCCCCCAGACCCCCCAAAATCTGAAAGTTTGAGGTTTTTTCAAATAATCTTAAAAACTAAGCTTCTAAGAGAAAAATGTATAATATACTTTATTGTAGACAATATAAGTTCCTTTTCAACATGGTATAACTTAATAAAGTTAGACTAATAACAAGCTCAAGTAATTAAAAAAAGTTGAAAATATAATGTTTTTTCCAAGATTTATTTATTTTTTTAAAAAACTAATATCTACAGAAAACCATGTATTACATTTTGGTATACTCAATAAAATTTCCTTCAAAATGACGTATAACATGATTAAATCGGTGTTATAAATAAAACTTCAGGGGCATCCGTAAATTAAATTAATTTTGAAAAAGCAGAAAATAAACCATTTTTGTTACAGGTTTTATCTAATTTTCTCAAAAACTAAGCTAAACATCAAAAATTTTGTTCTACACTTTTTTATAGACAGGAAAATTTCTTTTTTAAAAATGTGAAACTTGTTTGACTTATATCAAACTCTCCAGCGACGTCCGTCAATGGGGGTGATTTCAACAAATCATTAAAAAAAACATGTTATTCATACGTTTTATTCAATTTTCTTAAAAACCAAGCCCTTTATCAAAAAATGTATTCTATACTTCGTCATAGCCAATAAAATTTCCTTTCAAACGATGTATAACAAAGTGGAAGTTATTTTATATTTACCGATCCAGTGGTGTTCTTAATTTAAAGGAATTATTTAAGATCAATCCAAACTAATCAATTTTTTTGTCTTATTAGCTTTTCGGTGGATAACAAAGAGCGGCGGGTAAAAGGTCGAAAGTACAAAAGGTCGAAAAAATAAGGTCGAAAGTACAAAAGGTCGAAAATACAAAAAGGTTGAAAGTACAAAAGGTCGAAAGTACAAAAGATCAAAAAACAAAAGGTCGAAAGTTCAAAAGGTCGAAAGTATGAGTACCTAATTATCATTATGCCCCCCCCCCAACCATTGCATAAGATTCACCACTTTATTTTTAGTTCCATATGCTTAAAAAAATAACCAAAAACACCTGTGTCAAAGTTACTACTGTTACTTTCTGCACAAAAATATTGCTTAGGGGGGGGCCATGGCCCCTATGCCCCCTCCCCTTATAACCACCGGTGTTTTTTTGCTTTAAAGAACTTATTTAGATAAATCAAAATATCTAATCTAATCAAAAAACAGTTTATTTTAATTTGGAAACATTTTATTTTAATAGGTATAAATTACGAACATTTTTGAAGTATTTATCATAACATTAACCTCACTTTATAATATATCATTTAAAAAGAAATTGTCTTATCTTCAATAAAGAATAAAGACACATTTTTTCTGAAAATCTTATTTAGAAAAGATATTTAAATATGCAAGAGAAACTGATTATTTCAGTTATTTTTGAAAATAAGTTTGTATTAGTACGCCCCTGAAGCCTTCCCAACAAACAATTAAAGTTGTAACGACGAAACCCCAACTAGAAAGAATTTCTTAAAAGTAACCGCAACGTACTCCCGCTACGTCTCAGTATACCATACAGCGACGTTATAATTCCTTAAGTGGGGAACCAATTTCTGGTTATAACTACTTGGCCAAGTGTTTAAAGTCACTGTAGTAACAACTACACTACTACGTCGTAGCCAGGTATCTACTACGTCGTAGAGGCTGTTTTTTTTCCGTAATGGCATAAAAGTTGCGATGTAGTTGCAAATAATATAATCGTTTCTTTTTGGTAGAATTGTTACACAATATGGTGGACACAACAGTAAACGGACTCGCTTAGTTTTTTTGTTTGGTTATGGTTATAATATGAACTATGTTATCCAAAAGTGTGAGAATTTACGAGCAGAGGATCAAAATTCGAGTGCGACGCAAAGTTTTTTGTATAACATGCATTATATATATTGCAAAAAACCGGTGCGCCCGTAAAATTGAGCCGTTTTCTGGTAGCTGATGGAATTTTTGTGTTGTGATTTTGGAGGTTATGTTTTCATAATCGACAGTTAACTCCAACAAATGGTGCTTAAGAAGAGCATTTTTGGTAAGCTTCAACTAATTTGTTTATAAAATAGTATGGCTCTTTAACATGAGCTCATAAAACGACAACAAAAATATTAAATTTTCTTTCTTACATAAAAACATGGCGTCCCAAACTATATTCCCTGATAGTCGAAAAGGTTACTTGAAAGTAGTTGCGGCTTTAAAGTTGATCCAAAAAGTTATTTTGTCTACATTGTTACATCAGATGTTACTATGGTGACACAAACTTTTGTGGTAAAAATTAAAGTTATAATGTAGTTGTCGGATACACTTGTTTGGGACTCCAATGAAGCTTAACTTTCTAGTGGTAATTAAGTAGGATATAAAAGTCAGGACGACTACGAAATAACGACTAAAAAGAAAGTAAAACTTTAGCAACGTCCTATTGTGGTAGAGAAGACTATCAGAATCGACTATCAAGAAACAATCCTATGAAGTAGTTTAGAGGGTCGTTTTTACGAAACATCTACTATTTCCTGATACTAAATAGTAGTTAGAACTAAAAAGTAACAAATTTTGGTTGGGATCACCACATTTCTACTATAAGAAAGTAGCAAAGCCTTTAGAACATGTAGCCGCTACTATAAATGTTAGTTGGGTTAAATATGGCAACAACCCGACATTTTAATAAAGTTTTAAAAGAAAATGTTATGTTCTACAATAAAATAAAAAGTGTAGTTTTTGAGAAAATTTTGAAAAACCTATAATAAACATGTTTTTCTAAATAATCCCAATTTACGTACGCCACTGAAGAGCTACTTGCTTTTCCTAACCTTATTGACCAATACATCATTGGAAAGGGAATTTTATTCTCCACAAAAAACTGTTCTTTGCAATTTTTGATAAAAAGGTTAGTTTTCGAGAAAATTGCATAAAACTGAAAAAAAAACAGGTTTTTGGGGGTTTGGGGGGGGGATTTTCTCCGTCCCTGTCGATTTTTCCAGTTGGTAACAGAGATATTCGGATTCAGCGGGGTCAAATTAGGGGGAAATGGTCTGTTGACAAAAAGTAATATGATTTGCTTCTAGACCGAAAACGGAAAGCCTTTTAAAATAATATGTTCTGACTACATTGCACATCATTATCTGTTCGGTTCACTTTATATTATTACGGTATTAGGTAAAGAAAAGTTTAAAAGCCAAGGCATAAACGTTGCGGATCGAAGACGTAAAACCAACTCTGCCGTCCAAAGGAAAACGGGATTAACGGCAAAAAAAATTAAAATTGTGTTATTGGCATTTTCCAAAATCTAATTGATCAATTTGTCTCTTTAAAACTCACAAACCATATACCGGATAATTTTTTTTTAATTATAACTTTTGAACTTTACCATCGATTTTAATGGAACAAACTGCACTTGACAGATAATTAATCATAATTTTGACTAAATATATTTCTTTGTCCGCCATTTAAAAATACAAGATGGCGAACGAAATTAAATTGTACCCTTCAAAGATGCTCGTTTATTCTTGTGTTGCGAACATGTTTTAATTATATATTTAAATCAGTAAAATAGCTGCATTCCTGCCACGCACAAAAAGGTACGAATCAGCAAAATCGGTGTGATGGTTTTAAAAAAATATATTTTTGTTTCAACCATTGATTGTTTTGAACATTATACGATTGCCTTACCATTCATGTCTGCACTTATTTTCTTATAAATTCATTACTACTGAACCGATTTTGATCAAATAAAAACATCCTAGTGAGAATTGATTACTATTTAAAGATCATGATCAAAATTTATCGCCATCTTAAAATTTAGGATGGCGGACAGAATAATACGTGATTCTTAAAAATGACGTGTTTATTCTTATTTTCTGAAAATGTTTTAGTTTTTTTTTAATCTATAGAAAAGCACTACTTTTGTCCCGCTTAACAAGGGACAAAATAATAAAATCAGTTAAGTGGTCCTCACAAAATCTGATTTTGTTTTAACCATTTTTTTACAAATTATACGATTGCATTGCCAATCCTGTCTGCATTCAGTTCTGTATAAATTCATTATTACTGAGCCGATTTAGTGAAATAAAAAACATCGTGGCACTAAAATCAAAACATATTTTTTTAAAATCACTAAACCGATGTTGCTGATTCATACCTTGTTGTGCGTGGCAGGAACGCAGCTTTTTTACTAGTTTAAAAAATTAATTAAAACATGTTCGCAACACAAGAATAGACGAGCATCTTTGAAGTGTACATTTTAATTTCGTCCGCCATCTTGGATTTTGAGATGGCAGACAAAAAAATATATTTAGTCAAAACTATGATTAACTATCTGTCAAGTGCAGTTTGTCCCATTAAAATCGATGGTATATTTCAAAAGTTATAATGAAAAAAAATAATCCGGTTTTTTTAATTGAATTTGAATTGAATTAATCAATTAGATTTTCGAAGTACGTATTCCCACTTTGTAGTGCCCAATTTGAAACCCCTGTACATTGGGTTGTTTTAAAAATATATTTCCATCTATTTAGAGGGTTTATTCTAAGGTCACTCATTGGTTGCAAAGTTTATATAAATAGTTTACCATAGCTTTAATGGGGCGCTCCTGAAAGGATTGAATTGCACATATGGTGTGCGAAATTTTCTTCGCAAAATAATGGCGCTTGCAGTGTCTAAAGTGGAAACTTTCTGAGAATTAATTCGTCAAGAAACTTTGGTAAATAACTTCAGTGAAGAAGAAAAGGTATATGGAAACTATAAGCTCAAAAGCTATTGAAAATAGAAAAGTAAAGCATTTATACTTAAGGCTTAGATTTATACGAAATGGTGGTAAAGAGTGATTTTGTTGGATACTTTTTTTAAAAATGTATTTATTGAGATTGGCATACAGTGGGCGTCAAAGTGGGAAAAATTACACTTTTTCCGCTTCTGCTTTGATTATTTATTTTGTGTATAACTAATGACAGTTCTAATACACCTTGTGTCAAATAAAAAAATCTTTAAACCAGTGCTCTTTTTACAGAATGTATTATTTTCGATTTTTTTTTTAGATAATGCTGAAAATGTGTTATTTGGGTGTTTTTTGACCTATCTTAGCAATATCGTCGTGATGTCTGTGTGTGTGTATGTATGACTCTCTGTGACGCGATAGTTCCTAAACCGCTAAACCGATTTTCATCAAATTTTTAGGTAAAATAGTATTCGGCACTCTTACGAGCTGATGATGAAAGTTATTAATGCTAATGACAGTTCTTTGACAACTAAATTTTTTAAAAAAAGCTAACTTTAACGGAGCATCTCATCAATATGCGGATTTCAGAATAAAGTAGACTACAATTTGCTCAATAATTTTCAATATGCCAAAAATACTACGTTTGTAGTATTTTTGGCTTACGCTCCGCTGACTCGACTTAAAACGTTGCGAAGGCGGAAAAAAATGCAATATGCATTGACTCGACCTGCCTGCTTTTATTTTACTCTGGTAGTTTCTTTGGTATTTGTAGATATCGCCACTTATGGGAAAGCAAACGGTATCGCAGGCATTGATAAAAATTCTAAATTTTATTATGTATTTATATCTTTCTTATAAGATTTTGTCCATAGAGTTTGAAAATGTTAATAACTCTATATGTAAAAAAAGGACATGCGGGTTTCTTGTTCGGGACAACAGTGTATAGTTTTTGCAAAGTCACCTGAAATGCTCCTAATATCTGCCTTTCAAAAGTTATCCAAATTCATATAAAATCTTCCTGGTATAATTTTAACCCTACCGACAGAGAAAAGGCGCTGCTCTTTGCGGTCCAAGCACAAAGTATTTGTTTTCTGACCGACCCAGCACAGGTGGATAGACGGCACCTGATTGGCATATTTTTTTGAGATTCGCTTTTAATTGCTTTTAGGTGTTCGTTTCGGGACCCCTTTAGTCGGCAGTATGCAGAGTTGGAAAATAAATCAGTGTCGTTTCTGTAGGTATAGGAATAGAAAGTTTTATTATCTATTTTTATTTCTTTAGTTTACACCATAATTAAATGAAATAATTTTCATGAGTATATCTACCGCCGCCCATGTCACTTTCTTTAAAGGATATGCCGATGGTCGGCTTTAATCTTTGTTCAACTGACTTTGCAAAAACTTTACGTAGATTTTTTTTACGGTTATGCGCACTTGCAAGGAGATCCCTATCACGCTCGAGAAGCGGCAAGTGCGCGGAAATGTTAGTGTGTGTTGGTTTTGAAACAGTTCAGATTGTAACCTGCAGGGAAAACTGTCGCAGGGAGTTTATTCCACAGAGATGCTGTTCTCCAGAGATATGAATTCTGATGTAATGAGGTTCTTGGTGCCTCTATTTTGACAGTAAATTGATGGTTACCGTCTGTTTGACGTGTTCGCCTAGTAGGTGCTACTCCCGGGGGATCATACGTGCCAACTCTTCAGATCATTTTCCGTGATAATACCTGCAGAATAGAGATAGATCTCCCACAGTTCTTCGATGTTCGAGACTATGCAAGCTACGGGTAAGTGCGGGGTCATTAATCAGCGTGATAGCTCGTTTTTGCACGGTGTTCAAAAGCATTAAGGTATGTTTGGGTGCCGCACTCCATATATGTGAGCAGTACTCCATAATTGGTCGAATCTGGGCTTTAAGAGTCTTCCTTTAAAAACAAAATTGATGCATCTTGCTATTTCTAAACTGATGTTTACTGTGTATGATTACTGGAAAAAAAACTGGGATACCCTGTAGGTAGATTTCAGCTTTGCTTATATAATATCTTCTAATAACCGGAGTCCCATCTTGAAGACGGAATAAGTTAAGGCTTCCTTTAATATAGCTACTCATTTTAATCCTTTTCGGCCGCCACGTAAGACAGCTAAGCTTCTCTGGAAGATATTTCTTGGATAAATCACATTCCTGAATCCGCAAAAGCAGGGATGGGATAGAATGTTGCCATTTATTATACTGGAAAAATTGTAAAATTGCTACCTGTATAAAAGTGTTGAAATGTATAAGGTAAAAAGGTAGCAAATTTTAAATTATATGTTAAACAGTCTATTTTGTGTGTAAAGAATCAGTTTTTCCTCATGCGCAGAACCGTTTATACCGCGTGAACAAGTCCTAATCTGGGGGGCTTAATTTGTATAAGAGGACACAAAACAGATGGAGTATAGCATTTATTAATAAGAGACCGCGACACGTACGATTCCGGCGTTGTCAAAGGTAACAACGTGAAACAATTGTTTGGGCGACAATTATTACTTGACGAAAATTAATAACCAGAATAACATTTTAAAATTCTGCTTTTTTGTAAACGTAAGTGAAAATTATTATTTTAATTATTTACTTTTAAATTCATATACTCCAATAAATTAATTAAATTCAATTATTTACTCTTAGTTGTGTATCACCCCGTTTGTGTTACTGTACATTTTTCTGAAACAAGCTTTTTTCAAAGACAGTTTGACTAAAAACCTAAATTTTCCGAAAAAAAAATTTTTGTAAACAATTACTTCGAATGAAGTTTTTCAAATGACATTTCTCGTGAAATGTCAACTTAGTCAGTTTTCCGAAAACACGGTTTTTGAAAACACTCTTTTCGAAGACATTTTAATCGAAAAC
This sequence comes from Aspidapion aeneum, assembly GCA_963576565.1. Classification (NCBI taxonomy): domain Eukaryota; kingdom Metazoa; phylum Arthropoda; class Insecta; order Coleoptera; family Brentidae; genus Aspidapion; species Aspidapion aeneum. The sequence goes on along the minus strand of OY755045.1, from coordinate 23,184,593 downwards.
TTAAATTTCGAAAGACAATATTTTCGAAAACCTCTTCGAATGACATTTTCTCCAAATAAAGTTTTCTTCGAAAACATTTTTTTCGTACAACATTTTTTCCGAAAATATCTTTTTTCAATGACAAGCTTTTTTTTCGATTGACATTTTTTCAAACTATATTTTTTCGAAAAATTATTTCTTTAAGATAGCTTGCCTGTTCTCCAATTTATTATATCGAAATCAGTGTTATCCTAACTCTCTTAACTTGATGGCAAACATATCCTAATCTGAACATTGGGGACATTTTTTGTGGAGGAAAAAGGTCAAGGACAGGTTAGGATACGTTTACTGTCAATTGACAAAGGTTAGGATAACACCGATTTTGAACTCAAAAAGTAAGACAGGAAATAAGCGATCTAAATAAATTTTTTTCGAAAAGACCGTTTTAAAAAAAAATGTTGAGACAAACGTTATCGAAAAAAAAGTATTCGAAAAAAATGTCAATCAAAAAAAACATCGGAAAAAATATCATACAAAAGAATGTTTAAAAAAAAATTGTTTGTGAAGAAAACCTCATTCGGAAAAAAATTTCAGCCAAAATTGAGGTTTTCGAAAATAATGTCATTCAAAATTTAGGTTTTCGATTGAAATGTCTTCGAAAAAAGTGTTTTCGAAAACCTTGTTATCAGAAAACTGACTAAGGTGAGCTTTCGCGGCTTATACTGATATTTTCGCTAACCTGGCAACGTTCGTTTTACGCTTTTCTGTTCTCCCATGCAATTCTTCTGGCCCAACAGGACTTATGTGTACTTCATAAAATTTTTACATGGCATAGTTCAATCAACTGAATTGTTAGAATAGATAGGCTTTAATGTACCACGTATAAATTCACGTAACAACAGACTCTTTTTTATTAAATACAATCGCACTAACTATGGATATACTTCTCATATTTCGAGATTTTTGGGATCAGCAAATTCTATAATTTATAAGTTTAATATAGATATTTTTAATATTATGTCATTAAGTAGCTATAAACAAAAAACTAAATCATCTTAATGTTTTAATGTTTTATGCTTTGCAAGTATACTATTGGTGCTGTAGTGTGTTTGTTAGTATGTATGTATGTATAATGTATATTGTAATTTTACCTTTGTTAATAAGTGAACTTTAAAGAGACAATGATAAAGTGATTAACATGTTTCGTCTACCTTAATTCTAAGGGTTAAATTTATAGTTTAATTATGGAATGTTGTGATTAAATGTGATATTTTTATAGTACAATTCACACTAAAAAAATAACTACTTAAATCTTATATATTATTACCTATATTATTACTTAGTGAATAAAAATTGTAAAAAACATGTAAAATGGCTTACCCGTAAATAAAGCTTCTACTTTATTCTAGAAAAATCCTACCCCTAGTAGATAGAAGGCTAATCACGCTGTAGATGGCTCCCGAAAATTGCAGACTTCAGACTAATTTTTTTCATACACTTATTTGCTCAAATTGTTGTATATCAGTGACCTGTTATTTAAATTTGCTGACAGTGTTTCAAATAAAGATTCATTTTAACGAAGTTATCCAAAAAATCTGTAAGTACTTTAGAAATAATTATTTTTCCAGAAGCGTCATTCTCAAGAAAATTAATTTTTAGGAATTTAAAATTATTTAATCAAAGTACAGAAATGAAATAAACTCGGAGGGTAATTTTTGACCTTTTCAGATTGTGTTATGGAAGAATTTGATATTTCGACAGATTGGATAAAATTATATACCTAATAGCTTGAAAATATAAGCCATTTGTATGAATTGCTGCTATTTTTAAAGCGGAGGTAGCCAATATGGAGTAGCAGGCGAGCTCTTTGGCAGTGGTACTGTCAAATCGAGTGACCCAGGCTTGAACGTTGCAAGCTGCCAATTTGTGCAACAAATTAAATGACTGATAAAAAAATTAAACGTTATTAAATTTTTTATTAATTGAGATCTCGAAAGGGAGTTTGGCGATTCTTGGAGGAATTATTACTATAAGCGCTTTTCTCAATTACATAAACAATGTAGGAAAATCATACATACAAATCTGTTGAATTTTCTTCTAGAAAACTACACATATTCACATATTCACAAATTTTAGATTTTAGGGCAACGAAAGGTTTGTATTTATTGTTAAAAAACCAGAAAAAGATAGAAACAATATTTTAAAATACTGGAAGTGGAAACAGCAATAATAAAAAGCACTAAAGTTAAAAATAAACTCTAAAGCTAAAGATCAAAATAGTTATAAATAATAAAAATATTAATTTTATACAAAGTTAAAATAATTGACAAATTTAACATTTCTACAGTTAAAAAAACCTTCCCTAAATAAAACGACGTGAAGTGTACGTGAAACCACTCAATACTTTCTAACGGCGTTTTTGGTCTTGATAAAAACCACCCTGCTTTGTAGGCACTGATTGCCGTTGATTGGTTTGGAAAGAGATAGATTTCCATACATGTGCTAAGAAGTACCCTTCAAATATGTGCGAAAGAATTTCTGCACACGGGTGAAATTTCTTTACTGAAGATGGAAATCCTGTGAAATCCATCATTTTCATATGTGGTCGTAGGAAAAAAAACTCGCGCACGCATGCGCACTGTAAACATAATGCATAAGGTTACAATAATTTTTTGTTGTTTTCATAGTAAGCTACAAATGTTTTACTTTTCTACTTTCTTTGGCCAGGATTTAGGCTGTTAGGTATATGGGTAAAATTTAATTAAACCTAATTGTTCATTTTACATTTGCCGTTTCAATAAAATCAAAACGTTAATAAATTACAATGTTAGGACAATAAACAGACCATTCTGAACCATTTTGCCCTGTTTTAAACAGCCATATTAATATTAATTGTCGTATTAATCCAAAATTAGTCATTTGTGGTCCACGTTCTATATTAAATTTATTTCTTCAATAAAAGCAAATCCAATAATCTCTGTTTATTACATATAATTTTAGTTGATTAACGTCGAATCCCGAATATGTAATATTCATGTTTTAAACTAACTAATACGAGTACAGTAAAATTTCTCCTTGAGGACACCTCTATCAAGCGGACACTCCTTTTAGGCGGACAAGTTTGTTGGAACCAAGTTTTTCTCTATTTCTTTACATGTAAACTTTATAACCGGACTCTCTAATAACCGGACGTGGACAATTTTTTTGTTTAAAAAATTCTGAAACGTCCCCTAACCGGACGTGAACCCCTGACAACGGGACGGAGCGCTGCACGACATGGGCATAAATTTTATGTAGTATGTTGGCAACAACGCACTCTGTAGCCGGGGAATTACCTCTTACTTTATACTTCTGTCGTATTTACAACATATTTTAATCAGCAGGACTGCTGTGTTTTATTTTTACTGTTCAGTTGGGTAGCAATAGATCTCTTTGAAATGGCGCCTAGTAAAAAACTTCTTAGTTTACGTGAAAACATGGAAGTTTTTAACGTTTTGGAGAAGGAACATCCATCAGCACGAAAGATCGCTGAAAAATTGAATATCGCAAAAACTAAAGCAGCGGAGATTGTTAATAAATAAATATTAAAATTTAGCAGTTCTCTCTCATAAGCGGACACGTCCAATAAGCGGACAAAATTAACGAAACCGTGAGTGTCCGCTTATAGGAGGTTTCACTGTACCAATTTTTTTTTTAATTTGTTAATGTAAACACACTGCGTTTATTATATTACAATCTAGTCAATTAAACTAATTAGCAATTTTGTTTTAACTCAATTTACTAGAAAAGTTAGATTTAAACTTATCATTCACTCAGGCGCGGATCTACGGGAGGAGAAAAAGGGGAAATTTTCCTCCCCAAATCTCAAACTATATTAAGTTTTGACACACAGAATACACCTCCAGGTGCAAAATAGCTTATGCTATATTTATTATGATATTTCCCCCCCCCCTCAAATAAAGCTCCCAGATCCGCCCCTGGTTCACTCAACTTCTGCCCTCTTTACTTTAAATGCAACACATAATTTTGTTGTTGTTATAGCCACAGATTACTAACCACATAATATTGGTATACTGTGGTTATAGCATTATTTTATTTTATATATTTCATTTAGTACACATCTTAAACGGATTTATTTTTAGTGTTTGGACCAGTATAGTTTTCTTCATAAGCTCATAATCGCTTTCAGATTCGCATGTCGATGGAGTCTTTCTTCATAGCTTTTTTCAAACTTTTTTATAGTTTCTGCTACAATTTCCATTTTTAGGTCCCGATGACGGTCACCATTTCAAACGTACCAAGGTGCATTAACAATGTTTCTTTATACTTTATTTTGAAATCTCTGTAAAACAAGAATGCTATTCTCTTTAGTACAAGCCCATAGTTCAAAACGATATGTCGATAGTGGTTTCAGTATTAGTCTATTAAGTAGGAACTTGTTATAAATTGCTAAATAAAATTGGACTTGCTTCCAATTAGCCAGGACATTTTTCGACACCTTGTCTCAAGTTCTTCGGCATTAATTTGTAATTTGTATGTGATTTACATTTTTGTATGTAAAATCAACATAACTGATTTGGTTTAATTTAATTTTATTGGCAACATGGTGGTCGAGTGAACTTGGGCGACTTCGTTCATTCATCCTGAAGTTGATTCTTCAATAGATTTTTCTTCCAAATAAAAATATTTTTTAAACTTTAGAGAGAAAAAGTGGAATTTTTTCTCCATATCTTAGGCTTAGAAGTGTCACTTTTAGTCCCCGAACTGTAAATTGACAGATCAGGGATAAACAGTTAAAATGAAGAATAAAAAGTAATAAATCGAAGATAAAAATTAAGGATGAAAAGTAATAGTCAGGGAAAAAAGTAAAAAACCCTAAAAAAGAAACAAAATGCACTTCCTAACAAAATTTTAAAAAATTATCTAAAATATGGGCGCCCCAGGGGGGAGCTTTGGGGCTCCGAGCACCCCCCACACTAACATTTTTTAGATATTTTCCACATATTTCATAAATACAAATATAAAATTACATAAATTACGGCATTATGTGCGCTACTGTCTAAAAGTGCGTAAAATAGGATACACACCTCGTTATAAAAGCGTCTTATTATTTCGTTGTTAAAAATATTTTGTAAATAAACAAAATTATGCAAAATTTTACTACTCTTTTTTGGTAGGTATTTCTCTGAACAAAAATGAATACACGTGAGTTTAGAATTAAACGCACGTATTGGTGCTATAAACAGAGAAAGGTAGACTGAGTTGAGCCATCTCTATTGCGTCTTATTTTATTCTCGCCGGACAGTAATACTGAAAACCTTTAAAAGTACACTTTTTATCACAAGAGTGCGATTTTTTTATTGTATTAATTTTTTTTAAACCAATACTGGTAAGTTTTGAAAGTCGGTCACCGATATTTTTTTTACATAAAAGTAGCCTTATCTATTATAAAATTCGCTTTAAATAAATTTTGATAAACCAAGTAGGCTATAGCAGATTGAATGGTATAGTCAAAACTTCCATACATTTTAGTTGAGGATGTTACCCAGGTTTGAACTACTTTGTCACTTTAGGTAATCATAACCATAAAACGTGAGTCACGATTACCATAAAACAGAAAAAAAAACAGATTTTATTGAAAATTTTCCTATAATTAAAATATATATGTCATATCTAATAAACATTTGGACACAACTAAAAAAAAATTCCCAATTCTCAGTTCTAACCTTTAAAGCTTAACAAGAAAATAATAAAAATTGTATTGTAATTAGGTAACTATAAAAAAAAATAGTAAAATTAATGTTTTTAATAAAAAAAGCTGAAGTCGAAATTTTTATTTCTCGTATAAAAATACAAAATCAACTTAAAAATATTTAAAAAACATTTTTAAATTAAGGGGATTAAGTAATACAAAAAAAAAATCCGTGATATACGAACAACGACGCTGTATGGTTTTCAAAAGAATGACCCATCTGTTAAATTTCCATCAAAAACATTTTCCCATCTTGCGTGTTGTCAAGGCAACCATAAACAGTAGCTAAACAGCTAAATTAATTAATCTTTTAGCTGCTGTGAGGCTAACCGATAGCTCATATTATGTCAAGAGGTTGAAACAAGGGGGTGGCGCTGGCGGTTTGAGGCTTTATGAGCAACAACAGCAGCTAACGGTGACGTTTGCAAGGTAAACAACAAAAGAGGGATTCTGGCATAGAGGAAACAGTACCTGGTTTAAAAGTATACAGAATGATTAAATGCTATAGTGATCATGGTGTAACAAAACGAGTTTTGAATATAAATGGTATTTTTGCCATTTATAAGTTTTTAAATATTTTTAATAAAATATTGTTTTTGACATCAACAAGCATTAATTAGATGCAAGACTAGGTTAAGAACAAGTAAACTTTTTGGGAACGCAGCGACTTGTTTTTTGGCATATTTTCAGGCTCGTTGTATTTTAATAAAAGTTGTATTCGGCTAATATGTCCTTTGAGCCACTAACATCATAATAATTTATATTCTGTAAAAATTATTTTCAATTTTTAAAAACACACTGTACAATTTTAATTAATAACGAATTTCTAAGTCCACGCATCTTTGGATTGCGCTGGTATCTTGTCTCTTTGTTTGGAAAGTTTAAATCTCAGAGTTCAGACCAATCAGCGGCAAGTCATGAATGCCTAGAGAGCAGGGTGGCTTGGCTGAGACAAGAAAACCGTTATAGAAAACACTCTTTAGTTGGGTTGCGTACAGTTCACTTATTTTGATAAAAGGGGGGTTTTTTCTTCAACTGGGGAAATGTTAAATTTTGTAAATCATTTTAACTTTGTATAAGCTATTAACTTTGTTATTCATAATTATTTTGGTCATTTCTTTTAGTGTTTATTTTAACTTTAACTTTAAAGCTTTTGATTTTATTACTGTTTCCAGTCTTTTAAAATATTGTTTTATCTTTTTCTGGTTTTTTAATATTAAATACAAACCATTCGTTGCCCTAAAATTGGCATTTATAATTAATAATACATCCCAAACCTAAACAGTAATATTAAGTAAATTAAACAGTTGATTGAATAGTTTCACCTATTCAATCAACCTTTAAAATGTTGATAAATAAAAATATTTACAACAAACATACAAAAGGTTTAAAAAACCTAAAAGTTTAAATAGTGTGAATATTTCAATAGACAAGTTTAATAGTAGTAAAATGTGATATTCGATTAATAAATAAAGTGATAATGTGAAGTTTCAAGAAGAAAATTGAAAAGGTATGTATAATTTTTCTACATTGTTTATACATTTGAGAAAAACGTTTATAGCATATTCTTCCTCCAAGAATCGTCAAATTCCCTTTCGAGATCGTGTAAGTTTAATAACTTTTAATAATTTTATCAATTTTCAAATCATTGCACAAATTGATAGCTCGCAACGTTTAAGCCTTGGCCACTTGATTTGACAGTACCACTGTCATAAGGCCGCCTGTTACAATGGGAAACTATTAGTGTATCTAAGATAAGGACAACCGCATATGTATCAAATATGTAGTATAAGAAAAAAGACAGAAGTTTACAGGTGGTTACGACCATTCTCTCAGAAAAGCCAAACTCACAGCCAATACCTGTCCTCTGTGCACCCCCGTAAAATAGAGGAAGGAAATTTCATGGCTTGAGCTAGAATTTGCGTGAAAAACACATACCCACTTCTCATCTGTTTCGCTGCACATGACAGAATGACGAACAACTTCGTGAAGACGAGAGGTTACGCTGTATTTTCCTACTTTCCCACTACCAGCGGAATACGCGTCTAAAATAGCGAAAAATATTTCAAGACACCGTACAAAATATATTTGAACATAAAGAAGTTTGGCTGTAATAGCAAATTTAAAAAAAAAACATTTCCAAAGTAGTAAGAACCTTTCATTTTAAAATTTGTATTAGAGAACTTGGCTTTACTTTTATCTCATTTCTCATCTTACTCCTTTTTTAAAGGATATGGATAATATTTAATTTATAAAGTAGTAAATATGAGAAATATTGTTAAAAATTCTGAGGTTTTTTAAATTTTTTCCTATGGTTTTATCATAGTTCCTATCAGCCTCTCAAAGCTCATCTCTCTAGCGTTCCTGGAAGTGAATAATGGGAGGGCAGTAAATGAAAATTTTGGTGTTCTTAAATTTTTTCCTATAGTTTTATTATAGTTCCTATCAGTCTTCCAAAGCTTAACTCTCTAGCGTTTCTGGAAGTGGGCAATGTTACTTTTACATAACTTTACATGTATATGGGAGGGAAGTAAATTAGAATTTTTATGGTTAATAAGTGGTCAACTGTGCTGAAACGTTTTCTGACGCGTGTTTGTTCTTTTGATAGATATCCGTCAAATTTTGTTGTTAGTCTATTTGTTAATATCTTTATGAAAAGCTTATAAATTACATTGAGGAGTGTTATAGGTCGAACATAAGGTATCGTATACCTATTCTGTTTGATATATATTTTACTATGTTTACTCGATGCGTCTGTTTAATTGCTTAATAGACTAAAGCATGTTGCGTACCATCAGGATAACTAAAGAATCCTCTTGAGGCAAGTTTGTGGCCTAAGCGCATTGCTTTAGGAACAGAGAGGGCCCGTCACAATTCTGAAACTTGTTTAAGATAAAGGAAATGTCAAAATTACGATATAAAATTTACTTATTATACTAATACATTTACAATTAATTTTAGCAATGGCTTGCATTCAGTGTAGACACATTTCAATTAATGCATTATTTAATATTTTTCTAACAGGTACTCCATAAGACTTTTGTGAAGGCATATAATTTAAAAGTTAGTGTGTATCGCTAATGGGAAATTAAACGCTGTGCCTTTTTCGATAACCAACAGGCGTTGAATTCCGCAGACCGCTGGCGCTAAGAGAATAATCTGTACGCAACACAAGGATGCATCGCGTTGTTTGTTCGCGTTCCATGTACACAAATATTCTTGTTCCATACAGCGCTCACCGGCTATAATAGTGGTAACTCAAAATTAAACTTTATGGAAAAAACTGCATCTAAAGTTTTCTATTCTAATTTTTTATCTCGTAATGTTATTTAATCAATAGTGAACTTGACAGTGAGTATTGGTGGGTTTTTATGTGCCTAATTATTGGGAACTGTTAAACTAGTTCTTAAAAAAAGTTGATAATTTGTTGAAAAAAGTTTTATAGCACATTTAACTAAAATGGCCAAAAACACAAAGGTATAGTGGCACATTTCAAAATGTGCCACTATTGTTGAAACAAATGGTCCCTGAGCATAGTCAAGGGCACATTAACAATATGCCGGTATTGATGCAACTTTTGGCATGCGATGACCCATAGTGGCACAAGCGCCATCTCGAGTAGTCTCTCTGAACTAATTTTATGATAGTATTAGTCACAGTATACTAATTAGTATTAGTGCATTAAACTTCATTTAATTTTGAATTGTTTTGCGTGTTTTTAGGGGTTTTGAATATTTTTGAGATGTGCCACTATTGTCGCCGGTGAGCGACCTTGCTTGGTTAAAAGAAGTTCAGCGCACGAAGAAAGATGAAAATTAAAAAATATGTGGAAAACTATACTTGATGTTGTAATAAAGTGGCACCGCGTCATCAAAACCGTGATGGGCGGGAAGGGAGTAGAGAGGTACATACAGTGGCCCGCACTTCCTGTAATTTTTTTATTGGTATTGATTCCCAAAACGAGGCACTGCACTAATTAGTCATTAGCTTTCTATTTTACTTGCTTTTTATTTATGTCTTTTTCTAAACGATTTTATTAGAAAGGAACATATATACTCTTGTCTGGTTGTTGATTTAGATGGGATTTGACGTTGTCTATTCCTTGTTGTTTTGACTGTTTTAATGTCAAACAAATTGGGACCACGGCCTGCGCACTGATAGTTCGGTAAGCATTCCCGAGATGGCACTAATTCCATAATTTTTTAAAGTTTTTTTTTCACAAAAAATACCCGCGCTGTTGCTTCCTCCCGGTATAATTTTTTTATACCTTCAAACTTTTCAAATTTATCAATTTTTTATATTTGTCAATTTTTCTCTGTCATTCTCTCCGACATTTTCGGTAATTTTAGTCGATTAATGAATGAATAAAAAGTGGTAATTGCTTTGTAAATATTACAACACGTTTAAACTTTGTTGTGTAGTGATTTTTCGGCTTAAAACAAGTGAAAAAATACCTTATCTCACGTTTTTATTGTATTGCTAAAAATAAACTAACCTTGTTTTTTAACGAAAGGCGCTGATAAATTATACATAGTAGGGTCACTGCATCACGAAGACGTAGTGTCTTCTTTCGCCAGGCTTCCAGGATCCAGTGACCCTAATACATAGGCCAGTAAAGCAAGTACTTTTAATTTTGTGATTGCAGTGCTGTATAATCATGGCAAACCCCAAGACATGCAAAAAATGTAATCAAAATATTTCTAAATCTTCCCTTAAATTGTTGTGTGGTGACTGCAAAGGGTTTTACCACCTTAAATGTGGAAAAATAGATGAAGTTGACGCAAGACTGATGATAGAGAATAAAACTCCTTGGAGGTGCCCGCTATGCGAGAATGACATTGAAATCGACTTAAGAAGATCTCAACAACGCAGATCGCTTTTGTTGTCTCAACCACAATCAACGGGAAGTACAGCTGTTGACTCGGAGTTAAAAGACATGATTAAAGAGTTGCAGGGTGATATGCGAGAACTCAAAAAAACCGTCGAATTTCTAAGTCACATGTATGAAGATGAAAAAAAAAGAACCAAAGTTTTGACGGATATGGTAAATGAAGTTTCATTAGAAAACAAGATATTAAGACAAGAAATGGATCAGCTTAAAAACATCCGCAATATTCAGGATAACAGAAAATTGGACAAAAACATATGTATTACAGGATTAATAGAAAACGAGGCTGATCAAGTAAATGTTCAACGAAAGGCAATCTTTTCCGATTTTTGGATGTTAATATCACCGAAAATGAGTATGAAAACCTTCAAAACATCAACACAAAATCTGGTTTTAAAACTTTGATCTTGAAAGTAGAGAAAATAAGCATGCTGTTTTAAAAGCTCGAGCAAAAAAGGGTAAAATCACTATAGCTGGAGTAGGACTAGGAGTTTCAAACAAGCAAATATTTGTAAGTGAGGAATTAACAAAAGAAAGCTATTTTTTGTTTAAAAAGGCTAAAGGACTAAAAGATCTTGGTTACAAATATGTTTGGCAACGGGACGGCAGAATTCTCGCACGAAAAAACGACAGTGATAAACCAATCCATGTAAAAAATGAAACGATCCTTAATGAACTCCTAGGTTAAATAATTTAATTTAAAATTTTATTTTTTTAAATATTTTTTTGTGCTTTTTTAATGTTTCCAACAATAATTTAATTGTGTGTTTTTTTAAATACTTATTTTTTTTAACCCTTAACTATGGTTCAACATATTAACACAAACAATCTTAACATAGGGCATGTAAATATACGTTCATTACGTCCCAGCGTTGATAAAATTAATGAAATCTTGACTAGTTTGGACTTAGATATCTTAGGGATTTCTGAAAGTTGGCTTTCGAATAACATTTTGGATGAAGAGATTGAATTATTTGGTTATAACTTTTTGAGATGCGATAGGGAAGGCAGAGGCGGCGGTGTTGGGGTGTATGTCAGATCTAATTTGCAGGTGAGTACGATAGATATTGAGCAAGCTGAAGATATTGAGCAACAATGGTTTATAGTAAAAATAAATAAGTTAAAAATAGGGATTGGAGTATTCTATCGCCCACCCCGTTTTAATATGTTAAGAGCATTGGAACAGTTAGATACATCAATATCTACTATGTTGCCATTGGTGGATGAAACTGTGATAATGGGGGATCTTAATATTAACCTCTTAGAACATAAAACTATTAATGAACAATTTGATTTTTTATTAGACTCATATAACTTTCAACAAATTGTTTATAACCCGACAAGATTTTTAAACGAAAATGCAAGTTTATTGGATGTGATTATTTTATCAAACAAAAACCTATTATTAGGAAACGTACAACATTTTGACTTGCATGAGCACACGGATCATCAGCTCATACATTGTAAACCTAATATTAAGGTCCCAAGGATTCCACCTAAAATGGTAACATTTAGAAGTTTTAAATATTTTAATAAGCAAGAGTTTGATCATGACCTACAAGCTATAAGATGGGAAGAAATTTTTCGATTTACACATATTGATCAGAAGGTAAAATTTCTATCTGATAAGATTATTGATCTTTTTGACTGTCATGCTCCAATGACTACAGTGCGGGTGACCAAACCAAAAGCGCCATGGTTTACTGATACACTAAAAGAGATGAAAAAATATCGAAACAACTGTCTCTCTAAATATAAAAGAACCAAGCTTCCGCAAGACTGGCAAGCCTATAAAAGTGCTCGTAACCTATTTACTACTGCAGTAAGGAATGAAAAAAAAGCCTACATAAACTTTTTGCATAATAAAAACGACAAAAAAGCGTTATGGAAGTCTTTGGCTGACATGAATATCTATAGTAAGTCAAAAAACACTTTTGATTTTCCCGAAAAACTAAAAAATTCTGAGGCTATAAACCATTTTTTTATAGATGCTGTACAGAGGGCGGCTGGACCAGTTGCTCCAGAGACTGTTAGGGGATACCTGGGCAATCGAGCAACCGATAGCAGGTTTGAGTTGGAGCTGGTGGACTCTATTGGTGTGACGAATGCCATCTCAAAAATAAAATCGAATGCCAAAGGAATGGACAATATCTCATTAGAGATGGTTAAATTATGCTGCCCCACTATTGTTCCATTTCTGACTCATATCTTTAATTTTTGTATTGAAAACAGCGATTTTCCTACACAATGGAAAGAGGCTGTCGTATTGCCATTGCCTAAGGTTCCAAATCCAAGTCAACTATCTGACTTGAGACCCATCAGTTTATTATCAGTTTTGTCAAAAGTCTTTGAAAAACTTATTTATAAACAAATTTTTAAATATTTTCTTGACAATAAACTTTTATCTGACACCCAATCAGGTTTTCGTCCGGGTTTTAGCACAGCTTCAACTCTTGTTAAAGTTTTGGATGATATTTTGGCTGCTATCGACAAAGGAGAAACTACGGCACTTGTGCTATTGGATTATAGTAAAGCTTTTGATACTATCCATCATAATTTGCTCTTCGCCAAACTTTTTTATTATGGTTTCCAATCAAAAAGTGTCAGATTTGTTAGTAACTATTTGGGCAAAAGATTCCAAAGAACTAGGGTGGACGGTAGAGACTCCAGACCTGTGAAGCTTAATCGTGGCGTACCACAGGGATCCATTTTGGGCCCTCTCCTCTTCATTATTTATATTAATGACATGAACAAGTGTGTAGAAGACTGCAGCTTAGCCCAATATTGCGATGATACACAAGTATATAAGCCTTTTAATCGAACTAGTGCTCAAATGTCAATCACTATCTTAATTAAAAACCTAAACCTGATCCATCAGTATTCCACAGAAAATGGTCTTAAATTAAATCCAAATAAATCAGCTGTTATATATGTTGGCCCTTTGGCAGCCTGGTCCAGACAAAATTTTAATGTTTTGATAAATAATGTAAGGGTAAATGATGTGCTAGAGCAAAAAAATTTGGGTGTAGTTTTTGATACCCAATTAAGATTTAGGACACAGGTTGCCAAAGTGGTTCAAAAAGCGTATATTTCTCTGAGGAATTTATACAAAAGTAAAGATGTATTAAACAAAAAACTCAAACAAAATTTATGCGAAACCCTTGTGTTGTCACATTGCAACTACTGCAACTTTGTTTACGGCCCCTGTCTTGATGGATCAAGTAAATATAGGTTACAAAAAGTTCAAAACTCTTGTATACGATTCGTGTATGGGCTGAAGAGGCGTGATCACGTTCGTCAAAAACTAAAGGACCTAAAATGGCTCAATATGCAAAATAGGGAAAAGTTGCATTTTAGTTGTTTTTTACATAAGCTTTTACAGCGAGAGAAACCATTGTATCTTATTAAAAAACTTAATATTGGAACCACTAGACATAGTCGCAATACTCGCACTGTGGGAGGATATGACACACCACGGCATCGTACGGCAACTTTTCAGCGAAGTTTTTCGTATTGTGCACCAAAAATAATAAATAGCTTAAAAATATTTGATAAAAAAGACATATCATCACCATGTTTTAAATCTGCATTAAAAAGACAACTATTGGAAAGCCAAAATTTGGAATGAAACTAGCAATAAATACTATTATTAGGTTGTTTTATTTTTTTTCTCTATAATAATAAAATTGTTATTTTTTTTTCTTTAACAATTACGAAATTAGAATTTAATAATCATACTTATTAGATAATTATTAGTTACTTGTAATATTTTGTAATATTCTTTTACTGTAATTTTTTTTTTCTTTCTCGGTTAAGTAAACAGCAATGCTGCCCTTCGCCGAGGTTAAAATAAAGGCCTTTTTATTTATTATTATTATTTATTATTCATAAATGTTTTTTTTTTTAATTTATTGCGTATTTTAAATAAGATCTTTATTTGAAAATGGCTTTAACGTGTTGCGTACTCAATTGCCCTTTCAAAATTAAACTATTTCATAGATTCCCAAGATATTTTCATGTAAGTAAAAATATATATTTATATAAGCATTGCCTTTATACATACTACAGTGATATAAGCTTGTTTTATAGAAAGATTTATTATGAAAAACACTTTAATTACTTTTAGCTCCGCCAAAAATGGGAGAATGCCGTTGGACATTAAAACGCCTATCGACTTATACAAAATCTGGGGGCACGGTAGTGCTCCACCAAGTTCGCGCGGAAACTGCTGTACCATCTTTTTTTGAAACATGTCAGCCCATATTTGACCTATCTAAAACTCTACTTCGGAATGAGCTACGAAACTCAAACACAGTCATAGATTTTTATAGAGTTAACAAGCCCTCTAAGTTTCATGGACTTCCATAAAGTGCTAAAGTAGTTACGAAATTTCAAAAAAACGTCGAAATTGCCACTCACTCATGTATAAATCATATAAATTTGACTGTACTTCCAGACATGTTACAAAGCTGAAATTTGGCAGACTGATAGAAATTGTGACCAAATCCTTGGATTGTAAAAAATCAAAAAACCCCAAAGATCTAATTCACTCCCCTCCCCCATACATGTAAAGTTATGTAAAAGTAACATTGCCCACTTCCAGAGGCGCTAGAGAGCTGAGCTTTGGCAGACTGATAGGAAATATGATAAAACTATAGGAAAAAATTTAAAAACTCCAAAATTTTAATTTGCTGTCCTCCCCTATAAATGTAAAATTATGTAAAAGTAACATTGCCCACTTCCAGAAACGCTTTAAAGCTGAGCTTTGGAAGGCCGATAGGAACTATGATAAAACTATAAAAGAAAATTAAAAAACCCCAAAGTTTAATTAACTTCTCTCCCCTATAAATGTAAAGTTATGTAAAAGTAACATTCTCCACTTCCAGAAACGTTAGAGAGCTGAGCTTTGGAAGGCCGAGAGGAACTATGATAAAACTATAAAAGAAAATTAAAAAACCCAAATTTTAATTTATTTTCCTCCCCTATAAATGTAAAGTTATGTAAAAATAACATTGCCTACTTCCAGGAACACTAGAGAGCTGAGCTTTAGAAGGCTGGTAGAAACTATGATAAAACGATAGGAAAATATAAAAAAACCTCAAAATTTTTAATAAGGTATTGCTAAAGTTTTGAACAATATTCCGCATATTTTACTACCTACTTTAAAACTTAAATATTATCCAAATCCTTTAAAAAAAGATAAAAGCATAACAAAAGCATTTCATAAAAAAAAGCCAAGTACGCGAAAGTGGTATTCCGTAAAAAGTTCTCCAATACAAATTTCAAAATGAAAGGTTCTTACTAGTTTGGATATCTTTTTCTAAACTTGGATATTACGGCTGCACATGACTCTTAGGCGCAGTGCTAAATTGAACATAAAAGTTTGGCTGGAATAGCATAGTTTTAAAAAAAAACATTTCCAAACTAGTAAGAACATTTCATTTTGAAATTTGTATTGGAGGAGAACTTGGCTTTACTTTTATCTCAATTCTTTTTACGAAATACCACTTTCGCTTACTTGGCTTTTTTTACATGAAATGTTTTTGTTATGATATAGATATCCATAAAATATTTAAATTAAGGTGAAATTATTGAACTAAATAAAAAAAAAACTGTGATTGAGATACCGACAGTCAGATACTTTTGTTAAACATTCCTTAAATGACTAGCATGTTCCTAAATAAATATTGATTTATTATATAAAATATAATACAGTTAAAAAAAATCCTGACTGGTGGAATACTGAACATAGCTAAATAAAAAATAAATGTGTAGTTATTGGGTTGTTTTTTTTTATGTATATCGTTGAAATGATTATCTAAAATATTTTAAAGACTTTTCAATACAAGTATCTAGTAGTTAAGACATTTTGGATTCATTTCACCAAAATGATTTCCTAAAATATTAAAAATAATTTTTAATATAATCCAAAGATTATGGAATATAAATAATCTTTAAGTTATATTAAAAATATTTTTGAATCACTTAGTATTTTTAAATAAAATTAAATATATCACCCGTGCGCGATTTTCGAAAATGTTTGTAGCGCCATCTTTGGTCTGCTTACCCGAACTTATGTACGTTCGACACACTGTATATAATAATAATATAATTTTGAGTGGCCCATCTTAATAATATATATTATAATCTATAATCTTTGATTGGGACCGACTTTTTACAAAACAGCTTAACGTTTTTGCAACTAAATCAACATTTGCGCACATTTTAATATAATTTTGGATTCTCTTTTATGTTTCGGATCTTTATTTATTAGGTAAGTACCTATTTTGTCTCGCCTTTCAAAGGTCTCGGTGTTTTATTATAGACATATAGGTAAAGCAGCACGCTGTAGGTACAAAGTGAAACAACAATTTTTTGAGGCTTCTGTACTTATGACGCGGTGCCACTTATATACATCCTCAACTATAGCCAAGGTTTAGTTTTTCCAGAAAGAATTTTG
This sequence comes from Aspidapion aeneum, assembly GCA_963576565.1. Classification (NCBI taxonomy): domain Eukaryota; kingdom Metazoa; phylum Arthropoda; class Insecta; order Coleoptera; family Brentidae; genus Aspidapion; species Aspidapion aeneum. Next base: position 23,167,514 of record OY755045.1, on the reverse strand, counting down.
AACAAAAAACACATGCATGTAAAAACGAGTTTTATAGAAGTTGAAAGCCGGTTTCCTTTTTGAAGTAGGTAGCTTGGATTATAAAATAATCCAATATTTTTGCCTCACTTTATATATATAAAGGCCTATCCAGTTATATGTATAGATATCATTTACATACATAATAGATCAAGTAAACCTGTGAGATTCTAAAAGGCAATAATTGTTTTCGCTTATATGTTGGCCAATTTTGTGGTTCAAAGCACTAATAGCAAAAAGGAGCCCACATTCCATTTTAGCATCTCGTGTAGCAAATGCTTAGTAGTAATAGTTGCCATTAGAGTGCGCATTTTTCACATGATTAACGCTTTTCTACCGATGCAGCGTTCGCCTCATAAATCGACGTTCGACGATCTCCTTATAACGACGCTTGTCGAACTGAAATATTTTCCACCACGTAAATTACAACCCGTAAATTGTAATCTGTACGCACTAGAAAATCTTTAAACGCTAACACCAAAAAAGCGTCTTTATTAATACCTACAGATCAAATACGAGGCCGTCTTTTATATTTTGCATATAGAAATATAGAAAGCGACACTTATCAAATACTGAACCTCAATCTTTACGTACCGTAAAACGAGGGTTTGCTCCATTTTTTTGAGTTAATTCGAAAAATTCAAAGAAATAACCAAAAATTATACCATAAAAAATGTTTTTTTGGTTTTAATAAAAAACACATGATATAGGTAATTAACAAAGGACATTTTTATTAGAAAATACTTAGTATTATAAATATTTTTTTAACTTGAAAAGTGGAGCAAAGTTTCCCATAGTCCGAGGTTACTTTGCCCCACTTTATAAAATATGAAAAAAAAACATTGGCGTTTTATATGTTGGCGCAAACTACACACAATTTAGTTAGCTTTTTCCCAAACATTCAAAATGGTGAATAAAAAATTTAAAAATATTGGTTTTTTAAGTTTTTATTGCATAGAAATCGATAACTGCACTAGACACCAAATTCCTCGAGGTCAAATTTTAAAGGAATTTGAAGCTGCACTTTACTCTGGTATTAACTCGAGACGACTAAGCGGAAAATAGCGGCTGCCGCGTGTTTGAAAATTCAAATTCGCAACGGATAATTCACGCGTGGTGGCGTTGTGGTGCATGCGCAGATTTTTAATGTGGAATATCTAAGAACTTTTTTTCGCAATGGAGCAAAGTGGGACCAGTTGGCGCAAAGTAACCTCGTTTTACGGTAACCTAAATTCAAAAAGTCACAAGAATGCCTTGCCGAGTTGATTTCTGTTTTCAGTTATGAAGCATCACAAGACGCTAGCCCTACCAAGTCCACTTCCAATCCCTGACTTCGCATGCGTAGATCTACCAATATTATTTACCTCATGTATTAGAATAGATGTACAGGGTGATTTTCACTTGAATGATTCTAACCACATGAAAATAGAAAGTTTCAAAAACCTAACCTAACGAAACCTAATCAGATCTAACCGAACCGAACCAAAGCAAACTAAATCAATATTTTTTTTCAAAAAAAAAACTTTCCTGACTTTCTACCCGGGATCCTAGAGGATGTGAATCCGAACCGGACCGTACCGAACCGAACCTATCCAAACCTAACCCTACCCAACTAAACCTAATTGGGCTGTCTAACAAAACATATGATCAAATCCAAGATGTCTTCCATAGGACAAACAAACCGATTTCCCATAAGCCGTAATGTTAACAAAAACGTAAATTTTACAAAAACGACAAGAGCTTTAGTCTCAAAAATTAATCAGTTTTAAGAACAGATCCTTTGTGCATACGGGAAAAATGCGTTTTTCTTAAAAATATTAAACTACAGCGAGAAAATCTGAAATAAAAGGGACCATGTTTTCTTCAAAAAAGTAGGTTATGTTTTTGTTTATTTTGTTTTTTTTCAAACTTTTTTTCTAGTTTTTTCACTTATTTTGAATTATTACATGGGCGCACCAAGGGGGCGGGGGGCTAGGGGCCCGGACCCCCCAAAACCACATATATTTTTAGATATTTTCCATATATTTCATGAATAAACAGAAAAAATAGCATAAAGTACAACATCATGAGACCTCTGGGGGCCCCCCAAAGGTTTTTGAAGTTTTTTGACCAATGAATCAATGAACTATCAGCCCAAGGTAGGGGAAAGTAGTTCTATTCAAAGAGCTCACTTCAAGGCTCACTTAACAGAGAAGAAATTGAAATAGACTAAACTTTTCTCATCAGATTCAGGTTTTCTATTAGGATCTTTTGTTGTACTTGACTAAACCTTTTGCTAAGTAATAGGCCTTCTATAGCGTTAAACTGTGAAAAATATTTCACTATGATTTTTAGGTTTAGACAAAGTTTAATTGTTTTAACCCTCCAGTAGTGACATGAAAAAGAGGCACAACTTATAGGTAGGTCAGTCCAACAGATCAATATGCACATATGAGTTCCAACCGAGGTTGGTCAAGCAAACTTCTAATAAGTACTTTACAAAATATGTTTATTTAAAAAAAATATAAGTAAACATTATATTAAAAAAAAACTTTCAAAATGAAAATACAGTTTTTCCTTGTCATTGGCCTCACACACCGTACATCACCATATAACTATAATACATAGGGCTTAAGTACGGTCAAACCTAAGGTTCATCAGCTCACAACAGTAAGTACTGTTCAAATTTTACAACAGTACAATATTCGCTGTTGTATTACTACTGTTACTATTACTTTTATTACTGTTTTTTTGTAACAATATTTGCTCAATTATGTATCTAAAAGTTTATGCAAATAAATATATACTCTACTCTACAATTGGGCGTAACAGCATATGACCCATTAGGAGTATTAGAACCCAAGTTTTTTTGAGAGAAATTGAAAAAAATATCTGAGAGAACTTATTTGTTTTTCTTGTGGTCATCAAAGTCAACAAAGATGACTTTTTTTTCCATCTATTATTAATGATGCCATAAAAAAAATTTTTTTGTAATAAGCTCAGAACAGTACCGTAGAAATTTCACAACAGGACTTGTAGTAGGTCCAGTCAGATACTATACAAATTTTACGGTGTACAAGTTTTAGGTGTCAAAAAGCATGGAAATAAAGGAAAATTTTCACCAAAATAGTTTAAGATAAAAAGAGGTTTGAGTTAGGAAGATTGTCAAATTCACCAGTTTATTCTAAACTGTTTTGAGGTCTGTAAAATAAATATTTATTAAAGAAAAAGAAACTTTGATGATACAGGACTTCACTCGACACTATACAGGACGCTACACTACCAAGAGTTTATTTAAGAGTTCTGTAGGATGGTGTACAAATTTGGTTCAGCTCATTATTCACACTTTAACCTCATATTGTTTTCCTTTTCTTTCTTCTCTGGACCCTTTTTTTAACCATCATTTTTAAAATTTTTCAACCGTTTTGAAACAATAATCAATTCAGGAGAGACCCAGTCATGATCATTGCTGTATTCTAGTTTTGAAAGTTGCTTGCCTAGAATAGTAAAAAAATCATATTGAAATATTTCTTACAGTTTAACACAATTCTATGTTACACTTCTGCAAAAGGTTCACTCAAGCACAAAAAAAGATCCCAATAGAAAATGTTGCCAAAATGGCAGTTACACATTTATCCAAAACAAACCTGACAAAAAACTTTCGAATATTTCAATTTATCCTCTGTTAAGTCAGGTAATAGAGCACTTATCCACTTTCTTTTCCCTTCTTTGAGCTGATACCTAGTTCATTTAAATCAAGATGATTTTTTAAGGTCAAAATACTTGGCATTCCATCAAAACTAACATTATCAAGCTCTCCCCAGCTGCCACAATTCATAACAGCACAGAAACTAATAATAATGATTCAAACTGAGTAAAAAACTGGAAAAAAGTAAAAAAAAAACAAAAGTAAATAAAAACATAACCTGACTTTTGAACAAAACATGGTCCCTTTTATTTGAGATTTACTGGCTTCAATTGATTTTTTTTAAGAAAAACGCATTTTTCCCATGTGTACAAAGGTTCAATACTTAAAACAGCATCTTTGTTGTAAATTAAATCGTTCCACTTTTTTTAAAAATTACGTTTTTGTTAACATTGCGGCTTATGGGAAAACGCTTTATTTGTCCTATGGAGACCATCTTGGATCGAAAAACAGCTGATCGTGACAGTTCGTTAGACAAGCTAATTAGCAGTACGTGTTGTAGTTTAGTTTGGTTAGGTTAGGTTTGGTTCAGTTTAGTTAGGTTCGGTTTGGTTCGGTTCGGATTCACATCCTCTAGGATCCCGGGCAGGAAGTCAGGAAAGTTTTTTTTTTTTGAAAAAAATTATTGGTTCAGTTTCCTTTGGTTCGGTTCGGTTAGATTTGATTAGGTTTTGTTAGGTTAGGTTTTTGAAACTTTCTATTTTCATGAGGTTAGAATCATTCAAGTGAAAATCACCCTGTATTCATCTATTCTAATACATTGAAAGTGGACTTGGTAGCGCTAGCGTCTTGTTGAAGCATCACATCAGTCGACAGTTTCTTGTTGGTATGGATAATTCAAGCCTGAACGGATTAGGTGCATCAAAAACGGCTATCACCCAGGAAAACATCGATGCTGTGCACATGCTCATCACGGAAGATCGACATGTCACATATCGCGAGATTAAGGCTTCAATGGGGATTTTAAAGACCCTATTCAAATAATTTGGCATTAGAGGTTAGTAAATTAGTTTCCCGCTGGATACCGCACCTCTTAACCGAAGAACAAAAAGAAGCTATAGACAATTGGTGTGAAGCTTTTAAGTTGTGAAGACTCTAGACCACTTTGAGACAAGAAACTCGAAAACAGTTGTGATGAATCATTGATTTGAACCCGAAAATAAACATCATTCGTCTGTTTGGGTGTTCCAATATGAAGAAAAGCCAACAAAAGTTATCCGTTTTCGAAGAAGATTTGAGTTGCCAAAAGAAGCAGTCGACGCCTTCCACCATGAAATTTTAAAAATCCCAACAAGCCTCGTAACTGTAATAATTTGGATGACTCCAACGTGTATCAACTTGAAAACATTTTATGTGATATTGGCCACAAAAATAACCACAACTATAAAGGAATTGACATTAACAGTAAACTGACTGAAACATCCCCAATTTACTGTAGGTATACAGGATAATCCAGACAAAAGTAACTACATGGAGATATTGTAAACGGTAAGAGTTAAAATTTTTGTGAAAAAAGTCCGCTATTCCGAGCCAAATCAGATGCTACATCAAAACTAAAAATATCCACAGGAGTTTACAAGAGATGGAGCAAAAAGTAAAAGTTGTGTCTCTTGAAAAATTAAAATAAATCGTAATTAATTTTCATAAAATTTGGTTGTTTTGTATTAGCGACTCGGGCCAATCGTAAAACGTCATCAAATTTTTTCAAGGCCTTCTTGTTTTTTGGAAACCTTTGTTATTTCTTATAGCCGCCACAATGAATGTACTACTACTACTACTTCTATGTCGGTTTAGAACGTTTTTCTACGTTGTCCGACGCCTATTCTCCACCTTCTTCCATCCTGACAATCATCTTCTGTCAGGTTTTTTTGACTCATTGATCTTTGGATTTACTGTTCCCATTCCAGTTTAGGACGCCTTTTTTGTCTGCGTCCTATCTTTTGTTGTTCATCCGTTGTACATGACCGTACCTTATCAGTTGCCTTTAAGTGATCTCACCCGTTATGCTTCCCCCGATTCCCATTATTTCTTTTATGATCTCATTTCTTATACGATCTGTTCCAGATATTCCCATTCCCATCTTCTTATTGCATCCATTTCGACAATTTCCATTTTTGTTTTGTATTTTTCTGTTACGCGACAAGTCTCTATTTCATACAACAGTGTGCTTTTCACCATTGTGTCTTATATGTTAAATTTTACATTCTTTTTTATCTCTCTGCTCCATAAAATACTGTTAAGACATCCAATAACCTTTTTTGACTTTACTATTCTTTTTTCCAGTTCTTTACAGTCTGTTCCTGTCTTATCATGTGACACTCAAATATACATACTCATTGCATGAAGATATTGTTTGTCACTTGATTTGTTTCCAATACATAAGTACTGTGTCTTGTCCAAGTTCACTCTTAAAGCCCACTTTTGGTATTCTTCCATTAATTTTCTCATCATATACTCCATGCCTTTTTTATCTTTAGTTGCAATTACTTGGTCGTCAGCAAACTGTAGTGTGTATATGGTAAATCGGTCGTTAAGTTGTATTCCCAAGCCGTGTACTTTACGTTTATAGTTTTTGCTACTGCGATATATATTTTAAAAAGAATTTGAACATAATCAATATATACGTTATTAACTGGTAATGGAATTACACCCGGCCAAAACTAAGGTCACTATATCACGAAGTTTCTTCTTCGTGATATAGTGACCTTGGGCCAAAACAGGTCCGGTAAAACAGTTTGAAGAATCAAAGGGCTTTTTCTCTTCCTATGATGAATAATCTTCACTCTAGAGACTTCATCAACCTTAGAATCGTTTATTTTCATTTAAAAAGTACATGTTCTTACCCTTCCTTGCTCTCCTGAACGAAAAGTTTTATTTCAGCAGATCAAGAAAAACGGATTTTCCGCGCGAACGGATCATGATCTCATGCGAAAATACCTTTAGATATTTCTGGTTGTCAAGACGTCGGATTCTTATATAGGTATATGTGATATGCTACACAGGATGTCCCAGGATTCATGATACAGAATAAGGCACCAATCGCGACTTTGAGTTAAGATCATTTTTTTGCAGATGCGGAATTTGGTTTGGGACCAAACTATCAAAAAATTTCAAGATAAAAAAGTGCGTGAAGGTGTTTCTCTTCATATATAAAAAATTCTCGATTGACTTTTCAGGCTGCTGTGCCGAATTGTGTAACATTGAAACTCGGGGTGTTTTGCCCAAATGCTTACCCACAAGTCATTAAAAATGTTTCTAATTCTACTTTTTTTTAAAGAAACTGACTGATATCCACCCAAATTCCGCCATGAAATGACTCAGAATTTATCAAAATATTCTGCTAAAATAATTAAAATGTATTGTAAAGGGCGGAGATTAAAACATCAACGCTCCACGCACAATAAAAGTGTGAGTAATATGACTGTGCCAGGCACAAAATTTCTTTGATATTTCCTATTTCAACAACGCTAAAATTTCCAACATTGGCCCTATCCAACAGAAAAGTGGCACACTCATTGGGCAGCGTGTTCTATGCTGCTTTGGGTTTAAGTGGCCCATTCATCACGTTGCGTCGAATCGGAGTGTGATTCATAAAATTGCACAGGGTTACCAAATTTCGTATATTTAATAAACTATAAAGAAATGCGTAAAATTAAATTAAAAAGAAATGTATTTTTTGCAGAAAAATAGGGTATTGCTCTGGAACCTTGGCAGTACCTTACAAGCCGCCACTGGGTGATAGCCTAGCAGTATTAAAAACTTTACTTTGTACTACAGTAAGAACATTATTTTAAAGTAAATAAAGAACTGGCAGCATTGAATAATGGGAATATCTGTTTTTTTCTGTGACCTGAATTTTGCAAAGCGCTCTCTGCATTAGCATTATTCTCAGCAAAGTCGTATCCAGGATCTTTTTTGGGGAGGGGGCTTTATATTTTTTCGAGGTTTTAGAATATCGATGTAGTAGTTGTTTTATATTGAATTTCGGGGGAAAGGAGTCGGTTTTTTTGCTTAACTCCTCGAAATATTGCCCCCTCTGTAGCAATAGAGTGTAACTTTTGGACATTACTGTTCTTATACAGGGCGTAAATTTATTTCAGCAGTAAATTAGACATATACAATAAAATTACCATAATTCTACAAGACAACCCGTCCTTTTAATTTTAGATATAGGATCATATTTATGTTGGTAAAGAAAGAGTTTTTGACCAATGTTTTCTTAACTTTTTCTTACTGTTTACTTATGCACTTATTAAAGGATTAGTACTTATTTCCAATCTGTGTCGGAATGAGGCAATACGGTGTCTTAATAGCGCATAAAAACTTTTGTGCATTCGCGAACATTTCGCTGGCGCTACAAATACGAGGTAAGCTGTGTAGTTTTCGAAAGATGTTATTAAAAATTACGCGAAGCTTTTCTATCGCGGCTATAATATAATCACACCAAGGTTCAATAGTGTACAAACATGTAAGGTATGCGACGAAAAGTTGGTTTTTAACCGAAGCACATGTTGCGGAAAAAGATTCTGAGCGTTACTCACGAGCAATGTCGCAATTAGGCGCTGACTCGTGACGTCACTAAAAAACTGCGCCCCGACATAAATTGTAATTTTGGAACATACTCATTTGCATCTCTTTTTAAAGCACAGCTAATTTTTTTATTGCAGTCCAACTCATAGAGCTGCACAATGGGCTCCCCGACCTAATTTTTGACCAAAATGTTAAAAATAGGTTTTGGAACAATATTTTGTTTTAAAATGAGAAAAAAGTAATTATCAATCAAAATGCGGATTCAAAATGGCGAAGTTTTCTATTTACGAACCAATAAGTATAAAATTTAGAACTTTGGAGTGTTAATAGTCGCTAAATATTATTTTTAACTAAAATTTAAAAAAAAGCTCATTTACCAACAGGCATCAAATTTAGAACTGTAGCATGTCTAAAGTCGCTGATTATAATTATGAACTCAACAAATTACATGGCAAATCCAAAAGGGCAGAGTTTTCTATTTATGAACAGATATGTTTTAAAATTGGAACTGTGAGTGTATAAAGCTGATAATTAAGATTTCTGACTCAAACCTAAAAAAAAAAATATCATGGCGGATCCGAAATGAAGCATGTTTAGATTTATAAACCGTTATGTATTAAATTTGGAACTCTATGGTATTTAACGCCGCTTATTATAATTTTTTATTCAAACAAACAAAACTAGCACGGCGGACCCAAAATCCCTATCCAATAGACTATCCTATTTATAAACCAATTTGTAGCGGATAAGAACCTAAAAAATTTGTTTTTAAGTCCAACAAAATAAATATTTTTAAAGCGTCCACGTTTTTATATTAGTTTATTAAAAGTCAGGTTTGGTAAACTGCTGATGATTTAGATATAAATAAAACGAGTAGACCACTGTTTGTTTATTGATATCATGATTGTTCAAGAGTATTAGGCGCCCTTACTAATACATTAATTTAACAAGAGATGGTAAATAATCCGATAATATTGTGTAGTTCAGTCAATGACACGATTAGATTACATGGTGGTACGTTCGAGAATCCTATTTTGCGTCGGGGTGCCATGCTACGTCACAGTCAGCGCCTTATTGTCATTCATATCTTCCGAAAGTGTTTGCCCTAAGTATTTTACTGTTACTGTGTGGCATGTACAACTTCTACAGATTGTTTGGCAATAATATTTATTTTTGGCAGTTTTAATTGTTTATATTTTTGCAACTTAAACACCAACATGTGCGTTTTCCCCTTAGAGTAATAAACTCTAAGGTTTTCCCGTTATTAAATTTAGGACCGTACTCCGCGGCAAACTCTTCACATATACTTATTGCTGACCTTGTTCAGAAGGACTCATCAAACTGCATCATCAGCATAGACCAATACATTGATTTTATGTAAGCCTATGTAACATCCGATGTTGGTTTCTTTAAGCCTTTCCTTTAGAGTTTTGGAGAGAGAATTCCACCCTGACGCACGTTACATTGAAGTTTAAATTGTTCAGAGAGCGTTTTGTGCCACTTAAATTTGCTTAGGAAACGCAGTATGACATGACGTCATTGAGGAGTGGCTGCTGAACTCTATCAAAAGATTTGCTCAAATCAAGAAAACAGCAGTATACTGGTCTATCACGTTGGTGATATCTTATTAATGGAAAGTAAACGACTTGTTTTAAACTCGACTTTGGTATGTCAATTTTGCAAGATCAACCGTCAGTTGTCCAGTGAAACTGTCAGAATACTGCGTGGTACTATTACAGCCTGGTTTATTGCAAGTTATCTGGCTAATTATGACTAGAGACCTTCTAAAAGAAATAGAGACGCGACAAGTCCATCAAAGTCATTCAAACTTACATTTTTTGGTTGTATTATATTCTTGCCAAGTTCATTGTGGTGTCACTAAAATAATTTAGGTTGTTAGCGGTGAGAGACATGCGACCCGTTGTAAAGGTTTGGCAAAAATCGTTTAGTTTTATTGTCCGATGCTTATGAATTAACAAGGACGGAAGGTGCATCTCTCCCGCTCGTTTTGCCACATATAGGTATTCCATTTTACCATGTGTGTGGGGCAAAATGGGGCAAAGTCGACTTTTTACAAAAATAAAAATAAATCGCTTAAACTGAAAATTAAAATATAAAGATAGCATATCTAGGCAACTTAATGTCAAATGACGAACGCAATGGTGATCATTTAGTAAGGGAAATAAGCCTATAAAATGAAGTATGCCATTTTACCCCCCTTCGCCTACAATTAAACCAAAAATGAAAAAAATGCAGATCTTCAGTGGCGTACGAATAATTAAATAAATGAGCGCAAATCGATATGCATAGATAAATCCTGGAGAGGGGAGCTTGAGCGCTGATCGAAACAGTTTAATATTGATTTTTAGGGAAAATTCATGTTTTAGTGGTTTTCCCCATCAACTCCCCCATGCTCATAGATAGATATTCGACACAAAGTTATTGCAATGCAACGGTATGGAAATTTTATATTTTTACAATAGCGGAATCTGTCCTCTTTATACACGCATGAAATTTTCGCATGATCGGTTTCAAATTATTTCCCAGATATGGAAACAAAGTTTTCATATTTTTAAAGATAAAAGAGTATAAGGTGCTTTGGTTTGATACACTGACACACACAGAACACATAAACAGAAAAGGCATGAGAAATAAAATAGAAACGAAATATTTTGTAAAGTTGTGATGCCTTTTGAAGAAAAATTTTGTTTGAAGTTTTTTTATTAAAACTTGGATTTTATGCAAGAGAAAAACATGTTGTTTGTTGTTGTCACAGGTGGTGGCTAAAAATATAAAATATAACAACTTTTAAAAATTTCAAAATATTGGATAAATACAGTTAAATGGATCCATGACGGATCTGATACCTTTCTAGCTAGCCTAATGGGCTACCTGGCACTTCAAGTGAAGCCATGATTTATCAGCCTTGAGAACAGCTTTTTGTAAATATCTGAAAAACTAACTAAAACTAAAGCTCCTACGAACACAAATTATTCGAAAAATGTAATCTAAAAAGTTAGCATTTTTAAAAAAAATTAATTGACAAAAAACTGTCATTACCATTAATAGATTTTGACCAAAATGTTACCAGCTCGTTAGAGTGTCGAATGCTATTTATTTTATGAAAATTGGTTTAGCGATTATGGAGCTATCGTTTTAGGGACATACATACACACACACACAAACAGACATTACGGCGATATTGCTAAGATATGTCAAAATACACATTTTCGGCGTTCTCAAAAAAAAAAAAGAAATTCGTCAAAAATAATACCTTCTCTAGCCATTGCTGCGCGGGCTAGGAAGGTAAAAATTACAGAAATGGTCATAATTAGTAGAAATCGTGAAGAATTGGTTATTTTTGCGTGAACCAAGCCTGAGTAATCACTCCTTAACTAGTCATCTCTAGACATTAAACTCGATCATGCCCCGTCCTCCAAAACCAATCTGCTTTTAAAGAACTTGACAGTAAAGTAAATGTTCACCTTAAACCTTCCAGTGGTATTACACCTTTGGGGTACCCGTGGCTCCCTCTGTTTATAGGATATTATCGAAGGCCTATGTACAGCGAAAATCGTCCCAAATGGAGTTTTCCAGAGGGCTGTGCAGCTCAGAGGTAAAGCCAATGTTGCTTGGTTGCGTGAGTCAATACGTGACGTCACTTACCGTGATTTGTTTAAAGACCCTTTTGGGCCTAAGCCTTAATTTATTAATTTTTTAAAAGGAAATAAGGAAAAAAGGAAATAAGGAAATTAAATATATACTTCCATTGTCTTTATTTATTTTAAACACGACGTTTCGGTTAGTAAGTATCTCTAACCGTTTTCAAATATAGACTAAACAATGTAGTCTGTAGGCTACTACTTATACTACTTGGTGTGCAGTCAGGTGTGATGTCCCGCCTCTTTTTTTAATCCTAAGACGCCTGTTTTCCTTAAAGAGTGGTTTCCATATGTTTGGTATGTCCGTGCTTGGTTGACTAAAAACTTCTTTATTCTGCATTATAAACGCAGCTTCTATAAACTTTCGTTTTGGCCAATGCGACTCCTTATGCAAAACTTTAGCTTCTGACCACTGAATCCTGTATTCATTTGACCATGCATGATCCGCTAAACCGAAATTTTCAATATCCCCTTATTGGGTACTTTTTATATGTTTATTTACTCTAACCTGAAGAGGGCGTTTCGTTTCACCTACATATGATTTACCATACTCACACGGGATTTGCTAAATACATTCCTTATTATTTGAGGGATTTTCTGGTTTTGTTTTAGTTACAAAACTCTTTATCGTATTTTCCGATGAAAATACTGTTTTTATATGATAGCTTGGCTATTCGTCGAATGTTTTCTGAAATCCCCTGAACATATGGAATGTTAATAACACCCAACGGATTATTATTTTAAACATATGCTATATTTGGTTTGTTTGTAATTTTAGAGAAAGTTGAGTTTATAAATTTTTTGGAATAACCATTCTGTTTTAAGGCCTTTTTAATGTTTTTGATTTTTGTGGTTAATTCTTCATTATTACTACAAATATTTACGGCTCTTAAATACAAACTTCTTATAACTTCTTGTTTTGTAGCAACAGAATGATTCGACTTAAAATTTAGATACTGTCCCGTATGTGTAGGTTTCCTAAATACAGTGGTTTGAATGTTTCTGTCTAATCGTTTGACAAGATCATCCAAAAAAGGTAAAGCCGAATCTTTTTCAATTTCCATGATGCATTTGATTGTTGGTCGAATACCGTTATTTGTTTCCACTCTGGTTTGGTTTATCAATTTATTAGGACCGTGTGACAATATGACCACGGGTTGACTGCTCATTACTTCGAAGATGTATGAGCATTGAGTACCTGAGTGGGTGATTAGATTTAGCCTTCTACGGAAAATTACAAGAGAAACCAAACCTTTAGCATTACTGTTAGCAGCAAAACATTAAGAAAAGTACCCTTATTGTTTTTATCTAAAGAAACTCCTTCAACAATTTGCCTCAGTTAGCCATATTTCTAAAGCATTGTCAGTGTTCCTTCGAGTTACTTTGTATACGAATTCGACGTCCCGGTTAGACAGATAAAGTGGTTAAAACTTATATTAAAACTCCCCCTTTTCTCGTATTCGTATTAGGAATTTAAACTACACGGCACTAGGTACCATAAAAAGATAAGTACTTCCTGCTCTGCTGTGCTGTAAAAAAGTTTTCTTTTTATAACTTACCTCCTAACGAAGTTGAGTTGAGTTTTTCAACTTTTGACTTTAAAAAACTTTAATAAACTTCTTACGACTTCTTTTCTCTCCCTCAATTATAAAACTGTAATAGAGTTTGTCACCATAAAAATAAATAAAAGAGAGTAGAGGAAGAAATGAGGGCCAGAAAAATCTCGCTGGGGTTTGTCTAACGTCACTTTTTAATTTAAAATGTATCGCAGAAGCAGGTTTTTCTTTCCTTTTCAAAAAATAGAGTGTCAATATTAGGCATGTTTTTTTTATTTTCCGGTTGTATTGTTCTCTCTCTCTCTCTTATTATTTCCCTTTCTTTCTCTCTTACGTATATCAGTACCGTTTTAGCAAGTTTAGAAGCGGCGGGCGGTCGTGAACATTTGTACCAACGACTAAAAGTCGCTTCTTTAAAGCACAATACGCGGATATGAGAGGTCCACGCACACTTACTCAGTTTACGCTCGGTTCAGCCTTGGATACTCTTAGATAAGTTCTTCTTATGCGATCATGCGCGATCACCTCGGACGACGCGCAATGCATAGCTTAGCCCACAGATCAATGCATAAAAATAAAAAAAATTAAAAAAAAAATGAATCGATGTTTTCAGGCTTAGACATAGGTATAAAAATCTAAAAATAGTATAAAAAAAGACCGCTATGTTCCCAAATGTTTTAAATTCAAGTTCCTCGGATATCAGAGGAAATAATAATAAAAATTGATTCCTGTGATCATTTGACCATGCATGATCCGCTAAACTAGATTTTTCAATATCCCCTAATTGGGTACTTTTTAGATGTTCATTAACTCTAACCTGAAGGGGCGTTTCGTTTCACCTACATATGATTTACCACAATCACACGGTATTTGATACATACATTTCTTATTATTTAAGGGATTTTCTGGTTTTGTTTTAGTTACAAAACTCGTTATTGTATTTCCCGATGCATATGCTGTTTTTAGTAGGTTTCCTATTTAAAGTGGTTTGAATGTTTCTGCCTATTCGTTTGATTATCCTTATTACATCATTTTATGATTATATTAAGAAACGCTTTAAGCTAAGGAACCGAAAAAAAAGTCGGTGAGATAATATATTAGTGACTCAGTTATTGGCACGTTGGTGCTATCTATATTCTTTTTAAAACAAAATGTTCCGAGTTTTTGACAAAAGATTCGGATTTACCTTGTAATGGTTGAATTATATCCAACAAATACTTTAAAAAGTGCTGGTCGGTGGGTCCCTGAAGCTGGTAATTGGTTGCAGTGGTGTATCCTTCTTATGGATCTTTGGTAGTCCATAGAAATGTGGGCCTTACTGTGGTGTGGAGTTACGCGGGATCTAATAGCGTCTGGGATACTTTCAGCATACTTCTTCAATGTCCTTCTTCTATGGTTGCGGTTGGATCTTTTTATAGTGTTTTTTTAGTCTCCTTCCTCCAGAACTTCTCTGGTCTTTCTGTCGTATGTCTCGACATCCATGATAAGCGTCGCATTTTGTTGGCAGGTAGAATCTTGATTGCTTTGTCAGTCTGCAGGTTCCTGATTGCACATTGTTCTTACCCTATGGCGGAACTCATCAGCTTCTGGTTGAGGTAGACTAACGGTCTCTGTGTCGCTGCAATGACAAACTTAATTCCTTTACTGAGTACCTATTCTTCGCTGGTGCTCAGATCTCTTTTGGAGATGTTCACTATAGTGCTTGGTGTTGTTGAGTGTGGTTTATCTTGAGTACGTGTCTGTAGTTTCTTCAGTTTTTCTCGGTGATTTAATCTTATCTTCTGTCGTTATCTGTTGCACGTACTGTCAATTTTACTTATTATTGCCTCGTAGTCTTTCTCCCAAGTGTGTCGTCTTATTTAATTAAAACTCTCGTTCATGTCGGTGTTGAAGTTCGCTTTTCTCCATCAATGGTAACTGATTTGTGATCGCATTAGTGCTTACCCCTTTCTAATATCTTCTTCACTCTCACTCCCGGAATGTTGGCTTTTAGGCGAAACGACATTAGACATGCCTCGCACATGAATGAAATGTGTTTTTCTTCCTTTATCACTTTAATTTTGGTCTTTTCGTAGCCTCTAAATAAATTGTTAATTCCGGGTTTGTGCCGTTTTTCAACTCTTTGTTTAAAACTCGTAGACAATGGTTAGGTAAAAATACAATTTTGGACTTCCATTGCCTTTATTTATTTTAAACACCACGTTTATATCGTACAAATTACGTAGATGTTCATTTCATTCGCGATATAAATAAGACATTAAATTTCTTAAGATGTCATGTTTTATCTAAAAACTAACTTTTTAAAAGGTATTACGTTAGTTGGAGTTGGGGATTTCTTTATTACAGAAATACGTGAGCAACTAATAATAGAAAATATAAAAGTTTTAAAAATAGGAAAAGCACTTTTCTACGAGAAAATTAAATCCTATTTTTAAGGTTAATATTTATTTGGTGGTAAAAATTTTTAATCAAGATTTTACATTATTTCTAAATAGTATTTATATAAAATTATAATTCAATATTAGCAAAAATATAATATAAGTTATTTTTGTGAACCCAAACTTTGACACTTTTATTTAGAATCAGAGCATCGAGATCTAATTTCATATTTCGAATTTTGTTTAGGCGAAAAATAATAAACACGGATTTCTCAAAAATTATTATTTTGGTTTTTTACTGACTGTCTCCGTCCCGAATATTTTTTTTAAAGAAAAATAATCCAAAACAAATTTGATGATTATTATTATCAAATTGATTGATTGATCCAATAAATTTTACAGGTACGCAGTCTACGGGAACCCTTACCAGAAACGTTACCAGAGAATCATAAATGGTTGATTGGCCCATCATAATATAAGAACTCAGATGGTTTTAGCGTCCAGCACAAAATATTTTCTTTACAAATGTATGCCCACTGCAGTTAAAAAACAAAAAACAAAAGTGTGACCTCAAAAAAAAAACGCTGTCTCAATTCCATATTCTCTACTATCGGTGAATAAGTTATCATTACGGACTCAAAATTTTACGCAAAACGTAGAAAATCCGATGTTAACGTGTAGTTTTATACGCTCAAATACATAGCACAACTTAAACTATTTAATACCAGGTTAACAGTTTAACATCTAACACACAGTTGTCTTTAAAATCTGACCGAAAACAACCAGCTCACACGCTTGTTGGGCGGGAATGCTTTGCGGCGATCTTCGCGCAACCGGCCATTTCGGGTTAGAAGGTATCAAGTCAGGTGCTCCCGGGCTTCAGGTGTTATTATCATTGTGTTATCTTCGCATCGAGTTCAGTAGCGTGTGCTAATTGGTATTTTTTTGTGAATGCGTCGGTGACTAGTTTCCCGTGTGTTTGTATTAATAGTGCTAATATGGAGAATCGTAAAGCTAGCCATGTTTGTGCAGTAAGAAACTGCAAGTTAAAAGCTATGATTTCAAGAAAAGTTTCTTTAGGCTTCCTTAAGATGTAAAAATATACTTTTATTTAATGGGGTCACTCTCTGTTTTTCATAAAACTTTTTTCGAACACCTTATAATTGAAAACTTAAATTTCGAATGACAGTTTTTTCAAAAACATTTTGTTCAAAAAGCAAAAATTTCGATTGACGTTTAAGGGAAAAGGAGGCTACTTGATCATCGTTTTACTTTTTTATAAAAATAAAAAACTATGAATGGTCACCATAATTCTGTAAGATGTAGTATGTAAAGTGTTCCTTTAAATTTTCTATAAAAAACTTTAACAAAAAACAATATTACATGGTTAAAATTTATTTTTAAGACATCAATGCATTTTAATCAAGTTGTGAGGCTACTTGATTATTTAAATTGAAATGGCGATATATTTATATACAAAAAACTATTTCAAGTTAATTTTAACACCCACACATAAAACCAGTTCCTTTATACAGTTTAACAATGTTCTACATTTTTTTAAAACATCTCATGCCTTTGGAGATTTTGTTAGGGGTAAGGGAGGATACTTGATCATAGTTTTAATTTTTTAGTATCCCACAATCTTGATTGATTCAGTATCCCTCTTGCACATATACCATCAAGCTTGTTTTGCAAACCTAACTTTTGTTGTAAACTACTTTAGAAATATGGCAAAAATTAACGTAAATATGAATTCTTTTTGTTAAGTTTAAAAATAAAAAGCACTAAAAACAATGAAAAAAGAAAAGCCAAAAATTTATGTTTAATGCCTTAAACGGCCTAAAATAATTATGGTTGAAAATTACTACAAATGGCGGCTGGTAATCGAGTGGGCTATGATGCAATATTGCCAAACTCATGCTATCCTTTCAATTTCATGAGAAAATAACATAAATATATTTTAGTGATGAGATATTACAACATAATCAAGTATCTCCCCTGATCCAGTATCCTCCCTATCACCTATTTCGAAAACATTTTTTTCGAATGGCTTTTTTTTCAATTTTTTTTTTCGAAATTTGTTTCTTTAAGATGGCTTTCCTGTTCTCCTTTTTGGAGGTAGAAATCGGTGTTGTTAACTTAAGGGTCTCTTAACTTTAACAGATTTTTAACTTTTCTTTTGTTTAAAGTTTTTGTTAATTAATTGATTAATACTTTTCCTGAAAATTTCCATACATTACCAAATGTTTCCAAAACAACAGTTAACTAGAAATCTTAATTAAATTTAAAATCAATCAACAATAAAATCAAAAAACTTAAATTAAAATATTTTATTCAAAGTTCAATCCTGTCTACTTAAAAAATATTTCTTAGTCCAACCCTGTATTTTAACCCAAAATGGTGTTGGTGATATTGTCATATTTTATTTATAAGAGGAGCCGACTAGAGTCTGTGAGCTGGTTGTAAAGTAGGCTGTGCCCTAAGCTCCAGGGGACGTTCATGACTAAGGCCGTGTGCACACCGGACGTTACTTTTTGCCCGTTCACGATTGAAGCTGCGCGCATCCGGTTGGATGAATTTTCCGTTTATGATTCGGTTGCTGGCTTTGGTGCGCACACCGGGAAGGCGAAAAGACGTTCACGATTAACGCACGGCGAACAACCATTTATCTATCTTGATTAGTTGGGTAAAATATAACTTGTCGCGCATGCGCATAGCGAAGATGAACTATATGAGTTTAACCTCTAACCCAAATTTAGCTATTTTTTGAGTCAAAATTATTATTATTTTTTTAATTTTAAAAAAGTCTTTGGGCCCGTAAATTGACCTTTTCAACCCACTTACATAACGCGGTATAAAATTAGGACGGAACACCATTATTAGATGACGAGCAAAATTATGTCTTTTTTAAGGCTGATTAAACTAAAGAGATAGATATATAAAATTAACACTAATTTTGTGCTTAAAAAATGGTTAAATGTCTTTTCTGTTCTCTTGTTGAAGGTTCTATACAAGTTAGTAAGTTAAGTATTCTTGTTCTCCCTCTCTTTTTTTTAAAAGTGACACGATAAAAAAATACAAAATTGACAAATGACAGACAGAAGACGTCCGGTCAATGCCTGGCTCGTCTGGGTAAAATTCACACGGTAAATTTTAACCCGAATCATGAACGCACTCCAGACCGGGGTCTTTAATGTTTGCTGTGCTGCACTAAATAGATCAACATTTTAATGATAGCGGATCCAGTACGAGGGAACATTTTCGATTTCCACGATATACTCAATTTTGATTAGCAGCAAATCTGATTAGTGCATGACCAACTAGCCCCCAAAGTCTTGCATGCGTGTGCATCGATAAAACTTGTACGTGAGGAAAACTTTAATTAAAACTCTTTACACAATAATTAAACCGACTTTTTGCTCGACAACAAAGACTAAAAAATAAAGGGTATGAGCTTAATTTTGCTTATTATAAACATGGCCTACTTTGCACACCAAATATTAGTTTTATTTGAATATTTTTTTTTACTCAGAAAAAATAAACAATTATAAAAATTTGTTTGAGAAATGTCGAGGTCCTAGGGTATTTTTGGATAACGTAAACTTCAATTTTCTTTACCTTTGTAGTTAATACCGATATATTTTTGTCATAAAAAAGAACCATTTGTACGCGCCACAAAACCGTAAGGAACTCATTTAACAAGAAAAATTATTTTAAACTTTGCAAACCATTAGCAAAAATTATCGCGATTAAAATTTGAATATAAAACACGAATAGGTTCTCGTTAATTGCAAATATCAATGTCAAATTGACAAAGTTGTTCTAAGAAAGTTCAACATCCGCACATTTTTTTCGACTGTAGGTTTTTTACGATTTGTTCGATTTTTGTGGTTTTTGTCTTTATCAAAAGCTAAGTCCTAAAACCATACGACATTATTGTCAAAACTGACATGTCTTTCGTTAAACTTTCCAGTGGGTTAAAAATATTCAAATTTGAAAAGCATGCGCATCTTGGATTTTACCAAAAGTACAACTTTACGATACGTCAAATGTGGCACAAGGCCCAAACTTTTTGTAAAGTTCATTAACGTAGAAATTGAATAATCTTTAATAAATCCACAGTAGAACCAAAGCAACCGTATAGTTGACCTACGTTACACAAAGAACTGAAAAATAGTTATGATCATTTTAAACCATCAGAAATGTAGGGTCACTGCATTCTGAAAGCCTGGCGTGCTTCCAGGATGCAGTGACCCTATAAGAAGTGCAGTATGCAGTGCCCTCTAACGGCCACAGTAAAAAATAAAAATATGGAGATTTATACTTTCTCATTTTAAAAAAAAAACCCGTGAGTTCATTTGGAAAATAGTACGTGAAAGTCAAATTATTTTAAGGTCACCCTGTATAGCTAAATACATAAAAACATTGATGACGATTTGAGAGTCAAATTGGAAGTATAGCAGTTTCAGGTATGAAATATGGCAATACTAAACGTATTTTCTCCTCGTCGTTTTATTAAATAAAATAGCCGATAAAGCTAGCAATATTCCCGGATTTTCTGCCATATTTTTCGATATAAATGTTATGAATAGTTTCCATGCGGTAGAATTTAGTTTTATCTGGGTGGAAAACACCGGCAAATTTTTCGATTTTCTTTATTATTTTTACCTTCCAGCAAATAAAGCAATGGCTAAAAAATATATTGTTTTTGTGTAATTTTTTTTTATGAAGCCCGCAAGATATTGGTTTTTTTTTCCTAACTAAGCGACATCAACTTGATGTCAATCTATTTGTTGATAAGGGTGATTTTTTAAGGTTAGAAAATTATTAAGAAGATTAATTTGTAACCAAACAAATAAGAGATTCTCAGTAACTCAATAATTGACTCATGTTATGAAAAATTTGATCAGAGCCTTAGTTTCTGAGATACTAACAAACAGTTATTGTGGAGTTTAAAAAATTCATACCTACATATAGAAACTTGTCACCCGTAGGGTTCAGATTTTGTCAAAAATGTTAAAACAAGTTTTTGAGTTTTCTTAAGTTGAACGAAGAAAAGAGTAGGGATATGCTAATAATTAATGCGCTATATACACAGGCGGCCACGGGTTTTGCTACGAATTAAATAAATAAATTAAAAGAAGTCGCTTTTAGACCATGAAATCATGCATATATTTTTTTCGAATGCCTTCCTTCTTTAATTATGATTACTAGTTGTGGAACAAGTAGTACTTTGCAAAAATAAAGACAATAGCTAGCCATACACATGTATTATTTAACGCGCGACATCTCTAAAAACACGTGAAAAATCATGTGAGTGACTGGACGTGGATGACAAATGCAAATGCAAATCTTACTGTTACTAAGTGATCTATAAACGTAAATTTTAGTACCCGTGAATAAAAAAAATGAAACTTTTTTGTAGCTATGTGGGTACAGAAAGGTTCTGTTTCTCTTCTAGTTTTCCACTAGCGGGGGTTCAAGGGGTTCACCTTTGTAAAGCTAAAAAGACGGTATGTAAATCTCATCTTACGATATTGGTAAGAGAAATGGAAAATAATGCCTGAGTTAGCGTACGCTTTTCACACAAGTGGCGACATCTACCAAATTCAACAGAGACTATCAGAAACGAAACAAATGGCAGGCAGATGATGAGGATACAGCTTTCGAGCTGCCCACGGAAAAATTCAGGAAAACCAAAACCTTTTTATACCAGCTTAGCCATGAAAAATTTTTGTTTTAAATTATGACATTTTAGCGTCTAATTCCTTTACTATCTTTAATAGAGTTTTGTAATGCTTTAAATTATATTTTATTAAAACCAATTTTGGTCTGTTTTATTTTGAATATTAACTATAGAGACAATACAAACATAAACATTGGTCACTATGAATCACGTATCATACATTACATGCAAAGATTATAGAACATAGTATATATCATTAGAGTAAAAGCTATAGTTACAACGTATCCCTACCAAAAACAATGCAATAAAATTTATTTTAAACACCTGCTTAATTAGTTTTTCTCTTTGTAAGCAGAATCTTCGTGGTCACTATAGCTTTTACAATAATGGAATATATATTATATCACATGCTTAGTCATTTAGTATGGGTAATTCGCTTTTTTTGTCATGCCGTTCTTTCACGGGTACTAACCGCCGCCTCTTATCTACCAGGATAAAGCTCGTGAAAGTAAGTCTATGTGTGGCACGCTAATGATCTCATCAATGTGCTTACTTTTAACTTAGGTAATGGAATTCTAGTAACCATGATGATTTGGCGTTGAATCTTGGTGTGTTTGTTGTCGAATATTAGAACGCCGACTTTCACAATTTACCCTACAGAAGCTGCTTTTAGTCTGGATGAAAACAAAAAAAGGTGGAAATGAATGGTATAAGAATTTTTTTATCGATTTTGTTAGCCGAGATGCTCTATATTAAGAATCCGAGTAATAAAACTCTGGCACCCTTAGGCATTTTGAAAAATACAATATGGCGGCCATTTTTTAATGAAAAAGTTGAAGAAAAAAAATCTGAACCAAACATGTGTGTGGCACCTTATTTTAGTCGGTTTTTGGTCGCTGGAATCGAATTTCGGCATTATTTTTTGCTGAGGGCTTCCCCAAAGAAAGGGTGATGATTTTATGAAAGAAATTAAACTGTTAACATAAGCAAGCTATACACCGATTCTAGAGTTTTTGGGTCCGTTTTACTGTTTAAATCCAATTAAGACCCCCTACTCCCCAGATTCCGCAAAATGTTATTTTAAGATAAGATTTGAACGCAGCGGACCCAAGAACCCTATAATTGAGGTTACATATGCTTTGATTTAGACTTTTTGCTCGCGGTCGCCATCTTGAAAATTTGAAAATGGTGGATGGTACCCAAAAGTCATTGGCTTCTTTTATAATGGGGTTAAGCAAAGCTGTCAAAATCTGTAAAAAAAACTTTAATAAAATTTGTTTTTCTTTTGTTTTTTTTTTCATGTTCATGTCCACTATCTTGAATATATCAAAATGGTCGCCGGCGCCCAACAGTCATTGGTTAGTTTTATAGTAGTTGAGTAGAGCTGTCAAAATGTGTAAAAATTTTTGATAAAGTTTGTTTGGTAAGTCTCCACATAAACAGTTTTACTGTTTACCTCATGAATACCTCTCCCCCACTTTACGAAATTTGCGTCAAATGTTTTCTAACGTCAGATTTGGATTCAGTGGACCTAAGAACCCCATAATTAAACTATTATATGCATATGCTTTCTTTCTGAATTTTGGCCCACGATCGCCATCTTGATACCGATACCCAAAAGTTATTAGTAAGTTTTATAATAGGGTTGAGCAAGACTGTCAAAATCTGCAAAAAAACTTGATTAAATTTTGTTCTTTAAGTCTCCACATCAACAGTATTACCTCAATACCATAAATGCGCCCCCCGCTTCTTTAGATTATCCCCAATTCATTTTGTTTTACACATTTGAATTTACCGGACCCAAAAAACCTAGAATGGGTGTGTGACTTGCCTATGTTAAAAGGTTCATTTAAATCCGCCATTGGGGTGCCCGAAAAAATAGTGCTGAATTTTTTTCACCTTATATCTTCTTTTAAACTCTGAACATAACTAAAGGGGGTAAGTTTTTTTCAATATCGCTTTGAAATACCCGATACCCCCCAAAAGTGTCAAAATTGCGACACCCTGTTACACACGGTGCCCTCGATTTGAAAAACGAACGACTTTTTAAAGCATCGGATTCACGGATATAATAAAACATAAAATAGGCAATTTATAAACCATCGTGTAGCTCTTGTAGAAAATACAAAACTATGGTGCGGGTGTAATTCGCCTGTCTAAAGTGTCTCCTTGAAATGACTGTCTCTGCGCCGCATTTTGCAATTTAACTCGCTATTTTTAAACATCAGTTAAGCTTTAAAAACCGATAAATAAAACGGTTGTCCCATTTTCCGAACAGGGTGTTCATCATCTTGTCGGCGGAAACATCAGAACACTGATCTAAATAATATATAGATTGGTATCGTCCCAGATTTTTATAATAGCGAGCCCTGCAACATTGAGGGCTAGATGGTGCTTGAATAAATTCGTCTAGTACGCAATATTCAGAGACAAGTAGTACGATTTAGTTGCCGGTTGCCACTCTATATGTGTCATATACTCATTGATAGTACCAATACAGTGGAGCTTTCTGAAATCCATAAATGACAAATAGCCTTCTCCATTAGTGCTTAATCGTCCCTTCATGTATGAGCCATATACACGCATTGTGACTAACCTTATAGCATAAATACTGGTTCAAAAATCGAAAATTGATTCCTTTGGAAATAATGGAAAATTTAAAATCACAGACGCTAATTTTCAAGTACGCCTGCGTGTGTTTTGGCACGTAGACGCACAGATGCTGTGTGGGTGGAAAATGGAAAATAATTCAAGGAAATCATGTTTATAATGTGTTCATAAAGTTTAGAGTGGTTTATAGATGCCATTAAGCACTCTTCACGGTGTCCACAATAAATCTGTAGGTACAATTAATTTTAGAAAAACTACAATTTTAATCCACAATTGATACATTTTCACCCAATCAACCAGTTTTTAGAAAAAAGTAATTAACATTAACCCTAAACTTTTGACACTTGTCAAACAATGTAGTGACGTATCGGAGTATGTTCCAAAACCATCAAAACTAACGCATGCGCCGTTACCGAAATCCTGTCTACTAGAAAAAGGAACATTAAGAATTAAAGTGGGTCCTGGCTTCAAGAATCGTGTGTAAGAATGCATGTGTATGTCCCGTGTTTATGCTCTAAGCTATTTGCTGTGGCATAGGTTAAAAGCGAACCATAATGCCAGATCAGCGCATTTAAAACAAAAATTGAAAAATAGTCGATTACTTACAATTTCTTTATGCATCAGGCCAAGAAATATCCAAGCGGATCTTAACGCATGACCAGCGCATACAATTTTTTTTTCAATTTTAAAAGTGTAAAATACAAAAAAGAAAACTTTCTCGATATTCTCTGCTTGTGGTCTTCATACAGCAAATAAAAAAAAAACATCAACGGTGGTCTCGTATACAGAGCAAAAACTGACTTGCCATATAAATAAGGTCCTTTTGTTTCTTAGGATATCCTCCCGAGTGAGTGAATACGTAAAACAGTTCGCCTTCACAAGATATCCTTATTAGCCGTATTAGGCCTAGCTACCGGCATTAGTGAAGAGGTTGTACTACTGAGATACTTATAAATATTTGCAACATTTAGTAACCTCTACACCCAGTAGAGGCTTATGAATTTTATTATAGGAGGTCATCACTCAACACAAACCACAAATTATGACAGCATCGCTTAAGCTTAGTTCAAAACTGTACGCGAAAAACGGCCTAAAACCACGTACATCCTACCCTTTAAGATGTAACTTCCCACTTTCTGGACCAAAATACATTAAACTACTTTAAAAGAGGTATTGTCCCATTGTGCCTTGTTTTTAACTAGATTTAAGTTTTGATTTTTTGCTTTTGCAACATAGATATCATAAAACTATTTACACATGTACCAATCACGAATCTCTTCCAATCCGATAACACAAAATTTACAGTTATTATAAGTTTTTAACTACATAAACGAGAAAAAAACTTAAATAAACAAGCCAGTAAATCGTGTTTCGTATACTAAGTAAATAAAAACAGCTGATTCATATTCCAGCGCTGCTTTATGGGCAGCGTAAATACTGGACTGGATCGGCAAAAACGAACATTTCACGAACGTTGCCGATATTTTGCATGTTAATTTCCGTATGGTTTTATAGACAGAGGCTGACAGAGAGGGAAATATTGAAACCATAAGGGCTTGGACAGAGACAAAATATGGGCTTTGTTAGGTTTCGACCATAAAGCGCGAATTACTTGTCCAATACGAGGAAAGACCCAGAAGATGCTGCCATAGATAAATAATAAAGTTAACCTGCCTTTATTTTGAATACCTACACGATCACTCATATGTAGAGCAACTTAAAGACATTAAAAGTTTTCTCTTTGTTCCCTCTTTGTAATTTAATTTCTTTTGGAGTAGGATAATAGAATGATGAAACAATTTTAATGAATACAAAATGTTTAAATTGCAACAGCCTATAAACCTAATATTTAAAGATATTTGAAAGTGTGTGGTCCAAAAGTAGAGCACCCAAGATTTATTTTTTTCTTAAATATAAAACTGTAAATATTTTTAATATCTAGTAACCTTTGCTCTTGATGACTGCTTGACATCTCGTTTTCATTGATCTTATAAGTTTTTCAATGTAGTCTTTGGAAATTGAATTCCAAACTATCTGAATTTCTTCATACAATTCGTTCGTATTTG
The DNA here is from genome assembly GCA_963576565.1 of Aspidapion aeneum. Classification (NCBI taxonomy): domain Eukaryota; kingdom Metazoa; phylum Arthropoda; class Insecta; order Coleoptera; family Brentidae; genus Aspidapion; species Aspidapion aeneum. Next base: position 23,141,323 of record OY755045.1, on the reverse strand, counting down.
ATAGCTTTTTCGTGTGAATTCTTCTATCAATTTCATCCCATAGATTCTCTATCGGGTTTAAATCAGGGCTGTGAGCTGGCCATACCATAACATTGACTTTATTATTTACCAACTAGTCTTTAACCAACTTTGACGTGTGCTTTGGGTCATTGTCATGTTGAAAAACCCATCTTAAGCTCATGTTATCCTCGGCCATGGTAATATATGGTTTTCTAATATATTCTGATAAACAAAGCGATCCATTATCATCAATTTCCATGCCAAACCCTCCAAAACAACCCCAAACCATTATACCATCACCGCCATGTTTAATAGTTGGTCGTGTATACTTCGGGTTAAACCTTTCATTTATTGGTCTTCTTACCTAGCAAACACCGTCTGATCTAAACAATTTAAAACGACTTTTGTCTGAAAATAGCACTGTTTTCCATTTTTCGTAAGGTCAATCAGTTTTTCTCCTTCTACTACTTTTGGGTATTCCTTCCAAATTGCTTTTTTTGTAATAATTAGAAATAATTGTAGAAACAATTGATTTGTTCAAGTTCAGATCTTTCGCAGTTTTGTTTTGTTTTTCTTCTTTTCTTAATTTTTCCAAAATTTTTTGTTTCACTTGAAATGACAAATGCACACCTCTGGGCCTTGTTAATCTTTAAATTTTAAAATACACTACAACCAGACTGAAAACCGCGAACACAAATGATAAAAAATTTAATATTAAATTTGGTTGCTCTACATATGACATACCCAAAAACCAAAAAAATTATTAGTAAAGAATACAGTCTCAGAAAATAAACAAAAACCTTATCATATTTTTTTGTGTCAAGAGCCACAACTTCTTTATATTTAAATTTCTAAATACTATTTGCTAAAATGGGTTCATTTACATTTTTAAAAAAGTTTCTCTACATATGGGCGATAGTGCATATAGAAAATAATAGTTTTAATTTAGAGACATTATTTTGGGAGGTAATTGACCAAATAACCATATGGAGGAGCCGCTGGCTGCTGTCTACACCGATAGAATTTGGCCAAGATAACATTTCACAAGAAAGACTCCTAACTCACTAGTAGCCAGCGAGCTAACGCATTGGCACATCGGAGCTTAAAAATTCTAGTAACTAAATTATTGTTATTTGGGACAAAAAGTTTAACCTTTTCTCTTTTAATTTTGCTAAATAGTTTAGTGGTTTTCATACTTCGACTGGTATTCACGAATAAAACAACGCAAGTGGGTGAGAGTTAGCTTCGCTGGAAATGAGGAAAAGGGGAGTGGAACCGGGGGACTTTGGGAAAACGCAAGAATCTCTAGTATTTCTGCCATCCAGGATCTGGAATTTATGGCTCAAATTAACTCCTCAGGCGTTTTATGGGCGACGCGCCAGCCTTAGTCTCTGTGGACTACTTACATTCTTTAAAATTCTCTAAAAAGGTATAAGTAGTCCAAAATTCCGTAACTCTACACTTTCTCCTAAAGGTTAATAGAAAATTTAATAATTTAACTAAATCCAAAACAGCTAGGTTTTAGAGAGAAAAAGAAAGCTTGAAATTAATGAAATCTATACAGAACAAAAATTATATCATATCTAGAAAACGTATTTTCTTGATAATATTACCTTATCTCAAAGCAGGCTGATATAACTTAATGGCGAAGTCTGCTTTTCAACAATATTTTGTTTTTCTAGATATCTTGGAGGAGACTGGAAAAGCTGATTTCAAATTAAAAAACCCGGACAATTTTTTTTCTTTTGAACTCAACAATCGATGTTAATGGGATCGCACTTCGCAGAGAATCAATCAGAGTTTTGACTTAATATATATTTTTGTCCGCCATTTTAAAATCTAAAATGGCGGCCTAAATTAAAATATACCCTTCAAAGATGCTCGTTTAGTCTTATGTTGTGAACATGTTTCAACTCTTTTTTTAAATTAGTAAAAAAGCTGCATTCTTGTCATCCTCAACAAGGTACGAATCAGCAAAATCGGTTCAGTGGTTTAAGAAAAATATGTTTTAACCATTGATTTGCATATTATACGATTACCTTGCCAATCATGACTGCATTTATTTCTTTATAAAACATCCTGGTTAGAATTGATTTCTTTTTAAAGATCATGATCGAAGTTATCGCCATCTTAAAATTTGAGATGGTGACCAGAATCATGCTTGATTCTTAAAAATGGCGTGTTTATTGCTATTTTCCGAAAATGTTTTTGCTTTTTTTTTATAGAAAAGCACTACTTTTCCCGCAAACAACGAGTAAAACTAGTAAAATCGGTGTGACGGTTCTCAAAAAATCTATTTTTCTTTCAGCGATTGTTTGCTGTCTGCTTCATTTCCTTATAAATTTGTTATTACTAAACCGATTTTAGTGAAATAAAAAAATCCTGGTAAGAATTGATTGCTCTTTATAGATTATAATCAAAATTTGCCACCATCTTAGAATTTAATATGTCGGGCAGAATCATACTTTATGCAATGCAATCGTATAATTTGTAAAACAATGGTTAAAACAATATCAGATTTTGTGAGAACCACTTCACCGATTTTATTACTTTGTACCTTGTTAAGCGGGAGAAAAGCAACGCTTTTCTTTAAATTAAAAAAAAACTAAAACATATACGGAAAATAAGAATAAACTTGCCTCTTTGAAGGGTCAAGTATGATTCTGTCCGATATCTTAACTTTTAAGATGGCGGCAAATTTCGATTATAATCTTAAAAGGACAATAAATCCTCACCATGATTTTTTTTATATCACTAAGATCGATTCAGTAGTAATGAGTTTATAAGGAAATTAATACAGACAGGCAATACAATCGTAAAAGATGGCGGCAAATTTCGATTATAATCTTAAAAGGACAATAAATCCTCACCATGATTTTTTTTATATCACTAAGATCGATTCAGTAGTAATGAGTTTATAAGGAAATTAATACAGACAGGCAATACAATCGTAAAATTTGTAAAACAATGGCTGAAACAAAAATAGATTTTTTGAGAATTGCCACACCGATTTTACTAACAACGAGGTACAGTTGTGCGGGGGAAAAGTAGTGCTTTTCTACAAGTTAAAATAAAAATAAATACGCCATTTTGAAGAATCAAGTATGATTCTGTTCACCATCTTAAATTTTAAGATAGCGATAAATTTTGATAATGATCTTTAAAAAGCCATCAATTCTTACCAGGATGTTTTTTATTTTATTAAAATCGGTTCAGTAGTAATGAATTTATAAGGAAATAAATGCAGCATGATTGGCAAGGCATTCGTATAATATTCAAAATAATGTTTGAAATAAAAATATTTTTTAGAACCACCAAATCGATTTTGCTGACTCATACTTAGTTGTACGTGGCAAGAATGCAGAATGTTCGCAACACAAGAATAAATGAGCATTGGATTGGATTTTGAAAATGGTGGGCAAAAAAATACATTTAGTCAAAACTATGATTAATTCTCTGCCAAGTGCAGTTTGTCCCATTAAAATCGATGGTATACTTCAAAAGTTATAAAGAAAAAAATTGTCCTGTTTTTTTTGGTCCACCCGATATATATAAAAAAATAATATAAATATAACTTATTTAAGTAAGAAATTTCTTCTTTAGAATTAAAATCATTATTTTCTTCATTATAAAACTGTATTCTATCGTTTTGTTTGAAAAAATATAGATAGAATTTATGGCTTTTTAACAATATTTGTCGTATAATTGGCTTAACCATACTTAAGATGCGGTGCCACTTTTTATGATCCTAAGCTAAAGCTTGTTTAACAATTTATAAGTAAAAAAAAAATATGATGAATCATGACACATGTTACCGCACCACAGATTTGAGGGATTGAATTAAAACAAACGGCTGTTTCTACCCGTATTACAGCACTAATGATCAAACTTTAAACGTATGACCGTCGTTCATCATATAAAGTAATACTCATAACTTTCGGCCGCACTTTTAATTAACAAATCAACGTTTTGACGCTTTACGTGGTCCGTATAGTAGAGTCACTTAAACCGTTAACTGTCGAGAGAAGCTAATCTATTAAAACAACCGATCAAAAAATGACTTTACTTTCTTAAACATTATTAAAATTAGGAAATCTGTTTTTTAGTCACCTATACCTAAAGAATGTAATGCTGAGAGAGCTGTTTAAAGAAAATAAAATAAATTTTAATTTACGAAATTCCACTGTATATCTAGAGCACAATTCAAGAAGTGTATTAAACCACAAGTTTTGAAAACGACTATTTGCATACGACCGGGACAAATTTTATCAAAGAGTGGCGATAGAGTAAACCCTATCCCTACAACAAGAGAAGAAAAATACTCTGCCAATCTATGGGCACCTGAGCTCACACTAGGTACAATAGTTATAGAGTACGTGTGAGCTAATATAACTAAAAACTTAAATATATTTTGTTCAACTCCAGACTCAATTATCTTTCGTTTGATACCACACAGCATGTTTTGACTTAAACTCTACAAGCCATGTTTTGACTTAAACTCTAATTTTTTAAATCTACCCCCACCCTTTTTTTAAACTAAAATATATTTTTTAAAAACAGACTCAATTACTTTTCGTTTGATATCACACACGCCATATTTTCATTAAACTCTAATTTTTGAAATCTACCCCCACCTCGTTTATTAAACTAAAATTTATTTTGTTTAACTCCAGACTCAATTGCCTTTCGTTTGATATCACACATGCCATATTTTCAGATAAACTCTTATTTTGGGAATCAACCTCCACCCTTTTATTTGGCTTGTGTTCGATAGATTTTGTTCATTTTTAAATGGGACCATCTCGACCCAAGACCCAACCTAGGTACCAAATTTCATTAAAATCGGGCAAGCGGTTTTTGAGTTATGCGCGTTGGTCGTTACAGACAGACAGACAGACAGACAGACAGACAGACGGCGCAACAAAAAAGTTTCAAAATCATCTGAAACGCAAAGATATATAAAAAAATTTGAAATCGGAGCAACTTTTTTTTTCTCGAAAAAATTAGGATCACCATAGCTCACACTACTATAGTATAGTAGTAGTGTGAGCTAATATACACGCGGTGGACTAAAAACAACCGGATAAAGTGTTTATCGTTTTAAATTTGGAACTATACCATCCATTTTAATGGAGCAAACTGCGCTATTAGTAAAACGATCAAGCTTTTAAGGTGTAAAGTACAGTAAGGAAATATTTGGCTTTTTACAATTTTTGCCGTCTCATTCGGTTCAACCTAGCTATGACATGGTGCCACTTTTATGATGGTTACGTGTCTCTGGTCCATATGAACCACAGATTTAAGGGATTTAACTAAATTGAATTGTATTTTTTATTACTTTCTAATATTCATTTGTTTTATTAGGTACCAATTCCTGGTATTGCAAAATAAACTCTACCACTTTTGCATTTATTACTACTACTCCTACTACTACTACTACTTTGTCGGTTTAAAATGTTTTTCTACGTTGTCCGACGCCTATTCTTTACCTCTTTCGATCCTGTTAGTTATCTTCTGTCAGATTTTTTTTACTCATTGATCTTTGGATTGACCGTTGCCATTCCAGTTTAGGATGCCCTCTTTTTCTGCGCCCTGTTATTGGTTGCCATTGTAGGACCTGCTTTGGTAATCTTTCGTCGTTCATTTGTTGTGCATGGCCGTACCATAACAGTTGTCTTTTAGTGATTTCATCCGTTCTGCTTCCTTTGATTCGCATTCTTTCTTTTATTTTTTATGTGAATGTTTAGGATATTCTCATTGAATTTCTTATTGCATCCATTTCGATACTATTTTTGTTTTGTATTTTTCTCTTACAGCAGCGTGTTTTTCACAATTGTTTCATATATGTTTACAATCTTTTTTACCTCTCTGCTCCATAAAATACTGCTAAGATATCCAATAACCTTTTTTGCTTTTATTATTATTTTTTTCCAGTTCTTTATAGTCTGTTCCTGTCTAATCAAATGCGATAACCAACTATAAATACTCGTTGCATGGATATATTGTTTGTTCATCGTCTAGTTCACTACTCAGTTGATTCGTTTTCAATATATAAGTACTGTGTCTTGTCCATGTTCACTGTTAATCTCCAGTATTGGTATTTTTCTATTAACTTTCTCATTATATACTCCATGTTTTCTTTGTTGTTAGCTACATATACTGTAATGCGTATACGTTAAATCGGTCGTTAAGTTGTATTCCCATGCCGTGTACTTTACGTTTCCAGTTTCTTAGAGCTACTGCGATATATTTTTTAAAAAGTTGGAGAGATACAACATCCCTGTCATAAGCCTTTCGTTGCCAGGCATTCTTTTGAAAGTTGATTTCCAATTCTAATTTTAGATTTTGACCCTTTGTATAGTTATTTTATTGCCTTTATGTATCTATGATTAATATTAGTTTGCTCTAACTGTGTCCATAATTTTTCTACTGGAACGGTATTATATGCTATTTGTAGGTCCACAAAGGTAACATTAGTCCCTATATTTCTGGCACTTCCTTTCTCAGTTACTTGTTTAAGATAAAGAAACATTATGACTAAAAGAACTGCCTGCACGAAACCCACTTTGCCCTTCTTCTTCTTGTTCATGAAAATCATTCTCTATTAAATCTCTAAGAATCCAACCGTACAATCTACTTGGAGTACTGGTTACTGAAATTACTCTATAATTGTTGCAGTCCAGGTTGTTTCCTTTTCTGTGTATGCATTAATTGATAATATATGTGAGATTTTCTTGTAGTTCCTCTGATCCATATTTGAGGATTTCAGCGTATATTCTCCCAGATCTGCTAGCTTTTCCGGATTTAAGCTTTTTAATACTATTCTTTATCATTTCATTTTCGATGATTACTGCCTCTCCATGTGGTTCTATGTCTCTTCTTGGAGAGGCTGACAAATATCCGGGTCTCGTTTCTTGCAGCACTCCCTTGTATTGTTCTGTCCATTTTGTTCTTTTGCATTTACACGTTTTTGAAATATATAATAAAAGCAGTAATCCTTGTTTAAAATATATGGAAACACTCTGTACAAGCCGGAAAGATACGAACCTACCTTGGAATAAATTTAAAAAATGTGTGTTGTTTATGTATTTATTCAGTTCAATTGAATAATCTAAGGTTGCAAAGGTAAATTATCTAAGCCGTAATCTGTATAAAGTTTAATTTAAAAAATAGTTATTTATCTAACTTGTGGAAACTATTACTTTATCGCACGCATCAGCGCTTGCTTGAGCGGCGGTTTAGCACTTTACTTTCAGCACATGGTAGGTAATAGTTATTTAAACAACAAGGTTTGAAAACGACTCTTTGCACATGATTGAGACAGTTTGGTACAAGTCGAGGGAGTGTGCAAAGAGGTTTTCAAACGAGTTTTTTACAATATTTTTTATACGACTGCTAATAAAGAAAGAAAAATCAAATTTTAATTTAACTTGTTTTTATTTCCGACATTTTTACAACAAAACTTTAAAAATTCAATAATTTTTTGACGTATCTAATCAACAAAACATACGAGCAGTGACGGTTGCTACGGAACTAAGCCAACATATATTGATGGGTGACAACAACAAAAATCACAATGACGGGAGACCCGTATACAGAAATGACATAGGCGTGCGCAAAAATGACATAAACGTGTGCAAAACGTTTTGCACACAGCGTGCGCAAAATGCCATTTTCAGATCGTGTTCTCCGTGCGCAAAACCCCCTTTTACAAGACAGTCGTATAAAAATAACGATTTTACTATACCAGTCAATTCAATGCAACGATGGTTAGGATTTGCTCGTTTCCTTATAATAAAATTTACATTGAAATTGAATTGATTAAGTATGAACATACCGGGTGGGCCAAAGAAATCCGGACAATTTTTTTTTCATTATAATTTTGGAACTTTACCGTCGATTTTCATGGGACAAACTACACTTGGCAGAGAATTAATCAGAGTTTTCACCAGATATATTTTTTTTGCCCGCCATCTCAAAATCCAAGATGGCGTACGAAATTAAATTGTACCCTTCAGATATGCTCGTTTATTCTTGTGTTGCAAACATGTTTTATTTTTCTTGTTAGATCACTAAAAAAGCTGCATTCTTGCCACGTACAACAAGGTATGAATCAGCAAAATCGGTTTGATGGTTCTAAAAAAAATATTTTTGATTAAACCATTGTTTTGAACATTATACGGTTGCCTTGCCAATCATGTCTGTATTTATTTCCTTATATATTTACTACTACCAAACCGATTTTGATGAAATAAAAAGCAGCCTGGTAAGAATTGATTGCTTTTTAGAGACCATTATCAAAATTTATCGCCAAATTTAAGATGGCGGACAGAATTATACTTAATTCTTCAAAATGGCGTGTTTATTCTTATTTTCTGAAAATGTTTTAGTTTTTGTTTTAATTTATAGAAAAGCACTACTTTTCCCCCGAACAACGAGGTACAAATTACGGTACAATTGAATTTCGTCCGCCATCTTAGATTTTGAGACGGCAAGCAAAAAAACACAATTAGTCAAAACTGAATAATTATCTGCCAAGTGCAGTTTGTCATATTAAACTCGATGGTATAGTTCAAAAGTTGTGATGAAAAAAAAATTGTCCGGTTTTTTTTGGAACACCCGGTATATATAAAATTTAACTTTTAAGAGTTAACTTAAAAAATTAATGCTTCTTGTATTCATTTCAAATACTTTACCTATATTTGCTTAACCTAATGTGGAAATTAAAAGTCGATATTTATTTTAATTAGATTTGTGATATCCAAAACATTTTTAAATTCAAAAAATTGGGCTTAAAATGTGCGGCTGATCCTAGTATGAATGATCTGATACCTTACTAGCTAGCCTATTAGCACACTTCAAGTGAAGCCATGACATATTAGCCTTGAAAACAGTCTTTTGTAAAGATGTCGGAAACTAAAGCTCCCACGAAGTTTTTACACAAATTATTGAGCAAAATGTAATCTACTTTATTCCGAAAACCGCATATTAATGCAATGTCCCTTAAAAAGTTAGCAATTTGTTAATTGTCAAAAATTTGTTATTAGCATTAATGTATTTTGATCAAAATCTAATCAGCTCGTTAGAGTGTCGAATACTATTTCTACCTAATAATTTGATGAAAATCGGTTCAGCGGTTTAGGAGCTATCGTGTTATGGACAGACATTCATACACACACAGAGACAGACATCACAACGATATTGCTAAGATAGGTCAAAATACACCCAAGCAACACATTTTCGGCGTTATCTCAAAAAAAATATAATACGAAAACTTAATATTTTCAATTAACTATTGTCAGATGTATAAACTCCACCACACCTGTCTGCCAACGCGGTGGTTTGTGGATAGTCTACACATAAATTTTAAAACCAATTTCACAATGGCGATCGTAATTTTCTCTGTTATGTACGCTACGCGTGTTGTTATATTGCTGTCTGAATTTCGGGATAGGTTTATCATTGGATTCATCTCATTTTTCATTTGATTTAGCTAGGCTATTAAGGTGTCTAGTTATTTTGGTTAGGTTTGGCAATATTGGTTTGACAGTTCGTCAAATTATTTACACCAGTATTTACTAAAGGGTCTACAGTGCTAAGTGCTACAATCCTAGGTTTAAAAGTCTACATTTTGGTTGAAAGTTTAACTTATTTTTCCCGTGAATGCAATAGTTTTTAATATTTATATAAATTGTTCATAAATACCTTGGGATATGGGTCAAATTTTTTCATTGTAACAAAGACATTATTTCCATACAAAGGTTATAAATAAATAAAAATAATAAAATATTTTGGTTTAACAATGGTAGCCATATTTAAACCTCCAAACGTCACTAGGAAATGTCGAATAAAAACGGTGTAAGTCAGAGTCAGCTGTCCGCTATATTTTACATGTTAATTTTTTAGACAAGTTAGCGGCGATTAAACCGATGGTCGATTGTTTTAGTGAATGTGTAATTGAAAAGGGATTCTAATATATCTTGTGCTTTTTACAGTATTTAAATATTGATACGTATTTAATACGGTAATGCATCTACAGATATAGTTTTAAGTTATTTATGTATTATTTAGCTTTGAATATTTTTATATGTAAGTTTTTTTGTCAATCATGGATTATTTCTATTGTATTTTGAACTTTAAACCACTCCTCAGGGGTGGTACTACAATTTGATCGACTGCACGGATTAAGTTTCCAAAAAATGTAATTTTTTTTACTTACAAAATTTTTATGTGGTTTTTCTTTATTTCTAAAGTTAATTTAAATTTATATGAGACGAAACTCACTGAGAAATGCTAACTATCATATTGCGCATTAGGGTGAACCAAATCTTTGCAGTTATTTGACCTGTGAGTATTAAAAAAATACACTTAAACCGGTCGGTATCAAGTCTATAGACTTGATACTTAAACCCGGTCTATAATGCTAAGTCTTAAGGTCTTAGTAAATACTGGTGTTAATGTCTTCTTATTTTTACTATATTTAAAGAATCCAAAGAAAGATTCTGTGGCTTGGCAAGGACGCATGATTTTTGAACATAAGCATTTTGATTCTATAAACGATCAGTTTTAGGTAAAGCCCACTAGTTCCAGACGTATCTTAGGCAACTTTGAGAGGACATTAAAAAAATGAGTGGCGGTATAAAGTAGGTGTTTCCAAGAAGAATAAATGGATCCATGACGGATCTGATACCTTCCTAGCTAGCGCAGCCAATGATAAAGACCGGCCTTGGCGCGTTATAAGCAAGTCGGCGGTCACGTGATCTTAGGAGTTCCAGGATTCTTATTGTATTGCTTAATATATTATCTGTTTTTACAGAATGTAAATAAATTTAAAAAAATTCTTTTCTCATATAGGCAAAAATTAACACAAATATTTTGCTGATGTATGTGTTTATTATAGATAAAAGAACTGAATCTATAAAATAAAAAATTATATAAAATTTGCACTATATCGATTTGAAGTAAATCTTTTAAAATTGGACATAATAAACCTAAGCTTTAAATTTTTTAATTTTTCTGTGAGTGTCATCAACTTTGCCTGTGTTCTTATTCAAAGATTTATTAGCAGACACTAAATCATTATGCTTTTTAATAAAATTATTTAAAAAAACTTTACATGCCCTTAAACTAATTTTTTCAAAATTTGACAATAAATTTTGTCCACAAAAACACTCGCTAGAATTATCTATAGAAAATTTTTTAATATAAAACATTTTACAATAATTTATTAAAAAGAAACAAGTGATTTTGTGAATAAGTGAGATGGTATTCACGTTCGATAAACTGAATGTATTGGTCCTCAATAATTTTTTGAAAAACTACCCAGCACAAAGTTTAATATATATTTCATGAATGTGTAAGTTAACTACCAACTCATGTTCTTTTAAAAGCTGTATCTTACTTTTTAAATATTGCACACTACCGGAGAGATTACTATATATTTTACAAATCAGTTTTTTAATATTGCGAGGATGCAGAAGACATATTACCTTAGTTTTGTAAATTGACATGTATGCACGGGATGACTGGATAAACAAAGGTAAAGCTAACATTAAAGTGTATCCACAATATCTTCGATTCTCAGGTTACCTTTTCAAGAGACCTAATTGTTCAATAAGAAATGACAATTGAACACATTTTTCACTCTCACTATCGAAAATGTCACTAAGGATATCTATTACTTGATCAATCTTATCTTTTACCACTTCTTTCCCGTTTGCAACTTTCATTTTAATAAACTGCATTAGCTCTTCAAGTGTATCGGTGCTGTCCAAAAATAAAACTCCAACTTTTTTTGGCCGTTTGGTTAACATTTGCAAAAAATGACAGATTTCCCTCAACAACTAGAGATGCTAACAGTATGGATTTTTGTTCAAAAATGCCATCAGGCAAAGGCAGACTGTGTCATGTTGCGTAAAAATTTTTGTTTATTTTAGTATTAGAACAATAAAATTTTGAAATGTCCTCAATATTTGATAAAACTTTTGATTTCTTATGAGCTCAAAGTGTTTCAAGACTTTCTTGTATTGCAGTTTCTAGTTGTTGCCTCTTGACATCAGCTAATCGAACAGTAGATACAGGTTGTCTACTTAGGATTTCGAAACATTTTCAACACACTTATTAAACCAAATAACCTGCTCGTTAGGAAAATGTTTGATGCATACTTGTGGACGTTTTAAGATACTTAAATCATTAGGAATTTTTCGCAACCAAATTTTATGCATTTGTTTATCCACTGGCAAATTAAAAGTTGACATATATTCGGTTTCAGTTTTATAGTTGGACCGACAACCAACAACACTACACGTTCGCGGCATTGTTGTCTTTTTCGTGGGCTGCGTTATTTTAATAACTTTGATAAAATTCACATAAAATTCATGCCCGAATAAAAAAAAATGGACTTAAACAAACATTACCAAAACTGAAAACACACATGTTTTATAATGACAGCTGGCCGGGAGGCGTTCTTTTGTGACCCTCCTACGGTCACGTGATATTTCCGCGCCCGGGCCGGACTTTCTCGTGGGCTGCGCTAGCTAGCCCATTAGCACACTTCAAGTGAAGCCATGATAATATGTCATCCTTGAAAACAGTTTTTTTGTAAATATCTCAGAAACTAAAACTCTTAAGGAGTTTTTGGTTATAACATAAATTATTGACCAAAATTTAGTATATTATATTCGGAAAACTGTCTGTTGATACAAAAAACTGTCATTAGCATTAATGGATTTTAACCAAAATTTAATCAGCGCGTAAGAGTGTCGAACACTATTTTTCCAAAAAATTTGATCCAAATTGGTAAAGCGGTTTAGGAGCTATTGTGCTACGGACAGAAATAATATACACACACACACACACAGACAGAGATTATGACGATATTGCTAGGATAGGTCAAAATACACCCAAATAACACATTTTCGGCGTTATCTAAAAAAACTTTTTTCGTCGAAAATAATACCGCCTCTAGCCATTGCTATGCGGGCCTGTAGTACTGTGGTACTGTTTCTACAATTATTTAAAACCTTTCCAACGATATTCTCCAATATTTCCACCCGTAATGGAGATTTTTTGATTTTTCTATACATATACGTACATACCATTTGTCCATTGAGGACGTCATCAGGCGTAGAGATCTGTCTGAAAAAAAGGTTGGAGAGACATTATTTTTAGCATTTTTTAAGAGCTTTTGAACGATATATTTAGACATGCTATAATTAGGATGATGGAGAGAACTCTGATCGAGTGTCTCTTGAGTTTTTTGTTTCTTCGTATGTGGACAAGCGTCGTGCTAAATTTCAAACTGGGATACGAAAGTGAAATATTTGTACAGAGTTTCTCAAGAAATCCACAGAGAGTACAAATACCTTTTGGAAGGCAAATAATTTATAAGTGATTGGAAAATAATTTAAATATATTGTAGCCAACAAAAAAAAATAAGACCCGATCCAAGGTATGGATAATAATTTTTTCCGGGTTTCAGAAAAGACAGGAAAAACATTTTCATTAGTTTATGTTGATTTTCTTTAATTTACAAACAAAACTTCTTTAGGCGCGTTTAGCAGTTTTTGTGGGTAGTGAATTGAACTGAGCCTCAGGCTCGGCTATGTAACGCTCAGATAAAGTATTATTAATTTCGCCTTGTTGAAGTTTACACTTCTGCCGTGTGGCCTTAAGCACACAATTTTTTTTAATTAACAAACCACTGCATTTCTCCTAGAAAAAGAAAACTCACTAATTTGCCAGTGGTTTTATTGTTTTTGCCTGTTATAAAGGTATCTGAATTGGTCTATTATAAGACGTAAAAACGAGAGAAATATTTAGGTAAAACAGGGTCCTATCGAATAGCACAGTTAATATAAACCTAGTTAAAAGTAGGGTAGAAATTTTCATTTTCAACTCATCTCCCGCCTCGCTGCGGTAAACCACTCATTTAACTACGTGGTGTAATAAATTCCAACAAGGCTCCAGATCTTCCAATTTTCGCCATGAAATGAAAGGGAGATAAAGTGTTTAAGGCTTTTTCATACTGCATGCAGAAATTTTCGAGAATGTTCATTCTATTTCTTAAAGTATAGTAAAATCTTGGCCTTAAAATTTTAATTTACCAATGGACCAACAGGATAATAAAAATCTTCTCCGACAGTCAAGCAGCCTTAAGAGCGCATGATTCCTATACGGTATCATCGAGAACCATGAGGAGCTGCAGGAATTCGCTGAATGCCATTGGTAGCGCTAACAACGTGTCATTAGTATGGATACCAGGGCATTCTGGGCACGAGGGAAATAAGGCGCAGCCAAGCAGCGATAACCGGCATCTGCTCAATTCTTCGGCCCCGAACCAGCCCTAGGGATATCATACCATGCTGCTAAATTATCCGTATTAAAATGGAACGCTACAGACAGACATACACACAGGCAGACAGACATACGGCGCGACAAAAAGGTTTTAAAATCATCTGAAATGCAAAGCTATGTAAAAATTTTTGAAATCGGAGCAAAGTTTTTTTTCCAAGTTTTGACATGATCACCATAGCTCACACTATTTATAGTATACGCGTGAGCTAATAATAAATAAATTGTAAATATATGTAATAGTAACATTGCGCATATGTTTGAAAAAATAGAGATATTATGCTTCTTGGACATTATCAATATTTCAAAAACTGGTCATTAATTCGAGTTGGGCCCATGAGAACTTCTGATAAGAAAGGTTCAGTCCACAACATACCAAAATTTTATGAAGTTTGACGGATTGCAGAAATCCCGTAAGAGGTGCGCCTGATCCTTTAAAAATGAATTAATCGACCGACATTCATGTTTTTTGACGGTCCAAATGATGCTCTCTTTTTATAGCTGCCACGGCTGAAGTGTAGAGCAATAATTGTGCATTTCTGTGCCTCTCACGTTCTTAAGCCTAAAAGCACATTCACCCCATTGCCATGTACAGTGTGATTGGTTATAAACTTACACTCCAAAAACTAGTAAGGACTAACCCCTGATTTGTAAGTTGCCGTTCACGGTTCACAGTTATAGATTGCCGTCTTCCGTTCGCAACAGTACGGTAATAACAACATAAAAAAATTGTTTTTTTCACAGTTTTTTTTTACTAAAATGGAGCCTCTAACCTTTTCTGACTTAGTTTTTGTCATAAACGAAAAAAAATTATAGGAAAATACAAAAATAAACCAACTAAGTGTGACGTACGTGGCCGACTACGAATCTCTAACGGCGAAAGATAAAGATGAATTATCTCCAACTTTCGCGAACGGCAAGGCCGAACTTTGCCCAACTTTAACGAACGGCAACTTATAAATCAGGAGTAATACGTAGATATAGTTCGGGGCCTAAGCCGGAAATTTAGGGACATTTTCGCATACCGTGACGAAATTTGGTACAAAGGTAGTAAAATGGTTTATAAAGGAGAATATAGTGATTGCAATGAGATGTTTATTTGACATATCTAGAGTTATTTGAATTTTCAGCACTGAAATAAAAAATTATGAAAAAACTTTATTGTCTAGTTACTTTTTAACACTCTGCATAAAAGTTTTTATTTAAGAAAATGAAAGCTGTACTAGTATTGTTGTATCGTACTGACTTTGAGTTTTCTATAGTGATTTGTAACGCCGTCATAAAAAAATCTATTTAAATTGATCATAAAAATGTAAATTTTTAAAAACAGCCTGTATTTTTAACAGTTCAACAAAATTTTTATTTTCTTAAAAATATAAATAAAAGCTAAGTATCTTTTATTTGCTATATACTTTTTAAAAATATCGGTACGTCTAAGATATCCACATACCTTTCTATCTTTTTAGATTTTTTCAATTTACAATTGTTAATTAAAACCCCCGTGTACTCAAACGCTGTATACGTCACACCAGTCTAGCAATACTTGTTTTAAAGAGAAACAATTTGTTAATGCTCACCGTAAATTTTAGCAAATTATCTTGCATAACTAACCGCCTGGAATTTTTTTTTTACTCAACACCAACACCATAAATTTTTCAAAAAAAAAATTATTTCTTGAAAGAAAATTAAACAATAAAATTTTTTATTGCTTAAAATAAAAACGTATGTCCTTATAATCGGTGCCAAGTTTCATTGCTCTAGCTTTACATTTAAATTTTATACAGAATTTTAATGAGATAGATGCAATTAAAAATAAAACACTCTGTATCTTTGCTCTGCACTGAGTTCGGGATGATCACCACTACGTAAAATAATACCATAGTGTTGTATTATAATCGTGCCAAGTTTCATTACGGTACGCAAAAATGCAGACAAAAGCGGCTTAGGCTCCGGACTAGTATAGAAACCTTTCAAATATGACATTTATAACCGCCTAGCAAAATAACCAAAATATTATTTAAAAAGAACGTCTTATAAATGACATTTGTTAGAATTATTTGGACTCTTCCACATGTGCTACTTATCTCTTAAAAAAATTTGAAGCTTGTGTCAATACAACATGGTAGTGGCAGAATTTTGGATCAGTCAAAAAAACATTAGGGGTATCGCGGCTAAATGGTCTCAAAAAGTCATTCAGAAACTAACCCATGCCCACCCAAATTCCGCCATGAAATAACTCAAAATTTATTAAGAAATTCTGCTGAAATAATTGAAATGTATTGTACTGGTAGTAAATTGAAACATCCATACTCCACGCACAAAAACAATACGAGTAATACGACTAAATGATGGCCTGTGCCAGCCGCAAAATTTCTTTGATTTTTCCTATTTAAACAACGCTAAATGTCCAACATTGGACCTATCTCTGTCGCTCATATAGGCTGCTCTTAATATCTATCTCTGCTCGAATGAGCCAACAGAAAAGGGGCACAATCATTAGGCAGCGTGTTCTACGCTGCTTTGAGTTTTAGTGGCCCATTCATCGCGTGGCGACAACTCTGAGTGTGATCCATAGAAATGCACAGAGCTACCAAATTTCATATAATTAATAAACTAAAAAGAAATGTATAAAATAAAATAAAAACCTATAAAAATAGTTTTAAAAATTAATTATAAAGGTGTTTTTGAAAAAAAAACAAGCTTAATAGGTCATTCATTAACATAAAACTAACATTGCTAAAAACGGCGTTTTAATAATGTCATTATCAAATCAAAACAGCAATGTTTTTACGTTATTTTTAAGTGAATTCTAAGTAGATTTTCATCAGCATAAAAATCACATTAGGTTCATGCCTTTTCTACAAGAATTTTAAAACGCGACTTGCATGGCTTTTTTACCGAATATTTTTGATATTTTACTAGAAGCAGTGCAACCTGGTGGGATTTTTCATTTCAACAAAATCTATCCGGGAGTGCTTTGGCCTCTAAACTCCAAAAACCAGTTAATGAACTGATCCCTGATCCTTCACGATCACGACGCATCAGTTATTAAGCTGGTAAAGACACTTTAATATTGTGTGGAAGTATTTACTGTACATACATAATGTATGTATGTATAGGGATTTTGTCTTGCCTTCAGCGGCATCTTTTAAAATTGTCTTGAAGTGTTGTAGTCTTAAACTAGTGAACTTTTAGAACTTCCTTTCGAGTCACTTTTCAGTTATAAAAAAGTTATTACAAAAACGAGACAAAAAAAGACGCGGAAAGTTTGTAGGTTTGAGAAGTCTTAATCTAGTAGCGTTTTAGAACGTGTTGTGGAGGACTTTTTAAGTGTGAATTTGGCACATGAAAATAACGAGGGTAAAAAAGACGTTACATATACAGCACCAGAAACTTCAGCAAGAATTACATTTTTATAGCTTGATTCCTACTTGTTTTTAAGTTATCTTTAAGCATGTAGATTTAACTACATACATTTTTACATGGTATGAGGTTGTTTTCTAGTAAAACATAACTTTATTATTTTTGTTCACGTTAATTTTACGTTGATGTAATTTTTGTGCTATGTGGGCTAATTGGTTTTCTAAACTGCGGGGTAGCCGGACTTTCATCTCACGTACCGGAGCCGTGTCTCTGCATAATTTTAAGACTATCCAGGAGTTTTTATCATGATTTACGGGTTCTTATCCTCGACGGGCAAGTGAAGAGATTCTTTAGCGAAAAAGCACCATGTCCACAATTCGTATTCGAGTAACACTCTTCGCAAACAATTATTAAACGTCGCTTCGACAAATCCAAACGAAACAGTTTTAAAATATTTATTCAATACAAGGGTATACAACCTAATTAGACCCTAAACTGCGAAAATTGTCAGATAATTAATTAACTATTTACATAATACCAATATCGTACGCAGAAATTGATCCAGAAGGGGGTGGGGATTTAGCGTTAATCGATACATTTTATTCTCGATTTACGTATTTGAAAAATTCCATTTTTAAGGGTCAAAATTTAATAGCTAACAAGGACCAAAGCCCCCTAAGTCCCCTTTTGGACACGCCACTGCTTATGGGTGAATTGAGATTTTTTCGAATAATTTTCAAAACAGCAATGGATTTTCATGGTAAGGAGTGGCAAGGCTGTAACAGAAGCAATATATTTTGCATGCACTAGAAAAGCTGCATCGTTGTGTTGTGTACCCATTTGTATATAATAGAAGGGCGTATAAGAGAACACAACCATGTAAGCAGTTGTCTTTGTTGCACGCATAAAAAACAAATAAGGATTTATTGACCGTCGGTCTTGATTTGACCCGAGAGCAGCGTTGCTTTCGCGATAACCGGCGGCTCCTTGCGCTCTACGTGGCAGTTGCTTCTCTTGTTATGTAAATGGTTAATGCATGCAAACCCAATGCGAAAATTCAGTTCGCGCCCTTTAGCATTCAGCAGCAATCAGCGTTTCACAATGGAGTGTCAGCAAGAGACTTTGACTTCGGTAAAGAATATTGCAACTACGGTTAAAACTATACAGTTGTGTAGTTGTATAGTGTGTTTTTTGATTAACAACAATTTTTCTTCCCAAAGTTTAAATAAAAAGATAAATAATCATAAATTACGGTAGGCTAAAGCAAGAAATTAAAGTTTAACGAAACCTAAAACGATAGAAAAATACAAATAAGCAAGTAAAAAAAAAATTGCTTACCTTGTCTCAAATTTATCCGCACGCCCCTGCTGCTAGCTATATTATTGCTAGACTTTATTACACTTCCACAAGTTTCTATTATTAAAAAAACAGCTGATAATGTTCCATGGGAAAAAATTTATAATTTTATAGCACAGGGATTTTTGGTTAGCTTTAAATATCAAAGTGCAGGAGTCAGAACAGCTTAGGTTAAAATAAGAAAAGAAAATTCCACAGAGTTGGTCAATTTATAAAAAGGTATTTTCTTTTGAATAAATGATCTGTTATTCGATGAGCAAGATGGATACTGTACCAGGCAACTATTTGACAGTGGTACTGTCAAATCGAGTGGCCATGACAAATGACTGATAAAAGTAGTAAAAGTTATTAAACTTATTATCTACTACGATTTCAAAGGGGAATTTGGCGGTTCTTGGCATATACGTAATATTCCAATACTTCCTGTTACCTATTTACACAATGGTTGGCGTTTGATGCAAACATTCAGAAATAAAGATACGAAAAATGCACAGATACCAAATTTACATGGATAGAGTTTTATACAACTGTACGCCGATGATTTGACGTAAAGAATACAAGAATAAAATAATATTCATGCGTAAAAGTACAACCAATCAGGACATTTTATCTCAAGGACCGCAAAAAGGATAGACTTATCCCCATTAATATTGCTATTTCAAATATGTTTGCATTTTGCATCGTAAGGTACCGTAGGTATTGCAATAATACGTACTATATGAAAATAATAGGCATATGTCTTTGAAAGCAACCAATCAGGTCTTTTCTGTTTGAGGACCCCAAGGCCCTCATATTTGCATCATGAATGGGCAGTTACCGTGGTTATTGGAATATTATGTATATGGTTCTTGAAAGAAATACTACTAAAAGTGTTTTTCTCAATAATGTAAACAAACATACCTGTTTAATTTTCTTCTTTGAAACTTCACATATTTACATTTTAATATATATTTGATTTTGTTGCTAATAAACTCTTTTGCTATTTTGCAAGTATTAAAAATCTTTAAACTTTAGAAATCTTTCTGACCCTTATGAATATTATGTTTTCAACAACGTTTTAAACGTTTAACTTTGGGATATTATATTAATTAATACCGCCGATGTTAGGGCAACCAATGGTTTGTATTTGATGTTCAGAAAACCAGAAAAAGATAGCAGTGATATTTCAAAACACTGGAAGCAGTAATATTCAAAAGCTTTGAAATTAAAATAAACTCCAAAAGTTAAAATAATTGACAAATTTAACATTTCCCTAGTTAAAAAAAGCCTTCTCTTAAATCAACCAAAGTGACGCGTATGGAAATACACTCAAGAATGCTTTCTAGCGATTTTCTTGTCTTCACCCTGTTTTGTAGGCATCATAGCTTACCGTTGATTCGGTTAAACTGTAATGCTAAAGCGCTTCGCAGAGAAAAAGATAAACTATGCTTTAAACGCTCCACACAAAGAGACAAAACATCAACGTGAGCAAGAGATGCGTCGACTTGGAAAACAGTTACAAATCAAAATTTCACAGTGTGATAATTTGTTAAATTTGTTTCCAGTTATAAAATATGGCTTATTTTGATGTTAGTGGCTCAAAGGACAGATAGCCGAATACAAATTCTATTAAAATACAGCGATCCTGAAAATTTGCCTAAAAACAAGTCGCTTGTGTTGCCATAAATTTTATTTATTTTTAACCTAGTCTTGCATGTAATTATTGCTTGTTGATTTGAAAAATATTTAAAAATAAATAAATGACGAAAATACCATTTATATTCAAATCCCGTTCTGTTACAATACCCACTGAGACTGTTTTTATCTGCCCCTTTGCAATGTTAAATTTTGCTTCAATAGCCTAATAGCCTTACAATAGTTATTTTACATCACTTTTAAAACAAAAAAGTCCTTTTTTTGGTGAAGCTTTTTGCCAGTCTGTTATCCTTTATTCTGCGCGGGCGCAGTAGCGGAAGGCGCTAAATAGAGGCTACTTTAACCGTTAACCGTTAAATTTATAGGTTTTAAAGTTTGTGTTGTTTTGAAAAAATAAATTCAAGATAAACAATTATTTTGTTTTATTTTGTCTTTGTTCGTCGAGTCAACAAAAACCTTAAACGTCATTGAAAACGTATGGTTATGTTCATATTAGTAATCTAAAGTTATGTTTACGACCAAGCGTCATGTTTGTAACTAAACCACCCTGTATATTAGTTAATTTGCCTCATTTTCTTAACATGTTAGTATAATACCACGCAGGAGTAATTCCCAGAAAATCAGAATTTAAATCGAATTTTTTTTGTCATTTACACCGTACCGTAACAAAATCCATGGAACTCTCGGTTACAAAAAACGTCTGAGGAATTAACTCGCTTTCTCAAAAGCCAAATGTAATTAACTAACATAAATAACCAAATATACCTACAATGTTACTTGCCTAGAAGTTTTGGTACACTCGACCTGTTTCTCTGCAAACTCATCTATCAGTTTCTCATAAGTCAGTTTCTTTTGCAGCACATAATTTACCTTAACATTTTATTTGCAGATTATTAAATTTTTTAAACAGCGGCAAAAATTTTAAAATGTTAAAATTTGGTTGCTTTGTGAAGGTGATTGCCTAAGGCGGCTGCCTCATTGCCTCATTCTGCGTATATACCGTGAACAAGGAATTTCTATTTGGCGTCTTGCGCTTCGGAAAGGTAGTAGTAAGCTACAAAAATCTAAAATCCACAAAGCATTGGTTCTTTTATTTCTTTTATATTCACATTTAATCTTTTTTATTTGTTTTGAATAAAAAATTTTTATTATTTTAATCATTTCATTTTGTTTTTTTATAAAGTTATTTAATAAAGTTATTGCTTTTCTAACTTTATTAAATGGAATAATTTGGAACCAAAGTATATCAAAACATAACAAAAACTTATATATAACACCATTGTAAGAAGTATTATTACATACGGCTCAGAAGTATGGTCAATCAAGGATAGAACAGAAAAAATGCTTTCTAGCGGAGATGGACTATTGGAGAAGAGCAGCAGGGAAATCAAAAAGAGAAAGAGTTACAAATCAAAGAATAAGAGAAATTATGACAGTGGGTGAACGTACTTTAGTGGATGATATAAGAACAAAACAACTGGTGTGGTACGGACATGTACAAAGAACGAATGATGAAAGACTACCTAAACAAATACTACAATCGAAACCAACTGGCCGAAGAAAACGAGGACGGCCAAAGAGAAGCTGGAGAGAAGGAATAGACAGTGAAATAAGAATAAGAGATCTAGACGATGAATTATGGGCAAACAGAAACGAGTGTAGATTGGGTATCGGAAGACGTAGAACGTTCTGAAACCGATAAATATATATATATTTTGTTTTTTATTCCAGGTGAGTCTGACAGAATGCCTCCAACAAGAAATTTCCTATCAAGTAAGTATGTAAGTTCATACATATTGCCAAGGCTGGGTACGACAAAAAGAGCCTACTCTGTCCTACTTGCCAGATCTAGAAATTACCCCCCTGGACTACTAGCCAAGGCTAACAAAAAATACGGACCACAATATCCTTATATACCGCGGGAACAAGTATACATCTAATTTCCATAAGAGGATAAAAACAGATAGAGTGCTGTATTAATAAGAAACCGCGATACGCCCGGTTCCCGTCAAAAACGTTTCAGCGTTGCCAAACATAACCTTGATAAATTACCACAGGCGCAAGTGTGAGTGGTCGCAGTCGTCAAGGGTCAGATAACCTGAACCATTTGTTTAGGGCGAGAATTACCACATGACTTGTTTTTTAGTCCACTATACAAAAGGTGGAAAATTAGTTTTTTTACTTTTACTAAATGTGAGTTTCAGGTTCTGAAACAGTATTTTTCCGGTTTTAAACATTTTTCTGTATGTTTTTAGTTATGAAAAAAGTTTGTTTCTATTTTCGCCTGCGAGCATTTAAATTATTATTCGTCCATAATTTTCTGAAAATTTTGTTGTCGACGCATTTACTCAAGAAATGACTGCTCCTGTTTTCAAATTTTCATTTGTGGCTTAAGAGTGACTACTATACTCACAATTTTGATATTTGTCTAGGAAAAGTACTCAATCAGGACAGCGGACCTACTTTTGAGGCTTCATACCACCTCTGCCGCCCCCCTAGGGTGTTGCCACCCTCCTACGTTCATAATGCGTCACTGTGATCCACCATTACCTTTTTTTATGGTTGGACTAAATAGAAAAACTAAAATTAAGTAATAGGTAGCTTACTTGTAGATTGGTAAGTTATCTTTCAAACAAAATTAACTTTAGTGAATATGAAGCGAAAATCAATAACCCGAATAACACTTTAAATACTGCTTGCTTGTAAAAGTAAGTGAATTATTTACTTTTAGGAACAAGCAGAATTTTAATGTATTATTCTGGTTGTGTATCACCCCGTTTAATGAAGGCACTAACATAGAACTAACTAAATTCACCTTTGGCGAATTGAGAAGCGGCTTATACTGATATTTTCTGCTTTCAATTAAAAAATCCTACCCCTAGATAGTAGCCTGGCCACGTGGTAAAAGCACTTTAACAGGTCCGTGTAGACAAAGTAATTGAGATTTAATTAGCCTAATATAAGATAACCTGAAAAAACAATATTATATAAGATATTATTATTCTTTATCCCACTTATAACTTCTCAAGATGAAGAAAAAACAGATTATACCGTGACAGACAGTTTACCAAAATAGAAGGACCCTGAAGAGCCTTATATTGGACTTTAACTATAAGCCTGTTTGAAAAGAAACTGAGTCATAAGGGAAACGACAATGAATATAAAAAACTCCTGATTTCATAATTATATTAAAACTATTCGAATCAGAAGTATAAGTCCCAGCGGCGTAGCTAGAAGTCATGGGGACCCGGTGCAAATATTCCTTTGGGGGCCTTCATAAGTCAATAAGAATATAAAATGCTTGTCAACAAAAATTTGTCTTTTGCCATATAACAAAATACAATCTTTTTTTCTTGCTTTTCAATTTGCAAAATCATTCATTTCATCATTCATCATCGTTTTACTACGTATTTAAAAGTTAGCTTTTTTAAAGCAAGCTATTTTATAAACCTTATGAACATAAATTATACATTTACAGTGAATGGGGTAGCCTCGGGTCTTAGGCAAAAATCCATGGACACAGCTAAAGTCCATCTCAGTAGGTATACCCAAATTCAATATTAAAAATCAAAGGGATTTTTTGAAATGTAATTAAAGACTAAATAGAATAACTTTTGGGTTCATCCTCAGAACAGTGGTAGCCACATACATCTATGTTACCGTCTTATAGATAGATAGATAGACTTCATTAGTACGGCAAAATCGAAAACTAACTCTAGCTGATGTTGCAAATTGACATTATGCGCTGAAAGCACTGTGCAAACGAACCATGTTCGCGGATTTGGTGCAGGAGTGCGCGGATGCCCTTCAGGAGCTGGCCGCACTAAGAGAGCCGGAGGTCGTATGGGTCCCTGGCCACATGGGAGTCTCAGGAAGCAGGAAAGCGGACGAACTCACCAGGGGTGGATCCCGGCAGAAACAGGTCGGGCCAGAGGCTTTCCTGGGGCTCACAAGAGGGCAAATGAAATCGGCCCTAAAAGGGTGGGCCCAGAATGAGATAGAAAAGAAATGGACCAACACAGGAAATGCCAGACAGCCGAAGGAGTATGTGACAGTATACAGTAAAATCACGTAGGAACTGGCAGCTCCGTAGAACACGAAGAGAGTTAGGAGCCATAGTGGGAGTTCTAACCGGACACTGCGTGCTACTAGGACACTTGGCGAATATGAGAGTGAACGAAAATGTGATGTGCGAGCGATGTTGGGCCGAGGACGAGACCTCGGCGCATTTCCTCTCATCATGTAAAGCATACAAGGAGGCAAGAAGACAGGTTTTCAAAGAGGAAGACTTTATGACGGAGGACCTTCTATCTGAGGGGGCCCGATATTCTGGCAGTTATACAGAAGACGGGCAGATCCCTTAGCGAAGGAAGAACGCAGTAGGTGGAATGCCCAAGGGTTAGCAAAAAGGGCGCTTCATGTGCCTAGTCGCCAGGCCCAGAGCCTACCCCACAAAATTACTACTACTACTACTAGTTCTTTGTTGTAGTTTTAAATATTAAGTATGATTGTAACTAAAGTGTCCCTTTATTAAAAAATAATACCTTATCCAAGAGTTTGCAATTTCTCAGCAATCCTGAGCCACCGATCTTCTCGTAATAAGCCTTTCGTGCAAGATAAGCCCAGCGGATAACTGGGGGAACTCAAAAATCCTATATAAAGAGCTTACATTTTGAGCTTTTTTATGTATTCCGAAAGATTTACTATCAAAAAGCAAGGATGTAGTAAGAAAAGAGCGAAGAGCACTTTTCTTATATAGGTATAGGAGAATAAAAATAGATTTTTATGAGTTTTGGAAAAGATTTTTGAGGATACACATATAAATTTTTTTGAAAGCAGGTGCTGCCTAACAGTGGCGTACAATAAAATTTAAAATAGGGAACATTCGTAAATTACTTAACTCATAAACTCACTTCTCTCCTCTTCGTTACTTATTAAAAAAATATATACATGAAAAATCATCGAGTGTGGGTAACGCAAAGTTACGACCCCCCCCCCGTCCCTGTAAGCGTAAAGTAGTTTAAGGATAGTCGCATAAATAAAGCATATTTTAAACCTATGTAGAATTCGTTAAACTTTTTCAATAAAAATACATTACACAATTATACAAGAGTAACAACGCGCGCGGGAATACCAGGGAAATAATTACGCTGGGCGATTTTTAATAGTAGAACTGATAGACAAACCCAAAGCAACTTGGTAGGACCATTTGAAGAGGAAGTAACAAATGATAATGGCTTGAGACTGATGCAATTGTGTGAAACCCATAACCTAAAAATAAATAATATTTTTTTAAACATAAGACATTCATCGATATACCTGGAGTCAGCCATCAAGAAATCTTTAGTAAATCATTGATTATGCTATAGGTAGACAACACTCCGAATTAAAGTGGTATGATGTTCTAGCACTTAGTGTTGTTGCCTGTGGATCTGACCACCATCTGATAAAAGCAAAAATATTATTCCCTTTAAGAAAAATAAATAGAGATGAAAGTATTGGAGAAAATAAAAACCTAGAATGCATCGAAGAAAATCAAAAATACAACTTTAGAAGTCTGGAAATCGAAAGTACGCAAAGATTGTATCAAAAACAATTAGATAAAAAATTAATAAACACAGAACACTCATTTAAAGAGATATATACAAACAAACATGAAAAGCTTGAAGGAAGCAAACAGATAAGCTGTTGGATACCAAGATAATAGAAATAGCAATAGGATGTGGTGAACGGAGGGAATACAGGAAATGGTCAAGGAGTAAAAACGCACATACTTGTACTACAGTGCAAAGATACCTAAAAATTGACAGGAATGCCAGAAGGCAGCTAAGAAATCTGATACGTACGGAAAAAATATATTGTCGAGCGCAAATGCTACTAGGCAGAGTTCTGAAGTAAGGAAATTCATTTCTACGGTAAAAAAACCAACAAAAGGAAAAGTAAACATTCACATAATCACACCAGAACAAGGGACAGAACACTATAAGGGACTACTGCAGGAAACAAGACTCGAATATCTGTCAGCCTCCCCAAGGAGAGACATAGAAGTACATGGAGAGAAAGTAATCATCAAAAAAGAAATGATAAATAATAGTATTAAAAAGCTGAAATCCAGAAAAGCCAGCGGAACTGCTCAAATATGGATCAGAGAAACCACTTGAAATTCTTACACATGTTATCAGTCAGTACACAAACAGATATTCAGTACCTAATGATAGGGCATTCATATTCTCAATACATAAAGAAGGAAACAAGCAAGACTGCAACAATTACAGAGGATTTCAGTAACAAGTACTCTAAGTAAATTATACGGTGGGATTCTTAGAGATTTAATAAAGAATGATGAACAAAAAGAAGAAGAGCAAAGTGGGTTTCGTGTAGGCAGATCTTGT
Organism: Aspidapion aeneum; assembly: GCA_963576565.1. Taxonomy (NCBI): domain Eukaryota; kingdom Metazoa; phylum Arthropoda; class Insecta; order Coleoptera; family Brentidae; genus Aspidapion; species Aspidapion aeneum. Next base: position 23,114,225 of record OY755045.1, on the reverse strand, counting down.
AGTGATTATGTTTTTGTCTTACACAAGTAATTGAGTAAAGGAGTACCAGAAATATGGGGATTCATGTTATCTTTGTGGACCTACAAAAGGCATATGATACCGTTTCAGTAGAAAAATTATGGACAATGTCAGAGCAAACTAATATTAATCATACATCGATAAAAGAACTATACAAAAGGTCAAAATCTAAAATTAAAATTGGAAATCGACTTTCAATAGATTTCCTACTAACGAAAGGCTTAAGACAGGGATATTGTATCTCTCCAACTCTCTTGAAAATATATATCGCAGTAGCTCTAAAACACTGGAAACGTAAAGTACATGGCATGGGAGTACAACTTAACTTAACCGACTTACGATATATACTCTAGAGTTTGTTAAGTTAACACAAGAATACCAACCGTGAACATCGACAAGACGCAGTACTTATGTATTAGAAAGGAATCCAGTGACACCTAGACGATGGACAAACAGTATCTTCATGCACTGAGTATATATACTTGGGTGTCATATTTGATAAGGCAGGAACATACAGTAAAGAACTGGAAAAATAAGTAAAAGCAAAAAAGTTTTTCGGATATATTAACAGTATTTTATGGAGCAGAGAGATGAAAAAGAATGTAAAATTTAACATATATGAAACAATGATCAAAATTACAAAAGAGTGTCAAAATTGATGCAATAAGAAAATCAATGTTACCAAAGCAGGTTCCACAATGGCAACCAATAGAGCGCAGGAAAAGAGGGCGTCCTAAACTGGAATGGCAACAGTCAATCCAAAGATCAATGAGTCAAAAAAATTTGGCAGAAGATGATTGTCAGGATCGACGGAGGTGGATAATAGGCATCGGACAACGTAGAAAAATTCTAAACCGACATAGTAGTAGTACCAACACGAGTGTTTGAGTCCCCCCAAAATTTACATATTTAATTTTTTTTTAAATGTAAAGGCTAAAAATCATACTTCGTAAAAATGAAATTTAATAAAACGAAAAACCGTATGAATCGGAATTTATAAAAAAATTATTTATAGAAATGTAAAACGTAAAAACTGTTAAGTGTTAAGTTCATTGAGCTATCGGCAGAGGCCGCTGTCAGCTGCATTAGCTGTGGTGCTAGACACAAAAGGAAATGGGGGCTTGTTTTAATAGCCTCTTCTATTATAACTTATTTTTACTTAAATTTACTCTTCCGTTCTCGACCTTGAGGATAAAAATAAGGTTTAACATTACCGTCAGGACATTGTCTTAAAACATAGCCTAATCTATCCTATTCTATTCTAAAAGATTTTTTCCTAAAAATAAGCTGTCCCGTCCTCGGCCTTTAGCAAGAGGCGGCAAAAAGTTGTTAAAAAATCTTTTTTCGGATAACATTTCACAAAAACTCGGTACATAATTTTGGAAAATTTTACTGTAATCGTCTTGTTTCTCTAAAACGGTAGATCAGTAACCCATTTCTACACTTAACAATTTCTAAATTTTGATAAATTATTTTCTATAAATTCAGTTTACTACAATTTTTTTAATGATTTCTACTAAATATATTTTATATAAGTTTTATTTATTTACTAAAAATTTCTATAAATAAAGTACGCTTGCGCACGCGTGTGTATTTAATCGAATCAATTGCTTATTCAGAGGTTAAGGGACAATAATATAAGCTTTCTAATTAAGCACTAACCCAAATACGTTCAAGCATAAATATGGGGCATACCCATGCATTTTTACACGCCATGCTTGAAGCCAGGACCCCTATTTAATTCTCAATGTCCCTTTTTCAGATAGACAGGATTTCGGTTACTGCGCATACATACGTCAGCTTGGGTGGTTTTGGAACATACTCCGTTACGTCACAACATTATTTGACACTTGTCAAATGTTTAGGGTTATGTCTATTTTTTTTTCTAAAAACTAGTTGATTGGGAGAAAATTGATCAAATTTTGGATTAAAATTGTAGTTTTTCTAAAACTAATTGTGCAGATTTATTCTGGATACCATGAAGAGTATTTAATGTTGTAGCAGATTTCATTTAGTGAATTTTGCAGAACTAAATTGTTTTCTTATTCTAATAGTGTTTTTTCCCGTCGGTTTTGGTTTTACAATCCTATGAAACATTTGGGGTGTTTTAACAAGGATATAATCGTAAAACTTCTATTAAAAATTTATGGTGGTTGTCCGCCCGTTTCCAATATCTGTTTTCTTAAATAAATTATTTAGTTATAAAAAAAAGGGTTTCGTGAGAAAACAGCTTTTGGGATATTTTGTGATCATAAAGTTTTGTCGACATAACCACATGTTGTATTCTCCTAAGATACAGTTATGTTCAAATGTATTGTTTAAACTTTCAAATAATCAGATTATGGTTTGCACCATTGAAACGTACGAAATTTTGCAAAAAAACTGATACCTAACAAGACAGAGTTTTAACTAATTAGCATATATGCATATCTACCTTCTTCCTTGAACTCACTGACCACGCTGAATTATATGGAGAAAATTTATCTATTTTCAATCTAGCCACTGTCGACGGCGAAAAATGTATCTTCCATATGATCAGAATGTGTAACTACATTTTTCTTCTTGTGTGGAAAAACTTGTTCATTTATAATATAGACTAGCATTTGTCTTTTGATGATATTAATTAGTTCCATCGAAACACGGGAACTAAGCGTGCAAAATTTAAAGATATCTGCAACTTTGTACTTTAAGGAAATTAGGAACGATTGGCGTCTAGATTTAATATGTTTTATAATATAGGTTCAACGTCGTTTTTTTAGTCTAAGGAAGTCTTTATAAAATAATTTTCTGGTTTATTTTATTTGCAAATCAAATTAAGTTTTTTTTATTGGTTTTTTTTTTTAGAAAAATTTTGACAAAGCCAATCCATTTTCAGATCTCAAAGGCCTAGATATAAAGGCATTTTCAAAATATATTTTAATTGGCAAGGCAATTTTCTTTTGTAATTAAGTAAATTTTGTTTGGCCATTCGTTTAAGATTCTTTCCGTTAGAGGGTAATATTGGGTGACTTTTGGTTTTTCTATCCTTATCTTGTAAAATTTTTAAGATAAGTTCATTTTCTATCACTTTCTAGTACCATTTTAAGTAAAGATGTACAGATACCAATGTTTGTCTAAGCCTCTCCATTTTGATTGGTTTAAGAGATCTTGCTGATCAAGGGTCAATGGTACCCGCCCTTTTTGTTTAAGCCAAGACTATGTATTTAAGGGCCATTTTAAAGAAGGGTGGGAAAAAAGTTTCTTTTTTGGAATACGAAATATCAAAAAAGAGTTTCGATTTTAACACGACAAAAGCGAGTTTTGGTTAGAAAAGTCACATTTTCGTGGTGCGAGAGTTTTACACCCATTTTTGAATGTAAGTTTTTCTTCCGGCAAAGAAATGCTTGTCATTTCTTTGTCATCCATCTTCTTTAAAATGGCTAAAACAATTACAACAACTTTGTATATTTCCTTAATGAACTTATACATGAAAGGTTTTCTTTTGTTTATTGAAAAGAAAACCTTTACTTTTGTTTTTAAAATTTGTCGAGTTCTTTACAGATTTATCAAAGTTAGTTCAAAGAAAAATAATTTTGTTTTTAATTGATAATCAGATTTTAAATTAGATAAATGCATACAGAATAATGTAAATTTTCAAAGTTGTAATTAACAATAACTACCAAATTTATGTAAAATTAACTAAATAATATATTCTTTGTTGTATAACTCCTAAAATTTAATGTAATACGATTATTGCATCGTTTACAAAACAATTTTTAACCTTTGAAATTGTAATGAAATTCATCATTTTTTTTAAATAAAATATAAACCTTGTGTAAACCAGAAACAATCTCTTTTTATTAAAACAGGAAATAATTAAGGCTATGAACCAACATAAAAACCAAGTTAAGTTGTGTCAAGAAATCTCTTTAGCTAACTTTGGGTATTAATTAGTTTTGTTCATTTAATATAGTTGCAATTTACAACTTAGCTTGGTTAAACTTGGAAAACTTTAATTCAGCATCTAAATGAAACTATAAAAGTAAATAAATAATTCTAAATGACTCTAAAATAAAAACCTTATCTTTAAAAAGATAACTGTTATATTTTCTTATTGTTCAAAATAGTAAACTTTAACATTTCTACATTTCATAAATAAAATTAAAAAAAAAACACAATAATTCAAGTAAAGAAACTTTACATACACGATATGTGCGAGAAAATACATGAAAGATGATTTATTTGGTAAGTGATATATTTAGTTTACTAATAAGGTGATCCAGCCAAGAAAGAATCAACGTTCCTGAGATACTTCTGCCGTTGTCGTTCCGTATCCACTTTTGTTGTCTACCAGTTCCACTTGAGATCTTAATTAGGTAGTTGAAACAAATTTCACCTAATTATGCTTAGCAGAAGTCAGCCTTATATCATTAGTATATCCGCTCGCCACGTTACAATGTCATCTATAAACCACTCTTAACTTTATAAATAAATTATAAAGAAAAGTACACGTAGTTACCTATGGAATGGCCCTTACTTCTTCTGAACATTTTTCCAAAAACCGCACATGTTTTCCATGAATTATTTCCCATTTTTCACAGAAAAAAAACATAATTTTACACGACAAACGCAAAACACCGCAAAATGTCAATATGGACTCCACTCACATAGCAGCTGTGTGTCTACATGGCAAAACACACGCATGCGCACTTAAAAATTCGCATCCGCGAATTTAAATTTGCCATTGTTTTCAAAGCCAGCTATGAGCGCTTCACTTTTCGATTCTTTAAACATGTATAACGTATTTGCACTAATCGCTTTAACTTCTAAATAAGTAACTACGGTAGACTCCCCGTTCAACATTATTGTCTAAGGCACACAAAATGCATGTAATTAAAATACAGTAGACTCGCGCTAGTGTGAACACGAAAAAAATCTGCACGTTTATACCATGGAGACTGTTCACACTATGGAAGGTCTATTCTAAAACCGACTTACCTCTGGGAGCAAGAACTAAAAACTTTATGGTTTTTACCATTTTACAAAGCAAAACATAAAATGGTACTAGTATTTACCACAAAAAACGAATTAAAACTAAGTAATTCATGGTAATTCCCCTAAATCTTACCATTTGATTAACACCTCTTTTCTGTTTTTATACGATCGAGACTCGTTACTCTTTATACTACTATAATACATTGATCCTCACTGTTTACACTAGTGGGAGGTTCACACAAGCGTGTGTTCACACCAGCGCGAGTCTACTGTATTTTAATTACATGCATTTTGTGTGCCTTAGACAATAATGTTGAACGGGGAGGTAATTGTCTAGTCAATAATTCTTATGTGATGGCTACTAGAATGATTCAATTTTAAGGTGTGTATTTTGTAAAAAAATGTTTAAAAAAAATTGTATCAAATTTCACTGCACGACACTGTATAGAATAATTAAATTATTGGGAAGAAATTGGCATTTAAAATCATTCTAATTTAATTAACACCTGCCTAGGGAAGGCAATATAATGCACTTAAGGCGTTCTCTTTGAGCTTGTAGTGGAAAACGGTACAATTCATATCTTGGAAAAATGCACGAATAAAAATGACAGATTTTTATCAAACAAAGTGCATTTGCTAATTTGACCAGGGCAAGTACTTTTACAGGTAGATTAAATGCTATAGGAATCATACACTGCTGCTGCTTAATGTGTGTAACAGGGAAAAAAAGATAAAAAAATATATTTTGAGCGATGTCATGAAATATTTTTCGCTGTTTTAGACCCGTATTCGGCTGGTAGTGGGAAATTAGGGAAATTCATAGTGACCTCTGGTCTTCACGAAGTATTTCATCATTCCGTCGTGTGCAGAGATGTAGGTGAGAAGTGGGTACTTGTTTTTCACGCAAATTCTAGCTCATGCCATGCCGTGCATTACATTTAGCGTTTAGGAAAAAGTACCTACAGATGGTTTAATGGAATTTTGGGGGAAACGGTCAAGATGTGGCAAATTTAATTGTTGCCGCGTTGGAGGAAAAGGATATTCCAAGGCGTAGCACGGTTCAGAAAAATAGTGACTTATTTCCAGCGAACCGGGTGTCAATTTTTGCCACAAATGTAGTGGTGGAGAGGCACCTCCTGTTCGTGTTATGTGAGAGGAAACGGAACGGCGCGAAACAATAATTTGTACCGCAGCAGAAGCTTTGCCTCCCTATTTCAGTAAGACCAATGATGTGCGCGATGATATATCACCCTTAACTGTCCGAAACACATTTTGAAGCGACATGGGTATTGGAGTTTAAAAGTAAAGGAAACGCAGGAAATTTTGCCAGGTGAACAGCTTCGAAGAATGAAGTGTTGCGAAACCATGAATCAAAAAGCAAAACAGGGTGAAGATTTTATTAAAAATATTTGTTTTACAGACGAAAGTTCGTTTTCAATTCATGACCATAGTCCTTTCGTTGTTCGTTGCTGGTCAAGGAAAAATAAACATGTCCATACTGCAGAACGCACTCAGTATCCTTAAAAACTTAACGTCTGGACTGGTATTTTTACGAGGAACAAATTATTTAGCTCGGTTGCAGGACCATATCATTCCTGCGATTCGACAGGTGCTAAATGTTGACTTTAACCAAATTTGGTTTATGCAAGATGGTTACCCAGCTCATGACACTTTGCCTGTGAGAGTGTTTTTAAATAAAATGTTTTCAAGGCGGCTTAATACAAGCGGGCAAGGTACTTATTCGCATCTCAGAGGCCACCTGATGGCCCCTGAGATGCGCATAAATTTGGCTTTTTGCATAGCCCCATAAAAAATCATTGTGTGCCAAGCCAGCTGATAGTACTTTCCCTGCTTGTAATAAGCCGCCTTGGAAACGTTTCATTTGAATAAATACACTATTGCCGGCAAATTGTCATAAGCTGAACAGCCATCTTGCATAAACCAAATTTTGTTAAAATCGAATTGCAAGAATGTTATTGTTCTGCAACAGAGCCTAATAATTTCTTCCTCGTACATTACCATTGATGAAAAAAGGACCAATGATATTGTCACCCAAAAATCCTAGCCCAGACATTAAAATTTTGAAGATACTGGGTCTGCAGTATGCAAATGTTTATTTTTCTGGGACGAGTAACGAACAACGGAAGGATTGTAGCGGCCATGAAGACAAGAGGTCACAAACAGCGAAAAATATTTCAGGATATCGCCCAAAATTTATTTTTCTCTCTTTTACTTCTCATCTTAGAGAGAAATCACTAAGCACAGCCATCAGTCTATGAATCTTATAGCTTTTAACCATGCTGCGTAGACCTAACTAAGCTTACCCAACCTAACCTTAAAATGATTCGTAGATAAGTGACAAAATACATTATCATCGTTGCGTACTTTAAGTTCAATTAGGTTGTCTAATTGCACGAAATAATTCAATTGACACCCTTATTTGAAAGCTGCTCCGATGCGACGATCCGGAGTGCCTTGATAATTTAATTCCCTGTTCACAAAGACGCTCTGCCAGCGCGATATGACGTCGACAAAATCTTATTGAAAACAGGACGATTAATGGAAAAGCGGAATTAAGTTTATGGAAAGTTTCAACTTTGGCCCTGGAGGGCCTAATAATCAAGAGCGTAGTGGCAAATTATAACATACCATAGGGTAAGAACAACAAGACAAGTGACTTTCTTCCGTTTTAATAATTTGCTGTCATAGCTGGCTTTGGAAACAATGGCAAATTTAAATTTGCGGACGCAAATTTTCAAGTGCGCAGGCGTGTGTCTTGTCATGTAGACACAAAGCTGCCGCGTGCATGGGGGCCATCTTTGTTGCTTTTGCGGTGTTCTGCGTTGGGCGTGTAAAATTATGTTTTTTTTCTGTAAAAATGGAAAATAATTTACGTAAAACATAAGCGTTTTGTGGAAAAATGTGCGGGAGAAGTAAGAGAGTGCTTTTTCTTTTTTTTTTCTTCATAATTTGTTAATAAAGTTAACAGTGGTTTATAAATGCCACTAAACACTCTTCATGGTGTCCACAATAAATCTGCACAGTCAGTTTTAGAAAAACTACAATTTTAATCCACAATTTGATACATTTTCACCCAATCAACTAGTTTTTAGAAAAAAATAATAGACATAACCCTAAACTTTTGACGAATGTCAAATAATGTAGTGACGTATCGGAGTATGTTCCAAAACCATCCAAACTAACGCATGCGCACTAACCTAAATCCTGTCTATACGAAAAAGGAAGATTAGGAATTAAATAGAGGTCCTGGCTTCAAGTATCGCGTGTGAGAATGCAATGCTTTAACGTATTTGTTTGCTGTATTTGTATACCTATTCCAAATATAAGAGAGATTTTTTATGGGTATGCGCACTCGCAATGAGATCCCTATCGCGCTCGAGAAGCGGCAAGTGCGCGGCAATGTTGGTGTATGTTGGTTTTGAAACAGTTCAGATTGTAACCTGCATGGAAAACTGTCGCAGGGAGTTTATTCCACAGCGATGCTGTTCTCCAGAGATATGAATTCTGATATAATGAGGTTCTTGGTGCCTCTATTTTGGCAATAAATTGATGGTTACCGTCTGTTTGACGTGTTCGCCTAGTACGTGCTACTCCCGGGAGGATCATACGTGCCAACTCTTCAGAGCATTTTCAGTGATAAAACCTGTAGAAGAGAGATAGATCGCCCACAGTTCTTCGATGTTCGAGACTATCCAAGCTACGGGTAAGTGCGGGGTCATTGATCAGCCTGATAGCTTGTTTTTGCACGGTGTTTAAAAGCATTAAGGTATTTTTGGTTGCCGCACTCCATATATGTGAGCAGTGCTCCATAGTTGGTCGAATCTGGGCTTTGCAGAGTGTCAGCAGTTGGCTTGGTGTATACAGATGTCTTGTACGAAATAGCACCCCAAGCTTTTGGGACGCCCTTTTAGCTATATCTGCCACGTGACTGTGCCAAGACATGTTGGTCTCTGCAGTGACTCCTAAGATGTTCAACTGGCTCTGCAATGTCTGCTGGCTCACCGGTGCTGGTCTTTTTTGAAAATCTCAGTCAGTAAGAATAATTAACAATTTTGTTTTATAGCAAGGTTAACTTAAATTTAAGATTCAATCAACAGTTCTCCGTCTTTGCTTCAACTGTAAATCATATTTTTTTAAACCAATCTGAACACGTGCAATTTCGATACAATGTTTTGAACAACAGAAACCGGTAAAGAACCAGGAGACCGGAAAATATTTTTACCGGTCCCCCTTTTAGTTTTTAGGCAAGTTGGTCATGGCTTATGTCACTTAGACAGTGATTATATTGACAGTTTTTGAAAGTGGCGAGTTTGTAGTCATCGATGTAAACACTCAAGTTTTTAAATTGATCAATGCAATTCATTGAAATCAATCGGGTTCGTAAATTATCTGATAAATTCCACCAAGTTACCAATTGATGCCGTATTGCTCACCAATTCTGGTGATGACGATGAATGGCACTTACGACGTCAAAATTAGCCGCTTTTTATTTTTTTGTTGTTAGGCTGGATCATTTTTTAATTTTTTTGTTATCTTTTTTTTGTTAAATGCTCATATTGGAAGATCTAGACAGTGACTCAAAACTCGGATGATTAAGATCTAGAGTAAAAATCACCAGACCACGGTATGCCAGGATTAAATATAACATTAAAAATACTGTTGCCATGTGCTTGTGCAGATACTCTTTTAGGACAAAATTAAAATCCAAAAAAACGTGGTTAAGAAATCTGATTTTATCGAGTTCTTTTTTATTTTTTGATGGCAATCGGACTCACCGAACAAAAATGTCAGATGAACGTCATACGTTATATGTCAAAGAACCAATTTAACCGGTGAGGAAAATTAGATTACTTTACAAACTCGCCCATTGTGTTTATTTTGATAGGATTTTTATTGCAATAACCTAAAATAAAAAGTGAAAATATTGAAAATTAACCCCAACTAATTATAATGTAAAATAATGCTTTTGTTACAGTTATCAATTACTAACTTTTGAGTAAGTACGTTAATATTTACTTGGCGTGGAGTATTTATGTTGGTTTAAAAAGCTAATATTTAATTGTTAAGTTTTGTCATTTAAAAAAATAGGAAAACTGACTTTACAGGTCTCTCCAGGTTTACAGGTCAAACGGCTCACTCTATAAATTTTTTGCGTCGACCTGTAAAGTTAACCTTTTCGGTCTAGTAAATGCCTATTTTTTGTTTATATCAATATATTCTTCAATTTATTTTATTTAGTTTACTGGCTCTAACGGCTCTCTTTATTCAGTCTCTAAACTAGTACAGTATGACGTAGAAGCTTAATAACATTCCCATACAGATTGACCCCATCGGACGAAGCCTATCATCATGACTTTTTACGTAGTTTTTATGGTCTCTGTTATAGCTTCAATTTTTAGTTCCCGATTTCGAACGTACCGAGGTGCAATAAGCATAAATATTAATATATCTGTACAACTTGTAGATGAGTCCATGGAACCGTTTGACATATATATTTTCCTTGAGGTGGGCAGGTCATATTGCTCTCTGTTTCTGTCACAATTCAGTTTTATTTGTAAATTTTTTTGACGTTTTTAGAATTTTAGGTTAAAAATTACTTTTTAACTCGTTAGAAAGTGACTTTCTTACAATTATTTGATTTCCACACTCGGCTGGGCCTCGCGCACACTCGTGTGAATTATATTACTTTCTTCACTCGATAGGGACTAGGTATTGCGCATGTTTACTATTGCGCATGTTTACTATTGCGTTACACTAAATGTTTTTTAAATTTATTTTTGCCACATTGAAATATTGGATTTAAATCATAGTTCCGAAAAAAAATTATACAAAATAAGGTTATGTCTCCCAGAGTTACTGCGCGTGCTTTCACCGCCACCCTACCTTCGCGAGGTGAGACTTATGGAGCGAGCTATTTTTGCCCCACTCCTAATACCCGAACGCTAAAAGCCACTACAATTTTTACGCCGTTGTGAATACCTGAACGGTTTGGAGTGAAAATAGTCAAAAAGTGAATCGAGTGCATTAGCCGAACGCCCTTATAAAACAGGTTGAATAATCTAAAAAACAGCGACTTTTTAGCCTTCATCGCTGGTATGCAGATGCCATAAGACGACTACAGGTTTCTTTTTAATCTTCTCAAAAGATTTCAATACCTATTTTTGCTGTTGATAATTTATTTTAAAAAAATACTGAAACATAAAAAAGTATTTACACATTATAACATAAAAAATACCGCTTTCCTTTTGTTGGCTTTGGTTAAAAACATTGAATAATAACATTATATTTATCTTCAAATTTTCCTCATACAAATTAAAGACAACTTTGAGAGAAAAAAAATCATAGTTGAGCGCTGTTCAGGTTTTAAACCCTTTTCAGCTTTATGCCTCACTCATAAAAATGCAATCAAAATTTTTCATTTTGCAAATTGTTTTTTTCACCCCCTATTTGTTCCGTTATTACGTGAAAGATTTAATGGTCCTCATCACACTGATATGTATAAACTTGGTTTATGATTTTATTGCAAATTTAAAATACACTTTGGTTACAGAAATCAATTTTAGTTAAGCTAGACCAAAAAGACATACAAAAAGTAGTATTCGAAAATCAAGCGGCCATCAAATCGGAAAAAAAATATAAGTAGACCAAGAACCAATTATGCGAAAGGACCTTCCCTGTTAAGAACTTTAGACTTTCTTCGCAACGCTTATTCTTGAGTTTCTAGTTAGACAGTGACATTTCTGTAATCTCACATCAATCTAACACCCAAAACCTTGCTTCATGTGATTTATTTCTGCACCTCAGACTAAAAAATTAAATAAATAGACGTATTACCGTCAGAATTTTTTAATTTTTTAATTTTTTTTTGTAGATTCTTCATGTTTTCTGTTTTTAATCAATAGTTTAAGTAGTTATACCATTATATATATTGACTGTTAACAAAACTATCAGACAAACAATAACGAAAACCTATTACAAATCATATACAGTGATTTGCACCACTTTTTTTTTGCACATAATTGTGACACATAATCTTTTAAATACTTCGAAGAATTATGACTTCTGGTTGATCTTGATGATGGTTTATTTGCAGGTTGATTTAACATCTAATAGCTTTAACATTCTCTTTTGGAATGTACAAATAAGTTGAACTTTAGCTTTGGGTTTCAACATCATTTGTTTTCTGTTGTGGTTACTTCAGTTTTAACAGTAGTGTTGAAGTTCTGTACTGTCGTCTTCCAAAATACATACATTTCTTCTAGGAGCTAATTATCGAAGAGAAACGTTTGCTTATTTCCCATTGGTAAATTTAAGTATATTCTGGGTTGGCAACAATTAATTCAGCTTTTTCTATGATTGGTTCGTATTTAGCATTTCTAACATGTTTTTTTATGGGTCCTGATTTTGTCTATGAAGGTGTTGATGTTCCAAAAGTAGATTTTCTGATATAAATAAACACTCTCTCGTGTGGAGTACAATTCGTGGCAGCATATAACAAATATCTAATTGAATTTAAAGCAGCTGGGATCAGTCTCTCCCAATCTTCTAAATTATAATTCTTAGCTTTCAAGTCCAGGGTCGTTCTTTTCCAAATAATACCGTTACAATGCTTTATTTTACCATTTCCTTTGGTATTATATGTAGAACTATGACTTGTTGTTACACGTCTGGCAACAAAAATTATTTTAATTCGGTAGACCTGAATTCTGTTCCATGATCGGAATAAATGAACGAGGGCAATCCAAAAAGAGAAAATAAATTGATTTACCACTTTATGATGGTATTTGCGGTCATATCAGGACACGAAAGGCAAAAGGCAATCTTGAGTATTCGTTAACTATGTCTAAAGGGTATTTATTTCTTTGAGAATGATGGTAGTGGAAAATCTATATTGATTCTTTTAAAAAGAAAGGATTTTGAGTAAACCACATATTCTAGAAACAGAATCAGAAACGGTATTCATCTTTCCTGGTCTGTATATTATGTCGTAACTTTAACATAAAAGTATAAATCTCCATCTAAGAATGATTTCATTTTTAAGTTTGCTAGAATGATTCTTGTTAAACATAAAGGAGACTGATTTTTGATCAGTGATAAAGTTAACTTTTTCCCAATAAAATAATGTCTCTATTTTTTTAATGACTCAAATATCTTTTCAATTGCTGAGTGTTTTTGTTCACTTGCGGAGAGGATTTTAGAGAAAAAACTATTTGCTTGACTAAGACAAGCAGCAGTTGCGTAAACGGATGCGTCAGTTTCTACTACAAATGGAATATTCGGATCAGTAGAATTAACGACGGAGTAAGGTATATTATTTTTTACTGCTTGAAAACCTTTTATCGCTTCAAACGACAAAGGGAATGAGTTTTAGTCTATTATTCGACAATTTTTTTCTCAAAATCTCAAGATTCATCTTGCGTAATGAGAAAACATACAAAAAGGTCTTGGCAATAACTGAGCATTATAAAGACTGGTCAGTGTTATAAGTGGTTCAGTAGGATCAGGACAAATTTCTCCATTTTTAATAACGTACAAAATACGTACGTTTAAAATTTTATTTAGATTAAAGACCAACAATATAGCGTAAGGATGGGATGAAAAGTTTCCGGCCTAGCCTATAGCAGGCCCGATTTGCTTTCGTGTTCCAACGTGTTTATGTAGCCTTGCTTGTGATCAGTATACGCTCGAAGTTTAAAGTGAGTGCGTCAAGTAGTTTGTGTCCTGCTTATTTTGAAAGTTTATACAGTGTGTCAATTTTAAAAGATGGAAAAAAACGAGATAAGAGTTGTGATGAAATATTTTCTATCAAAGGGTCATCGCCGACGAAAACAAAAGCTGAACTAGATGCTACTCTAGGGAAATCTGCTTCTTTCTATACCACAGTTAAAACCTGGGTATGGGACTTTAAACGTGGTCGTATTAGCACTGATGAGGCTCCGCGTTTTGGCAGGTCAAAAACGGCAAGCTCTGAAGAAATGGTGCAAAAAATTCACAAACTAATTCTAAAACATCGCAGATTAAGACTGAAAGAGGTAGCTGAGACTGGGCATATTAAACAAGCGAGTTCACCATATTTTATGTAAAGTCTTAGGTATGAGAAAGCTATCCGCCCGATGGGTGCCGTGTTTGCTCACGCCAGATCAAAAGCTTGTGCGTCTAACCATTTCAGAGGAGAATTTGGCTGTATTTGAACATGATTCAGGGGACTTTTTGTGTAGATTTACTACGGTTGATGAAACATGGGTTCATCATTATACTCCTGAAATTAAGCAACAGTCCAAACAATGGACGGCAAAGGACGAACCAGTTCCAAAGATGGCAAAGGCAGTATCGTCTGCTGGAAAGGTCATAGCAACGGTCTTTTGGGACGCTAAAGGGATACTCCTCATAGATTATCTCGAAAAAGAAAGAACAATAAATTCAGAGTACTACAGCAACTTACTGTACCAGCTCAAGCAGAATATTGGCAAAAAACGTCCTGGTTTGGCAAAAAAGAAAATTTTGTTTCAGCAGGACAATGCACCTTGCCACAATGGCTAAAATCCATCAGCTAGGCTTTGAACTATTAAACCATCCACCTTATTCACCAGACCTAGACCCGTCAGACTTATTTGTTTCCAAACCGAAAAAAATTTCTTGCTGGAAAAAAAGTTTCCTCAGGTGAGAAGTCATCGCAGCTACAAACGCCTATTTTGACGAGTTGGATAAATCAGATTCAGTGATGGCATCAAATCAGTTGAATATTGTCGGGCCAAATGTATTACCTTACAAGGGGACTATGTAGAAAAATAAATTATTATTTAGTCACTATGGTGTTGCGTTTTATTTTAGGCCGGAAACTTTTCATTCCATCATAAGTATTTTTTTTATTTAAACAAAAAACTAAATTTTTGAATTGTTAAAAAGTGGTCCATAACTTTTTTAATTTTAAACATTACCTATTGCAGTTTTATACTTTTTTTAGTCTCTTTTGAGTAGAATTTACCTGTCAGATGGGATTTAATCCCTCCAATTTGCTTTATGAGATATAACCCATTATAACTGATTTTTTTGTGAAATTTAATTTTGCCTAACATTATTTTTATATTGATGTTTATTTTATATTTTTACAATTTTTTAAAACTTTTTATTAAATTTGAAACATTTGTATGTAAATATGATTAATTTTAAAAACAACGAAAAATTATTTATAAAAATAATTAAAATAATAAAAATTTATTATTTTCAAATGTTACTAATTACTTTAAAGGACATTTTAAAAATGTTTGCAGTTTTCTGTAAACAAGGTTTCATTATACGACCGCGACCCTTAAAAATACCACTCGTTCTCACACAACACAAAAGCAGACGCGACGCGTAAAAAACGCTTTTTAAAAATAACGAGCGGGCAAATTTACAATTTAATTTTTTTACGCTGATAACGGGCTGCCATGACAGCACTTTACAATAATTATCCGATTAAAAGTTTGCGAGGCGCCGAAACAAAAAAAAATAATGTAAAATTTAGTACCCGTAAATTAAAATTCAAACAAGTTTTCGTGGCTAATCGGGTAAAAAGAAAAATTAAGGGTTTTTTTTTTGTTTCTCTAGTACTTTTCCATGGGTAGCTCCAAAGCTTAACCTCACGGGGGTCCAAGATCTAATGGACACCTAATAAGTGTTGACAGTTAACTGTTTCGTCCTTATGGGACTCCTCAGAACACTGCTGGTCGATGTGACACCCTTCATAAATTAAGTATACGGCTTTATCTCTCACCTTACATTGTTAGTGAGAAAACAAAGTCATGTACCCAACAAGAAGCGCCATCTACCGAAATATGAGAGAAACTAAAACAGCAGCAGGCGAGTAAAACTGCTATATCATCGATCGATGAAACTATCGATTGAAAGAAATAATCCATCCAGTGACCTACGACACACATTGCCTTTCTAGATCAGGGCAATGCTAATTGCGTTTGTTCCGCTATCAAGACGTCGGCATCGCGTCAGTCAACGTTTAAAGCCAAATATTAAAAAATGTAAAATTTAGTACCCGTAAATTAAATTTCAAACAAATTTTCGTGGCTAATCGGGTAAAAAGAAAAATTAAGGGAAAAAAGATAATGTTTTTTAGAAAAAAAATATTACATGGTAATTATATTACAGTATTTTTAATCCGCACGTGTCTACTGCGTCGTTATCGTTATTCAAAATCAATTCAGTAGCAAACCTGTCACGCTGTTGTTATCTTTAATTGTGTGCTTTTAAACAGGATTGTTTGATTGCTAACAGTCTGTTACCCTGACCTTTATTGTGTACCAACGCTACTTTTTGGCAATGATCTCCATATATAACTGAATAGGCCTTTACATATATGCAAAGTGAGGCAAAAATATTGATATTTTTGGTAGAGAGATCACGCTGCGCAGGAGGTGGGTGCTAGCTTTCCTTTTTTACTTTTACTCTCCAATGATATTCTGTGGTTTTGAAAGTTCGCGGACATTTGATTTTTAATCTATAATTGGATTTTTACTGCGATTAGGTACTAATAAAGTTTTTTTAATAATCAAAGCTACTTACTTCAAAAAGAAAACCGGCTTTTCACTCCTATAAAACTCGTTTTTATAAGCAACGCATCGTGTTTCTATTTTTTATTTTTTTTAACTAAAACAATTTCAAAAATATACTGACAACATTTTAAGACATTACAAATAACAATCTCTTTAAAGTATTAAGTTCACAGAATACCACCAGTGATTAGAACTAGAAAGAGAAGTTGCAATGCTTAGCACTCATTGTATATTCTCACTCCAAAAAAACTTTTTGCCTCAGTGTCCTACAAACGTAATGAATAGCCGTGGCCGTTCCAGTTACTTCATTGCTTTTTGGTAATGGTGTAAAACATATAAGAAATAATCTAAAATTAAGTTTTTCCACCTTACGCTCTCCAGAGACCATATATATTATTTTTTTGACAGCTTCAGAATTAATACTTGATGGCTGATATGCGTTGATAGTTTAATTAAGAGGGAGATAACATGGTAATTATCCCTTACTGGAAAAAAAAATTATTCACTTTTTGCTAATAATTAAAGGGCAAACGGGAGAATAACCCTCCCCACCACTGTTCGAACTGATGTTTCTCAATAAGAATGAAACACCGGTGTATACGAGCTACTATGTCCGTTATAGCGCCGATACACAAACGCGTTTTTCTGCAGCGCGATGCCGCAGCTGTAACGCGGTAACCGCGGCGTCACCGCGCTGCAGAAAAACGTGTGTGTAACTACGCCACGGACCGCAATTGCGGTAACGACGTAACCCGGTAACCGCGACGTCACCGCGCTGCAGAAAAACGCGTGTATGTAACGGCGCTTAAGGAACTGCTCACAAACCTGTTTTTGTTAGGTTTGCCGCCAAACGTTGTTTTTGGAAACGTTTTTAAGCTATTTTTAACGATTTGAGCCTAATCAAATAACTCTTGATTGTTTAATTGAATAATTCATTCCTACTGCAAGGTTCGGATTTAAAAAACCTGACACTAAGCGCCGGTACACACGGGTTTTTCTGCAGCGCGGTACCGCTGCGACATCGCGCTGCAGAAAAACGCGTGTGTGTACCGGCACCACGGACCACAATTGCGGTAACGCTGCGGCATCGCGGCGTCACCGCGCTGTTGAAAAACGCGTGTGTGTACCGGCGCTAAGTGCTTCTCAAACCGAAGCTGCTTAGATTATTGTAGAGTCCCTGTATGTTGACATATTTGGATATATTAATATGTCCAAATATGTCAACATACAGGGACTCTAGGTTATTGTATCTCGTACTGGATGCTTTTTTGATTAAATTTATCATAGCCCTGATTTATCTAGTATTAGTGATGGGTATTTTGTTTGTCTAAGCACATATAAACTAAGCTAGTTTTTCTATGGTCTAAATAATTATTTGTTTTACTAATCATGTCTATTATACTAATAACTTGCCTCGAAATAATTATTATCGATTTATGTTTATATTATCCATACATTATGACAACTATAAAATATATATTATTACATTTAATTCATAAATGCTTAATGAATAGTTTTAATATTTACATATTTTATTGTGTTAATATTTAAATAATATTTAAATAGACTGCTAGCCACTGTGTGTGTCATAATCTTTATAATTTAAACAGCTTAATAATGTACAGTGAAACCTCCTATAACCGGACACTCACGGTTACGCCAATTTTGTCCGCTTATTGGAGGTGTCCGCGTATGCGAGGGATATATATACAAGGTGTCCCAAAAGTCTGAGTCCACCCAAATATACCCAAAAGGTCTATTTTATGGAGGGGCGGCACCCTCACCACTTCATAAAACAGATCTCTTGATACTATCGACCACTGCCAATTATGAAACTATTTTTAATAGTTCAGAAGATATTTGGGTGGACTCGGACTTTTGGGGCACCGTGTATATACATTTATTAACAATTTCCGCTGCTTGAGTTTTTCCGATATTACATTTTTCAGCGATCTTTTGTGCCGATATATATTCCTTCTCCGAAACGTTAACAACTTTCATTTTTTCACGTAAACTAAGAAGTTTCTTACTAGGCTCTATTTCAAAAAGATATATTACTAACCAACCGCACAATAAAAATAAACACAGCAGTCCCGCCAAATAAAATATGTTGTAAATACGACAGAAGTATTTAGTCTGCGCATTAAAATTGAAAGAGGTAATTCTCCAGCAGCAGAGTGCGTTATTGCCAACATACTACATAATAGTTATGTCCATGTCGTGCAGCGCTCCGTCCCGTTGTCAGAGGTTCGAGTCCGGTTAAGCAAGGTTTCAGAATTTTTTAACCAAAAAAAAATTGTCCGCGTCCGGTTATTAGAGTGTCCGGTTATAGGAGTGAATTTTACATGTAAATAAATAGGGAAAAGCTTGGTTCCAACAAATTTGTCCACCTTAAGGGAGTGTCAGCTTAATAGAGGTGTCCGCAAGGAGAGGTTTCACTGTATATATAGCTATATATTTTCTAAACAAGTACAGAAAATTGATTTTTTAACACGCAAACGTCGTTGACAGAGCAATGCGTAGCGAGTGAGAAAATTTTTTTCCGCACTGATGTGGAAAAAATTTTTCACACTAGTGCGGTAAAGTATAAATTAGTGCACTAAAAATAGTTAATATTTTAATGACAGTATGTTAATTACATAATGTTTTTGGTATATAAGGGTGTTTTTGGTCAGGTAAAAAGAATTAAAAATCTGATCTAATCTTATGTGTAAAACAAGACCTAATAAAATTATCAGAGAAGCAAAAAGTATGGGTTTATTTAACTCCCAACATTATTTTTGAATAAGTTCAAAAGCTATTTTTTAACGACTTGAAGTTACTTTTGTTTACGATAAAGGTAACCATAAGTGTAACGAAATGTGCACTTAAAGGGCTTGACCAAAAAATAAAGTGTCTGAAGGTTTTTTCTGTACGGCACTCACAAAAAAGACAGTACAATTTAATTACGATTCCTCGCTATTTCTTTTCTACGGAATCGTTTTTCTTATGCCGGCCCCTTAAAAAAGGCTACTAAATCCTGAAAAAAAACAACCCAAACTCATAAAACAGAAATATTTAATTTTTATTGGGAAAACAGGCACTAAAAGTACGTTTTTTGATGCATATGTCTTACAATCAAATAAATATTGGGCAAAAATAGGTAGAACTCATTTATTTATTTAACAAGTGGAACGAAAGTGAACCAAGGAAACCAAGTCCATGGCGGAAGGAAAACCTCCACCCGTCTACAAGGAAGAAATACACCTAATCACAGTTCAACCAAACCATGCTATCATTATCTCCACGGCATCTCACGGTGGTCAGCTTGTCGGTTCTGAACGATCGAAATTATTTTATGGTTGAAATTTTGAAAAATTGATGTTGAGAGTTAGGAACTGTCAACTAGCGTTTAAAAAATGTGATTTTAATATACTGTGCGTTCTGGAGATGGTGCATATCGTTTTTTTCCTCTTAAGCAAAAAACTTGAAAAATGAATACTCTGAAAGTGTGTACGGACGCTTATAGCTTTTCTTTATTTACCATAGTTTTTTCTTAAGAAATTTAATAAATTTGTTAATTTATACTATAGGTATCAATTTGTTACCTTGCAGTAATATTCTTTATCGTAGTCAATATATTCACTATTTTCACATACATAGTTCAACACGGACTGATTTTTATCCCATGAAACCGGTGTTTTGTCCCACACGTTTAATAAATTATGTCGGCCAATCCCACGCGCCAACGCTGAAACATTAAATCATAGCTAATACGGTGGCAAGAAGCGGCAGCTGAATGGAGCACCTATACCACCCTTGATACATGATTGAAATAATAAAGCCCAAACGTAATTGATACGTAATGATACGGACTTTTTAGTCCAATATTTATAATATATATTTGAAAAATTATAATAATTCAATACACAAATTTTACCTAATTTTTTAATAAGCAAATTGAAACTGCAAATGGTTTAATAGTAAAAATTAAAGATACTAACCCATATTTAAAATATACGTGAAGAAATCACCATATAAACTCTGGTTTACCAATTTGGAGCACTTTTGAAAATCGCCTTTCCGCGCGGAATAAGTGCGGATCATTATACTATACAATCAAACGGACTATGACTTGTCATCGTGACAAGTGACAACGAGTTAGTTGATCGATTTTCTGCATTTGGGTCTACTAATAAGGTAGTTGGGCACTTTTTTAAGACTTAATCGTGATTTTTTTTTTATTTTTTTTTATTTGTCAAACACACTGTGTTTATTGTATACAATCTAGTCAGTAAAACTAATTAGCAATTTTGTTTTAACTCAATTTACTAGAAAAGTCAGATTTAAACTTAGAGTTCACTCAACAGTTCTCCCCGCTTTGTTTAGTCTGTACCTCACAATTGTGTTGTGTTTATAGCATTATTTTGTTTTATGTAATTCACTTAGTTTACTAGCTCAAACGGCTTCACTCTTTTTGGTCTTCGAACTAGCATAGTATTGTCTAGAAGCTGAATTGCTTCCACATTCACATGCCGATGGAGTCTACCTTCATGGCTTTTTGGGTACTTTTTTATAGTCTCTGCTACAGTTTCGATTTTTAGATCTCGATGAAGGTCACTATTTCGAACGTACCAAGGTGCATTCACAATGTTTCTTAATACTTTATTTTGAAATCTCTGTAAAACTAGAATGTTACTCTCTTTAGCACAACTCCATAGTTGAATACGATATGTCCATACTGGTTTCAGTATTTGTCTATAAAGCAGTAACTTATTATGAATTGTTAAATTGGACTTCCTTCCAATTAGCCAGTTTATTTTTCTATACCTTATCTCAAGTTCTTCTTTTTTTTTTCTTAACATGTGCGCAATTTGGCATCAAGTGTTATACCGAGATATTTTGCCTGATTTGAATATTGTACGGGAATGTTGTTAATTGTTATTTGTATTTGATTTATATTTTTGTTTGTAAAATCAACATGAATTGATTTGGTTTCATTTAATTTTATTCGCCACTTTGTGGTCCAACTGTGAACTTCGGTGACTGCATCCTGAAGTTTTTCTATGCATTTTTCAATAGATTTTTCTACCGTCAATAAACCAGTATCATCTGCAAATGTTGCTAAGTGACAATTTTCTGGCTTTGGGATATCGCAAGTAAATAATAAGTATAGATAAGGGCCTAGTATGCTACCCTGGGGCACGCCTGCTTGAATTTCGCTTAAATTTGAGTATGAGTCTTCCTGTTTTACTCTAAAATGTCTATCAGATATGTATGATTCTAAAATATCGGAATATTGTTTTGGCAGAAACCGTTTTAGTTTAAAAGTAAGGCCTTCATGCCACACTTTGTCAAATGCTTGTGCTACATCTAGAAAAACTGCAGAACAAACTTTTCCCTTTTCTAGTGCTTTTTCTTTTATATTAGTAATTCTATGTACTTGATCTATCGTGGAATGCTTGTCTCGGTAAAAACAAATTGATGAGATGGAATAATTTCTTGTCTTTCTATGATGGGTTTTATTCTTTTAAGCAATAATTTCTCATAGAGCTTGGATATAATTGGCAGCAAAGATATTGGCCTGTAAGATGACACATCATGGAGTGGTTTTCCCGGTTTTGGGATCATGATAACTTCTGCAACTTTCCACAGTTTAGGTACATACCTAAGCCTAAAGGACGCATTAATTAGGTTGCATAGTTTTACGATAGCTTTTCTGGGGAGTTGTTTTATGACTACCCCGTTAATAAGATCATACCCTGGGGCTTTTTTCGAATTAATATTTTTGATTTCTGTTAATATTTCTTTTGGTGATGTAAGCTTAATATGGTCCTCGATTTGATGGGGTTTATTTAAATGAAAGTTTTCATCCGGTGTTTCGTGGGGCTGAAATGTTTTTTCTAAATGACTTGCAAAAATATCTGATTTTTCTTTGTTACTCCTTGCCCACTGGTTGTTAAATTTTCGTATGGGTGGAATTTGGATAATTGGTCTTTTAAAATCTTTGGTTGCTTTCCAAAAGGAATAGTCGGTATTTTTATCATCTGTAAGTTCATTAAGAAAATGGTTAATAGATTCATTTTTTATTACTAGAATTTCTCGCCTAATGCGCTGCGTCATGTTGTTGAGATTTGTTTTGTTGTTGACTTAATCGTTATGATAGAAAATAGTTCGATATTGAGGTTTCGATCGTCTAAATTAGACAAGCTGACCTCCGTGCGTCGTTTCGGAACCGAAAACAATCACTTTAATAAATATTATCTTGCATAGTGATTTTTAAAAAGCCTATTCTATTTTTGGTTTAAATTTTAACAGTAAAATATAGCCCATTTATTTATATAAAAATATTGCTTTAGGGTAAATTAAATGAGCCATAATATGTCAACAATTTTTTATTTAAAACTTGTTCCATTTTATGTTTACTGCAACATATTTTGCATTTTTTCTTTGTTTTATGATCATAAAGTCTCCATTAAATCGACCCTACTTCCCACGTCATCGTTCAGGGCAATAAAAAATGGAAAAACACACAACAGAACAAACCCGCTGACCAATAAAAATGTCCCAGTGCATCAGTTTGCATGAATTCTTCCTTTTCGTGATTTATAAACAAGCAACGAATTTTGTTAATTCCTCATCCGTACTAAGAGGAACCTAATCAAAATACACAGGGTAAGTCAAAGGACTTAGTACCATAGACCTATACGTAATAGGTCTATGCTTAATACACAGTTAGGCGGTAAATTTTGTAGGCCATTAGCTATAAAATATTTTTTTATATTTACCAAAACGAAATTCTGTTAGTTTTTTATTTGCTTTTATTTACAAAATTATCTTACTTAAAACAACTTACTTTCCGCGCCATCATTCAGAGCAATAAAAAATTGGACAAAAACACAACGGGACAAATCCACTGACCAATAAAAACATCCCAGTGAGTCAGTTTGAATGAATTTTTTCTTTTTGTGATTTATAAACATGCAACGAATTTTGTTGATTACCCATCCCTTAAGAGGAACCTATTCAGAATATCCAGTCAAACGACTTAGTACACGGTTGGGCGGTAAATTTTCTAAGCCAGTAGCTATAAAATGTTTTTTTTTTTATATTTACCAAACAATTTTGTGCTCTGTTGCTTTTATTAAAAAAATGGAAAAACCACAACAGGACAAACCCACTGGCCAATAAAAACATCCCAGTGCCTCTGTTTGCATGAATTTTTCCTTTTTGTGATTTATAAACAAACAACGAATTTTGTTGATTCCCCATCCCTACAAAGAGGAACCTATTCAAAAATACAGGGTAAATCAAACGTCTTATTGCACGATTAGGCAGTGCATTTTATAATTCATTCGCAGAAAATGTGTTTTTTATTAACCAAAACAATTTTTAGTTTTATTTTGCTTTTAATGACAAAATTATCTTATTTTAATTCACGTTATTTCCCGCGTCATCATTCAGAGCAATAAAAAATTGAAAAAACTACAACGGAACAAACCCACTGACCAATAAAAACATCCCAGTACATCAGCAACGAATTTTGTTGCTTCCCGATCCCTACTAAGAGGCACCCATTCAAAATAAAGCAAGCTTTACAGGTAGCGAAGCGTAACTTTGATTTTCTATTTTTGGGTTATAATTCTTGAGATGTGTAAAATAATATCTTTAAAATGAAACCGAACCGAACCGAACGGCCAATGCAAAACCGAGGAAAACATGTCAAAAATCATAACCAAAAAATACAAAATCAATGTCAGGCTTCGCTTCCTATAAAGCTTGCCTTTACGATGAGTGTTCTTAATTCAAAATATACAGGATAAGTCAAACGACTTATTAAATGGTTAGGCGGTTTTCGTAAGCCATTCGCTATAAAATGTTTTTTTTTATTACCAAAACAATTTTTTTTTAGTTTTAATTTGCTTTTAATGACAAAATTATCCCAACTAAATCAACTTTTTTTTTACACAGCGACTTTTAACATATTTTTTTTGTAAATATTTTAGAGTAAAAGTTTGGATAAAGCGATTTTACCAGAATAACAAATTGACTAAAATGCATGCTACGGATGGACAGGCAGCCAATCTATTGCAAACGTTCAGGCCATTAGTAAAAAATTCATTTTTAAAAACGAGACCCATTTTAAATAAATAAATTGTAGCACACAGTGTGCCTGAATGAAGTATAGGTTACATAAAAATGGTTCCAAAAACTAACTGGACATTTTGAATATGTACTTTTTCCTGACTTCAGAGCCATACTCATATAAATCCTAGCTGATCCTCTTCTCGAAATTTTATCAATTTGTTGTCTTTTTTCTAGTTAGTCTAGGCGCTGGCTCCTGCCACGTGTGATCTAATAGGCGCTCAGTTTGACTGCGAGGCTTTGTTAAGCACTCATAGTACTATAAAAAAAGTTTGGTCACGTGGTTGAACTCATGGTCTTTTGGCCGCCATCGTTGAAAATGGCCGCCAAATTAAAATATTTTTTGTTTAAGCGTATCTCCTTACCCAGTGGTCCTATTTTAATTTGTTAAAGCTTGTTTTACTAGTTTTTGAAAGGCAAACAAATTATTAATTCAAAAATCTTTTTAAAAAAAAACCCACATTTTTTCATTTCACTTGAAGGTCATAAGAAGAACATTTTTTAAGATTCTTTTTTAAATCATTTAAAACAATTTATAGCTCACCAGCAAGGCTACCGTGATCTAGGTATCATAAGTTTATTTCAGATTTTAAGGAAAGAATGATAGGAGTTTGATAAGCAAAATAAAAGAGCACCTGGGTTCGCTTGTTGCACTCCTTGCTGAGAAATAATCAGCTCCTTATTAAAAGATACAAATGATTTTTTCCTGTAACAAGGAGAAAAAAATTGGTTTTTTTCAACTTGCCTTAAATATTTGTTAGAAAAAACTCGACGTTTAATTAAATACGCTGCCACCAAAAGATATAAAATAATGCGTCCTTCTTTCGCTGCAGTTAAAAAAATTTATTTCAGGAATAAAAACTAATTTATATTCTCTACGTTTTCTTACGGTTACATAACCTTAACCCATTAAACCGGTTTTATCAGATGTTAGTTTAACAAGTGTAGTAAACAATAATTGGACCCCAGTTTCTACAATGCGTCGGTTTAAAATGAATCAACTCTTTTAAGAAATGAGACCAAGTAACAATGACTGGTGGGAGAGGTGCACTAGAGCATCAGATGCATAAATAAATGTTCCCCTTTAAATTCTATAACCAATCCAAATTTAAATTTTATCAATTAACACCCGGAATATTAGGTCTTGATTTTTTATGTGGACACCCTGTATCTTTTGTACTAAATACTAATTTGTCATTTAAAGAGGGAAACTTTAGCCGGCGCGGCAGTTAAATACAAAAGTTTCGTCCGAATAAAAAGTTTCTTCTTATTTTTAACTTGTTCTTTACGTCCACTTTCAAATGCTTTTTATCAAATACCTCCCAAGTAACATTATTACCAATCAAGGTTTTATTAATTTGGTTCCTAGGTTGTTTAGAGGGTGCAGTTATGGGTTTTAGGATCAATTTGGCTACATAAAGGTAGTTTATATTGCCAATTACCTAAAGAGGTGTTATACAACCAAAGAGTGATTTATAAAGGGAGGATAATAAAACTGAAATTCCTTCTGTTCCTTTTAGATACTTTTGGTTTTATTGATTTCTGATTTATAAAGATAGTCTTATAAAACCCTTTTACCTAAAGTTTTTTAAAAGAAATAAATATAAACTTTGGTCATTTAGTTTTTTTCATAGCTTTAGGTCATCACAAAAGTGTTTTATAATAGAGCTAAAAGGTTACCTTATATCCTTTTGTTTTTATAGTTACCAGTAGTTTATAAACTTTAGACTTTTGGTTTTTGCCATTACTTTTAGGCATTTTAAAAAGGTTTTATAGGAAGGCTTAAAGGTAAACTTAATTCTTTTGTATTTATAGTTACCCATAGCTGTATATTAAATATTATTTAAATAGGCGGCCATATAAAACCTTGTTTCCTTCTTGGTTCTAATAGACGTAAGTAAATACTTTCGTGTTTTTTGTTGTGTTATATTTTTTAGATATTTCTGGTAAAAATAATAGATGGTACCTACCTATTGCAAGATTGATTATTTAAAGCTCAATAATTAATAATTGTTGAGTTTCAGTCCTACTGGGTAGGACACCCAGGCCTAGATAAGGCCTGTTTAGACGGCCAATATAAGAGGTTGCTCTCCAACCTGCGGGCGCAACGAATATCATTGCACTGGCCCTCTCGATTGTGTCGAAATTGCACGATAAAAAAACATTTAAAAGTGTTAAATTTTAGGCTTTTTTAAAAAAAACAAATACAAAAAATTTAAGTGAGGTTATGTTGACTATGTTTACTTTGTTCTTTTTTATTGGTTTCATAAGGGCACTCTAAAATCCTTGTAGCGATACAGTAACAAATAAAACCAAGTGACCATAATGGCGTATATAAATTTATTTAAAAAATATTGTAAAGAGAAAATATTTATCTAGTCGTTTTAGCAGTGTTTTTTAACAATAATTTTACTTTAATGTTGATTTATGTACACCAGACTTTTTTAATGATGAATAGTATAAATTATTTTATTTTTATTTTAAATATTTGTTATTTTGTTATCAAAAAACTATTAAAAAGCATTTTTGAGCTGGCGCGCTTGTTTTGAGAGCTTTTTAGATACGATTTTATCAGAAAAATTAATCTGGCAAATTTAATCATCAACAAAACGACAAACTCGGTATATTTTTATATGATAAAATAATTTTAGGACTCTGACATTTTTGGCAATTCTGTGACCTAAATTATTTTATATAGCCATTGTGAATCTAAAATATCGCCATAGCTTTTATAGGAAACCTTCTTTACTCTAAAGGTATTATGGTATTCAACAGAATCGTCAGGATACCAAATTACCAAATCTAGTTTTATAATAGGATAGAGGACGTTTCTGAGTTGCTTTTAGAACCTGGCATAATAGCTTTAGGCTCTAAAAGGTTCTATACTGGTGGAACCGCTAGAGGGCGAAGCTGGAGTTTATTTCTTATGGTTTTATAGTGAGTTTAATACATAGCTAACCACCATCAATTGGGGGGTCCCATTTAGGAGGTCTAAGGGGTATATAAGGGTAATGGGAACGTGCTAGCGACCAAACATTGAAACTAATGGTTTTAAGGAAAGGTGCTGGCACCCTTTTAGCTTCTGCTATAAATAAAGAAATGTTACTTGGGCTTTGAATACATACACGTCCAATATGTGGTTCTCGATAACACTTGGCAACGAATTTTAATTTTTTTAAAGGTGCTGCCTAAAAATAGAACTTTTCAATTACTTATGACTAAAATAGAATCAAAGGGTTTTTTGAAATGTTCAAATTTTATTTATTTTATTCAACTTGTAAACAAGATGGCGATGAATTTTAATTTTTTCGATAAATAAAATTTTAAGTTTTTGCTCAATGTTTTCAAATTTTATTTCATTTTGATACAGTAATTGTGACTCGGCTTGGAATAGCGCAACTTAAACTCATTTAGCGAAACATTTCTAACCTTTTTTGAAATAGTTACATTTCTCTGAGACACCCTGTATGAGTACCATTATCGTATTTCACTGAATTTAATTTAAAGGATCCTGCACACTACACGGCTAATATCGATAAAATTTTAGTATGTTGTTCAACTTAGTGAGCAATATTTTTCATTGGCCCAATGGCATTCTATAACTAGTTTCGGAGATACGGGGTCAATTCCAACGATATTGCACTAAAACGGTAAAAATGTTGTGGTTTGATTTTTAAAAGTTTTTTTTTGTACGAATCTCTATAGTCTACATTTTAGCATGTTTTTAGCAAAAATAGTTTTTTCCTATACGGGAGATATCCAAAAAGTCTGCAACCTGTAATGAGTTTCTAGTGCACGGCTAATATCGATAAAATTTTAGTATGTTGCTCGTCTCACCCTACTGATCAATATTTGTCATGGGCCCAATTCCATCCTATAACTAGTTTCGGAGAGACGGGGGCAATTCCAACCATATTGCACTACAACGGTAAAAATGTTGTGGTTTGAGTTTTAAAATTTTTATTTGTACGAATCACAAAAGTTAAGAAAATCTATATTTTTTGCTAAAAACATGCTAATAAATGTACATAAGAGATACTTTTGTGATTCGTACAAAAAAAACTTTTAAAAATTAAACCACAACATTTTAACGGTTGAATTGCTCCAGTATCTCAGAAACTGGTCATAGTATGGAATTGGGCCCACTACAACTATTGATCAGTAAGGTGAGACGAACAACATATTAAAATTTAAGCGATATTAGCCGTGCACTGGAAACTCATTACTTTTTTGATATCCCCCGTATAGGAAAATAACAATTTTTGCTAAAAATTCGTGCAAAAAACTTTTAAAAATCAAACTACAACATTTTTACCGTTTTAGTGCAATATCCTTTGAATTGCCTCCGTACTTCCGAAACTAGTAATAGGATCAAATTGGGCCCATGACAACTATTGATCAGTAAGGTGAGACGAACAACATACTGGAATTTTCATCGATATTAGCCATTACAAGTGTGCAGGATCCTTTATTTGAATTTAGTAATTGGATCTAAATGCGGGTTAGTTTAACAATTTTTCCTGTATAGTGTGGCATAGCGTGGCTGGCGAATACTAAAACTTTTACGTTGCATTTACGTGGCGAAGAATATGGAAGGTTTGTTTTTATTGTTTTTTGTTTGGAACTCCTTTTATGCACATATATTTAGGGACTTTTCGCACGCTAGGATCTCGTTTTAAAATAGGGAAGGTTGGTTTAGGTGGCAAGTCGTAAGCGTTTATTTATAAAGTGTTTGTAACTAGCGACCTCATTTTACTTTATTTTAAATATCACCACAATGAAGAAGGCATTTTTTATTTACGTGTAATTATATTAGCGCAATATTGATAAGCTAATTCAATTTAATTCCATTCAAAAAGTACTTTATTGTCATTGGATTTGTTGGCAAGGCAGGCTATATGCTAACTTAATATGAAAAAAAAATACAAATTAAAATAAAATTAAGGTTAAAAAAATATATTTGAGGAGTTTTTCAGTATTTTAGTAAGTAATACTTAAGCAGCTAAAAAGTCATACAGTAAGAGAAGAAATAAAAATACATTTACACTAATTCACAAGTTGAACAAATAATAAACAACTCTTAACAGCACAAAATCACAGGTTAAAAAATTATCGTTATTTTAATAGTTAATTGCGAATGGATGGAAATTTTAAAAAAAAATTTGGTCAGCGAATTACTTATCCAGTTTTTTTCTAAAATCTCCAGTAGAAACTGGCTAATGGCAGGAGATTAAAAATATTAATACCTCCCTAAATAAGTGATCTCTGATTCAGGAATGTTTGGAATGTTTTTTGCCTGAGATACGTAGGTATGTTTGTGTCGCGCTAGAGGCTAAACGACTGAACCGATTTTGGCAAAAAAGGTGTCGTTGAATTGCTACTGATCCCGAAGGTACTATAGGCTATATTTTTTTTACTAGGAATCAACTTGGCGGTCGTCAGACGCTATTTTGTCACATGATGTATGCTTTAAGGCATATAAATTACCTAAATTTCAGGATTATTTAATAATAATAATTTGCTGTCATTTCCCTCACCCTCTTCAAAAACCATATTCGCATAATTATAACAAATATAGGGCGATTTCAAAAAGTTTTTCTGCACACACTTTAAGATTTTTTCCAGCACCATTTTACTCCTCCTCCCTCTCGCTCTTTCATCCATCCCCTTCTAATTAGTAATATTTGTAGCTATAACTTTCACAAATATAGATCGATTTCAAAAATTCTTTCTGCAGGCGCTTTTTTTCAACACCATTTTTTTAGTTCCCTCCTTCCACATCCCTCCTCTACCTTCACTCAAACAAAAGAAAAAAAATGGAAGGTAACACTGTTCGCGTCCGGAGAAAATCTACACATACTTTCCGGGTAACGCTAAATTAAACCTAAAAGTTGGAAAAAAATTAAATTAAAAAAAACATTCAACTACTAAATTTACTTGTTTCTACTAGTCGCAGTTGGGTACAAAATTACCCAAAACCAAAAATGTCAAACATTTTAGGTATACCTATGAATTTTGTACCCAACTGCGACTAGTAAGTATAAGTAGATTTAGCAAGTGTATTTTTTTTATTTAATTTTTTTAATAATATTTTTTGTTTTAAATTCTTTAAATAACTCTACTGCATTGTTTCTAGTCAAGGACCAAATATGTTAGTAGCATTTTATTATAACAGATCTGAACGCTACTAAACATCAAACGGTCTTTTGAGTACAAAGAACGTTTTTCAAAGAAACTAAGAATATAATACGCTTGCAATTTCTTAGTATCTGGCAAAACAAGAATCGCTTTGTTAATAACTTAAATTATAAAATTCCAGAATTTAGAGAAATAATAAAAAATATTTGTATAAAGCGTGAAATTTAGTACCCGTAATTTAAAAATCAAAAAAGTTGAAATATTTTTGGAATTAGAGCCAACGAAGAAGAACAGCATCCTGGCTTACAAATTTGAAGAACTGGTATGTATTTAATCAAAATTTAAAATGCCAAATAGAATAAAACATTTTGCTAATCCTCTTGATTTTTTTTTTCTTATAGGTTTACTTTTACACTTTTAAAATGCTTAGGTGAGCAATACCCTTATTAAATTTCCAGTTTTATCGATTTTAAACCGTCAGAAAATAGCGGTTGTGTGTTATATCAATAGCAATGGAGTTTTTTAATGACTGTACAGTGTGAATCGAAGTTTGTGTTTCTTTGTACTTCACTTCCCTTTTCATATAGTAGCACGACTCTGTAGTTCAATGTTCATTATTTGAGAGCTGACCTCATTTAGCTGGTTAGCCCTTCAGACCCCGTATGTTGCCATATTTGATATAATATATCCAAATATATTAACATACAGGGCCTCTAGTTAGCCCTTGCATCATTTACTTTTCTTCAACCGTACCTTTTGTTTGCCCGCAGTAAGAAAAACGATAGCTGCAATGGACTGAACATATAATTGATACGGAATCACGAAAATTAAGAGTCCATAGGAAAATTGCTGTAATCACACAACTGTGAGTCGAAAACAAGAGTACTCACCGATGTGCAGCCAATTCCTTCACGTCTCAGGAGCCCCTGTCAGAATCTAATGATAAGACCACGTAGCTGAAGAGCTGAAGATTCCTGTTCTATTGTTTAGTCCACAAACCGAGCAGTGTCAAGTATAGACAATTGTAATAAATTGGAGAAAGTAATTAACACGCCATATTCTCGAAGCGGTCGAAGGAATCTCTCTGATTCTTATTGCGCATGTCCCAAGCGCAGAAAAATCTACCTTGCTTTAGTCCAATTGTGTGGTTTTAAATTTTAAAAAGAACCGCGAAATTTAGCGCGAGCTAACACCTCTTAAAGACTCCTCCTCAGATGCGTTGACCGGTACGCTAGCCGACACTGTGTGTAGAGGAATCTATTTTATGGCGGGTGGCACTGGTGTGTTGACTGTAGAGCGTTCGCCTTCAACTTCATTGGTTGTCGGTTTTCAACATAGATCAAAGCTAAAAAAAACAAACCAAAAAAACCAATCCGAACCAAATCTTATAAATTCCTGTACAAGCCTTTACAGCATTTTGTTAAATAATTTTGTCCAAGCGACCATGAATCGATAGGAATATTGGCAAATTTATTGAATAGGCATATCTCAGAGAATGTTTTTCAGGATATAGACATACCAAATGGCAACCAAAATATATGGAAAGGCACTACTCATCATGCACTTAAATGAAAAAAGCTACAAAATGAAAACTGTTACTTTAATACGTTCGCCAACTTTTGTCATTTTTGTATCACCCTGTCACAGCGTTCTATTTTTACCGTTTTCCTTTGAGGCGAAATAATAGCTTTCTTTGCTCAATACCGGGTTTTTACCTCTTACTTATTGATAAGATGTTATTTATACCCTTTTGTGTTGCTCGAACACAAAATGGAGATTGTTTTTGATCGATAAATCATAACAGACTGCTATTATTGTCTACAATAAACAAGAAGTTTGTAAGTAAATTTTGTATATGGGTATTTCATTGCTTTTAGTACTCTACAAAAAATGGACACCATAGAAAACAAGGAAAAAAATGGTCCTTGATCCTAAAACAGAGTTAACACTCAGCTCATGTTCATTCTGCTGGTCCGGTGGCAATTTTCCATTTGACGCTACTTTAGGTTTGGTACGATTATTTTGGTTTGGTCACGTCCTTTTGGTTTGGTTATGTCCTTTTGCTTTAGCTGCCAGAAAAACGGTTATTCAAAATGAAATAAAAAAATATTGTCAAAATTTTTTGTTAGTTTTTAAATAAATAATCTTTTTTTTTATTTCTTTAAAAGGTATATCTCAATGTCAAAAATTGAGTATAAGTACAATTGTATACAATAATTTTATGAAGGAGAAAGTTCCTTAAAAAAAACGTGTTTTTAAGCGGAAAAACAAATATCTTAGAAACTTCAAAAAAATTTTATTTGTAAAATATTGTGGATATAAAACACCCAAAAAGCTCTACTTTTACCAAGTTTTGTTAAACTGACATTATTTTTCTCAAATATTTTGAGGTTATGTAAAATTTGAAATTTACAAAAGTTTTAGACATTTTTATGGCCTATAACTTTTCTGCATGTTACTTTTTTCTCCAACGTCAACTTTCGCCGTAAATCGCAATATTACGGTTCCCTGTCCCTTTTTACCCCCCAAAACCTAACCCGCAACGCCCATGCTCACGCATTTATTTCTTTTAACTTTGTTTTTCACCGCTCTACAATTTCCAATGCTTTAAGTCCTGTTAGTAAATATTTTTTTTTGTGTGTATCTGTCAGTATATTATTGAAATTATTTTTGTTGAACAAAAATAAAAAATGGGAACACGATGTGTTGCTTGTAAAAACGAGTTTTCATAGGAGTGAAAAGCCGTTTTCTTTTTTCAAGTAAGTAGCTTTGATAATTTACTGCTTGCACCAACAGTAGCAGGTCCTGCGCAGCGTGCTCTCTATAAAAAAAAATATCAATATTTTTGCCTCACTTTGCATATATGTAAAGGCCTATCCAGCTATATATATATATATATATATATATATATATATATATATATATATATATATGTATATAGAGATCATTGTGGGTTTCCCTATACTAAAAATCGCTAAATGACGTTTTTTGGAATCTCAACTCACTCAGTGGTTTTTTCGCATCTCTATGACGCCACAATTCTGCAACTCGGTGCTTTTTTTTAATAAACTGTATAGTTTGTAAAATATGAATTATCAAAGTTTTGCCATTTTGGTCTTATGGGTTTTACTAAAAATCGCTAAATGACGTTTTTTGGAATCTCAACTCACTCAGTGGTTTTTTTATATCTGTATCACGCCACAATACTGCAACTTGGTGGTTTTTTTGATAAACTGTAAGTTTGTAAAATATGAATTTTCAGAGTTTTGCCATTTTTATCTTATGGGTTTCCCTAAATTTTTTTTTGAGCGGAAAAAGAAATATCTTAGAAACTTCAAAATTGTTTTGTTTGTTAAATATTGTGGATACAAAATACCCAAAGAACTCTACTCTTACCAAGTTTTGTTAGGCTGACATTATTTTTTCAAAAAAAAAACAAAAAAATTTATGGTTTTTTTAATTTTTCTCGAATTTTTATTTTTATGGCCTATAACTTTTCTGTATGTTACTTTTTTTTCCAACGTCAACTTTCACCGTAAATCGCAATATTACGATTCCCTGTCTCTTTTTACCCCCCAAAACCTAACCCGCAACGCCCATGCTCACGCATTTATTTTTTTAACTTCGTTTTTCACCGCTCTACAATTTTCAATGCTTTAAGTCCTGTTAGTAAATATATTTTTTTTACCTTAAAATATAATTATTCTACTGGGTTATTTGTGATTTGTCATTAAAGTGTCTATCAGTGTATTATTGAAATTGTTTTTGTTGGAACAAAAATAAAAAATGGGAACACGATGTGTTGCTTGTAAAAACGAGTTTTATAGGAGTGAAAAGTCGTTTTCTTTTTTGAAGTAAGTAACTTTGATTATTTAAAAAACTTTGTTTGTACCTAATCGCAGTATATATCCACTTATAAATTAAAAATTAAACGTCCGCGAACTTTCAAAACCACAGAATATCATAGGAGAGTAAAATTGAAAAAGGAAAGCGCAGCGTGCTCTCTCTACAAAAAATATCAGTATTTTTGCCTCACTTTGCATATATGTAAAGGCCTATCCAGTTTTATATATATAGAGATCATTGGTCGGCACTGTATGGAGGACGGTCCAACAATTCAACGTTTTGTTGGGTTAAAAATTCAATGGTTTTTTGTACTTTGTGCGAACTTGCATTGTCTTGGTAGAGAATGATTTGTCGTTCAGGGTTCGTTTTTCGAAGCTCAACGATGACTTGACGATGACGGCAAACAAATGGTGATGTACCAATCGGCAGTAACAGTCCTTTGATCTTCCAGAGGAAATGTCGTGACTATCTTTTTTGATACACTTCAAAAACGGATGACTTTTGTTGGCTTTTCCTTACCTTGGAATACCCAAACAGACAACTGGCGTTTATTTTCGGGTTCATATGAGTAAATTCACGATTCCTCAGCACTGCCTCAAAGCGATTTAGAGTTTTCCGACACCAATTTACCCAAGCTTCTTTCTCTTCTTTGGTTAGCAGATGCGGTATCCAGCGGGAAACTAATTTTATTACCCCTCATTCTTCATGCACATTTTTTTGAATTGAGGTCTTTGAAATCCCCAATGAAGCTTCAATCTCGCGATATATCGCATTTTCAATATATGAAGAGCTCTTGGGAATAAGGATGAAAGTCCATTTTCCGTATTCTCTGATATTTTTTTCATCTATAACGAATGAAAAATCTTAAAATAGAAGTCGTTTTCAAATTAAAAAAATTAAAAACAATTTAATTTCTTGCGGGAAAAAAGATGAAAGTCCATTTCATGGTAACGTGTATATGGTCAGTTTTTTAATAGAAATATAAGACATTTATAAACATATATGAACCAGTCTTATCAAGAGAGCAAAAAATTCTAAAAATTAAGATATGTAATCAGCGGTTTTAGCCATTTCATTTTATTTAAAGTTAAAGAGTTTTAGTGAGTGTAGTTTGGTTGCGCCAAAATGGATAATAAATCAAAAAAAAGAAAATCCTATGTAAGAGTTAGTGATGTGGCAAAGAAGTTAAGACTGACAAGTCATACAGTAGGAGATGATTGCCGATGTACAGTTCATAAGGACGTAGGGTAATCAATATGGAAGAAGTAAAATTTGGTTATATAAATCAAGAGTTTTATTTTTATTTTAATATTTTGCGATATATTATTGATTGAATTTTTAATTAATATTTGTTTTTTGTAAAATCTTTCATACATTGTTGGCGAATAAAAGTCATTTTCAAATAATATATTATCAAAAAACAGACGTCTAGCTTTTTCCGACCATTTTTAAGATTGATCCTGTGGTGGACTATCATCTTTTTTTCCGGGAACTGACGTCAGAATAGGAAGCCATAACTAGCAAACAGTTCTAGTAGTCTACAAATAGTTATATATATATATATATATATATATATATATATATATATATATATATATATATATATATATATATATATATATATATATATATAGTTATATAGTTATAACTTTAATTTGGAGTCTTTGGGCTGAATAAAGTATATTATTTTTTGACCCAAATAACCATGGATATTTCAAAAAAGTAATTTTAAATCTAAAAATTGATTTATTGAACATTTTCAGTTTTTGGACTTTCATATTTTTTCCTGAGAACTCTTCATATTTATTTACAGCTTGCTTTTGTATAATTACCAATTTTTCTTTTCGCGCCATTTTGCAGTAAATAAATATATTTTGTATGCATTTTAAAGTCCCAGGGACTTGTTTGTACGGACTGACTTTACCGTTAGAAAACCAACCAACCCACACCCACAGTATCACGTACCAAACCAACCAAATTATAGTGATGTATGATTCTGTGATTTATAGGTTAGAAAGTTTGTTTTCTTTTGATTTTTTTTTATTCTTAAGATAACAGAGCGCTGCTGTGCGCGCGTAGTGTAAAGATAAGGATAACGAAATGGAAAAAAACCTAACCAAAAGCACTCTAATTTTATTTTGTATAAATTATATATTACTTATACCTTCTCAATTTAAACTTATTGATTTTTGTTCGGGAAAATAGACTAGTGTTTCGCCTGCGGCCATTGGGGACATTTGTTTCTGCATTTAAAGTGTTCAGCACTGTTAGTAGTAAGGCCTCTAATATTTATTGACATAACATTATTAAATATTTATAAGCATTATAAATGTATATATGTTTTTGTGCCAGCGAAAATAAAATCAAATTTGACAGCAGTCTTGCTTATTCTTATCAAAGATAACGATAGAAATAGCCACGTTTTAACATGCTGTCATTTGCATTTCTTATTAAAATTTATGATGTGTCATATACGGCCGGTGGCGGCGAACAAAGGTGAAAGAATTCCGCCGAATGTATTCATCTGAGCAGAACAAGCAAAGGCGACGAATTGGTTCGCTGGCATTGATTATACGTTCACACTATCCGATGAAAATATACGAATATGAATACGCTCCATAACAAGTGTCAAAAATTGGCACTTTTCTGCGCTTTAGCAGTACAGATATATTTATAACGTACGTGCTTCTATATTTTTATTTACATTTCCATTGTTGTAAAAATATGAACAAATATGGGATTATACAACACGCCGGTCTTAAGGCAGTTAACAAAACTGCTAGTGACCTTATTATTTACTTGAAATAATTATTTTGGTTTCTGTTTTGTTAAGTAGGAGACAAACTGGGTTAGTTTAGTTCTGTTGGAATACTGCAATAGCTACATGTAGACTTCAAGATAAGTTTTCCATGAATATTCATGCGTGCACTACACTAGGAGTTAAAAGATAGATGATGCCCTTGTGACTGCTTTTTCTAAAAACGACAACAAGAGAGAGGAACCTAAAATTGCGCTTAAATTGAAATCAGTTATTTAAAAAAATTCTGGCTTCGATACTGTGTGTTATTTGATTGAAATAATTTGCATAGCTCGTTTCAACTATAAGAACCACACACAAAGCCGCCGACATTCGGTTCCTTTGATTCGCTTGTCGACAGCTCTGGGTATCTATTCTGGGTCTTGAACAATGTGACCATCCACATCACACACTTTGACCAATAGCAAACTCTTTGCGGGCACGTGTTGTGCGTCTTGACCAATGGCATCGTCGCCCGCCCTTCAGAGTTAGTGAGTTTTTGCGCGTTTGAAGTGAAATCTTCTCCTGCCTTACTCCTGCCCCGGTACCGACTGAACGATCCTTGGTCGGATCGTAGGATCAGCTTGCGCAATAGAGATCTTTTCAGATAGCACTTGACCGCTCGGAACCACATGGTAAAAAAAATGCCTTATATCAAAGCAAATTGCTTTGAAGTAAAATAATTTGTGCTTTCCTATTCACCAAGAGAATATTTTCTTGATATAGCAGAAAAAATCTCCTGCCTCTTTATTTTAATGTGAAACAGAAGTTGTTTCATTATAATTAGAACTGAATGAATCTAAGGCACCGTTTTCTCTGGAAGCAAAATATTACTTATATCAAGACAATTTGCTTTGTTACAAAATGGAGTATACTGAAACAAAACAATAAAAGAAGAAAAATAAAGTCTCATTTCAAGATTAAACGCTGCGTTGAACGAACAAGAAATATTTTAATTCAAAACAAATTGTTTTAAGGTAAAACAATTTATTCAAGAAAAGACAACATTTTTTACGGTGCAATTTAAAGCTTGCTAATTTTTGTGATTCTTACAAATCAATCCTAATATAACAAATAAGTAAAGCCATATCTGTCACAAGGTTTTTTATTAAGTGCCCTTATGACAGAGGGATTTAGGGAAAGATGCAATTAGGTATGATGAATACTTTATAACTCTATTTCACATAAAAACAGGTTAACATTTACGGGATGGATGAATAGTATAAGCTATTACATTATAAGGGGAATGCTGGTTGTAGAGAATGAACCTAGGAGCCGTAAGGAATATTCCATCATAACAAAAACATTTCATGTAAAAAAAAGCCAAGTACGCGATAATAATATTCCGTAAAAAGAATTGTGATAACAGTAAAGCCAAGTTCTCCAATACAAATTTCAAAATGAAAGGTTCTTACTAGTTTGGAAATGTTTTTTTACACTTTGGTATTACAGCCAAACTTCTACATGTTCAATTTAGCACTGTGCCTAAGAATCATTGGCAGCCGTAATAGACCCAAGTTTAGAAAAACCTTTCCAAACTAGTAAGAACCTTTCATTTTGAAATTTGTATTGGAGAACATATCTATATTTTTATTATCAAGTTTTTGTTATGATTTTACTCCATTTTTAAAGGATATGGATAATATTTAAGTATTAAAGTAGTAAAATATGCGGAATATTGTTCGAAACTTTTGCAATGCCTTATTAAAGATTTTGAGGTTTTTTAATTTTTTCCTATGGTTTTATCATAGTTCCTATCAGCCTTCTAAAGTTCAGCTCTCTACATAACTTTATATTTATAGAGGTAAGTAAATTAAAATTTTGGTGTTTTTACATATTTTCCATAGTGGAGTTTTACCACGGATTCGTGGTTTTACTTAGGCAGATTTAGTTACTTTGTGGTTTTGGTAGAGCTTATCAGTGATGTGTCTTTTCTAAATAAAAATTAGTGCAAGCTCAGCAATATTAGGGACTTGTTGCAATAAGGCCAGGCAGTAATTGTGCCAGGCACTATTGTGACAGTTTCGCATTACAAGAACAGCTGTCTTTTTTCAAAATTAGGCCTTTGTGTATTATAAGAGCCGGAATTAATAGTGCCGCCACTATTAATGGAAAATAAACGACTGGATTTATAAATTTGAAACTGTCAAAATAGTGCCCATCACTATTATTGCCTGGCTTTATTGCAATAAGTCCTTATTGATTATTGCTACGTTTCTATAGACTTTAAACTTTTGTATGACAATATTTTAAATTAATTTTGCCTATAAATTGTGCCTTGACACCACAGTTTTTGAAAAAGTTACGTGAGTGACACCCTGTCGAGAAAAACCATAACCTTATAAAAGAAATAATAAATGGTTTATTGTGTTTATGGTGTGTGTGCGCTGTCCTTTGTCTCATCTGGTGGCGTATAAATCTTTTACCACGGTATCTGCACACAATCAAAACAAGTATCTCATAGCTCTTGTTTATTTGCTAGCTCTATGCCTTCAAGTTTGTAAAATTTGCCAGCTCATAGGCTCATAGGCCATCCTTCTCTAGCCATTGCTACGCGAGCTAGAAAGGTAAAAATTAATTGAGGAGCAGAAGTAACAAAGGGGCCAGGTGCCAAAACTATTAAATGGAGATATTTAAAAAATTGATGACGATCACTTGCCGGAAGTGCCGTCTGTTTGCCCGATTGCTTACGAAATTAGTAATCCTGCGACTTTGAATAGAACCTTTCTATGTAAAAATCTCGTTTTTAGGAAAAGTGGCACTTAGCTCCTTTGTTACTTCGGCTCCTCAATTGTCTTAAAGGTAAGGAAACCCCTCCAGGGAGAATCAAAATGTTTTTATGCCAGAAAATTTGTCTAGAAATAAGACAATATAATTTTCTTGGAATAACGAAACAACGTATTTTATAATGAAAGATGGTTTGCCTTCAGTGAATGCAATAAGAAAAATATCTATTATCTTATCTGATTCTTTAGAGCATAGAAAAGTGGATTTTGCTTTAAACCGATGACTTTAGCTTTCATTTGATATAAAAAAATCTGTGCACATGTAAAAAAGAAACAAAGAAAATCTAAATATATTTTCTTTTTTCACAAGCTTTTGAATCACCTACTTTAAAAAGAGAAGTTTTATGTGAGCAGACCAATCAAAACTTTTTGCCTCAGGAAGAAAGCCTATGAAAAATCTCAGTTGACTGTTTTTTTAAAGAAAATACTAACCAGTAGCAGAGCAGCATTCCATTTAAAGTCGCCACCTTGAATGAATGTACGGTAGTGGCGTTTAGCACCTTTAAAAGATCTAACCTGGCGCTTAGCCACGACTTTCTGGGCCCGTTGTGCACCACGTAACTCCTGTGTTCAACTCAGATAATAATTTAAATACTATCTAGTAAATAGAACCCAGTAGACTTCAAATTATATTTTAGGCCATAAGCTTAGTCATCATGATATACCATATAATGTCATAGTCGTAGCCTTAGACCACTGGTGGGTCATAAACCTTTTGACAGAATCAACAGGGTACAGAGACCCACAATCTGCCCACACTAGCTGCTAGCGCCAAATAGGCACTCCATATGCCCTGTCCCATGTAGTGATTTCCTGAACGGTCACTGAATCCATTCAGAGAATCACCAGATTAATAAACCCTTTACCAAAGATGGTGTGATCCCAAAGGTTACCAGTTTTAATCCGTTACCAGACTACCCATTTACCCATGAGTCAGGCCCCTTTAGTCGCCTCTTACGACAGGCCTAGGGGTTACCTTTGTGCTATTCTTATCTCCAGACACCATACGGATCAAGTCGCCACCTTATGTTGAATAATTCGATGGTCTCGGGTAAATACTTGAAAAAACTGAAAGAAACTAAATGCACGTACTGTGCTTAAATTTTGCATTTTGAAATTATGAGATTTTTCTGGAAGGAGTCTATACATTTTTTGTTTTTTGAGAATTCAATTTTGTTTTATATTTATTTTCTATGTTTTTTTTTTGGATATATTGTTCCAAAGTAGTAGCACAATACTCATTTTAACCTTCCAGTGTTATCGCAACGATGTGTCCGTTCTTTGTTATTGTCTTCCAGCCATACGAAACACAATGACTCTTGCGTCGAAGGTTTGTCACATTTTTTTCGGTGCTGGCGTTAAAAAATTAATGGTTTGAATCCAATGGATAAAAGGCGGCGAAATAAGCGGAAAAAATTGTTAAAAAAAGTTACGTCAATAATTTTTGTTGAATGACTGAATGCGGGGAGAACATTCCCGAGTCTTCTATGAGTCAGGCGAGGAATGGTGTACTTGTCAAAGTAAAAAGTTGAAAACTGCAATACCTTAACTATGTGGCCTAAAACTCAAGCTGGAAAAATACATTCAAACTGCTGGATGGCATTAATCAACTTCACAATTAGTCCTAACAGAAATGAAACAAATATTTCTGCTAGTTTCTTTTGTGTTTGGTAAATGTCGAACCTTATTAAAAGCATACGGTTTAGCAGATAGTATTTCTCTTTTCTTACAAATATCGTAAGATGAGTCAACACCTAATACGTGTCTATTACTTCTTGGACCCCGTGAGAGCATCTTTGAGGTGCTCACGGAAAAATACAAGCGGAACACAACATTTTGCATCCAGACACTGATCTATTCTAACCTAAATTCAAAACGTATGGTTTTATAGCTACAGTGAATTTTTTAAGTTAACAAATTAGCCGAAAAATTGAATTAAACCAAGAACATTTTTGGGCTATAATTTTTTACAACTTTCAAACAAAATAATCTCAAGAAAAGTGCCTTGCCGAGTTGATTTCTGTTTTCGGTAATGAAGCGCCACATCAGTCAGTATATCGTTGGTATGGAGAATTCAAGCGTGGACGGATTAGCCTTAGCAACGATCCAAGGCCAGGTGCACCAAAAACGGCTGTCACCCAGGAAAACATCAATGCTGTGCGCATAGTCATCACGAAAGATCGAAATGTGACATAAAGCGAGATTGAGGCTTCATTAAGCATTTCAAAGACGCCCATTCAAAAAATTTTGCATAAAGAATTAGAAGTAAGAAAATTAGTTTCCCACTAGATACCGCATCTGTTAACCGAAGAACAGAAAGAAGGTCAATAGGGTATTTGACAAATTTTAGAAAAGAGTTTAGAATGATAAATAGATCCCTAATTTGCTACGCAAAACTATTAAAATAGTATATTTTCTCATGACTACATTTAAAAAGTTTTCTAATTTCCGATTTGAATTGGCCGCTAAAACGCTCATTTCTAGCATGGCGTTGCAATGACGTAACAGCACAGTAAACACGCGGAGAGATACACGGCATTCAAGTGTTTATTTGTATTTGGTCTGTGTTTTTACTGTTTTTTATGTAAAAAAAATG
The DNA here is from genome assembly GCA_963576565.1 of Aspidapion aeneum. NCBI lineage: Eukaryota > Metazoa > Arthropoda > Insecta > Coleoptera > Brentidae > Aspidapion > Aspidapion aeneum. Next base: position 23,071,376 of record OY755045.1, on the reverse strand, counting down.
TCCTATAAGTGGTGCGTAGTGCCTCAGTGTTCGAATACTAGCATCAAAACGCCCGAAAAACTATCTATTCATGTGCCTACAGCAGTAAAAGAACGAAAAAAGTGGCTAGAACTTGCTCGAAGAGACCCAAGGGCCTTGCGTTGTCTATAATATATATAACTATTTCGTAAATGACGATGAAATTTTTGAGGTTATGTTTATTACAAGGGGTAAACATCTATATTAGGCAGAAAGGTGTACAAATTTTTAGGCGGTGCTAGGCAGTTATTAGTCAGGACTAGGGAGTACCTCCAAATGCAGGATTAGGCAGTGCACATGCAGGCTAAATGTAGGACTGAGCAGTGCATATGCAAGACTAGGCAGTGCATAGGCAGGACTAGGCAGTACCTACGCAGGACTATGCAGTGTAACCTATGCAGCACTTCAAGTATTGCTGGTTGTTGTATACTTTTTGCCTACCTGTCCGCCCCCCGGTTTATACATGATTTTTTTTTCTGTGAATTAATTTATTATTACAGTTGCCCAATGATATGGAAACCTATATGGAGTACCAGTACGTTTTAGCTGTACATAACCTATGGCATCATCTCCATAGGATTGTCGCGAAGACCTATAAGTAAAAAGATACACCACCAATTAATAGACATTAAAAAGCTCACTTCATAATAATTTTGGTGTGAAATTCGCTGTGAAGGGTCATCAGACTTCTTTAAAACAAAATGTATTTAGAAAATTAATTCTTAAAATAATAATGATATAATGATTGGGTATTTAATTGAATCTATTGTAAGTGGCATATTAAACAAAAAAGCAAAACACAAAATAAAATCTAATTTAGGACGATAATTCGCACTTTAAACCAAAGCAAACATTACCATTCATAAGAAAATAACACGGAAAATAGGTTCGTTCGAGGCGTTTACTGTTTTGTGACGTCACTCGCAGCTGATTGGTAGACCGCCTGTTTTGAATCACGTGGCTAATTGTTTTAATTCAATGAATTTATTTAATTAAAAGAACTATGAATTTGAGAGAAAATTTAACAAAAAAGTTTGTTTTTAGCATTCCCAATACCTAAAGAGATATCTAAAAATAAATATATATTTATTTTTTACTACTGCCAAACACCCTATTGGTGTCAGAAAACTCTAGATCGCTTTGAGGCAGGAAACTCGAAGAACGTGTAGCATTGTTAGTGGTGATGAATCGTGGATTTGCTCATAGTAACCCAAAAATAAACGTCATTCGTCTATTTAAGGGTTCCAAGGTAAGAAAAAGCCAACAAAAAACATCCGTTCTCAAAGTGTATCCAAAAAGATGGTCGCGACATTTGTATCAAAAGCAGGTCATGTAGCAACAATTCCTCTGGAAGATCAAAGGACTGTTACTGCCGATTGGTGCATCGCCATTTGTTTGCCGAATGTGAGCTTTGAAAAACGCAGCCCGAACGACGAATCATCCTTCACCAAGACAATGTAAGTTCGCACAAAGCACAAAAATTTTTAACCCAACCAAACGTCAAATTTTTGGATCATTCTCCATACATATGCGACCTAAGTGTCAACGATTTCTATATTTTTCTGGAAATTAAGACTGGACTGCGTGGCCAAAGATTTAAGATTTTTTTGACAGTACCAACAAACATGCAAAAGTGTAGTAATTTTCGTAAAGAATACTTCGTGACCCCAAAGAGCAAAGTGGGTTTCGTGCAGGCAGATCTTTTAGTTATAATGTTTTTTGTCTTAAACAAGTAATTGAGAAAAGGAGCGCCAGAAATATAGAGACTCATGTTACCTTTTTTTTTTGCCTTAAACAAGTAATTGAGAAAAGGAGCGCCAGAAATATAGACACTCATGTTACCTTTGTGGACAGCCTAGTCGCCAGGCCTAGAGCCTACCCCACACTACTACTACTACTACCTTTGTGGACCTACAAAAAGCATATGATACCGTTCCAGTAGAAAAATTATGGACAGTGTTAGAGCAGACTAATATCAATCATACATACATAAAAGCGATAAAAGAACTATACAAAGGGTCAAAATCTAAAATTAAAATTGGAAGTCGACTTTCAAAAAAATTCCTGGTAACGAAAGGGTTCAGACAGGGATGTTGTATCTCTCCAACTCTTTTTAAAATATATATCGCAGTAGCTCTTAAAAACTGGAAACGCAAAGTACATGGCATGGGAATACAACTTAACGACCGATTTACCATATACACACTACATTTTGCTGACGACCAAGTCATTGTAGCTAATGATAAAGAAAACATATAGGAGTATATGATAACAAAGTTAACGGAAGAATACCAAAAGTCGGGGTTAACAGTGAACGTGGAAAAGACACAGTACTTATGTATTGGAAACGAATCAAGTGAGTTAGAACTAAACTACGGACAAACAATATCTCCATGCAATGAGTATGTATACTTGGGTATGGGACTGTAAAGAACTAGAAAAAAGAATAGTAAAAGCAAAAAAGGTAATTGGTTGTCTTAACAGTATTCTATGGAGCAGAGGGATAAAAAAGAATGTAAAATTTAACATATATGAAACAATGGTGAAAAGCACGCTGCTGTATGGAATAGAGACTTGTCGCGTAACAGAAAAATACAAAGCAAAAATGGAAAGTGTCGAAATGGATGCAATAAGAAGATCAATGAGAATATCTAGAACAGATCATATAAGAAATAAGCTCATAAAAGAAAGAATGGGAATCGAGGGAAGCATAACGGATGACATCACTAAGAGGCAACTGGTATGGTACGGCCCTTTACAACGGATGAGCGATGAAAGATTACCAAAGCAGGTCCTAGAATGGCAACCAATAGGGCGCAGAAAAAGAGGGCGTCCTAAACTGGAATGGCAACAGTCAATCCAAAGATCAATGAGTCAAAAAAACCTGACAGAAGATAACTGTCGGGATTGAAGGAGGTGGAGAATAGGCGTCGGACAACGTAGAAAAACGTTCTAAACCGACATAGTAGTACTTCGTGAAACAATAAAGTCTTTAAAAGTTATCAACTGTTATCTTCCAGCTGTATATTCAAAACTTAAATCCTCGTACCCGCTTATCCACAAAAAATATCCGCTTTGTTTATTGACGTGTACTAAAATTTACGTTTATAAAATATTATAAGCGAATCTGTTTTGTTATTTAGATATGCATAAATACTGTTTTAGTTAAGCCTAAAAAGATTAGGAGCCTTTAAAGCTAGTAAACTAAATAAAATAAATACAACAGAATCGTTATAAATACAACGCAATTGTGATTTACAGTTAAAGCGGGGAGAACTGGTAAGTTAATCCTTAGATTAAGTTTAACTTCTCCAGTAAATTAAGTTACACAACTGCAAATTAATCATACTGATGACGGGATTGTAAAATACCTATAATAGAAGCAGTGTATTTGACAGTGGCGTGCATAATACATACATAGAATTCAAAGCAGTTTTTTTTATATCATCATATTCTAAATACCTTATTATTCTATAGATTGCGAAAGACATATTTCAATTAATTGCATATATTTACTCATGGGCGACCCAGGGGGAGGGGCAGGGCCCGGGCCCCCTCAAGCCTAAGATCTTTTTAGATATTTTCCACATATTTTATGAATGAAAAGATATTATAGCATAAAATACGCAATCATGAGGCCTTGTCTCCCCCAAAGGCCTCGGCCCCCCCTAGACATATTCCTGGATGCGCCACTGCTCATTGCATTATCGAGCAAGTCTCATTTAATATTTTCCTAATAGGTGTTCCATAAGACTTTTGTAAAGGGGGTATATTATCGTTTATGGTATAAAAATGGCTGCGGCTTTTTCGACCCTCGAAATACGTTGTATTCTGCAGACTACTGGCGCTGTAATAATGAGAAAGACAAAACAAGAAGGCATCGTGTTTATTCCTCGTCCCTTGCACAAGAATATTCGAAAGATTGATACATTTTAAAGTGTCACGTTCTAGTGGCGGCTTAAGGAGTTAACCTGTAGTTAATTTTCCGCATATTTGCAGGGTTAAGTCACGGTTCGAAAAGAAACGGTTGTCTGGTAACTCGGGTATCATGGCCGGCCGTTCCGTCAGTGCTACGTCACAGTTATCGAAGGAATCAACAGTTGTATTCTATTTCATAGCGGGTTTGGATATTTTGCGAGAAGTTTTTTATATTTTGGTTTTATTTAGGCTTTGTAATTGTTTTGTTGACAATTTTGTTGTTGTTATAGATTTAATTAATCAATCAACGAGTTAAACTAATTAAAATCTGGCAATTAGAGGGTTAATATTTGTTTGTTAACTGAGTTTTTTACATGCTTTCTTGCTGACACAAAAAATTTTTGGTCGGACCCCTGGAAAGAGGTCTACTGATCCTACAACTCTTTTTTTCCAGAAGGGATCACCCGACTTCCAGTATCTCATTCGAAAGCCTATAAAAAAAGAAAAACGTTATAATTTTTTTTGATATACCCTTTAAATAAACTGTTGTTTATACTTATTCCTAAACTTTTAAATAAGGTATCATTACAAGTGGGGTCATCCCCCCTGAAAATAAAGTTGTATGTGGGTAAACTCTTTTTCAAGCATCCGATCAAAATTTTTTTGTTGTCATGTTTTTACTTATTTCTAAAAAGCCAATTATTCACCTGCTAGAAGCAGCGTTTCAATCAAAGTCGCCACCCGTTTATATACACTGCTTAGCACTCAAACGCTCAAAACGTTTTTTTTTAAATAACTTATAGCTGAGGATGTATATAAGTGGCATCGCGTCATAGCTATGGTAAACCAAATTTTGTGGCAAAATCTAAGTAAAGAAGCCTCAAAAAATTGTTGTTTCACTTTGTACCTGCAGTGTGCTGCTTTATATGTCTATAATAAAACACCGAGACCTTTTAAAGGAGAGACAAATTAGGTACTTACCTATTAAATAAAGATCCGAAATATAAAAGAAAATCCAAAATTATATTAAAATGTGCGCAAATATTGATTTAGTTGCAAAAACGGTCATTTATTTTGTAAAAAGTCGGTCCCAATTTGTTTGACATTAAAACAGTCAAAACAACAACGAATAGACAACGTCTAATCCCAGCTTAATCAATATGTTCGTAACAACCAGACAAGAGTATATATGTTCCTTTCTAATAAAATCGTTTAGAAGAAGACATAAATAAAAAGCAAGTAAAATAGTAAGCTAATGACTAATTAGTGCAATGTCTCGTTTTGGGAATCAATACCAATAAAAAAATTACAGGAAGTGCGGGCCACTATATGTACCCCTCTACTCCCTTCCCGCCCATCATGGTTTTGATGACGCGGTGCCACTTTAATACAACATCAAGTATAGATAAAAACATTTTTATTAAGTGTTAGGCAGTGCCAGCGCAGCTGGTTTTATTATTTTTTTATATTTTTATTTAATGTGTAAACTAAAATTTTGACGGGCTTCAGATAAAAAAATTTGTTATGTTTATATGTTGATTGAGCGCATATATTTCTAACTAATAATATATATAAAGCTAAAAAGGTGTACGCCATGGATCAATTATTTTTTATTTAGACTCAAAACATGTCCTAAATAAAATCCAAACAATAAAGACTTTAGTGGAGAAGACGTTGCGTTTTTTCTTGTAATTATTTTTTCTTTGATCCTTTTCCTTTTTTTTCAAAAACGTTAATTTTATTTTTTACCTACAACAAACATAGGCGCTTGGATTTTTTAGATATTTTCTACATTTATGAATAAAAAGATAAAATAGCATAAAATACGGCATCATAGTCTCTCGGGCCTCCCTAAGACATATTCCAGGGTGCGCTGTTGCAAGAGAAACTAACAAATACATTTTATGTCAATAGAAATAAAGAGCTGCGGTCAAAAAAGTTTAATTAAAATGAACAAGAGGGTCTATTTAAGTATTTATAATGGTGACCTTAATTTAATATTTTTATTATTATTGCAATTTTTATCGTAAATTTATAAATTGTTTAATTTTTTAATAAATTTTTGTATTTTCCTGACTAATAATAGATCTATCTTTATTTCTCATAATGTGTCATAGGCTGCTGAGTTCTGATTGGCAGGGAGTTACCAGACAACCATTTCTTTACAAACCGTGGGGTTAAGTAGCCCTTGATTTATAAGGAAACCTAAACCAAGGGTAAACCCGAGGTTATCTTGATTGAGAAACGGGGCCTTATAAAAAGAGGGATAATTTTCTTGTTGAATAAGTTTAGTTTTTTTTTGTTATAGATACCTATACTACTACTACTTTGCAGTATAAGTAAATCTTCCCCTAAAATAAATCCTTTCAAGCCATAACTAGCGGATTTTAGCTCGGTTATGTTCCTACATGTTCATGGTAGCATATAGATATAGCCGTGGATATAGTTTTGTAGTAATGCCAAGTAGTTTAGCGCAGCAAATTAACTAAATATTTGGGCCTGATGAAATATGGTCGGAGTTTGCTGGCAATTCGTTGGCAAACGTTATGTCACAGAATATTTCAAAATCAGTATAAAGGCGAACACACGGATTATACAAAATTAAATTAAATAAAATAAATAAATAAGTAAAAAGATATTATTTGCCAGAATATCAAAAAAGAAATATTAAATCCTTATTACTAATTTATTAGGTACTACAAAACAAGTAAGTAATCATCGAAAAAGAAATGATAAAGAATAGTATTAAAAAGCTTAAATCCGGAAAAGCTAGCGGACCTGGAGGAATATATGCTGAAATGCTCAAATATGGATCAGAGAAACTAGTCGAAAATCTTACATATATTATCCATCAATGCATAAACGGACATGCAGTACCTGATGATTGGAAAATTGCATTCATATCCTCAATACAAAAAAAAGGAAACAAGCTGGATTGCAACAATTACAGAGAAATTTCAGAAGAAGAGCAAAGTGGGTTTCGTGCAGGCATATCTTGTAGTGATAATGTTTTTTGTCTTAAACAAGTAATTGAGAAAAGGAGCGCAAGAAATATGGAGACTCATGTTACCTTTGTGGACCTACAAAAAGCATATGATACCGTTCCAGTAGAAAAACTATGGACAGTGTGGAGCAGAGTAATATCAATCATACATACATAAAAGCAATAAAAGAACTATACAAAGGGTCAAAATATAAAATTAAAAGTGGAAATCGACTTTCAAAAGAATTCTTGGTGACAAAAGCCTTAAGACAGGGATGTTGTATCTCTCCAACTCTTTTTAAAATATATATCGCAGTAGCTCTAAAAAACTGGAAACGTAAAGTGCACGGCATGGGAATACAACTTAACGACCGATTTACCATATACACACTGCAGTTAATGGAAGAATACCAAAAGTGGGCCATGCCAATGACGAACCGTCATTATAAAAAAAAACAAACTACATATATCTTTAGTTTTTTTGATGCTGCAATCGTCTGTAATTTTTTTGGTTCACCGACCGGGATTCTAAACAGAGTCCAATTCTTTGGCACAAATCCTAGCCAGACCGCCATGCTCTGTCACGAGATCGATTTTGCCGGCTATTTGTGAAATGCGAAAAATTTTAAACGTTTTATGGTGTCTGGCAGTGGAAAATAAATCTTGGATTTAAAAAGTCCCCAATTTCACCAGTGAATGCAAAAAAACAACTCTGCGTAAAGCACATTAGCTGTTATATTGTTTTACCAGTCTTAACAACAACAGAATTTGTCTTTTTGTAATGCATTTTTTTTGCTGTTACAAAATAGTTATTTTTCTAACAAGTGCAGAAAAAAGATTTTTCCGCACCCAAATGCCGGTGACAGAACGATGCGTAGCCATCTACTTCTTTTATTTTCCCAAGATCTCCAGTCTAAAATAAATTTGTTCAAATTTTCAATTTAATTTTTGTACCTCTCCTCGGAGACCCCTTGCTTTGGTTCCATTTCTTATCCATTTATTCCTTTTTTCTATCTGTTAGCTTTACATGTAACATTTGTCTTTCCATTGATCTTTGTTCTTTTGCTACCTTATCCAAATGTCTACGTCTTGGATACATATGTGAGCACAGGAAGGAGACATTGGTTATACACTTTCGTTTTGAAGAACTAAGGATATTTTTTATTTTTAATCTGTAGCTGAATTTAGGTGGTTCAAGTATTGTCCGCTTAATTTGATGCCTATTTTTTCCCAATTTAAGTTTTTTAAAACGTCTTCTAGGGCCTGGTTAAATAGTTTAGGGGATATTATGAGTAGCAATATTATTGATGTTAGAACGCTCCTAAAAAATGCTACAAATCATCTAATAATTTTTGTAAAATTGGTACTTATAAGGAAGATATTACCATTTTTCTAAGACATGCCGTTTGTACAATTATGACATCATTAGGGAAGTTAGGAAAAAGTTAGTAGAAACATTTTTGTGGCATTTTTGAAAGCATGTCAACGATGTATTCCTACATCCAGTTTGGCCAACAGTAATTAAGATCATAAACAATAAGTAAAATTAAAGAAAGAAAAATCAGAAAAAAGACATCTTTTTTCTAATTTTTCTTTCTTTAATTTCACTTGTTGTTTTTTGGTATTTGAAAAGTAATTAAGATATTTTGTATTTTTTCTTAAATCATACTATTTGTATATTGAGGACGTTATCAGAGTTGAGGGAACCTGTTCACGAAGAAAATGGTTAAGATAATTTTTGTAGCATTTTTTACGAGCTTTCTAACAATGTATTATGTTATTCAGTAGTGCGTTTCCTAATAAAGATATCTTGCTTTTTTCCGAGAAAAAATAATGATGTAATTAAGGAAGGGGGAAACTACATTTGATCAAAATTCTCAATGTTTATTATGTCTTATTATATTGAAAAGCTTGGTGCAAAATTTCAAACGTGGTAACCGGAAGTGTAATATTTTTGAGGCATTTGTCATTAAGTCCACGGACTACTACTAGATTGCTTATCACCAAAACGTAAGCAGGAGAAACAATAAAAACCCTTTTTTTATTACAACTACAAATCCATTCATTTTTAAAATAAATATATATCTCTTAGATTTCCATGTATAACTTTTTCCTCTACTTACAGGTATTTTTTTTATTAGTATTAGCTGATAATAGCCTAGCCTTTGCTTTTAGTTCTTTCTTATCTTCATACGACTATATACAAATATAATTATTAAATCTCAGGAAGGCCAGTTGGCCGCTTCGAAAAAGAGTAAAATTTAACCAAAATTAATTTTTCAAGTTATGTTTTTCGATATTTTAAAATTAGCAATGCTAAATTAGCTTACCCTTTTAATAATATCTTTTGCTTATTAACTTTTTCAGCTATTGAATAAGTTATTCATATTTAAATTCTTATAGCAAAGCATTTTCAAAACATTTAATTAACGAACTTCTAACAAAAAACGGAATTCCACCTAATATTTTTTCTGACAATGGAACAGAGTTTCAAAGAACAAATATTGACGTAAAAAAAACTGTTATACAGTTAAAATTTAAAACAATGCGAGATATTGTTTCTATGTAATAAAATTAAAAATCACTCCCATGTTAAACACTTAATAATTGTAAGCAATAATACCAGTGGCGTATATAGAAAAAAGTTTCGGGGCGGGCCCGAGGCAGTTTGGGGGGGGGGGGCAGACCCTATGAGGCCGTATTTTATGCTATTTTATGTTTGTATTCAGGAAATATGTGGAAAATATTCAAAAAAATCTTAGCTTCGGGGGGGGCCCGGGCCCCCCAGGCTCCCCTTTTATATACGCCACTGAATAATACATAAAACAGAATGACACGTACTCTAGTATTATTGTTTCGCCGAAAATTACTCGCACAAAAATTTGACACAACAGTACCTCTTAATGCTCTGCCAGGTTATTCCACTGGTCAACTTTACTTCCAAGCCTTGTTTCAGTTTATTTAGTTTATTCAGTTTTAAAGTATATTTGTAGTAAAACGTATTATTTTTTTTTAAATGTTTTTGAGATACAGTCGAACCTCTATAACTCGAACTTAAAGGGACAACCAAAATAGTTTGAGTTATGGAGAGTTCGAGTTATAGAAATTCGAGTTAAAGATGTTAAAATAAATATAAAAAGTGCAGGGACCACTTAAAAGGTTCGAGTTGTAGAGCATATACATATTACGTATATGTTGTAGAGAGGTTCGAGTTAGAGAGGTTCGACTGTATTTTAGTTTTGTTATCGTTTTTACCAGTATTAAAATTTAATTTTTAGTAATTTTTTTAAAATTTGTAAAATTAAACTTTTTTTAATTTAATTTATAGTTTTTGCAAAGTCAGTTGAACAAAGATAAAAGCCGACCATCGGCATATCCTTTATAGAAAGTGACATGGGCGGCGGTAGATATACTCATGAAAATTATTTCATTTAATTATGGCGTAAACTAAAGAAATAAAAATAGATAATAAAACTTTCTATTCCTACACCTACAGGAACGACACTGATTTATTTTCTAACTCTGCATACTGCCGACTAAAGGGGTACCAAAAAGTACACCCGAAACCAATTAAAAGCGAATCTCAAAAAAATCTGCCAATCAGGTCCGTCCATCCACCTGTGCTCGGTCGGTCGGAAAACAAATACTTTGTGGTCGGACCGCAAAGAGCTGCTCCTCTTCTCTGTCGGTAGGGTTGAAATTATATCAGGAAGATTTTATATGAATTTGGATAACTTTTGCAGGGCAAAATGAAGCAAAATTTCATGAAATCGATAGAACCCCGTATTAGGAGTTATTCAAGTAACTATGAACCTACATATTTTTTAATTAACGACCTTATTTATAGTTTTGCCTTGGAATTTTAATTTAACTAACATTCAAGAAGCAGGAAGTAGTAAAGCTGCTGTTAAAATTTCAGGAAAATTTAGAGCAAACTTTGTGGAAAGGGTTGTAAGGTATTTTTACTGTTGGCATGTTTAATTAAATTTTAACAAGCAGTGTTGAGGTATACAGGAAATAATAAAAAACCCAAAGACTAATAAAAGTTTTTTTAATATGATTTCGTGGGTTGTGGGATAGGGTTTGATTAAGAAAAAAAAAACAATTTTTCCTTGGGAGTTTTCGTGGGTTCTAATTTTTTCAACTCTGTATAACATATCAGAACACATTATTAGGAGTGGCGGCGCGTGGTAAAAAGCTATGGAGGTGCATACCAAAAAAAAAATTGAGGCGCAGGCGAAAAATTTTTTTCAGTGCCACTCTAACTTTTTGGGCCATCGAGTCATATAATTTAGAGCAAATAATTAAAAAATGAGATATTTAGTTAGTATTAGTTGAATATCAACCTACCTTATATTATTGTTTTTATAAATAAATAATAAATGTATCACACCTAGTTTATTTTCTCTTCTAATGGCAAAGATGAAAATTTAATTGTCTTTAAATATTGCAGGCTAATGCTATCAGAATTAGAAACTTCCGCCATTGTCGTAAATACCAAATCGTCGAAATCAAAACAAACCGCCCGCGCTTGACTGATAATGCCAAGTGGTCTAAGCGCTAGTGGTGTGCAAATACTATCTACTCGATAGTTTAATATCTGATACATGGACGGATTTAAAGTAATCGAATCCTTCGACGCCAAATACCCGTTACTCGAATCCCGAGTGGGACCGAAGGCGACGGGTTACTTTCGTATCAATCGTATACATATCGGCCGTATGAGTAACGAGTTTAAAGTACTTGTAATCATTTGGACCGATATTTATTTACTTAATTATTTGATTTAATAGTTGTTGATGTGTTATGTCTAGCGGGGGGGCTTATCTAGCGCAGTGTTGCCAGGCTCAGAAATGTATTTTGCCCAGAATGTATTTGAAAAGTTGCCAGATTTTAAACAAAATTCCCCAGATTAATATATCTACATTTTCTTAATAAAAAAACTACAAACATGTAAAACATCAATTTTTTTATTTTTTGCATACGTAGTACTTAAAATTTTAACTCTACTCAGTATTTATTGGATTTACCGATAATATAATGATTACTTAGTACCGAATACAAAACATCTGATACTCGAATAGGAAGTATCAGTATCTACTCGATACTTGGAAAAGTAATCGTTGCACATAACTACTAAGCGCACGACCGAAAAGTGCGCGTGAACTGCTCTAAAATGCAACGCGAACCGTGGTCGCGGGAGGCATCACGGGGGTGGTGCGGGCGACATCGAGGCTAGTTTTTGTATAAGCGCGGTGCCGAAGGAGGGTTTAGATTCTATGTACTGTAAAATTCTAATAGGACATGTTGTCCTCTCTTTGTATATTTCGCAATTAGCATGCGACATAAATTTTACGGTGCATAGAATTTGGTTCCAGTAAATATCAGCGTTGTTTGACGAAGATTACAATAATAAAAGTAAAGAATTAAATTCGAACTAACTATATAGCGTATCTGCTATTCCCCACAGGATGGTTTGAACACGAATACAAACACATACATACCAGGTATTAATTTCTAGATAATATTCCAGTTTTTAGTGAATTCCTTTTGGAATATTTATGAATTAAATTAAGGAATGATCAAAGTTTAATATTTTTTTAAGTAAAATTTGAGAGTACACGTTCACATGTGCACTTATGGAGAAACCGCCACTGATTATTAGTTTAGGCTGAAATTCTTTTTAAATTATTTCTTCACAACAAAAACAACTGGAACAACTTATATTTTAATAGTGTAAATTTTCCTTTTAGTTAAGAACAATTATACCTAAGTAGTTTTCTATTGTTAACTATTTTCTACTAATTAAATCTAATAATTAGTAGTAATAGTAACTATTTGGACTAATTAAATGTAATAATGGACACCAGAAGAATGAAGGCTATTGTTTTTTCTTTACTGTAGTTATGATAAATATTTGAAATTACCGCTTTCTCTTTTGATTGTTTATATTTTCCAGTATTACTGTCCTTTAGCGATAAATGGGAAAGGAGTCATACTTGAAACAAGAGAAGTGAGGGTAATTTTTTGTAATCGTTAGATTTTGATACTTATGTAACAGGGGCCTGTGTGTGACAGTGGTACTGTCACCTCAAGTGGCCAAGGCTTAAATGTTGTAAGCTACCAACTTAGGCTACAACTTATATAAATTATAACTGATTAAATGTTACTACATGTTATTAAATTTACACGATCTCGAAAGGGAATTTGACGGTTCTTGGAGAAAAAGTATGCTATAAACGTTTTTCTCAAATGTATAACTAATGTAGGATAATCATACATACCTTTTCAATTTTCTTCTTGTAGCTTCACACTTTCACTTCTTATATTTATTAGTTGAATATCGACTTTTTACTACTATTAAACTTTTGTATTCAAATATTTACACTTCTCAAACTTTTAGGTTTTATAGACCTTTTGTATATTTGTTGTAAATATATATATTTATCAACATCTTAAATGTTGATTGAATGAGTGAAACTATTCAATCAACTGTTTAATTTACTTAATATTACTGTTTAGGTTTGGGATATGTTATTGATTAAAAATGCCGATTTTAGAGCAACGAATGGTTTGTATTTTGTTGTTAAAAAAAAACCATAAAACAGTTAAACACATTATTTCAAAACACTGGAAACAGTAATAATTAATGACTTTAAAATCAATAAACTCTAAAAGAAAAGACCAAAATAATTATGAATATTAAAGTTAACAGTTTTATACAATGTTAAAATAATTGATAAATTTCCCCAGTTGAAATAAAACCCCCCTTAAGAAGTGTGAATGAAAGCGTAACGTACCAGGCAAAGGCAAACTAAAGAGTAAACTCCCTGACGACTTTCGAAAGTTTCGCGTCTCAGTTAAAGCGACCCTGCGCTTGAAGGGACAAATATCTTGGCGTTGATTAGCTAGAATTCTACTCCCTTTCGCCTTGGCGAGAAAGAGATAGACTGCGCTTTAAGCACTCCACTAAGAGACAAAATAGCAATGCAAGCCAGACTTAAAAACCCGTTAGAAAGTAAAATTACACAGTGTGTTTTTTTTAATTGAAAATAGTTTAAAATTTGTTTCCAGTTACAAAATAAGAATTATTTTGATGTTAGTGACTCAAAGGACATATTAGCCGAATACAACTTTTATTAAAATACGGCGAACCTGAAAATATGCCTAAAAACAAGTCGCCGAGTTGCCATAAATTTTACTTAATCTTAACCTAGTCTTGCATATAAATTATGCTTGTTGATGTCAAAACAATATTTAATTAAAAATCTTTAAAAACTTATAAATGGCAAAAATACCATTTATGCTCAAATCCCGTTTTGTTACACTTATCTTAATTTATTTGTTATACCTACCTTTCTATATATTGTTCATAATTGCGATAACGCCTGGTTAGCTAGTGAATACGTACATGCTTTTACGAAAGAAAAAAAAAAGGAGGGGGAGAGAATTTGGAGTTTTTTTTTAAGAACTTGTCTATAATCTGAGTTTGCCAAATCGCTGTGGCAGTAGGTAATAATAGTTTTACATAAGGGAAGTCAACTAAAATTTTATTTTAGAGGGTTTATCATAGTTCCTATCAATCTGCCAATGCTCAATTTTCTAGCGTTTCTGGAAGTGAGCAATGTTATTTTTACATAATTGTCATAATCTCTAATAGTCTGCCAAATTTCAACTTTGTTGCATGTCTGGAAGTACAGGAGAATTTTAATGCTCTATACATGAGTGAGTTGCAAATTCAACGACATTTAAAATTCGTGAGCAATTGAGATATTAAATTTTATATAAAAATGTAGGGATATTTTTACCACAGGTTATCCAACAAACAGATAAATAAGCCGGCTGGCTGTCTTCGATCTTGCTGTAATCAACGATGGCTGGTCATTCGGAGTTAATCTCAGGGCCGGATTAAAATAAATTTACTATAAAATATGAATGTTTCACATTGTTTTTACGAAAACATATTTGTACTGCCAGAAAAAATAAAAACCGTAAAATAGTTTTGTACTGCTCTTAAAAATGGGTGCTTAAATGAAATTTAAATCTCGGTCGCGTAAAATATTATATGTTGTCCGCTGTAAGGGACTATCAAAATATTCTGTGTTTTTTTTGCTTAAGATTAACGTGATGTAAATAATTCATTAAAAATGATCCCTGTAGCTGTGTCAACTTCGATAGGATGAGAATTTGCTGTATTTTTTAGGCATTATGGCAATAATAATCACAAAATACCATTTTGGACTTAAACACGTTTAGCTAACTTTTCTTTCGCTATATGCTTACATAGAACTATTTATCTGCAGGTCAAAAGTTACGGTCTCTGGTTTTAACATTATACTTAATTTTATTAATATACAATTATCTTTAACTCCCATGTAAGAGCGAACATTGTTTTCCAGTAAATATAAGTTTCAACCTTTTAGCAACAAGTCCTTTCTACCTGCTTGAAGTCCTATGGAAGTGCTGATATATGAGTTTTATCTGCAAGGTTTTTCCGTACATTTTTACCAATCAACCTAATAGTTTTTCGAAAAATACTAAAAGATGAGTAATACGTTTTATGTCTAAATTTTCTTTAAAGAATTTGCTGGCCAAAATATCTAATTTGGTAAATGTCAAATTTTGTTAGGACGGATCTTTTTTTAATCGAAACACCCTATTTCTAGATGTTTGATTTCTTCTTGTTTTAAAAATATTTACAGCATTTTCAGATATAACGCATTAACAACATAAATATTGAATTTATCAGAGCATACATGTTGTCACGGAAGAAATATATGACTATTTTTGCATACCTTTTATTTAAAAAAACGGTACATAAATATCAGCTATACTCTATAATATGTCAATACGAACAGATAGTAAATCATAAAAATTTATAAACCCCACCATTTTTGCTCGAGAGAACAAGAGAAACGAGAATCTCTCGACGAGAGAGGGTCTTTGTCTCGTCTCGTCTCGAGCTTTCATTCGGGAGGAAATATCTTTCTTTCGTCGAGAGAGGGGAAAATGAGACGAGAGGCGAGAATCTCTCGTCTCGGCGGTAACACTAGTTGACACGCACTTAATGTTTTTTATTCAGAGAAAAAAAATATGTGAAAAACTCAAGGTATTTTGAATTTTCCACTTTAACTTTGGTCAAATTCAATCCATCTATATTCATTAATCCATGAAAGCTAAACGCATATTTTGAAACATGTGTGTTTTTTTGCGATCTCGTGTTGTGCTATGATTAATTTAGAGGGGATTTTGGATAAAAGCCATTTTTAAGGCACAATGGTTGCAAAAAACTGAAGCTGAATCAAGCCAATAAATTATAATTTACCAGAATTCATTTAGATGAATTAATTTAGCAACTTAAATTCAAAACATGAATATTTATGTATTTTAAAAACTTAGTTATTAGTACAAAGAAATAAAAGGGTTTAAGCGAGGAACACAAACTCTTTTTTATTTCTAAAAACGAGAAAAGAAAACAGCAAACAGCACATTAAAAAATACTCTGCCAATTTATGGGCACTTAACCTCACACTAGATACTATATTTATAGTGTACGTGTGAGCTAATATAACTAAAAACTGAAATATATTTTATTCAACTCTAGACTCAATCACCTGTCGTTTGATACCACACCATAGCCATGTTATTACTTAAACTCAAATTTGTGAAATCTACCCCCACTTAAAAAAAAACTAAAATGTATTTTGTTTAACTCCAGACTCAATTACCTTTCGTTTGATATCACACACGCCATATTTTCACATAAATTCTAATTTTTCAAATTTACCCCCACCCTTTTTTTGTTAAATAAACTAAAATGTATTTTGTTTAACTCCAGACTCAATTACCTTTCGTTTGATATCACACACGCCATATTTTTACATAAACTTAATTTTTGAAATCTACCCCCACCCTTTTATTTGGCTTGTGTTTGGTGGATTTCGTTCATTTTTAAATGGGACCATCTCGAGCCAAAACCCAGTTTAGGCACCAAATTTCATTAAAATCGGTCTAGCGGTTTTTGAGTTATGCGCAACAGAACAGACAGACAGACAGACAGACAGACAGACAGACAGACAGACAGACAGACAGACAGACAGACAGACAGACAGACAGACAGACAGACAGACAGACAGACAGACAGACAGACAGACAGACAGACAGACAGACAGACAGACAGACAGACAGACAGACAGACAGACAGACAGACAGACAGACAGACAGACAGACAGACAGACAGACAGACAGACAGACAGACAGACAGACAGACAGACAGACAGACAGACAGACAGACAGACAGACAGACAGACAGACAGACAGACAGACAGACAGACAGACAGACAGACAGACAGACAGACAGACAGACAGACAGACAGACAGACAGACAGACAGACAGACAGACAGACAGACAGACAGACAGACAGACAGACAGACAGACAGACAGACAGACAGACAGACAGACAGACAGACAGACAGACAGACAGACAGACAGACAGACAGACAGACAGACAGACAGACAGACAGACAGACAGACAGACAGACAGACAGACAGACAGACAGACAGACAGACAGACAGACAGACAGACAGACAGACAGACAGACAGACAGACAGACAGACAGACAGACAGACAGACAGACAGACAGACAGACAGACAGACAGACAGACAGACAGACAGACAGACAGACAGACAGACAGACAGACAGACAGACAGACAGACAGACAGACAGACAGACAGACAGACAGACAGACAGACAGACAGACAGACAGACAGACAGACAGACAGACAGACAGACAGACAGACAGACAGACAGACAGACAGACAGACAGACAGACAGACAGACAGACAGACAGACAGACAGACAGACAGACAGACAGACAGACAGACAGACAGACAGACAGACAGACAGACAGACAGACAGACAGACAGACAGACAGACAGACAGACAGACAGACAGACAGACAGACAGACAGACAGACAGACAGACAGACAGACAGACAGACAGACAGACAGACAGACAGACAGACAGACAGACAGACAGACAGACAGACAGACAGACAGACAGACAGACAGACAGACAGACAGACAGACAGACAGACAGACAGACAGACAGACAGACAGACAGACAGACAGACAGACAGACAGACAGACAGACAGACAGACAGACAGACAGACAGACAGACAGACAGACAGACAGACAGACAGACAGACAGACAGACAGACAGACAGACAGACAGACAGACAGACAGACAGACAGACAGACAGACAGACAGACAGACAGACAGACAGACAGACAGACAGACAGACAGACAGACAGACAGACAGACAGACAGACAGACAGACAGACAGACAGACAGACAGACAGACAGACAGACAGACAGACAGACAGACAGACAGACAGACAGACAGACAGACAGACAGACAGACAGACAGACAGACAGACAGACAGACAGACAGACAGACAGACAGACAGACAGACAGACAGACAGACAGACAGACAGACAGACAGACAGACAGACAGACAGACAGACAGACAGACAGACAGACAGACAGACAGACAGACAGACAGACAGACAGACAGACAGACAGACAGACAGACAGACAGACAGACAGACAGACAGACAGACAGACAGACAGACAGACAGACAGACAGACAGACAGACAGACAGACAGACAGACAGACAGACAGACAACACAACAAAAAAGTTTCAAAATCATCTGAAACGCAAAGATATATAAAAAATTTCGAAATCGGAGCAACTTTTTTTTTCTCGAAAAAATTAGGATCACCATAGCTCACACTACTATAGTATAGTATATGTGTGAGCTAAAATACAAGGAACATAAGCAAATACTATCTACGAAAAGGTCATAAAAAATATGGGACATTGGGTATTATGGGATGGAATGACATCACAGATTTTTCTGAAATTTTGGCGAGCTTCCCCCTGTGTGCGCCAATGATGTATGATGTATGACGAGTTTTAATGTTAACAATCTGCCTTGCACTAATACTACTCAGCTATGTATATATTTATATATCTCTTTCTGTGACAAGGCCGTACCTAGGGGGGATCAAGTGGGGTCATTCCCTCCTGAAATAGTCGATAAAGTGTGTTAAGAGAGATTTTTTAGCAACACACAGAAGCCAAAACAAATGGACAACACGCAAATTTTTATTGGAACTTTTTAAGCCCCAACCAAAATATTTTCTGGGTACTGCCTTGGTCTGTGATATATTTTAGTCGTAAATTACGCTTCCGTGCGGCATAAAATTTTCGTCAAATTAAACGAAACGCAATTTTAGATGCTTTTTGCTCTTTTCCGGTACCTCGTTGCTTTAAATGTCGGTCTTAAAAGAGTTTGTTGAAAGCATTGCTTTAATTAAATAAACGTCTATTCTATTTTAATGTTGCCAAATATCAAAGTATAAAGTTTTTACGCCAGTTTTTGAACCCCCGACACGAATGCAAAAAAACGTGGTAAAGTCTTCTTTTGTTCTGATCACAAACCGACATGGGGTCCTTGTATGTTGGGTTTTAGATCACACATCTTAAACATGTGACCATGCACATTACACGGTTTGACCAATAGCAAACTCTGAACGGTCGCGTGTTGTGCGAAATGACTTGTCTCGACCAATGGTATAGTCGCCTCTCTTCAGAGTTAGTGAATTTTATGCGTTTGAAGTGAAATCTGGTCTCGTGCCTCGTATAGACTGACTGTTTCTGGGTCGGATCATATAGGAGAAGCTTGCGCAACGAAGGTCTTTTTGCATAGCACGTGACGGCTGAGAGCTTATTTAAACCTTGCCACTGGTCAAAGTATGTGATAGGAACTATCACATCGTTCAACAGCCAGAATAGCTACCCAGGGGCTCTATTCTCATAGTCGTGAGAAGTGATGCATCATATCATGTGAAATTCCTCCTCTAGATCAATTGGAAGCACAGAAATAGTCGCGTTCTATTTCAACAGAGTGAATTTTGAACCATATTTAAGCGTTGGCAGCGAAATCTCTTCTACCCCGAAGTACTTGAACATTCCGTGGGCGGTTCGCAATAGAAACTTGCGCTCTAGAGGCCTTTTCGCATAACACGTGACGACTCAGAGATCATTCAAAGCCTTTTATTGGCGATAGCCCTTCTGATCGCACGATATGAATGATCACTTACGCCCCAGAATCAGCAACTATCTCGTCATCAGCCCTATTCTCGTAGTTGTAAGAAGTTCAATCACATAGTGTGAAATGCCTCGTCTCGACCAATGGAAAGCACGCAAATAGGCGAAATCCCTTCTCTTTCGCGAATGCAGTCGAGCGTTCCGGTGAAAAAATTGACAGAAAAAAATCTCGTTGCTTAGCACTTAGTATACCAAAAAAAACTAATAATAATAATATAATAATAAATGGTTTATTTATCAGATAAAAAATACAATAATTAATAATAGCTAACAAAAAATATTTATGATAAAATCAGCTAGCACTGAAGCAATCTAAGACTGCTTGTTAGTGCTTTTTTTTACTTAATTTTAAAGTTTTTAATATTTAAAATAGGATTGATAGTCACTAATAGTTTTTATAGTCACAAATTAGGATTTAATTCACTAATCGGGATTTTTTTTTACACAAATCGGGTTTGTTTGTCTATTTTAATATTTCACACATTTTGATTTTTTATTTTTTTATAGCTACGAGTTCCATATTTTTTATTTATTGAGCACGTAAGTTATACCTATATATTCTATAAACAGCTCTTATATACTATATTCATAAAACTTATGTATTTCTAATCTATCCAAATTAACTATCCAGTCTTTTAATCTTGTTCTAAAGTTTTTGCTATAAATTATGTTTTTAATAAATATTGGTAGCGAGTTAAAAAATTTTGGCGCTAGATAAAGAAATGATCGCTGAGTAATAGTTTTGTTGCTTGAAGGGATCAATGCAGAATCATTTTTGTACCGAGTATTATGTTGATGGGTAATAGCTTCCAATGATAGTTTTTTTTTGTTTATAGCCATTAAAAGTTTGTTAAAATAAAGTTGCCTGCAGTCAAAAATTTTACTTTCTCTATATAAAAGTTCGAAGGAATACGTTCGATTTTTGCCAAAGATAATTTTTAAAACCCATTTTTGTAATACATTAATTTCTTGTAGATAATTGTCTCTGACACCTCCCCATCCAACAATGCCATAGTTAAGCTGCGACTGAAAGAGAGAATAATAGATATGCCTGAGATAGGTCGTGCTCAGATAGTCCTTAAGATGAGAGAACCTAGTTACAAGGAATCTTGTCTTTTTTGTAAGATGCTTAATATGCTTGTTCCATCTTAAATGTTGATCTATAATGATACCCAAGTACTTTGTCGAGTCAGTCTTCAAAATGTTAATATTTGCATCAATCTTAACCTGAGCTTTTGTTTTTCAAGATTTTGTCGTTCGATCCTTTGTTTTTGGAGATGTTTACGTTTGAGCTTTTGTCGCTAGACCTTTTGATTTTCGAGATTTTGTCGATTTAGCTTTTGTTTTTCAACATTTTTTGTTTTTGATCATTTTTATTTCGAGAAAATGTATTCAAAAATTTTGTATACGAGACCGCCACCCTTCACGCATGTACCTTTCTGTTCTCTTCACGTCTAATTTTGGCGATAGCTGAAAGCGACCTTTAGATGCTGCAGATTTCTAACTCTATTCATCTCCTATATGCTAGCTTTGTCACCGTACTGTTAATATAAAATTTGTCCAGGCTTACTAAAGTGACCACCGTATTGCCAATTTGAATACCGTCTTTAAATCAGTATTGTCAGAGTTTTCTGACGATTTTCCTTCAATTAAGTTACAAAAATCCATATCCTTCAAAACAGCAGGGTGGGTAGTCGACACTAAACAAAAAAAACTTTATACAATGAACCATTTTTTTAATAGAAATGGAATAAAAATCCAAACAAATAAAAGATTTGCAAAATATATACTTTTGCCTCAAAATAGTAAAAATCCTTCAAATTCGGATAAAAACCTTCAATCCTTCAATAGTCAAAATCCTTCATATTGAAGGATTTTGAACAAACAAATCTAGCAACACTGCTTTAAATACACCACAAATAATTTAGCCTGGCGCTCGGTTCCCATAGTCATGAGAAGTAATTCTTTACATCGTATGAAATGCATCGTCTCGACCAATAGAAAGCACGGAACTTTGAGCCAATTTTAAGCGTTTGCAGCGAAATCTCTTCTACTACCCCGAAGTAGTCGGATGTTTCGCGGGCGGTTCGCAAGAGAAATTTGCGTGATAGAGACTTTTTCACATAACGATTAAGGCTGCTAATTCTGGAACAAGCACGATGTGATCATTCACATCGTCGATCAGAAGGCCTTGGACAATGGGAAGCTTTCAATCATCTATGAGACGTCACGTCACGTCTTATACAAAAAGACATTTACACGCAGGCTTCTCTTGTGAACCGCCAGCGGGACATTCGACTATTTCGGGGTTGTAAAAGAGATTTCGCTGCAAATGCATAAAAATGGCTTAAAGTTCATTCTCTTTGAACAAACAGAGCGCGATTATTTCCGTGCTTCATATTGGTCGAGACGATGTATATCACACGATGTAAAGCGTTACTTCTCACCACTATGAGTATTGACCGCCAGGTAATAAAGCGGTCGATAGACCAGTCAAGCAAGGTGTATTTAAAAACGGTATCCAAATTGGCAATACGGTGGCCATCTCAGTAAACCTGGACAAATCTTATATTAACAGTACCGTGGCAAAGCTAGCAGATAGAGGATTAATAGAGTTAGAAACTTGCAAACTTAAAAAAATCAAAATGGCCGATCCAAAATGGCGGATTTTCTTATTTACCAACCGATTTGTCTCAAACTTGAAATATAACAATGCTTAAAGTCAATTAACACAAATACTTACTCACACTTAAAAAAAACAAAATTGCCGATCCAAAATGGCGGATTTTCTTATTTACCAACAGATTTGTCTCAAACTTGAAATATAACATTACTTAAGGTCATATAACACAAATGTTTACTCAAACTTAAAAAAATGAAAATGGCCAATCCAAAATGGCGAATTCTCTTATTTACCAACCGATTTGTCTCAAACTTGAAATATACCAATGCTTAAAGTCAATTAACACAAATTCTTATTCAAATTTAAAAAAAACAAAATGGCTGATCCAAAATGGCGGATTCTCTTATTTACCATCTATCTATCGCCATTGTCATCGCCAAAAAGGATAAGAAGAGTGCAGATAGGTATCTTACTTACCGAAAGTACAGGCATAAAGGATGACGGTCAAAAGATCTAAAGACCAAATCTCGAATACAAAAGTTGTTAATTCACCTTCTCGCAACACAAAATATCGAAAAACAAAACTCGAACGACAAAATGTAGAAAAACAAAAGCTCAAAAAATAAAAGCTCGAACCACAAGATCTCTAAAATCAAACGGTCTAATGGTAAAAGCTCAAACGACAAGATCTCCAAAAACAAAAGATCGCACGAAAAAGTCTCGAAAAACCAAAGCTCGGGTTAGTGTTTTTGGTATACTAAGCGCTAAATAGCTGACCGGGTTAGGTTACCTGACCTGACCAGTTCAAAGAAGGTTTTTTGTAATGGTAATCTAAACAGGTCAGGTTAGACTAATAACCTAATCAATCAATCATTTGTTTTTTGATCATTTGTCGTTCGACCTTTGGTTTTTCGGGAATTTGTGGTTCGAGATTTTGATTTTCGAGATTCTGTCGTTTGACCTTTTGCTTTTAGAGATTTGGTCGTTTGAGTTTTGCATTCGAGATATTGTCTGTCAATCTTTTCACCGCGACCCAGACGTGAAATACTGAGAAAATTGACTTTTCTTAAGCAGCTAAAAATATAGGCTTGAGTATAAACTACACTAAAACTAAAATGATAAGAAACACAGATGAAAATATCACGATCAGAATAAACCAAACGAAAATAGGACAAGTAGAGGAATTTAGATACCTGCGACAAATTATTAAACTAAAAAAACAAAACCAAACAGCTGAAATCAAGAGACAAGTACAATTGACCTAGGCATCGATCGGTTAATTAAGCTACATATTAAAAAATAAAAAAAATTCTCAGCACCTCAAAACGAAAGTGTAGAACCAGTGTATCCTTCCTGTACTTACCTATGGATCCCAGACCTGGACACTTACAAAATCAAACATGGATAAGGTAACAAAAGCCCAAAGATTAATGGAAAGGCAAATGTTACATGTAAAGCTAGCAGATAGAAAAAGGAATTAATGGGTAAGAAATAAGACAAAACTAAGGGATGTTAGAAGAGAAGTAGCAAAATTAAAATGGAAATTTGCCGGTCATATTATCAGACAGAAAAACGATCAATGGAACAAATGTATTGTAAACTGAAGACCTTGGAAACATAAAAGAAGTAGGGGAAGACCGTAAATGAGATGGGCGGAGATTTGAAGAAACACGCGGGAACTAGATGGAAGAACATGGCGACAGACAAAGAAGAGTAAAAGATATTGGGGAAGGCCTATGTCCAAAGATGGTTTGAAGAAGGCTAAATAGAAAGATAGACTATAATAAGTATTTGATTTTTACCTATGCTTTACTGTGAATAAAACACCTATACTTGCGCTCCAGCTAAACTAGTTAGTTAAAGTTGTACTAAATTAGCTCAACCAGTAATTTGCAACTTTTATTAGCTTTATTATAAAGCTAGCTGAAAGTTCTGGCTGCGTTACATTACCATCAACTTCGTGTTGGGATGAGCAAATAAATTTAGTTTGAGAAGATTTTATTTCAAATCAACTTAAAGTTATTCAATTAGATAAAAGAGTTACTTTCCTCTCTCTATCCCTATATCTTTGGAACGTTTTTCTATGTTGTCCGACGCCTATTCTCCACGTCCTTCGATCCTAACAATCATCTTCTGTCTGTCAGATTTTTTTCACTCATTGATCTTTGGATTGACTGTTGCCATTCTAGTTTAGGACGCCCTCTTTTACTGCGCCCTATTGGTTGCCACTCTAGGACCTGCTTTGGTAATCTTTCGTCGTTCATCCATTGTACATGGCCGTAACATATCAGTTGCCTTTTAGTGATGTCATCCGTTATGCTTCCCTCGACTCCCATTCTTTCTTTTAAAATCGCATTTCTTATGTGAGCTGTTCTAGATAGTCTCATTGACGTTCTTATTGCATCCGTTTTGACACTTTCCGTTTGTGTTTTGTATTTTTCTGTTACGCGACAAGTCTCTATTCCATACAACAGCGTGCTTTTCATCATTGTTTCATATATAGTAAATTTTACATTCTTTTTTATTTCTCTGCTCCATAAAATATTGTTAAGACATCCAATAACCTTTTTTGCTTTTACTATTCTTTTTTCCAGTTCTTTACAGTCTGTTCCTCTCTTATCAAATGTGACACCCAAGTATACGTACTCATTGCATGGATATATTACTTGTCCATTGTCTAGTTCTAACTCACTGGATTCGTTTCCAATACATCAGTACCGTTTCTTGTCCACGTTTATTGTTAATCCCCACTTTTGGAATTCTTCCATTATCTTTCTCATTATATACTCTATGTCTTCTTTATCATTAGCAACAATTAAATGGTCGTCAGCAAACTGTAGTGTGTATATGGTAAATCGGTCGGTTGGTAAGTTGTATTCACATACCGTGCACTTTACGTTTCCAGTTTTTTAGAGCTACTGCGATATATATTTTAAAAAGAGTTGGAGAGATACAACACCCCTGTCTTAAGCCTTTTGTTTCCAGGAATTCTTTTGGAAGTCGATTTCCAATTTTAGTTTTAGATTTTGACTCTTTGTATAGTTCTTTTATCGCTTTTATGCATGTATTATTGATATAAGTCTGCTCTAACACTGTCCATAATTTTTCTACTGGAACGGTATCATATGCTTTTTGTAGGTCCACAAAGGTAACATGAGTCTCTATATTTCTGGCGCTCCTTTTTTTAATTACTTGCTTAAGACAAAAAACTACACTACTACACTACAAGATCTGCCTGCACAAAACCCACTTTGCTCTTCTTCTTCTTTGCAAGGACTTTACCCATTTTTGTGCCAAATTTGGTTAAAATCGGTTCATTGATTTTTGAGTTATCGTGTCCGAGACAGACAGACACCATTCCAAAATTTGGTAGTTAAGCCTTTTTGGACCCAAATAAATTACTTTAAATGAAAATAAAATAAATCCATCCATGACAGATCTGACAACTTCCTAGCCCATTACTACACTCCAAGTAAATTTCATGCTATATCAACCTTGAAAACACTTTTTGTAAATATCTCCGAAACGAAAGCTCCTACAAAGTTTTTGGTTTTAATACAATTTTTTGAGAAAACCGTGGTCTACTATACCAGGTGGGCCAAAAAAACCGTACAATTTTTTTTTATTATAACTTTTAAACTATACCATCGATTTTATAGGAACAAACGGCACTTGCCAAAGAATTGATCAGAGTTTTAAACAAATATCTTTTTTTGGTGGCTTCACATGCAGAAGATACCAGGATCGCGTCTCAAACAACGATGAAAAAACAAAAAAAAAATCCGTCGCCCTGTCGCCCAATTCCTTTTCAGCTATTCGTTGAGCTTAAACATCCAGAATATACGCAGGTGTAGTCCAGGAGCCGACACGCAGCCAATCGAGGAATCAGGAATAATAACCTAGGAGCCTGCTATGAGTGCTATAAGTCGGAACCAGGATGGCGTCAGCATAAATCTCCTACAGTCAACTCACGACGACCACGACTGTTGCGCTGAAAAGTAAAGAGGTCTATCGTCTAGAACCAAGTTCTGCTAGGACGATAGCGATGTTAGATAGATGCAAGTCTAACATTTAGCAGGCTCACCTTTCGGAAGGTGTAAAAGCGTGGTTCCACTGTTTATCCCTGCCTTCGACAAAGAGGTGTCAGGCAAAATTAAGTCCACTTAGAGAAAGAAAACTTGCATCCTATCCTACATGTACGGACAAATCGGGGTTTGCGAAAAGGGTGCGCCGTGTGCCTAGTCTATACTACTACTACCTGCAAATTTCATAAAAATTGATTTAGTGGTTTTAGAGCTATCGTGTTACGGACAAAAACAATAAACACACACACACACAGACAGACATCATGACGATATTGCTACGACAGGTCATAATACACCCAAGTAAAACATTTTTGGCGTTATCTCAAAAAAAATTCGTCGAAAACAATACCTTCTCTAGCCATAGCTGCGCGGGCTAGGAAAGTAAAAAGGTTTTTTTTGACGATCCCAATATAAATACTTAATAAAAAAATGGGATATGAAATTAAATCAACAGTTACTCAACTGTGTGAAACCAACAGAAACAACTACTCCGAGGGAAAATACCCCTACCGGCATTGAATTATACTGATGGTTTGATGCTTTTGTTGGGAACTTGTTAAAACTGTTTGGTTTGCACTCTCTCCAATAGCGATCACAAGGATACGAATGATCCCCATCTGGAACACGTCCTGACAATCAGGAACAAGTGATCAATGCCAATCTACGACCGGTTTCGGCCTTTTGGGCCATCATCAGGTGAATGTAGGCGATAGCTCCGTGTAGAGCATAAGTTGTGTTTCACACATTAGCTATCACCTACATTCACCTGATGATGGCCCAAAAGGCCCAAACCTGTCGTGGATTGGCATGGATCACTTGTTTCTGATTGTCAGGACGTGTTCCAGACGGGGATCATTCGTATCCTTGTGATCGACTTTAAAGAGAGTGAAAACCAAACAGTTTTAACAAGTTTCCAACGAAAGCATCAAACCATCAGTATAATTCAATATTATAGTAGGGGTATTTTCCCTCGAAGTAGTAGTTTCTGTTGGTTTCACACAACCTATGCTCTACACGGAGCTATCGCCTACATGCACCTGATGATGGCCCAAAAGGCCGAAACCGGTCGTGGATTGGCATGGATCACTTGTTCCTGATTGTCAGGACGTGTTCCAGACGGGGATCATTCGTATCCTTGTGATCGACTTTGGAGAGAGTGAAAACCAAACAGTTACTCAACTGTTTTTTAGAGCATTCAATTTTCTAAGATTTCATCAGACAACAACAAACACGTTCTGTCATTTTATGCGTTTCAAGTTAATGGCTGTTTTATGTCGAAGCGTTAAAGTTAACTTTAAAACCGGCAAGCTTATCTTAAATTTATTTCCCTTTTATTATCCGCTTTACTAGATAGCTTAAAGTTTATAACATAATCTTACGTACAATAATGCAAGATTTATTAATAGGTTGTAAAGCAGATATTTAAGATAAATATTGTTGGGTTTTTTTAAGAGGTCCAGGAACATTTGGCATTTCGACGGATGGGAAAAATTCGCTTCCGCCGCTTCGACGCCAGGAGAATCCAGCACCGGCATTGCAATTAAATGTATTGAACTAACACAATTACCTAAGTTATGATTCTTTTCCTCTAGAAGATGTAGATTGTACAAAAAGGGTTCAAATTTGAAAGCTTAAACATACGAGGATGGGATGAAAAGTTTCCGGCCTAACATAGAACGCAACACCATAGTGACTAAATAATAATTTATTTTTCTACATAGTCCCTTTGTAAGGTAATACATTTGGCCCAACGATGTTCAATTGATTTGATGCCATCACTGAAGTCTGATTTATCCAACTCGTCAAAATAGGCGTTTGTAGCTGCAATGATTTCTAAATCTGAGAAAAAAAATTTCCATCAAGAAATTTTTTTAGGTTTGGGAACAAATAACAGTCTGACGGGGCATTATCAATTAAATTTAACATGGTTTTCAAATTGGGAGAAAGTAGATATGTATGAATGTTATACTTTGTGTAATAAGAATACTGGAAGAGCGCGAGATATGTACTCTCAGAGATATCCAGAAAGACGACAACCAGGTTTGTCAATCTTCAGAATACTTAAAAATAATTTAATTGAATATGGATCCTTTCAAAAACAAAATCGTAATTGACAACATGATGAAAATATTGAAGATCTGGTTTTACAAATTGTCATTGACAATCCTCGCATCTCCCTTCCTGATCTGGAAAATAATGTTGAAGTACCCAAATCAACTGCACAAAGAATTCTTAAAAAATTTAAGTATCATCCATATGCAATACAAACTAGTCAAGCACTCTCAGATAAAAACCTAGAAATGCAATTGGTTCATACAAAAATCGGAAGAAAACCCTCAATTTCCGCTTAAGGTTCTGTGGTCCGATGAAAACAGGTTTACAAACTGCGGGGTGTTTAACAGACATAACTACGTGTACTGGGCCGATGAAAATCCGTTCTGAAATCGTGAGGTGCACCATCAAGTTAGGTGGGGTTCGAATGTATGGCTAGGAGTAATAAACGGAAACATACTATTTAACATTTTTCATAATAATTTGACGGCACCTCGATATCTAGAAATTCCACAAAATTACGTTGACCAAATTTTGAAAAATTTGCAGCAAGATGGAGCACCTCCACATAATGGAAGAATCATAACCGACTATTTGAATCAGCAACATGGAAATAACTGGATCGGAAATTGAGGTCCAGTTGCCTGGCCTGCACGTTCGCCGGACCTTACGCCTCTTGATTTCTATATTTGGGGATACTTAAAGGATAAAGTTTATTCTACTACCCATAATACGATAGAAGAACTTGAGGCAGCCGTTGTTCATAGAAGAAATTCCTGAACAAATGGTTAAAGATGCATGCATGTCTCTAATTTATCGATGCAGGATTTGCATGAATAACAATGGTGGAATTTTCGAACATTTGCTTATTTAATTCAATGCTTTGTTATCGATTTTTAGTTTTATTTTAAATTAAATAATAAATGCAAACTTTTGTTTCAGAAATAAAAGATAGATTTTAAGAAATTTTATTATTTCTTAACCAGAGAAAAATTAAAAATAAGGACCTTAAAGGTTTCCATATAGGTAAATCAAATAAATGGAAAATTTTTGAAAGGTAGTTACGTAGGTATGACAACAAACACAACTAAGGCATTTGTTTCACAGCCAACCAAGTGAAAAACTATTTTTTTAATAAATTCACATTTTGCGTCATCCAAAGATAGGCTTATTACACGCGGTTGAAAAGCTCCTTTAATGCCCTACTTATTGAAGTATCAATCCAATATGGCGGTCATAAGAAATAACAAAGTTGGCTATGGTTTTAAAAAAACTAGGCCTTGAAAAAAATTGTTAACGCCATTCAATTGGCCGTAGTTGCTTATACAAAACTGCCAAATTTCATTAAATTTGTTTGCAAGATGGCGGCGATATTTCAATTTATCAAAAAACACAATGTTGATACGGCATCTGATTGGGCTTAGAATAGCGTAACTTTTTTCTTTGTTAAATAAACTCGTATCTCTTACCGTTTCCGAAATCCCCATGTAGTTGCTTTTATTTGGGACACCCTGTATAATGAAATCGTCAAAAATTTTAAGCAAGTAAAACAGACAAAAACACGGTTTTATATGCTAGAGAGAGAGAGAGAGGGGGCACTATGAGTTGCTTACCTCTGTCGAAACACTCGATATATCCAGGGCCTCGAGTAAGTCAATACTGGTGTCTCATAAATAAATAATTTGTTTTCTAGCTGTACATTTAATTTCTATTGGTTCAAACGTTTTCAGTGTCCCTCATAAAATTTTCACGTATTTGGCCTAAGATGGCATAAGACCTAATGAAACTTTAAAGCGAATCCTTTTGAGGCTTGAAAGGGGTGCCTGTCGCTGTAACAGCGGCACGAAGGTGTGGAGATTTTCCTGCACTGTCGATCCCTTTATGGCGTGGAAAACAATGCTAAGGGATGTTGTATACCATAATGCAGTTAAAACTAGTTATAAATGTCCACACATAAAAAAAGAACAAGCCAACTGCTGGCACTTTACAAAGTCCAGATTCGACTAACTATGGAGTACTGCTCACATATATGGAGTGCGGCACCCAAACATACCTTAATGCCTTTGAAAACCGTGCAAAAACGAGCTATCAAGCTAATCAATGACCCCGCACTTACCCGTAGCTTGGATAGTCTCGAACATCGAAGAACTGTGGGCGATATCTCTCTTCTACAGGTATTATCACGGAAAATGCTCTGAAGAGTTGGCATGTATGATCCCCCCGGGAGTAGCAACTACTAGGCGAACACGTCAAACAGACGGTAACCATGAATTTACTGTCATAATAGAGGCACCAAGAATCATTATATCAGAATTCATATCTCTGGAGAACAGCATCGCTGTGGAATAAACTCCCTGCGACAGTTTTCCCTGCAGGTTACAACCTGAACCGTTTCAAAACCAACATACACCAACATTTCCGCGCACTTGCCACTTCTCGAGCGTGATAGGGGTCTCCTTGCGAGTGCGCATAACCGTTAAAAAAACCCCTTTAAAACAGGTTTTTAAGAGGATGGGTTTATTGCATTTGCAAAGTACAAGGAAGCGAATTTGTTTGGTAGTGCTTGCTGTAATGAAAGCGCAAATTTTTACGTGTTACATATCGGAGGTATCCGCGCAAAGCCGCGTACAGTAATTCCACTTAAAATAATACTCACGCTTTCCCCAAAAAATAATACTTTGAACAAAATTTGACATCGTTGCGCCCGCTCTCACACCGCACAAGTCAAAGACCTTTTCAAGCGGTGGATCGTTCGGTTATTCTTCGTTTAAATACGAGAATCAAACAGAAACACAAAAAAATCAATATCACTCCGTGATATTTTTTTTGTAGAAAATTCACGCTGTGGGAAAGAAGTAAATTTTGTCTTCCTTATACACAGAGAAACCCCACGTTGCTTGCGCCCATGGTGCCATGTTGCTATGACAGCAAAATGTTTTTCCACCCCCATACAATTTATAATTTACGTTTTGTTTTTCTTTTTTAGGTAATGATCAACTACCACCTAACTTCTTAAGAAAATCAACCGGTAAGAATAAAAACTAAACGATTAAGTATCTAATGCTCTTGCTTGCCTGCCTTCCCCCTAAAAATGCCCTGTTGCTCAAATAAAGAAAAAGTTTTTTAATAATTCTTATCGACAAACAACCTGCAAAATTTTATAAACCGCCAACATATTACCAAAATTTTATAAAATTATTGTGCAACTCATTAAAAAATAAATTTGAGACTTCTAGAAAGATAAAAAAAATATTGAACTTTTTATTAACCAGTTTGCAATTTCTCTTCAGAAAATCATAGAATATGCTGCTGAAATCCAAAAAAATACTCATGTACAAAAATCATATTTTTTACTTTAGTTTTTTAATTTTTCAGAGGAATGCTAGGTTTTTGTATTTTTTATTTTGTAACCTAAAGAAGAGATTCAGTCAAAAGTTTACACAGATTACAAAAAGGTTGGTCACCCCTTTTCTGGACCCTAGTACCTAAGGTCACTCATCGTCAAGCTTGCCTTTATGATGAGTGTCCTTACTAGTACCTGATTTGTTTTGGTTGCAGACAGACCAGATAATTCGTAGGCCGTCCAAAAGCGACCAGAATTAGATGGATGCTGGGACGGACACGAAAAGACCTCGGACTGCTGTATTCTAACCGGACATAACCGGTTGAGGAGGCACATGACACGTATAGGAGTCGAGAATGACCCTACCTGCCCAGCCTGTGGACAGGAAGAAGAGACATCAAGACACCTCGTGGCAGAATGCGAGGCCTACGCAAGGATGAGACAACAGGCACTCAGACGCCAAATCTGAGCGAGGAAGAACTGCACATGCTCAAATGGGCAGACTTACTGGACTTTGTAAAGAGAACAGAAGGGCCCAATGAGACCATCAAAGGGAAGTGCAGAGAGTGGGTTGAGGGACAGACTTGGGGCATGGCAAAAAGGGCCTACTCTGGCCTACTTGTCAGACCTGCGGGTCAACCCCCCCCCCACTACTACTACTACTACTGCTTTGTTTTTGTCACAGCAGAAAATATTTACACGATTAACCTTAACATAGAAACAAAATTTCGGATTTCTATTATCTTTATTTATTTGAAACACGTTTCGGTTAGTAAGTTTATTTACTAACCATTTTCAAGTGTAAACTAAACAATCTAGTCTATACGCTACTACTTATACTACTTGGTGTGTAGTCAGGTGTGACGGACCGCCCCCTTTTTAATCCTAAGACGCTTATTTCCCTTAAGGAGTGGTTTCCATATGTTTGGTATGTCCGCGCTTGGTTGATTGTAAACTTCTTTTTTCTGCATTATAAACACAGCTTAAGTTTCCTATGCCCTTATGCAAAACTTTAGTTTCTGAATCCTGTGATCAATTGACCATGTATGCATATCATCTAATTGGGTACTGTTTAGATGTTCATTTACTCTAACCTGAAGAGAGCGTTTCGTTTCATCTACATATGATGAAAATACAGTTTTTATATTATAGTGTTTGGCTATTCGTCTTGTTTTCTGAAAACCCAACGGATTATTATTTTGAGAATGTGCTACATTTGGTTTGTTTTTAATTTTAGGGATCGTTGACCTTATTAATTTTTCGGAACAACCATTCTGTTGTAAGTCCTTTTTAATGTTGTTAATTTCTGTGGGTAATTCTTCATTATTAAGACAAATATTTACGGCTCTTAAATATAAACTCCTTATTTTGTAGCAACAGAATGCTTAGACTTAAAATTTAGGCTCCTACTGTCCCGTGTATGTAGGTTTCCTATATACAGTGGTTTGAATGTTTCTATCTAATCCTTTGACAAGAACATCCATAAAAGGTAAGGCCAAATCTTTTTCAATTTACATTGTGCATTTGATTGTTGGTCGAATATAAGTAGTAGCCTATAGACTGGAGGGTTTAGTTTACACTTAAAATTTTTTAGAGATAGTTACTAACAGTAACGTCGTGTTAAAATAAATAAAGACAATGGAAGTCCGAAATTTTGTTTGTATTGTTGGAAGCTGTCCTCCATCCATCCCAATATGGTTAATTTAGCAGCATTGTATGATATGCCCAGGGCTGGTTCGGGGCCGAAAAATTCGGCAGATGCCGCTTTCCTCGCTGCCTGGTCCGCGGTCTCATTTCCCTCGTGTCCAGAATGCCCTGGTATCCATACTAATGACACCTTATTTGCGCTACCAAGCGTATTCCGCGAGTCTCTGCAGTTTCTTATGGTTCTCGATGAGACCGTGTAGGAATCAAGCGTCTTTAAGGCTGCTTGTTTGTCGGAGAAGATCTTTATTGTCCTGTTGGGCCATTCGTGGTCAGCAGTCCACCGGGCACACAGTTCAATGGCTACGAGTTCGGCCTGAAATATAGTAGCCAATTTGCCGAGACTATGTTGAATCTCGACTTTTTCTTGGATACTAACAACTCCAGATCCAATGCCTGATGGCATTTTGGATCCCTCGGTATACCAGAAGCTATCGTTGTTTGAAAAGTTGGTCCTGTTCTTTAACCATTCCTCCCTCTCTGGGAGTATAATGTTGTATAGCTTTCTGCTGTACACCGTGTTGGGCATGACGTCGGATATCATTCCTAGAGTTGCCTCAAACTCTTGTTCCCTAATTAGGGCTGTTGATATCACTTTGTTTGCCCGGCCATCCTGGTGGTTGGCACTTATTCCATAAGTTGCTCTTCGTGCCTCCGCCTCTAAGAAAATGTGAAGCGGAGGTAAGTTTAGTAAGCATTCAAGCGATGGGCTAGAGCTCATTGCAACACATATGGCAAGACTGGCCTGTCGTATTATTAATTAATTAATAAAGCATACAAAAGTATTTGCTCCTTTGTGCCAGATTAATAAAGTGTATGAAAGCCTTTAAATTTTAAGGATATTTCCAGTGTTTTAAAAGCACATACAGTTTAGGGTTTGAAAGCAACTTTAGTGTACAGATTACGGTTAACGTCGCGGCGGTATTACACAAAAGGCGGAGGTGAAGTTGTTTTGTACAGGTGGTAAACCTTTGGGCGTACTTAGGACTGATTCAAATTGGACACATTTTGGAAGGTTGAAGTTACAAAGGAATATTAGAGGAGAGAAAATTAATGACCTCTATTTGAGACGCTTAGATTTCAAGAAAAGTTTAAAGATGTCAAGTGTATCTTGATAAAAAAAGCAGTGGCGCACCCCGAAATATGACTTGGGGGGCCCAATGCCTTTGGGGGGGGGGGAGGCCTCAAAAGGTCATATGTTATGCTAATTTTTCTGTTTATTCATGAAATATGCGGAAAATATCTAAAAAAATCTTTGGGGGGGGCGCCTTTTTTCCTCAGGATAAAAAGTGTTAGTTTTATCTTTTGTTATCTGATAACGTGTGTGCATATATTATGTGAGCATATTTTAATTATATGATTTTTTTAAATAAAAACTTGCCTTGAAAAAAGTTCTAATTAAATAAGTACTTACTATTTTTTAACCCTGCTTAAAACTGAATATTATAAGAGACAGATTTTTTTAATTCCATTAAAAAGGCTTACATCGGAAAAAGCTTTTTATATTTTTTGAAGTGTTCTTCAGAAAAATTGACAAATAAGAGTTTTCGTTTTTTGTTAGGAAATTTAAAAATATAAGTATTTATATACTAAATAATAATAACAAATTTTTTCATTCCAAATCTATAAGCCGTAATTAGTTCGAGGTCCAAAATATTAATCTAAAACCGGCCTATTTTATTTTTTGCCTTTTTTAGCATTTGAATACAAAATATATGTTATAAAATCTCAAACAAACGTTCAAACGACCTTATTAAATAAACCGAAATCAAAAACATATCCAATGAGTCCAAAATATACGAGTTATTAAAAAACTACTATCCATAAAAAACTTGTCTATAACTCTTTTTTTTTGTAAAATAAAGATTTTCTCCATATCTGTCAAGGAATTTGTGGGCAGGAAAAATATTTTTATACTTATGGAGGCTTTGTCATAAAAATTGGAAAAAAAAATTTTTGTTTCTTAAAAAGATAATAAAAAAATATAAATTAAACAATAACAGTAATTTTCCGGCTCAATAAGCCGTAGTTAGATCGAGGTCCAAAATATTAATCTATACCGGCCTATTTTATTTTGCCTTTTTTACCAATTGTCTACAAAATATATATTATTAAATAGTAAAAATACATTTAATTGACCTTTAATAAATCAAAAAAAATCAAAAGGATTTTAAAAGGGTCCTAAATCTAGAAGTTATTAAAAAACTGGTTCCATTAAGAATACTTTGCTTTGACCCTTTTTTTTGTAATAACTCTTTTTAATTAGGTAATAGAAAGGGTGTATTTTAATATTTCTGTCAAAAATTTCGTGGGCCGGAAATAGTTTAGCATATTTTTTAAGGTATATTGGATAAAAGTTCCAAAACAAAGTTTTTTTTTTCTTTCTTGAAAATAAAATAAATGTGATTTAAAATAATTGCGAGTTTTCGCATTTCCGGCTTAACAAGCCGCAATTAGATCGGACTTCCAAATATTGGTCTATTACCGGCCTATTTTATATTTGCGATTTTCAGCATTTTTTCAAAAAAAAAATTATAAATTGTGAAATTTATCGTAAACAGACATATATAAATCAACCTAAATTTAAAAAAATATAAAAAAAACCTAAATTGTACAAGTGATTGCTCAAACTACCTTAAGGGATGAAGTCAAATCACTTACCAAAAAAAGAGCAAATTAGCCTAAAAATGCACCTTTTCCCTTAGTTGAAACTGCCGCCTACACTGACGCTTGCCGACATCCCCACTTTTATGCGTAAATTTGATTGGCAAATAATAGTCCAATAATAACGTAACACATGTGCGGTTTGTGGAAAAATGTCCGGAAGAAATAAGAGAGTGTTATTATTCTTTTTTCCAGTTCTTTACAGTCTGTTCCTGTCTTATCAAATGTGACACATAAGTATACATACTCATTGCATGGAGTTATTGTTTGTCCATTTTCTAGTTCTAACTCACTGGATTCATTTCCAATACATAAGTATGTGTCTTGTCCACGTTCACTGTTAATCCCCACTTTTGGTATTCTTCTGTTAACTTTCTCATCATATCATAACTCACAATTACTTGATCGTCAGCAAATTGTAGTGTGTATATGGTAAATCGGTCGTTAAGTTGTATTCCCGTGCTGTGCACTTTACGTTTCCAATTTTTTAGAGCTACTGCGATATATATTGTTTGTTACCAGGAATTCTTTCGAAAGTCGATTTCCAATTTTAATTTTAGATTTTGACCCTTTGTATAGTTCTTTTATCTTTTTTATGTATGTATGATGGATATCAGTCTGCTCTAACACTGTCCATAGTTTTTTCTACTGGAACGGTATGATATGCTTTTTGTAGGTCCACAAAGGTAACATGAGTCTCTATATTTCTGGCGCTCGTTTTCTAAATTACTTGTTTAAAACAAAAAACATTATCACTACAAGATCTGCCTGCACGAAATCCACTTTGCTTTTCTTCTTCCTGTTCATGAAAATCATTCTCTATTTCATGAAAATCATTCTCTATCAGATCTCTAAGCAAAATATAAATTATAAATGATATAAATTATACATACGTATTTAGTTGCCCAAAAGTTTGCCGCCCATCTGCGGGAAGGAAATATTTGGAGGTGAAGCACCAATCCTTGAGATAACGAGATTTTACTCAACTCCCTCCTTTTGGGGGCTTAAATAGCCTATGATTGCTTAAACTTCGTGGAATTAGCTACAAAGTAATGCTTCGAGCTTTCAAATGATACTGCTTGCGGTGCCCACAGGATACGGAATGGGACAAATGGGCGCCGCTAACTGGGCGACAGGCCAGATGGGCTTCGGGTCAACTCGACGCCGCACATAAGGAGAAATAGCTACATTAGGGCGCCAAAAATAGTAAACTAATCACACATATCTTTAAAATGTTACCTATAGAGACGGCCGCAAGGCAACATAAGAATTTTATTTTCTTGGCGTTGCGTACACGCTGCTTATTAAATTAGGTGTTTTTAAAACTGTGACAGAAAAACTTTTATTTGTTATTTGCTGTCAGACGTCAAATTTAGACGTTGTCAACATGGATATTAAGGCAGCAGGTAGATTCTTTATTTTGCAATAATTGTTAACAAACCAGTTATTTGTAGACTTGTTATAATATAAAGTTTTACGAAACAGTATTTTTGATTAAAAAAATATTAAAATTTTTAAGTTAGCTGGAGTTATAGAAAAAATCCACCGAGTACACCGATATTTCTTTGTTACCATGTAAACATATCTTATAGCCAATTTAAAAAGTATAATTTACGCCCCCCTATTTCCCCCTTCTTCCACCGCCTTTTTTTAAATCGTTTTATTTTACTTGACTTCGTATACTTGTTTCCATACCAATTTCTGTTTCAAATCTTGCGACAGCTATTTCAGATACTTTCTGATGATCTAGAGACTTGAAACTTGGTATATGTATCGAGTTTCGGTGACAATATAACTTGAAATTTTTTTTATTAAAAAATCAAAATGTCGGATTTAAAATGGCGGCCATGTTTATTTAGAAACCAATTTGCCTCAAATTAAAAAACATGCACTGCTTAACGTCACTCAATATAATTTTTGGTTCCTTAAAACATTAAAATGGCCGATCCAAGATGGCGGACTTTCTAATTTATGAGTCGATATGTATCAAGAACTACAGCAGCGACAACCAAGCGGTGACTATCCAAAAGCTCCAGTAAAAGAAAAAAAAGTCAAATAATAACTCAGTTTTTTGATGAAACTGGTCTCGTTTTTGTTCAACCTAAACAAGGTGGAGGCAATAGCAATGATGGAAATACAGCACGCAATTTTTTTTTAAACCTGAGTTTGTTTCCAAAATATAGTTTCTATCACTTCTTGTGGCACTACATCAACAAGGAAAAATTATAAATTAAAGAGTATAAGAAATTTCGACAATATTACTCTAGGAAAATCTGAAGAATTAACACTACTAGCGATATATTTTACTGGTTGCTGGTATCCTCTGACCCTATTGTGACCAATAAGCGAAAAAAAAAGAGTTAAAGTATACTAAGGCTGCCAATCTTCTATGGAGGAGATAAGAAAGGTAATGAAGATGGTAAAATTAAGGATGATAGCGATAGATATTAATGTTTAATAAGGTTAAGGGAAAAAATTTGCTAATTTTAAATACTCCAATAAATAAGTATACAATTGTTTTCTTTAATTAAAATACTGAACCTCAAACAACATTAATTGTGCATGTTTTTGCAACATAAGTATTAAATGTACTCCTCATAAGCATTGCTGATCATATTATCATACAAAATCAAATTTTAGATTTTTGGCGCCGTAAATTGTTATTCTGTCATTATGTGCGCCGGACTAAAATATTTTTATCGAAAAAATGTGCAGTTGAAAAACAAAATAGATATATTATAGACTTACTGAACTGTCAGACCGTATTTTGACAGTTTTTCATTGGAATGTGAGAGCTAATCTTTCAAAATAATGATTTTGTTTCCTATACGAACCGAAGTAAATACTACAAATAAACGAGATTTAAATTAGACTTTGGTATGTCAGTTTTGAAAGATCAACTGTCAGAATTTTTTTTTACCGATTTGTCTCAAACTTGAAAGTTTGCAGTGCATAAGATCACTTAATACAGTTTTAACCTAAAACTTAAATAAACTGGCGAATCCAAAAGGGCGGACTCTCATATTTATTAACCGATATGTATTATAACAAATGTGGAACTTTGCGGCGTTTCAAGTAGCTGATTATGATTTTTGACTCAAACTCATAAAAAATTCGAAATGGCGAATCTAAAATGACGATTGGTCTGAAATTCAAACTTAAAAAAAATCAAAATGGCGGATGCAAAATGGCGGACTTTCTCATTCATGAATCGACATGTTTCTAATTGAAAACTTGGCGGTGTTTAAAGCCGCTGCTTGCGATTTTTGATAAAACTTATAAAATGTGTAAAATGGCGGATCGAAAATGGCGGGTTTTTTTAGTTATAAACCAATTTTTCTCAACCTTGAACATTTGCAGTGCTTGATTGATTTAAGAAAACTAAATGTCTTGTTTGTAAAAAACTCTTAGAGTATTTCTTTCTTCAATCAGGAACATATAGCTCTCTATATTTGAGAAACTAATAGTTTTATTCAAGAGGAGGAATGTCTTGTTTAAGAAATTAATATAGTTCTTTAATAAAATTAAATTTTATTAGTTATTTTTTCTTTAGTTTTAAAAATGGTTTTTCTTTAGCTAAATCAATATATTCAAGAAAAGTTAAACACTTTATTTTATTGCAAAAGCAGTTTGTGTGAATACTGAGTGTATTTTCAATATAATGTCAATTAGGTAAAATATTAAAATCTGAGAAAAATTAAATATTGCTTGGAAACAGATGTCGCTGTTAAGTCAAGTCAAATTTTTTTAAATTAAACATACTAGGGAACGCCAAAAATAGTGCCAGACGGTATTTTGACAGCTTTACATTTTGTGCGGACAGACAATTTTCAAAATTGACATATTGAAGTCGAATTTAAAAATAAGTTTATTTATCTTTATTTAAAGAAGGCAGTGTTTATTTCCTTTCTTCTAATAAAAAAGACCTAAGGCAATTATTAGCGACGGACCGTTCGGTTATTTGTTCTCTTCGTTTAAATGCGAGAAACAAAGAGAGAGCGTTTAACCAAGAAACGTCAAAATATGATGTGTTTTCATTGTTCTTTTAACCAAAGATAACCTACCTCCGGAGCAGGGTTATAAATGGCTAATAAAACGTTTTGACGTTTCTTGGTTAAACGCTGTCTATTAGATTCTCGCATTTAAAGGAAGATAACGAATAACCGGACGGTTCATCGCTAATAATTACCTTTTAATATTGAAACATCGGCTGTCATTTCACAATGTAAAACTGTCAACCAACAGCCAGGCATCATTACTGGCTATCTTTATTCTAATAAGTCCCTGATATTATCGAGAAAATACGTTTTCTATAAATAATTTAAAAAAAATTGTGTATTATAAAAGCATTTTTTAAATTGTCTCGCCAGTGGGTTTTTATTTTTACAAGCTTATGTTTTTAAATAACTCTCAACTGCACAATTTTTTAATTAAAAAATTAAAAATAAAAAACAAAAAGTTCGCGATGCGGGCAAAAAACATTCCATTCTTTGGCAAAAATTAAAAGTTTAAAGAGCGCGCAAATATTCGACGAAAAAATCAACTCCGCGTTTTTTTGTCGCTCGAACTAGGTCACAATAAAACTGCTTAACTGGATTAAGAAGATTAAAAATTGCCCATAGATTATTAATCCTACCTGCTGAAATTATTATTGGTTTATTTTAAGCATGGATTTTTGAACAAAAACGGATTGGATCAAGGCCATCAAAGAAATTCAGTCCAAGACTCAGAAAAAATCAGCTGTTGTTGCGGGCTGAATTTTACATTGGGTCTATTTGTGATATTTTCAAAATGGCACTACAGATTTTCGCGAAATAGTGATATATAGTCATTTATCGATATCGATATTGATATATTATTTATCAACAATTATTACCTCACTAAAAGCGCAGAGCTAAGAAACCAAATCACATTCTTAAAAGTGTGATTTTGAGAATTTAAAATAACTTTTTAAACCAAAACTATTACTTTATTTCACAGAGATATAAAAAGATTTGTAAATGAAAGAATATTTTTGTTATTATTGAATGTTATGTACATTTTCTTTTTGCCCAACTGCAGCACGGCGAAAGAAAGAGGCTAAACGGCTGAACCGATTTTGACAAAAAAGGTGTCGTTAAATTGCTATTGATCCCGAAGGTGCTATACGCTATATTTTTTTTAAACAAAAATCAACATGGCGGTCCTCCAACGCCATTTTATCACATGATGTAGGCTTTAAGGCAGTACAAATTATCTAAATTTCAGGCGATTTTATTGAAATTCCTTTGATTACCCACAGTAAATGTCCTCTCATTTG
This sequence comes from Aspidapion aeneum, assembly GCA_963576565.1. Taxonomy (NCBI): domain Eukaryota; kingdom Metazoa; phylum Arthropoda; class Insecta; order Coleoptera; family Brentidae; genus Aspidapion; species Aspidapion aeneum. Next base: position 23,029,507 of record OY755045.1, on the reverse strand, counting down.
CTGTAGTTACTTTTTAGTCCTCCCTGCTCCCACCCATCTCCCCTCCTGTCATTCACCCCACCCTATTCAAAAACCATATTCGCATAATTTTATCAAATATAGAGCGATTTCCAAAATACTTTCAGATTTTTTTTCCAACACCATCTTACTAGTACCCCCCCCCCCCGCCTTTCCCAGCCCTCCTTATTAGTAATAGTTGTAGCTATACCTTTCACAAATATCGAGCGATTTAAAAAATTCTTTCTGCACACGCTTTAAGACTTTTTTCCAACATCATTTTACTAGTTTCCCCCTTCCTCTCCCTCTCTTCTCCCCACCCTCCTTATTAGTAATAGTTGTAGCTATACCTTTCACAAATTTAGAGCGATTTCAAAAATTCTTTCGGCACACGCTTTAAGATTTTTTTCGACACCATTTTACTAGTTCCCTCCTGCCTTTCTCCTCACCAACCTTCACTCAATGGAAGGTAACACTGTTTGCGTCCGTAGAAAATCTACACGTACTTTTTGTTGGAAAGTTGGAAATACAAATAAATTAAATAAAAAAAAATCCAACTACAGCAAATTAGAGGAGATTTGCAATGGGTAATCAAAGGAATTTTAGTAAAATCGCCTGAAATTTAGATAATTTGTATGCCTAAAAGCCTACATCATGTGACAAAATGGCGTCTGCAGACCGCCACGTTCATTCCTGTTTAAAAAATATAGTCTATAGCACCTGCGGGATCAGTAGCAATTTAACACACCTTTTTTGTCAAAATCGGTTCAGCCGTTTAGCCTCTAGCGTGACACAAACATACATATTTACTTACATACATACAACAATCGAAAATCATTACCCTTCCTTTCGCCCTGCTGCAGTTGGGTAAAAACAATCTAAAACCGGCATTATATTTTTTTTAAAAATTATGCAAAAAAAAAAAAGTGTGACAACCAGCCCTGGTCTCCTCTATTTAAAATCAGTCTTTTAGATAGGGATAGTGTTCAAGTGATACCCCATTCCAAAGGTTTTTGGAATGTCATCACAGTGTCGATTTTATTTGAAAATTCACCTACAGGCACTTGTCTCTTTTAATTCTATTTTTAACATCAAACAAGTTTCGTGGCTAATCGGGTAAAAAGGAGTTTTTGTTTCTCTCATACTTCAAGATCTAATGGACACCTAATAAGTGTTGACAGTTAACTGTTTCGTCCTTATGGGACTCCTCAGAACACTGCTTGGTCAATGTGACACTCTTGCGAAGGTAATTAGACGGTTTTGTCTCTAATCCTGTGTAAATAGTGAAAAAACTCTCGAAAAAAGCGCCATCTACCGAGATACGAAAGAAACCAGAAAAAGAGCAGGCGAAAATAAACTGCTATACATATCGATCAATGAAAAGATCGATTACAAATAAAAAGAAACATACTAATCCGTGACTTACGACAGCTCCTCTGCCTTTTAGGCCAGATAAACGCTTATTGCGTATTTACCCACCATCAGACACGTGAGCGTCAATCAGCGAAATTTTTTAAGCCAAATAATACTAACAAACGTAAAATTTGGTACCCGTGAATTTAAAAATCAAACAAGGTTCGTGGCTAATCGGGTAAAAAGGAGTTTTTCTTTCTCTTATATTTTTCCGTGGGTAGCTTGAAAGCTTAACCTCATGGGGGTCCAAGATCTAATGGACACCTAATAAGTGTTGACAGTTAACTGTTTCGTCCTTATGGGACTCCTCAGAACACTGCTTGGTCAATGTGACACTCTTGCGAAGGTAATTAGACGGTTTGTTAATGTAAAGAGTGAGAAAACTCTCGCAAGAAGCGGCATCTACCGAGATACGAAAGAAACCAGAACAAGAGCAGGCGAAAATAAACTGCTATACATATTGATCAATAAAAAGATCGATTACAAATAACAAGAAACAAACTAATCCGTGACCTACGACAGCTCTTCTGCCTTTCAGACCAGGTTAAGCTTTCAAGCTACCCACGGAAAAATAAAAGAGAAAAAAAATTATGCAAAAGAAAAAAAAGTGTGACAACCAGCCCTGGTCTCCCCTATTTAAAATCAGTCTTTTAGATAGGGATAGTGTTCAAGTGATACCCCATTTAAAAGGTTTTTGGAATGTCATCACAGCGTCGATTTTATTTGAAAATTCACCTACAGGCACTTGTCTCTTTTGAAAGCTTAACCTCACGGGGGTCCAAGATCTAATGGACACCTAATAAGTGTTGACAGTTAACCGTTTTGTTCTCATGGGACTCCTCAGAACACTGCTTGGTCAATGTGACACTCTTGCGAAGTTAATTAGACGGTTTGTTAATGTAAATAGTGAGAAAACTCTCGCAAGAAGCGGCATCTACCGAGATACGAGAGAAACCAGAACAAGAGCAGGCGAAAATAAACTGCTATACATATTGATCAATAAAAAGACAACTCTTCTGCCTTTCAGGCCAGGTTAAGCTTTCAAGCTACCCACGGAAAAATATGAGAGAAACAAAAACACCTTTTTACCCGATTAGCTACAAAACTTGTTTGATTTTTAAATTCATGGGTACTAAATTTCACGTCTATTTTTAACATTTAAATATTTCTTTCTTTATTTTATTTATCTACGCGTTCCATTTTTTCCAGTTGGCGTCGTTCTATAATTAAGATTCCTTTTGATTTTTTTTAAATGAAAAAGTGCCAAGCTCGCTATACTTTCACACGTATTTTTCCAACATAAAAAAGAGCAGGTGAAAAAAAATAGCATCAGCAGGCAGGTATAGCCGTCCTATACTCAATAGATAGTTTAAGTTGTGCTACGTATTTTTACGTAAAACTGCACGTTAGGCGCTCTACGTTTTGTTCCAAATTTGAGTTTAAGTTGAATGTTTTTACGTTACCATAACAAGTCTACTAATAGCAGAGAATATGGAATTCGGCACTGTGTTTTTTTGATGTTACAATTTTGTTTTTTGTCTTTTCAACTACAGTAATAATATATTTGCAAATAATCGTTTGTTCTTGAAGCAGAAATATCGTCCAGGCCTCATTTTTCGAACGGTCATCAAACAATTCTATTCTTTGGTAACGTTAATGTGCCCGCAGACTGCCGTAAGCTAACGTAAATATGTAAGCTCCTAACGTGACCTTGATGACGGTGTGACGAAGTGCGCTTGCGTAACTGTCAAATCTCATGCTTACGTAAAAATACGTAGCACAGCTTAAACTATCTAATATAAAATTAAACACCGCGTTTTGATAACTATTATGTTTTGTTTTATAATATAACCGCTACCTTATGCAAATTTTTGTGAAAAATGTAATTATTAAATTAATAAAAAAAACACCCAACTGCTAAATTTACTTTTAAGTACTAGTCGCAGTTGAGTACAAAATTGATAGATATACCTATAATGTACGACATGCTTCAACTGGTAAAATGGTGTTGGAAAAAAAATCTGAAAGCGTACGCAGAAAGAATTTTTGAAATCGCTCTATATTTGATAAAATTATCTGAATATGATTTTTTGCGCTAATAATTAATTTCTGGGAGTCCGAATTTTTTAATTTTCTCTCTTAGCTTCAAAACTGCAAGGGCTAGAAAAAAACGTTTGACATGTTTTGTCTTGTCTCAAAATTTGAGGACAGTAATGTGAAATCCACAATTCTCTACCTTTTATAATAAGTAAGTTTCCCATTCAATACCCACAAAAATGGGACACCCTGTACACATACGTATGCTCGTTCAGCCTCGCAGCGAGGAATGCGAATTCTACACGGTGAAAAAATTGTCCTAGATCAAAGCAAATTGCGTTGAAGTAAAATAATTTGTACTTTTCTATTCACCAAGAGAATATTTTTTTGATACTTATATTTTGATATTTTTTTTTAATTTAAATGTGAAACAGAAATTGTTTCATTTCAAGATTAAACGCTGTGTTGAACTAAAAAGAAATATTTTAATTCACAACAAATTCTTTTAAGGTAAAACAATTTATTCAAGAAAAGAACGTGATTTCATTGTAGACAAATTTTTTTACCGTGTAAAATACGCGTCTTTAGGCTTTTTTCATTTTACTGCATTTTTATATTACAATAAACTATTGTTTAAAAAATGTATTTTATAAAAAGTCAGCCAGTATTTTTTAATAAACTAAATATTGTTACAGTGAGCCAATTTAATCAAATCGGTAAATTTCATGAAAAATAAAAACAGACAAACTTCCTTTTTACCATTTTATTAACGTTTCAATAAATATTACGAAAAATAGTTTTTACAAAACAAATGCTTGCACAAAAAGTTCTCACGATAAAAATTTTGCTATACAGATTTAAAAACGACTAGCGAGGAATGCGAATTCTACCTCAAACGAATACGCGCCTTTAGGCTTTTTTCATTTTACTGGATTTTTATATCACAATAAAATATTGTTTAAAAAATGTATTTTATAAAATGTCAGCCAGTATTTTTTAATAAACTAAATATTGTTACAGTCAGCCAATTTAATCAATTTAGAAAATTTCGTGAAAAATACAAATAAAAACAGACACACTTCCTTTTTATCATTTTAATAACGTTTCAGCAAATATTTCGAAAAATAGTTTTTATAAAACGAATGCCTGCACAAAAAGTCGCCACGATAAAAATTTTGCTTTACAGATTTAAAAACGAGTAGGTATAAAAATAATTACATTTTTCCCGAATAAATTGTCGCAATCCGATTTATGAATCAGAATTAATTTTTATCAAATTAGTTTTAGATGCAATCCATTATAGGGGAAAGGGGGGCAATATGGGATGCTTTATAATAATTAATTTTAGTATTTACAAAATTTATAAAGAATTACAGCGACCTAGTCATCGCTAAAAAAAGAAAAAGAAAAGAAGTCTATCGTCTATAACCAAGTTCTGCTGGGACGATAGCCATGTTAGATAGATGCAAGTCTAACATGTAGCAGGACCACCTTTCGGAAGGGGTGTAAAAGCGTGGGTCCACTGTATATACTTGCTACGCAGTATAAAGATCCCTGCCCTCGACAAAGAGGAGTCAGGCAAAATTAAGTCCTCTTAGAGAAAGAAAACTTGCATCCTAAGGGGCACGTGCATCTGTTTGATATATGATGTAAGGACAAATCGGGGTTTGCGAAAAGGGCGCGCCGTGTGCCTAGTCGCTAGACCAAAAAATGGTCTCTCCACCACTACTACTACTACTAGTTATCGCTATCGACTCTCCTACACGAATTTTGTGCTCATTTTTTGTAACAACAACATTAAATACAACTTTTCAGTGATCGCAAAGCAAGCAAAAACATTTTTTAAAAACAAAACAACGAACCGAACCGAACCGAAACAAGGTTCATTTTTCAAGGTTCGCCCTCATGAAAAAACCCTGTTTTTTCCGAAACCACCAGTTAAATTCAAACAAAAATCATTTACAGTAAAAGAATTTCTTGCAAAATAACCTCAATTTATGGATGCCAATTAAATGCTAACCGTGAACTTGGCCCACTTAAGTGATACATCGTTTAAATGATAATTACACATTTTCTGTAAAATGCTTAAAACTTGAGAAAATGACATAAAACTAATTAATTTTGGTTTATTTTGCATAGTACTATGGAAATACATAGAAAACGGATGTACTGCTAATACTTGAGGGTTTGTGTATCTGCAAGAGTACTACCCAGAGAACCCATTGATGTCTCATTTAATAGGCTATTAGTTGGTCTTTTTTATGTTAATACAAATTTTCTCAATAATAAGCAGTTTAGAAGTTAAAGGCCACTAAAAAAAAATATTCAAAATCCAAATTGGCGGCGAAATATTTAGCGTCATAACACGAAAACTATTCGTTTGACTAAAAACTGTAGAAAAGCTTTTTGTAGAAATTTATTTTCTTTAACTTTTGTTTAAAGTTTTTTTTCTAAAAAGTACAGTAACTAATGGCGAATTCGTTTGGGAAAAAAGTGCAGCACTGGTGCGCCAATAGTAAAGTTGTCGTATTTTTTTGAGAAAACTAGTGCAATTTTTTGTATTCTTTTGACCCACTGACAAGCCCAGTGTTGCACTCAGTGCACATTTTTTCTCTCCGAGCTCGTGTTGCACTAGTGCACTTTTGTATTCTTTTGAAACTGCACTGTAGCAATTTTTTGACAGCACCAAAACAGTGTCAGTGGACGACGAGTGGCCCACTAACTTTCTCAAAAGAATTCGCTGAAAGTAATTAAGAAAAAAACCTTTTGGTGTACACGAAATCCAAGATGGCGGGGGGACCCGGCCGTTTTTAAGGTCGGAAAGTCAAATTTGTTTTAAGGACTCGAATGTCAACTACATTTTGCAAGCTAAAATTCTATAATGACTGGACTATAATATTAATTATTTTTATTAAATATGTGACGGTACAGTTTCATTTCCCAAAACGATTTTCGTCATTGAAAAAAACTGAAAACAAATTCGTAAATCTGCACGAACGAGTACCCACATAAATATAAAACATATAAGCGCCGTTTTTAGCAAACTGTTTTTCGAGGATTTTCGGGTAACTAAGGTCACTAATAGGCAACAACCTATTAACAAAGAAAATACATCATTCCACTATATATTTCGTTTATAGTCTTCGAAAAAGCTTTCGATAGCATTAAGCACTTTTTCGCCGAATGGATTACAGATACACAGACTTATTATCGAAGAAACAACATCAATCAAAATCCACGAAGGACCCAAGTCAATCCGCATAAGAAGAGGTGTGTGACAGGGTGACACAATATATCCTAAACTATTTAACCAGGCCTTGGAAGATGTATTTAAAATTTAAGATTAAAAAGAAATAGTCATCAAACCACCTAAGGTATACTGATCATATCGCCTTAGTAACAGGCAAGAAAGAAGCACTGATAAAAATGTTGGAAGAACTGGATACAGCAGCTAAAAATATAGGCTTAAGTATGAACTACACTGAAAGTAAAATAATAAAAAACACAGAAGAAGATATCACGATCAGAATAAACCAAAAAAAATCGAACCAGTAGTAGTATATACTTGGGACAAATTATAAAACTAAAACTGCAAACCAAACAGCTGGGGGGGGGGAATACATATTAAAAAATAAAACCAAACCGAACCAATGTAATAAAACCGAAACGAACCAATGTATCATTGCTGTACTTACCTATGGAATGAAAAAGGAATGAATGGATAAGAAATAGAACAAAGGGATGTCCGAGGAAAAGTAGCAAAATTAAAATGGAAATTTGCCGGTTATAATATCAGACAGAAAGTAAAATCGATCGATGGAACAAATGTATTGTAAACTGGAGACCTTTAGAAAATAAAAGAAGTAGGGGAAGAGCCCAAATGAGGTGAGCGGACGATTTGAAGAAACATGCGAGAACTAGATGGATGAACACGGCAAGAGACAAAGAAGAGTGGAAGATATTGGGGGAAGCCTATGTTCAATGATGGATTGAAGAAGGCTAAATAGAATAGAATAGAATAGAATTATTCCCCGGAACAATTTACGCCATTTCGATGACACTCTGTATACAAGGTATTTTATGCAGGTATAATTTTGTTTCTGGTGTCAGTTAATGAAAAATATTTTATTCCATTATTCCTAATATGTGATACCGTTTTTTCTTTTTCATTCCCGTAGAAACTGCTGTACCATCTTATCTTCAAAGATTTCAGCCCATATTTTTACGAAACTTAAACTTTCCACAGTCCTGGATAGAGTTAACAACCCCTCCAAGTTTCATGGACTTCCGTAAAGTAGTTATGAAATTTCGAAATTACCACTGACTCACTCAGACATGCTACAAAGCTAAAATTTGGTTCGGTTCGGTTCGGTTCAGACTATGATTAAAAAAAACTATAGGAAAAAAATTAGAAACTCCAAAAATTTTTATTTACCTCCTTTTACTATAAATGTAAAGTTATGTAAAAGTAACATTGCCCACTTCCAGGAACGCTTGAGAGATAAGCTTTAAATAGATAGGAACTATGATGAAACCATATGAAAAAATTTAAAAATCAAAAAAAAATTAAAAAATAAGGCATTGCAAAAGCTTTAAACAATATTCCGCATATTTTACTACTTTAAAACTTAAATATTATCCAAATCCTTTAAAAAAGGAGTAAAAACGTAACAAAAACATTTAATGTAAAAAAAGCCAAGTACGCGAAAATGGTATTTCTTAAAAAGAATTGCGATAACAGTAAAGCCAAGTTCTCCAATACAAATTTCAAAATAAATGGTTCTTACTAGTTTGAAAATGTTTTTCTAAACTTAGCTATTAGGGCTACAAATGACTTTTAGGCACAGTGCTAAATTGAACGTAAAAAAGTTTGGCTGTAATAGGAAAGTTTAAAAAAAGCATTTCCAAACTAGTAATAACCTTTCATTTTGAAATTTGTATTGGAGAACTTGGCTTTATTTTTATCTCAATTCTTTTTACGGAATACCATTTTCGCGAACTTGGCTTTTTTTTCAAGAAATGTTTTTGTTATAATTTAACATTTTCTTTCTATATAAACATACGAAAAAATCCTGTACAGTGGCCTTATAAATTTTGTACACCACGCATTGTTGTAAATTCATTATTTTAATTGGTTTTTGAATTCGGCGCCACGTACCTAAATTTTCCAACGAAATGAGATTAGTTAGTTGAGATATTACGAAATTCGGAGAACGGAAAAACAACACGTTTCCTATTATTATAAAATGTAGCAAAAGTAGTACCTAGAGTCCCTGTATGTTGACATATTTGGATATATTAGAGTCGCGACAAGCCCATCAATGTCATTCTTGAATTTGCGTCTAGGTTATGTTATTTTCATTGGATGAGTGTATTACTCTAGTGAAAATTCGTAACGGAAAATTAATAAGGCCTCTCAATACAGAGGGCCCAATCAAAACCATTCTGGTACTAGATATGTATGTATACCGGGGGTGCGGTCCAGTAAAATAAATTCAGTATTAACATCAACATTTTGATGTTATCTATGTGTTTATCATTTACTTATTTTAGGTTATTTTCCTAAAGAAGAAAATCAGAATTTTTTTTATTATATATATATATATATATATATATATATATATATTTAATTATAAAATAACATAAAATTAGGTAACATCCAAAGTGCATATCACATTGTCAATAATTTTAAACTAATTCATAAACAAAGTAGTTTGTGATTTTTTTGTTATTATAGCAACTGCTTTGGAGGATTTTAGTCCACAGTACACCAGTCTACTTTTTAAGTGATGAGTAACAGGCTGAATATTCGAAAATAGCATTCTTTTACTAAAACGCTCAACTTGTCAGAATTGTGAGACGCAAAAAGTTATAGTAAATAATAATTATGGTGATAACCGGCTGATTTTTTTTTGTGGCTTAACAAAATGTGTTTAGAAGTAAAGGGCAATATTGCGTTGAGTTCAGTGGTCTCGGCGAAATGAAGCTATCCAAAAAAAATTCGCCCTGTTACCCATTACTTAAAATATAGACCGGTATACTGTGACTTTTTTATATTGACTTTTTTTTTAATAAAAAGGAATAGTTTAACGATGATTTTATTCATTGTTATTATAATACATATGATGATGATGATAATAAATGTTTCTTTTCTAGGAAAATATTAGTTCTTTCCAGTGCAAATTATCATTGAATTTTGGTTCTTATTCGGCGAGAACTTGATAGTCACATCAATATTTTCTGATGGAAATAGTTTCAAAATAGATAAAAAGTGGTAAAATGACAAATTCTTCCTATTCTTGATAAGAGGCCAAAAATGTTCCAACTCCTTGTACTTTAAAACTAAATTGTTGTTTTCTTTTCTGTATAGTTGAATTTTTTCCATATGTTCGTCGAATTTATGTAAAAGTATAGTTTTTTTTTTCTGGAATAAATATTAAAGGAACAACTTGCTGCTTCATGACACGTAAACTCTTCTTGTGCAAAGTGAACCTAAAAAAAAATATGTTTTTAAATAAAATAATACAACAAAATATTTGTGGGAATTTTTAGTAAAAGAAATAAAAAAACGCTTGGAAACGGTAATTTTGTTTTCTAGGCGAAATTTTTTTAGTGGCGTATGCAGAAATGTATCCTGAGGCGGGCTTCAGCGCGGATCAATACGCAGAGATGTATTTTGGGGGGGGGGGGGGGGGTTGAGCACAAGTCGATACATTTTAATCTTGATTTTGTGGGAAAATCCATGTTTTAGGGGTAAATCTTCAGTCCCCACTTGCGGACGCCACTGGATAAGAAGATAAGTTAAGGGGCACCTTACTAGGGCTTTTAATTATCTACCGCTTTAAGGCGCTTTGTTTTTCGAAAATCGAATAATTTATGTACCTATAATTAAAAAAAACTATGAACGATTTTCAAAAGCCCATCAAAACAAGGCGCGGTTTGAATCATATTGCCTATCTATATAAGCGCGCAAAAGATGTCCCTCACGCAAAGAAAATTGACGTGACCAAGAGTTTTTCTCAAAATTGCAAAAAATATTTATAAACTTAGTCTCGTTTTAAAACTTAAAAGGAAATCCTCTGTATAACACATTTGTTATATAATAGGATTCTTTATGTTTATGTTTTATACGTATGTACTAAACTTTAAAAATTTCAAACCGGTCAAAGTGCTCCTTTCATTTCAAATCCTATTGTTAATAATAATAATAAAGAAAAGCTACACTTACCTCTCAAATTTTGGTATTAGATTCAACTTTTGCTGATGCACGCCTTAACTTTTTTACCCATATTTTTTGAGATTCTGAATTGCTGGGAAAACTAGAAAATCGATATCTCTTGTCTGATCTATTACAACAGCTAATTAGGAAACAGGAATAATTTATTTTATTAAAAATGTATGGTTTCGAAATAAAAACTTGGTTTTCTGTTGACTTTTATTTGAAACTTTTTGGCAAACAAAAACAAACATGACATGCTTTGTCAGTTCATTTCAGGTCGCTTAATCAGCGCAGCGATTTTGAGTGACTTCCTATTAATTAAATTACCGCCGTTCATTGTAAGATAAAGAGCGCGTATACGTTCTCTTTCTAACAATTGTTAGAGTATAGACTTCCGATGTTTTGTCCTTTTATTTCAAAAGACATTGTGGGCTTGTCGCGACTCTTATATATACAAATATGTCAACATACAGGGACTCTAGTAGTACCTAGTAGGTATCAAGGTACCAGAAACACGGTCGTTTTTGATCACTTGTGACGTCTCTAAACTGACTTATAAATTACATCTCTATCAAGGTCTGGTGAGAAGATAGGTTGCCTGGTAACTTTATGGTCGAAGCGGCGTGAGAGGTGACAGCGCGTCATCTGGAATGCGACGATTTGATTAGAGCGCTATGTATACATGTGTTTTTAAGTATTTTTATTTTTCGATGGTTTAGTTTTTACATTTGTGGTGTGTTTTTTTTTGGACTATATTTATTTAAAAACTGTAAATATTTGTTGCATTTTACGTATACTTTCTACTTGTAGTTATTTACTTACGGACTTAAGAAGCTAAAAGCTTCCCAAGACGTTGTGCATTTGGGATATTTAGTTAGTTATTAGAGTCACTTTAAGAAAAATAACAAAACATATTTACATTTAAATCAATAAAGGAACACAATAAACTGGCTTCCTACTATAATAAATATTTTTATTTAAATGGGCACTTCGAGTGACGTCATTTCCCGCATTCAACAATTGGCTCTGATTGGTCAGAAAGTTACCAGGTAACCTCCACCTTTATGACGTTCAAAAATCATAATCAAAACTAAGTCATTTTTAGACTTCTTTAAGACGTCAGTAATGACGTGTTTGAGACTAAAACAGAACAGCAATGACGTCTTTATGACTTTTTTTAAACACAAAAAGGCGTCTGAATATATGAAAAATTCCCTGCTACTAGGAACACTGAAATGATTTAGAACGGAATATGTTTGCACTTGGAGCAAGTACAGAATACAAGGTTGGTCAAATTTGATGTTTCTTGAGGGTTATATAAAAAATTTTAATATTATAATATGCTGATAATGTAAATAACTATTCTAAAAAGAACTTACCTAAATTCAGTAAAATCAGCGAAATCAGATAGGTAGTACGTACCCGATGATGCAATTGCAATTTAATTTAAATTTTACTGCTTGTATGTGAGGCAAATTTGTCTAACCTTTAAATTTTTGTACTACGTTTCTTTAAAATTTCAAATATGCACTTTGAATTTAACCTTAGCTGGTTTATTTACGTTCAATATTGGGGACGGCATTTCAGAGTTCAAAAGTCTTTTTGGTCGTTGGTCTTCCACCTTGAAAACGGTAATTACAGTAAAACACACACTGCATCGTACACAGGGAACATTGTGCAAAATAATTAAAATAAAAATCGAATCACCGACACCGTTAACCGGACACTATTTCATGATTCTTTACCCTGCGAAAGCATGCGACATTATCATAACAACCAACGGACGCCTTTACCCCGCAGCTTATCGAGTAGACACAGGCGAACAAAAAACAAAAATTGCTTTAACAAGGCTTGTCTGTATGGCCAATTCGCCAATTCTCCGCGGCCGATTCGCTGCGGAGACAATTCGCCGCCGGCCGATTCGCCGCGCTTTAACTGCGTCATTATGCGATCTGCCACTACTCATTACTATTCTTTTTGCTATGTTAGGCGCTTTATCAGAGTTACATATGTATAAACAAGGATTTTGTACGTGATCGTACACACGCTTTGGTTGTTGCTGGATATAGGCGGTCGAGAGATTTAGGGGATTTTATATTGCGAGTTTTGGATTTCATATCAGATTTTGGCTGGTTATTTTGTAGATCGTGCACTAATGCAAAAATGATTAAAAAATTTATTTTATGATACCAATTTTATTTCTAAGCGAATATTTTTGACAAAATTTTTACCTAAGCTTAATTCGCTTATTTTACTCTTCAATTGATTTAATTGCTTGAGATTGATCTATTGTCTTGTTTAATCCCTTGCCTAGATATTTGTAATATAAACTACTTAGTCGCCATCGTGGTGTAGTGGGGAGTCCGGGTTCGATTCCTGGCTACGCGGTAAAAAAAAATTCTACAATGAAAACACGTTATTTTCTTGAATAAATTGTTTTACTATAAACAACTAGTGAAATTAAAGAAAGAAAAATAAGAAAAAAATTTTCTGCTTCGGCCGGGGATCGAATCCGGGATCTCTTGCTATCCAGGCAAACATTCTACCACTGAACCACCGAAGCCACACATAAATTTTCGGAAAACTTCTATCTATGCAGGCTGCAGTTTCTCAATATAGGAACGAGAGACTCTCAGGGTATTAACTCGACCAAGTCATCCAACTCTCTAAATTCTTCTTTCCCACTCTCAAAGGTATGATAACTTTATTTATAGGTATTTATAAACAAATTCTATAAATATTAAAAACTATTGCATCTACGAGCAAAAATGTGTTAAACGTTTAACCAAAATATACACTTATAGATCTAGAATTTTAAAACCCAGGACTATAGGCCCTCATACTGGTAATAACTTTTTTAAACCAAGAAAAAAGCTAAGGATGTATAAAAATTTTTACTTATCTTTGAAAAAAACCTATTTATTAAATATCTAGGTAATTTCATTGTGCTGATGCCCGTTTCCTGTTTTTATTAGTTTTTGTTATTTTTATACAGTCGTTTAGACATAAAGGAAAACTCGCTTGCTTTAACTACTAAAATGCCCGCGAGATTTAATAGACCAAAAGATGACAATGAAAATATTTTTTATGATTTAGACTTTCTAAAATAAACAAAAATATCATTGCAAAATTTACTAGAAATACTTTTGATTACGCACAAATATGACTCTTGTATGATAACTACTCTACCCTTCTGAGTTAAAAGGCTGCAAAAATGCAATATTTCTCCAAGTACTGAGAATAAATATGTGACTTTAAATAATTGTTTAAAAATCTAAAGCTCCAATCTGTCCCAGATCCTCTTCCAACATCTCAGAAAGAATTTGACAGGGTGACGTCTGGAGAACTGGACCTACGTGGTCTTTTAAGCGACGAAGATCCTAGAACCAAAGCCAGATGTCTTGCTCTTCAAGAAGGAGCATTTTTTGACAAATTTACTCTACTAATAAGATAAGGTAAACTTATATGAAGTGCAGGTATAGTCCAAATTATACGCATTTGTAATGACGTCATTTTTGTTTATCTTTGTTTAGTATATTATAAACAGCGGTGACAATAAACTTTTAAAAAAAAAGTAGTGTCTATGATTAATTCATTTTTAAATAAGTAGGTACAGTTCATATCATTATTTTTGAGACAACTTTTTACAACTTTTTTTCGTTGGCCTATGCGATTTGTTATGGTAAACAGCTATCTCAAAAATTATGATATGGAGTTTAATTGTCAATCAAAAACATGAGTTTGTCAACTTGTCGGAAATTATTTTAAAAAGTTGTAAAATGCCGAAAAACAAATATAATAGGTATAATGAACAATCGCAGCTGATAATTTTAAATATATTGGCTTTTTCTCAACTGGAAAGGGAACAAGTCCGAAATGGCATCGCACTTCAATTTGAGAATGTGAGCTCAACAACGATAGTAAATTTTCTAACCAAATATTGATTGGCAAAATATCTACAACATACGTTTTTTTCTTACCTGGTGACGTCATTACAAATGCGTATAATTTAGACTATAGAATACATCTATCTTACTGTGACTTGAAATGACAGATGTAAACAGTTTTTATTGGTTCTTAGTAAAAGGAGTTAGGTTAGAGGAAATAGTTGTAATCTCCTTGTCTAAAATACTCCTGAGACTAAGTTTCATGTCTGTCTCGTAACAAAAATGTAGTGTAAAGTGCAGCAAAAATTGCCCGAGTCAACTACCGTTATGAAATTTCATCACTGGAAAATAGAAAGCGTACTGGATACAGCTTAAAAAGAAGCTTTGCAGAAATCTGCGATAACATGATTGCTTTATATCGTAAACGATGTAGTATGTTGCTATGTTCATGGAATTAAATATGGCTTTCAAATAAGTTAAATGTAATTATTACATACAGGATAAACCATTTATCAGAAGATCTCTATAATGCGGGCTACTAAATCAATTTGTGGAGTTAGTGGACATAAAATTTAAGCCCAAAGGCAGATATCATTAAAGTCTATGTGTCTGTCTTTTTACTACTAAAAATGCTTACCTTAAAAAAAAAGAAAATACAAAGAAATAAAAGAGAAAAACAGACGTACTTATATGTGTAGTCCTTCATAATACTTATTTCCCAAATGTCCACGACAACTTTTATGGACCAATAAAGCGTTTTGTTTTATTTTTCTTTATATTTTCTTCGTCTTTTTTTGGCTTGGCTCATTTTGTGCGTCTTATGGCTTTGCGCTTAGAAAAAAGAGACTACTTGGACACTGATTCCATTATATTTGTTTACCAATCAAATGTTCTTTGATATTTATTTGTGTGTTGGTTAAGAAATAATATCAAACCTAAAGATAAAAGAAATAACGAGATATTTTAGTTAAAAAGAGATTTTAAATAAAAAATACAGTAAAAAGTTTAGGTATACATTTTTAACTTGGGATTACAGCTTTACAGCACAGTCTACCAAAGAAAGAGCTAAATAAGCCTATAATCATTAATTTTTTTCTTTGATCTCGATCGGAGGACCTCCATACTTTTTGAGAGTTGCTACCTATAGTGTAAAACAACTCCCAAAAAACATAAAACCCCTTATGCTGACGTAAACTTAAGCAATAGATTTTAAAGGAAAAAAATCCTATATTTTATATATTTTAATTTAATTGAATATAATACCTAAATTCTGCGACTGCCTATTTTAGTCATAATTAGTAAATATGGTTATATGCTGTAATAGAGCGAAAACTGTTATATTTCTTAAAACTTAAATTATAAATAATTCTATAATCTACAGTATTTGTAAAACCAATTTTTTATTAGAAAACAGAAGAACGAAATCAACAACGAAAAGGGAATTTGAATATAAAAAAAATGTGTATGTCAATCATAGTATTTCGTCAAAAAATCCAATTTGTCTAGTCGAGAAATCTTACTATTGCTCCCTAGCGGAAGACACAGAAACAAAAATATATTAGGTAAATTCGCAACTACCAATTTTGTTATACATATTTTTCCCGAAGTCGAGTCGTACAGGCAGTAGTTTCTGAAACTAATCCGGTAGCCACCCTGTATGCAGGTACTTCTTCTATTATTACTTAGACATTTCTTATTAGTTGGTTCTCTTACACCAGTATGTCCTATGGCCTTAAAACTTAGCATTTTAGAACGGGTTTAAGTATCAAGAGACCGACCGGTTTAAGTGTATTTTTTTAATACTCACAGGTCAAATAACTGCAAAGATTTGGCTCACCCTAATGTGCAATATGATAGTAAGCATTTCTCAGTGAGTTTTATCTCATATAAATTCAAATTTAGAAATAAAGAAAAACCACATTAAAATTTTGTAACGATATGTCATTCGAACAATATATACAAAAATTTTCAAAGCTAAATAATAAATAAATAACTATAGATGCATTACCGTATTAAATACGTATCAATAGTTACATATTGTAGGAAGCGCAAGATATACTAGAATCTGTTTTCAGTAACATATCCACCAAAAAAATTGAAAATCGGTTTTATCATCGCTAACTTGTCTAAATAATTATAATGTAAAATATAGCGGACAGCTGACATGACTTACATTGATTCAGAGGCGGCTGGTGACGTTATAAATTGGGAAGGGGGACAGAAATTTAAATTGCATGAAAAATGAGATAAAAAAACTTACCGAAACAATTTTTTTTAGTATTTTTTAAACGAAAGGTGTAGTTTTTAGTTTATTTGTTTATAGATAAAGTCCATTCGCCTTTCTTTTTTATGGCCCCGTAGAGCAACCTCAAAAATCCCACAGAATTTTAAACAGTCTATTCACCTACTAAGTATATGTCTAATTTTTGTCACATTTTCATTATGTTCGGTAAAGTTTTGCCTATAGGCACTATTCAATTGGCACCTAATATCAGTCTTGCCTAGCAAAGTGCTTGATATCATACATTCCTTTTGCCAGCCACACAGGATCACTTCGTGGATTGTTCTTAACAAGATGAATAAAGCAACAAAAAGCATTTCTTTTTTCACAATCTTACAACCAGTGTTCAGCATCGTATAATGTTTTATTAAATTTTCCAAAGTTTTTTTGGAACAGTCCTCGGCATTACTTGCACTACAATTTTGGTTAATTTTTAGGTCCGGTCTATGTGGCCCTAAAGATTTTATTCGTTATCGAAGTCCATATGTCAACGTAATTAAATTTGCACAGTTAATTATGTAATCGTCTGACCTATACCAAATCAAAACAAACTCATAAGTCTTCACTAATGATAGAACCGGCAACGAGTAGGAAGGGCAACGAACGTTTCCGCTCCGGGCGAGAACAGCCACTCATACACCGCTGAAAAACGGGTGGAATTGAAACCTTGCCCTGCGCGGCGATGGCGGCTTGTGATTATTTACGCTAAAAAAGTTCACCCAATTAATCGCTTGTTGTTAACCATAGATAATAAAAAGAACTAGACAATCATGTCGTAAGGGAAGATTTAACTTTTTTTAAATAAATCAATTAAAAATACTGTTTGTTGTCTAGTTTTGGGAGGGCACCGCCCGTTGCCCTCCCTGTAGCAGATGCCACTGCACTGGACATCTCCTAGTGACGTTTGAAGGTTTAAATATGGCTGCCATTTTTAAACCAAAATAATTTATTTTGTTATTTATTTTTGACTTTTTTGTGGAAATAATATCTTTGTTACAACAACTTATATAAATCCTCAAATACCAAATTGCAAATAATGCAAGCACCTAAAACTATAAACAACAGGTGAAATTAAAGAAAGAAAAATAAGAAAAAAAATTCTCTGTCTTCGGCCGGGACTCGAACATGGCACCTCTTGCTCTGTACGCAAACGTTCTAAGCATTGAACTACCGAAGACCATACATAAATTTTCGGAAAACTTCCATCTATGCAGGTGCGCGGTGTCTCAATACAGGGACGAGAAATTCTCAGGGTATTAACTCGACCAAGTCATCCAACTGATCTCTTAAATTCTTCTTTCCCACTGTCAACGGTATGATAACTCAAATCAGACGTAACGAATCAACGTCTGAAAGCATGAGATCACCTTTTCGTGTGTTAAAATTTCTGATCGCAATGGGCGATTGCCAATATAATTCTCAAATACCAAATTGCAAATAATGCAAGGACCTAAAACTATAAACAACATAAACATTTTTTTTCTTATTTTTCTTTCTTTAATTTTACCTGTTGTTTATAGTTTTAGGTCCTTGCATTATTTGCAATTTGGTATTTGAGAATTATATTGGCAATCGCCCATCGCGATCAGAAATTTTAACACACGAAAAGGTGATCTCATGCTTTCAGACGTTGATTCTTTACGTCTAACTTGAGTTATCATACCTTATATAAATATTAAAAACTATTGCATTTACGGAAAGTTAAACCGTCAACCAAAATTTAGACTTGATGACCCAAGATTGTAGCACACAGCACTGTAGACACTTAAGTAAATACTGGTGTTAATGTTCGCTGAGTCAAAGCCAGTCTGACTTTACTCCTTCTTATTCTAATGCCCGTCAAGTACATTGCGAAATCACCCTTCGTCTTTTTTCATTTCTCTCGGCCGTATTTTTCTGCAATTTTCCAGAACATCCCTAGACGGTTGTAATTCAGACCTTTTTTGGCACCATCCGACTTTATATGTGCACATGTCAGGGTCGATGACCAAGTAAACGTAATTACTGCATTTTCTTAAGGACGGTAAATATGTACGAGCTATTTCTTAAGCCAGGTCCAGACTATATAATATAAAATATGTTTTAACCAGGAGTGAAATTAAATAATGAAAAATTACAGAAAATGTTTCCTGTACATCAACTGGGACTTCAAAACCCAAAAACCAGAACCTTTGGATTTGCACGACAACACCCTACCATTTGGGCCACCTAAACACATGATTATAATTTTTTTTAAACTTCCTATCATGGTTAGTGGCATAGGTTCTTAGGGTGCGGTTCGGTTCACTCTACCAATTAATTTAACTAATCTAAAGCCGGGATCAAACGACTCGTGTACTTGGCGAATAATTGTTACTTGCGTATACTTGCCATGTCGTGTGAGTGGGTTACTTGTACAATTATTTATCACTCGTTGGTTTTCCATTTGTGTTCGGTAAAAATGGGCCGAGTCAAAGGGCTCAGGATTATTCGTACACTTGCCAAGTACATCTCTCTCGTACTTGTAAATTGTACACGTCTTGTGAGCGCCCTGCTTGCTATCGCAATTCGCAAAGCTCGTATACTTGCCAAGTAAGCAAATAATTGTGTATTTGCCAAGTACACGAGTCGTTTAAGCCCGCCTTTATAATTCTTTATTTTCACTGTTAAAATGTAAATTCAAATTCGAAGTATCAACATCTGAAAGCATGAGATCACTATTTGTGCGTAAAAATTTCTAGTCGCAATAGGCAATTGCCAATAAATATTAGCCTTAGATTTTTTTACATATGTATTTTCCACATATTTCATAAAAAAACATAAAAAAACACTTAAAATTCGACATCATGAGGCTTCGCCGTTCCCCCGCCCCCCCAAGACATATTCCTGAGTGCGTCACTGAATAAAGTTTTAATCAAAATCGTAAATAACAATTCCCAATGGGGGAGAAATTAAAGAACGAATAATAGAAAAAAGGTTTCTGTGCATCAGCCAGTCAACTTATGGCTTCAATTTGGTGGTACTAATTTTCTTTTTTACCATATTTAGACATACATATGATGGCCATCTCGAAGTGGTAATACACTTTTGTTTAAAAGCCGACAGACACTTCCAAGAAGAAGATATATACCTTAATTTTCTATGCTTTAAAATTTTGAAGTTTGGTGGCTGGTACCCCTACAAACTGTTTTCAAGTGGGTAGAAAATTTTTCAATACATTTAAAAAAAAAAGTGATTTTTAAATAAAATAACGCAGCTAAGCAAAAATCGTCATAAATACTTTTTCATAGTAGTGTAGTTATTTTGGTGTAGCATCCTAGCTTTAGGTAGGTACCTGCTGATTTTTTTCTCAAAAAATTTCTTTCTTAAAAGGTTTTTTATGTTTGAACCTATATAATTTTTTTGAAACAAGAATTCTATTTGTTATTAAATAAATATGTGTATCTTTATGTCAAAATAAAAATATGAAATATTTTTTCCTACGACCACAGAAAACGTAAAGTTTCAGCCGTGTATAGATATTTTTACACACGTGTGGAAATGTACTTTTTCGCATATGTATAGAAAAGTGTACGATAACGTTAACTGTCACCATACTTTTCCGCACATCTGTTGCAAAGTATTTTTGAACACTTGTGCGGAAAATTAAAGACCAATTTTTCTCAAAATTAGTATAGTTAAATCTTATTGTTTTAGCTCACACATATACTATACTATAGTAGTGTGAGTTATGGTGATCCTAATTTTTTCGAGAAAAAAAAAGTTGCTCCGATTTCAAAATTTTTTATATATCTTTGCGTTTCAGATGATTTTGAAACTTTTTTGTTGCGCCGTCTGTCTGTCTGTCTGTCTGTCTGTCTGTCTGTCTGTCTGTCTGTCTGTCTGTCTGTCTGTCTGTCTGTCTGTCTGTCTGTCTGTCTGTCTGTCTGTCTGTCTGTCTGTCTGTCTGTCTGTCTGTCTGTCTGTCTGTCTGTCTGTCTGTCTGTCTGTCTGTCTGTCTGTCTGTCTGTCTGTCTGTCTGTCTGTCTGTCTGTCTGTCTGTCTGTCTGTCTGTCTGTCTGTCTGTATGTCTGTCTGTCTGTCTGTCTGTCTGTCTGTCTGTCTGTCTGTCTGTCTGTCTGTAACGACCAACGCGCATAACTCAAAAACCGCTTGGCCGATTTTAATGAAATTTGGTGCCTAGGCTGGGTCTTGGGTCGAGATGGTCCCATTTAAAAATGAACAAAATCCACCGAACACAAACCAAATAAAAGGGTGGGGGTAGATTTCAAAAATTAGAGTTTATGTGAAAATATGGCGTGTGTGATATCAAACGAAAGGTAATTGAGTCTGGACTTAAACAAAATATATTTTAATTTATTTTAAAAAAAGGGTGGGGGTATATTTCAAAAATTAGAGTTTAAGGGAAAATATGGCGTGTGTGATATCAAACGAAAGGTAATTGAGTCCGGAGTTTAACAAAATACATTATAGTTTATTTTAAAGGTGGAAGTAGATTTCAAAAATGTTTAAGTCAAAACATGGTTTGTGTGGTATTCAACAAAAGGTAATTTGGTCTGGAGTTGAATAAAATATATTTCAGTTTTTAGTGTGAGCTTAGGGGCCCATATATTGGCAGAGTATTTTTAATGTGACTCAACTTTACTAAGATAGGGCATGTAAAAGAAAAATCTTAAGCTAGACGTTGTAGAAGTGGTAAGAACTTGATACTTCTTAATTATAAATTGAGATTTCCGTATTTTTCTTGTAATTTTTTTGTAAAGAAAGAATTAAGACACTTACATGTTCTAAAGTACAGATTTCTGGTGTCTCCGAAGTTTACTATGTGTTTTAGCTCACACATATACTATACTATAGTAGTGTGAGCTATGGTGATCCTAATTTTTTGGAGAAAAAAAAGTTGCTCCGATTTCATAAATTTTTATACATCTTTGCGTTTCAGATGATTTTGAAACTTTTTTGTTGCGCCGTCTGTCTGTCTGCCTGTCTGTCTGTATGTCTGTCTGTCTGTCTGTATGTCTGTCTGTAACGACCAACGCGCATAACTCAAAAACCGCTTGGCCGATTTTTAAGAAATTTGGTACCTAGGCTGGGTCTTGGGTCGAGATGGTCCCATTTAAAAATGAACAAAATCCACCGAACAGAAGCCAAATAAAAGGGTGGGTGTAGATTTCAAAAACTAGAGTTTACGTGAAAATATGGCGTGTGTGATATCAAACGAAAGGTAATTTAGTCCGGAGTTAAACAAAATACATTTTAGTTTTTGTTTTTTTTAAGGGTGGGGGTAGATTTCAAAAATTTGAGTTTAAGTCAAAACATGGCTTGTGTGGTATTAAACAAAAGGTAATTTAGTCTAAAGTTGAATAAAATATATTTCAGTTTTTAGTTATATTAGCTCGCACGTCCACTATAACTATAATACCTAGTGTGAGCTTAGGGGCCCATATATTGGCAGAGTATTTTCTATGTGCTCTATTCCTAATTATAAAAAAAATTCTATTAAAAAAAATATATATTTTTATCGTTAATAATTTTTTGTGAATAATAAAAAAAATTATATTCTATCGAAAAAAATATCTTTTTTTATCCTTTTCAAATACATTTGTGTGTCGTAAATGCGTAAATTATGTAAAATAGGGTCTAGAGAATATATTTGCTTATACGATTGAATATATTATTTCACAATAATATATTTGATTCTCGAATTCCAATATTTTATCGGTCGGGCTCTTTTATGTGGCTTATATCGAAATCAGGAAAAAAGTTTCAGATTTTGTGTTGTTTGCGTTTGTGTAAGATTTGAAATAGGTACACGTAAAGATCCTTCCTGTATGTATGACATTTTTTAAAATATAATATACGACATACAACAGGGTTTCCAGGTACACAATGTCTTAACATAAATGTCACTTCACCCCCCCCCCCTTTGTTTACCATAACAGATACGTATGCTATAAAAAAATTAAAAAAATTTTTGCGCTGTTTTTAAAAATTTTACTACACAGTGTCATTGCAAATGTCAAGATTTTAAACCCTTTTTTTTACATATTTATTTCTATTGATAAAATATTAAATTAAACTCTGCCTCTATAATATACTTGCTTGATTTTTAATTTACCGGTAATAAATTTTACGTTTTTTAGTCTCCGTTGACAGACGCGACGCCGACGTCTTAATGGCGGAATAAACGCAATCAGCGTTGATCTGACCTAAAAGACAATGTATGTCGTAGGTCACGTGATGGTTTTTCTCTTTCAATCGACATTTTTATCGATCGATGATATAGCAGTTTTACTCTCCTGCTACTGTTTTAGTTTCTCTCCTATTTTGTCAGATGTCGCTTCTTGCAGAGTATTTGATTTTGTTTTCTCACTAAAAACGTAAGATGAGAGAAAAAACGGTATACTTAATTTAGCAGCGATGTTACATTGACCAAGCAGTGTTCTAAAGGATCCAATAAGGACGAAACAGTTAACTGTCAACACTTATAAGGTTTTCAATAAATCTTGGACCCCCAATGTTAACCTTACGAGCTACCCACGGAAAAATACGAGGGAAATGAAAAAGCCATATTTTTCCTCGCTTAGCCACAAAAACTTGTTTGATAAATAATAATTTTTGAAAATTCCCATGAAGGCGGGACAATACCCTATGCAGCCTTGTTCTTGCAAAATTTTAGCACCTAACTAAATTGATTTGAAGAAAAAAGATAAAAAGTTGAAAATCTTTACAAATTATATAAAACACCGATAAAACAAAACCTACTAATGGACTACGTTTTTTACACAAAACAACACAAATCAGCTGAGGGGCTGCATGACAGTTATGTGTGTGTGAGGTCACTATATTGAAGAATCGTGGCCCGTTTGTTTGGATCGGGTGGATCCATTCTATTATTTTTTAGATTTTTTCTTGGCTAGACCCATGTAGGAGAAATTTAAAACCGAAGCGAACACCCTGTATAATAGGTAAAAGTATGCGGAGAGGTCTATTTTCTGATAAGAGATTTGTTGCTTGTCTGTTAATGTTATCCTTTTTTTTAAGTAGCAAATTACAATTCATACGCAAGTCTCGCGTGCGTTTATTCCAGAGAGGGTTACGCTGTCTCTCGCCGTTTTCGAGGGGATAAATAAATTTTCTTATTCCCGTGTTCTTTAGGCTGAGATGAGTTTGCGATGGATAAGGACACTACAAATCTAAAATGCTATTGTTGGGGTGCGAACCCGGTTATTGGTTACATTATTGGGCCAACGCGAGCAGTGGCAATATCGCTTATTGTCACCGGTCAGCTATAGTAACCGACAGATAACAGCTGATCAGTGACAAAGCGACGTTGCGACCACTTGCTTTGTTTTTTCCCAATAATATAACCGACAACCAAGGTCGCAAACCAACAGCTATCCAATCCTATTGAAGTACTGATATTGAAAGAGACTTTTGGCATCCCATGCCAAGGCCATACCCAGTAGGGATTCTCCCTCGGAATAGTCGATAAAACGTGATAAAAATAAAAATTTTAGCAACACGAATAGGACAAAAAAATTGTACAATATGAAAATTTTTATTCAAATGTTTTAATCTCCCCCAAAATATATAAAATTATAATATACTGACCATTTTAAGGCATATAAGCAGCTTCGTTTTTGCTGTTTTCTAGTTAAATTAATTGCTTATCTAGTTTGTTTAATTTGTCAAAATTCAGGTTGTTTCATGGTATTTTGATTACTGACATATGTCCTTGTCGCACAGTTTTGTGTATGTATTGCCTGTCTGTTGGTTTTGTCGCTTTCTACATACTTTTTGTTATGGATTTGGCTTTTTGGATTTAATTTGTTTTTAACAACAAAAGATCTTTTGTAGTTCGCAGGGTACCAACCTCAACAGTTGAAGATTTTTGGTGCCAGATATTTTTATATTATATATTTTGCATTGAGAGACTAATTTTGAAGTTTATAGTGCTTGAATTTCTAATTCAAGCTCAACGATATGGGAAATTTCAAGAATTATGTTGATATCTTTATTATGATTGAATATTAGCAGAAGCATGTTAAGATGCTGTTTTGTTCTCAACATTACTTTATTGCAAGCTACAATTTATTTGTGTTTTTGTATAAATGCGACTAAAAATGTGTTTAATTAAGCATTTTGTAGATTTAATTTTATATTTTCGGAATTTAGAAATTTTTGTTCTACTCACATGTTATTTAGCCTTTCAAAATACCATTACTGTACGCAAAAATCGGCAGATTTAATGGATCCCTTAATAAGGTATTCCACCCTTAATTGATTGATAAAAAGCAAATAATGAATGTTGAGGCGCCGCGGTAGCAAACTTAGCTTTAGTATAAAATATAATTCGAATTAGTTTAAATTTAGTGTCCTTATTAACCTTTCTTGTTCAGCGTGTTACCTTTACTGTTGATTTAGTGCCCAAACGACTGCCAACCAGAGATAAAGGCGGTCGGTTGGCTGCGTCTAATAGGCTGCTTACAGGGTGTAATTTCCTCGAGAGATTCTTAATCATATCCGGATTACATTCATTTCGACAATTTTTATATTTCCTTACACAGAACTAAAAAGGTACATAATATCAATACCTAAACATTGATTTTAAAAATTTTCAGCTAATAAACAAAATAAATTATTTCAATGTTAAAATCGATCATTGAACGAGTTCACTGTATTAATGTTTGAAGCAATGTTTTTTAGTTCATCGACTGAAAATTAATGTACAACTGATTTAATCGAAGCAAAAATTAAAGTGATTGATTTATTTATAAAAATAATTATTTAGAATAAACCTTTTAATGAAAATACTGATATAGGAAAAATATATTCTTGTCTGAGGGCACGGCCGGCAGTGCCTCGCCAAGTTTTCTTGAAACATTTCAGCCCAAACAGTATTCGCAAGACTCGCTGCAAGGCCAAACGAATACCTTGTTCGCAAGAATGCTCAAGTAAATACGCGCATTGAGACAAACAAATACCATCCATATACAAATAAATATTCGTGTACAGTAGAAAATAAAAGAATGAAAGTACCGGCTCCAATCATTTTTTTTCGATTATCCGTAGGTTTATGCGTCGCAAACCGAATACACGTACGCATATGTATGCTCGTTTGCCTCGCAGCGAGGCATGCGAATTAGTATTCAAATGAGTACGCGCCTTAATGTAACGTAAACCTAATAAAAAAAACTGATACGAGTTGTCCAGAAAGTTGCCAAAATTTGATAGCATTTCAATGTTATTCTATCAAACTTATGTTAATACCGTATCAGATTTTTTTGAATTAGCTGTACATATTATGTCCTTTGAACAAGCAACGAATAAGATAGACCAAAGTATATTTATTTAAAACTTAACTTATCTTAAAACACCGCGACAGGTTGCATCTCTGGCAACTCCTTTAAATTAAAGAACTTCGTAGACTGAATACCGCGTATTCAAAATATATTCGTATTCTCTTAAACCCACCCACCATGAGCGCAAAAAGAGATATGGCCGAAAGTAACATCAAAAAAGTACCCAATTACAGTAGGCTATTAAAAAATTTGGTTTGGCGGATCGTGCTTGGTCAAATGACTACAGCTTTTAATGGTCTGAAGCTAAAGTTTTGCTTAAGGAGTCGCATTGACGAAAACAAAAGTTTATTGAAGCTGCATTGCTAATGCAGAACAAAGAGTTTTAAGTCAACCAAGAACGGACAACAAGCGTCTTAAGGATTAAAGGGGGTGGACCATCACACCTGACTAGTGTTGCCGCCGAGAGGAGAGGTTCTCGCCTCTCGTCTCGTCTCGCCCTCTCTTGGCGAGACGAGAGATATATTTTCTCTCGAATGAAAGCTCGAAACGACAGAGAGAAAGATCCTCTCTCGTCGATTCTCGGTTGGTTTTATACATTTTTATGATTTACTATCTGTTCGGATTGACCTATTATAGAGTTAAGCTGATATTTATGTACTCTTTTTTTTAAAATAAATGGTATGCAAAAACCAACTAAGCACAAAATTGTAAAAAACGTTAAATAAATGTCGAAAAAAAAAAATTGTGTTAAAATTAAGTCAACTTTTGACATTAAAAAAACATGTAGAAAAAAAAAGCATTACCAAAAATATATTTCTTGATAACGTTAAGAAACCAGCATTAAAAAACCATAATTTCAATAACATTAAAAGTAATACCATCAATATATGGTTATTTTTATAATGTTTTTCCTAAATCTCAATTTTAATGTTTAATTTAAGATATATGAAGCTAATAAATGTTTTGTTTTTTAAACAATATATACTACAGAAGGCGCGATGGCAGCGCCCTCTATAGTATAGCAGTCCCACTACCTGAACATCGCTATTAGTTGCGTTTCGCTGCGAGTTTATGCGAGCCGGTAGCAAAGACGCTTTTTGTAATTTTGGTTAAAATATTTGCATTTTGCAGAAACAAACATGGCAAATTTAAAGCACAATTATTAATATTGATAGTGAATACATATTTGGATCGGAATATTACTCCATTTGTGTGGGAAAGATGGTATAGTTAAAGAATAACAAATGTGTGTGCAGTGATCTAAATGAATCACCACAAAATCAGGTAAGAAAAAGTAAACAAAAGAAAAAAAATGGTTTTGTATGACATATATATAGGTAATCAGACAGGGAATGCAACAATTCACCGCGGACGATTAGCCGCCGGACCTTAAGCCGCGTATTCATTTAAGGCAGAATTATATAATAATAATAAATCGTCTTTATTGTTAAATAAATGTAACATAGGCGAGGTTTAGCAAACTGCTACTTCGCAAGCCTCGCAGCGGGACCAAACGAATGCTTCGTTTGCATTCATGCTAAAGTGAATACGCGCCTTGAAATTGTTTGCCTTGTATTCACTTGAGCATGAATTGTTTAACCTCGTAGCGAGGCACTTACTACAAAATTATTGTTTACATAGAATTTTAAATTTTATTTTCAGAAGCTACGAGCCGAATTGCCTTTACTGAGTGTCGAGTTCACGAAAACCTCAACGGACTGTTACTGCCCTGCGTTTCCAAAATAGAAGAATTTTATTTACATTATTTATGTTACATTATCTTTAGAGATATTTGAAAAATTTCAACGTTAGAAAAACGTTTCTTTTTCACTGTTAAAAATCAATATTTTTTTAACGTTCGAAAAACACTTTAAAAAAACGTTATAAAAACATAAGATTATTTTTTTAACGTCAGAAAACGGGTTATTAAGTTTCTTTTTCACTATGAATATGTTTTTAACTTATACATTATTTTGACGTTAAAAAAATGTTTTTGTGTTTAGTGGGAATAGTCTATATTCCTTTCTTGACAACATGTATGCTCTGATAAATGTATTATTTATGTTATTAATGCGTTATATCTGAAAATGCTGTAAATATTTTTAAAACAAGAAGGAAAAAAAATCTAAATTAGATTAAAAAAGGATACCTCCTATCAAAATTTGACATTTGCCATAGGGTTGGATATTTTGGGCAGCATATTCTTTAAAGAAAATTAAGACATAAAACGTATCACTCATCTTTTAGTATCTATTCAGAAAATGCTTAGGTTGGTTGGTAAAAATGTACGGAAACACCCTGTAGATAAAACTCTTATGTCAGCACTTCCATAGGACTTAAGGGCAGGTAAAAAGGCCCTGTTGCTAAAGGGTTAAAAATTATATTTACTGGAAAAACCAATTTCGTTCTTACTTAGAAGTTAAATATAATTGTATAATAATAAAATTAAGTATAATGTTAAAACCGGAGACCGTAACTTACGACCTGTAAATAAATAGTTATATGTAAGCGTACAGATAAAGAAAATTTAGCTAAACGTGTTTAAGTCCAGAATGGTATTTTGTGATTATTATTAGCATAATGCTCAAACAATACGACAAATTGTCATCCTATATAAGTTGACACAGCTGTAGGGAGTCAATTTTAATAAATTAACATTAATCTTAAACAAAAAAACACACATTATTTCGAAAGTCCCCGACAGAGGACAACATATAATTTTTAAGGCGACCCAGATTTAAATTTCATTTTAGCATTCATTTTTAAGAGCAGTACAAAACTATTTTAAGGTTTTAATTTTTTCTGGCAGTACAAGTTTTTTTCGTGAAAACATTGTAAAACATTTATATTTTATAGTAAATTTATTTTAATCCAGCCCTAAGATTAACTAAGAATGACCAGCCAACGTTGATTTCACCGAGATCAAAGACCGCCAGCCGGCTTAGGTATCTGCTTTTTGGTGGTACATGTGGTAAAAATATCTCTACATTTTTATCTACGGTTTAATATCTCAATAATAGCTGGCCATACTCACAGAGGTTGATCCGTCGGTTTGGAACGGCACAGATAAGTCTGACCGTTTTGTCCGCAACGGTTTAAAACTGCTGCAGTCCACTAACACAAAAAAAAATCTTTCGAATCGATCCTTCATATTGGTCTGTGGCAGACATAACCGCGTGTTAGTGGGCGAAAACTCAGGATTTATCTGCGGGTTAAACCAAAACTGTGGAATGTCGTCAAGTCGAAAGTTTTATGCGGCACGGTATTTTAAGCATAGTGTATGTAAAATGTTTCGTGCTAAAAAGAAGCAGGCTCTGTGTATGGGAATGATTATTAATATGGAAATAATGCATAGTGGTGTAAAAAAGAGACGTTCCAAGTGGGTTAAAAGTTGTTTGCTTAAAAGAAAACTATTTAGCCATGACCTTCTATTAAAAGAGTTAAGAGAAAATGATCCAGACGATTTTAAAAATTATTTAAGAATGGATATTGACACGTATGGCCTTTTATTAAATTTGGTAAGAGAGGACCTTACGAAACAAGATACTCAAATGAGAGAAGCCATTGGACCAGAACAGCGATTAAATGCTGCCATTCGTTTCCTTGCCACAGGAAGATTAGAAATTTTCAGTGGGGATTCCTGCACAGGCACTTGGTTATATCATTCCGGAAAAATGTGCCATAATATTAAATAAATTAAAGAGAGACTATATGAACGGTCTGTTATCCCTGGCACAGTGTAAACCGACAGACAAGTCTGCGCCGGTTAATATATCGAGCGCGGAACCCAAAAGTTTCGCCCGCCGGCCGGTCTGAACTTACAGATCAATCTAAATCCGGCGCGTGGAATGTTCATTAATTGAAAGACAAATCCGCCAGTTTGAACCGCGCTGTTCCAAACCGGCGGATCAACCTCTGTGTGTATGGCCAGCTAATTGCTTTGCTACCTCGTCGTCATTCACTTTGAAAAAACACTTTTACACAGGGTGTCTCAAAAACTTTTTATAGCTGATTTAAATCACGGGACATGAGAGACAAGACATTCTC
The DNA here is from genome assembly GCA_963576565.1 of Aspidapion aeneum. Lineage (NCBI taxonomy): Eukaryota > Metazoa > Arthropoda > Insecta > Coleoptera > Brentidae > Aspidapion > Aspidapion aeneum. The sequence continues at coordinate 22,999,342 of OY755045.1, read as the reverse complement.
TCTTTCTCTTTCGAGTGATAGAAGAGTCCTATCGTCGAGACGAGAGACCCATTTTGTCTCGCATAAAGGGACGAGACGAGAGAGGGCCTTTTCTCGCCTCGTCTTGCGGCAACACTACACCTGACGGTATACCAAGTAGTATAGTATTAGTAGTAGTAGTGTGGGGTAGGCTCTAGGCCTGGCGACTAGGCACATAAAGCGCCCTTTTCGTCAACCCCCGGGCATCCCCCCTACTGCGTCCTTCCTTCGCTAAGGAATCTGCCCGTCTTCTGTACAAAGGCCAGAATATCGGGCCACCTCAGATTCAGAAGGTCCTCTGTCTCAAAGGCTTCCTCTTCGAATACCTCTCTTCTTGCTTCCTTGTATGCTTCACATGATGAGAGGAAATGCGCCGAGGTCTCGTCCTCGGCCCATCATCGCTCGCACGCCGCGTCCTCCTTCACTCTCATCTTTGCCAGGTGTCCTTGTAGGACGCAGTGTCCGGTTAGGACTCCCACTATGGCTAACACCTCTCTTCGTGTTCTACGGAGCAGCCAGTCCCTACGGGATTTGCTGTATCCTGTCACATACTCCTTCGCCTGTCTGGCGTTTCCTGTGTTGGTCAATTCCCTTTGTATCTCTTTCTCGGTCCACTTTGTTAGGGCCGACTTCATTTGCCCTCTTATGAGCCCCAGGAAAGGCTCTGGTCCGACGCATTTCTGCCGGGATCCTCCCCTGGCGAGTCCATCCGCTTTTTCGTTTCCGGGGACTCCCATGTGGCCTGGGACCCATACGAGCTCTACCTCTCTTACGCCGGCCAACTCCTGAAGTGCATCCGCACACTCCTGCACCAAACCCGCGGACATGGTTGGTTTGCACATTGCTTTCAGCGCAGCTTGACTGTCTGAACAGATGCAGAGGCGTTTTCCTGTTTTGTTCCTAATTTACCAAGTAGTATAAGTAGTAGCCTGCAGACTGGATTGTTTAGTTTATATTTGAAATCGATTAGAGATACTTACTAACCGAAAAGTCGAGTTTAAAATAAATCTTGTTTATACGTCTGCCGGACCACGTGACTGTATTTTACGCTGCAATTGATCGAAAGAATCTTCCCGTGTAAAGAATAAGATGCACCCTGTACAGTCAGTTTTAAGGGGCCTCTTTTTAGGAAAATGTATAAGACAGGAAGGAGTTTGGATAAGGAGGAAGGCTCTAAACTGTAAAACGGAAACACGGGCATGGAGGGTACAACCCCATTCTTATTACTCTCCTTGCATCTTCCTGACAAGGCTAAGTAAAATGCACAATAAAATGAGAAAATATTGCTCTGTTCTTCGCTAAATATATTATGCAGTATTATCATGAAATATTTTTGCTGCAATTTTCTATTTTAAACGGTTTTATTTTATTCAGCAAAACAATTAGTACCTTAATAGTATATTTGTTTTGGTCTATCATTGTTTTAAATCTTGCGAACGATTTTTTACTTTCAGATGAGCTAGAGACTTGCAATTCGGAAGGTGTATAGCATTCCGGTAAAAATACAATTTAATTTGTTTTTAATTATAAACAAAGTTAGTCAATATATTATAAAACACACTAAGCCGATCTATCCCAAAGTTGAAACGTATTTGCGGTGTTTGAATCATGCAATAAAATGTTTGACTCAACGTTTAGATGAAAAAATGCAAGTTAATGGAACTCCTCAGGGCTCAGTCATAAGTGTCACCCTCTTTTTGGCAGCCATTAATAACATAACTGAATTCGTAAAAGCCCCAGTAAAACCAAGACTATTTGTCGATGATCTAGTTTTAATATTAAAAGGGAAGGATGCCGACTCCATGGAACAAACCATGCAATCACAAATCCAACAGCTTGAAGGATGGTCCTCTATCTCAGGTTTTACTTTTTCAGCTGAGAAAACCAAAGTAATTCTATTCAATAAAAAACAAAATGTTAACTACCCAAGACTTACAATATCGAACTAGACTGGGAAAAATTTTATACGATTCTTGGGAATGATTTTTGATCATAAATTAAACTGGATTAATCACATAAAGAAAGTAGTTACCTCCTGCGAAAAAGGTCTAAACTTATTAAGAATTTTAGCTAACACATCTTGGGGTGCTGACACTACAATCCTGCTGCGAATACATCGTACGTTAATAAGATCCAAAATCGACTATGGGTGTATGGCATACGACTCAGCATCAAGACATGTCTTAAAACTTATTGATACAATTCATAACTCAGGAATACGCATTGCACTTGGAGCCTTTTAGAAAAGTCCGATTGACAGTTTGCTTTGCGAAGCAGGCGAACCCCCTCTCCGCTATCGAAGGATGTACTTAAGCCTTTCTTACGCAATTGTTATTGCGAAAACACAAATATACCAGTAATCAAAAATTTCTTTAACCAGAGCTACAGATATATCTTCCATCAAAGACCAAGAGTAACAACTGCTTTTCACGAGAGACTAAACAGATATCAAGCTCAGATTCAAGAAAGATTCCCAAAGTTTTTTTAATCTCCGAAAGAACAAAAACCACCGTGGAGAATTAAAAATATATTATTTAATACTGAACTAACAAAATACGATAAACGGTTAACTACTCCTATAGTCATACAAAAAGAGTTTCAAAGTATTCTCAATAAGTTCAATAACCATCAACACTTATATACTGATGCATCTAAAACTGAGAACGGTACAGCAGCAGCCATTTTACACGAAAGAGTATCTATTACTTTTAAAATGAGTAAGTACACTAGCACATTTACAGCCGAACTTTATGGTATTTACCAAGCGCTGACATACATCCAACAGAGTAATTTCCAACACTCAATAATAGTTACTGACTCTTTGGGTTCAATCAATGCTATAAATCATGTCTACAGCAAAAATCCAATAGTAGAAAATATTAAAATGATTATGTCTGAAATGCAAGATGAACTTAAAACAACATCTTTGATATGGGTTCCATCTCATATTGGAATAACAGGCAACGAAAAGGCAGATGAAGCAGCTAAACAAGCAATTGAAAATCCAGACTGCATGACAGTGCGTGAGACCTTAAAAAGTGACTTTAAATCGTTTGTAAAACAGTGCGCGTACAACCTTTGGCAAAATGAGTGGAATCAAAATATTAACTGTAAACTGAACTCAATCAAACCAAGTGTTAAACCGTGGAAATCTTTAATGCCTAATAGAAAAATGCAAGTCTTATTATGTCGTCTTCGTATAGGCCACACAAAACTTACTCACCAATACTTGCTTAACAAAGAAAATCCTCCTGTTTGTGAGTGTAGTGAAAGACTTACAGTAAAACACATTCTAACCACACCGACATGTGCAAAATTTGAAGGACTGCGAATCTTACACAAACTGGATAACGAACTTAAAACCATCCTCCAAAATGAAGCTAACTCTACTAAGAATTTAATTAACTTTTTGCAAGAGTGTAATATTTATTTTCAAATTTAATTGTACAACGTTCCTGCGCTAATAACCCTCCGTGGTTGATGCGCTTTGCTTCTAAATAAAAAAAAATCAAAATAATGGATCTAAAACTTTATAAACCAATGTATAAAATATCAAACTTTGGGGTGTTTGACTTTACTGATTATAATTTTTGAAAAAAATCAAAATGGCGAATCAAAAATGTCCCGTTTTCTGTTTAAAAACTTTTGGGTTATAAGTTAATTCAATACCACAAAAAAAGTGGTAAAAAACGTTACCTGAGTTAAATAAAAACGTGGAGCACATAAACATCTATGTACTGACTGTATAATCAAGTACACGACTTGTATATAAAAAACTTCCAAGCTCATCAAAATAGGTCGTTTCAATCATAAAAATGTTTAGTTTTTCACGAAATTTTAAAATCTTCTGGAGATATTTTAAATTGCGATATAGCCTCTGATTGGCTCTAAACAGCGCCACTTTTTCTCATTGAAAAAAAAGACTTGCATTTTATAAATATTTAAAACAAAAAGAATGAAAAAATAGGTGAAACCTATTTTTGTTTCAACGAGTGAAACGACAGCAAACCAAGGAAACCAAGTCCATGCGAAAAAGTCCACCGGTCATGAGGAAGAAAAACATTTCGTCACAGTTCAACCAGACGATGCTATCATCGTCCCCACTGCGTCACCGGTGTTTCGGAAAAAGCTTTCCATCCTCAGCGTGGCTTGCCTGACTAAAGTTATCAAACTGACTACAAGATACAAGAAAAAACAAAAAGAATGAAAAAATAGGTGAAACCTATTGTTCATTCAACGAGTGAAATGACAGCGAACCAAGTCCATGGCGGGACGAAAACATCCACCGGTCTATAAGGAAAAAGGTCATTTCGTCACAGTGCAACCAGACCATATATTTGTAAGTTTCAGTAAACAAATTGTATACCTATAAACAACAATTTTTTACAAAATACAAATATTTTACACTTTTCTCATAATAACTACTTTATTTTCCAATAATTTTCAGCGCTTTATAGCGCTCACCTAACAATTTTTGTACAGAGTGTCCCATAACTTAGGGGCCACAGGTGATAGAGGAGGAAATTTCTGATGGAAAAGTTCACATCATGCAGGAGCTAAAACTCTTTTTTCTCAAGATATAGAGCATTTTTAAACTTTTTAACGTCGTGTATTAAAACAAAAGCAATCTTTTAAAACATATTTTTTTTTTTAAATATGCTGTAAAATTTTTTCAGGAAAAACTATTTTTTTGGTATAAACTTTTATAAATAAACGCAATCTTTTTCTTGATGTTTTTTGTTATTAAAAATAAGTATTGACATATTAATAAAACATTACTGATATAAAGAAAAATAAAAAAAAATCAAAAAATATTATTTTTTATACATTTTTGGAGGTTATTTTAACAGCCTGTATATCCTCAACTTGTAATTTTATTCAAAAAGGAAATACTACATTTTTGGATCACAATTAGCTCAGTATTTATTTGGGGGTGACAAATTTGCTTTTTTTGTAAAACGCTTTTTACCCCACCCCTCTAACTTTAAAAATCCTATATCTTAAAAACAGATGAGTGTTGACCCCCATATTATATAAACTTTTAGCTCACACTACGACTATATAAGTAGTGTGAGCTATGGTGATCCTAATTTTTTCGAGAAAAAAAAGTTGCTCCGATTTCAAAAATTTTTATATATCTTTTTTGCTGTCTGTCTGTCTGTCTGTCTGTATGTCTGTCTGTCTGTATGTCTGTCTGTAACGACCAACCCGCATAACTCAAAAACCGCTTGTCCGATTTTAATGAAATTTGGTACCTACGCTGGGTCTTGGGCCGTGGTGGTCCCATTTAAAAATGAACGAAATCCACCGAACGCAAGCCAAATAAAAGGGTGGAGGTTGATTTCAAAAATCAGAGTTTATGTGAAAATATGGCGTGTGTGATATCAAACGAAAGGTAATTAAGTCTGGAGTTAAACAAAATTAATTTTAAGTTATTTTAAAAAAAGGGTGGGGGTAGATGTCAAAAATTAGAGTTTAAGTGAAAATATGGCGTGTGTGATATCAAACGAAAGGTAATTGAGTCTGGAGTTAAACAAAATACATTTTAGTTTTTTTTTTAAAGGGTGGGTGTGGATTTAAAAAAATTGAGTTTAAGTCAAAACATGGCTTGTGTGGTATCAAACCAAAGGTAATTGAGTCTGGAGTTGAATAAAATATATTTCAGTTTTTGATTATATTAACTCACACTATAACTATAGTACCTAGTGTGAGCTTAGGTGCCCATAGATTGGCAGAGTATTTTTATTAGAAATAACCTCCTCTATCACTTGCTGCACTATCGCCCCTATGGTAAACTATCCGGGTCTGGCAAATAAAATAATGTAACAATTTTGTTTGTAAGCCTTCCGCTTTTTTTAAAAGTAATTTTCTCATGTTGTTACCTATTTTAAACTAAAAACCAAATTGGGAAACCCATAGTGTCCGATATTAGGGCATACATTATATGTGTGGTTATCAACCTTTGCGAAAAGACAAAACTGCACTAAACTTATAAATTATACATCAAATAAAACCTTACAATATGTTTAATCAATTGATTTATATCAAATTAAAAATTTGTCTTACCTTCTAAGAATAGATTGC